>CM060905.1:40000000-44800000 GCA_030737815.1 Allium fistulosum | reverse complement strand
TATTCGCGTCGAAAAAAACAGAGTCAATTAGGGTGTATCGATTCCTAATTCGTTCGTCTGTAAAGGTCAAATATAGAGGTGTTCGTCACTTAATGATTAAATATTTATATTAATTATCTAAATATTTGATCGCTAAAATTACTAGGTGTTAGATTCTCCCTTTCTTAAAAGGATTTCGTCCCCGAAATTCACATGAGTACGAGAAAGTAATAAGACTGGCCAAACTTCCAAAATCTCAATTTTGGAAAATTCCAACAGTACATTCTCTTGTGCTAACAGCACTACAGAACACCCAAATTAGAATGCAACTGCCAGAGATTTATTAAGGATTTCTCGTGGATAGCAGCACCTTAACTAAGCTGATTAGAAAAGAGGTGAAGTTTGTTTGGTCCAACAATTATGAGGGAGCATTCCTTAAGTTAAAACATTTTTTAACCAATGCACCCGTGTTAGTAGTTCCAGACAGAAACCAAGGGTTGGTAGTATATCTAATGCATGTGGAACCAAATTAGGGGTAGTTTGATGCAGAACGGTAAGGTTATTGCCTACACATCCATTAGACCGCGTGAAGTAAGATATCCTACTCATGATTTGGATTTGGCAGCTATAATATTCGCATTGAAAATTTAAAGACATTACCTATTAGGAGAGATATTTGAGCTTTATACAGATCATAAGTCATTAAGATATTTATTCTCTCAGAAGGCGGTGAATATGAGACAACAGAGGTGGCTGGAATTTTTGGCAGCTTATGGTTTTGGTATAGAATTTACACCAGGAAAAGGTAATAAGGTAGCAGATGCTCTTAGTAGAAAACATCATACTGTGGTGTTAGCTATGTTGGCAGAATGGAAAGATTTAGAATCTTTAGCCAGTTTTGATGTACAATTAAGATCAACTGTTGGTCCTAGCCAGAGTACTGCCAAGTTATCGTGTTTAGACGCCCGACCAGTATTGATTGATAAAATTGCTTCTAAGTAGAAGGAGGATCCAGAACTAGCTGAAAGGATCAAAAGGCTTGAGGTTGGAGCAAAGATCGATGATTTAAAGGATTTTAGCCTTGACCATAAAGGATGGCTAAGGAAGAAGGGATGGTTATGTGTTCCAAATGTGGAGGACTTGCAGAAGGAAGTTCTTGGAAAATGTCATCGATCAAAGTTTACGATTCATCATGGAGGAAACAAAATGTATCAGGATATGAAGAGGAGCTTCTATTGGAAAGGCATGAAGAGGGATGTCGGCTTGTGGGTTAGATAGTGTTCAAACTATCAACAAGTGAAAGCTGAACATCAGAAGCCTAGTGGACTGTTTTAACCTTGAGAGATTCCAGTTTGGAAATGGGATTCGATGTACATGGATTTCATAGACGGGTTGCCAGGGTCAAATAGAGGTAATGAAAGTATATGGGTTATAGAAGACATATTGACAAAGAGCATCCATTTTATTGTAGTTAAGTCGACTAGAAGGACACCCGTTTTAGCTAAGTTATTCAAGAAGAACATAGTTAGATTGCATGGAGTTCCTAGTAGTATAGTCAGCGACAGAGATGCTTTGTTTACTAGTGAATTCTGGAAGAGTCTACAGGAAGTGATGGGTACCAAGCTTAATATGAGTATCGCATATCACTCTCAGACAGATGGACAAACAGAGAGAGTCAATAAGGTACTCGAGGATTTGTTGAGAGCTTATGTATTAGACTTTGGGACATCTTGGGAAGATCACCTACATTTGGTTGATTTTTCCTATAACAATAGTTATCAGACTAGTATAGTAATGGCGCCATTTAAAGCTTTGTATGGAAGACCATGCAAATCACCCGCCTGTTAGTTGGAGACTGAAGATCTCACTATTAAAGGCATAGACTGTCGTACATAAAATACTAACCCCATTAGCATTGTGTACAATACAAGAAATAAATTGATCATTAGTATGAAATATGATGTTTGACCATTGAGATGAATCCCAAATAATTAGGATTCGACTTTTTTATCATTAGAAATATTATGAGAATATTTCTAATTACTATTTATTTTGATCATAAATTTCTCAACGTTTTCCTCTGATAACTTATTTTCGAGAATACCAAAGAAGGAGAATCTTTTATTATTTAACAATTGTAGAATTTTCATCTGTTTTACCGGGGCATTCATACCCCGGATGTTCCAAAAAAGGAACTCCATCTTTTAATTATAATTTGGGATGCTATTATCAACAGGGGTAGTAGCAGCCCCCGACGTCTTATGTTTTTTCGTCTTTTTATTTTTCCCTTTCAGCTGATTAACCAACACAGTCCATGCAGGGTTTTCAATAACATCCGATGAAGTGGTAGCTTTGAATTCGAATGGCACCTCCTCTGTTCTAATTTTTCTAGAAGACTTTGTTCTGGTTAGATGTTTCGATTCGGAGCTGTGAATCATTGTATCTGTGCAAGGCGGTATATTTGAAGGAGCATCTGGCATTTCATCTCAGTCTATATTTTCATCCTTCCTGCTTTTATCAACTATTTGTATCTCCATATCAAAATTTGTAGAATGAGAGTTCTAATTTGTAAATGTATTAAAAGTCGTAGACTTCTTGCTCGACTGGACTTTTGGATATTCTTTCTTACATTGATTGTCATATTATTGTTTTTACCATCAGATTCTGTGTTGCTGTGAATAAGTTCCCGATCTGTGTTAACCATCTCTGCTTGAGTATCTGCATTATTTGAAATAGGTACCGCATTGTTTTCATTTTGCCTACTATCATCAATATTCATCTCAGAATTATCATTAGATTGGTTCTACGAAGTGTCGTTGGGTCTCCAAATTTTAGTAAATTGACAATGGGCCTCATTATGTCCGAAGCTAGAACAGTTAGAACACATAGCTGGTTTCTTTAGGAATATTTTTAGTAGTAATAAAATGCTCTCTGGTATTAATGCAACAAAGCTTGTTATGGTCCCTAAAATTCCAGTGCCCTCGAATGTCTCTCAATACAGGCCTATAGCATATTGTAATGTTATATACAAATGTATTTCATAGATTATGGATTCTAGAATGAAACAAGCCCTTGCTCCTATCATTTATTCAAATCAGAGTGTTTTTCTTCCTTCCAGATCTACATCTGATAATATCCTCTTGTGTCAAGAATTAATCAGAGGTTACAGCAGGAAAAATATCTCCCCTAGATGCCTTATGAAGCTTGACATCCAAAAGGCATTTGATATCATCCAATGGAGCTCAATAATAAACATACCTCATGTCATGAATTTTCCTCTTTCTTTTTTAGGATGGATATATATTTTCATCTCCACAATTATCTATTCATTATCCATTTATGGTGGCATTTTTGGATATTTTAAAGGTACTCAAGGTATTAGACAAGGAGACCCTATATTTCCTTATATCTTCAATTCTATAATGGAGCTCCTCACTTGCATGATTAACAAAGTTGTGCTACAAAGAGAACTTTATTTACACCCCATATGTAAGTTTCCTAGAATTACTTGCTTAATGCTTGTGGATGACCTCATCTTATTTACCAAAAAAATCACAAATCTTCTGGCAATGTCCTGGAAACTCTAGATAATTTTTACGGTTATACTGGTCTATCCATAAATAAAAATAAATCCAAGTTACTCACTGCTGGTGTCCTTAAAACTGTTACCAATGATCTTATGAGGATTTCTTCCTTAGCAGCCTTGCCTCTTAATGATATCTACCTTGGATCCCCCCTCCTTTCCTTCAGGATATCATCTAGTCAATGCTTGCCTCTTTATAGTAAAATTATCGCAAAGTTATCTTCTTGACCTATTCAAAACTATCTACTGTTGGAAGACTTATAGCGATTAAGTCCATAGCAACCTTAATGTGTTTATACTATGCCAGGATTTTCATTCTCCCTTTCGAACTCATCAATATAATTAATGATGCTCTTAACCATTTTTTATGGTATGGTAACCCTCTTTCTTTGAAGTTAATCCCTATAGCCTTTAAGAAAATTATATGTCCGTATGACCAAGGGGTCTTGGTATTATAAACACTAAGATTTGGAACAAGGTTGCTTATTCTAAGCTAATTGACAAGATGCTTGATGACAACACAAACTTATGGGTTGATTGGACTAAGGAAAACTTGTCAAGAAATTCCAATTTTTGGACCATGAAAGTCCCTCTTGACTGCAGCTGGATCCGGCGGTCCATTCTCAGGTTGAGAGCTATCTTCTTGCCTCTTTTCCAATGTACTAATTCAAATAAATACCATATCGTACTTTGGCATGACCCTTGGTCAGCTAAGGGAAAAATCATTTCCACTTTGATTGTTACTAACTTGAGACACCTCTCTGATATCCCTCTTTCTGCAAAATTATCCTCTTATATCTACAGCAATCAAGTCTTGTTACCATAATCTAGCTCTCCTCTGGTCAGACCTACATGGACTAGGATTGAGAATAATTCTTATCCATCAATATTTGAGCACGTTTTGTGGTGTGATAAGTCTCATACTACAGTTGATGTTTACAACAACACTGAAAATTCCTCCTCTATCTCATTCTTTCATTAGCACTCAAGAATATGGGAATCCACTTCTAGCTCGAAAGAAAATATCTTACTTTAGAAAGTTATAAAAATTTCCATCCATGCTCAAGACAATCTTCTTTTAAGAGGCTTGATTAATTCTTACTCCTGTATTTTGTGCTCTATTAGCCCTAAAACACTTCCTATATTTTCTTCTCTTGCCAGTATACCTTTTGTATATGGAAAATACTGCTATGCCATCTCAACTAACATAGTTCTCTTCAAATCTCTCAAGCCGAGTAGTTCAATATCTTTAAGGCAACTCGTTGGAGAACGATTAAAGTTTCCGTGTTGCTTAAATTGCTCAAGAAGTTCAACTATATTGCTTGGGAAGAAAGGAATTTGAGGTTGTTTACTGGAGTATTTAGGAACTTGTTTAAATTATATGAGGTGATTGTAAAAAACTTACGCGACCAAATTTGGAAGCCATTTTAATACAATTTATATTAAGGAGGTTTTCGGCTTTTGGCTTGTGTTTAGTTTTGTTTTGTTTCATTTGTTTTTTGTACTTTTATGCTTGTTCCCATAATTTCTTCTTAATAAAAATGTAGGGGTCCATTCAACCCCGTTGGCTTTGCCAAAAAAAGGAACTCTAATGACCTCTATGAAAACCCGATGGTGAGGTAGGGTCTATGGACTTTAAAGTGAGATGAGTTTCTAGAGTGGGTCCTTTTGGAGTAGGTATAGTGGGTAAAATGTATCTCTTGGTATATCACTATGTTGTACATTAACATTTTCATTAACAGAAGCCCGTGGAGTACAATCTATTTTGAAGAAATGAAGCCAAACTTTAGAGAAATACCTTGACCACACAAACTCTCCTTTATTAGAGTCGGACCACACAATAAAATAAGTAAATATTTGATGAACCCTGTCTCCTTTTTCTGCTTCGCTTGTTCAACCATAATTTTTTGATGATTTTTTAAGAGTAGTTCTAGCTGATCTGCTATTTTATGCTAGGTAATCATTATTCGTTTCGTATTTTGCTCATACATGTAACTTGGGGGTGGAATATAATCCTCATCATAACTTGTATGATCTTTCCTGATTCCACGATCTTCTGCTTGATTATATGGTGAATAAGGCTTGAATCGGTAGTGGTGTGCATTGTTTTACATATGGACTTATCCTTGTCATACCCTATGCTTTATTATTAATTACTCAGTAAGTAAGGAATCTCAAAAGTGTTTATAAATGCAAGCTAGTACGATACAATAAGGGTTATAATATTTGAAAGCACCAGAGCATGTTAAGCCTAGAAAATATCATGGGACAACATTTTCTCATTTAAACCTTATTTTTCATATACTAGCATACGTAGGTAGTTGAACAATAGGATAGACTATGTCGGAAATACCAATTTTGAGTATAATGTAATATTGAAAAATCCTTTTAATCAATCTAGCCTTTGGACTCATATTTCCTAAACTCCATTTTCCAACATTAACGTGAAGAATGTGACGAAGAATTTCATATTGGTCATTTCAACTTGACGGATTTCTTTTCTAGTAGAAGTTATGGATAAGATTTCCCCTAGAACATTTTATGTTAACCAAATCTCTATTCTTTTTTTTTGAAGACCTAGAGAACCAAGCTTTGCTTGTAAAGTCTAAGGAAGTATGCACCGAACCCACAACACATACTTCAGATAATTCACAAGGTTATGTAGTTAGTGTGGATTGAACCATCGATCTTTAAGGTGAGCGCCGCATGTCCTAATCACTGCACTACCTTGGAGGTTTCCAAATTTCTATTCTTTAATTTTAGAAAATATAAAAATACATTACTATGTCAATGTTGGCAGTGAGTAGACATAACATAGATAGATGTTTTCTCGAAACATTCTTTATTAACAATACCGAGCATTCCATTGTATTCAAATAAATTTTTAAGATCATATGATGCACAAATGTGGAATGTTACCAATCTTATGTCCAGATTATTAAAACAAGTAACTTTTTATAGCATTCGATATATTCTGGGTCGCTGCTAAGTTGCACTCCAAGTTAAGAAGTAAAAGTTGCAGTTTGAGTTGTTTTGTGACACAAATATTTTCTGGATGCCATTATATTCAACCTTAATTTCAACTTTAATTCTGAAAACTAGGGTTTTTTAAAAAAAAGTTAAGTTGCAGCGAAAGAAACCTTATTTAATAGAAAAACCCTAATAGCCGCCTCCTCCTTTAGGTCATCGCCTCCCCTAATTTTCTGCTCGTGGGCTTCAGTGCATGTCGTCCCTACTATGCCTTCCTCATCTTATGGTCCTCAACAACCGCCGCCGCCTGTTGAACCTACTCCAATGATTCCTGAAATCCATCCGGGCTTCACACCACTCAGCTCCCACCAGCTCCTTGAATCACAACCCAATCCTCTAATGAACGATGATGAGTTCATCCTAGTTAGATCGAAGAAATGGAAGTGCCAGTCTAAATCAGTGCAAAAGCCGTTCACCCCAAAACCTGGCCCTTCCAATTTGCAAAACCCGAATGATCGCTCATATGCGAATGTAAATGTGGTTCCAAACTTTGGTCAGAAGTCCAATTTCTTTGTCCAGTCTACTCATCACGAAAACAAACCGGTATCAAATAAATGACACTTTTCAACATCGACTAGCAGGGCTTTGAACGAAGTAGTCAAGGGGAATAATATTCCAGTATCTATTCCTTTAAATTTCTATCAACCCCGAGAATTTAATTCAATGAAATGTGCAAAAATGTCTAATGAAGTTGTTCAAGAAGCAAAATAACAGTGGGATAATACCATTGTGATATACATAGTCGGTCCAAAACCATATTATCCGTACTTTAAAGTCTACATTATTAGAGTATGGAAACTAGAAGAGGAATTCACTATTTTCTTTAAAGAGAACGAATTTTATGTTATTAAATTTAATAGCAAAAAAGATTGTGATAGAATCTTAGAAGGTGGTCCCTATTACTATAATAAGAAATTGATGATGATGAAGAGATGGTCTCTTGGAATGCCAACTTAACAAGGAACTCCTAAATTCTATGTCGATCTAGGTTTGTTTCCCTAATTTACCGCTTGATTATTAGACGGAAGAGGGAATAAGTCGCATTGCATCGGTTCTTAGCACACCCATCAAGTTGGATAAATTCACTGAAGGTATTATAAAAATAGCATATGCTAGAGTTCTTATCGAAATTAATAACTCCTTTGAATTTCCAAACAAATCCCTATTATCTCGGAAAAAGATGAAATGATTTGGCAAGAAATTACTTATGAATGGAAACCTATCACTTGCTCTAATTGTACTAGTTTTGGTCACCCAAAAACACACTGTCAGTTCACCAAAGTATGGAGACCGAAAGTCACCCAACAACATCAATCACGCGACAATAATGATACGCTTGTAGATGAAAATGATAAACTTAAGGATCGGATAAATGAATCGTCATTCAATCCAGTGAATCCTACCTCTCAAACTCAAGTACCTTATCAAGATCAGTTATTTCCAAACAACTACAGATAGAACGTTAGCAAGAGTAGCAGCATGGAAAATATTACATTTGCGAAAAATCAAAATGTCCATCCGGCATTAAAAACAACGACTATCGATACAATTACAAATAATTCAACGCTGAATATATTATCGGACATGGATTCTCAAATTGCTGACAACTCAAACCCAAAGATGGACACTGAGGTTGAGGAGCAATTTAAACTACAAAAAGAAATAGTGACAAGTAGTGAAGCTGGAGACCAATGCGCTGACTCTCTTTATACCTCCAGACTGAGAACCATCAGAAAAGTAAGAACTGAGGAAGAACCATTCGAATTCAAAGCCTCAAATGCTAACAATGTTGTTGACAACCCTGCAAGGAATATTCTAATTAATCAACTAAAAGGAAAAAACAAAAAGACGAAAAAACACAAGACAGCGGGGGTTGCTACTGCCCCGGTAAACAGTAGCAGTTCTGATATCAATTTATAGATGGAGTTCCTTTTTTGGAACATCTGGGGTAGGAATGCCCCTTACAAACAATTAGAAATTCTGCATATTTTAAGTAATAAAAATCTGTCATTCTGCGGTTTTCTTGAAAATAAATTGTCGACTGTTAATATCGTGAAATTCGTGAACAAAATTAATAATAAGTGGAAGCATGCTCATAATAGTTCCAATGGCAATAAGAGTAGAATTTTCATTTTATGGGACTCATCTCAATGGTCTAATATTATTCTACATTCTAGCGACCAATACATTTCATGTATTCTGCACAATACTAATGGTTTAAGTATTCTATGCACGATTGTCTATGCATCCAATGAAGAGATGAAGCGCATCGATTTATGGAATTATATTGTTGAGCAATCGAAAAGTTTTAACCTCCCGTGGATAGTTGCAGGTGATTTTATTTCTATTTTATCGACTTATGATAGAATAAATAATGGTATACATAATTTTATGGGCGATCAAGACTTTATGAACTGTATATCTTCTTCTAATCTCATGGAACCGGATTTTACTGGGAATTTTTCACATAGCGAGGAGGTCTAAATTTTTCTATTCATAGTAAGATAGATACAGTGTTCAGACGTGAGTATTGTCTCTTTCCCAAGTAGTTGATAGGGCAATTTCTGAATGAAATTAAACTCATATTTCCTATTTCTTTTCTTTCAGCAATAATCCAGCGACCTGAAGGCGGTTACTATAAAGAGATAATCCGGGTCCTCCAAGAAATTCCAAGTGAAGAAAGGAATATTGAATTGCTGTTGACGGACCGGAATCTCAGAATTCTCGGGCTGATTGGGCGGAGGCAGAGCATAAGGCTTGATGGCGCACTAAAGACTGTCTCCAGAGAAAAAGTCAAGCAGAAGAAACCCAAAGTCGTAATAATCGAGGAACCCGACTCCGAAAGAACTCATACCGATGAGGAACCGTTGGTCGGGCCCGCCGATGCAACCCCGGATTCCGATGAAAATAGAAAAGGCAAGGCAGTGGCCTTTAAACAGCCTAAATCCGGGAGGCGGAAGTCTGTGGTTTTATATCGCCCCCTTTCAGGAGTTAAAATCTCGGATGCACCCTCCCTGCAAGCCGAAAATCAGTTCGTAGGGCTCGCTGACCTTCCAATTCCGGACCTCGCATCCGCACAACATGACGTTGAATTGGATGGACTGCAGCATACCTTCGACGTTAGCGAGCCTCTTCCTACTAGCGCGACCGACACTTCTGGTTGGTCCGGGGGTTTACACATCCATACACTCTTCACGGCACAGCACAGTTTTCTAACTATAAACAGTATATCACAAACGGTTACTGATCTTCCGTATTCTATTTTTCAGGTACGATGTCTGGACGAGGTTCTGTGCTCGGCAGCTTGCGCAACAAGCGCCGTTATTATGAGCCATGCAGGAGAGAGGGAGAGAGGAATTATGATTCAGGACACTCTGGTCAGGAGAGGTCCAACAGAGACAGGGGATACGTGCGTCGATCCCGATCTCGCTCTCCTCCTACCAGGACTTCCGTACCTCCCACGGTAGTAGTCGCTCGTCCTCCTGAAATTTCACGGCCTAAGCCGCCTTCTCAAGTTCCGAGGTCTGATCCTCCTCGCGGGAATGAAATAGCCACCTCCTCAACTACCACACCGGTCGCGACTGATTCGACTAGTGAAGGAGCACTTAAACTGGCACAGATGAGGAAGGAATTCCCCGACATCTGCTTTGACGGTTATGTCTTCCCTCTGCACTTGAGGAGAATTCCGCCAACAGCTGAAAACACTATCCATGATTATGTTGCGGACATATTCTTCCAGTACAAGGAGTGGGCAAGGGCCGCGAGGAAAGCATCCAAAGTAGCATTCGATCGGGGTGTTGTAATCGAAAAGCTGGAGAAGGAGCTGGGTCACAAAGACCGAATCATGAAAGTGCTCAACACTGAGGCCGAGTCTCCCGTAAGTCTGAAATGGAAGCTCTTAAAAAGGTCGATGAAGTAAACTTGGCCATGACCAGGATGAAACAAGAACATTATACCGCAATCAAGGACATGGGTCACAGGAATACCACCATTACTGCCGAAAGAGATGCCGCTCTCAAGGAGCTTAATGAGCTAAAATCAAAGTTCTCTGAAATGGTGAAGGAGAAGGATGCGGCTAATGTCTCTGCGCAGGAGGCCTGTGACCAGGCGGTGGTGCTTTGGAGGGAGAAGGATGCGGCTATGGAGAAAGTCCGCGAGGATGAAGCTGGGGTTGACGAGAAAGTCCGACAGGCGAAAACCAGGGTTGAGTCAGAGGTAGAAGAGCTACTTGTCATTTACAATGCCAACGTGCTAAGGCACCAAGATCTGACTTGGCTCGACGATTATCCAACACATCTCTACAACGCCTGGAAACTGCTGGTCGAGGAGGAGAAATCTGGGCATCCTGATGAGGCCTTCGATGAATTCGAGCTGGAGAACCGCATACTTAATGATGACGAAAAGAAGGTTCTTCATGACTCCATGATTTCCTATGAGAAGGAGAGGCTTGGTGCCCAGTCTCTGGAGGTTTGATAAAGCTCTCGTGCTGAGCACCATATTACAAGTTCTGAGATGGTCGTGTTATCTCAATCTGAGCCAACTCCGATGATCGATTCCCAGCCCATACCGGCATATGATCCAGACCAGCCACGTCTTTCTCCTATTAAGGAGCATCCTTCTGAAATTGTTCAGACGACCCCGAGCCGAACCGAGGAAGGTACTCTGAACTAGTCTCTTGTTTACTTGGACTAGAGAATTTGTATAGAAGCGTATACTAACAAATGTTTCTTTCCTCTAATCAGTGATTGAAGTTGCGCCAGCTGCGCCTCCCGTAACCCAGGAATCATGCCAAGTGCTAGAGGCCATCATCTCTGAGGCGACCTCCGTTGCGACAACAGCGCCGGTCGAAGTAACGCAGGGGAGCTCACTCTCTTTCGATGAACAGAAGATAAATGAGCTCCTTGGCCGACAGAGTGATCCCTTTGCAGACTTACCATTCGGCCTGGGAAGATTCTCGTCTACTTCTGATATTTCAACTCAGACCACTACGGCACATAGTGAGGCCAGAGCACAATGAGAAGCAATGATATTGGCCGAGATTAATGCCGAGATGGAGGCAGCTGCACATGGTGGCAGCGTGGATGGAGGAGCAGTAACGCAGTGCCCTACTCCCCTTATGGTTGTATCTCCCGGGGGCACGCTCGTTGATACTAGTGTGTCAGTCCCGCCCCCGGCTGTTGGTTCTGTTCTCCCAACTCCTCCTGCGGGAAGCATCCCCATAGATTCCAGCTCGGAGGATGACGTCGACATCATGCCTTCGTCCGATGGGAGCCCGCCTATGGAGAAAGGCTCTAAACGAAAGATCACTAGTGGTTCCAGTAGCTCCTCGAAGAAGAAGAAACTGAGGAAAAAGAAGGATTAGATAGACTTTTTTAGGCATGTGTTCCCCTTTTGTAGTCATGAACTTTGTTATCTTTTTCTTTTTGCAGGCCGTGTATAGATGCGGGTTCGACCCCTGCTAGTAGGAATTTTTTTTTGAAAGGCTCGTGTATGAACCATTGCTTTTGATTAGTTGAAATAAAATTTTGTCTTCTTGTTTCAACTTAAATTCCTTTTACGCTTAAATGTTGCAGTGTTCGAACTTCAGTCCGATGTACTTGCATTATTTTAACATTTAAGCATAGCTTGTTTTGTCTGCCAAGTCTGGAAATCTCGGACCTGAGTTGTGATCGGAGATTGAATCGGACTAGAACACCATGCAGTTTCGGGTAGTGATTAATACTTGAACCTGCCCCCAGTCCCGGGGTGAAGTTATGGCGATCAGCTTGCGATTACAAGGAGTGAGGATCGAGCGATCGAACTACACTCGTTCCCTTATGAATCGTTTTATCCACACTCTGGGGATACGGATTTGAATGTTTATACTCTGTTTCGCACTCTGGGAATACGGAGTTGAATGTTTATACTCCGTTTCGCACTCTGGGAATACGGAGTCGAATGTTTTATACTCCGTTTCGCACTTTGGTAATACGGAGTCGATGTTTTATACTCCGTTTCGCACTCTGGGAATACAGAGTCGATGTTTTATACTCCGTTTCACACTCTGGGAATACGGAGTCGAATGTTTATACTCCGTTTCGCACTCTGGGAATACGGAGTCGATGTTTTATACTCCGTTTTTCACTCTGGGAATACGGAGTCGAAGGTAGGATTATTGTGTGCCAACCCTATTTAACATTGGTGTAATGACTTGCCCTCGAGCTCGGGTTTCACTTAGCGAGTGGCCGGTCGTATCACAGCCACTCTCCATTTGAATGAGTCCCATTGCGTGATGGGATTTAGCTCTTCGTGCATCGTGATGTTGTATATCGTATTTAATGAATCGCAGTTCTGGCTCGAAGATAGGGAAAACGGGGTGTGTTCGGTTGCAGTCTTGTGAGTCGTTCGGTAGGCCCATAGTGCCATAGGAAGTTCATCAACCCATTTGCCCCCGGCCTTTTCCAGTCGTTTCTTTAGGATGGATTTTATAACTTTATTGACAGCCTCAACCTGTCCATTTGCCTGGGGATGTGCGACTGCCGAGAAATTTTTATGAATATGAAACCGTTGACAGAAATTCTTAAATTCTGCGCTTTCGAATTGGGCTCCGTTATTGGTGATGATGGTATGCGGGAGTCCAAATCGACAGATGATGTTGCGAACCACGAAATTTATCACTTTCTTTGTCGTAATGGTTGTGAGGGCTTCAGCTTCAGCCCACTTTGTAAAGTAGTCAACGGCGACGATGGCGTACTTCGCACCACCTTTTGCCAGAGGTAGAGCGCCGATGATATCGATGCCCCACATTGCGAACGGCCAGGGACTGTCCATTTGAGTTATCTCGGTAGGCGGGGCTCTTGGAATTCGGGCATGTTTCTGGCACCTATCGCACTTTCTGGCATAGTTTGTTGCATCTCGGTTCACTGTCGGCCAGTAGTACCCATATCGGAGTATCTTCTTAGCAAGAGCTTGCCCACCGGTGTGATCACCACACGCTCCTTCGTGTATGTCATGTAACACTCGTTTGATATCATCGTGTGCGATACACCGGAGGAAAGGAACAGAATAACCTCTTCTGTACATGACTCCGTTCTGAATGACGAATCGTGAAGCTTTTCGTAGAATTTGTCTTTTCTCATTTCTATGTTCGGGAAACGTCCCATTCTCAATGTAATTTCGATACAGAGTCATCCATGATTCCCTACTGGGAGCGGCTTCGAATACAAAATCCGTCTCTACTTGATCAATACTTGGGGAGGATAAAGTTTCAACGAGGACAAGTCCCATCTGCTGGGCTTCACCTGTGCTGGCTAACTTCGCCAATGAATCGGCTCTTTGATTGCGTTCCCGAGGTATATAATAAATGGCATAATAATCAAACTGATTCAGTATTTCCTGAACTCGGGCCAAGTAAGCAGCCAGCCTTCGATCCCTTGCTTGATACTCTCCCCGTACTTGACACACAACTAACTGTGAATCGCAGTAAATTTCCACAGCGATAATCCTCAAATCTCTGGCAAGTTTTAGGCCGGTTAAGAGGGCTTTATATTCAGCTTCATTATTAGTTGCATGAAAATCGAACTTCAAAGCATAACATATAGATCGGCCTTCGGGAGTTTCAAGTACAACACCAGCGCCCGAACACCGGTCGTTTGATGCACCGTTAGTATACAGCTTCCAGATGTATTCGGGGGATTCACTGGTTTCGGGTAAGTCTTCTGGAACGGTAAATTCAGCTATGAAATCTGCCAAGACTTGTCCTTGAATGGCTCTTCGCGGGGCGTAAGTGATGACAAATTGGCTCAGTTCAATGTTCCACTTGAGCAACCTACCTGACATCTCAGGCCGCGTGAGGACCTGTCGTAACAGCTGATCGGTATACACAGTAAGAGGATGAGCTTGAAAATAAGGACGGAGCTTTCTTGAGGCAACGACCAGGCAATAAGCCAATTTCTCCAGTCTTGGGTAGTTTCTTTCAGCTCCTGTTAGCCGTTTACTAACATAGTAGACTGGTTTCTGCACTTTGTCTTCCTCCCGAACTAAAGCGGCACTGATCGCATGCTCTGATACTGCCAGATAGAGGTACAGTTGCTTGTGGTCAACTGGTTTTGACAAGATCGGGGGTGTGGAGAGATGCTGAATTAGCGATCGGAACGCGCCTTCACATTCCGTGGTCCATTCAAAGTTTCGTTTTCCTTTCCAGATCAGATCAAAGAAAGGAATGCATTTATCGGTGGACTTTGAGATGAACCTGCTCAATGCTGCTACTTTCCCGTTGAGACTCTAGACTTGCTTTATGGTTCTCGGGGTCTGTAGGTTCCTTATTGCCCAGATCTTTTCGGGATTTGCTTCTATCCCTCGAGCGTTAACGATGAATCCGAGGAATTTTCCAGATGCAACGCCGAAGTGGCACTTCAATGGGTTAAGTTTCATTCCATATTCTCGAAGGATGCTGAACATCGAATTTAAATCTCTGAGGTGATCTGTGGAGAACCGAGACTTCACCAGCATGTCATCCACGTAAACCTCCATGGTCTTCCCGATCTGATTGGCGAACATTCGGTTACTCCAATGGGTATCGTGGCACTCCCGTTAAAACCGTGGATTCGGGACAGGCAGGGTTTCAAATCCTTTGCCTCCATTTTCATTAAGTCGTAAGCCCGTTTAAGCAAGATATTCACAGAGCTCCCACTGTCAACCAGGATCCTCTTCATCTAAGTAGGACCTACCTGGGCAGATATGACTAGTGGGTCGATTGTAGGGGCTTCGACCTTATCAGCGTCTCGGCTCCTGAACACGATATCATCATATATTATCTTTTGTTGTTTAATCGGAGTTCCGTCTTCACAATTACTACAACATTCTAAGTCCGCATGCCTGATAGAACTAGCATACGACTCCATTTCCCCCAGCTTCTGTCTGCTGGGTGGGGACCACCACTTATCGTGTTGATAACCAACCTTCCGCCCGTACGAGCGGGTTCTTCCTGTCTTTCCTGATTTTGTGAACGATTCTGATTCGAAGGGCCCGCTCCACCAGACTGCGGCGCCCGCACAAACTGATCTAACTTCCTTTCTATGATCAACTTCTCGATGAGGTCCTGCAAATGTTGACACTCATTGGTATTGTGGCCGTAGCTTTCATGGAATCTACAGAACTTCCCTGTTTGAACCTGCCTCTCCGATGAGGGTTTCGGAACAGGCTTCTTATACTGTACAGTGTTGCAAGTCCGTAAGTATACGTTTTCCAATGACGTATTCAACGGTGTGTAATTGTCAAACATTTGAGCCCTACGTCGTGGGCCTCGGTTCTGATCTCTTTTCTTATCCTGGCCATTGTTTCCTCTCGGCTGGGTTTGCTTGTTCTGTATATTCAGGTAAACTTTTCCGGAACTCTCACCGGACTGTTTAACCACTACATTACTCTGTATTCCCTCAATACTGGGCCTCACATCGTCCTGCTTCCTAGACTGTTTCGCGTCCTCTTGCTGTAAGAACGGAGCGGCTTTGGAGTAGAAATGGTCCAACGATGTGGGTGGTTTTCCAGCTAGCCAATTCCCAAACTCAGAATCGGGATCAATCCCCTTGGTCAAAGCCATCAAGATTGAGTTATCGTTGGGATTACTAATCTCAACACATGCTGCGTGGAACCTTTCTAAGTAACACCTGAGCGTCTCTCCATGAGCTTGAGTGACACTGGACAGGGTGTTAACGTCTTTGGGCCTAGCAACATGCATACGAACTGTTCTACAAACCTCTTGGCCAGTTGATCGAACGAAGAAATAGATCTAGGTGGTAGGCGTGTAAACCACATTGTCGCGATTCCCCCCAGAGAGATGGGGAAACTTCGACACTTCACTGCATCGTCAGCCCTTGCAGCACTCATTGACCATTCATATTTCAAAATATGTTGATTGGGGTCACTATTTCCTTCATACATTGGGAGAGTTGGCATTCTGAATCGTCGAGGGGGTTCAGCGTATAATATCTCGTCTGTGAAAGGGGTGTGACTACGGGAGATCCCCCAATCATCATTAGTGAGCCCCTGACTCTCGCGAATCATCTGACGTATCATGGTCGAAATATCTGACACTGGCACATTCTGGGCATGCTGAGTTAAGGTGTGGTCGGGTTCCACAGTGCGAGTTTGGACTGGGCGCTGTCGACGGTCCGTATTTCGCCTCCTTGGCTCAGCATCTTCTGGGACATATGGTTCAGGAGTATGCCCGCGTTGTTGATTGTTCGTCTCTGACAAATTCCGGGTATCAACCCTCGTTTCTACCACGGCGGTTGTAGCGCGGTTGTCCGTGGTATATTGTGGAACAGTGCCTCCTTGTGTCGAGGGTCCTGTTTGGAAGCTGGTCGACGGTCCTGCCCTCAATTGCCCAACGGTCAAGGCGGGTTGATATCCAGTAGTTTGAGCGTGACTCCCCTCTAGTCAGGGACGGGTAGACCTGTGGTGATAGTCAGACGAGGCGGAACTTTCAGTAGACGCGCGGGAAACATCATCCCTCCTGGACCTTCTGCGGCTCTGGCGGTTTAGTTGGTTGGTCAATTCAACATTGGCGCGCAGCTGTTCAGCCAACTGTTGCCGGCTTTGGGTCAGTTCTTGGAGCAACACCTGGAACTCTTGCCGGGTGACTGGTCCTGATGGATCTGAGTGAGCAGTGTTGTCTTGATTGGAAGAAGGCTGCTGTGTAGGATTTTGTCTATCCCGGCCTTCTTGATCAGCGACGGTAGCGGCAGTTCTTGTGCTAACCATTTTCAGTGGTGGAGTCCTTTCCTAGATTTTACGCAAATCTGAATAGAATGGTAGGATTCCGGATCAGATCTGGATCTTCCTCTTGGATTTATGCAATCCGGTATCAACGGTGGATCCAAGGAGCAGGAGAAAAAACTGGTTTTCTCAGTGAAAGCACCAAAGTGTTTGTACCAAAAATGGGCACAACACTCTTCGGGAGTTATTTGAAGAGATAAAATGAAGAATATAAATGTAAAACAGAGGTTATCTAACAAAAACTCCAACAAACAAGAACGTAAAATGTAAAGACAAGCAATTTAAAGTGGTTCGGCGTAATGCCTATGTCCACTATGAAGTTTTGATAATTTTATTGATTCTCTTTCAATGATTACAAGCAATTACAGCGAACAACAATGAATTACAGTTTGGAATTCGAATTCAACAGTAGGAATAAGATGCAAATCTCAATCCGGCAGAGTCTGGACGCTTCAGAATCCAAGATCCCTTTTCTATATGCTCTAGGGCTCTATTTATAGGTGTAGGAGGCTGAGATTTCGTTCAAACTCCGGGAGACTTGGTCTGGCACGTGAGGGGGCCCACGCGACCATTTCCGGAAAGTTTCGCCTCGATCTGCGATCGATACAAATCCATTTCGTATCGATCAAGATGATGTCCAATTAATCAGAAATTTGGCAGGGACATTCTTCAGTGTGTATGCAAGCTTCCCTGAAAATTTCATTGGATTTGGATGAGTGGATCGTGAGATATCGTCGATACGAAATGGATTCCCTCAGTAGCTGTTCTGTTCGACTCCATGGTTTCGACTCAATCCCATCGTATCGATCACTGCACGTGCCTCTGAGATGATGTGGCGCGCGCACTCCGTCTCAATCCAGATTTCACTCTGCATTGACCATTTCGACTCCATGGATCTCGCCTCGTTTGTTTCGATGGATGACACGTCACCCTAGTTTATTGACTCATTGGATACGTATAAGACATTGGGC
The DNA here is from genome assembly GCA_030737815.1 of Allium fistulosum. NCBI lineage: Eukaryota > Viridiplantae > Streptophyta > Magnoliopsida > Asparagales > Amaryllidaceae > Allium > Allium fistulosum. The sequence goes on along the minus strand of CM060905.1, from coordinate 44,781,682 downwards.
ATGGATTTGAAGTGAGGTCTTCTGATGGATACGAAGAGCAGTGATCCGATGGATACGAAGTTGACATTGGCTGACTGTTGTGAGGCACGTCATCTGTTGGTGGATACGAACCCTATCGATTCGAACCCGATGGGTTCAACCATCACCAGCTTGATCGATACGAAATCGTGGGGACTTGCTGATGTGAAGCGGATGATGGACACGGGCTGGATGGATACGAAGCAAACACTTGGCCAATCGAATCGAGTTGTACCAACTATCGATGGACACGAAATCCATCGATACGAACTCGATGGATTCGAAGCACGGATACTTCTATCGATACGAGACGATGTCCCCTGATGGATACGAAATGAACAAAATTGATGGATACGAAAACATGCCTTTCCTTCCAACTCGTATCCATCATAACTTGAGCATATGAACTCGGATTGGCTTGGAACTTGGAACAATGGCTTCCTTTGCTCTCCTAGTCATGTTTCGTCAATTGTAGCTCGATCCGGACTCGAACAAAATTCAGTGATATCCATGACAAATGATATTTGGAATCCAATCAATTCTTTGGTGTCCTGGCCTTGCCAAAAGGCGGGATAACAGCATTCATATTGTTTCATTGTGGCACTTGCTTGCACTGTCACTTGTTCATATTGCTGGTTCATTGTAGTAGATGTTAGAATTGGCTTGTGGTTGAGGTTGTAGCTTCGAGTTTGTAATGTTGCATCACTTGTTGTTGCCTCTGTTCATCCACTTGCATTCTGTATTTTCTTTTTTGAGTCTTATTTCTTGAAGTCTTCATTGCATACTAGTGGTCTTTTGTAGCATTGAGTTGCACTGTTCTTGTCCTGTCCACTGTTTCATTTACTTGTTCACTGGTGCATTTTTAGATTTCATTGTTGCAGCTTCCATATCTTGTGCTCGAGCTTGCATGCTTCATGTTGCCTTGACTTTGGTTGTTGCATTGAGTTGAGTCATGACTGCGGTGACTTGACCTTTACATTTTATTTGTTTTTGGTTCCTCCTTGAATTTATGTAGACCGTGCATTAACCTTGAGTTGAACCTAGTTTTAAAAACTAGGGTTTGACCTTGTGCTGATGACGAGATTTTATTGCACCTGAGTTTAATCCTGTATTTGGGTTTGACCTTGTGCTGAACGATGTGACATCATTTTATTACACTTGAGTTGAATCCTGTATTTGGGTTTGACCTGTGCTCACTTGTCCCTGTAAATCGATCAAGTGTATATTTTGGTGTGTACGGCCTTGTGGCATATACAGTGATACACTGTGTATGTCACAAGTTGTTCGTGTATGATGGATTCAAAATTAAATGATGATGAACAACCCAAATAACTGAGGCAAATATTATTTAAAATCCACATTTTATTTAATATTGCAAAAATATTTTATTTTCAATTATACTGCGTTAGTGTATATTTTTGCAGATTTCTCAGATGCCAGATTCACATTGGAATAAAGTTGAAGATAAAGAACAAGTTGAGTGAATGTGTAGTGAGGTTATGAATGTAAAAGTGAATTGTGATGTAATCATAAATTGTATTGTAATTGAATTTGTATAGTGAGAGCTTGAAATTGTACTATGAAAATTTGTAATAAATATTTTTTGGCAAGGCCGACGAGGTTAAATGGACCTCGACCATATATTGCTACACCAATAAGAACGACATACAAACACAAGAAGAAGGAAAAAACGGGGATCACTTGGCGCAGCAAGCACGGGGGAAGACAAACAACAAACAAACAAAAATAAAAGAAGACAACAATTATAAGCTACACAGTAGAGAAAGATGTATACCAGGATCAATTGCATAAGTCAGCTGGCCCACACAAACTCTAATTTCACTCAAAACCCAACTTTTGAAGCTGCTATCATTTTTTGCGTTTGCATTATCAAATAACCGAGCATTTCTCTCCCTCCAAACCGATGTTAAAAAGCATTTTAGCACTGCATTTAGGGTTCTCCCTCCGTCAGTATTCCCGTTGATGCTTTCGTATATTCTTCTCCATTCTCTCAGATTATCTGTAGAGACATTCCTCCTTTGAAACTTCGCCATAACTCTTTTCCATATTTGATGGATATAGTGGCACTCAAAGTACAAGTGATCCACAGTTTCAGGCATGATATTGCAAAACTTACAGCGATTATCTATACTCATACCTAAACTAGCTAGTCTCTCTGATGTTAGCATCGCACGGTTCAACACTTTCCAGAGCATTAGGTCATGTCTGAAGCTACTGTCTCTTCCCCACGTTCGTTTGCACCATCTCCACTTAGGGCGATCACCATTCTTCATCAGATATTCATATGTGTCTCCAATTCTATAGGCAGACTTCTTAATGCCCCAAACCAAACGCTTGGTGACATCAGAGATAGCAGTGTGACAACGTATCATGTTCCATATTTGTTGTATTCTAGGATTAGACGTTGAATAGCGTGTGTTTTGGAGGTTGTAAAGAGTATCACGAACCTTAGCTTGCTGATGTATACCAGACTGTTGCATTTCACTGTGTGTAAGTTGACGATTTAGAATAAGACCCTCTTTCAACCAGGGGTCTTCCCAAAATTTCACACTATATATGGGGTTCGTGTTCAATAGCATTAAAGGAAGAACTTTTTCTTTGTGTTTGAAAATGCATTGCCACGTCCAAGTCAAATTTTGAGGTTTAGTCATACTCCATATGCTTCTCCCCTTGATCACGTTCTTATCAGACCAAATAGCCCATAAACTGTCAGTATTATTAAAGAAAGTGTCAATGTGTTTAGCAAAAGCAGCAATGTTCCAATTCTTTAAGCTTAGAATGCCCAGCCCCCCCTTGTCCATGGGCCTTTCCACTGAACTAAACTTGATCGGTGCTATGTATCTGCCTGTAACCCTGCCTTTCCATAGGAATCTCATCATAGCTCCTCTTATGAGTTTGATTAGTTTGAAGGGGAGGATATACGTCCTAGCCCAGTAGACTTGCATTGAGAATATCACTGATCGTATAAGAGTTAATCTTCCAGCTTGACTAAGCAACTTGGAAGTCCAGCAGTTTAACCTAGCTGTAATTTTGTCAAAAAGTGGTAGACATTGGTTAGCAGTAATCCTAGAACTAGTAAGAGGCAGACCAAGATAACTGGTGGTATCGTGATTTATGGACAACCCAGTGATATGCGAGATAAAACTACATTGCTCAGTACTAACTCCAGAAATGGTGATGTCAGATTTCTAGAGATTAACTTTCAACCCTGTCATCTCGTAAAATTCGTGAAGTGTTTGCATTATGCTTGTGAGAGTGTTGGTTTGTGGGGTACAAAAAACCACAAGATCATCTGCAAACATCAGCGCAGAGATCCTTGGTTCAGCACACCCAGGGTGAAGCTTGTAATTTCCTTGTGCTATTATCCTCTCAAACATTCTCGTTAAGAGTTCCATAATCATGATAAAAATATAAGCTGAAATGGGATCCCCCTGTCTTATCCCTTGTTGACTAGTAAAGAACCCCTCACTCCTTCCATTGATAGTAACAGAAAAGGTAGGGGTGGAAATACACTCATATATCCAAGATATGAAATGAGGAGGGAAGTTCATATATCCCATGATTCTGACAATACTATTCCACTGCAGCATATCAAAAGCCTTCATGATGTCCAACTTCAACATAGCTCTAGGAGAAACGTTCTTGCGTTTATAATTTTTAATGAGTTCATGGGAAAGAAGAACATGATCCAGAATACTCCTGCCTGGAAGATATGCTGCCTGATTTTTGGAAATAATATTGGGGAGCACAATCTTGAGTCTAGTAGCTATAACCTTGGTGATGCATTTGTATATGGTGTTACAACAGGAGATGGGACGATAATCATTAACACAGTGAGCATTCTTGATTTTGGGAATAAGAGCAATGTTATTTGTAATAAATATTTGTATTGTTTGAATAAAATATTCATTTGAATTCAATTCTGTGTTATTTATTCTATCCAGTAAATATTTATTAAATCTGTGATATTTAAAATAGTATAGAAACAAATACATTTAAATAACTGTATATATGTTTATTATCATCAAACAAAAATCATATACACGCATATTCAACAATCTCCCCCTTTTGATGATAACAAACATATATTTAAGATTTTGAATATTTTAAATGTATTTGATCATTCAATTTGCTCCCCCTATTTGAATGCTCCCTCTCTACACAACACCCCCCCTTCATTTATGCATGAGAAAGAAAAATATGCAAATGTGTGAAGTTTACTTTCCAAAATCTTAACCATTCTCTCCCCCTTTTGTTATCAGCAAAAGAGTAATGGTGATAGAGAAATAGAGATATAGTGATAGGCATTAATACAATATTAAAAACTCGATCGAGTATAAATATTAATTTCAATAAGAAAATCAACAAAAATCATAAATCCTTTAATTCACGCATATTCCACTTTAGAATGATATGATAATTTCTTCAAATTAAATTATATAGTTGTAACGACCCTAGTTTTTAATTTAATTTAAATTAAGAATTAAATAAATTTTTGAATAACAATAGTAAAATTAATTTTAAATGGATTTATTGATTGCGAGTTTCCCCGATATCCAAATATATTTGGTATAAACCATTTAAATTTATAAATATTGTAAATATTGTATATATGTGCGAATGTATATATATACGATATAAAAGTGATAAAATAAACAAATGAAAAATAAATGAAAAATAATAATAAAAGCAAATACAAAATACTTAAGCTAATAAATATAAGACAATAAATATGAAGTAAAATAATTATAGAATCTCATTTAAAATAATAGGACAAAAACATAGAAATAAAACGATACATAAGTTAAGAATTTATAACAATAATTTTTATAGCTTTATATCTATATTCATGACAGTATCTATGTATAAACAAAAGAAAACATATTAAAACAAACATCTATGTACAAAAGCATAGTCAACAAGCAACAAAGAAAAGAAAGTATATATGGTACAAAGTAATTAAAGCAACATACCTCTAATATATACCTCTCAGCCGAAAAGAAGGTGAAGCAAGTAAAATAAGGTACAAGCATTTATATCACTTTGTACAATTTAATTAATGAAAAGATATCTTAGCACACAATATAGATGCATGCAGTATACCAGCCTCCACAAAGAAAAAATATCACTGCTAGAAACTTGTACAAAGTAATTATCACCTGTACAATATTTTTCACTGGTAAACTCAATTGTATATTAGCTCTTCTCACTTCAGTTCATTTTCGTTCCATTTCAAACCCAGAAAACACTCCTGTAACCTTCTTCTTCTATATGTATCTCCTTACTCTAGTTCATTCTAAAAACATAAGCAACTAGAGAAGATAAGTTAGCATTCTTTCAAACAAAAACATCTTTCAATTAATCAAAAAGCAAAGGCAATGTCTTCAGCCTGGAAAAGCAAAGCAAATAAAAGCCTGTTTCAAAAACAAAGCTCTGTTCTTCCTTCTAAAGCATCGGTGAGTAACTTCACTATAAAAACTTAAAGTATAAATTAGGATGAATGTTTATTGCTGTGATCAATATCGTATCTGTGAAGTATGGTTACATGCTTATATTTTTGAATTGATGAAGTAGGTTGTATGTAGACAGGGGAATACTTATAACTTTCTGTTTGCAGTGTTTGTTCATGCCTTGACTTAAATTCAAATTCTTCTATTAAATTTTTGTTTAGACTTAGGATTCAGAAGAATATTGTTTGTTTCATTTCAAACTTTAGACTAGGATATTACTTAAGTTAAAATGCATTATTAATAACTCAGGAACTCAAGAAAATCAGTGTCAACCTTAAATTTGCCAAAATTCGAACTTCACGAAATGGTGATTATATTTATAACTTGAATGCGTATTAGAAATGATGATTTTTGAGATGGGTTTCGTGATTTTTAGTAGTGTAGTTTGGGTGCAGTTCGTAGTTGAACTGAGAATGGGTTTGGGGCGAATTCAAGTGATCGGAGAATTGTTGAAGCTCGGGGTTTTGCGTGAAGGTAGAGGGGAGTACGGTGAGTCGGGGAAAAATGATGGGCAGTGTTCCGGTTCATCGTGGTAGCGGCGGTGAAGAGTTTAAGTTAGTTAACCTAATTTTTAAGGTGGTCAGGAAATCGATCGAAGCGCCTTCCCTCGTGAATCGAGTTGCACGCAATTCCGGGTGATAGTAGAGAGGGTGACGACGAGTGGATAGCCGAAGTTTCAAGCTGCCCGGTGGTCGAGGTTGTGTGTACGGCGGCGTTCCAGGTTGGGTGGTGATGGGTCTCGTTGTTCCAGGTTTTGATGTGAGAACTCGATCTCGATTTCGAGTATGGGGTGTCGATCTGAAGGCTGGAATAGGATATAGGGTTGATAGCCGATTTGTGGAGATGCTCGTGGTCGACCAGAAGTGGCGATCGGAGGCGTGCACGTGCACGGTGGAGCGATTTTTCTGGTGAACTGTTTTTGGTGGTTTCGAATTAAGGCTGGGGAAGACTCGAGATTTACTCGAGTAAAATTCTTGGTTGGCTCGAGTAAATGTTCTAGGTTTAAACAGAAACCTGTTCTGTTCATTTTTAAAACTTAAAACTGAAATTTGAATGATCAAACAAAGTTTAAAATAAGTTTTGAATCAAAGTTAAATAGAAATCCTAGTCCAGTTAAAACTTAGTTGAAAATAAATAAAGTTTAATAACTTGGAGTTATGTAAGTAATTAAGTAGATTTGAAAAGGAAATTGAATTTAAAATTAGAACTTGATTTGTAAAGGAAAGATTTGAGCAAAGTTAAAGCAAGTTTTGAACTGAAAAAGAAAATATATAAGAAGAAACAGGGGTATACGTGAGGAAGGAAGAAGATTTGCTCGGGGAAAGTATTTAAAAAATTGGGTTAGGCCCAATAGAATTTGAAAGTTTAAGAATTTGAAAGTCTAAGTAAGCAATTAAATTATTTAACGATGTATTTAAGAATTTGATTAAGTAATTACTTAGTGTAAGAAATCAAATTGATAATTACTAAATGTAATTAATTAAAGAGGACGATTATTTTATGGTAGGAATTAAGGAAAGTAATAAAGAATTAATTACTTAGATAATTAATTGAAGGTTAATTAATGAAGATGGTCAAGGAATAATAATTTATTGAGAATTTATTAATTAATGTAATTAATTAGGGAAAATTAATTTAAAAGATAATTAAATAATTTAAGGTTAATTATTTAATGATTAAAGGTTGATTAATTAATAATTAAAGGTCAATAAATTTATTATTAATGGTTAATTAATAAATGATTAAAGAATAATTAATCAAAATGATTTGTAATTTATTAATGTTAATTAACCAGAATTAGTAATTTATTCATAGAATTTAAATTTGATTTTAAATCAACCAGACAATTAACTGACCCTACTTATGGATGTTTGAATTCTATTGAATGTTGAATTGTTTGATATCCCTGATAGATGATGCTTTGTGATATATCTTGATTTATGTTGTGATCTGTAATTTACTTATCTGTGACTCGTATATCTGTGATCTGTAATTTATAAATGAAAGATGAGCGTTATAGTTTATATCGCTTATCAACTATATTCTGTATTCTAATCTGTGATGATTGTATGATGTGCACTATTGTGTGTGAAACCCCTGGACTAGACCATACACACACAAATATGGATTTCACGTGGAAATCGGTTAAGTCACAGATAATTTAAATTTGATGTTTTTGAAATTGAAATTTTAATTTTAATTGATTTTGAAATTAGAAATTTGGGTTTAAAATGAAAAGCTTTTGAAATAGAATTTCAAAGATAAAAGTTAGTTTGAATAACTTGATAAAGTTTTGAAGTTTAAATAATTTGATTTAAATTTGAATTCAATATTTGAAATTGAATTCTATGATTCGAAACTAGGGATTAAAGATGTTATACCAGTTATATATGGGTTAAACTATTTTAAAAATATTGATTTGGGAATTTGAATTTAAATTCAAAGGTTTTAACTCGAGCAAATATAATTGGATTTTTTTTCTGAAACGAAAACTAATTGTTTTCAAATGATTAAAGCTTTCACATATATAAGAAATGAAATTCCAGTTTAATTAAAGGAATTTCAAGATTAAATTGAGAAATAGTTTTCCAAGTTATGAATAAATTCTTTTTGAAAGCTATGAATTTAATCTGTTTATTTTTAACAGATTTAAAATGATGTTTTGTTTAACCCATTCGAAATGAAATTGTTTTGAAAGCTATAAGTTAAATCTTTGATTTAAAGATTTAACGAGTTGAAATGGAAATTGATTTGAAAAAAATCTGTGAATGAATCTTTTGTTTAAAAGATAAAAGTGAGGAAATTGTTTTAAACCGTTGTAGGTTGTTAAAATGAATCTTTTTGTTTAAAGATTTGGAAATGGTAATTTGTTAAACCAATCGAAAAGAAGATTTTGGGTAATAAGTTGTGACTTAATTGAAATCCCAATATCCATATGTTTTTAAAGATTGCGCTCGTTATTCGGGTTAGCCGGGAAAAGACATTTGTGTCATATAACCCATTCCGAATAGTGATACGTCGTATATGGATAGCATTTGAAGACCGGTGGTGAAGACCGGATATTTACAAAAATGAAAGGACAACTCATCGAATGTCTCTGCACCGACTGGTCCCCGGTATAGAGATTTTATCACCCTTTGTGATGGGAAGTCCGGACGGGATTGTGAATACCCGGAATTGCAAGGGCTTCGTAAGAAGTGCCTTCGGTTTTGTTCGAACCCGGAACAGACTTGTATGGTTACATGTCTGACATTACACTTTGAGATATAAAGCAGATTTCTTTCAAATACATTTCTGTTGGTGGCGGAGAATTTATTCTCTTAGCTTAACGCCCTTCTCTGAGACGTTCGAGCTTAGAGGTTATGTAGTTGAAATTTATCAGCGATATATTCCCAATTTGGTAATGTGACATGCTGAGTGTTGCTGTGTAATGATCATTGTTTGATCATTTGCGATATGATCATTTATTTGATCTTATATCTTTGTGATCATTTCTTTGATCATTTGTTTGACCCGAAGCATGGCTTTGTGACAAAGCGTAGCTTTGTGGACGAGACTTCGTCGAACCTCACAACCCGGAATGGTCAAAACAGGAAAGATGCGGCAAGGTTATAGGGAGTAGCGCCCCTTAGTGTATGTTCATTTCCTTCTGGATAGAAGTGGTATCATGGTATGGAGCCCAGATACTTAACTTATGTGGATGTCGCAAGTATATATATATATCTTACTTTGTGGTTTGTTGCTCGGGGCCCCGGTTAAAGGTTGTTACAACCGGGAGATGGCATACTCGTGTCAGTAGTTACCTATTTTTGCAGAGGTAACCCGGCCTTGTGTTGGCAGAGATCCGGTTAGGTTCTCGGGACGTCCATCCAGAGGCATTTCCATGTGGCAATGGGAAGTTCCTTAGCCTGACCATTTGTTGGAAATCCATCTTCCAATACGAACTTTGTACGGTATTAGTTGTAGAACCTGCCATCTAATATGGTAGCTATAGTAGGCATAGTATAATGGTACCTATGCTGGCTAAGATTGATATTATACTTTCGAAATGTTTTCTACACTATGCACTAATAATAATATCAAAAATGATTTGATTTTGCGTAGTAAGCATCTTTGACTAACATAAGAAGAAATCTCCTTCAAGTCTGCGTTTGCATTGTGTGTGTGGTGGGAGGTCTTATGGTAGTTTCATTTTCCAAAAGCATTGCGAATTTACTTTAAAATTTTCTTGCTATTTGTTTTAAAGATAAACTTTTTTTGTTGCTCACACCAGTCCCATGACTGATCCGGAGTTTATTGTTCCTTTCCTAAACTCTGGGTGCTCATAATTTTCTACACGAGCAGTCTAGAGTTGGGTTTTTCAGATATTCAGATTTAGTAGATTATCTGGAGCTAGTTCAGTCTTTGGATCGGACTGCACTTGCTTATCTTTTTGCATCGTTATTGAGAGTTCAAGCTATTTCTGGATTGGCATTCTGAAGATGGATATTATCCGCTGTTGGTGTTATCATTTTCTTTTCCGCTGCTATTTGTTGTATCATATCTCTGATGTATATAGATATTTATTGTATCATCATTGTATCTGGATATTGTAACAGATGTTGTATATCTATATTCTTTTTCTATTATTCCGCTGTGTTATTTACTTAACTGTGTTATAAGCTCCGGCGACTTGGATTTGAACGGTCGAATCTACGGCATTCGAGTACGATGTAAAGTATGGATGTCGATTTTCGAGCGTGAAAATCCGAGACGTTACAATAGTATTGTCTATTTGTGGTATATTTAATTCAGAAAATTTGAATAACTACTAACCATGCATAACCGTTAGGACTTTTAAATGAGATTAGTAGTATTCACAATTTTTATTTTTATTTTTATTTTAAAAAAAATGAATTCAAGTATCTTCTAACCACGCATAACCGTGAGTACTTTTAAATGGGATTAAAATCAACTTGTTTATTTAATCAATCAAGTTTTGATATGCGTTCCATACATGCATAACCGTGAGGACTTTTAAATGAGCATGGAAGCACATAATCAAAAATCCAAGCAATTCACCCATGCATAACCGTGAGGACTTTTAAATGAGAGTGAATATTCTGGATGTTATTATTTTTCTTTTATCAAAAAATATAATGAATTTAAGCACAAATGATTTCCCATTTGAAAAACCACATATTGACATTCTATATTGAATTTTGATGAGTGATGGTTGATAGAAATATGATAGACATAGAAATGGTCATGAAATATTTGTCAATAAAAAGTTTCTATAACTTTTGTTTAAATTTCTAATGAAATTTTCTAATTATACTTCCTCAAGATATAATATATAATTAATGTCAATACTCATCTTATTTTCAATCACTATAAATCTTTTGAGATAATTATTAGGGGATCAGATTAGTTTAAAATCAATTTCAAAAATAATTATAAAATCAAATTTTCTTAAAATAACTAATCTGAAAAAGAGTGGTTAACAGAAATTATTTTCAAGAAGGGGTTTAAGAAAAATTTCTGCTAAATTGAAAAATTATTTCAAGTGAATAATGTGCAGATTTTTTCTTTGAAAAATGATGCAGCTAATGAAGATCAATAAGTAATCACATTTCACTAGTAATTTTTCTAACAACTATATTGCCAGTGAAATCTGCATCTGATTTTCACTTTCACTCAGTAATTACTCGTTCGATGTCATAGACCAAATTATGAAAATTCAACAAACTCTTTCAGAATAATGTTCAACAATTTGTAAATGAAATTCTCTTGAAATTGAATTGAAGCCGTGTAAACAATCAAACAAATATTATAGTGTCAATTTCAAAACCGTAGAATAAACAACTATATTCATGAGAAGTCAACAGTTAATTAAAACATCATTATTATTTCAAAAACAAATTCTTGAAGTTTCAACAATTTCTTCAAGTTTCAACACTTTCAATAATTTTCTTAAAAATTCAACATTTTCTTGAAATTTCAACAATTTCAACTATTTCTTGAAAAATTTCAACAATCCCAACAATTTCTTAAAATTTCATTAATTTCAACAATCTCTCAAAATTTCAATAATTTCTTAAGATTTCAAAATTTTCAACACTTTCAACAATTTTTAAGATTTCATCTATTTCTTAAGATTTCAACAATTTCCATAATTTCTTAAAAATTCAACAATTTCAATAAATTCTCAGAATCCTTTTTATAATTTCTATATTATGAAATTCTTTAGGATTGAAGTCGTGTCCATAGAAAATTCAGTGAATAACGTTTTTAGCCAAAAATATTATCAACAATCATCATCATTAATCCAAATTAATCTATAGTTAAATATCTCAAGGATTGTAGTGTTTTTCGGCATAAAACATAAATGGCCAACAATTTTGAAAGCAGTCGGAATTATTATCAACATTTATGTCATCATCATATTACTGGCTGATATAAATAAAACTATGGTGCAGATAATCACATTAAACAATGTTATTCAAGATACGTATACTTTTACCTGATTTACCTTTGCGATTTTTTTCGTTGTTGCCCATCGTGATTCTGTCACCTTTATTCTAGGCTAAGGAACTTTGATTTGAAGTCCGTTGTTTGTCTGGAACAGCCAGAATCCAGATAACACTATTGTTGTTCCTCAGCCTGCCACCACACCTACACGATGAAAGATTTTTGTGACCTATTTGTTTTTATAGGTCCATGGTTGTTAGTGGCAGAATTATTTGAAGAATAATTTTGAGTAGACCCAAAACTATTAATATACGTTCCTTTTGGCACCCAAATTTGTTTAACTTTGAGGGATTTTATATTAGTGCCTTATGGAATCCAAATTGGTATAGTTTAACGTGTTTGAGTCTATACAAACAATTATCCTGATTGTGTCCAAATTTTCTACAAACTGTGCGCATTGAATTTTCTTGATTAACTTCGTTTCTCACAAATTCAAAGTGATTATATCCAAGTCCTTGTCTATTAATATTGACTGTTTGTTTTCCTATTAGCATATTCAACGATTTTTCACTTTTTGAAAATTTTCCTAAAGTCGTTGACAATTGTTGGACTTGTGCTTTGAGAGATTCATTTTCATTTAATAATTGTGTGCACCTTTTAATAGAATTCTCTCTCCTGGTATTTTCACTCTCTTTTAAAATTAGAATTTCTTTTTCAAGAGATTTTATATTAATTTCTGATTTTTTATTTTCTTCTTCGAGTGATGGACACTTATCACACTTAGGGATTCTACATTGATAGTTTTTCACTAATTGTTCAAGTTGGTCATTTAATTCTATCAAACTATCTCTTTGTAATTCTAGTTTAGCGTGTCTTTCCCTAAGTCGTTCAAAACAGCCATTTACTTCGTGAAAATAAATAAGCAACTGTGAATGAGTAAGTTTTGATACCTCACTTGGTTCATCATCGTCATTGTTAGTTATATCTCCTTGAAGGCACAAATCTGCTTTTTCGCTTTCACTGCCAGTGCTTTTCTCGTCCTCATCTATTTCATCCCAAGTGGCTGCAAAACTTTTCATTTTCTGTTTGTTTCCATGGCTGAATTGATTCTGTGGGCAATTTGGCTTGATATAACCGAGTTTGTTGCACTTGTGACAAATAATTTTCTGTTCTTCTGGATATTCTAGTGCTTTGGCTATTCTGCTTTTATATTCTTGATTTTGAGCTGGATTCCCATATCTTTGACTCCACTTTTTGAATCTCTTCATTAATAGTGCTAGCTCTGCTGCTCCATCGTCATCATCGTTATCATCATCACTTTCGATTTTTCCTTTAAGAGCTATTGATTTCTTTTGCACCTCCTTCACGCTCTTCTTTGAATTTTATTTCTAGCTCATAAGTGGTGAGATTTCCGATGAGTTCTTCAACTTTGATTTGTTTCAAATCTTTCGATACTTGAATAGCAGTTACTTTGGCTTCAAAACTTTTGGAAGGACTCTGAGGATTTTTTGAACTATCTCCAATTCTGTGTATAATTTTCCAAGAGCTCTTGATTTGTATACGATATTTGACAGTCGTCCGTACATCTCTTTGACATTTTCTTCCTTTGCCATTGTGAAGTTCTCGTATTCGCTGCTTAGCATGGCAAGGCGAGATTCTTTGACTTGAGATGTTCCTTCGTGAGTCACCTTGAGCGTGTGCCATATTTCCTGCGCAGATAGACAATGTGAGACACGATTAAATTCAATATGATCTAATGAACAGATAATTGAATTCGTAGCTTTAGCATTTGTTATTTGAAGTTTATTTTCTAATTCTGTCCGTTGATCCTTCGGTTTAGTTATTTCCTCATTATTAACAATTATAGTTGGAACTCTATAACCTGTCTCATCAATATCCCAAGCATCAATGGTTTTCAGAAAAATTTCCATCCTATTTTTCCAGTAAGGATATTCACCATTGAACATTGGTGGTCTAACTATGGACTGACCCTCTGCAAAAGCATTATTAAAAGAAGCCATTTAAAAATTTAAACTTTTAAAACACAAATTTATTTTTGAACAAAAATCGAATTTTGAATTTCAAAAACGACTTCTATTCCTAGCTCTGATACCACATGTAGGATCGATTTCACCCTAGAGGGGGGTGAATAGGGTGATACTATTAATTATTAAAATTTATTGCGGAAGCTTAATATTATCAACGCAGATTTCAACACAGCAGAATAACAGGACAAATAATAGCAGAATAATAAATGCAGAAAAGAGAACAACACAGAATTTACCCAGCTTCGGCAAAACCCTGCCTACGTGCTGCCCCCAAGGTTTCAAATAGAAATTAGATAGTCAGACGCTTACACACGTAAACTTGTGATACCCGCTATTGACTAAACCTAACTCTACGCTCAAAACCCTGCCACAACTCAGCCACTGAGTTGCGAATTCTCAAACTACGCCACGTAGTTTGTCCCCTAGTCACTCGACTAGAAATTACAATTTTTAAAACAGAATTTAAATTTTAAAAACAAATTTAAATAAACTAAAGCAAAACTAAACAAAACAAAAACCCTAAAAGAAATCCTTTAAAAATGAAAAACAAAGCCGGCCCTCCTTATTATATTATACGGCCCAAATTCCCTTTTTGTTTTTATTCCTGCCCTAATTTTTTTCTCTGTTCTTCGATCAATGGCTTCTTAATTGATTTGAGAAATCAAACAAAACTAGGGCTTCGCTTTATCCTCTTGAGTCTGGGATTCGCTCGACTTCGTTGCTCTAGGAATTGCGTCTTTGTTCCTTTTCCTTGTTCGTATGGTTGCTCGAGATTAGGGCTTTGTAAATTGGAGCGCGATTGCTGGATGTTCCTCAAATGACTTCGATCCTTCTTCAATTTTGCTTGAGGTCGCCTCCAATTAGTCGAGTTTGAATAACGCTTGAAATTGGTACGTGTGTTCCTTTTTCAATTTATATTATACTCGACTGTGATGCGAGTTGATTGGTTAATCTTTGTTACTTGAACTCCATCAACCTGTCGATGATGATTTTTGGGTTTATATAGGATTCTCGTTCCTATATTTTCGTTCGTATTTCATATACGATTTCGTCAAATATTTTAGCTTGAATTTATCTCGGCTACTCAATGTTTGCTTGGATGTTTGCGATTTTTTCTTGACTAATTCACATGCGAATATACTTTCGTATATGGTGAAACTTGATTTCCACGGCTTTGAATCTGGACTTGATTTTGAGATTTATCTCTGACCTTTTCATATACTTGAATAACACGGTGTTGATTTTGAATTCGGTCAATTTTCTTTCTTGAATTATACGGCAGAGACTTTCCTAATTTTATCTTTGATTTTTGACTATTTCCATATGCGTATATTTTCGTTGCTTGATAATCACTGTGTTGATTCATCTTGCGATGGTCACAGCTTGACTGTATTGACTTTGTCGATGAAAATGCTATTCGAATATTTTGAAAAAAAAAGCTGTTACTGTGTTTTGAACTGCAACTCGACATTGATATTTTAATTTGTGATTTTCTCTGGTAGACTTCGACTTTGCTTCTTGTTCATCTCTTGTGTCCACGACTTCACCATTGCCATTTTTGGCTCGACCTGATGCTACACTGTTCACTGTTTATAATCATGTGTACACCATTGCTTCGCTTTTGCTGTAGCTTGCTGGTTCATTTTCAGGTCATGTTGCTGCATTCATACCTGTGGTTGTTACTGCATTCATATTGTTTCATTGTGGCACTTGCTTGCACTGTCACTTGTTCATATTGCTGGTTCAATGTAGTAGATGTTAGAATTGGCTTGTGGTTGAGGTTGTAGCTTCGAGTTTGTGATGTTGCATCACTTGTTGTTGCCTCTGTTCATCCACTTGCATTCTGTATTTTTTTTTTGAGTCTTATTTCTTGAAGTCTTCATTGCATACTAGTGGTCTTTTGTAGCATTGAGTTGCACTGTTCTTGTCCTATCCACTGTTTCATTTACTTGTTCACTGGTGCATTTGTAGATTTCATTGTTGCAGCTTCCATATCTTGTGCTCGAGCTTGCATGCTTCATGTTGCCTTGACTTTGGTTGTTGCATTGAGTTGAGTCATGACTGCGGTGACTTGACCTTTGCATTTTATTTGTTTTTGGTTCCTCCTTGAATTTATGTAGACTGTGCATTAACCTTGAGTTGAACCCAGTTTTAAAAACTAGGGTTTGACCTTGTGCTGATGACGAGATTTTATTGCACCTGAGTTTAATCCTATATTTGGGTTTGACCTTGTGTTGAACGATGTGACATCATTTTATTGCACTTGAGTTGAATCCTGTATTTGGGTTTGACATGTGCTCACTTGTCCCTGTAAATCGATCAAGTGTATATTTCGGTGTGTACGGCCTTATGGCATATACAGTGATACACTGTGTATGTCACAAGTTGTTCGTGTATGATGGATTCAAAATTAAATGATGATGAACAACCCAAATAACTGAGGAAAATATTATTTTTAAAATCCATATTTTATTTAATATTGCAAAAATATTTTATTTTCAATTTTACTGCGTTAGTGTATATTTTTGCAGATTTCTCAGATGCCAGATTTACATTGGAATAAAGTTGAAGATAAAGAACGAGTTGAGTGAATGTGTAGTGAGGTTATGAATGTAAAAGTGAATTGTGATGTAATCATAAATTGTATTGTAATTGAATTTGTATAGTGAGAGCTTGAAATTGTACTATGAAAATTTGTAATAAATATTTGTTTGAATAAAATATTCATTTGAATTCAAATTCTGTGTTATTTATTCTATCCAGCAAATATTTATTTAATCTGTGATATTTAAAATAGTATAGAAACAAATACATTTAACTGTATATATGTTTATTATCATCAAACAAAAATCATATACACGCATATTCAACACAACTATCTATCACGGTAGCAATTTCTCACTTTAGAAACTCGAAAATGAACACTGATGATGCTGCAGTCATCATCGAAATTATTTTCCAGCCATCGAAATGAGTTTAGTGCTTTTTAACCGTTCCAAATCCATTTACAATATTTGTATTTATCAATACTTTCAAAATAATAACAGTTTTATTTTTTTCCAAAAAATTGAAAACAATTTCCAAATACCGGTTTTGAGTTCTAAATTTCTTGGTTTAAGTCCATTTTTATTTATAAACCATATTTAAAGAAAATTTCTATCCAAAACACTCTCCCATAATACTATTATTATTCCTCATAACAATTTGAAAAACCATTTTTAATCTCCAGGATTTAAGTACTCAAATTCTCAGTTTTAAATTATTGTTTATAATCTATATTTATAGATCTAACTAATATAATTTCACTTCTTATATGAGATCGTTTTCATCATTGTTATCTTAGTATCGATTATAGTAGATAACTTTTATTAAAATTTAAAATAAAACTCAATATTAGCATCAAGCACCTAATAGTCAAACTGTGAAACTGAATTCACAAAGTGTTCACACCTAATTTAACCAACAGTAAAGGCTCATAAACTATCCGAGTCCAACCAAACAACAATAAATGATAATAATCAAATATTATCATTCTTTAACAACCAACACACCATATATTAATATATTAATTTATGAAAATTATTCTTTTCATATATAAAATATAAACTAGGTAAAAAATTTAATTAACTAATTTCAAAACAATATTGTGTCGATTTTCCTTGTTCAAATGTTTAGAAACATCTATCGATACAGTTATTCCTTTTGTATCGACCAGAATTCATAACCACTCAACTAACAAATCAACATAATATAAAACATTTTTATATCACTAACAAATACTTGTTCATACATAATATACTCAAACTCATCCTACGGCCTCACTTACCCTATCTCAAATGAGTTAACCCCACCAAGCCTAGATGTTCGCACAACTTAAGCTCTGATACCATGTGTAATGACCCTCTTTCCCGTTCCATTCAAGATGAAAATATACCACACATGTCCAACCCAAATCGAACAGAAAGACGGATAGTTATGGGGAAGAAAGAAGAAGATAAAAGAAACTAAAAACGACATAGAATCTCACAATCGCAGCAGAACAACATATAATATAATATCAATGATTTTTACAAAAGTGAAACAATTATATACATACATGCATGAGCGTACAACAACAATCATAACTATCAGAATGGACAGTTATAACAACATGTCTTCATAATTGCTGATAATTTCAATAACAAAGCAGGAAAATAAACATATACGAGAATACGACTTGAAGAACTCCAACTCGTCACCTGAGCTCCAATGCATCCAAAGCAATCTATATATATGCTCGATCTGACCCGAGCATTATAATAAAATAATGCCCGATTTGGTCTGGAAAAATAGCATGAGAAAAATACACCCACTAGATTTTAAGTTATAAAAACCTTTGAAAACAGAGGTATCTCGTAAGACCAAGCCACCAAAACACGGACGAGTTTTTACCATACGATAACCAAAATATTGCATATGAAACCCTCTGATATTATAATAGTGCCTAGATACAATTACTTATTAATCATAGCCGAAATTGTTAC
This sequence comes from Allium fistulosum, assembly GCA_030737815.1. Classification (NCBI taxonomy): domain Eukaryota; kingdom Viridiplantae; phylum Streptophyta; class Magnoliopsida; order Asparagales; family Amaryllidaceae; genus Allium; species Allium fistulosum. Next base: position 44,763,112 of record CM060905.1, on the reverse strand, counting down.
ATTATTAAATTCCAGCATAATAGGTATATAATGAAGTCTGTAGGCACTTATTGGAGAATTGATTCTAAATATGTAAGGGTAAGGGTCTACCCACCGAATATGTACACCTCTAAATAAAATATATGGGAGGCTACAACACGTTGCACCTCAACTACTTAGGACCGGCCCTACCCCTTACTGGATAGCGCCGAATATGATCACCCCATGGTCGGTAAACAACCATCATGGGCCCCGAAGCATACATAGAGATATCAACATTAGATCTGGAGATGATCATACCCTAGTGGAAGCGACCCACATAGCCATGCCGCATGGCCCCTGCTTTAGTCATTTTCCTAGTTGATGTGGCTTGAGGCTATGGTTATCTTTATATATCTCTTCCCACTTGGAATGCTAACACTGCCCTCCAAGCAACAATGCAATGCCAACATTCATCCATGCAAGTTCGTTCTAGGACTGAACGAAACACCTGAGAGCTTCGTCTCTGAATTCCTATCATCCTCAAAATGTCTTCACTTTGCAACTCTTAAGTTGGATCGAAGTGGTTTTCGAATAACATATCCAGTCCCTCTATCTTCGAAACAACATTCGACAATTTTCGGTAAACTCAACCCTGGTTCTTTAGGAAATAAACAGACAAAGATAAGAGCGGAGTTGGCCTTCTAACCGTTTGTGGTCGGATTTCCTAATCATTTCCTAAGAGAACGATACGATATTTATACGCATAATATAGCATCATCGGAGATGACTATCCTATATAACTCATGAGTTTCTCCTAGATATTTCCAAATTTACTTTTGGGTCCAAATTCAAGAGTTGGTTATTTAACATCAAATACAAACATTCAATCATAGATTTCATTTTCCATGGAACCTGTTTGCGCCAAAATTGGTCACAAACCCTGAATGTCGTGAAAGCACCGGTGTATGAACACAAATCAACAAGTATTCAAACACAAATCTCAAATCTAAGCAAACAGAGTATCACAATTCAGAAATAATGAACAGAAACACGAGATTTATAGTGGTTCGGCTATCTCCGGCCTACGTCCACTTCAAAGGTTTTACTTTTATTGATGTTCTTCGCTGATTACAGTTGATTATAGTGATTACAATGAAGAAATTCGAGTTTAACAGCAATGACGAAGTGTAGAATGGAATCAGGTAGAGTCTGGGCGCTTCAGAATCCAGATCCCCTTTCCTGAATGACCTGGGGCTCTATTTATAGGTGTAGGAGGCTGATATTTCGCCTAAAATTAGGGAGACTAATTCTGGCACGTGTGGGGGCCCATGCGCCCGCGTTCAGAAACTCTGGGCCCACTTTGGGATCGATTCGAACTCCATTCGAATCGATCAAGAAATGATCCATTTGAACTGAAACTTGGTGAGAACATTCTTCATCATGCACGCAAGCTACTGTGAAAATTTCGTAGCACTTGGATCAATGGTTTGTGAGATATGATCAATACGAGATCCGGGTTCCGTGTGCACTGCCCTGTTCGAATCCACACTTCGCATCCATTACTTCGTATCGATCAGAAGCATGTGCGCGCGGCAACGTGGCGCGAGTTTCCTAGATCAATCCTACCTATGCGGCGATTTGATCGAGTCATTCCGTGACTTTCGCCTTGTTTACATCGATACGTTCGCGTTATTTTTGCATCGATTTAGCACCGATAACATTCGTATCGTTTGTTCATGATCTCGTTCGTATCGATCGATTGTGGTTGGGGATCGATACGAACCGTGTGGTTTTTAGAGGGATACGAACGATATCGATGCATTGACATGGATTCGAACACATAGGTTGTTTCTATTCTCATTTGTCTGTACGTATATCTCCTTCTCAGCTTCTCTTTTCAATTGCAGACAAACCAAACAAATTCCTCAATTCAATTCCAATTCAAAATCCAACTTCAAAATTCAAACTTCTCAATATATATCGAATTATATATCGATTTGAAGCTCTCGACGAGCGCATCTCAGATCTGTAATTCGTTTTTAGTTTTGAATCACTGTTTGTCTAGGAATCCACGGATTTGTTTCGACCGTTCGTTTCGTCGTGATCGACTTCAGCGGATCGTCAAATTGACGATACCAGGCTGTAGAGAGCATCGAGCGTTGTCCATCGGTGAGGTTGGTTTGGCGAAGTGACGGTTGGATGTGGCGAAAATTTCAACTAGGGCTCGGCGGTTTTAACGGCGGTGGTTGTTCTTTTGGGGTCCGGTCGACGTCGAGTGGCCACGGGGGGGAGGGGAGTCATGGATGGTGGTTCAGGTCGGCGGCGAGGCATGGGGGCGGTCGCGATCTGGTCAAGCGACGGCGAGCGTCACTGGAAGAAGGCGACTAGGGTTCTTTGTGTGAATTAGGGCAGAAGGCTTGGAACGATGCTGCGACGTGGCACTGTGTACGTGCTCTTATTTTATTATTATTTAGTTCATTTTAAACTTTAAATTTAAATGGTCTAATCGATATAACTTTCACATACGAGGTCCGTTTCACGCACGGTTTCTCCGCTGTGATCCTATTGAAATTCCGGACACTTTGACGCTGGTTTGGACGAATTCGGAGACTGTTTGAATTTTGGGTTTAAATTGGATTTAAATTCAAAGGTGAGTGTTTTGACCCACTCACAACTTCTAAAATTTCTTATGTTTGTTAAATTAATTTATGATGTGATTAGAAATTTATTGATGACTGTTTGGTATATTTTAAATCATCATCTCAGTTAATTTGAATTTATTTGAATTTAATCGTTATTTAATTTATGTTTGAATGTAAATTGCCAGTTTAATACCCGTTATTGATTATCAGTTCTATATTGATATTTATTGATTGATTTGGATGATGATTGTGATGGGTGTTGATTGTTGATGTTGGTTGAATGGATGTTGTATTTTATACCGTTACAAACTGCAAGTTCGTTATGGATTTTTATTTATTTCGGGATTGCGGTTTGAAATGATATACAACCGTAAAATGTTTAAATTGCGGATTGAAATGATAAATATCCGTATCACTTGAACCTAGGGTAGAAAATTATATACGGACACCTGATTGGTTAAATTAAATGATTTTAAAATCCTTAAAATTTTGAATTTAATCAATTGATGTTTTGAAATGAAATTTGATTTATATAAATTGAAGTATTTTTGGAAAAATCAAGTTTATGATGACATGTGAATTGGTTTAAAAAGGAATTGCTTTAAGAAAATTTAATCGGAAGTTTAAAGTTAAACTTTTATGTATAAATGAAATTCTTTCGAAATTGAGTTATTGAATTTGTTTGAAAATAACTTTGAAATATGTTGAAGTTGGAGTAATCCGTATTGATATTTTGAACATGGATTTAAACGATATGAAATTCGATAGTTTATTGTAATTTGGTTTGTCGATTTGGAAATTTGAAATGGTCCAAATATGTTGAAATGAAATGAGTAGTTTTAAATGATATAAATTCCAAACTCATATTTTAATATAAACTGTTTTGAAATATATTTATAATTATTAAGATTTTCAAATTTATTAAAATATTTAACTTATATTAACTATATAAATTATTTGACTATTTTAAACCAATTAAACCATTATAATTTATTTTAAATCTAATTAATCTATTTTAAGCTATTTAATTTGTTTTAATTATATTTAATCTAAATTAAATCTATTTAACTATCTTAAATCAATTTAAAGGTAATTTACCTAGAATTAAACTATTTTGGAGTATTTTAACTATTTATAACTATTTAAAACTACTATCTTTCAAATTCCAAACTAAGTAAAATGGACGGGTTTATATTCAAATTCTCGATTTTTAAAGTGAATATGACTTCGAAAATATTATGGTTTTGAGAATACGATAATTTGGTATAAATTGTGAATATTACTTTTGAAAGGAAATAAAATTATCGAACTATGTTTTCAAATGCGATATGATTTCAAAGGTGGATATGATTTCGAAAGTAAGTAATGATTTCGAAAGTGATATAGTTTGAATCGAAAATGATATTTTGATATCAATTATGAAATGATTTTGGAAATGTAAAAGAACCATCCAGTGTGTAATAAGCGATTGGTTGTTAAAGAGACCGGGATCAGATATTGTCATACTCTCTGCCAATACCGAAAACCACTTTGACAACTGTGTACGCAGTGGAGATTCCAGAATGAAGTAGGATGGTGGCAATGATCCTATATGAGGTATATACATGGACCCGACGCCCATGAGTTGGCTTAAGGTGGTTAAAATAGGAGCGATTCTCGGGCCAAGTGAGGTTATTCCTCCGATCGGACACATTCCATCGATACTATATTCTGACTTTTGATTTATTTGGTGGCCACCCTTCGATTTTTACTCGGGAGTGTGTTTTGAGTTGGGCGGTAGTTGCGGCTATGCGTTACCAACAGTCCGGATGAGTAATTGGTATATCTACATTGGCATTGCCTAGTTGTGCCGTGCCACCTACCCTAGCGTGCCTTCTACGAGTTTGTTTTGTACCATACCTATGGAGTGCCCTCCGACGATGCCCAGGACGGAGGAGATTATGGTACTGTATAGACTATGGAAATATATAAAATGTGTTAAGGGGGATATGGGTAACGCCTTAACGCTATTTTAATAGTTTACTTTACTTTAGACATTATTATAATAGGGTATATTACTACATAGTAGATAGTTTAATGGATCTAGGAGATGTGAATCCCGAGCATCTCTTGAGTTACTGCACTCACGTTAGTCACTGGATAAGGGATGTCAAAACCCGTAAACATCTCTGACACCGTTCCACTCATTTATTTACCGATTTATTTAACTTACATAAGATCTTTTAGTTCTGAATCGAGTGTTTTGTCTTTTCAATTCGCTCGGGTCAGCCTGAGCATTTCAGGATTTGAAGACCTTATTTCCGAAGGACGTAGACGAAGATTATATTATTATTTACTATATAATTCCACTGCATCATACTGTTCTGCTGCAATGTTATGTATTTATCACTGATATGTGTAACTTTGATTTTGTATTGTATAAGTATAATCAAATGTTTTGTATACAGCTTCATGAACTGTTATATGATTATCATATTTTGTCATTCCGCTGCGAGATTCTGTTTTGTTTTTTATCTTTCTCTGCTTTTTCTTGTTCACCCCAATAACAATCCGCCCTTCTGTATGGTTTGAGTCGGCATGCGTGTCTGCTTAAAGCGTCCGAAAAGGCGGGATGTTACATTATCTGAGATTTTAATTTAATGCTTACATTCAAAACTCCATTAATATTACCAATTTGCGTTAAATAATTTTATTATCATATTTATATATATATAATTATTCTGATGCTAAAACTTCAAATGTTAATAACTTTTCAGTTTGAACCCCCAATCGAAGGCGATTATATATGAAAATTGATTAGAAAATCGCCTACGAACACAATGGTGCAAGTTTCATAGACGAATTCCGACATTTGCAAAATTTCAATTTTTCACTGTTTACTATTTGTTAGTTAATTTCTTTTTAATCGATTAACATAAGAACGTAGGGTGTTACACCTTGCCTTATATCTCTCGACTTTTGTATCTGCGTTTAGCTTTATTTTAAATTCATTCACAACCGATGGGTTTTATCTCTTTGGGTATGTCCAACAAAGTCTAGACTTTGTTTTCGTACATGAAATCCATCTCAGATTTCATTACTCCAAGTCAGAGAACAGAGTCTTTACTCTATAGTACTTATTGGAAAGACTGAGTAGTGTCTTCATCTAAAACACAATCCACCATCTTCTCATCCATGAGAAAATTGTAGTATTTCTCCAGTGTGCAAGATTCCGTACTAGACCTTTGTAAAACCCGCCCTTCAGGAATACTCAGAAAGATGGGTCATGGGGTAAAATTAAAGCAAAACACTAAACTAAGACATCGATAAGATCTCACAACTGACTGATAACATATAATATACTGAATATACATAAATAGAATATTATAATAATAATATATAAGAGACTGCATTGGTAGAAGAAACTGATAAATAAGTATTAGTACAGAAAGTAAGAATACATCAAGTCCTAAAATAAATTTTGAGTTCAAAATAAATATCTAATACAATAGTCTTATATATAAATAATAGTCTATGATGTATTACAAATGCATTAGGTATATATATCTCAAAATCTCGATGCCACGCCTCCAAAATGCTCTAACCGCATCCTACAAGTGTATCCTTAAAAGCACCTAACTCTCAAACTACTCAATCGAGAATCCGAGAGTTGTCATGACATAACCAGACAAAGGAAAAACGCAAGTCGGACAAAAAGTCTGTTATGAGGGGAACTATCTCAAAATACTTTAGACGGATACTATATACAAATTAACATGAATCAATTAACTCACAGTAGGCCCTCTCCATAAAGGTGGCTCAGGGGAAATTCGAACTGCCTATAAATAAGTACAATAGACCCATCTCAAAAATAGGAGATCATGCTATAACTAGCTCTTCTCCTGTAATCAATAAGTAAGCACAACTAATATAACGTGACTGATGCGTAACAGTATCTTATGTTACGGGGATTCGACATATACATGCAAAAACACTAGAAATTCCATAATATAAGCATATCCAAGAATACACAACAACGTTATCAGACAACTAGTATAGCACAAGAACAACTTAGTCTAAGGAAGATAGCCAAGGAATACAAATCGATACCGGCCATTACTGATAGGTGGAGCCAAATAATGGACACTTATCGCGATCAAGTGATTCTGGATAAATTGGGTCAGTACACTAACATACTCAGACATTTGTCATGACTTAATTATATGCAGAGTCAGTACACTAATGTACCTAAACATTTATTTCGATCGTATAATAAATAGAGCCAGCACACTAAAATAGAACTAGCACACTAACGTACCTAGCTGACTATTACGATCCTATAATATATAGAGCCAGCACACTAACGTATCCAGGCATCTTCGACGATCCTATAATAAATAGAGCCAGCACACTAATGTACCCAAACGTCTATCAGGATCTAACAATGAATGAGGTTAGCACACAAATGTACCCGAATGCCTACTCTAATCGTATAATAAACAGAGCCAGCACACTAACATGCCCAGACATCTACCATGATCTTATAATAAGTAGAGGCAGCACAATAACGTACCTAGTCATCTATCATGATCCCATAATAAATAAAGCTAACACACTAACGTACCCAAACATCTATCAGGATCCAATAATAAGCATAGCCACTAATATAAGGTCAATACAATGTACGATCACTAGTATAAGACTAATACCGTGTACGGTCACTAATATAAGACAGATACAATTTATACTATACGTACCTTAGGGTTAACCCCCTAAGATACGAATTAACTTCTTCGATTGTACATGCTCGTCGAACGTGATCGTGTGAACGATCGTTGTACCAAGCTCATGTCGGATCGTTATTGATTCCAAAGAATCACTTAACATTCGAATCCGAAGCATGTGCATCACCTTGCATCATGCCTCCCCGAGTAGCGTAGAGTCTTCCTGAAGTCGAGTCAAGACACCATAAAGAACCGCCCTCGAAAGGGGGAAGAAATCCACCTACGTCATTTCCTATGTTTAAAAATAGGACAACACAGTTCTAGTCGACTGAGTCCTCTTAATTGGTCAACTGATACTGTGTGCATTATATAATTTTCCAAATAGAAGACAACCAATCCACTGAAACTCTTCAACCAGTCGACTGAATAAGGGCTAATATGAACTATTTCTTCTCTACTTTATAAATACTATTTAGCTTCGTTAACCCTCTAATTACTTTAATAATAAGCGTAGAGTTCAAAACTAACCAAATTAGCGTACGAACTATTCTCAAAACCATTTCGGTTCGTTTATTATTACTAACTAATGGCATGCACTCAATTATCCCAAGTAATTATCCTCTAATCTATCATTATATCATTTAATTAACCTAAAATCAAATTCTTGGGTTACTAACTATTTTCAAAGATAGTTATTATGGTCTTAAACAAATAATGAGCTAATGTAATCATATTTATAACACAAACATAAGCCCAAATCAATTCAAACAATCTTCAAATCACTTCATATATTTCTATAGTCATCAATAAAAACAACATGAAGTATAACTAATAAAATAGTAAGCAAAATCATCCCACTCACCTTAGTTACACCCAAGCCAAGCGCTTATCACCAATACTCTGGCTTTCCCCTTTTTTAAATTTCGAAATCTCCATTTATAATCTGATTCACACCAATTCCTTGATAATTTTTGTAGAGAATAAAAAGAGATGATTTATGGTGATTTTTATTTAATTTTAGGAATTATATTTGGAGGGGTTAGGGCTTGGGAATTAAAAGGTGATTAAGAGGCCATTGGAGAAAAATTAGAAAATAGGAAGAAGAAAGTAACGTGGAAATGAAAAGTGGAATGAAATAATGAGTAGCTTTATCCACTTAAAGGCAAGTAATGGGCTTAGCCTAGACTCTTTCATCCGGCACTGTTCATCTTCGAAAATTCATCGACTCCAAACATAGTCAAGTTTATACTCATTTTATTCACGTCGAAAAAAATAGAGTCAATTAGGGTGTATCGATTCCTAATTCATTCGTTTGTAAAGGTCAAATATAGAGGTGTTCGTCACTTAATGATTAAATATTTATATTAATTATCTAAATATTTGATCGCTAAAATTACTAGGTGTTAGATTCTCCCTTTCTTAAAAGGATTTCGTCCCCGAAATTCACATGAGTACGAGAAAGTAATAAGACTGGCCAAACTTCCTGTAACGACCCGTAAAATTTCAACTGTTTTAATAACGTTATTAGTTAAAATTTTGCGAAATTTTAAACGATAAAATTTTGAAATATAAATTTAAGATTTGGAATGCGTCTAATTAAACATAGCAACTGGTAAATTTTCGTCCGAAAATATGAAAGTTTATTTCGCGCGTAAATTCACTTCAATTTAATCAGTTAAAAAGCGTTGAAAATAAAATATTTCCAAAACCTAAATATTTTTACATAGAAAAATTCTAAACCATCTTCTGAGCAAAATATCAGTTCGTCATTTTTCCAAATTCTGACATCTATTGCTCCGTCGTTCTTATTTTCTAGAAAATAGCAGTATTCTGGTACCGATATCGATTTTTATCGGATGATCGTACCACTGATTTCCATATACCGTTTTGATCGTCTTGTCATGCCGATCTCTATGGTATATTCGATTGTCAAATTCGGAGTTCCGTTGCACGTTGCACTTTGCGTAACGTCGGACCGTATCGGTAACCAGCGTGTCCATTGGTTTCCTATACCCTTTATTCCTACCGTGCAAATCAATAACAGCCAATAGCCATTCACTTTTAAACTCCATAAATTTGAGTAGATTCTTTGAAAATGGATATTATGCGGTACTAATCTAGTTTCATTTTGAAATAGCATAATATGAAAAGTGTACTGGTGCGTTTCATTCTTCAATGCATGCTGTTCTGTTCACATTTCCCATACGTTCTTTCTTTTGAGATATTAAATGAGCAGTATATAATATATAATATAATATAGTAGCCTGTTCATTTTTCCGAGACCCCAAATATTCATCCCCTCACCATTATCCAACCTTCACCTTCCCTATTTTTCCTCTCGATCAACTCCCACCAGCCTCCTCCACGTGTGCCCCACCAGCCTACGCCCACTGCCACGACAGCTGCCCAGCCCCGTCGCCACCCCTCCCATCACCGATCTACCCACGTCACCCATAGCCCTCCACCTTCCTCCGACATACAACCAGCGACCAACCCACATCCGCCCAGCCCAGTTCGCCGCCGTACCGCCTCCACCATCAACTCAGCCATGTCCTCCCCCACGAGCGCCACTGCCGCGCCCAGCTTCCCACCTTCTCCTCCCACCCGCGCAGCCGATCACCTTCTTGCGTACAACATCCACTGAGCTCGGGCGCAGCTACCAGCCCGCACCGGACTGCCTCCCTCTCGGCCAACCCAAACAACTCGAAGCACCTTCATCGGCCACCTCCGGCCACACCCACGTTCGACTGAACCTACCTATCTCGGCCTCAAACTCCTGCCGCGTGCACTGTATTCACCAAGAATCGAGCCAGCCTTCGTGCCTTTCTTCCCTGTGTTCAACCTTAGCACAACATTGTTGATAAGTATTTTGGAAGGTAAGTATATATATATATAAATTCTGTATGCAGACATGTTTTTCTATTATTTAGTTGTATATTATACAAACATGTTTGGTTTATAAATAAGTATATTATTCATATATGACCTGTGATGAACATTTTAAGTATGGGCTTTATTATATGCGCATAGATATATGTTTATAGTAGTGAAGTTGTTTATAATAAAGTGAGTTATATAAGTTTTCAAAACTAAAATTTTTAGTACGTCAAATATATTTTTCCCACTGTTTGTTTACATATACAAGATTTTTAGTTTATAGGTTTGTATAGTTTAAAAGCTGTTGGGTTACATAAATATAAAGATTATTTTAAGTATTACATATAGTGTCCTATTTTATGAGCTTAAACTTTGGTCTGATGGCAACATTTTATAAGTTATATAGGATTTCATATATGGATTTTAAATGAACATACCGTGTAGGTAAGTATTGTGCATTTTACTAAGTATATAAGTATGTGGTTGTCATAAAAGGGAATCGGTATTACTGTAACAAAGAGAAATTATATATGTTAGTATATTTTATATAAAATGATAATAGACTTGTGTGATGTGTATTTTTCTGAACAGCAGTTAGAGTTCATGTTTGACGCATCGTATCTCTTATGTCTTACGTCTGAATGTGTTGATTTTATTTTTAAAAAGAAGTCAAAGTTACCTAGTTTATGCCTGTCAAATTTCAGCCAAATCCGACATCATTTGCTTAGTGGTCGAGGATCTGGAAGTTAGACCCAGATAGCTGTTCTTTTGTACTTCGAAATTATTTTGCACTGCTGCAAACATGGCCTGAGTCTATGTTCGTGACATCATAACTTTTCTCGTCTCCTGTCCAAATAAAGTGATTCTTTTGCAGTTTAAAATACAAGTTTTGATCTTTATTCATACCAAATTTCAGACCATTTCGACCTCGGTCGCGCATAGAATTATATCGTTAAACTTTGACGCATGACATGTTTTATTTGTTGCTATGTTGAATGTTTTGATTTGATTTCATCGATTTCTGTTATCAGCTTTGATCATTGAATTCGTGCCGATTTGTTTTGCTTGGATTCGTAACTCAATCTCTATGTCCGTATCAGTGTGCGTATCCGTGTCATCTTCTCGTGCATCTCTAGCCTCGAAAGGTGAGCACTCACTCACGATTAACGTTCTTTTATTTATTAAATCTGATTTCAATTGAAACGACAATTGAAATATGCTGCTGTTAGATATTTACACTGTTATTACCTGTATCAGTTCACCTATGACATCTGACACCATTATCTGTTAATTATTTATGCGATGATAATACAGTTTGGCTGATAACTGACTGATTGTTGATATTTATATTGGACGTTAAATCGTTAATGTTAAAATGATAAACAGTATGAAATTGAACTTGATATAGGATAATTAAATGTTAAATTTGATTAACTGACATTTGTATAATATGACCCTTTAACTGTTAAGGTTATTGACACGTAGGATTTGTTTAATTACATTTTGAACCACTGAAATTGTATGTTGTTTAAATTTATGATGTATGAAATTGTAAATAGATGACAAGTGAAAACCGTAATGTAATAATCTTTAATCTACATGAAATGATAGTGTAGATTCTAGAAATAATTATATTAATTCGTACAAATAACAATGCGAATTAATACGGTTATTTCGGGATTATTTGAATTGATTATTGGATTGATATTGGTTGTTGTTATTGCTTGTTTATTTACTTTGACACCATCCCAGTTATCACACTGCAAGTTCCCTTTGATATGCTTTGATTTTTAATTGAATTGGAATCGGGTTGAAATGATAAATACCCAAATTAAACTTTGACCTTAGATATAGAGAATTAAATAAAAACCCGATTGGTCAATAATTTGATTTAAAAATAAATAAGGATTTTATTTGAATAAATAATATGGTTTTGAAATGAAGTTGAAATTTGAATTTTTAATGAAAGGAAAATGTTAATATTTAATAAATCTGAAACAAACAATGTAATTGTTGAAAGAAGGTTGTTTAATTTGAGAAATGATTGAATTAAGTTTGAAATGATTTAATAATTAAGTTTGAAATTATAATTAAGTTTGAAACAATTAAACTTTGAAATAATTTAATAATTAAGTTTGAAATTATAATTAAGTTTGAAATTATTAAACTTTGAAATTATTTAATAATTAAGTTTTGAATTATTTAATAATGAATTATTTAATGATTAAATAAAATTGAATTCTTAATAAGAAAAATTGAACTTTTGAATAAGTGAATTTTACTTCGTAAATAATTGAAATTGAGTTCTTTATTAATTAAGTTTTGGAAAATTATTTAAGTAAGTTAATAAGTGAAATGGAATTTCTTTAACAAGAAATGAAAATGTGATTAATGTAAGACTTGAAATGTAAAGAATTTGATTTGATGAATTTAATTTAATTAAATTTGTAAGTTTTGATTTAATGAAGTTGAATTTAAGAAATTGATTTAATGATTAGGAAATTTAATAGAAATTGTTTTGAATGATAAATTAATTTAACGATATTGAATGAAATTGATAAATGAATTTAAATTGATTTGAATGTTAAATAGAATTTATTTAAATGATTTCGGAATGAAACTTATATACGAACTTGAATCAATATTTGAATTGTTTTAAATAGAAATTGAAATTGAATTATAAGATTTGAAACGGAAAATTGGAAGTTTTGAAACGAAAATTTGGAAATTGTTTTAGAAAGACAAATGAAATGTTGATTTACGAATTCTATTTGAAATTTGTTTGATTTGGTTTTTGAAATATATAAACGACCAATCGGTGTAATAATTACGAAAGTTATTAAAGAGACCGGGATCGGTAATGGATATACTCTCTATCTGAACCGAAACCACTTTAATAACTATACGCGGAGTGTTGATCCAGAACGAAGTGGATGGTTTTGATGAACGCGTTGACTGAAGAAAGAGAACGATTTTGGATGACCCTTGACATGACTAAAACAGGAGCCGCGCCGGGCCATTGAGGATCGCCATCTCTAGCGGACACACTTCTTCGATACCATATCTATTACTTTTGTGATTCGATTTGGGTGCACCCCTCGATTTGGGAGTGTTGTTTCGCGGTGTTGGGGTAGTAGCTGCTATGCCCAACATCAGTCCGGATCAGGCAACTACTAGTATCCTAGTTGGTATCGCCTCATGTACCTTGTCATACTGATTATCCTATTCGCGACCACTACGATTTTGATTTGTACCTTTAGTATATGGATTGCCCTCTGGTGACTTCCGGTTTTGGGGAAACTACGGTCTTGTATATGCTTTTGGGAATAAACAGGTTAAGAGGTGTATGGGCCCTGCTTAACCCTACTTTGATATCTTTATATTACTGATAGACATTATCTACTTAGCGTACATTACTACCTAGTAGATAGTTTAACGGATCCTTAAAGGATGGTTATTCCAAACATCCTTTGAGTTACTTGTATTTCAATTGCTATTTCACTTGAGTTGGATTTATTAATATAAGAATGTTAATCCTGACTCGAGTGTCTTGTGTTTTGCTTTACGCTCGGGTCAGACTGAGTAGTTCAGCTTTCGAGACGCACCTTTGGAGTTGGAGCTTTGCTTGAAGATCCAGCCATCTATTCTGCCTTCAGTATTCGATGATTCCAGTGATGCATTCTGATTTGTCTCTGATGTATCATATTACTCTTCTGTTGTAAACTCTGATGTATTTTTATATATTCATATAGTAGCTTCATGAACTACTATCTCTTTTTTTTCCGCTGCATTTATTACTCTGTGATCTGTGATTATATCTATTTACTGTATATGTTCAGTTTTGCCAAATTTTAAATTAACAACGCGGTATTTTGAGCAATTCAACTCCGGCATGAGTGTCTACCTATACACTTATAATGGACGCGAATGGTCCAAAATGGCGGGTCGTTACAGTTGGTATCAGAGCTTTGGTAGCTCTAGGCAAAAACTTAACATATAGGGTAAATGTATTTACAGAATCACTTTCATTTTGAGTTTCAATCTCTTCCGTTTTGATTCGATTCTTTCGAATTTTGGAACGTTCCCCTCGGTTCCGAAATTCCATTCGTGTCCCTCACTATTCGTCTTCTTTCTATTCTGGAGCATCACATAACTCCACTTCAAATGATGTCTATAATAGATCGGCGGTCTCGCCAATCTTCGAATGATTCTAAAGGTGTGAAACTCCTTTACAATAGGCGTTGATTTACCGGAGATTTCTGTATCCTCGGTTTACGATGCTATCTATTACCTGATATACCTGAATTCCATCTCTTGAGATCGAGTGTTGATTTACCTCGGAATTCAGCATCGATCTTATTCTTGAAGTTACGGTCGACCCGGTTAAGGTTGCCCGTGAATTAAATAAGATTATCCATCTCCTGATTCTGTTAATTAAATCACCTTATCTTTTCTTTCGAATTTATTTTCGGGAAAAATTCTCTTTGATTTGAGTCCATCAAATTCGAATCTCTATCTTTGCTTTGAAATCTATTCTTGTATAGTCGAGCGAAGAAGTGTATTTGTAAATTTATATTAAAAATGTTTTATATATTGTGTTGTTTGAGTTGCTGATGTTGATTTGGGTTTTCGATCGATTCGTCTGATCAACGCTATCGATAGGATTTCCAAAACACTTGAGCAGAACAAACTGACACAATATTGTTTTCAAATTTGTTTGATTATATTGTAAAAATATAAGTAAAATTTTCTGGAATTTAATAAGTTAATTAAATTGGTTGTTTGAAATGATAATATTTGATTATCATTTATTGTTCTAAATGAATTTATAAATATGGTTTATAAATTGATTTGGAATTTGAAATGAATTTAATTCAGAAATTTGAGAATTTAGTTTCCGGTGATTTCGAACTTTGGTTTTAAAATTTTAAAGTATATATTACTGAAAGTATTTTCGAATAGAAATCGTTTCCAAGGAATTTTTAAAAATGATGAAATCAGTGCTCTTCTCTTTGTCGCTGGAAAATAATTTCGGTGATGGCGGCCGCATCATCGACGTTCATTTTCGAGTTTCGAAGTGGAGAAACCATTCTTTAGCTTTGCTACGGTTTTGTTTTGAAAAATATTTTGATTTGAATTTCTTCAGTATAATTTGATTTATATATAAATAGGTATCTTATTTTAAAAAAATAAAATTTGATTTGATATAAATATATTACATATATCTCTAAATTGTTTAAAGTTAATCGGAAAATCTAATTCTTAAATTTTGTTAAAAGATGATTTAAATTATAAATAAAACCAAATTTGGAATAAATATTTAAACTTGAATAATTGAATTTGGAAAATTTTATTTGTATATTGTTCGACTGCATTATAATACAACTTACCTAAATCATCCAGAAGTTGAATATGTAATTGGATAATATATATAATAAATTGAATTTATAAATAAAATTGAGTGTTTATATTAAATGTTATACACTAAATTTGGATTATAAAGATGTTAATAGAGTTAGATAGGATAATAAGTAAACTCAGTTAATAATGAAATAAATTTGTTTTGAATGAATTAATAAATTTGTTTTGAAAGAATTAATAAATTGAAATTTGATCAACATATGAAAATACCTTGAATTTAAAAGAAATTAATAGATGTAAATTAATTTAAATCGAAACTTTTACGGTTTAAATTAATTTATATGGGTTAAATATATGTGAATAGATATACTAAGTAGAATAAATTGTAACAGTAATTTGGAATAAAGAAGAATTTAAATTTATTGAAGAAAATATGATTATAATAAATGATTATTCAAATTTATGGTTTTAGAAATTGTAAATTGAAGATAATTGGATAATAAAATAATGAATTTAGAAATAATTGAGATTGATTTTAGTGAAATCAAATGGATTAAATCAATTTTTGAATATCAATTAATTTAAATTTGAATTTATATGGTTTAAATTAATTGTTATTTTGTATTTCAAAATCTGTTTTCCTTCTGGTTGTTTCTATTCTCCTACCTCGTTCCTTTTCGGGGACGAAAAGTTTTGAGTGGGGGAGAATGTAACGACCCGTAAAATTTCAACTGTTTTAATAACGTTATTAGTTAAAATTTTGCGAAATTTTAAACGATAAAATTTTGAAATATAAATTTAAGATTTGGAATGCGTCTAATTAAACATAGCAACTGGTAAATTTTCGTCCGAAAATATGAAAGTTTATTTCGCGCGTAAATTCACTTCAATTTAATCAGTTAAAAAGCGTTGAAAATAAAATATTTCCAAAACCTAAATATTTTTACATAGAAAAATTCTAAACCATCTTCTGAGCAAAATATCAGTTCGTCATTTTTCCAAATTCGGACATCTATTGCTCCGTCGTTCTTATTTTCTGGAAAATAGCAGTATTCTGGTACCGATATCGATTTTTATCGGATGATCGTACCACTGATTTCCATATACCGTTTTGATCGTCTTGTCATGCCGATCTCTATGGTATATTCGATTGTCAAATTCGGAGTTCCGTTGCACGTTGCACTTTGCGTAACGTCGGACCGTATCGGTAACCAGCGTGTCCATTGGTTTCCTATACCCTTTATTCCTACCGTGCAAATCAATAACAGCCAATAGCCATTCACTTTTAAACTCCATAAATTTGAGTAGATTCTTTGAAAATGGATATTATGCGGTACTAATCTAGTTTCATTTTGAAATAGCATAATATGAAAAGTGTACTGGTGCGTTTCATTCTTCAATGCATGCTGTTCTGTTCACATTTCCCATACGTTCTTTCTTTTGAGATATTAAATGAGCAGTATATAATATATAATATAATATAGTAGCCTGTTCATTTTTCCGAGACCCCAAATATTCATCCCCTCACCATTATCCAACCTTCACCTTCCCTATTTTTCCTCTCGATCAACTCCCACCAGCCTCCTCCACGTGTGCCCCACCAGCCTACGCCCACTGCCACGACAGCTGCCCAGCCCCGTCGCCACCCCTCCCATCACCGATCTACCCACGTCACCCATAGCCCTCCACCTTCCTCCGACATACAACCAGCGACCAACCCACATCCGCCCAGCCCAGTTCGCCGCCGTACCGCCTCCACCATCAACTCAGCCATGTCCTCCCCCACGAGCGCCACTGCCGCGCCCAACTTCCCACCTTCTCCTCCCACCCGCGTAGCCGATCACCTTCTTGCGTGCAACATCCACTGAGCTCGGGCGCAGCTACCAGCCCGCACCGGACTGCCTCCCTCTCGGCCAACCCAAACAACTCGAAGCACCTTCATCGGCCACCTCCGGCCACACCCACGTTCGACTGAACCTACCTATCTCGGCCTCAAACTCCTGCCGCGTGCACTGTATTCACCAAGAATCGAGCCAGCCTTCGTGCCTTTCTTCCCTGTGTTCAACCTTAGCACAACATTGTTGATAAGTATTTTGGAAGGTAAGTATATATATATATAAATTCTGTATGCAGACATGTTTTTCTATTATTTAGTTGTATATTATACAAACATGTTTGGTTTATAAATAAGTATATTATTCATATATGACCTGTGATGAACATTTTAAGTATGGGCTTTATTATATGCGCATAGATATATGTTTATAGTAGTGAAGTTGTTTATAATAAAGTGAGTTATATAAGTTTTCAAAACTAAAATTTTTAGTACGTCAAATATATTTTTCCCACTGTTTGTTTACATATACAAGATTTTTAGTTTATAGGTTTGTATAGTTTAAAAGCTGTTGGGTTACATAAATATAAAGATTATTTTAAGTATTACATATAGTGTCCTATTTTATGAGCTTAAACTTTGGTCTGATGGCAACATTTTATAAGTTATATAGGATTTCATATATGGATTTTAAATGAACATACCGTGTAGGTAAGTATTGTGCATTTTACTAAGTATATAAGTATGTGGTTGTCATAAAAGGGAATCGGTATTACTGTAACAAAGAGAAATTATATATGTTAGTATATTTTATATAAAATGATAATAGACTTGTGTGATGTGTATTTTTCTGAACAGCAGTTAGAGTTCATGTTTGACGCATCGTATCTCTTATGTCTTACGTCTGAATGTGTTGATTTTATTTTTAAAAAGAAGTCAAAGTTACCTAGTTTATGCCTGTCAAATTTCAGCCAAATCCGACATCATTTGCTTAGTGGTCGAGGATCTGGAAGTTAGACCCAGATAGCTGTTCTTTTGTACTTCGAAATTATTTTGCACTGCTGCAAACATGGCCTGAGTCTATGTTCGTGACATCATAACTTTTCTCGTCTCCTGTCCAAATAAAGTGATTCTTTTGCAGTTTAAAATACAAGTTTTGATCTTTATTCATACCAAATTTCAGACCATTTCGACCTCGGTCGCGCATAGAATTATATCGTTAAACTTTGACGCATGACATGTTTTATTTGTTGCTATGTTGAATGTTTTGATTTGATTTCATCGATTTCTGTTATCAGCTTTGATCGTTGAATTCGTGCCGATTTGTTTTGCTTGGATTCGTAACTCAATCTCTATGTCCGTATCAGTGTGTGTATCCGTGTCATCTTCTCGTGCATCTCTAGCCTCGAAAGGTGAGCACTCACTCACGATTAACGTTCTTTTATTTATTAAATCTGATTTCAATTGAAACGACAATTGAAATATGCTGCTGTTAGATATTTACACTGTTATTACCTGTATCAGTTCACCTATGACATCTGACACCATTATCTGTTAATTATTTATGCGATGATAATACAGTTTGGCTGATAACTGACTGATTGTTGATATTTATATTGGACGTTAAATCGTTAATGTTAAAATGATAAACAGTATGAAATTGAACTTGATATAGGATAATTAAATGTTAAATTTGATTAACTGACATTTGTATAATATGACCCTTTAACTGTTAAGGTTATTGACACGTAGGATTTGTTTAATTACATTTTGAACCACTGAAATTGTATGTTGTTTAAATTTATGATGTATGAAATTGTAAATAGATGACAAGTGAAAACCGTAATGTAATAATCTTTAATCTACATGAAATGATAGTGTAGATTCTAGAAATAATTATATTAATTCGTACAAATAACAATGCGAATTAATACGGTTATTTCGGGATTATTTGAATTGATTATTGGATTGATATTGGTTGTTGTTATTGCTTGTTTATTTACTTTGACACCATCCCAGTTATCACACTGCAAGTTCCCTTTGATATGCTTTGATTTTTAATTGAATTGGAATCGGGTTGAAATGATAAATACCCAAATTAAACTTTGACCTTAGATATAGAGAATTAAATAAAAACCCGATTGGTCAATAATTTGATTTAAAAATAAATAAGGATTTTATTTGAATAAATAATATGGTTTTGAAATGAAGTTGAAATTTGAATTTTTAATGAAAGGAAAATGTTAATATTTAATAAATCTGAAACAAACAATGTAATTGTTGAAAGAAGGTTGTTTAATTTGAGAAATGATTGAATTAAGTTTGAAATGATTTAATAATTAAGTTTGAAATTATAATTAAGTTTGAAACAATTAAACTTTGAAATAATTTAATAATTAAGTTTGAAATTATAATTAAGTTTGAAATTATTAAACTTTGAAATTATTTAATAATTAAGTTTTGAATTATTTAATAATGAATTATTTAATGATTAAATAAAATTGAATTCTTAATAAGAAAAATTGAACTTTTGAATAAGTGAATTTTACTTCGTAAATAATTGAAATTGAGTTCTTTATTAATTAAGTTTTGGAAAATTATTTAAGTAAGTTAATAAGTGAAATGGAATTTCTTTAACAAGAAATGAAAATGTGATTAATGTAAGACTTGAAATGTAAAGAATTTGATTTGATGAATTTAATTTAATTAAATTTGTAAGTTTTGATTTAATGAAGTTGAATTTAAGAAATTGATTTAATGATTAGGAAATTTAATAGAAATTGTTTTGAATGATAAATTAATTTAACGATATTGAATGAAATTGATAAATGAATTTAAATTGATTTGAATGTTAAATAGAATTTATTTAAATGATTTCGGAATGAAACTTATATACGAACTTGAATCAATATTTGAATTGTTTTAAATAGAAATTGAAATTGAATTATAAGATTTGAAACGGAAAATTGGAAGTTTTGAAACGAAAATTTGGAAATTGTTTTAGAAAGACAAATGAAATGTTGATTTACGAATTCTATTTGAAATTTGTTTGATTTGGTTTTTGAAATATATAAACGACCAATCGGTGTAATAATTACGAAAGTTATTAAAGAGACCGGGATCGGTAATGGATATACTCTCTATCTGAACCGAAACCACTTTAATAACTATACGCGGAGTGTTGATCCAGAACGAAGTGGATGGTTTTGATGAACGCGTTGACTGAAGAAAGAGAACGATTTTGGATGACCCTTGACATGACTAAAACAGGAGCCGCGCCGGGCCATTGAGGATCGCCATCTCTAGCGGACACACTTCTTCGATACCATATCTATTACTTTTGTGATTCGATTTGGGTGCACCCCTCGATTTGGGAGTGTTGTTTCGCGGTGTTGGGGTAGTAGCTGCTATGCCCAACATCAGTCCGGATCAGGCAACTACTAGTATCCTAGTTGGTATCGCCTCATGTACCTTGTCATACTGATTATCCTATTCGCGACCACTATGATTTTGATTTGTACCTTTAGTATATGGATTGCCCTCTGGTGACTTCCGGTTTTGGGGAAACTACGGTCTTGTATATGCTTTTGGGAATAAACAGGTTAAGAGGTGTATGGGCCCTGCTTAACCCTACTTTGATATCTTTATATTACTGATAGACATTATCTACTTAGCGTACATTACTACCTAGTAGATAGTTTAACGGATCCTTAAAGGATGGTTATTCCAAACATCCTTTGAGTTACTTGTATTTCAATTGCTATTTCACTTGAGTTGGATTTATTAATATAAGAATGTTAATCCTGACTCGAGTGTCTTGTGTTTTGCTTTACGCTCGGGTCAGACTGAGTAGTTCAGCTTTCGAGACGCACCTTTGGAGTTGGAGCTTTGCTTGAAGATCCAGCCATCTATTCTGCCTTCAGTATTCGATGATTCCAGTGATGCATTCTGATTTGTCTCTGATGTATCATATTACTCTTCTGTTGTAAACTCTGATGTATTTTTATATATTCATATAGTAGCTTCATGAACTACTATCTCTTTTTTTTCCGCTGCATTTATTACTCTGTGATCTGTGATTATATCTATTTACTGTATATGTTCAGTTTTGCCAAATTTTAAATTAACAACGCGGTATTTTGAGCAATTCAACTCCGGCATGAGTGTCTACCTATACACTTATAATGGACGCGAATGGTCCAAAATGGCGGGTCGTTACACTTCCAAAATCTCAATTTTGGAAAATTCCAACAGTACATTCTCTTGTGCTAACAGCACTACAGAACACCCAAATTAGAATGCAACTACCAGAGATTTATTAAGGATTTCTCGTGGATAGCAACACCTTAACTAAGCTGATTAGAAAAGAGGTGAAGTTTGTTTGGTCCAACAATTATGAGGGAGCATTCCTTAAGTTAAAACATTTGTTAACCAATGCACCCGTGTTAGTAGTTCCAGACATAAACCAAGGGTTGGTGGTATATCTAATGCATGTGGAACCGAATTAGGGGTAGTTTGATGCAGAACGGTAAGGTTATTGCCTACACATCCCTTAGACCGCATGAAGTAAGATATCCTACTCATGATTTGGATTTGGCAGCTGTAATATTCGCATTGAAAATTTAAAGACATTACCTATTAGGAGAGATATTTGAGCTTTATACAGATCATAAGTCATTAAGATATTTATTCTCTCAGAAGGCGGTGAATATGAGACAACAGAGGTGGCTGGAATTTTTGGCAGCTTATGGTTTTGGTATAGAATTTACACCAGGAAAAGGTAATAAGGTAGCAGATGCTCTTAGTAGAAAACATCATACTGTGGTGTTAGCTATGTTGGCAGAATGGAAAGATTTAGAATCTTTAGCCAGTTTTGATGTACGATTAAGATCAACTGTTGGTTCTAGCCAGAGTACTGCCAAGTTATCGTGTTTAGAAGCCCGACCAGTATTGATTGATAAAATTGCTTCTAAGTAGAAGGAGGATCCAGAACTAGCTGAAAGGATCAAAAGGCTTGAGGTTGGAGCAAAGATCGATGATTTAAAGGATTTTAGCCTTGACCATAAAGGATGGCTAAGGAAGAAGGGATGGTTATGTGTTCAAAATGTGGA
Organism: Allium fistulosum; assembly: GCA_030737815.1. Taxonomy (NCBI): domain Eukaryota; kingdom Viridiplantae; phylum Streptophyta; class Magnoliopsida; order Asparagales; family Amaryllidaceae; genus Allium; species Allium fistulosum. The sequence goes on along the minus strand of CM060905.1, from coordinate 44,740,623 downwards.
GGACTTGCAGAAGGAAGTTCATGGAGAATGTCATCGATCAAAGTTTACGATTCATCATGGAGGAACCAAAATGTATCAGGATATGAAGAGGAGCTTCTATTGGAAAGGCATGAAGAGGGATGTCGGCTTGTGGGTTAGATAGTGTTCAAACTATCAACAAGTGAAAGCTGAACATCAGAAGCCTAGTGGACTGTTTCAACCTTGAGAGATTCCAGTTTGGAAATGGGATTCGATGTACATGGATTTCATAGACGGGTTGCCAGGGTCAAATAGAGGTAATGAAAGTATATGGGTTATAGAAGACATATTGACAAAGAGGATCCATTTCATTGTAGTTAAGTCGACCAGAATGACACCCATTTTAGCTAAGTTATTCAAGAAGAACATAGTTAGATTGCATGGAGTTCCTAGTAGTATAGTCAGCGACAGAGATGCTTTGTTTACTAGTGAATTCTGGAAGAGTCTACAGGAAGTGATGGGTACCAAGCTTAATATGAGTATCGCATATCACTCTCAGACAGATGGACAAACAGAGAGAGTCAATAAGGTACTCGAGGATTTGTTGAGAGCTTATGTATTAGACTTTGGGGCATCTTGGGAAGATCACCTACATTTGGTTGATTTTTCCTATAACAATAGTTATCAGACTAGTATAGTAATGGCGCCATTTAAAGCTTTGTATGGAAGACCATGCAAATCACCCGCCTGTTAGTTGGAGACTGAAGATCTCACTATTAAAGGCATAGACTGTCGTACATAAAATACTAACCCCATTAGCATTGTGTACAATATAAGAAATAAATTGATCATTAGTATGCAATATGATGTTTGACCATTGAGATGAATCCCAAATAATTAGGATTCGACTTTTTTATCATTAGAAATATTATGAGAATATTTCTAATTACTATTTATTTTGATCATAAATTTCTCAACGTTTTCCTCTGATAACTTATTTTCGAGAATACCAAAGAAGGAGAATCTTTTATTATTTAACAATTGTAGAATTTTCATCTGTTTTACCGGGGCATTCATACCCCGGATGTTCCAAAAAAGGAACTCCATCTTTTAATTATTATTTGGGATGCTACTATCAACAGGGGTAGTAGCAGCCCCCGACGTCTTATGTTTTTTCGTCTTTTTATTTTCCCCTTTCAGCTGATTAACCAACACAGTCCATGCAGGGTTTTCAATAACATCCGATGAAGTGGTAGCTTTGAATTCGAATGGCACCTCCTCTGTTCTAATTTTTCTAGAAGACTTTGTTCTGGTTAGATGTTTCGATTCAGGGCTGTGAATCACTGTACCTGTGCAAGGCGGTATATTTGAAGGAGCATCTGGCATTTCATCTCAGTCTATATTTTCATCCTTCCTGCTTTTATCAACTATTTGCATCTCCATATCAAAATTTGTAGAATGAGAGTTCTAATTTGTAAATGTATTAAAAGTCGTAGACTTCTTGCTCGACTGGACTTTTGGATATTCTTTCTTACTTTGATTGTCATATTATTGTTTTTACCATCAGATTCTGTGTTGCTGTGAATAAGTTCCCGATCTGTGTTAACCATCTCTGCTTGAGTATCTGCATTATTTGACATAGGTACCGCATTGTTTTCATTTTGCCTACTATCATCAATATTCTTCTCAGAATTATCATTAGATTGGTTCTACGAAGTGTCGTTGGGTCTCCAAATTTTAGTAAATTGACAATGGGCCTCATTATGTCCGAAGCTAGAACAGTTAGAACACATAGCTGGTTTCTTTAGGAATATTTTTAGTAGTAATAAAATGCTCTCTGGTATTAATGCAACAAAGCTTGTTATGGTCCCTAAAATTCCAGTGCCCTCGAATGTCTCTCAATACAGGCCTATAGCATATTGTAATGTTATATACAAATGTATTTCATAGATTATGGATTCTAGAATGAAACAAGCCCTTGCTCCTATCATTTATTCAAATCAGAGTGCTTTTCTTCCTTCCAGATCTACATCTGATAATATCCTCTTGTGTCAAGAATTAATCAGAGGTTACAGCAGGAAAAATATCTCCCCTAGATGCCTTATGAAGCTTGACATCCAAAAGGCATTTGATATCATCCAATGGAGCTCAATAATAAACATACTTCATGTCATGAATTTTCCTCTTTCTTTTTTAGGATGGATATTATTTTCATCTCCACAATTATCTATTCTTTATCCATTTATGGTGGCATTTTTGGATATTTTAAAGGTACTCAAGGTATTAGACAAGGAGACCCTATATTTCCTTATATCTTCAATTCCATAATGGAGCTCCTCACTTGCATGATTAACAAAGTTGTGCTACAGAGAGAACTTTATTTACACCCCATATGTAAGTTTCCTAGAATTACTTGCTTAATGCTTGTGGATGACCTCATCTTATTTACCAAAAAAATCACAAATCTTCTGGCAATGTCCTGGAAACTCTAGATAATTTTTACGGTTATACTGGTCTATCCATAAATAAAAATAAATCCAAGTTACTCACTGCTGGTGTCCTTAAAACTGTTACCAATGATCTTATGAGTATTTCTTCCTTAGCAGCCTTGCCTCTTAATGATATCTACCTTGGATCCCCCCTCCTTTCCTTCAGGATATCATCTAGTCAATGCTTGCCTCTTTATAGTAAATTTATTGCAAAGTTATCTTCTTGACCTATTCAAAACTATCTACTGTTGGAAGACTTAGAGCGATTAAGTCCATAGCAACCTTAATGTGTTTATACTATGCCAGGATTTTCATTCTCCCTTTCGAACTCATCAATATAATTAATGATGCTCTTAACCATTTTTTATGGTATGGTAACCCTTATTCTTTGAAGTTAATCCCTATAGTCTTTAAGAAAATTATATGTCCTTATGACCAAGGGGTCTTGGTATTATAAACACTAAGATTTGGAACAAGGTTGCTTATTCTAAGCTAATTGACAAGATGCTTGATGACAACACAAACTTATGGGTTGATTGGACTAAGGAAAACTTGTCAAGAAATTCCAATTTTTGGACCATGAAAGTCCCTCTTGACTGCAGCTGGATCCGGCGGTCCATTCTCAGGTTGAGAGCTATCTTCTTGCCTCTTTTCCAATGTACTAATTCAAATAAAAACCATATCGTACTTTGGCATGACCCTTGGTCAGCTAAGGGAAAAATCATTTCCACTTTGATTGTTACTAACTTGAGACACCTCTCCGATATCCCTCTTTCTGCAAAATTATCCTCTTATATCTACAGCAATCAAGTCTTGTTACCATAATCTTGCTCTCCTCTGGTCAAACCTACATGGACTGGGATTGAGAATAATTCTTATCCATCAATATCTGAGCACGTTTTGTGGTGTGATAAGTCTCATACTACAGTTGATGTTTACAACAACACTGCAAATTCCTCCTCTATCTCATTCTTTCATTGGCACTCAAGAATATGGGAATCCACTTCTAGCTCGAAAGAAAATATCTTACTTTAGAAAGTTATAAAAATTTCCATCCATGCTCAAGACAATCTTCTTTTAAGAGGCTTGATTAATTCTTACTCCTGTATTTTGTGCTCTATTAGCCCTAAAACACTTCCTATATTTTCTTCTCTTGCCAGTATACCTTTTGTATATGGAAAAGACTGCTATGCCATCTCAACTTACATAGTTCTCTTCAAATCTCTCAAGCCGAGTGGTTCAATATCTTTAAGGCGACTCGTTGGAGAACGGTTAAAGTTTCCGTGTTGCTTAAATTGCTCAAGAAGTTCAACTATATTGCTTGGGAAGAAAGGAATTTGAGGTTGTTTACTGGAGTATTTAGGAACTTGTTTAAATTATATGAGGTGATTGTAAAAAACTTACGCGACCAAATTTGGAAGCCATTTTAATACAATTTATATTAAGGAGGTTTTCGGCTTTTGGCTTATGTTTAGTTTTGTTTTGTTTCATTTGTTTTTTGTACTTTTATGCTTGTTCCCATAATTTCTTCTTAATAAAAATGTAGGGGTCCATTCAACCCCATTGGCTTTGCCAAAAAAAGGAACTCTAATGACTTGTATGAAAACCCGATGGTGAGGTAGGGTCTATGGACTTTAAAGTGAGATGAGTTTCTAGAGTGGGTCCTTTTGGAGTAGGTATAGTGGGTAAAATGTATCTCTTGGTATATCACTATGTTGTACATTAACATTTTCATTAACAGAAGCCCGTGGAGTACAATCTATTTTGAAGAAATGAAGCCAAACTTTAGAGAAATACCTTGACCACACAAACTCTCCTTTATTAGAGTCGGACCACACAATAAAATAAGTAAATATTTGATGAACCCTGTCTCCTTTTTCTGCTTCGCTTGTTCAACCATAATTTTTTGATGATTTTTTAAGAGTAGTTCTAGCTGATCTGCTATTTTATGCTAGGTAATCATTATTCGTTTCGTATTTTGCTCCTACATGTAACTTGGGGTGGAATATAATCCTCATCATAACTTGTATGATCTTTCCTGATTCCACGATCTTCTGCTTGATTATATGGTGAATAAGGCTTGAATCGGTAGTGGTGTGCATTGTTTTACATATGGACTTATCCTTGTCATACCCTATGCTTTATTATTAATTACTCAGTAAGTAAGGAATCTCAAAAGTGTTTATAAATGCAAGCTAGTACGCTACAATAAGGGTTATAATATTTGAAAGCACCATAGCATGTTAAGCCTAGAAAATATCATGGGACAACATTTTCTCATTTAAACCTTATTTTTCATATACTAGCATACGTAGGTAGTTGAACAATAGGATAGACTATGTCGGAAATACCAATTTTGAGTATAATGTAATATTGAAAAATCCTTTTAATCAATCTAGCCTTTGGACTCATATTTCCTAAACTCCATTTTCCAACATTAACGTGAAGAATGTGACGAAGAATTTCATATTGGTCGTTTCAACTTGACGGATTTCTTTTCTAGTAGAAGTTATGGATAAGATTTCCCCTAGAACATTTTATGTTAACCAAATCTCTATTCTTTTTTTTTGAAGACCTAGAGAACCAAGCTTTGCTTGTAAACTCTAAGGAAGTATGCACCGAACCCACAACACATACTTCAGATAATTCACAAGGATATGTAGTTAGTGTGGATTGAACCATCGATCTTTAAGGTTAGCGCCGCATGTCCTAATCACTGCACTACCTTGGAGGTTTCCAAATTTCTATTCTTTAATTTTAGAAAATATAAAAATACATTACTATGTCAATGTTGGCAGTGAGTAGACATAACATAGATAGATGTTTTCTCGAAACATTCTTTATTAACAATACCGAGCATTCCATTGTATTCAAATAAATTTTTAAGATCATATGATGCACAAATGTGGAACGTTACCAATCTTATGTCCAGATTATTAAAACAAGTAACTTTTTATAGCATTCGATATATTCTGGGTCGCTGCTAAGTTGCACTCCAAGTTAAGAAGTAAAAGTTGCAGTTTGAGTTGTTTTGTGACACAAATATTTTCTGGATGCCATTATATTCAACCTTAATTTCAACTTTAATTCTGAAAACTAGGGTTTTTGAAAAAAAAAAAAGATAAGTTGCAGCAAAAGAAACCTTATTTAGTAGAAAAACCCTAATAGCCGCCTCCTCCTTTAGGTCATCGCCTCCCCTAATTTTCTGCTCGTGGGCTTCAGTGCATGCCGTCCCTACTATGACTTCCTCATCTTATGGTCCTCAACAACCGCCGTCCCCTGTTGAACCTACTCTAATGATTCCTGAAATCCATCCGGGCTTCACACCACTCAGCTCCCACCAGCTCCTTGAATCACAACCCAATCCTCTAATGAACGATGATGAGTTCATCCTAGTTAGATCGAAGAAATGGAAGTGCCAGTCTAAATCAGTGCAAAAGCCGTTCACCCCAAAACCTGGCCCCTCTAATTTGCAAAACCCGAATGATCGCTCATATGCGAATGTAAATGTGGTTCCAAACTTTGCTCGGAAGTCCAATTTCTTTGTCCAGTCTACTCATCACGAAAACAAACCGGTATCAAATAAATGACACTTTTCAACATCGACTAGCAGGGCTTTGAACGAAGTAGTCAAGGGGAATAATATTCCAGTATCTATTCCTTTAAATTTCTATCAACCCCGAGAATTTAATTCAATGAAATGTGCAAAAATGTCTAATGAAGTTGTTCAAGAAGCAAAAAAACAGTGGGATAATACCATTGTGATATACATAGTCGGTCCAAAACCATATTATCTGTACTTTAAAGTCTACATTATTAGAGTATGGAAACTAGAAGAGGAATTCACTATTTTCTCTAAAGAGAACGAATTTTATGTTATTAAATTTAATAGCAAAAAAGATTGTGATAGAATCTTAGAAGGTGGTCCCTATTACTATAATAAGAAATTGATGATGATGATGATGAAGAGATGGTCTCTTGGAATGCCAACTTAACAAGGAACTCCTAAATTCTATTCCGATCTAGGTTTGTTTCCCTAATTTACCGCTTGATTATTAGACGGAAGAGGGAATAAGTCGCATTGCATCGGTTCTTAGCACACCCATCAAGTTGGATAAATTCACTGAAGGTATTATAAAAATAGCATATGCTAGAGTTCTTATCGAAATTAATAACTCCTTTGAATTTCCAAACAAATCCCTATTATCTCGGAAAAAGATGAAATGATTTGGCAAGAAATTACTTATGAATGGAAACCTATCACTTGCTCTAATTTTACTAGTTTTGGTCACCCAGAAACACACTGTCAGTTCACCAAAGTATGGAGACCGAAAGTCACCCAACAACATCAATCACACGACAATAATGATACGCTTGTAGATTAAAATGATAAACTTAAGGATCGGATAAATGAATCGTCATTCAATCCAGTGAATCCAACCTCTCAAACTCAAGTACCTTATCAAGATCAGTTATTTCCAGACAACTACAGATAGAACGTTAGCAAGAGTAGCAGCATGGAAAATATTACATTTGCGAAAAATCAAAATGTCCAGCCGGCATTAAAAACAACGACTATCGATACAATTACAAATAATTCAACGCTGAATATATTATCGGACATGGATTCTCAAATTGCTGACAACTCAAACCCAAAGATGGACATTGAGGTTGAGGAGCAATTTAAACTAAAAAAAGAAATAGTGACAAGTAGTGAAGCTAGAGACCAATGCGCTGACTCTCTTTATACCTCCAGACTGAGAACCATCAGAAAAGTAAGAACTGAGGAAGAACCATTCGAATTCAAAGCCTCAAATGCTAACAAAGTTGTTGACAACCCTGCATGGAATATTCTAATTAATCAACTAAAAGAAAAAAACAAAAAGACGAAAAAACACAAGACAGCGGGGGTTGCTACTCCCCTGGTAAACAGTAGCAGTTCTGATATCAATTTATAGATGGAGTTCCTTTTTTGGAACATCTGGGGTAGGAATGCCCCTTACAAACAATTAGAAATTTTGCATATTTTAAGTAATAAAAATCTATCATTCTGCGGTTTTCTTGAAAATAAATTGTCGACTGTTAATATCGTGAAATTCGTGAACAAAATTAATAATAAGTGGAAGCATGCTCATAATAGTTCCAATGGCAATAAGAGTAGAATTTTCATTTTATGGGACTCATCTCAATGGTCTAATATTATTCTACATTCTAGCGACCAATACATCTCATGTACTCTGCACAATGCTAATGGTTTAAGTATTCTATGCACGATTGTCTATGCATCCAATGAAAAGATGAAGCGCATCGATTTATGGAATTATATTGTTGAGCAATCGAAAAGTTTTAACCTCCCATGGATAGTTGCAGGTGATTTTAATTCTATTTTATCGACTTATGATAGAATAAATAATGGTATATATAATTCTATGGGCGATCAAGACTTTATGAACTGTATATCTTCTTCTAATCTCACGGAACCGAATTTTACTGGGAATTTTTCACATAGCGAGGAGCTCTAAATTTTTCTATTCATAGTAAGATAGATATAGTGTTTGTTAATACTTTATTGATGAACAAATTTTCACAGTTTGGTGTTCATTTTGGAAACCACTCCATAAGTAACTATGCTATAATTTATCAAATTGATTTTGCAAAATCAAACGAAAATTAGAGTACCATTTAGATACAGCAACTCCTGGCATATGCAATCTGGATACTATAACTCTGTACAAGAAACCCTGACCAGAATTTTCCATGGAAATCCCCTTTATGTCCTATTGTGCAGGCTTAAATCAGCAAAAGCCGAAATGAAGACCCGGAGGAAAAACAAAAGTAACATCCATAAAGTGATTTCTCAATATAAAGAAGGGGCAAATCAAATATATAACCAGTTAATTACTGATTCATTAAATGAAGATTTGATAACACAATACTCCTACAAAAATGACCAGATTCAATCTCTTATGAGAAAAATTGCAGATGAGAATGATCAGTAGATGAAATTCAATTGGTTGACCAAAGGTGATAGGCCTACTAACTATTTCTATAATTGGGTCGGTGTTTCTAAGCCTACTTGGAAAAACAATTTTATTCTTCAATCTGATGGATCTTGGAACTCAGCATCAGAATATTTGGCTACAAATGCGGTTAGTTATTTCTCGAATCTGTTCTTTTAATCACAGACCACAAATCAATTCTCAAGCATCACTTGTAAGAAAATCCTCTCCATTAATGCTAGAAATAATTTATGCAAGCCTTTCCAGTTAGAGGAAATTAAAGAGGCCATACTCCAAATTAATGATAACAGTACCCCGAGCCCTAATGGAATTAATTCTAAGTTCTTTAAAATTCATTGGGAAGACATGAAGAATGACCTTTTGATTGCTATGAATGGCATTCTTTTTTTTGGGTAAAGTTATTAAAGAAATCAATCACACTTTTATTTGCCTTGTCCCAAAAAAGCCCGAGGCCACTGACTTGCATGATTTCAGGTCTATATCTCTCTGTAATGTCATTTATAAGATTTTAGCCAATCTTCTCTGTAATCGACTAAAACCCTATATGAATGACCTTATTTCTTATAATCGGAATGCTTTCATTCCAGGGAGAATCATTATAGAAAATTCATTACTTGCTCATGAAATGGTCAGAGGATTTAATAGGAAAAAATCTAACAGTTTCTGCCTGAAAATTGACCTGTATAAGGCCTATGCTAAAATTAGTAGAGAATTTATTCATCATATGCTGATTTCCATGGGGTTCCCTATATCTTTTTCTAATCTCATTTATGAATGCATATCTACTCCTACCTTTTCGGTATTAATTGTTGGATCACCATTTGGCTTTATCGAGAGTTCAAGGGGATCAAGACAAGGAGACCCTCTCTCGCCGTACTTATTCTCAATTGCAATGGAGTTTCTTACTCTCAATTTTGACATGGAGTTCCTAAGAGGTAATTTCACCCCTATCTATAACATTGAGCCTATGATAACACACTTGTTATATGCGGATGATATTTTAATTATGGCCAAAGCTACAAGTAATAATGCTTTAACCATAAGAAACATATTTCAGACCTTGAATTCATTGGTTAGCCTTGGCTTAAATGAAAACAAGTCTACTTTTTTTTAGCAAAGGTGTTATTAACAAACAACTTATTGCGGATATTTTAAATATCCAAATAGGAAATCTCCCGGTGATTTATTTGGGTATTCCTCTTTCTAATGATATTCTAAAATCAAGAGATTTTGGGTAGCTTATTGACAAAATAAACAAAAAATTCACCCACTGGAAAAGAAAATTATTGAGCATAAGTGGGAGAATAGAATTAGTGAAAACATTTATTCATTCGATGATTCAATTTTGGGCTCAATTCACACAGTTCCCTATTGCAGTGATTAATAGTATTAATTCAACATGTGCCAACTTCATTTGGAAATCCAAATCACATAAACTGTGTTGGGAAGATGTATGTAAAACTAAAAGTGAGGGAGGTCTTGGAATCATAAAAATTGAAGAAACTGTTAAAGCCATGGCAATTAAATTGGTCTGGAACTTCATCCAAGGTGAATCTTTGTGGTCTAAATGGATGCGCAATAAATACTGTAAAGACAACAAGTTCTAGACTACAAACACAAATAATAATCTCTCACATACATGGAAAATGTTGCTCAAAGCAAGGCGATGGTGCAATGGAGTTATTGATAGAAAGATTGCTAATGGTGAAAATACTAATGTATGGCAAGACCCATGGATTAATGGGTACTCTTTGGTTGAAAATTTTGGGTGGAACTCAATGTATATAAATGGTGGTACGAACAAATTGGTCTCTGATCTTATATCAAACAATAACCGGAAGAACCATCATGCATGTGTACCTACTCAAATTATCACTACTGTGCATTCTATCAAAATTCACAATCAGATGCATAAGGATTCATGGTTCAGGATCCCAAACAACTCTGGTCATTTTAGTTTTTGTTCGGCTTGGAACCTCATTAGAAATAAATATACAGAATATAATTGGACCAGTGCTATTAGGGACCCTGGTTGTGCTCCTAAAATGTCAACATGCTCACTTCTGGCCAGACTCAACAAATTGAGCGCAAAAGATAGCGTTAGCAGATGAAACAGTAATATAGACCATTCGTGTATGTTGTGCTCTAATAAAATCGAAGACAGAGACCACTTATTCTTTAATTGCTCCTACTCTAAGCAAGTGCTCAAAATTATCACACAGAAGCTTAAAATAAAACGTAACAATGATACGGACTTTAACCAAATTCTTGATATATTTTGTCAAAATCAGATAGATAACCCAATATTTAAACACCTGAAGAACATTGCTTTTAACGCACTTGTATGGCATATATGGTGCGAGAGAAATTCAAGGGTATTCAAAGGCATTGAAATGCCAACTAAAGTCAGAATTGCACTAATTACTCAAGATTGCAGGAGCTTAATTAACAGAAAAGTGAATGCAAAGAAGTTAAGTTTAGATCTTAAACTTATCTTAGAAAACTTCGGAATTGTGATGGATTCAAGGTTAGAATTCCATCCACCGTGAGTCTGCTTCTGATTTCTAGGGTTGTAGTTGAGAAATTTGTGCCTTTTTCCATGAAGCTCAAGTCTCTTGTCTGCCATTCTCTCTATTTCGTGAGAAATTTTCCAGATCTTGTTTTTGGTAAAGTTTCGAAGGAAATTTTCTTTCTTCTAGAAGTCTGCAGAGAGATTGTTTTTCTTTGGTTCATTTTTGTCGTTTATTTGCCCACTGTAGACCACATGTCACAGCCAGTATCAACTTTCTTTCAATTTTATTTTGGTCCTTTTGTATTGTTTATCTATAGTTTATAGCCCCAAGTTGTCATACGGATGGTTTTGAGTGCGTCGTCATTTGTTCTACTCCTCCATCTATTTGATAACTTGGATTTTGGCTATATTCTATTGTATTGTTAATATATGGACATAATATGTACTCTTTTTCCTTGCAAGGTACCCATTTAGGATATGGGAGTTGCAAGGTTTTAACGAGGCATATTGTGAAAGTATATGAGTTTTCTGTTTGTTAATAAAGTACCTTCTTCCAAAAAAAAAGATAAGTAGCGGCTGAAAGTAAATAGACTTCAGTTTATTTGAAATGAAGACTCAAGTAGGTTAAAATACAATTAAAAAGATGCGGCTAAGAGATGACCTCGAGCTAACTAAGGGATGAACTCAAGTCGGTTAAAAGGAAGGTTTAGGTACAAATTAAGGTTTTAGCTTGATTGTGATGACTTTGGGTCGGGTAGATTAAGAATTCGAATGAAAAGACCTATGTCATTGTACATGTCATCATGTATGCTTCAAGCGGTCGAGATGTAGCATGAAGTATTTTCTATTTTATTTAATAACTGAAAATATTTTTCTCTTAAATATTTTATTAAAATTAGCTCATCGGTTATTAATACTGCTCAGCGGAAAATATCACAAGTGTTATTTCCATAGCACTTACGTTCGAATCTGATTGATAGTAAAAACAATATATTTTTTTATTTTGATATCTTTTTCTAGTACAAAATTTATGTAAATTTTTTTTATTTTATCATCAATATATTTAAGTTGATTTAATTTTAGCTATCGATTGACTAAATATTGTTCAGCCAATTGGTTAGAGCTTACTAATCAATTGAAAATAAACTTTTATATAGAGATTGTACATTTTAAACAAAGGAGTTTGTCTAAAAAAATTAAACAGAGGAAAATATTATCTCTTAAATTAGCCCATCGATTTTGTGTTCTATCAACTAACCCTAAACCCCTCACTCCGTTTTTATTTTATTAATGCACAAAGGAGGCATTTTGTTGGATATATTTATACACAATATTTTTATTTGAGATATTTAAAAATAAATGTATATTGAAAGTATATTATAGTTACTAGTTTAATTCATTTAATGAGCAAATGGATACTTCTTTTCTTAATTTTAGAAATGCATTTTGACATAAAAAATTTGTAAAAATATCAACAATCTAATTTTGAATAAAAACCTCCAAAGGGATTGTTTCATTTGTAACACAATCTTGTAAAAATGACGCCATATACTATGTTTTATTGTCGGAAAGGTTCATTGCACCAATATCTTGTAGAGTTTGTCGCATATATACAACTTGAGCACAAAACAATGTAGTTAGAATATATTTAGCTTTAGATATGTATAAAGATACAAAGTTCTTTTTTTACTAAACCATGATACTGAATGTTGGGTTTAAAATAACTTGTGGTCCTTGTGCTTTTCGTATTCATTTTGCAGCAGCCACTAGTATTCCTTATGCCAAACACATAGATCGATTTTTTACTTACACACCAGATAGTGGTTTGTCCACTATTGACAACTTGACCTATTTTAACTTGAGAAGTATATAAAAGCTTCACGATTTCATCTGTTTTTGAGATCCCTTGTGAGATCCTGGAGGGGATTCATATTGTTTGCATACTTTTAAAAGAACCGAAATTGAGTTAGCCGGGAATTCATCGCTTTAGTTTCGAGACACCGGTTTCGGATAAGTATGGTTTATCTGAACCACTTCAACCTAATAAATGCTTCGTGTTCTAAATCATTGTGAATTATGCCACAAGTTGTACTACCTATCCTAAGGGTGATTCCAAATTGGAAGGTAGTAAGGTTAGTGTAATTGTTTGATCCCGGAACAACTTGTATGGATGAATGCTAGCATTTTCATTATTTCCTAGAGGGCAGTTTTAGCATTCCAAGATGGGTTTGCTAAAATTGCAACCGATGCCCCGAGCCTCACACCCAGGAATGATTAAATCAGGGGAAATGGCACAAGCCTATGTGTTCCGCTATCATTAGGGTATGATCATCCCTTATCTAAATCGATATTTCTTCGGATGTATGCTTCGGACCTAGTATGGTTGTTGATCGCAATCGAGGGATGATTATATTTGGTGCTATCCAGTAAGGGGTGGGCCGGTCTTTCCATGGGTCCATGTGAGGCCCTCGGTACATTTTCTCTAGAGAAGTACTGTGATAGACGGTACCCCAGTAGCCTTGTCATTGATGGAATCCATTTCCCAATACATGATTTACGGAATTAGTTGTGCCAATACTGGAACGTGAGATGCAAGCATTTCAGCTATGTTATATTTATTTTCAAACCTAGATATTAATAATAATATCTTGGATTTTAAGTATAAATGTTTTGGTTATCATAAGGTTAAAAATCCGTTCGTTTTTATGTGTGGCGTGGTCTTAAGAGATACCTTTGTTTTTTTCTAAAAGAATATGTTTTGAGTTTACTCATACTAGACCATGTCTAACCCGGATTTTTTTCTTTTTTCTCTTAAACTCTTGAGTACTCTAATTTTTGAGTAGCCAAGAACTACAGGTTCTTACAGGTGCAATTAAAAGGAGCTTGAAGCAAGAGGCTTAATCGCTATCGCTGGTTATCTGTTTTACTTCCACTGTCATCGCTGTACGTAGTTATGTATCACCATTGTGGGGGCAGGTAATTACAACTGTCCCTGGTTGAAGTTAGTACTTATTGTAACTTTGATGTTTCATTTTAGGAGTGATTGTATGTACTATCTTGTTCTATTATATATGATTTCATTGCATTGTGAAATTCTATGTTTCTTTCTTCTTGTTTTATTCTTTTCTTTTCCCTTAATGGTCTGTCTTTTGGACCCTAGATGATCGACACATAAATTCCATGGATGTATTAAATGTCGTCATTAAAAGTAAGAAAGGTGAATCGTTATAGTTGTCTTTAGGGTATGATATGTATTATTGAGTTAATATCCTCACATTTGTATATGCTGAGATAGAGAAGCATACCTATAATGACCCGATTTTTCAAACCCGAAAAATCAAACCATCAGGATTAGAAGAAGGAGGTAGAAGAAAAGAAAACAACACAACGGAATCTTACATCGCAGCGGAATAAAATATAATAGATAATAACTGATCTTTACAGAAAAGAAACTATATCTGTTTATATATACATCATCAGAATACAACATCAGAGTACAACACAATCAACATCACAACTCAGGACAGTTATAATCACTTGTCCTTACAAAACTGACTATACAACATATGATACACATCGGAATACATCAAATATGAGTGATACGTCTCGCCATCCAGCTTGTCTCCTAAGCTTCGCAGCATCCTATCATGTATCTGTAATGCTCGGTCTGACCCGAGCATTATAATAAAAAAACACCCGAGTCAGTCTGGAAAACCAGCGTGAGAAAACACACTCAATTGGAGATTAAAGTTTCAAAATCCTTTGAAAACAAAAGCATCTCGTAAGACCATGCCACAAATAAACATGTCGGGTTTTTACCTTACGATAGCCAAAACACTTTTTATCAAATCCATCTGATATTATAATAGTGTCTATTGAAAGTATAATAGAATCTAGCTGAAATGCTTGCATCTCATGTTTCAGCAATAGTTGGGCACAATCAAAACCGTACAGGCGTGTATGGAGAATGTATTTCCAACTAATGACTAGGCACTGGGGTACCACCTGTCACAATACCTGGTCTAGATCAGTGTACCGAGGACCACGCCCGATCCCCTGCAACACAAAGTCGGAACTACCCCTTACTGGATAATTCCGAGTAAGATCACCCCACGGTTGGGATCAGCAACCGCACCACTAAGCCGAAATAAAAGGGACATCTAGACAGGGATGACCTCACCCTAATGGGTGCTACCCACATAGCCTTGCTGCATAACCCTTGATTTTCAGTCATTCTCGGTTGATGAGGCTCGAGGCTAAGCTTTACCTTTTTAGAACCGTTTCACTTAGAATGCTCATCGTCCACCTGACGATGTTCTGGAAGCATTCATCCATACAAGTTCATCCCGGGTTCGAATGGAATCGAAGGCACTATTCCTACTACATCCATTTTGGAATCACCCTCAGGATTAGTAGTGATTAGCCCTTGCACTTCACTGCTCCATCTTCGATTCCAAACTCGTTTCCCCACGAAAACGTACAATCGGATCGAAGAGGTTTTCAGGAGATAAATCTCGATCCCGGTCTCTTCGAAACGATCAGCGCATTGGCCAATATTGATAGTCGGTTATTTAACTATCAATTAACATTCACAAACATCCATCAAACAATAAATAATTTTCCAAATTATTTATTTACCTCAATTATCTTCGCAAGATATATTCCCACTTTTAAACCCTTTGAAAACAGTTTCAAACCGTTCTTCTCTCATGGAATAAATTTCCCAAATATTTTCTATTTCCACTGAAACATCAAGTACAAAAACTTTAGATTTTTAAAATAATTTAAAACTCTTTATTTTAAAATATCCTTTAAGACATTTAAGTTAAAAACTACTTTAATACTTATTCAAAAATATATACTTTAAGAATATTTAAAATGAAGCTAATTTATAAAATATAAAACTAAATTTTTAACCCTTTAAAACAAAATTTCCAGTCACCTTTAAATAATTACTACTATAATAAAATTTGAGAAATACTTACTTTAAAATCTAAACATTTAATAATAAATTTCCTAAAACATGCTTTTTTTGAGAAAATTTGTGATCCTCTGTGAGTAGAGGGGAGCACACATGCAACTATATAAATCACAATAATAAGGTTCTGCCAACATGCCTGGCAGGTAACATAACTAAATGCTAGTAGCGAAGAAAAGATCAGGTACCCCTAAGATGAGTTCCGGCAAAGCCACCACCCATCACACCTCGGTATCGAGTTTCGGCATGGCCACCACCCAATACTAAGGTGTTTGGAGTACCTAGAAACTAAAGAAAAAGCTGCTCCATGTATCTGAAATGGGAGCTCAAAGCAAACACAAAAACAAAGGAGAAAGCTCCATGCATCTGAATCGAAAGGAATGAAGAAGCATCTACTCTGAAGTGGAACTGGATATGATGTTGAATGAGGCATCTGCTCTGGAGACTCTGAACAAAGAAAGAAGTGCCAAAACAGAAGAAAGGATCTTCTATGAAGGCTTCTCTGCAATCCGTAATCCTACCAACAAGATATGAGAACCTGTAAAAAAGAGTCTTCCATCCTATTACTCTTACCTGTATCTGAAAAATGACTAAGGAAAGAGTAAGGGTTATGCATATATATGTATATTTACACAATTAATATACATATATATGTATTGATAAGATGGGAAATAAAACCTAAATGAAAAAATACTGGAAAAAAACAATAGAATTAAAATATCAATAAACCTAAATAGTATTTAAGAATCTTTAATCATAAGTAAGTTATGATTAACATTTAAATCATCATAAAAATTAGAAAAATTATTAATATTAATACTGTTAATGTTAAATATACAATTATTGTATTTGAATAAGTTAATATTATAACTAATATTATTAAGATACCCTTTAAAAAGGTTATTTTTGGCTAATTTATATTTGGGATTAGAAATCCAATTAAAAAAAATAAAGAAATTGTAAAAATCAATTTGTTAAATTGACTATTATTATTATTAAAAATTCTTTGATTTCTTTCCAACCAGATATACCAACTAATAATGATGAATAAAGTGTCAAGTAAAAATCTAATATTCTTTTTGAACCTAAATCTAAAATTATTCCAGTAGAAGTCACAATCCGAAATTTTAATTGTTACATTAAAATTAAAAATATTAAGAATACTATTTAGAATGTAATAAGAATCCGAGCAATCATAGTAAATATGTTTAATATCTTCAAGATGCATATTACAAAAATAACATTTATTATCATTTTGAATGTTTTTTCTTTTTAAAAATTCTATTGTATTTAGTTTTCCATGCAGTATTAACCACATGTGGATTTTAGATTTAGGAGGAGCATTAGATTTCCAAATAAATTTAAATGAGCTTTTTATTGTACCCGAAAAGTTAATAAATCTGTAAAAAGAATTAGAAGTATATTTTTTACTCTTATCCCATTCCCAACAAATAATATCATTTTCATTATCAATATTATAAAGATTTAATCTTGCATAAAGCAAATAAAGTTGTCTAAGAGTTGAACCTTCTAAATGTTTTTTAAAACAACATTAAAACTTTTAACTTATATTTTAAAATTTACTTTGAAAACGTACTTGGCTACCCAGGGAAATACGCTTCTCTTCACATCTTTCAAAATAAATCACTATTTATTTTTAAACAAATTTAACCATTCCTTTAATAAATTCCCACCTTGAATTTATGTTTCCAAATATCCACTGATATTTTACTTCACTTTATAAACCCAGTTTATAAATTCCAAAATCTCACTCTCTTTTAAATTCCAATTCCAAACACTTTAATCAATTTACAATTGATTTCCAATTTACTTCACTTTTAAATAAATTTCCTTACTTACTCCATAAATTTCAAAATCCATTAACTTTCAGATTTTATTTCTTTATTATGATTTAAAATCTTTTTAATTGAAAATACCAATTTCAGATTTTCCAAATTCCTTCTTTATCCTTTTAAATAAATTCAAACCTTGAATTTAAAATAAATTCTTTATTTCTCTAAAATAATAATGCTTGATTTTTAAAATTCATTATTTCTCGGTTATTTCAAAATTCCCTTTCCATACTCGGAATTTATTCACTAGAATTTAAAAATCTCTTTTATTCTTTCCAATTCATTCCTGAATTTATTCAAATTCTCTATCATTATCTACTTAAAAAATTTCTCTTATATTTCCTTTTCAAAAATTCGATATATATATATATATTTTTTTGGTAACCAATATACCCAAATATATTCAATCAATCAACCCGTTGCATCCAACATTCCAATCATTAATATAATTCATCACAGGATATCAAATAATCATAATAGAGAATATTAAACATTCTAATTAAATTTTGAGGAATCCAGTTGGATCCCTACAACCTGTTTCCCTGCATCCACAGATGTTAGCACAATACCAATTCCACTTCGAGGTGGAATATCGCGGTATATGGGTTTATATAATATCATCCGCTATTATGCGGCGCATAGGGTCTCATCCGCTATATAATGCGAGAATATCAATCACTCCAATATATACTATATATAGTACTATATATAGTATAGCACAACAAATCAATTCAATCATTCAACCAATTATTTAAATTTAACCATTTAATTTTAAATAGCTATCCAGAAGAGTGAGATTAACTCACCTTTGATTTTATTGTTGCAATCTATTCCACACCGTCCTGATTTTCCACGATTTAGACCTTGTATAAACAATTAACGATTTATTACTATTTGAATTAATCAAACAATTAATTATCGTTTACTTATTTAATTTAACTTATAATTTGATTTAATTTTAAACAATAAAAATTTCTTTAATAAATTATATTTATCCTTATTTTAGGAACTAAATAATGGATCAACCAGTTAACAAATTATTCCCTTAATACATTGATAAATTGTTAAATTTAAAATGCATATTTATTTTCTTTTGAAACTAGTGTATACTCACAAAATAATCTTTATCTGGTTTTATATAAATCAATCATTTTAAAATTTTCCATTTCAAAAAGCTTATCTCCATATATACATATTTTGTTCAAAGTAAAATATGTATATATATTATTATCTGTTTTATACCATATAGTTTTACATTTCCTTTCCAAACTTATATACATATACTAAATTAAAAATAAAACCGCTTTAAATTTTATTTTCTGTTTTCACACACACACACACACACACATATATATATATATATATATATATATATATATATATATATATATAGTGAAAACAATCTGCATCTATACCTTACTGCTAGCTCGAGACCTGTCAACGGTTAGACCTTCGGCCATCACCACGTACGCGCCACCACCACTTCTGCACGCATGCGAAATCACCCTCTGGATTGATATCGACTGCCCCGACCTCGTGCGCTCGCGCGAGAACAACTTTCGAGCCTTCTACGCCCTTTACGCGCTCAAGCCTCCTCATCCCTAAACTTGCGCGTCGCCTTGACCACTGCCTGCATGTCGTGCCACCGAGCTCTAGAGATTTTAAACCTTACAAATTTCATTTGCCATCCTTTTGAACGAAACCTTCCTCTCTCACTTTTTATATGAAATCGAATTTGGGTTTGATTTCATTATACGAGAATTTGAATTGGAAGGGGAATTGGAGTGGTAAGATTTTGATTTCATCGGTTCCCTAAGTTTCGATTTGATTTTTGTAGAGGGGAAGAACTTGCGATTTAAAAAGAAGGCAGGCTTGAATTTTTCTTTTTTTTCGTTTTGATTTTTATTTTTCTTTCAAACAAAATGCACGGCTAAAACAAGAAAAGAGGAGAGGGACATCTGGTACGCGATTTGGAAAGGTAAGAGACACGTGTTCTAAGGAAGGGAACGTGTTTAATTTGTCCATTGCATGTGAATATATATATATATATTAAATTTAAATTCAAATTCAAATCATCTCGATCTACACAGTCTAAAATTCCAAAACCCAATCGAAGCGTGCCGCTAGGCGTTTATAATGTTATACCCCTATTCCGAACGAAATGGAAAAGGTCTCGAGTCCTAATTCGATCGTATGGAGAAGATAGCTTTTTGAATCCAGTTATTATATTGAATTCGATATAAATTTCAACGCGTTTATATATCGTACGATCATACGACAATTCCAATCACTACGAAAATTGAAATCCGATAATAATAAACAATTACGGATCCAATGGAACTGGTTTTGTCAAATTCCGAGACTGTGCCCCGGAATGCTATTTTTAAATATCAATTTAAACTATATATTTTTAAAACTGAACAAACCACCTTTAAATTCAAATTTAAAGCTTTCATTATTTTCAGTACTATCAATATAAATTTTATAATCCTTCAAATTATTTTTAACAAGCTTGAAACTCCAGATTCAAAATTTTACCCAACTTCAAATTATTTAATTTAATAATTAAATTACCCAATAATTGTGGTATTTGAAATTCAAGTTAAAAATTAACTTTTAAATATTTAAAATCAATTAAATATTCCAATTTCAAATATTCAAAATTCCGGGTCGTCGCATTCCTCCCCCTTAAAAGAATTTCGTCCCTGAAATTACTAGTTAGGAAGAATGATTCAATTCCCGTTAATTATTTTCTCAAATCCAAACAGTTACAAACAACTTTCTACAATAATCTTTTATTAAGAAACACTAACCCTCTTCTAACTTTCCAACTTATCCATAAGTCCCAAACAATATTACTTAACAATTCAAATTTAAATTTGAAACCAAATTTTGAATTATCAAAATTTTCTCAAAATTTTTCTAACTCCTTAAATTTTCGAAAATTTTTGCCAGCGTCTCCTTTGCGCGGCTAGCTCAGTACAACTACAAAATTGCCTCTACGGGCCCCAGATTTCAAAAGAAACAAAAATGCCAAGTGGCTAGATCAGAAACCAATCAAATTTCATACAGAAATTTAAATACTTACCTTTTTGTCAGGCAATACAATTTATCTTCTGAATTCAAAAATCGCAATTCCCTTTTGCTTTTGAATACCTGTATATCCTACTTAGCAATACATTCCAATTATAGAATACAAAATTATTTTATTCACTGCTTTTACACATTTTCAATATTTTCTTTACTTAAGCCCGTACGATGCACATATATCATCCGTACGCAAAACCAAATTCGATCGCTCACTCGATCACACAATTTCACTTCCGAACTAGTATTGTACACCCGACTTCCTAGTGCGGACTCAGATCTGGTTTCTTGATCAGAAACCATCATTCTCCTTGCATAGTCACAAACTATGATAGAGAATATCCAAAATCAATCAAAATCCATATCCAGGGTTTGCCGTCGAAAATCGAGTGAAAAATCCCAACTCGGACCGATATAACTATCTCGAAATTCTATGCTCGAATCTGGATCAAATCGCTATGCGAATAAAAGAATATACGTACATCCTACGTATTTATATCCATTGATTATTAACTATATAAATTTCCTTTTATTCACATTCATTTTGATTTCTATTCACTTATCCACAATTATTGTCAAGACCCGCAAATCTGTACCCTTGATTAAACACTAAATTCCATTGATTAACTCAAGATGCACGGAAATACGAACCCTGAGGGGTTTTAAGAACAAGAAAAAGTAGTAGAAGAAGAAAACAGAAGAAGAAAGAAGAGAGAACAACAAAACAACATCAGAAACAGAAACAATTTCAGAATCTCACATATCGCAGCGGAACAATATACAATAGATAATTACTAGTCTTTTAAAACAAAGAACTATATCAGTTTATACATACATCAATCAGAGTCAATATACGACTCAATACAACACAGCACATCAATGGACAGTTATATAAACTTGTCCTCATACAGAATACACAGCGGAATAAATAATATCAGATACAAATACTACGTCTCGTCATCCATCTTGCTTCCAAAGCTCCAGAATATCTAGAATATCCTGATAACATAACTCTAGACTGTCCGTGTGGAAATTGGTGGGCACCCAGAGTTTAGAAGGGAAACAATAAACTTCGAGTCAGTCATGGTGACTGGTGTGAGATCGTAAAACAGTTATTTATCTTTAAAATAAACAACAGAAAAATTTTAAAGTCAATTCGCAATGCTTTTGGAAAATGAAACTACCATAAGACCTCCCGCCACACACACAATGCAAACGCAGAATTGGAGGAGATTTCTTCTTATGATAGTCAAAAATGCTTACTACGCAAAATCAAATCATTTTTGATATTATTTTTAGTGCATAGTGTAGAAATCATTTCGAAAGTACAATATAAATCTTAGCCAGCATAGGTACCATTATAGTATGCTTGCTATAGCTACCATATTAAATGGCAG
The DNA here is from genome assembly GCA_030737815.1 of Allium fistulosum. NCBI lineage: Eukaryota > Viridiplantae > Streptophyta > Magnoliopsida > Asparagales > Amaryllidaceae > Allium > Allium fistulosum. The sequence goes on along the minus strand of CM060905.1, from coordinate 44,718,329 downwards.
GTTCTACAACTAAAACCGTACAAGGCTCGTATTATTTCTTTGGATTTCCAACAAATGGTCAGGCTAAGGAACTTCCTATTCCACGAAGGAACGCCTCTGGAATGACGTCCCGAGAACCTAACCGGATCTCTGCCAACACAAGGCCGGGTTACCTCTGCAAAAATAGGTAACTACTGACACGCGTATGCCATCCCCCGATCGTAACCGATCTTCCCGAGGATCCCCGATTCGCAACAACCACATAAGAATAATAATGCAGTAACCACATAGGTTAAGTATCTGGGCTCCATACCATGATACCACCTCTATCCAGAAGGAATGACACACACTAAGGGGCGCTACTCCCTAGAACCTTGCTGCATCCTTCCTGTTTTGACCATTTCCGGGGTGTGAGGCTCGACGAAGTCTCGTCCACAAAGCTACGCTTTCTACAAAGCCATGCTTCGGGTCAAACAAATGATCAACCTATGATCACAAAGATATAAGATCAAACAAATGATCATATCGCAAATGATCAAACACTGATCATTTCACAGCAACACTCAGTATGCCACGTTACCAAATTGGGAGTATATTGCTGATAAATTTCAACTACATAACCTCTGATCTCGTACGTCTCAGAGAAGGGTGTTAAGCTAAGAGAATAAATTCTCCACCACCAACAGAAATGTATTTGAAAGAAATCAGCTTTATATCTCAAATTGTAACGTCAGACACACAATCCATACAAGTCTGTTCCGGGATCGAACAGAACCGAAGGCACTTCTTACGAAGCCCTTGCACATCCGGATAAATTTCTAATCACGTCCGGACTTCCCGTCACTAAGGGTGATAAAACCTCTAAATCGGAGATCAGCCGATGTAGAGTAACTCGACGGTAATCCTTTCGTTTTCAAAAATATCCGGTCTTCAACACCGGTCTTCGAATGCAATTCATAACGACGTATCACATATTCAGAATGGGTTATACGACCCCATGGTCCTTTCCCGGCTAACCCGAATAGTGAGCGATTATTCAAAAATAAGTGTGGCATTCAAATTCATCCAATTCACAACAAATACCCATTCAAGGTAATTATTGATAGTCGGTTATTTAACTATCAATAAAGATGCGCAACATCATCAGATTCCAAATAATTTTCCAAATTATTTATTTTCCAAAATATCTTTACTAGATATAGAATTTTCCACACTTAACCGTTTGAAAACAAATTTCAAATATTCACTTTTCAATTTATCTTTAAAAGATAAAGTTTCAAACCCTTCGTTTCATATTGGAAAAGCAATTCCATACTTATTTAAAATAAGTAATTCACAAAACTATTTATTTTCAACATTTGAAAATATTCAATATACTTAAATCAAAATTAAGTATATGTTTCATTCTTCAAGGAAATCATTAATTTTAACATCTATTTGAGTCAAAACGAATGTTGCGTAAAACATCGTTACGACGACTCGAAATCACTAGTATAGGGATTCGGATTTTAAGATAGGTATATATAAATCCCAATACTACATAAAACATTTTCTTTCGAAAATCATTTACTATAACAACAGTGTTATAGTCCATCATTTCCTTATTTCTCGAAAACGTCTATTTCAACAATGAATGTTGAAATCTATGATTTCGATATTCAATATATTTGAAAACATCTTTAAAACAATTAACTTCATTTCAAATATCACTTTCCCAAACAATATCCATTTTATTCAATAATATATTCACTGTCCAAAATCGTGAATATACTTCACTAACCACATTTCAATCTTTTCTACGCATTTATTTCAAGAATTATCCACTATCCAAAATCATGGATAAAATTTCCTTAATAACCTTCTATATTAAATTCATCAAATTTGATTGATTTCCAAATTTATAAAACAACGTTTATAAATTCTATTTCTACTTTCTAACATCTTCGATTTAATAAATCTCATTTTATTAACTTCTATAATTCACTTATCAAAATAAGCAATTTTGGATTTATAAACAAATTTCATTCATATCTCGTTTAAATGCCAAAATCCAATTTATAAGATAATTACTTATAAATCTTTTGTTTTACAAAAATCTATTCATTTTGTAACTTCACAATTTATAAATCTATAAATTCCATATCTTCACGATTTACAATTCTATAAATTTCATTTTTAACACTTATAAACTTGTTTTATAATTCCAATATTTTAAATTTATAAATATCAACTTTTTAAATCTTTTAAATAAACTGTTCACAAAAATTCAAAAATCTCAGTTCAAACCATTTTATAAATTGCTTAAATTATTTATTTCAAAAATCACCTTACGGTCATAATTCCCAAAAATCTTAACTTTTATAACTTTAAAATTTTAAACGTTTATTTGTTTAAAATAAATCAATTCAACAATTCAATAAAACGTCTACTTTCAAAAATCACTTTAAAATCCTTTTAAAGTAAAAGTCGTTATTTTTAAACTTCAAAACTGAATCCGATGATGCAACAGCACCAATTAGTCAATCACAACAACAAACATCATATATCAATATGATAACAGAATATACATCAATATCTGTAAATAAATAAATACTGGTGAGGAATCCAGTTGGATCCCTCCAACCTGTTTCCCTGCATCCAAAGACGTTAGCACAATAGCAATTCCACTTCGAGGTGGAATATCGCGGTATATGGGTTTTATAAAAATATCCGCTTACTAACGGCGCAATAGGGTCTCATCCGCTATACGAGGCGAGAAATCATCAATCCAATATATACATATGCCAATATGTATATATTGTTATATATATATATATCCTACTATATCTAATATCACATCCAAATAGCAATCATATCAAACAATCAATAACTGCAATCCAATTTATTTTGAGTGAGAAGATCTCACCTTAGCTTTTAATTTGCCATCCATTTCACTATTGACTCAGTCTCCTCACGATTCAAGACCTTTATAAACGATATACAATTTATTAACATCTGAATAACTATACAATTAATTACCATTTAACCAACTTGATTTATTAATAATTTATCTTAAACTACTAATTTTAAATAAACTCCTCAACCTTTTAAAGTTCTTATATATTTTCCAAAACCATATAAATATATATTATTTAAAAATAAACTAGTAAGTTTTAAAATATGCATATTTATTTTATTTCCCGTTTTCAAACTGCATATAAAATAATCTATATAGGTCTAAAAAAATCTAATTTGACATAAACTTTAAACTCTCATATAATTTTTCAAAATCTGATATCTATATATGTTACTATTATTAAGATTTAAAATTCATAAACTGTTTATATACCTTTACTGTAGTTTCATCATTTTCTTTCCAAATTTATATAGATAGATATGTATATATATAATTAAAATAAAATATAAGTTTTAATCCTTACTGTAATAATTTTCTGCCTATATATACATATATTTTTTTTTTCTCCACATCACTTAAAATAAAAACAAGGCTTGCTAACTGCAATATTCAAACCAAGACAGTGTACCTTCACTCAACTCGAAGTCGTGCCCTAACCCATTGAAATCGAACGCGGCTACCGGTCTCAAAAATTGAAATCGTGAATCCAAGCTCGAGCTCGATTCCTCTGCCACCGCTCGCGACACTCCCCTGCCTCGCGCGTTGCCTGCTTGGTTCGACGCTACCATCGCGAGCCCAATCCAACATCGAATCGCCAAACCCTAGATGAAGACATCCTCTACTGCTGCCTCCACGAAGTTCGCCACTGCCTCCCACGAGCACGAGCTCGACGTCGCCTGCTTCCCCTAGCCCAGCGCTGTTCGAACGTCGCCCAGATCAATCGTGCTTCCTTGCCTATTCGATCGCGACGAACGGTCTCGCGAAATTCGTTCGATTGCAGGAGATTTTGGGCGTGATAGATTTTCTTTTGAAAACGAGCTGCCGTATTTTATTTTTTCGTTCGGCTTTGAATAGAAAAGGGAAAGGAGGGGAATAGAAGAGTTCGTGAACTCGGTCGCCATTTAAAGTTTGAAAGAGAACGAAGAGTTTTCGTTTTGAACTGAACGGAGGAGAGGGATACTTAAAATTGAACGAGAGGAAGATTTTCATTTTCTTCTATCGGCCATAATTATTTCTGAACGAAATGATTTCGCTTTGTCCCTTGCGTTTAAAGAAATGGGAGACAAAGGAACGTGATTAAGCAGAGGGTATGTCTGCTTGCTCAGAAGTAGGGTGGCTGAGTTGAAAGGAATTTGACTAGATTTAAAATTTAAATTGAATTTGATTTAATTTCAATGCGTTTACTCTCCGTACGGTTACATAACAACTCCGATAATTACGAAATTTGGAATCCGATAATAATTTGATATTACGGACCCAATGGAACTGGTTTCGTCGAATTCCGAGACTGTGCCCCGGACGGCTATTTTTAAATATCGATTCGGACAATAAAATTCAAAACTGAACAGAACAGTTTCAAATTTGATTTGGAAGCTTCTATTATCTTCAATATTATTAATACGAATTTTAAAAGCTTTCGAAATATTTTTCTTCGGCTTACAATTGAAGATACAAATTTTATTCAACTTACAATAGATTAAATTTTTATAATTTAATCACCAAATTCAAAGTTATATCGGGTATTCAAATTAAATCATCGTTCAAATATTTAAAATTAATTAAATATTCTCAATTTAATTTGTTCAAAATTCTGGGTCGTTACAAACTTCCCCCCTTAAAAGAATTTCGTCCCGAAATTACAAGTTAGGAAAAAATGTCCTTAACTCGTCTACTATTTTTCACAATCCAATAGTTTTATCAATTTTCAAAACAAATCTTTCTACTAAAGATTCATTATTTATTCAACTAAATTTCTAACTTCAATTATAAGTTTCAAACAACTTTGTTTACTTAACAATTCAAATTTAAATTTAAATTCAAATTTCAAACTTTCAAAAATTTCTCAAAAATTTTCTAACACCCTAAATTTTCAAAAAATTTCGCCAACGTCTCCTTTGCGCGGCTAATACGGTACGACTACAAAACGTCCCTATGGACTCTCAGATTTCAAAAAGAAAAAAAAAAGCCAAGCGGCTAGACAAGAAATCAGCAAATCTCATATTGAAATTTAAATACTTACCTTTTGTCGAGCAATTCAAATTATCTTTGAAAATCAAATCCAATTCCTTTATACACCTGTATGTCCTACTAGCCATAATATCTAGTTACATATCCAAACCATTTTGCAAATTCCATTACGAATTTTTCAATATAAACTGCTTATACAATTTTATTTCACTGTTGAAGTTATATATCTATTTCCATTAAATTTTACATTTCACATTAATTTGAATTCAGTTCACAATTTCAATTCTACTTGAATTCAATTTATCTTCAATTCTGAAATATTGAATTTATCAATTATCTTTCATTCATAACTGCACTATTTTAAATTAGTTCCAATTACTAATTCATTACAAATTCTAATTCACTTACAAATTCAAATTTGTTTTCAACATTCAGTTTCAATTCCAGTTTTATTCACTTTTGTTCGCTCCCAAAATTTATTTACAATTCACTATTTTGGTTTATAACCACTTATATTAAACTGGATTTCAATTCGAATTCAATTTACATTCATGTACTTGCAATTGCAAATTGATTCATTCATTCACAATTTTATTTTCATAATTCAATACTCAATTCCAAAGTCTTTTCAACCTTTTCAAAACCATTTTTGAAAACAATTCAAATTTATCTTTTGAATTTTCTAAAACAAAATCCAAATTTTTCAAATAACTTCCATTTAAAACAATTTGGCAACAATTCCTCTTTTGGAAACCCGAAAATGAACATCGATGATGCTGCAGTCATTACCGAAGTTATTTTCCAGCGACCGAAAAGAGTTTAGAGCTTTTCATCCCTTCAGAACATTTTTCAAAACCTTTGAAATTCATTTTCAACTCTAAAAAGGATTTGAACTTTCCAAATCTCCAAAATTTTCAAATTCTTTTCAAAACATTTCCAAATACTCCTCTGGAATTCTACTTCCAATTATAAGTCACATTTATAATTTACATTCTCAAATTTCATTTGTATGTGGATTTATTTCTTAACTTTGGAGTTACGATTTCAATTTCTTATTCAATTTCATATAATAATGATTACATTTCAATATTATCACTTTCCTAACATCCATGCAACCATATACTGTAATAATTTACAGAAAATTATTTCTTTTCTATACAAAAATAGTTTTGGGCAAAATTATCTCATTTACCCTATTTAAAATTAAAACTGTGTCGGTTTATCTTGTTTAGAGTTTAGAAACCCCTATCGATTACAGTTAGCTAGACTGCACCGACCAGAATTCATAAACAATCAACCGATAAGTCAACACAATACAAAACAATTTCATATTCACTAACAAATACGCACTCATATCTATTATCACACTCCACTCATTCTAGAGCACTACTGACTCTATCTCTAATGAGTAACACCCAACAGAGCAGGGTTGTCGCTTAACCATATGCTCTGATACCAGCTGTCAAGACCCGCAAATCCGTACCCTTGATTAAACACTAAATTCCATTGATTAACTCAAGATGCACGGAAATACGAACCCTGAGGGGTTTAAAGAACAAGAAAAAGTAGAAGAAGAAGAAAACAGAAGAAGAAAGAAGAGAGAACAACAAAACAACATCAGAAACAGAAACAATTTCAGAATCTCACATATCGCAGCGGAACAATATACAATAGATAATTACTAGTCTTTTAAAACAAAGAACTATATCAGTTTATACATACATCAATCAGAGTCAATATACGACTCAATACAACACAGCACATCAATGGACAGTTATATAAACTTGTCCTCATACAGAATACACAGCGGAATAAATAATATCAGATACAAATACTACGTCTCGTCATCCATCTTGCTTCCAAAGCTCCAGAATATCCTGATAACATAACTCTAGACTGACCGTGTGGAAATTGGTGGGCACCCAGAGTTTAAAAGGGAAACAATAAACTCCAAGTCAGTCATGGTGACTGGTGTGAGATCGTAAAACAGTTATTTATCTTTAAAATAAACAACAGAAAAATTTTAAAGTCAATTCGCAATGCTTTTGGAAAATGAAACTACCATAAGACCTCCCGCCACACACACAATGCAAACGCAGAATTGGAGGAGATTTCTTCTTATGATAGTCAAAAATGCTTACTACGCAAAATCAAATCATTTTTGATATTATTTTTAGTGCATAGTGTAGAAATCATTTCGAAAGTACAATATAAATCTTAGCCAGCATAGGTACCATTATAGTATGCTTGCTATAGCTACCATATTAAATGGCAGGTTCTACAACTAAAACCGTACAAGGCTCGTATTGTTTCTTTGGATTTCCAACAAATGGTCAGGCTAAGGAACTTCCTATTCCACGAAGGAACGCCTCTGGAATGACGTCCCGAGAACCTAACCGGATCTCTGCCAACACAAGGCCGGGTTACCTCTGCAAAAATAGGTAACTACTGACACGCGTATGCCATCCCCCGATCGTAACCGATCTTCCCGAGGATCCCCGATTCGCAACAACCACATAAGAATAATAATGCAGTAACCACATAGGTTAAGTATCTGGGCTCCATACCATGATACCACCTCTATCCAGAAGGAATGACACACACTAAGGGGCGCTACTCCCTAGAACCTTGCTGCATCCTTCCTGTTTTGACCATTTCCGGGGTGTGAGGCTCGACGAAGTCTCGTCCACAAAGCTACGCTTTCTACAAAGCCATGCTTCGGGTCAAACAAATGATCAACCTATGATCACAAAGATATAAGATCAAACAAATGATCATATCGCAAATGATCAAACACTGATCATTTCACAGCAACACTCAGTATGCCACGTTACCAAATTGGGAGTATATTGCTGATAAATTTCAACTACATAACCTCTGAGCTCGTACGTCTCAGAGAAGGGTGTTAAGCTAAGAGAATAAATTCTCCACCACCAACAGAAATGTATTTGAAAGAAATCAGCTTTATATCTCAAATTGTAACGTCAGACACACAATCCATACAAGTCTGTTCTGGGATCGAACAGAACCGAAGGCACTTCTCACGAAGCCCTTGCACATCCGGATAAATTTCTAATCACGTCCGGACTTCCCGTCACTAAGGGTGATAAAACCTCTAAATCGGAGATCAGCCGATGTAGAGTAACTCGACGGTAATCCTTTCGTTTTCAAAAATATCCGGTCTTCAACACCGGTCTTCGAATGCAATTCATAACGACGTATCACATATTCGGAATGGGTTATACGACCCCATGGTCCTTTCCCGGCTAACCCGAATAGTGATCGATTATTCAAAAATAAGTGTGGCATTCAAATTCATCCAATTCACAACAAATACCCATTCAAGGTAATTATTGATAGTCGGTTATTTAACTATCAATAAAGATGCGCAACATCATCAGATTCCAAATAATTTTCCAAATTATTTATTTTCCAAAATATCTTTACTAGATATAGAATTTTCCACACTTAACCGTTTGAAAACAAATTTCAAATATTCACTTTTCAATTTATCTTTAAAAGATAAAGTTTCAAACCCTTCGTTTCATATTGGAAAAGCAATTCCATACTTATTTAAAATAAGTAATTCACAAAACTATTTATTTTCAACATTTGAAAATATTCAATATACTTAAATCAAAATTAAGTATATGTTTCATTCTTCAAGGAAATCATTAATTTTAACATCTATTTGAGTCAAAACGAATGTTGCGTAAAACATCGTTACGACGACTCGAAATCACTAGTATAGGGATTCGGATTTTAAGATAGGTATATATAAATCCCAATACTACATAAAACATTTTCTTTCGAAAATCATTTACTATAACAACAGTGTTATAGTCCATCATTTCCTTATTTCTCGAAAACGTCTATTTCAACAATGAATGTTGAAATCTATGATTTCGATATTCAATATATTTGAAAACATCTTTAAAACAATTAACTTCATTTCAAATATCACTTTCCCAAACAATATCCATTTTATTCAATAATATATTCACTGTCCAAAATCGTGAATATACTTCACTAACCACATTTCAATCTTTTCTACGCATTTATTTCAAGAATTATCCACTATCCAAAATCATGGATAAAATTTCCTTAATAACCTTCTATATTAAATTCATCAAATTTGATTGATTTCCAAATTTATAAAACAACGTTTATAAATTCTATTTCTACTTTCTAACATTGTAACGACCCCAGATTTTTAATTTATTTAAATTAATAATTAAATAAATTTTTGAATAAAAATAGTGAAATAAAATGATTAAGTGATGCGAGTTTCCCCGAATCCATATATATTCTGTATAAATCATTTGAAATTAAAAATATATATGTATACGCGATATATGAGAAAATTTGAAGTTAATATATATGTATATTGAATTCGAGTTTATAAATAAATATAAGACAATAAATATGAAGATAATAATACATTCAATAGTATTGCAAAGCAATGTGACCAAAGCAAAGATATGTGTATTCATGTACAAGAAAAATAAGATAAGTAGAAACAAGACACATATGCAAACATCAAGACAACAAAAATATATGCAAGTATAAAACTAGATATTCAAGTATGCAAATAAAAGAAGAAAAGTGAAGCCATATCAAATATCTCACAAAAACATTTCAACCGACACCAATGCAAGACAAGGAAATGAGAAAAAATCTAAGTACAAAGAAAATCGATTTGCTGTAAATAAAATGAGGAACACAAAGTACTTAATAATAAATGCAGCCTCCACAAAGAAGAAAATATCTCTGATATATTTGTACAATCCAAAATAAGGTGTTACCCTATTGTACAAACAATATAATACCCTGTACAAAGTTATAATCCCTGTCTACTTGATTTCTTTTATACATATCAACTTCACCTCAGCTTCTTCATTCGAAACTGAGAAAACTAAAAGAATATCAACTAAAACTTAAACAAACAAACTTCAATCTAAAACAAGAGAACCCACTTTAATATTCAAGTTTGAGAACAAATCTGGGAAGTCAAGCCTGGAAATTGTTTCAGGCAAATCAAAAGATCAAAGCACAGATCAAAACAAATCAAATCTGGGCAAATATGCAAATCTGAAGCATCTCAAATTCAAGTCAGTTTCGAATTCCAGAGTTTCAAATTCAATCTTCTAGGCTTCAGTCCTCTGTTCTTTCTTTTTAATAAGGTGAGAAACTCCTATTTTTAAAAGCCTAACTTGTTTTGGTTTCTTGATGTTTGTGAGTAAACAAGATTTTTCTTAAGGTTTAAATTAAATTAAAAAATGCTCAGTAGGTTCATTGATAATCTGGTTTGTATATTCTTTAGTCTTGAAAATCTCTGGTTGTTCTATGTACTATATTTCTCTGTCATTTGTTACAGGGTGGATATTTAAAAGAAAAGAAGAAAAAAAAACAAATCAAATTATCCCCATCTAATCTTTGTAAAGCTTTAAGTTTTCATTGAAGCAAGATGTTAAAACTTAATTTAAGTTTTTTTTCAAAGCAAATTACATCATGTTGTAAACATACCTCTGTAATCTTGTATTACAGGAAATCAACTAATATGTTGGCAAATTTGATTGTTACAAAATATTGATTCAAGATCATATATTCAATCTATAATGCAAAATATGATTTTTAGAACAGAAATCCAAATTTATAGATTAATATTAAAAAGGGCAGTTTGGAATTAAACTAAATTTGCATTTCATCCTATTTCAAGTGATCGATTCAATTTTAATTTATGAAACTTGGATTGAAGCAAGCTTATCCATCCACGATCACGAGAAAAATGTAAATTATTTTTTTTACTGAGTGAAATTTGAATACAAGATCATTTTAGGGTTTTATATCACGTTTTTGAACGTGTCAGTAAAGTGACGAGTTCGTCATCTATATGCGATCGAGCTTCATGCGATTCAGGAGGGAGGAAGCTTGTCGTGTCGTCGAGGTGTGGATAAATTTTGGGCTTCTCTGGTGGTCTATGCGGCGATCGTGAGGCGTTTGAAGTTGATGGCTGTGTTTACAGTTTCGACCCAATGGCTAAATTTCGATTTCGAACGTTTGGAGGCGATTCGTGTTGGGTTTTCGAGTTTGTGGGTGGATTGTGACTTGCCGATGATGCTGGTGTTCGCCGGAGGTTGTTCGTGCCGCTGTGCACGTGTACGGCGTGGAGGAGATGGGTGTCAGTGTCGTTGGGGGTTTGCTTATCGTGTCGTGCTCGAGTGTTGAGATTGGTTGCCTCAGGTTTTTGATCGGGTGCGTGTGTATGGACCTGATACTATCGACTTAAGTTTAAAACTTAACTTACTGTTAATAATAAAAATAAAGAAAGGGGGAAGAAGAAGATGGTGTACAGGAGGACTCGGGTGATTTTGGTGGGTAACTCGAAGTTTCACTCGGATTGTATAGAGGAGGTCTCGGGTTTCCTTCTACCACAATACATAAATATAAATAAATAAAATGAAGTTAAGCCTATTGTTTTTAACAGTTTTAAGTACTGTAAACTTGGTGAGTGTTTAACAGTTTAAATACAAGTTTTTAATTATTAGGTTAATACTTAAACAATGTATTTAACACTTAATTATTATTTTAATTTAGTAATTAAGTTAAGTTAAGTATGAAATTGATTAGAAAGTAATTAAAAGGTGTGAAATAAAATAATAAAATAGTTAAGTAATTAAGACTTAATAATTGATTAAGAATTGATTTGTTAATTAACTAATTTGAAATGAAATAAGTAATTAATTGATAAATTAATTATGATCAGATAAATTATTGAGTTTACTTATGGATGTTTGGATTTTATTGGATGATTTGATTGTTGATATTCCTTGATATATGATGCTTTGTGATACGTCCTGATTTATGTCGTGATCTGTGATTCCTGTTTCTGTGATATATTACTATGTGAATATGAAACCCCATGGCCCGTAAAACGGCACTTGAATTTCGATGCGACAGGGAGTCGGATTCCAATTGGTTATCCGAAACCCACATCGAATTGTAATAGTAAATCTTTGTGGCCGATAAATTTATTTTATCTATGAATCTGTGAATGAAGATAAGCGTTATCGATTATACCGCTTATCGATATATCTGTGATGATTGATGTTGCACTATTGTGTGTAAAACCCCTCGACTACACTTTTACACACACAAATATGGATTTCACGTGGAAATCGGTTAAGTCACAGATAATTTAAATCTGATGTTTTTGAAATTGAAATTTTAATTTCAATTGATTTTGAAATTAGAAATTTGGGTTTAAAGTGAAAACCTTTTGAAATGGAATTTCAAAGATGAAATTTAATTTTGAATAACTTGATGAAGTTTTGGAAGTTTAAATAATTTGATTTAAAACTTAAATTCAAGATTTGAAATCGAATTCTATAATTTGAAACTAGGGATTAAAGAAGTTATATCGTTATATAAGGGTTAAACCATTTTAAAAGTATTGATTTTGAAATGTGAATATAATTCAAGGACTTTAACCCGTGCAAATAAAATTGGATTTTTCTTAAATGAAAACTGTTTGTTTTCAAATGATAAAAGCTTTCATATATATATAAGAAATGAAATTCCAATTTAAAGGAATTTCAAGTATGAATTGAAAGATGGTTTTCCAAGTTATAAATGAATTCTTTTTGATAGCTATGAATTGAATTTGTTTATTTTTAACAGATTTAAAATGATGATTTGTTTAAAACATTCGAAATGAAATTGTTTTGAAAGCTATAAGTTGAATCTTTATTTTAAAGATTTAACGAGTTAATCCAATTGAAACAGAAATTGTTTTGGAAAAACTGTGAATGAATCTTTGTGAAAATTAAGTGAACTCTGTAAATAAATCTTTTTGTTTAAAAGATTTGAAATGGTAATTTGTTAAACCATTTGAAGAAAAGAAGTTAAATTATTAAGTTGTGACTTAATTGAAATCCCATATCCATATGTTTTAAAGATTGCGCTCGTTATTCGGGTTAGCCGGGAAAGGACCCTTGGGTCGTATAACCCATTCCGAATAATGATACGTCGTATATGGATAGCATTTGAAGACCGGTGTTGAAGACCGGATATTCACGAAAACAAAAGGACAACTCGTCGAATGTCTCTGCACCGACTGGTCCCCGGTATAGAGATTTTATCACCCTTTGTGATGGGAAGTCCGGACGGGATTGTGAATACCCGGAATTGCAAGGGCTTCGTAAGAAGTGCCTTCGGTTCTGTTCGAACCCGGAACAGACTTGTATGGTTACATGTCTGACATTACACTTTGAGATATAAAGCCGATTTCTTTCAAATACATTTCTGTTTGGTGGCGGAGAATTTTTTCTCTTAGCTTAACACCCTTCTTTGGGACGTACGAGCTCAGAGGTTATGTAGTTGAAATTTATCAGCGATATACTCCCAATTTGGGAATGTGACATGCTGAGTGTTGCTGTGTGATGATCAGTGTTTGATCATTTGCGATATGATCATTTATTTGATTTTATATCTTTGTGATCATAGGTTGATCATTTGTTTGACCCGAAGCATGGCTTTGTGACAAAGCGTAGCTTTGTGGACGAGACTTCGTCGAGCCTCACACCCCGAAAATGGTCAAAACAGGAAAGATGCAGCAAGGTTCTAGGGAGTAGCGCCCCTTAGTGTATGTCATTTCTTTCTGGATAAAGGTGGTATCATGGTATGGAGCCCAAATACTTAACTTATGTGGTTACTGCATTATTATTATTATGTGGTTGTTGGAAATCGAGGATCCTCGGGAAGATCGGTTACGATCGGGGGATGGCATACGCGTGTCAGTAGTTACCTATTTTTGCAGAGGTAACCCGGCCTTGTGTTGGCAGAGATCCGGTTAGGTTCTCGGGACGTCATTCCAGAGGCGTTTCCATGTGGCAATGGGAAGTTCCTTGGCCTGACCATTTGTTGGAAATCCAAACTCCAATACGTGACTTGTACGGTTTTAGTTGTAGAACCTATCATTCACTTATGGTGGCGCCCCACTGTTTGGATGATAGCTATAGTAGGCATAGTTCGAAATGTCTATGCTGGCTAAGATTTATATTCTACTTTCGAAATGTTTTCCACTATGCACTAATAATAATATCAAAAATGATTTGATTTTGCGTAGTAAGCATCTTTGACTAACATAAGAAGAAATCTCCTCCAAGTCTGCGTTTGCATTGTGTGTGTGGTGGGAGGTCTTATGGTAGTTTCATTTTCCAAAAGCATTGCGAATTGACTTTAAAATCTTTTGTTGTTCGTTTTTAAAGATAAACTGTTTTTGTTGCTCACACCAGTCCCACGACTGACTCGGAGTTTATTGTTCATTTCCTAAACTCTGGGTTCTCATAATTTTCTACACGAGCAGTCTAGAGTTGGGTTTTTCAGATAGTCAGGTTCAGTAGATTTTCTGGAGCTAGTTCAGTCTTTTGATCGGACTGCACTTGCTTATCTTTGTGCCTCGTTATTGGGAGTTCAAGCTACTGCTGGAGTTCTCTCTTGAAGACTATCTTAGAGTTATGTGTTCCGCCTCTGATATTAGTTATCTATTTTTTCTTTTCCGCTGCTATTTGTTGTGTCATATCTCTGATGTATATTGATATTCATTGTATCACTCTGTTGTATCAGATATTGTATATCAATGTATTATTCTTTTATTCCGCTGTGTTATTTACTTAATTGTTGTTATAAGCTCCGGAGAACCAGATTTGGCATTTGAATCTACGGCATTTTGAGTACAAGTGGAGTACGGGTGCCGATTTTCGAAGGCCAACTTTTGGGTCATCACAAGTGGTATCAGAGCTAAGGTTGAACTTTAGCTCAGGAGTATAACACGTTAAGTAGCTCATTAGAGATAGAGTGAAGTAAACTCTAGACTGAGTGTATCCCTAAGATATCCGCCTGAATGTCTCAGTAAATTCTCTTACTATCCACTGATAGTGAGTATGAGTGCAAGAAGAGGACGAGATAGGGGACAAGGGAATACGACTATCAATGGTCAATACCCTGCAACAGTGGAAATAACCTTCTTATCAAAATTCTTTTGATTCGTTTCCAAAATTCTTTTGATTGCTTCGTATCAGCTACAAAAAGAAGTTTCGGTGTGATGATGGCTATACGAACCGCTGTAAAAGATCCTTACTTCGTGTCTTCATCGGTTTCTTATCAGCTTTCCGATTTAAACCTTAATGAATTTGAAATTGGAAATTTTCAATTAAGTTAAATTGATTAATAGAATATGACGATAAATTTGAATTGTACCGATAAAACGATATCGTTTAAAAATTAAATTTTGAATTTCTATTATAATTTCTTGTGAATACCATAGTCCGAAGAGGGACAAATTGGTATATATTTTGAGATATTCCGACTTGGGTTTGGAATTCATATCTTAAGTTTGATAATTATAGGAGATCGAATCTGTCTATCTCTGTCTTTGTTTCGTGCCTGCGAATTTCGAGGACGAAATTCTTTTAAGGGGGGAAGTTTGTAACGACCCCAGATTTTTAATTTATTTAAATTAATAATTAAATAAATTTTTGAATAAAAATAGTGAAATAAAATGATTAAGTGATGCGAGTTTCCCCGAATCCATATATATTCTGTATAAATCATTTGAAATTAAAAATATATATGTATACGCGATATATGAGAAAATTTGAAGTTAATATATATGTATATTGAATTCGAGTTTATAAATAAATATAAGACAATAAATATGAAGATAATAATACATTCAATAGTATTGCAAAGCAATGTGACCAAAGCAAAGATATGTGTATTCATGTACAAGAAAAATAAGATAAGTAGAAACAAGACGCATATGCAAACATCAAGACAACAAAAATATATGCAAGTATAAAACCAGATATTCAAGTATGCAAATAAAAGAAGAAAAGTGAAGCCATATCAAATATCTCACAAAAACATTTCAGCCGAGACCAATGCAAGACAAGGAAATGAGAAAAAAATCTAAGTACAAAGCAAATCGATTTGCTGTAAATAAAATAAGGAACACAAAGTACTTAATAATAAATGCAGCCTCCACAAAGAAGAAAATATCTCTGATATATTTGTACAAGCCAAAATAAGGTGTTACCCTATTGTACAAACAATATAATACCCTGTACAAAGTTATAATCCCTGTCTACTTCATTTCTTTTATACATATCAACTTCACCTCAGCTTCTTCATTCGAAACTGAGAAAACTAAAAGAATATCAACTAAAACTTAAACAAACAAACTTCAATCTAAAACAAGAGAACCCACTTTAATATTCAAGTTTGAGAACAAATCTGGGAAGTCAAGCCTGGAAATTGTTTCAGGCAAATCAAAAGATCAAAGCACAGATCAAAACAAATCAAATCTGGGCAAATATGCAAATCTGAAGCATCTCAAATTCAAGTCAGTTTCGAATTCCAGAGTTTCAAATTCAATCTTCTAGGCTTCAGTCCTCTGTTCTTTCTTTTTAATAAGGTGAGCAACTCCTATTTTTAAAAGCCTAACTTGTTTTAGTTTCTTGATGTTTGTGAGTAAACAAGATTTTTCTTAAGGTTTAAATTAAATTAAAAACAGTTCAGTAGGTTCATTGATAATCTGGTTTGTATATTCTTTAGTCTTGAAAATCTCTGGTTGTTCTATGTACTATATTTCGGAAATGGTCGAAACAGGAAGGATGCGGCAAGGTTCTAGGGAGTAGCGCCCCTTAGTGTATGTCATTCCTTCTGGATAAAGGTGGTATCATGGTATGGAGCCCAGATACTTAACCTCTGTGGTTACTGCATTATTATTATCTATGTGGTTTGTTGCGAATCGGGGATCCTCGGGAAGATCGGTGACGATCGGGGGATGGCATACGCGTGTCAGTAGTTACCTATTTTTGCAGAGGTAACCCGGCCTTGTGTTGGCAGAGATCCGGTTAGGTTCTCGGGTCGTCTATTCCAGGGACGTACCCATCGTGGATAGGAAGTTCCTTAGCCTGACCATTTGTTGGAAATCCAAAGAAACAATACGTGACGTGTACGGTTTTAGTTGTATTACCTGCTATGGAATGTGGCGGTAACCTGCTATTGAACATAGTAGCTATAGTAGGCATACGATACTGGTCGTATGTTGGCTAAGATTAATATTATACTTTCGAAATGATTTCTACACTATGCACTAAAAATAATATCAAAAAGGATTTGATTTTGCGTAGTAAGCATCTTTGACTATCATAAGAAGAAATCTCCTCCAATTCTGCGTTTGCATTGTGTGTGTGGTAGGAGGTCTTATGGTAGTTTCATTTTTCAAAAGCATTGCGAATTTGTTTTATTTTCTTTGTGAAAGAATAACTGTTTTACGATCTCACACCAGTCACCATGACTGACTCGGAGTTTATTGTTCCCTTCTAAACTCTGGGTGCCCACCATTTTCCACACGGGCAGCCTAGAGTTATCTTATCAGGATATTCTGGTTATTCTGGAGCTTTGGAAGCAAGCTGGATAACGAGACGTAGTATTTGTATCTGATAGTATTTATTCCGCTGTGTATTCTGTATGAGGACAAGTTTATATAACTGTCCATTGTTGTTTATTGACTCTGATGATATGATGTGATGTAATGTAATAACAGATATAATTCTTTTGTTTTTAAATGATATTCATTTATCTATTATATATTGTTCCGCTGCGATATGTGAGATTCTGATATTGTGTTTCTGTTTCTGCTCTTGTTCTGTTGTTTTTCTTCTATCTTCTTCTTCTACCTTTTTCTTCTTTCTTAAAACCATAACTTTTCGGGTTTCCGGCATTCGATGGCTCAGCAGTCGATAAAGTGAGTATCGATGTTGAATTTTAGAAAGTCAAAAATTTTCGGGATGTTACATTTGGTATCAGAGCATATGGTTAAGCGACAACCCTGCTCTGTTGGGTGTTACTCATTAGAGATAGAGTCAGTAGTACTCTAGAATGAGTTGAGTGTAATAATAGATACGAGTGCGTATTTGTTAGTGAATATAAAATTGTTTTATATTGTGATGATTGGTTTGTTGAGTGGTATATGGATTCTGGTCGGTATTGTCCGTACAACTCTATCGATAGGGATGTCTAAACACTTATATAGAACAATTCGGCACAGTATTGTTTTAAATAGGGTAAATGAGATAATTTTGCCCAAAACTATTTTTGTATATAAAAGAAATGATTTTCTGTAAATTATTACAGTATATGGTTGCATGGTTGTTAGAAGTGATAATATTAAACTATTATCAATGAAATTGAATAAGAAATTGAAATCGTAACTCCAAAGTTAAGAAATAAATTCACATATAAATGAAATTTGAGAATGTAAACTGTAAATGTGAATTGTAATTTAAACGGAATTCCAGAGAAGTATTTGGAAATGTTTTGAAAAGAATTTGAAAATTTTGGAGATTTGGAAAGTTTAAATCTTTTTGATTTGAAAATGGATTTCAAAGGATTTGAAAAGTATTTTGGGAGAGATGAGAGCTCTAAACTCTTTTCGGTCGCTGGAAAATAATTCCGATTGGTGATCGCGACACTATCGGTGTTCATTTTCGGGTTTCCAAAAGAGGAATTGCTGCCAAATTGTTTTAAATGAAAGTTGTTTGAAAAGTTTGGGTTTTGTTTTGGAAATTCAAAGGATGATTTGAATTGTTTTCAAAAATGGTTTTGAAAAAGTTGGAAAAGACTCTGGAATGCTATATAAAGATATTTATGAAATATTATTAAGTTTATAACTTATGGAATTTGAATATTGATAGAATAAATTTACAATTATGATTAAACAAAAATGAAATTGAAAGTTGAGATTCATTTTGAAGTTGTAAGCATTGAATTGAATTGAATAATTATAAATGAAAGGTAAATTGAATTCGAATTGGAAATCCAGTTTAAATGTAAATAGATTTAACCGAAGTGGTAAATTGAAAATAAATATAATGTCTACATGGAATATTTATATTGAACCTAAGAAATGAAGAGCGAAATTCTTAAGTAAAATTTGAATATTGAAATTATTCTAAGTTGATGATTAAATGAAGATAAAACTGGAATTAGAACTGGATGTTGAAAATGAATGTGAATAAATGAATTAGAATTGAAATGAATTAGTAACTGAAACTAATTTAAAAGAGTGCAGTTGTGAATTAAAGAAAGCTGATAAAATTCAATATTCAGAATAGAAGATAAAATTGAATTCAAATAGATTTGAAATGTAAAATTGAATGAAAATGGTTATGTAACTTCAATAGTAAAGTAAAAATGATATAAGTAGTTTATATTGGAAATTTTGTAATTGAATTTGCAAAATGGTTTGAATGTGTAACTAGATATTATGGCTAGTAGGACATACAGGTGTTATAAAGGAATTGGATTTGATTTCAAAGATAATTTGAATTGCTCGAAAAAGGTATGTATTTAAATTTGAATATGAGATTTGATGACTTATTTCTCTAGCCGCTTGGCTTTTTCTTTTTCTTTTTGAAATCTGAGAGTCCGTAGGGACGTTTTGTAGTCGTGCCGTATTAGCCGCGCAAAGGAGACGCTGGAGAAATTTTTCGAAAATTTCGAGTGTTAGAAATTTTTGAGAAAATTTTGAAAGTTTAAAATTTGAATTTAAATTTAAATTTGAATTCAGAAGTTAACAATGCTGTTTGAAACTTATAATTGAAGTTGGAAAGTTAGTTGAATTGATAACGAATCTTTAATAGAAAGATTTGTTTTTAAAAATTGATAAAACTATTAGATTGTGAAAAAATAGTAGACGAGTTAAGGACCTTTCTTCCTGACTTGAAATTTCGAGGACGAAATTCTTTTAAGGGGGGAAGTCTGTAACGACCCAGAATTTTTGATGATTAAAATTCGAATATTTAATTGATTTTAAATATTAATAAATGAATTTAATAAGTCGAATAATTTATTTTTCGAATATTGGATTTAATTTGATAATTAAATCGATAAATTAAATAGTGAAATTCCAGAGATAATTGAAAAACGAGTTTAAAATGATTGAAAATGATTTGTAAAATTTTATTTAATCATACTGGAGTTATAAAAAGGTTATAGGACTTTTAAAATTGAATTTGGAGTTAATCTGTGAAAATTGAATATTTTAATATTTAATTATCGACTGTAAAAATAGCCAATTTTCGAACAGTCTCAGAATTGAACGAAACCAGTTCCATTGGATCCGTAATAGTTAGTTATTATCGGATTTCAATTTTCGTATCAATCGGAGTTGTCGATTGACCGTGGCAGCTCGAAACGCATCGATATCGTTTTAATTTTAAATCGTCGAGTTAAATTAGTCATTTTTTAAAAAGTCTCGGATTTTGACGAAACTAGTTTCATCGGATCCGTAATGTGATATTATTGTAAGATTTCAAATTTCGTAATTTTTGGATTTACCGTTTGTCCGGGGCAAGCCAAAACGCCTCGAAATCGATTTAAATCGGTTTAATTTAAATTGATCATTTATTGCCATATCTCGCACAGGTGATCGAATTAGCTCCCGAAACACGTTCCATTGTGTTCGGAACGCGGGGTAAACCTTACGAACGCCAGGCGGCACGTGTGATTTGGAGATCGTTTGGAAAGGTCGTTTTAATATTAATTTAATAAGTATATACGTATATATATATATACGTTTAACTAACGAAACCCTAATCTATTCTCGTGGCCGTCACCCTTGATTTCAATGGCCGAAAATCTTGCTTCTTCCTCCTTCATTTTCGTCGAATCCACACTTCAATTCATAAAACTTTCAACTAGAGAATTCAAGAGCACGATGAGATCTCGAGATTCAACGGTGATGATGGATTTTAATCAAGTGGATTGTCGGCAAATTGAGGTTGAACGTGCGTTGTTCGAACACGTTTTTAGAGCTGCTGATGGGGCCGAGTGCCAGGAGGTTTGGGGCGAAGGCATCTCATGGCCAAGGCGTTCGAATGGTGGAGGGTTGATGGACTCTCGACGTCGGTAGGTGGTGCGGCCGTTAGGGTTTAGAGGCGGCTATGGGTGTTGCTCGCGTGAATAAAGCCTGGGAACGAACGGAAGGGGAGAAGCATCATCGAGTGGCCTAGATTCTAGGATGTTGAAATGCACGGCTACGATAAAAGGTTGAAATTTTATAAAAGAAATGTAATTTAAATTGCATATAAATTCGTATTAACTTTATAATGACATAACTCTTTCATACGAGATCGAAAATTGACGAAACAAGCGACGTTGGCTTCGTTTTGTCGAGCACTACGCGATGCAACTGATTTGGAAGCGATTGGAGTCAGTGAAAATTTTGGATGAGATTAAACGTCTGTTTAATTTATTCGAAATAAAACGCTGGAATCAGAATTAAAATCACGGTGAGATCTTCTCACTCAAGAATTGAAAAGTGGAATTTTCAGTTATTGATTTGATTGCTATTGGATGTGATATTAGATATAGTAGGATATATATCTATATATAGCAATATATACATATTGGCATATGTATATATTGGATTGATTGATTTCCCGCCTCGTATAGCGGATGAGACCTTATTGCGCCGTTAGTAAGCGGATTTTTATAAAACCCATATACCGCGATAATTCCGTACTGGAGCGGAATTGGTATTGTGCTAACATTTTTGGATGCAGGGAAACAGGTTGGAGGGATCCAACTGGATTCCTCAACTGTATTTATTTATTTACAGATATTGTGATATATTCTGTTATCATATGATGGTATATGATATTGAATGTTGTGATTGACTAATTGGTGCTGTTGCATCATCGGATTCAAAATTTTGAAGTTTAAAAATAACGACTTTTACTTTAAAAGGGTTTAAAGTGATTTTTGAAAATATACGTTTTATGGAATTTTTGAATCGATTATAAACGTAAAATTTTAAAGTTATAAAAGTTATAATTTTTAGTGAAATATAACCGAAGTGTCGTTTTTGAAATAAAAGTCGATTTATTTATAAAATGGTTTAAGTGGGATTTTTGAATAACTATAAATGATTTGTATAAAAAGGTTTATAAATTTGATAATTTATAAATCAAAATATTGGACTTATAAATGATTTTTTTTTATAAGTGTTAAAAAGAAGTATAAGTGAATGAAATAAATAGATTTATAACGTGAAGTTATAAAGTGAATAGATACTGTAGAATAAAGGATTTATAAGAAATTTACTTATAAATTTGACTTTTACACTTAGATGAGATATGAATAGAAATTGCTAAATGAAATGATTTTATAAGTGGAAATTGTTATAAAGTATAAATGCGATTTATAAACGTTGTTTATGAATCCGAAATCACTTATCTTGATAAGTAAATTATAGAAGTAAATAAAAGAAAATTTATAAGTCGAAGTTGTTATTAAAATAGAAATAGAATTTATAAACGTGTTTATAAATTCAAAATCAGTTGAATTTGAGAAATTAAATATAGAAGATTTTTAAAGAAGATATATTCGCAATTTTGGACAGCGAATTTTTATTGAGATAAAAATGTGTAGAAATGATTGAAATTGGGTTAAGTGAATTATATTCACGATTTTGGACAGTGAATATATTATTAAATAAATGGATTTATTTTTGAAGAAGTGATATTAAGAATGAAGTTAAACATTTTAAAAATGTTTTAAAGTGTATTATGAATCGAAATCATAGATTTCAACATTTATTGTTGAAATAGACGTTTTCGAGAAATAAGGAAATGGTGGACTATAACACTGTTGTTATAGTAAATGATTTCCGAAAGGAAATGTTTTATATAGTATTGGGATTTATATATCTATCTAAATTTCGAATCCCTATACTAGTGATTTTGAGTCGTCGTAACGATGTTTTACGTAACATTCGTTTTGACTCAAATAAAATGTGTTTAAAGAATGATTTCCTTAAAGAATGAAATATATACTTAATATTGATTTAAGTATATCGAATATTTTCAAATGTTGAAAATAAATGATTTGTGAAATACTTATTTTTAATAAGTATGGAAACGCTTTTCCAATATGAAATGAACTGTTTTGAGATTTTATCTTTTAAAGATAAATTGAAATGTGGAAATTGATTTGAAATTGTTTTCAAATGGTTAAGTGTGGAAATTTTATATCTAGTAAAGATATTTTTGGAAGATAAATAATTTGGAAAATTATTTGGAATCTGATGATGTTGCGCATCTTTATTGATAGTTAAATAACCGACTATCAATAATTACCTTGAATTGGTATTTGTTGTGAATTGGATGAATTTGAATGCCACACTCATTTTTGAATAATCGCTCACTATTCGGGTTAACCGGGAAAGGACCATGGGGTCGTATAACCCATTCCGAATATGTGATACGTCGTTATGAATTGCATTCGAAGACCGGTGTTGAAGACCGGATATTTTTGAAAACGGAAGGATTACCGTCGAGTTACTCTACATCGGCTGATCTCCGGTTTAGAGGTTTTATCACCCTTAGTGACGGGAAGTCCTGACGTGATTGAAAATTATCCGAAAATGCAAGGGCTTCGTGAGAAGTGCCTTCGGTTCTGTTCGATCCCGGAACAGACTTGTATGGATTGTGTGTCTGACGTTACAATTTGAGATATAAAGCTGATTTCTTTCAAATACATTTCTGTTGGTGGCGGAGAATTTATTCTCTTAGCTTAACATCCTTCTCTGAGACGTATGAGCTCAGAGGTTATGTAGTTGAAATTTATCAGCGATATATCCCAATTTGGTAACGTGGCATACTGAGTGTTGCTGTGAAATGATCAGTGTTTGATCATTTGCGATATGATCATTTGTTTGATCTTATATCTTTGTGATCATAGGTTGATCATTTTGTTTGACCCGAAGCAGGGCTTTGTAGAAAGCGTAGCTTTGTGGACGAGACTTCGTCGAGCCTCACACCCCGGAAATGGTCGAAACAGGAAGGATGCGGCAAGGTTCTAGGGAGTAGCGCCCCTTAGTGTATGTCTTTCCTTCTGGATAAAGGTGGTATCATGGTATGGAGCCCAGATACTTAACCTCTGTGGTTACTGCATTATTATTATCTATGTGGTTTGTTGCGAATCGGGGATCCTCGGGAAGATCGGTGACGATCGGGGGATGGCATACGCGTGTCAGTAGTTACCTATTTTTCAGAGGTAACCCGGCCTTGTGTTGGCAGAGATCCGGTTAGGTTCTCGGGTCGTCTATTCCAGGGACGTACCCATCGTGGATAGGAAGTTCCTTAGCCTGACCATTTGTTGGAAATCCAAAGAAACAATACGTGACGTGTACGGTTTTAGTTGTATTACCTGCTATGGAATGTGGCGGTAACCTGCTATTGAACATAGTAGCTATAGTAGGCATACGATACTGGTCGTATGTTGGCTAAGATTAATATTATACTTTCGAAATGATTTCTACACTATGCACTAAAAATAATATCAAAAAGGATTTGATTTTGCGTAGTAAGCATCTTTGACTATCATAAGAAGAAATCTCCTCCAATTCTGCGTTTGCATTGTGTGTGTGGTGGGAGGTCTTATGGTAGTTTCATTTTTCAAAAGCATTGCGAATTTGTTTTATTTTCTTTGTGAAAGAATAACTGTTTTACGATCTCACACCAGTCACCATGACTGACTCGGAGTTTATTGTTCCCTTCTAAACTCTGGGTGCCCACCATTTTCCACACGGGCAGCCTAGAGTTATCTTATCAGGATATTCTGGTTATTCTGGAGCTTTGGAAGCAAGCTGGATAACGAGACGTAGTATTTGTATCTGATAGTATTTATTCCGCTGTGTATTCTGTATGAGGACAAGTTTATATAACTGTCCATTGTTGTTTATTGACTCTGATGATATGATGTGATGTAATGTAATAACAGATATAATTCTTTTGTTTTTAAATGATATTCATTTATCTATTATATATTGTTCCGCTGCGATATGTGAGATTCTGATATTGTGTTTCTGTTTCTGCTCTTGTTCTGTTGTTTTTCTTCTATCTTCTTCTTCTACCTTTTTCTTCTACCTTTTTCTTCTTTCTTAAAACCATAACTTTTCGGGTTTCCGGCATTCGATGGCTCAGCAGTCGATAAAGTGAGTATCGATGTTGAATTTTCGAAAGTCAAAAATTTTCGGGATGTTACATTTGGTATCAAAGCATATGGTTAAGCGACAACCCTGCTCTGTTGGGTGTTACTCATTAGAGATAGAGTCAGTAGTACTCTAGAATGAGTTGAGTGTAATAATAGATACGAGTGCGTATTTGTTAGTGAATATAAAATTGTTTTATATTGTGATGATTGGTTTGTTGAGTGGTATATGGATTCTGGTCGGTATTGTCCGTACAACTCTATCGATAGGGATCTCTAAACACTTATATAGAACAATTCGGCACAGTATTGTTTTAAATAGGGTAAATGAGATAATTTTGCCCAAAACTATTTTTGTATATAAAAGAAATGATTTTCTGTAAATTATTACAGTATATGGTTGCATGGTTGTTAGAAGTGATAATATTAAACTATTATCAATGAAATTGAATAAGAAATTGAAATCGTAACTCCAAAGTTAAGAAATAAATTCACATATAAATGAAATTTGAGAATGTAAACTGTAAATGTGAATTGTAATTTAAACGGAATTCCAGAGAAGTATTTAGAAATGTTTTGAAAAGAATTTGAAAATTTTGGAGATTTGGAAAGTTTAAATCTTTTTGATTTGAAAATGGATTTCAAAGGATTTGAAAAGTATTTTGGGAGAGATGAGAGCTCTAAACTCTTTTCGGTCGCTGGAAAATAATTCCGATTGGTGATCGAGACACTATCGGTGTTCATTTTCGGGTTTCCAAAAGAGGAATTGCTGCCAAATTGTTTTAAATGAAAGTTGTTTGAAAATTTTTGGTTTTGTTTTGGAAATTCAAAGGATGATTTGAATTGTTTTAAATGAAAGTTGTTTGAAAAATTTGGGTTTTGTTTTGGAAATTCAAAGGATGATTTGAATTGTTTTCAAAAATGGTTTTGAAAAAGTTGGAAAAGACTCTGGAATGCTATATAAAGATATTTATGAAATATTATTAAGTTTATAACTTATGGAATTTGAATATTGATAGAATAAATTTACAATTATGATTAAACAAAAATGAAATTGAAAGTTGAGATTCATTTTGAAGTTGTAAGCATTGAATTGAATTGAATAATTATAAATGAAAGGTAAATTGAATTCGAATTGGAAATCCAGTTTAAATGTAAATAGATTTAACCGAAGTGGTAAATTGAAAATAAATATAATGTCTACATGGAATATTTATATTGAACCTAAGAAATGAAGAGCGAAATTCTTAAGTAAAATTTGAATATTGAAATTATTCTAAGTTGATGATTAAATGAAGATAAAACTGGAATTAGAACTGGATGTTGAAAATGAATGTGAATAAATGAATTAGAATTGAAATGAATTAGTAACTGAAACTAATTTAAAAGAGTGCAGTTGTGAATTAAAGAAAGCTGATAAAATTCAATATTCAGAATAGAAGATAAAATTGAATTCAAATAGATTTGAAATGTAAAATTGAATGAAAATGGTTATGTAACTTCAATAGTAAAGTAAAAATGATATAAGTAATTTATATTGGAAATTTTGTAATTGAATTTGCAAAATGGTTTGAATGTGTAACTAGATATTATGGCTAGTAGGACATACAGGTGTTATAAAGGAATTGGATTTGATTTCAAAGATAATTTGAATTGCTCGAAAAAGGTATGTATTTAAATTTGAATATGAGATTTGATGACTTATTTCTCTAGCCGCTTGGCTTTTTCTTTTTCTTTTTGAAATCTGAGAGTCCGTAGGGACGTTTTGTAGTCGTGCCGTATTAGCCGCGCAAAGGAGACGCTGGCGAAATTTTTCGAAAATTTCGAGTGTTAGAAATTTTTGAGAAAATTTTGAAAGTTTAAAATTTGAATTTAAATTTAAATTTGAATTCAGAAGTTAACAATGCTGTTTGAAACTTATAATTGAAGTTGGAAAGTTAGTTGAATTGATAACGAATCTTTAATAGAAAGATTTGTTTTGAAAAATTGATAAAACTATTAGATTGTGAAAAAATAGTAGACGAGTTAAGGACCTTTCTTCCTGACTTGAAATTTCGAGGACGAAATTCTTTTAAGGGGGGAAGTCTGTAACGACCCAGAATTTTTGATGATTAAAATTCGAATATTTAATTGATTTTAAATATTAATAAATGAATTTAATAAGTCGAATAATTTATTTTTCGAATATTGGATTTAATTTGATAATTAAATCGATAAATTAAATAGTGAAATTCCAGAGATAATTGAAAAACGAGTTTAAAATGATTGAAAATGATTTGTAAAATTTTATTTAATCATACTGGAGTTATAAAAAGGTTATAGGACTTTTAAAATTGAATTTGGAGTTAATCTGTGAAAATTGAATATTTTAATATTTAATTATCGACTGTAAAAATAGCCAATTTTCGAACAGTCTCAGAATTGAATGAAACCAGTTCCATTGGATCCGTAATAGTTAGTTATTATCGGATTTCAATTTTCGTATCAATCGGAGTTGTCGATTGACCGTGGCAGCTCGAAACGCATAGATATCGTTTTAATTTTAAATCGTCGAGTTAAATTAGTCATTTTTCAAAAAGTCTCGGATTTTGACGAAACTAGTTTCATCGGATCCGTAATGTGATATTATTGTAAGATTTCAAATTTCGTAATTTTTGGATTTACCGTTTGTCCGGGGCAAGCCAAAACGCCTCGAAATCGATTTAAATCGGTTTAATTTAAATTGATCATTTATTGCCATATCTCGCACAGGTGATCGAATTAGCTCCCGAAACACGTTCCATTGTGTTCGGAACACGGGGTAAACCTTACGAACGCCAGGCGGCACGTGTGATTTGGAGATCGTTTGGAAAGGTCGTTTTAATATTAATTTAATAAGTATATACGTATATATATATACGTTTAACTAACGAAACCCTAATCTATTCTCGTGGCCGTCACCCTTGATTTCAATGGCCGAAAATCTTGCTTCTTCCTCCTTCATTTTCGTCGAATCCACACTTCAATTCATAAAACTTTCAACTAGAGAATTCAAGAGCACGATGAGATCTCGAGATTCAACGGTGATGATGGATTTTAATCAAGTGGATTGTCGGCAAATTGAGGTTGAACGTGCGTTGTTCGAACACGTTTTTAGAGCTGCTGATAGGGCCGAGTGCCAGGAGGTTTGGGGCGAAGGCATCTCATGGCCAAGGCGTTCGAATGGTGGAGGGTTGATGGACTCTCGACGTCGGTAGGTGGTGCGGCCGTTAGGGTTTAGAGGCGGCTATGGGTGTTGCTCGCGTGAATAAAGCCTGGGAACGAACGGAAGGGGAGAAGCATCATCGAGTGGCCTAGATTCTAGGATGTTGAAATGCACGGCTACGATAAAAGGTTGAAATTTTATAAAAGAAATGTAATTTAAATTGCATATAAATTCGTATTAACTTTATAATGACATAACTCTTTCATACGAGATCGAAAATTGACGAAACAAGCGACGTTGGCTTCGTTTTGTCGAGCACTACGCGATGCAACTGATTTGGAAGCGATTGGAGTCAGTGAAAATTTTGGATGAGATTAAACGTCTGTTTAATTTATTCGAAATAAAACGCTGGAATCAGAATTAAAATCACGGTGAGATCTTCTCACTCAAGAATTGAAAAGTGGAATTTTCAGTTATTGATTTGATTGCTATTGGATGTGATATTAGATATAGTAGGATATATATCTATATATAGCAATATATACATATTGGCATATGTATATATTGGATTGATTGATTTCCCGCCTCGTATAACGGATGAGACCCTATTGCGCCGTTAGTAAGCGGATTTTTATAAAACCCATATACCGCGATAATTCCGTACTGGAGCGGAATTGGTATTGTGCTAACATTTTTGGATGCAGGGAAACAGGTTGGAGGGATCCAACTGGATTCCTCAACTGTATTTATTTATTTACAGATATTGTGATATATTCTGTTATCATATGATGGTATATGATATTGAATGTTGTGATTGACTAATTGGTGCTGTTGCATCATCGGTGTGACGACCCGGAATTTTTGAGCATTTGAAATAGGAATATTTAATTAATTTTAAATATTCAAAGGTTAATTATTAACTTTAATTTCAAATATAAATATTTATTGTATAATTAATTGTTAAATTTAATTATCGGAATTAGGTGAATTTATTGGATCTGGAATTTTAAGCCGGTTAAAAATAATTTGAAGGCCTATGAAATTTATATTGATGATACTGAAAATAATATAAGAGTTCGAATTGAATTTAACGATGATTCGTTCAGCTTTGAAAATTTTACTTGTTTAAATTGAATCTAAAAGTAGCCTTCCGAGGCACAGTCTCGGAATTCGACGAAACCAGTTCCAATGGATCCGTAATATTGAATTATTATCGGATTTCAATTTTCGTAATGTCTGGAGTGATCGTTTCGTCGTACGATGGATAAACGCGCTGGAAATTAAATTGAAATTCAAATATAAATAGTAAGTTATATTGACTAGTTAAAAGAATTTCGCGTCAGATATTTTCCTTTCATTTTGAATGCCTCTGTGAATGGCTAATTGAACACGTTATCCTCCTTTCAAAGACACCACGTATTCTTGTCTTCCCCTGGAAGCTAAAATAATTCAATGTTTCCAGTATAAACCCGAACTACTCCATTCTTCGTTCAAACTTAGACCCTAGCTCCTTCTCCTCTTCATTTTAAATTTGCAATAAAACGAAAAAATCAAGAGAACGAAATCATTTTTTTTCGTTTGAAATCAGAAATTAAAATGGCTGCTCCCTCTGTTTAGCAAATCAAATTAAACAAACAAAACGAACAAAATTCTCGTTCATCGACTCGAGTTCGACGAAGTAACAAGGGAGGGCTTCGATCGAAAGGGGGATGTGCTTCCTCGTCTTCAGTTCTACTCGAATGCAGGCCGGAGACGCTGCGACGAAGGAGAAGCTCGCGAGACCGACGTTGTCTTTAGGCGATGGTGGTTCGACATCGAGTAGCCGAGGGCAGAGCAGCCAACGCGAATCGCGATTTGGGGTTGTCTCGCGAGTTCGAAGGGGGGTCGAGGTGAGGGGAGATGGCGGCAGGTTGGTTCGCTCGTTCGATTGGCTGGCTCGACGTGCTCGATTTGGGATGGGTCGCGAGATGATTCTCGTTCTGGAAGCACCACAGTGAAGCTATGGCCGCGATTGGGATTTTCGAGTTGACCGTGCTCACGAATGGAGGAGGCAGTTGCGTCGGGGGCAGGGACATCTTCGACTTTGGTGGTGAGGTATTCATATTCGTTTTGTTCTCTCAATTAAATTCTTAGTAAAATAAACTGCTGTAGTTAAAAAAAAATGATGGATTATGGAGATTTAATTGTCTAACTAACCTGTTAAATTATCTCTATCACTAAGTAGTAATAATAATTATAGCAAAGTCTGGACAGTTTTAGTTTTAAGCTTTAATCAGTTATATATATACAGGAAAGCAAAGTATATTGTTTCACTATCAAATGCAAATTTTATTTAGTATATATATAAGAATCTTGAATGCAGAAGAATTTTTAAAGCTAGATTTAAACAGTTTGTTTTTACTGATAAATAAATAAATATACATACTGTTCAACTTTGAATATATTAATAATGGTAATTAGGATATGTATATAAACCCATCTTGTTAATAAATTTATAATTTTGGTCAGGAAAGATTAGTTCGAAACGAATTTATTGGTTAATTAAATTATTGGTTTAAACCCAAATTAGTAGCTAAATTAAATGAATAAACCGTAATTAATTGATTGACTGATTCAAATATTAATGAATTGTACACATGTTTGTACAAGGTTTAAAACTGTGAAAAATTGTGGAGAAACAAGCCGGTTTGGATTGGATGACAAATTTAAAGGCAAAGGTGAGTTAATCTCACTCAGTTGAATTTTATTTTAATTTAAATGGTTGAATTTAATTAATTGATTGGATGATTGCATTGATTGAATATGCTATATTATATATATAGTAGTATATAGCAATATATACATATTGGCATATGTATATATTTGAGTTGTTGATATTCCCGCATTTATATAGCGGATGAGACCCTATGCGCCGCATAATAGCGGATGATATTTTATAAAACCCATATACCGCGATATTCCACCTCGAAGTGGAATTGGTATTGTGCTAACATCTGTGGATGCAGGGAAACAGGTTGGAGGGATCCAACTGGATTCCTCAAAGATTTATCTAGACTGTTTTATATTCTGTGTTATGAATATTGATATCCTGTGATGATTTTATTAATGATTGAAATGTTGGAAGATATTGTTGGATTGAATATCTAAGTAAAATGAGTTATTAAATTCTATAGAATTGAATTTTGAAAGAAATAAAAGAGTAAATTTTTAAGTAAAATAATTCAAGTAAATTGGAATAAGGGAATTTTGAATTAACAAGAGAAATATGTAGTTGTAAAGCTTAAGAGATATTATCTGAAAGAATAAAGAATTTATTTTTAAATGTAAGAATTAAGTTTAATTAAGGGATAAGGAAGGAATTTTGGAAGTTTAAAATTGGTATTTTCAGTTAAAAGGTTTTTAACTCACAATAAGGAAATAAATCTAAAAGTTAAAGTATTTTGGAATAAATGAAGCAAGCAAGAAATTTATTTCAAAGTAAAGTAAATCGGAAATCAATTTGGAATTTGATTTAATTGTTAAAACGGGATTTTTAAAAGGAGAAATGAGATTTTGGAGATATCAACTGGGTTTATCAAGTAAAATAAAATATCAGTGGATATTTGAAAATATAAATTCAAAGTGGGAATTTATAAAAGGATATGGTTTGGTTTAAGAATAAATGTTGATTTATTTTTAAAAGATGGGAGTGAGAAGGGTATTTCTCTGGATAGCCAAGTACGTTTTCAAAGCAATTTTTAATATAAGTTAAAAGTTCTAATTGTGTTTTTAAAAGCATATTTTAGAAAATTGATTATTTCTAAATGTAAATTTCTTAAGTAAGTATGTTTGGAAAATCTATTCTTTTTAAATGTTTAAAATTTAAAGTAAGTATTTTTCAAATCTATTATTGTGGTAATTATATAAAAGTGATTTGGTATTATGTTTTAAAAAGAGAAATTAGTTTATATTTGTAAAGTAGTTCCATTTTAATATTCCTTAAGTATATATTTTGTTAAGGTATTAAAGTAGTTTTTAAATTTCAATATTATTAAGTATATTTATAGTAAAGTGTTTTAAGATTATTCTAAAATCTAAAAGTGTTTTGTACTTGGTGTTTCAGAGAAATAAATATTTGGAAATGTATTCCGTAAGCGGAAACTGTTTGAAATTGTTTTCAAAAGGAGTTTGAAAATTTGGAAATATATCTTGGAAAGATATTTGGGCAAATAAATAATGTGGGAAATTATTTATTGTGTGATGGTTGCTTGTGGATGTTAATTGATAGTTAAATAACCGACTATCAATATTGGCCAAATGCGCTGATCGTTTCGAAGAGACCGGGATCGAGTTTCCGTATACCGGGATTCTAGGTCTGGAGACTCGAATACCACTTCGATCCGGTTTGTACGTTTCGTGTAACGATTTCGGAGTCGAAGATGGAGCTGTGAAGTGCAAGGGCTAGTCGCTACTAATCCTGAGGATATTTCCAAAATGGATGTAGTAGGAATAGTGCCTTCGGTTCCGTTCAAACCCAGGACGGACTTGTATGGACGAATGTTTGCGAAACATCGTCAGCGGACGATGGGCATTCTAAGGGATATGTTCTCTAAAAGGTATCGTTTAGCCTCGAACCTCATCAACCGGGAATGACTGAAAATCAGGGGTTATGCAGCAAGGCTTCGTGGGTAGCTCCCACTGGAGGGTTAGGTCATCCCTGTCTAGATGTCCCTTTTTATTTCGGCTTAGTGGTGCGGTTGCTGATCCCAACCGTGGGGTGATTTTATTCGGGATCATCCAGTAAGGGATGGTTCCGGCCTTGTGTTGCAGGGGAGCGGGCGTACTCCTCGGTACGGTGATCTAGGCCACGTACTGTGATAGGTGGTACCCCAGTGCCTAGTCATTCGTTGGAAATCCATTCTCCCTACGTGCCTGTACGGTTTTGATTGTGCCCAACTATTGTTGAAATGTGAGATGCAAGCATTTCAGCTAGATTCTATTTTACTTTCTGTAGACACTATTATAATATCAGAGGATTTTGATATAAAGTGTTTAGC
The DNA here is from genome assembly GCA_030737815.1 of Allium fistulosum. Taxonomy (NCBI): domain Eukaryota; kingdom Viridiplantae; phylum Streptophyta; class Magnoliopsida; order Asparagales; family Amaryllidaceae; genus Allium; species Allium fistulosum. The sequence continues at coordinate 44,684,983 of CM060905.1, read as the reverse complement.
TATCGTAAGGTAAAAACCCGACATGTTTATTTGTGGCGTGGTCTTACGAGATGCTTTTATTTTCAAAAGGATTTTTGAAACTTTAATAATCAATTGAGTGTGATTTTCTCACGCTGGTTTTCCAGACTGACTCGGGTATTGTTTTATATGATGCTCGGGTCAGACCGAGTATTATAGGTTACAGGATATGATGATGTGGAGCTCAGGAGACGAGCTGGATGACGATACGTACTCTCGTACTTGCTATTATTTTTCCGCTGTGTATTCAGTTGTATGATATTGATGTGATGTACTCTGATGATGTATTTGGATGTATATATATATATACAGATACAGTTTGATTTTGTGTAAAGATCTGTTGATATATATTATATTTTATTCCGCTGCGTATGTGAGATTCTGCTGTTGTTTTCTATTTTTCTTCTTCTACCTCTTCTTCTTAACTAAAATGGTCCGGTTTTTCGTGTTAGAAAAACTCGGGTTGTCACAGTGGTATCAGAGCTAAATAAAATTCAATTTTGGAAGTTGGAGATGAATTGAATTTAAGAAAAAAAAAATGGAAATGAAGTAGTAAATTGAAGTAAGTTGGAATTCATATGAAATGGGAGTTCAATTTGAATATATACACTTTGGTGGTGAAGTAGTAAATAAATATAAGAAAAATTTATATTGAACTTAAAAATTGAAGAATGAAATTCTTAAGAAAATTTGTATGGGAAATATACTTAGTAATTTTGGAAAAAAAATATATACTAAGTGAATAGTTGAATGAAGACTAAAACTGAAGTTGTGAAATGGGATAGTTGTGAATAAGGGGATAACAATCAAAAAGGAATGCGAAATAAAAGAGAATTGATATAACTGATAATCAATTGGAATTTATACGTAAGATGTACGTATATTATTTTATTCGCATAGCTATTTGGTCCAGATATCGAACACAGAATTTCGAGATAGTTTTATCGATCCGAATCAGGATTTTTCACTCGATTTTCAACGGCGAACCTGGATATGGATTGTTGATTGATTTTGGAAATTCTCTATCATAGTTTGTGGCTATGCAAGGAGAATGACGGTTTCTGATCAAGAAACCAGATCTGAGTCCGCACTAGGAAGTCGGGTGGACAATACTAGTTCGGAAGTGGAATTGTGTGATCGATTGAGCGATCGAATGTGATATTGCGTACGGATGATATATGTGCATCGTACGGGCTTAAGTAAAGCAAATATTGAAAATTTGTAAAGAAAAGTATAAAATGACTTTGGGATTGTGATTGAATATTATTGCTTAGTAGGATATACAGGTGTATAAAAGCAATGGATAATTGGGATTTTTGATTTAGAAGATAAAATTTAATGGCCCGACAAAAAGGTATGTATTTGAATTTCTATATGAAATTTGATTGGGTTTTGGATCCAGCCACTTGGCTTTTTGTTTTCTTTTTGAGATTGGGAGGCCGTAGAGCCATTTTGTAGTAGTACCGAGCTAGCCGCGCAAAGGAGACGCTGGCGAAATTTTTCGGAAATTTAGGAAGTTAGAAAAATTTTGGAAAATTTTGATAATTCAAAATTTGAATTCAAATTTAAATTTGAATGGATAAGTAAGTGATTTGGGTTGAACTTATGGGTAAGTTGGAAAGTTAAAAGATGATTAGTGTATCATTAATAAAAGAAGACTTTGGAAAGTTGTTAAAACTGTTTGATTTGGAAAATAGTTAACGGGGATTGAATCATTCTTCCTAACTAGTAATTTCGGGGACGAAATTCTTTTAAGGGGGAAGGAATGTGACGACCCGGAATTTTTGAGCATTTGAAATAGGAATATTTAATTAATTTTAAATATTCAAAGGTTAATTATTAACTTTAATTTCAAATATAAATATTTATTGTATAATTAATTGTTAAATTTAATTATCGGAATTAGGTGAATTTATTGGATCTGGAATTTTAAGCCGGTTAAAAATAATTTGAAGGCCTATGAAATTTATATTGATGATACTGAAAATAATATAAGAGTTCGAATTGAATTTAACGATGATTCGTTCAGCTTTGAAAATTTTACTTGTTTAAATTGAATCTAAAAGTAGCCTTCCGAGGCACAGTCTCGGAATTCGACGAAACCAGTTCCAATGGATCCGTAATATTGAATTATTATCGGATTTCAATTTTCGTAATGTCTGGAGTGATCGTTTCGTCGTACGATGGATAAACGCGCTGGAAATTAAATTGAAATTCAAATATAAATAGTAAGTTATATTGACTAGTTAAAAGAATTTCGCGTCAGATATTTTCCTTTCATTTTGAATGCCTCTGTGAATGGCTAATTGAACACGTTATCCTCCTTTCAAAGACACCACGTATTCTTGTCTTCCCCTGGAAGCTAAAATAATTCGATGTTTCCAGTATAAACCCGAACTACTCCATTCTTCGTTCAAACTTAGACCCTAGCTCCTTCTCCTCTTCATTTTAAATTTGCAATAAAACGAAAAAATCAAGAGAACGAAATCATTTTTTTTCGTTTGAAATCAGAAATTAAAATGGCTGCTCCCTCTGTTTAGCAAATCAAATTAAACAAACAAAACGAACAAAATTCTCGTTCATCGACTCGAGTTCGACGAAGTAACAAGGGAGGGCTTCGATCGAAAGGGGGATGTGCTTCCTCGTCTTCAGTTCTACTCGAATGCAGGCCGGAGACGCTGCGACGAAGGAGAAGCTCGCGAGACCGACGTTGTCTTTAGGCGATGGTGGTTCGACATCGAGTAGCCGAGGGCAGAGCAGCCAACGCGAATCGCGATTTGGGGTTGTCTCGCGAGTTCGAAGGGGGGTCGAGGTGAGGGGAGATGGCGGCAGGTTGGTTCGCTCGTTCGATTGGCTGGCTCGACGTGCTCGATTTGGGATGGGTCGCGAGATGATTCTCGTTCTGGAAGCACCATAGTGAAGCTATGGCCACGATTGGGATTTTCGAGTTGACCGTGCTCACGAATGGAGGAGGCAGTTGCGTCGGGGGCAGGGACATCTTCGACTTTGGTGGTGAGGTATTCATATTCGTTTTGTTCTCTCAATTAAATTCTTTGTAAAATAAACTGCTGTAGTTAAAAAAAAATGATGGATTATCGAGATTTAATTGTCTAACTAACCTGTTAAATTATCTCTATCACTAAGTAGTAATAATAATTATAGCAAAGTCTGGACAGTTTTAGTTTTAAGATTTAATCAGTTATATATATACAGGAAAGCAAAGTATATTGTTTCACTATCAAATGCAAATTTTATTTAGTATATATATAAGAATCTTGAATGCAGAAGAATTTTTAAAGCTAGATTTAAACAGTTTGTTTTTACTGATAAATAAATAAATATACATACTGTTCAACTTTGAATATATTAATAATGGTAATTAGGATATGTATATAAACCCATCTTGTTAATAAATTTATAATTTTGGTCAGGAAAGATTAGTTCGAAACGAATTTATTGGTTAATTAAATTATTGGTTTAAACCCAAATTAGTAGCTAAATTAAATGAATAAACCGTAATTAATTGATTGACTGATTCAAATATTAATGAATTGTACACATGTTTGTACAAGGTTTAAAACTGTGAAAAATTGTGGAGAAACAAGCCGGTTTGGATTGGATGACAAATTTAAAGGCAAAGGTGAGTTAATCTCACTCAGTTGAATTTTATTTTAATTTAAATGGTTGAATTTAATTAATTGATTGGATGATTGCATTGATTGAATATGCTATATTATATATATAGTAGTATATAGCAATATATACATATTGGCATATGTATATATTTGAGTTGTTGATATTCCCGCATTTATATAGCGGATGAGACCCTATGCGCCGCATAATAGCGGATGATATTTTATAAAACCCATATACCGCGATATTCCACCTCGAAGTGGAATTGGTATTGTGCTAACATCTGTGGATGCAGGGAAACAGGTTGGAGGGATCCAACTGGATTCCTCAAAGATTTATCTAGACTGTTTTATATTCTGTGTTATGAATATTGATATCCTGTGATGATTTTATTAATGATTGAAATGTTGGAAGATATTGTTGGATTGAATATCTAAGTAAAATGAGTTATTAAATTCTATAGAATTGAATTTTGAAAGAAATAAAAGAGTAAATTTTTAAGTAAAATAATTCAAGTAAATTGGAATAAGGGAATTTTGAATTAACAAGAGAAATATGTAGTTGTAAAGCTTAAGAGATATTATCTGAAAGAATAAAGAATTTATTTTTAAATGTAAGAATTAAGTTTAATTAAGGGATAAGGAAGGAATTTTGGAAGTTTAAAATTGGTATTTTCAGTTAAAAGGTTTTTAACTCACAATAAGGAAATAAATCTAAAAGTTAAAGTATTTTGGAATAAATGAAGCAAGTAAGAAATTTATTTCAAAGTAGAGTAAATCGGAAATCAATTTGGAATTTGATTTAAGTGTTAAAACGGGATTTTTAAAAGGAGAAATGAGATTTTGGAGATATCAACTGGGTTTATCAAGTAAAATAAAATATCAGTGGATATTTGAAAATATAAATTCAAAGTGGGAATTTATAAAAGGATATGGTTTGGTTTAAGAATAAATGTTGATTTATTTTTAAAAGATGGGAGTGAGAAGGGTATTTCTCTGGATAGCCAAGTACGTTTTCAAAGCAATTTTTAATATAAGTTAAAAGTTCTAATTGTGTTTTTAAAAGCATATTTTAGAAAATTGATTATTTCTAAATGTAATTTTCTTAAGTAAGTATGTTTGGAAAATCTATTCTTTTTAAATGTTTAAAATTTAAAGTAAGTATTTTTCAAATCTATTATTGTGGTAATTATATAAAAGTGATTTGGTATTATGTTTTAAAAAGAGAAATTAGTTTATATTTGTAAAGTAGTTCCATTTTAATATTCCTTAAGTATATATTTTGTTAAGGTATTAAAGTAGTTTTTAAATTTCAATATTATTAAGTATATTTATAGTAAAGTGTTTTAAGATTATTCTAAAATCTAAAAGTGTTTTGTACTTGGTGTTTCAGAGAAATAAATATTTGGAAATGTATTCCGTAAGCGGAAACTGTTTGAAATTGTTTTCAAAAGGAGTTTGAAAATTTGGAAATATATCTTGGAAAGATATTTGGGCAAATAAATAATGTGGGAAATTATTTATTGTGTGATGGTTGCTTGTGGATGTTAATTGATAGTTAAATAACCGACTATCAATATTGGCCAAATGCGCTGATCGTTTCGAAGAGACCGGGATCGAGTTTCCGTATACCGGGATTCTAGGTCTGGAGACTCGAATACCACTTCGATCCGGTTTGTACGTTTCGTGTAACGATTTCGGAGTCGAAGATGGAGCTGTGAAGTGCAAGGGCTAGTCGCTACTAATCCTGAGGATATTTCCAAAATGGATGTAGTAGGAATAGTGCCTTCGGTTCCGTTCAAACCCAGGACGGACTTGTATGGACGAATGTTTGCGAAACATCGTCAGCGGACGATGGGCATTCTAAGGGATATGTTCTCTAAAAGGTATCGTTTAGCCTCGAACCTCATCAACCGGGAATGACTGAAAATCAGGGGTTATGCAGCAAGGCTTCGTGGGTAGCTCCCACTGGAGGGTAAGGTCATCCCTGTCTAGATGTCCCTTTTTATTTCGGCTTAGTGGTGCGGTTGCTGATCCCAACCGTGGGGTGATTTTATTCGGGATCATCCAGTAAGGGATGGTTCCGGCCTTGTGTTGCAGGGGAGCGGGCGTACTCCTCGGTACGGTGATCTAGGCCACGTACTGTGATAGGTGGTACCCCAGTGCCTAGTCATTCGTTGGAAATCCATTCTCCCTACGTGCCTGTACGGTTTTGATTGTGCCCAACTATTGTTGAAATGTGAGATGCAAGCATTTCAGCTAGATTCTATTTTACTTTCTGTAGACACTATTATAATATCAGAGGATTTTGATATAAAGTGTTTAGCTATCGTAAGGTAAAAACCCGACATGTTTATTTGTGGCGTGGTCTTACGAGATGCTTTTATTTTCAAAAGGATTTTTGAAACTTTAATAATCAATTGAGTGTGATTTTCTCACGCTGGTTTTCCAGACTGACTCGGGTATTGTTTTATATGATGCTCGGGTCAGACCGAGTATTATAGGTTACAGGATATGATGATGTGGAGCTCAGGAGACGAGCTGGATGACGATACGTACTCTCGTACTTGCTATTATTTTTCCGCTGTGTATTCAGTTGTATGATATTGATGTGATGTACTCTGATGATGTATTTGGATGTATATATATATACAGATACAGTTTGATTTTGTGTAAAGATCTGTTGATATATATTATATTTTATTCCGCTGCGTATGTGAGATTCTGCTGTTGTTTTCTATTTTTCTTCTTCTACCTCTTCTTCTTAACTAAAATGGTCCGGTTTTTCGTGTTAGAAAAACTCGGGTTGTCACAATCGGATTCAAAATTTTGAAGTTTAAAAATAACGACTTTTACTTTAAAAGGGTTTAAAGTGATTTTTGAAAATATACGTTTTATGGAATTTTTGAATCGATTATAAACGTAAAATTTTAAAGTTATAAAAGTTATAATTTTTAGTGAAATATAACCGAAGTGTCGTTTTTGAAATAAAAGTCGATTTATTTATAAAATGGTTTAAGTGGGATTTTTGAATAACTATAAATGATTTGTATAAAAGGTTTATAAATTTGATAATTTATAAATCAAAATATTGGACTTATAAATGATTTTTTTTTATAAGTGTTAAAAAGAAGTATAAGTGAATGAAATAAATAGATTTATAACGTGAAGTTATAAAGTGAATAGATACTGTAGAATAAAGGATTTATAAGAAATTTACTTATAAATTTGACTTTTACACTTAGATGAGATATGAATAGAAATTGCTAAATGAAATGATTTTATAAGTGGAAATTGTTATAAAGTATAAATGCGATTTATAAACGTTGTTTATGAATCCGAAATCACTTATCTTGATAAGTAAATTATAGAAGTAAATAAAAGAAAATTTATAAGTCGAAGTTGTTATTAAAATAGAAATAGAATTTATAAACGTGTTTATAAATTCAAAATCAGTTGAATTTGAGAAATTAAATATAGAAGATTTTTAAAGAAGATATATTCGCAATTTTGGATAGCGAATTTTTATTGAGATAAAAATGTGTAGAAATGATTGAAATTGGGTTAAGTGAATTATATTCACGATTTTGGACAGTGAATATATTATTAAATAAATGGATTTATTTTTGAAGAAGTGATATTAAGAATGAAGTTAAACATTTTAAAAATGTTTTAAAGTGTATTATGAATCGAAATCATAGATTTCAACATTTATTGTTGAAATAGACGTTTTCGAGAAATAAGGAAATGGTGGACTATAACACTGTTGTTATAGTAAATGATTTCCGAAAGGAAATGTTTTATATAGTATTGGGATTTATATATCTATCTAAATTTCGAATCCCTATACTAGTGATTTTGAGTCGTCGTAACGATGTTTTACGTAACATTCGTTTTGACTCAAATAAAATGTGTTTAAAGAATGATTTCCTTAAAGAATGAAATATATACTTAATATTGATTTAAGTATATCGAATATTTTCAAATGTTGAAAATAAATGATTTGTGAAATACTTATTTTTAATAAGTATGGAAACGCTTTTCCAATATGAAATGAACTGTTTTGAGATTTTATCTTTTAAAGATAAATTGAAATGTGGAAATTGATTTGAAATTGTTTTCAAATGGTTAAGTGTGGAAATTTTATATCTAGTAAAGATATTTTTGGAAGATAAATAATTTGGAAAATTATTTGGAATCTGATGATGTTGCGCATCTTTATTGATAGTTAAATAACCGACTATCAATAATTACCTTGAATTGGTATTTGTTGTGAATTGGATGAATTTGAATGCCACACTCATTTTTGAATAATCGCTCACTATTCGGGTTAACCGGGAAAGGACCATGGGGTTGTATAACCCATTCCGAATATGTGATACGTCGTTATGAATTGCATTCGAAGACCGGTGTTGAAGACCGGATATTTTTGAAAACGGAAGGATTACCGTCGAGGTACTCTACATCGGCTGATCTCCGGTTTAGAGGTTTTATCACCCTTAGTGACGGGAAGTCCTGACGTGATTGAAAATTATCCGAAAATGCAAGGGCTTCGTGAGAAGTGCCTTCGGTTCTGTTCGATCCCGGAACAGACTTGTATGGATTGTGTGTCTGACGTTACAATTTGAGATATAAAGCTGATTTCTTTCAAATACATTTCTGTTGGTGGCGGAGAATTTATTCTCTTAGCTTAACACCCTTCTCTGAGACGTATGAGCTCAGAGGTTATGTAGTTGAAATTTATCAGCGATATATCCCAATTTGGTAACGTGGCATACTGAGTGTTGCTGTGAAATGATCAGTGTTTGATCATTTGCGATATGATCATTTGTTTGATCTTATATCTTTGTGATCATAGGTTGATCATTTTGTTTGACCCGAAGCAGGGCTTTGTAGAAAGCGTAGCTTTGTGGACGAGACTTCGTCGAGCCTCACACCCCGAAAATGGTCGAAACAGGAAGGATGCGGCAAGGTTCTAGGGAGTAGCGCCCCTTAGTGTATGTCATTCCTTCTGGATAAAGGTGGTATCATGGTATGGAGCCCAGATACTTAACCTCTGTGGTTACTGCATTATTATTATCTATGTGGTTTGTTGCGAATCGGGGATCCTCGGGAAGATCGGTGACGATCGGGGGATGGCATACGCGTGTCAGTAGTTACCTATTTTTGCAGAGGTAACCCGGCCTTGTGTTGGCAGAGATCCGGTTAGGTTCTCGGGTCGTCTATTCCAGGGACGTACCCATCGTGGATAGGAAGTTCCTTAGCCTGACCATTTGTTGGAAATCCAAAGAAACAATACGTGACGTGTACGGTTTTAGTTGTATTACCTGCTATGGAATGTGGCGGTAACCTGCTATTGAACATAGTAGCTATAGTAGGCATACGATACTGGTCGTATGTTGGCTAAGATTAATATTATACTTTCGAAATGATTTCTACACTATGCACTAAAAATAATATCAAAAAGGATTTGATTTTGCGTAGTAAGCATCTTTGACTATCATAAGAAGAAATCTCCTCCAATTCTGCGTTTGCATTGTGTGTGTGGTGGGAGGTCTTATGGTAGTTTCATTTTTCAAAAGCATTACGAATTTGTTTTATTTTCTTTGTGAAAGAATAACTGTTTTACGATCTCACACCAGTCACCATGACTGACTCGGAGTTTATTGTTCCCTTCTAAACTCTGGGTGCCCACCATTTTCCACACGGGCAGCCTAGAGTTATCTTATCAGGATATTCTGGTTATTCTGGAGCTTTGGAAGCAAGCTGGATAACGAGACGTAGTATTTGTATCTGATAGTATTTATTCCGCTGTGTATTCTGTATGAGGACAAGTTTATATAACTGTCCATTGTTGTTTATTGACTCTGATGATATGATGTGATGTAATGTAATAACAGATATAATTCTTTTGTTTTTAAATGATATTCATTTATCTATTATATATTGTTCCGCTGCGATATGTGAGATTCTGATATTATGTTTCTGTTTCTGCTCTTGTTCTGTTGTTTTTCTTCTATCTTCTTCTTCTACCTTTTTCTTCTTTCTTAAAACCATAACTTTTCGGGTTTCCGGCATTCGATGGCTCAGCAGTCGATAAAGTGAGTATCGATGTTGAATTTTCGAAAGTCGAAAATTTTCGGGATGTTACAGCTTGTATTTAATTATAGAAATTCTAAAATGTAGGTATTTGAAGTTGAAAATAGAATTTTTCAATGTAATGGTTGTTAATTTCATTGAGTAAAACACATTATAAAATAAATTTATTATTATTGTCAATGTATACAATTATGTTGTGTGATTTATATTCCTTGGTACCTAAATGAAAATTTAGTTACAAATTTGTTGATGCAACTATGATATGTTTATTGAAATTGTAGTCTTTTAGAATTATTTAATGGATTAAATATTAATTAATTGTTTATCAAAAGATCTCAATTTTGGATTGCGTGATTAATTTAAGTTTAAGGGTTTGAATCTAAAATATTAGAAAATAAAGAAATTTTTTTCAAATAATTGTAATCTTTTTGAAAAGTGGATATTAGAATATGAAATGGCGAAAGAAACCTAGTAGAATTATTATAAGTGATAAATTATAAAAAATTGAAAACAAATATCTGAAAAAAAAACTATGGAGAGAGAAGAAAACTTCTAGAATTAATAAGAGAGCAAGAAATCTTTTTTATTATTTAATAGATTTCAATGTTTAGTTCCAGGCTTTAGTATTTCAATGTTCTTTGATGTACACATACAATATTATTTCGATGTTTTGAATAACCCATAGAGGTCAACAAAGTTCAAACAGAAAGTGGAAGAAAACAAAAGTAGAGTTAGGACTTTAACTCTCATACCTTCTATATTGAATAGTTGTTCCAATTATGAAGAATTTGATTTGAATCAAGCGAGTTTTTAAAGAAACTATGAATCCTTAGAGTGCAAATATGAATATAAATAAGATTTTGAATTGAGAGGGTGTCACCATTTAATTTTATCTTATTAAAAAATGAAACTAAGGTTGTGGAGTGGCAACTGGCAGTGGATAAACAAGGTTGCATTGATTCATTAACGGATTGAACTTTAGACCCAATGTTAAAAATAAGGAAATAAAGTCAAACCCAACCTTGTTAAAATTGGATTAATAGGGTTGCGTTGCATTTGGACATGCCTACCTGCAAGGATGAGCAAGCATGTTGCGATCAACTGGCAGAAGAAACAGATGAACAGACAGGGATAATAAGTGGCATATTAGGAGCCGTAATGGCATTTGAACAATAATAAATGCCAAACAGTTTAGTGTTTTCTGATCTTACTTTTTCTTATTTTTGATACCATATTTTCATTTTCACATAATTAAAAACCATTTGATTGAATCTTATTTTGATGCTCCTTAAAGGGAATTTTGAATAGCAATTTATAAGTAGAAATGTTTGGATATAGTTTGGCTTTTAAATTAAAACAACAAACAATTTGTTCAAAACTATTTATGAAATTTGTTCATTAGTCATAAACAACAAAACATTATTTACCACATTTCTACTAATACGTCACTTTTTAAAGCTTCTTATAAAAATCCATCGATCATTAAATTTAAATAAATTACTTAGAAGTATATTTAATTGGTTGTAAGAAGTTGCCGCATGTTCACAAAGTCTGTTACAATTACATTGCTAGCCCTTTATGTTTTAACTTCCCATTTACATGCTCATCCTAATTGTATCATTGTTAGTCATTGCATCATAGTAGGTACAACACGAGCATGAGCATGAGCCTAAAAATTGTGAAATTAAACAATTGTGGTTGGCTACTATGTTATTGCCATGGACCTATTAATTTGATCAATGACATTAGAATTTTGATAAAAGGAAAGTAAAAAATATTAAAATTTGGTATTATATATAGTACAAAAGCAATTCATATACATTGTAGAATATTGTCTTAGATATAGATGAGTTAATAATAAAACCTTACAAAGTATCATAATTAGTATCTTAGGTATGTGTGCATTACTTAGTTTAAAATATGTATGTCAAAAGAAAATGTGTGTTAATTATTTTATAATTCACATATCAAAAAACTATAAACCAAAATGTGTATTAATTACAAGCACCATTGTCCCAGTGGTTAAGTATTCGACTTTGGTGCGAGGGGTCACAAGTTTGAAACTTGCGTATGGTGATTCGAACGTTTATTGACATGAGATATGTTGTCCCAGTTATTTGTTGCATATAAAGTATCATTTCAAAAAAAAGTAAATAATTAGACATTTTTATAAACATTAATTATTGAACCATCTTGTGTTGAAATGAAGAGGTCATATTATGTGTATCTCCTAATGAGGAAGAGAAAGAATTTTTTGCAATACTTGAATGGACTAAAATGTGTATTGATTACTCTATAACTCATACATACATACATAGATATAAATACATACATACATGTACACACACACGCATATATATATATATATTCAAAAATGGACATAATTTAGTATTTTGATAAATATGACTTCTAATGAGTGCTCTTTTATACCAATCAAACTTTATTAAATTTTCAATCAGATCTTTTTATTCGGAAAGTGGAAGTAAATTGACTATTAAACTATAAAAAGATGAACAGTTTCAACTTATGTCACTTTCGATTTTCAAATAACATAAACATAGAACTCAACACCCTTTTAATCAAATTGTGCAACTCTACAACTTAATCAAGCACTGCACACATACAACATTAGATTAGCTGAAATAATAGTCATTTTATACCCTTATACTCAAACATCAATTTAACTCAATTTTTCAATAACATAGCAAAGAAATAACATCAAGGTTATAGAGCTTGACAACACGACGATAAGCTAAGCACTGAATAAAAAATAGAATTTTCAAAAAGTTAACCTTCGGCTTTTAATTTTGTACTATGTCTGTTATCAAATACCTTGTAGTAGCGGAGAAAGATTGTGAGTCGATCGTCCGTAGAAGAATTTTTAAGGAAGGATAAAGCTATTTTTAACGACAACGCAGAACCGGCGAGTGAAAGGTGCGGCAAGCTGAAATTAGAGAAGTAAATTCGTGTAATTTTCAAACCCAAATCCTAATTTGATTGGGCTATGCATTGCTCTTGAAAATGGCTTATTGAGTAGGCCGTGCATGGACCCTGATAATTATGTGGTTGGTAAATATGTATGTAGGTAATCCAGAAAAAAAAACATCATTTATGACATCGTATTGTACTAGATATGGAGGTCTTAATTTGTAGGTTTAGATGGTTAAATTTTTTGATCCGTAATGAGTATTGTGGTTTTGATACATTTATATGCTGCGGTTTTGTAAACGATCAATACATCCTCGGAGTTCAATATACACCGGTTTTAAGAGTTTTTTACAAAATTAACATTACATCTATATTGTGACGACCCGCCTTTCATTTCACAGAAAGATGTATCATCATTAAGAAAGAAATAGGTAGAAAAAGAATAGATAGAAAGAAAGAACTAAACAATATCATAATCTCTTAGTGGAACGAAACAAAATATATTATATCACATAGAATATTACATAATATACATCATACATCAGAGTTACACAGTTATACAACATGAATTAAGACAGTCATGAAGACATGTCTATCCATTACATCCCAAAATATAACACAGAGACACTAACACAACAGAATATATAGATATAGATATGCCAAGTCTCCTGCTCCAAGTCCCTTCCAAAATTCTTCAAAGCCAACCTGATCACTTGGTTACTCATAAAAATTTAAGTACCCAAGAGTTTAAGAAAAACAGAAAATAAACTCTGGGTCTGACATGGGTCTGGTGTGAGTAAACGGGTTAAAGTTGTTTAACTTTGAAAATCATTTGAAACAAAGGTATCTCGTAAGACTTTCCGCACATAAACACGAGTAAGTTTTTACCATACGATAACCAAAACATTTGATAGGAAATCCGGTGATATTATAATAGTGTCCAGGGTTTTCAAATAAATATCCACATAGCCGAAATTGTTACATTAATTAAATTCCAGCATACATAGGTATACAAACAAATTCGATGGCACTTATTGAAGATTGGATTCCATACAATGGCAGGTGTAACGACCCAGAATTTTGAACAAATTAAATTGAGAATATTTAATTAATTTTAAATATTTGAACGATGATTTAATTTGAATCCCCGATATAACTTTGAAATTTGCGATTAAACTTTAAAATTTAATCGATTGAAAGTGAATAGAAATTTAAATCTTCAATTTACAGTTAAAGAAAAATATTTTGAAAGCTTTTAAAATTCGTATTGATAACACTGAAGATGATAGAAACTTTCAGAATTGAATTATAAACTGTTTTGATCAGTTTGAATTTTTATCGTTTCAATCGATATTTAAAATATAGCCATCCGAGGCGCAGTTTCGGAATGCAACGAAACCAGTTCCATTGGATCCGTAATATTGAATTATTGTCGGATTTCAATTTTCGTATTTTTCGGAATTGATATGTGAGCGTACGATATATGAACGCATAGAAATTTATACCGGGACCGATTGAATTTAAATAAAATCAAATTGCTTTCCTATAATCCGACAACTCGTACAGCCCACCCCCTATTGTCTCCTCTCGTACACGCTTTCTTTCTCTTTAGTTAAATCACGAAAAAGGAAGCCGCCTTCTCATTTAAAAATCACGTACTTGTTGTCTTCCCCTTTCCCTCATTCCTCAGTTCCAAATCGAACGAAGAAAAGAAAATTTGTAATGGCCACTGCCTTCAAATCGAACGCAATTTGTTCGTTTAAAAGGAAAGAAAAATCGAGCCCCTTTTTCATTCAAAAACAAATCGTTCCCCTCTCTTTAAAATCAAAACCGAGCACCTTCCCCTGTAATTCAATTTGTTCGATCCCCTTCTCCCCTCATTCTCAAATTTTTTCGAACTCACCCAGCAGTAATAAAAAAAGAAAAAAAATTCGAGGAATGAAGGACCAAACGAGATTCGCTCGTCTTTGTTGTCACGATGTCGCGATAAAGCTAGGGCTAGAACTCAGGAGGCACGCGCGAAGAAATTGGGCGATGGCTGCATTGCATTAGGTCGGCGGCGATTTGCATTCGCGGTAGGGATGCGCGAACGAGCTCGCGAGCGATGGAGGGTATCGCGGCTAATCAAAGTGGGGGCTGCGAGTAGTTCGAAGGTGGGGAGAGTAGCAGCCGTGGTAGCATTAAGGGGGTTCGTACCCAGGTCGATGGCGAGGAGGAGGTTGCTGCCGTTTGGGGTCATCGAGGGTAGCTCGAGTTCGATCATAGTTGGAGCGGCATTCTAGAGTTTTGGTTCACCTTCGTTGTAAGATTTATGATTTTGTTTTTAATTTTCAATAAGATTTAATTTAAAGGTATATATGTATGTATAGAGTAGTCAACAGTTAACAGTAATAACAATAATATATATACACTTACTGTAAGATAATTTTGATTTTACAATGAGTTAATATACAAGAAAAACAGTAAAAAAAATTTATATACAGTAAAGTATAAACCTGTTAGTTTTAATTCTATATATGTATACAAAGAAATAATATTACCTCTGAGATGTTGAACAGGAAGTATAATTAAAATAAATATCATTCTACAGTGAATTTTTATAAAACAGTTTTTGTTTAAATTATTCAACTATATACCGGTTTGAAAAGAATTTTTATTTAATAAGATTTTGGAAGTTAAATAGAAATTTAGATGTTTAAGTAATTTATATAAAATCAAAATTTCAAATCTATATAGGTTATTTTATAAGTATACATATATATAAAGTTTCAAAAAAAAAAATTGTTTTATAAGTATGTATGTAGTTTCAAGAAGAAATGGAAGGTACATATATGTTTAAGAAAAAAAAATTAATTAAAATTAATAGTTTAAAACAAATAAACAAATGGTAATTGGTTGTTCGATTTATTTCGAATATTAACGAATTGTATAAATATTTATACAAGGTTGGAAATGGAGAAAACAAATTGGATTGGAATGGGATAGCAAATAAATTCAAAGGTGAGATTTTTCTCACTCAAATGAAAAGTGGAATTTTCAGTTATTGATTTGATTTACTGTTTGATTGCTATTGAATGTGCTATTAGATATAATAGGATATATCTATATATATAGCAGTATATACATATTGGCATATGTATATACTGGATTGATTGATTTCCCGCCTCGTATAGCGGATGAGACCCTATTGCGCCGTTAGTAAGCGGATTTATAAAAACCTATATACCGCGATAATTCCGTACTGGAGCGGAATTGGTATTGTGCTAACATCTGTGGATGCAGGGAAACAGGTTGGAGGGATCCAACTGGATTCCTCACCAGTAGTTATTTATTTTCAGATATCGTGATATATTCTGTTATCATATGATGATATATGATATTTGACTGTTGTGATGGACTGATTGGTGCTGTTGCATCATCGGATTCAGTTTTTAAATGTAAAAATAACGACTTTTAATTTAAAAGGATTTTTAAAGTGATTTTTGAAAATATACGTTTTATGGGATTTTTGAATCGATTTATAAACGTAAAATTTAAAAGTTATAATTTTTAGTGAATTATGACCGAAGTGTCGTTTTTGAAATAAAAGTCGATTTTATTTAAAAAAGGGTTTAAATAGAGATTTTTGAATTTATTATGAAAGCTCTATATATAAGATTTATAAAATTTGATTTTTATAAATCAAAGTGACGAAATCTTAAAGGAGTTTTAAAGACGTTTTAAATGATGTTAAAATGGGTTTTATAAAGGACAGAATAAATGCTTTGTGAAGTCCTAAAAGAACGATTTTTGTAAATGAACGAATTATAAGTGGTTAACTTATAAAATGGACTTTTGGTAGAAAATTGAGTTATAAATTGAATTGGATAATAAAAGAAATTTATAAGTTGAAGTAGTTATAAAATATAAAATTGTGATTTATAAACGTTGTTTTATAAATCCGGAATCACTTATTTTTATAAGTGGATCATTGATAGTTAATAAAATGAGATTTATAAACCGGAGTTGTTATAGAAAATAGAAAATGGAATTTATAAACGTTGTTTTATAAATTCGAAATCAATTGGATTTGATAAGTCAATTATAAAAGATTATTAAAGGAAGTATATTCACGATTTTGGACAGTGAATATGTTATCAAATAAAATGGATATGGTTTTGGGAAAGTGATATTTGAACTGAAGTTAATTGTTTTAAAAGATGTTTTAAAACGTATTGAATATCGAAATCATAGATTTCAACATTCATTGTTGAAATAGACGTTTTCGAGAAATAAGGAAATGGTGGACTATAACACACTGTTGTTATAGTAGATGATTTCCGAAAGGAAAATGTTTTATGTAGTATTGGGATTTATATATCTATCTTAAATCCGAATCCCTATACTAGTGATTTTGAGTCGTCGTAACGATGTTTTACGCAACATTCGTTTTGACTCAAATAGATGTAAAATTTATGATTTCCTTAAAGAATAAATTTATACTTAAATTTGATTTAAGTATATCGAATATTTTCCAAGTGTTGAAAATAAATGATTGTGAAATACTTATTATTTAATAAGTATGGAAATGCTTTTCCAATATGAAATGAACTGTTTTTGAGATTTTATCTTCAAAGATAAAATGAAATGTGGAAATTGAATATTTGAAATTTGTTTTCAAATGGTTAAGTGTGGAAATAATATATCTAGTAAAGATATTTTGGAAAATAAATAATTTGGAAAATTATTTGGAATTTGATGATGTTGCGCATCTTTATTGATAGTTAAATAACCGACTATCGATAATTACCTTAAATAGGTATTTGTTGTGAATTGGATGAATTTGAATGCCACACTTATTTTTGAATAATCGCTCACTATTCGGGTTAACCGGGAAAGGACCATGGGGTCGTATAACCCATTCCGAATATGTGATACGTCGTAATGAATTGCATTCGAAGACCGGTGTTGAAGACCGGATATTTTTGAAAACGGAAGGATTACCGTCGAGTTACTCTACATCGACTGATCTTCGATTTAGAGGTTTTATCACCCTTAGTGACGGGAAGTCCTGACGTGATTGAAATTTATCCGGAAATGCAAGGGCTTCGTGAGAAGTGCCTTCGGTTCTGTTCGATCCCGGAACAGACTTGTATGGATTGTGTGTCTGACGTTACAATTTGAGATATAAAGCTGATTTCTTCCAAATACATTTCTGTTGGTGGCGGAGAATTTATTCTCTTAGCTTAACACCCTTCTCTGAGACGTACGAGCTCAGAGGTTATGTAGTTGAAATTTATCAGCGATATATCCCAATTTGGTAACGTGGCATACTGAGTGTTGCTGTGAAATGATCGGTGTTTGATCATTTGTGATATGATCATTTGTTTGATCTTATATCTTTGTGATCATAGGTTGATCATTTTGTTTGACCCGAAGCAGGGCTTTTTGAGAAAGCGTAGCTTTGTGGACGAGACTTCGTCGAGCCTCACACCCCGGAAATGGTCGAAACAGGACGAATGCAGCAAGGTTCTAGGGAGTAGCGCCCCTTAGTGTATGTCATTCCTTCTGGATAAAGGTGGTATCATGGTATGGAGCCCAGATACTTAACCTCTGTGGTTACTGCATTATTATTTTCTATGTGGTTTGTTGCGAATCGGGGATCCTCGGGAAGATCGGTGACGATCGGGGGATGGCATACGCGTGTCAGTAGTTACCTATTTTTGCAGAGGTAACCCGGCCTTGTGTTGGCAGAGATCCGGTTAGGTTCTCGGGTCGTCTATTCCAGGGACGTACCCATCGTGGAAAAGGAAGTTCCTTAGCCTGACCATTTGTTGGAAATCCAAAGAAACAATACGTGACTTGTACGGTTTTAGTTGTAGAACCTGCCATCTAATATGGCAGCTATAGCAAGCATACTATAATGGTACCTATGCTGGCTAAGATTTATATTCTACTTTCGAAATGTTTTCTACACTATGCACTAATAATAATATCAAAAATGATTTGATTTTGCGTAGTAAGCATCTTTGACTATCATAAGAAGAAATCTCCTCCAATTCTGCGTTTGCATTGTGTGTGTGGCGGGAGGTCTTATGGTAGTTTCATTTTCCAAAAGCATTTCGAATTGACTTTAAAATTATCCTGTTGTTTATTTTAAAGAATAACTATTTTACGATCTCACACCAGTCACCATGACTGACTCGGAGTTTATTGTTCCCTTCTAAACTCTGGGTGCCCACAAAATTTCCACACGGGCAGCCTAGAGTTATATTATCAGGATATTCTGGAGCTTTGGAGATAAGAGGGGATGACGAGACGTAATATTTGTATCTAATAGTATTTATTCCGCTGTGTATTCTGTATGAGGACAAGTTATATAACTGTCCATTGTTGTACTGAATTGTATATTGACTCTGATGATTGATGTATGTATAAACTGATATAGTTCTTTGTTTTAAAAGACTAGTGATTATCTATTATATATTGTTCCGCTGCGATGTGTAAGATTCTGATACTGTTTCCTGTTCTGATGTTGTTCAGTTGTTCTTTCTTTCTCTTCTTCTTCTTTTTTTCTTCTACTTCTTCTTCTTAAAACCATAACTTTCCGGGTTTCCGGCATTCGATGGCTCAGCAGTCGATAAGGTGAGTATCGATGTTGAATTTTCGAAAGTCGAAAATTTTCGGGACGTTACATTTGGTATCAGAGCGAGGTTAAGCGACAACCCTGCTCTGTTGGGTGTTACTCATTAGAGATAGAGTCAGTAGTACTCTAGAATGAGTTGAGTGTAATAATAGATACGAGTGCGTATTTGTTATTTGAATATAAAATTTGTTTTATATTGTGATGATTGGTTTGTTGAGTGGTATATGGATTCTGGTCGGTATTGTCCGTACAACTCTATCGATAGGGATCTCTAAACACTTATATAGAACAATTCGGCACAGTATTGTTTTAAAATGGGGTAAATGAGATAATTTTGCCCAAAACTATTTTTGTATAGAAAATAAATGTTTTTCTATAAAGTACTATGATATATGGTTGCATGGTTGTTAGAGTTGATAATATTAAATTATTATCAATGAAATTGAATAAGAAATTGAAATCGTAACTCCAAAGTTAAGAAAGAAATCCATATACAAATGAAATTTGAGAATGTAAACTGTAAATGTGATTTGTAATTTAAAACGGAATTCCAGAGAAGTTTTTGGAAATGTTTTGAAAAGAATTTGTAAATTTTGGAGATTTGAAACGTTTAAATCATTTTTGATTTGAAAATGGATTTCAAAGCTTTTGAAAAGTATTTTAGAGAGATGAAAGCTCTAAACTCTTTTCGGTCGCTGGGAAATAACTTCGATGATGACCGCGGCATCGTTGGTGTTCATTTTCGGGTTTCCAAAAGAGGAAATTGCTGCCAAATTGTTTTAAATAGAAGTTGTTTGAAAAAATTTGGATTTTGTTTTGGAAATTCAAAGGATAATTTGAATTGTTTTCAAAAATGGTTTTGAAAAGATTGAAAAGACTGGAATACTATATAAAAATACTTATGAAATAAGAAATAAGTTGATAACTTATACAGATTAAATTTTGATAGAATAAATTTAACTTAAAGGATGAAGTTAAGTTAAAATAAGTACAAGTGAATCAACTTAATGAAAGTAAATTGAATGTTGAAAAAAATTCATTTCGAATTTGTAGAGTAAAGTATTGAAATAAAATTAGTAACTGAAACTAATTGAAGAAATGACAAATTAATATGGTTTGAAATGAATTAAATTCATATGGAATTTGAAATCCAGTTTAATATGAGTGATTATAAACCAAAATAGTGAATTGAAAATAAATTTTGGGAATGAACGAAAGAATAAAACTGGAATTGAAACTGAATATTGAAAACAAATTTGAATAAAGTGAATTGCAATTTGTGATAAATTAGTAAATGAAACTAATTTAAAATGGTGCAGTTATGAATGAAAGATAATCGATAAAATTCAATATTCAGAATTGAAGGTAAATTGAATTTCAATAGAATTAAAATGGTGAATTGAATTCAAATGAATTTGAAATGTAAACTTGAATGGATATGAATATGTAACTTCAACAATGAAGTAAGCTAAAGATATATAAGCAGTTTATATTGAAAATTTTGTAATTGAATGTACGAAATGGTTTGAATATATGCAACTAGATATTATGGCTAGTAGGATATATAGGTTATAAAGGAATTGGAATTTTGATTTCGAAGATAATTTGAATTGCTCGGAAAAGGTACGTATTTGAATTATAATATGAGTTTTTGATGATTTCTCTCTAGCCGCTTGGCTTTTTCTTTTTCTTTTTGAAATCTGAGAGTCCGTAGGGACGTTTTGTAGTCGTACCGTATTAGCCGCGCAAAGGAGACGCTGGCGAAATTTTTCGAAAATTTCGAGTGTTAGAAAATTTTTGAGAAATTTTGAAAGTTTAAATTCGAAATTTCAATTTAAATTTGAATTGAGAAGTAAAACAAGATTGTTTTTAAACTTATAATTGAAGTTGGAAATTTAGTTGAATTAATAACGAATCTTTAGTAGAAAGATTTGTTTTGATAAATTGATAAAACTATTTGAATTTGAGAAAATAGTAGACGAGTTAAGGACCATTTTTCTTAACTTGTAATTTCGAGGACGAAATTCTTTTAAGGGGGGAAGTTTGTAACGACCCAGAATTTTGAACAAATTAAATTGAGAATATTTAATTAATTTTAAATATTTGAACGATGATTTAATTTGAATCCCCGATATAACTTTGAAATTTGCGATTAAACTTTAAAATTTAATCGATTGAAAGTGAATAGAAATTTAAATCTTCAATTTACAGTTGAAGAAAAATATTTTGAAAGCTTTTAAAATTCGTATTGATAACACTGAAGATGATAGAAACTTTCAGAATTGAATTATAAACTGTTTTGATCAGTTTGAATTTTTATCGTTTCAATCGATATTTAAAATATAGCCATCCGAGGCGCAGTCTCGGAATGCAACGAAACCAGTTCCATTGGATCCGTAATATTGAATTATTGTCGGATTTCAATTTTCGTATTTTTCGGAATTGATATGTGAGCGTACGATATATGAACGCATAGAAATTTATACCGGGACCGATTGAATTTAAATAAAATCAAATTGCTTTCCTATAATCCGACAACTCGTACAGCCCACCCCCTATTGTCTCCTCTCGTACACGCTTTCTTTCTCTTTAGTTAAATCACGAAAAAGGAAGCCGCCTTCTCATTTAAAAATCACGTACTTGTTGTCTTCCCCTTTCCCTCATTCCTCAGTTCCAAATCGAACGAAGAAAAGAAAATTTGTAATGGCCACTGCCTTCAAATCGAACGCAATTTGTTCGTTTAAAAGGAAAGAAAAATCGAGCCCCTTTTTCATTCAAAAACAAATCGTTCCCCTCTCTTTAAAATCAAAACCGAGCACCTTCCCCTGTAATTCAATTTGTTCGATCCCCTTCTCCCCTCATTCTCAAATTTTTTCGAACTCACCCAGCAGTAATAAAAAAAGAAAAAAAATTCGAGGAATGAAGGACCAAACGAGATTCGCTCGTCTTTGTTGTCACGATGTCGCGATAAAGCTAGGGCTAGAACTCAGGAGGCACGCGCGAAGAAATTGGGCGATGGCTGCATTGCATTAGGTCGGCGGCGATTTGCATTCGCGGTAGGGATGCGCGAACGAGCTCGCGAGCGATGGAGGGTATCGCGGCTAATCAAAGTGGGGGCTGCGAGTAGTTCGAAGGTGGGGAGAGTAGCAGCCGTGGTAGCATTAAGGGGGTTCGTACCCAGGTCGATGGCGAGGAGGAGGTTGCTGCCGTTTGGGGTCATCGAGGGTAGCTCGAGTTCGATCATAGTTGGAGCGGCATTCTAGAGTTTTGGTTCACCTTCGTTGTAAGATTTATGATTTTGTTTTTAATTTTCAATAAGATTTAATTTAAAGGTATATATGTATGTATAGAGTAGTCAACAGTTAACAGTAATAACAATAATATATATACACTTACTGTAAGATAATTTTGATTTTACAATGAGTTAATATACAAGAAAAACAGTAAAAAAAATTTATATACAGTAAAGTATAAACCTGTTAGTTTTAATTCTATATATGTATACAAAGAAATAATATTACCTCTGAGATGTTGAACAGGAAGTATAATTAAAATAAATATCATTCTACAGTGAATTTTTATAAAACAGTTTTTGTTTAAATTATTCAACTATATACCGGTTTGAAAAGAATTTTTATTTAATAAGATTTTGGAAGTTAAATAGAAATTTAGATGTTTAAGTAATTTATATAAAATCAAAATTTCAAATCTATATAGGTTATTTTATAAGTATACATATATATAAAGTTTCAAAAAAAAAATTGTTTTATAAGTATGTATGTAGTTTCAAGAAGAAATGGAAGGTACATATATGTTTAAGAAAAAAAAATTAATTAAAATTAATAGTTTAAAACAAATAAACAAATGGTAATTGGTTGTTCGATTTATTTCGAATATTAACGAATTGTATAAATATTTATACAAGGTTGGAAATGGAGAAAACAAATTGGATTGGAATGGGATAGCAAATAAATTCAAAGGTGAGATTTTTCTCACTCAAATGAAAAGTGGAATTTTCAGTTATTGATTTGATTTACTGTTTGATTGCTATTGAATGTGCTATTAGATATAATAGGATATATCTATATATATAGCAGTATATACATATTGGCATATGTATATACTGGATTGATTGATTTCCCGCCTCGTATAGCGGATGAGACCCTATTGCGCCGTTAGTAAGCGGATTTATAAAAACCTATATACCGCGATAATTCCGTACTGGAGCGGAATTGGTATTGTGCTAACATCTGTGGATGCAGGGAAACAGGTTGGAGGGATCCAACTGGATTCCTCACCAGTAGTTATTTATTTTCAGATATCGTGATATATTCTGTTATCATATGATGATATATGATATTTGACTGTTGTGATGGACTGATTGGTGCTGTTGCATCATCGGATTCAGTTTTTAAATGTAAAAATAACGACTTTTAATTTAAAAGGATTTTTAAAGTGATTTTTGAAAATATACGTTTTATGGGATTTTTGAATCGATTTATAAACGTAAAATTTAAAAGTTATAATTTTTAGTGAATTATGACCGAAGTGTCGTTTTTGAAATAAAAGTCGATTTTATTTAAAAAAGGGTTTAAATAGAGATTTTTGAATTTATTATGAAAGCTCTATATATAAGATTTATAAAATTTGATTTTTATAAATCAAAGTGACGAAATCTTAAAGGAGTTTTAAAGACGTTTTAAATGATGTTAAAATGGGTTTTATAAAGGACAGAATAAATGCTTTGTGAAGTCCTAAAAGAACGATTTTTGTAAATGAACGAATTATAAGTGGTTAACTTATAAAATGGACTTTTGGTAGAAAATTGAGTTATAAATTGAATTGGATAATAAAAGAAATTTATAAGTTGAAGTAGTTATAAAATATAAAATTGTGATTTATAAACGTTGTTTTATAAATCCGGAATCACTTATTTTTATAAGTGGATCATTGATAGTTAATAAAATGAGATTTATAAACCGGAGTTGTTATAGAAAATAGAAAATGGAATTTATAAACGTTTTTTTATAAATTCGAAATCAATTGGATTTGATAAGTCAATTATAAAAGATTATTAAAGGAAGTATATTCACGATTTTGGACAGTGAATATGTTATCAAATAAAATGGATATGGTTTTGGGAAAGTGATATTTGAACTGAAGTTAATTGTTTTAAAAGATGTTTTAAAACGTATTGAATATCGAAATCATAGATTTCAACATTCATTGTTGAAATAGACGTTTTCGAGAAATAAGGAAATGGTGGACTATAACACACTGTTGTTATAGTAGATGATTTCCGAAAGGAAAATGTTTTATGTAGTATTGGGATTTATATATCTATCTTAAATCCGAATCCCTATACTAGTGATTTTGAGTCGTCGTAACGATGTTTTACGCAACATTCGTTTTGACTCAAATAGATGTAAAATTTATGATTTCCTTAA
Source organism: Allium fistulosum (assembly GCA_030737815.1). NCBI lineage: Eukaryota > Viridiplantae > Streptophyta > Magnoliopsida > Asparagales > Amaryllidaceae > Allium > Allium fistulosum. The sequence continues at coordinate 44,660,234 of CM060905.1, read as the reverse complement.
AGAATAAATTTATACTTAAATTTGATTTAAGTATATCGAATATTTTCCAAGTGTTGAAAATAAATGATTGTGAAATACTTATTATTTAATAAGTATGGAAATGCTTTTCCAATATGAAATGAACTATTTTTGAGATTTTATCTTCAAAGATAAAATGAAATGTGGAAATTGAATATTTGAAATTTGTTTTCAAATGGTTAAGTGTGGAAATAATATATCTAGTAAAGATATTTTGGAAAATAAATAATTTGGAAAATTATTTGGAATCTGATGATGTTGCGCATCTTTATTGATAGTTAAATAACCGACTATCGATAATTACCTTAAATAGGTATTTGTTGTGAATTGGATGAATTTGAATGCCACACTTATTTTTGAATAATCGCTCACTATTCGGGTTAACCGGGAAAGGACCATGGGGTCGTATAACCCATTCCGAATATGTGATACGTCGTAATGAATTGCATTCGAAGACCGGTGTTGAAGACCGGATATTTTTGAAAACGGAAGGATTACCGTCGAGTTACTCTACATCGACTGATCTTCGATTTAGAGGTTTTATCACCCTTAGTGACGGGAAGTCCTGACGTGATTGAAATTTATCCGGAAATGCAAGGGCTTCGTGAGAAGTGCCTTCGGTTCTGTTCGATCCCGGAACAGACTTGTATGGATTGTGTGTCTGACGTTACAATTTGAGATATAAAGCTGATTTCTTCCAAATACATTTCTGTTGGTGGCGGAGAATTTATTCTCTTAGCTTAACACCCTTCTCTGAGACGTACGAGCTCAGAGGTTATGTAGTTGAAATTTATCAGCGATATATCCCAATTTGGTAACGTGGCATACTGAGTGTTGCTGTGAAATGATCGGTGTTTGATCATTTGTGATATGATCATTTGTTTGATCTTATATCTTTGTGATCATAGGTTGATCATTTTGTTTGACCCGAAGCAGGGCTTTTTGAGAAAGCGTAGCTTTGTGGACGAGACTTCGTCGAGCCTCACACCCCGGAAATGGTCGAAACAGGACGAATGCAGCAAGGTTCTAGGGAGTAGCGCCCCTTAGTGTATGTCATTCCTTCTGGATAAAGGTGGTATCATGGTATGGAGCCCAGATACTTAACCTCTGTGGTTACTGCATTATTATTTTCTATGTGGTTTGTTGCGAATCGGGGATCCTCGGGAAGATCGGTGACGATCGGGGGATGGCATACGCGTGTCAGTAGTTACCTATTTTTGCAGAGGTAACCCGGCCTTGTGTTGGCAGAGATCCGGTTAGGTTCTCGGGTCGTCTATTCCAGGGACGTACCCATCGTGGAAAAGGAAGTTCCTTAGCCTGACCATTTGTTGGAAATCCAAAGAAACAATACGTGACTTGTACGGTTTTAGTTGTAGAACCTGCCATCTAATATGGAAGCTATAGCAAGCATACTATAATGGTACCTATGCTGGCTAAGATTTATATTCTACTTTCGAAATGTTTTCTACACTATGCACTAATAATAATATCAAAAATGATTTGATTTTGCGTAGTAAGCATCTTTGACTATCATAAGAAGAAATCTCCTCCAATTCTGCGTTTGCATTGTGTGTGTGGCGGGAGGTCTTATGGTAGTTTCATTTTCCAAAAGCATTTCGAATTGACTTTAAAATTATCCTGTTGTTTATTTTAAAGAATAACTGTTTTACGATCTCACACCAGTCACCATGACTGACTCGGAGTTTATTGTTCCCTTCTAAACTCTGGGTGCCCACAAAATTTCCACACGGGCAGCCTAGAGTTATATTATCAGGATATTCTGGAGCTTTGGAGATAAGAGGGGATGACGAGACGTAATATTTGTATCTAATAGTATTTATTCCGCTGTGTATTCTGTATGAGGACAAGTTATATAACTGTCCATTGTTGTACTGAATTGTATATTGACTCTGATGATTGATGTATGTATAAACTGATATAGTTCTGTAACGACCCGGAATTTTCGAACCCGAAAATTCCAGATAGTTAGAAGAAAAAGAAAGAGATAGAAGAAAGAAACAGAAAGAAGAAAGGAGAACAGAGAACACAACATCTCACATTCGCAGCGGATTAAATATAATAACAAATAATAGCATTTTTATAAAAGAAAGCTGTAATTGTTACTTTCAATACAATTAATCAGAGTTACAATCATTACAATAGACTGGACAGTTATATCAACCTGCCCCATACTACTATCAATACAACTCTCAAATACACAGCGGAAAACACTCTATACGTTCCTGCCATCCAATTCATTCAATCAATCAAATCTAACTATCCAGACAAAATTCTAGATAAAATTCCTCGAGTTTCCCCAAGTATATATATACCGGGATACTCGCTCTACAACATTCTAAACTACTAAGCTATAGATACCACGTGTGACGACCCGGCTTTCCACTCCCGGAAAATCGCGTCGACAGAAAGAAAGAAAGGGGTGAGAAATAGAAAAGAGAAGAAGAGAAAAGAAAACAACAACAGATACTCACAGCGGAAACGAAACGAAATATAATATATCACATAAATATTACATAGTATCATATACATCATCTATCAGAGTTACACAGATTACACAACACATACTAGACAGTTATAAACATCTGTCTAGTTATTACATCTCAACACAATACAGATCAATACAAAGATCAACACAGCGGAAAACTACTATCTATATCTACAACGCCGAAACCTCCTGCTCCATTGCTCCTCCAGATTACTCGCCAAAGCTAAACCTGAATCCCTTGGCTACTCGTAAAAATTTGAGTACCCAAGAGTTTATAGATATAGTTCTTTGTTTTAAAAGACTAGTGATTATCTATTATATATTGTTCCGCTGCGATGTGTAAGATTCTGATACTGTTTCATGTTCTGATGTTGTTCAGTTGTTCTTTCTTTCTCTTCTTCTTCTTTTTTTCTTCTACTTCTTCTTCTTAAAACCATAACTTTCCGGGTTTCCGGCATTCGATGGCTCAGCAGTCGATAAGGTGAGTATCGATGTTGAATTTTCGAAAGTCGAAAATTTTCGGGACGTTACAGCAGGGTTACTGGGGTACCGCCCGTCATAGTACCTGTCTAGATCAGAGTACCGAGGATCCACCCTGATCCCCTACAACACAGGACCGAAACTACCTCTTACTGGATAATCCCGAAAAAGACAACCCACAGTTGTGGCCAACAACCGCCCACTAAGCCAAAATAAAAGGGACCTCTAGACAGGGGAAAACCTCGCCCTACTTGGATGCTACCCACTTAACCTTGCTGCACCTCCTCTGTTTTAGCCATTCCCGGTTGATGAGGCTTGAGGCTACGATTACCTTTTAAAAAAAACATATCTTGGAATGCTCATCGTCCTCCAATGACGATGGTCTGATAGCATTCATCCATATAAGTCCGTTCCGGGTTCGAATGAAACCAAGGCACTATCTCGTTACACTCATTTTGGAATCACCCTCAGATTTAACGACAACAGCCCTTGCACTCTGAATATTCATCTTGATTTTCACTTGAGATTTTACGACCTATCGTTTAACTTAGGTCGATGTGGTTTTCGGATATCCATTGGGTATCCCGGTCTCACCGAAATCCAAACATTTCTTAAAGGCCAAGTTGTTTTAAGTTTAAACAATTTAATTTAATTCAAAACATTGTAATCACAGAGCAACTTAATCACAGATAAATAACTTATATTTATCACAGCTATATCCAAATTATTGCACATCATAGATCATCAAAGATTAACATACCATAGATATTAATCAATCCAAACATTCTATTTAATTCATCATTAATTAATCACATAATTATAATTAATTTAATTTAAGACAATTAAATTAATTACTAACGAATTAATTACTTAACCCAGCTTAATTATCATTAATTAATTACAAGCAATTTATTATTATTTTAATTAATTAACCATTCTTAATTACTTTCATTAATTAACTATTTCTTATATTAATTAGTTATCCTTACTTAATTACATTAATTAATTAACCTTAATTAATTACATTGATTAATTAACCTTAATTAATTATCCATTAATTAATCACATTAATTAATTATCCTTTGGTTATTAATTAATTACCTTTAATTATTAATTAACTAATCAATAATTAATCTTTAATTACTTTCATTAATTAATCTTTAATTATTAATCAATTAATTACATTTTAATTTCTTTTATTAATTAATCTTTAATCACCCAAACTTTAAATTAATGTTAAGATAATTCATTTATCTTAATTAATTACTTAATTATCATTTAAAATATTATTTGATAAATCTTGGTATTAAATTATCATTAATCTATAATTTACTTAAGACCTTAAGTTTAATTAATGATTTAAAACCTTTTATCTCCTTAATTAACTTCTTAACTACATTATTAATTGTGTTTTAAATAAACTTTAAGAATTAACTTACTAAAGTTAAAAATAAATTATACAATTTTAATTAATCAAACATTTAAATAAACACTTATTATTTAAAAGAATTAGTTAAGAATATTGTTAAAACTTGATTTTTGTTAAACTTTAAAACTTGAAAATACCCTCATATTTGACCCGAGACAAGACTGGGAAAACCCACCCTAAAACCCGAGTCAAATCTTTTTTTTCCAAACTTTGTTTGTTTTATTTTGAAACTTTCAATACTATTAAACAAACTAAACCCACTCGTAAACCCCGAAGCCAGACTCGAGCAATCCCTTCCTTTCCCCGAGTCTACATCTTCTTCCTCTCGCAAACAAAAACTGATATCATAGATACATGTGCACATGCACCGACCAATGGCGACGTTCCGACCACCCAAGCAACCACCGACAAGTCGTCTTCGACTTTCCTAAGCCATCTGACCACCCAGATTTCCCAATCGATCGCGAAAACAAAATCGACTCGATCGAACCCATTGGAACGAAACTCATCGACTAAGAAACACCACATTCTAACGCCTTCGTCCACCAGAAGTCACGAAACTCCGCCCATAGCATCTCCACGAACCCACGCTCCGTTTCCTCCTAGATCAGTCGTCTTTGATGTTTCGACGACGACGCGGCAGCTCTACATTCAACCACGACCAAAAACTGGGTTAAAACCCTACTTCAACCTCGTCCTACCACCACGGTAGACGAGAAATTCTCCGACTATTTTTGTCATGACTCCCGACCTCCCAGCTTGCTTCAATAATGGCCTCGAGAGCCTAATCCTCGCCGATGATCAAAGATCGACCAAAACCCGATCCATGTTCAACTCACAATTTCTGTTGAATTAAAAGCTTAGAAATCGTGATTTCATTTTTAAAAATCCTAGTTTTCAAAAACAAAATTGATTGTATACATGAAACATTAAATTATTGAAGTTGAATTTTTGATATATTTGAGATTTTACTGTCATTTTCCTTCTAGTGAAAAACTACTTACAAATCTTACTTGAAATTATTTTTGAATCAAATATCTTGCTATTACAAACAAATTTTGTTTATATATCAAATCCTAAAGAAGATTAGGGGAAGAGCAATTTGATTTTGAACATATTTGAAGCCTGTAAATGAGGAACCGAGCAGATGTACTGATGTACAGACATGCACGCAAATATCTATATACATATATACATGCATTCATTTTAAAACAATCATGCAAACATTTATCACAATTACTTCAAGAATTTACTACATGCACCAAGTTTTAAACTGTTTTAAGCTGTAGTTTACTCACTATTGAAAATATGAACAGAGAAAGCCTCTTTGAAAAGAAAACTGGAAATGCTTTTTGATGATGAACTGGAAATTGATCTTGAATTAGGTTGAACTGCTACTTGATCTGATCTGAGTTGAACTGAAGTTGTTGAACCTTTTTGAATTTGTTTAGCTTCTGGTTTGAGCTTGTAAAAGCTTGATGTAGTTTGATTTATTTTTATGGTTTGTTTTCTCAAGTTTTGTTTGAAAGAATAATGAACAGATAAAAGAAATATGAGAGAGGAGTGGAGAGGATTATATAGCCTAGCTTATGAATTTTAAAAAGAAAAAGAAAAAAAAGTAGACACTTGTTAAATTGCATGATAAAATTAGTTACACTTGTCATTACATACAATCTTAGGCTTACGTTTGTTATTTTGAATATATATAACTTACATTTGTAATTTCATGTATTAATATGTTTTAATATATATTTATATAATATTTTCAATTTAGTTTTATATTTATAAATTCTTAAGTGTTTTAATATTTAAACTTTTTCCCCTTTGTTAATATTTATAAAATCTTTAAAGAAAATAATTTTCAAACAAATTATACATTAATAAATAATTATATATGTGTATATATATACTAGTTTTTGAAATATAGAGTTTTGAATCCAATTTATTTTTAAGATGTTTACATTTGAATTTCAAATCCAAATTCTATTTTAAATCTACTTTTATATATTTATAAACAAATACACATTTTATTTGTTTGAAAAAGAATAAATTAGCCAAACTAAATAATTAGATTATTAAATCCATATTGCCAAAATCCCGGGTCATCACATTCCTCCCCTATTAAAAGAATTTCGTCCCCGAAATTTAAAAGCAAAGATAATTTAATAATCCATCAACTTTTATTTCCAAACAACAAAGCATACATCATACATATATTAACAACCATAGCAATCAATATAATCAAACAAACAAATCTAACTATTCTTACATAATTCAAAATAGGACTTTCTAATACTATCTAGAGTTTCCCAGGTACAATCTCTGGATCCTCGTTCCACTGAACCTTGACCAGCTTCACCACTTTGTTTCTGAGCTGCTTCTCATCTTGATCAACTATCTACATAGGATGCCTGACCACAGTCAAGTTTGGATCAACCTCTAAATCCTCCTGAATTGTTGGTTCTACAACTAGAGATGGGTCATGCACGTACTTCCTCAGATGAGATACGTGAAATACATTGTGAATCCCAGCCATCTGATCTAGCAATTCAATCCTGTAGACTACTGCACCAATTCTCTCAAGCACACGAAGGTCCAATATACCTCGGAGCAAGCTTTCCAGTCTTTCCAAATCTTATAGCTCATTTGATCGGAGAAACCTTAACAAAAACCAAGTCTCTGATTTCAAATTCCAATTGCCTTCGTCTCTTGTCTACATACTTCTTCTGACAATCCTGAGCTGCTTTCATTCTCTTCTTGATAAGCTCAACCTTTACAGAAGCCTCTCGAATCAAATCTGGACCAAGAACAAGACGATCTTCGGATTCTACCCAATATGACGGTGATCTATAGGGTCTTCCGTACAAAGCTTCATAGGGTGCCATCTTAATACTTGCCTGATAGCTGTTGTTGTGTGAAAATTCTACCAAGTGTAGATGGTCCTCTCAAGATCCACCAAAATCCAGAATACAAGCCCTCAACATATCTTCTAGAATATGATTCAACCTCTCCATTTGTCCATCGGTTTGGGGATGATAAGTTGTACTTAAACTCAACCTCGTACCCAGAGCTATCTGTAGAGCCTCCCAAAATTTACTAGTGAAGATTGGGTAACGGTCACTTATAATGCTGACTGGAACTCCATGCAACCTGACGATCTCCATCAAGAAAATATCTGCCAAAGATGCTACAGTTCTGGTTGCCTTAACTGGAATAAAATGGGCGCTTTTGGTCAGCATGTCTATGATTACCCATATTCCTTCATTTCCCTTCCTGGTCCTTGGCAAACCGTCGATGAAATCCATCGATATCAATTCTCATTTCCACTTTGGGACTTCCAGAGGCTGCAACAATCTAATTGTCTTTTGCTGAACTCCCTTCACTTGTTGACAGATAGCGCATCCATTCACGAAAGTAGCAATATCCTTCTTCATACTCGGCCACCAGAAGACTCTTTTCATATCCTTATACATCTTTGAGATTCCTAGGTGGATACTCAATCTAGAGCGATGGCTCTCTGCCAAAGCTTCCTACCTCAACCCATCCACATCCGGCACACACAAACGCCTGTTAATTCTTAAGACTCCTTGATCGTCATCCTCGAAATCTAAATACCGACCTTCCTTGGCTCCATGAAATATTTCCTCTAGAGTTCTGTCCTCTATTTGGTAACTTATGATCCTTTCCTGTAGAGACGGGGTAACTTCAATAATAGCCAACAATGCATTCCTACTCAAAGCATCCGCCACTACATTCGCCTTCCCCGGAGTGTAGAGAACATCCAGATCATACGATGCCAAGAATTCTACCCATCTTTACTGCCTCAAATTCGTATCCTTTTAGGAGAAAAGGTACTTTAATGGTTTATGATCGAGAAAAGCTCGAACTTCTCTCCTAGCAGATAATGCCTCCAGATCTTCAAAGCAAAGATGATAGCAAACAGTTCCAGATCATGTGTAGCGTAATTCTTTTCATGCAGCTTCAATTTCCTACTTGCATAGACACTCACTCTTCCATTCTGCATCAGCACAGCACCCAGCCCTATTATAAAAGCATCCGTGTAGACTTCGAACTTACTTTTCCCATCTGGAATAGCCAACACAGGAGCACTCGTCAGCCTCACCTTCAGATCCTGAAAAGCTTCTTCACACTCAGGAGTCCACTTGAACTTTGCTCCCTTCCTAGTCATCTTAGTTAAGTGTAAAGAAATCTTAGAATAATCCCGGATGAACTTCCTGTAGTAGCCTGCTAATCCTAGAAAACTACGGACTTCTGTAGAAGTCTGTGGTTGCTTCCACTCTAGAATAGTCGCTACCTTGGCTGGATCTACAGAAATACCTTCTCCAGATACGATATGCCTTAGAAATCTTACTTTTGATTTTCAAAAATGACACTTCGAAAACTTAGCTTTTAGAACATGCCTCCTCAATGTTTATAAGACTATCTCCAAATGATGCTTATGTTCCTCCTCGGACTTGAAATAGATAAGAATGTCGTCGATGAACATAAGAACAAACTTGTTCGGCACATCCCGGAAAACTCAGTTCATCAAGTCCATAAAGTAAGCTGGAGCATTGGTTAACCCAAAGGCATAACCAACCACTCATAGAAGCAATTCGGTCCCCTAAACGTGGTCAAGGGTATACTGTCTTCAGCTACCCTTAGCTGGTGGAAACCCAAAGCTAGATCCAATTGGGAGAAAATAGAAGCTCCATGAAGCTGATAAAAAAGATCATCAGTACGAGGCACGGGATACTTATTTCTAATGTTCACTTTATTCAAATCCCTATAGTCCACACAGAACCTTAGTGACCCATCTGACTTGGTAACAAACACTGCAGCGGAACCCTAAAAAGAAAAACTGGGTCTGATCAATCCCTTCTCCAACAGATCCTGAGTCTGCTTCACTAGTTCCTCCCTCTCTCTAGGAGCCATCCTTCTGCTAGGCTGAATCACCGATATCGCTCCAGGATCCATGTCGATGCGAAACTCAATCTCTCGATGCGAAGGCAAACTTTTGACTTCCTCGAAGATATGTGGAAAATATCTGACCACTTCGATATCTCCTATCTCCTCTTAAGAAGCCTCAATCCCATGCAAAAGATTACTCGGGTGAACTCCTGAACTATCACACATCACTCTCGCAATCCTACCCAGACCAGTTTCCAAAGAAACTGTTCTGGGTTCACAAATCAAAACAGCTTTATACTTGTCCAACCAATCCATTACCAGAATAAGGTCAAATCCTTTAAAATCCAATACGTAAGGGTCATACAAGAAACTATTGGAAGGGTAAGAAATTCTTAGATCCTTGTAGATCATATCTAACTTGGTTACTCCACCTATAGGATTGATACAAAAATAGGACGGTCTATAATACTAAGGGTAAGATGAAACTTCTCTATTGATTCCAAAAAAATAAAACTAAGGGAGGCACCAGAATCAAACAATACTCTGATATAAATGCCATCTAAAAGCAAAGTACCTTCAAGAACTCCTTTACCTTTAGAAGAAGAAGTTGATGGTCCACCTTCAAGAGCAAACACCTTATTCTACTGGGCCTTTTGAAGTAGCGGGCAAGCCTTCACCATATGCCCAGGTTGATGACAGTTGAAACATAAAGACTTCTGAACCATTGTGGAATCGGGTCCACATTGACCATGTTGTTGCTTAGTTCTACCTCGAGGACACTCCTTAGCTAAATGCCCTTCCTATTGGCATACATAATATTTCTGAGCTCCATTATTGCCTCTTAATTTCTTCTTACCCTGCCTCTTCTAATTAGGATTGAACTTCCTTTTATTAGGGTTGGGAGAATTCCCACTTGGTGCTGCCACAGTTGCCATGGGTTTCCTATTCATCAGCTCTTCATATCTCAATGCCATATCAATCAACTCCATAAAAGATCCTTTTAGATGTGTTGTCATCTTCTCGTGAAACTCGGGCCTCATTCCAAGTACAAACATCTTGTTCTTCTTGAGGGGAGTGTCTATAAAACCAGGTCCATACCAAGATAATTCGTTGAATTTTGTCTCATATTCCGATACAGTCATGCTTCCTTGCTTGAGATCCAGAAAATCTCTATACAGACGAGTCTTCCCATCTGTAGGTATAAGCTGTACCTCAAACAGTTCCTTAAACTTACTCCAAAAAATATCATCCTCTGAAATATTCATGGTAACTACATCCCACCATGCAGCTGCTCCTTCTTGAAGTTGCCACGATGCCATCACTCTCGTTTGCTCATCCGACAATTCCAAACTTTTGAAAATCCGCTCGCATGAGCGTAACCAAGCTTGGACCTCAATGATGGACTCCGTTCCTTTAAAAGGTCTTCCTCCGAGATTAGTGAAATCCTTGCATAATGTGGCAAAACTTACTCGAGGCAGTACTAGGTTTACAGCCTCGGCAAAAACTCTTCCTCCTTCAACATTAGGGCCTCTTCTATTTGTGGTAGTCGTGCTACCCATACCTCTACCCCTTCTTCCTCTAGAAATCATGTTGGCAACCTAGATAGGTAACCCAATAATCAGATAGGTATATGGTTATATATAAAAATTACAAGTACGCTCTCTCAAGATAGATATTACTCCAAAGCCTAGGTATTCTCTCAACCTAGAGCTTTGATACCAACTGTGACGGCCCGTCTTTCATTCCACAAAAAGACGTATCATCATTAAGAAAGAAATAGGTAGAAAAAGAATAGATAGAAAGAAAGAACTAAACAATATCATAATCTCACAGCGGAATGAAACAAAATATATTATATCACATAGAATAATACATAATATCCATCATACATCAGAGTTACACAGTTATACAACATCAATCAAGACAGTCATGAAGACCTGTCTATCCATTACATCCCGAAATACAACAAAGAGATACTAACACAGCGGAATATATAGATATAGATATGACAAGTCTCCTGCTCTAAGTCCCTTCCAAAATTCATCAAAGTTGACCTGATCACTTGGCTACCTATAAAAATTTGAGTACCCAAGAGTTTAAGAAAAACAGAAAATAAACTCTGGGTCAGACATGGGTCTGGTGTAAGTAAACGAGTTAAAGTTGTTTAACTTTGAAATCATTTGAAACAAAGGTATCTCGTAAGAATTTTCGCACATAAACACGGGTAAATTTTTACCTTACGATAACCAAAACATTTGATAGGAAATCTGATGATATTATAATAGTGTCTAGGTTTTCAAATAAATATCCACATAGCCAAAATTGTTACATTAATTAAATTCCAGCATACATAGGTATACAAACAAACTCGAGGGCACTTATAGGAAATTGGATTCCATATAATAGTAGGGCTACTAGGATACCACCCGTCACAATACCTGGTCTAGATCAGAGTACTGAGGATCCGTGCTGATCCCCCTGCAACACAAGACCGAAACTACCCCTTACTGGATAATCCTGAACAGGATAACCCCACAGTTGTGGCCAACAACCGTCCACTAAGCCGAAATAAAAGGGACCTCTATACAGGAGAAAATCTTGTCTTAATTGGGTGCTACCCAGTTAACCTTGTTGCACCTCCCCTGTTTTAGCCATTCCAAGTTGATGAGGCTTGAGGCTATGATTACCTTTTTAGAACACATATCTTGGAATGCTCATCGTCCTTCAATGACGATGGTCTGATAGCATTCATCCATACAAGTTCGTTCCGGGTTTGAACGAAACCGTAGGCGCTATCTCGTTACACTCATTTTGGAATCACCCTCAGAGTTAACGACAGTAGCCCTTGCACTCTAAATATTCATCTTGATCTTTACTTGAGATTTTACGACCTATCGTTTAACTTGGATCGATGTGGTTTTCGGATATCCATTGGGTATCCGATCCCGATCTCACCGAAATCTAAACGTTTCTTAAAGGCTAAGTTTTTTTAAGTTTAAACAATCTAATTTAATTCAAAACAATGTAATCACATAGCAACTTAATCACAAATAAATAACTTAAATTTATCACAGCTATATCCAAAGTATTGCACATCACAGATCATCACAGATTAACATACCATAGATATTAATCAATCCAAACATTACATTCAATTCATCTTTAATTAATCACATAATTACAATTAATTTAATTTAAGCCTATTAAATTATTTACTAATGAATTAATTACTTAACCCAGCTTAATTATCATTAATTAATTACAAACAATTTTTATTATTTCAATTAATTAACCATTCTTAATTACTTCCATTAATTAACTATTTCCTATATTAATGAATTATCCTTACTTAATTACATTAATTAATTAACCTTAATCAATTACATTGATTAATTAACCTTAATTAATTATCCATTAATTAATCACATTAATTAATTATCCTTTAGTTATTAATTAATTACCTTTAATTATTAATTAACTAATCAATAATTAATCTTTAATTACTTTCATTAATTAATCTTTAATTATTAATCAATCAATTAATTAATTACTCTTTAATTTATTTTATTAATAAACTTTAATCACCCTAACCTTAAATTAATTTTAAGATAATTCATTTATCTTAATTAATTACTTTATTATCATTTAAAATCTTATTTAATAAATCTTGGTATTAAATTATCATTAATCTATAATTTACTTAAGACCTTAAGTTTAATTAATGATTTAAAACCTTTCATCTCCTTAATTAACTTCTTAATTACATTATTAATTATGTTTTAAATAAAATTTAATAATTAACTTACTAAAGTTAAAAATAAATTATACAATTTAAATTAATCAAACATTTAAATAAACACTTATTATTTAAAAGAATTAGTTAAGAATATTGTTAAAACTTGAAAATACCCTCACATTTGGCCCGAGACAAGCTTGGGAAAACCCACCCTAAAACCCGAGTCAAATCTTTTTTTTCTTCCAAACTTTGTTTGTTTTTATTGTGAAACTGTCAATACTGTTAAACAAACTAAACCCACTCAAAAACCCCGAAGCCAGATTCGAGTAATCCCTTCCTTTCCCCGAGTCTAACCTCGAGTCTACATCTTCTTCCTCTCGCAAACCAAAACTGATATCACAGATACATGAGCACATGCACCGACCAACAGCGACATTCCGACCACCCAAGCCACTACCGACAAGTCGTCTTCGACTTTCCCAAGCCATATGACCACCCAGATTTCCCAATTGATCGTGAAAACAAAATCGACTCGATCGAACCCACTAGAACGAAACTCATCGACCAAGAAACACCTCGTTATGACGCCTTCGACCACCAGAAGTCACGAAACTCTGCCCATAGCTTCGCCACGAACCCACGCTCCGTTTCCCCCATGATTGGTCATCTTCGATGCTTCGAAGACGACGCGGCAGCTCTACATTCAATCATGACCAAAACTAGGTTAATACCCTACTTCAACCTCATCTGGCCACCATGGTGGATGAGAAATTCTCCAACTATTTTTATCGTGACTCCCGACCTCCCAGCTTGCTTCAACAATGACCTCGAGAACCCAATCCTCGTCGATCATCAAAGATCGACCAAAACCCGATCCATGTTCAACTTGCAATTTCTCTTGAATTAAAAGCTTAAAAATCGTGATTTCATTTTTAAAAATCCTAGTTTTCGAAAACAAAATTGATTATATACATGAAACATTAAATTATTGAAGTTGAATTTTTGATATATTTGAGATTTTACTATCGTTTTCCTTCCAAGGAAAAACTACTTACAAATCTTACTTGAAATTATTTTTGAATCAAATATCTTGCCATTACAAACAAATTTTGTTTATATATCAAATCCTAAAGAAGATTAGGGGAAAAGCAATTTGATTTTGAACATATTTGAAGCCTATAAATGAAGAACAGAGCAGATGTACAGATATACAGACATGCACACAAATATCTATATACATATATACATGCATTCATCTTAAAACAATCATGCAAACATTTATCACAATTTTACTTCAAGAATTTACTACATGCACCAAGTTTTAAACTGTTTTAAGATTTAGTTTACTCGCTGTTGAAAATCTGAACATAGAAAGCCTCTTTGAAAAGAAAACTGAAAATGCTTTTTGATGATGAACTGGAAATTGATCTTGAATTAGGTTGAACTGCTACTTGATCTGATCTGAGTTGAACTGAAGTTGTTGAACCTTTTTGAATTTGTTTAGCTTTAGGTTTGAGATTGTAAAAGCTTGATGTAGTTTGATTTATTTTTCTGGTTTGTTATCTCAAGTTTGCTTTGAAAAAAAAATGAACAGATAAAAGAAATATGAGAAAGGAGTAGAGAGGATTATATAGCCTAGCTTATAAATTTTGAAAAGAAAAAGAAAATAATTATACACTTGTTAAATTGTATGATAAAATTAGTTACACTTGTCATTACATATAATCTTAGGGTTACATTTGTTATTTAGTATATATATAACTTACATTTGTAATTTCATATATTAATATGTTTTAATATATATTTATATAATATTTTCAATTTAGTTTTATATTTATAAATGTCTTAAGTGTTCTAATATTTAAACTTTTTCCCCTTTGTTAATATTTATAAAATCTTTAAAGAAAATAATTTTAAAACAAATTATACATTAATAAATAATTATATATGTATATATATACTAGTTTTTAAAATATAGAGTTTTGAATCCAATTTATTTTTAAGATGTTTACATTTGAATTTCAAATCCAAATTCTATTTTAAATCTTTTTTTATATATTTATAAACAAATACACATTTTATTTGTTTGAAAAAGAATAAATTAGGAAAATTAAATAATTAGATTATTAAATCCATATTGCTAAAATCCCTGGTCATCACATATATTCTTGCATTTAATTTCAATCTTGAATACGAAAATTAATTTTTTAATATAATTCTAGTAATATATATGGAAACAAAATTAGGACTTCAAAACAACCAAATTTGATGGGTTGTGAATTACCATTATAATTGTACTATGTCGAACTCTTTCACTGCTAGAAACACTGTTTGTTGCGACGTCCATTTCCAACGGCTCATCGTTTTTTTCCAACGGCTACTGACGGCTAGTAATCGCCATGGCTTTACTGAAAATAAAAAAACTAGCCGCCCATGGCCATCGAAAGCCGTCATAAAAATAACCGATGGCGGTCGTTGGAAGCCGTCGAAAAGTCGCGAATACTTCAGCCACAGGTTGACACTTCTTTTTCATTGTCTAAAATCCATATTTCCTTTCCACATCTCACCTCCACCATCTCCTTCACCTCCTCCACACCGTCAGTAAGCCTCCACACCTCCAAGATTATCTTCATCTTCTATTTTCAAGTCTCTCCATTAGCTATTGCTTTTTAAGAAGGTTTAATTTATAAACCTTGTTTAATTTTGATTTGGTAAATTAGAGTTAATTTATTGTTACAGTTGTTTATAATATCTCATTGATTGTTTGTTATACCCTATTGAATGCCAATTATGTTGTTATTATAATTGATTATCATTTAGATATTAAGAAAAATTATTTATTTAGTGTATATGTGCGTTAAGTGGTGTATATGTGTTGATTAATTAGTGCATACACGCATTAGGGTAGTTTAGATTAATTAAAGTCGATGCTCAAGATTGAGTGTATGTGTAACGAACCGTATTTTTGGCTATTTTACATTATTAAATTTTATGTACTTATTGGATAAATATGGATAGAAATAAAAAATTTAATGATTTATTAATATTGGTTTATTGGATAATTAAATCGTTTAAAATTTAATATTGGAAATTATTTGAATATTTAAATTCTGAATTTAATATGATAGAAAATAATGTCGTAAGTTGGTTTAAATTTTATATAAATAAAAATTAAGATGGTTAACATTTAAAATTGGATTTAAATGTGGAAAATTAGAAATTGAAATTCTATATTTCAAATTGACGGGTAAAAATAACCATTTCGGCAGCAGTCTTGGATTTCGACGAAACTAGTTTCATTGGATCCGTAATAGTGAATTATTGGAAAATTTCAACTTTCATAGCAATCGGACTTATCGTTTGGCCGTGCGAGCTTGAAACGCGTAGGAATTTAATTTCGAATTTAATTAAAATAATTGACTTTGAAAAGCTATCTTTCACATACGATCGAATTAGGCCCCGATACTAGTTCCATTGCGTTCGAAATGAGGGTAAAACCTTATAAACGCCAAGCGGCACGTTTCGTATAGAGCTCGAGGAATTTTAGACGTCTTAGGCTAGATATTTTCAAATTAAATAATAATATTTATATTTCTTATCTCTTATTCGTTCACACCACAACCTACTTGCTCTCCCCCATACTCGCTCAATCCCCTCTTCTCTCGTTCAAACTGAAATTCAATCGTTTAAATTAAAAAAACAGATCAACATTTTATATAAAAAAAACAAACGACAAAAAAAAGGGCGAAACGCGTAAGGGCCTGAGGTGCCAGTATTCGAGCGGCGATTTGGGCTTCTCAATCTGGAAGCACGATCGCACGCGGCGCGCGACACGCAATGAGAAGGAGGGCGACACGGCGAGGCATCGGCGCTGGGAAGAATACTGGCGACGGGGGGGACGGCGGCTCTGGGAAGAATACTGGCGACGGCGAGGCATCGCTTATTTAGGGTTTGGTTCGACTGTATTTTGGTTGCGCGGTTGTGAGAGGAGCACCGCAAGGCGTGTACGATGGCGTGCCTAGGTGGATCTCTGGTGGTCCTTGGCTGAGTGTATGGAGAAGGGACGATCGGGACGATGGATTTCTGCGTGTTCCTAGGGCACGAGCGTGAAGATGAGAGGGAGATTTAATCACGTGATTAAACTAAGATGGGTAATCATCTTAATATTTTAGTGTTAATTAAGTTATAATTTATTTCAAATGTTTCTTAATTCGTACTGTATTCACATGAGGTTGGATTTGATTGTCGTTGACACGTGGAAATCGGGACGATGCCATCTACATTGTGAAGCTGGATTCGAAATTGTTTGAAAGTTTGGGGTTTTTCCGATTCAATCCAAGGTGAGTGTTTTACGCTCACAATTGATTGAAATACTTTTATGTTAGCTAAATTTATTTCGTTAAGTGACTGAAAATTTATTGATCGCCGATTGATAAGTTTAATTGATATTTAATTGACATCCGAATTAAATGATGAATTTTAAAATCGACAATTGAAATTGAATAAGAATTTAACTGCTAGTAAAATTTCCAAAGTGAAGATAATTGGTCGATCATTATGATTATTGACTGGTTGGATGATTGGTTGTGATGGATGTTATTGGTTGATATTTGATTGTTTATGTATTTCGAATACTGTTTATTGCACATAAAACCGTAAACTGAATTATTTCGGTTGAAATGATATATACCTATGACATCTATTTGGATTGAAATGATATATATCCATCCTTGAAATTAAATTGAAATAATTATCCACTTGGCCATGGGTTAGAAAATTATATACGGACACCAGGTTGGTTAAATTAAATGATTTTAAAAGTTGTTTTGAAATTATTTAAATGAATTGATTTTAAGAATAAAATCCAATTTATGGAAATTTAATTATTTTGAATTGGAGCTTGAAATGTTGAAATTATAACTTGGTAAACGAAATTGTTTAATTAATCGAAGTTTAGTTTTTTTTTATAAATTTTTTTTTTGAAATACGGCATAAATTTTCGAAAGTTGATTTGTTTTAAAGGATTGGATTTTTATTCGAACTTTGAATATTTCTAAGAAAAATTGATATGAAATGGTATTTCAAGTTTGAGTTTGGAATTGAAAATTTGGATTTAAAATTTGTTATTGAAAGTAAATTTGATTTAAGTGTTTAAATCGATATTTTGAAATCGAATTTGGAATTGGAACTGAAATTGAAAATTAATTTGAAATTGGAATTTGAATTAATTTGGAATTGGAATTGGAAATTAATTTGAAATTGAGACTTAAATTAATTTGGAAATGGAAATTTAAATTGAAAGAAATTTGTGAATTGGAATCGAAATTTATGTGGAATTGAAATTTATTCGAGTTGGAATTGGAAATTAATCGATTAAATAGAAATGGAATTTTGAATTGATTTGGGTAGGAAATTCGAAAGTTGACTGGTTTGACTTTGGAATTATTTTAAAATGAATATTTTAGTATAAATGATTTAAAAATTTATATTCTATAAATATTCAAATTATTTGATTTTCCAAACTATTTTACTATGTAAACCATTTTTATATTCAAATTATTTTTGATTAAACTATTTAAATATTTTCTATTAAACTATTTTTAATTATTTAACTATTTTAAACTATTTAAACTATTTTCTAAAATTCAAACTGGTAAAAGGGACGGAAATGTTTATATTTAAACCTTGGATATAAATACGAACTAGGTTAAAGTGGAGATTATAACCTAAGTTGAATTCGAATAAAATTTTGGAAGTGAAATCGGTTTATCGAACAAATTTGATAATTTTGAATATATGATAATTTCGAAATGGATTTGATTTTTTTTTGTAGCGAATATATGATGATTTCGAAATGGATTTGATTTTTTTAAAACGAATATGATATTTTGATATCAAGTGTAAATTGTTTTCGAAATATAAAAGAACCAACCAGTGTGTAAAATGACGATTGGTTGTTAAAGAGACCGGGGCCTCTTATTGGAATACTCTCTTTCAATATTGGAACCACTTTGACAACCGTGTACGCGGTTGATGATATCTAGAATGTAGTGGTTGAATTGGCGATGTTTACTGGAATGAAGTAAGAGAACGATGAAGGATAGCCTTGACATTCGTGTCATAATTAAAATGACTAAAACAGGAGCCTATGTCTGGCCAATGAGGTTAGCTACCTCTAGCGACGTTGATCCCTCGTATTATTATTGTGGTTTCGGATTCGATGGGTGCACCTTATTTGTCGTTTGGATTGACTGTCGCGGTCGGCCATGGATGGTTTACGACCAGTCAGAAAAGGGTAAACTGGTAGAATCCTACCTTGGGCATTGCCTCACGTGCCTTGTCATATTTATCCCTATACGAACCTATTACGATTTTGGTTTAAAACCGTAAAATGTGTTAAGGTGGATCAATGTAAAGCCTTAACGTTATTTTGATAGTTATTTTACTGATAGACATTATCTATTATAGCGTATACTATTATATATAAATAGTTTAACGGATCCTTAGGAGATGAAAATCCCGTAACATCTCTTAAGTTTGTGCACTCAGATTTGTGATATTGATTTGACTTACATAAGAGTATTTTAGTCCTGACTTGAGTGTTTTGTCTTTTCATTACGCTCGGGTCAGTCCTGAGTTTTTTTTCAGTGTATTGAAGACTATTCTTTGGAGGACGAAGATGGAGTTTTGGTATATTACTATTATTATTACCTCATGTATCATTCTATTCTGTTGTATTGATTATGTATCCCTGATGTATATATATAACTCTGATAAATGCGTACAGATTATAATCAAATGTATAGTAAACAGCTTCATGAACTGTTATTTGATTATTATATTTTATCGTTTTCGCTGTGAGATTCTGTGTTTGTTTTTTTCTTCTTTTCTTATATTTCTTATTTAACCCTAATTGATTATCTACGTTTCAGATTATTTAAGTCAGACATGTGTGGATTATTGTTGGTTTAAACATTCTGAAATGTGGGTCGTCATAGTTGGTATCAGAGCGAAGGTTTAGCGATAACCTTGGCTTTGTGGCATTTGACTCATTAGAGATAGGGTAGTAATACTCTAGAATGAGTCTGTTTGAGTGTATATATATGAGAGAGCATACTTGTTAGTGTTATAAAATGTTTTATATTGTGTTTACTTATCCGTTGAGTTGTTTATGAATTCTGTTCGGTGTGCGGGACGCCGTGTCATCGGTAGGGGTTTCTAAACACTTAAACGAGGCAAGTCGACATAATATTGTTTTAAAAATTGGGTAAATGAAATAATTTTTCCTGACTTATATTATATACATATCAAATGATAATATATTAATTAGCATCCATTACTGGTTGAATTAAAATAAAACTAATGCTTAGTGAATTTTATTTTATAAAGCATTGATAATTAAATTGAATTGAAATATAATTGCAATAAGAATTAGTTAAAATAACCAAGTGTAAATTAATGAAATATTTTGGTAATAGGTTAAGGAAATTTTCATGAGTATATTTATAATCAAGCTCATATATAGAAATGATTAAATAAAAGAATTTTGGAATCTAAAATCCTTTTGTTTTCAAAACTGTTTTCCAAAGCCTTAAAAATTTAATAAATAGTATTATTTGAAACTGTTTTGACTAAAATATTTTTGAATAAATAGAAGTATTAAACTCGCTTGGTCGCTGGGAAATAATTCTGGGGATGACTGCAGCATCGCCAATATTCATTTCCGGGCTTCTGGGTGAGAATTGCTACCAGAAGAAATTTATTTTTGATTAAAACAAGTTTTGATTATGAAAGAAAATATTTTAAGTATGAATTAATAAATATGTGAAAATTGTTTGAACCTATACTTGAATAGTATATAAGAAATAAGTTATAACTTATAAATTTGAATAGGAAAATGAAACCGAATTTAAAATGGTTAAAATTTTGGTTAAGAAAAATAATTAACTTAAGAAATATTAAATTGATAGAGTTAGTGAAATGAAGTTAATAAATTAACAAAATGGAGTTTTGAATGAATAAATGCATAATTTGTAGATTTAAGAATATTAAGCTAAAGAAAAAGAAAAATTTAAATTTGTAAATTTGGAAAATGAGAATGATAAGAAAATATAAAAAGAGAGTGAAATAAATGAGAAGTGGATTAAAATGAAATGAAGTTTAACTTAATAACTTGAATTGGATATTAAATGAAACCAGATAAATCAGTAAAGTGGATTAATTTCATTTGAGCTATAAAATGAATTAAAAATGAATATGGACTTGAATTTTTAAAATGAAATGTAATTTAAGTGTGAAAGAAATAAAATAAAATAAAATGAATATTGGTTAATTGAATAAAAAGGCATTGAATTCAAATTAGTTACTTGAAATCAACATGTACTGGAATCCATATATTTTTGAATCTATATACTGGACAGCCAAGTATATATAAAACTTTGTATACTTATTTAAAATTCACATATACCACTTTGTATCTTCAAAAATCTAAAACACTCAAAATTATATGTGATCAACAATATCAAAGTGTAGCCTCCAGTTCCTTATTGCCAGCATAGCTGTAACCGAGATTAAATGCACGAGCTGTTCAACTGGAGACGATATAAATCAATTATAAACAAACTCAATCTTTGGAATAGGCTAAATTATAGCTTATGCCCATCAACTAGCTAGATAATATGTTATAGGGTTCCATCTATAATGAAAATCCATCTATAAACATCATTACTGTGTATGAAAATTAGTTGCAGAGACTATTGGTTACTATGCCACAGATCCATGTATAGGTTGTCTCTTGTATGTGTTGTCCGGAAAGAGGAGGACTTAATGATTATTCGTTTAGACATTGAAGTGAGTTTAAGCATAGTCAACATCTAATAATTTATTTGATTGTTTTAAATTTTTATTTATAATCTGTACTGAATTATATAGTAAATGGCTTGATGTGTCTGCCTGGCAAGCATATTAATCAATTAATATTCATTTAGTTGAACATTGTATTAGTTTGAGAATGTTATTTAGCCAAACATTCACCTTTCAGTTTGCATAGCTTATTTAATAACTATTTAGCCCACATAAAAAAAATAGTAGCCAGTGAAATAGAGGTAAGTATGTTACATGGTTAGATACTTTATTTTATTTCTTTTGCATGTTGCATATAGCTATAAATGAATTGTAAACATAGATAATTAAGTCTTGAAGAAGTCCTTGAACTTGCATTTAGAATAGGAATTTCCATATTTTCCTACAGAACAATAAAAATGTTGATCAACATGAACCCAATAAGAACTTGATTACCTATAGGAAAGTAATAAAGATTTAAAAGGAAAAAAAAGTGTCTGTATATGCATAAGTTTACTTTGTGGCTTAAGCTGAAAGTTTTAACTAGACAAGACTTCTTTTCATAGTTTTATTCCTTGTTTTTTTTCTAGTCTTTATGATTAACCACTAATCTGAATTTGGTACCTAAAGATTTCTAGTTCTTCATATAACAGAGATCTTGAAAAATATCACGATTAAAAATCTATAAGAAAAAATATATATACAAAATACAAAACTGGCAGTGTGAGCCGAACCTCACTTTCCATGTCCTACCATGATATGTTGAGTGTTGCCAAACTTTTTAATCCATTTTTGATAATCTATTTTATTGTCATAGATGCAGGGCTCATGTGAATTATACAATTAACTGATTTAGCGCCATTTCCATCACGATTAGAACAATCAGCATAGTAGCAATTAAGAAACTTCAATTCAAGATTATTATTATTTTTTCAAAATTTAAATAGATTAAATTTGAACTTTAGAATTCTCGTTGTCTTTAATTTCTACATTTTAAACAAATTAAAATGTTAATGAAATGTTAATGAAATGTTAATAGAAATGGAAGTGTATGTATTAAAATGTTGACATTGCATAATAGTATGAATAAAATTTGCATGAATATGATTGTTTGATTGTTTCTTTTATTGCATGGCTATGTTTTCTTATATGGATGTTGTATAGTTATGTTATATATTGATTTTCCATTTCATATACATATTCTCATCTTTTTTGAGTGTTTAGTAGGTACGGAAGGGCGTATGTTAGTTTTAGAGCTCGCTTGCGCGTATTTTGCTTGCTTAATACGAGCGAACTCGCTCGTATTATAAATAATAAAGTACGTATCTCGGATTTCATACCGCGATTTTATATTTTTGCCCTTCGGGATGCCTCATCATTGGGATGAGATGTATATTTGATATATATTGGTTATATTTGTGTTATATATTGAATTGTACAAATTTTCCAATCGAGCCGCGCAAGGAGACTTCGCCAAAATTTTCCGTAAATCCGGGAGTTAGAAAATTTTTGAAGTTTTAAAAATTTGATAACTTGTTTATATATATAAGTTATATTTTCCGTAAATCAGATATTTGAGTGGCGTAGTTGAAGCGTAGTGATAGTTTCGCAAATAAGATTGTTAGGTTTTATAAGTTATTGTTTAAATAAAATATATCAAGTGTTAAATTCTGTACTTAACGCCTTTTCGAGACGAAAAGTTTTGAGTGGGGGAGTATGTAACGAACCGTATTTTTGGCTATTTTAAATTATTAAATTTTGTGTACTTATTGGATAAATATGGATAGAAATAAAAAATTTAATGATTTATTAATATTGGTTTATTGGATAATTAAATCGTTTAAAATTTAATATTACAAATTATTTGAATATTTAAATTCTGAATTTAATATGATAGAAAATAATGTCGTAAGTTGGTTTAAATTTTATATAAATAAAAATTAAGATGGTTAACATTTAAAATTGGATTTAAATGTGGAAAATTAGAAATTGAAATTCTATATTTCAAATTGACGGGTAAAAATAACCATTTCGGCAACAGTCTCGGATTTCGACGAAACTAGTTTCATCGGATCCGTAATAGTGAATTATTGTAATATTTCAACTTTCATAGCAATCGGACTTATTGTTTGGCCGTGCGAGCTTGAAACGCGTAGGAATTTGATTTAGAATTTAATTAAAATAATTGACTTTGAAAAGCTATCTTTCACATACGATCGAATTAGGCCCCGATACTAGTTCCATTGCGTTCGAAATGTGGGTAAAACCTTATAAACGCCAAGCGGCACGTTTCGTATGGAGCTCGAGGAATTTCATACGTCTTAGGCTAGATATTTTCAAATTAAATAATAATATTTATATTTCTTATCTCTTATTTGTTCACGCCACAACCTACTTGTTCTCACCCATACTCGCTCAATCCCCTCTTCTCTCGTTCAAATTGAAATTCAATCTTTTAAATTAAAAACGCAGATCAACATTTTATATAAAAAAAACGAACGACATAAAAAAGGGGAAACGCGTAAGGGCCTGAGGTGCCGGTATTCGAACGGCGATTTGGGCTTCTCAATCTGGAAGCACGATCGCACGCGGCGCGCGACACGCAATGAGAAGGAGGGCGACACGGCGAGGCATCGGCGCTGGGAAGAATACTGGCGAGGGGGGGACGGCGGCTCTGGGGAAGGCCACGTTCGCTGATTTAGGGTTTGGTTTGACTGTGTTTTGGTTGCGCGGTTGTGAGAGGAGCACCGTGAGGCGCGTACGATGGCGTGCCTAGGTGGATCTCCGGTGGTCCTTGGTTGAGCGTATGGAGAAGGGACGATCGCGACGATGGATTTCTGCGTGTTCCTAGGGCACGAGCGTGAAGATGAGACGGAGATTTAATCACGTGATTAAACTAAGATGGGTAATCATCTTAATATTTTTGTGTTAATTAAGTTATAATTTATTTCAAATGTTTCTTAATTCGTACTGTATTCACATGAGGTTGGATTTGATTGTCATTGACACGTGGAAATCGGGACGATGTCATCTACATTGTGAAGCTGGATTCGAAATTGTTTGAAAGTTTGGGGTTTTTCCGATTCAATCCAAGGTGAGTGTTTTACGCTCACAATTGATTGAAATACTTTTATGTTAGCTAAATTTATTTCGTGAAGTGACTGAAAATTTATTGATCGCTGATTGATAAGTTTAATTGATATTTAATTGACATCCGAATTAAATGATGAATTTTAAAATCGACAATTGAAATTGAATAAGAATTTAACTGCTAGTAAAATTTCCAAAGTGAAGATAATTGGTCGATCATTATGATTATTGACTGGTTGGATGATTGGTTGTGATGGATGTTATTGGTTGATATTTGGTTGTTTATGTATTTTGATATATCATGCTATCATCTCGTATACTGTTTATTGCACATAAAACTGTAAACTGAATTATTTCGAATAAATTAAGAAATAGGTTGAAATGATATATACATATGACATCTATTTGGATTGAAATGATATATATCCATCCTCGAAATTAAATTGAAATAATTATCCACTTGGCCATGGGTTAGAAAATTATATACAGACACCGGGTTGGTTAAATTAAATGATTTTAAAAGTTGTTTTGAAATTATTTAAAAGAATTGATTTTAAGAATAAAATCCAATTTATGGAAAATTAATTATTTTGAATTGGAGCTTGAAATGTTGAAATTATAACTTGGTAAACGAAATTGTTTAATTAATCGAAGTTTAGATTTTTTTTTATAAAAAAAAAATTTGAAATACGGCATAAATTTTCGAAAGTTGATTTGTTTTAAAGGATTGGATTTTTATTCGAACTTTGAATATTTCTAAGAAAAATTGATATGAAATGGTATTTCAAGTTTGAGTTTGGAATTGAAAATTTGGATTTAAAATTTGTTATTGAAAGTAAATTTGATTTAAGTGTTTAAATCGATATTTTGAAATCGAATTTGGAATTGGAACTGAAATTGAAAATTAATTTGAAATTGGAATTTGAATTAATTTGGAATTGGAATTGGAAATTAATTTGAAATTGAGATTTAAATTAATTTGGAAATGGAAATTTAAATTGAAAGAAATTTGTGAATTGGAATCGAAATTTATGTGGAATTGAAATTTATTCGAGTTGGAATCGGAAATTAATCGATTAAATAGAAATGGAATTTTGAATTGATTTGGGTAGGAAATTCGGAAGTTGACTGGTTTGACTTTGGAATTATTTTAAAATGAATATTTTAGTATAAATGATTTAAAAATTTATATTTTATAAATATTCAAATTATTTGATTTTCCAAACTATTTTACTATGTAAACCATTTTTATATTCAAATTATTTTTTATTAAACTATTTAAATATTTTCTATTAAACTATTTTTAATTATTTAACTATTTTAAACTATTTAAACTATTTTCTAAAATTCAAACTGGTAAAAGGGACGGAAATGTTTATATTTAAACCTTGCATATAAATACGAACTAGGTTAAAGTGGAGATTATAACCTAAGTTGAATTCGAATATAATTTTGGAAGTGAAATCGATTTATCGGACAAATTTGATAATTTTGAATATATGATAATTTCGAAATGGATTTGATTTTTTTTGTAGCGAATATATGATGATTTTGAAATGGATTTGATTTTTTTTAAACGAATATGATATTTTGATATCAAGTGTAGATTGTTTTCGAAATATAAAAGAACCAACCAGTGTGTAAAATGACGATTGGTTGTTAAAGAGACCGGAGCCTCTTTTTGGAATACTAACTTTCAATATTGGAACCACTTTGACAACCGTGTACGCGGTTGATGATATCCAGAATGTAGTGGTTGAATTGGCAACGTTTACTGGAATGAAGTAAGAGAACGATGATGGATAGCCTTGACATTCGTGTCATAATTAAAATAACTAAAACAGGAGCCTATGTCTGGCCAATGAGGTTAGCAACCTCTAGCGACGTTGATCCCTCGTATTATTATTGTGGTTTCGGATTCGATGGGTGCACCTTATTTGTCGTTTGGATTGATTGTCGCGGTCGGCCACGGATGGGTTACGACTAGCCAGAAAAAGGGTAAACTGGTAGAATCCTACCTTGGGCATTGCCTCATGTGCCTTGTCATATTTATCCCTATACGAACCTATTACGATTTTGGTTTAAAACTGTAAAATGTGTTAAGGTGGATCAATGTAAAGCCTTAACGCTATTTTGATATTTATTTTACTGATAGACATTATCTATTATAGCGTATACTATTATATATAAATAGTTTAACGGATCATTAGGAGATGAAAATCCCATAACATCTCTTAAGTTTGTGCACTCAGATTTGTGATATTGATTTGACTTACATAAGAATATTTTAGTCCTGACTCGAGTGTTTTGTCTTTTCATTACGCTCGGGTCAGTCCCGAGTTTTTTTTCAGTGTATTGAAGACTATTCTTTGAAGGACGAAGATGGAGTTTTGGTATATTACTATTATTATTACCTCATGTATCATTCTATTCTGTTGTATTGATTATGTACCCCTGATGTATATATATAACTCTAATAAATGCGTATAGATTATAATCAAATGTATAGTAAACAGCTTCATGAACTGTTATTTGATTATTATATTTTATCGTTTCCGCTGTGAGATTCTGTGTTTGTTTTTTTCTTCTTTTCTTATTTTCCTTATTTAACCCTAATTGATTATCTACGTTTCAGATTATTTAAGTCATACATGTGTGGATTATTGTTGGTTTAAACATTCTGAAACGTGGGTCGTCACAGTTGGTATCAGAGCGAAGGTTTAGCGATAACCTTGGCTTTGTGGCATTTGACTCATTAGAGATAGGGTAGTAATACCCTAGAATGAGTCTGTTTGAGTGTATATATATGAGAGAGCATACTTGTTAGTGTTATAAAATGTTTTATATTGTGTTTACTTATCCGTTGAGTTGTTTATGAATTCTGGTCGGTGTGCGGGACGCCGTGTCATCGATAGGGGTTTCTAAACACTTAAACGAGGCAAGTTGACATAATATTGTTTTAAAAATTGGGTAAATGAAATAATTTTTCCTGACTTATATTATATACATATAAAATGATAATATATTAATTATCATCCATTACTGGTTGAATTAAAATAAAACTAATGCTTAGTGAATTTTATTTTATAAAGCATTGATAATTAAATTGAATTGAAATATAATTGCAATAAGAATTAGTTAAAATGTCCAAGTGTAAATTAATGAAATATTTTGGTAATAGGTTAAGGAAATTTTCATGAGTATATTTATAATCAAGCTCATATATAGAAATGATTAAAAAAAAGAATTTTGGAATCTAAAATCCTTTTGTTTTCAAAACTGTTTTCCAAAGCTTTAAAATTTTAATAAATAGTATTATTTGAAACTGTTTTGACTAGAAATATATTTGAAATTATTTTTGAATAAATAGAAGTATTAAACTCGCTTAGTCGCTGGGAAATAATTCTTGGGGATGACTGCAGCATCGCCAGTATTCATTTCCGGGCTTCTGGGTGAGAATTGCTACTAGAAGAAATTTATTTTTGATTAAAACAAGTTTTGATTATGAAAGAAAATATTTTAAGTATGAATTAATAAATATGTACAAATTTTTTGAACCTATACTTGAATAGTATATAAGAAATAAGTTATAACTTATAAATTTGAATAGGAAAATGAAACCGAATTTAAAATGGTTAAAATTTTGGTTAAGTAAAATAATTAACTTAAGAAATATTAAATTGATTGAATTAGTGAAATGAAGTTAATAAATTAACAAAATGGAGTTTTGAATGAATAAATGCATAATTTGTAGATTTAAGAATATTAAGATAAAGAAAAAGAAAAATTTAAATTTGTAAATTTGGAAAATGAGAATGATAAGAAAATATAAAAAGAGAGTGAAATAAATGAGAAGTGGATTAAAATGAAATGAAGTTTAACTTAATAACTTGAATTGGATATTAAATGAAACCAGATAAATTAGTAAAGTGGATTAATTTCATTTGAGCTATAAAATGAATTAAAAATGAATATGGACTTGAATTTTTAAAATGAAATGTAATTTAAGTGTGAAAGAAATTAAATAAAATAAAATGAATATTGGTTGATTGAATAAAAAGGCATTGAATCCAAATTAGTTACTTGAAATCAACATGTACTGGAATCCATATATTTTTGAATCTATATATTGGACAGCCAAGTATATATAAAACTTTATATACTTATTTAAAATTCACATATACCACTTTGTATCTTCAAAAATCTAAAACACCCAAAATTATATGTGATCAACAATATCAAAGTGTAGCCTCCAGTTCCTTATTGCCAGCATAGTTGTAACCGAGATTAAATGCACGAGCTGTTCAACTGGAGACGATATAAATCAATTATAAACAAACTCAATCTTTGGAATAGGCTAAATTATAGCTTATGCCCATCAACTAGCTAGATAATATGTTATAGGGTTCCATCTATAATGCAAATCCATCTATAAACATCATTACTGTGTATGAAAATTAGTTGCAGAGACTATTGGTTGCTATGCTACAGATCCATGTATAGGTTGTCTGTAGACATTGAAGTGAGTTTAAGCATAGTCAACATCTAATAATTTATTTGATTGTTTTAAATTTTTATTTATAATCTGTACTGAATTATATAGTAAATGGCTTGATGTGTCTTCCTGGCAAGCATATTAATCAATTAATATTCATTTAGTTGAACATTGTATTAGTTTGAGAATGTTATTTAGCCAAACATTCACCTTTCAGTATAGATTATTTAATAACTATTTAGCCCACAAAAAAAAAATAGTAGCCAGTGAAATAGAGGTAAGTATGTTACATGGTTAGATACTTTATTTTATTTCTTTTGCATGCTGCATATAGCTATAAATGAATTGTAAACATAGATAATTAAGTCTTGAAGAAGTCCTTGAACTTGCATTTAGAATAGGAATTTCCATATTTTCCTATAGAACAATAAAAATGTTGATCAACATGAACCCAATAAGAACTTGATTACCTATAGGAAAGTAATAAAGATTTAAAAGGAAAAAAAAGTGTCTGTATATGCATAAGTTTACTTTGTGGCTTAAGCTGAAAGTTTTAACTAGACAAGACTTCTTTTCATAGATTTATTCCTTGTTTTTTTTTTCTAGTCTTTATGATTAACCACTAATCTGAATTTGGTACCTAAAGATTTCTAGTTCTTCATATAACAGAGATCTTGAAAAATATCACGATTAAAAATCTAGAAGAAAAAATATATAAAAAAAATACAAAACTGGCAGTGTGAGCCGAACCTCACTTTCCATGTCCTACCATGATATGTTGAGTGCTGCCAAACTTTTTAATCCATTTCTGATAATCTATTTTATTGTCATAGATGCAGGGCTCATGTGAATTATACAATTAACTGATTTAGCGCCATTTCCATCACGATTAGAAGAATCAGCATAGTAGCAATTAAGAAACTTCATTTCAAGATTATTATTATTTTTTCAAAATTAAAATAGATTAAATTTGAACTTTAGAATTCTCGTTGTCTTTAATTTCTACATTTTAAACAAATTAAAACGTTAATGAAATGTTAATAGAAATGGAAGTGTATGTATTGAAATGTTGACATTGCATAATAGTATGAATAAAATTTGCATGAATATGATTGTTTGATTGTTTCTTTTATTGCATGGCTATGTTTTCTTATATGGATGTTGTATAGTTATGTTATATATTGATTTTCCATTTCATATACATATTCTCATCTTTTTTGAATGTTTAGTAGGTACGGAAGGGCGTATGTTAGTTTTAGAGCTCGCTTGTGCGTATTTTGCTTGCTTAATACGAGCGAACTCGCTCGTATTATAAATAATAAGGTACGTACCTCGGATTACATACCGCGATTTTATATTTTTGCCCTTCGGGATGCCTCATCATTGGGATGAGATGTATATTTGATATATATTGGTTATATTTGTGTTATATATTGAATTGTACAAATTTTCCGATCGAGCCACGCAAGGGAGACTTTGCCAAAATTTTCCGTAAATCCGGGAGTTAGAAAAATTTTGAAGTTTTAAAAATTTGATAACTTGTTTATATATATATAAGTTATATTTTCCGTAAAACTGATATTTGAGTGGCGTAGTTGAAGCGTAGTAATAGTTTCGCAAATAAGATTGTTAGGTTTTATAAGTTATTGTTTAAATAAAATATATCAAGTGTTAAATTCTGTACTTAACGCCTTTTCGAGGACGAAAAGTTTTGAGTGGGGGAGTATGTAACGAACCGTATTTTTGGCTATTTTAAATTATTAAATTTTGTGTACTTATTGGATAAATATGGATAGAAATAAAAAATTTAATGATTTATTAATATTGGTTTATTGGATAATTAAATCGTTTAAAATTTAATATTACAAATTATTTGAATATTTAAATTCTGAATTTAATATGATAGAAAATAATGTCGTAAGTTGGTTTAAATTTTATATAAATAAAAATTAAGATGGTTAACATTTAAAATTGGATTTAAATGTGGAAAATTAGAAATTGAAATTCTATATTTCAAATTGACGGGTAAAAATAACCATTTCGGCAACAGTCTCGGATTTCGACGAAACTAGTTTCATCGGATCCGTAATAGTGAATTATTGTAAGATTTCAACTTTCATAGCAATCAGACTTATCGTTTGGCCGTGCGAGCTTGAAATGTGTAGGAATTTAATTTCAAATTTAATTAAAATAATTGACTTTGAAAAGCTATCTTTCACATACGATCAAATTAGGCCCCGATACTAGTTCCATTGCGTTCGAAATGAGGGTAAAACCTTATAAACGCCAAGCGGCACGTTTCGTATGGAGCTCGAGGAATTTCAGACGTCTTAGGCTAGATATTTTCAAATTAAATAATAATATTTATATTTCTTATCTCTTATTTGTTCACGCCACAACCTACTTGCTCTCCCCCATACTCGCTCAATCCTCTCTTCTCTCGTTCAAACTGAAATTCAATCGTTTAAATTAAAAACGCAGATCAACATTTTATATAAAAAAACGAACGACATAAAAAAAAGGGGAAACGCGTAAGGGCCTGAGGTGCCGGTATTCGAGCGGCGATTTGGGCTTCTCAATCTGGAAGCACGATCGCACGCGGTACGCGACACGCAATGAGAAGGAGGGCGACACGGCGAGGCATCGGCGCTGGAAAGAATACTGGCGACGGGCGGACGACGGCTCTGGGGAAGGCCACGTTCGCTGATTTAGGGTTTGGTTCGACTGTGTTTTGGTTGCGCGGTTGTGAGAGGAGCACCGCGAGGCGCGTACGATGGCGTGCCTAGGTGGATCTCCAGTGGTCCTTGGTTGAGCATATGGAGAAGGGACGATCGCGACGATGGATTTCTGCGTGTTCCTAGGGCACGAGCGTGAAGATGAGAGGAAGATTTAATCACGTGATTAAACTAAGATGGGTAATCATCTTAATATTTTAGTGTTAATTAAGTTATAATTTATTTCAAATGTTTCTTAATTCGTACTGTATTCACATGAGGTTGGATTTGATTGTCATTGACACGTGGAAATCGGGACGATGTCATCTACATTGTGAAGCTGGATTCGAAATTGTTTGAAAGTTTGGGGTTTTTCCGATTCAATCCAAGGTGAGTGTTTTACGCTCACAATTGATTGAAATACTTTAATGTTAACTAAATTTATTTCGTGAAGTGACTGAAAATTTATTGATCGCTGATTGATAAGTTTAATTGATATTTAATTGACATCCGAATTAAATGATGAATTTTAAAATCGACAATTGAAATTGAATAAGAATTTAACTGCTAGTAAAATTTCCAAAGTGAAGATAATTGGTCGATCATTATGATTATTGACTGGTTGGATGATTGGTTGTGATGGATGTTATTGGTTGATATTTGGTTGTTTATGTATTTTGATATATCATGCTATCATCTTGTATACTGTTTATTGCACATAAAACCGTAAACTGAATTATTTCGAATAAATTAATAAATAGGTTGAAATGATATATACCTATGACATCTATTTGGATTGAAATGATATATATCCATCCTTGAAATTAAATTGAAATAATTATCCACTTGGCCATGGGTTAGAAAATTATATACGGACACCGGGTTGGTTAAATTAAATGATTTTAAAAGTTGTTTTGAAATTATTTAAATGAATTGATTTTAAGAATAAAATCCAATTTATGGAAATTTAATTATTTTGAATTGGAGCTTGAAATGTTGAAATTATAACTTGGTAAACGAAATTGTTTAATTAATCGAAGTTTAGTTTTTTTTTATAATTTTTTTTTGAAATATGGCATAAATTTTCGAAAGTTGATTTGTTTTAAAGGATTGGATTTTTATTCGAACTTTGAATATTTCTAAGAAAAATTGATATGAAATGGTATTTCAAGTTTGAGTTTGGAATTGAAAATCTGGATTTAAAATTTGTTATTGAAAGTAAATTTGATTTAAGTGTTTAAATCGATATTTTGAAATCGAATTTGGAATTGGAACTGAAATTGAAAATTAATTTGAAATTGGAAATTAATTTGAAATTGAGATTTAAATTAATTTGGAAATGGAAATTTAAATTGAAAGAAATTTGTGAATTGGAATCCAAATTTATGTGGAATTGAAATTTATTCGAGTTGGAATCGGAAATTAATCGATTAAATAGAAATGGAATTTTGAATTGATTTGGGTAGGAAATTCGGAAGTTGACTGGTTTGACTTTGGAATTATTTTAAAATGAATATTTTAGTATAAATGATTTAAAAATTTATATTCTATAAATATTCAAATTATTTGATTTTCCAAACTATTTTACTATGTAAACCATTTTTATATTCAAATTATTTTTGATTAAACTATTTAAATATTTTCTATTAAACTATTTTTAATTATTTAACTATTTTAAACTATTTAAACTATTTTCTAAAATTCAAACTGGTAAAAGGGACGGAAATGTTTATATTTAAACCTTGGATATAAATACGAACTAGATTAAAGTGGAGATTATAACCTAAGTTGAATTCGAATAAAATTTTGGAAGTGAAATCGATTTATCGGACAAATTTGATAATTTTGAATATATGATAATTTTGAAATGGATTTGATTTTTTTTGTAGCGAATATATGATGATTTCGAAATGGATTTGATTTTATTTAAACGAATATGATATTTTGTGTGACATCCCGGAATTTTGGCAATATCAATTTAATAATCTGTGATAAATATTAAATTGATTTGATATATTATTAAATTATAAGATCTGAATTAATATTTTTCTTCTGATAAATATTTAATTGATTTGAAATATCTTTGGATTATAACATTTGAATTGGTACTTTTCACTTAATTAATATCGTATTGTGAATTATATCTTTTAAAACTAATAAATTATTTTCTATTTATTTTATATATATTGGTATATATCATAGATAGGGAAGTTTTGTTTTAAATTTAAGCGATAAATTTGTTTTCAAATTTCTAATATATATATATATATATTCTAGTGATTTGGAAATTATTGTTTATTTCGAAAATAAGTTTTTCAAAGCTATTAAATTCACAAATATATTGTTTTAAATATTGTAGATAAATGTTTGAATTGTTTTGAGCTATTTCTAACTTTGGTTCAAATTTATAATTATTAACAAAAGAATTTTATTTTTTTTCTTTTTAAAGTATTGCTTGTTAAAAATTTATAGTTTAAATGTATATATGTTATAAATTCAATTTTGGTCAAATAATATTTTAGCATATATTATGAAATAAGTAATGTGAATAAAAGAATAATTTCTTGGTTTAAATTATTATTTTTATTTGATAAGTGAATTTTTATAATATAAATAAATAAAATGTTCAAATAGAAATACAATATGATAATACGCATAACAAATACGCAGATTGAAATAACAAGTGAAACAAATATACGTGAGTAAAATTTTATAGTTGTATATTGTAAATACACATTAATATAATAAAACAACATATTTAAATAACATCCATTTCATTTTATAATTAAACAATATATTAGAATAATATTGAAAATAAGTAATAAAACAAATATTTAGACAAGAAAGTAAAAATCAAAATGTAAATTAAGTCAAACTACTATACAATAATGCAAGTAAAAGTATATATAAGTGATTTTATAGTTTGTAAATTTCAAAACAATATATTAAAATAACAATAAAACAAATATACCATGTAATCAAACAACATCCATTACACGTTATAAATATACTAGAGTAACATTTTTAAATTGTTAAAATGTAAAACAGGCCTGCATAGTCAATTGAACCAAGAAAAATATAACTAAAGTTGTACAGGATAACATCAAAACAAATGGATGGTTCGAATATAAACATGCCTGCAATACTTAAGGAAACAAAAGCAAAATATAAAATAAAGATGAAACATACCTGTAGCTTGTAAATGAAGTTTCAAGTAAGTATAAAATGTAAGATATGTGTAAAATAATAACATTTAAGTACAAAAGCATTAAATACTAGTCATGCAAACATCTGCTCTAGCTCACAAAAATGAAAATCTCGGCCACCAAACCAGAGAAAAATCTCTGAAAAATTTGTACAACTTGTACACTATTTTATATAAAGATTATACCCTGTTTCATTTTTCAACCTGTAAAACTACTTCTTCCCATCACCCTTTTATTTCTTTCGAGTCAACTAAAACTAAGCTACAAATTCATTTAAGTCAAAACAAGATTCTAAAATCATTAAATACAACTAAACATCAATAACTACAACAAAGTGGAGAAACAAAATGGCAAGAAGATCAGAGTGGAAAACATTTCCAGTTTTCAGGGAATTCAAAACTAATGCTCTGTCTTTTACAAAATGGTGAGTAACAATTTTTACTAAATGAACTTAAGTGTTAATTTAGTTGCTTGTTTTATTCTGGAGATAAGTGTGTTTGCATGCCATAATTAAAGTTCATTACTGGTATAACATGTGAGTAACATTTTGATAATTATTTAAGTTAAACATGGTTGCCTAATTTAGTATGATTTTTGTTGCCTGATTGTCTCTGGAAGTAAGATGGCCTGTGTATATTTATAAGAATATTTGTGTGTATATGGATGAATGATGTGTGCATATATGCTGATGTCTGTAATGTCTCTGTTTTCCAAAGTCAAGTCCAGTTTTTTTTTATTTAAATCCCCTACCTCTTGATCGAATCATTGTTATGATTTAAGTTGTAAACAAAAATTATTTGTATGATCATAAGTTTAAGTATAAAAATTTAATTAAGTGAAAACAAATTTAAACTTGCCCTGGAAACTAAATGGATGGGAAGACAGGAGTTTTGTTCAAAATTTAAATCCTCTAATTCATAAATTTGGGCTGTAAATCTGAAACCTTATAGGAAAACATGATTTTTAAAACAGAAAACACAATTTTTAACATTGAATTATGGGAGTAGTTCATGTTGTTCTCGAAATGGTGTTTGGGCTGTTTTCTGGTGAACGAGGCGATAGGGATGGCCAGGGTGGTAGCTGAAGGAAGTAGAATGATCTGGAACTTTGGCAAAAATGTCAGGTGGTGGATCAAGAGGTTGTGGTGGCGGAAGGAGGTCGATCTTGCCTGTAACCCTAGTTTTTCTGGGTAACGAAAGTTCGATCACCATGGCCAGTGTGGGTGAGCGAGCGCAACGAAACTCCGGGATATGGTAGCGGAGGAGTTTGTCGAGGTGTACACGAATTTTCATGTCATCTGATGGTCAGGGTCGCCTGGACGAGGATGTTTGGCCAGAGTTGTTTACCAGGTGGAGTTCGAGAGTGCTCGAGTTTGGTTGGAGTTTCGTGGTGCAGTTTCGTGGGTCGGAGTCGTCTTGGTGGTGGTTCGCCGAGGTGTCTGAAGGATCACCAGAGGTAGCGGCGGCGGGAATGACTTGTGCATGTGCACAAGGTTTGAACTGGTATCAGTTCGTATGAGTGGGGAAGAAGAAAGAATTCATCTCGAAGGAGTCTCGTGAAAACTGGATGATGGCTCGAGAAATTTTCTGGGTCGTACGCGAGTGATAAGTGTCTCCAGTAGTTAAACAAAGCAAGATTTTAAAAGAAAAGAAGGAAGAGGAAAAGCAGGGTGGTGTCTCGGGTTTTTCCAGAGCATTTTCATGATTTACCCGAGTTAAGCCAAGTCTGGACTCGAAGCAAAACAATGGGTTGCTCGAGAAATGTTGATTTACAGGGTTTGATAAAACCTGTCTTTGTTTTGTGTTCTTTTAACAAGCTTTGAATTTTAAAGTAAGTCTGATTTCAAAACAAATAAATAAACTTGATTTTGATAAATTCTTTATAAAGGAGTTGAAGCGAAAGTTAAATGATTTCATAACTAAATTTGCAAGTTGATTAGCGATGTACCTTTAAAGGCTAAAATTTTGAATAAATTAATTAAGTTTGTTAAAGTTTTCCTTATATATGCTCTCTATGTAAATATTCTTTACACTCATAATAAAAATATTTAAATTAGTTAATGTTTTAAAGGTGATTAAAGAATGTTATTGGAATAATTAATAAATTAAAGATTATTAAGTATTAGTTAAGAGATGATTAATAATGTAATTACCAAAGAGCTAATATCTGAATGAATCTGATTAAGTATAAGCTTTTAAGGTCAATTACTTAATGAAAGAAGTATGATTGATAAGTATAATTAATTTAAATGGGATTTATAAAAGGGTAGTGAATGGGTTAACCAATGATGGGTTAAAAGTTAATTAATGAATATGATTATATTTAATTAGATTAATTAATTAAATAATCAACATTGTATTTGTTTAAGTGAAACTAATTAGTGGAAATTAATTCAGGAATTAATTACTCATTTTGAGTATGGAGTAATTTGATTTATTTAGGTTAATTAACTTATTTTAATTAATCTGAATTAATCAAATTGGTAATGTGAAATGTATGATTACTCGGAGAAGTAATTGGTAAGTAATTACAGGACGTAATTAATGGGGTGATGTTTGTAAATAAAGTAATTGAAGTATAATTACTTTTTATAATTAATCAAGGGATTAATCGTAAATAATTAATTATGAAGTAATTAATTTATCTAATAAAGTAATTAAAGGAGTTAATTACTGATTTGATTAATCAAGGGTGATTTATATGATAGGTTGAATTAAAGATTAATTACTTTGATTTAACTAAATTAAATTGTAAGTATAATTCGAGATCATTAATTATTATAATTAATGTTGGAATTTGAAATAGATTTATTTGGAATAATTAATAAATGGAGAAATTCATTATTGTAACTAATTAAGTAATGTAACTAATTAAGTAATGTAATTAATTTTAGTTAATTTACAAATGAAGTAATGTTAAGATTAATCCCTATATTTGATTAAAGTAATTAATCTGTGAAAATAATTTAAGGATAATTACTTAAATGCCGTTGAAGATAATTAATCAGGGATGATTAATAAAAAAGAATAATGGGATGATGATTGATTAATTAATTAATAATTAATTATTATAGGCAAGTTTAATAATGATGAAATAATTAATTTAATTAACTTTAAATTAATTAAAGGTAAGGTAATTGATTTAATTCATTTTAAATTAATTACCAATGATGTAAATTATTATCCTTGCCTATGAATGGATGATGATATGGATTCCCATTGATTGATTGAAAACTCAGTTATGTGATGAGTAATCTCTGTTGTGATATGGATGCTTTGTTTAAGTGTGATATCATAGATTATCCATTTATGCTGATATATGAATCATCTATCTGTGATATTGTGATTTATCTATCTGTGTTGATATAGATAATTGGATTTAAATTGTTGTTAACCTTTAAAACAACTTGGCCTTAAAAGACACGTTTTGGATTTCGGTGAGACCGGGATCGGGTTTCCGTATTTGGAAGTTCGAAAACCACATCGATTCCAAAGTAACGTTAGGTCGTGAAATCCAAATGGAGCAAGTGAAGACTCGAGGTATAAGAACTATACGTCAGTATAACTCTGTGGGTGATTCCGTAATGAGTTTGACGGAGATAGTACTTATAGATTCGAGATGGTGATTCAGAGTGCAAGGGTTATTGTCGTTAACTCTGAGGGTGATTCCAAAATGAGTGTAACGAGATAATGCCTTCGGTTTCGTTCGAACCCAGAACGAACTTGTATGGATTGAATGCTTTCAGCACATCGTCAGGTGGACGATGAGCATTCTAAGTGATGAGTTCTGATAAAGGTAATCGTGACCTCAAGCCTCATCAACCGGGAATGGCTAAAACATGGGAGGTGCAGCAAAGCTTTGTGGGTAGCTCCCACTTGAGAGCGAGATTTTCCTCTGTCTAGATGTCCCTTTTTGTTTCGGTTGTGTGGGCAGTGGAGACGTCCAACTGCCGGGGTTGTCTCGTTTGGAGCTGTTCAGTAAGGAACGGGTCCGGCTTTGTGTTGCAGGGGACTTAGGGTGGGTCCTCGGTACGGTGATCTAGGCCACGTACTATGACGGGCGGTACCCCAGTAGCCCAGCCATTGTTGGAAACCCATTTTCCCTACGAGACCTTACGGTTTTGATTGTAAACCTAGTATGCTGGAATTTAATAGATGTAACAATTTCGGCTATTTCTTATTTTTTTGAAACCCTAGACACTATTATAATATCACTGGATTTCCTATCAAATGTTTTGGTTAGCGTAAGGTAAAAACTTACCCATGTTTATTTGTGGGGAGTCTTACGTGATACCCTTTGTTTCAAATGATTTTTAAAGTTAAACAACTTTAACTTGTTACTCATACCAGACCCATGTCTGACCCGAAGTTTATTTCTGTTTTTTTTTCATAAACTCTCGGGTACCCAAATTTTTACGGGTAGTCAAGGGATTCAGGTTAGCTTTGATGAATTCAGGAGGAGCAATGGAGCAGGAGGCTTCAGCGTGTAGATATATATATTGGTTCCGCTGTGTTAGTGTTTATTCTATATTCCGATGTGTTGTATCTCTATGATGTGTGAGTTGTATTGACTAGACAGGAGTTTATAACTGTCTAGTATGTGATGTATTATCTGTGTACTCTGATGTATATGATATTATGTAACATTTATGTGATATATTATATTTTATTCGTTCCGCTGTTGAGATTCTGTGTTTGTTTCTTCTTCTTTCTATCTTTTCTACTTTCTCACCTCTTTCTTTTCTTCAAAACGATACGTCTTCCTGGGCGTAGGAAGTCGGGTCGTGACAGTTTGTATCAAAGCACTAGGTTGAGCGAATACCTAGGCTCTTAAGTGATTTCTTTCTTGAGAGAGCGTATTTGTATTTTTGATATATATATTTACTTATTTATTTCTACCTATCGGTTGGGTTACCTGTTCAGGTTATCCAATAAAAGTATAAAGGTAAATAGGGTGGTGGTGTGTGTAACACGACTACCAATGGTTGAATTTGTTGAGATTGGAAGTGTATCTACCGAGACGGTATGGGGTCTACAGTTCGTCTCGAGTGAAATTGTGGTGTAAGAATTTTATTGAGTCTCTGAAGGAAATTTGTTAAGAATTCGGAGTCCAGCATTTAGGTGTAAGATGATCGCGCTCGTGTAAGCGGATTTTCGAGAGTTTGGATGGGGAGTTGGATCTGTCGGTTTGATAGAAGCAAGTAATGATATCTTGATCTCTCGAGATGTAGTAACTGTGTGATGAGACGCAGTGACTGTGGATGTCTCCGAAGATATTTTTTTGGGACGAGTTAACGAAGTGAGT
This sequence comes from Allium fistulosum, assembly GCA_030737815.1. Lineage (NCBI taxonomy): Eukaryota > Viridiplantae > Streptophyta > Magnoliopsida > Asparagales > Amaryllidaceae > Allium > Allium fistulosum. The sequence goes on along the minus strand of CM060905.1, from coordinate 44,619,504 downwards.
CTGTTTCGGTGTTGTGGCTGTGTTCAGCAGAATATATCTGTTGATTCGAAGTCCGAGTTTCTCAAAGAGCTTTGGATTAGGAATTCCTTGGCATTGGTGTCAGCAGTGTAGCTCGGTGTTTTCCGTGTGTTGGCAGAAAAGTTTCTAGCTTCGCAGTGAGTTCAGAAGCAGCAGTGTGGATCCATTTCTTCGATGGATTGATTAGTGAGCGTAGGCTGTCCTGTCGGGTAAAGGAGAGGACAGTTTTCTTTGAAAACAGGTTGGATTAATCGCGAAAGTGACTTGCGATAGTTAGAGCGTTCTCTTGTGTTTTAGAGATTCCTTTTCTGGACGTCTTCAGAAAGTCAGTACTTTATCAGCATCTGGAGATTTAGTTTGGTATCGACTGTATTCCAAGAGTGATACCGGTGGTTCAGCTTAGTAGTAGGATGTTATTGGAGGAACTTCTAGGTTTTCTCTTTGTGGATCTGTAGAACCATATTTCCGGATTAGTTGAGAGGCTTACCAGTTGTGATTGCTGACTGATGGTTACAAAGCCTAGGCCCGTCACAATTGGGTATCAGTGGAAAAGTTGTGTTTGTGTACATCTTCTACATTTTTATCTACCCATATCAGAGTTGTGCAGCGGAAGCAGTTGGAGTGTGTCTGCTTTTCTTTTCTGGAGAAGAGAAGTTGTTCTACGGATGATGGTAAGGATTGTGTTCTTGATTTTGGTTGATCTTGGGAAGATCACTCTACTGGATTGTTTTGGATTCAGATTGTTCTGAAAGGCATCAGCGGAGATTTAGCTGATTGGTAGTGATGAAGGCAGTTTTGGATCGTCCGAAGAGTTTGGTGAATAAGAGACGGAGGAAATTGGATTTCAGAATCGGAGATTTGATTTTTGATGAATTTTCTCTGATTAAAGGAGCTGTATAGTTGGGTAAGTCTGGGAATTAGTTCCGAGGTGTTCTGAATTTTCTCTGTATCCTGGAGAAGTTAAATGATTGTTCTTCTGGAGTGAATTGCCAGTTTGAATAGCTGTGATTCGTTGTGTTTCACGTGTCTCTGAGGGAGTATGTGTAAGATTCTATTTCTGATGTGGAACCAGAAGTTCAGAGAGTTTGGTTGTGAGTCTGACTCGTCTGTAGTCTGATATCCTGTCTTGTATTGTAGATCTCGAGGAGTAGAAACTCTATAGCTTAGTGGTATTGACTGGTTGGATTCTATAGAACGAGTAACCCGATACTTTTACTCGGGGAAACTCGAGAGAATCCTACTCGGAATTTTGTCTGAATAGATAGATTTGTTTGTTTGGATTATTGGTTGATATGGTTGTTAGCATCGATTGATATATGCATGTGTTTTAAAATTTAAAATCTTTAAATAAATTATTAAATTACCATTGTTTTAAATTTCGGGGACGAAATTCTTTTAAGGGGGGAGGAATATGACATCCCGGAATTTTGGCAATATCAATTTAATAATCTGTGATAAATATTAAATTGATTTGATATATTATTGGATTATAAGATCTGAATTAATATTTTTCTTCTGATAAATATTTAATTGATTTGAAATATCTTTGGATTATAACATTTGAATTGGTACTTTTCACTTAATTAATATCGTATTGTGAATTATATCTTTTAAAACTAATAAATTATTTTCTATTTATTTTATATATATTGGTATATATCATAGATAGGGAAGTTTTGTTTTAAATTTAAACGATAAATTTGTTTTCAAATTTCTAATATATATATATTCTAGTGATTTGGAAATTATTGTTTATTTCAAAAATAAGTTTTTCAAAGCTATTAAATTCACAAATATATTGTTTTAAATATTGTAGATAAATGTTTGAATTGTTTTGAGCTATTTCTAGCTTTGGTTCAAATTTATAATTATAACAAAAGAATTTTATTTTATTTTCTTTTTAAAGTATTGCTTGTTAAAAATTTATAGTTTAAATGTATATATGTTATAAATTCAATTTTGGTCAAATAATATTTTAGCAAATATTATGAAATAAGTAATGTGAATAAAAGAATAATTTCTTAGTTTAAATTATTTTTTTTATTTGATAAGTGAATTTTTATAATATAAATAAATAAAATGGTCAAATAGAAATAAAATATGATAATACGCATAACAAATACGCAGATTGAAATAACAAGTGAAACAAATATACGTGAGTAAAATTTTATAGTTGTATATTGTAAATACACATTAATATAATAAAACAACATATTTAAATAACATCCATTTCGTTTTATAATTAAACAATATATTAGAATAATATTGAAAATAAGTAATAAAACAAATATTTAGACAAGAAAGTAAAAATCAAAATGTAAATTAAGTCAAACTACAATACAATAATGCAAGTAAAAGTATATATAAGTGATTTTATAGTTTGTAAATTTCAAAACAATATATTAAAATAACAATAAAACAAATATACCAAGTAATCAAACAACATCCATTACACCTTATAAATATACTAGAGTAACATTTTTAAATTGTTAAAATGTAAAACAGGCCTGCATAGTCAATTGAACCAAGAAAAATATAACTAAAGTTGTACAGGATAACATCAAAACAAATGGATGGTTCGAATATAAACATGCCTGCAATACTTAAGGAAACAAAAGCAAAATATAAAATAAAGATGAAACATACCTGTAGCTTGTAAATGAAGTTTCGGGTAAGTATAAAATGTAAGATATGTGTAAAATAATAACATTTAAGTACAAAAGCATTAAATACTAGTCATGCAAACATCTGCTCTAGCTCACAAAAATGAAAATCTCGGCCACCAAACCAGAGAAAAATCTCTGAAAAATTTGTACAACTTGTACACTATTTTATATAAAGATTATACCCTATTTCATTTTTCAACCTGTAAAACTACTTCTTCCCATCACCCTTTTATTTCTTTCGAGTCAACTAAAACTAAGCTACAAATTCATTTAAGTCAAAACAAGATTCTAACATCATCAAATACAACTAAACATCAACAACTACAACAGAGTGGAGAAACAAAATGGCAAGAAGATCAGAGTGGAAAACATTTCCAGTTTTTAGGGAATTCAAAACTGATGCTTTGTCTTTTACAAAATGGTGAGTAACAATTTTTACTAAATGAACTTAAGTGTTAATTTAGTTGCTTGTTTTATTCTGGAGATAAGTGTGTTTGCATGCCATAATTAAAGTTCATTACTGGTATAACATGTGAGTAACATTTTGATAATTATTTAAGTTAAACATGGTTGCCTAATTTAGTATGATTTTTGTTTCCTGATTGTCTCTGGAAGTAAGATGGCCTGTGTATATTTATAAGAATATTTGTGTGTATATGGATGAATGATGTGTGCATATATGCTGATGTCTGTAATGTCTCTGTTTTCCAGAGTCAAGTCCAATTTTTTTTATTTAAATCCCCTACCTCTTGATCGAATCATTGTTATGATTTAAGTTGTAAACAAAAATTATTCGTATGATCATAAGTTTAAGTTTAAAAATTTAATAAAGTGAAAACAAATTTAAACTTGCCCTGGAAACTAAATGGATGGGAAGACAGGAGTTTTGTTCAAAATTTAAATCCTCTAATTCATAAATTTGGGTTGATTTTTAAAACAGAAAACACAATTTTTAACATTGAATTATGGGAGTAGTTCATGTTGTTCTCGAAATGGTGTTTGGGGTGTTTTCTGGTGAACGAGGCGATAGGGATGGCCAGGGTGGTTGCTGGAGGAATGATCTGGAACTTTGGCAAAAATGTCAGGCGGTGGATCAAGAGGTTGTGGTGGCGGAAGGAGGTCGAACTTGCCTGTAACCCTAGTTTTTCTGGGTAACGAAAGTTCGATTACCATGGCCAGTGTGGGTGATCGAGCGCAACGAAACTCCGGGATATGGTGGCGGAGGAGTTCGTCGAGGTGTACACGAATTTTCACGTCATCTAATGGTCAGGGTCGCCTGGACGAGGATGTTTGGCCAGAGTTGTTTACCAGGTGGAGTTCGAGAGTGCTCGAGTTTGGTTGGAGCTTCGTGGTGCAGTTTCGTGGGTCGGAGTCGTCTTGGTGGTGGTTCACCGAGGTGTCTGAAGGATCACCAGAGGTAGTGGCGGCGGGAACGACTTGTGCACGTGCACAAGGTTTGAACTGGTATCAGTTCGTATGAGTGGGGAAGAAGAAAGAATTCGTCTCGAAGGAGTCTCGTGAAAACTGGATGATGGCTCGAGAAATTTTCTGGGTCGTACGCGAGTGATAAGTGTCTCCAGTAGTTAAACAAAGCAAGATTTTAAAAGAAAAGAAGGAAGAGGAAAAGCAGGGTGGTGTCTCGGGTTTTTCCAGAGCATTTTCGTGATTTACCCGAGTTAAGCCAAGTCTGGACTCGAAGCAAAACAATGGGTTGCTCGAGAAATGTTGATTTACAAGGTTTGATAAAACCTGTCTTTGTTTTGTGTTCTTTTAACAAGCTTTGAATTTTAAAGTAAGTCTGATTTCAAAACAAATAAATAAACTTGATTTTGATAAATTCTTTATAAAGGAGTTGAAGCGAAAGTTAAATGATTTCATAACTAAATTTGCAAGTTGATTAGCGATGTACTTTTAAAGGCTAAAATTTTGAATAAATTAATTAAGTTTGTTAAAGTTTTCCTTATATATGTTCTCTATGTAAATATTCTTTACACTCATAATAAAAATATTTAAATTAGTTAATGTTTTAAAGGTGATTAAAGAATGTTATTGGAATAATTAATAAATTAAAGATTATTAAGTATTAGTTAAGAGATGATTAATAATGTAAGTACCAAAGAGCTAATATCTGAATGAATCTGATTAAGTATAAGCTTTTAAGGTCAATTACTTAATGAAAGAAGTATGATTGATAAGTATAATTAATTTAAATGGGATTTATAAAAGGGTAGTGAATGGGTTAACCAATGATGGGTTAAAAGTTAATTAATGAATATGATTAGATTTAATTAGATTAATTAATTAAATAATCAACATTGTATTTGTTTAAGTGAAATTAATTAGTGGAAATTAATTCAGGAATTAATTACTCATTTTGAGTATGGAGTAATTTGATTTATTTAGGTTAATTAACTTATTTTAATTAATCTGAATTAATCAAATTGGTAATGTGAAATGTATGATTACTCGGAGAAGTAATTGGTAAGTAATTACAGGACGTAATTAATAGGGTGATGTTTGTAAATAAAGTAATTGAAGTATAATTACTTTTTATAATTAATCAAGGGATTAATCGTAAATAATTAATTATGAAGTAATTAATTTATCTAATAAAGTAATTAAAGGAGTTAATTACTGATTTGATTAATCAAGGGTGATTTATATGATAGGTTGAATTAAAGATTAATTACTTTGATTTAACTAAATTAAATTGTAAGTATAATTCGAGATCATTAATTATTATAATTAATGTTGGAATTTGAAATAGATTTATTTGGAATAATTAATAAATGGAGAAATTTATTAATGTAACTAATTAAGTAATGTAACTAATTAAGTAATGTAACTAATTAAGTAATGTAATTAATTTTAGTTAATTTACAAATGAAGTAATGTTAAGATTAATCCCTATATTTGATTAAAGTAATTAATCTGTGAAAATAATTTAAGGATAATTACTTAAATGCAGTTGAAGATAATTAATCAGGGATGATTAATAAAAAGGAATAATGGGATGATGATTGATTAATTAATTAATAATTAATTATTATAGGCAAGTTTAATAATGATGAAATAATTAATTTAATTAACTTTAAATTAATTAAAGGTAAGGTAATTGATTTAATTCATTTTAAATTAATTACCAATGATGTAAATTATTATCCTTGCCTATGAATGGATGATGATATGGATTCCCATTGATTGATTGAAAACTCAGTTATGTGATGAGTAATCTCTGTTGTGATTGGATGCTTTGTTTAAGTGTGATATCATAGATTATCCATTTATGCTGATATATGAATCATCTATCTATGATATTGTGATTTATCTATCTGTGTTGATATAGATAATTGGATTTAAATTGTTGTTAACCTTTAAAACAACTTGGCCTTAAAAGACACGTTTTGGATTTCGGTGAGACCGGGATCGGGTTTCCGTATTTGGAAGTCCGAAAACCACATCGATTCCAAAGTAACGTTAGGTCGTGAAATCCAAATGGAGCAAGTGAAGACTCAAGGTATAAGAACTATACGTCAGTATAACTCTGTGGGTGATTCCGTAATGAGTTTGACGGAGATAGTACTTATAGATTCGAGATGGTGATTTAGAGTGCAAGGGTTATTGTCGTTAACTCTGAGGGTGATTCCAACATGAGTGTAACGAGATAATGCCTTCGGTTTCGTTCAAACCCGGAACGAACTTGTATGGATTGAATGCTTTCAGCACATCGTCAGGTGGACGATGAGCATTCTAAGTGATGAGTTCTGATAAAGGTAATCGTGACCTCAAGCCTCATCAACCGGGAATGGCTAAAACAGGGGAGGTGCAGCAAAGCTTCGTGGGTAGCTCCCACTTGAGAGCGAGATTTTCCTCTGTCTAGATGTCCCTTTTTGTTTCGGTTGTGTGGGCAGTGGAGACGTCCAACTGCCGGGGTTGTCTCGTTTGGAGCTGTTCAGTAAGGAACGGGTCCGGCTTTGTGTTGCAGGGGACTTAGGGTGGGTCCTCGGTACGGTGATCTAGGCCACGTACTGTGACGGGCGGTACCCCAATAGCCCAGCCATTGTTGGAAACCCATTTTCACTACGAGACCTTACGGTTTTGATTGTAAACCTAGTATGCTGGAATTTAATAGATGTAACAATTTCGGCCATTTCTTATTTATTTGGAAACCCTAGACACTATTATAATATCACTGGATTTCCTATCAAATGTTTTGGTTAGCGTAAGGTAAAAACTTACCCATGTTTATTTGTGGGGAGTCTTACGTGATACCCTTTGTTTCAAATGATTTTTAAAGTTAAACAACTTTAACTTGTTACTCATACCAGACCCATGTCTGACCCGAAGTTTATTTCTGTTTTTTTCATAAACTCTCGGGTACCCAAATTTTTACGGGTAGTCAAGGGATTCAGGTTAGCTTTGACGAATTCAGGAGAGCAATGGAGCAGGAGGCTTCAGCGTGTAGATATATATATATATATATATATATATATATATATATATATATATATTGGTTCCGCTGTGTTGTATCTCTGTGATGTGTGAGTTGTATTGACTAGACAGGAGTTTATAACTGTCTAGTATGTGATGTATTATCTGTGTACTCTGATGTATATGATATTATGTAACAATTATGTGATATATTATATTTTATTCGTTCCGCTGTTGAGATTCTGTGTTTGTTTCTTCTTCTTTCTATCTTTTCTACTTTCTCACCTCTTTCTTTTCTTCAAAACGATACGTCTTCCTGGGCGTAGGAAGTCGGGTCGTGACATTTTGATATCAAGTGTAAATTGTTTTCGAATTATAAAAGAACCAACCGGTGTGTAAAATTACGATTGGTTGTTAAAGAGACCAGGGCCTCTTATTGGAATACTCTCTTTCAATATTGGAACCACTTTGACAACCGTGTACGCGGTGGATGATATCCAGAATGTAGTGGTTGAATTGGCGACGTTTACTGGAATGAAGTAAGAGAACGATGATGGATAGCCTTGACATTCGTGTCATAATTAAAATGACTAAAACAGGAGCCTATGTCTGGCCAATGAGGTTAGCTACCTTTAGCGACGTTGATCCCTCGTATTATTATTGTGGTTTCGGATTCGATGTGTGCACCTTATTTGTCGTTTGGATTGATTGTCGCGGTCGGCCACGGATGGGTTACGACCAGCCAGAAAGGGTAAACTGGTAGAATCCTACCTTGGGCATTGCCTCACGTGCCTTGTCATATTTATCCCTATACGAACCTATTACGATTTTGGTTTAAAACTGTAAAATGTGTTAAGGTGGATCAATGTAAAGCCTTAACGCTATTTTGATATTTATTTTACTGATAGACATTATCTATTATAGCGTATACTATTATATATAAATAATATAACGGATCCTTAGGAGATGAAAATCCCGTAACATCTCTTAAGTTAGTGCACTTAGATTTGTGATATTGATTTGACTTACATAAGAATATTTTAGTCCTGACTCGAGTGTTTTGTCTTTTCATTACGCTCGGGTCAGTCCTGAGTTTTTTTTCCAGTGAATTGAAGACTATTCTTTGGAGGACGAAGATGAAGTTTTGGTATATTACTATTATTATTATCTCATGTATCATTCTATTATGTTGTATTGATTATGTATCCCTGATGTATATATATAACTCTGATAAATGCGTATAGATTATAATCAAATGTATAGTAAACAGCTTCATGAACTGTTATTTGATTATTATATTTTATCGTTTCCGCTATGAGATTCTGTGTTTGTTTTTTTCTTCTTTTCTTATTTAACCCTAATTGATTATCTACGTTTCGGATTATTTAAGTCAGACATGTATGGATTATTGTTGGTTTAAACATTCTGAAATGTGGGTCGTCACAGTATGTGTTTTTAGTATGACGAAAACGATGATTTAGTGTATGTATTTCTTAGAATGTGAACAAATTATTGCAAAAATTATTGTATAATAGTTTTATTTATTATAAACCATTTAATAGTTTTTGGCTGACAAGTATTGTGTGTGACCGTTATATCGATATTCGTTTTTATCACAGATATAACATTTATATTCATCTGATATAATAATTTATCTCTGTATTGGACAAGTTACAAACACAACAAAGTAACTATATTTTGCAAATCATTTCATTTTAAACGGTTCATAAAATTTCGATAGCACTTTCTTTTTATCCCATGTGTACACGCATAGGTGTGACACGGGGAAAAAGGAAAAATGCTATCGAAATTTTGTTGAATCGTTTAAAATAAAATGATTTGTAAAATATAATTACTACTGTCTTTGTAATGGGAAGTAGGATGACCAACCGTCAAAATGTAAAATAATAACCTGAAAATTCAAGATTATATTCATATAATTTAAGTAAATCCATTTGAAAATAAAATTAAATATAATAATATAGCAAAAATTTAAATGTATCATTTAATTGAAAAATAAAATGTCATACGTAAATGATTAATACGTTTTATGTTTTAAAGTAGGAAAAATAGTCAATTACTTTATTACTCGTGCTAGATGTACCAACAAAGAAGGAAAATTAGAGGCTCAATAAGTTAACATTTTCAAAATGGTGTACACGTCTTTATTGAATTCGCTTTAAATAATAACGGAAACGATGAAGAAATTCGTTGTCCATGTAGTAGTGCAAATAATTGAAGCATTTGATCCGGATATGATAACTGATCATTTGCACCAATATGGTTTCATGCCGAATTATTTGGTGTAGGAGCATCATGGGAGGGGGAGATGGATAATAAAATTAGTCCGATGAATCTCATAAAAGATATGGTTGAAGATGCAGCACGTTCAATGTTCTCTATTATTGTAGTTGATGGTAACGATGTTAATGTCGAATAGGAACCAAGTGTTGGAGTGAAAAATGTAAGATTTATTGAATGCCGCTAAGAAACCCCTTTGGGATGGTTGTACAAGCGGTACTCAACTATCAGTAACTGCAGAGTACATTGCAATGAAATCAAAATACAACTTCACATATGTCGAGTTTACAGATATAGTACAAGTTGCAAAATAGCATATGTCACCTAATAATTTAATGTACGAAAATCATTATGAAGTGAAAAAACTTATGTTTGCTTTTGGTTTGTCATATCAAAAATAGATACATATTTAAATGGTTGCATGTTGTTTTGAAAAGAAGACATTAATCTTATGAATTGTAAAATATGTAATCAAAAATGATACAAACCAAGAAAAAAGAAAAGAAAGAAAGTTCCGTACAGGCGTCTGCATAACTTACCCATTATTCACAAGCTTCAAAGTTTATATGCATCTTATGCAACCACGCATCATATTAGATGAACTATGTGAGAACCGAGTAAGAAGGTACGTTAACACATCTAGGTGATGGAAAAGCATGGAAGAATTTTGATAAGACATACCCCACTTTCGTAGCGGACAGCCGTAATGTTAGACATGGTTTATGTATGGATGGATTTTCACTGCTTTCTTGATCTAGTTCATAATATTCATCTTGGCATATAGTAGTTACACCTTACAATTTATGTCTGTGGATGTGTATGAAAACTCCGTATATTTTTTCACTATTGTTATGATCCCTATTGCTATGATCTAGTTCATAATATTCATCCCTGTCGCTATGATCCAACACAAGGAATCGACATATATCTACAACCATTTGTTGAAGAGTTAAAAACATTATGGTATGAAGAAATTGAAACACACGACATTTTCAAACAAATTCATATGTTCGCTTCTCTGCTGTGGACTATAAGTGATTTTCCTACGTATACAATGCTTTCGGGTTGGAATACGGTTGGTCGTCTAGCTTGTCCTTATTGCATGAAAGAAACACGAGCACTTCCTTTACAACATGGAAAGAAAATTTCGTGGTTTGACTGTCATCAGTGTTTTCTTTATATTAACCATCATTTTATAAAAGATTAAAAAAACTTCACAAGTAATACACTTGAGACATTGTGACCACCAACGATTTAGTCAAGCGAAGATATTTATGGCCTTGTAAAAGGATTATCCAAAGATACATGAAATTGGCAAACAAATTGAAATTCAAGGTAAATCAGCGATTCATAATCGGTGCAAACAAAATATATTTTGAGAGTTGTCTTATTGAGAAAATCTCCTAGTTCATCATAATATCGACGTGATGCACAATGAGAAAAATGTGTTCGATAATGTGTTTAACAAAGTCTGAATGTTAAAGGAAAGACTAAGGACGAATTAAAATCAAGTCGTGATATAAAGGCAACATGCAATCGTCCTAAGCTTCATATGAAGCCTAATGACATAAAAAATCCAAAGCATGTTATGAGCTAAATAGTAACCAAGTTAAAGTACTGTTAAAGTAGGTCGAAGGATTAAGATTTCCTGATGGGATTTCCTCTAATTTTCGTAGATGTGTCGACTATAATAATAGTAAACTGTGTGGGATGAAAAGTCAAGATTGTCATGTAATGATAGTGTAACGATCCTGAATTTTGGTTATTTGAAATTGGAATGTTTAATTGATTTTAAATGTCTAAAATTTAACTTTTAACTTGAATTTCAAATATAAGGATATATTGGATAACTTAATTATTGAATTTAATAGTTGAATGTTGGTTAAATTTTTGTATCTTGAGTTTTAAGCTTAACAAAAATAATTTAAAAGCTTATAAAATTTATATTTATTATAATGAAGATAATAAAACTTTGTAAATTTAATTTAAAGATGATTTGTTCAGTTTTAAAAATATATCATCTGAATTAACGTATATAAATAGCCTTCCGGGGCACAGTCTCAAAATTCAATGGAACAAGTTCCATTGGATCTATAATAGAGTATTATTATTGGATTTCAAATTTTATAATGTTTGGAGTTACCATTTGGTCATACGGGATAAAATGCGTTAAATTTAATATCGAAAATTCAATATAAAAATTGGGTTCAAAAAGCTATCTTGTTCATACGATCGAATTAGGACTCGAAACCTTTTCCATTACGTTCGGAATTGGGGTATAACATTATGAACGTTTAGCGGCATGCCTCGATAAAGGTTCGAGATTTTGAGTTGTGTAAATCGGAATGATTAGAAAATTAAATAATATATTGACTAGTCAACCCATCTTTTCAGCTGCTATCCTATCTTGTCAGCCGCACCCTACCCCTATTACTATACCACTTCCTTTTCAAATATGTTACCTCTTCTTCTAGGGAAAACCAGCCTGGACGAGAGTGGGAATAAGGAGGAAACTTGATACATCAAAATTCTAATAAAAAAATATCTGGGGAAGCCGCTCTCCAATATCCCTTCTCCATTTCGTATGACCCTCTTTCCCCTTTAGATCGCGGCTGCTAGAGGTTGATTAGCCTTCGTTGATAATTGGAAAGTTTAAGAGTTCGAGAAGCAGGAGTCATCCAACGGTGATGATCCATTTATTTGACCGGAGGGAACCATAATTTGCTTGAGAAACGATGATGTTCTAGGGTGGGTTTCGATGAATATAAATGTCGACGGCGGGTACGATGGCACATGAGGGATGAGCACGTCAAGGCACATTTTCTGGCTACGTAGGAGGAGCTTTGGCGTGCCTGGCAGCCGCGTACAGTGGTGACTTGAATGAGCGACAGCAGTGTTGATTCATGTTTGAACTTCTCAAGCCAGAAGGAGATCGTTTGGGCTATGGGTCAAAGTCAAAAAAAAGAAATAGGGTAGGCCGAGCTAGATTTTGTGGGCTGGACCGGATTTTCATTGGTATTAATTTTTGTTTTTGTCTAAGTGTCTTTAATATTAGTAATTATCTTGGAAAGAAAAAAGAAAACTTCTAAGTTAAATAACCAATTAATATTAGGTTTAAAACGAACACGGTCTATCATGTTGCGTTTAGAATAACGAGAACTATGTGATGTGATTGGATTGGGTGCGTATCAAGCTAGTTGAATTTTGAGTTATAATCGAATGTCGTTCGACTTGGACCAAAGAAGAACGCGAAAGCGTCAACAAAAATAAATGTGAGTCAATCTCACTCAATTTTGGATTACTAGTTAATTTTAAATAGTTAAAATTAATTGTTGGATGTTTGGTTGAATTTGATAATTATTATCAGTTGGATATTATTATATATATACTAGTATATATTGGTAGTTGGATTGATATTCCCACATATATTTAGCGGATGAGACCCTGTGTGCCCCGCATAATAGGGGATGACCCTATATACCGTGATATCCCCATCAAAGTGGATTGGAATTTTTATGTTGTATTAACATCTGTGGTTGCAGGGAAACATGTTGGAGGGATCCAACTGGATTTCTCAAAAATATTGAATTAAATTATATATATATTGATATATGGTCCGTTTTGAATAATCTGTGGTAGAATATAGTGTGATTTGAATTTATTAGATGCTAGGGTAGTTTTAGCCTAGATTTTGGTATTTTTAAATACCAATAACAAATGTTTGAAATTTGAAAAGAAAATAAAAAGGGAAATTGGAAGTAAAATATTTATAGTGAAATTTGGATTAATTAAAGGAAAATAATTTGGGTAAAATAAATAGATTTATTTTAAAATTGTACTTGAAAATTTCAAAATATTGAAAATAGAGATTTTGGAATAATTAAATAAAAGGATTTTGAATAATAAAACTTGAGCGATATTTGTTTAAGTGTAAAAGGATTCATTTAAAAAAACGAGACTGTAAATAGTTGGGAAAATAAAAAGGAAATTTGAAAGTAAAATATAAAAATTGTTACACTAGATATTAAATAAGAATTTAAATTATGAAATGGAAGTGGAATCGGAATTTAGTGGGTTTGGAATATAGTTGGGTTTTTTTAGAAATTGACTTAAAAATGGAATTCAATTTAGAAATCGATTTATAATCGATTAAGTATTGTGAAACCGTTATAACGGGAAATGAGATTATAGTATTTATAAACAATGTTAATAAATAAAGCGAAATGATAATCAGTGGATAAATTTAGGATATAAATTCATGGTGAGAATTTATAACGAGATAGGTAAATCGGTTTAAAAAGAAAAGATAGGTTTTTCTTTTGAAAATGTGAAAAGAGAATTTATGGGACTGGGACGTAAATCAAATTTGTTGATAAATCTAGAGGGATTTATAAATATTAGATTAGTTATATTGGAAGTGGAAGATATATATTTTATCGAGAAGTGGGGTTGTTGGTAAAAGGAGGATTTTTAATTATTAAACTAGGTAATTTAAAAATGTTTTAGCATAAAAATAATTCCAAAAAATTAGTTATTTTAATATTTTTAAACTGTCAAAATGAATTATAACTAGTATAGCATGTCTTGTAAATCGATTAAAATCTTATTATTAAATCTGAATTTATTATCATTTCCAAATTATGTAATTGTTTTAAATCGTTTAAAGTATATTTAATTATTAATTAAGTAGTTTATAATAAGTTGATATTAAGTTAGTTATTATTTAAGAATTAATCTATTTTATTATTTTAAAGATATTTTATTCAATATTAATATTATTTTATATAATAACTATTATAAAAGAGTATTTGCCTAAATTTAACTTGGAAATTTATTTAGGAAGTTTATAAGTATTATTTGAAAAATTATTGATAAAGTTTTCGGAAAGTAATGGTATACTTTTACGGCGAAATCGGAGGCAGTGAGTGCCTACAGTTAAGTTTTTAATTTCTCTGGGATAGAGACGTGATAATTGAATCGTGAATCCATGGTTGATACTGCATGGTGCTTTCCGTATTCGCTCTAAAATGTTTTCAAATATTTTGAAGGAAATGTTTTGTGGATATACTTATTTCAGTGAGATAAGTAATATTTTTGAATTTAGAGATTTAATTAAGGAACCTGAAACTTATAGAATTTGTCATAAACGAGTTAAGGAATTTACAATATAAAATCGGGAAGGGTAATGAGAAAAAGAGAAATAAGTGGATTTCTCGTAAGTGTTGGAAAGTAAGGGTTAGAAAATATATTTTAAATATATTTTTTCTAAGTGTGAAATAAGAAATGGTTTGAAATATCCAAATGTGGATATAAATATCTAGTTGTCTTAATTGTTGAAAATTGGAAAGAGGTTTGAATATATATATCTTACAAAAATATTCTGGAATTTTGGAAAATTATAATAAGGCCTGATGTATGCTTATGAATGTTTTATTGATAGTTAAATAACCAACTATCAAGTGTTTGGCCAATTTCGTTGATCATTTCGAAGAGATCGGGATCGGATTTAATTATCCGAAAACCACTTCGATCCGATTTAAGCATTACGAATGAATAATGTGAAGATGATGAAGACAGTGATTCGATTTGTCCAGACCCATGACAACTTGTATGGATGAATGCTATCAGAACATCATTGGAGGACGACGAGCATTCTAAGTGTAAATTCCTGAATGGTAATCGTAGCCTCTAGCCTCATCAACCGAATGGCTGAAAATCAGGGGATATGTAGCAAGGCTAAGTAGGTCATTCCTAATGAGGGTATATTATCACCTTTCTAGATACCTTCGGATATATTATTTATTATGGATACGGTGGTGCATGCAAAAGAGCTCTCGATAAGGATGGGAACACCTGGGGTGATAACATATTCGGTTCTATCCAGGTTAGGGATAGGGTTGGTCTTGTGTTGTAGGGGATCCCGACGAGGTCCTCGGTACATTTTTCTAGAAGTATACTGTGATAAGTGGTACCCTAGTGCCTATCATTGTATGGAATCCATTCTCCCATAAGCGCCTACGGTTTTGATTGTGTCCAACTATGCTGAAACGTGAGATGCAAGCATTTCGGCTATTTTCTATTTTTTGTTTAGACATAATTATAATATCAGACGATTTTGATATGAAGTGTTTTGACTATCGTAAGGGAAAACCCCATCGTGTTTATGTGTGACGCGGTCTTACGAGATACCTTTATTTTCAAAGGGGTTTTGATAACTTTAATAATTCAAATTGAGTGTGTTTTCTCACGCTGGTTTTCCAGACTGACTCGGGTGTTATTTTATTATAATGCTCGGGTCAGACCGAGTATTACAGATTCAGTATAGGATGATATGGAGCTTAGAAGATGAGCTGGATGACGAAGACGTATTACACGTATTTGATTTTATTCCGCTATGTATTGTAGGCTGTATATTCAGCTTTTGTGAGGACAAGTTATTATGTAACGACTTGACTTTTTGGATGGTTTAAATTAACGATAAGCCACACACGTCAAACTCAAACCATTCAAAGGGCAGAATGTTATGGAGTAAATAAGAAAAAGAAGAAAAGAAATAAAAAAAATACAAAATCTCGTAGCAGAAGGACAAAATATAATAATCAAATAACAGTTCATGAAGCTGTTTTGTAAATACATTTGATTATTCTTTTACAACACAAAATCAAAGTTACATACAACAGGGATCAATAATAAATGAATAATGTAGCGGAACAACTTGATGTAGTGGAATAACTATAATAAATAATGATAGTACAAATCTTCATCTTCGTCATCCAGAAATAAGGTCTTCAGCCCTAAAATTCTCAGGATGACCTGAGTGAATTGAAAAGACAAAACACTCGAGTTAGAACTAAAAGATCTTATGTAAGTTAAATCAACAGTAAATAAACATGAGTGTAATAGCGTCAGAGATGTTTACGGGGTTTGACATCTCCTATCCAGTGTCTAACATGAGTGCAATAATTAAAGAGATGTTCAGGATAACCATCTCCTAAGGATCCGTTAAACTATCTACTATGTAGTACCATACGCTATTATAATAGTGTCTATAGTAAAGTATTAAAATAGCGTTAAGGCATTACCCATGTCCCACTTAACACATTTTTATATATTCCCATAACGTAATTCCTCCGTAAACTGGAGGGCTATCAGAGGGCACTCCATATGTATGGTACAAACCAAACTCGTCGAAGGCGCGATAGGGCATGTGAAGCAACGTCGGGATAGATATACCAATTGCACTCCCAGACAAGTGGTAACGCATAGAAGCTACTACCGCCCACCTCGAAACACATTCCCATAATCAAAATCAAGGGTGGCCACTAAATCAATCACAAAGTCAAAAGTATAGTATCGAAGAAATGTGTCTGATTGGAGGAATAACCTCACTTAGCCCGGTATAGCTCCTGTTTTAGCCATATCAAGCTGACTTAGGGGAGTCAGGGTCGCGTAAATACCTCATACATAATCGTTCTCAAACCATCCTACTTCATTTCTTGAATCTCCACCAAGTACATAATTGTTAAAGTGGTTTTCGGTATTGGCAGAGAGTATGACAATATCCGATCCCGGTCTCTTTAACAACCAAACGCTTATTTCACACCAGATGGTTCTTTTACATTTCAAAAGTCAATTTATAATTGATATCAAAATATCATATCCTCAAAACCATATCATTTTCAAATCATATTCACTTTCAAAACCACATCCACTTTCAAAATCATATTCACTTTTGAAATTATCGATAAGAAAAGTTAGTTAAATCCTCATTTCAAAATAATCTTATTACTCAAATATGTCATTTCACAAAAAATATCAATTTCAAATCCCAACTTAGGGTGTATCATCATCAAGGATTTAAATATAAATACTTCAGCTTTGCATAGTTTGAAATTTTAAAAATAGTCTATATAGTCATGAATAGTTTTAATAGTTATTAAAAATAGTTTAAATATATTTAGATAGTTTAAATAGTAAGAAATATAGTTTAAATAGATTTAAATTAAATTTAATTGGATTTAAAATGATGTAAATAGATTTGAAATGATTTAAATAGATTAAATAGATTTAAATTATATGAAATAGATTAAATAAATTTAGTTAGTTTAAAATAGGTAAAATAGGTTAAATTATATTAAATAGGTTACAATAGATTAAAATAAATTGAAATAGTTTAAATTTATAAAAATAGTTTAAATTAGTTTAAAATAGATTTCAAAGTTATATCCAAACCTTTTCAATAACTCAATTCCGATAAATTCATTTATATTCGACACTTCAACCTTGAAATTCCAATTTAAATTCTTCGAACAATCATTAGACCAATTTCAATTCCAGCATTAATACTTGGATTATCGAAAAAAATTCAGTTTATATAAATAAATTTCTGTTTCAAAATGCCTGTTAACCGAATTCAAATTTTTAATGAATTAAAAATAATTAAATTTAACCAATCTGATGTCCGTATATAATTTTTTACCTTAGGGTCAAGTGATACAGATATATATCATTTCAATCCGCAGTTTAAAACTTTACGGTTATATATCATTTCAAACCGCAAATGCTGAATTAATTAAAAATCCATAAAATCGCTCGAGTCTATCATTTCAACTCATAACGATTTACCCTAATCTATACATCGTTCGGATATGTATCATTTCAACCTATAGGTAACTTGCAGTTATAACAATATAAAATACAACATCCAGTCATCCAATATCAACAAATCAAACATACATCACAATCATCATCCAAATCAATCAATAAACATCAATAGGTAATTGATAATCTATACATGTATTAAATTGACAATTTAAAATTCAATATTAAATTAAATGACGATTACATGCAATAAAAGTCAAATTTAGGCAGAATGACAAATTTAAATATACCAAACATCATTAAATGAATTTCAAATCACATCATAAATTTAATTAAACTACATAAGATAATTTAGTAGTTTTGAGTGGGTTAAACCACTCACCTTCGATTTTTATATCGAAAAAAAAATCTAATTTAGGCCCAAAATTCAAACAGTATCTGAATTTGACCAAACTAGTTTCATAAAGTCTGAAATTTCGATACGATCCCAACGTAACAAACCATGTGTGAAACGGACCTCGTATGTAAAAGTTATGCATATTAGAACACTAAATGATTTAAATTTAAAATAAAATAAAAACTAAATCAACAACACACGTACACAGCTAATACGTCAGCACCTCCTTGCTTCCTCGGTTCTATTCAACCCAGTCAAACGTGCATGTAGCCACCCTTTGACCATCGAAAATTATCGCCTACGGCCACCTGGAAGCCATTGACCACCATCATCCTCTCCCCCTAGGCGAGCTGCTCCCCGCTGATGCCCTCTGCGACCCCAAATCAAATCGCGCCGCCAGCACCATGTATGTAACGACCCGATATTTTCAACCATTCGCATCCATTATAAGTGTATAGGTAGACACTCATGCCGGAGTTGAATTGCTCAAAATACCGCGTTGTAATTAAAATTTGGAAAATCTCAGAATATACAGTAAATAAATATAAGCACAGATGACAGACACAGAGTAAAATAATGCAGCAGAAGTAAAAGAGATAGTAGTTCATGAAGCTACTATATAAATATAACAAAGTTACATAAGATACAACATAAGGAATAGAGTACAACAGAAGTCTCAAGACATAGAAGTCTACTAATGCAAGAGCTTAAATAGAACAACAGACTGAACAGATAAAACCAGATAGTAGTTGGATAAGGATGATCTCCAGTAGTCCTAGCTCCGTGAAGATGAAGTCCAACTGATACTCAGGCTGACCCGAGCGTAAAATAAAACATAAACACTCGAGTCAGGATATACATACTTATACAATGTAAACCAACTCAAGTGAACTGTAGTAAAGGTACAAGTAACTTAGAAGATGCTTGGGACCGCCCATCCTCTAAGGATCCGTTAAACTATCTACTATGTAGTAATATTCGCTATTATAATAGTGTCTAAATAAGTAAAGTATAATCATATCGGAAAATAGCGTTAAGGGGATGGAGAACCTTAACGCGGTCGGATCTAAAAATCATAATCGTAGTAAAGCTCGATATGGTAGGTGACACAGCACAACTAGGCAATGCCAGGGTAGATATACCAATTACGCACTCGGACTGATGGATACGCATAGCAGCCACTACCGTTCCACCTCGAACAACATTCCCAAATCGGAGGATGGCCATCTAGTCAAATCACAAGTAAGAGTATAATATCGAAGAAATGTGTCCGAGAAGAGGTGCTACCTCACTGGTCCGAGATCGCTCCTGTTTTAGCCACCTTATGCCAACTCACGGGAGTTGGGTCCACGTAACATACCTTAAGAACGTCGTCACCATCCTACTTCATTCTGGAATCTCCACCGCGTACACAGTTGCCAAAGTGGTTTTCGGTAAGACAGAGAGTATGTCCATATCCGATCCCGGTCTCTTTAACAACCCAACGTTATTATAACCCGTGGTTAAAAGTTTAAAACAGTTTATACTTCAAAATAGAATATCATCTCAAATCCAAATCTTTATCAAAATAAAGATTAAATCAATTCTAAACCATTTCCATATTTTTAAAATATCATATCATTTCAAAACTTCATTTCAAATCATTTTAATATTCCAAATATCATTTGAGTTCAAATCTAAATATTCAACTTTAAATACCTTTTAAATTTAAAGGTATACACATTTATTATCATTTCAAGTCACCTTTTAAATAGTTTATATTCCAATTAAATAATTCATTTAACCTTTTAAAAGTGTAATTATTATATTTTCAAATCAAGTATTCAATTTCCAAAGTTTCAAACCATTCTGTGTTCGTTTACTAAGTCAAAAACCCTAATTATTAAAATTTCAGCATTTCACACACTTAAAAACAACTTCTATAGGTTACATTTGAAAACATTTTATTCAGCAAAACAACATTTATAAACTGCTATAACAGTTCAGTTTAAAACAAAATCATATTTCAGCCTACTGCAGTCCTTAACAAGTGCTACAGTAGCCCTTTTATTAGTTCAGGTTCAATTTTAGTTTCTGCTACAACAGCACTTACCAAGTACTACCATAGCCTTAGTTCATTTTAGTCTTTTGGTTCACTTATATAACCACAGCACTTAACAAGTGCTGCAGATTCTACCTAGTTCAGAACTTATAAAATCATACATTAAAATGTTCATTTAAATCCTTTAACTGATTTATTTTAAAGGGAAATTTTACACATTAAAACCAAAACTTACAAGTTCGCTTATAAAATTCAAGTGTGTGAATTCCACCTTCATTTAAACAATTCATTTCAACATTTTAACTCAAACTCCATTTCCACCATTTTAAAACTAAATTTTCATTTCAATTTAATTAACTTCAATTTCCATCTTTTCTTTTAGTCAAAATTTCAAATTTAAGTTTCGTTTTAAAATCAATATTCCTCCATTTATTTATATTTATCACATAGAAAAAATCATTTCCATTCTAAATAAATCACTTAAAAATTCGATTTAAATCAATTTAATATTATTACAATATTTAAATTATTTAAAAGTATCCAGAAAATACAGAAAAATAACCACGGGTCTGTATAATATTTCCTAGCCTAAGTCAAGTGATACGGATACTATATCATTTCAATCCGTAATTTACAAAGAAAAATCCGGGTTTTATCATTTCAAACCCGCAATCCCAAGTAAATAAAATTTTATTGAAAATCGTTCAGGCCTATCATTTCAGCCCATAACGACCTTCCCTTATTCTAAAGTTCGTTCGGGTATGTATCATTTCAACCCATAGTGATTCTATCCTACAGGGAACTTGCAGTGTGATTTAACAGAATAGAATAATAGTAAAATAAGAACAAAATATAACAGATGATACGTTATGCAGTTTTAATAATTCTAAAATCAAATATAAATAAATCACAGGTAATTATAACATCATTATTTATTTATTTATTTTCTACAAATTTAGTTGCGGTCGTTTCACAATCATATAAGTATGAATATTCGTGTGAGATTTACTCACCTCTACGGAGCTGGAGATTAAGAAAGAAAGAAGTACGCTATCAGTCGAAAGCACGCGGAAAGCACGATTTGTTGTTAGCGGATTCGCCGACTAGATTCAAATCTAAAGTCAAAAGAATAAAGCGAATAAATAGACAAATCAAAACATGCACGAATAACAATTTTTCAAATTGAAGCAAACGATCGAAAAATAAATCAAGTTGAAAAAATAGAAGGAATTGGCTTGACCACTTTTATTGGAGATTATAACTTTAAAATTTGCAAAGTAAAATTTTGCATTTTTCACTGATTCCTTTTTCCACAACAACGGCCAGTGGGGAATACAACATTCAAAATAAAATATGAAGTGGAAATCTTTGTTCACCATTTCATTTCAAACAGACAGAGGCAAATTTTGTTCATTAAATTTCAGATCCAAGGCCAGAGGAACATAGACTGGAATATCAAAATACAACAGTGCCAAAACAGATTTTTGTTCATTCCCTTTTTTTCAAAACCAAGGTCAGTGAGAATATGAACTAAAGTTACACATACAGGTGACAAAACATTTTCATCAAAACAGTTCTCGGTGGAAATAATACAAGGCATGGGTGGTCTAGCATGGAGTAGTGGACGTGGCAGGGAGTTGTGGAGGTGGTTCTGGCGAAGGGTCAGTGGGTCCGATATGTGTCAGGAGACTGGGTAGGCGTGGGGTGGGGTTTCGGTCTGGAAGTGAATGGTGGCAATCTCGGCAAGGGCTGGTGGAGGAGCTGGAGCCGTGGTGGGTGGTGATGACGTGGTGACAGTGACGAACTGGGTTTGGGTCTGGTTGATCTCGTGGTTGCCGTGGTGTCGGCATGGGCAGAGGCGCTGGGTAGGTGGCAGGCTGGGGTTTGTCTTGGCGTGGGGACAAGTGGTGGTAGGCTGGGGTTTGTCTTGGCGTGGGGACAGGTGGTTGATGGGTTCGGGGTGGTGGAGGTAGGCTGACGCGGAGGGAAAAGCATGGGTTTGTCTTGGTGGATGAGCGAACAGCAAACAGGGAAAACAAAAATAAAACAATTGCAAGAATATGAAGCCGTACCTTGGAAGAAGGTTCTGCAAATTTTGATAGAAGCAAAAGAATTATGCAGTCAGGAAATTTTTTTGAGAGGAAGACTATGAAATGAAACGTGACTGAGAGGGCAAGTTTTATTGCTTAGAACGGTAAAGAATTTAAGGCTATTAATTATATTCAATAGGTGGAACGCATGGAAGGCCAAGGGAAAAGGAATAATTTCTCGCGTGAAACGATTTAGTGCAAGATTTTTGGGTAAGAATTTTTGAACGGCTGAAACTTTGAATTGCCAACGCATACAAAATAAATGAACAAGGGAAAAACAAGAGGGATTATAAAACGCCCCAAAGTAACACACAAATTTTATTTGTTTCCTCCTAAAAAAAATGATAACGTTTTCATTAAATAAAATAACGTATCTTTTAACCAGAAATTTAAATAGCTATTACCATCATTAATAAAATTTGATTCTAATATAAAGTTAAGAACGGACATAAATATATGTAACGAAATGTAAAGTTTAAATTTTTCGTTTCACACAAATTACTACACTTTATATTTAAATCAATATTTCAAAATTGTATAATTTTAATAAAATTTTGTTTAAAAATTTTGGGTTGTTACACTCTTCCCCACTCAAAACTTTTCGTCCCCGAAAAGGAACGAGGTACGGGAAAGCACAGAAAAAGATGGAATGAATAGAATTAAGACAAGATGATAAGAATATTGGAATTACACCTGATAACTATTGTTATAGGCAAGTTTAACAAAATGGAGGTGATCAAATCAAGAACACAAACACGAAAAAGATCCTCTAGAGTCTGAATCACCCCTTTCACTTGACCGACGGTCTATGAATGGAAAAATAGTGTTCAGATCCAGATGAGTAACAAAGATTTCAAAGATTATAAAAAGATGTCTAAAAAGACTGGTATAAGCAATAGCCTTCCCATTCTGTAACAAGATAAGAGAAATGAGGACAACCAAAAGATAGTTTTGAAAAAAAAAAATAAGATAATAAATTTGAAACAATAACGCTTTGAAATCATAACAAATTAGAGATCTTTATCATTTGGAAATCATACTACTAAAATCATAACACTTTAGAAATGAAATTCTAAAAAAAAACATAATACTTAGAAAATCATAACACCTTTTAAAATAATCTTTATTTAAACCATTTTAATTCAAGGTCAAATAATATTCATTTTAAAGCTGTAACATTTCTAAGTTCATTCAATTATAAAACTTCCAAAACATTGTATTTTCAAAACAGCAGCACTTATAAAATGCTTCAGTAGATATATATATTAATATTTCAAATCAGTTTTATTCTAGAATATTCATTTGGATATCATTTAACTTATGACTTATTAAAACAAACTTTTATGAATGGAATATCCAAATTAAACTATACTTCGTTTATTAAGTCAAAAGCTCACTATTTTACTTATCTCTTCATTTAACAAATAACCTAACACTTTATTTAAAATGCCCATTTCATAAATAGATATTCCTTCAATAAGTTACACTTAAATTTCTATTTGAAAAACCAAGTTCTCAATTATCCAATTTAGTGATGTTAAAATACATTTTAACTATTTAAATCATAATTATTCATTTCTCAAGACATATCAATTTCATAAATAAAATATTTATCATAGCAAATATAACAATCAAATTTCTTTACACATTTATTCATTTAAACATCAATTAAACTATGATTTCAAGTTAAATAAACTTTGTTACAAAATGTCCAAAATGCAATGCTCCAACATGCAATGCACACAGATAAACATGTATTTGATGCTTTGTACATTGAAAAGATTTCAATATGTCATGATATTTTCAAACATTTTTCTTGATTTTCGCATCACTCTGGGCAATAGGTATTCCCATTTTTCATGTCTTTGTTTTAATGATTAGAACAGCATATACAGTTCCTCTTTCCAGGTTAAAAAAATAACTGCTTTCATGATACCCAA
Organism: Allium fistulosum; assembly: GCA_030737815.1. Classification (NCBI taxonomy): domain Eukaryota; kingdom Viridiplantae; phylum Streptophyta; class Magnoliopsida; order Asparagales; family Amaryllidaceae; genus Allium; species Allium fistulosum. Next base: position 44,595,019 of record CM060905.1, on the reverse strand, counting down.
AATGTTATATTGCACTTATGATTGATTTTAAAAACACTAATGTTACTGGTCATACGTTCAAACTATACTGATATACAACCCTTCTCATCATCCAGTTAAAACAGTTTCACTTGCCATTTTAGTATCAATTATATGTGATTGACGACAAATATATATCTTCTTAAGTTTGATTTTTGCTATTATTATTGACATTGTACATACAAAATTAGTATCAAAGGAATTAGAGGATACCGTATACAAAGCTTCTGACATTTTGGTAGCACAAGTTCATATTTTGATATCAGAATTTGATTTTTTTTCAGTGATATATGTGAAAAAAAGAACATTTACATGTCAGGGGTAGCAGAAATATTTGTTTGCACTTACATATGAGAAAATGATAGTTAAAATGATAGTTTAATTGATAGTCAAAAATGCTTACTACGCAAAATCAAAACTCTTTTGATATTATTACTAGTGCATAGTGTAGAAAACATTTCGAAAATATAATATAAATCTTAGCCAGCATACAACATTACATCGTATGCCTACTATAGCTACTACGTTCAATAGCAGGTTACCGCCACATTCCATAGCAGGTAATACAACTAAAAATCGTACAGGGTTCGTATTGTTTCTTTGGATTTCCAACAAATGATCAGGCTAAGGAACTTCCTTACCGAAATAGAAACGCCTCTGGAAAGACGCCCCGGATCCTAACCGGATCTCTGCAAACAAAAGGCCGACGCTACCTCACGCTCTAACCGAGCTGTAACTAGGTAACTAACACACGAGTCATGTCATCCCCCGGTCGTTACCGACCTTTATCCGAGCGCTCGATAACCAACATCACACCTAATAAATAAAGTGTATCCACATGAGTAAGTATCTGGGCTCCATACCATGATACCACCCTTTATCCAGAAGGAAATGACATACCCTAGGGGCGCTACCCCTACAAACCTTTGTCGCAACATTCCTGTTTCGACCATTACCGGGTTGTGAGGCTCGATGAAGTCTCGTTCACAAAGCAACGCTTTTTCACAAAGCCACGCTTTTTCACAAAGCCACGCTTTGATCAACAATTGATCAGCAGCACTTCGTATGCCACATTACCAAATTGGGAATGTATCACTAGTAACCATCAACTACATAACCTCTGAGCTCGTACGTCTCAGAGAAGGGTGTTAAGCTAAGAGAATAAATTCTCCGCCACCAACAGAAATGTATTTGATAGAAACCAGCTTTACATCTCAAAGTGTAATGTCAGACACACATCCATACAAGTCTGTTCCGGGTTCGAACAGAACCGAAGGCACTTCCGAAGAAGCCCTTGCAAATCCGGGTATTCACAATCCTGATCGGACTTCCCATCACTTAGGGAATCTCTATACCGTAGCTACTCAGTGCAGAGACAATCGATAGGTCATCCTATCGCTCTCGCAAATACCCGGTCTTCACCACCGGTCTTCAAATGCTATCCATATCGTCGTATCACTATTCGGAATGGGTTATATGACACAAAGGTCCTTTCCCGGCTAAACCGAATAACGAGCGCAATTAAAAATCATATGGATAATGGGGTCTCAGTTAAATCACAGCTTAAAGCCCAAACTTTTCATTCGAATGGTTAAAACAAATTACCATTTCCAATCAAAAAGATTCATTTCAAAAACCTTCAATGGTTTAAACAATTTCCACACCTTTAATCTTTTAAACAAAAAGATTCAATTCACAAAGTTTACCCCGTTCACAAAGATTCATTTATGGATTTCAAAACAATTTCCATTTCAATTGGATTAACTCGTTAAATCTTTAAATCAAGATTTAACTTATAGCTTTCAAAACTCGTTTCCAAAGATTCATTCATAGTCTTTCAAAATCAATTCCATTTCAAGTTAGATTAACTCATCCGGTCTTTGAAATCAAAGACTCATTTCATAGTTTTCAAAACATTTCAATTCTATTTCAAACTTGAAACCGTTCAACACAATTTGGAAATCCTTTCTTCAAATGAAAGCTATTATTATTTGAAAACAAGTAGTTTTCGTTTCATAAAAATCCAGTTATATTTACACGAGTTAAAACCCTTGAATTAAATTCAAATTCCCAAATCAATACCTTTAAAATGGTTTAACCCAATATAACTTGTACAGTATCTTTAATCCCTAGTTTCAAATCATAGAATTCAATTTCAAACTTGAATTCAAATTTAAATCAAATTATTTAAATTTTCAAAACTCGATTAAGTTATTCAAAATAACTTTTATCTTTGAAATTCCATTTCAAAAGCTTTTCACTTTAACCCCGAATTTCCAATTTCAAAATCAATTGAAATTAAAATTTCAATTTCAAAACATTGAATTTACATCATCTGTGACTTAACCAATTTCCCCGTGAAATCCATATTTGTGTGTGTAAAAGTGTAGTCTAGGGGTTTTACACAATAGTGCACAACATCAATCATCACAGATATATTGATAAGCGGTATAATCGATAACGCTTATCTTCATTCACAGATTCATAGATAAAATAAATTTATCAGTCACAAAGATTCACTATTACAATTCGATGTGGGTTTCGGATAACCAACTGGAATCCGACTCCCTGTCGCATCGAAATTCAAGTGTCGTTTACGGGTCAAAGGGTTTCATATTCACATAGTAATATATCACAGAAACAGAAATCACAGCTCAGCACAAAGTAACTCATATCATAAAGCATCACAGTCACAAACAGAAATATCAATCCAGTACACATTTTTTCGATGATAGTCAATCATCTTTGATTTAAAGTGAAAGTGATTTAAAAGAATTAACTATATAACTATTTTTATTGATTTATTTAAATCAATGATTAACTATTCTTAATGATAAATTAATTTAAATTCTAGTTACTTATTTCTTAATCAATTAACTAAATTGACTACTAACTATAAATTTATTTACTTTAAATCATCTAATCAACAATCCATAATTACAAATTAGTTAAACACTAAATTATTAACTAACCAATCTTTAGTTTCAAATTAACCAATCTCTGATTACTTAGTTAATTACAATTTTAAAATTAATTAATTATTCTTAATTACTTTTTTTTTCTTTTTAAACAATTAAAAACAATTATTTGTCTTAATTAACATTTAAAAAAAATCTTCTTTTAACCTTTGAAAACGAATTGTTATTAACTACAAAAAAAACTTAAATGTTAATTAATTAAATACTTAACTTAATTCGTCTATTTAATTAAAGCATTTATAAAAAAACATTTTTTTTTATAACTAAACTTGTATTAAGTTCTTAAATCAAAAATAGTCAAACATTAAATTCTTTGTTAACACAAAAACCTGTTTACACAACTTTAAAATTCGTTCAGCTTAACCCTGTTAAAAAAACAAAAAACAAACCCCGAGCCTTTTCAGATTCTACTCGATTGTTACTCGAGTTTCCCCTACGTTTCCCCGAGACCTCTTCTCTCCCTCTCGTTCGTTCTTCTTCTCTTTTTTTTTCTCAAGCTAAGTTTTAAACTTAGCCACTGCAGGATCAACTCCATTCGAACACGCGAGGGAACCCAACGAAAATCACCTATTTGCTCGAGCACGTCTCGAGTTCTTCCTAGGCCAAGCTCGCTGATACGAGATCGACGTCGTGCACGTGCACGACGTCGCGCCACCGTCCTGGCGATCGTCAATAACTTCGGCAAGTCGAAAAACCCACGAACGTTCGAAATCCAAACTCGATTCATCACAAAAATCCCTGAATCAAAATTTAGCAGTTCATTCGAAAACTGCTTCGACCCATCCAAACGTAATCACCTCACCGTCGCTTCTCAGGTCACCGGAGAAGCTCAAACTCCGTCACCGCCACACCAACGTCCTATGCTAACCTTCCCCAGAGCCACGCGAAGCTCGATCAAATATTGACGACGAAATCACGGTTCCTCCAACTCAGTGCCAACTTCAAACTTAAACCCTATTCTCGATTCAACCCAAAAAAACTTACATTAGGAAATTTTTCCAGCATTTTTCCTAGGTTCATACATTATCAAACTAGCTATACAACAAATTTCAACCTTTAAGATTTGTTAAACTAACAGAAATTGACAAAAATTGAGTTTTTAGTTCATCACGAACTGCACCGTGTATATAGATTTAAAAATCATCATTCTTTTTTCAAAAATCTTAACTTTGTATGTTACATCAAGATATGGAACCAAATTCACAAATTAAAACATTTAGTTTTTAACAGTTGATTCCTATCTTACTTTAAACCTGTATAAACAGTTTTTTATATTTTACTGTCCTGCTTTAAAGTCATTTTCCAGGTTATGATTTATGTTTTTAACAACCTTCTTAGTAATAATAATAATAATAATAATAAGCTTAAGATACTTATATGAAGATGCATAAGTTTTCTTTACATTTCTTTGCTCAGGAACTTTGAAATACTTAGGAACATCACTTTTTTTTTTTTAACTTCCAGATAGCATCTCAGAATTACATACTACAATATATAGCAAACACAAAATAAACATGAACTAATTTCCAAACTTAAACCTTTAAAATTTGTATGTTTACTAACAGGAAGATAAAGATTTTATTTAGAAGTTTGCTCACCTTGGTTTGCAGAAAAAAAAGAACAGAGCTTAATTTTTTGTTGAAACAGCTCGTGAAGATTTTGCAAGTTGAAGTCTTCTCCTTGCTTCTTTGATAAATCTGGTTTGGTTTGATTTGTCTGATGTTTTTAATTGAAATCTTGTTTAAATTTTAAATGATAACTACTTTAAGTTTTCTCAGCTTCAAGAACGAAACTGGAATAAAAAGTTTGATCTGTGGAAATGAAGTAGGTTGATAGATATAAAGAAGTTGACAGGTATGTTTGTACAGGGTGTTATAACATTGGTTTGTACACTTTTTTTTAGCAGAGATATTTGTAATCTTTGTTGGCTGAAAATGAAGTGTTGGTGGCTAAAGAGATATGGCATTTATTGCCTTGTACAATTTGTATATATACATTTTCTTCGGCTGTACAAAGATGAAGATGGTGTGGTGGCTTCATTTATTAGCTCTGTACAATATTAGGTACAAGTATTTTACTTGCTATGCTTTTGTTTACAGCCTAGATGCTTTCTTATATGTACTTAGTTTTATATTTATTTGTTTGTTTTATTTACTTTGTACATTTGAATATATATTTTGTTTTGCTGATGGAATATTGTTTACACTTGAATATATTGCTTGCTTATGTAAATGACATTTGTCTTATTTTCTTTTTCCTTTGTTTTTATTTTTTCTTGGCTTACTTTGTTGTTTATGTTTGATAGATATTTATTTGTATTTCTTACTTCTTGTCTTTATTTTACAAACTCAAATTATTATCAAAGATATTTAAATTCAAATTATCTATATATATATATATATAAATTAACTTCAAATTTTCTCATATATCACGTATACATATATATTCACATATATGTACAATATTTACAATATTATTAAATTTAAATGATTTATATCAATCTTATTTAAATTCGGGGAAACTCGCTTTCATTGATAATAAATTATACAATTTTAAATACATATAAAATCCGGGGTCGTTACAATTTCCTATAAGTGAATTGAGATTGCCACACCAAATGGTTGCTATGCTATTAGTCTTAGTTTGTAATTCACTTAATAAAGATTCCATCCACATACTCTCAGCTGTTGTGCGAGCAACACTTCTGTATTCAGCTTCTGTACTTGATCAAGAAACCATTGGTTCACTACAACAAAAATACCATTTAACAACACTGAATAAATGTGGCCAATGTACTTTAACAACATTGATCGTAATGTTGTTATATCTACAATCGTAAAAGATGGGGTCACTTTTGCAATATTTATTTAGATGTCGGGTAAAACGTTGTAGTAAAGTTAGTTATAACAAAATATAAATATAGTGAAAACACGAAAAAATAAATGAAAAACTTCGTTTTTTTGGATGTTATGAAATAGCCAATTACAACATATATATTTCAAATATTGTGACATGTTTTTTTACGATAATATCTATTTGTTGTACATCTGGTTTTTCTATGATTTCCATATGTTGTAATTTACTTTCAACAACGTTATTCACCTATTTGTAGAACCATCTTTCACGTCTTTTGGTAAAAGTTGTGTTTTACTTTTATACAACTATTTTTGGATGTAATATTTTATATTGGGGTTTTTAGACTTGTGGAAAAAGTTGTTGAAAAATTTAGTTTTAGAGACAACAATTTTGCTTTTTTGACTGAAAGACACTTTTTAGTCTAAATTACAGAATGATAGTTGCAACTATCATTTTCTGTTCACATTAAAAAGTGTCTTTCAGACTAAAAAACAAATTTGTTGTTCCTGAGACCGAAATTTTTTGCAACTTCTTCCCTGAACCTATTTTCCTATTTTATATTTTAGTCATATTTTATCAATGTTGTAAATACAAGTTAGACAATGTTATTTAAATGTCAATCAAACTTCATTTGCATCAGTTTTTGAATAATCTGTGGTAGAATATAGTGTGATTTGAATTTATTAGATGCTAGGGTAGTTTTAGCCTAGATTTTGGTATTTTTAAATACCAATAACAAATGTTTGAAATTTGAAAAGAAAATAAAAAGGGAAATTGGAAGTAAAATATTTATAGTGAAATTTGGATTAATTAAAGGAAAATAATTTGGGTAAAATAAATAGATTTATTTTAAAATTGTACTTGAAAATTTCAAAATATTGAAAATAGAGATTTTGGAATAATTAAATAAAAGGATTTTGAATAATAAAACTTGAGCGATATTTGTTTAAGTGTAAAAGGATTCATTTAAAAAAACGAGACTGTAAATAGTTGGGAAAATAAAAAGGAAATTTGAAAGTAAAATATAAAAATTATTACACTAGATATTAAATAAGAATTTAAATTATGAAATGGAAGTGGAATCGGAATTTAGTGGGTTTGGAATATAGTTGGGTTTTTTTAGAAATTGACTTAAAAATGGAATTCAATTTAGAAATCGATTTATAATCGATTAAGTATTGTGAAACCGTTATAACGGGAAATGAGATTATAGTATTTATAAACAATGTTAATAAATAAAGCGAAATGATAATCAGTGGATAAATTTAGGATATAAATTCATGGTGAGAATTTATAACGAGATAGGTAAATCGGTTTAAAAAGAAAAGATAGGTTTTTCTTTTGAAAATGTGAAAAGAGAATTTATGGGACTGGGACGTAAATCAAATTTGTTGATAAATCTAGAGGGATTTATAAATATTAGATTAGTTATATTGGAAGTGGAAGATATATATTTTATCGAGAAGTGGGGTTGTTGGTAAAAGGAGGATTTTTAATTATTAAACTAGGTAATTTAAAAATGTTTTAGCATAAAAATAATTCCAAAAAATTAGTTATTTTAATATTTTTAAACTGTCAAAATGAATTATAACTAGTATAGCATGTCTTGTAAATCGATTAAAATCTTATTATTAAATCTGAATTTATTATCATTTCCAAATTATGTAATTGTTTTAAATCGTTTAAAGTATATTTAATTATTAATTAAGTAGTTTATAATAAGTTGATATTAAGTTAGTTATTATTTAAGAATTAATCTATTTTATTATTTTAAAGATATTTTATTCAATATTAATATTATTTTATATAATAACTATTATAAAAGAGTATTTGCCTAAATTTAACTTGGAAATTTATTTAGGAAGTTTATAAGTATTATTTGAAAAATTATTGATAAAGTTTTCGGAAAGTAATGGTATACTTTTACGGCGAAATCGGAGGCAGTGAGTGCCTACAGTTAAGTTTTTAATTTCTCTGGGATAGAGACGTGATAATTGAATCGTGAATCCATGGTTGATACTGCATGGTGCTTTCCGTATTCGCTCTAAAATGTTTTCAAATATTTTGAAGGAAATGTTTTGTGGATATACTTATTTCAGTGAGATAAGTAATATTTTTGAATTTAGAGATTTAATTAAGGAACCTGAAACTTATAGAATTTGTCATAAACGAGTTAAGGAATTTACAATATAAAATCGGGAAGGGTAATGAGAAAGAGAGAAATAAGTGGATTTCTCATAAGTGTTGGAAAGTAAGGGTTAGAAAATATATTTTAAATATATTTTTTCTAAGTGTGAAATAAGAAATGGTTTGAAATATCCAAATGTGGATATAAATATCTAGTTGTCTTAATTGTTGAAAATTGGAAAGAGGTTTGAATATATATATCTTACAAAAATATTCTGGAATTTTGGAAAATTATAATAAGGCCTGATGTATGCTTATGAATGTTTTATTGATAGTTAAATAACCAACTATCAAGTGTTTGGCCAATTTCGTTGATCATTTCGAAGAGATCGGGATCAGATTTAATTATCCGAAAACCACTTCGATCCGATTTAAGCATTACGAATGAATAATGTGAAGATGATGAAGACAGTGATTCGATTTGTCCAGACCCATGACAACTTGTATGGATGAATGCTATCAGAACATCATTGGAGGACGACGAGCATTCTAAGTGTAAATTCCTGAATGGTAATCGTAGCCTCTAGCCTCATCAACCGAATGGCTGAAAATCAGGGGATATGTAGCAAGGCTAAGTAGGTCATTCCTAATGAGGGTATATTATCACCTTTCTAGATACCTTCGGATATATTATTTATTATGGATACGGTGGTGCATGCAAAAGAGCTCTCGATAAGGATGGGAACACCTGGGGTGATAACATATTCGGTTCTATCCAGGTTAGGGATAGGGTTGGTCTTGTGTTGTAGGGGATCCCGACGAGGTCCTCGGTACATTTTTCTAGAAGTATACTGTGATAAGTGGTACCCTAGTGCCTATCATTGTATGGAATCCATTCTCCCATAAGCGCCTACGGTTTTGATTGTGTCCAACTATGCTGAAACGTGAGATGCAAGCATTTCGGCTATTTTCTATTTTTTTGTTTAGACATAATTATAATATCAGACGATTTTGATATGAAGTGTTTTGACTATCGTAAGGGAAAACCCCATCGTGTTTATGTGTGACGCGGTCTTACGAGATACCTTTATTTTCAAAGGGGTTTTGATAACTTTAATAATTCAAATTGAGTGTGTTTTCTCACGCTGGTTTTCCAGACTGACTCGGGTGTTATTTTATTATAATGCTCGGGTCAGACCGAGTATTACAGATTCAGTATAGGATGATATGGAGCTTAGAAGATGAGCTGGATGACGAAGACGTATTACACGTATTTGATTTTATTCCGCTATGTATTGTAGGCTGTATATTCAGCTTTTGTGAGGACAAGTTATTATGTAACGACTTGACTTTTTGGATGGTTTAAATTAACGATAAGCCACACACGTCAAACTCAAACCATTTAAAGGGGCAGAATGTTATGGAGTAAATAAGAAAAAGAAGAAAAGAAATAAAAAAAATACAAAATCTCGTAGCAGAAGGACAAAATATAATAATCAAATAACAGTTCATGAAGCTGTTTTGTAAATACATTTGATTATTCTTTTACAACACAAAATCAAAGTTACATACAACAGGGATCAATAATAAATGAATAATGTAGCGGAACAACTTGATGTAGTGGAATAACTATAATAAATAATGATAGTACAAATCTTCATCTTCGTCATCCAGAAATAAGGTCTTCAGCCCTAAAATTCTCAGGATGACCTGAGTGAATTGAAAAGACAAAACACTCGAGTTAGAACTAAAAGATCTTATGTAAGTTAAATCAACAGTAAATAAACATGAGTGTAATAGCGTCAGAGATGTTTATGGGGTTTGACATCTCCTATCCAGTGTCTAACATGAGTGCAATAATTAAAGAGATGTTCAGGATAACCATCTCCTAAGGATCCGTTAAACTATCTACTATGTAGTACCATACGCTATTATAATAGTGTCTATAGTAAAGTATTAAAATAGCGTTAAGGCATTACCCATGTCCCACTTAACACATTTTTATATATTCCCATAACGTAATTCCTCCGTAAACTGGAGGGCTATCAGAGGGCACTCCATATGTATGGTACAAACCAAACTCGTCGAAGGCGCGATAGGGCATGTGAAGCAACGCCGGGATAGATATACCAATTGCACTCCCAAACAAGTGGTAACGCATAGAAGCTACTACCGCCCACCTCGAAACACATTCCCATAATCAAAATCAAGGGTGGCCACTAAATCAATCACAAAGTCAAAAGTATAGTATCGAAGAAATGTGTCTGATTGGAGGAATAACCTCACTTAGCCCGGTATAGCTCCTGTTTTAGCCATATCAAGCTGACTTAGGGGAGTCAGGGTCGCGTAAATACCTCATACATAATCGTTCTCAAACCATCCTACTTCATTTCTTGAATCTCCACCAAGTACATAATTGTTAAAGTGGTTTTCGGTATTGGCAGAGAGTATGACAATATCCGATCCCGGTCTCTTTAACAACCAAACGCTTATTTCACACCAGATGGTTCTTTTACATTTCAAAAGTCAATTTATAATTGATATCAAAATATCATATCCTCAAAACCATATCATTTTCAAATCATATTCACTTTCAAAACCACATCCACTTTCAAAATCATATTCACTTTTGAAATTATCGATAAGAAAAGTTAATTAAATCCTCATTTCAAAATAATCTTATTACTCAAATATGTCATTTCACAAAAAATATCAATTTCAAATCCCAACTTAGGGTGTATCATCATCAAGGATTTAAATATAAATACTTCAGCTTTGCATAGTTTGAAATTTTAAAAATAGTCTATATAGTCATGAATAGTTTTAATAGTTATTAAAAATAGTTTAAATATATTTAGATAGTTTAAATAGTAAGAAATATAGTTTAAATAGATTTAAATTAAATTTAATTGGATTTAAAATGATGTAAATAGATTTGAAATGATTTAAATAGATTTAAATTATATGAAATAGATTAAATAAATTTAGTTAGTTTAAAATAGGTAAAATAGGTTAAATTATATTAAATAGGTTACAATAGATTAAAATAAATTGAAATAGTTTAAATTTATAAAAATAGTTTAAATTAGTTTAAAATAGATTTCAAAGTTATATCCAAACCTTTTCAATAACTCAATTCCGATAAATTCATTTATATTCGACACTTCAACCTTGAAATTCCAATTTAAATTCTTTGAACAATCATTAGACCAATTTCAATTCCAGTATTAATACTTGGATTATCGAAAAAAATTCAGTTTATATAAATAAATTTCTGTTTCAAAATGCCTGTTAACCGAATTCAAATTTTTAATGAATTAAAAATAATTAAATTTAACCAATCTGATGTCCGGATATAATTTTTTACCTTAGGGTCAAGTGATACAGATATATATCATTTCAATCCGCAGTTTAAAACTTTACGGTTATATATCATTTCAAACCGCAAATGCTGAATTAATTAAAAATCCATAAAATCGCTCGAGTCTATCATTTCAACTCATAACGATTTACCCTAATCTATACATCGTTCGGATATGTATCATTTCAACCTATAGGTAACTTGCAGTTATAACAATATAAAATACAACATCCAGTCATCCAATATCAACAAATCAAACATACATCACAATCATCATCCAAATCATTCAATAAACATCAATAGGTAATTGATAATCTATACATGTATTAAATTGACAATTTAAAATTCAATATTAAATTAAACGACGATTACATGCAATAAAAGTCAAATTTAGGCAGAATGACAAATTTAAATATACCAAACATCATTAAATGAATTTCAAATCACATCATAAATTTAATTAAACTACATAAGATAATTTAGTAGTTTTGAGTGGGTTAAACCACTCACCTTCGATTTTTATATCGAAAAAAAAAATCTAATTTAGGCCCAAAATTCAAACAGTATCTGAATTTGACCAAACTAGTTTCATAAAGTCTGAAATTTCGATACGATCCCAACGTAACAAACCATGTGTGAAACGGACCTCGTATGTAAAAGTTATGCATATTAGAACACTAAATGATTTAAATTTAAAATAAAATAAAAACTAAATCAACAACACATGTACACAGCTAATACGTCAGCACCTCCTTGCTTCCTCGGTTCTATTCAACCCAGTCAAACGTGCATGTAGCCACCCTTTGACCATCGAAAATTATCGCCTACGGCCACCTGGAAGCCATTGACCACCATCATCCTCTCCCCCTAGGCGAGCTGCTCCCCGCTGATGCCCTCTGCGACCCCAAATCAAATCGCGCCGCCAGCACCATGTATGTAACGACCCGATATTTTCAACCATTCGCATCCATTATAAGTGTATAGGTAGACACTCATGCCGGAGTTGAATTGCTCAAAATACCGCGTTGTAATTAAAATTTGGAAAATCTCAGAATATACAGTAAATAAATATAAGCACAGATGACAGACACAGAGTAAAATAATGCAGCAGAAGTAAAAGAGATAGTAGTTCATGAAGCTACTATATAAATATAACAAAGTTACATAAGATACAACATAAGGAATAGAGTACAACAGAAGTCTCAAGACATAGAAGTCTACTAATGCAAGAGCTTAAATAGAACAACAGACTGAACAGATAAAACCAGATAGTAGTTGGATAAGGATGATCTCCAGTAGTCCTAGCTCCGTGAAGATGAAGTCCAACTGATACTCAGGCTGACCCGAGCGTAAAATAAAACATAAACACTCGAGTCAGGATATACATACTTATACAATGTAAACCAACTCAAGTGAACTGTAGTAAAGGTACAAGTAACTTAGAAGATGCTTGGGACCGCCCATCCTCTAAGGATCCGTTAAACTATCTACTATGTAGTAATATTCGCTATTATAATAGTGTCTAAATAAGTAAAGTATAATCATATCGGAAAATAGCGTTAAGGGGATGGAGAACCTTAACGCGGTCGGATCTAAAAATCATAATCGTAGTAAAGCTCGATATGGTAGGTGACACAGCACAACTAGGCAATGCCAGGGTAGATATACCAATTACGCACTCGGACTGATGGATACGCATAGCAGCCACTACCGTTCCACCTCGAACAACATTCCCAAATCGGAGGATGGCCATCTAGTCAAATCACAAGTAAGAGTATAATATCGAAGAAATGTGTCCGAGAAGAGGTGCTACCTCACTGGTCCGAGATCGCTCCTGTTTTAGCCACCTTATGCCAACTCACGGGAGTTGGGTCCACGTAACATACCTTAAGAACGTCGTCACCATCCTACTTCATTCTGGAATCTCCACCGCGTACACAGTTGCCAAAGTGGTTTTCGGTAAGACAGAGAGTATGTCCATATCCGATCCCGGTCTCTTTAACAACCCAACGTTATTATAACCCGTGGTTAAAAGTTTAAAACAGTTTATACTTCAAAATAGAATATCATCTCAAATCCAAATCTTTATCAAAATAAAGATTAAATCAATTCTAAACCATTTCCATATTTTTAAAATATCATATCATTTCAAAACTTCATTTCAAATCATTTTAATATTCCAAATATCATTTGAGTTCAAATCTAAATATTCAACTTTAAATACCTTTTAAATTTAAAGGTATACACATTTATTATCATTTCAAGTCACCTTTTAAATAGTTTATATTCCAATTAAATAATTCATTTAACCTTTTAAAAGTGTAATTATTATATTTTCAAATCAAGTATTCAATTTCCAAAGTTTCAAACCATTCTGTGTTCGTTTACTAAGTCAAAAACCCTAATTATTAAAATTTCAGCATTTCACACACTTAAAAACAACTTCTATAGGTTACATTTGAAAACATTTTATTCAGCAAAACAACATTTATAAACTGCTATAACAGTTCAGTTTAAAACAAAATCATATTTCAGCCTACTGCAATCCTTAACAAGTGCTACAATAGCCCTTTTATTAGTTCAGGTTCAATTTTAGTTTCTGCTACAACAGCACTTACCAAGTACTACCATAGCCTTAGTTCATTTTAGTCTTTTGGTTCACTTATATAACCACAGCACTTAACAAGTGCTGCAGATTCTACCTAGTTCAGAACTTATAAAATCATACATTAAAATGTTCATTTAAATCCTTTAACTGATTTATTTTAAAGGGAAATTTTACACATTAAAACCAAAACTTACAAGTTCGCTTATAAAATTCAAGTGTGTGAATTCCACCTTCATTTAAACAATTCATTTCAACATTTTAACTCAAACTCCATTTCCACCATTTTAAAACTAAATTTTCATTTCAATTTAATTAACTTCAATTTCCATCTTTTCTTTTAGTCAAAATTTCAAATTTAAGTTTCGTTTTAAAATCAATATTCCTCCATTTATTTATATTTATCACATAGAAAAAATCATTTCCATTCTAAATAAATCACTTAAAAATTCGATTTAAATCAATTTAATATTATTACAATATTTAAATTATTTAAAAGTATCCAGAAAATACAGAAAAATAACCACGGGTCTGTATAATATTTCCTAGCCTAAGTCAAGTGATACGGATACTATATCATTTCAATCCGTAATTTACAAAGAAAAATCCGGGTTTTATCATTTCAAACCCGCAATCCCAAGTAAATAAAATTTTATTGAAAATCGTTCAGGCCTATCATTTCAGCCCATAACGACCTTCCCTTATTCTAAAGTTCGTTCGGGTATGTATCATTTCAACCCATAGTGATTCTATCCTACAGGGAACTTGCAGTGTGATTTAACAGAATAGAATAATAGTAAAATAAGAACAAAATATAACAGATGATACGTTATGCAGTTTTAATAATTCTAAAATCAAATATAAATAAATCACAGGTAATTATAACATCATTATTTATTTATTTATTTTCTACAAATTTAGTTGCGGTCGTTTCACAATCATATAAGTATGAATATTCGTGTGAGATTTACTCACCTCTACGGAGCTGGAGATTAAGAAAGAAAGAAGTACGCTATCAGTCGAAAGCACGCGGAAAGCACGATTTGTTGTTAGCGGATTCGCCGACTAGATTCAAATCTAAAGTCAAAAGAATAAAGCGAATAAATAGACAAATCAAAACATGCACGAATAACAATTTTTCAAATTGAAGCAAACGATCGAAAAATAAATCAAGTTGAAAAAATAGAAGGAATTGGCTTGACCACTTTTATTGGAGATTATAACTTTAAAATTTGCAAAGTAAAATTTTGCATTTTTCACTGATTCCTTTTTCCACAACAACGGCCAGTGGGGAATACAACATTCAAAATAAAATATGAAGTGGAAATCTTTGTTCACCATTTCATTTCAAACAGACAGAGGCAAATTTTGTTCATTAAATTTCAGATCCAAGGCCAGAGGAACATAGACTGGAATATCAAAATACAACAGTGCCAAAACAGATTTTTGTTCATTCCCTTTTTTTCAAAACCAAGGTCAGTGAGAATATGAACTAAAGTTACACATACAGGTGACAAAACATTTTCATCAAAACAGTTCTCGGTGGAAATAATACAAGGCATGGGTGGTCTAGCATGGAGTAGTGGACGTGGCAGGGAGTTGTGGAGGTGGTTCTGGCGAAGGGTCAGTGGGTCCGATATGTGTCAGGAGACTGGGTAGGCGTGGGGTGGGGTTTCGGTCTGGAAGTGAATGGTGGCAATCTCGGCAAGGGCTGGTGGAGGAGCTGGAGCCGTGGTGGGTGGTGATGACGTGGTGACAGTGACGAACTGGGTTTGGGTCTGGTTGATCTCGTGGTTGCCGTGGTGTCGGCATGGGCAGAGGCGCTGGGTAGGTGGCAGGCTGGGGTTTGTCTTGGCGTGGGGACAAGTGGTGGTAGGCTGGGGTTTGTCTTGGCGTGGGGACAGGTGGTTGATGGGTTCGGGGTGGTGGAGGTAGGCTGACGCGGAGGGAAAAGCATGGGTTTGTCTTGGTGGATGAGCGAACAGCAAACAGGGAAAACAAAAATAAAACAATTGCAAGAATATGAAGCCGTACCTTGGAAGAAGGTTCTGCAAATTTTGATAGAAGCAAAAGAATTATGCAGTCAGGAAATTTTTTTGAGAGGAAGACTATGAAATGAAACGTGACTGAGAGGGCAAGTTTTATTGCTTAGAACGGTAAAGAATTTAAGGCTATTAATTATATTCAATAGGTGGAACGCATGGAAGGCCAAGGGAAAAGGAATAATTTCTCGCGTGAAACGATTTAGTGCAAGATTTTTGGGTAAGAATTTTTGAACGGCTGAAACTTTGAATTGCCAACGCATACAAAATAAATGAACAAGGGAAAAACAAGAGGGATTATAAAACGCCCCAAAGTAACACACAAATTTTATTTGTTTCCTCCTAAAAAAAATGATAACGTTTTCATTAAATAAAATAACGTACCTTTTAACCAGAAATTTAAATAGCTATTACCATCATTAATAAAATTTGATTCTAATATAAAGTTAAGAACGGACATAAATATACGTAACGAAATGTAAAGTTTAAATTTTTCGTTTCACACAAATTACTACACTTTATATTTAAATCAATATTTCAAAATTGTATAATTTTAATAAAATTTCGTTTAAAAATTTTGGGTTGTTACACTCTTCCCCACTCAAAACTTTTCGTCCCCGAAAAGGAACGAGGTACGGGAAAGCACAGAAAAAGATGGAATGAATAGAATTAAGACAAGATGATAAGAATATTGGAATTACACCTGATAACTATTGTTATAGGCAAGTTTAACAAAATGGAGGTGATCAAATCAAGAACACAAACACGAAAAAGATCCTCTAGAGTCTGAATCACCCCTTTCACTTGACCGACGGTCTATGAATGGAAAAATAGTGTTCAGATCCAGATGAGTAACAAAGATTTCAAAGATTATAAAAAGATGTCTAAAAAGACTGGTATAAGCAATAGCCTTCCCATTCTGTAACAAGATAAGAGAAATGAGGACAACCAAAAGATAGTTTTGAAAAAAAAAAAATAAGATAATAAATTTGAAACAATAACGCTTTGAAATCATAACAAATTAGAGATGTTTATCATTTGGAAATCATACTACTAAAATCATAACACTTTAGAAATGTAATTCTAAAAAAAAAACATAATACTTAGAAAATCATAACACCTTTTAAAATAATCTTTATTTAAACCATTTTAATTCAAGGTCAAATAATATTCATTTTAAAGTTGTAACATTTCTAAGTTCATTCAATTATAAAACTTCCAAAACATTGTATTTTCAAAACAGCAGCACTTATAAAATGCTTCAGTAGATATATATATTAATATTTCAAATCAGTTTTATTCTAGAATATTCATTTGGATATCATTTAACTTATGACTTATTAAAACAAACTTTTATGAATGGAATATCCAAATTAAACTATACTTCGTTTATTAAGTCAAAAGCTCACTATTTTACTTATCTCTTCATTTAACAAATAACCTAACACTTTATTTAAAATGCCCATTTCATAAATAGATATTCCTTCAATAAGTTACACTTAAATTTCTATTTGAAAAACCAAATTCTCAATTATCCAATTTAGTGATGTTAAAATACATTTTAACTATTTAAATCATAATTATTCATTTTTCAAGACATATCAATTTCATAAATAAAATATTTATCATAGCAAATATAATAATCAAATTTCTTTACACATTTATTCATTTAAACATCAATTAAACTATGATTTCAAGTTAAATAAACTTTGTTACAAAATGTCCAATTCAAATGTATTTTTTTTTCTATTCAAAGATACATTATTTATTATACAACATATTCATTTTAAGAAATAACCTTTATTAAAATTCCTAGGTTAGACTTAAGGTTCCATATTAAATCAAATTTGATTATTAAGTTATTTAAATAAAATCTCTTTAAATTCCTTTTTCACTATTTACCTCTGTTAATCTTTTATAACTAAAATTTAAGTGTATAAAATTTATTATAACCACTCAAATTTTATTTATAAAATCCTTTTTATATTGTATATTATCCAATTACATTGTTAACTTCTAAAAATATTTAAGGTAAGTTATATTTGAATGCAATTGTATTATACAAATAAAACTTTCCAATTCAATTATCTCAAGTTTGAATCATTTATTCAAAAAAAAAATTATTTTCTTTTTATAACTGAAATTATTCTTTAAGATGAAATTTACTAATTAATTTTTCCGGTTTCCTTCAAACCAGTTAGAGATAAATAAATATATGTACATAATATGTCAAATCAATTTAAATCATATATCTATATATATTATAAATCAAATCATATCTAGAAATTCAAATAAATTAAATCTTTCAAAACAAAGCTGTAGTAAGACTACAGAACGGTCTCTTCAGTTCAAAACTCGAAAATGAATGTCGATGATGCTGCAGTCATCACCGAAATTATTTTCCAGCGACAAAGAGAAGAGCACTAAATTTTTAAACTTAAAATCCTTTAGAGACAATTTTTTTTATTCAAAAATACTTTAAATTATATCCTTTTTAAAATTTAAACACAAGGTTTGAAACCATCGGAAATTAAATTCTTTAAATTTCTTGTTTTTAATTTCAGTTCCCAAATAAATTTATAAACAACTATTTATAAATTCATTTGTAGAACAACCAATGATAAATAAAGTATTATCACTTCAAATTATCAATTTAAATCAATTTATTAAGTTCCATAAATTTACCTATATCAAAATTTATTTCATTAACAATTTTAAAATAATATTGTGTCAGTCTGTTCTGTCAAAGTGTTTTAGAAATCCTATCGATAGCGTTGATCAGACGAATCGATCGGAAACCCAAATCATCATCAACAACTCAAACAACACAATATATAAAACAAAACATAGCTTTACTAGTACAATTTAAAATGCTTGGAGATAGTTTAGAAACAAAAGACAAGATGGTTAAACAGAGTAGAGAGATGGGTAAACTTAGGTAAATCACGGACAACCTTAACCGGGTCAACCGTGACTTAAAGAATAAGATCGATGTGGATTTTTGTAGGATAAATCTACGTTCGATCTCAAGAGATAGAGTTTGAAATAATAAAAGATATTAGCATCTAAACCAAGGATAGATAAAATCTCTGGTGAATCGATGCTGACTGTAAAGGATTTTCACCCTTTTACAAGAAAATTAGAATATTGGCGAGACCGCCAATTCACTATAAAGACCATTCGAAGTGGAGTTATGTGATACTCCAAAATCAAAAGAAGATGAATAGTGAGGGACAAGAATGAATTTTGGAACCGCAGGAAAACATTCCAAAATTCAAAGGAAATCGAATCAAAAGGAAGAGATTCAAACTCGAACGAAAGTGATTCTGTAAATAAATTTACCATACATTCTAAGTTTTGCCTCAAAGCCAAAGTTCTGATACCAACTGTAACGACCCGATATTTTCAACCATTCACATCCATTATAAGTGTATAGGTAGACACTCATGCCGGAGTTGAATTGCTCAAAATACCGCGTTGTAATTAAAATTTGGCAAATCTCAGAATATACAGTAAATAAATATAAGCACAGATCACAGACACAGAGCAAAATAATGCAGCGGAAGTAAAAGATAGTAGTTCATGAAGCCACTATATAAATATAACAAAGTTACATAAGATACAACAGAAGGAATAGAGTACAACAGAAGTCTCAAGACATAGAAGTCTACTAATGCAAGAGCTTAAATAGAACAACAGACTGAACAGATAGAACCAGATAGTAGCTAGATAAGGATGATCTCCAGTAGTCCTAGCTCCGTGAAGATGAAGTCCAACTGATACTCAGGCTGACCCGAGCGTAAAATAAAACATAAACACTCGAGTCAGGATATACATACTTATACAATGTAAACCAACTCAAGTGAACTGTAGTAAAGGTACAAGTAACTTAGAAGATGCTTGGGACCGCCCATCCTCTAAGGATCCGTTAAACTATCTACTATGTAGTAATATTTGCTATTATAATAGTGTCTAAATAAGTAAAGTATAATCATATCGGAAAATAGCGTTAAGGGGATGGAGAACCTTAACGCGGTCGGATCTAAAAATCATAATCGTAGTAAAGCTCGATATGGTAGGTGACACGACACAACTAGGCAATGCCAGGGTAGATATACCAATTACGCACACGGACTGATGGATACGCATAGCAGCCACTACCGTTCCACCTCGAACAACATTCCCAAATCGGAGGATGGCCATCTAGTCAAATCACAAGTAAGAGTATAATATCGAAGAAATGTGTCCGAGAAGAGGTGCTACCTCACTGGTCCGAGATCGCTCCTGTTTTAGCCACCTTATGCCAACTCACGGGAGTTGGGTCCACGTAACATACCTTAAGAACGTCATCACCATCCTACTTCATTCTGGAATCTCCACCGCGTACACAGTTGCCAAAGTGGTTTTCGGTAAGACAGAGAGTATGTCCATATCCGATCCCGGTCTCTTTAACAACCCAACGTTATTATAACCCGTGGTTAAAAGTTTAAAACAGTTTATACTTCAAAATAGAATATCATCTCAAATCCAAATCTTTATCAAAATAAAGATTAAATCAATTCTAAACCATTTCCATATTTTTAAAATATCATATCATTTCAAATCATTTTAATATTCCAAATATCATTTGAGTTCAAATCTAAATATTCAACTTTAAATACCTTTTAAATTTAAAGGTATACACATTTATTATCATTTCAAGTCACCTTTTAAATAGTTTATATTCCAATTAAATAATTCATTTAACCTTTTAAAAGTGTAATTATTATATTTTCAAATCAAGTATTCAATTTCCAAAGTTTCAAACCATTCTGTGTTCGTTTACTAAGTCAAAAACCCTAATTATTAAAATTTCAGCATTTCACACACTTAAAAACAACTTCTATAGGTTACATTTGAAAACATTTTATTCAGCAAAACAACATTTATAAACTGCCATAACAGTTCAGTTTAAAACAAAATCATATTTCAGCCTACTGCAGTCCTTAACAAGTGCTACAGTAGCCCTTTTATTAGTTCAGGTTCAATTTTAGTTTCTGCTACAACAGCACTTACCAAGTACTACCATAGCCTTAGTTCATTTTAGTCTTTTGGTTCACTTATATAACCAAAACACTTAACAAGTGCTGCAGATTCTACCTAGTTCAGAACTTATAAAATCATACATTAAAATGTTCATTTAAATCCTTTAACTGATTTATTTTAAAGGGAAATTTTACACATTAAAACCAAAATTTACAAGTTCGCTTATAAAATTCAAGTGTGTGAATTCCACCTTCATTTAAACAATTCATTTCAACATTTTAACTCAAACTCCATTTCCACCATTTTAAAACTAAATTTTCATTTCAATTTAATTAACTTCAATTTCCATCTTTTCTTTTAGTCAAAATTTCAAATTTAAGTTTCGTTTTAAAATCAATATTCCTCCATTTATTTATATTTATCACATAGAAAAAATCATTTCCATTCTAAATAAATCACTTAAAAATTCGATTTAAATCAATTTAATATTATTACAATATTTACGTTATTTAAAAGTATCCAGAAAATACAGAAAAATAACCACGGGTCTGTATAATATTTTCTAGCCTAAGTCAAGTGATACGGATACTATATCATTTCAATCCGTAATTTACAAAGAAAAATCCGGATTTTATCATTTCAAACCCGCAATCCCAAGTAAATAAAATTTTATTAAAAATCGTTCAAGCCTATCATTTCAGCCCATAACAACCTTCCCTTATTCTAAAGTCCGTTCGGGTATGTATCATTTCAACCCATAGTGATTCTATCCTACAGGGAACTTGCAGTGTGATTTAACAGAATAGAATAACAGTAAAATAAGAACAAAATATAACAGATGATACGTTATGCAGTTTTAATAATTCTAAAATCAAATATAAATAAATCACAGGTAATTATAACATCATTATTTATTTATTTATTTATTTTCTACAAATTCAGTTGCGGTCGTTTCACAATCATATAAGTATGAATATTCGTGTGAGATTTACTCACCTCTACGGAGCTGGAGATTCAGAAAGAAAGAAGTACGCTATCAGTCGAAAGCACACGGAAAGCACGATTTGTTGTTAGCGGATTCGCCGACTAGATTCAAATCTAAAGTCAAAAGAATAAAGCGAATAAATAGACAAATCAAAACATTCACGAATAACAATTTTTCAAATTGAAGCAAACGATCGAAAAATAAATCAAGTTGAAAAAATAGAAGGAATTGGCTCGACCACTTTTATTGGAGATTATAACTTTAAAATTTGCAAAGTAAAATTTTGCATTTTTCACTGATTCCTTTTTCCACAACAACGGCCAGTGGGGAATACAACATTCAAAATAAAATATGAAGTGGAAATCTTTGTTCACCATTTCATTTCAAACAGACAGAGGCAAATTTTGTTCATTAAATTTCAGATCCAAGGCCAGAGGAACATAGACTGGAATATCAAAATACAACAGTGCCAAAACAGATTTTTGTTCATTCCCTTTTTTTCAAAACCAAGGTCAGTGAGAATATGAACTAAAGTTACAAATACAGGTGACAAAACATTTTCATCAAAACAGTTCTCGGTGGAAATAATACAAGGCGTGGGTGGTCTAGCATGGAGTAGTGGACGTGGCAGGGAGTTGTGGAGGTGGTTCTGGCGAAGGGTCAGTGGGTCCGATATGTGTCAGGAGACTGGGTAGGCGTGGGGTGGGGTTTCGGTCTGGAAGTGAATGGTGGCAATCTCGGCAAGGGCTGGTGGAGGAGCTGGAGCCATGGTGGGTGGTGATGACGTGGTGACAGTGACGAACTGGGTTTGGGTCTGGTTGGTCTCGTGGTTGCCGTGGTGTCGGCATGGGCAGAGGCGCTGGGTAGGTGGCAGGCTGGGGTTTGTCTTGGCATGGGGACAAGTGGTGGTAGGCTGGGGTTTGTCTTGGCGTGGGGATAGGTGGTTGATGGGTTCGGGGTGGTGGAGGTAGGCTGACGCGGAGGGAAAAGCATGGGTTTGTCTTGGT
Organism: Allium fistulosum; assembly: GCA_030737815.1. NCBI lineage: Eukaryota > Viridiplantae > Streptophyta > Magnoliopsida > Asparagales > Amaryllidaceae > Allium > Allium fistulosum. The sequence goes on along the minus strand of CM060905.1, from coordinate 44,572,015 downwards.
GGATGAGCGAACAGCAAACAGGGAAAACAAAAATAAAACAATTGCAAGAATATGAAGCCGTACCTTGGAAGAAGGTTCTGCAAATTTTGATAGAAGCAAAAGAATTATTCAGTCAGGAAATTTGTTTGAGAGGAAGACTATGAAATGAAACGTGACTGAGAGGGCAAGTATTATTGCTTAGAACGGTAAAGAATTTAAGGCTATTAATTATATTCAATAGGTGGAACGCATGGAAGGCCAAGGGAAAAGGAATAATTTCTCGCGTGAAACGATTTAGTGCAAGATTTTTGGGTAAGAATTTTTGAACGGCTGAAACTTTGAATTGCCAACGCATACAAAATAAATGAACAAGGGAAAAACAAGAGGGATTATAAAACGCCCCAAAGTAACACACAAATTTTATTTGTTTCCTCCTAAAAAAAATGATAACGTTTTCATTAAATAAAATAACGTATCTTTTAACCAGAAATTTAAATAGCTATTACCATCATTAATAAAATTTGATTCTAATATAAAGTTAAGAACGGACATAAATATACGTAACGAAATGTAAAGTTTAAATTTTTCGTTTCACACAAATTACTACACTTTATATTTAAATCAATATTTCAAAATTGTATAATTTTAATAAAATTTCGTTTAAAAATTTTGGGCTGTTACAATGTAGGGTTTCGAAACCCTAATTGGCCAATTCCCGCCGATCTGACTGATGACTCCTCCTATGAATGACTCAGATGAACCCCTCTTGCGAATCTCCACAACCCAGTATCTTTGATTTGACGATCAGTCGAAGTTCATCGACGATCGATGAATGACCGAGAATTATTCCTCAAATTCTGGACATACGAAAATCCAAATTGAAAAACTAACTAAAGATTTGACTTTCGCTCGTCAAGAGCTTCAAATCGATATATAATTTGATATGGTTTGGAGGAGTTTGATTTTTCGATTTGATTTGCAATTGAATTTGGAATTAGTTTTGGTTTTGGTTTTTCTGCCATTGGAAAGAGAGAAGCATATAGAACTGTACATACAGATAATAAGAAATGGCTGCTAAGGTTATAATGAGCTATTTATAGGTGTAGCTGAAATAGAAAAGAAAGGACATGATCGATTTGAAAGTTGAACGATAAACGACTCGAAAAGCCCGTTTCATTCTCGAAATGAAAATGAGTCATCCCATATATCAAAATAGAAGTTTTCAATATTTTTAAACTCAGTGGAACAGATTTCAGGTCCAAACTCCATCGTATGAAGAAGTTGCTTTAAAATCAGCTTATTTTACATTGGTTTCAACTAAATTAATTTCTAGGCATTTCGAGGCTGTACGATCAAACGACAAGTCCGATCGTTACGAAACTTGAAATCCTACAATAATTCATCGCTGCAGATCTGATGAAACTGGTTTCGTCGAAATCAGATACAGTGGCAAAAATGGCTATTTTCACGTTAATTAAATAAATTAATATTAAATTAATTAATCACTTTATAATTCAATATTTATAAACTAAAAAATTTCATCATTTTTGATTACTTAGACACTTATAATAACTTAAACCAAATTTACATATCAAATTCAGTGTTTAATATTTCACTAATTACAGTGTTCAAGTTTCAATTGTAATTAAATCCATTAATTAAAATTAAATTCCAATAAACCGTTTTAATTTGATTTCAATCTTTATATTCAATCAATTATTACTCTAATAAAATAGTTAACATTTGTTGATATCTTATTTCACTAATACGCTACAATTTCCATCTTTTAGTTGTATTGACTACTATATTTCTATTATATTGAATTTTTGTCAATTTTATTATAATTTAAAATCTCAATAAATTAATTTGTCTTTGTTTCACTCTTTTTATTTCATTAATTATTGCCTTGTAAATAAAATTAACATTTCTATACATTTTATTACATTCACAATTTGCGGTTATTGCCTTAACTCACATTAATGTAACATTTATTTACATTTATTTGTAATTAATTAAATATATTGGTAACAGATAACAATTGACACCATTTCTACATTTCATAACAGTTGTAAGTTTATATTTTTTTCAAACAAATGTTATAACAACTTTCATTGCACTAATTTTATTCAATTACCATTTATTACACATTATTTCATTAATTAATTCAATATTTACATTTGTTTTCTTATATTCAATTTATAAACAAGTATAACATTTAAATCATTTCAGTTAATTGGAATTTCATTAAAATTATTAATAATTAACTTACATTAACATTGTTATATTTCATTCTGATTATTATTTCATTAATAGATCACAAAATTTTATTTATCCCAATATTAAATCAAAAAAATCTATTAAATTAACTATTTTTATTTATCGAAAATTACGGGTCGTTGCATATTATAAATGTCCGGTATTGTGTTATTGATGTGTTGTACTCTGATGACATAATATGTAAATAACAGTTGTAGTTCTTTTTGTATAAAGACATGTTTTTATCTATTATATATTGTTCTGTTGCGATTGTGAGATTTCGTGTTGTAGTTTCTGTTTCTTCTTTTACCTCTTTCTTCTTTCCCCTAATGATATGGTATTGCTGGCATTCGATTGCTCGGCAGGTAGTACAGTGAACCTATTGATGTCGATCTTGGAGAGTTGAAAATTCAGACCGTCACAGATAGAACATTTGTTAATTGTCGTTTCAAAGAACTATTGCTTGTAAAAGTTTGGACGGTTGTAACAGGTCATAGTTTGTTTTATAAGGAGCTTTGTTCAACTACATTAAAAGTTGATCGTCTATGTAAACTTAAGGAAGAAATTTCTATATTGCTCTGCAAATTGAAGAAAATATTTTCTTCTGGTTTCTTTAATGTAATGGAGCATTAATCTGTTCATCTTCTGTTTGAAGTATGTCTTCGAGGTCCTATGTAATATGGATGAAATATATATCTGTTTGAAAGATATTAATACCGAGTGTGCTAAATATTAGTTTAATTACGTGTAATAAAATTTATTGATAATTATTCTTAACATGTACTTAAATCATCTAAAGAAAAAAGTGAGACAAAATGCACAAGTTGAAGGTTCGAAATGCAAATCATATATCAAAGAAGAAGCTTCATTCTTTTTCTCTCATTATTTCAGTGACCATGTGAACCTATCTTTTGAAAGTGCTATATGAAATGATGAGGGAATTGAACAAGATTCTCCTGAATCAATGCTATCTATTTTTAGACAGCATGGATACCCTACTTGGAAAATGTGTGGAAGTTTGGTTAGAACAGAGACTATATGTAGCCCACACATATGTTTTACTTATGTGTGCAGAAGTTGAACCATTTGTTAGGTATTAACAATACATCTAAAATTATTTACTTGAATTACTTAATTTACTTAATTTAGAAAAATTATTTACTTGAACAACTTAATTATTTACTTGAATTATATATTATTAAAAAATATGCCATTTGTTAGGACACCATACAATCAAGCGGTAATTTAAAAAAATTAACTAAGTTCTTAAAATTACTTAATTTTTATAAAAGTTAAGTAAATAATTTAAACATATTTCGACTTGGTTTATAGGCTTGGACCTCACAAAAGGCTTATTAAAAGGCTCAAGACAAAGCTTAGAATAATGAGCTTTAACAGCAGATTGCACAGCTATAGGAGTAGGGCTGCCTCCGAGCAGTGCAAATGGAGCAACTAAACTAGCGTTTGGTCGAGTAAATGGAGCAACATGGAGCATTCCCTTCGTCTGGTGGGTTCCGAAGCCGACGACGAGTCATAAGGTACGTTTTATAGTGTTTGTTATTGAAATTTGTGTACGTATACAATGAGAAATGGTAAGGTTGATTTGTGGACATGTGGTGTTTGATGTGATGTTTGATGTTGATTTTTTGGACTGATGTGTTAGGTTGGCATTTTAGACATTGTATATGTTGTACATAGATGTTGGATGTATATATTATTGTTGAGTATATAAGATTGATGATGAACGGTTTTTTTGGTATTGATGGTAGTGTTTAAGTTTGAGATTGAGATGGTAATGTTCGAGTTTTATATTGTTATTGATATTATTTTAGCTTGAACAAATGATATATATTGATTTTGATGTGTTGTGATATATATTGATATTGATGTGCTGTTTGGAATTCAAATGGCTACTATAATGTTAAAAAAATCATCCATATTTTTGACGGTTGTCGATGACATTTCCAATGGCTCTTGACGGCCGTCGATTGCTCGTAGCCACCGGAAATCACTGTATTCCTTGTAGTGTTTTTATAACAAAATATGAGACATGGAGTACAGTTACAAGCACAATACGACATCACCTAATATAAAAAGCCATTCAAAATTAGTCAAAATCATTAGAGAGAGAAAACTCCTAAGTGGAGCGCTACGCTATCATAGATGGATAAATGTAAATGATGAAAAACAGATAACAAAGAAAGAGATGAGTACACATGCATATGAAAATATTACTTAGTTCATTCGATTGAAATTTTTTGTATTGCAATTGCCAAAAGATGGTCAAACGAAGATATTAATTGATTGTTTTTGGTAATACGTGAAAAGGTATCATAAAAATAATATAGAGAATTAAAGAGAAAAAACCATAATATAAGATAATCAAGGACGATAAGGAATTTCTTCTCAAATAAAATGCATTGTTTGGAAAACTATTTTGTCTGTTGCTTTTATATTTGTATTGTGATATTTACATTTCTATTTGTGAATTAAATTATTATTTTATTTTATTTAGTGAAGCATGATATTCACATTTACGGATTTTATTTTTATTTTTCTTCGAAGATTTGATGATTAGATGAATGAATATTAGTTCATTAAACCATAATAAGATATTAATTGTTAAGGAGAATAAAATGTTAGGGAAAATTAAGAAGAAGATACTTTTTCTGATTTGCTATTTCAACTAATTTTTTTTATATTACGCATTAATAAAATATATTACTAATATGTATGTATGTACCATTATTACATTACACATACATAGATACACACACACACACACATACATACATACATACATACATGTATGTATGTATATAGACACACACACAAGTACAAAGCCTATGCCGATGACATAGGTGCAAAATTTATGTTCTATATAAATCATTTGCTTGGAAGGTATAAAATATTTGGAAATCAAAATCTTGGTTAGAAAAAACAGAAGTGATATATATGAACAGGTTCTTTCTCTGTATTAGTTCTATTTTAGCACATTCCGATGAAATGCATTGCTTCAGCTAGCAATATGTTTGAATATACATTTAAGTTATCCCACCGTGCCATGCTTGAAACTGTATCTATTAATATCGAGGGAAAAATCAGAATATAATCATGGAAGTGACTATAAGATCACGAATATGAATTTTATCTAAACTACTTGTGCGGAATATAAAGTGTATAAATAAAGCGATAAAATAAAATGACATTAGGGATTTTTATACTGGTTCGAACTCCCGTTCTATGTCCAGTCCTAGACTCCTTCTGGAATTAAACTAGCAACCCTTACTTAACTTGAAGGAATAGGTTTATACCGCCAAAGCAACAGAACATGACTTTGAGCACTTGAGCAACTGAATATGGTTTTTCCCGCATGAGCAACTAAACAGGAGTTTGATAGAAATAAATTGCTTTCTTGACTTTGTGTGTTCTTGATACAACACAGATTTGTCGAATGAAGTACACCCTTTCTATATCTTTTCCTCAGGTATGATATATATATTTGTGTGTCGGTAAAGACAAGGAAAGTATAGATTGCTTTAGAATTGAAGAGTTATAAGTGTGATTTCACAAACTCTAGGCAATAAGAAGTTCTAAATATTCAAGAAAGTAGAGAATAGAAAAAGTTGGTTCTTTGATCTTGAATAGAATGTATATTTATAATGAATGAAGAGTTACAACACTTGATAAAGAGTTCTGATGAACAGAAATGGTTGCAACTCTTCCTAGAAGAGATTCCTCTTCAGGAAGAGGAGTTCTCTTTAGAAAATTTAAAAATATGGTAGTTAGTTATATTTAGTCGACTGATTATGATCAATCAATCGACTGAATTAAAACAAAAGGTTTTAGTTCAAATATGGAACATTTCAGTCAACCGTTCTTGAATATTTAGTCGATTGAATTGTGCAATATATAAAATTGCATGTGCATAAGTCAATCGACTGACCTATATTTTTTCAGAAATGCAAGATTACTTGAAGATAGATTTTAATAACAAATAATAACTTAGATTCTAATAAATTATGCTATGTCGAATATTTGATAATCCTTTTTCTATCTTGAACTCTTCGTCATGAATCAAAAGCATGAAGTCAAATATTCTTCCCTTTTTTATTGATGACAACTTCATTTGAGATAAATTTTGACAAAAACCTATAACTCCCCCTGAATCTGTGCTGGTATCTTATAATCCTGCAAAATATTTTAGTGCGAAACTTCTTCTTCCCCTTTGTCATTAGCAAAAAGGATATATATATATATATGATTATATTTACACAACATATAATAATACATAACAACATTAATGATAACAAACACCGAAAATATGATCATATAACAACAATAATTTTAACAAACATACAACATATGATCATACAAAAAACAATTGTACTAACAAAGTTAAAATAAATAACAACATTTAAGTCAAAATACAACATAGTTTAAGAACATAAACTCCATTAGATAATGTCAAAATATAAGATAGAAAATAACTTACTCTTCCCCATCACCATTTGAGCTTTCTTCTGCTTCTTCATCATCACCTTCCATTTCTTTATCACCACTCGCACCTAAATTTTCACCTTCACCACCTTCTTCTTCTTCTACGGAGGATGACTATGTGAAATGAGGTTGCAGTCGTTTCTCGGATCTATAGGAACACGGACTGCCATGGAGGAGGATAGACCATAAGTTAACACATCCCATACGTTATTTAAAAAGTCTTTGATACGATCGAGTTTGTAATCCATTTTGGTAACGGTAATTTCAACTTGAGATAGTCGCACATCTAATATCTTTTAGTTTCTAGAAATAATCACGTAAGCGTGGAATGGTTGTGTATCTAGTCCGATTTCTTCAATCTCATGTAATCATCGTGGAGTTGAGAAGAAGAATCAATTTCGGTTTGAGTAGTAAGTTGACGGAAAGAAGGTTGAGGTTGTCCAGCGGTTTGATTCTCTTTCTAGTGTTCAAAATTTATGATTATATGACTTTGAAAGTGTTTAGAAAGACCCATAAGACTTAAGGTCCTAGTTTTAAGAGAGCCAATCGCAATATAATCGAATCGAGGAGAGAGATTTTAAAATGTAGAATAAGTCTCATTATATAAGCGTCGTAATGAATGGTTTTCATGCGGACTTGGTTAAAGGTCTGAATTCTTCGAGAATGACCTTTGACAGATTTACGGATCGTTGTCCTCATATAGCATAGAGAGATTGATAATCTTGCTTATAAATTTTCTCATAGCTTTCGGTACGAGGGTTAATGGAGTGAGTAAGAGCACGATCCATGGTTCTTGCTTTTGGTCGGAGCTCTATTGCCTTAAGTTCTTTTAAGTCATCGGAAAAAAAGTGACTTACTTTATCTCGATGATCCATATCAACCTCTATCTTGTTTAAATCCTCGCCTTCTAAAGTACATTGCAGGATCCTTCCTATTCTAGAGATGGGTAAAAACAACTTCCCCCCACACACAAGTGTCCATGCCAATCGTTGGTATTATGCATCGTGTGATGATCCAAGTTAAGATTAGCATAGAACAGCTTGATCAAAAGGTGATTAGTCTTCATGTTGTTGGCATTATAATCAAGCAATGATTCCAGACCACTTCTCCTTGCTAAATCTTGAAGTGCATAGGAAGCAAAATCAGGTAATTTTACAAACGAACCTTCGAAAACCCTGGATTTCTTCATCTTATTGAACCTTTGAACACCTTATCATTATATAGCCAACTTCTAATTTTAGATTCAATAGGTCCTGCTGAAGAGGAGGAAGGTCTAGCTCTCTTGAGTGGCATTATGGTTAGGGTTTTAAAGAAGATGAGCTTGGATAGTTTTGAGTAGTTTTGGATTAAACTGAAGTAAATTTAAAGAGAGTGATTGGGTATGGAGGTAGTTGAAAAGATGAGATGTTATAATGAAGATATGGAATGAAAAGGAGCTGTATTTTTTATACAAAATTCATTTTCCAGATTAAATCGACTAAAAATCTAAGTTCAGTCGACTAATATTGGCTCAAGGCCAAAAAAGTTTCAGGTTAGTGAATCAGTTGACTGAATATATCATTTCAGTCGAATGACTGCATCCAGAAACTTTTTAGTTCATTTTGGGTACGATTCAATCGATTGAAATAGTTGCTAAGTCGACTGAATTTCAAGTATAGTTTTTTTTATTAAAAAAGTATTTAGTCGACTAAATGTACCAGTTCGACTGGTTATGAAAAATAGTATGTTATCTTTATGGACAAAAAGAATTGCTAATTTATATACATACATTATATATGTTAATAAAACATAGATAAAAACAAGAGGATATAGTTTAAGAAGAGGAAATTGAATTCTTTGGAGTCTCACATTCTTCCGGCTCATTTTTAGTCTGTTCTCGAGTTGGTTGAATTATTGAGCATTCCCATGAATTTGGAGAGTATGGAGGCCTCTCGGTGATGTAACATGAACATTATTGTTTATTGGTGAAGCACCATAGAATTTTAATGCACACTTTTCCAGAAAACCGAGTCACCTAGCATGAACTTTTTGTTCATAGTACATTTCTCATTGTATGCTTAACGTTTCTCTTTGATAATGGTGAATGTCGTCGATCTTATCATTGACAGATGGTGAGCTAAAATGTAGTTTTCATCCATGCTTAGCTTCCGATGTATATCTGGTATGATAATTTGAGGGTGGTACAATAGGAACAGGTTCATATGTAGGAGTAGGAGTTGAACGATTAGTAGAATTGGTGGATGGAGAGCTATAGTCAATAGAAGAATATTTTGAGCTTTCTTGAGAAGACATAATGACTTGATAATTATTTTTGAAATAAGCTATTTGAGATTGATATAAAAAATGTAAAGATGAAGGTTTATATAGTTAAATGAATGAGAAAAAATAAAAAGCAGGTTTATGGTGAGAAGGTTTGAGACCAGAGAAAAATTGATGGAACTAAACAATTGTCTAAAAACAATGTATGTGTAAAAATATAGCTACGAAAATGTATAAGGAGAAGTGAAGTTCAGCCTAGAGTATGAAATAATATATAGCAAAATTGAAAAGCATGAGATTCCCAGCTATGAGACCAGAGATCGAGTCCCAATAGCCCCATTTTTGAAAGAAATTTTTAATATATATATATATATTAAAAATTTACAAATATTTTAAAGATAAAATTTCTAATTCTCTTCTTAATTTTATAAAACTATTTTCATTTAAAGGTTTTTTTAAATATATCAATCATTTGGCTTTCAGAAGATACAAATTCTAATCTGACTACGTCCTTTTCAATATTGTCACGAAGAAAATGATGACGAATGTTAATATGTTTTGTTCGTGAATGATTGACAAGATGTTTAGATAAGTTTATAGCACTTGTGTTATCACATAAAATAGTTGAATTAGACAAATTAATTCCAAAATCTTGAAGTGTTTGTTGCATGTAGATGACTTAAGCACATGCTAAAACAGATGAAATATATTCTACTTCACATGTCGAGAGTGAAACACAAATTTTGTTTCTCTCTAAACCAATACATTAAGGATTGTCCAATAAAGTGACAATACTCACTCGTACTTTTTCGATCTGTCCAACATCCTCCAAAGTCAGCATCACTATATGATACTAACTCGAAAGGATATTCTTTCGGATAAAAGTGTCTGAAATCTTTGGTTTTGCTTAGATAACATAATATGCATTTCACCGCTCACATATGTGATTTTTAGGATTTGCTTGAAATTGGGCACATAAACAAACACTCATCATTATGTAAAGTCTACTAGCTGTTAGATAAAGTAGCGATCCAATAATACTTCGATATAATTTTTGGTCAACACTTTTGCCATCTTCATCTCGATCGAGATGGATTGTTGTACTCATTGGAATTGGTTTGACAAATGTATTTTCCATACCAAAGTGTTTAATTAGATTGTTATAGTATTTTTCTTGATTGATGAAAATTCCATTATCAAATTATTTAAACTATAATCCAAGAAAATATGATAATTCTCCCATATGTGACATTTCATATTCTTTGGTCATTATATTAGAAAATTCCTGACATAACTTATCATTTGTGGAAACAAAATAATATCATCAACATAAATTTGAATAATTAAAATATTCATTTAAGTATGTTTAACAAAAAGAGTTTGATTGACCTTACTATTTTCAAAACTAGAGTCTGTAAGATAGCTTTTAAGACATTTATACCAAACAAGAGGTTCTTGTTTTAGACCATATAAAGCTTTCGTAAGTTAATAGACATGGTTTGGGAATTTTTAATATAAAAATAGAGGAGTTGTTCAACATAAACATTTTCTTTTATATATCCATTTAGAAAAGCACTTTTCACATCCATTTAATAAAGTTTAAAATTATGAAATCATGCAAATGCCAATAAGATACGTATTGCTTCTAATCGAGCGATTGGAGCAAATGTTTCTTCATAGTCAATTCCTTCTTCTTGATTATATCCTTGTGCAACTAATCTAGCTTGATTCCTAATAATATTTTCTTGTTCATCATCTTTATTTTTGAAGACCCATTTAGTACTAATAACCGTTTGATCACTTGGTCTAGGAACTAAGTCACAAATTTCGTTTCACTCGAATTGGTTTAGCTCTTCATGCATAGCTATAATCCAATAGTCATCAGTAGAGGCTTCTTTAGCATTTTTTAGGTTCAATATTAGAAAGGAAAGCTACAGGGCCCATTTGATTAAGTTGATTTCTACCTATGAAATTTGAATTAATTTCTCCAGTTACATTTTCTATAGGGTGATCTCGTAAAATCCTAGGAGGAGATCTTAATCCATTTTCAATGTTTTCACCTTCTTCAAAGTTATAAACAATGTTTTCATCTTCTTCAAAATTATTTTGAGTATCAGTATTATGATTGTCTTAGTCATTATTTCATCATCCTTAAGACTTTTATTAAAGTTAAAATTCTCATCGAATGAGACACGAAGTGTTTCCTCGATTATTTTTGTACCTCTATTGAAAAATCGGTAACCTTTACTTCTTTTCGAATATCCTATGAAAATTCCTTCATCAGATTTTGGATCGAAGTTTCCAAGCTGATCTTTTTGTATTTAAAATAAAATATTTCAAACCAAAAACCTTAAAATATGAAATATTTAGTTTTCTATTATTAGTTCGTTTATATGGAGTGTGTTTTTTAGTGGTCGGATGGAAACACGATTCAAAACATAACAAGCGGTTGTTACAGCTTATGGCCAAAAATGTTTTGGTAGAGTTCTTCCATTTAATAAAGTTCTTGCACATTCTTATAAAGTTCAATTTTTCCTTTCTAAAATTCCTTTTTGCGGTGGTGTTCTAGGAAAAGAAAAATTATGGTAAATTCCCTTTTTATTACAAAAACACTCAAAAGCTTCATTTTCAAATTCACCTCCATGATCACTTGTAATGTTTTTAGTCTTTAAATTTTTGAGATTTTGAATTCTTTTAAGAAAAGTGAAATGAACAAAAGTACACTTTTATTTTTCATAAAAAATTCCCAGGTATATCTTTTATTACAAAAACATATTTTCTATGGTTTATAGATTGAACTTGAGTTGTGCCAAAAAGGTCCAAATACAATAGTTCAAGTGGTTGCAATGTAGAAATATTTTTCTTTGATTTAAAAGATGATTTTGATAATTTACCTAATTGAAAAGCATCACAAATATTGTTTACTTTAAAATTCATTCTTGGTAAACCTTTTACTAAACCATTCTTAGATAATTTGTTTATAGCTTTGAAATTTATATGACAAAACCTTCTGTGCCATAACCAAGGATCATTTCTTGGCTGTTAGACACATATTTATGTTGTGATTTATATTCATATTTAACACACACGCACACCTATATTTATCTCTAATGCCTTAAATTATAAGATTTTTATTTTGATAAAAAATGCTACACTTATCTTCAGAAAAAGATATATTGAATCCTTTGTCATACAGTTGACTGATGCTAAGTAAATTGTGTTTTAAATTCTTAACTAGCGAAAACATTTGTAATAAGAGGTAAATTAGATGCACCATTATTGCTCACATCGCCTTTGTCGATGATGTATCCTTTGTAATTGTCTTCAAAAGTGATAGAACCTCCATCTGAGTAAATAACGTTAGTCAACATATCTTTGTTTCCTGTCATATGTTTTGAGCAACCACTGTCTAGTATCCACTTTCCTCTTTTTTAGTCGGTACCTACAAAAAATATATAAATAATGTTGGTGCCCACCTTTTTATTACGGCCCTAAGAGTTAAATCTTAGGAAGCCAAACCCATGAGGGTGTAGAATTTCCTTTGTAAATAAGATCTTTATTATTATGAACATTAGATATGAAAGATTTTATATACTTGTTTCTAATTAGATTATTGTTAGTATTTGGTACCCAAATTGTTATAGTACTTGTTTTATTAACTTCTTTCTTTTTAATGATGACCTTTGGCTTTGATTTTGCTTTCATAAAATTGTTAAGCAAATTATAATTTTTATAGTATTTATTATTATTATTCTTTGTTTTTGAAGAATTTTTATATCTAAAATCTTTTTTATTAGTAGTAGATTAAGAATCACTAATAATCTTAAAAAGATTTTCTCTTCCTTTATTAAAATTTGTCACATTTTTAGCAATATTCTCTAACTCAGTTTTGAGACTGGTATTTTGTAGCTCAAGGATTCCGACATTTGATTTTAAATCATGATTTTATGAATCTGATGTCATATTCTTTTCTTTTTGCACTTTTACTTCTTTTGATAGCATAGTAAATTGAGAAGAAACATTAGACAAAGATTCTTGTGTATCAACAAGTTCTTTTAGAATTTTCCTTTCATCTCTTAGCATATCAACTCTATTTCAAATATGTTTAGTTTCTCTAGTGCATCTTTATACTTTTTTTTAATTTCCTTTAGTTTGTCTAATAATTTTGAGTTTATGTCAATTAAACCATCAAAAAATAAATCATTTACATCGTAAGTTGAAGCCATAAGGCAGATGTTGGCTTGTTCAGAATCACTATCTGTTACTATCTAATGATGACGACGACTTTGAATCATCCCATGTTATTGAGAAGGCCTACTTCATCTTGTATTTGTCATTCTTATTTTTGAATATGTTTCTCTTTCTATCAGGACAGTCTTTCTTGATGTGTCATTTCTTGTGACATTCATAACATTCAAGAAAAGAGGAGGATGGCTTGTTGTTGTAATTATTACTGCTGAAGCTAGTCTTCTTCTTTCTAAATTTGTTGCTCTTTCTGAATTTCAAAAACTTTTTTAAATTCTTAGCAATAAACGCTATATCTTCCTCATCTGAATCTAATTCATCTTTTTCTACTTGGAATGATATATTCTTCTTATCTTGCGCTTGTACTTGTTTTTCCTAGAGATTAACTTCATAACACGTTATATTTCATATCAACTCTTCTGGTTTAATAGTTGAAATGTCGTTAGCTTCTTCAATTGCCAAGACTTTTCATTTCCATTCATCATTTAAAGAGTTGAGGATTTTGGAAACAATATCAAAGTCTGAATATTTTTCTCCCAATGCTAAGAGGGAATGATATATGTCTTGAAATCTAAAATACATTTCATTTATTGTTTCATCTTGCTTCATTTTAAAATTCTGGAACTGACTCTTGAGCATAGAAATCTTAATTTGCTTTACCTTGTAAGTGCCTTCATGTGTAACTTTAAATGTATGTCAAGTTTCATAAGCAGTAGTACACATGCTAACTCTATTAAAATCATTTTTATCTAATGCACAAAATAACATATTTGTCACGACCCGGAAATTTTGAACATTTGAAATTGAAATATTTAATTAATTTTAAATATTTGAAAGTTATTTTAACTTGGATTTCAAATATAATTATGAATTTGGCAATTAAATTATTTAATTTAATTATTAAATCTGGAATTTTTTTTGAATCTTCAGTTTGAGCTTGGTAAAGATATTCCAAAGGCTTAGAAAATTCATATTGATAGAACTGAAGATAATAGAAGCCTCAGAATTGAATTTGGAAATAATTTGTTCGGTTTTGAAATTTTATCGTTTAAATCGATATTTAAAAACAGCCTTTCGGGGGCACAGTCTCGAAATTCGACGAAACCAATTCCATTGGATCCGAAATAGTTAGTTATTATCGGATTTCAATTTTCATAGCAATCAGAGTTGTCATTTGACCGTGGTAGCTCAAAACGCATAGAAAATAGTTTAATCGATTTAGTTTAAAATCGATCGTTTATTTCTGTAACTCGCGCGTAAGATCGAATTAGCCTCCGAAACACGTTCCATTGTGTTCGAAACGTGGGTAAAACCTTATGAACACCTGGCGGCACGTGCGATTTGGAGATCATTTGAAAAGTTGTTTAAAAATGAATTTTATATTAAAATGATATTTTTATACGTATATAAATACGTTTACACAGCCGAACCCTAATTATTCTTTTTAGCCGCTGCGTTTCTTACTTATTGCCAAAAAACATCAACTTTCATCTCAAATTTTCAATCAATCCTCAAGCTTTCATCAAAAACCTTCAACACAAGAATTATAGAGCTCCCCGAGCTCTTCACATCCAACGGTGGTGATCGAGTGGAGTTTAGTGGATTGGCGGCGATTGTCTTTGGGAGGTTACGTGTTTGAACGCGAATCGTCGGACGTTGGCGAAGGTAAAGGGGTGCGATATTCGGCTGCTAGTGAGGCGGAGCGCGGCGTTTCGCGTGGTGGGCCCTGATCAAAGTGGAAGTGGCCGTGAGGGCCGCGACAGCTCAAAGGCAAGGACGACTATGGGTTTCTTTGTACGTGATTTCCTGAAGCAAGTACGAAAGGGAGAACGAGATCTACAGCCTTGGTTCGAATTGCAGAAGTAACGGCCTCGATTTGGTTTGTGAGAAAAAAAAATTGATTTATAGATTCTATTCAAACTTTAAAAATTCACATCTCGTGCATTCGTTATCAGATTCAAACGAAACTGGCGACGCCGGAATCGTAGCGACGCGATCTACGCAGTAGTGTAGATTTGGAGACAATCGGAGATAGTGAAATTTTTGGGTTAAATCGATTATGATCGGTTTAATTCAAAAATTTAAATCGCTCGTCGAAACTCAGGTGAGATCTTCTCACTCAAAAATTAAAATTGGATTTCAGTTATTAATTGACTGTTTGATGTGGTAGTATATATATAGTAGTATGTATATATATTGGAGTGATCGATTTCCCGCATGATATAGCGAATGAGACCCTATGCGCCGCATAATAGCGGGTGATATTTTATAAATCCCATATACCGCGATATTCTACCTCGAAGTGGCATTGGTATTGTGCTAACATCTGTAGATGCAGGGAAATAGGTTGGAGGGATCCAACTGGATTCCTCAAATATTTAATTTTGTTTCAATATTGTGTGTGGATTTATTTAAAATCTGTGTATGATTATATTGATAATTGAGATTGTTGAATGCTATGGTTTAGCTGAATATATTTTTGGTATCGTTGGATACCAGAAATAAATAAAAATTAGATTTTTGAAATTTAATTAGAAAAGTCCAGACCGTTACAATTAAAGTATAAAAGTTAATTTTTGTAATCCTATCAAATTAATTTCAAAATATGGGAAAACGTTTTTAATAAATGAATTTTGAGTAATGTTGTTTAAAAGTTGAAGAATTTATTTAAAATGGAATTTTAAATAATTTGGAAAGAGTAAAGGGATTATTTCAAAGGTAATAAATTTTAGAAATCAATTTGATAATTGATTTAGTATTTGAAAATAAATCTTTGGAAAATCGATATGAAATTTATTTGTTGTTGAACGAAAATGGATTTTTATGTTGAAATAAATTTGGAAATCGATTTGTAAAACGATTTGGTATTTGGAAATAAATTTGCAAATGGTTTGTTATTTTGAAATAAACTTAGAAATTTATTTGCAAATGTTCTGTTATGTTGAAAATAGGCTTGGAAATCAATTTGTAAAATTGATTGGTACTTGAAATAAAATTGAAGAATTCAGTGGAAATTTAAATTCGCAATGGGAATTTATAATAGGAAAGGGAAATTTGTTTAAAAATAAATATTGGTTTATTTTTTTTAAAGTGTGGAAAGGAAATTTACGATTTTGGAGCGTAAACTTAAAATGAATCCAAAAGGATTTAGTAATTGGTTTAAATGGATCATTTAGAAATGGAAAGTGTATCTTCCCTGGGGAGCCGAGTATATTTTCAGAATAACTTTTAAAGTATTCGGACTTGGCAGATTTCCAGTAGAAATAATATCGGGAATTTTATTCCGTGAGTGAAAAATAATTTGAAATGGGTTTTCGAAGGGTTGAAATGTTTAAAATATATCTTGCGAAGATATTTTGAAAAATAAATAATTTGGGAAAATTATTTAAAATCTGATGATTATTGTGAATATTGTTTGATAGTTAAATAACCAACTATCAATATAAACAATTTGGGGAAATTATTGAGGCTTGATTGTTGTGAATATTGTTTGATAGTTAAATAACCAACTATCAGTGTAAATAATTTAGGAAAATTATTTAGGCTTGATTGTTGTGAAGGTTGTTTGATAGTTAAATAACCAACTATCAATATTTGCCTTTGAAATGGCATTTGAAATTGTTTTTAAACCAAGCGCTCACTGTTCGGTTTAGCCAGGAAAGGAATTTGTGTCATATAACCCATTCCGAATAGTGATACAACGTAAATGGATCGCATTTGAAGACCGATGGTGAAGACCGGGTATTTGCGAAAATGAAAGGACAACCTGTCGAATGTCTCTGCACCGAGTTTGCTTATCTTTGTGATATGTGATGGGGGGTTCTCGCTTCGCGGTTTGGTGGCGAACAGGAGACTCTTACCCCTACATGTCCTCTTTATGGGGTTGGTTAGCCGTAAGGTGTGACAGTCGAAAGGCTGGCCGTAAAAGCAAATTCGGGATACCACTGTATGCCACGGCGAGGCTGGGATGGTTGAAAAGCCTACCAGTCGAGATTGGCCGCTGTCGATGGTTGAAAAGCCTAGACCGTTACAATGTGGTATCAGAGCTTAGGTTGGCGACAACCTACGCTTTGGTGGGGGAAATTAATCGTTAGCAATAGAGTCATAAGTACTCTATAATGAGTTGAGTGTAATAATAGCTATGAGAGCGTACTTGTTGGTGGATATAAAAATTGTTTTTATATTGTGTTGACTTATCAGTTGAGTGTTTATGAATTCTGGTCGGTACGGGAAGTACAACCGTATCGATAGGGGTTTCTAAACTCTTAAACAAGGTAAACTGACATAGTATTGTTTTAAAGAGGGTAAATGAAATAATTTTACCCAAAATTGTATTTTGAAATGAAAGAAATAATTTTCATAAATATTATATATATATTTGGATGTTTTCTTATAAATATTGTAATCAAATAAGAATCTAAAAAAATTGGAATGGTTTATAACCAAATAAAAATTCTATGAGTGGGACTTATCCAAAGAAGTATAATTAAAACTTGAGTTAAACTAGAATTTAAATCCCGAAAATTTTGGAAAGGGTTTTAAATGTATTTAAACAAAGATTTTGGAATTTAACATCTTGGAAATGTATGAAATGTTTTTCCAAAGTCTTGAAGGCAATGAGGGAGTATTATTTTGGGAATTATTTTTGAATGGAAATTGTTCTGAAAGGAATTTATAGAATTAAGGAAGCACTGAACTCACTTCAGTCGTTGGAAAATAATCCTGGTGATGATGGCCACATCATCAGAATTCATTTTCGAGTTTCTAAGTGATGGATTGCTTCCGTGGTGATTGGTTATGATATTTGTTGGACTTGTCGGGTATACAAGTTTGTTTTAGAAATTTCAAAGGAAAATTGTTTTGGTAAAACCAAGTGTTTTGGAACTTGGAGATTTAGTTTTGTTATACCAAGAGGGTATGTGTTGATTATCTATTATTTCAAAATGGTTTTGAGATAAATCCGGGCAATGGAATTCTGGAAATCCTATTTAAACTGTGAAAGTTAAAATGAATCAACTATATAACTTATAAAATGTAGTTGATTTAAATAAGAATAGAAGTTGATATTAATAAGAAAGGGAAATTTAAATTATCTGTATGGAAGGGAATGAAATATATTTGAATTTAACTGAAGGTAAGTTAAATAAAATTTGGAATTTGAAAATTGTAATTGGAATTGGATTAGTTTGAATATAAGTTGAAATGTACAATGGTTATAAATCTAGAATTGTGAATTATACTTGTGAAAAGAAATTCATATCCTTAAGCTGTTAAGTGTTATATATATATATATAATCTGGAATTGAGATTATAAGATGAAAATGACTTAAATGAGCAATACGAGCTGTTAAATAAATAAGTTGGTAAACCTATGAATTGTAAAAACCTATATAGAAATGGTTGAAGGTCTTGATAACAGGGAATGGAAAATTGAAAATATAATCCTAAATGAAAGGAGAATTGAAATGAGATATAGGGAAATATAAAAGGGTAAATAGACATATATGTTAGAAAATAAAATTTTAAATTGAATAGAGAAATAAAATTTGGATTGAATTGAAATCAAAATCTAGTTGAGCAATGAATAAACATGAATGGAATTGAAGTTTTATTCAAAATGGTAAAGGAAATGGTAAGAATTGAAGTTGGCTAAATAAAATTTGGTTGAACTTAAATTAATTTTGGAAAAGAATTGAATTGAAAGAAAATGTAATTTAGTTGAAATAATATTGAATAATTGAATTCTCATTTAACAAATTTCAAAGGAATTGAATGAAGTAAATGTTCACTCAACTGAAATTAAAGAATAGCATGAAGATAAATTTAGCGTAAGCTAAATTAAATGGAAATGGTATTGGACTGAATACAATTTTGGAAGCTTATTAAAAATTTGAAAGGTAAAATAAAACCAGTTCTTGTTTAGAGTAATTGGAATGTCATATTATAAATAAATTTAGAATGAAAGAAGGAAGTGAATTAAATCTAATATGGATTAAGTTAATAAACAAATTGAATTAACGTTAAATGGATTTCAAGTAACTGGTTGAATTAAAATTTATAAGTGTATGGAAATTTGTTTGGATGAGAATCAACTTAAAATACGATTGGTAAGAAGAAGTGGAAATATTGTGTAATGGAGATAACTTAAGCAAATTGAAAATAATTGTAGTCGAGCTGTATAAGTGGTTTTAAATGGAATTTGTTTAGATAATAAAATTGAAGTGCAAGTGGAAAGATTATAATTAATTATTGTGATGTAATATGAATATAAGAGTTGTAAATAATCAAGAATGGGATGATAAATATAAACTTAAGTTGAAAAATGAATTTGAAATGTGAAAATAAAGACTTGATTTAAAAAAAATTGTAAAGGAATAAGAACATTTGATTTGTGAATAAATTTCGAATAAGATGAATTGATATAAATTTAAGTTGAAATGATTAATTACTTATATAAAAACAAACTTGTATGGATAACTTTCAATTATGCATTGAAATTGGTCGTTTGATGGAAAACGAAAGTAAATTGATTTAAAGAAGCAAATGGAGTTGGTTTTTGAACCAATTGAAACAAGTGCAATCTATTTGAGTAAATCATAAAAGTAATGTAAATAAATCAAAATTGAAAATAAAATTTGATGTGAATCAATTTGGAATGGAATTGAAATAAAATTTGATGTAAGTAATCATATTGAAGAGAAAATGAATTGGTGGTAATGAATATGAATTGTATGTAGTAAACTCGAATGTAAATCATTCGAGTGGAATATAATGAAGTTTGAATTTGTAAAAGGAATTAAAATAGAATTGACACTTGTGATTACTTATAAATTATGGTTTACTTGTAAGATTATGCAAATTTGTGTATGGGCTATGAAATTGATAGGTTTGGTTAAGATTAATATAGGAAATGTTGTTAAAATCCTATATTACTGTAAACTGATATGTTTGTTGAGTAAGTGCAGGTACGAGAGGCAATCGATAGAGTTGGAGCGCGTATATGCATAATATATTAGCCGCCTGCTTTTAAAATTGCTAAAAGCTATGCTTACGCAATAAAAAAATATGAAATATGAACTGTTTTTGTCTTTCCGACCGTGTGGGTCGATGTATACATATTTATATCTATTGTGATATTGTAAAAGGCTCTCCGTACAAAAGAGACGTTGTCAAAATTTTTCGAAAATTTAGGGAGTTAGAAAATTTTTCAAAGTTTTGGAAATTTTGGTTTAACTAGTAAAGTTGATTTTGGAAATGATGTTGAAAACAAGCTTTTGAGTTAGTAATAAGCAAATGGTTTTGGAATTGAACTAAAAGGGTTTTGGGAAGTGGTTAAAACTATTTGGGTTTAGGAAATAGTTAACGGGATTGAATCATTCTTCCTAACTAGTAATTTTGGGGACGAAATTCTTTTAAGGGGGGAAGAATGTAACGACCTAGAAATTTTGAACATTTGAAATTGAAATATTTAATTAATTTTAAATATTTGAAAGTTATTTTTACTTGGATTTCAAATATAATTATGAATCTAGCAATTAAATTATTTAATTTAATTATTAAATCTGGAATTTTTTTTTTGAATCTTCAGTTTGAGCTTGGTAAAAATATTTCAAAGGTTTAGAAAATTCATATTGATAGAACTGAAGATAATAGAAGCTTCAGAATTGAATTTGAAAATAATTTGTTCGGTTTTGAAATTTTATCGTTTAAATCGATATTTAAAAACAGCCTTTCGGGGCACAGTCTCGGAATTCGACGAAACCAGTTCCATTGGATCCGTAATAGTTAGTTATTATCGGATTTCAATTTTCATAGCAATCGGAGTTGTCGTTTGATCGTGGCAGCTCAAAACGCATAGAAATTAGTTTAATCGTTTTAATTTCAAATTGATCGTTTATTTCTGTAACTCGTGCGTATGATCGAATTAGGCTCCGAAATACGTTCCATTGTGTTCAGAACGCGGGTAAAACCTTATGAATGCCTGGCGGCATGTCCGATTTGGAGATCGTTTGAAAAGTTGTTTAAAAATGAATTTTATATTAAAATAATATTTTTATACGTATATAAATACGTTTACACAGCCGAACCCGAATTATTTTTTTAGCTGCCGCATTTCTTATCTATGGACGAAATACATCAACTTTCATCTCAAATTTTCAATCAATCCTCAAGCTTTCATCAAAAACCTTCAACACAAGAATTATAGAGCTCCCCGAGCTCTTCACATCCAACGGTGGTGATCGAGTGGAGTTGAGTGGATTGGCGGCGATTGTATTTGGGAGGTTACGTGTTTGAACGCGAATCGTCGGACATTGGCGAAGTAAAGGGGTGCGGTCTTCGGCTGCTAGTGAGGCGGAGCGCGCGTTTTGCGTGGTGGGCCCTGATCAAAGTGGAAGTGGCCGTGAGGGCCGCGACAGCTCGAAGGCAAGGACGACGATGGGTTTCTTTGAACGTAATTTCCTAAAGCAAGTACGAGAGGGAGAACGAGATCTACGGCCTTGGTTCGAATTGTAGAAGTAACGGCCTCGATCTGGTATGTGAGAAAAAAAATTGTTTTATAGATTCTATTCAAACTTTAAAAATTCACATCTCGTGCATTCGTTATCAGATTCAAACGAAACTGGCGACAACGGAATCGCAGCGACGTGATCTAGGATGTAGTGTAGATTTGGAGACATCAGAGATAGTGAAATTTTTAGGTTAAATCGATCGTGATCGGTTTAATTCAAAATTTTAAATCGCTTGTCGAAACTCAGGTGAGATCTTCTCACTCAAAAATTAAAATTGGATTTCAGTTATTGATTGACTGTTTGATGTGGTAGTATATATATAGTAGTATGTATATATATTGAAGTGATTGATTTCCCGCATGATATAGTGGATAAGACCCTATGCACCGCATAATAGCGGATGATATTTTATAAATCCCATATACAATGATATTCCACTTCGAAGTGGAATTGGTATTGTGCTAACATCTGTGGATGCAGGGAAACAGGTTGGAGGCATCCAACTGGATTCCTCAAATATTTGATTTTGTTTCAATATTGTGTGTGGATTTATTTAAAATCTGTGTATGATTATATTGATAATTGAGATTGTTGAATGCTATGTTTTAGCTGAATATATTTTTGGTATCATTGGATATCAGAAATAAATAAAAATTGGATTTTTGAAATTTAATTAGAAAAGTCCAGACCGTTACAAAAGTATAAAAGTTAATTTTTGTAATCCTATCAAATTAATTCCAAAATATGGGAAAACGTTTTTAATAAATGAATTTTGAGTAATGTTGTTTAAAAGTTGAAGAATTTATTTAAAATGGAATTTTAAATAATTTGGAAAAAATAAAGGGATTATTTCAAAGGTAATAGATTTTAGAAATCAATTTGATAATTGATTTAGTATTTGAAAATAAATCTTTGGTAAATCGATATGAAATTTATTTGGTGTTGAACGAAAATGGATTTTTGTGTTGAAATAAATTTGGAAATCGATTTGTAAAACGATTTGGTATTTAGAAATAAATTCAGAAATAAATTTGCAAATGGTTTGTTATTTTGAAATAAACTCAGAAATTTATTTGCAAATGTTCTATTATGTTGAAAATAGGCTTGGAAATCAATTTGTAAAATTGATTGGTACTAGAAATAAAATTGAAGAATTCAGTGGAAATTTAAATTCGCAATGGGAATTTATAATAGGAAAGGGAAATTTGTTTAAAAATAAATATTGGTTTATTTTTTTTAAAGTGTGGAAAGGAAATTTACGATTTTGGAGGTTAAATTTAAAATGAATCCGAAAGGATTTAGTAATTGGTTTAAATGGATCATTTAGAAATGGAAAGTGTATCTTCCCTGGGGAGCCGAGTATATTTTCAAAATAGCTTTTAAAGTATTCGGACTTGGCAGATTTCCAGTAGAAATAATATTGGGAATTTTATTCCATGAGTGAAAAATAATTTGGAACGGGTTTTCAAAGGGTTGAAATTTTTAAAATATATCTTGCGAAGATATTTTGAAAAATAAATCATTTGGGAAAATTATTTAAAATCTGATGATTATTGTGAATATTGTTTGATAGTTAAATAACCAACTATAAGTATAAACAATTTGGGGAAATTATTGAGGCTTGATTGTTGTGAATATTATTTGATAGTTAAATAACCAACTATCAGTATAAACAATTTGGGGAAATTATTGAGGCTTGATTGTTGTGAAGGTTGTTTGATAGTTAAATAACCGACTATCAATATTTGCCTTTGAAATGGCATTTGAAATTGTTTTTAAACCAAGCGCTCACTATTCAGTTTAGCCGGGAAAGGACTTTGTGTCATATAACCCATTCCGAATAGTGATACAACATAAATGGATCGCATTTGAAGACCGATGGTGAAGACCGAATATTTGTGAAAATGAAAGGACAACCTGTCGAATGTCTCTGCACCGAGTTGCTCCGGTATAGAGATTTATATCACCCTTTTTGTGATGGGAAGTCCGGACGTGATTAGTGAATATCCGGATTGCAAGGGCTTCTTTTGAAGTGCCTTCGGTTATGTTCGATCCCGGAACAGATTTGTATGGTTGTATGTCTGACATTACACTTTGAGATATAAAGAAGATTTCTTTCAAATACAAATCTGTTAGTGGCGGAGAATTTATTCTCTTAGCTTAACACCCTTCTCTGAGACGTACGAGCTCAGAGGTTATGTAGTTGAAGGTTATCAGTGATATATTCCCAATATGGTAATATGGCATGCTGAGTGCTGTTGTGTGCTGATCATTTGTTGATCAAAGCATGGCTTCTGTGAGAAGCGTAGCTTTGTGGACGAAACTTCGTCGGACCTCACACCCTGGAAATGGTCAAAACAGGAAAGATGCGGCAAGGTTATGAGGGTCGCGCCCTTTAGGGTATGTCATTTCCTTCTGAAAAAGGGTGGTGTCAGGTATGGAGCCCTGATATTTAACCTGTGTGGTTATTGCAAATACATTTCTTTGTAGTTGTTGGTTGCGAGTGCTCGGATAAAGGTCCCAAAGGACCGGGGGATGGCATATTCGTGTAGTAGTTACCTAGTTACAGAGGTAACCCGGCCTTGTGTTGGCAGAGAACTGGTTAAGTTCTCGGGACGTCCCGCCAGAGGCGTACCCATTGACGGTAGGAAGTTCCTTAGCCTGACCATTTGTTGGAAATCCAAAGAAACAATATGCGCCCTGTACGGTTTTAGTTGTATAACCTGCCATGGAATGTGGCGGTAACCTGCTATTGAACATGGTAGCTATAGTAGGCATCAGTGCGAAATGCCTATGCTGGCTCAGATTAATATTATACTTTCGAAATGTTTTCCACACTAGGCACTAATAATAATATTAAAAAGGATTTTGCGTAGTAAGCATGTTTGACTATCATAAGGAGAAATCTCCTCCAATTCTGCGTTGCATTGTGTGTGTGGTGGGAGGCCTTATGGTAGTTTCATTTTCCAAAAGCATCGTGGATTTCTTTTTATTTCCTTTGTACAAATAACTGTTTTAAGATCTCACACCAGTCCCATGACTGACCTGGAGTTTATTGTTTCCTTTCTAAACTCTGGATGCCCATAATTTTCCACACGGGCAGCCTAGAGTCAGGTTATCAATTGGATCTGGATGGATGGCTGGAGACGAGCTGGATGGCGAGACGTATCTCATGTATTATTATTTATTCCGCTGTGTATTCTGTATGAGGACAAGTTTATATAACTGTCCATTGTTGTGTTGAGTTGTATATTGACTCTGATGATGTATGTATAAACTGATATAGATCTTTGTTTAAAAATTATTTATTTATCTATTATATATTGTTCTGCTGCGAATGTGAGATTCTGATGTTGTTTCTGTTTTCTGTTGTTTCTTTCTTTCTTCTTCTTCTAACTCTTTCATCTTTAACCCTAATGATTCGATTTTCCGGCATTCGATGGTGCGACATTTGGTATAGTGGATGTGAAAATGTCGTCTTTCGAAAGCCGTAAAAATCGTACTGTTATGATATTCATAGCTTTGGCATTTGCAGTAGCATCTAGTTTTTTGTGTGTTAGACCATTGTGAATACTTAGTAATGAGTATGTGATATTCTGCTTGAGTAATATTCCAGGTATCATAACCATTGGCTTAAAAGTAAATTCTCATTCTAGTAGACCAATAGTTATAATTCAACCTATTAAATAGTGGTGGTCATGCAGTGGATTGACTTTCAACAAAACTTGTGTTAGTATTATTTTCCATATTAACAGTGTATCAAATAACTATGTTACAGTTATAAGATGGTCTTGCTCTGATACCAAATGAAAGTGACTAAAGGATCGTATAATATGAATATTATCTAAACTACTTTGCGGAATATAAAGTAAGTAAATAAAGCAGTAAAATAAAATGACACCAGAGAGTTTTATACTGGTTTGAATTCCCGTTATACATCCAATCCCAGACTCCTTCTGGAATTAAACTAGCAACCCACGCTTAACCGGAGGAATAGGTTTATACCACCCGAGCAACAGAACAGAACATTCAACGCCTGAGCAACTAAATAGGATTTTTTCCGCCTGAGCAACCAAATAGGACTTTGATACAAATAAATTACTTTCTTGACTTTGTGTGTTTTTGATACAACACAAATTTGTCGAATGAAGTACACCCTTTCTATAATCTTTTTCTCAAGTATGATATATATATTTGTATGTCCATGAAGATAAGAAAAGTATATATTACTTTAGAATTGAAGAATTACAAGTGTGATTTCACAAACTCTAAACAATAAGAATTCTGCATATTCATGAGGGTATAGAATAGAAAGTTGGTTCTTTGAGCTTGAATGGAATGTATATTTATAATGAATGAAGAGTTACAACACTTGGTAAAGAGTTCTAACAAACAGAAGTGGTTACAACTCTTCCTGGAAGAGGTCCCAGTTCAAGAAGAGGAGTGCCTCTTCAGAAAATTTATAAAATATGGCAGTTAAA
Source organism: Allium fistulosum (assembly GCA_030737815.1). NCBI lineage: Eukaryota > Viridiplantae > Streptophyta > Magnoliopsida > Asparagales > Amaryllidaceae > Allium > Allium fistulosum. The sequence goes on along the minus strand of CM060905.1, from coordinate 44,545,785 downwards.
TTATATTTAGTCAACTGAATATGATGAATCAGTCGACTGAATTAAAATAAAAAGTTTTAGTTTGAATACAGCACATTTCAACTGATCATGAATATTTAGTCGACTGAATTGTGCAACATACAACATTGCATGTACATAGGTCAGTCGACTGATTGGATGGTTCCAGTCGATTGACCTGTATTTTTTCATAAATGCAGGTTTACTTGAGGATAGATTTTAATAACAAATATTAACTTAGATTATAAGAAATCACACTTTGTCGAATATTTGATGATCCTTTTTCTTTCTTGAACTCCTTGTCATAAATCAAAGGCATGAAGTCCAACAAACCATTAGCAAACTAACTAGTGGAAGATGAGATGTTGGTATTCATAGAGAAAAAAATATACGAAAACTAAAGACAAAGAAAATTTTTGACAACTGAAGCCCATGAATTATTGTCAAACTACATGCTCGATAATTTGCTTTATAGTGAGCGTGCCCAAGTGCGCGCGCACGTTTGTAAAATTGCTATCTTCTTTTTTGAAAATCCAAATATGGTATTTGTCAGACCATTGAATAAACTTTGTAAATAGGAACAATAATATATACCTAACTCACAGAACAACACAAACCTTCTTTTAGGTTCATAATGGTATAAAACCCATACCAATCCCAGCCCATCAACTTTGGCCTTAATCGAATTCTTGTTATGCATGCCATCATAGCCAGATTACCATGCACATCAAAAGCTGAAAATTTATTCTTCACATGACGACATGCTTAATCCACTCAATGAACATTCTTGGGAACATCATATCATTTTTCTACATAATAGAAAAGAATCATCCCTATGCATGCTTCCTTTTCCATATACTTAGTAAAAATTAAATTTAACTAAATATGAGAATTTGATACAACTAATATGAGATGAGGGTCATTGTCATTATCCTAACAGAAGACAAAATCAGAATCACAAATCACAGTAACTTCCTGAAATAAAACTTTTAGAGAAGAAGAATCAAAATGTCAAGTAAAATTACAAAGAAGAATAAAATCGAAATGACAAAAATAAGGGTTGAATGGAAAATCATTATACCAAAAATTCAAATCAAAGCCATAGTAGTGTGAAACAATGATAATTTGATCGTAGAAGATCTAACGTGCTTATGGTAATGATTCCATTAGATCCGAAATTGAGCAAAACAGGAATCGCCATGAGCAAGAAAAATAAAATCGATGGAATATAATTCATTATATACATTAGCATATATATAGTGAACAATTTTCATAGTGATACATACTTGAGTTGCCCTCTGTTTTCACAAAAAATTTCATGATGAAAACACCCTTTTAATATTTTTTTCTTAGTTTATGTTTTACTTTTTTTCAAATTTTCTATTCACCACACAGAGGCACTATGTGGTGCCTTGAAAGTACCAACGGGTGCCAACGCATGGTAGAGTAATTTTGGGTTTTTTTTTTCCGACAGGGGGTAACTCAGCAATTCAAGGGTTTTTCATTATTTTAAAATTTTATGAGGTAACTCAGCAATCAGTTCCTGTTAATGAAGTTAAAAAAGCAATGGCTTAAAATATATTATATCTTTTTAAATATTCTAGAAACACAAGTTTAGAGGATCCAATATAAGAAGCAATTAATGTTAAAATTCAACAGGGTCCCCATAAGAATATCTGAAATAATGAAGATGAAACATTTTACTGTAACCATGAATGAATCTTTTACTATAATCAGTAAGGAAAGTTGATGACATGCCCACAACTTCTTATTGCATATACTATAGATTCAAAAGGCACAAACCCTAGAAGCCGTGGAAATGTTTAAATGAAACTTCTCCATTTCATATACTATAGATTCACCTGTAGGTAGCGTAGAAAAAGAGGTAAATACAACGAGGATGTACCTTGGATGTATGTAGATGAAGATTAAATAAAGTACCTTTATTCCTAGCTAATCACTAAAACATTTTTGTAGATGACATTTTTAGTGAAAGTTCTGGTTCGTCCAATAACATGTCCCTTTTCTACCAACACCATGGTATTAGCACTTGAAACTCCTCATGAATGCGCCACATATAGTTTTCCATGACCAAACACATGTTCAGGTAAAATATACCGATATTTTTTATCGTTTTTCCTTGTGCCTTGTTTATAGTGAAGGCAAAACACAAATGAATTGGAAATTATTTCCGTATTAAAACAAATGGTAAATTCAATTTTTCAAGTGGTTTATTGGGATTCTTGGAATGAAAACTCTAGTACCAACATAATGTTCAATGATGATTTCAGCATCAATGCAATTCTTATGGAGTTGTTTACATATAAGCTTCGTTCCATTGCATAATCGAGTTTTCGAATTCAAATTTCTTAACAACATTATCGGTGCTCCAAGCTTCAATTTTAGCCAATGTGGAGGTAACCGCCCGGAGTGATTAAGTTTAGAAATTCTTGTTGGTGTAAATTGCGAGCATCGTCTTCTACTGTATCATATGAATAGTAAATGATTTTATTTCCACGAAATATATTGAGTACATGTTCATTGATATCTATGCTGAGAATAAATCTCAGCCTCTCTTTGTCTTTTATAATTAGCCAATGCTTGTATAAAGCGGAGTCCGCTTGTGAAGTACTTAAAGTATGTGTTGTGGGTTCGGTGCATACTAAATTTATTTTATAATTCGTTTCTCTAAATGAAGTTATCATGCATCGCACGGAAGAATCCGGTTTTAACTTCAAATAGGTACATTTTAAATTTTCTACGGTTACTTACGAGCATATGTGTTGACTTATGTTTGAAGTGGTAAAGTATTAGAATGATTACGTTGCCCAAAATAATAAGAAGGATAATGCAAGTGGATTAATTATAACTTAGTTAACGTGATATTAACTTGGGTACAAGAAAAACAAAATACCAAGCTTAATTAGTCAATCAATGGCCAATTCATCCAGCAAAAAAAAAAAGAGCGGATTATTAAATAGGATTGCATGTTGCCCTTCTTCTTTAGAGCAATTGTTTCCTTCTTAGCCTGATAATATTGGAAGTTTTTATTGAAATAAACTCTCAAATTTTATTTCTTGTTCTGGGCCTCTGGCCTAGCCCAATAGATGCTCAGGCCTGTTATGAAAATTCGATATAATAAGTTTTTAGACTGCTTTTTATTTTTCTCACCCTTTTATCTGTCAGTTAATTAAACTTTTGATGATACTTTGGTCAGCACGTTGCTTAATTAGTATTCGTCATATACAGTGCTAATATATCAAATAATTCTAATAGCCAAACTTTTCAAATGACAGATGTAGCCTAATTTTTCTCTCACAGTGGGCCGTTACAGCAGCATGGAAACATTTCAAAATTTTATGCCAAATCAAAAGAATTATAACAAGGCAACAAGAATCTCAACGGAAATATTTATAACAAACCATTATTCTCCGTCAAAATTACCACCAAACATAATAATGGGAATATATTTAGAAACTAAATCAATTTGTAATAAAATTACCACCAAACATAATAATGGGAATATATTTAGAAACTAAATCAATTTGTAATACAATCTTCTGCCGAGCTACTTGCTAACTTAATTCATCTTTCCTTTCCCTTTATTAGGAAAACCTCTTCCTTCAACTCTTCGACCGAATCAAAACGAACTCCATCGGATAAAATAATGGGAATGAACTCTCTGTTTCCATCTATGTACGGCCAAACTTCTCTGCTTATTCTGCCCCAGTTATTCAGAAGATCATTCCAATATTTTTCCGTAACGATGCCTTTGTTAAGGCTAGACCAAGCTGCATCATTTGTTTTGGCAATAAAATTATCGCGGATACTGCGGAAGCGAAGCGATTCACATATTGTTTTTACTATGACAGCGACGTGTGTTTTCCATCTTTTAGGTTCTTTTTCAGAAGCGATAAAATTGACTGCTTTTACAAGTTTAAAATGATCTATGCATGTGATGTTTTCACGGTCGATGTCCCTGTAGTTGCCTGTATATCCGGTGGCAATAGAATTATCTATTTTTTGCTCTTGCACTCCGTGGACCCTAAATTCGTAACAAGCCAGCTCTCCGTTTCCTCCTGGGCGTATCTTTTTAAAACCAATCAAATAGAGATCTTTATATTCGATTCTCATTATTAGTTCCGCCTCGCTATCTACGACAACTTTTAAATCAACATAATTATCGTTGTTGGTAGATATGTAATTCCTCTTGTAGTTGTGGGTTTGAAAAGTTTTGTTAAGTTTGTGAAAAAATGCATGTATCTTTTGGACGTTTCATAAACATATTTTGGCACCAAAAGTTCATCATCGGAGAGTGTTGAGTATGGATTTGTTGCATGTACGGTATGTGAGGTTATAAACGTTTTGCATGTTCCTCGGGCGTCCTACAAAAATGAAACAGTGAGTTAATTTATATTAGAAACGCCCAACATTTGCAAAGAAGGCAAAACAAATTATAAAAGATGAGGCCCATAACAAATGTTGTAAATCTGGCAATCAACAAAAAGGAAAATAAAGGAAAATATGGTTCAAATATAACACGTGTATGTGTTAAATGTCAGACACTTTTCCATAATCATTCAAGCTTTATCCAAGTTAAGATTTCATATAAATTAAGCTTCGAGTTATTCATACAACGTATGCATTGTAATTGAACCTGGAATAACTGTAGTATGACAAATATTAATAGAACACGTTCAAATATGATAATAATTTTAAACATTTATAATCAAAACAAGTAGATAAAAAAAGAAGAATTAAGGATTGGTTTTGTTGAGTCCAATTAATTTGAACAAGGGATCACGTGGTGACCAACAGTATATACGTGCAACATTATTGCATTCTTCTTCTAAACATATATATTTCAGAGTATAAATAAAACATGTAATTAACAATACAACACTTTGAATAATAAGCTATGTATATCGACTTTCCCATAAGTTTCGCCTTCAAATTATTGTGGAATTAATAAATATAATACCTCGTTCGTACGCGAGTGTTTTGCAGGCTTTCTTCCAGTCATCTTGCAAAGAGAGACCTGTACAAGATAATTATTAGGATTGTCACCTTATAAACAAAGGACATCGCTCTATGCAACAAAGTTGAATATCTGTCTCCGTAGTTTTTGATTTTACGTACCTTGCAATTTGTTTTGATTTTTACTCTGATCATACTGATACTGATGTATATATATACACCACTTTTTCATCTGGAGTCATTATTTATTTTTGGACAGTAATAAACTTGCCAAAATTATTTGTTATAAATGATAATATCTTGTTATTTATGTTCATAATGTTGCCAAATTTGTTATAAAGATAATTTTTTGTTATTTACGTCAATAATATTGCCAGATATACATGCTCTTTCCTTCCCCTTGGGATTCCCAACCGTTATCTTTTTCCTCTTTCACCAGAGCCTAATTTTTTTTAATGCAATCAAATTTATCTTAATTTTTATGGAAATTAGCCTAATTAGTGGCAACAAATCTTATTTCCAGGTTAACCATTTCAAATATCAACCCTTGTGGACGCTATTTCCTTTTTTCTTCTTCTCTCTAATCAAGGGCCTTTTAATTAGGGTGCAGACAATTTTGCATGCATGTTACCACATTTTTCCACCTTTTCATTTGTATCCGGCCCCAGAAATAAAGTCATTATGAATCCAAATTACTTAAAGTTTTTGTCAGGAAATATTTACGATTTTCACTCGTACACTTGCATTTCAATGAACAAGGTTTCTAGTGCTTTCATCTATCCTGCATCTTCTATGTATATTAATTATCATATAGAGAGATGGTGTTTTGTGCTGCCTTGCTGTGTCGGTATTTTAATTAATTAAAACGATAAAAGTTCATCAACTTTCTGATAAGGTATCTGCTTCCATCATTTTTGGAGTGATAAATGATTTTATCGTTTCAAAAAGGATAGACAATTTTATGTATTTTTTGCTAATAGGTTTCATTTTGGTGTTTATTTATAGGATTAATTTACTAATATATATATATATATATATATATATATATATATATATATATATATATATATATATATATATATATAGGTGTATTTGTAGGATTGAAGAAGAACTATGGAGCATGCATTTTGGGAACAAACACACGCCTATGGATCGGATGACTGATGGCCTTGATGATGTCCAAGTTTTGTACAAGTTGAGGGCCTAGTATGTCCTCCTCCAGTCCCGTCCCGCTCCTGTGAGTTCCAACAACATCTTCCATTTGGCTTCTTCCAGTGCTGCCTGCCTGAGTCTTCTTGATGATACTTGCCCTTCCCGTTCCTACTATATATGAATGGCGTTGCTTTTTCTCTTGAATTTGATGTGATGTGATACACTTACAAGCTGACAGTTATTTTTGTGTCTGAAACTTGGAATCAAACTTTTTTATTATTCATCGATTGATTTGTACATTTCTCAGTATGAAACACACTGAATTTCCACAAAGATAGAGCTATATATAAATTATTCCCTGCCAATAACCTGAACATATCAGATGAATTTATTTGATCCACGTTAAAGTCATGCAACATAACTTAAGAAATACTAGGCCTTCTCAGCCTTTGTCATACGATTAACGCTTACAGATTGATCCACAACTGAAGAAATACAAAATCATTGATACAACTCTTATATTTATAGTGTACAAGAATATTGTAAATATAAGTTGTAAATGGGCTTAGCCCAATTTATCAAATTGACAAGTTGATCCTTCGTTGCTTGTAACCCAAAAATTGCTATTCGTATCAATGACGATATTTGTTCTAATGTAGTTTGAACTTCACCACAGTGATGATTCCTTGATTCTCTCCGTTGCAAGCTAGTAGTTTGAGGTTTTCGATCTTAGATTGAAGTTAGCTTCATCAACACCCAACTCATGCTTAAATCTTGTAAAATTTTGCTTTGACAGTGCCTTTGTAAAAATATCTTCTTTCTAGTAATTAAGTTGAAGGTATGTGATTAACTTTCAGTTTTCCTTTTATAACTTGCTCCCGTACAAAGTATAGATCCAATTCCATATGTTTTGTTCTTGAATGCAATACACAATTTCTGTAACGTCCCAGATTTTCGCGTTCGAAAATCGACATCCATACTTTACATCGTACTCGAATGTCGTAGATTCGAGCGTTCAAATCCGATTCGCCGGAGCTATAACACAATTAAGTAAACAACACAGCGGAATAAAAAGAATATAGATATACAACATCTGATACAATATCCAGATACAATGATGATACAATGAATATCTATATACATCAGAGATATGATACAATAAATTGCAGCGGAACAATATCAATAGAAGTGATAACTCCAAAATGATCTTCAGACAAGAATGAATCCACAACTCCAAGATAAGCAACTCCGATGAAGGAACTAGCTCCAGATAATCTACTAAATCTGAATATCTGAAAAGAAACCCAACTCTAGACTGCTCGTGTGGAAAATTATGAGCACCCAGAGTTTAGGAAGGGAACAATAAACTCCGGATCAGTCATGGGACTGGTGTGAGCAACAAAAACAGTTTATCTTTAAACAAACAACAAAGGATTTTAACATTGAAATCCGCAATGCTTTTCGAAAATGAAACTACCATAAGACCTCCCACCACACACACAATGCAAACGCAGAATTGGAGGAGATTTCTTCTTATGATAGTCAAAAATGCTTACTACGCAAAATCAAAACTCTTTTGATATTATTACTAGTGCATAGTGTAGAAAACATTTCGAAAATATAATATAAATCTTAGCCAGCATACAACATTACATCGTATGCCTACTATAGCTACTACGTTCAATAGCAGGTTACCGCCACATTCCATAGCAGGTAATACAACTAAAAATCGTACAGGGTTCGTATTGTTTCTTTGGATTTCCAACAAATGATCAGGCTAAGGAACTTCCTTACCGAAATAGAAACGCCTCTGGAAAGACGCCCCGGATCCTAACCGGATCTCTGCAAACAAAAGGCCGACGCTACCTCACGCTCTAACCGAGCTGTAACTAGGTAACTAACACACGAGTCATGTCATCCCCCGGTCGTTACCGACCTTTATCCGAGCGCTCGATAACCAACATCACACCTAATAAATAAAGTGTATCCACATGAGTAAGTATCTGGGCTCCATACCATGATACCACCCTTTATCCAGAAGGAAATGACATACCCTAGGGGCGCTACCCCTACAAACCTTTGTCGCAACATTCCTGTTTCGACCATTACCGGGTTGTGAGGCTCGATGAAGTCTCGTTCACAAAGCAACGCTTTTTCACAAAGCCACGCTTTTTCACAAAGCCACGCTTTGATCAACAATTGATCAGCAGCACTTCGTATGCCACATTACCAAATTGGGAATGTATCACTAGTAACCATCAACTACATAACCTCTGAGCTCGTACGTCTCAGAGAAGGGTGTTAAGCTAAGAGAATAAATTCTCCGCCACCAACAGAAATGTATTTGATAGAAACCAGCTTTACATCTCAAAGTGTAATGTCAGACACACATCCATACAAGTCTGTTCCGGGTTCGAACAGAACCGAAGGCACTTCCGAAGAAGCCCTTGCAAATCCGGGTATTCACAATCCTGATCGGACTTCCCATCACTTAGGGAATCTCTATACCGTAGCTACTCAGTGTAGAGACAATCGATAGGTCATCCTATCGCTCTCGCAAATACCCGGTCTTCACCACCGGTCTTCAAATGCTATCCATATCGTCGTATCACTATTCGGAATGGGTTATATGACACAAAGGTCCTTTCCCGGCTAAACCGAATAACGAGCGCAATTAAAAATCATATGGATAATGGGGTCTCAGTTAAATCACAGCTTAAAGCCCAAACTTTTCATTCGAATGGTTAAAACAAATTACCATTTCCAATCAAAAAGATTCATTTCAAAAACCTTCAATGGTTTAAACAATTTCCACACCTTTAATCTTTTAAACAAAAAGATTCAATTCACAAAGTTTACCCCGTTCACAAAGATTCATTTATGGATTTCAAAACAATTTCCATTTCAATTGGATTAACTCGTTAAATCTTTAAATCAAGATTTAACTTATAGCTTTCAAAACTCGTTTCCAAAGATTCATTCATAGTCTTTCAAAATCAATTCCATTTCAAGTTAGATTAACTCATCCGGTCTTTGAAATCAAAGACTCATTTCATAGTTTTCAAAACATTTCAATTCTATTTCAAACTTGAAACCGTTCAACACAATTTGGAAATCCTTTCTTCAAATGAAAGCTATTATTATTTGAAAACAAGTAGTTTTCGTTTCATAAAAATCCAGTTATATTTACACGAGTTAAAACCCTTGAATTAAATTCAAATTCCCAAATCAATACCTTTAAAATGGTTTAACCCAATATAACTTGTACAGTATCTTTAATCCCTAGTTTCAAATCATAGAATTCAATTTCAAACTTGAATTCAAATTTAAATCAAATTATTTAAATTTTCAAAACTCGATTAAGTTATTCAAAATAACTTTTATCTTTGAAATTCCATTTCAAAAGCTTTTCACTTTAACCCCGAATTTCCAATTTCAAAATCAATTGAAATTAAAATTTCAATTTCAAAACATTGAATTTACATCATCTGTGACTTAACCAATTTCCCCGTGAAATCCATATTTGTGTGTGTAAAAGTGTAGTCTAGGGGTTTTACACAATAGTGCACAACATCAATCATCACAGATATATTGATAAGCGGTATAATCGATAACGCTTATCTTCATTCACAGATTCATAGATAAAATAAATTTATCAGTCACAAAGATTCACTATTACAATTCGATGTGGGTTTCGGATAACCAACTGGAATCCGACTCCCTGTCGCATCGAAATTCAAGTGTCGTTTACGGGTCAAAGGGTTTCATATTCACATAGTAATATATCACAGAAACAGAAATCACAGCTCAGCACAAAGTAACTCATATCATAAAGCATCACAGTCACAAACAGAAATATCAATCCAGTACACATTTTTTCGATGATAGTCAATCATCTTTGATTTAAAGTGAAAGTGATTTAAAAGAATTAACTATATAACTATTTTTATTGATTTATTTAAATCAATGATTAACTATTCTTAATGATAAATTAATTTAAATTCTAGTTACTTATTTCTTAATCAATTAACTAAATTGACTACTAACTATAAATTTATTTACTTTAAATCATCTAATCAACAATCCATAATTACAAATTAGTTAAACACTTAATTATTAACTAACCAATCTTTAGTTTCAAATTAACCAATCTCTGATTACTTAGTTAATTACAATTTTAAAATTAATTAATTATTCTTAATTACTTTTTTTTTCTTTTTAAACAATTAAAAACAATTATTTGTCTTAATTAACATTTAAAAAAAATCTTCTTTTAACCTTTGAAAACGAATTGTTATTAACTACAAAAAAAACTTAAATGTTAATTAATTAAATACTTAACTTAATTCGTCTATTTAATTAAAGCATTTATAAAAAAACATTTTTTTTTATAACTAAACTTGTATTAAGTTCTTAAATCAAAAATAGTCAAACATTAAATTCTTTGTTAACACAAAAACCTGTTTACACAACTTTAAAATTCGTTCAGCTTAACCCTGTTAAAAAAAACAAAAAACAAACCCCGAGCCTTTTCAGATTCTACTCGATTGTTACTCGAGTTTCCCCTACGTTTCCCCGAGACCTCTTCTCTCCCTCTCGTTCGTTCTTCTTCTCCTTTTTTTTCTCAAGCTAAGTTTTAAACTTAGCCACTGCAGGATCAACTCCATTCGAACACGCGAGGGAACCCAACGAAAATCACCTATTTGCTCGAGCACGTCTCGAGTTCTTCCTAGGCCAAGCTCGCTGATACGAGATCGACGTCGTGCACGTACACGACGTCGCGCCACCGTCCTGGCGATCGTCAATAACTTCGGCAAGTCGAAAAACCCACGAACGTTCGAAATCCAAACTCGATTCATCACAAAAATCCCTGAATCAAAATTTAGCAGTTCATTCGAAAACTGCTTCGACCCATCCAAACGTAATCACCTCACCGTCGCTTCTCAAGTCACCGGAGAAGCTCAAACTCCGTCACCGCCACGCCAACGTCCTATGCTAACCTTCCCCAGAGCCACGCGAAGCTCGATCAAATATTGACGACGAAATCACGGTTCCTCCAACTCAGTGCCAACTTCAAACTTAAACCCTATTCTCGATTCAACCCAAAAAAACTTACATTAGGAAATTTTTCCAGCATTTTTCCTAGGTTCATACATTATCAAACTAGCTATACAACAAATTTCAACCTTTAAGATTTGTTAAACTAACAGAAATTGACAAAAATTGAGTTTTTAGTTCATCACGAACTGCACCGTGTATATAGATTTAAAAATCATCATTCTTTTTTCAAAAATCTTAACTTTGTATGTTACATCAAGATATGGAACCAAATTCACAAATTAAAACATTTAGTTTTTAACAGTTGATTCCTATCTTACTTTAAACCTGTATAAACAGTTTTTTATATTTTACTGTCCTGCTTTAAAGTCATTTTCCAGGTTATGATTTATGTTTTTAACAACCTTCTTAGTAATAATAATAATAATAATAATAAGCTTAAGATACTTATATGAAGATGCATAAGTTTTCTTTACATTTCTTTGCTCAGGAACTTTGAAATACTTAGGAACATCACTTTTTTTTTTTTAACTTCCAGATAGCATCTCAGAATTACATACTACAATATATAGCAAACACAAAATAAACATGAACTAATTTCCAAACTTAAACCTTTAAAATTTGTATGTTTACTAACAGGAAGATAAAGATTTTATTTAGAAGTTTGCTCACCTTGGTTTGCAGAAAAAAAAGAACAGAGCTTAATTTTTGTTGAAACAGCTCGTGAAGATTTTGCAAGTTGAAGTCTTCTCCTTGCTTCTTTGATAAATCTGGTTTGGTTTGATTTGTCTGATGTTTTTAATTGAAATCTTGTTTAAATTTTAAATGATAACTACTTTAAGTTTTCTCAGCTTCAAGAACGAAACTGGAATAAAAAGTTTGATCTGTGGAAATGAAGTAGGTTGATAGATATAAAGAAGTTGACAGGTTAATATGTTTGTACAGGGTGTTATAACATTGGTTTGTACACTTTTTTTTAGCAGAGATATTTGTAATCTTTGTTGGCTGAAAATGAAGTGTTGGTGGCTAAAGAGATATGGCATTTATTGCCTTGTACAATTTGTATATATACATTTTCTTCGGCTGTACAAAGATGAAGATGGTGTGGTGGCTTCATTTATTAGCTCTGTACAATATTAGGTACAAGTATTTTACTTGCTATGCTTTTGTTTACAGCCTAGATGCTTTCTTATATGTACTTAGTTTTATATTTATTTGTTTGTTTTATTTACTTTGTACATTTGAATATATATTTTGTTCTGCTGATGGAATATTGTTTACACTTGAATATATTGCTTGCTTATGTAAATGGCATTTGTCTTATTTTCTTTTTCCTTTGTTTTTATTTTTTCTTGGCTTACTTTGTTGTTTATGTTTGATAGATATTTATTTGTATTTCTTACTTCTTGTCTTTATTTTACAAACTCAAATTATTATCAAAGATATTTAAATTCAAATTATCTATATATATATATATAAATTAACTTCAAATTTTCTCATATATCACGTATACATATATATTCACATATATGTACAATATTTACAATATTATTAAATTTAAATGATTTATATCAATCTTATTTAAATTCGGGGAAACTCGCTTTCATTGATAATAAATTATACAATTTTAAATACATATAAAATCCGGGGTCGTTACAATTTCCTATAAGTGAATTGAGATTGCCACACCAAATGGTTGCTATGCTATTAGTCTTAGTTTGTAATTCACTTAATAAAGATTCCATCCACATACTCTCAGCTGTTGTGCGAGCAACACTTCTGTATTCAGCTTCTGTACTTGATCAAGAAACCATTGGTTCACTACAACAAAAATACCATTTAACAACACTGAATAAATGTGGCCAATGTACTTTAACAACATTGATCGTAATGTTGTTATATCTACAATCGTAAAAGATGGGGTCACTTTTGTAATATTTATTTAGATGTCGGGTAAAACGTTGTAGTAAAGTTAGTTATAACAAAATATAAATATAGTGAAAACACGAAAAAATAAATGAAAAACTTCGTTTTTTTGGATGTTATGAAATAGCCAATTACAACATATATATTTCAAATATTGTGACATGTTTTTTTACGATAATATTTATTTGTTGTACATCTGGTTTTTCTATGATTTCCATATGTTGTAATTTACTTTCAACAACGTTATTCACCTATTTGTAGAACCATCTTTCACGTCTTTTGGTAAAAGTTGTGTTTTACTTTTATACAACTATTTTTGGATGTAATATTTTATATTGGGGTTTTTAGACTTGTGGAAAAAGTTGTTGAAAAATTTAGTTTTAGAGACAACAATTTTGCTTTTTTGACTGAAAGACACTTTTTAGTCTAAATTACAGAATGATAGTTGCAACTATCATTTTCTGTTCACATTAAAAAGTGTCTTTCAGACTAAAAAACAAATTTGTTGTTCCTGAGACCGAAATTTTTTGCAACTTCTTCCCTGAACCTATTTTCCTATTTTATATTTTAGTCATATTTTATCAATGTTGTAAATACAAGTTAGACAATGTTATTTAAATGTCAATCAAACTTCATTTGCATCAGTTTTTGAACATTGCAAACAAAGTTTGTACAACTATTTTTAACCGTTATATTTTGTATTAGCATCATGATTGGTCATCATTGTAAATAAATTGTTTACAACATTGCTTTAACATAAATAAAAATACATTTAATTCATACGATAAACGTTGTGCATAAATATTTTACAACTAATGACAAACATTGTATATAAATTATGTCAACAGTTTTCACGTTGTATCTTATGTTTCAACAATATTTATATATCGTAGCAATATGTTTATTATAGTCACAAAATGTTGTTAAATGTCCAACCACAACAAACATCGTAGAATATGTAAATGTACGCACGCACACGACAAAATTGATAAATTAGTCAAATTTCAATGACAAACACGTACATGATATATACAATAATATATTGGAACAACTAATGATTTACTAATAGAAAAAACAATTACATGAATCATCACAAAGTATCCTATGGTTTGGAAGACATACATTACAAACGTGAGTGCGAATACAAATTAGAACAAAAATGCAACTACGTCGAACAAAAATATGTGATGGCAACAAAAGCCTTCTTCCTAGAAGCACCTTTATTCCTGCACTGTGTGCAACATAAAAATTTAATTACACATTAGTTAGTTTAATGTGTTGCGGTAATAAAAAATGAAAGAAACTATAGGAGAAAAAACCAAGCTAACAGTAGAGAATATATGTTAACTTGGTCAAGTTCTACTAGCTTGGTCATGCTTCCAATATTCCTAATACAATTTGCAAAAATACATCACTATGTGGAAAATAGTTTCCATGTTTGAATGTTACTCTATAAGCAATTTTATTTTTAAAAAAGGTATAATATCAGTTTAGTATTTTGTTGGCTGCACTAGTCGAGCATTGTTATATTGAAAATCGATGATTCTATGTTTCTATAAGGGTACTATTGCTGCAGCTGTTAACTGCAAGAAAGGGAACAGTTCACTCTGAGATGCCTGCTGGACATGGAGTTCAAAAGGATTGCAACTATGCATCAATCTGGCTTCCAAATATAAAATGTAACATTTCTTAACATTACAATCTTATGACATATGAATCAACTAAGCTTCAAAATATAAACCGTACCATTTCTTAATCTGACAGTCTTATTATGGCTTATATGATCCAAAACTGAATTACAAATCAATAGGATTTCAATCATTGATCAATGTAGCTTCAAAATATAAAATGTAACAGTTTCTTAATCTCACAGTCTCGTGACATGTACAACCTAAAACTAAATCAAGAATAATAGGATTGCAATTATGGATCAATCTAGTTCAAAAATATAAAATGTAACGTTCCTTAATATCATAATCTGATGATACTCTTGCTAAAAAACTGAACTAAAAATCAATAAAATTGAGCCACGGTATCAAGAACTACTAAGCAAAGACGTATCACAAGTCGAAAAAGATGGATTCTATGTACGTATAATAGTAGGAGAAGCGTTTGGAGTGAAATCTCCAGTGTACGCAAGAATGCCAACAATGTACCTGGACTTCACCTTGAAACCAGTTTCAGAGTTGCACGAGCAAATTCCAGATTTATGGAACGCATTCGTATACATAATAGAAGGAGAGGGTGTTTTCGGCAAATTGAACTTGTTGCCTATAAATAGTCAATGTCTTATAGTTTTAACCAATGGAGATGGAGTTAGTGTTTGGAATGAGTTGGTGGAGTTGAGGCTTGGTGGTTCAGCATCGGCCTTCTGTTACAAAACTCAAATCATACAACTATTGAGCATCTTAGAGACAATTTTTTATTTCAAGATTAGAAGCATTAAACATTCCTCCCCTCTCAGGAAAATGCCTACATTTCCTTCTTTCGAAGAGTATTTTTTATACACCATTATATTTTACACAACACACATACGTATGTTGTTTGATTTGGCTTTGGTGTCTATAAGTGGAACGAATGTACGCCATCCAATAGGAGAAAAATAGTTTTATGGGAATTAAATAGATTAGTGGTTATAAAAATTTACACAATAAAGATGTCTTCAGCTTGTCTTAATATCCCGTTTTCTAGTCGCTAATACTGAAAAACTGCAATCCTACAAACATGAAACAACGAATGCGTTAATATAAACAATAATAGCTATTATTACTAAAAGAGGAAACAAAAAAATTAGCAATAAAAGATCACATGAGTCAACCATCTACTTGTAATTTTTACTCTTAGTTGCCTTTTATAAAATATTAAAAGAGAATCATAAAAATAAGTTCACTAAAAGACACAGCTACAAATTGACATTATTCAAATCACAAAGTAAAATAAAATTTACAATTAAGTAAAGTAAATAATCTACAACTGTCATAATGAAGATCTATGACATTATTAATGAATGAGACATGAATAATAATCAAATAAAATGAACTTGCACTAAGAGCTTATATTTTCATACTCTATCTGCTTGATAATGTGGATAGAATTTATATTTTACCGGTAATAATTTATTTATGATATGCATTCAAATTAATATCAACTTTATTGATATAACTAGTGTGAACCCGTGCTACGCATACGGATTGAAAAAAATAAATTTGAAAGTTAAAGTTTACTAAGAAAGGGAAAAATATATTTCATTATGATAGTATTTGCTTGAATTATGAGCAGTTATCAAAAATAATTTTTACCAACAAAACATCTAGCATATCCAATGTGTAAGCGTGCAAAAATGCTTCTTAGTAAAATTCTTTTCCTTTCATGCTTAGTAAATTTCTATTTTTATAATGAATTATGGATGATGCAAGTTTATTAACATTTATCATCAAGTATATAGAAGTGTACATTGAGAATGGGTAATATTTAGTACTTATATCATATGAATTTATGTCAACATATAAATGGCATTATTTTAGAGACGATAAAAATCGCTTCCTTTACAGAATTTCTTATGATACATTAGTTTATATTTATATATACGTATTTTTTGAAATATGCATAATTATGTTAGCCATTTTATCGTACAACATGTATTCTCTGCTGTTATGGTAATGGTTACCGTTACCATTTTGTAAATCCGTTACTGTACCGTTACTACTGGTAAACTAAAATTGTTTACCATTACCGTTACCGATTGACTGGTATACCGATAAACTGGTAACTGTTACATTGGTAATTGTAAATTACCGTTTGTCTAGAAAAATAATAAGTTGATATATTTTTACACTGAATGATGCTTCATTATATATCTCATTGAGTCACTTAATAAAGGACATAGAAAAGAAGTGTATTTATTATCATTTGAGTTGAATTAATAAAATAAATTGAACTATTTTTTTGCTTCTAAATGCCCGTAATATAACATCTTACGTGAATATCAATGTATTATGAATGGACTGGTAAATTACCGTTACTGCTGGTTTTGAAAAAATATTACCGGTGTTTTACCATAAAAAATGGTAAATTTACTGTTGCCGTACCGATTATGCTGCTATACCGACTTTATTTTAAAATGTTAACCGATTGACTGGTAATGATATGATAATGGTAAATTTACAGTTACCATAACAGCCCTACACAAAATTATAAAAATGTACAAAAAGGTACCAATAAGATGACATTAAATCATTAATAGCTAAGATTAATTTAGCACTGTTAGTGTTAAAAGATTATTTATGGATGGTATGATCATAGTAGTAATACGTGTAGATGCTTAATCGTAGCACATGCATTATATAAATATTTTTGTACAACTAAAAGCCATAAATAGTCAATGAAAACTTATTCCGTACTCATGTTGCACGCATTAGTGGATCTCCATATTTTTTAGTTCAACTAAATAATAATAATATAATGACACTTAAATGGAATGCGTATAGGAAGGTATTTGAACTTTGTCCTGATAATTATATAAATAATATAAAAACAAAAAAAGATGAACATGGATAACACTCATAGCAATCAACTTAAAAACACAGACATTATTTACTATTATACAACATGGAATAAAAAGCATAATATGATAAATTACTGTAGGCTTATTGGCCCATGGCATATTTTTGAGTCCACGTGTGAGTAGTTTATTCATACTTGGTTCTATCAGTCTTATACATGTAAACAATCTTTGGAACCAACAAATTATCTATGCTTATTTCTGTTAGAAGTGAACATATGAACAATAGAACCTATTCCACATATATATGCCATGTGTTAAATACTATCATTTTGACAAAAAAAAGGTTATAAGAAGGTACCTTGAACATAGTAAAGGCAAGGCTGCATTGCTCCTTTAGAATTTCAAAGATATGTTGCGTCACTATTAATGTTTGGGTGGAAAACTATGGTTGGGAAAGACACTTTTGGTAGCTTGAATGGATAATCTAAGTGAAAATGGATAGCTTAAGAGTAAACCACCTGGGAAGGGGCTAGTTGTAGGTTCTATGCCTGTTGCTTGCCAATGGAACACATCCTCTATAACATGGCCAACACTTTATGAAGTTCGTGGATCCTTCTGGAAATCTCAACTCCTTCAAAATCCTTCTCGAAGCTATAAATTAATTCCAAATCTAGCACATGCGATTCCATCTACTTTTCTCCAATATTGGATTCACACATTAATTATCAATAATGAGTATTAATACAGCAAAAATCGATCTTTTATTCAATGATAATTAATACAACAAAAATGGTACATCACACTTTCCCCCACCACTACACGAATTCTCCATTAATATAAAATATTTGTAACCATATCCATCTTCAGATAATATGTTCATCACCGATCATTCTTCTTAAAATAATAAGCTCATAACCAAGCACACAAAAACTCATCTCCCCCCAAAAAAGCAATCTCAGTAACAAACGTGGTAGCAGGAGTAATGCATATATTTTTGGATATAAAGTGGGCACTCTGAAAAATAGAAAACCTACAAAATCAACAGAGCAAAAGGGAGCAATTAACATCAAGTAGTAATAATGCTCATACTCCATGTCATAAGTCGTACTGAAATATTATGTATTATTGATAATAATTCTTTTGAAAATTGTTATACTGAAGCGGTAGCCTACATAGAAGCCCACCTAACTTAACTCTGGGAATCGCAATAATAAATAAAGTCTAAATCCTTGATAATGATGAGTTTATTAACCATTCTCTATGTATTATAATCAAAATAAGATTATTAATTGTCTGTCCGTAGAAAGATAAATGAATGTAAATTAGATAAAACATCATTACTTTTTGAAAAAAGAAAGATCACCATTACTTGTATGGTGGTTTGAAACAACGCTTTAACACAACGAAGAGCGCATATGCAAGGAGTGAAACATGAAGCACCAACGACATCACTTCACCCTACAAAGACAATAAAGAAAAAAGATTACATATCAAATATATTGTTTATTGTTGGAAAATATTATGCAAAATGACATACTATTTTCAAAGTAGTATTTAAGAATGTGACTATAACTTGAAGGTTGTCCATCCTATATGCATACCCCAATAATACTAATGTATTGTGTGTGTTATTTACTTTATATGCATATCCAAAATTGTAGTCATTATATAATGCATTAATAAGTTTGCTTTTCAGTGTTACGGTAAGAGACAACTTATTCTTAAGATCCTCATATTGTGTTGAATGGATGCTTCTAAAAGACTTACACCGACAAATTCTGGATCTGCACTATATAAAGGAAAAAAATTTGTTAAGCAAAAAGACAGTGAAGTTGTATTCTTAACTCTTTTTATATGAGGAAATTGCTTGCTTTTGTGCTTGAAGATGGACAATTATGTTTGTTTGTGAACCATGGTACAACTATACTCATATTTGCTAGCATATGCTGGATGATGTCAAGTGAGTATTGTCCTAAATAGTTAGATAAGAACACACACACACACAAAAATATATGAATTCGATTTAATGGTCAAGCGTTGCTTGTTCCATATGAAGTATAAACAGACTTTAGAATATGTTGACCATACTCACGCCCGCACGCATGTTAACAAATGTAGCAGCATAAGATAGACCAAAATGTTATAAAAGCTTATGTACAAAGTTTGATTTTTCATTGTGTATTATACAACTCTAAAGTGAAATACACAACTCTAGAAAGGATTAAGGTATAGCGGGTTCTTATCGCATACTATATAATAGGTTATTGCAAAAGACACATTAGGTTGCTTTTGAGTATGAAACAGAAGTATGAATTAATCACAATTGAACAAATTATTCTCGCGCTAGATGTAGAAGGGTTAAGCTAGTATAAACTAAAAAAGGTTAGGCATATCTGAACACAGTAGAAAGTATGTTCATAGTTTGGTTTTGAACCCAAAATGTTTACTCATCATTCACATAAATGAGCAATCATCTCATCAAGGAAAGCAGTAACCTGAATGATACCTTATTTTAACAGTATAGTTGCATGGATGGATGAAAGATCATCTATTTTTCATTTTACAAATTTAACTTATGCTTCGATGGCATTTTGATAGTTTTAAATTGCATCGAGAAGTTGCATTGTAATGTTATAACATTCATAATTTACTTTTAAGTTAAAACCATTTAAACATTATTAACTAAAATAACTTAATGATTAGTTCAAGATTAGTGCTGAATTGTATCATCATGATTAGTATTGAAATATGTTAACTCGTTATGGCTAACTGAAGCAAACAGAAATATTTATTTTACATGCTCTAAATTTAAAGCTTAAATACACAAACTCCCAAACTATCCATAGTTAAAAGGAATCTCTTTGGACTACCAAGGCTTTCATTTAAGTAAATTAAAGCAGCTTTTTGAATCTACAAATTAAAAAAACAAAGGATATGTCAAAAATAAAAGTGTAACTTTATATTTTCAAACTTGACTCACCTGAACCAAACCCATATTTTCAATACTAATATAAGCACATAACTCCATGCCTTTAAATATCGTACCATCAAACTCTCATCCAATGCAGATTTAAAGATACAAACAATTTGCATTCTTACTCTTCAAATGAAGAAAGACAATTAGTTTAGGATCATAAAATCTATTTTTACAGTGTGTAAGTTAATAAAATGTATATTTATAATATCAAATTTTAAAAGAAAAAAGTTAACCCACAAAAATTCACTCTAACAGTGGATAAAAAAGACTATAATTTTATTTAATAGGACAATGATGTCGTAAGGTTCTTAAACAAAGGTACAAAAATAATACATAGTTGCAACAAAAATAGTGTCCGGCTTAGAATACCATGCACTTTTATGCACAATGTAATTAACCATGCAATCAAGTTTTTGGCATGGAAGCAAGCTTTTTGAACAATTTTCCACAAATTTATATCCCTTACATAGTTTGAACTCAAAAATCAACCTGAATCATAGCGGAGAAGGCTGTAAGCAAATATTGCTCTATAAACAAATATTAATTTTGTTCACTACTCCATACACTTTTCAATATGTCATGGTAGATCTTTCCATAGACGAAATAGTATGGCTGTGATTCACACTTATTGAATTCGAGAGGTTATTGCTCAGGAATAGCGACACAAACTTAAATACACTAATTTCATATAAAGTTTTAGACACCCTTAATAAAGTAATTCATTTGAAAATATTAGATTATTGCTCATAAATTGAATGTTTGATCCTGTTATTTTTTTCACGATGTAATTCTTTAGTAATCTAGCTTTTGATACCTGCTTTTTTTAACTAAGCTTTTGATGGATTTTTTAATGGAAGAAAGGAGCTTCAAAATTAGATTGCTGGCTAACTTGTCTTCTTCTCAACATATATTTTTCTTTTAAGTAAGTATTGGTAGTAATAAGAAATGTTGCTCTAAGCTTATCAATACCATCTTCACTTCTTATGTCAAATAAAGAACGCAATTCAATAACATGATTGAACTTTTTGTATACTTTCACTGTAGCCATCCAAAAGTTGGTTAAAATAAGAAAACTATATGTGCAAATGACAACTATCTAAAAGTACTAACATTTCATTTAACTCTACGAACCAAAGAAATAAGTAAATTCAATCATGCTATATATTCTAAAGGGGGTTCACCAGCAAACTATTATATATTGTTGGGTCTATTTTAAGTCTCCATAGCTATTGTCTTAAAAGTTAACTTTATAGTAGCTCACATAGAATCTATGCAAGTATATGTGTACAAATGATATTAATAAAACACAGGAGCATAAACCCCCGCCTCTCTCTCTATGTCTTTCTATTAATGCACAAAAAATTTGCTTTAATGTCCATCTTACACTAAGGCTGTAGACTTATTCGTTTAATTTCAACATGACAGAAATTTCACTTCATCTCTTATGTGTATTATCACTAATATTGCATCATTATACAAACTTTAGTGGCATAATCTACATTAAGAGAGACACCTATGGCACCTGTATTCTAAACTTATCTATGGATTTTGCCATCGTGTACAGTTGTGGTTAACTAAACTAAAGGTAACTGATCATAATCTTAGGGTTGGACCAAAATTTTCCTTTAAGTACAAATGACAATCTCACTTTTAGTTGAGCCACTCATATTACTGATATCGTGGTTGATGGGAGATCATTACATTAAATTTAATATTATTATTGATAAAACTAATTTCATAATAAACTATTTGTACTGCTTCCTTTTAAATATATAAAGTATATCTATTAATACATAGTTGTTAATAATTTATACTGTCAACATCATTTTCATGGTCATTTTTTACAATCATAAGATGTGTTACAATTACTAATTACAATTCATATTAACATCATTAATTCATAAATATCAAATATCAAGCTTACATGACATGAGCATATTAGATCAGGTATTGTCAAAATAAAAAAAAATTAGTACATCAATTTGATTGGACATCAATAAAACCCAGGAGTAAAAAGATGACATACTTAACGCTGATTGATTCGAATCCATAGCATACAACATCAAATCAACAGAAAATAGCCAAACAATGGAATTAAGAAAAAAACAACAAACTTCAACAGATCAATGAATAAAGACGATAACAATAAATTCATACCTTAGTAGAAGAAGATCTAGACAAATAGAGAGAGCGATGCCTTTTCAGCCTAGGCATTGTTGCGGACGATGGAGGGGAGGAAGAACAATCCAAAAGCAATTTGACGATCGTATGGTAGAGGTAAACATCGGCCAATTCAGGAGTGTTAATTTGACCGCCAGTTTTTAAATTATAATTTAGGGTTCGAGGATATTAAAGAGGAGGAAAAAGAAAGAAGGGGGAAGACGCGATTGAAGAGTCGAAGAAAGGCTTGGAGTATAAGGAAGAAGCGGAGAGATGGAAACGAATAGAAGAAAATATTAATATCTAGGGTTTGGAGGAAGATAAGAAAAAGTATAAACGTGACCGTTCGGTTGCCAAATTTCAAGGGGGCCTGTGTGAGCTTGAAATTCAACTCACTAATAATAGTATAGTATAGATACAGTAGTTATTGACTTTGTTGATTTAATATGCCACTTATTAATTAATTTTAATACAACAAATACCATAAATCGATAAATATTAGTTAGCACTTAATCTCATTTATGTTCATATTTCATGTGTATTCAAACCTAATATATTTATTGTATTATATAAAAAATAGAACATTGGACTACTTGTATTCTCTTACCACAATTCATCTCAAACCAAATATAGGCTTGTCCTCAACTCATGCCGATATTTTACAATTTTCTCCTCCTAATTTCTACCCTTTCCAGTTAACTAAACGCTCACCTCCCTGTCTTTCTGCCTTCCCTAGATTTCTAATATTTATCTCATAATTTTAAACATTTTGGGATTAAAAAGACTCAAAAATTCAATCCAAATTCAAGGAGACAAAATAAACCCTCCATCCAGTATCTATAATATATTCTAATCATCTTTTAGGAAACTACAAATAAAATCACGAACATGTCACGTTTGTCCCTAGAGCCATCGCTTGTTCGGCTTCAAGCACAAGTTCACCTTCACCTTGAAATCACATATAGAGGTCGACGTTGCCACCTCCCTAGGAAGAACCGATGCACCATAGCCATCAATCACACTACCATGGTCTTCAGTACAAATTATCCTATATAATACATGTTCTTTGAATCTTAAAATTAAAGTTGAAATATATTTTTCCCAACAATTATATCTGATGTGAGCTTGCCTTTCAATCTACTTTTTTTTATATTCTTCCATGGGGTTCTGATTAGTGGACCAAACCAGGCTTGTTTTTGTTAATAATATTCAGCATAGAGATTTTGTGGTTTTTTAATATTTAACATATTCTCTCTTTTTTCATCAGTTCATTGATACTCCAACTGATATAGAAAATGATTGTATGTATGTTTGTGTTTTTTTCAAGATTATATGCATGTTATTAATAGCTATTTATGTAAGATGTACAAAATTGATCATGGCAAGCTTAATTATGGAAGTTCCTTTTAGATTTCAGCTAAACAACTTGGTTCTGTAAGAACTTAACCATACATCCAAGGTACTAGTTTGATTGAATCAACTAAGGAACGCATTGGTATAAACAATAATAGTTATTATTGCTATAATAAAAGATTTTTACTCTTAGTTGCCTCTTATAAAATACTAAATGAGAAGCATAAGAATAAATCCACTAAAAGATACAGCTGCATATTGGCGTTATTTAAATCGAAAAGGTAAAATAAAATTAATAATCATGTAAAATAATGATCTAATTCAGGAAGCTTGTGTGATTATATACACTTGCAACTGTGTAATCAAATATGAAATGTAAGCCATATTATTTTTACCACTGCTTAAAAATCATATTCCAAAATCAGTATGCATTGACGGTTTGATACGACAAAGATAACACAAAAATTTATTTACTTATTTTTACTAAAAACAACATGAGTAACTAAACAAATAAAAAATAAACAAACTTCTTGTGCATATCACAACAATTTAAGTTGTATGAACAAAACATTATCGTACCAATGCATAATGATTTTGGATTATTAAGTTTTCAAATTTCTACAATAAAAAATTACCTGCACAATGGAAATAAGAGAAGCTACACTAGCATGCCTTCATGACCCTTTCTTTTGAAACCATCATCATCTTCCAAAGCTTCATCGAGGATTAATATATCCAAAGGCTGACAACTTATGTAGGTATCCTCATTACACAATTCTAATTCAAGAAATTTCTAGCCGGTGGTTTCAATACAACATACCAGTTAGAGGCATCAGAATATCTTGAGTAGAAAACTTGTCTAGCCTGTGAAGCTAAAATAAAAGGATCATTCTGGAATTGGTTAAAATTGGTGGAGATTAGCTAATATAAAACCATCTTCCATCTGAACACCATGATCAATATTAGCCCAGGCACATTTAAACATAGGAATTTGCATAATATGATAGTCTAGCACAATAATTTCTTGAAGAATACCAAAGAATGCCTATGAAGTTGTACTAATATTTAAATGTGAATCACTCACACTATTTGCCACAATCATTATACCACTGTTTTGGGTTGACCTTTCGACATATTGGGTATGAAATCTACATCCATTTATAATATAACCAATATATGTAGCCACTTGCCTTTCAGGGCCAAATGATAACCACTTTATCTTCTCAGAAACATGATTTTTTTGTCTTAATCTCCACTTCAACCTATAGTAAGTTAAAGTGGGCTATAAAAATCATGTAAGCACATGTGCTTTTTCGATGTAAGGCGCACACATACAAATAATAGAAATCAAACTAATAACGTCGTACCTTTTTTTGAAACCAATCGCAAAATGTAGGAGAATTTTGATTCTGTTGGAACTGGGCCAGCTCGCAGCGGTAATGGTGGGAGTATTTCAATTTTTTTATCCTATCGGATCTTTATTGGACCTATGAAGTTTATTCATTTAGAAAAATTCCAAATTTGTTTTAAATAAAATAATGTATTTTATTTAAATTTAAGTATTTTGTAATGTAAAGTTAATTTGAATGATTTAATTTATATATATATATATATACACACATGTATCATATACATATACATATGTGTGTGCATGCGTAACATAATAATCCGTGAAGGGTATAACATATCCGTATATAGACGTTGGGATTTACATCGCAATGGACATATTAGCTTATTTCATATGTATTGTATGTTGTCTAAATATGTGCATAAATCTATAATGTAAAGTATATTTATATAAATACGTACACATATATTTAAAATATATTTTATAACTAAAAGTCTCAAAATTAACTATATATATAATTTAAAACATTTGTATAAATACATATACATGATTAAACATATACAATTATACATATATATATATATAATAATTAAAATTATATATATATAAGGTCAAATAAAATTATATATATGAATAATTAATTACATTCAAATACTTAAAATATAAGTATATATATTTTAAAATTATTTCCAGATCAAAATTAGCATAACAGACATAAAATAATAATTTTATAATTTAATCATCATATATATAGCAAATAGTTTTGATCATAATAATAAAAAAAAATATTAGTAATATATATTAAAAATCAAAATTTAAAATTTACAAAACTTTAGGATCATAAAATACAAGTTCAAATTTTTTTCATGAGTTTTTGAAATAAAATATTATTTTTAATAAATAAAAGAAATATTTAACCAAAGTAATTTAATTATTAAAAATATTAAATAATAACAAAATATTCTGAAATTTTTTCGTAAGTTACTACATAGATGTGGTAATTTAAAAAAATATAAAATTGGATTTTTAGTGTAGTAATTATTTTAGATATAATAGATAATTCAAATAATCAATAAAATATAATTTAAAATTATTTATATATATATAAAGAATTCATTTTCGAATTTGATAATTCATATTATGTATAAATAGGTGTAAGAAAAAATTCTAAGTTGTTTATACATTATAAATATACATATATGTAATTATATGTTTAAAATATACATTAATCTATATTTAAATTAATATATAAATATACATAAAATAATTAATAATAACAAAATTTAATTTTTACCATAAATTCAATTTGTTTATATATAAATTATAACACATAATAATATAACCATGCACATAACCAAACTAATTTGTGACAACTACATATACCTACGAAAATCTCACCCAACTAGATATACAATATTAATATATATACAGATTTGGGATTAATCAATATTAAATCATAAAATATGATATAATTATTGTAATATATAAATAAAATACCAATTGATGATGCCTTTGAGTCCACTTGAATCAATGAATTCCCTTCTCTAGTTATGCTCGATCCATCAGATTGCAAGTCTGGAATCGTCGACTTTTTCTATCAAATAGTGCTTTTACTTAACTTGAATTGATTTGAGATTCTTAGAACTGATATGTGGATTAATTTCGACCACCAAACTTGATAATTACAGCCAAAAGTTGTATTTGATTAAGGGTTTAGAGATCCATATATATATAT
This sequence comes from Allium fistulosum, assembly GCA_030737815.1. NCBI lineage: Eukaryota > Viridiplantae > Streptophyta > Magnoliopsida > Asparagales > Amaryllidaceae > Allium > Allium fistulosum. Next base: position 44,518,598 of record CM060905.1, on the reverse strand, counting down.
ATATAGCCTTATACAAGAGAGCTATCAGGACAATCTCATTAACTATTCTCTCTTAATTTTAGCCATCCATCTCTAGGTCTAATCCTAAGTTTTAACTGCCTCCATTAACTTATCAAAATTTAAATTTACAACCCTAATGATGGGCTTTAAACCCATTTAAGCCCAAGCCAAAATGCTATGCAATTCAATCTAATTTAATCGCTTATCAATATCGTATATCGATTAATATATTTATAACTACTATAAATATATAACAATATTTATTTCTCAAACCATATTCAAATTCTATAATTAATATTTCATAAGTATTAATTAATTTAATTTATTTATAACAATTATAAACTAATTAAACATTCGGTTTTAAAGGAATTCATCATTTCAGTTGTGTAACTCTTGGGTGTAAATTTGGTTAGCAATTAATATCGAACTATTCGAATGTTAATGTTCACACGTCACTTAACAAGTGGTATGACATTATGGCCAACTTTATCGCTTATTCATTTTCAGTAAAACCTCTTTTAATTTAATTAGCGTTACCCGTTAGTGATATTTATATACACCAATTCTCTTCGTCAAAACTTTATCACTTTGGATTTATGGAATTTGGTAATGGTCAAAAGTCCAATATTATCCATATTCAACTCTATAGTCCAAACACAAAATCCTTGGTTCAATAATAACAATTATTATTAACCGTACTACTTTAGCCAGAGATTTTGACTTTGGGTCGACTTGAGTTGACCATGATATTAACCTCATATAACTGAAGTGACGAATCCTCTCTTAAATAGTGTCTTTCTTCCAATACTTCAACTCGACCCAACTATAATCACTTGATGGATGTCGTTCCATGATTTGACTATAATCAAAGCAGAGTTTTTCATATTGAAGGTTGACACTATTCTCAAGTCGAAAGAATTATGTAAATTAGTCACATCGATATTTTTTATTTGACCTTAGCTATATTAACCAACAGAAAACTACCGAGTGAGTTGTTCTATAACTCTCCAATAACTATCAGTACATAACCTCTAGGTGCCCCCAAGCAGTCATGAGTAATACACTGCCCAACATTTGGAAAGCATTACGTACTTTAGTCCAAATGGATACATCGATATCTAGTGTCGATGCATCTTGACTAGGAACATTTAAAATGATGTGTTTTGTAACAATGTGATCCAATACTCATGATTACAACTAATTGTAATTACTATCACAAACACGTCATTTATGGATTTTCTGTTAAATATATTTTTAATTAAACATTTAATTATTTATAACACATTATAACAAATATATAACAGAAAGAAGAAACATCTTTATTTTGAACAAGAATTGATTTCGGAGTTAATAAATCACGGAATTGCCTCTAGAGCATACCCCTAACACTATCAATCTCCCACTTGCACTTGGGGCCAATTATGGAATCTCAATCCTATCCTCTCAATCAGTTTCTCGAAAACTGGTCGGGTTAGACTTTTAGTGAATGGATCTGCTATGTTGTCTGTGGTATCTACCTTTTGAATCACAACTTCTTTCATCTCAACAAATTCTCTAATCAGGTGGAACTTTCAAAGAATGTGTCGTGACTTCTTATGTGCTCTTGGTTCCTTTGTGATCTGTATCGCTGCATTGTTGTCACAAAACAATGTCATTGGATTCTTAGTATCGGGAATCACTCTGAGCTCACTCAAAAACTTATGCATCCATACTGCCTCTTTTGCTGCTTCATTGAGGGCGATATACTTGGCCTCCATCGTGGAATCAACAACTGTTTCTTGCTTGGAACTTTTCTAGCTAACAGCTTTACCATTTAGTGTAAAGACATAGCCAGACACTGATTTACTATCATCTATATCACTTTGAAAGCTCAAATCCGTATACCCCTTCATAAGGAGGTCTCCATTCCCAAAAACGAGGAATATGTCCTTAGTATTTATCAAATACTTAAGTATACATTTTACGGTCGTCCAATGTTTTTCTTCAGGATTTAGACTGATATCGGCTTACATATCCTAATGCATATGCTACATCCAGTCTAGTACATAACATAGCATACATTATGGATCCTATGGCTGAAGCATAGGGAATCTCTTCATATGCTCTTTCTCATCATCGGTATGAGGAGCGTCACAACACCAAACAGCTCAGTTTGTAACACTTTTCCACTTTCAATTTGTAATGGTAATAACCGTTATAAATTTCTAACGGTTATTTCCGTTACGACCATTTATCACGGTTATAACCGTTACTAAATCTGGTAAGATGGTAAATAATTAAAAACAGCATGGATAGGATTGTAAATTTATATTCTATTACTACTTTATCCCATTTCTCACGGAGAACGTTTCATCGTTTCACGTTTTTTTCTTTCGTTCCTTCTAGGGTTATCGCCCCTTGTTGTACCTCTGCCGTCTGCCACCGTCTTCTTCAACCGCCTTTGCCCTTTTTTCTACCAACCTGACGAAGATGAAGGAAGATTTGAGTTGCGTTGTATTTCGGCAATCGACTAAAAACTAATTTTCAAATTTAAATCAGGTAATTACTTCAACCTTAATTTATTTTCAATGATGTTATGATATTTTCTTCTTTTTGTTATGTTTGATGTTGGGTAATTTGGTTATGTTCTTTAATAGGATTTTCAATGATGTTTTTGCTTGATTTTTTTACTTAAACTTTCCCTCTTGCCTTTCACAGTTCATGCTTCATTTTAAGTCTAGCCGTAGGGATATTTAGCTAGTCTGTGGTGGTGGATATATATGTGCTGGGTCTGAAAAGACTAACCCATGCTGGGTCTGAAAAGACTAACCCATGCCATAAGCCAAAGGAGAAGGCTTCCCAAATTTTTCTTCTTCTATAGGTGATGAGAGCTGTAACTTAAAGGACACACCCGTCTTTGAAATCCCTACTAGCTTTTGGTCTTTTATTTCTTATATAACATACCTAGAGTACTGCTATAATTGTCAAAACTATTCTTTAGTTCAATGGGCATTGTGTATGACGATGAAGCCTCAAGTAAAGAATCATTCTCAACTTAAACAACCGAAGGTTGTTTCTATTCACAGTGCGTTTTTCTTTTGTAAATTATGTTTAATTGTCCTTTATGATTTTCTGTTTAAACACACATTTTCAATATTTAGAAATCTTTTTATCCGTGGGGATGGTAGACAATGCTACTGCCTACAATGAGATGAACTAAATATTTATTGACTCATGGTGCAAAAGCAATGATGGTTACCCAAAACAAGCTCACCCTAGTTATTGGATTTAATTATATCTGATTAACAGCACGAAGTAAAATAATTATATTCACATGATTGTTAGGAACTAAGGATCTGTACACAGTCTTTTTTTGCCTGGTTGGAGTTTGTGTTGTGTTCAGTATCACCACTTCATTTATAATGTGATACCATATATCAGTATCAAAGATAATATACTTTCCGCTCGCAGTGGTAATAACTGAACTTTCATGTTTATAGCCAAGAAGTCGAGACTTGAGATTACGAGCAACTTTAAATTTCTGAACTCTTTTGGTAGCAAACATCATGCTTCGTGTGTGTTTCAAAACTGAATCCAAGCCTTTAGTTAGGACAGTCTTTCAATTTAAATATTGATGATTGTTAGAGGAGATGATATCATATTACAGTAAAGACTTCAAGGCATGACATGCTAAAAAATGTAGAAGTTGCATCTTATAGGTTATTATAGTCTTAAATATTCCAAACTGGCTCACTTTTTTAATACCACAAAAATTTGGTTAATTATCATCATCAAACTACGACAATAAAAACACATTGATACTTTCCACAGACAACCACAAAAGGACCAGAATGGGCGGTAAACGCAAATTCATGCTAAAAAATGCAAGCATTGTAAGCATTTACATCAAGTTATTTATTTAAGAACTCCTAACAATTTTAAATCTAAATTTGGCAACCAAAGTAATATTTTCATCAACTCTATGGCTCATGGTTATTCATTAATTTGTGGGTTCATGTTAAACTAGTATAACAGGTAGGGTTGTCAAAAATAGATGTATTTACAAATCAATCGTTTCCTCATAAATCATTTAGGACAACTGTAACTCGACCAGGACAGATAGCTAAATGCTACAGAGGTACCACCAATTATAAATATTGAATAATCATGTATAACCCATCTTAATCTGTTGTAGATTATACCTCGTCGTAATCTACCCAAATTATATGCAGAATAGTGCCAGCATACATTGGATAACATGTTAGTAAAAGTAAGACAACAGATTGGAGAGAAACGGAAAGAAAGAAAGAAAGAAAATTACCATATTTTTTCTTCCACTTATCAAAGTATGGGAGCACAATAGGTGTATAATCATGTTTGATCGGTCCCTTTGGTTTCTCTTGCTTGACTAGATTCTCCATCTCTGTTACATTTCCATAAAGAAATGATGGTGGAGGTCCACCAATGCCCTGTTGTCTCAGTATCGTTCGAATTTTTTGAGGTTGTAACCATAAAATATTGAAGATATAATATACCGCACTCCAGAACCATATAAGGCACAACAGGAGCAAGCCTTCAATAGCCATTGACATTCTCTCTTTTTTCCTTCTCTTGTTTCCCTTACGTGGCTATGAGTTATATATCGATTGAGTATGGGGATTTATTGTAGAGTTGGAACTTAAAATAGTACCTTACGATTGTTAATAAAGTCAAACCTCCATGAGACTTGCTTCTTTAAAATTGCAATTGCTTGCTAGAATGACTACTTTACCTTCTTATATTTTAAAAGTGTCAACGTCCTGTCTTTGTTTTGATAACCTTTAGTTATTTATGGATGCTTGAGTAGTTGGTTAATTTAGTTCTAGATTAATAAGTCTTTGTATTTATTGCCGTATTTTGGTGGTTATACGTATACCAAGATCTTCAATTGGGTTCACATGAATCACATAAAATTAAGTGTAAACATTCATCTAGAGCAAGTACCTTTTGTGTTGCTTCCTTTTCTTTTCAGGTAATTGCGTCAGGCATATACCTTTCCTTACCATATTGATGTGGAATTTGAGCACAAATCTGTCTTGTTTATTCAAACTCAGTGTTCATTTCTAGCATCCCACTTTAATTGTTTGACCATATCACAATATAAATTATGAACATTTTACTATTTTCATCCATTTAAAGAACTTTTTTTGCAGTATTTTTAGGTGTGACGTAGCTATGGACATCCTGGAATCCATGCAGCATCTTCTATATTTTGGATAATGGATCAACGTGGCAGGTTCCAAGTCCATTCACCTGTACTCATTTAATACATGTGTCTATTTTTATATGACATTAGGAAGGTGGGATTTGTATATTTACTTGCCAAGTAGAGTAATAAGTAACATGCATATTTACATATTTTTTAGTTAAGATAGCTTGAAGCGACACTCTTGTGTGCATAAGTTATGTTAGCTGGTTAGGTGAGTTGTTGTAATCATATGAGGTTGTACTTGGTACAGTTTAATTCTAAAGTCAGATCTTATGACAATGATTGAGTGGAGCAATTATTTTACGCGAAAATTAATGCATACTATAGGAATAGTAAGTTTCTGTGGACAAGTCAGAGCTGATAGTAAATTAGGAGGTCCCATGAAAGATAATACTTGAATATTAGTCAGATGACCATTGAACAAATTTATGGGATCTTTTTAGCTAGGCTGTCTTATAAATTACAGTACTATGGTCGATGAAGCATGTGACATTTAAGTGTTTATAGTTCTATTCACTAGTACATACTACATGTTGTATTGCAGCTAATGGCAGTTAGTACTCTTGCCTGAGGACTGAATCTGGAAAGTATGTACCTTGCCCTAGTCCAGAACGTTCTAGAACCTTCTTCTGGAATGAAAGGTTTTCCTCTGTAAATATATTTGCTAGTCGGGAGTGACTTACAAATATTTCTCGAGTGCATTTGTTGCTGTCTTTAGGTTTGTAGCATGAGAAGTCCAAGAGGTAAACTGGCGTAGGGCGAGTCATAAAGTACAGACTCGTGAATAACGCTACAGTAACAGCCAAAAGAATCGACTGACTTTGATATCTGCTATATATAACACTGCAAATTGATTTAATGTCATCGAGTGAGTAGCGAGAGATGCATATGGATACGATGGTAATGAAGACGTATAAGGTATTGGAAATGAGGTGGTGATATGCAAGTTTTGCATATTTTGAAATTTTCTTCTTTTCAGACATTGCCAGTTAAACACTTTTGAATCTGGCTGGATTGAGTTAGCTATAAGTGGTGATGTAGATGATATGTGTATATATATAAGAAAAGAGAGTATTTAATTTGAATTTTGGTACTGAAACAAGTGGGGAAGAGTTGGAGGGAGGAGGAGGATGCAACCACTTTGAACAAACGTGAAGTAATTTGAAGGCAATAAATGTTTGAAGTTGTGTCAAAGTCTGTGATAGAAACTTTCAACTGAATGATTGTTGTGGTATGCCTGTATACCATATTTACATGGCCTGAAAGAGCGTGGAATCTTGAGTACAAATTACAAAATATTTTATTATGATTTTAGATGGAGCAAGTTTCAAGAATTCAGGGATATGCTAATGAATGTAAATTAGCCAGTCAATACACTGATAAACTTATGAAAGTGACAGTACATGTTGGGAATCGAATTCTCCATTGTCAGAGCAGTGAATCAATGGATCATTAAATATGGAAGGGTGAAGGCCAGATCTCAAGGAAATGTTGGAAACAAATTCTGCTTCTTAGTAATATTAGGAATACGTTGTGGACAATTCAGAGTAAAACTTCTCTAGATTAAAGATGAGTGCAGGTAAAACTTCTTTTGATTTATTTACTTGGGTAAATATGGGTATGAAGTTTCAGTGTTTAGGAAAACATGAATTGTACATGAGCACGATTGCTATATTGAAATCTTCTAATTTTGATATTCTAAACAAGTTGGAAAGGTTAGCTTGAATTCCTTTAATTATTTTATCACGGTTGAAAGTAGATGGAATTGGCTGCTTTGGTATGCTGGTAGAAGTGGACAGGAATTGTGTGCATTTTTAGTTGGATGCACTATCCACACTGTTTGCCGATATGTATATTATAACAAAGATATGTGACTCCTGTTGATATGTAGTAGTAGTCCCTTGAAACAAAAGACGTACGACTTCAGTTCCAGTTGAATTGTGTGCATTTTTTTAAAGGAAGAGATATATACAACTCTTATTAATCAACTGAATCAGTAATTTCCAGCCTCAAGAAAAATATCAGCTTCAGCTATACTCATAAATAGATAAGCATCATTGTAAGTGGGTCTTTACGTACATGGACCTCCACCAAAGTCTTAGAGTTCATATGTTTTGGGCCCTGTTATATATACGGTCAAAGGATTTTGAGTTAAGCGTTGAGTAAAGTGTTATATCCATACTTCAATAATCTTGCCAGCTATGGCTGAATCACAGAAGCCTCTTCTATCAAAAGAAGGAATCGGGAATGGAAATTCCTTGCCGTATTCTTCTACCAGTTGGGTTTAAAAAAAACGACGAGACTTGAATTTTTTTTATTGAGTAGTTTACTGGTTGGTTGCAGGCAGTGATGCAATTCTGTTAGGTGCTGAAACTCTTCGAGGGCTATACCCTATTGAAACAATCTCGACTGTGGGTAAAATTTGTGCTGAGGTAAGCTTTTGCTCTCAAAAATAGCCTCCAGATAATTCTGTCATTTTGTGTGGGTATTTCTGAAGCGCAAACCTCCACATTCTTTCAGTGTTAACGTTCACAAATGGTTTGGGAACATGATGTATTACATTATCATCTGTTAACATTAGCACTCAAAGAATGTGAAGGTTTTACAAATCCGTTGATTTATGAGTAAGATTTTACAATACATGGCTACTATCTATTCAGGTTATAATACACATACTCTTAACTAGGCAGTACGGTATTTGCCTTTAATATTCCTTCGGTTTTTATTGAATGTTGCATGTTAGACAGTTTTATTTGCTTACAGCTCTTCCTCAAAACATACATTGTAGGCTGAAAAGGTTTTCAACCAAGAGATATACTTTAAGAAGACCGTAAAATATGGTGTAGAGCCAATGACTCACTTGGAGTCAATTGCTTCATCGGATGTATGAGCTTTTCCTTGTTTACTCTTGTTTTAAGCTTTCATGTTGTATTGTCATTTCAGAAAGTTTGACATCTGATGTTTCTTTTGACTTAATTTCAGTATTATGCTTATAATTATCTGTAGGTGCGTGCTGCACCTAAGGTTAAAGCTTTTGTTATTATTGTCTTTACTTCATCTAGAAGAGCAGCAAGGTAGTATGTTACTATTTCGCACATAGAAATAGAGTTCATTTTATTTGAAATAATTTCGTTACCAGAATAATGGGTATAATAAGTCTTTTAATCTATATGAAGACTAATTGCCAAGTATAGACCTACAATGCCTATTTTATCAGTAGTCATTCCTCGTCTCAAAACAAATCAACTGCGATGGAGTTTCACTGGAGCTTTTGAAGTAAATACTTTTTTCTTCCTTTTTTTGTGAATGCATGTACTACATATGTTTTTTTACAATAACATTATATAGACTCCTTGTTTGTAAAATAAAAATTGGCTGGCAAGACAATCGCTAATTGCTAGAGGACTTTTTCCAATGCTTGCGGACCCTCGACATCCTGTAAGCTAGAAAAAATTTCTGTTTTTTAGTTTGTTACCAAGACTTTGCATATAGTTGGTCATTTTAATGTGCATGCTTGAGATCGTCTTGATTAAAACCTGATAGACGATATTACAGTTCGAGTTCATATGCATGATTGTACTTTAAATAATGTCAACATCTTGCTATATTCAGTTTTTTAATACCAATTAAATTGAAAGAAAAATTGTGATTGCTTTGTAATAGATTTAAACTAGTTTTAGTTGTATGCTTGTTCAAATATGTCTTTTTTTCATCTAAAGTTAGTTGCTTATTTTAAAAATAACTAAATGCAGTACTCTTTTTAAAGTGCAAGCTTGTATACGAACATAATTAAAAGATTAACGCAATAAAGCAACAATAAATGGCATTTTGATCGCAAATATAGAATTAAAAGAAAGACAAGGTTACACCAATGACAATGTGATGTTAACAATAACATCTTCGAAGTGTATGTGTACAAAGTTGTACCCTGCTAGATATATCGATAACAGAAATTAAATGGTAGATGTTATGTTCGTCTCTACATGTTGTACAAACTTTGAAGCATATTAATTGCATAGTAATTATTGCACGCTTCGCCCATAATTACTATATATTTTTACTACTGGCTGTCATCAGATTTTGATTGTTGATTACTGCTTGCATAGTTAGCTACGACTGCATCACGATTATTAGGTATCTTGTTTAGGTTTTATTATTGTTGTCCTTCTGTTTAGTCTCATTAACTACACTGTTTGTCATCTGTCTGTTCACAGCTACCTAAACTCTTGAAGCAACTTAATTTTGTAGCTAACTGTGTTAGTATAATCGCCTTATTTACTAGGTAACGCTTCAAAATTTCAGTTAGGACAATTAGTTATATAAAGGAATCAACATTGTTTAACTTGAAGTTGCATATAAAACCTAAGTAAAGAATGAATTAGCCCTGACCATATATGTGTGTTATGAGTAATTTACATCTTTCTTTAACAGGAAGTTTTAACCGAGATGAAGGTGCCTGCAATATTCACCGATTTCTGTGAAGAAGCTGCAAATTTAGCTGCCCGTTGCATCACTTCTGCAACTAAAAAGACTCCTGGAGTACCTGTAAATTCATTTTGCGTTTCTTTAAAATATAAAATTAAGATGTTAACTACTGTAAACTGATGATATATATTGTTGAACTGAAAATTCAGGTACAATTGAATCCATTCAGGCAGCCACTAGCAGTAGAGGACTCTGCTTTATACCTACCTTGTTATTCAAATTGCTTTATCTTTGGGATGTGATTAATAATCATGTTATTTAATGGTGGGCAAAGCAGTCATTTCACAAGGACGGAGTTTGAAATTCAAATGAACAGTTTTTTGATTCATTCAAGAAGGAATAGCAGGGCAGCACAAAACATCTTCCATAGATCCCTGGTTCTCTGGATATTCTGTTGTGGGTAGGGTCAAGAATGAACCATGAATGCAAGTTTCAACATGGCATGATCATTCTCAATTTACTCACACATAAATCCCATATTTCTACTAGTGCTCGTTTGATATATATTGCAGAGTCTCCTCCAATTTTGCAATGGCGGTAAATCGGACATCTTAACTTAAAACCACTACAGCATTCAAGGTTGTATCTTGTTTAGCTAGCAGTAAATTTATTCGGTTTCGCTTTCTGTTTCAACTCACGTAGTCTCAATTTCTGTTGCTATTTGCCAATCATTTGTTTCAGCACCTTTGATGCATGCTTTTAGTCAAAAACCACTGTTGTCTGCCTTGATCATATAAGTGCTTTGTTTGTTGTTGTTATTTTAGTCAGCATGATGTATTGATTAAAATTTGTATTCATGGCATGTACAACTAGTTCATCATCAATCTATCGAATTTACCGTCTTGACTCTTTAATGACTGTTTTGTAACCTATCAAGTGTGTTGGTAGATATTTGATATTTATTAATAAATACACGACTATCTTACTCAAGTTGAGGATACCTCTTTCATCAGAAGAAGAAGAATAAATATATAAATAGATAGATAAGGTGTAAAGTATTTGAATGGTTTAATTTACAAATAATTACAGAGCAAGGATGTTATTTCTATTGTTTATTGGCCTGGACTCAAATACTGCATCAGCCCCCACTACTTCGTTGAAATCTTTTGATCCTCTGTAAGTGCCTGCAAAAATAACGTAGTTGAATAGTTACATGTATAGGAGTTTATGTTAAACTAAGGATATAGAGCATTGATTTATGTTAAACTATTCATGTTCAGAATCATAAGAATCTCATTCAAAATTTCGACTATAATTGCTTCTTCTTCTTTATCAAATGCTCAAATGCAGCTATAGTTGTTGTTGATGTGGTGGCATCAAGTATACCGACATTCACACGATACCTGAAACGAATAAATAAACTTTGAGTTTAGTTATACTAATCAATAACCGAACCTTTCGTAGAGTTGACATTATAACATACTCATGAATTTTTATTTCAATTCGTTTTAATATTCAGGCTTTAATAGAAGCAGCAGAAGAGAGGCAAAAATCAGAAGCTAGTGTTAATGGTGGTTTTGTAGTTTGGTCGGAGTGTCGTATTCGTTGTTTGTAAGCTTCTATATATGTTGTAGTAGTGAAAGTTGAAGTTGTCACAATCAACTTTGTAGAATTTGGTATGTATTATTTCGTATGTTTGATGCTTTTCAACAATTTGATGATATGTTAGTTTTGAATTTTAGTTTTGTGTTTTCTATTGTTATATATTTGTATGGATATAGCTGAATAAAATACTATTAGATGCTGAATAAGATATGGTTCTGCTATACCAAATTTGTAACACTTATAAGTGTTGGTAATTTTGCTATTTACTTATATAAGGAATTTCTAACGTTTATAACCATTGGAAACTAAAATATTCCCAATGGTTATAACCGTTGGGAATGTGAAGTAATTCCCAACGGTTATAACCGTTGGTAATTTTGGTCATTTCCAACGGTTATAACTGTTGGTAATTTTGATCATTTCCAACGGTTATAACCGTTGGGAAGTTCCAAAATTCCCAACGGTTATAACCGTTGGGAATGACCAAAATTCCCAACGGTTATAACCGTTACAAAATATGTAAAAGAAATTGTAACATACCTGCTACCAACGGTTATAACAGTTGGGAATTAGATTACCAACGGTTATAACCGTTACAAAATGACAGTTCTGGTGTTGTGCGTCCCTTTTAGAAAGGACAATTCCAAATTGTGTTGGAACACTTCCACGCTTGGATTTCTCCATACTAAACCGTTTTAGTATAGTGTCTATGTATAGGGATTGAGACAATCCTAACAGCCTCTTAGACCTATCTCTATAGATCTTTATACCAAGTATATAGGTCGCTTCTCCCAAATCCTTCATGGAGAAGGTTTTAGAAAGCCAAGCTTTCATTGATTGCAATAATGAAGTGGCATTGCCAATCAATAATAGATCATCAACATAGTGTACTAAGAATACGATAGCATTTCCCTGTTCCTTTCTGTATATGCGCGCTTCCTCTATGTTCTGATAAAAACCAAACTGTTTGATTACTTTATCAAAACACTTGTTCTAACTTCTTGAAGCTTGTTTGAGTCCATAAATGGACTTTAACAACTTGCAAGCTCTGCCTTCACTCCCACTAACTACAAAACCCTATGGTTGTGACATATAAACGATTTCTTCTAAATCACCACTTAGGAAAGCCGTCTTTACATCCGTTTGCCATATTTCGTAGTCATAAAATGCGACAATGGCTAACATAATCGGAATAGATTTAAGCATGGCTATGGGCGAAAAGGTCTCGTCATAATCAACACTTTGAATTTGATGAAATCCTTTTGCAACTAGCCTTGCCTTATAAGTCTCCACTTCTCCATCCGCATTTAGATTTTTCTTAAAAATCCAATTGCACCCGATGGGTTTTATCTCTTCGGGTACGTCCAACAAAGTCCAAACTTTGTTTTCGTACATGGAGTCCATCTCAGATTTCATAGCTTCAAGCCATAGTGTAGAGTCTTTACTTTGCAGTGCTTGTTGGAAAGAAAGAGGAGTATCGCCATCTAAGACACATTCCTCCTTTTCACCATCCACGAGAAAATCGTAGTATCACTCTGGTGCGCGGGATTCCCTACTAGACCTTCTAATAGGTTGCATGTTTTTGTATATGGGTGACAATAGTTTCTCCCACGGTTTCGGCTTCAGTAATAGTTTCTCAGATCTCATCCAAGTCTACAACTTTGTTGTTAATTTCTTTTAATAGAAAATCCTTTTCTAAAAAGACAGCATGTCGAGAAACAATAACCTTTTGTTCCTCAGTATTGTAAAATATATATCCCATCGAGTTTTTGGGATATACTATAAACTTACATAGTACCGATCTTGCCTCTAGTTTATTTGGACCAACGTTCTTAACGTATGTCGGACAACCCCATACTTTCAAATATTTAAGTTGGAGTTTCTTACCACATCTCATATGGTGTTTTGGGCACAGATTTAGTGGGTAACAAGTTTAACATACGTGCTGCAGTTTCTAGCGCATATCCCCAATAGGACAGAGGTAACTCAGCCTTACTCATCATGGAACAAACCATATCTAATAGGGTTCGATTCCTTTGCTCTGACACACCATTTTGTTGCGGATTATAGGGTGGAGTAACCTGATAGATAATCCCATTATCTTTTAAATATTGTTGGAAATCATGTCCAACATACTCACCTCCTCGATCCAATCGAAGAATTTTAATTTTAAGGGCCGTTTGATTTTCTAATACCTTTTTGTACTCAACAAATTTCTCATAAACGTCGGATTTGTTCTTCATAAGATATACATATCCTAGTCTTGAGAAATCATCAGTGAAAGTAACAAAGTAAGAACTATTATCTTTGGTTAATATAGGCATTGGGACACATACATCACTGTGTACTAACACTAAGAGTTCATTAACTCTTTCATTGCTTCCACTGAAGGGGTGCTTGGTTATTTTACCTTCAAGACATGCCTCATAAGTTTCAAATGATTTAGAATCAATTGATGGTAGGAAACCATCGGTTTTCAATTTTTGTAGTTGTTTTTCACTAATATGAGCAAGCCTACAATGCCAAAGATAATTGTCATTTAATTTATTAGAAACTTCATTCACAGAACAGATATAATTAGTATTAATCAAATAAATGCCATTTTCAAGGACACCTTTGCAGACTTTATTTCCATCCAAACTAATATTCATAACATTATTTGCACAATGAAAAATATATCCAGTCTTAGACAATCTAGAAATAGAGATAATTCCACAAATAAATTCTTTTACATAATAGCAATTATTTAATACTAATACTAATCCATTTGGAAAATCTAAATGATAGTCTCCTACTACCGTTGCATCTACTATAGATCCATCAACAACTTGGAGCTTCATTTCTCCTTTTGCCAGGCGATGCCAGTTCCTATGCCCCTATAACGAATTACATATACGAGTATTAGATCCAGTATCTAAAACCCATGACATTTTATTGATTACAGAACACTTTCGAATCATAAATGTACTTGATGGAGTTGCAGAACCATTTTGCTTCCTTTCCTTGACAATCTTCAAGTGGTCGACAAATTCTCTTCCATTGATCTTTCTTGTGGCAATGGTGACATTCACCATTGTCATCGGTCTTCTTACTTTTATTTTTCTTACTATTTCTTTTCCGCTTCTTCGAACCTTTCGAAGATGATGTATTTCCCTTCTCAGCAAGTATGACACATTGATCTTTAGATGTTGTCTCGGCTGACCTCAACATATTGAGGAGTTCCACGAGATTCACATTTAATTGGTTCATGTTGTAATTCATTATGAACGGTTCATACTAAGGAGTGAGAGAACCAAGGACCAAGTCTACTTGCATTTCGTTGCTTATCTCTATGTCTAATTGTGCAAGTCTATTAATATAGCCTTTCATCATTAGAACATAATCGTCCACTTTCTGTCCTTTGGCCATTTTGGTGTTAAACAGTTTTTTCGAAAGCTCGTACCTTGCGGATCGGGATTGTTCACCAAAAAGAGCTTTGAGACTATTAAAAATCTCATGGACATACATGTTCGCGTGGTGCCTTTGCAACAGTTTGTCTAAGGTAGACAATGTTGAATAATGAGTTTTGATTCATGACGAAGAACTTCAACAACTGTTGACGAACATAGATTACAAGATGGTGTAACATGGTGACAAAAAGAGAATGAAACTACAAACAAGACAAGATTTCAAATCAGGATATAGTATGTATATTTATCATGATTTTGAGTCTTAGTTATGTGAAAATATTGTTAAAATCATTCCTCAAGTAGTCACACACACACACAAATGTTTTTAAATTCAAATATAAATTTTTTAGTGTGATCTGTGTAAATTAGCACAGGTCATTCGACTGACTCAGGTCAACCAGTCGAGTGACCTGTGCCAGTGCACAAATATTTGCACAAACATGCACACTTTTGAAATTCAGTTGACTGGCACTTCCGAGTCAGTTGACTGAACGAAAAATAACGGCTATTTTTTTGAAAAGACGCGATCATTTGCGAAGGGTTTTCAATCCAATTTCAAGAAGAATGGATGCAACTTTTGATTGAGATCCTTCATGAATAATTTCATCTATATATCCTCTATATAAACATGTTTTGATTCATTACACCAACAACAATTTCTTGCTTTATTCTCTGAATCTATTCTTGCTCTATTCTTTGCAATTCAAAGCAATCACAAACTCTATATCGCTTGAATCTTCAAGTTAATCTATACATACTTCGATTCTAAGTGATTATCTTCCTTTCAATCAATACACACACAAATACTCTTGAGGATTTGATTATAGGAAGGGTGTACACACATTGGCATATTTGTGTTATCAAGAACACATTAGTCAGACAATTTTATATATTAGTAGAAGTTATGTTCTGCTGCTCAGGCATTGTGAAGTCCTCTTCGGCTATTGAGGCGAAATCATGTTCTGCTGCTTAGGTCCCTGTTCGGCTGCTCAGGGGTTGTATAGACCTATTCCTCCGGGTTAAGTGAGGGTTGTTGTTTTAGTGAAATTCCAAAAGGAGTCTGGGACTGGACGTAGGACGGTGCTCCGAACCAGTATAAAAATCTTGGTGTGCTCACTTTTATTTTTATTTTACTCTACTATCTACTATCTTTGTTTTAATCTCATACATTTTTAGTATATTTCCATATTGCACGATCCGCACTCTCTTTCATTTGGTATCAGAGCAAGGCATCTTATAACCGTTACACAGTTATTTGATATTTGCTAATATGGAAAACAACACCAGCACAAGCACTGTCACTAACACTAGTTTTATTGAAGGTCAATCTACTGCACGACCTCCACTATTCAATGGCATGAATTACAACTATTGGGCAACACGAATGCGTATTTATATGCAAGCCAATGGTTTTGATGCATGGAATGTTACACAAGCTGAATATACTGCACCTACTACTGAATATTATACATGGACAACTGCACAAAAACAAGATGCTACTACTAATGCTAAAGCAATGAATATGTTGTTTTGTGCATTAGATAAAAATGAATTTAACCGAGTTAGCATATGTAACACCGCATATCAAATATGGCAAACACTTAAAGTTACTCATGAAGGAACAAGCAAAGTTAAACAAAGCAAAATATCTATGCTCAAGAGTCAATTTCAAAGTTTCAGAATGAAGCAAGATGAGTCCATAAATGATATGTACTCCCGATTTCAAGATATTTATCATTCTCTAATAGGACTAGGAGAAAAGTATTCTGACTTTGATATCGTGTCCAAAATCCTAAACTCTTTAACCAATGAATGGGAAAGAAAAGTCTTAGCTATTGAAGAAGCAAACGACCTTTCTACCATGAAATTGGAAGAGTTAATAGGAAATTTAATGTCCTATGAAGTAAATTTACAGGCAAAAAGAGTTCAAGCACAAGACAAGAAAAATATGGCATTTCATGCAGAACAAGAGGAATCTGATTCAGAGGATGAATATTTAGCTTTCATAGCTAAAAGTTTTAAGAAAATTTTGAAGTACAGAAAAGGAAATTGAAATAATGACAAAAGAAACTTCAACAATAAGCCATCATCCTCAGTACTAGAATGCTTCAATTGCCATAAGAAGGGTCATATACACAAAGATTGTCCAGAACAAAGGAAGGGAAAACAAACTAAATATAGAAAGGACAAATTCAAAAAGAAGGCATTTTTGGTGACATGGGATGACTCAGATTCTTCGTCTTCTGAAAGTAGCAGTGATAGTGAAAATGAACAAGCAAATGTCTGCTTCATAGCTACTGATAATGAGGTAAATGATCTTACTTTTGATGATATGATTGAAATAAATTCTGAATTATTAGATAATTTGAAAAATCTCAAAAGAAAATATAAAGAAGCTCTCGAAAATCAAAATAGAGCAGAATTCGAAAGAGATATGCTTAAAGATGAGAAGAAAATATTGGAAGAAGAACTTGAGAAAATTCAAGATTCATTTTCTAATGTTAATTCTCAACTTACCTTATTGAGTCAAGAAATTGAGACTCAAAAAGAAAAGAATGATGCTCTAGTTTCTGAAAATCATGAGCTAAAATCAAAAGTTAAAATGATCGAATAAGATAACACTGGTCTCAAAACTAAGTTAGACGATATTACTAGAAATGTGTCTAACTTTAATAAAGGCAGAGAAAACTTATCTAAAATTATTGAAACTTCTCAGTCTATCTCAAATAAGAAAGGACTAGGTTATACTAAGAAATCAGTAGCTCCACTAAAAATTAAGCAGAATAAGAGAAATATTTCTAAACCTAAGTCTACCATAGTTCAACCAAAATGGGATCAAAACTCAAAAACCATAAAAATATGGGTTCGTAAAACAAACAACAGTTTGATTAGGAAGAAATATATTGAGTCCTTTTTGAAAAATGTTCATAAAAATACAAATTATTTGTATAAAGGGAATATTGAACCCTCTTGGGTTTGGTTTCCTAAGACCTAACTCTTAGGACCCTATTAAAAAGTGGGAACCAATGTTATTCTTTTATTTTTTACAGGTCCCACTTAAGAAAAGAGGAAAATGGATATGGTATTTTCTTTGCTCTTTTAATCAACTTTCTTTTCTATCAAGGCTTGTACTTAAATAGCCTTGTGTTATTTTAGTTTGTGGAACTTTATTTTCTTTTTCCTATGATACATTATGTAGCTGCATCTTGGTTTGTTATGTTAGTTATGCTTATTCTATGCTTTACTGGTTATGTCTACTCCTTTTTGTCGATGACCAAGTGGGAGAAAAATGTCTACTAACAAGTTTTATGCAGATTACATTATCGCTACACATTCAGGGGGAGAAATATATATAACTTTTTTTATATAATTTCTACTATATATCAATTCGCCAGTTATAGGTTGTCATCAATCAAAAAGGGGGAGAATGTTGAATAATGAGTTTTGATTCATGACGAAGAACTTCAACAACTGTTGACGAACATAGATTACAAGATGGTGTAACGTGGCAACAAAAAGAGAATGGAACTACAAACAAGACAAGATTTCAAATCATGATATAGTATGTATACTTATCACGATTTTGAGTCTTAGTTATGTGAAAATATTTTTAAAATCATTCCTCAAGTAGTCACACACACACACACAAATGTTTTTAAATTCAAATATAAATTTTTAGTGTGATCTGTGCAAATTAGCACAGGTCATTCGACTGACTCAGGTCAACCAGTCGAGTGATCTGTGCCAGTGCACAAATATTTGCACAAACATGCACACTTTTGAAATTCAGTTGACTGGCACTTCCGAGTCAGTTGACTGGCACTTCCGAGTCAGTTGACTGGCACTTCCGAGTCAGTTGACTGAACGAAAAATAATGGCTATTTTTTTGAAAAGACGCGATCATTCGCAAAGGGTTTTCAATCCAATTTCAAGAAGAATGGATGCAACTTTTGATTGAGATCCTTCATGAATAATTGCATCTATATATCCTCTATATAAACATGTTTTGATTCATTACACCAACAACAATTTCTTGCTTTATTCTCTAAATCTATTCTTGCTCTATTCTTTGCAATTCAAAGCAATCACAAACTCTATATCGCTTGAATCTTCAAGTTAATCTATACATACTTCGATTCTAAGTGATTATCTTCCTTTCAATCAATACACACACAAATACTCTTGAGGATTTGATTATAGGAAGGGTGTACACACATTGACATATCTGTGTTATCAAGAACACATTAGTCAGACAATTTTATATATTAGTAGAAGTCATGTTCTGCTGCTCAGGCATTGTGAAGTCCTCTTCGGCTGCTGAGGCGAAATCCTGTTCTGCTGCTCAAGTCCCTGTTCGGTTGCTCAGGGGTTGTATAGACCTGTTCCTCCGGGTTAAGTGAGGGTTGTTGTTTTAGTGAAATTCCAGAAGGAGTCTGGGACTGGACGGTGCTCCGAACCAGTATAAAAATCTTGGTGTACTCACTTTTATTTTTATTTTACTCTACTATCTACTATCTTTGTTTTAATGTCATACATATTTAGTATATTTCCATATTGCACGATCCACACTCTCTTTCAGACAACACGAAAACTTGGACGATCTCTAAGTCAGGTTTCCACTTTAAATAAGCAAGTCGTTCTTTAGGGTCTACACCATCAACGGGTTCTGTTTTGGGTTCACATGTAACAAAAGTCCAAAGGCGCTCGTAAATCAATGTTCAAATCTTTTACTTTAATTTTCAAGACAATTTTGAAAATTGGGCCAAGGCCCAAATTAAGTTTGGCATTTTCTATTAGGGGCAACCTTTGGACTCACTTCACCTTTCAGGCCAGGCCAGTAACCAGGTAGGACAGGGTACTTAATTACCCAATTCCACTCCTAGACATTACCTTTATAGACATCGTACTGAGTGGGCAAGCTTAATAAGTTAGCCCTAACATGACTAATTTAGACCGCATAGGCTATTAGGTTATGATACCATTGTTGGAACTGGACCAACCCGCAGCGGTAATGGTGGGTGTATTTCAATTTTTTTTATCTTTATTGGGCCTATGAAGTCTATTCATTTAGAACAATTCTAAATTTGCTTTAAATAAAATCATGTATTTTATTTAAATTTAAGTATTTTGTAATGTAAAGTTAATTTGAATGATTTAATTTATATATATACATATACATATATATATATATACACATGTATCATATGCATATACATATGTATGTGCATGTGTAACATAATAATCCATGAGGGGTATAACATGCCCGTATATAGATGTTGAGATTTACATCGCAACAGACACATTAGCTCATTACGTATGTATTGTATGTTGTCTAAACATATGCATAAATCTATAATGCAAAGTATATTTATATAAATACATATACATATATTTAAAATATATTTTATAACTAAAAGTCCCAAAATTAACTATATATATAATTTAAAACATTTGTATAAATATATATACATAATTAAACATATACAATTATACATACATACATATATAAATATATAATAATTAAAATTTTATATATATAAGGTTAAATAAAATGTATATATATGTGTGACGCCCCACCCCGAGACCCACATTAACAAAGAGTATTACTGAGTAATACTATCTGCTAATGCGGAGAATAGGGCTGGTTAGGAGTGATCATTTATAGCATGGTCTTAAATATCTATTGAATACGTCGATAAATGCTCTACTATATTTTCTTCTAACTCAAATGGATCTACATATCCAATAAATACTTAATACAAAACTATAGGTAGCTAAGGGATCTATCAGAACAAAATACAATAACTAAATGAACATCACATCATAGAACAACGAACAGATATACATATACACATATACAATGATACATCTCAATACAATACAAATGATACATCAAAGTGGTATGACGACCACGCTATAAACACGAATCAAATAAATATACATCTCAAGATACAACTCCAAAAGGACTATAACTATAGAAGATGATAGAAAGATATCCATGCGGAAGCTTCATGACAAGCTAAGTCCAAACGTAAATGTCTAACCATACCAATAGTGCGAATAATCATCAGTTTAATAAAGATAGACGGCAATAAGAATTATGAGGAAAGGGTAAAGTATCCTCTCGAACGAGAGGAAACCATACCAATAGTGCGATACCACTTCATTAAGAAAAGGATGATCATACTTCTAGAATAAGAAGAAATAACAAGAAGTACAAGTTCATAACTCAAGTGATTAATATCACTTAAGTATATGAAACCTCAAGGAATAAACCTTTGTGATAAAACTAAATTAAGCATCATTATTGCCATATATCATCCGCGAAATCTCTAAGATAACAATAATGGTTTCGATGAACCATATCTCCTAAATAAGAGAATCATCAATACAAACTCTCGCCAAAATGGCAAACATAAAACGTTCTCAAATAGGATAATCCCAAAACTCAAATATGCCTCATCTCATTGGCATAAACAAAATCTCAGAATGCCATGGAATAATAATATAAATCTCAAATATAGAAGAATCTCCAAACTCATTTATACCTCATCTCATCGGTATAAATATATATAACTCAATCTCAACTCGCCAAAATGGCAAAACCCAGAATATCCTATGAAATCATGAAACCATCAAAACTCATAACTCAAGGAACTCAATAAGTGTTCAAAACATCGTAAATGAAATCACCACACACACACATATATATATATATATAACAACTCATATAGCACCAGACTATCGATGTAATAAAACATCTTAAATGGTGAAATCATAATAAAACAGAAAACTTAGAAAACCCGGATTGGCCAGATCCCCAATTGTATGTCAAATCAATGCTGCACGTGCTACCTCTTGTCCAGTACTGTATAATAGGTACCTCTCTCTTGGTGACCGAAGTCACATAAACATCGTGATGACTGAAGTCGTAATACATCGTGATGACCGAAGTCGTAGAACATCATGACGACCTAAGTCGTAGAACATCATGATGACCCAAAGGTCTACAGTACTGGCATACATCATGAATATGTCACAAACTCACAGATAAGAACCCGAAAAGTGGTAACGTGTGTCCCATACCACACATTCTCACTAAACGGTTTACAAACCGCTAGTCAATGCCACACTAGAAAACATCATAAAATCATAAATCTCAGAAAATCATACATTGCCTCATCTCATCGGCAAGTATCAAAAGACATCATAACTTGTCTCATCTCATCGACAAGTAAAAACATCGTAATGGTTTCTCATAAACCATAATTCTCAAAATAGAAATCTCAAACTCAAGACTTGCCTCATGTCATCGGCAAGTATAAAAATACATCGTGATGGTCCTCATTGACCATACTCCTAGAATAGGATATCTCAAACCATAAACTCGCCAAATATTGGCCACCTTAGAAAATTCCTATAAATATGAATTATAAAACTCAGAATACGCCATAAAATGGCAAAACAACTCAGAATCGATAACCTCTAATAGCTTCAATCGTACAAGTCCGGAATTAACCGAAACGGTAAACGCACGTGTCTCATACCACGTGTTTACTAAATCGTTTAATTCTCTTTCTCATACGTTCGAATAGTGCAAAAATGTGTATTTTATATTTAAAACAATTTATTAGAGGAAACTAGATTTTAAAACTAATTTCCGAAAATGATTATTGAAACCAATATTTGAAATTCCTTTATTATAGAAAATAAATAGATTTTATAACTTAAAAATAATTTAAAAATATTATATATTAATTATTTAAAATGCCAAGTTATTTTAAAAATTATTTCAAAATCGTTTGGAGAAAACCGTGCTAAAAAACAATGAAAAACAAAGAAAATACCTCAAAACCGATAACTCAAATTCAATTCAAATTAACTCAAAATAAATTCAAATTTGAAATTCAAATTCTCAAAATTTATCTTGCCTATTGATAGGCATCATAGCTCTCAAAACATCACGGAAAGATCATCAAAATCAAACAAGATAGAGAGGGAAAACAAGCTAAAACAAGTCGCAAATCAAAAGAACAAAGACCAAAATCAAACAGGCTATAGGTCGACCAGCATGTCAACCTACAGGTCAACTGTTGTCTCCCATAGGTCGATCGTACAGTCGACCTATGAGGCAAGGTGGTCGACCTAGCTTATGCATTTTCCAGAATTTGTTTCCGGATTTTGTATTCGTTTTGCAGCAGCATTTTGAGATAAAAAATAAAGATGAAATGCTATGAAATTTGTCATGCATGTAATACAACATCTAAGCTACCAAATGAAAGAAATATGGCAGCATTTCGTTGTCAGAATCGCAAGTTACAGTCATTCAAAGAAGCAACATAAAACTGTTTTTCACAGGGAAGAAAACTATAGACAGAAATCGATTACAATAACTTGGTTTTCACAGAATCAAGTAATTTGCCACTTTGATTTGCTAGAGATGTGAGTTAACAAACTCACCTTGAATTAGAGAAGATCAAACCTCAGATTTTTGCTGAAAGAAGCAAGCTTTGAGGAGAAGAAAGCTTCCAATAACCTGTAGACTTCCATAAACAGACATGCAAAAGAGAAAATCAATTAACAGATAAACACCTCTCAAATTTTAGATTTGCGATGAAATAACTATGGTTTGGAATGAGATTACCTTTTGATTCTCTTTAAATTTGATAAGTACAACAATTTATTTGAAAAAGATTTGAATTTGAAAGCTTGGTTTGAAGAAAAATGGAGCTTTTCTTTTTACTGTATTTGTTTTACAGGAGAGGAAGAAGGAGGGAGATAAGAAAAATGAACGTACTTTATGATCTCTCTTTTTCTTCCAATTAACAGGTAAAGAACTAATGGGCTTGGACCCAATAATTAAAAGAAAATATGGTGGCCTTAGTTAATTAATCAACATTTAAATCAAATGCACATATACATTACACTCTATTATAAAACAAAGTCATTTTCCTCTCAATTTTCAACCAAATTTTTCTTGTAAATTTACATACACGTGAAATAAATTATTTTATACAATATAAAAGGATTATTTTTATTTTTAAAACATTATTATTATTAAAAATTCTTTATTTCACAATTTTCACCAAATAAATATAAAAGTCTACATTTTTAACTTCTAAAATTCAACAAAAATTATTTTCTTACTTAGAAAAATATTACAAACCATTTTAAACTCAAATTTATAATTAAAATCATTTTTAAACCAATTTCCATCTATTTATTTAAATAAACAACTTTTAAAATTCACATACTTCTTTTAAAATTATTAAAAGTAATTGGCAATAATTAATATAATTATTGCATTTTCTCCAAATAAAACCCATTTTCCAATCATTATTAACCCAAATAAATAAAATAAAGTTTCAAACTTTATTTTTCTCATTTTAAATTCCAAAATTTATTGTTTATTCCAAATAAACAATTTAAAAATCTCTAATTTATTTTAATTCACAATATTAAATTATAACTACCGTTATAATTTAATATTAACAAGTAATCTCCAAAACCAGGCATATTACGATATGAATAATTAATTACATTCAAATACATAAATTATAAATATATATTTTAAAATTATTTCCAGATCGAAATTAGCATAACAAACATAAAATAATAATTTTGTAATTTTATCATTATATATAATAAATAGTTTTGATCATAATAATTAAAAATATTAGTAATAAATATTTAAAAATCAATAAAATTTACAAAAAATTAGGATCATAAAATACAGGTTCAAATTTTTTTCATGATTTTCTAAAATAAAATATTATTTTTATTAAATAAAAGTAATATTCAACTGATTTAATATTAACAAAAAATTCTGAAATTTTTTTCGTGGGTTACTGTATAGATGTAGTAATTTAAAAAAATATAAAATCGAATTTCTAGTGCAATAAATTTTTAGATATAATAAATAATTCAAATAATCAATAAAATATGATTTAAAATTATTTATATGTATAAAAAAATTATTTTCGAATTTGATAATTCATATTATGCATAAATAGGTGTAAGGAAAAATTCTAAGCTATTTATACATTATAAACGTACATATATGTAATTATATGTTTATAATATACATTAATCTATATTTAAGTTAATATATAAATATATATAAAATAATTAATAATGACAAAATTTATTTTTTACAGAAAATTAGATTTGTTTATACATAAATTATAACACATAATAATATAACCATACACATAACCAAACTAATTTGTGACAACTACATATACCTACGAAAATCTCACCTAACTAGATATAAAGCATTGATATATATACATATTTGGGATTAACCAATATTAAATCATAAAATATGATATGATTATTGTAATATATAAATAAAATACCAATTGATGATGCCTTTGAGTCCACTTGAATCAAGGAATTCCCTTCTCTAGTTAAGCTAGCTCCATCCGTCAGATTCAAGTTTGGAATCGTCGACCTTTTCTATCAAATAGTGCTTTTATTTAACTTGAATTGATTTGCGTTTCTTAGAACTGATATAGGGATTAATTTCGTCCAGCAAACTTGATAATTATGGCAGCCAAAATTTGTATTTGATTAAGGTTTTAGAGATCCATACATACATACATACATATAGCCTTGTACAAAAGAGATATTAGGACAATCTCATTACCTATTCTCTCTTAATCTTACTCATCCATCTCTAGGTCTTGTAACACTCCTTAAAAATGGGAATAATAGTCCCACATCGCGAAAAAACACTATGAAGTGGGTGCTTATATGCCAAAGCCTTCACCTCATAACAACGTCGAAGCCTTTTGAGGAACAAAATCCCACACCTTGGCTTGGCCCATGAGGTGGAGGTGACTAAGTTGGGGACAATATCCGCGTTAAGTGAGGTACGGGCTGTTTCATTGGTATCAGAGCCATACCCAGCCGGAATTGTGGTCTGTACGTGTTACAACCACGACGCTTGGGTGGTGTTATGTTCATGAGCCAATGAGGATATTAGGCTCTAATGGAAGGGAGATTGTAACACCCCTTAAAAATGGGAATAATAGTCCCACATTATGGAAAAAAACCATGAAGTGGGTGCTTATATACCAAAGGCTTCACCTCATAACAACGTCGATGCCTTTTGAGGAAAAAAACCCCACAACTTGGCTTGGCCCATGAGGCGGAGGTGACTAAGTTGGGGACAATATCTGCGTTAAGTGAGGTGTGGACTGTTACAGGTCTAATCCTAAGTTTTAGCCGCCTCCAATAACTTGTCAAAACCAAAATTTACAGCCCTAATGATGGGCTTTAAACTCTTTCAAGCCCAAGCCAAAATGCTATGCAATTAAACTTAATTTAATAGCTTATCGATATCGTATATCGATCGATTATTTATAACTATTATAAATATATAACAATTTTTATTTCTCAAACCATATTCAAATTTTATAATTAATATTTCATAAATTAATTAATTTAATTTATTTATAACAATTATAAACTAATTAAATCATTCGGTCTTAAGGGAATATCATTTCAGTTGTGTAACTCTTGGGTTTAAATTTGGTCAGCAATTAACACCGAAATATTCAAATGTTAACGTTCACACGTCACTTAGCAAGTGGTGTGACATTATGGCCAAATTTATCACTTATTCATTTTCAATAAAATCTTATTTAATTTAATAAGCGTTACCCATTAGTGATATTTATATACACTAATTCTCTTCGTCAAAACTGTATCACTTTGGATTTATGGAATTTGGTAATGGTCAAAATTCCAATACTTCCATATTCAACTCTATAGTCCAAACATAAAATCCTTGGTTCAATAATAACAATTATTATTAACCGTACTACTCTAGCCAGAGATTTTGACTTTGGGTTGACTTGAGTTGACCATGATACTATCATATAACTGAAGTGACGAATCCTCTCTTAAAAAGTGTCTTCCTTCCAATACTTCCACTCGACCCAAGTATAATCACTTGATGAATGTCATTCTATGATTTGATTATAATCAAAGCAAATTTTTTCATATTGAAGGTTGACAGTATTCTTAAGTCGAAAGAATTGTGTAAATTAGTCACATCGATATTTTCAGTTTGACCATAGGTATATTAACCAACAGAAAACTACCAAGTGAGTTGTTCTATAGCTATCCAATAACTATCGATACATAACCTCTAGGTGGCCCCAACATTTGGAGAGCATTACGTACTCTAATCTCAATGGATACATCGATATCCAATATCGATGCATCTTGACTAGGAACATTTCAAATGATGTGTTTTGTAATAGTGTGATCCAATAGTCATGATTACAACTAATTGTAATTACTATCACAAATACGTCATTTATGGATTTTCTGTTAAATATATTTTTAATTAAACATTTAATTATTTATAACACATTATAACAAATATATAACAGAAAGAAGAAACACCTTTATTTCGTACAAGAATTGATTTCGGAGTTAATAAAATACAGAATTGCCCCTATGGCATACCCCTAACACTATCATATTCCAAAGCAACGTTTCATTTTTTATGAAGCGATCATCTGAATGCTTTTGCTCGTCCATGTGCATTCTAAATATAAAAAGATGACATAAATTGTAAGTATTACACTATTTAATGTATAGTTATACCTTAGCAGATCATATTACACTTACTTCTCATAAGACTGCACTTCTGTCGTATTAAAAAGCGCATAACGATGTGCAATTTTTAGCATTTCATTAGACATGGTAAGTTGTTTTTCTTTACTGATTGGACGTCCGATATGTGAAGCATTATTTTTAAATTCTTCATTTCAACCATGCTTCTCACCTATTTCAACGTATTGTTTCACATAACCAACACAATACCTTATGCACTCTTCAGCAAGATAACTCTCGGATATGCATCCTTCAGGACGTGAAGGGTTTTTTACATAGCCTTTTAGTTTTTTCATATATCTACAAAAAGAAAAGAAAAATACCAAGTAAATTTCATTCCAATCTATTATTTATCCAAATAAAAAATACCTTTCTGTATGAACTATATCCCATTGTGCTTTCTTTATGGTCGATGTAATTTAGAAAACTTCACATGACATTGTCATTTATACATTAATGGGGTTTATAATACTAAAATAGATCTCAACTTGTAGCTTCATGATAAAGTTTCATTAATAAAATGTTTCTCATATGTAACTCAATATAATAAAATTCAACAATAATCATGCTTTAAAAATCATTGAAAATAGTACAGTTTATTCGTACTTCTAAACTATATCAGGCTAAATGCATTCAATCATGGAAATTAGATCTTTTTCTCATTTTCGTAAACTATAAAGAATTTAATTTAAATATGAATCATACAAAGTAGCTTTAGAAAATAAAAAGTGGTAATATGTCACCTTTGAAATGGGTACATCCAACGATATTGTACTGGACCACACAATCTTACTTCTCTCGTCAAGTGAATAGTCAGATGTGTTATAATATCAAAAAAAGATGGGGGAAAAAATCTTTCAAACATGCATAATTGTTAGGTGTGGCTCGCATTGTAAATGGAGTGGGTGCGTGGATTGAACGGACTAAAGTCCCACATCGCAGAATATTCAGAATAATCGTGGTATATATATGGGATTGGTGGCATGTAACATTGGGGATTCCTTTTGTTACAATGTGTTGCCAAGACCAGATTATATGCCCGAAGGGAGGCGATGGAGGGATGTTCAATCGGGACGCCGACATGGGAGACTTTGACCGTTGACCGTGGATAGACACGGTGAAGCGAACGCGTAGGTGCACGGGAATGCCGAAACTCAACAATAATATCTCAGCAACTTCATTTTCAAGATGTTCTAACCTCTTTCGATCTATTATTCTTTGGCAAAGTTCCTTAAAAATGAACACAGCCAAAATATTGCATTTCTCAGTCCCTTCGATAAGAGCCCTCTCAAAGCTACAGGTAATAATTGTTGCACTAAAATGTGACAATTATGAGATTTCATTCATATTATGTTATCATCCTTTAAGAAGCACTGTCGAATGTTGGAACTATAGTTGTCAGGCATCTTTAATTTTCTGAATCGATCATAGAAAATTTGTTTTTCTTGTTTTGTTAAGGTGTACTACGCTACAGGAAGGTATGCTTTTCGCCTACTTCTTGCAGATGCAACTCTTTTTTATTTCCATATATCGTAGATCCTTACGAGAATTTAGCCCGTCTTTTGATTTCCCATTTATGTTCAAAATTGTTCCGACTAACTTTCGCATACATTTTTTCAATATGCATTACATCCAAGTTGTGACATAGCAACAATTCCTAAGAATATTACAAAATTTTAGCATTCACTTTTGTATGAGAAATAATTAAATTGGAAAATCAAAAATAAAAAATACATATAATACTGATAATATTTTGTAACTTCCAACAAGGCAACTCGAAGAAGATGGACTTCTTGTTCCACATATAAGTGTTTTTATCATATGCAGCTTTTCTCTTCTTTTGGTTTTGTCTCTCTCTCTTAGCAACTCTAAGATTCATTCCATTCAGTTCTTTTAATTTCTTTCTCGGTGATTTTGAATACTACTTGTAGGTTTCAGCACATTTATACCACTCATTACTATTGGTTTACCTCCTTCTTCAATTTTACCATTAAACCAACTTTTTCTTTTGCGAAAAGGGTGATCTGAAGACAAAAACCTTCTATGGTGCATGTATACACACTTACAACTAAAAGGTAACCAATCTGACAGTATACTAACCCCACAAATCGATCATCCTGTCTTAACTTTTGTTGTACAACCAGCTAGATTACCATAAGCTGGAAAATCATTTATAGTCCACAGTAAAATGGCAGTCACAATGAAACTAGAATCACTAAAGCCATCATGTACCTCCACGCCCTTATTCCATGGCTCTTTCAAATCATCTATGAGTGGCTCTAGGTAAATTCAATGTCACTACCTTCTCACGAAAATAAATAATTTTTAATAAGCTTTTTTCATTTGAATAACATGTGAAAAGTAATATATACATAAGTTTTTTACTTCAAAATCCATATTCCTTAACCAGAATATAGCAAAGAATATGATGCGTGTAGCAAACAATATTGTCCATAATTGTTAGAAATTAGAACATTAAAACGATTATACATTGCTCACTTTATTATTATGCTATAGACGAATAGAAATTTCCCATGTTAAGTTGCACAATAATTATATGCTGTCAACCACGGAAGTTACATATAAACTTTGTTACACTTAAAACAAAGTGCTACATGCAATTAATTAGCAGCATGAGGAACTTGGTATTCATATGTTATCAAAAAAAATTTGGAAGGATATTTGTAACAAATGAGTAATTTTTTTAAAATAATAATAATGGATTATATATATGATAAATTTTTACAAATGTAATAACTAAAAATTATACTGCTGTCCTTAAAAATTATACTGCTGTCCCAAATGTAAATGAAAAAAGAAGTGAGTTGAGATAATGGAACAAACAGGTAAAAAAGTGTGAAATTTAAAAGTAAAAAAAGTGTGTTGTAAATAAAAAAATAGATAATTTCTTTCAAATACTTTTGAAACACTATGTTTATGCAGTATGATTCTATGACAAACATGTAAAGAGCACATAGAATGATGTGAAATGATGAAATGCTAAGCCTCAACTGCCCTTTCACAATGGAACAAACACACATTAGTCCTAGGCATTTTTGTTGACAAGGGTGGACAGATTTCTTTCTGTTTCGTAAATAATGGGTTTAGTTTTGTTATAATCAGTATACGTGATGGTAAATGAATTCAACATGCATTTTTTGCCAAGTTTCATTTTGCTACTGACTGATTTCAATCATCATGCACATATTGTGTTTTCTAGTCAACTTACTTTAAGTCTTTCATATATCCATTTCAATTTACATTCTTCTATCATGAATCCAAATAATAAATGCACTATATTAATTATAAGAGGGTCTCATTCCATCCATTTACCACTACCTTGATAAATCATATTTACACACTTATTTATAATTTTAATTATTAATTTAGAGATTAATTAAGTGCTTATGAGACAAGACAGATTAAAAGAGAAAATTTCAACTCATAAACTAAAAGCAAACATAAACATCAGCTAGGAAAATTCTTTTTAAATACGTGTGGGTATAAGTTGATCACGTTAATAATATATGCATGAACTAGAACATTCCATGAGAATATTATGAAAAACACAATTAGGATTACCTGATTGCCTAGGGCCTGGAATTAACAAAGACAACATCAGATTTTCTTTTTTCATACATAACCATGGAGGAAGGTTACATGTGGCGAGTATTATGGGCCAACAACTATAAGTCGATCTAGGGTTCGTAAAAGGACTAAATCCATCAGTCGCAAGTCCAAATCTCAAATTTCTTAGATTAGAAGCAAAACTAGGCCATTTTTTGTCAATTTTCTTCCAGGTTAAAGAATCAACTGGATGTCGTAATTTTCCATTTTCGCTTTGGTTTATATCATGCCATCTCAATTGCTCTGAAGTTTCTTGGGATTTGAACATTCTTCCAAGTCTAGGTATAATTGGAAAATATCTAAGCACCTTAACTGGAATATTTTTCTTCCTCTCGTTAACTCTGTCGCTTTTTCGTATATAGGAAAACCACGCTTCAAAAATTTATCTAAGTTTGCAATCTCTTTTCGAAAAAGGCAACGATCATTCTCATAAGCATATATTTTTTCATAATTGAGATTAAAACATTTAAGAATTTTTTTAAACTCATAGTTGCTTTTAGGAAGCAAATTTTCATCTGGTAACATATGATCATGTATTGCCTTTAAAAGTGCATTAAAATTTTTGTTGATAATCCATTCTTAGTTTTGATTTGGTATAAAGCTAATGTAAGAGAAAATCTTTGTAGACTTTTTAAAGCCAGGATACAAAGGAAGTAAAGAATATTCTACCATATCATCCTGCATCATGCTTTTATCATTCAAAATCACTTCATCGTCAAAAGCATCGGTGTACATTCTATATGTCTTTAAAAATTCGTTATCTTTGCTAACATTTTCAACATTAGTATGTCCTTCTCCATGCAAAATCCATGTAGTGTAAGTGGATCCATACCACCACAAACTAAGTGCTCAAATACAACATAACCAGATAGATGAGCACCTAAGTTATGACATTTCGAGCATGGACAACTAATTTTATTAAGTCGTTCAATGGTTTCAGAATCAGATTTTACATTCATTTTCTTAACAAGTTGTTTGTTGTACTTTAAAACTTTGTTTATGAAATTCCATGCCCCTTCTTTATATTCATTCGTGACTCTGAATACATAAATTAAATTATTAAGACACTAAACAACTAAAAAATATTCAAAATTTATCAATAGAATGAAGTTGTATAGTACAAACCTGGGTAGATGAACCCAAGATTTCCCTAACCCATGGTAAATCGTTGGCATATTTTCTTCACCTATAGAAAAATAGTTGATTAAATTATTTATATGTGATCTATAAAATTTAAAGCTTATCTCTACATTCGTAATAGTAATTAAATAAATATATGGAACATAAGGGATTTCTAATCATATAGCAGTTACACTTCAATTTAAGTTGCATTTACAACTCCTTATATATGGAAGTTATTATATTGCCGCCATAACCGTGTGTTTTACAGTCATAATGCGGTGCATTTGTAGTACACTTTGCTTTGGATTTGCCGTCCCAAGTAATTATGAAGTAGGTGGGCAACTTATGAGGAATTTCAGCTGAGATTGGTGCCTGTCTGGCAAGTGTATGATGATAAATTACGACAAAGTTGGTGCGCTTATGTGGTCTATCATGACAGATGTAATGGTATCTGTCTCTAGGCAAACTCACATGTACTAGGCAGATGTACATGCAGTTGTACAAGTAGGAGACCTGGCATTGAAATTAATGCGATGATGCGGCTAGGTGTGGACATATAAGCTACTGATTAAGATATGGATTACAGCGACTGAATGAGCGACCAGGTTGCAAAACGGAGATCTGAAGTGGGTGAGGGACTCGGTTGAGTGTGCTGGCGACTCTAGATGAATTATTGGGCATTTATTCCATTTTTCCATTTAGCCTTAATCTTTCAAGTCCTCGACGTTTTAACATAATCTCTGACATTTTTCTGCCATTGTCCTTCAATACATTGGTGTCAACTATTACTCGGTTAGCTTATTTCGCTTCAAAACAAAATTTTGACCCAATCCTGCTATATCCTCGTTCAATTTCTTGTCTGGTTTTCAATTTGATTGTTGAATATCTACTAGTCATTGGGAACTTTATGTTGATTTAGGTATTAATATTGTCTGTCTATTTGAACAAGGAAGAGTTTGGGTATTCTAGATTGCTAGACACGTACTATTGTGAGAATGCTTGTATTTGGTAGTTACTAGTTCTTATGGGCTGCATTTCCTTTAAAGGGATTAAATCAGATGATCATGATAAGTCGCGAAAAGTAAAATCTAAGTTGAAAAGATTTACAGGCTCTTTCAAAAGAGATGAATTTTGTTATCTAATAGTAATGTTAGTTCCAGTCGTTATATAAGGAGAGAAAGGCTTGTATCCGATAACTTAATAATGGCACAAATTGAACAAAACCCAAGTGGTCTTTGTTATTTAAAAAATTGTTTTGAAAAAAAGAATTAAGCGCTATGTGAGGCTTGAACTTTCTTGATGGCAGTCATTCATAGTAATTGCAACAAATCATACTCGCAGGTAGAATTAAAAAAAAAGATGAACTATTTGAAAGTTAATCAGTGTTCAATTAATTTTACAGAAAATGTTATTTGAATTGTTTGAGAAACCATCAACAGAAAAGAGATTAAATTGGGAGTTGCTAAGTGATGCAGCCCAGAAAGAAGAAGTCATAGGTCGTGTACGACCTAACATGTTGGTAAGGTGGGTACGACCTAAGGAGGAGGCTAATGAACTAGGTTCTGGTAAAGGGTCACTAAAAGTTGTAGTTCTAGGTCGTATGCGACCTACCAGTTCCAAAGATCACATGTTACGACCTAACAGACTAGGAGGAAATGAGCTACGACTTAAGGGAAGTGCTGAGCTACGACCTAAGGGAGGTGCTGGGTCACGACCTAAAGCTACAGGAACAACAAATGATAAGTCGATGACGAGATACGACTTAGTTAAGTCGTCAAACCGACCTAACGAGTCACCCAGAGGAAAGGCAAAACAAATTGGTGAAGTATTAGGTCGTGAACGACCTAACAAGTCAGGAGTTAGGTCGCAAGGCTTAGGTCGTGAAGTTTCTCATGCTGCTTTTGTTTTAGGTCGCAAAGCTCTGGTTACCGTTGAATCTTCTGACGAGTTAATCTCTGCCATTGATTTTCTTAAGTCGCGTGAAGATGCTATGGTCTTAGGTCGCGAAGTTATGATCCTTAAGTCGCAAGGTCTTATCTTTAAGTCGCTACAGCTGGATGCCGTTGAATATTCTGCGAGTTAATCTCTACCGTTGAGTTCTTTAACTCGCTGATCTGGGATGCGCATGTTTAAGTCGCGGAAGCCTATTGCCGTTGTTTTTCTCTGCCGAGTTAATCTGGACCGTTGCTTCCTTAGGTCGCTGATAGATACAAATGTTATGTCGTGTGATTGTATAGTTCTTAAGTCGTATGTTTTCTTGTATATTGGTTGCATTGTAATATGTTAGGTCGCTGCCGACCTATACTAAGCCGTGTCTGTTCTTAGGTCGCGCCATGTTAGGTCGTAGGTCGTTTTCGACCTAAGTACTTGTATTTTTTTGAAGTTTTGCGTGTTGAGTTGTAAAGCTATAAATAGCAAGTGTGAGTCATTTGTAAAGGTTGTTGATTTTTGAATAAAATTCTCTTTTGATTGCTTTGTGCTTTCATTCCAAATTGGTAGTTGAGTGTAATCTCCTATCTCCTCTTTCGGATAATCGAGTGCGCTCGATTCAACGATTGTAGAAGCCGATTCGCGGAATCAAGTGCGCTTGATCAATGCTTGAGGAATTGAAGATCTTTGAACCCGGTATCGTGCGCGATCAACGAGTTCGAGATAGCTAGAATTCGGTATCTTCGGATCAACGAATTTGGGCATTTCAGTATCTTCCAATCCACCGATTACTACATTCAACGATCTACATTGTTTTGTAATATCCGCTGCGTCAGTTTTGGTATCAGAGCTTGTTCTAGCCAATCATAGCTAGATCGAGACTTGGAGCCTATTCATTTAGAAGTTGAAGAGAAGCCGAGCTACAAAGAGTGTAGACCGAGCATCATTACATTGTCTAGCCGAGAATTGTGATTTGGAAGCCAAACTTTGTCCATCGTGTTCATCGCGATTTGCTACAAAGTGGAAGTTTTCGATCCGTTTCATTTTGGATCAAAGTCCGAATTGTGTTTGAATTTTGAAGTGTTGAAGAGTTGTGAAATTTTCAAGTATGCCGCCAAGAAGAGATAATCGCCACCAAAACGTAGAAGCTTTGTATCAAAGAGAAGAAGCTGATGAGATGGAGCAAAGAATCAATGAAAACTTTAGTGAGAAGCTTAACGAAGGAATTGGCCGATTAGAGAAGCTTATGACAGAAATGAATCAAAATCGGAGAAGAGTTTCACCTGAATCTAACCATGGGGGTAGTAGAGTCTCGCCACATTCCAATCGAGACCGAAGTGTTGAAAATGATCAAGGGCGTGGGAGGAACGTGAATGGTCGTGAACGGAGGAATGTAGATAGAAGGGATGATGGTGGAAGACGTAATGGTAGTAGAGATGTGGGTGGACGAGATAGACAACGATATACATCTGATTTTGAAGAGGAGTATGATGGTGGTAGTGTTCGAGGACAAGGAAGAAATCACTCTGAGTATGATCACAAGTGGGAGTCGGGGATGAAGACTGAAATTCCTGAGTTCAAAGGTGGTATGCAAGCGGAGGAGTTTCTAGATTGGGTGGCTAATGTTGAGGAGATTTTTGACTTCAAAGAAGTTCCAGAACATCGTAGAGTGAAGTTGGTTGCTACGAGGCTGAGGGGTAAAGCTTTGGCATGGTGGCAGCAAACCAAACTTACACGTGATCGGATGGGAAAGTCAAAAGTTGAATCTTGGGAGAAGATGAAGAAATTGATGAAAGCAACGTTCTTACCATACAATTATCAATCTTTGATGTATCAACGTTTGCAGAAGTTGAGGCAGGGCACGAAGACAGTTAATGACTATGCTGATGAATTCTATCAACTTATTACAAGGAATGATATTATGGAAACAGAAGAGCAACTGACATCTAGATTCATTGGGGGTTTGAGAATGCAGATCCAGGATATGGTTAATATGTTCGATCCAAGATCTGTGGCAGAGGCACATCAGAAAGCGTTGGCTTGGGAGAAGCAGGGTAGACGAGGAAGTGGTGTGTTTACTAATTCTAACAATCAAGCGAAGGGTGTGGGAGGAAGTTCTAATGTTTCTAAACCCATCAGTAGACCAGTGGTGAAGGAGGTTGAGAAGGCAAGGGTTAACAATGGTTTCAAATGTTACAATTGTCAGGAATTGGGTCATAAAAGCAGTGAGTGTCCAAAGCCAAAGAAGAGAACCATGATTGCAGAAGTTGAGGATGAGGATGAAGAAGCTGAATGCTCTAATTCTTTACCAGTTGAGGAGGAAGACTTACTGTCGGGAGATGACGGGTACGCATTGATGACGAGGAGAAGTTGTTTAACACCAAAGCAAGAGGAGGAAAGTAGTTGGTTGAGGAACATATCTTTCAATCTACATGCACTATTCTGGGAAGAGTTTGTAAATTTGTTATTGATGCTGGGAGTTGCAATAATATTATCTCTACAGAAGCGGTGAAGAAGTTGGAGTTGAAAACCGAGAAACATCCTAAACCGTACAAGTTAGCTTGGTTAAGGAAGGGTGGTGAAGTGAAAGTTGGACGAAGGGCTTGTGTGAAGTTTTCAATTGGGAAGAAATACAAAGATGAAATCTGGTGTGATGTCGTAGATATGGACATTTGTCATTTGTTGCTGGGGAGACCGTGGCAGTATGATAGGGCGGTGCAACATGACGGACGTACCAACAGTTACAGTTTCATGTTTGAAGGCACAAAGATTACTCTAGTTCCAAAGAAGCGACAACAGGAGGAAAACAAGTTGGAGGAGATTGAAGAGCTCAAGACTTTGTTATCTTTAAAAGAGTTTGTGAAGGAAGTAGAGGAGGAGCCTGAGGTGTTCTTATTGATCGGACGGGAGAGCAGTGAAGAAGTTGAAATTCCAGAAGAAGTTAAACCAGTTTTGAAAGAATTTGACGATGTATTTCCAAAGGAGTTACCAACGGAGTTACCGCCGTTGAGGGATATTCAACATCAGATAGATCTTGTTCCAGGTGTTGTGTTGCCACACAGACCACATTATCGAATGAGTCCGAAGGAACATGAAGAGTTGCGGAGGCAGGTAGAGGAATTGCTTGAACAGGGGCGTGTGCAGGAGAGTTTAAGTCCTTGTGCTGTACCAGCTTTATTGGTACCCAAAAAGGATGGAACGTGGAGGATGTGCACTGACAGTCGAGCATTGAATAAGATTACTGTGAGATATAGATTTCCAATGCCAAGGTTGGATGACTTGTTAGATCAAATAAGCGGGGCTACTATCTTTTCGAAGATTGATTTGAAGAGTGGATATCATCAAATTCGTATCAGACCAGGAGATGAGTGGAAGACAGCTTTTAAAACCAGGGAGGGTCTATACGAATGGTTGGTCATGCCATTTGGTTTATCCAATGCACCGAGTACTTTTATGAGGGTGATGAATCAGATTTTTCGACCGTTCATTGGGAAATTTGTGGTGGTGTATTTCGATGATATTCTGATTTACAGTGGGAGTCCAGAGGAACATCTGAATCATCTTAGAGAAGTGCTGATGGTACTGAGACAAGAACAATTTTATGCTGCTACGAAGAAATGCGTGTTCATGACGCACAGTGTTTTATTTCTGGGGTATGTTGTTTCAGAGAAAGGAATACAGGTTGACCAAAGTAAAGTTGAAGCAATTAGAGATTGGCCACAGCCTAAGACGATAACGGAAGTTCGTAGTTTTCACGGGTTGGCTTCATTTTATCGGAGGTTTATTCCACACTTTAGTAGTGTGATGGCACCTGTTACAGATTGCATGAAAGGTAAACAGTTTGCATGGACAGAGGAAGCATGGAGTGCTTTTGGGAAGATCAAGGAATTGCTGACGTCTGCACCAATTCTAGTGCTACCTGATTTTCAGTTAGTGTTTGAACTACATACTGATGCATCCAAGGTTGGGATTGGAGGAGTGCTGAGTCAGAGGGGACGTCCAATTGCATATTTCAGTGAGAAGTTGTCAGGAGCGAAGATGAGGTACAGTACGTATGATGTGGAATTCTATGCTGTTGTACAATCTATCAAACACTGGAGACATTATCTATTTCAGAAAGAGTTTGTTCTGTATACTGATCATGAAGCATTGAAGCATTTGCAAGGGCAAGATAAGATTTCAGCGAGACATGCATCATGGATTGCATATCTACAGTAGTTTACTTTTGTTGTTAAACACAAATCAGGGGTGACGAATCGAGTGGCTGATGCTTTGAGTAGAAGGAGTCATTTGTTGACTACACTGAAGGTTGAAGTGACGGGGTTTGAAATATTACCAGAATTATTTACCGATGATCCTTACTTTGCAAATTTTGTTGATAAAGTCAAGGAGGGAGAGACGGATGAGTTCGTGATGGTATATGGTTTTCTTTTTAAAGGAAGTCGATTGTGCATACCGGAGGGTAGTCTGAGAATGAAGATTATCAAGGAGTTACATGAAGAGGGACATGTTGGGAGAGACCGTACCTTACAGTTGATTTCACAGTCCTACTTTTGGCCATCGATGAGGAAAGAAGTAGAGAGGTTTGTGGAGCGTTGTCATATTTGTCAGGTTTCGAAAGGAACTGCGACTAATGCTGGTTTATATATGCCGTTATCTGTACCGATTAAACCATGGGTTGATGTGAGTATGGATTTCGTGTTGGGATTGCCAAGAACACAGCGAGGAAACGATTCCATCTATGTGGTAGTGGATCGATTTTCGAAGATGGCACATTTTATTGCTTGTAAGAAGACGGCAGATGCTGTTCATGTTGCTCAGTTGTTTTTCAAGGAGATCTATCGACTTCATGGATTGCCAGAATCTATTGTGTCGGATAGAGATACTCGATTTCTGAGTCATTTTTGGTTGAGTTTGTGGAAAATGGTCGGGACGAAGTTGAAGTTTAGTAGTGCCTATCACCCGCAAACTGATGGACAAACAGAGGTGGTTAATAGATCATTGGGAAATTTGTTGAGGTGTCTTGTTCAAGACAATCTGAAGGGTTGGGATGTGAAGTTATGTCAGGCTGAATTTGCTCATAATCATGCTGTGAATCGAAGTACTGGGTTCAGTCCATTTCAGATAGTATATTCAAGTTTACCGAAGGGACCGTTGGATCTAACGGTAGTGCCACAATCAAAGAAGACAGTTAAGAAAGCTGCTGATTTTGTTGAAGGGCTGACGGAATGTCATAAAATCGTTCAAGAACGATTAGAGAAAGCAAATGAGAAGTATAAACAATCTGCAGATTTGAAACGAAGGAGTGTTAAATTTCAGGAAGGTGATTTGGTTTATGCAGTGTTAACAAAAGATCGTTTTCCGGTAGGCGCTTACAATAAATTGAAAGCACGGAAAATTGGTCCGGTGGAAGTTGTGAAGCGAATTAATGAAAATGCTTACAAATTGAAACTACCAGATGATGTGTATACGTCCGACGTGTTCAATGTCAAACATCTCGTACCATATCACGGGGATGAATTTGTTATGGAGGAAGAGAGTACAAATTCGAGGTCGAATTTTTCTCAACCTAGGGAGGATGATGCAGCCCAGAAAGAAGAAGTCATAGGTCGTGTACGACCTAACATGTTGGTAAGTTGGGTACGACCTAAGGAGGAGGCTAATGAACTAGGTTCTGGTAAAGGGTCACTAAAAGTTGTAGTTCTAGGTCGTATGCGACCTACCAGTTCCAAAGATCACATGTTACGACCTAACAGACTAGGAGGAAATGAGCTACGACTTAAGGGAAGTGCTGAGCTACGACCTAAGGGAGGTGCTGGGTCACGACCTAAAGCTACAGGAACAACAAATGATAAGTCGATGACGAGATACGACTTAGTTAAGTCGTCAAACCGACCTAACGAGTCACCCAGAGGAAAGGCAAAACAAATTGGTGAAGTATTAGGTCGTGAACGACCTAACGAGTCAGGAGTTAGGTCGCAAGGCTTAGGTCGTGAAGTTTCTCATGCCGCTTTTGTTTTAGGTCGCAAAGCTCTGGTTACCGTTGAATCTTCTGACGAGTTAATCTCTGCCATTGATTTTCTTAAGTCGCGTGAAGATGCTATGGTCTTAGGTCGCGAAGTTATGATCCTTAAGTCGCAAGGTCTTATCTTTAAGTCGCTACAGCTGGATGCCGTTGAATATTCTGCGAGTTAATCTCTACCGTTGAGTTCTTTAACTCGCTGATCTGGGATGCGCATGTTTAAGTCGCGGAAGCCTATTGCCGTTGTTTTTCTCTGCCGAGTTAATCTGGACCGTTGCTTCCTTAGGTCGCTGATAGATACAAATGTTATGTCGTGTGATTGTATAGTTCTTAAGTCGTATGTTTTCTTGTATATTGGTTGCATTGTAATATGTTAGGTCGCTGCCGACCTATACTAAGCCGTGTCTGTTCTTAGGTCGCGCCATGTTAGGTCGTAGGTCGTTTTCGACCTAAGTACTTGTATTTTTTTGAAGTTTTGCGTGTTGAGTTGTAAAGCTATAAATAGCAAGTGTGAGTCATTTGTAAAGGTTGTTGATTTTTGAATAAAATTCTCTTTTGATTGCTTTGTGCTTTCATTCCAAATTGGTAGTTGAGTGTAATCTCCTATCTCCTCTTTCGGATAATCGAGTGCGCTCGATTCAACGATTGTAGAAGCCGATTCGTGGAATCAAGTGCGCTTGATCAACGCTTGAGGAATTGAAGATCTTTGAACCCGGTATCGTGCGCGATCAACGAGTTCGAGATAGCTAGAATTCGGTATCTTCGGATCAACGAATTTGGGCATTTCAGTATCTTCCAATCCACCGATTACTACATTCAACGATCTACATTGTTTTGTAATATCCGATGCGTCACTAAGGTTTCTCACAATCTATGTTTAAGTTTTAAAATAGGAGATAGTATTACGGTCCTATGTATACATCGCCAAAGATTACAAGGACAAACATAAACCTTTTGAATTAGTATCTACGATTATTGAAACGTGTATAAGACATTCTACCAAAGTTACCTTCTGCCAAAGTCTCGACGGAATCGAGATGTCGGGACCGCATGAACTTGAGATGCACGACAGAGTTAGAGTGGCAGAGTTTAAAAGGTCATGTGTGGTGCTATGCGGCTGAGCTGGTCATTGTTCGCCTCAATTTGAGCTGCTAGTCACGTCGATTGATTTTTGGGGTGGTGAGTTTGATGAAGAAGAAAATTAGGTCAAAATTTCGGAGCGATTGATTATGGAGGATATCTGGGCTAATTTTGCTTTGTTCATTTAACATTTTTTGAATAGAAGCGGGGTAAAAGATAATTCATTTTATAAGTTTATCATTAAAAAATAAATTTTTGTACAGATTTAAGATTAAATTGTGTATTATGTTTGCATTATTTTGTTTTAGTAAAATTTATGAGACACCATGTACATTTAATTTATGTTACACATCAATATTGGTAGATAAATAAAAAATGAGTGGTGGATTTAAGTGAGAGATACTTTTTTCTCAATAAGGAAAATTAATTTTTTTTTTCATCAAAAATGGCACAAACATTAAAAATAAATACTAAAGTAGAGAATAAAGTGAAGAAAGCAAATAAAAGTGTGAAATAACATGACACAAATTTTATAGTGGTTTGGCTGATCATTGCCTACTTCCACTTAAATTTATTGCTAATTTGGTTGATGTTTATAAGAGGTGTTCTATGTATTGGTAATGATCATCTAGATTATAAGAAGTATGGAAAATGGTTGTGAGAGCAAAAATCATCAGCCTTTTGCTTTCCTTTTTCCTTGCCAAATCTTGCCCCGAACGGTCCTCCATCATCCTGGGCATTATCCTCTGCCTTTTCAGTCTTGGAGTCCAGGTGTTGGAGTCAAGTTGATATTGCCCCATGCATCCTTGGATAATTATCGATTCGTACCCATAGATCGGTAGTGATCCGAGGCGCTTCTATGAGGGTTGCTCCCACCTGCTTTGCTTCGATTCCAATAGTGTTCGTCCTTCCTTCAGTTTTGCTTTTCATCTATTTCAACCGTCGCTTGTTGTTTCATCCTTCTGAAGAATCCCTCTATCATTTCTTCCTAGCGGGTTATCATTCTTTTCTGCATTTCCCTGAATGCCTTAACACCGCAAGGAAGCAAAGCGGCACCGCTCATCCCTGTTGTTCAGTATAGCACTTCGGTCTTCATATCATTTGGAAGACGTCGACGCTAAAGATCGGCATGGTCGAAGTGCTTAACATTTGGTTCAACAAGCAGAATTACTAGTAGTATTTAACATTTGGTTTAAGGGATGCTTACCCTTAACAGACCTAAAACCCGAAATAGAAGCAGCCAAGCGAGGGTAATCAAAATCAGCCAACATGGAGGAGATGGGCTTATCACGTGGGGGAATAGTAGGCTGAAAGCCAGAGGTCATATTACCAATGGACACGGGAGGAACATAGCTACCGATTTTGGTGGATTTTGGTGCGTTGTGGATCCATAATCGACACGGGAGGAGATCGTTAATCTCCATTACAATCGTGGAGAGCATCTCCATTACAATCAAGGCTGCAGATTTTGGTGCGTTGTGGATCCATAATCGACCCTTAATTCGGCCACTTAATCCTGCTTACTTTCCATTCCTACTATAAAGTTCGCTTCCCTAAAATAAAACTTGCCAACATTCACAAAGTCTGCTTGATCTCTCGTTCAACTCCTGCGCAAAATTGGTAAATTTGATTATTACTTCTTTGACTTTATGGGTTAATCTTGATGTTAATTTTCGACCGTATTTGTTGATGTTTACTTTTTTTGTAGGGTTCACGATTGATTTTTATGCTTTGTTATATGATGCAGATTGCTAGTGAGACATATATTCTTGTTTGATAATCGTTAGCAATTATATTGTTCGATTGTTGTTTACCTAATATTCAAGTCTTTGAGAAGCTTTCAGCTTCTATAAGTTCTTGAGATATTTTTATTAATCATCAATTTCTTGTGATATTTTTTTTTAATAGGGGAAAAACTATTTCAAGGACTGATTACCTTCAATTTGGATTAAGGACCACATTTATCATGGAAAAGCATATGCAGGTAACTACGATTTTAATATGATAATTTATATTCTTATTTTTCTGACATATTACCGGGAAAAAAATTATGATGTTTTGAGCACCCGAAAAAGATAACTCATTCATCAAAAAGACTACAACCATCACCTGTAGACAATATTGGAGTCCAGGAGGGTGACAGGCAAGATTTGTGCTTAGAAGCTTCACTTGAAGTAAAATACAAAGACAACACACAATGCTTCAGTTTGTTAATTTTTTTTTTGGTACTCAAGTTTATTTAATAACCCTTGTTACAGAAATCAACAAGTACTGGAAAGCGAACAAAAAA
This sequence comes from Allium fistulosum, assembly GCA_030737815.1. Taxonomy (NCBI): domain Eukaryota; kingdom Viridiplantae; phylum Streptophyta; class Magnoliopsida; order Asparagales; family Amaryllidaceae; genus Allium; species Allium fistulosum. Next base: position 44,475,192 of record CM060905.1, on the reverse strand, counting down.
AACCATAGCCTGTGCATTCAAATTCGACTTTGCTTAATGATGATAATATTCAAGAGTCCGGTTTAAATGATTCACCGTTGTCAGATGACACACCCCAGAAGAAAATAACCATAACAACAAAGACAACAACCTTGAAGTCAAAAAGAAGAAACGTTGCATAACTAAACTCAAGGGTTTGGGAATCCGAGATGCATACTATGCAGGCATGGATGTGGATTTCAATGAAAAGGGACAGCCAATAGGTCATAATTCTGTTACATTAGGCTCTTTCATAGGTGCATTAGCTCATGATAAAGTTTCGGTACTTTATGATGACTGGAGAAAGGTTTGATTGCATCATAAAGACAACCTTTGGGCACTTGTTTTGGTAAGTTCAGTATTCTCACTCATCTTTTTTCCTATAGGAATGCATGTTCAGTTTTGGTAGCTTGTACTACACACACCCATATCCAGTAATTTATGCAAGATCAAATTTGATAAGCTGAACATAAGATAACCATCAAGTTAGATTATGTCACTACATTCCCATTACCGTTTAGTAATACATCAATAAACCAAAAAGAATATAATTAGTACGACATATATCATTATATACCGTAAGTGTGTACATATAATGTGGTTGGTCTGTTATTTGCATTATAAGGTAAAATGTAAAACATATACAAGTTTTTTTGTTTGATTAGATCAAACCAAAAAAATATATGCATGTTTATTTATGTGTATACACATATACTCACATGCATGTGCACATATGCTTAATATTCTATTTTAAATTAGATTTATACTCGACGTTTATTACATTTAAGGTACAATTTTGGATGAAACACATAAGGACTACATATTGCAGAAAATGTCAAACTCTTTGAGAGAGTATAGATGCCTTATAGGGAAAGGTGTGGCAAAAGCTCATCTGCTGAGCTAGGAAGAAAAAAAAAATCTTGCTGAGTTAAAGCCTTTAAACTTGACTGATCATGAATGGAGTGAATTCATAAATAATAGAATTTCAGTAAAATTTCAAGTAAGTTGCAATCGTCCATAAATTTAATACCAAAACAGATGTTTTTATTAGAAATGAACCCATTGTTATCGTTAATGAGTATAAACATTTGCAATAAAGAGGGAAATTATCTCAAAATATTTTGAAGGAAAAGAATTATATGATGATTTCTGTATTTATAGGCCACAAGTGTTTTAATGAAGAAAGTAAGGGAAAAATACACTCTACCACACACGATGAGTTGATGAGGTTATGCAAGATTGGAGCAAAAATCGTAAATATGCATTTTTGTACTTCTGTAGTTAAGGTTGTTTGATTAGTACATACATTTGTCAAAAGAAATCATTTTGTCAATTAAATGGTGCAGAAGAAAGAAAAGCCAGATCAAGAAATAACCAGAGTCCTCTTGTGGACTAAAGGCGCTTAACCAAGGATCGAAATCCCACAAATAAAGCTGTTGAAGAATCGACGGCAAGAAAAACACAATATTTATGACATAAAGTAAGATAGAAGTAATACTAGTCCAAAATAGCATGTTGATATTTTTTATCACAGGCTAAAAGAAATAATGTAATATTAGTTAAATTATTCATGTAGAACCCTTCGTATTTTGCAAGCATAACAATGTTCTGATATTCTCCAGAAAAAATACAGCAGTTCAACAACTTACAGTCAAAAAATCCAAGACCATCACTCAAAGATGATGCCCTTTCAGATGTTCGTGGTAAAGACCGACCCGGTAAAGTAAAAGGGGCTTGGATTCGGGGTTACAATGTCAAAATTAAAAGCTCAAACACATACTAACAAAATGATGCTTGCACTAGAAGAAAATGTGAGGGAACTTCGGGATAAAGTAGATACACTTTTGCAGGTAAGTACTCGAGGTTTTTGCCCCTACTTTTGAATAATTTACTAAAATCCATGGTCTAATTAGTTTATTAGATTTTTTTTACCACGTGTTTTAATTTCAAAATAGTTTTATCTTTACTAATAATGAATATTTTGTGAAAGTGAAGCCTATTTCATTGTGGATTTGTCGTTAATGTCTGCCCTTTCTCATTTAGAAATCAGTTATAATCATGGCACACCCCTAGACAACCTTGGCAAAAAATTATGACGCTTTATTCTTTTAGTACATGTGCATATGTATGTAAACACATTTTGATTTGTGTTGTGTGCACACGTGTCACTAGGGACGTCAATGGATACCCGAAAAATTCGAAATTCATCCGCATCCGTAACCAAAAAGCGGATAAATATTTAATATCCGAAAAAGGGATGAGGATGCGGATACGAAAACATCCGCATTCGAAAATTATCTGTTCGGTCATTTTCAAGATTATAGTTTAAATTACGTGTATTTTAATACAATGAAAGATATTTATTTATTGTTTATTAAGTTACAAATTTATATTATATGCACTAAATGCATATTAACTGCTTAAAACTATTTATTATAATAACTTTTTAACATTTTTATAATCAAATCAGTTATAATTATATCTCCTTTCTTTTCTTTTTCTTTTTTTCTCTTTTGCAAAAAAAAAGATAGAAAGCGAAAAGGATATGAAATCAACTCCTTTTTTTAATCTTCGGCTCCGTGTAATATACTGCACGCTAATTTAGCAGCTGCTGCTATATTTATAACATGCGTAAAACTGTTGCTACTCAATCACAGGACTTGGCTGTTGCATTTATGTCATTTAAATCAAGATGGAGTGCTGCTCTAGCGGCTTAGACTCAACAGCATTTACATCCATTTTATGGATCATAGAATTTGCCCATGAAGCCAGAGATATCACATGGAGCAATCTAGCTATTCCTTATTGACCGCTGGTACATAATAAAATTACATTTTTTGTGGGAGCATTTTTGCTCATTGTATTCTTTACTATCCTAGTTACAGCAGTTAATGGATTTGTAAAATTCAAAAGACTAAAAAAGTGGTTCCCTCCAGCAAAATCTGTACAGTAAATGTAAGTGTTTCATTTCATTTCATTCCTGACCATCAACCGTGCATCATACTTCCAGTCCATGAATTAATCATAAATTATCTTAGAAAATTATGATACATAATCAATGTGCACTTCTTCGGTTAATTATTCTGCTTTGTCTTCTTCGAGTTAATTATTTGTTGGTCACCCACCTAAATATTATTCCTAAGCAGATCAAGTATTCTAAGTGCAATTCTGAATGGTATTTTATATCAGGTTCCTTATGCAATGCTGAGGATTGCATTATTAGAAGGATATCCATGCAACGTCAAAAAAGAGGTTAAAATCTGCAACATGGTAGTTTATTTTTTAGTTGGGAATGTTTTTTTCTTGAGCATGTTATCAGGACCGTTGTTGGATCAAATTGGAGAATCATTCGCACATCCTAAAGATTTTCCTACCACTTTACCCGGTGTTGTTTCAGCTTAAGTAAGATTAAAATATTATTGTTCGAAATCTTAGCCATTTATGACTTGGATTAATTTATAATAGAGAAAATTAGAGTAATTTACACTACTAACGTACCTTTTCATAATCTACTAAGCTAAAATGGTAGAAACCAAAAATAATAATCGAATTAACATTTTGATGAGTAAGTTAATTAATTTTATAATTAAGAAATCATATGGATCAGTTAATACGATTTTCACATCAGATGCTTTTGTTTCAAACAAATTTAACCCAGTTCTAAAAAATTGAAGCCATTTTTGTTGAAATGAACAAGATCTATATGGAGAAATAAAGATACTGTAACTTTTTACTGAATTTTGAACATTTATAGGATTTTTATGTGAATGAACTAAAAGCAAGAAAAGGGGAGGGGCCATATTAGCTTCTGGAATTGTTGATGCGGGTGGCTGTTACGTTTCAATCAAACTTTTTCCTGAATCTGGGTGTAACGACCCGTATTTTTACGGATCGAAAAGTTCGTCAAATCTGGAGTTTTAGCATTTTGAGCCATTTCAGCTTTTAGGCAAATTTTGCCTAAGTCCTAAGTCGTTCACGACTTAGCATAAGTCGTGAGTCGTATACGACTTAGGAGATAGGAGTGACTCAGGGGTTTGGCTAGTTAAGAGGTAAGTCTGGGTCGAGTTGCCGACTCAAGGAATTCACCGAGTTAAGGGAGTATGGTTGACCGACTTAAGGTAGTGACCGACCTAGGAGATAAGTCGTGACCGACTTAAGAGTAGTAGGCGACCTAAGTATTCTGGGGTAGAGTTAGATCGGCAACGACCTAAGGAAATGTTGTGAGCGACCTAAGTGTTTGGGTGAGTTAAGTGTTAGGTCGGCAGTTCGAGTTAGCGACCTAAGAGATAGGAGGGAGCGACCTAGTAGAGTTAACGACTTATGGGATAAGCAGGTTGCGACCTATAAGAGTTAGCGACCTATGGGATTGACCGACCTAAGTGTTAGCGTAGTTAGGTCGTTAGATCTGTGTTGAGTTAGGTCGTAGGCGACCTAAAGTGGTTAGGTCGCGTGAGTTGTTAGGTCGCGAGTTGGCTAAGTCGTAGGTCGCGTGAGTTGTTAGGTCGCTAGGATAGTTTAAGTGTTAGGTCGCGTGGATCTAACTGTTAGGTCGTATGTTGTTTTAGGTCGACATGTGTTAGGTCGCATGTGTTAGGTCGCGTAGAAGCCTAAGTTGTTAGGTCGTAACCCAACTGAGTCGTAGGTAGTTAAGTCGTTAGGATGTTAGGTCGCTGGGTTTCCTAAGTGATAGGTCATACCTGTTGCTAAGTCGTAGGTCGAAGGAAAGCGCATTGCTTTAGGTCGTCAAGTGTTAAGTCGCAGATGCGCGTTGTTGTAGGTCGTTAGGCTTAGGTCGGTGGGTTTTAGGTCGGCAAGTTCCTAGGTCGTAAGTCGGAAGCGACTTAAGGAGATAGCCAAATTTCGACTTAAGGAATTTTCTGCTATAAATAGGAGGGGTTGTTCTCACTTTTTGGGATCCGGATTTTGAAGCGACGAAGTGCTGCCATTTTGAGAGCTCGACTTCTACACTTCTTCACTTCTTTTCTCCACTCTAATCTAGTGCTTCCATCCATCCAAATCGAAGATCAAGATTGAAGATTCAAGAGCTTAGATTGAAGATCTTCATCTTTTCAAGAGAGATTTCTTCATTTGAAGCGGATTTGTGATAGATCAAGCTTGATCCTTTGCTGTCCAGATCTGAAGCGTGTTGATTTGGGGTTGTTTAGGTGATTTGGTGAGTGGTGATTATCTCTCACACGGATCCAAAGGAGTATATCGGATTGTTGGCTCGATTTGGTGTTAAAATAGTGGTTTCCATGCATTTTCTTCATCCTATGTGTAGATCCATATAGATCCATTGTTCATGATGATGTTACATCCATTTTATCATATGTTAACCTATGCAAGTTCATTCATCAAGTTTGTAGAGATATAATCCATGTTTTCATGCTTATTGGACTTTCAACTCTTTAATTACGAAAATGCCATTATTGTTATAATTGTCTACTTAGATCATTTTTGAATGCTTGATTGCTTGGATTGATGTTTGATTTGATTGATTGTTATGAATTAGATGATTGATGATTAGATTTAGATCGAAGGTGATTCAAAAGCTAAGGGAAAGGCTCTTGAATTGGAAAAGCTGCTCGTGGCATATGTAGCGGGATGATGAAGCTCTTATGCATGGATTTGATGATGTGAAGTTGAGATGAGGCTTTGCGAGGATGTAATGAAGCGAGGCATCATATGATGAAGACTTGGTCTAATCCAGATGGGATCATTCCAAGCATGTTGATAACTCGGTGATATGATTCGAGTTGAGGATAATGAATGGATATGAGAATAGTCGTCGAGGAGGATGACTAGGAGGCTTGGATAGCATCGTTGTTGAAGGTTCTAGCATGCTCTAAGCAAGAGTACGTTTGGGCAGATTCGATAGTCCCAACGGCCAACTGTTGATGGTCGAGTACTCTGGGCAGATTCGATAGTCCTAGGCACGGGCTGCGACGACGTGCGGGAGTTATGTCTAGAACCGGGGTTTCCATTAGCCCTTGACGGACGGCTGAAAGAATGTGCCGGTCATTCAATTAACGGTGATATCGAAGCAATGATAACAGTGATAGCCAGAGTCATGGATGTTTGGTTGTATCGTCATTCAGACTCAAGAGCGGTATTTTCTGGGTGCTTATCTGATTTAGGCCTTGGTACTTGGAAAACATCGCCCTTGACTCGAGTGATAGTAGCTTTACTTTAAATTGTATGCTCTGCTATGTTTGCTTCTGCTTAGTGTGTGTCTGGGGGCTATCACTGTAGAATGAGGTTGGAGTGGGAGGGTTGTATTCCTATTCCTTTTCCTTTATGCTCTTTTGGTATGTTGTTAGTTAATTTACTGCTCACTAAGACTGTTGTCTGACTCAAGGCTTTATGTTTTTAATTCTTATTGCCTTGGGCTGTTCGTCCATTTTGGGACGGGCAGACTAGGTAGCAGGTGACAGATGCTGTTCTCTTCTCACGATGCTGATATCGAAGACGAGCTGGAGGGTTGCATATTATCTTCTTATTATATGTACTGGATATTCCGCTGTTTTGTATTCTCTGAGAGATATGTAGTGAGGCTTGATGTATTGACTATTTTGATGCTTGTACTCAACTATTATGGAGTTTTATATGATGTCATTTTGTTCTATAAAGCTTCACTATACATATGTTCTATTGTATTTTGTCCATGCGCTGTGAGTAATACGATAGATTTTGTTGTTTTAAATCTTACCTTGACAATCGTCCATGGTCGCCTGGCACACTTTACAGCGCTTTACCTCTAGATTCGGTGCAGGGGTCATGGGCGGTCGTCACATTTGGTATCAGAGCAATGGTTAATCGATTTTACCCAACGCTCGTTGTCGTAACTACGTATGAGAGACGTAATTGTATTTTGAAGGATGATTACTATATATAATATAGTAGTTTAGCAGTAAGTTAGTCCTTTATGCAGTTGTTTCTCTAGATGTTCTAATCATTCCTTTTTATAGATATTGAGAATGAGTCGAAGAGGGAGACCAGCTGCTAGGGAAGGCCGTGCTACTGAAGAGACTGCTGATTATGCAGCCATGTTCGAAGCTATGATGACTTCGATCATGAGAAGGATACCAGTTCCGGGGCGGCAGTTGATGTTGGAGTTCAAGTCCAAACTCCGAAACCAGTGGATTTTGCTAAGTTGTGCAAGGATTATACTGCTCTTGGAGGGAAGGTTTTCTTGGGAACAGAATCAACTATCGAAGTCCAGAGGTGGATGGATGCTTGTAGAAGGATCTTTGGTGATTTGGGAATTGATGATGCAACTAAGAGGAAGTTGGCATCGAGGCAGCTTCAAGGGAGAGCTTCTGATTGGTGGAACTCTATTACTATCACTACTCCGGAAGAAGAGATTACTTGGGAGCAATTCCAAGTCAGATTTGAAGCTAAGTTCATTTCTACAGCCCAGAAGTCTGTTCTGTTCAAGAAGTTTGTAGAGCTCAAGCAGGGTGGAAGATCTGTTCTTGAGTATGTTTCTGAGTTTGAAGCTTTGTCCAAGTATGCCCGGTCATATATTGAATCTGCTTATCAGAAGAATGAGAAGTTTGTGACCGGCTTGGATAGTTATCTTGGGAGGCAGTTGGTGGATCATTTGGACGATTCATTTGAGAAGCTTGTAGAGAAAGCTCTCAGGCATGAGAGTCTGTTTCCTAAGGATGGATCTGTTGTTGCTGTGACCAGGGAAGAGTCTAAACCCCAGCAGGGTGGAAACAAGAAGAGGAAGCAGCAGCAGCAGAAGGGTAAGGATGGTCAGAAGAAGCCGAAAGGCGAGGTGACTTGCTACAACTGTCAGCAGAAGGGCCATTTCTCGAAGGATTGTAAGAATCCTAAGGTGCCGATGAAGTGTCACAACTGTGACAAGCCGGGGCATTTCAGGAAGAATTGTCCAGAACCAAGGAAGGACAGGCAGATTGTGCAAGCCTATGCTTTGGGAGCTGTTCCGTCGTCTTCGAAAGCTCCTACTGCTGAAGAGAAAGGAAAGAGTGTGGTTGTTCAAGGTACTCTTTTCCTATGTGGTGCTCCAGTTAGAGTTTTGTTTGATACTGGAGCGTCGCATTCGTTTGTTTGTAATGAACTCGTAGGCCGGTTAGGTTTGGAACCGGATATTGTTGATAGGCCATTGGTTGTGACTAATCCAGTTGGGGGTTCGTCTTGTTTGTGTATGTTATGCCGTGGTCTAGTTGTATCGAGTCATGGTTGCTCTTTTGTTTGTGATTGTTTTGTTCTGAACTTTGCGGGGTTCGGAATTATTTTGGGTATGGACTGGCTTAGGAAGTATGCGGCTAAGGTTGATTGCGAAAGGTTGGAAGTGACAGTCGAGAATGTGGAGGGGCGAAAGATTGTGATACGATGTAAGCATAAAGAAGGCGTCTTCATGAGCTTCATGTATTCGCTAGTTGTTCCACGGGATGGACTGTCATCAGTGCCGATCGCTAATGGATTCGAGGATGTCTTTGACGAAGTCAAAGGGTTGCCGCCGCATAGAGAGATCGAGTTTCGTATAGATCTAGTTGATGGAGCCAGACCTGTTGTGATGCCTCTTAGGCGGATGGCGCCTAGGGAACAGCAGGAGTTGAGGGTGCAAGTTGATGATCTTTTACAGAAAGGATTCATTCGGCGTAGTGTGTCCGAGTGAGGTGCACCAGTTGTGTTCGCAACCAAGGCGGATGGATCATTGAGATTGTGTGTGGATTATCGTGAGCTGAATAAGGTGACTAAGAAGAACAAGTATCCATTGCCGAGAATAGATGACTTGTTTGATCAGCTTCACGAAGCAAAGGTGTTTTCTTAGATGGATTTGGCAACGGGATTTCACCAGTTGAGAGTAGCTAAGGATAGTGTGCCGAAGACTGCTTTTAGGACACCATCCGGTTTCTTTGAGTGGCTGGTAATGCCGTTTGGATTGACTAACGCGCCAGCATATTTTGTGGACCTTATGAATAGAGTGTTCAGAGATCAGTTGAACAAGTTTGTACTTGTGTTCGTGGATGATATTCTGATTTATTCCAGAACGGAAGAAGAGCACAAGACGCACTTGTGTATTGTTTTGGAAATCTTGCGGAAACATCAGCTGAAGGCTAAGTTTTCGAAGTGTCACTTCTGGAAGAGTGAAGTGAGGTTCTTAGGCCATGTGATTTCTGGAAATGGAATAGCGGTTGATCCCGCTAAGGTGGCAGCGATCCAGGATTGGGTCAGACCTAAGAATGCATCAGATGTGAGAAGTTTTCTTGGATTAGCAGGATATTATCGACGGTTTATCAAAGACTTCTCCAAGGTAGCTGCACCGTTAACAGGATTAACGAAGAAGAACCAAGTGTTCTGTTGGGATGCTAAGTGCGAGCAAGCTTTCGGAATCCTGAAAGAGCGATTGACGAGTGCTCCTGTTTTGACTATTCCAAGTGGGAATGATGAGATGGTGGTTTACACTGACGCATGTGGTACTGGACTTGGAGCAGTGCTGATGCAGAAGGATAAAGTTGTTGCGTATGCCAGTCGACAACTAAAGCCGCATGAAAGGAATTACCCGACTCATGATTTGGAGTTAGCGGCGATTGTATTTGCTCTGAAGATGTGGAGGCATTATTTGTTGGGAGTTCGATTCGAGTTGTTTACGGATCACAAGTCGTTGAAGTATCTTTTCTCCCAAAAGGATTTGAATCTTCGGCAGCAACGTTGGCTAGAGTTTTTAGCATCATATGATTTTGGTATAGCTTATACTCCGGGAAAAGGTAACGCAGTGGCAGATGCGTTAAGTCGAAGACATGCAGGATTGGGAGCCATGTTTTCAGAATGGAAGAGTCTCGAGTATTTAGCTGGATTTGACTTCAGGCCTAGATGTGAATTGGAACCTGAGATGTTGGCAAACTTATCGATAAGACCCACTCTTGTGGAAAGGATTGGCGAGGGCCAAAAGCGAGATGATAAGCTTGTCAAGATTATCCGTGAATTGGAATCTGGATTGGATCCAGAAAAGGATAAAGGATTCGAGGTCGATCGAGAGGGTTGGCTTCGGAAGCAAGGACGACTAGTTGTTCCCGATATAGATGAATTGAGGAGTGAAGTCCTGAAGGAAAGTCATCACTCGAAACTGACAATTCATCCAGGTGGAAATAAGATGTATCGGGATATGAAGAGAACCTACTACTGGGAAGGTATGAAGAAGGATGTTGGAAATTTCATTTCCAAGTGTATGAACTGCCAGTTGGTAAAAGCCGAACAGAAGAAGCCAAGTGGATTACTTCAGCCATTAGAAGTTCCTACATGGAAGTGGGAACAAGTGTCGATGGATTTCATTGATGGATTGCCTAGAACCAGAACGGGAAATGAAGGGATTTGGGTTATCGTTGATCGTTTGACCAAGAGTGCAAGATTCATTCCTGTTCGATCGACTAGGACGGCATCAAAGTTGGCTGAGTTGTATGTTAAGTGGATAGTTCGATTCCATGGTATTCCGAAGAGTATAGTGAGCGATCGAGACCCATTGTTCACTAGTGGATTTTGGAAGAGCTTCCAGGAAGTTTTGGGAACCGAGTTGTGTTTGAGTACAGCTTATCATCCCCAAACAGATGGTCAGACCGAGAGAGTCAACCGAGTTTTGGAAGATCTTCTCAGAGCATGTGTTTTGGACTTCGGAGGATCATGGGAAGATCACCTTCATTTGGTGGAGTTTGCGTACAACAACAGTTACCAGTCAAGCATTGGTATGGCACCGTATGAGGCGTTGTATGGAAGACCGTGTAACTCTCCGACATGTTGGTTGGAAACTGGAGAAAAGCTGATGCTTGGGCCAGAGATGATTCGACAGACTTCGGATTGCATAGAGATCATTCGGCAACGAATGAAGGCAGCCCAAGACCGTCAGAAGAGTTATGCCGATAAGCGTCGAAAGGATTTGGAATTCGACGTAGGAGATATGGTTTTTGTGAAGATTTCTCCACTGAAGAATGTTATTCGATTCGGGAAGAAAGGAAAATTGACTCCGAGATTTGTTGGACCATTCCCGATTATCGAGCGAATTGGAAAGCTCGCTTACAGATTGGAGTTACCAGAGAAGATGTCGAGTGTGCACAATGTTTTTCATGTATCATATCTACGGAAGTATGTGCACGACTCGAGTACGGTAGTTTCCGCTGATAGATGTGAAGACTTAGAAGTTGATCCAGTCGATAGAAGACCTCGTAAGCCGCTTCGTGTTGTTGAAACTGACACGAAACAGCTTAGGAGGAAGGTGGTTAAGTTGCTCAAGATACAATGGAGTGATGATGATAACGACTGTACGTGGGAGGTGGAAGAGAGGATGAAGGCAGCTCATCCTGAACTCTTCGAGGTATGGCCCTAAGGTGTTGTGTCATCTCGCGATATTGTAACTTGTTCTAAGTCTTAGAATTCTGTACGCTAAGTTAGAATTGGATGCATGGTTTGTTGATTGCTATGGATGGTAGGCGTACAGAATAGTCTTTGATTGCTTTGTTTGCTTGGAATTTCGGGGACGAAATTCCTAAGGGGGAGAGAATGTAACGACCCGTATTTTTACGGATCGAAAAGTTCGTCAAATCTGGAGTTTTAGCATTTTGAGCCATTTCAGCTTTTAGGCAAATTTTGCCTAAGTCCTAAGTCGTTCACGACTTAGCATAAGTCGTGAGTCGTATACGACTTAGGAGATAGGAGTGACTCAGGGGTTTGGCTAGTTAAGAGGTAAGTCTGGGTCGAGTTGCCGACTCAAGGAATTCACCGAGTTAAGGGAGTATGGTTGACCGACTTAAGGTAGTGACCGACCTAGGAGATAAGTCGTGACCGACTTAAGAGTAGTAGGCGACCTAAGTATTCTGGGGTAGAGTTAGGTCGGCAACGACCTAAGGAAATGTTGTGAGCGACCTAAGTGTTTGGGTGAGTTAAGTGTTAGGTCGGCAGTTCGAGTTAGCGACCTAAGAGATAGGAGGGAGCGACCTAGTAGAGTTAACGACTTATGGGATAAGCAGGTTGCGACCTATAAGAGTTAGCGACCTATGGGATTGACCGACCTAAGTGTTAGCGTAGTTAGGTCGTTAGATCTGTGTTGAGTTAGGTCGTAGGCGACCTAAAGTGGTTAGGTCGCGTGAGTTGTTAGGTCGCGAGTTGGCTAAGTCGTAGGTCGCGTGAGTTGTTAGGTCGCTAGGATAGTTTAAGTGTTAGGTCGCGTGGATCTAACTGTTAGGTCGTATGTTGTTTTAAGTCGACATGTGTTAGGTCGCATGTGTTAGGTCGCGTAGAAGCCTAAGTTGTTAGGTCGCAACCCAACTGAGTCGTAGGTAGTTAAGTCGTTAGGATGTTAGGTCGCTGGGTTTCCTAAGTGATAGGTCATACCTGTTGCTAAGTCGTAGGTCGAAGGAAAGCGCATTGCTTTAGGTCGTCAAGTGTTAAGTCGCAGATGCGCGTTGTTGTAGGTCGTTAGGCTTAGGTCGGTGGGTTTTAGGTCGGCAAGTTCCTAGGTCGTAAGTCGGAAGCGACTTAAGGAGATAGCCAAATTTCGACTTAAGGAATTTTCTGCTATAAATAGGAGGGGTTGTTCTCACTTTTTGGGATCCGGATTTTGAAGCGACGAAGTGCTGCCATTTTGAGAGCTCGACTTCTACACTTCTTCACTTCTTTTCTCCACTCTAATCTAGTGCTTCCATCCATCCAAATCGAAGATCAAGATTGAAGATTCAAGAGCTTAGATTGAAGATCTTCATCTTTTCAAGAGAGATTTCTTCATTTGAAGCGGATTTGTGATAGATCAAGCTTGATCCTTTGCTGTCCAGATTTGAAGCGTGTTGATTTGGGGTTGTTTAGGTGATTTGGTGAGTGGTGATTATCTCTCACACGGATCCAAAGGAGTATATCGGATTGTTGGCTCGATTTGGTGTTAAAATAGTGGTTTCCATGCATTTTCTTCATCCTATGTGTAGATCCATATAGATCCATTGTTCATGATGATGTTACATCCATTTTATCATATGTTAACCTATGCAAGTTCATTCATCAAGTTTGTAGAGATATAATCCATGTTTTCATGCTTATTGGACTTTCAACTCTTTAATTACGAAAATGCCATTATTGTTATAATTGTCTACTTAGATCATTTTTGAATGCTTGATTGCTTGGATTGATGTTTGATTTGATTGATTGTTATGAATTAGATGATTGATGATTAGATTTAGATCGAAGGTGATTCAAAAGCTAAGGGAAAGGCTCTTGAATTGGAAAAGCTGCTCGTGGCATATGTAGCGGGATGATGAAGCTCTTATGCATGGATTTGATGATGTGAAGTTGAGATGAGGCTTTTCGAGGATGTAATGAAGCGAGGCATCATATGATGAAGACTTGGTCTAATCCAGATGGGATCATTCCAAGCATGTTGATAACTCGGTGATATGATTCGAGTTGAGGATAATGAATGGATATGAGAATAGTCGTCGAGGAGGATGACTAGGAGGCTTGGATAGCATCGTTGTTGAAGGTTCTAGCATGCTCTAAGCAAGAGTACGTTTGGGCAGATTCGATAGTCCTAACGGCCAACTGTTGATGGTCGAGTACTCTGGGCAGATTCGATAGTCCTAGGCACGGGCTGCGACGACGTGCGGGAGTTATGTCTAGAACCGGGGTTTCCATTAGCCCACGGACGGCTAAAAGAATGTGCCGGTCATTCAATTAACGGTGATATCGAAGCAATGATAACAGTGATAGCCAGAGTCATGGATGTTTGGTTGTATCGTCATTCAGACTCAAGAGCGGTATTTTCTGGGTGCTTATCTGATTTAGGCCTTGGTACTTGGAAAACATCGCCCTTGACTCGAGTGATAGTAGCTTTACTTTAAATTGTATGCTCTGCTATGTTTGCTTCTGCTTAGTGTGTGTCTGGGGGCTATCACTGTAGAATGAGGTTGGAGTGGGAGGGTTGTATTCCTATTCCTTTTCCTTTATGCTCTTTTGGTATGTTGTTAGTTAATTTACTGCTCACTAAGACTGTTGTCTGACTCAAGGCTTTATGTTTTTAATTCTTATTGCCTTGGGCTGTTCGTCCATTTTGGGACGGGCAGACTAGGTAGCAGGTGACAGGTGATGTTCTCTTCTCACGATGCTGATATCGAAGACGAGCTGGAGGGTTGCATATTATCTTCTTATTATATGTACTGGATATTCCGCTGTTTTGTATTCTCTGAGAGATATGTAGTGAGGCTTGATGTATTGACTATTTTGATGCTTGTACTCAACTATTATGGAGTTTTATATGATGTCATTTTGTTCTATAAAGCTTCACTATACATATGTTCTATTGTATTTTGTCCATGCGCTGTGAGTAATACGATAGATTTTGTTGTTTTAAATCTTACCTTGACAATCGTCCATGGTCGCCTGGCACACTTTACAGCGCTTTACCTCTAGATTCGGTGCAGGGGTCATGGGCGGTCGTCACACTGGGCATGATAAAATGACAATTGTAGTCAGTCTAGCAGCGTTCACCCATCTAAACTGGTATCCTCTCAGATATTTCATTAGCATTGCTTTCCCGCCCACTGCGTTTATTGGGCTCGATTATGGTATCAAAATGCTAAATTTTGGGTTATTTTCAACTATGAAAACCTTCTTTGTTCGACTACCCAAAAGTAACTACAAAAGCCACTGCACATTGGCTTTTTTCTTAAATAAAAGTAATCATAGTTCTTTAAAGTTTTCGTGGTAAAACTGACATATGCTTCATCTACTACATTCAGTAGAAAAAAACACATGAAATAATGCAACTAACTTTCATACAAGTTGATTCTGCTACACTTGATAAGACAAAAACACATGAAATAATGCAATTAATTTTAATACAAGTTGTCTCTACTATACAGAAAAAGGTGGCCGATCACGGACTGCCATTCATCCTAACAAATCTGGTTAGAGTGGCTCCTAAACAAGAGAAGTACATACATTTTCTTGAAGATAGTCGATATGTTTGCCTTCTTCCTTTATGCTTCTCAAAGTTTTGAAGCCGGACGAAGCCGAGATTCTTGCATTAACTGATGCTCCATCATCTATGACATTGCCTTCCACTATGCAACCTACAACAACAACATCGGCATCGACAGCCATGGCTTTTGATTAAGAGTATTCAACTCTTTGAGACTTTTAAACAATATGGGTCTGGTGCTTTCTCCCTTAATTTTTCTATCCATGAATTAGTGGACTTGCAGCCTTAACTCAGTTTGACATAGACCTACGGCATATAGGCAGCATCAGGTTCTACATCGTTGTACTGTTAAAATTGGCAGCTTCAATTTCATATCCAGTGGCTGTCAATATGGTTGCATGCTTAATTTGGGCCAATCTTGCGCCTGAACTGCGTTATCTTCTACTCAGTTTTGCTATGCTGCACTTCTGAATGTTTTATTTTTATGGTTATATTAAGATGAGCACAATGATTTATCATTCATATACTTGTATACCATATGATAAAACATGTTTGTTTGTAGAGCATCTCATTTATTTATACATTTGAATCGTTTCTGTTGGACTTTTTTACATGGTTTTCAATATATGGTCGCTAATGTTAAGTTTCTTTAACTCTAGTTCAATCTGTTTCTAATTTAGAAAATTCCCTTGTTACTCAAATTCAACGTCTTTTTTTTTTAACATAATGAATTTATTGGCAATATTATTTTTAGATTCAGTGATGACATTTTATAATAGGTGTCGATGAATGGTTTAATTCATGATTTATTTGTCTGAAATACATTGTTATTATGTTATCTACTTACTAACTTGATGTTTTTCAGTAATATATTTGCTTAGAATGGAAATTATTTATATCATTAATAAGACATTTGTAGTAAAATATTTTACAATATCGATTAACTTTTGTCAGATGTGATGTACTTTACACTTTTAGATAAACATTAGTAGGTGCGAAATATTTTACAATACTACTAAAACATTTTTATATTATAAAAAGCTTACAACGTCAAGTTGAAGTTGTTAAATATATTGTTTTTTTATAATGTTTGTAGTTTGGCGTTTGTATTACAACCTTTAACAATATCATATAAAAGTTATGGTACATATTTATGATAATGTTAATAAAATATTGTTGAAATATGAGAATTAACCACATAACCAAATGTTGTTAAATATAACGTTGGTAACAATGTAAAATAAATGTTGTTCTAAAAAAATTTGTGATAACATTATGCAGATGTTGTAAAATAAAAATTAAATAGAATTAACAATTGTTTTTCGTCCTTGAATTTACGACGTTTGATAAATTTGTTGAATACTATTAAATTATGACGATTAAAAAACATGGTTCTATAAATATTCAACAATATTACATATTTGTTATGAAAAACAAATATAATACAATGTAATAAAATAATTGTTAAAAATAGTTTGCTACCACATTTATCGTAATGTTGTTGTATCCACAGTTGTAAAAGATGGTGTCTCTTTTGCAATATTTATTTAAATGTCGTATAAAACGTTGTGGTAAAGTTAGCTATAACAAAATATAAATATAGCGAAAACACGAAACAATAAATGAAAAACTATGTACTTCGTTTTTTGGATGTTATGAAATAGACAATTACAACATATTTCAATTATTCTGACATGCTTTTTTACGATAATATCTATTTGCCGTATATCTAGTTTTTCTATGATTTCCATATGTTGTAATTTACTTTCGACAACATTATTCACCTGTTGTAGAACCATCATTCACATCTTTTGGTAAAAGTTGTGTTTTACTTTTACACAACTATTTCGGATGTAATATTTTATATTTTAGTCATATTTTATCAACGTTGTAAATACAAGTTAGTCACTGTTGTTTAAATGTCAATCAAACTTCATTTGCATCAATTTTTGAACATTGCAAACAAAGTTTGTACAACTATTTTTAACCGTTATATTTTGTATTACCACCATGTTTGCTCATCATTGTAAATAAATTGTTTACAGCATTGCTTTAACATAAATAAAAATACATTTAATTCGTACGGTAACCGTTGTGCATAAATGTTTTACAACTAATGACAAACATTGTATATAAATTACGTCAAAAATTTTCACGTTGTATCTTATGTTTCAACAATATTTATATATCGTAGCAATATGTTTATTATAGTCACAAAGTGTTGTTAAATGTCCAACCACAACAAACATCGTAGAATATGTGTATGTACGCACGCACACGACAAAACTGATAAATTAGTCAAATTTCAATGACAAACACGTACATGATACATACACCATTATGTCGGACAACTAATGATTTATCAATAGAAAAAAAATTACATGAATCATCACAAAGTATCCTGTGGTTTGGAAGACATACATTACAAACGTGAATGCAAATACAAATTAGAACAAAAATGCAACTACGTCGAACAAAAATATGATGGCAGCAAAAGCCTTCTTCCTAGAAGCACCTTTATTCCTGCATTATGTGCAACATAAAAATTTAATTACACGTTAGTTAGTTTAATATGCTATGGTAATAAAAAATGAAAGAAACCATAGGAGAAAAAACCAAGGTGACTGTAGAGTATATATGTTAACTTGGCCAAGTTCTACTAGCTTGGTCATGCTTCCAATATTTCCAATACAATTTGCAAAATTACATCACTATGCGAAAAAAAGTTTCCATGTTTGAATTTTACTCTACAAGCAATTTTATTTAAAAAAGGTATAATATCAGTTTAGTATTTTGTGGGCTACACTAATTGAGCATTGTTATATTGAAAATCAATGACTCTATGCTTCTATAAGGGTACTGCTGCAGCTGTTAACCGCAAGAAGAGAAATAGTTCACTCTAAGACACCTGCTGGACATGGGGTTCAAAAAGGATTGCGATTATGCATCAATCTGGCTTCCAAATATAAAATGTAACATTTCTTAACGTTGCAATCTTATGACATATGATCTAAAACTAAAAAAATAGTATTGCAACTATGAATCAATTAAGCTTCAAAATATAAATTGTACCATTTCTTAATCTCATAGTCTTATTATGGCTTATATGATCCAAAACTGAATTACAAATCATAGGATTTCAATCATTGATCAATGTAACTTCAAAATATAAAATGTAATAGTTTCTTAATCTCAAAGTCTCATGACATGTACAACCTAAAACTAAATCAAAAATAAATAGGATTGCAATTATAGATCAATCCAGTTCAAAAATATAAAATGTAACGTTCCTTAATATCATAATCCGATGATACTCATGCTATAAAAATGAACTAAAAATCAATAGGATCGAATCACAGTATCAAGAACTACTAAGAAAAGACGTATCACAATTTGAAAAATATGGAGTCTATCTACGTATAGTAGTAGGAGAAACGTTTGGAGTGAAATCTCCAGTGCACACAAGAACGCCAACAATCTACCTAGACTTCACCTTGAAACCAGGTTCAGAGTTGCACCAGCAAATTCCAGATTTATGGAATGCATTCGTATACAGAGGTTGTTTTTGGTAAATTGAATTCGTTGCCTATAACTAGTCATCATGTTATAGTTTTAAGTAATGGAGATGGAGTTAGTGTTTGGAATGAGTTGGTGGAGTTGAGGTTTGGTGGTTCAGCATGAGCCTTTTGTTAAGATTAGAAGCATTTTAGAGACAATTTTTAATTTCAAGATTAGAAGCATTAAACGTTCCTCCCCTCTTAGGTAAATGCGTACGTTTCCTTCTTTTGAAGAGTATTTTTTATACACCATCATAATTTACACAACACACATACGTATATTGTTTGATTTGGCTTTGGTGTCTATAAGTGGATCGAATGTACGCCATCCAATAGGAAGAAAATAGTTGTATGGGAATTAAATAGATTAGTGGTTATAAAAACTTACAACAAAGAGATCTTTAGTTTGTGTTAATATCCCGTTTTCCAGTCGTCTAGTACTAAAATACTACAAGCCTACAAACATGAAACAATGAATGCATTAGTATAAACAATAATAGCTATTATTACTAAAAGTGGAAACAAAAAACATAGCAATAAAAGATCACGCGAGTCAACCATCTACTTGTAACTTTTACTCTTAGTTTCTTTTTATAAAATACTAAAAGAGAATCTGATGCAGCGCATGATAATAAACGACTTATCCTAAGTCGTTTCTTCCTCCTAAGTCGCGAAGCTCCAGTAAGTCGCGAGCAAATCCAGAATTTGCGAAGTCGTTTTTGCTCCTCCTCCGCCTTAGGTCGCGAACGAAGCTTATGTCGCTGCCAAATTCCTAAGTCGCGAACGAGAAACCCTAAGTCGCGAACGAGAAATTCTTATGTCACGAATTCCTTAGGTCGCGAATCCCTTAGGTCGTTCCTCCATAGGTCGCGAGCAGATTCATCAGAATCCCTATATCACAGATCCTTATGTCACTTCCACTTAGCTCGCGAAGGCCAAATCGAGAAATCTTAAGTCGCTCCAGCTTTCCTGAATCGCGCTTCCAGTAGGTCGCGAATTCCTTATGTTGCGATGCCGTTCCTGATGCCTTGTTTCTTAAGTCGCTATGTTGCATGTCTTAGGTCGCTCCCACTATGCCGCAAGCTTCTTAAGTCGCATTGTTTTGTTAAGTCGTATGATGTGTAAGTCGTATGTCGCATTATTGTTAAATCGTATGAAGTTGTAACTCGTTTGTTTGTTAAGTCATGTAGATCTTATGTCGTTTGTTTGTTAAGTCATGTAGATCTTATGTCGTTTGTTTGTTAAGTCGTTTATGTTGTATGTGTTGTTATGTCGCATATGTTAAGTCGAGTATGTGTTGTAATTTCCTATAAATAGGGGTGTGTTGTCATTTGTAAAAAAGGAGTTAATATTTGAATAAAATTTGGTTTGTGCTTTGTGCCACCATTAAAATTGGAGGTTGAGTGTTATCTCCTTTCTCCATCTTTGGATATCCGAGTGCGCTCGAATCAACGAACTTGAAGCCGATTCACGGAATCTCGTGCGCGAGATCAACGTCGAAGAATCGTAGATCTTCTAACACGGTATCGTGCGCGATCAACATGTTGAAGATAGCTAGAATCCGGTATCTTGAGAGATCAACGAATTTGGGCACTTGGGTATCTTCAATTCATCGATTCATCTTGTTTCATCGATTCATTTTCCGCAAATTCATCAATTCGTGAGTTGTGTGATCCTATAGGCTGCGTCAATTTGGTATCAGAGCAAGGAGATGAACTTTTCCAAGTTCGTTGGGTGATCGTGAAATTTCAAACAAGTTGGGAGTTTATAAATCTCGAATCAAGATTCAAAACGGATTTTTTTTAATCGAAGCGAAGTTTGTGTTTGAATTTGTTGAAGATTTGACAATGCCTCCAAGAAGAGTTAATCGTCATCAGAATGTTGCAGATGTGTATCGAAGAGAAGATGCTGAACAAATGGAGCAACGACTTAGTGATAAATTCAACGAGAAGTTTGATGAGGGAAATGGTAGATTGTAAAGACTCGTGATGGATATGAATCAAACTCGACAAATAGCATCGCCTGGTTCAAATCAAGGTGGACATAGAATTTCTCCGTCAAATTCCGAGGGGAGAAGAATGTCACCACCATCGGATCGGGAAAGAAGAGAACCGTCAGTTTCGGGAGAAAGAGACGTGCGTGGTAGCAGAAATATTGATGGTCAGAATCGACATCGACATACGTCAGATTTGGAGGAATCCAGTGATGATGGTAGTAACTCTTGTCGAAACTGTGGCCAAGGGCGAAATCAAAATAGAGATTCCGCAGATGATCATCGATGGGAGTTGGGGATGAAAACAGAGATTCCAGAATTCAAAGGGGGAATGCTAGCGGAAGAGTTTCTGGATTGGTTATCAAATGTTGAAGAAATTTTTGACTTAAAGGAAGTACCCGAGCATCGTAGAGTTAAGTTGGTTGCTACACGATTGAGGGGAAGAGCTATGGCATGGTGCAACAAACTAAACTTACACGGGAAAGAATGGGAAAGTCGAAGATTGTTTCATGGGAAAAGATGAAGAAGTTGACGAAGGCTACTTTCTTGCCTTATAATTATCAGTCTCTTATGTATCAGCGCTTATAGAATTTGAGACAAGGGACAAAGTCGGTAAATGATTATGCAGATGATTTTTATCAACTGATTGCTAGAAACGATATCATGGAAACGGAGGAACAGTTGACATCTAGATTTGTTGAAGGATTGAGAATGCAAATTCAGGATATGGTAAATATGTTTGATCCGAGATCCATTGCTGAAGCACACCAGAAGGCTCTAGCTTGGGAGAAGCAAGGTAGAAGAGGAGGTGGTGCGTTTACAAGTTCGAGCAATCAAGTGAAGGGGGCTAGTAGCAATACTAATGTTTCCAAGGCTGTTAGTAAATCGGTTGTCAATGAAGCTGCTAAAACCAAGGTCAACAACAATTTCAAGTGTTATAACTGTCAGGAGTTTGGTCATAAGAGCAATGAATGCCCGAAGCCTAAGAAACGAGCGATGGTTGCTGAGGTTGAGGATGAGGATGCAGAAGTAGAATGTTCCAATTCACCACAGGTTGAGGAAGAAGAAGAATTATTGACGGGAGACGAGGGATGTTCTTTAATGATGAGGAGATCTTGCTTGACGCCAAAGCAGGAAGAGGAGACTAGTTGGTTGAGGAGTAATATTTTTCAATCGACATGCACTATTTTGGGAAAAGTTTGCAAGTTTGTTATCGATGCAGGGAGTTGTGATAACATCATCTCTACAGAAGCTGTAAAGAAGTTGGCGTTAAAGACAGAGAAGCATCCCAAACCCTACAAATTGGCTTGGCTGAGGAAAGGTGGGGAAGTGAAGGTTGGTCGAAGAGCTTGTGTAACTTTTTCCATCGGAAAGAAGTATAAGAATGAAATTTGGTGTGACGTGGTGGATATGGATGTATGTCATTTGTTATTGGGAAGACCGTGGCAGTTCGATAGGGCCGTGCAACACGATGGTAGGACTAACTGTTATAGTTTCATGTTCGATGGCACTAGAATCACTTTAGTTCCTAAAAGGCGATAACAAAGTGAAAGCAAGTTGGAGGAAATCGAGGAACTAAAGACTCTGTTATCTTTGAAGGAATTTGTCAAAGAAGTAGAGGATAACCCTGAAGTATTTCTGTTGATTGGACGTGAAAGTAGTGAAGCGGTTGAAATTCCTGAGGAAGTTAAGCCAGTGTTGAAGGAATTTGAAGATGTGTTTCCTAAAGAATTACCAAAAGAGTTACCACCGTTGAGAGACATACAACACCAGATTGATCTTGTTCCAGGAGCTGTGTTACCACATAGACCACATTATAGAATGAGTCCAAAGGAGCACGAAGAGTTGAGAAGGCAGGTGGAAGAGTTACTTGAACAAGGGCGCGTACAAGAAAGTTTAAGTCCTTGTGCAGTACCAGCCTTGTTAGTGCCAAAGAAGGATGGAACTTGGAGAATGTGTACAGATAGTCGAGCACTAATTGCGGTGAGGTACATATTCCTGATGCCAAGATTGGACGACTTGTTAGATCAGTTGAGTGGAGCTGTTATCTTTTCAAAGATTGATCTGAAGAGTGGGTATCATCAGATTCGAATTTGACCAGGGGATGAATGGAAGACAGCCTTCAAGACACGGGAGGGGTTGTATGAATGGCTGGTCATGCCATTTGGTCTTTCGAATGCACCTAGTACTTTTATGCGAATGATGAATCAGATCTTTTGACCGTTTATTGGAAAGTTCGTGGTGGTATACTTTAATGATATATTGATATACAGTGGAAGCACAGAAGAGCATCTACAACACTTGTGGGAAGTGTTGATGATACTTCGTCAGGAGCAATTTTACGCGGCAACAAAGAAGTGCATGTTCATAACGCAAAGTGTTTTGTTCTTGGGGTATGTATTGTCCATGGAAGGTATCCAGGTGGATCAAAGTAAAGTTGAAGCAATCAAGGATTGGCCACAACCCAGGACTGTAACTGAAGTGAGAAGTTTCCATGGTTTAGCATCATTCTACCGAAGGTTTATTCTACAGTTCAGTAGCATGATGGCACCAGTGACAGATTGTATGAAAGGAAAGCGGTTTGTGTGGACTGAAGAGGCTGATTATGCTTTCCAACAGATCAAGACACTCTTGACTACAACACCGATTCTCAGATACCCAAACTTTCAGTTGCTCTTTGAGTTAGATACTGATGCGTCTAAGGTTGGAATTGGTGGAGTGTTAAGTCAAAAGGGTCATCCAATTGCTTATTTTAGCGAGAAACTTTCTGGAGCCAAGACAAGATACAGTACCTATGACTTGGAGTTCTATGCTATTGTCCAAGCCATAAAGCATTGGAGACACTATTTGTTTCATAAAGAGTTCGTGTTGTATACTGACTATGAAGCATTGAAACATTTGCAGGGACAGGATAAAATTGCAGCCAGGCATGCTTCATGGATTGCACACTTGCAGCAGTTTACATTTGTTGCAAAGCATAAGTCGGGAGTTACAAATCGTGTGGCAGACGCATTGAGTAGAAGAAATCATTTGTTGACTACGATGAGAGTTGAAGTGACGGGGTTTGATGTATTTCCAGATTTGTTTGTTGAGGATCCTTACTTTGCCAAGATTGTAGATGAAGTCAAGAAAGGGAGGACGGATGAGTATGTGTTGGTAGAAGGTTTTCTATTTAAGGGAAATCGGTTGTGTATACCAGAGTGCAGTTTGCGAATGAAGATTGTGAAGGAATTGCATGAAGAAGGTCATGTGGGAAAAGATCGTACCTTGCAGTTGATTTCTCAATCATATTTTTGGCCTTCCATGAGGAAAGAAGTTGAAAGATTTGTGTAGAGATGTCACATATGTCAAGTTTACAAAGGGATAGCTACGAATGTAGGATTGTATATGCCATTACCCGTGCCTACTAGACCATGGATTGATGTTAGCATGGATTTCGTTTTGGGTTTGCCAAGAACTCAACGAGGGAATGATTCTATATATGTTGTGGTGGATAGATTTTCGAAGATGGCACATTTCATAGCTTGTAAGAAGACCATCGATGCAGTTCGTGTTGCTCAATTGTTCTTTAAAGAGGTTTATCGACTACATGGGCTACCTGAGTCTATTGTTTCTGACCGGGATACTCGATTTCTAAGTCATTTTTGTTGAGTCTGTGGAAGATGGTTGGGACTAAGCTGAATTTTAGTAGCGCCTATCATCCACAAACGGATGGGAAAACGGAAGTGGTGAACAGATCTTT
Organism: Allium fistulosum; assembly: GCA_030737815.1. NCBI lineage: Eukaryota > Viridiplantae > Streptophyta > Magnoliopsida > Asparagales > Amaryllidaceae > Allium > Allium fistulosum. The sequence goes on along the minus strand of CM060905.1, from coordinate 44,450,956 downwards.
GGGAAACTTGTTGAGATGTCTTGTGAAGGATAATTTGAAGAGTTGGGATGTGAAATTGTGTCAGGCAGAATTCGCACATAATCATGTCGTTAATCGAAGTACTGGATTCAGTCCATTTCAAGTGGTATATTCAGCAATTTCGAAGGGACCGTTGGATTTGTCGACAGTTCCACTTCAGAAAGGGGTTGTTAAACGAGCTTGTGATTTTGTGAGAGTTGCAAGAGTGTCACAGGATTGTTCATGAACGATTGCTTAAGTCAAATGAGAAGTATAAGCAATTAGCATATAAGAAGCGAAGGAGTGTGGACTTCAAAGAGGGTGATTTTGTTTACGCAGTATTGACGAAAGATCGTTTTCCAGTTGGAACTTACAACAAGTTGAAAGCTCGAAAGATTGGTCCAGTAGAAATCTTGAAGAAGATCAATGATAATGCGTATCAGTTAAGGTTGTCAGAAAATGTTCATACTTCTGATGTTTTCAATGTCAAACACTTAATTCCATATTATGGGGAGAAGCTTATCGAAGAAGAGGAGAGCACGAATTCGAGGTCGAATTCTTTCCAACAAGGGGAGGATGATGCAACGCATGATAATAAACGACTTACCCTAAGTCGTTTCTTCCTCCTAAGTCGCGAAGCTCCAGTAAGTCGCGAGCAAATCCAGAATTCGCGAAGTCGTTTTCGCTCCTCCTCCGCCTTAGGTCGCGAACAAAGCTTATGTCGCTGCCAAATTCCTAAGTCGTGAACGAGAAACCCTAAGTCGCGAACGAGAAATTTTTATGTCGCGAATTCCTTAGGTCGCGAATCCCTTAGGTCGTTCCTCCATAGGTCACGAGCAGATCCATCAGAATCCCTATATCGCAAATCCTTATGTCGCTTCCACTTAGGTCGCGAAGGCCAAATCAAGAAATCTTAAGTCGCTCCAGCTTTCCTGAATCGCGCTTCCAGTAGGTCGCGAATTCCTTATGTCGTGATGTTGTTCTTGATGCCTTGTTTCTTAAGTCGCTATGCCGCATGTCTTAGGTCGCTCCCACTATGCCGCAAGCTTCTTAAGTCGCATTGTTTTGTTAAGTCGTATGATGTGTAAGTCGTATGTCGCATTATTGTTAAATCGTATGAAGTTGTAACTCGTTTGTTTGTTAAGTCGTGTAGATCTTATGTCATTTTTTTGTTAAGTCGTGTAGATCTTATGTCGTTTGTTTGTTAAGTCGTTTGTGTTGTAATGTGTTGTTATGTCGCATATGTTAAGTCGAGTATGTGTTGTAATTTCCTATAAATAGGGGTGTGTTGTCATTTGTAAGGAGTTGATATTTGAATAAAATTTGGTTTGTGCTTTGTGCCACCATTAAAATTGGAAGTTGAGTGTTATCTCCTTTCTCCATCTTCGGATATTCGAGTGCGCTCGAATCAACGAACTTGAAGCCGATTCATGGAATCTCGTGCGCGAGATCAACGTCGAAGAATCGTAGATCTTCTAACACGGTATCGTGCGCGATCAACGTGTTGAAGATAGCTAGAATCCGATATCTCGAGAGATCAACGGATTTGGGCACTTGGGTATCTTCAATTCATCGATTCATCTTGTTTCATCGATTCATTTTCCGCGAATTCATCAATTCGTGAGTTGTGTGATCCTGTAGGCTGCGTAAGAATCATAAAAATAAGTCCACTAAAAGATACAACTGCAAATTGACATTATTTAAATCACAAAGTAAAATAAAACTAACAATTAAGTAAAGTAAATTTACTTTTGATCAAAGGTCCATAAGGATAATTTTAGATTTGTTTCAATTACTGTAATAGTCAGTGTTTGTATTAGTTTATAGACCTTTTAGTTCTTTAGATTATGGATCCTATTGGCATTTCTTAATTGGTTCTTTTATTTGTTTTTTAGTTTTTCTTCTCTTTATACTTTATTTTGTCCTGTTAGCCTTACTTTTGCATTTTTACTCCTATCTCATTTACACATATATATGTATATAAATTTCATTTATATACATATATGTGTATCATTCTAACTATTTTCTTAGTCATTCTTTAGATACCGGTCTGGGCTAGATAGGGAGTTAGGTTCTCTTTGCAGGTATGCAGGATTGCAGCGAGGGACACTTCTCAGTACATCTTCAGCTTCATTATGATGGCATATTTTTAGGAGGACTCACTTTTCAACTAGGCGCTATTTAACGATCCGCTATTTCGTGCCATTCGCATCCGCACATGTTGGACTTGAATTGCTCAAAATAATAAGACATTCGTAGTAAAATATTTTACAATATCGATTAACTTTTGTCAGATGTGATGTACTTTACACTTTTAGATAAAAATTATTAGGTGCGAAATATTTTACTATACTACTAAAACATTTTAGTATTATAAAAAGCTTACAACATAAAGTTGAAGTTGTTAAATATATTGTTTTTTATAATGTTTGTAGTTTGGTGTTTGTATTACAACCTTTAACAATATCATATAAAAGTTATGGTACATATTTATGACAATGTTAATAAAATATTGCTGAAATATGAGAATTAACCACATAACCAAATATTGTTAAATATAACGTTGGTAACAATGTAAAATAAATGTTGTTCTAAAAAATTTGTGATAACATCATGCAGATGTTGTAAAATAAAAATTAAATAGAATTAACAATTGTTTTTCGTCCTTGAATTTACGACGTTTGATAAATTTGTTGAATACTATTAAATTTTGAAGATTAAAAAACATGGTTCTATAAATATTCAACAATATTACATATTTGTTATGAAAAACAAATATAATACAATGTAATAAAATAATTGTTAAAAATAGTTTGCTACCACATTTTAAACAAACATTGTAAATACGTTTTGTTTTACAACATTAGTACAAAGTACATTGTTTGGAAAAACTCTTACAACATTTTTCTTAATAAATCAAGGTCTACCACTTTTACAACACTTTGGAGAAGTGTTGTAGAATCATTGTTGTAAAATGGTATATTTCTTGTAGTGTACTACAACGAAAATACCATTTAACAACACTAAATGAATGTGGCCAATGTATTTTAACAACATTTATCGCAATGTTTTTATATCCACAGTTGTAAAAGATGGTGTCTCTTTTGCAAAATTTATTTAAATGTCGTATAAAACGTTGTGGTAAAGTTAGCTATAACAAAATATAAATATAGCGAAAACACGAAACAATAAATGAAAAACTATGTACTTCGTTTTTTGGATGTTATGAAATAGACAATTACAACATATTTCAAATATTCTGACATGCTTTTTTACGATAATATCTATTTGTTGTATATCTGGTTTTTCTATGATTTCCATATGTTGTAATTTACTTTCAACAACGTTATTCACATGTTGTAGAAACATCATTCACATCTTTTGGTAAATGTTGTGTTTTACTTTTACACAACTATTTTGGATGTAATATTTTATATTTTAGTCATATTTTATCAACGTTGTAAATACAAGTTAGTCACTGTTGTTTAAATGTCAATCAAACTTCATTTGCATCAATTTTTGAACATTGCAAACAAAGTTTGTACAACTATTTTTAACCTTTATATTTTGTATTACCACAATGTTTGCTCATCATTGTAAATAAATTGTTTACAACATTGCTTTAACATAAATAAAAATACATTTAATTCGTACGTTGTGCATAAATGTTTCACAACTAATGACAAACATTGTATATAAATTATGTCAACAATTTTCACGTTGTATCTTATGTTTCAATAATATTTATATATCGTAGCAATATGTTTATTATAGTCACAAAGTGTTGTTAAATGTCCAACCACAACAAACATCGTAGACTTTTGTATGTACGCACACACACGACAAAACTGATAAATTAGTCACATTTCAATGACAAACACGTACATGATACATACAACAATATGTTGGAACAACTAATGATTTATCAATAGAAAAAACAATTACATGAATCATCACAAAGTATCCTGTGGTTTGGAAGACATACATTAAAACGTGAATGCAAATACAAATTAGAACAAAAATGCAACTACGTCGAACAAAAATATGATGGCAGCAAAAGCCTTCTTCCTAGAAGCACCTTTATTCCTGCATTATGTGCAACGTAAAAATTTAATTACACGTTAGTTAGTTTAATGTGCTATGGTAATAAAAAATGAAAGAAACTATAGGGGAAAAAACCAAGGTGGCTGTAGAGAATATATGTTAACTTGGCCAAGTTCTACTAGCTTGGTCATGCTTCCAACATTTCAAATACAATTTGCAAAATTACATCACTATGCGAAAAAAGTTTCCATGTTTGAATTTTACTCTACAAGCAATTTTATTTAAAAAAAGTATAATATTAGTTTAGTATTTTGTGGGCGCACTAATTGAGCATTGTTATATTGAAAATCAATGATTCTATGTTTCTATAAGGGTACTATTGCTGCAGCTGTTAACCGCAAGAAGAGAAATAGTTCACTCTGAGACACCTGCTGGACATGGGGTTCAAAAAGAATTGCGATTATGCATCAATCTGGCTTCCAAATATAAAATGTAACATTTCTTAACATTACAATCTTATGACATATGATCTAAAACTGAAAAAATAGTATTGCAACTATGAATCAATTAAGCTTCAAAATATAAACTGTACCATTTCTTAATCTCATAGTCTTATTATGGCTTATATGATCCAAAAGTGAATTACAAATCATAGGAATTCAATCATTGATCAATGTAACTTCAAAATATAAAATGTAATAGTTTCTTACTCTCAAAGCCTCATGACATGTACAACCTAAAACTAAATCAAAAATAAATAAGATTGCAATTATGGATCAATCCAGATCAAAAATATAAAATGTAACGTTCCTTAATATCATAATCTGATGATAATCATGCTATAAAAATGAACTAAAAATCAATAGGATCGAACCACAGTATAAAGAACTACTAAGAAAAGACGTATCACAAGTAGAAAAAGATGGAGTCTATGTACGTATAGTAGTAGGAGAAACGTTTGGAGTGAAATCTCCAGTGTACACAAGAACGCCAACAATCTACCTGGACTTCACCTTGAAACCAGGTTCAGAGTTGCGCCAGCAAATTCTAGATTTATGGAACGCATTCGTATACATAATAGAAGGAGAGGTTGTTTTTGGTAAATTGAATTCGTTGCCTATAACTAGTCATCATGTTATAGTTTTAAGTAACGGAGATGGAGTTAGTGTTTGGAATGAGTTGGTGGAGTTGAGGTTTGGTGGTTCAGCATGAGCCTTTTGTTAAGATTAGAAACATCTTAGAGACAATTTTTTATTTCAAGATTAGAAGCATTAGACGTTCCTCCCCTTTTAGGTAAATGCGTACGTTTCCTTCTTTCGAAGAGTATTTTTTATACACCATCATAATTTACACAACACACATACGTATATTGTTGATTTGGCTTTGGTGTATATAAGTGGATCGAATGTACGCCATCCAATAGGAAGAAAATAGTTTTATGGGAATTAAATAGATTAGTGGTTATAAAAACTTACAACAAAGAGGTCTTCAGTTTGTGTTAATATCTCATTTTCCAGTCGTCTAGTACTAAAATACTACAAGCCTACAAACATGAAACAACGAATGCATTAGTATAAACAATAATAGCTATTATTACTAAAAAAGGAAACAAAAAACATAGCAATAAAAGATCACGCGAGTCAACCATCTACTTGTAACTTTTACTCTTAGTTTCTTTTTATAAAATACTAAAAGAGAATCATAAAAATAAGTCCACTAAAAGATACGACTGCAAATTGACATTATTTAAATCACAACGTAAAATAAAATTAACAATTAAGTAAAGAAAATTTACTTTTGATCAAAGGTCTATTAGGATAATTTTAGATTTGTTTCAATTACTGTAATAGTCAATGTTTGTATTAGTTTATAGACCTTTTAGTTCTTTAGATTATGGATCCTATTAGCATTTCTTAATTGGTTCTTTTATTTGTTTTTTAGTTTTTCTTCTCTTTTTTACTTTATTTTGTCCTGTTAGCCTTACTTTTGCATTTTTACTCCTATCTCATTTACACATATATATGTATATAAATTTCATTTATATACATATATGTGTATCATTCTAATTATTTTCTTAGTCATTCTTCAGATACCGGTCTGGGATAGATAGGGAGTTAGGTTCTCTTTGCAGGTACGTAGGATTGCAGATTGCAGCGAGGGACACTTCTCAATACATCTTCATTATGGCGGCATATTTCCAGGGGGGCTCACTCTTCAGCTAGGCGCTATTTAACGACCCGCTATTTCGTGCCATTCGCATCTGCACATGTCGGACTTGAATTGCTAAAAATAACAGATTGTTAATTTATAATTTGGGAAAACTCAGTATATACAGTAAATAAATCAATCACAGAATCATAGACACAGAGTATTACAACAGTAAGCAGCGGAATAGATAAATAACAAAGTTGAAATAAAATACAACAGAATATCTCAAATACAAAGCTGTCTCGAATACAAACAAATGACAAGTCTGAACCAACAACTGGATAGCTGAAAGCTAAATAGATACAGATGGATCTCCAAGCAACAGGGAACTTATGCTAGCAACAAGCATTTCAACAAATATATTTAGTTACTATATAGACAATATAGTCTAACAGATCATATAAATAACAATTATTTTAAATAAACAAGGAACTTATGCCAGCAACAAGCATTTCAACAAATATATTTAGTTACTATATAGTATGTACTCGTTTATATAACTTCTTATATATTGTATACAACACAAGTTATGAATTACTTATTTATTGTACACGACACATGTATACCACCATATGTGTATATATTTTGTAAATATATATAAAGTTTCTGTAAAACAGATATAATACATATATATAAATAAATGCTAAAATCGAGCAATAGTCATCCATATATAATTACATACACTTACACATATACATCTAAATCCAACAACAAACTAATATAACTATAAATAAACTTGCATATAACCCCATGCAACAACAAACTTATATATACTATTACAACATATAACATATGTATATATTTTTATATATACTCAATTATATTTATACATACCACTTTAAAACAAAATCAAAACACATATATATAAGTTTATACATATCAAACAAATATATATATATATACCTATGGAATGAAAAGGAGGCTCGGAGGTGGACTGTCTCCGCTCGCTCACTACTCGTCGGCCAGAGTGAAAGAATTGGGTGATGGTGGGATGCGTATGGCAGATCGACTAGGCTGGGCACGATGTTTGGTCGAAGTGAGGAGCAGCCGAAGTGGAGGGGACGAGGTGCTTCGGTCAGGGTCTTTAAAACAAAATCAAAACACATATATATAAGTTTATACATATCAAACAAATATATATATACCTATGGAATGAAAAGGAGGCTCGGAGGTGGACTGTCTCCGCTCGCTCACTACTCGTCGGCCAGATCGAAAGAATTGGGTTATGGTGGGATGCGTATGGTAGAACGGCTAGGCTGGGCGCGATGTTTGGTCGAAGTGAGGAGCAGTCGAAGTGGAGGGGACGAGGTGCTTCGGTCAGGGTCTAACTGGGTTTGTTCTTAAATAAATTCTTGTTTTAAACTTCGTTTGTTTTAAACTATCTTTTAATATATTTAACTTTTAATATTTACTTAGATTTAAATATAAAATTATAGTAAAATTATATATATATTATTCTCTATATTTATCTATGTATTTTATCTATTGTCAAGTATATTAATAAAGTTTAAAATAGTTTTAATATAAGATAAAGGTTATTTTCAAACAAAAACAAAACATCAAAATTTCCTTTGGGATGTCGACATGCCCTAGTACCCCATGTCGACATAGTGTTAGTTAGGACCAAAAATTTGAATTTCAAAAGAAGTGTCTATTCGCCATAACCTTTCATGAATAGACATGGCTGTTGTTCTTCTATAAATAGGGGTTGGTTTCAACGAATTTTATATCATATTTTCTGGTTTTTCACTTCTCTTCTTCTTCCACATTTTCTTATTCAAAATTCTATCATCACTCTGCCGAAATCAACATTGAATCTAACTAGATTATCTCTGGTTTGATTCTCTGTCACTATCTCATCAAGATCCTTAGTGCTATTCAAGTTATAGGCTTTCTTTGTAATCAATAAAGTAAAAGGCGTGATTGTAGCCTTGGAAATCAATCAAGTGAGAAAAGGTGTGATTGTTGCCTTGAGAAATCAATTGGTTGAACTTGTTGCCCGGAAATCAAGTATCTCTACCCAGAGGATTGCGATTCTGGAGGGTGTACCTCGTGGCCTTGAAATCGAGGGTTGTAATTGTTGAATTGCTTTTGAAAGGAAATCCGTACTTAGTTGTGCGGGACTGGATGTAGGGTAACTCCGAACCAGTATAAAATCCGGTGTGTTCTTTCCTTTACTGCATTTACTTTATTTCTGCATCTGTGTTTGATTCTGTGATTATATCTGTGTCTGAATATTGCATACATTTGTGTACAAATCAACAATAACTCAAAAGGATTTAGTAATTTCTTATAAACACTATTCACTCCCCTCAAGTGTTCATTCTAGCCTTAAGATCCATATTCTGCATTCCTTAAATTTGGTATCAGAGCAAGGTATTAAAAGTTTCGTAATCTGAATTTTGAAAAGTTTTCAAAATGGCTACCAACACTGGTACTATTACTAACACTAGTATCCCTATCACTAGTTCATTTGTAAAAGGTCAGTCTACTGTCAGACCACCACTTTTTAATGGCAGTAACTATGCATATTGAGCATGTAGGATGAAAATATATTTACAATCTGTAGGATTAGACACTTGGAATATCACACAGAATGAATATTCTGAACCCACAACTGACTTTGCACAGTGGACCACTGAGCAAAAGGCTATTGCAAAAAATAATTCTAAAGCAATGAATATTCTATTTTGTTCACTTGATAGGAATGAATTTAATAGAGTGTCAGTTTGTAAGTCTGCATATGAAATCTGGAAAACTTTGCAAGTTACTCATGAAGGAACAAGCAAAATTAAACAGACTAAAATTTCCATGCTCACAAATCAGTTTCAGTTATTTAAAATGAATACTAATGAGTCTATTTTAGATATGTATAGTCGATTTCAGGATATTGTGCATTCTTTAATATCCTTGGGAAAGGAATTTTCGGAAGAAGATCAAGTCAGAAAAATTTTAAATTCTCTCACTCCAGAATGGGATCAAAAGACACTTGCAATTGAAGAGGCAAATGACATCAGTACCTTAAAGATAGAAGAATTGATTGGAAATCTAATGTCGTTTGAAGTCCAAATGATCGGGAGAAGAGAAAGCAAAGCATCTGAAAAGAAATCAATGGCATTCAATGCATTAACCGACGGATCAGACTCAAGCAGTGATAATGATGAAGAGATAGCATTTATGACCAGGAATTTTCGAAAATTCCTGAAATACAGAAAGATGAATAATCTCAAGAGAAATAACTATAAGAATTCTGGAAATCAGAATGCAGTGCCAAACAATGTCAAATGTTTCAACTGTGATGAACCAGGCCACATCAAAAGAAACTGTCTGTATCTAGAAAGGCATAATCCTCCTATGAACAATGAACCAGTAAAGAAACAAAAGCGTGCATTTACTACTACTCTAGATGACTCAAACTCGTCCTCAAGCGATGATGATCAGAAGACAGATAATTCAAATTTGTGTTTCACGGCAGTTCACGACTTCAACGAATTCAAGAAAACGGACTCAGAAAAAGATACACATTTACAATACAATTGATTGAAATTGCATGCTTAGAATTAGATGATTGATTGCTTGATTGATTGATTTTGAATTGGTGTGTTGATTGAATTTTAAATTTATTTTTTATTATTTTATTATTATTATAATTTTATTATTATTATTTTATTTTTGTTATTTTTTAATAATATAATAATATTTTTTGGAATATACTATAATTCTAATAATATTTCAGATATATATATATAGACATTAAAATAATAAGTATATATATATTAGAATACTTAGGAAAAATAAATCATAGAAATTCATAGGCATATGTCGACATGGTCCCTACCCTGATGTCGACATAGGTACCAGAATTTGAAATTCAAAATTTGAATTCAAATGGTTGAATTTCCCTCCACCTTTTCACTTCATTCAATACTCTGAAAAAGCATCTTTTGACTAGAGAACATGTCTTTCAAAAATCTATTTATTCACTATCTTTTATCATAACTTTTCACTTTCATTTTCAAATTCAAACTCTCTCTTCAAAACTCCAAGCTCTCTACTCTCTACTTTAATGGCTTCTTCAAGCAACCCCTCCACCATGAGCTTTCCAGAAACTTGAAAGAGCAACTCCTCAATAATCTGAAGGCCATAAAAGCATACATCAATTATGCTAATTATGGAAAAGTCCATCCCAGAAAGTTTGCTATTTTTCAAGATTTTGCTTCTTATGAAATTGATACTCTTTTTGCAAACAATCAAATTCTTAGTCTTGTTGATTCTTCTCAAAATGATTTTGTTTGTTACCCAAATCTTGTTAAAATTTTCTATGCAAATCTCAATCGAGAATTTTATGAAGGAAACGATAATGAAATTTGGAGTAGTGTCAAAGGCACTAAAATTGTTTTGAATTGTGATCTTTTGGGTACCATTCTCAATTGCAAAAGCACGGGAATGGATCTTTCTAGTTTTCAAATCGATGAACATGATCGTGAGACATTTCATCATATTTTTAAAGGAGATGAAAACTTTGAATTTAAAAACCGAAACTTTCGTCCTAAAGCAAGAATTGTCAATCTTCTTTTACAACATACTTTGACCCCAAGATCGGGAAATTTTAACAATCCTACTTCAAAAGTGTGCAAAGCACTTTTTGCTATCTTCGGAAATTATGATATCAATTGGGTGCAAGTTATTTTGGATGAACTTCGTCCTAAAAATTTTGAAATGGGAGAAAACACTTTATATCATGGAATTTACCTTACTCGGATTTTCAACTACTTTGGAGTAAATTTCAAAGGAGAAGAATTTATTTCAAGAAAAGTTTTTAATATCTCAAACATTTCTCTCATGAAAATCCCATATGTTTTTCAACCTTATGAGACTCTTGCCAAAAAGGAAGAGCGTTTGGCTCATGAAGAAATGGAAGAGGAGGAAGAGGAAGAAGAAGAAGGGGATGAAATGGAAATAGAAGAAGAAGAAGAAGATGAAACATCCCTAGAAAGTATTGAATATCCCTCCAATCCTACCAACAAAACCCTTCTTAAAAACCAAAAGATTATTGTTAAGAATCAACGGGTTCTTAAAAGATTCGTTAGTAAGAAGTTGGACAAAATATCATCCAAGATGAACAAGTTTTTCTCCAAAATCAGCAAGAAACTTGGATTATCTTCATCTTCATCATCCTCTAACTAGTTCTATATTTTCATATCATGTCGAATTAGTTTAAGTTTGTTTTAATTTGAGTGTTTATGTAGTAGTTTATGATTAATCATTGTGTCACTCTTCTATGCAATGAAATTGATTTCCTTTTATGTTATCTAGCTTATCTTATCTCCTGAATAAATGTTAGTATATTATATATAAATATATATATATATATATATATATATATATACACAATAATTCACAAAATCAAAATTACCATCAAATTTCACTGCCTCATGTCGACATACCCTCTATGACCATGTCGACATGTACTGGTCAAAAATGACACTTCATTTTGAATTTGAAATTTTAATAACTACCATATGTCTATTCATTTCAAACGAATTTCTACACCTATATATACCCATTTCTTCCAGAATTCATTACTGAATATTATTTCTTATTTATTCTATCTCTCATTCTTCTCACAATTTCAAAAATGGCTAATCCAATTCATAACTTATCCGAGAATCTTGAAGAAACTCTTAGTTCATTCAAGAATATTCTCTCGTTCATTCTTCGTAACCAGCAACACTTAGAATTGAGTCAAATGCAGATGATCAAGGAGCAAGAAAGGCATTTCGAGGCAATTCGATGAATGATTTCTACCTTGCACAAGGATGATAACGAAGCACATCCTCTTGTCTCTCTCACAAATGACAATGAAAATTGGGATGCCATCAAAGCAGACCCTATTTTCGGAGAAGAAAGATGGGTGGAAGTTCCTCGTAACATTTAATTTGATTGCTTTATTTAATTTGATTACTTTGTTTGAATTGATTGCTTTGATTGAAATTGTTTGTTTTGATTGATTTGATTAACACTTGGTGTGGATTGATGAATGTATAAATATACATTGATATATTTATAATCGTTGATTGAATATCATGTCTATAAGTATAGTTATTTCTTAATATACTCTATTATATAGTTTATTAATGCAGGCACTTGAGTACAAGAATGAGGGGGAGTTATATAGTTTAGAGTTTGTTTGTTTTTGTTGATGACAAAGGGGGAGAAATATAAATATGGTAGTTAGGCATAGATTAAGGGGGAGTTATTAGATTTAGGGGGAGTTATTAGAATAGAAGTAATATTTTATAAACAAAGGTTGTCATCATCAAAAAGGGGGAGATTGTCAACAACCTTAGAATAAGATTATAAAATATAAATACTAACATTATAGTTTAGATATATATGTATATGCAGGATTTAACCATGCAGGTATCAAGAATGAAGACTGTACAGTATAGAGATTCAAGATATCAAGATTGAAGACTCATGAGTATCAAGATTATCAAGAGTTCAAGATTTTAAGATAAGTATTGAGTCTAGAATTATGTTAAAACTTCATAATAGCACTGAAATCTTCACTCCATTTTTCTTTTGGGATGGAACCCATTTCTACCTTTTTAGTGACTTACAAACCCACGACAAGTAGCTTACAAACCTACGACAAGTGGCTTACAAACCCACGAACATCCTGGTTTTGTACAAGTTCTCGAGTCCTGATGTGATGAGATATTCTGCAGGAAGAAGCTTGCAAAACTACTTCAAAATGATTTTCAAAACTGCTTTTCAAAATGTTTTAGCCTTAAAAATTATCTTTTCAAATGATTTTCAAAAAGATGTTTTAGCCTTAAAAAATATTCTTTGATTTTGTTCTTAAATAAATTCTTGTTTTAAACTTCGTTTGTTTTAAACTATCTTTTAATATATTTAACTTTTAATATTTACTTAGATTTAAATATAAAATTATAGTAAAATTATATATATATATATATATATATATTATTCTCTATATTTATCTATGCATTTTATCTATAGTCAAGTATATTAATAAAGTTTAAATAGTTTTAATATAAGATAAAGGTTATTTTCAAACAAAAACAAAACATTAAAATTTCCTTTGAGATGTCGACATGCCCTAGTACCCCATGTCGACATAGTGTCAGTTAGGACCAAAAATTTGAATTTCAAAAGAAGTGTCTATTCGCCATAACCTTTCATGAATAGACATGGTTGTTATTCTTCTATAAATAGGGGTTGGTTTCAACGAATTTTATATCAGATTTTCTGGTTTTTCACTTTTCTTCTTCCACATTTTCTTATTTAAAATTCTATCATCACTCTGCCGAAATCAACATTGAATCTAACTAGATTATCTCTGGTTTGATTCTCTGTCACTATCTCATCAAGATCCTTAGTGCTATTCAAGTTATAGGCTTTCTTTGTAATCAATAAAGTAAAAGGCATGATTGTAGCCTTGGAAATCAATCAAGTGAGAAAAGGTGTGATTGTAGCCTTGAGAAATCAATTGGGTGAACTTGTTGCCCGAAAATCAAGTATTTCTACCCAGAGGATTGTGATTCTGGAGGGTGTACCTCGTGGCCTTAAAATCGAGGGTTGTAATTGTTGAATTGCTTTTGAAAGGAAATCCGTACTTAGTTGTGCGGGACTGGATGTAGGGTAACTCCGAACCATTATAAAATCCGCTGTGTTCTTTCCTTTACCGCATTTACTTTATTTCTGCATCTGTGTTTGATTCTGTGATTATATCTGTGTCTGAATATTGCATACATTTGTGTACAAATCAACAATAACTCAAAAAGATTTAGTAATTTCTTATAAACACTATTCACCCCCTCCCCCTTTAGTGTTCATTGTAGCCTTAAGATCCATATTCTGCATTCCTCACACGATTGGCCTTGGGTGGTGGAGACGAGCTGGAGGGTGATAGGCAGAGGGGCTTGCATTTTGATAGACGGAAAGAAATGGCGAAAGGCGTGAGATTAGATGCAATTTTTAAGCCAGTATTTGTTTTTTTATATAGAAAAAAAAATTCTGATAAAAATATGAAGGGGCAACAAACAGAGAAAAAAAAAGAAGAATGCACCATCGATGTATTAAAATGATGGAATAGTAACGGCTGACCATTGATTTGCCGAAAATAAATGCTAGTAGCCGTTTGAAATTTGAATGGGCGCAACTATCAGAAGGTTGAAATTTCGTAACCGATACGGCTGTCTATTTCGCGGTTTTCACCGTGCAACGGACATCGAAACACAAAGATGAATATACTATGAAGATCAGCATGACAAGACGATCAAAACGGTATACAAATATCAGTGGTACGTTAAACCTATCAAATTCGATATTCGGTACCGAAAATGCTACAAATCTGCCAGAAATAAGATAAACGGAGCAATAGAAGTCTAAATTTGCAGAAACGAAATATGACGTCTCACTCAGAAGATGATTTACAAATTTATTGTATAAAAATATTCAGGTTTGAAAAACATTTTATTATCAACAAATGTTAACTGATTTAAATTTAAATAAAATTATACATGAAGATAAACTTCAATGTTATCAGATGAAAATTTACCGGTTGCTATGTTAAAATAGACGTATACCAAATATTAAATTTTTATTTCCAAATTCAACTGTTTAAAATTTCACATAAATTCAGTTATTCACATTATTAAAATTATTAAAATTTACGAGTCGTTATACTCTCCCCCACTCAAAACTTTTCGTCCCCGAAAAGGAACGAGGTAGGTTAATAGAAACAATTAGAAAAAGAATAGATTTAAAATATAAAATACTAGATACAATCACTAATTCCAAACCACATAAGTTTAACTTGATAATCAATAATTTGGTTCAATCCATTTTATTCAATTAATGAATAGTCATTCAATTTAAAATCGATTTTCTTCCATTTTATCAACATTTCTTTCAAACAAAATCATTTTTAAATTAACTCATTTATTTTATCCATTTATCTTCAGCTAAGTTGATTCCATAAATATTCAAGTCCACTATTCTTAAGTTCATATTTATCTGCTTAAATGGTCTTCTCTTTTATTATTTAATTTATTCCACTAGACATATTTTACAACGTATATTAAGTGTATAAACATTTATTATAACCATTTATTATTCAACAAATTAATTCTCCTTTTTATTATTCAATTTATTATCCAATTACATTCTAATTACATTTAAACTTTCTAGGTAAGTTATATAAATGTTTATGAGTGCAATTAAATACTATACAAATTTTCCTTCTATCTACAACATTTATATTAAGCCAGATTTTAACTTGAACAATCCATTACTTAAGTTTTCTTCTTGTACAACCTTATTATATCCTAACATTTTAACTTTTTGAATATTTTAGGCAAGTTATATATATTAGAATGTAATTTAGTGTTATACAAATAAGTTTATTCAAATTCAACTATTTCAAGTTGGTTAAATTCCATTTATCATTTCAGATATTCCAATTATTCAAACATTTCACCTTATTTCAATAATTGAAACCATTTCTAAATATAAAACCTAAGATTCAAATTTTCGGTTTCACTTCAAACTATTTTGAAATAATTATATACATACATATATTATAAATCAACTCATATTCAAGAAAACTCAAATCAAATTCTTTTCCCAAAGCAAAAGTGTAGCAAAGCTACTAACTCATTTCTCCACTTTGAAACTCGAAAATGAATGTCGATGATGCTGCAGTCATCACCGAAATTATTTTCCAGCGACAATGGAGGAGAGTACAGGTTTTAAGCTTTAAAATTCTTTGGAAACAATTTTTATTCGAAAATACTTGTAATTAATGATACCTTTCAAAACTTTAAAACCAAACTTTGAAATGTACTGGGAATTTAATCCTCAAATCCTTGATTTAAATTCATTTCAATTCCAAATAAATTTATAAACCATGGTTTATACTATCATCTATTTAAATTTTATGTGGAAATAGTAATGGCTTATAAACAATAAATGAAAATCAAATACTATCATTTCTAACAACCAATTCAGTTAACAATTTAATTTTAGAAAATTTATACTTATATATATAAGATAATCACACCAAAATTCGAAAATAATATTGTGTCAGTTTTCTCTGTTCAAGTGTTTTGGAATTCTTATTGATAGCGTTGAATAGACGAATCGATCAAAACCCAAAATTCAAACTTAACAACTCAAACGACATAAATAATAAAAAAAATTATATATTAATTACAAATACACTCCCTCACTCGATGGTACAAGAATAGATTCTAGAACAAGGATAGAGATTCAAACTCAGGGGACCTTAATCAAAGAGAATTCTAACGAGAAGATCAGATGACTAAATTACAAAATAGGAAGATGGATAGACTTATATAAATCTCGGATGGCCTTGACTGGGTCAAGCGTGACTTCAAGAATAAGATCGATGCAGAATTTCTGAGGAAAATCGACATCCGATCATAAGAGAATAGAATTCAGGCATAACAGGAGATAGCAGCATCTTAACCGAGGATACAGAAAACTCCGGTGAATCAATGCTCGTTGTAAAGGAGTTTTCACCCCTTTACAAATCATATAGTGGAACTATGGGATGCTCCAGAATCAAAACACGAATAGGGAGAGACAAGAATGAATTGTGGAACCAAGGGGGAAACGTTCTAAAATCCAAAGGAAATCGAATCAAGAGGAAAGAATTCAAGCTCAAACGAGAGTGATTCTGTAATTAAATTTACTCTATATGCTAAGTTTTGCCTAAAACCAGAGCTCTGATACCAACTATAACGACCCGCTATTTCGTGCCATTCGCATCCGCACATGTCGGACTTGAATTGCTCAAAATATTAGATTGTAAATTTATAATTTGGCCAAACTCAGTATATACAGTAAATAAATCAATCACAAAATCACAGACACAGAGTATTACAACAGTAAGCAGCGAGAAAGATAAATAACAAAGTTGAAATAAAATACAACAGAATATCTCAAATACAAAGCTGTCTCGAATACAAACAGATGACAAGTCTGAACCAACAACTGGATAGCTGAAAGCTGAATAGTTACAGATGGATCTCCAAGCGAAGCTCCAACTCCAAAGTTGAGTCTCTAATTATGTGGCATTCAGTCTGACCCGAGCGTAAAGCAAAACACAAAACACTCGAGCCAGGATTAACATTCTTATATCAATAAATCTCAAACAACCAGGCTGCATATATTAAGGGTAGATCAATAAGTGATAATATTCTATTAACCCAAGAATTATTGTACGGTTATGAAAGGAAGAATATTTCTCCAAGGTGCATGTTAAAGCTTGACATTAAAAAGGCATTTGATTCTATTGCTTGGAATTCAATCTTAGTAATCATGTCCAGAATGAACTTCCCAAAACCTTTTTTAGCATGGATTTACACTTGTATATCATCACCCATGTTTTCAATTTCAAGAGAGGGTGGGCTATATGGTTATTTTAAAAGTAAACAAGGTATTAGGCAAGGTGATCCAATTTCTCCATACTTGTTCATTATTGTTATGGAACTTCTTAATCCCATTTTGAGGAGTCTTGTTGCTAAAGGAGATTTTCAGCTTCATCCCAAATGTAAAAGACCTGTTATTACCCACCTTCTCTTTGCTGATGATCTTATCATTTTTTCTAAACTGACTTATCACAATATTCAGTGTATTATTTCATCTCTAGAGCTTTTCTATTCTATTACTGGCCTTCAAATTAATCTTCTCAAGTCCAATATTTTAGTTGCTGGTTTAGATTCAAGTCAGAAAGATGATATTATTAGGTGCTCTGGTCTACAGGAGTTATCCAAAAATACCTTCTACTTGGGTTTGCCTTTATTTTTCTCTAGAGTTACTAAACAAAATTGCTTACCACTTTTTGAGAGGATTATTGAAAGGCTTCAATTATGGCCAATGGATAAACTGTCACAAGCTGGTAGATTAACTATCATTCAATCAATTGCAGTGGCTATCACAACATACTGGACTAGACATTATATACTTCCTGTTAAGCTTATTAATATGATATCTAGTGCATTTAATAAATTTCTTTGGCACGGTGATCCTTTTTCCAGAAAGATGATTCCTGTTTCTTTTTACAAACTATTTGAATCCAAAAAGAAAGGTGGTCTTGGTATTACTAATATTTTTCTTTGGAATAAGGCAGCTATATCAGTATACTTCAATAAAATCTTTGAATCTGAAAGGAATTTATGGTCTCAATGGGTCAATAATAACCTTATTGGTAAAAAGAATTTTTGGATTATGCCCATTCCACAAAGCTGCAGTTGGAGTTGGAGATGTATTCTCAGGCTTAGGGAGATCTTCATTCCTCTTATTCAGTGTAACTATGTTTTGATTAAGGATTTATCATTCTGGCACTCACCATGGGCTAAACAAGGGATGATTTTAAGTTCTGTAGTGGATTATAATTTGAGAAGAAGCTCTGGTATTTCTGAACAAGCAAAGTTGAAGAGTTTATGCATGATGATGGTATAGTTTTACCATATTCTAGTTCCTACCAACTTAGAAACTTATGGAATGCTATCATGGGCAAACCCACTATCAATAATGACAATGTTTTAATTTGGTCTGACAAGGGTGAACATCATTCTATTAAACTTGTGTATAATGCTCTCTGTCAAAATGGTTATCAATTCCCTTGGCATTCAAGAATATGGAATATTGGGGGTAGTGCTAAGGAAAATTTACTGTTATGGAAGGTGATGGCAAATGCATTAAATACCAAGGATAAACTATGTAAAATGGGTATTATCTCAGATGACTTATGTGTACTATGCAAATCAAGAACTGAAAGTAATACTCACTTGTTTTTTGATTGTACCTTTGTGTATCAGATATGGTACAGATTACTTTCTAATGGTGGTTTTTATAAACCATCACCTGTTAGCACGGTGGAATGGTTTAATGTATTCAAAGCTACAAGGTGGAAGACTCATAAGACAAGATTGTTGCTTAAACTGCTAAAGAAACTGATACATGCAATATGGTCTGAAAGGAATGATAGAGTATTTGGTATGGGATGTAAGAATGTGGCGCAGCTTTATAACCAGATTCATGGCAAGATTCTCAGAGACTTGAGAGCTAATCATATTTGAAGCTCATGGCAAATCTACTTCAGGTAAAGGGCTATTTTCTGGAGTATATACAATATAGGATTCTTCATTCAGGTTGTTCTGTGTAATAATTTTCTTTTTGCTTTGTTTGTTTTATTATTCTGTAATGTGTATAATATAGGATTTTGTCATTCAGAGGGCTATTGTCTGGTGAGGTTGTATTGAGTGATATTTTTGTGATCTGTAACTGATCTTGTAATTCTATATAAGTCAATAAAATGAGTTTTACTCTTGCTTTTCAAAAATAAATCCAACTCAAGTGAAATATCAACTGAAATACAAGTAACTTAAAGGATGTTTGGGATTTCTATCCTCTAAGGATCTGCGGAACTATCTACTATGTAGTAATATACGCTATTATAATATGTATATAGTAAAGTAAACTATTAAAATAGCGTTAAGGCGTTACCCATATCCCCCTTAACACATTTTTATAATGCCGTAGTCTATACAGATACTGTAAACTCCACTCGCAAGTGGGCTATTAGGGAGCACTCCATAAGTACGACACAAAACAAACTCGTAGAAGTTGCGCTAGGGCATGTGAACATGGCATAGGAGGAGATGCCAGGGTAGATATACTAATTGCACTCCCGGACTGGTGGTAACGCACATCAGCTACTACCGCCCACCTCGAACACACTCCCATAATAAAAAATCAAGGGGTGGCCACAAAAACAATCAAAAAAGCAATAGAATGGTATCGAAGAAATGTGCCCGATCGGAGGAATGACCTCACTTGGATCGGTATAGATCCTGATTTTAGTCACATCTAAGCTGACTCACGGGAGTCAGGGTAACGTCATACCATATAGAATCGTCGCCAAACCATCCTACTTCATTTCTGGAATCTCCACCACGTACACGGTTGTTAAAGTGGTTTTCGGTATTGGCAGAGAGTATGACAATATCCGATCCCGGTCTCTTTAACAACCAAACGTTATTATAACACCGTGGTCATTTCAAAATATCATATTCATTTCAAAACCATATCAAATTCGATAACATTATTCACTTTAAATAATATTCATTTTCAAAATCGTAACACTTTCAAAAATTATAACCATTTCGAAATCATAACACTTTTGAAATCATAGCACTTTAGAAATCATAACACTTTGAAATCATAACACTTTCCACTCAACAGTCTAGACAGAGGAAATAATATATGTAATAAAATAGATTATAAAATAAAATAGTGTATATAATAAAATAGTTTATATAATAAAATAGTTATAAATTAAAAATAGTTTATATTAAAATAATTAGTATATTAAAATAGTTTTATTTTAAAATAGTTTAAAATGAAATATATTCATAAAGTAAAATATTTTTATATATTAAAATACTTTATATAAAATAATAATAGTTTCCTCAAATTTCACAAATCGATTCAGATCAACTTGAATTCCCAAAATTCAATTAAATCTAATCTCAATTCACCAATTTCAATTCAGTTCAAAACCATTTAAAATTTATATCGATTTCAAATACATATATATAAAGCACAATTTAAACAATTTCAATTTCAATAGATTTCAAAGCTTAATTTCATTTATATTTCAAAATTCAACTTTACCATTATTTTATATTGAAAAATTCACTTAGTCAATCCAATATTATTTAAATAAAACCTTAAATTACAATTTATATAATCTAAATATTCCTTCAATTTATTTACTTGAAATATTCATTTAATCACTTTAAATCAAAAATCAAGTTATAAATCGTATCCATAATATCTCAAATTTAATAGGTTTCAAATCGGTTTTATTAAGAAAAAATCAAATAAATTTCAAATTAATTTCCATTTCTCTGTCCAACTCCATTTATTTAAAATTATCATCAGATCTATATTAAAGATATAATATCTTAAAATCAATATTAATTAAAACCACATATATTTCTTTTCAAAACCCGTGAAATCATTTTTCAATATATATATATATATATATATACACCAACGGTACCTGTATATAATTTTCTATCCTATGGTCAAGTGATACAGATATTTATCATTTCAATCCGCAATTTAAATATGTACGGGTATATATCTTTTCAACCCGCAATCCCAAATTCAATTCAATGAAAATTGCTTGGGTTTATCATTTCAAAACATAACGATTTTCCCCTATTCTACAAAATCGTTCGGGTATGTATCATTTCAACCCATAGGGAATTCTATACTAACAGGGAAATAGCAGAGTGAAAGCAGTTTTGATAATAAATATAACATATCAACAACATGCATATATTATCAATATAAATTAAATAAAATATAAACAATAGGATATGGTGTCATATCCCATAGGTGAACAATTTCAGATAATAGCATATCACATTTAGCAATCATAAAATTAACAGTTCAATTTAGTAGTATATTTCAATTGTCGTTTCAATTGAAATCAAATTTAATAAATATAAGAACGTTAATCGTGAGTGATTGCTCACCTTCCGAGGCTAGAGAGAGAATGGAATGAGATGAGATATGAATCCAAGCACGGATTTCGAAGCAAAGCAAGATAGGCACGAATTCGACGGACAACTGATAAATTGGAAATCAAGAATCAAGATCATTTTTTTTGGTATAACAGAAACAAAATGTATATTATTATTATCATTACTTTATAAAAAATCAATACACCAATATTAATATATATATATATATATAATTCAAACTTATCATGTTTAAAGCAAATTAAGACTCAGGATATAAACAACTTAGATAACTATAAATTTATATCTTATTTCATAATAATGCTCTCTGTAAAAAAACATGCATCACAACAATCAGACCAAAACATATGTATATATAAAGTAACCTATATAACCATTATACTAATAGTATAAATATAGTACTCCAATATATATATAACTAGTATATAAATCAACTTACATACATTGACTATAATATATACACGTATATATGCAGACTACACACAGCTAATATGCAGACAGTGTATGTATAGTATAATATGTATAACTTACAAAACAAATCAAGAATCATGTAAACCCATATGTATATCATGTATACTCAGGCATATCTAACTAATATGTAAACTGCTGTTGCAATTATATATATATATAATACATCCTGTATGCAGACTTGACTTTATATAATATGTGTACTAACTAAAACATATCATATATGGAATAAGCTAACATATATATGTGTTGTATGCAAGACAAAATGTACCGACTTACACAATATATATATATATATATATATATATATATACTGTCTTCACTATTAGATCAACTAAAACCATGTATAAACAACTTTCATACACCACAAACATACTTCTTTATAATATAATATAATAATATATAGAAACACTAATATATATTGTAACCTGAATAAGTCATACGTATACAGAACGAAAACAATATATATAAAAGAAAACGTATATATATAAGAATCAAAAGATAATCATAAATAAAACAAAAGAAATATATTTTGTAAATAACTCAAAATCTCAGTATATAGATAATATAGTCTACATATCATATAAATAACAATTATTTTAAATAAACAGGGAACTTATGCCAGCAACAAGCATTTCAACAAATGTGTTTAGTTACTATATAGTATATACTCGTTTATATAACTTCTTATATATTGTATACAGCATAAGTTATGAATTACTTATTTATTCTACACGACACATGTATACCACCATACGTGTATATATTTTGTAAATATATATAAAGTTTCTGTAAAACAGATATAATACATATATATAAATAAATGCTAAAATCGAGCAATAGTCATCCATATATAATTACATACACTTACACATATACATCTAAATCCAACAGCAAACTAATATAACTATAAATAAACTTGCATATAACCCCATGCGACGGCAAACTTATATATATACTATTACAGCATATAACATATGTATATATTTTTATATATACTCAAATATATTTATACATACCACTTTAATACAAAATCAAAACACATATATATAAGTTTATACATATCAAGCAAATATATATATATATATACCTATGGAATGAAAAGGAGGCTCGGAGCTGGACTGTCTCCGCTCGCTCACTGCTCGTCGGCCAGAGTGAAAGAATTGGGTGATGGTGGGATGTGTATGGCAGATCGGCTAGGCTGGGCGTGATGTTTGGTCGAAGTGAGGAGCAGCCGAAGTGGAGGGGATGAGGTGCTTCGGTCAGGGTCGAACTAGGTGGTCGGCACTTGCTGGGTGGGTACTCGTGTGAGGTGATGGGAGGAATGAAGGTGCGGGTTCGGTCGACCTTGGGTGGTGGGGACGGGCTGGAGGGTGATAGGCGGAGGGGCTTGCGTTTTGATGGACGGAAAGAAATGGTGAAAGACGTGAGAGCAGATGCAAAATTTTGAAGCCAGTATTTGTTCTTTTATACAGAAAAAAAAAATTCCGATAAAAATATGAAAGGGCAACGAACATAGAACAAAAAAAATGAATGAACCATCAATGTATTGAAATGATGGAATAGTAACGGCTGACCATTGATTTGCCGAAAATAAATGCTAGTAGCCTTTTCTTTAGCCGTTTGAAATTTGAATGGGCACAACTATCAGAAGGTTGAAATTTCGTAACCGATACGGCTGTCCGTTTCACGGTTTTCGTCGTGTAACGGACATCGAAAGACAAAGATGAATATATTGTGAAGATCAGCACGACAAGACGATCAAAAAGGTATACAAATATTAGTGGTACGATAAACCTATCAAAAGTCGATGTTCGGTACCGAAAATGCTACAAATCTGCCAAAAATAAGATAAACGGAGCAATAGATGTCTAAATTTAAAGAAACGAAATATGACGTCTCACTCAAAAGATGATTTATAAATTTATTGTATAAAAATATTCAGGTTTAATAAACATTTTATTATCAACAAATGTTAACTGATTTAAATTTAAATAAAATTATACAAGAAGATAAACTTTAATGTTATCAGATGAAAATTTACCAGTTGCTATGTTAAAATAGACGTATACCAAATATTAAATTTTTATTTCCAAATTCAACTGTTTAAAATTTCACAAAAAATCAGTTATTCACATTATTAAAATTATTAAAATTTACGGGTCGTTACACGCTACTACCATTTTTGCTGAGTCTTTAGAGCGGAGTTTTCCTTTCAGGATCATTAGCAGTTCCACCTCAGTTTAGTCACATACTCATTTCTTCTGAGTCAGTAGCATGGAGCTTCCTTATTAGATGGTGTCGGCTTCCCGTATCATTGATTTTGTGTTATTCTTTAGTTTTTCAAGTACTCCTAACACCTTAATATCGGGCGGTGGCCATGCCGGAGCTTGATATTGGGGTGTAATGGATGTTGGCCTTGCCGGAGCTCATTATAGGGGTACTTGAGTTTTTATCCTTTAATACCTATACTTAGACTAGCTACCTATCAGGCCTATTGGCAGCACCTTGCTTTGTGTTATATATAGTTGCATGTATGCTCTCCTCTATTTCTAGAGGATTATACATTTTTCTCAATACAATTAAGTAAAGGAAATAATCTACAACTGTCATAATGAAGATCTATGACATTATTAATGCATGAGACATGAATAATAATCAAATAAAATGAACTTCCACTAAGAGCTTATATTTTCATATTCTATTTGCTTGATAATGTGGATAGAATTTATATTTTACCGGTATTAATTGATTTATGATATGCATTCAAACTAATATTAACTTTATTGATATAATACAGTATTTATTGCCTCTGTTGATTTAATATGCCACGTATTGATTAATTTTAATACAACAAATACCATAAATCAATGATATTAGTTAGCACTTAATCAGGTTTATTTTTATATTTCATATGTATTCAAACCTAATATATTTATTGCATTATACAAAAAAAATAGAATATTGGACTACTTGTATTCTCTCACCACAATTCATCTCAAACCAAATATAGGCTTGTCCTCAACTCATGCCGATATTTTTCACTTTTCACCTCCTAATTTCTACCCTTTCCAATTAACTAAACTCTCACCTCCCCGTTTTTCTGCCTTCCCTAGCTTTTCTAATATTTATCACGTAATTTTAAACGTTTTGGGATTGGAAAAACTATAAAATTTAATCCAAATTCAAGGAGACAAAAAACCCTCCATCCAGTATCTATAATATATTCTAACCATCTTTTAGGAAACTACAAATAAAATCATGAACATGTCACGTTCATCCCTCGACCCATCGCTTGTTCGACCTCAAGCGCAAGTTCACCCTCACCTTGAAATCACATATAGAGGTCGTCGTTGCCACCTCCCTAGGAAGAACTGACGCACCATAACCATCAATCACACTACCACGGTCTTCCGTAAAAATTATCCTCTATAACACGTATTCTTTGAATCTTAAAATTAAAGTTGAAATATATTTTTTCCAACAAGTATATCTGATGTAAGCTTGCCTTTCAATCTTCTTTTGTTCATATTCTTCCATGGGGTTATGATCAGTGGTCTAAACCAGGCTTGTTTTTGTTAATAATGTTGAGCACAGAGATTTTGTGGTTTTTTTAAATTTAACATATTCTCTATTTTTTCATCAGTTCATTGATACTTCAATTGATATAGAAAATGATTGTATGTATGTTTATGTTTTTTTCAAGATTATATGCATGTTATTAATAGCTGTTTATGTAAGACGTACAAAATTGATCATGGCAAGCTTAATTGTGGAAGTTCCTTTTAGATTTAAGCTAATCTACTTGGTTCTCTAAGAACTCAACCATACATCCAAGGTAGTAGTTTGATTGAATCAACTAAGGAACGCATTGGTATAAACAATAATAGTTATTATTTCTACATATAGGAAACAAGAAACTTAACAATAAAAGATTTTTACTCCTAGTTTCCCTTGTAAAATACTAAAGGAGAAGCATAAAAATAAATCCACTAAAAAATACAGCTGCAAATTGGCATTATTTAAATCATAATAGTAAAATAAAATTAATAATAAAGTAAAATAATGATCTAATTCACGAAGCTTGTGTGATTATATACACGTGCAACTGTGTGATCAAAAATGAAATGTGAGCCAAATTATTTTAACCGCTGCTTGAAAATCATGTTCCAAAATCAGTATGCATTGACGGTTTGATAAGACAAAGTATTTACTTATTTTTCCAAAAAACAACATGAGTGACTAAACATATAAAAATATAAACAAACTTCTTATGCGTATCACAACAATTTAAGTTGAATGAACAAAACATCATCGTACCAATGCATAATTATTTTGGATTATTAAATTTTTAAATTGCTAAAATAAAAAATTACCTGCACAATGAAAATAAGAGAAGCTACACTAGTATGTTTTCATAACCCTTTCTTTCAAAGCCATCATCATCTTCCAAAGCTTCATCGAGTTATGATATATCCAAAGGTTGACAACTTATATAGGTATCCTTGTTGCACATTTCTAATTCAAGAAATTCTCTAGTCAGTGGTTTCAATACAACATACCAGTTAGAGGCATCAGAATCTCTTGAGTATAAAGCTTGTCTAGCTTGTGAAGCTAGAATAAAAGGATCATTCTGGAATTGGTTTTGAAATTGGTGGAGATTAGCTAATATAAAACCATCTTCCATCTAAACACCATGATCAATATTAGCCCAGGCACATTTAAACATAGGAATTTGCATAATAGATAGTCTACCACAATAATTTCTTGAAGAACACCGAAGTATGCCTTTGAAGTTGTACTAATATTTAAATGTGAATCACTCATGCTATTTACTTCAATCATTATACCACTGTTTTGGGTTGACCTTTCGACATATTGGGTGTGAAATCTACATCCATTTATAATATAACCAGTATATGTAGCCACTTGCCTTTTAGAGCCAAATGTAACCACTTTATCTTCTCAGAAACATGATTTTTTTATCTTAATCTCCATTTCAACCAATAGTAAGTTAAAATGGGCTATGAAAATCAGGTAAGCACATGTGCTTTTTCGATGTAAGGCACGCACACACAAAATTAATAGAAATCAGACTAATAACGTTGTACCTTTTTTGAAACCAATCGCAAAAAGTTGCAGAATGTTGATTCCAAAGCAACGTTTCATTTTTAATGAAGCGATCATCTGAATGCTTCAGCTCATCCATATGTATTCTAAAATATAAAAAGATGACATAAATTGTAAGTATTACAATATTTAAGGTATAATTATAGCTTAGAAGATCATATTACACTTACTTCTCATAAGAGTGCACTTCTGTCGTATTAAAAATGATGTGCAATTTTTAGCATTTCATTAGACGTGGTAACATGTTTTTCTTTACTGATTGGACGTACGATATGTGAAGCATTATTTCTAAAATTCTTCATTTCGACCATGCTTCTCACCTATTACAACGTTTTGTTTCACAGAACCAACACAATACCTTATGCACTTTTTGGCAAGATAACTCTCTGATATGCATCCTTCAGGACGTGAGGGTTTTTTTACATAGCCATTTTACCTTCATATATCTACAAAAAGAAAAGAAAATTACCAAGTAAATTTCATTCTAATCTATTATTTATGTAAATTTATCCAAATAAAAAATATTTTTCTATATGAACTATATCCCATTTTGCTTTCTTTCTAGTCGATGTAATTTAAAAAACTTCACATGACATTGTCATTTATACGTTAATGGGGTTTAAAATACTAAAATAGTTCTCAACTTGTAGCTTCATGATAAAGTTTCATTAATAAAATATTTCTCATATGTAACTCAATATGATAAAATTCAGCAATAACTATGCTTTAAAAATCATTGAAAATAGTACAGTTTATTCGTACTTCTAAACTATATCAAGCTACATGCATTCAATCATGGAAATTAGATCTTTTTCTCATTTTCGTAAACTAGAAAGAATTTAATTTAAATATGAATCATACAAAGTAGCTTTAGAAAATAAAAGGTGATAATATGTCACCTTTCAAATGGGTACATCCAACGATATTGTATTGGACCACACAATCTTACTTCTCTCGTCAAGTGAATAGTCAGACGTGTCATAATATCAAAAAAATGGGGGAAAAAAATCTTTCAAACATGCATAATATCTTAGCAACTTCATTTTCAAGATGTTCTAACCTCTTTCGATCTATTATTCTTTGGCAAATTTCGTTAAAAAATGAACACAACTGAAATATTGCATTTCTCGGCTCCTTTGGTAGGAGCCCTCTCAAAGCTACATGTAATAATTGTTGCATTAAAATGTGACAATCATGTAATTTCATTCCTATTATGTTATCATCCTTTAAGAAGCACTATTGAATGTTAGAACTATAGTTGTGAGGCACCTTAAATTTTCTGAATCGATCATAGAAAATTTGTTTTTCTTGTTTTGTTTAGGTGTACTGCACTGTAGGAAGGTATGTCTTTCCACCTACTTCTTGCAGATGCAACTCTTTTTTTATTCCCATAGTTCTAGATCTTTACGAGAACTTAGCCCATCTTTTGATTTCCCATTTATGTTCAAAATTGTTCCGACTGAACTTTCGCATATATTTTTTCCAATATGCATTACGTCCAAGTTGTGACGTAGCAGTAATTCCTAAGTGTATTACAAAATTTTAGCATTCAATTTTGTATGAGAAAGAACTAAATTGGAAAATCAAAAATTAAAAACACATATAATATTGATAATATTTTGTATTGTCCAATAAGGCAACTCGAAGAAGATGGACTTCTTTTTCCACAGATAAATGTTTTTATCATATGCAGCTTTTCTTTTGGTTTTGTCTCTTTCTCTTAGCAACTCTAAGATTCTTTCCATTCCATTATTTTAATTTCTTTCCCTAGTGATTTGAATATTACTTGTAGATTTTAGCATTTATACCACTCCTTACTATTGGTTTACCTTGTTCTTTAATTTTACCATTAAACTAACTTTTTCTTTTTTGAAAAGGGTGATCTGGAGACGAAAACCTTCTATGGTGCATGTATACACACTTACAACTAAAAGGTAACCAATCTGACAGTGTATTAACCCCATAAATCGGACATCTTGTCTTACCTTTTGTTGTACAACCAGCTAGATTACCATAAGCTGGATAATCATTTATAGGCCATAGTAAAACGGCGTACCCCATGAAATTGGAATCACTAAAGGCATCATGTACCTCCACGCCATTATTTTATTGCTCTTTCAAATGATCTATGAGTTGCTCAAGGTAAACATCAATGTCGTTACCTTCTCACAAAAATAAATAAATTTTAATAAGCTTTTGTCATTTGAATAACATGTGGAAAGTAATATATACATAAGTTTTTTACTTCAAAATCCATATTCCTTAACCAGAATATAGCAAAGAATATGATGTGTGTAGAAACAATATTGTCCATACATGTTAGAAACTAGAATACATTAAAACGAAACTGCATTGCTCACTTTATTATTATGCTATAGACGAATAGAAATTTCCTATGTTAGGTTGCACAATAATTATGTGCTGTCAACCACTACCTTGATGAGGAAGTTGGTATTCATATGTTATCAAAAAAAATTTGGAAGGATATTTGTAACAAACGAGTGTACCACTACCTTGATAAACATCAACTAGTACATGCATTTTCTTGAAGATAGTCAATTGGTTTTCCTTCTTCCTTTGTGCTTCTCAAAATTTTGAAGTCTGACGAAGCCGAGGTTCTTGCATTAACTAATGCTCCATTATCTATGACATTGCCTTCCACTATGCAACCTGCAACAACAACATCGACATCGACAGCCATGGCTTTTGATGAAGAGTATTCAACTCTTTGAGACATTTAAACAATATGGGTCTGGTGCTTTCTCCCTTAATTTTTCTGTCCATGAATTAGTAGACTTGCAGCCTTAACTAGGTTTGACATAGACCTACGGCATATAGGCAGCATCAGTTTCTATATTGCTGTACTGTTAAAATTGGTAGCTTCAGTTTCATATCCAATGGTTGTCAATAAGGTTGCATGCTCAGTTTTGGCCAATCTTGGGCCTGAACTGCGTTATCTTCTACTCAGTTTTGTTATGCTGCACTTTTGAATGTCTTATTTTTATGGTTATATTAAGATGAGCACAATGATTTATCATTCATACACTTGTATACCATATGATAAAACATGTTTGTTTGTAGAGCATGTCATTTTTTTTTGGAAAAAAGGTACTTTATTTATAGAAGGAGAATAGGATTCATATATGTTTATAATATGCCTCGTTAAAACCTTGCAACCCCCCTAACCTAAATGGGTACTTTGCATGGAAAAAGAGTACATATCATGTCCATATATTAACAATACAACGAAGATGACCAAGCTTGAATCCCAAGTTGTCAAATAGATGGAGGAGTAAAAACAGTCAGCAGCACACTCAAAACCATCCAAACGAGCAACTTGGTACAGGAAAAACCAAAACAAAAAATACACCAAAAAAACTATCTATAGTTACAACACGTGGCAGTTAGGAGAAAAAACAAAAATAAACATCTGCGTGTTAAGCTCTACACAATTCTTCATCTAAGAGAGAGAAGAAGTCCATCCACTTCGTTTCAACTTTGACCGGATCTCAGAAAATCAATAGACCCAAACATTAGAAGAACTGTAGTAGCTTCACATCTCGCCCTGGCGAATTAGAAGCAGTCAACCTTATGGCGGGCGAAAGTCATATTTTGGGTTGAAGTCGAACTCAAAATCTGCTAAGATAAGATCTTTTTCTCTATTTTCTGGCTATAGTTTGACAATCTATTGTATTAAGAGTTTGCATTCTTGAGTAATGAGTTTGATTCTTACTTGAGCCGGAAGTTTGATGTTTTTGAACATACGATCATTTGTTTCACACCATAAATGCCAAATAACAATAGTGATAGCCACATTAAAGGGATGATTGTTTGTATACTGCTGATTTTGGCACATATTATCTAGAATGTAGTTGATTTCATAGGAATTTCCAATGTTAATTTTAAGCTTCCGTATAATCTCATCAAGAATTTGTCTCGAATACAAACAATTAAAGAATAAATGATTCCTGTCCTCATTCTGTTTTAGACAGATCACACAAGTTTGGTCAATACTGTTGTTCCATTTGTAAACTCTATCCTTAGTATTCAATTTGTTAAGATAGGCTAATAGAGAGTAGACTGACATTTATGTGCACAATACTTGTCCCAAATAATACTAGTCCACTTATATTATGTATGAATACTCCTGATATGCTTCCATGCTGACTTCATACTGAATAGAACATTGTTGTTCAGTGACCAAACCCAGAAATCCTTTTGTCTATGGTTGTGAATTTTTATGTTATGCACTGTATTGTGTATTTGAGTGGGGATATGCTCAAGATGTTCCTTCCATTTGTTACCAGAAATAAGAGTAGACACTTTCCTATTACGGCCACTGTACACAGCCATGAAATTCCATCCATAATTTTCAACCAAGGAAGATCCATTGAGCCATGGATCGAACTATATATATCAGTGTGCTCACCATTAATATTTTTTCTTTCAATTAGACCTTTACACCATGATCTTGCAATAAGCATGGATTTCCATGTATAAGAGGCATTTTTATCCATAACCACAGTCCAAAAGTTTCTGTTATTACAATATTTGTTATACATCCACTTTGCCCATAATGTTTCACCATTTAAGAAATTTCTTATAAGTTTCATTACAACTGCTTTAGCCACTTCCTCAAATTTACGAATACCAAAGCCACCATCACTTTTATTTTTGCAAACATCCTCCCAACTCATTTTATGGGCTTTAGACTTCCATATGAAGTTAGCACATATAGAATTAATTCTCTTATAAATAGCCACTAGAAAGTGTGTAAATTGCATCCAAAATTATGTCATAGGGAGGATGACAGTTTTAACTAGTTCTACCCTACCACTAATGTTAAGTAGTTTACTATTCCAATGGTTGAATTTTTTATTAATTTTGTCTATTAACCAACCAAAATCTCTAGCTTTAAGTTTACTGTTAGACAAAGGAATTCCAAGATAGACCACTGGAAGACTACCCATCCTAATATTTAATTTGGCAGCAATTTGCTTTTTGTTATTTGCACCTTTGCTGAAATAAACATTAGACTTGTTTTCATTAAGTGCCAAACCAGTAACTTCATAAAGGAGTTGGAAAGTTTGTTGAATTCTCTATGCATTCCTTATTGTAGCTTTAGCCAGGATTAGTATATCATACGCATATAGTAAATGAGTAATCATTGGTTCAACATTGTAAATGGGGATGAAATTACCTTTTAATAGCTCCTTATCAAGTTGAATAGTGAGGAATTCCATAGCAATAGCAAACAAATATGGTGAGAGGGGATCTCGTTGACGTAGTCCCCTCGAGCTCTCAATAAATCCATAAGGAGATCCATTAATTAGCACCGAGAATGAGGGCGTAGACATATACTCATAGATAAGGTTCGCAAATACAATAGGGAACCCCATAGAAATCAGCATATGATGAATAAAATTTCTGCTTATTTTTTCATAGGTCTTATGTAAATCAATTTTCAGACATAGATTGTTAGAATTTTTCGTATTGAATCATCTGACCATTTCATAAGCAAGTAATGAATTCTCCGTAATAACTCTACCCGGAATGAAAGCATTTTGATTGTATGAGATAAGGTCATTCATATAGGTTTTCAGTTTGTTGCATAAAAGGTTGACTAAAATCTTATATGAGACGTTGCATAGAGAAATCGGTCTAAAATCAGACATCTCAATCGCACCAAGTTTTTTTGGGATAAGACAAATAAAAGTATGATTGATTTCTCTAATTATTTTATCTCAGTGAAGAATTCCATTCATAGCATTACAAAGATCTGCATTTATTTTGTCCCAGTGAATTTTTTAGAATTTAGAGTTGATACCATCTGGGCTAGGGGTACTATTATTGTTAATCTGGAACAATGCAGCTTTGATTTCGTCTATTAGAAATGGTTTGCATAAATTTCTTTTAGCATTTTCAGATAGGACTTTCTTACATGTAATGTCTGGAAATTGATTTATGGTCTGAGATGATGCAAATAGGTCCGAGAAGTATTTAATGCCTTCATTTGCTAGTTTTTCTGATGCTGATGACCAATAACAATTGGAATTTAGCACATATTTACTCCTTCGATTAGGGGCCAAAATATTTAATTTGTTATAAAAAAATTAGTTGGCCTATCTCCCTTGACTAAGCAGTTAAACTTCATTCTTTGTTCGCAGTCGATTACAATTTTCCTCATGATGTGATGGATCTGTTCATTTTTCATGATGTACCGATCTGTCAAATTTTGATTTAGAGGATCTTTAACTAGTTGCATATATAAGACATTGGTTTCATCCTTTAATTGTACAGCTGCTGAGTGAATATTGCCTTTACTCTTTGCCCACTTTTTCATTGCAGTTTTTGCAGCCTTCAATTTGCATAATAGTGCATGGAGCAGACCCCATGGAATTCCATTGTCAGAATATCATAGAGGAATGAGTGATAATCTGATTGAGGGTGCCAAGAGTTGTTATATCTGAAAGGTACCCTTTTCCTCGAATTGTTATGTATAATAAGTTTGATATAAATTGGCGAGTGATCACTTAAAGAATGAGAACCAAAATTAATATCAAACCGTTTAAACATATCCATTCTCTATAATTAACAAACACATGATCAATTTTACTATGTATAGAGAAATTCAGCCCTCTTTGCCAAGTAAAATAGTTACCATTAAAATCTGGTGCCATTAAATTAGATGATTGAATGCAATCAACTAAATCTTTATTACCCAATGCAATCAACTAAATGGCTATGTTAAAAAACCCTCATGTCCCAAAGGATGCATATTAGAGAGTTATCTTGCTGAAGAGTGCATGAGGTATTGTGCTAGTTCTGTGAAACAAAACGTTGAAATAGATGAGAAGCATGGTTGTAATGAAGAATTTAAAAATGTGCTTCACATATCGGACGTCCAATCAGTAAAGAAAAACATATTACCATGTCTAATGAAATGCTAAAAATTGCACATCGTTATGTGCTTTTTAATACGACAGAAGTGCAGTCTTATGAGAAGTAAGTGTAATATGATCTACTAAGCTATAATTATACCTTAAATAGTGTAATACTTACAATTTATGTCATCTTTTTATATTTTAGAATGCATATATGGAGGAGCTGAAGCATTTGGATGATCGCTTCATAAAAAATGAAACGTTGCTTTGGAATCAACATTCTGCTACTTTTTGCGATTGGTTTCAAAAAAGGTACGACGTTACTAGTTTGATTTCTGTTATTTTA
This sequence comes from Allium fistulosum, assembly GCA_030737815.1. Lineage (NCBI taxonomy): Eukaryota > Viridiplantae > Streptophyta > Magnoliopsida > Asparagales > Amaryllidaceae > Allium > Allium fistulosum. The sequence goes on along the minus strand of CM060905.1, from coordinate 44,416,268 downwards.
GTGTGTGTGTGTGTGTGTGCTGCCTTACATCGAAAAAGCACATATGCGTACATGATTTTTATAGCCCATTTTAACTTACTATAGGTTGAAGTGGAAATTAAGACAAAAAATCATGTTTCTAAGAAGATAAAGTGGTTATCATTTGGCCCTGAAAGTGATGCAGCGCAACCCATAATTTTCCAAGGCCTAAGTCGTCCACAACATAACGAAGCGGCTATAAGTCTTCCACGACTTAACAAGGCAAGAGATAAAGGGTTACGACCTAACAATGCAACCCAGGCTACGAATTCTGTGAAGAAGTTAAGTGGTTGCAAAGTCTTAAGTCGTTCACGACTTAACTCAAGCGGTCTACGACCTAAGGAAAGTGAAGGCTTAAGTCGTCTACGACCTAAGGAAAATGAAGGCTTAAGTCATCTACGACCTAACGAGTGTGCTGAAGAAGGGAGCTTACGACCCAAAGATAAGTCGCGTACGACCTATGACCTAGTTAGGTCGCATGACATGATGCAGCAGTTTGTCTCTTGAGTCGCTGAATTTTAAGTCGCGGCACCTGTTAACTCGTGAGCATTGATAAATCGTTAGGTTTAAGTCGTATGTCGTGGGAGTTTTGCTGAACCCTATTGCATAAATACGTTGAGTCATTTGTACTTAAGTCGTATGTCGTGATGCTATGTGTTGTAATCTGATAAGTCGTGAACGACTTATAGTACGTCGCCTGTTTTGAGTCGTCTACTTTTGAGTCGTCTATTTTAGGTCGTGGTGTGATAAGTCGGAAACGACTTATGAGTTGTACATTTTCTGTAGCGTGTATTGTAACTTCTATAAATAGGCCGGTGGTGCCATTTGTAATGTTAAGTTGATTTTGAATAAAATTCTTGTTTGATGTCTTTGTGCTTTCATTTAAATTGGTAGTTGAGTGTAATCTCCTATCTCCTCCTTCGGCATTCGAGTGCGCTCGAATCAACGATTGTAGAAGCCGATTCACGGAATCTAGTGCGCTAGATCAACGTGTGAAGAATCATAGATCTTTAAACACGGTATAGTGCGCTATCAACGTGTTTGAGATAGCTTGAATTCGGTATCTTCGGATCAACGAATTTGGCATTTCGGTATCTTTCACTTCATCGATCGCTACTTTCATCGATTACACATTTTGTCATTTCCGCTGCTACACCATTTTTGGTATCAGAGCCTGTTTTAGCTAATCATAGCTAAATTGAGTCTTGGAACCAAGTCAGTTTGAAGAATTTGAAGAGATCACGTCGAGCCGAGCTACCTCATTCAAGTCGAGTTGAAACCGAAGAGTTTGGGAATCGGATTTGTGTTTTGGAAGTTTGGTTGTTCATCGCGTTCATCGCAAATTTGCAACAAAGTGGGAGTTTTCGATCCATTTCTTTTTGGATCAAAGATTGAAACTTGTTTGAACTGGCACGGGGAAGTATTTGCGTGCCAAAGTTTGAAATTGAGTCGGAGCCGAATTAAGAAGAAGCACCGAGACAAGTTGAGTCGTTCAACGCCGAGCCGAGCTATTGAGTTTGAGCCGTGCATTTTTGTTTGAAATTTTCGAAAGTGTGTTGATTTGTTTGATTGGGTAATCATGCCACCGAGAAGAGCTAATTGACATCAAAACGTTGAAGCGTTGTATCGAAGAGAAGAAGCAGAACAGATGGAACAACGTATCAATGAGAAGTTTGACGAAGGCATTGGGAAATTAGAAAAGCTGATGAATGATTTGAATCAAAAGCAAAGGAGGAGATCGCCAGTCTCGAACCATGGAGGAAACCGAGTTTTGCCATCGGTTACGGAAGCGAGAAGGGTATCGCCACAATCTTATTGAGGTAGAAGAGAATCGTCGGTTTCGGTGAGAAGAGAACATCACGAGTATAGAGATGAAGAGAGGAGAACTCCACGGGAGTATGAATTTGAACCATACCATGATGAAGAAAGGCAGAGTAGAAGAGATATGCGAGATCGTTATCGAAGTACATCTGTTTTTGATGAAGAGGGTGATAGATGCAGTGCTCATTATCGAGATCGAGACCAAGGACGAAGTGCATATCGGGTTGTTGAAGATGACCGACGTTGGGAATCAGGGATGAAAACTGAAATTCCTGAATTCAAGGGTGGTATGCAAGCTGAGGAGTTTTTGGATTGGTTGTCTAATGTGGAGGAGATTTTTGACTTCAAGGAAGTTCCAGAACATCGTAGAGTGAAGTTGGTTGCTACAAGGATGAGGGGTAGAGCTTTAGCGTGGTGGTAGCAAACTAAACTTACTCGTGAACGGATGGGGAAGTCGAAGATTGAATCTTGGGAGAAAATGAGGAAATTGATGAAAGCTACATTTTTACCTTACAACTATCAATCACTTATGTACCAGAGGTTGCAAAATCTAAGGCAAGGAACGAAGTCTGTTAACGACTATGCTGATGAATTTTATCAACTCATTGCTAGAAATGATATTGTGGAGACGGAGGAACAGTTGACCGCTAGATTCATTGGGGGATTGAGAATGCAGATTCAGGATATGGTGAATATGTTCGATCCTAGATCTGTGGCGGAAGCACATCAAAAGGCGTTGGCCTGGGAGAAACAGGGACGACGAGGAGGTGGTGTGTTTACTAATTCCAACAATCAAGTGAAGGGCGTTAGTGGAAGTTCTAATGTTTCTAAACCTATCAGTAAACCAGTGGTGAAGGAGGCTGAGAAAGCAAAGGTTAACAACGGTTTCAAATGTTATAATTGTCAAGAAGTTGGTCATAAAAGCAATGAATGTCCGAAGCCGAAGAAACGAACTATGATTGCTGAAATTGAAGATGACGATGTTGATGGAGATTATTCAAGTCCAGTTGAGGAGGATGAACAGGATATTGCGTCAGGAGATGAAGGTTGTAATCTAATGATGAGGAGATCGTGTTTGACACCGAAGCAGGAAGAAGCTAGTTGGTTGAGGAGTAATATCTTTCAGTCGACATGCACTATACTGGGAAAGGTGTGTAAATTTGTGATTGATGCAGGAAGCTGTGACAATATCATTTCAACCGAGGCTGTAACAAAGTTGAAGTTGAAGACAGAGAAGCATCCGAATCCATACAAGTTAGCATGGTTGAGAAAAGGAGGAGAGGTGAAAGTGGATAGACGAGTTCGTGTTCCATTCTCTATTGGGAAGAAATACAAAGACGAAATCTGGTGTGATGTAGTAGAGATGGATGTTTGTCATTTACTTTTGGGAAGACCATGGCAGTATGATCGAGCAGTACAGCATGACGGTCGGACCAATAGCTAAAGTTTTATGTTTGAAGGTACGAAGATTATCTTAGTTCCAAAGAAGAGACAACAAGGAGAAAGTAAGTCGGAAGAGATTGAAGAGCTGAAAACTTTATTATCTTTGAAGGAGTTTGTTAAGGAGGTTGAGGAAGAACCGGAAGTATTCTTGTTGATTGGGCGTGAGAGCAGTGAAGAGGTTGAAATTCCAGAAGAAGTGAAAGCAGTATTGAAAGAATTTGAGGATGTATTTCCAGAGGAGTTACCAAAGGAGTTACCGCCACTGAGAGACATTCAACATCAAATTGATCTTGTTCCGGGAGCAATGTTGCCACATAGACCACATTATCGAATGAGTCCGAAGGAACATGAAGAATTGAGGAGGCAAGTGGAAGAATTGCTTGAACAGGGGCGTGTGCAGGAAAGTTTGAGTCCGTGTGCTGTGCCAGCTTTGTTAGTACCGAAGAAGGACGGAACGTGGAGAATGTGCACTGATAGTCGGGCGTTGAATAAGATTACAGTGAGATACAGATTTCCTATGCCGAGACTTGATGACCTGTTGGATCAATTGAGCGGAGCTACTATCTTTTCGAAGATTGATTTGAAGAGCGGATATCATCAAATTCGTATCAGACCAGGTGATGAGTGGAAGACTGCTTTTAAAACCAGGGAGGGTCTATACGAATGGTTGGTAATGCCATTTGGCTTATCAAATGCGCCGGGTACTTTCATGAGGGTGATGAATCAGATCTTCAGACCATTTGTTGGGAAATTCGTGGTGGTGTATTTCAATGATATTCTGATATATAGTGGAAGTCCAGAGGAACATTTGAATCATCTTAGAGAGGTGTTGATGGTACTGCGACAAGAACAATTTTATGCTGCAACGAAGAAATGCGTGTTCATGACGCATAGTGTTCTATTCCTGGGGTATGTTGTATCGGGAGAAGGAATACCGGTGGACCAAAGTAAAATTGAAGCTATCAGAGATTGGCCGCAACCCAAGACGATAATGGAGGTTCGGAGTTTTCACGGGTTGGCTTCATTTTATCGGAGGTTTATTCCACACTTTAGTAGTGTGATGGCACCTGTTACAGATTGTATGAAGGGTAAACAGTTTTCATGGTCAGAGGAAGCAGGGAATGCTTTTGGGAAGATCAAGGAGTTGCTGACGTCTGCACCAATCCTAGTATTACCAGATTTTCAGTTAGTGTTTGAACTACATACTGGTGCATCCAAGGTTGGAATTGGAGGAGTGTTGTGTCAGAAGGGACGTCCAATCGCATATTTTAGTGAGAAGTTGTCAGGAGCAAAGATGAGATACAGTACATATGATGTGGAATTTTATGCTGTTGTGCAAGCCATTAAACACTGGAGACACTATCTATTTCAGAAAGAGTTTGTTCTTTACACTGATCATGAGGCGTTGAAACATTTACAAGGGCAAGACATGATTTCCGCGAGACATGCATCATGGATTGCATATCTGCAACAGTTTACGTTTGTTGTGAAACACAAATCGGGAGTGACAAATCGTGTTGCGGATGCATTAATTCGAAGGAATCATTTGTTGACAACAATGAAGGTTGAAGTTACAGGGTTTGATGTATTACCAGAATTATTTGTCGATGATCCTTACTTTGCGAAGTTTGTTGATGAAATCAAGGAGGGAAAGACAGATGAGTTTATAATGGTAGACGGTTTTCTGTTCAAAGGAAATCGATTGTGTATACCTGATTGTAGTTTGAGAATGAAAATTGTGAAAGAGCTACATGAAGAAGGCCACGTGGGTAGAGACTGTACACTACAACTGATTTCTCAGTCTTACTTTTGGCCATCAATGAGGAAAGAAGTGGAAAGGTTTGTGGAGCGATGTCATATCTGTCAGGTTTCGAAAGGAACTGCGACCAATGCTGGATTATATATGCCGTTACCTGTACCAACTAAACCTTGGGTTGATGTGAGTATGGACTTTGTGTTGGGATTGCCGAGAACACAGCGTGGGAACGATTCCATTTATGTGGTGGTTGACCGATTTTCGAAAATGGCACATTTTATTGCTTGCAAGAAAACGACGGATGCTGTTCATGTCGCTCAGTTATTTTTCAAAGAAATCTATCGACTTCATGGATTGCCCGAATCTATTGTGTCGGATAGGGATACTCGTTTTCTGAGTCATTTTTGGCTAAGTTTGTGGAAGATGGTCGGAACGAAGCTGAATTTTAGTAGCGCTTACCATCCGCAAACTGATGGGCAAACGGAGGTGGTTAACAGATCGCTGGGGAATTTATTGCGATGTCTGGTGAAAGATAATCTGAAAAGCTGGTATGTGAAATTATGCCAAGCAGAGTTCGCTCATAATCATGCGGTAAATCGTAGCACAGGTTTCAGTCCATTCCAGGTCGTGTATTCAAACTTGCCAAAGGAACCGTTGGACTTAACGGTAGTACCACAACCGAAGGGGACGGTAAAACGAGCTGTTGATTTTGTTGATGGATTAACTGAATGTCATAAAATCGTTCAGGGACGATTGGAGAAGGCGAATGAGAAGTATAAAAGGTCCGCAGACTTGAAACGAAGAAATGTTGAGTTTAATGAAGGAGATTTGGTATATGCTGTGTTAACAAAGGACCGTTTCCAGTGGGCGCTTATAACAAGTTGAAAGCTAGAAAAATTGGTCCTGTAGAAGTCGTGAAACGGATTAATGAAAATGCTTATAAGTTGAAGCTGCCGGAGGATGTGTACACGTCTGACGTATTCAATGTTAAGCATCTCGTACCTTATCATGGGGATAAACAATCCGATGCGGAAGAGCTTACAAATTCGAGGACGAATTTTTCTCAACCTAGGGAGGATGATGCAGCGCAACCCATAATTTTCCAAGGCCTAAGTCGTCCATGACATAACGAAGCGGCTATAAGTCGTCCACGACTTAACAAGGCAAGAGATAAAGGGTTACGACCTAACAATGCAACCCAGGCTACGAATTTTGTGAAGAAGTTAAGTGGTTGCAAAGTCTTAAGTCGTTCACGACTTAACTCAAGCGGTCTACGACCTAAGGAAAGTGAAGGCTTAAGTCGTCTACGACCTAAGGAAAATGAAGGCTTAAGTCGTCTACGACCTAACGAGTGTGCTGAAGAAGGGAGCTCACGACCCAAAGATAAGTCGCGTACGACCTATGACCTAGTTAGGTCGCGTGACATGATGCAGCAGTTTGTCTCTTGAGTCGCTGAATTTTAAGTCGCGGCACCTGTTAACTCGTGAGCATTGATAAGTCCTTAGGTTTAAGTCGTATGTCGTGGGAGTTTTGCTGAACCCTGTTGCATAAATACGTTGAGTCATTTGTACTTAAGTTGTATGTCGTGATGCTATGTGTTGTAATCTGATAAGTCGTGAACGACTCATAGTACTTCGCCTGTTTTGAGTCGTCTACTTTTGAGTCGTCTATTTTAGGTCGTGGTGTGATAAGTCGGAAACGACTTATGAGTTGTACATTTTCTGTGGCGTGTGTTGTAACTTCTATAAATAGGCCGGTGGTGCCATTTGTAATGGTAAGTTGATTTTGAATAAAATTCTTGTTTGATTGCTTTGTGCTTTCATTTAAATTGGTAGTTGAGTGTAATCTCCTATCTCCTCCTTCGGCATTCGAGTGCGCTCGAATCAACGATCGTAGAAGCCAATTCACGGAATCTAGTGCGCTAGATCAACGTGTGAAGAATCGTAGATCTTTAAACACGGTATAGTGCGCTATCAACGTGTTTGAGATAGCTTGAATTCGGTATCTTCGGATCAACGAATTTGGCATTTTGGTATCTTTCACTTCATCGATCGCTACTTTCATCGATTACACATTTTGTCATTTCTGCTGCTGCACCAGAAAGGCAAGTGGCTACATATACTGGTTATATTATAAATGGATGTAGATTTCATACCCAATATGTCGAAAGGTCAACTCAAAACAGTGGTATAATGATTGAGGCAAATAGCATGAGTGATTCACATTTAAATATTAGTATAACTTCATAGGCATACTTTGGTATTCTTCAAGAAATTATTGTGCTAGACTATCATATTATGCAAATTCCTATGTTTAAATGTGCCTGAGCTAATATTGATCGTGGTGTTAAGATGGAAGATGGTTTTATATTAGCTAATCTCCATCAATTTCAAAACCAATTCCAGAATGATCCTTTTCTTTTAGCTTCACAAGCTAGACAAGTTTTTTACTCAAGAGATTCTGATGCCTCTAACTGGTATGTTGTATTGAAACCATCGGCTAGAGGATTTCTTGAATTAAAAATGCGCAACGAGGATACCAATATAAGTTGTCAACCTTTGGATATAATCAATCCTCGATGAAGCTTTGAAAGATGATGATGGCTTCGAAAGAAAGGGTCATGAAGGCATACTAGTGTGGCTTCTCTTATTTCCATTGTGCGGGTAATTTTTTATTTTAGCAATTTCAAAACTTAATAATCCAAATTCATTATGCATGGGTACGATGTTGTTTTGTTCATTCAACTTACGCATAAGAAGTTTGTTTATTTTTTATATGTTTAGTTACTCATGTTGTTTTTTGCAAAAATAAGTAAATAAATTTTTGTGTTATCTTTGTCATATCAAACCGTCAATGCATACTGATTTTGGAATATGATTTTTAAGCAGCGGTGAAAATAATTTTTCTCACATTTCATTTTGATCACACAGTTGCACGTGTATATTGTTATCCCGCCTTTTGGCAAGGCCGTGACACCAAGAAGTTAACTAAAAACCGAAGACAGTTTGTCTCGGAGATCGGTTATGCACAGGTCCACTATGGATAATGGTAAATTTTTCCCAAGTTCGAATTAAGCTACAATTGATATGACACGACAAACAATGCTATGAAAGGCAAGGTTCCAAATTTCAAGTCAACTGGAGTTTGTATGCTTAAGTAATGGATCGATCAAGTTCCATGAGAAGCACGTTTAATTCATATCCATCTATTTCGTATCCATCACCTTGCAACCATCCTATTCATATCCATCGGCCCACAAGCATCCGTTCGTATCCATCCATCAAGGCCCTTCAGTTCGTATCCATCACGCATAAGTGGCATGTTTCGTATCGATCACTCACTTGATCGATACGAAGGAAAGAGCTAAAGATCGATACGAAGAGCATACACAAGGATGGACATGAAGAACAGTCCCCAGGATCGATACGAAGAAACCAACAGAAAGCATCGATACGAAGCGGCCTCCAGCCATCGATACGAAGCGGCTTCCAGCCATCGATACGAAGTGGCCTACGATCATCGATGCGAACAAAGCCTCTCATAATTGATACGAAGAAGGCATAGTCAAGTGAAGGAAGCGGTCGCTCGGCATGAAATGTGGATCTCCCCTGAACCATCGCTCCATGTCATCGCTTCGATACGCAGAGGACCGATATGCATATCAATCGGTACGAAGGTATCGATATGCACGGTTCAGCTAACTACAAACCCAACCTTGGATCGATCATAGCTCACAATCTACAAGTCTAAATAACACCAAATTTTCACAGGAGCTTGCGTGCCACCTCAAGAATGTCCTTGATCGATCTCAGGCCAAATGGAGGTGTTTTTGATCGATACAAAATGTACACGTATCAATCAGGGATCGATCCCAATCTACCTCGGATCGATCATGTGGGCCCACCCACGTGTGAGAAGGAGTACTCCGAGATCTAAGTCAGATTTTTCCAGCCTATGCCTACAAATAGCAACCATATGCTTTTAGAAAATGGACTTTTGGCTTCTCTACGCTGATATTCTGCCGAAATCAATATTATACTTCAGTTGTACTGTTGTATTTCCTGTAATCAGCAAGTCAAATTCAATAAATATCAATCATTTCATAGTGGATGTGGGTAATACGCCGAACCACTCTAAATTTGTGTGTTTCTGCACTTTTTCTTATCTATTGATTGGTGTGTTTGTTAGATCTGCCTCATTTTACATTTACTTTCTTCATCTTATCTCTTCAAACACATCCGAAGAGTGTTGTGCCCAATTTTAGTACAAACACTTTGTTGCTTTCACTGAGAAAACCCAGCTTTTCTCCTACTCATTGGATCTACTGCCGATATTGGATTGCAAGAATCTAAGGAGAAGATCCAGATCTCAAGCTTAGAAGTTCTTCCATCCTATTCAGATTTTCGCCAAGTCTAGGAGAGAACTTCGCTATTCACCATGGTCGCTACTAGGACTACCTCAACTGCTGCAGATCCAAAAGGACGGTATAGGCAGAACACCGCACAACTTCCCTCTGCAGACCAAAACACTACTGGACCTTCGGATCCACAAGGCCCTGTCACCAGGGAGGAGTTTCAGCTATTGGTGCAAGAGCTGACTCAAAGCCGCCAGCAGCTTACCCATCAGCTCCGTGCCAATGCGGAGTTAACCAATCGGCTGAACCGTGAAAGGCGAAGGAGATCCAGAAGGGATGAGGTTTCCTACTCATCTACTGAAAGCTCGGCTTCTTCTGATTACAATCATAGATCCACGCGCCCATGGCTAGATGGAAGCTATACACAAGCTACCGAACATCAGCGCACTTTGAATCTTGGGCAAGTGAGAGTTGGTCTGTCAACCAGCTACCAAACCGGACCCTCCTCCCGAGGAGGGAAGGTTCCTTATCACACTACTGACAACCACGCTGCTGCCACTGTCATTGAGTTGGGAGCGAACACTCGAAACCGAATGGATCCGAACCATCGCCAACGTGATCATACTCTAGAGCCTTATGTTCCTGAAGACCTAGAGCTAAGGAGGCAAGGTATGGACCGTCGACCGCACCCGGCCCATCCTTGCATTGTGGAACCCGACCATACCTTGGCCCAGCATGCCCAAAATGTCCAAATGCCAGACATCCCGACAATAATCCGCCAGATGATCCGTTAAAGCCAAGGCCTCACCAATGACGACTGGGAAACCTCCCAGAGTCATACCCCTTTCACCGATGACATCCTCTACGCTGAACCACCTCGGTGATTCAGAATGCCAACTCTACCTGTTTATGAAGGGAGCTATGACCCTAACCAGCATATTTTAAAGTATGAATGGTTGATGAACGCCGCACGGGCTGATGATGTGGCCAATGTCGAAGTTTCCCAATCTCCCAAGGGGGCATGTGACTATGTGATTTACTCGCCTACCACACCGATCTATTTCATGTTTCGACCAGTTGGCTACGAAGTTTGTTGAGCAGTTTCGCATGCATGTCACAAGGCCCAAAGATGTTAATACCTTGTCCAGTGTCACTCAAGCTTCCGGAGAGACACTCAGATGTTACCTGGAGAGGTTCCATGCTGCATGCGCTGAGATTAGTAACTCTAATGACAATTCCATTCTGATGGCATCGACTAAGGGAATTGATCCTGATTCTGAATTTGGCAACTGGTTGGCCGAAAAACCCCATGCATCATTGGACCATTTCTATTCCAAGGCGGCTCAGTTCTTGAGAAGAGAGGATGCGAAACAGTCTAGGAAAAAGGATGACGTAAGTCCCAGTGTGGAAGGAATCCAAAGCAATGTCGCTGTGAAACAAACCGGGGAGAGTTCCGGAAAGGTGTAGTTAAATATACAGAATAAGCAAAATCAATAGAAAGGCGATGGAAATCAGGGTAAAAAGCGGGATCAGAATCACGGACCACGACATAGAGCTCCCATGTTTGACACTTATACTCCTTTAAATACATCCCTGGAAAATGTGTGTTTGCGAACTTGTAATACTATCCAATATAAGAAACCTGCTCCAAAGTAATCATCAGAAAAACAGATTCAGACTGGGAAGTTTTGTAGATTTCACGATAGTTATTGCCACAACATGAACGAGTGTCATCATCTACAGGATATTATCAAGAAATTGATCCGAGAAAGAAAGTTGGAGCAGTTCATTCGGGCGCCGCAGGTTGGAGGTGCGGGCCCATCAAATCAAAATCGAATACCGAATCAGGTTAGACTGGAGGAACCCACACGTACCCACGGGAGGTTAGTGATTAACACTATTAGTGGTGGTCCCCATCCAACGGATCAGAGCCAGAGGGAAATGGAGTCGTATGCCAGCTCTATTAGGCATGCGAGCTTCAAATGTTGTAGTGACTTGGAAAACGGGGCTCCGGCCAAACAACAGAAAACGATGATAGATGACATCGTATTCCGAGACAGGGATGCCGATAGAGTCAAAGCCCCCACCACTGATCCACTAGTCATTTCAGCTCAGATAGGTCTTGCTTGAATGAAGAGGATCTTAGTGAACAGTGGAAGTTCAGTGAACATACTCTTTAAGCGAGCCTATGACCAAATGAAGATGGAAGCGAAAAATTTGAAGCCTTGTCAGTCTCGTATTCATGGCTTCAATGGAAGTGCGACTATACCCACTGGGATGGTGGAGCTACCAGTGGAGTTGGAAGTTGGAGAGCGCCGGAGAGTCCGAATATTGCAGTTTATTGTCTTGGATATTGACTCACCGTACAACGCTTTCTTGGGCCGACCGGCGCTAGCTGAGTTCAGGGCTGCTATCGCCCCTTGGTGTCTAACTTTGAAATTCCCTACCGACAATAGAGTCGGAGTTGTTTAGGGAGACCAGGCTGCTGGACGGGCCTGTTATGTTGCTGAGCTGCGAGAGGCGTAGCGGAAAGAGAAGAGAAAGGGCGTAGAGGAATCTCTCTGCGTCCACTTTGCGGATAATTGACAATTAACGCCTGGGCCAAGGCCCGGGTACCATAACCAATTCCCGAGAGATCTTAACTCAAGAGATACTGAAAGCGAGGACGAAGTCAAAGACAATCAGGCTTCCCGGCAGAGCTGACGATTGATGTTCCGATCGATAATGATGATGATTCTAGAATGGTAAAGATTGGATCTCAGCTAAGCCAACAGATGAAGGAGGAATTGGTTGAATTTCTCTGGGCAAACCTCGACGTGTTTGCCTAGACGCACTTTGATATGTGTGGAATCTCGTCGGACATTGCGAGCCACACATTGAATATTGACCCACGGCATGTCCCGGTCAAGCAAAAAAGGCATGGTATGGATCTAGAGAGATCTGCCGACCTGAAGGAAGAGGTAGATAAACTCAGGTTGAACGGGTTTATCCTAGATGCGTTATATCCAGAATGGGTGTCCAACCCTATACTTGTCAGGAAACCTAACGGAAAATGTAGAACTTGCGTCGACTACTCAAACTTGAAAAAGCTTGCCCTAAGGACAGTTTTCCACTTCCTTGGATTGATCAACTTATAGATTCAACAGCTAGACACGAACTCTTATCCTTCATGGATGCATATTCCGGCTACAATCAGATTTCCATGCACCTGCCCGATTAGGAGCATACCGGCTTCGTCACCGATTTGGGATTTACTGCTACAAAGTCATGCCATTTGGACTCAAGAATGCTGGAGCAACTTACCAACGGCTAGTTAATCGAATGTTTGCTGACCAGATCGGAAAAACTATGGAGGTATATGTGGACGACATGCTCGTAAAGTCATGATTCTCCACCAATCATATCAAAGACCTAGAAACGATGTTCAACATCCTCCAAGGGTACAAAATGAAACTCAATCCGTTGAAGTGTCACTTTGGGGTCGCGGCTGGAAAGTTCCTTGGATTCATCGTCAATGCTCAGGGAATCGAAGCCAATCCCGAGAAGATATGGGCAATTAGAAACCTTGAGACTCCAAGGACTATAAAGCAAGTTCAGAGCCTCAACGGGAAGGTAGCAGCACTGAGCAGGTTCATTTCAAAATCCATCGGCAAATGCATTCCCTTCTTTGATCTAATCAGAAAAGGTAAACGGAACTTTGAATGGACTATAGAGTGTGAAGGCGCATTCCGGACACTGGTTCAACACCTATCCACACCACCCATTTTGTCAAAGCCTATTGATCACGAGAGATTGCATCTACTTGGCGGTGTCAGAAAATGCAATCAGTGCTGCTTTAATTCAGGAGGAGGACCGGATACAACGGTCGGTCTATTACATCAGCAAATTACTGACCGGAGCGGAGAGAAATTATCTGAAGTTGGAGAAATTAGCTTACTATCTTATCATTCCCTCGAGGAAGCTCCACTCGTATTTCCAGGCTCATCCTATCATTATCTAAACCGACCAGCCGTTACAACGGGTCCTTGCGCGGCCTGAGATGTTTGGTCGGTTACTCAAGTGGAATATCGAGCTGAGTCTTCGACATCACTTACTCGCCGAGACGAACTATTCAAGGAAAGTCCTAGCAGACTTCATCGCCGAATTCACTATCCCGGAGGACTTGCCCGAAACCAGTGAATCTCCCAAATATGTCTGGAAACTACATACTGATGGTGTGTCAAATGACCATTGCTCAGGCGCTGGGGTTGTACTCGAAATTCCTGAAGGCCGATCTATATACTATGCTTTGAAGTTCGATTTCTATGCGACCAACAACGAGGCCGAATATGAAGCCCTACTCGCCGGACTAAGGCTTGCCAAAGATTTAAGAATTATTTCTGTGGAGATTTACTGCGATTCACAATTGGTCATGTGCCAAGTTCGGGGGGAATACCAGGCCAAAGACTGGAGACTGGCTGCTTATCTTGCTCGGGTCCAGGAAATATTGAATCAGTTCGATTATTGTGCCATCTATTGCATACCCCAGAACACAATCAGAAGGCCGATTCCTTGGCAAAGTTAGCCAGCACCGGTGAGGCACAGTAAATGGGACTCGTTCCCATTGAGACATTATCTTCCCCGAGTATTGATCAAATGGAGACCAACTGGGTTCTTGAAGCCGTACCTGATAAGGAATCATGGATAACTCCGTTCTGGAACTATCTCGAGCATGGGACCCTGCTAGAGCGCAGGAGTGAGAAAAGACAAGTTCTTCGAAAGGCTTCGCGGTTCACTATTCAGAATGGAGTCATGTATAGAAGAGGGTACTATGTTCCTTTGATCCAATGTATCACCCACGATGAAATCAAACGAGTATTACATGATGTGCACGAAGGAGAATGTGGTGATCACACTGGGAGGCAAGCTCTTGCTAAGAAAGTACTTCTATACGGTTATTATTGGCCGACTGTAAATCACGACACATCAGATTATGCCAGGAAATGTGATAGATGTCAGAAACATGCTCGGATTCCAAGAGCCCCGCCTACCAAAATAACTTGAATGGTCAGTCCATGGCCGTTCGCAGTATGGAGCATCGACATTATTGGGTCTCTACCTCTAGCTAAAGGTGCACGAAGTACGCCATCGTTGCAGTTGATTACTTTACCAAATGGGTGGAAACCGAACCCCTTGCTACTATCACAACAAAGAAAGTGATCAACTTTGTGGTACGCAACATTATCTGTCGATTTGGTCTCCCACATACCATCATCACTGATAATGGAGCCCAATTCGATAGTGTCGAGTTCAAGAATTTCTGTCAGTGATTCCATATCCAAAAGAAGTTCTCTGCAGTTGCACACCCTCAAGCGAATGGATAGGTCGAAGCTGTTAATAAAGTTATAAAGTCCATTTTGAGGAAACGACTGGAAAAAGCCGGGGGCAAATGGGTCGATGATCTTCCTATGGCCCTATGGGCTTATCAAACAACCCACAAGTCTGCGACCGGCCACACCCCATTTTCACTTTCCTACGGTTCAAAAGTCGTTATTCCAGTTGAGTTGGAAGTGCCTTCTCATCACCTGACATATTATGATTCGAAGACAAATGCTATATTGCTTTTCGAATCTCTGGACTTACTAGATGAGAAGCGTGAAGAGGCTAATTTGAGGGCAGCCGCGCACCGAAGTCGAGTCGCCCAATTGTACAATGCTAAGGTTCGACCCCGAACCTTTGAACTTGGCGATCTCGTGCTTAAGAGGATTTACCTAGTCCCTTCGCATATGAAACCTACGTGGGAAGGACCGTATGTTGTTTAACGAAGACTCGGAAAAGGTACGTTTTAATTATCGACCGTTGATGGTCTCACTTTGCCGAGAGCTTGGAACAGCGAGAGTCTTCGTTGCTACTACACATAACAGGCTTTATTTATTCATTCGGTATGCTTTTCATCTGCAATTTGTTTATGCATTTCGAAATTTGAACTTGTAATAAGGCAATTGACTTTGCCATATTTTCTTATTTCAGCAATAAAATGCAATCTTTTCAAGCCAGAGTAGTGGTTCTTAAAATGCATCATACGACCACCACAATGCACGAAGAGTTAAGTTCCATCCTATGGTGGAACTTGTTCAAATAGGGAGTGATTGTGGTACGACCGATCACTCGCTAAGTGAAACCCAAGCTCGGGGGCAAGCCATCACATTAAAGCCAAAAAGGATTGGTGCACGACAATCCTCTAACTCCGGCTCCCAGAGTGCAAGCTGGAGTATAAACTTACAAATATGGGCTCGAAGAGGGTGGATCCGTCCACCTAACGACTTCGCCCGTGTTTAATCCAAGTCCAAGGAGGATGGATCCGTCCGTCTAACGACCTCACTTGTTAACTCAGGGTGGATGTGACCTGATCGTCCACGATCTTGATGAATCTATCATTCCCAGAGTGCGAACGAAATCCTAAAACTCTAAACGGATGTAATCGACCGTCTATTGACCAACTCCAGATACCCAGAGCTCGAACTGGATTATAAACATCAAAATGGGTGTAACCGACCACCCATCGACTAACTCTAAGTCCCCAGAGCGTGGGCTAGAGTATAACCGGGTGTGAACCGACCGCCCGCGAGACAACTCTAAGTCCCTAGAGTACGGACCGGAGTATAAACACAAATTGGGTGTGATTGATCACCCACAAATCAATTTAAGTCCCCAGAGTGCGGACAAAATTCTAAATATCAAACAGGTGTGACTGACCGCCCGTGAAATAACTTAAGTCCCCAGAGCGCGGATATACCTTTAAACACTAAACGGCGTGACCAATCCCCGACATATAAGTGCAATCTCCAAAGTGTGGATACGATTACCAATAGATGGGTGAGTTAGATCTGACCAGTCGAACTCGTCTCGTTTCAACTTCGTTTCAACTAAGTTGAGCTCAATTTATCGAAGGCGGAAAGCAACTGCCGACCGACCATTTCAATTTATCCCCGGGACTGAGGGCAAAACTTAAGTACCAGCTACCGATCGAGATATTTCAACATCGGGACTCGACTTAGTGTTCGGTTGTGACCCGAAGCCATAATGTTGGGACTTAACAACCGAACTCAGGTCCGATTCAAAAACTGAAGCCGCACAAGTACATTGAATCAAAATTTGAGCGCTAAAACACTTAAGCAAATAAACACAAAATTATGCTGAAAACAAAATGAAATTTTATTTCAACTATTCTTTGAAAGGGAAGGATAAGTACAAAAATTATTCCAAGAATCCCTAGCAGCATGGGTCGAACCCGCATCTATACACGGCCTACAGGAAGCAAAAAACAATTCCTGTCTATCTACCAAAAAACGGAACAAGAAGACATGTCTATTCCCTTAGTTTTTTCTTCCTCCTCCTCGACGTCGACCCATTGGAGCTACCACTCGGATGCCTCTTCGAGCCTTTGCCTTTTGGTGGTTGGTCTTCAGCCGGAGGAATTATGGTAGTCTTTTCCTCCGAACTCACGGGAATTGGAATACTTTCTGATATGGAGTCGGAGGAATAGGAACACTCTCGATGTAGGAAGACGAGAGAGGCGTGCCAGTATCGACAACTACACCATCGGGAGAAATTATTCACAGAGGAGCTGGGCCAAGACCCGCCATACCACCTCCAATACCACTGGCCTGTGCGGTTGCTTCCATCTCGATGTTAATCTCTGTCATTATCTCTTCCTCATGAATTATGTCAGCGTCCACGGGGATGTTGCTAGTTAGGTCGAATGAGCTGGCTGTGGATGCGCCTTCGCCCATGATGAATGGCCGGTCGGTAAGTGGGTCACTTTGATGACCAAGGAGCTCTTCC
Source organism: Allium fistulosum (assembly GCA_030737815.1). NCBI lineage: Eukaryota > Viridiplantae > Streptophyta > Magnoliopsida > Asparagales > Amaryllidaceae > Allium > Allium fistulosum. Next base: position 44,399,052 of record CM060905.1, on the reverse strand, counting down.
ATTATCTGTTCATAAAAAATAAAAGCGCTCCCCTACACTCCCTCAGTTGGTGCAATGGCCGTTGTTGTGTCTCCATCATAAGGGCCTCCTGCTCATGATGCTGCGGTTGGGTCACAGGGGACATGGCCGGTGCAGCTCCCATCGTTGGATGAAAATAAGAAAAAATATTAGTGACTTCTACTGATAATACTCCAAACTTGGAATGAATTCAAGAAGTGTTCAGAATACCTTCCTAAGATTCGCTCGTGGGTGGAGCCGGAGCAGCTTCAGGGACGTGCTCGCGAGCTGGAGACAATTGCTGTTTGTACTAAAACTGGGCACAACACTCTTCAGATGTGTTTGAAGAGATAAAATGAAGAAAATAAATGTAAAATGAAGCAGATCTAACAAACACATCAATTAAACAGATAAGAAAATGCACAGAAACACACGGATTTAGAGTGGTTTGGCGTATTGCCTACGTCCACTATGAAATTCATGACTTTATTGATGTTTCTTCGATGATTACAACTGATATCAGCGAATAACAGTAGATTAAAATGGATTACAGTAGTGAAATTCGAGTATAGCAGTAGCTTTGAAGTGCAAAAGTGTTTCCGGCAGAGTCTGGACGTCAAAGAGCCAAAAGATCCTTTTTTTTGTAGGCTCTGAGGTGCTATTTATAGGCGTAGGAGGCAAATATCGCGCTCAGATCTCGGGAGACTTCTTTTGGCACGTGGTGGGCCCACGCGATCGATCCCAGGCGATTTCGAGTCGATCCGTGATCGAAACGAACGAATTTTGTATCGATCAAGACTTGCTCCAATTGAGTCGAAATTTGGCAGGAACATTCTTTATGTTGTACGTAAGCTCCTGTGAAAATTTCATAGCATTTGGACTTGTAGATCATGAGACATGATCGATGCAAATTGGAGTTTTTCTATCCGTGATCGATACAAACGAATTTCGTATCGATCAAGACTTGCTCCAATCGAGTCGAAATTTGACAGGAACATTCTTATGTTGTACGTAAGCTTCTGTGAAAATTTCATAGCATTTGGACTTGTAGATCATGAGACATGATCGATGCAAAAGTGTTTGTACCAAAATTGGGCACAACACTCTTCGGATGTGTTTGAAGAGATAAAATGAAGAAAATAAATGTAAAATGAAGCAGATCTAACAAACACATCAATTAAACAGATAAGAAAATGCACAGAAACACACGGATTTAGAGTGGTTCGGCGTATTACCTACATCCACTATGAAATTGATGACTTTATTGATGTTTCTTCGATGATTACAACTGATTTCAGCGAATAACAGCAGATTACAATGGATTACAGTAGTGAAATTCGAGTATAGCAGCAGCTTTGAAGTGCAAAAGTGTTTCCGGCAGAGTTTGGACGTCAGAGCCAAAAGATCCTTTTCTGTAGGCTCTGTGGTGCTATTTATTGGCGTAGGAGGCAAATATCTCGCTCAGATCTTGAAATACTTCTTCTGGCACGTGGGTGGGCCCACGCGATCGATCCCAGGCGATTTCGAGTCGATCCATGATCGATATGAACGAATTTCGTATTGATCAAACCTTGCTCCAATCGAGTCGAAATTTGGCAGGAACATTCTTTATGTTGTATGTAAGCTCCTGTGAGAATTTCATAGCATTTGGACTTGTAGATCATGAGATATGATCGATGCTGAAATTCTATAGTATGGTGGATCGATTATACAAATGAAAAGTATATGACTAATTTAAACTATATTGTATAAATATTAAAATATGAAAATAAGAATAATCACACCAGGGATTTTATACTAGTTCGGACCTCCCATCCTACGTCCAGTCCCGAAGCTCCTCTTCGGAATTTCCTTTTACCGAATAACCCTCACTTCACCCGGAGGAACAGGTTTACAATAGCAGAGTTTCTTTGTCAACTATGTGTTCTCTATTACACGAATTTTGACTATATAGTACAAATGCTTCCAATATATATATCTAGAGATTGTTGTCTATGAGGAACTGTATATTTGGAAGTGTAGAGTACAAGTATAGATTGCTAGAGATCAAGAATATATCAGAGTATAGGAGTAGAAAGCGCAAGTAAGTCAGGTGAAATCTTCTCTTGAATTCCTGATGTTATTTATAGCAGTAGAGAGATCCTTTGTGTAGTTGCATCTGTTAGTAAGTGCTCTAAGGTCGCTTCTAATGGTGATGAAGAGTTGCAATGAAGAGGAGTGATCGTGTCCTTTCAATTGTGACAGTTGTATTTTGAATATACACAACCGAGTTCAAAATCAGACGTCTGGAAAATGTTTCAGACGTCTGGTTCTCATATATTTTTTGTATATGGTTGCTTTCAGACGTCTGAGTATATTAACCAGACGTTTGATTCTGTCTGATTTGCGAACCATAGAATTTAGTCAGATGTTTGGTTAGTGCACTCAAACGTCTAGATTTGTGTATGTTGCTTTTCCTGTGCCTGTATCATTCCTTTTCCAATTCTCTCGACTTGTAGCCTTTTGATACTTCTTCTGAGTCTTGTTCTTGTCTCTTTGGTGATGTTACTTTATCAATTACCTGTAAATATAGATATATATGCATATTTGATTTTCATTGTATAGTTGTTATCATCGAAACCATAGAATTGATTTCCTAACAATCTCCCCCTTTTTGATGATGACAACTATTCAATGTACTTATATATAGATTATAAATCTCCCCCTGAATATGTGCTTATTTTGATTGTTTTATGATTATACTTATATTTCTTCCCTTTTGGCATTATCAAAAAGAAATATAAAATTGAAGCCAATTGTCAAAAAGGAAATTTCATTAAACTTGAAGAGTGATTACAAACATAGATTCCTACAAAATTTGATATTCCAAAAAAAAACTAAAGTCTATGATCCCCAAAATCTATGATTCCTTTGGAGAAGATTTATTTTGATCATCTTCCTTTGGTTCTTCTTTTTCAAAAGTGCTAGCCTTTATAGGAGATGTCAAAGCTTCTTTGAGAGGTTCATCCTCAGAGAGTTTTGAATGTTTTGCGGGAGGAGAAGATATTGGGGTTGGCCAATCTTCAGATGGTGGTGTTGGACCGCGAACCCGTTGTAGTACTTCTTTAAGAACCGACAAGACAGTGGAAAGGGATTCTTCAACAGTGGCTAAGCGCGTAGGAAATGATATTTCGAAGCTGTCAATTCGCTTAGCCAAAAGCTTTTGATTTTGAGATAGAATTTGTTGATTTCGAAGAGTGAGATCTCGAACGCTTTCATTTGGATTTGTATCTGTTCGAGTCTCCATAATTTCATCTTGTCCCGGATAATCAAATGGTGTGGGAGGAGGAGGAGTGGCTTCTCGATGTTGTTCCTTCTCTTGGGATGGATCAATGTGAGGTTGAGGAGGAGGCTCAACTCTTCTAGATTGATGATTGTGTGTCCAATCTTCGAAAGACATGAATTCTAGAGGGATTTCGGGTATATGCATCAGAGAGAAGAATTTGGTGGAAGCATACTTAGGCGAGATTTCTTCGAATGTCGATAGGTAGGATGGAATGTTATGTGCATGAAGAAGTCTCATAATATAGGTTGGGTAAATAATTGACGGCCTTGATCGAGTCCAAAAATGCTTTAGCTCGTCGAAGATGAATTTGGCCCAATTTACTCTTGTTCCACTAAATAGAACGTATAGGGCTTTGTCCTCCCAAATTTGATGAGTTATATTGTTCCGTGGCTTGAAGCGCATATCCGGAATGTTGTATAAATCTTCCCCTGTGTCAGAGAGTGTTCGACCTATTATTCTTGTAGTTAATCTAATCGTGTTCCCATATACACTAAACCAGAGCCAGTTATCCTCATTTTCAGTGTTCCACACTGAAGTACTGTCTAAATTCGCATAGAATAAAAATATGGCTAATTGGTCTATTTGGACATCATTAGGAGTAAAATAAATTAGGGTTTCCAACCCGGCATTTTCACATAGTTCATCAAGATCATACATAGGGAATTTAAGGAGATTGTAGAATGGACCTATGTGGAGTTTTTTCTTTTGGATGTCTTCATACCTTTTGATGGAATGCGACGCTTTATTCATCCACCTTTCATCTGTTCATCGGAGCACACCTGAGGATTTGAAGATGAGGCCGGTTGGTCTTGTTTTCTTTTTGACATCTTGGAATTTTTAGTTCGAGGAGGCATGATGATTAGATTTGCTAAAAGAGGATGCATTGGAAGGAAAATCGTCGCTGAGAAATTCGTAGGTTGTAATAATATTTGAGATAGAAATAAAAAATGACGTTATCTGGGCAAATTTAAATGGTCGATTGGAAATCAGATGTCTTGATTGGAGATCAGACGTCTGGTTTGCCCTATATTAAGTGTAGCAGATAAAAATAGACGTCTGGTTTTTTTATGTAGACGTCGGGTTTAGTCAAATTTGTAAAATTGGAGAGACAGAGAACTAAGGCAGACGTCTGGATCTTATTTCAGATGTCTAACATGTTCTGATTTTTATTATGAGAAGACAGAGCTAAATTTCAGACGTTTGGGGGGTGTATCGGACGTCTGACATATACACAGTTCTTAAATTTTAGACGTATATCATTGTGTCAAACGTTTGAAGGTCATAGTCAGATGTCTGAAATAAGCAGTGTGGCTAAAAATAGCCTAAAATTTGATGGTTTTGCTTATTTCTCGAATTCTTTATAACACGTAATTTTATTGTTATGAAATAAAATAACAAATAAGCATATATACATACAAATATAATTTATTTAGAAGGCGATGGAGTTTTGCGATCTCTTGAGTTGTCATCCCTCCATGTTTTAAGTGGAGACCATATATTACCACGTTCGTGGGTTCTTGGAGAGCCAGAAAATCGCCTCGGTGATGGATCCGAAGGAGTACGATATGAAGATGAGGGATCTAAAGAACTACAAGGTTTTGGGAGTGGATCATGGACATCTTTCTTTCATGACGAATAAAACTTCATCGCTACTTGTTCCAAAAAGCTTAAACGACGTGCTGTGACTTTTTGCTCAAAATATAGTTCTCGTTGAAGATCTATCTGTTGTTTCTAATAATGATGAATTTCATCAATTTTCTCTTTTGTGTTAGGAGATACAAATAGAGATCTTTTGGTCTTCTTGTTATCGGGAGTAAATCCTATGCGTCGGTTCATTAATTGGTGTGGGTGTAGGAAGTCGCTGGGGTGTATCAACCGAGCTATCTAGCGTAGGCATCGAGATGGAGATATAAGAGTTATCAAAAGACATGGCTATATTTTGTTTGTTGAGAAAAATATGAATTGTTTGTACATATTTTTCTTGAAGTATAATTGTTTGTATATACTTTAAAAATTTATTTTTAGAGAAACTAACTACCTAAAAAACAAAGGGTGTATGAATTACTGTTTATAATTTGTGGGTAGAAAAATACTTGACTAAATATAGGCTAGATGAAGCAAGAATTATTCAGTAATAAGATCATGAAGAGAGCAAATCCCTAAATCACGTCGAAGTTTAATAAAAGTTTGTTCATTTAATGGTTTTGTAAAAATATCTGCTATTTGATTTTCGGTATTTACGTATTCTAATGAGATATTTCCTTTTTCAACATTGTCTCATAAAAAATGATGTCGTATATCTATATGCTTAGTTCGTGAGTGATTGACAGGGTTTTTTGATAAATTTATTGCACTTGTGTTATCACAATATATTGGAGATTCACTGATAATTTTGCCAAAGTCCGTAAGTGTTTGTTGCATGTATATTACTTGTGCACATGCTAGAGCTGCTGAGATGTATTCGGCTTCACAAGTAGATAAAGAAACACAATTTTGCTTTTTGCAAAACTATGAAACTAATGATTGTCCGATAAAGTAACATGTTCCACTAGTACTCTTACGATCTATTCTACACCCTCCGAAATCCGCATCACTATACGAAACCAGTTCAAACGATGATCCTTTAGGGTAAAACAAACCATAATCTCTAGTACTAGATAGATAACGTAAAATACGGTTAATAGCTCTTAGATGAGATTCTTTTGGTTTTGCTTGAAATCGAGCACAAAGACATACACTCATCATAATATCGGGTCGACTCGCCATTAAATAGAGTAAAGAACCAATCATGCTATGATATAATTTTTCATCAAAGTCTTTTCCATTTTCATCTTTTTCTAAGTGAACAGTAGTACTCATTGGTGTTGGTTTGCTTGAAATTTTATCCATTCCAAAGCGTCGTAATAAGTCGTTATAATATTTTTCTTGGTGAATAAAAATACCATTTTCAAGTTGTTTTATTTGTAAACCTAAAAAGAAATTCAGTTCTCCCATGTGAGACATTTCAAATTCATTGGTCATAATATTTGAGAAATGATTACAGAGATTTTCATTAGTTGAACCAAAAATAATATCGTCTACATAAATTTGTACAACTAAAATATCATTATCTTCTCGTTTAATAAATAAAGTTGTATCGATTTTTCCTATTTGAAAACCTGATGTAATTAAGTGATTTTAAACCGTTCATACCAAGCTCGAGGAGCTTGTTTTAAACCATATAAAGCTTTTTGTAATTTAAAAACATGATCGGGATATTTTCATGAGTAAATAAAGGAGGTTGTTCAACATATACGTTTCTTTAATAAAACCATTTAAGAAAGCACTTTTGACATCCATTTGAAACAATTTAAAATTGTGATGATTTGCAAAAGCAAGTAAGGTTCGTATGGCCTCGAGACTTGCTACTGGTGCAAAAGTTTCGTCGTAGTCGATGCCTTCTTCTTGATTATAACCTTCAGCAACTAAGCGTGCTTTATTTCTTACAATATTTCCATTCTCGTCTGTTTTGTTTTTAAATACCCATTTTGTTCCTATAACCGATTGGTCTTCAGGTCTTGGAACTAGTTCCCAAACATTATTACGTTTAAATTGATTCAATTCTTCTTGCATAGCCATTATCCAAAAGTTATCATTTGAAGCTTCTTTATAATTTTTTGGTTCAAGATTTGACACAAATGCTACATGGCTTATTTGATTAAGTTGATTTCTAGTTACCCTCGAATTGAGATCTCCAATGATATTATCTTTTGGATGATTCTTAAGAATTCTAGGGGATAATATTGAAGTGTTATTTTGCACATTTGTTTTATTATTAACAGAATTTGTTGAATTTATTATTGGAATAGTCTCTTCTTCATCATTAGTATGATTGTTAAATAGATTTTCGTCGAACGAAACATGTAAACTTTCTTCAATAGTATTATTTCGTTTATTAAAATTCTATATGCTTTGCTACGATCAGAATATCCAACAAAGATACCTTCATCGGCCTTTGGGTCAAATTTTCCTAAGTTATCTTTTGTATTTAATATAAAACATTTTGAACCGAAAGTTTTAAAGTATGATACTTTAGGTTTTCTTCCAAAAAATATTTCAAAACAAGTTTGTTTAGTCATAGGACGTATGGTTACTTGATTTAATACGTAACAAGCTGTGGCAATGGCTTCCGCCCAAAAGTGTTTTGGTAAACCACTACTATTTAGTAATGTTCGTGCACATTATTGTAACGTACGATTTTTTCTTTCTACTACACCATTTTGTTGAGGTGTGCGAGGAAAAGAAAAATTATGACTTATTCCTTTCTTATTGCAAAAATTAGTAAAAAGATCGTTTTCGAATTCTCCTCCGTGATCACTTTGAATATTTTTAATTTTCAAGTCCATTTGTGTTCTAATTCTTTTAGCAAATATTTTAAACATTTCAAAAGTATCGCTTTTATGTTTTAAAAACAAGGTCCATGTATACCTTGAAAAATCATCAACTATGACGAAAACATATTTGTTATGATTTATAGATCGTATTTTTGTTGGACCGAATAAATCTAAATGTAATAATTCTAATGGTTGTTTTGTAGAAATATTATTTTTAGATTTAAAAGAGGTTTTCTTTAGTTTTCCAATTTGACAATCATCACATAAATTTTCTACTTTGTAATTTATTTTAGGTAAGCCTCTAACTAACTCATATTTTTCCAATTTATTAATACTTTTCAAATTGATGTGGCAAAAACGTTTATGCCATAACCATGGATCATTATGTTTGGCGGTTAAACATAAATTTGAATTTTTATTTATATTCATGTTTAATACATAGATATTTTTGTTTCTAAAACCTTCAAATATACGTTGTTTGTTATTATCTAAAATATTACATCTATCTTTTTCAAAATTTATTTGAAATCCTTTGTCACATAATTGACTAATGCTTAGTAGATTGTGTTTTAGATTTTCTACTAATAAAACATTTGTAATAATAGGAAAGTTAGAAATACCATAATTGATTACTTCTCCAGTGCCAACGACATATCCTTTTGAATTATCTCCAAAGGTTACCGTTCCACCATCGATGTATGTTATATTTGATAACATTTTTGAATTTCCGGTCATATGCTTGGAGCATCCGCTATCTAGTATTCATTTCTCCCACTACAAGAAAACCTACCTATAGTTGCACTTATTGGTAGCGTTTGTTGTGTAAATGCAACTAATATTATTTTTACTATTTCATTTTTATGTGTTTATGTTTCATTCAACGCTGCCAAATTTTGCCGGCCTCCCGCCAAATACTAAAAAAACGTATCACGTTTTACATCTCCTTCCTTAATCCATTGTTACCCTGCTCTCATTCGAAAAATACTTCTCGCTTCTGCTGTCACATTTACTTTATCTCGCACTACTTCTCTTTGCAATCTGCTCCCCTTCACTTCATCCATCTGCTCTTCCTTCAATCTGCTCCTTTCATCTCCTTTAGATTTGTTCACAAGCCCTAAATCAAAAATCAAGGTAATCGTCAAAACCCTAATTGGGTAGAGGTATTTAATTTCTGTACTATGTTTAATGTTACCACAAGAACCCTAATTGCAATTTTTTTAATATCACTCGAGTTGATAATAGAATGAGGACATGCCTTATGAAATTAATCATGAATTTCGCATTTTTTTCTCAAGAGTCTGTGAGTTTTCCTTAGATTACTTTTTTTGTTAAGTACTGTAGATTTCTTTAGATATTATCACTCGATTTGTTGTTTTATGTCCAACTCTAAGTTGAATTGCCTATAAAAAAACAGAAGATAGAAATTTGTGCCATAGAACTAATATATAGTGAAATTTGCCAATTTCTTCTCAATCATGTCTGTTTCATTTTAAATTTTATTTCATTAATATTGTAATTAGCCTGTACTTTCTACATGTTTATGATTTTGTTGTCTTTGAATATTTTAATATTGAAATTATGATTTTTTCCATTACATTTTAATATTGTGGATTATTCTGCATCAAATCATAAATGAGTCCTGAGGAAGTCCTGAAACACTTATCAAAAGGTTACTTTATTTTTAATGGAGAAAAGGCATTGATAAAGATTTTCTTATGCATTCCCTAAGTAGAATATATACATTATTTAAAAGGCTTAGAGATGTTAAAAGAACGTGTTGTGTTAACCTAGTGTGACCTCCTATGATATGAGAAGCGGGGCAACAAGTTGTGGGTAGGGAGAGCACCCTAAGATAAGTGCTCATGCAAGGAATATATCAGAGATGGACTGAGGCCGGGCAAGGAAGGCACTCGGGCTTCAGGAAGGGACTGAGTTTAACATGCTAATGCATAAGTTTAATTGCTTTCTTGCGTGAGTGCACTGATGTAGGAGCAAGAAGCTGTGTGCGGGTGCTTTGAGTTTAATATGATCTAACCTATACGAATGTGGGGATTGCAAGAAGTAAGGCAGGAATAAGAAGTTGAGAGGGTGCTTTAGGTTTAATACAGCTTGCTGATGAGTGCAACATGGGTTCCATTGTATAGGGATAGAATTTAAGACATGCATACTACAAAAAGTGGCCTGCACACAAGGTATAACGCACATAGTAGGACTGAAGCAGAGCTCGGGCTTCAAATTTGAAAGTAGCTATGGCTGTGAGAGGTATGAGGGAGCATGCAAACTATAGGAAAATGGGCATGCACGACTTCAGTTAGAGGGTACATGCATACAGGTATGCATACGCGCTGCAATTGTTTGAGCTGTTACCTCATATTTACTTCCATCTTTCTGAGAAGAAGGCTAAGCTTGCAACTTCAGCTGTTGGCAAGAAAAAATTATTTCTTTTATTTCTAATTTTTTACTATAATGTTAAATAATGATTAAGTGACTAGTACATGGTAGTGATAGTGCCAAAATATTTCAACATAAGTCATGTCTTTACTAGCTAGTATTTCCTAGCAATGTTGCAAATTGGGCTCATAATTTCTTTTCTTAATACAGTTAACTGTATTGACAAAACATGGTCCAAGTAAAATGAAATTCATAATAATTGCAAAAAAAATTATTTTATTAGTAATAATTCAATTCAGTCTTCCTTCTTGGATGATTATGATTTGTATTTCCAATGCAACATGTTATTCACCATTTGATTTCACCAAGTGAAGTATTTGGATATGGGGACAAAATTATGAAGCATACCATTTTTTATCCTATATTTTTCTATCTCCATATTCATATTAGAAGACTTCAGTTATTTCATAAGCAACCATTAGTACTTTTTAAATTTGGATTTGGATAATAAAATTGTGAAGCATACCATTTTTTATCCTATATTTTTCTATCTCCATATTCATATTAGAAGACTTCGGTTATTTCATTTGACTGTTAAGGCAAAACCTTAAAATTGTCTATCTCTGTTTGTTATCAAATGAATACATGTGTATAATTTTCTATATTCGTTTCAGTCTACACCAATTCATTGTATCTTACCATTATTAAATATAACTTAACATGTACTGCTTATAAAATTGAGTAGGAAACCTGATGCAAGTGGTTCGTATGTTAAACTTCTTGACAGATATGTGAATCTTGAACCTATCGAAGATTTACCGTATTCTTGTTTTCAATTGAGTAGTTTTATTCAACTTCTATGCGTGATCTGTGTTTAGAATGTACACTTGAGATGCAGCTATGATCAACTAGTTTCTTCAATGTGATTACTTCCGAAACACTAAATTAAACAGTTTCTTAAATGTAGAAGAAGAGGGTTATCTTCAGTATAACATGGTTTGCTCATGTTATCATTTGTGGGTAGCACTATAATAAAGTTTGTTGATTTTTTATGTCATTTTACTACTTGTTTTAATTAGTGATCTTAGTAAATGTAAAATCTCAAAATTGCAAATATCGATAAGCTTATTGTATTTTTTTGTTCTAATGGAAGTGAAACATTTGTGATGCGATCTATCACACCATTGAGCACTTTCTATTAGAACCGAGGAAAAATTGATTTAAAAGGAGCCGTTCTTAACATGCTACTTCATTCGTCTGTAATAGTTACAAGATTATATAGTCTATTATCGCCACAGTCCACTAGTCATAATGTTAAGTTGTTTGATAAGAGTAATCAAAGGTTTCGTGTTCTATTTTATGGTCACATTACAAAAAATGTTGGCTAGTAAGGTGATACTTCGATGCAGTTGGTTGAGAGTAATAAAAGTACTTTAAACTCAATAAATAATACTTCTCTTTTCATGTCTATATATGTTTCCTCAACTTACTTGAATTCAATAGCAAAGGAAGAGAATGTTGGTTGTTGTTAAGGATGAAACTGGTCGGATGTTTCTTTTCTGTAAAGGAGCAGATACATAAGTCAGTTGTATTCTGTACCATATTATGATGGTTCATAAACTTTAAAAAACTTTTTTTGGATTGCATATAATTATTTTTGATAGAATTGGAAAGAGTGGAAGAACTTACGAAGGGGTTACAACTACACATTTAAATGAATATGGAGAAGCAGGCTTGCACATATTAGCATTGGCATGTAGAATTCTAGATGAGTCTGAATACCAAACATGGATCTCATATGATTGATCACATGAACGAATCTCATATGCAAACTCCCATGTGATTTCTTTCTATGCAGTGCTATATCATTCACCAGAGAAAGAAAAAAAAGTGGTATGAATAACATTTTCAAGTTTGAGCAGCGAAGTGGCAAGTGAGTCAGATTTGTATTTGTCCAAATAATCCCTGTCAATTAACAAACTAACACTATTGTTTGTCTTCAAACAAGGACGCATCTCATGTTACCACTTATTATGAAGTGGACTATACATACATATATAATTAGGTGAAATCTCTTTTTTTTCTTTAAACTTTATTTAATTAGTGTGCATACACTATTTTTCCCAATAGTTACATCAAAAGCCTCTTGAAATCTCAGTCTTTCATATAAAGTAAATCTTTAAAGACAACTAACGGAAAAAGTATGTTAAAATGTTAATGTAACAGCTTCTGCTGCTGCAGAATTTGGAAGTAATTAGTAACTCGTTTCTTCTGGCCAATAACTGAACACTTTCCCAATGAAGAGTGTTTATCAATGCATAATTTGGAATGACTTTTTTGTTTATTGCATTTTCATGGTAGAAAATTTTGACTTGCTGGCAAATCTCTTCGATTCCTCTACCAATCTATTGTTAGTTTTGTTCTTAAGATTTATTTTATTTTAGAAAAAAACCAATACGAACATTAATATCATTAAGCCACTCTTTAAAACTTGAACTTTTATTAAGTTTATAAATAGGATTCGAAATCAAATTAAGACAAACTAGAGAAGTTATATATATTAAATTCTCTAAATCAGTACTGCTGTTGTTAAATGCACGTTGGTTTCTTTCAAACCCAACATACCAACAAATTATTAAGAAAAGTGTCAAGAATAAACCTGTCAAGATCCTTGTAGTGAAATCTAATACTATTCCAATATGCTTCACAATTAAATTGTCTTACAGTTAATATTAAAATAAAAAATGTTAAGGATATTCACCAGAATAAAATTAGTTACAAAGCATTTGAAATATAAGTGATTAATATTCTTTATTTTGGATCAAAGAATCATTTTGATGGATGGTTCAGGCTGTTGATGATGTTGCAAGGTAGTTCGGTTCGACAGTGCTGGTTTCAGATTGATGTTTTGGGGAGGAGAACTTTTGAAGATGGGGTAGCTGTGAAGTGAAGTTAGAAACAGTGGGTTGCAGGAGTTTATACTGAAGTGCACAGGGATGCACAATGAATGCTGCAAATGAAGTTGATGAGGTTAGGTTAGCTTCTGATGCAAATGAATGCACGATAGCTTGGCCAGCAGCATATGTCATTGGAGAATCAAGTTCCAGTAAGTATTATTTTTCAGTACATCATCTCTCAACATTAAGTTTTAGTTCTGTTTATTCGGGTACTAAAAAAAAAATCTGTATCACAACATTTAAGTTTTTATCTGCAAAGCCACAACATTTCAGTACATATCCTCTATGGTAAACGTGTTTATCTGCAGAGCCACAACAATTGATACACTTGAAACTAAAACTTAAATAAACTATTTTTCCTAAAACTATCTACTCAGATTAATCGTTATGTCATTGCATATGTATTACACAAATGTAGTTATACAAGAGGGCTAACACAAATAAATGGAAGTAACTGACATTACAGTTGTTGCCTAATACAGTTACGGCAATGTGAATTTAGGGAATATTTTTCTTTTAGAGAACCCAATTAATAGAAAACGACAAGGGTAAAGAAAATTGTACATTTCAATTAGTGGATGGATGCATCATCGATGGATTACAGACGTTCCGGATACTTTTTCATATTTTATAAGATTTAACTTGACCATAGTACTGAATATACAATCTGCACATAGAATAAAATCCAGTCAGACTTCTAACCCAGTTTTGATCTGAATATCTATGTAAATTTAAAATTGTGTATTCGTTGGGGAACTATATAGGATGCATATAAAAATAGAACAATTTTTGTTAATATGTGTTAATATAGAATATCGAGTTATAGATTACATGATTTTCACACACACACACACACACACATACATACATATATATATATATATATATATATTGTTGATTGTTAAACTTGTTTGCAGGTAATTAGCTATTTCGAAGCGAAGGCTGTCGACAACAAAGAACTATTGGTAATTAAGCAACGAACATGAATTTATTGTTATATATGTTGTCGTATTCTATTAGTGCCATTTGTGGAAACTTGTCTGTGAAGATTTTCGGATAGAGAGAAGCCAAGTAAAAGAAGTTACACGTAAGTCCTGATAATCAACACATCCAGAGTCTCCAGGTAAGTTATCAATTTGTACCACTAAGTTCCTGTTTTTATACCTTTTAAACTATCGGCACTGTAGACAAGTACAGCTAGATCCTAAATCGAGTTACCGTTTAAGGGTCATTTAAAACGTAAATGAGAAGGTTTCATCAAAGGCTAGATGGTATGGGAGCAAGTCCCACTATTGAAGCAGATATACTATGCACTGACACCAGAAAGATTGCAGCTAGCATGCACGAAGATTGGAATGACAGTACTTTAAGCAGTGACATACAAAAACTTCGAATCCAGAACAAATCTGAAGCTACCATAGGATGAGAACAAGCTTTAGCATATGCATTTTCTAAGTAGGTAATAACATATAATTTTTTGTTGAATTTTTTTGAAAAGGCACATTTTAAGAATAATCCATAAAGTTGTCATTGTTGATTTTGTTTTTGTCCTTAGATCTTGTATAGGTTGGAGAAAGGTGTGATTATGTATTGTGGTAGCCGCAATATTAGAGCTATATACGAAGTGGATGGAGGAGATGGTCTAGCTGCATCTGAGCCTCTAATAGTTTTGGTAAGCTCCGTCTCACCAACATAAACTGTGTGGGTCTTGCGGGATAAAATACTTATAAACAATACTTTTTTTATCTATTATATCACTAGAAATAAATTATTGACTCTACTTGTAGCCATTCAGATCTCTGGATAATAAACTAACTTCTTTTTCTACTTTACCTTTTCTCCAGTCATCTGCTCCGGTAGAATTGACAGAACCAGAGACTGAATATTTGGTTAATGTTGTGAAGCACATTTATGATGGACATATTGTATTCCAGTATAACTGTACGAACACCATACCTGAACAACTTCTGGAAAATGCGAGTAAAAGTTTTTATTTGTTTTTGTTGAAAATGCATCCCTAGCTTATTATGGTTTCTTTATTATCTTAGAAAACATGAATGCATCCAATTTTGTTGCTGTTCTAGGTTACCATATTTATAGATGCTTCTGAAGTCGAAGAGTTTTTAGAAGTTGCAACAAGGCCACTTAGGGCTCTACCATATGATTCACCAGGGCAGACTTTTGTTGCATTTGAGAAACCGGCTGGGGTTCCAGCTGTTGGAAAATTCTCAAATATTTTGAAGTTCATTGTGAAGGAGGTAACATCATATCTATACTGTTTATTTTCTTTTCATTATTATGAGTTTAAGCCGTAGTTTACTGTGTATATGGTATTCCAAAAGTATCATGCAACAATAAATTGAATGTGTCATAAAGTTTTCCATCACAAGGTTTAATTACTTACTGTGATGCATTATCTGTCTGAATGCCTACTAGTCATTTTGAGTTTGCTGCATTAGTTTATGTGCTTATAGATGTGTCCATTGAAAAAGAACCATGACATGAAAGTTGGGGATATGAGGGAGAAAGAGTCCTTATACATAAGTAAGAAGAAAGAAATGAATTACTCATGTATCAATCTTGAGCTAACCAGACAATTCAGTCATAATGGAGCGGCTACATCTTATTCGAGAAATTTAAATTTATCTAATTCAATGCTTATATGTTTCAAACCAAGAGAGAATTTAGTTGTGAAGAACCCCACCAAAATTGATAGTAAAATCCATGAAAAATAAATCACATGGTTAACATAAGTGAAGCAAATTGTTAATTGGTTTTCTTTCTGGTAAGTCAGTAGAAAAGTTGACGGTGTGTTGTTGATTGTAGGGAATTCCGTGTCATATGTGACCAACTAATTTGATTTTATTTTCTAGAGTACAGGTTTATGAATTTTAAGTTTTGATTTTGTTGAGTCAATTTTTTGGACTTTGATTAGCTCCCAGTTCATCAGCAATTGCAATTTTTACGGCCAATGTATTTTGATCTGTTGTAATTGCAATTTTTATGTATGCACTACGAGTCTATGACAATATACTCATGCAAGTCAATTTTGAATATAGTGCAACCAAATCTTGATACAATTCAAGTCAGTTTTTTTACAGTGCAACCGGATTTTAATACAGTGCAAGCTTATTTTAATACAGTACAACACACTGCAACTTAATTTTTAATTTAATGCAACTCAATTTTAATTAAACACATACATTACAAGTCTATTTTGATTACAGTGCAATCTAACACTAGATAAAACACAAAATCGGTTTCGAAAACAATCCAAGCTGTTTTTCCAAAAAGGAAATAAATCAATTTTCTAAATGTTTTAGCTCATATAAAATAAATTTAAAATAAGATGGAATAACAATAATTAATTCAGTGATTTCTTTGTTTTTCAAAAAAAGGTTTGATTTATTACATGATAATCGAAAGATCCTTTGACCCTCTTTGTTTTTATTATACTGACCTTCAACAGAAAGCTTCTAATCCTACTGTGTTATGTTTGCCTTTTCCTTTTTTAATTAATCACTACTTTTTAATGCTATATGGCCTTTAGATACTTCACTTTCTTGGGGACGAAGGCCCTAAGACTTCTGACCCTAGCAAATACATAAGGTACATCTATAATCGGGTAATACTTGAAAATGCAACTATCCGAGCTTCTGCAGTCAGCATATTGGCAAAATTCGGTGCCCTGGTTGATTCATTGAAGGTGCTGCTGATAAACTGTATAATGATATTTTTGTTATTAACTTCTCAATATCAATCACATTGATTCTAAAAGTGTTTTACCTTAATATGTTCTGCAGCCTCGTATATTTGTTCTTCTAAGACGTTGCTGATTTGATATCGATGATGAGGTGAGTTTTTGTTGATCTCCTCTCTCTTTCTAAGGGTGATTCATAGTCCGATTTGGTAATATAGCCTTTTATTATGGAAATAATTCTACAAAAATATAACAGTTTGAATTATTTATAAGCAACTATATAACGGCCCGATATTTTGGACCATTCGCATCCATTATAAGTGTATAGGTAGACACTCATGCCGGAATTGAATTGCTTAAAATACCGCGTTGTTAATTTAAATTTGGCAAAACTGAACATATACAGTAAATAAATAATCACAGATCACAGACACAGAGTAATAAATGCAGCGGAAATAAAAGAGATAGTAGTTCATGAAGCTACTATATAAATGTATAAGTTACATCAGAGTTAGAACAGATACAACGGTAGAGTAATACGATACATCAGATACAAATCAGAATACATCACTGGAATCATCGAATACTGAAAGCAGAATAGATGGCTGGATCTTCAAGCAAGCTCCAACTTCAAAGGTGAGTCTCGAATACTGGTACACTTAGTCTGACCCGAGCGTAAAGCAAAACACAAAACACTCGAGTCAGGATTAACATTCTTATATCAATAAATCCAACTCAAGTGAAATAGAAATTGAAATACAAGTAACTCAAAGGATGTTTGGAATAACCATCCTTTAAGGATCCGTTAAACTATCTACTATGTAATAGTGTACGGTAAGTAGATAATGTCTATTAGTAATATAAGATATCAAAATAGTGTTAAGTCATGGCCCATTCCACCCTTAACACATTTTTATTCCCAAGAGCATATACAAGACCGTAGTTTCCCCAAAACCGGAAGTCACCAGAGGGCAATCCATATACTAAAGGTACAAAACAAATCGTAGTGGTCGCGTATAGGGATACGAGTATGACAAGGCACATGAGGCAATACCCAAGGTAGTGAAACTACCGTTCGCCTGATCCGGATTGGTGAGAATGCATCGCCGCAGCGACCGCAACATCACGAAACAACACTCCCAAAATCAAGGGTGCACCAATCGACAACAAGTAATAAGTAGTTCGAAGAAGTGTGTTCGCTTGAGGTAGCTGACCTCCATTGGCCCGGCACGGCTCCTGTTTTAGTCATTTCCAATTTAACACAAGTGTCAAGGCTATCCATTATCGTTCTCTTTCTTCAGTCATCACGTACATCATTCCAACCACTTCATTCTGGATCACACTCCGCGTATAGTTATTAAAGTGGTTTTCGGTTTAGACAGTGAGTATGTCCCTAACCGATTCCGGTCTCTTTAATAACTTTCATAATTATTATACCGATTGGTCATTTAATATATCTCAAAACCAAATCAAGTTCAATTTCAATAGAATTTGTAAACCAACATTTCATTTCTCTTTCTAAATTAATTTCCATAATTTACGTTTCAAACTTCCACATTCATACTTTCAAAATCTTATAATTCAATTTCAATTTCTATTCAAAACAATTCAAATATTGATTCAAATTCGTATATAAGTTTCATACCGAAATCATTTAAATTAATTTAATTTAACATTCAAATCAATTTAATTTCATTTATCGATTTCATTCAATATTCGTTAAGTAAATTTATCCTTCAAAACAATTTCTATTTAACTTCCAATTTATTCAATCAATTATTTAAGTTCGACTCCATTATATCAAAACTTACAAATTGCATTAAATTAAATTCATCAAATCAAATTCTTTACATTTCAAGTCTTACATTAATTTCAATAAATCACATTTTATTTCTTGTTAAAGAAATTCAATTTCACTTATTTATTTACTTAAATAATTTTCCAAAACTTAATTAATAAAGAAATTCAATTTCAATTATTTACGAAGTAAAATTTACTTATTCAAAAATTCCATTTCACTTATTAAAGAATTCAATTCAATTTAATCATTAAATAATTCAATCTTATTTAATTATTAAATAATTCAAAACTTAATTATTTAATAATTTCAAACTTAATTATAATTTCAAACTTGATTATTAAATCATTTCAAACTTAATTCAATCATTTCTCAAATTAAACAACATTCTTCCATCACATCCATTATAAGTGTATAGGTAGACACTCATGCCGGAATTGAATTGCTCAAAATACCACGTTGTTAATTTAAATTTGGCAAAACTGAACATATACAGTAAATAAATAATCACAGATCACAGACACAGAGTAATAAATGCAGCGGAAATAAAAGAGATAGTAGTTCATGAAGCTACTATATAAATGTATAAGTTACATCAGAGTTAGAACAGATACAACGGTAGAGTAATACGATACATCAGATACAAATCAGAATACATCACTGGAATCATCGAATACTGAAAGCAAAATAGATGGCTGGATCTTCAAGCAAGCTCCAACTTCAAAGGTGAGTCTCGAATACTGGTACACTTAGTCTGACTCGAGCGTAAAGCAGAACACAAAACACTCGAGTCAGGATTAACATTCTTATATCAATAAATCAAACTCAAGTGAAATAGCAATTGAAATACAAGTAACTCAAAGGATGTTTGGAATAACCATCCTTTAAGGATCCGTTAAACTATCTACTATGTAATAGTGTACGATAAGTAGATAATGTCTATTAGTAATATAAGATATCAAAATAGTGTTAAGTCATGGCCCATTCCACCCTTAACACATTTTTATTCCCAAGAGCATATACAAGACCGTAGTTTCCCCAAAACCGGAAGTCACCAGAGGGCAATCCATATACTAAAGGTACAAAACAAATCGTAGTGGTCGCGTATAGGGATACGAGTATGACAAGGCACATGAGGCAATACCCAAGGTAGTGAAACTACCGTTCGCCTGATCCAGACTGGTGAGAACGCATCGCCGCAGCGACCGCAACACCACGAACAACACTCCCAAAATCAAGGGTGCACCAATCGACAACAAGTAATGAGTAGTTCGAAGAAGTGTGTTCGCTTGAGGTAGCTGACCTCCATTGGCCCGGCACGGCTCCTGTTTTAGTCATTTCCAATTTGACACAAGTGTCAAGGCTATCCATTATCGTTCTCTTTCTTCAGTCATCACGTACATCATTCCAACCACTTCATTCTGGATCACACTCCGCGTATAGTTATTAAAGTGGTTTTTGGTTTAGACAGTGAGTATGTCCCTAACCGATTTCGGTCTCTTTAATAACTTTCGTAATTATTATACCGATTGGTCGTTTAATATATCTCAAAACCAAATCAAGTTCAATTTCAATAGAATTTGTAAACTAACATTTCATTTCTCTTTCTAAATTAATTTCCATAATTTACGTTTCAAACTTCCACATTCATACTTTCAAAATCTTATAATTCAATTTCAATTTCTATTCAAAACAATTCAAATATTGATTCAAATTCGTATATAAGTTTCATACCGAAATCATTTAAATTAATTTAATTTAACATTCAAATCAATTTAATTTCATTTATCGATTTCATTCAATATTCGTTAAGTAAATTTATCCTTCAAAACAATTTCTATTTAACTTCCAATTTATTCAATCAATTATTTAAGTTCGACTCCATTATATCAAAACTTACAAATTGCATTAAATTAAATTCATCAAATCAAATTCTTTACATTTCAAGTCTTACATTAATTTCAATAAATCACATTTTATTTCTTGTTAAAGAAATTCAATTTCACTTATTTATTTACTTAAATAATTTTCCAAAACTTAATTAATAAAGAAATTCAATTTCAATTATTTACGAAGTAAAATTTACTTATTCAAAAATTCCATTTCACTTATTAAAGAATTCAATCTTATTTAATTATTAAATAATTCAAAACTTAATTATTAAATAATTTCAAAGTTTAATAATTTCAAACTTAATTATAATTTCAAACTTGATTATTAAATCATTTCAAACTTAATTCAATCATTTCTCAAATTAAACAATATTCTTCCATCAATTACATTGTTAACATTTTGTTTCAGATTATTAAATATTAACATTTTCCTTTCATTAAAAATTCAAATTTCAACCTCATTTCAAAACCATATTATTTATTCAAATAAAATCTTTATTAAATTTTAAATCAAATTATTGACCAATCGGGTTTTATTAAATTCTCTATCCTAAGTCAAAGTTTTAATTTGGGTATTTATCATTTCAACCCGATTCTAATTCAACTCAAAATCAAAGCAAATTAAAGGGAACTTGCAGTGTGATAACTGAGATGGTGTCAAAGTAAATAAACAAGCAATAACAACAATCAATAAAAATCAAATAATCAATTCAAATAATCCCGAAATAATCGTATTAATTCACATTGTTGTTTGTGTAAATTAATATAATTATTTCTAGAATCTACACTATCATTTCATGTAGATTAAAGATTATTACATTACGGTTCTTCACTTGTCATCTATTTACAATTTCATACATCATCAGTTTAAACAACATACAATTGATGGTTCAAGGTGTAGTTAACACTATTTTTCTACGTGTCAAATAATTAAACATTCAAGGGGTCATATTATACAAATTTAACTAACCAAATTCAACACATATATCGATACAAATTTTTAACTATCCTACGTCAAATTCAATTGCAAAATATTTATCACTTTATACGTTACACTTTAACATCCAATAAAAACAACAATCAATCAATTATCAACCAAACTGTATTATCATCGCATAAATAATTAACAGATAATGGTGTCAGATGTTACAAGTGAACAGATTCAGGTGATAGCATATATAACAATGTAAATAACTAACAGCAGCATATTTCAATTGTCGTTTCAATTGAAATCAAATTTAATAAATAAAAGAACATTAATCGTGAGTGATTGCTCACCTTTCGAGGCTAGATAGATTCGACAAAAAATGAGCTACGAGTTCCAAAGCAACTCTAGATGGACACGCTTCGACGAACAAAGCTGATAGATAAGAAATCGATGAAATCAAATCAGGACGAGATCAATGGAGATAATTGATATAAGTGAACTTATTTATATCATATTCTAAATTCGAACATATATCAAATATATATGTTTTTCAAAATCCATCGTTTTTAAATTAAAACACACATATAAAATCAACATATATACATTACATAATTTGAGATAACGACTTATTTTATAAACTTATGTAATTTTAAACCATCATAAATTTAGACACTGAAAAATTATACTCAAGCATACTTATGTATATAAGATTCATATTTAACACACAAGTTAAACACAACCCACCAAATTTGTATAAAATATACAGGTCGCGTATATACCTTTTACAAACAACTTTTATACTTAAAAATGTAAAGAATAAGTTATACACCACTACAAATATAAATAGCAACTTATATATAAAAACTATTATCAACTTATACCATTAGAAATCCAACGGACTATATATAACTTTAAATATAACTAGCGGCATATGCAGACTAAAAAATATATATAAACAACATTATAATAAAAACATATAATACTTTCCGTAGATAATATGCCTATAACATGTAATTATATATACATATTCGAATGGAATGTGATTAGAGATCAATGCCATAGTAAACCTATATGCTAATGTCTAGACTGATGCATGTATATAGCTTCCAAAGATCAAAATACTACTATATAAACTTTGAAACTAATATATATTATAGCCTAAACCGCCAATATAAATTATAACATAACATATGTATATATAATAACTTAAACTCGTGCATATTAAAATCAAAATCAATGTGCAAACCGTAACTAAAATAATATCATTAACATATTTCGTACATATAAACTGCAATTATAAAATATTGGTAAAACACACCTTAGACTTACTTATATACTTACCGTAACATATAAGTTTCTTTTTATAAATATCTATATACCATTAAGTATTATATAAGCTATTAAATATAAACAGAGAATCATAACAAGTCATATATATACTTAAAGTTGGAAGCAACCTTCAAAGAATCATCTTATTTAAACAAAGATAAAATCACAATTTTTCTCTTTTTTTTTCCAATATATATATATAAACAGTATATATACTTACTACCGAGAGAGAAGACAAATGGGACGGGAAGGCATCAGGCGGAAGGAGGTGGACGGTGCTCTGGTGGTTGTTACCCGTGCTCGCGTGGAGGGTAGGATGGCCGAAGTGGTCAGGGAAAAACGAGGCTGCTTGGTGGCCATAAGCGATGGGTGAAGTGGGTTTTGTGGCTTGGCGTAGGAGGGGAAGGGCAGCCTGTTATATATCAGTGGAGTGGCTCGGCTTGCAAGATGGAAGGAGTTACGTGCAGTTTTAAGGAGGAGGTTAGGCCGAACATAAGAGAAGAAAGGCAGAACTATGAGAAAGAAAAATAGGAAGAGGGAGAAGCTTGACTTCGGGTACGCGGAGGCGAGGAGGTTGACAAGTAATGGATCTGGGAAGAACTAAAACAAAACAAACAGAAAAGAAAAAGAAAGAAGAAATAGACAAGAAGCTACAAAAAGATAAAATGGCATATCTGGTTTTTCGTGAATGAAAATGAGCAAGTGAAAAGGTAAGTGAAGTGGTGGGTATATGAAAAGAATTTAGCAGATATAAATTTTACAACTGTTTACAAAGTACCAAAAAAATATGAACCGTGAATCTCGGATAATAAATTGGAGTTAACGAATGACAATAGGCAACAGCTGTATTTTGGAATTATGAATGCCAATGACTGTTCAATTTAAACGATGGAATAGAAATGATGAGTCTGAATTTTTATATTTGAAAATATTAAAGATAGTAACCATTGGAATCTTCCAGGAAATTTTAATGGTCACAAAAAAGCCAAAATGTAAAGATTTGAGTACCAATACGGTCATCCGTTTCGCGGATTTCGCTTTGAACCGGACTTCAAAACGCACAAACGAATATACTGTGGAGATCAGCACGACAAGACGATCAAAACGGTATATATATATCAGTGGTATGATTGAATTATAAAAATTTGAATTTTCTACTACGGAAAATGTAGTAAAAACGCAGAAAAATAAGATCGACGGAGCTAAAGAAGTCCGAATTTTGAAAAATGACGTCCTGCTTAGAAGATGATTTAGAATTTTTCTATGTAAAAATATTCAGGTTTCGAAAACGTTTTATTTTCATCGCTTTTTAACTGATTAAATTGAAGTAAATTTACGCATGAAATAAACTTTCATATTTTCGGACGAAAATTTACCAGTTGCTATGTTTAATTAGACGCATTCCAAATATCAAATTTTTATTTCAAAATTTTATCATTTAAAATTTCACAAAATTTCAACTAATTACGTTATTAAAACAGTTGAAATTTACGGGTCATTACAAACTGATTGCCAGCATCATATACAAGTCTTCAATTTTTACGTCAATCCATAGAAGAAAAAAACACTTGGTGAGACTGCCATCCATGTATTAATTTCCTGAATCCTTGATACCTATTAGGTTACCTCATGACACTATTGTCACATAAGTTATTATTATGATAATACTAAAGCAAATGTATAGATCCAACATATATACTTAACTCTTCTGTCATACAGGTTCGTGATCGTGCTACACTCTATCTCAACACGTTAGGAGGTGATGGCTCCGTTACAGAAACCGATGAAGATGTTAAAGAATTCCTTTTTGGTTCATTGGATGTGCCATTGGTTAATTTGGAGAAAAGTTTACGTAATTATGTATGTACTAGGTGAATTGATCTCATATATCTGCAATACGATGTGTTGTTGCTAATTTCACTAATATCAACCATGTCTGTAATTAACAGGAGGCATCTGAAGAACCTTTCGATATTAATAATGTTCCTAAGGAAGTCAAGTCTCAGCCTCTTGCTGAGAAAAAGGCTCCTGGAAAAAAGCCTACTGGGTTTGGGGCTCTTACTCCAACTGCTCCAACCTCTGCTATTGATGCATATGAAAAGCTGCTTTCATCTATTCCTGAATTTTCTAGCTTTGGCAAACTATTCAAGGTCTTGCATTTTGATAATGTGGTAGCCATTCAGATCTCTGGATAATAAACTAACTTGTTTTTCTACTTTACCTTTTCTCCAGTCATCTGCTCCGGTAGAATTGACAGAACCAGAGACTGAATATTTGGTTAATGTTGTGAAGCACATTTATGATGGACATATTTATTCCAGTATAACTGTACGAACACCATACCTGAACAACTTCTGGAAAATGTGAGTAAAAGTTTTTATTTGTTTTTGTTGAAAATGCATCCCTAGCTTATTATGGTTTCTTTATTATCTTAGAAAACATGAATGCATCCAATTTTGTTGCTTTTCTAGGTTACCATATTTATAGATGCTTCTGAAGCCGAAGAGTTTTCAGAAGTTGCAACAAGGCCACTTAGGGCTCTACCATATGATTCACCAGGGCAGACTTTTGTTTCATTTGAGAAGCCGGCTGGGGTTCCAGCTGTTGGAAAATTCTCAAATATTTTGAAGTTCATTGTGAAGGAGGTAACATCATATCTATACTGTTTATTTTCTTTTCATTATTATGAGTTTAAGCCATAGTTTACTGTGTATATGGTATTCCAAAAGCATCATGCAACAATAAATTGAATGTGTCATAAAGTTTTCCATCACAAGGTTTAATTACTTACTGTGATGCATTATCTGTCTGAATGCCTACTAGTCATTTTGAGTTTGCTGCATTAGTTTATGTGCTTACAGATGTGTCCATTGTACATGCTTACTGTTTACAAGAACCATTACCTTAAAATCGAAGCATTTAATATATGATAGACTTTACCTTTTTTAATATAGTTTAGTCAACAACCATTCGAAGTCCAGTAGGTAATAACTAAGGTATCATAACAGACACGTTTAAGGAGTAGAGTATGTTAATCTGTAGAGCCACAACAATTGATACACTTGAAACTAAAACTTAAATAAACCATTTTTCCTAAAACAGTCTACTCAGATTAATCGTTATGTCATTGCACATGTATTACACAAATGTAGTTATACAAGAGGGCTAATACAAATAAATGGAAGTAACTGACACTACAGTTGTTGCCTAATACAGTTACGGCAATGTGAATTTAGGGAATATTTTTGTTTTAGAGAACCCAATTGATAGAAAACGACAAGGGTAAAGAAAATTGTACATTTCAATTAGTGGATGGATGCATCATCGATGGATTACGGACGTTCCAGATACTTTTTCATATTTTATAAGATTTAACTTGACCATAGTACTGAATACACAATCTGCCCATAGTACTGAATACACAATCTGCACATAGAATGAAATCCAATCAGACTTCTAACCCAATTTTGATCTGAATATCTATGTAAATTGAAAATTGTGTATTCGTTGGGGAACTATATAGGATGCATATAAAAATAGAACAATTTTTGTTAATATGTGTTAATATAGAATATCGAGTTATAGATTACATGATTTTCATATATACACATATATATATACACACATATATATATACACACATATATATATATACATATATATATTGTTGATTGTTAAACTGCATAATTAGCTATTTCGAAGCGAAGACTATTGACAACAAAGAACTATTGGTAATCAAGCAACAAACATGAATTTAACTGTTATATATGTTGTCGTATTTTGTTAGTACCATTTGTGGAAACTTGTCTGTGAATGCTTGTAGTATGTGACTTATTTTGTTGAAAAACTACTATCGAATTGATTATGGATATTATATTTGATTGTGAGATTAGCATGTTTTTGCAATTATTTGAATATGATGATCATATGATTGATTGTTTGTATATGCTAATTATGCGATTTAATTGTTTGTTTGAATATATGAAAATTATGCGATTGATCGTTCGTTTTAATATGAATAGTATATAAGCGATTGTTGGAAATGGTATAAACCATCAACCGTAAATAGTAGCATTTAAAATATGCTACCAAACAACCAATAACTTTTAGTAGCGTTTCAGAAATGCTACAGAAACAAATGTAAACTAATATAAAAATTATACAGTTGCATTTTGAAAACGCTACTGAAAATAAAAAAAGCATATAAACAAAAAATGCAACCAAAAATGAAGACTTATGGTAGCGTTTTTTTAACCCTACAGAAAAAACCTATAGCTGCATTTAAAAGTGACTTTTGGTAGCGTTTTTTAAATCCTACAGAAAATACCTATAGTTGCATTTAAAAGTGACTTTTGGTAGCGTTTACTACAACGCAACAAAAAGTTTTAGACTTTTAGTTGCATGTCGTATAGCAGCGTTCTCTAAAACGCTACCATAAGTTATGATAGCGTTTTTTCAACGCTACCAAAAGTCTTTTCTGGTGTAGTGTCCTTATGTTTTATTTTGGGTACCTGCAAAATAAAAGATGTTTTAATTGGTACCCATATACTTTTGTTAGGGTCCTAATTGTTAGGAGAAGGTAGCCATACCCACGATTGTTTGGTACCTTTATAAATATAATTTTTATTATAGACTACATTCTCTAAAAAATTATTAATATGCTTTTGTTTAATCAAATTATTATTTGTATTAGGAATCCAAATTTTCATAGTTTTGGTATTCATATTAGACATAGGTAAACTTTTAGTTTTTGTATACAAATTTTTTTTTACATCATTTCCTTTTTGTTTAGAAATATTCTTAAATCCTATTCCATTTCTATTGCCTGATGGTTTTGAAGTTTTGATAAGGTTTTCCAAATATTGTTTCCCTTTATTGAATTTTGACACATTATTTGTAATTTTATCTAATTTTTCTTTTAATTCTAAATTTTCAATTTTCAATATTTTAATATTGCTTTTCAAGTTGACTTTTTCTTTTAATAAATCATCCTTTACTACTTTAGTGTTTTCAAAATCAATAGTAATAGCCTTACTTCCTATCAAATTATTTTTAACTTTTTCTTGAGATAATTCTAGTTCTTCTTCTAAGATAATTTTTTCATCTTTTAACATTCCTACTTCAAGTTCTAATCTATTTATTTTAGCTATATATTCTTTGTTCAATTTTTTAATTTGTCTAAATTTATCATCTAATTCCATGCTAAGTTCTAATAATTCGTCATAGCTAAGTTTCGGACATACCTCATCAGTTTTTGCTATAAAACACACATTAGCTTGTTCTTCATCACTATCACTATCACTTTCAGATGATGAAGAATCCGAGTCTTCCCATGTTACTTTGAAAGCCTTCTTTTTCTTGAATTTTTCAAATTTGTTCTTCTTTTTATCATTATTGAGTTTAGGGAAATCCTTCTTCATATGTCTGTATTGATCACATTCATAGCACTTAATTTGAGATAAGTTTATTGTGTTGGACTTCCCTTTTTGGAATTTTGTCATCTTTCTAAATTTCTTGAATCTGTTGTAGTTCTTGGCAATGAATACTATTTCTTCTTCATCTAAATCAAAATCATCATTTTTTGTTGCTGGAAATGCTATGTTCTTCTTTTTCGAATTTAGTTCTTTTCGTGCCTGCAAATTAGCTTCATATGACATTAAATTTCCTATCAACTCTTCAGTTTTGAGAGTAGAGAGATCGTTAGCTTCTTCAATAGCTAATACTTTCATTTCCTAATCTAGTGTTAAAGAGTTGAGTATTTGAGAAACTAAATCAAAATCGGTAAATTTAACTCCTAATGCCATAAGATCATGTTGGATAGTTTGAAATCTAGAATACATATCAACAATAGTTTCATTTTGCTTCATTTTAAATGACGAAAATTGGTTTTGCAAAATTGAAATCTTAGTTTGTTTGACCTTTGTTGTACCTTCGTGTGTGATTTGTAAGGTACGCCAAATGTCAAATGCAGTTGTACATAACATGACACGTGAAAATTCATTTTTATCTAGAGAACAAAATAAAACTTTCATAGCTTTAGCATTATTTGATGCTAAGGTCTTTTGTGCATCGGTCCATGTGTTCATAGTAGTAGTAGGTGGTTCATATTTATCTTGAGTTGCTGACCAAATTTCTAGAACATTAGCTTGCATAAAAATTCTCATACGTGTTGACCAGTATGCATAGTTAGAACCATTGAAAATTGGGGGTCGTGCTGTGGATTGTCCTTCTTGAAAAATACTTGCCATATCAAAAATGATTCAAAAAACGTGTTACTGTAATTTGATCAAACCTTGCTCTGATACCAAATGAAAGTCTATAGTATGGTGGATCGATTATACAAATGACAAGTATATGACTAATTTAAACTATATTGTATCAATATTAAAATATGAAAATAAGAATAATCACACTAGGGATTTTATACTGGTTCGGACCTCCCGTCCTACGTCCAGTCCCGAAGCTCCTCTTCGGAATTTCCTTTTATCGAATAACCCTCACTTCACCCGGAGGAACAGCTTTACAATAGCAGAGTTTCTTTGTCAACTATGTGTTCTCTATTACACGGATTTTGACTATATAGTGCAAATGCTTCCAATATATATATCTAGAGATTGTTGTCTATGAGGAACTGTATATTTGGAAGTATAGAGTACAAGTATAGATTGCTAGAGATCAAGAATATATCAGAGTATAGGAGTAGAAAGCGCAAGTAAGTCAAGTGAAATCTTCTCTTGAATTCCTGATGTTATTTATAGCAGTAGAGAGATCCTTTGTGTAGTTGCATATGTTAGTAAGTGCTCTAAGGTCACTTCTAATGGTGATGAAGAGTTGCAGTGAAGAGGAGCGATCGTGTCCTTTCAATTGTGACAGTTGTATTTTGAATATACACAACCGAGTTCAAAATCAGACGTTTGGAAAATGTTTCAGACGTCTGGTTCTCATATTTTTTTTGTATATATTTGCTTTTCAAACGTCTGAGTATATTAACCAGACATCTGATTCTGTCTGATTTGCGAACCAGAGAATTTAGTCAAACATCTGGTTAGTGCACTCAGACGTCTGGATTTGTGTATGTTGCTTTCCTGTGCCTGTATCATTCCTTTTCCGATTCTCTCGACTTGTGGCCTTTTGATACTTCTTTTGAGTCTTGTTCTTGTCACTTTGGTGATGTTACTTTATCAATTACCTATAAATATAGATATATATGCATATTCGATTTCCATTGTATAGTTGTTATCATCGAAACCATAGAATTGATTTCCTAACAGATGCAAATTGGAGTTTTTCTATCCGTGATCGATACGAACGAATTTTGTATCGATCAAGACTTGCTCCAATCGAGTCGAAATTTGGCAGGAACATTCTTTATGTTGTATGTAAGCTCCTGTGAAAATTTCATAGCATTTGGACTTGTAGATCATGAGACATGATCGATGCAAATTGGAGTTTTTCTGTCCGTGATCGATACGAACGAATTTCGTATCGATCAAGACTTGCTCCAATCAAGTCGAAATTTGGCATGAACGTTCCTTAGGTCGTACGAAAGCTCCTGTGAAAATTTGGTGGCATTTGGACTTTAGATATCGAGTTATGATCGATGCAAGTTTGGATTTTTCAACCGTGATCGATCAATATCTTGAGCATACGAACTCCGAATGACTTGAAATTTGGAACGTTGGCTCTCATAGCTTCGCTTGTCGTGTCATATCAATTTTAGCTTGATCCGGACTTGGAAAAAATTCGTCGATATCCATAGTGAGCCTGCGTATAACCGATCTCTAAGACGAACTGTCATTGGTTTCTAGTCAAGTTCTTGATGTCACGGCCTTGCCAAAAGGCGGGATAACAATTGCGGTTGATCAAGATTGTAAGCAGGCACAGATAGAGGATCAACTGCAGGAGTAGATTCGGGTTAGATTGGCATAGGAATCTCAGAGCTCGTATCATGATGCTCAACGCTAGAACCCTCTCCAGCCTTCGAATGCTGAGTGACAAATCTCTCTTTTTCAAATATGATAGTGGCATCGTGGTGAACTTTTCTCTCGTCCTCAGTCAACACCCGGTTCTCCAATTCGAACTCATCAATGGATTCAGTATGGTGATCTGCTTTTTCATCTTCAACCAAGCGGCATCAAGTATTATATAGATGTGATGGATAGTCTTCGAGCCAGCTCAGATTTTGATGCTTCGGAACATTGACATTATATGTAATGAGGAGATCTTCAATGCCACCCTCCAACCTGGCCTCCACCGCTCTCACTTCACCCTCAACCCTGGCTTCAGCTTCCTGAACCTTTAGCGTTGCCGCATCCCTCTCATCCCCGAACACCTTAACCTGCTCGCATGCTTCCTGAGTGGCTTTATTTGCATTGTCTTTTTCTTTGACGACTTCAGCAAATTTAGCTTCAAGCTCCTCAAGCTCTTTTAACGCCGCATCTCTTTCAGCCATGACTGTGGGATCCGGTGCCCCATTTCCTCGACCAAGGCTAAATGTGTTCGCCTCATCTCCTCCATCTTCCAGGTTGCCTCATCGGCTCTTTTATTAGCCTCCGTTTCTGAATTTCTTAAAGACTCGTTTTCATCGTTAAGCACCTGAATTATGCGGTCCTTCTGAGCGAGATCAGTTCCTAGTTTCTCGATTGTCTTCGCCCGCTCAAAGGCCACCGCTGATACTTTCTCTACGGTCTTCATCCATTCCCGATATTGGCCATAAACATCGTATATGTAGTCATGCATCGTATGTTCTACCTCATTGGGAATTCGCTTTAAGTGTAGGGGAAATATGAAGCCGTCAAAGCAGATATTCGAAAAATCCTTTTTCAACTTAGCGATTCTAATCGCTCCTTCCCCGGTGGGTTCTGTGATGGCTTGTTCAGTGGCGACGGGGGTTTCATTTTCATTCCTCCGACGCTATTGATCAGGCCTTGATGCTTAGGAAGGTGGTACTTGATGCGAAGATTCAAGGGGTTGTTTGCCAGAGCCAGATGATTGTGTTGGACCTCTAGTTGGCGAGGAGCATGACCGGGAACGGCGACTATACTGTCTCTCCTTCTCCCTCTCCCTATCTCTTTCCCTCTCATAGCGCTCCCTCTCTTGACCGGAGTAGCCGCGATCGCGGTCTCTATCGGCCTCACGTCTGCGAGACTCGGAATATGAGCTGGATGAATGACGTGCAGAATGGAGGCTACTAAGCATAGATCCCCGCCTTGTCATCGTGTCTATAAAATAAAAAGAGAAACAGAGTTAGTAATCTTCAGAGATGAATTGCTTGTGATTAGAAATTATGTGGTGCCATGGAGTGTGCGTTTACATGTGCAAACCCCCCAACCAACCGGTTGAAATAGTCGTACTCGGAGGAGTGGGCTCTCCTTTGTCTAAGGCGCTTTGGAGCTCTTCTACTCCGGTGTCTTGGTGCAAAGGAAAGTCATTCGAAATGGGGATGTCCGCCAGTCCCGCAAAGGAGTTCTCCATCTGAGAAGGAGGAATCTCTTGACTGGTAGTAGGCAAAGAGACTATGACGGTTTTGCGCCTTACAGATTTTCGAGCAGTAGACTTGCCTCTTCTCTTCCGCTCTAAAAATTGAGGACTTTGCGAAGGCCCAGCTGTGGGCTCATCTCCAGTAGACATATTCTCATCACCGCCTTGTTCAGTAATTACTATCCCGGAAGCTCTCCTTCGAGCTTGCCTCACCAGGGCTGTCCTAAGAACTCCTACGAGTCCAATACTTTGATCTCTGTCAATTAGCCCAACGGTAACCAAATTTTCGTCCGTAAGAACTTCATCGATCTCACTGTGCTCAGCGGGTACCTCCTGAAGAACCCTCACTATCTCCTTAAACCAAGCTCCTTCGAGCCGCGGAATCAAAGTTGTAAAAGAAAGAAAGTGTTAGACTCGGCATCGACTATTGTTATCCATTCAATCAACATAAAGGTTAGAGCACTTACGTCTGACTAACCACTGTCTGGCGAACCCCGGTGGGCACTCAACGAAGAACCATTCAGTCTTAAAGTAACTCAGCTTGCTCCAAGCCCCGGCCATGACTTGAAAATTCCTAACTGCTTCTAGGAAAGTAAAGGAAGGGTTGTCCCCACGGCTCTTTATATTGAATAAGTATTTGATCTCTTCTACGGTTGGAGGACGGAAGAGGTGCTCCATGAAGATGACAAACAAACTATTGAGCAAGGAATATCCATTCGGGTGCAACTAAGACGGAGCGATCCTCAAGAAAAGTAGAACTTACCGGATGAACTGGTTGAAAGGCGGAAGTGTCCCGGCTACACACCTAAATTTGTTGCAGGCTGTGTACCCTTCTGAAGGGTTATGGGCTCTATCTTTTGGCCCCAGCAGTAAGACATCATCCAGTGACAACCCATGCCTTAGGCAAATCCTGCATAACATATCTTCAGAAATATTAGAGCAGATAGAATCTTACGGGTGTGCGATGAAGACTGCTCCTGGTAGCTCATCTGGAGCAGGGCTAATAACTTCGGCTGCGATAGCCGGCATTTCGATTATGAGGAGAGGCAGATTCTGAGCATCCTACGACTGTGAACTTCCGAGTTCCATAGCTATTGAGCTCGGTAAAAATCATCATTATATGATAATAAACCTGTGTTCCCCCAGTGTGAAGTGCGTAAATGTGTTGTGCAGTGCTACATAATACTTGAAAAGTTATACAAAATTTGTGAGATGTTCAAATGAAAAGACTTCGAGATTCAATCGGAGTGACCGTCATCGCTGACCGTCCCAACCGTGCCATCCAGATTTCAAAGAACGGTCCAAGTTAAAATCCGTCAAAATTTTCAAGTTACAGTTCCATCGATTAGCTTCGAAAGGTAGTCAGTTATGTAGTTACATAGTTATGTCCAATTATGCAAAGTTGAAGCTCGCCGAAGTCAAATGTTCGATTATGCAAGATTTCGTATCCATTAAAGTCTGAACTTGGATCGATCACCAGAAGTGCAATTCGTATTGATGGAGGAAGACATCATCTTGTATCGATCGCAAGAAGGTCAAAAACAGCGTCTTCATATCAATCGCTGGATCCAAGTCCTCGTATCGATCACTCTGGATCGATACGAACTCCCATCATCAGTCGATACGAAGCTACTTGCTTCATCGGTACGAAGATCCATTATGCCTGGATCGATACAAACTCATTCACCATCCACAATCAATGTGAATACGTCCTTCATCCATCATCGATATGAGTAATTCCTTCGTATCCCTCTACACTTCGTCTTCTCCAAATAACATAAACGCCATTCCGACCTTCCTCGACCTTGCTTCGGTCTAACTCCGACCTCGACACCATCGAAATCGGCCACGAATGTGAATGGATTGGCAGTCAAACTTGAGTCTCATCATTTTAATGTAAATTTATTGATTAATTACCTAATTTAAGTAATTAGATAGAAAGATTAGCGGGTTGAATTACTTGGGAACGAAGGCCGTTTCTCTTCCTCAAAGCTTTTGATCGATATGAAAGTGAAGTGTAGAAATGAAAGCAAGTAAAAATTTGGCTAAGTCCAAAATGAATTTATATGGATGCAAAACCAAGGGAAAAAATGTTTCGTCTCCCAATGCTAAGAACCGGTTGAAATGGTCAGAGTTCTATCGATACGAAAGGTGTTGTGCAAGCCTACGTGGAACATTCGTATCCATCGATACGAAGACGTTGCTCCATATCCATCAGCCCAGAACAATCTAGAGAGTAACACTTCGTATCCATCAACGGGCCACCATATGTTTCGTATCCATCAATTTGAATCTCATCGATACGAAACTTACAACAAAGTCTTATTTGAATCACTGAATTTCATCGATACGAAACACCTATTTCGTATCCATATGCTCGGAGACCCAAGCTTCATATCCATCGATACGAAGCACCTCCGAGAACTATTTATTTCATATCGATAACCATCGATACGCAGCATGCATTCCAACATCTTAGATCGATCCAAGAGAGGATCGATACGAAGGGATACCTTAAAACAACCATCAAACATTGTTGAAACTCGAATTTCACATCAATCCAGGGGAGGATCGATACGAAACTCAATCCAAACTAAAACTAAAGAACTTGACAATGACCCGTGAACATGCAAACGTGAACAGTAGTCAAGTTAACATACGTGCATGTTTGACAAACTAACATTCAATTTCCAAAGTTGACAAGAATTGAAAGCTCACCTAGTGACGATTACAACAGTGAACAACAAATTTCTAACACTCGATGCTCGGTTACAACAAAACACTGCATGATCATTAGCAGTCAACAATGTGACATTTATATATATCGGGAAATTAATCAAAGGTTATATATTTTGACGAAAAGACAACGACTACTCAACGAACTAGATAGAACTTTTCAGACTAAAGATTACAGCTTTTCAAAGCACGTCATGTTCGCACAAGACGTACTTTGGGAGGCAAATGTTATCCCGCCTTTTGGCAAGGCCGTGACTCCAAGAAGTTAACTAGAAACCGAAGACAGTTTGTCTCGGAGATCGGTTATGCACAGGTTCACTATGGATAGTGGTAAATTTTTCCAAAATTTGGATCGAGCTACAATTGATATGACACGACAAGCAAAGCTATGAAAGGAAACGTTTCAAATTTCAAGTCAATTGGAGTTCATATGCTCAAGTATTGGATCGTGAGAAGCACGTTTAATTCATATCCATCCATTTCGTATTGATCCATTTCGTATCCATCACCTTGCAACCATCCTATTTGTATCCATCGGCCTACAAGCATCAGTTCGTATCCATCCATCAAGGCCCTTCAGTTCCATCATGCATAAGCGGCATGTTTTGTATCGATCACTCACTTGATCGATACAAAGGAAAGATCCAAAGATCGATACGAAGAGCGTACACATACATGGACATGAAGAACAATCCCCAGGATCGATACGAAGAAACCAACAGCAAACATCGATATGAAGCGGCCTCCAGCCATCGATACAAAGCGGCTTCCAGCCATCGATACGAAGTGGCCTGCGATCATCGATGCGAACAAAGCCTCTCATAATCGATACGAAGAAGGCATAGTCAAGTGAAGGAAGCGATCGCTCGGCATGAAATGTGGATCTCCTTTGAACCATCGCTCCACGTAATCGCTTTGATACGCAGTGGACTGATATGCATATCAATCGATACGAAGGTATCGATACGCACGGTTCAGCTAACTACAAACCCAACCTTAGATCGATCATAGCTCACAATCTACAAGTCTAAATAACACCAAATTTTCACAGGAGCTTGCGTGCTACCTCAAGAATGTCCTTAATCGATCTTAGGCCAAATGGAGGTGTTTTTGATCGTTACAAAATGTACACGTATCGATCAGGGATCGATCCCAATCTACCTCGGATCGATCATGTGGGCCCACCCACATGTGAGAAGGAGTATTCCGAGATCTAAGTCAGATTTTTCCAGCCTACACCTATAAATAGCAGTCATATGCTTCCAGAAAAGGGACTTTTGGCTTCTCTACGCTGATACTCTGCCGAAATCAATATTATACTTCAGTTGTACTGTTGTAATCTCCTATAATCAATAAGTCAAATTCAATAAATATCGATCATTTCATAGTGGACGTAGGCAATACGCCGAACCACTCTAAATTTGTGTGTTTCTGCACTTTTTCTTATTTGTTGATTTGTGTGTTTGTTAGATCTGCCTCATTTTACATTTACTTTCTTCATCGTATCTCTTCAAACACATCCGAAGAGTGTTGTGCTCAATTTTGATACAAACATATATAATCACATAAGCATCATGAATTAGATCATTATTTTACTTATTATTAATTTTTATTTTACTTTTACGATTTAAATAATGCCAATTTGCAACTGTATCATTTAGTGGATTTATTCTTATGCTTCTCATTTAGTATTTTATAAGAGACAACTAAGAGTAAAAATCTATTATTGTAGCAATAAAAACTATTATTGTTTATACCAATGCGTTCTTTGTTGATTCGGTCAAACTACTACCTTGGATGTATGGTTGAGTTCTTGGAGAACCAAGTAGTTTAGCTTAAATCTAAAAGCAACTTCCATAATTAAGCTTGCCACGATCAATTTTGTACATCTTACATAAATAGCTGTTAAATACATGCATATAATCATGAAAAAAACATGAACATGCATACAATCATTTTCTATATCAGTTGAAGTATCAATGAACTGATGAAAAAAGAGAGAATATGTTAAATATTAAAAAACCACAAAATCTCTATGTTGAACATTATTAACAAAAACAAGCTTGGTTTAGACCACTGATCAGAACCTCATGGAAGAATATGAATAAAAGAAGATTGAAAGGTGTGATAACCCGGATTTTTTGGGACATTTGTTAATTGGATAATTAACTAATTTTTAACTATTGAGATACTGATTCTATTTGATTTAAACAAATAAAACCTTGGTAATTAGGATATATCTGGATATGTATATAGACGAATTTGAATTATAATAAATAATGAATAATAAATATGTGAATAAATTGTATTCGATAATCTCCTAATATAATTACCTGAAATTTGACAAATTATTCTTTCTAAACAAATAATAATGATGGTTTATATACATATAAATATAAGTAGATTTAAATAGAAAAATTATTATTCAACAAATTGAATTTGTGTTTGTTTAAATATATATATATATATTTGAGTTGATTTTAAAATTTTGATTTTTTAAATATTTAAATTTGAATTTGGGTTGGATATTGAATTTCAAAAGATAGATATATATATCTTAAATATATTTTGGATTTTAAAATATATTTTATTTAGGATATAGTTTATTTTATATTATTTTCTTTAAAGGAGATTCTATTTATATAAATTAAGAAGTATACTTATTAATTAGGAAATTTAATATAAAAAGCTTTTAAATCCTTTTAAAATTAATTAAACATGCATTATTACAAGTGTAAGATAAATATATATACAATTTAACAAATGTAAGCTTAGGAATGCATGTAATCACAAGTGTAAACAAACCTTATCATAAAATTAACAAGTGTCTTTGGTTTCTTTTTATTTTTCAAAATAGTTAATAAAAGAGAAAATAGGTTATATAAACATCTCCATCCCTCTTTTTCATTTCTTTTATTTCTTCAATTTCAAAACCCAAAAGAAATTATCCTGTAACACAAATCTAGAAAAAAAAAATACAAAATCAGGCAAAGATCAAAGCTAAACCAAGATCAGATTCGACTCTAACATCAAAACAAGATTCAAGCTTCAGATCATTCAATATAACATCAAGTTACAGATCAACTCAGTAAAAAAAATGAATCTCAGATCTGAAGACCTGAATCAAATCAAATGTTCAAAGCTGATTAAACTCAAAATCAGATCAGGGGCAAATTGAAGCAAAGATCAACTCAGTTTTTAAATTAAAAGCTAGCAGAATTCGAACTCAACCTAAAACAATCATCAAGACAAGCTTCAACCTGTAATCAAAAGCCCAGATCATCTCAGTTTTCAAGCAATTCAAGTTTTCAAATTTCAAAACTGTTTCAAGAGCTCTCTGTACTTCAACAGGTGAGTAAACTACTTTTATAAAAGTTTAAAATCTGTTGTTAACCTGATGCATGTCATAATCTTTGAAGTTATGATGTGAAATATGTTTTGCATGATTGTTTAAATATGATTGCATGTATATATGTATGATGATATTTGTGTGCATGTCTGTATAAAAGAATGTTTGCTCTGTTCTAAGTTCTACAGGCTTTAAAACAAGTTCAAAAATCAATTGTTTTTCCCTAATCATCTATAGGTTATGATGTATAAACAGAATATGTTTGAATTAACAAGATATCATTTTTAAAAATGGTTTCAAATGGATATATGGAGTAATTATTTCAAAAACAATAAATTACAGTGATGATAATTTATAGTCAGGTAAATCGATGGTTTAAAATTTATGTTTTGAATATATAACTGAAATCGAACTTGAAAAATATGAATTTTGATATGGGTATCATGATTTTTAAGTTTGGGAATGTTGTGAATTCGCGAGTTGAACGAAAATCGTTTTTTCGTCGATTCTCGATGATCGGAGGGAAGAAGAACGTCGGGCCTGGAGCTGGAGTTAGCTAGACGTCTGGAGATCAACGGAAAAATGGTCAGAGATTTTATAGCTCTTCGTAGTATCTTGTCGATGGCAATGTAGGGTTTAACGACCAGATTTGGTCGACGATGTTCTCAAGGCATTGTTTGATCGTGAGTGAACCGGAGTTGAACGCAAGTGGGGGACTAGAAGCGTAGGCTAGTGGTGGAGGTCTGGTCGTGATCGCGAGGTCGCAGGTGATGGGAGGCGGTGGTGCAAGAGGGTTTTCTTCGATTGGTGGGTTCGAGGAGGTGCTGTCTTGTTCGTTTTCGAGTTCAAGTGGATAATGATTATCTGGGGAGTTAGGATCGTCGACGAAGTCATCGCAGACTTGTGGGAGGTCGGAGCGTGGGTCGGAGATGGTCTGAACGTGTGTGCACGTGCACGAGTGTTCTGTGTACCTGATAGTGGTTGTGAAGAAGAAAGGATTGGGGATGATGGAGGTTTGCTCGAAGTCGATCTCGAGTTTTATCGAGAGGGAAGAGACGGGAGATTTGGCTCGGGTTGTTACTCGAGCAAATCTGAACTGGGCTCGGAGTTGTTTCCAGGATTTGGCTCGGGACATTTTGATTAGGTTTTAAAATTTTTAAAAGCAGAACAGGTTCCAGGTTTTAGAATCTATTAAATTGAATAAGTTTTAATGGAAAATAAATCAAGCTTGTACAAGTTATATAATGTATATATCTGGTTTTAAAACATCTTTAAAGTATTTTGAAAATATTATTTAGGAAATGGTATAAAAAGCAATCGATTTAAGATAAAGGAATTATCTTTTGATTTGATTAAAATCTTAAGTGTTTCAAAGATCAATTATTTGATTTTAGTAATTAAGGATAATTTATTTAATGATTAAAGTTGATTAATTATTAAATGATTAGTTATAGAATAATTTATTAATGTAATTAATTAAGAATTAATTTATGTAATTAATTATA
Source organism: Allium fistulosum (assembly GCA_030737815.1). Taxonomy (NCBI): domain Eukaryota; kingdom Viridiplantae; phylum Streptophyta; class Magnoliopsida; order Asparagales; family Amaryllidaceae; genus Allium; species Allium fistulosum. The sequence continues at coordinate 44,359,292 of CM060905.1, read as the reverse complement.
GTTAATTAATTAATGGGAGTAATTAAAGATTAATTACTGTAAATGGTTAAGGATAATTAATTTATGTAATTAATTAAAGGCTAATTACTTAATGAAATTAAAGAATAATTAATCAAGGATGATTAATTAAGAAAGGTAATTAAAGGATGATTAATTAATTGGTTTGTAATTAATTAAGGTTAAGTATGCAGGATTTAAAAGTAATTAAAGAACTAATTTAATTCATTGGTGATTAATTAAATTAATTAGAGATGGTGAGGTTGATTAATCTTGCTTATGGATGTTTGAATGTCTTGAATAATGTGATATCTCCGATATGTGATATGTGCTGCTTTGTGATTTGAGATGAATTGTTGTGTGTAAATTTTATTGTTTAAACTTAAAATTTTGGTTTAATAGATGACATTGGTTTCGAAGAGACCGGAGTCGGATATCGGAAATATCCGACACCACTTCGATTTGAAATCTTCTATAAATTCCTTATAGATTGACATGTGAAATCAATAGGCTGGTTTGGGATAATATGGATCATTTACAGTAAGTTGGATACTTAGATATTGTTTTGTGAAAATAAAATGTGGACTATATAAGTTGTTTACTTGTAGTAAAGTACGAGTTACCCCGGGTTTAAATAAGTTCTATGGATTTAAATTTCATGTTAGATAAGTTTACTCACGCTGGTTTCCAGCCTGACCCGGGTGTTACTTTGATGTAATGCTCGGGTCAGACCGAGTATTACAGATTTTTCAGGTAAGGACGTTCTGGAGCTCATGAGGCGAGCTGGATGGCAGGAACGTATAGAGAGTGATATATTGGTATTTATTGGGACGAGTTATTTTAACTGTCCAGTGATTGTGAGATGTTGTAACTCTGATATATTAAAATGAAATTGACTGATACAGTTTTCTTGTATAACTGATATTATTATTTGATATTGTATTTTAATCCGCTGCGAATGTGAGAATCTGTGTCTTGTTCTGTTTCTTTCTTCTATCTCTTTCCTTTTTCTTCTAACTATCCGGAATTTTCGGGTTCGAAAATTCCGGGTCGTTACAGTTGGTATCAGAGCGAAGGTTAAGCGAGAACCTTGGCTCTGTTGGGATTACTCGTTAAGGATAGGGTCAATGGTACCCTAGAACGAGTTGAGTGTATATATATATATATGAGAGCGTAATTGTTATTTTCTTATATAAGGATTTTAAATGATTTTATATAAGAATATATTTTGATATATAAAATGATATTTCTTTCTATTAAATATTAAGGTAATTGGTTGTTAAAATATTGGAATTAAATTAAGTGGTAATAGAAATAAAGCCAAATTAAAATTGAATGAAGATAAGTTTGAAATGAATTCAAACTAAAATTAAATCTTGAATTTGTAGAAATGTTATCAAGAATAAAGGTAATAATGAATTGGTTTCTAGATATGATAATCTTGGTTATTATCATAAATGGTAATTGTGTTTAATAATGAATGTTGTTAATGATTTAGCAAAATGAAATGTTTAGGGAAGTAAACATTTAAGTGAGTATAACTTATAAATTGGAATTGAAGAGAATTTAAAATTGTGAAATTTTAAATCTAAATCCAGAAAACTTGAAATTGTTTTAAAGAAGTTGTTTTGAATTAAAACCAAAGGTGGTTTAAAAATTTAAAGTATAACTTGGTGTGTAAAGAAAATGTATATATGAGGAATATATATAATACCAATGATGATTTGAAATAAACACTTAGTGTTGAGTTTTAAATTGGAATGTGATGTAAAACCCAAAGTAAAGTAAGTTTTTAAACTTAAAAGGGGAAAGACTATTAATCTGAAGTTTAAAATTTGAATGGGAATTCAAATTGTGAAAAGTTGACCGGATTAAGTAAATTTAACTTGGAGGAAGTTAAATAAGTTTGAATAAATAACTTGAATTGGAAATTTCAAGATGAAATTTAAATTTAACTTGGGTAGTTAAATGGTTAATTTAAATGGAAGTTATGAGTGATCTCAAAATGGGTTTGAGATCTGAAAATTGAAAATGGATAATAAATTAGAATCTGAAGATTAAATTGTTTTTGAATTCTTATTTGAACTTTGTAATAAGTTAAGTAAAGATAATTTTGAAATTTGAATTCAGAATTAAAAGGTTTAAAGATTTAATTTGTTAAAATAAAAAAATAAAGGTTGAATTAATTTAAAAGTGAAGGAATTTAAGGAATTAAATCAATATTTAAAAATTTTAACTTGAATTTATATAATTCGAGATAGTTTAAAATTGAGATTTAAATTGAATTAGTTCAAACTGAATTTGATTTGAATAAATGGGAATTGTGATTTAAGATGAATAAGTTTTAAATACGAATGGAAAATTTGAATTGAATTAATTTAAAATAAAAATTGAAGATTGAATGAGTTCAAAAATTCAAATGGGAATTGGGATTAATTCATATAGAAATTGAAATGATTTGAAATTTAAGTGGATTCAATTTGAAATTAGTTTGAATAATTTGAAATTGTAATTAAAATGAATATGTTTAAAATCAAATGGAATTTGATTTGAAATTTGGAAAGGAATTAAGATTAATTCAACTTGAATTGGGATTGAATAAAATTCAATGGAAATTGAAGTATTGAGTCAATTTAAATGGAAGTGGAAATTTAAATTGAATTAATGGGAAATTAATTGGAAATGGAGATTGGGAAATTAAACAGTTTGGCTCTGGATTATTTTCAAATTGTTTTAATACAAGTATATGTTTCCAAACTATTTACTATACAATCTTTCTTCTTAAACCCCAAACTATCTTATACTTATTTTACAATTATTTTAAAACTATTTAACTATTTTGAAAACTGTCTTATAAACTAATTACTATTTTTCAGCTACTTATATGTAATCACTATTTTAAAAACTATTTTGCAATTATCTAACTATTTTTATACCTACTAAACTATTTTACAGCTATTTTACAAACTAATAACTATTTTTCAACTACTTATCTATTTTAAACTTTTTCAAGATATTTGTTTAAATTTAAATTGGTCAGAGTTCAAACTGTTTGTAATTGAAGTAATAACTCAATTTGAAATGGAAGCAATTGAGAATAAGTGAATGGAATTAAAGGAAATGTGAATAGAAAAGAGAATTGATTTGGATAATAACCAACAAAAATAAATACGTAGGATATACGTATATTATTCTATTCGCATAGTGATTTGATCCAGATTCGAACACAGAATTTCGAGATAGTATTATCGATCCGAGTTGGGATTTTTCGCTCGATTTTCGACGGCGAACCTGGATATGGATTTTTGATTGGTTCTGGATATTCTCTATCATAGTTGTGACTATGCAAGGAGAATGACGGTTTCTAATCAAGAAACCAGATCTGAGTCCGCACTAGAAAGTCGGGTGGACGATACTAGTTCGGAAGTGAAATTGTGTGATCGAGTGAGCGATCAAATTGATATAGCGTACGGATGATATGTGTACATCGTACGGATTTGAATGAAATTGATATTGAAGATTTGTGGATAAGAACTGTAAAATGGTTTTTGAAAAGAAATATGGTTAATAACTTTATAAAAGATTTATCAAATGTGAATATTTGATTTAGAATAAAATAAAGTTATATATCCTTGTTATATAAGGTAAATCTTCCCTTGTTGAATCTATTGCCAGAAGAAAAGGGTTTTGAAATAATTGAAGTATAAAAGAGGTTTTATACAAGTTTGAAATAATCCAAAGATTTTCAAAGTTATATATATATCTATATATATATATAAAGGATTTTATGGGAATGATTTTGGAAAAGGTTTTTGGAACCTATGAATTTTGGAAAGGGCTTTTGATTTTTGAGAAATCAATTTTGGATTTTGGAAAGCCTAGTTTGAGAATTATCGATTTTGGTAATCGATTTGGTGTAAAGGAGATTTTGATAAATCATAAAGGATATGATTTGAAGATACTATAAGTATATAGTATAAAATGTTTTGAGTATAGCTCTGGGGAAAAAGGCGCTCTCTTGAAATGAACTTCTCAGGAGTGCCACTGGGTGGTACTGCCTTGAACCCCAAGGGGGGATTCTAAAGTTGATCCTGTGAGGAGTCCGGACAAAACTAGTTCCTGAGGATTATTTGTGTAGCGAAAGTCGAGGGGCTGGTGCCCACAGAGGCATTTGAGTTATGCTGTGACAACAATTTAACTCAATGTCACTGCGATCTACTGCAGACCATAGCGGAAGTCATGTGTGCCGCTGAGAGCCAACTGTCTACGTTTGATTTTATATCGGTAGACTGTGACACTATGGTAACATAGCGAAAGTCGTTTGTGCCGCTGAGAGCCAACTGTCTACGTTTGATTTTATATCGGTACACTGCGACCTATGTGGGAGAAGTTTCATTTTGACAGCGAAATCGTGTGTGCCGCTGAGAGCCAACAGTTACATGGACTTTTGCTGCGACGGCAACGTAACCCTGGATGTAACTGCGATCTGTTGTGGGTTCCATGGTGTAATCAGTTACATGGACTTTTGCTGCGATGACAACGTAACCCGTGATGTAACTGTGACCTTGGATGGGGGTGATGATTTCCAGAGCATTCTCACCAAAGATATTTTCTCTATTTTCAAAACTGTTTTCCCTATTTTCAATAAAATTATTTTCCAAGTATTTTCACTAGGTGTTGAAAACGGGTTTACCAAGTACTGATAGATTTTCAGTCTTACGCCTGATCAACGTATGACCGAATTTCTGTGAGAACAAGGATGGACTGGTTGAGACATCGAGTTATAAAAAGTATTTTTATTTTAAAATATTATATAGATTTTTTTTTTTAAAAAAAAGTGTTTTAAAAATGATCAAAGAAAAATTTATCAGATTTTAAGCATTGAATAAATTCTGGCCTCGTTCCTTTTCGGGGACGAAAAGATTTAAAGGGGGTAGGAATGTGATAACCCGGATTTTTTGGGACATTTGTTAATTGGATAATTAACTAATTTTTAACTATTGAGATACTGATTCTATTTGATTTAAACAAATAAAACCTTGGTAATTAGGATATATCTGGATATGTATATAGACGAATTTGAATTATAATAAATAATGAATAATAAATATGTGAATAAATTGTATTCGATAATCTCCTAATATAATTACCTGAAATTTGACAAATTATTCTTTCTAAACAAATAATAATGATGGTTTATATACATATAAATATAAGTAGATTTAAATAGAAAAATTATTATTCAACAAATTGAATTTGTGTTTGTTTAAATATATATATATATTTGAGTTGATTTTAAAATTTTGATTTTTTAAATATTTAAATTTGAATTTGGGTTGGATATTGAATTTCAAAAGATAGATATATATATCTTAAATATATTTTGGATTTTAAAATATATTTTATTTAGGATATAGTTTATTTTATATTATTTTCTTTAAAGGAGATTCTATTTATATAAATTAAGAAGTATACTTATTAATTAGGAAATTTAATATAAAAAGCTTTTAAATCCTTTTAAAATTAATTAAACATGCATTATTACAAGTGTAAGATAAATATATATACAATTTAACAAATGTAAGCTTAGGAATGCATGTAATCACAAGTGTAAACAAACCTTATCATAAAATTAACAAGTGTCTTTGGTTTCTTTTTATTTTTCAAAATAGTTAATAAAAGAGAAAATAGGTTATATAAACATCTCCATCCCTCTTTTTCATTTCTTTTATTTCTTCAATTTCAAAACCCAAAAGAAATTATCCTGTAACACAAATCTAGAAGAAAAAAAAAATACAAAATCAGGCAAAGATCAAAGCTAAACCAAGATCAGATTCGACTCTAACATCAAAACAAGATTCAAGCTTCAGATCATTCAATATAACATCAAGTTACAGATCAACTCAGTAAAAAAAATGAATCTCAGATCTGAAGACCTGAATCAAATCAAATGTTCAAAGCTGATTAAACTCAAAATCAGATCAGGGGCAAATTGAAGCAAAGATCAACTCAGTTTTTAAATTAAAAGCTAGCAGAATTCGAACTCAACCTAAAACAATCATCAAGACAAGCTTCAACCTGTAATCAAAAGCCCAGATCATCTCAGTTTTCAAGCAATTCAAGTTTTCAAATTTCAAAACTGTTTCAAGAGCTCTCTGTACTTCAACAGGTGAGTAAACTACGTTTATAAAAGTTTAAAATCTGTTGTTAACCTGATGCATGTCATAATCTTTGAAGTTATGATGTGAAATATGTTTTGCATGATTGTTTAAATATGATTGCATGTATATATGTATGATGATATTTGTGTGCATGTCTGTATAAAAGAATGTTTGCTCTGTTCTAAGTTCTACAGGCTTTAAAACAAGTTCAAAAATCAATTGTTTTTCCCTAATCATCTATAGGTTATGATGTATAAACAGAATATGTTTGAATTAACAAGATATCATTTTTAAAAATGGTTTCAAATGGATATATGGAGTAATTATTTCAAAAACAATAAATTACAGTGATGATAATTTATAGTCAGGTAAATCGATGGTTTAAAATTTATGTTTTGAATATATAACTGAAATCGAACTTGAAAAATATGAATTTTGATATGGGTATCATGATTTTTAAGTTTGGGAATGTTGTGAATTCGCAAGTTGAACGAAAATCGTTTTTCGTCGATTCTCGATGATCGGAGGGAAGAAGAACGTCGGGCCTGGAGCTGGAGTTAGCTAGACGTCTGGAGATCAACGGAAAAATGGTCAGAGATTTTATAGCTCTTCGTAGTATCTTGTCGATGGCAATGTAGGGTTTAACGACCAGATTTGGTCGACGATGTTCTCAAGGCATTGTTTGATCGTGAGTGAACCGGAGTTGAACGCAAGTGGGGGACTAGAAGCGTAGGCTAGTGGTGGAGGTCTGGTCGTGATCGCGAGGTCGCAGGCGATGGGAGGCGGTGGTGCGAGAGGGTTTTCTTCGATTGGTGGGTTCGAGGAGGTGCTGTCTTGTTCGTTTTCGAGTTCAAGTGGATAATGATTATCTGGGGAGTTAGGATCGTCGACGAAGTCATCGCAGACTTGTGGGAGGTCGGAGCGTGGGTCGGAGATGGTCTGAACGTGTGTGCACGTGCACGAGTGTTCTGTGTACCTGATAGTGGTTGTGAAGAAGAAAGGATTGGGGATGATGGAGGTTTGCTCGAAGTCGATCTCGAGTTTTATCGAGAGGGAAGAGACGGGAGATTTGGCTCGGGTTGTTACTCGAGCAAATCTGAACTGGGCTCGGAGTTGTTTCCAGGATTTGGCTCGGGACATTTTGATTAGGTTTTAAAATTTTTAAAAGCAGAACAGGTTCCAGGTTTTAGAATCTATTAAATTGAATAAGTTTTAATGGAAAATAAATCAAGCTTGTACAAGTTATATAATGTATATATCTGGTTTTAAAACATCTTTAAAGTATTTTGAAAATATTATTTAGGAAATGGTATAAAAAGCAATCGATTTAAGATAAAGGAATTATCTTTTGATTTGATTAAAATCTTAAGTGTTTCAAAGATCAATTATTTGATTTTAGTAATTAAGGATAATTTATTTAATGATTAAAGTTGATTAATTATTAAATGATTAGTTATAGAATAATTTATTAATGTAATTAATTAAGAATTAATTTATGTAATTAATTATAGTTAATTAATTAATGGGAGTAATTAAAGATTAATTACTGTAAATGGTTAAGGATAATTAATTTATGTAATTAATTAAAGGCTAATTACTTAATGAAATTAAAGAATAATTAATCAAGGATGATTAATTAAGAAAGGTAATTAAAGGATGATTAATTAATTGGTTTGTAATTAATTAAGGTTAAGTATGCAGGATTTAAAAGTAATTAAAGAACTAATTTAATTCATTGGTGATTAATTAAATTAATTAGAGATGGTGAGGTTGATTAATCTTGCTTATGGATGTTTGAATGTCTTGAATAATGTGATATCTCCGATATGTGATATGTGCTGCTTTGTGATTTGAGATGAATTGTTGTGTGTAAATTTTATTGTTTAAACTTAAAATTTTGGTTTAATAGATGACATTGGTTTCGAAGAGACCGGAGTCGGATATCGGAAATATCCGACACCACTTCGATTTGAAATCTTCTATAAATTCCTTATAGATTGACATGTGAAATCAATAGGCTGGTTTGGGATAATATGGATCATTTACAGTAAGTTGGATACTTAGATATTGTTTTGTGAAAATAAAATGTGGACTATATAAGTTGTTTACTTGTAGTAAAGTACGAGTTACCCCGGGTTTAAATAAGTTCTATGGATTTAAATTTCATGTTAGATAAGTTTACTCACGCTGGTTTCCAGCCTGACCCGGGTGTTACTTTGATGTAATGCTCGGGTCAGACCGAGTATTACAGATTTTTCAGGTAAGGACGTTCTGGAGCTCATGAGGCGAGCTGGATGGCAGGAACGTATAGAGAGTGATATATTGGTATTTATTGGGACGAGTTATTTTAACTGTCCAGTGATTGTGAGATGTTGTAACTCTGATATATTAAAATGAAATTGACTGATACAGTTTTCTTGTATAACTGATATTATTATTTGATATTGTATTTTAATCCGCTGCGAATGTGAGAATCTGTGTCTTGTTCTGTTTCTTTCTTCTATCTCTTTCCTTTTTCTTCTAACTATCCGGAATTTTCGGGTTCGAAAATTCCGGGTCGTTACAAAAGGCGAGCTCACATCAAATATAATTGTTGGGAAAAATATATTTCAACTTTAATTTTAAGATTCAAAGAACACGTGTTATAGAGGATAATTTGTACTGAAGACCGTGGTAGTGTGATTGATGGTTATGGTGCGTCAGTTCTTCCTAGGGAGGTGGCAACGTCGACCTCTTTATGTGATTTCAAGGTGAGGGCGAACTTGCGCTTGAGGCCGGACAAGCGATGGCTCGGGGGACAAATGTGACATGTTCGTGATTTATTTGTAGTTTCCTAAAAGATGATTAGAATATATTATAGATAGTAGATGGAGGGTTTTTTTTGTCTCCTTGGATTTGGATTGAATTTTTGAGTTTTTTTAATCCCAAAATGTTTAAAATTACGAGACAAATATTAGAAAAGCTAGGGAAGGCAAAAAGACAGGGAGGTGAGAGTTTAGTTAATTGGAAAGGGTAGAAATTAAGAGGAGAAAAGTGAAAAATATCGGTATGAGTTTAGGACAAGCCTATATTTGGTTTGGGATGAATTGTGGTGAGAGAATACAAGTAGTCCAATATTCTATTTTTTATATAATATAATAAATATATTAGGTTTGAATACATATGAAATATGAACATAATGAGATTAAGTGCTAACTAATAATTATTGATTTATGGTATTTGTTGTATTAAAATTAATTAATAAGTGGCATATTAAATCACAAAGTCAATAACTACTGTATTATATCAATAAAGTTAAAATTAGTTTGAATGCATATCATAAATCAATTATCGTTGGTAAAATATAATTCTATCCATATTATCAAGCAAACAGAGTATTTAAAATATAAGCTCTTAGTGGAAGTTCATTTTGTTTGATTATTATTCATGTCTCATGCATTAATAATGTCATAGATCTTCATTATGACAGTTGTAGACTATTTCCTTTACTTAATTGTTAATTTTATTTTACTTTGTGATTTAAATAATGTCAATTTGCAGCTGTATCTTTTAGTGAATTTATTTTTATGATTCTCTTTTAGTATTTTATAAAAGGCAACTAAGAGTAAAAATTACAAGTAGATGGTTGACTAATGTGATCTTTTATTACTAATTTTTTTGTTTCCTCTTTTAGTAATAATAGCTATTATTGTTTATACTAACGCATTCGTTGTTTCATGTTTGTAGGCTTGCAATATTTCAGTACTAGATGACTAGAAAATGGGATATTAACACAAGCTAATGGCCACTTTATTGTGTAAGTTTTTATAACCACTAATCTATTTAATTCTCATAAAACTATTTTTCTCCTATTAGATGGCGTACATTCGATCCACTTATAAACAACAAAGCCAAATCAAACAATATACGTATGTGTGTTGTGTAAAATATGATGGTGTATAAAAAAATACTCTTCGAAAGAAGGAAATGTAGGTATTTTCCTGAGAGGGGAGGAACATTTAATGCTTCTACTCTTGAAATAAAAAATTGTGTCTAAGATGCTCAACAGTTGTACGGTTTGAGTTACGTAAAAAAGGGCCCATGCTGAACCACCAAACCTCAACTCCACCAACTCATTCTAAACATTAACTACCAAAAACACCCTCTCCTTCTATTATGTATACGAATGTGTTCCATAAATCTAGAATTTTCTGGTGCAACTTTGAACCTAGTTTCAAGGTGAAGTCCAGGTACATTGTTGGTGTTATTGTGTACACTGGAGATTTCACTTCAAACGCTTCTTCTGCTATTATACATATATAGACTCCATCTTTTTCGACTTGTGATACGTCTTTGCTTAGTAGTTCTTAATAGTGGCTCAATCTTATTGATTTTTAGTTCAGTTTTATAACATGAGTATCATCAAATTATGATATTAAGGAACGTTACATTTTATATTTTTGAATTGGATTGATCCATAATTGTAAGTTTTTATAACCACTAATCTATTTAATTCGCATAAAACTATTTTCCTCCTATTGAATGGCGTACATTCGATCCACTTATAGACACTAAAGCCAAATCAAACAATCTACGTATGTGTGTTGTGTAAAATATGATGATGTATAAAAAATACTCTCCGAAAGAAGGAAATATAGGCATTTTCTTAAGAGAGGAGGAATGTTTAATGCTTTTAATCTTGAAATAAAAAATTGTCTCTAAGATGCTCAATAGTTGTATGATTTGAGTTTCGTAACAAAAGGCCGATGCTGAACCACCAAACCTCAACTCCACCAACTCATTCCAAACACTAACTCCATCTCCATTTCTTAAAACTATAACACGATGACTATTTACAGGCAACAAATTCAATTTACCGAAAACACCCTCTTCTTCTATTATGTATACCAATGCGTTCCATAAATCTGAAATTTTCTCGTGCAATTCTGAACCTGGTTTCAAGGTGAAGTCCAAGTACATTGTTGGCGTTCTTGTGCACATTGGAGATTTCACTCCAAACGCTTCTCCTACTATTATACGTACATAGACTCCATCGTTTACGACTTGTGATACGTCTTTGCTTAGTAGTCTTGATATTGTGGCTCGATCCTGTTGATTTTTAGTACATTTTTATAGCAAGAGTATCATTAGATTATGATATTAAGGAACGTTACATTTTATATTTTTGAACTAGATTGATCCATAATTGCAATCCTGTTTATTTGTGATTTAGTTTTAGGTTGTACATGTCACGAGACTTGAGATTAAGAAACTGTTACATTTTATATTTTGAAGCTACATTGATGAATGATTGAAATCCTATTGATTTGTAATTATGTTTTGGATCATAAAGCCATAATAAGACTGTGAGATTAAGAAATGGTATAGTTTATATTTTGAAGCTTAATTGATTCATATGTCATAAGATTGTGATCTTAAGAAATGTTACATTTTATATTTGGAAGCCAGATTGATGCATAGTTGCAATCCTTTTTGAACTCCATGTCCAGCAAGCATCTCAGAGTGAACTATTCTTCTTGCAGTTGATAGTTGCAGCAATAGTACCCTTATAGAAACATAGAATCATTGTTTTCAATATAACAATGCTCAATTAGTGCAGCCCACAAAATACTAAACTGATATTGTACTCATTTTAAATAAAATTGCTTATAGAGTAAAATTCAAACATGGAAACTATTTTTCACATAGTGATGTATTTTTGCAAATCGTATTAGAAATATTGGAAGCATGACCAAGCTAGTAAAACTTGGCCAAGTTAACATATATTCTCTAATGTCACCTTGGTTCTTTCTCCTATAGTTTCTTTCATTTTTTATTACCGCAACACATTAAACTAACTAACATGTAATTAAATTTTTATGTGGCACATAATGCAGGAATAAAGGTGCTTCTAGGAAGAAGGCTTTTGTTGCCATCATATTTTTGTTCGACGTAGTTGCATTTTTGTTCTAATGTGTATATGCATTCATGTTTGTAATGTATGTCTTCCAAACCACAAGATACTTTGTGATGATTCGTGTAATTGTTTTTTCTATTAGTAAATCGTTAGTTGTTCCAACATATTGTTGCATGTATCATGTACGTGTTTGTCATTGAAATTTGACTAATTTATCAATTTTGTTGTGTGCGTGCGTACATATAAATATTCTACGATGTTTGTTGTGGTTGGACATTTAACAACATTTTGTGACTGTAATAAACATATTGCTGCGATATATAAATATTATTTAAACATAAGATACAACGTGAAAACTATTGGCATAATTTATTTACAATGTTTGTCATTAGTTGTAAAATATTTACGCACGACGTTTATCGTACGAATTAAATGTATTTTTATTTATGTTAAAGCAATGCTGCAAACAATTTATTTACAATGATGAGCAATCATGGTGCTAATACAAAATATAGCGGTTAAAAATAGTTGTACAAACTTTGTTTGTAATGTTCAAAAACTGATGCAAATAAAGTTTGATTGACATTTAAACAACATCGTCTAAGTTGGACTTACAACGTTGATAACATATGACTAAAATATAAGATATTACATCCGAAAATAGTTGTATAAAAGTAAAACTCAACTTTTACCGAAAGACGTGAATGATGGTTCAACAACAGGTGAATAACGTTGTTGACAGTAAATTACAACATATGGAAATCATAGAAAAACCAGATATACAACAAATAGATATTATCGTAAAAAAGCACGTCACAATATTTGAAATATGTTGTAATTGGCTATTTCATAACATCCAAAAAAACCAAGTACATAGTTTTTCATTTATTTTTTCGTGGTTTCACTATATTTATATATTTTGTTATAACTAACTTTACTACAACGTTATATACGACATTTAAATAGATATTGCAAAAGTGACCCATCTTTTACAACTATGGATATAACAACATTACGATAAATGTTGTTAAAATACACTGGCCATGTTTATTCAGTGTTGTTAAATGGTATTTTTGTTGTAGTGAACCAACGGTTTCTAGATCAAGTACAGAAGCTGAATACAGGAGTGTTGCTAGCACAACAGCTGAGATTATGTGAATAGAATCTCTACTAAGTGAATTGCAAATTAAGATCAATAGCATAGCAACCATTTGGTGTGGCAATCTCAGTTCACTTATAGGAAATTGTGTATTGCATTCAAGAACAAAACATATGCATGGAATTGGATCTATACTCTGTACGAGAGCAAGTTATAAAAGGAAAACTAAAAGTTAATCACATACCTTCAACTTACCAGAAAGAAGATATTTTTACAAAGGCACTGTCAACGCAAAATTTTACAAGATTTAAGCATGAGTTGGGTGTTGATGAAGCTAACTTTAACCTAAGATCGAAAACCTCAAACTACTAGCTTGCAATGGAGAGAATCAAGGAATCATCACTGTGGTGAAGTTCAAACTACATCAGAACAAATATCATCATTGCTACGAATAGCAATTTTTGGGTTACAAGCAACGAAGGATCAACTTGTCAATTTGATAAATTGGGCTAAGCCCATTTACAACTTATATTTACAATTTTCTTGTACATTGTAAATGTAAGAGTTGTATAAATGATTTTGTATTTCTTCAATTGTCGATCAATCTGCAAGCGTTAATCGTATGACAAAGGCTGTGGAATCGTGCCGAACTAACCCTAGTTTGTACGGTTCGTTGGAGTAGACGTTGGGAATGGAATTGCGCGAAATATCTCTAGTTTGTGTGGTTTGTTGGAGAAGACGTTGGGACTGGAATCTCCTCGACCACTTTTTGCAGTAAGAAGGATATGGGACATGGGAGTTGGAGGCTTTTAGTTTTGGGCGAGCAAGCAGAGTGAGAAAGGGAGGCCAAAAAATAGAAAGGCTGATATGAGAATTTCAAACAAAATGCGGTTGATTTTATGTTCACTTAAATTCTCATTATTAGCCGTAGAGATAGTTGTCATACAACATAATGGTAAAAAATTTCTTTTTTGAAGTTATGTTGCATGACTTTACAGTGGATCAAATAAATTCATCTGATATGTTCAAGTTATTGGCACAGAATAATTTATATATAGCTCTATCTTTGTGGAAATTCAGTGTGTTTCATACTGAGAAATGTACAAATCAATCGATGAATAATAAAAAAGTTTGATTCCAAGTTTCAGACACAAAAATAACTATCAGCTTGTAAGTGTATCACATCACATCAAATTAAAGAGAAAAAGCAACACCATTCATAGTAGGAAGGGGAAGGGCAAGTATCATCAAGAAGACCCAAGCAAGCAGCACTGAAAGAAGCCAAATGGAAGATGTTGTTGGAACTCACAGGAGCGGGACGGGATTGGAGGAGGACATACTAGGCCCTGAACTTGTACAAAACTTGGACATCATCAAGGCCATCAGTCATCCGATCCATAGGCGTGTGTTTGTTTGCAAAATGCATGCTCCATAGTTCTTCTTCAATCCTACAAATAGACCTATATATTAGTAAATTAATCCTATAAATAAACACCAAAATGAAACCTATTAGCAAAAAATACATAAAATTGTCTATCCTTTTTGGAATGATAAGATCATTTATCGCTCCAAAAATGATGAAAGCGCATACCTTATCAGAAAGTTGATGAACTTTTATCGTTTAAAATACCAACACAGCAAGGCAGCACAAAACACCATCTCTCTGTATGATAATACATGTATATATAAGATGCATGATAGATGAAAGCACTAACGGGAAACATTAGAAACCTTGTTCATTGAAATACAAGTGTACATACGACTGAAAACCGTAAATAAATATTTGCTGACAAAAACTTAAGTAATTTGGATTCATAATGACTTAATTTCTGGGGCCAGATACAAATGAAAAGGTGGAAAAATGTGGTAACATGCATGCAAAATTGTCCGCACCCTACAGTCAGTTGAATGCTCCATTAGTTGAAAGATCAGGCCATGACAATGCCTTCATTAGAACAAAAAATGAAAATTTTGGGCTTGGAGACTCAAGTACAGTGTGCATAAAAGGCCCTTGAGTAGAGAGAAGAAGAAAAAAGAAAGGAAATAGCGTCCAGAAGGCTCAATATTTAAAATCGTTAACCTGGAAATAGGATTTGTTGTCACTAATTAGGCTAATTTCCATAAAAATTAAGATAGATCTGATTGCATAAAAAAAATCAGTCTCTGGTGAAAGAGGAAACGTATATGCTATTGGTCACCATGCATGTGATTTGTTGTTCCCATGCTCCAGGGCTAATTCATTAGACTCAACAAAACCAAATGTACCTTCATTCTTCTTCTTTTGATCTACTTGTTTTGATTATATATGTTTAAAATTATTATCATATTTGAACATGTTCTATTAACACTTGTCCTACAGTTATCCCAGGTTCAATTACAATGCATACGTTGTAGGAATAACTCTCATTATAAGTTAGAAAAGTGTGCAAGAAGCTTAATTTATATGAAAAATCTTAACTTGGATAAAGCTTGAATGATTAACAAAAAGTTTCTGACATTTAACACATATACGTTTTATATTTGAACCATATTTTCCTTTTTGCTGATTGGCAGGTTTACAACATTTGTTATGCAATGGCCTCTTCTTTTATAATTTGGTCTGTCTGATCTTTGCAAATGTTGGACGTAAATTAACTCGTTGTTTCATTTTTGTAGGATGCTCGAGGTACATGCAAGACGTTTATAACCTCACATGACGTACATGCAACAAATCTATACTCAACACTCCCCGATGATGAACTTTTGGTGGCAAAAAATATTTATGAAACGTCTGAAGATACATCCATTTTTTCAAAAACATAACAAAACTATTCAAACCTACAACTACTAGAGGAATTAAATATCTACCCAACAATGATAATTATGTTGATTTAAAAATTATCATAGACAGCGAGGCATAACTAATAATGAGAATCGAATATAAAGATCTCTATTTGATTGGTTTTAAAAAGATACGCCCAGGAGGAAATGGAGAGCTAGTTTGGTATGAATTTAGGGTCCACGGAGTGCAAGAGCAAAAAATAGATAACTCTATTGCTACCGGATATACATGCAACTACAAGGAAATCGACGGGGAAAACGTCACATGCATAGACCATTTTAAACTTGTAAAAGTAGTAAAGCTTATCACTTCTGAAAAAGAACCTAAAAAATGGAAAACAAGCATCGCTGTTACAGTAAAATCGATATGTGAATCGCTACGCTTCCATAGTATCCGCGACAATTTTATTGGCAGAACAAATGATGAAGCTTGGTCCAGCCATAACAAAGGTATCGTTACGGAAAAATATTAGAATGATCTTCTGAATAACTGGGGTAGAATAAGCAGAGAAGTTTGGCCTACATAGATGGAAACAGAGAGTTCATTCCAATTATTTTATCTGAACAAGTTCGTTTTGATTCAGCCGAAGAGTTGTAGGAAGAAGTTTTGCTAATAAAGGGAGATGAAGGATGAGTTAAGTTAGCAAGTAGAGCTCAGCTGAAGGTTGTATTACAAATTGATTTAGTTTCTATATATATTGTATGTTTGGTGGTAATTTTGACGGAGGATAATGGTTTGTTATAAAAATTTCGGTTGAGATTCTTGTTGCCTTGGTATAATTCTTTTGCTTTCAAGAAATCAAAACTTTGTAAGCTTTAACAAATATTTAATTTACGGATCCCATTAAATCCTCCAAAAATATATTCAAATAAAGGATGGGAAAATGAGAATCCATTAGGAGTGACCACTATCAAATATAGGTTGATTGAATCATTAAAGCATTAAAAAAAATTTAGGGTTTCTTCTGCCATGGGAGAAAACAATCTCTCTCTCTCAATTCCAAATTCCATCCTTCCCTCTCTCGACCCACTCCTCAAGACAGGCCACCTGAATTTCATATCAGGAAACCGAATATCATCAAAGATAAATAGGGTTTCCAATTGGTTCACCAAGATCGCAAAGAAGATTTCAGTCAAGAAATAATCAGATTCGGTCTCGATCAAATGATGTACAGAGAAAGAAAGATGATCCAAAGACCAACTCCTTCCAAGACAGGACCAAACTGATACAAATCAGTAAACCACCAACAAAGTTCTCTTTGAATAAAGAACTAGGGCAGAAAACTTGGGCTGATATTGTCTCTGAGCAATCAAAGGAACCAAGGGATGAAGAATGCAGTCTTGAAACCATTGCTCCCATTTGAATCAATAACAAGAAATATGGTGTTGTTAAGGAGGCTGTATGTAAAAGAGCCACATAATGCTGGAATAACTCCATTTTGGTTTATGTGGTTAGCAGTAAACCTTATTTCTTTTTTTTTAGGAATATATTAAAAGAGTTTGGAAACCAAATGGTGATTTTGAAATTTTTTTGAGAGAAAATGGGTTTTTTCTAATCAAGTTTAATGATTCACAAGACTGCAATTCTATCATACAGAATGGTCCTTACTTCTACAATGGCAAACTCATCATCATGAGAAGGTGGACTGAGTCTTTGAAGTTGGACAGAGATCTTCTGTCAACTATGCCGATATGGGTTCGATTACCCAATGTAGACCTCAAACTATGGGACAAAGAGGCATTTAGCATCATGGCGAGTATAATCGGAAAACCCATAAAGATGGATGCAGCAACTACCATGAAGTCGAGATTGAATTATGCTCGACTTCTTGTAGAAGTCTCTACAACTGATGAACTCCCAAATGAAATTTGTCTAAATCTTTATAACGGTGAAATCATTACACAAAAAGTTGAATACGAATGGGTTCCACCAAAGTGTAGCATCTGTAAGTGTTTCGGTCAAGATAAAGACCAATGCAACCCGAAACAGATGTGGATCCCCAAAAAGAATGATAAAGATACAACAGTTATTCTAGAAAATATTTCTGAAGTTGTTAAAGAAACGAGAAACAGTGAAGGCACAAAAATCCAGTCAAGATCCTAAGAGGGCAAAGATCGAATCTATCAAGAAGATATCATTTTCGATCAAGAAAACAATAATAGAGAGCTCACTGACAAAAATGATCAGATCATGGCAATGGAAGTTCATCAGTTAAAAGAAAGTGTAGAATTCTCAAATGTTCTGACTCCGACAAGTATAGAAGAGGGTAAAAAATGCAGTTCTTTAACTCTGAAACCCCCCATATTTCAGAGCCATGTTTAAATACAGACCAGAATATTACAAAAATAGTCAAAAATATTCAACAGCCTTCAAATCCGAATCAGGAAACTATAATCGAGAAGGGACCTTCCTCTACGCTTGCTGCAGATGCTGAGAGAATGAAAAGTAGCTCAGCATTGCCTCACAAGGGTGATCCACCTCCAGAGCAGGCTGCAGTGACTGAATGCAATGAGCCAGGCATGCCTCACACAGCTTCTTTTGATATTTCCTTAATCAAGATTCCAGAATCTGCACAAATGGAGGAAGATGAATCAGAGAAGGGGGATATCATAGAAGAATTTGACTTATCAGAATTACATATTGCTAGAACAAAATCATCTGGTAAGATAAAGGGAAACAAAGATAAAAAAGCCTTTAAGCAAAAATATATCTCAATTAATCCAGAATGGGATCAAATGTCTACCAGTTTAAAAGCTAAAGGGGTAGAGAAAAAAAGGAGAGGTAAAAGCACTATAGTGTCAGGTACTATTTAAAATCCATATTTTATTATTATATATATGTCAATATTTGCTTGGAATGTTAGGGGGATGAATACCCCTGCTAAACAATCTGATATCCTCTCTATGATTAATGTTTATAAACCATCTATTGTTGCTTTAATTGAAAATAAAATGAATGATGAAAATTTTGAAAGATTTTGTTTTAAACTGTCCAGTAATTAGAAAGCAATTCATAACAATGATTGTAGCTGTAAAGGAAGAATCATTGTTAGGTGGGATTCTAATATCTGGACAAATACAAATATAAACAAGGATAACTAATTTATTGATTGTAGTTTTGAAAACATCGAAGGTTTTTATTTGCAAGTTACTAGTGTTTATAGAAGTAATTTTGAATTAGAAAGTAATGCTTTGTGGCAAAAACTTAAATCTTTAAATTCTATATATGATTTCCCCTGGATTTTATTAGGAGATTTCAATACTGTTTTTCATGCTAATGAGAAGTTTGGGGGGATTAAAATCCCTCAAAATAAATTGGACAGAGTCAATAAATTCCTATTAGAATCTGGCCTAATTGAACCTGTTATCAGTGGTAATAAATATACTTGGAAGTCTGGTTTAGCTAAAAATATTCACTTCAAGTTAGATAGAATTCTGTATAGTAAAGACTTTTCTAAAAGTTTTCCAAATAGTGTTTGTTCTACATTGGAGCAGAATTTAAGTGATCATACTCCTCTTATGGTAAATCTTTTTTGAATAGTGATTTTAATAATAAAGCTCCTCCTTTTCGATTCAAAAATAGCTGGGTGATGGAAGAAGACTATAAATCCTTAATGGAAAACTGCCATAACTTTTCTTGTAGTGGTTCTAAAAAATTTCAGTTTTATAGTTTTCTGAAATTCACAAAAAATAATCTCAAAAACTGGAATAAGAGCAACTATTTAAATAAAAACAAGATCGTTAGTTTGAAAAAAGAGGGCAATCTTTTACAAATGAGTGCAGATAACAACCCTGATGATATCACTGAAATAAATAAAAATTTTCAAAATCAACAGGAATTGTCTAATGAAATGTATAAAGAGTCAATTAATGCAAGACAAAAGGCAAAGGTTGATTGGCTCACATTAGGTGATGAATGCACCAAATTTTTTTATGCTAAAATGAGTAATAGAAAGCACATAAATAACATAGGTTGCATTATAGATAAAGAGGGAAATTCAGCTAATGCACATGATAATGTTTCTACAGATGCTATAAATTTCTATAAGGAGCTGTATTTTTCTACAAATTATGAAAAGGTATTTCCTTATATAACTTGTAAAAATATTTTAAATCATAATGCTTCTGAAATCCTGTTGGCTCCAGTGAGCCTTGATGAAATAAAATTTATTGTATTTAATGTTGGAGATAACAAAAGCCCTGGCCCTGATGGTTTTAATGCAAAATTTTATAAAAATAATTGGGATTATATTAGACAACAGGTTTTGGATGTTGTTAATGAGTTTATTGATAATGGTAAAATTCTTAAAAGTTTAAATCATACTTTTATTACCCTTATTCCAGAAAATAAAAATCCCACTGATATTGGTGATTATAGGCCAATTTCTTGTTGCAACTTTATTTATAAAATTATTGCTAGTGTCCTTAGTAACAGAATAAAAGTGTTCTTGCCTTTTCTGGTTTCAGAAAATCAGAGTGCATTTGTTCCTGGTATACTTATATATGAAAACTCTCTCTTAGCTCATGAGATGGTAAGGAAATTTAACACTAAACAGGGTGACAATGTTTGTATTAAAATTGACTTACAGAAAGCATATGATAAGGTAAACAGACAATTTATTCATCATATCATGAAATGTATGGGTTTTCCTAAAAAGTTTTGTGATTTGGTGTTTGAATGTATAAATACTCCTACCTTTTCAATTCTGATTCAAGGAAAGGCAGAAGGGTTTATTAAATCTAATAAGGAGTTAAGACAGGGAGACCCTCTATCACCTTATCTTTTTGCTATTGTTATGGAATACTTTTCTATTCTTATGGAAATAGAGAGTATTAAAGGTAATGTGCAGCCTATAAACAGAATCCAACCATGTGTTAATCATTTGATATATGCTGATGATCTTATGGTGTTTGTTAAAGCTAATAAAGAAAATGCAGCCTCTATTAAATCAATTTTTGGTAATTTAAAAAATTATGCTGGACTTCAACTCAATGTGAATAAATGTAAAGCATATTTTAGTAAATCTTGTAAGTTTAAAAGAGAATTTTTAAATGTTTGAAATATAGAAGAGGGGTTTCTCCCTATCAAATATTTAGGTCTGCCTCTTTCTACAAATATGATTAAGGATTCTGATTGTTCTATCCTTATTGAAAAAATTCAGGATAGAATGGAGACTTGGTCATGTATGTTACTGTCTATTGCTGGAAGGCTTGAACTTATTAAGACAGTGATTTATGCTATTATTCTTTACTGGCTACAAACTTTTCAAATCCCAGCTGCATCTACTAAAAAATTGGAAAGTAGATGCGCTGATTTTTTATGGAAAGGTAAATATCATAAAATAAGCTGGGAAAATGTATGCAATCAACATGATTTTATGGCTAACACTGTGAATAGGAACTTGGATATTGCTAATAACAGTGATTCTTACTTCAATCAAGCTCTAGATGCCAATAATCCGAACCCAAGTGAAGACTTTGTTAACAACAGAGATTGAGAGAAGAGTATGTCAGATCTAGGTCGCAGTGACGCTAGATCTAACATTACTACTCTCATGACCAACAGATTCAACAGATCCAGCTACTCGAGCTACTCGAGCAACGTTAATAGGAGTAGAGGCATGTCAGATCTAGGGTTAGGGTTTGTTTTAGTGTGTATTGGTGAGTTCGGGTAGATAGTTTGCTACCCGTTTTCTATTTTGTAATATTTGGGCTGGGCCCTTTAACTTCTCTTCAAAATAATAATAATTCTTTTGCTTTGGTATAAAGTTTTGAAATGTTTCCATGCTGCTGTAATGGCCCACTGTGAGAGAAATAACAGGCTACATTCGTCATTTGAAAAGTTTGGCTATTAGAATCATTCGATATATATTAGCACTGTATGTGACAAATACTAATTAAGCAACGTGCTGACCAAAGTATCATCAAAAGTTTAATTAACTGACAGATGAAAGGGTGAGCAAAAATAAAAAGCAGTCTAAAACTTATTATATCAAATTTCCATAACAGGCCTGAGCATCTATTGGGCTAGGCCAGAGGCCCATAACAAAAAATAAGTTTTTAGAGTTTATTTCAATAAAAACTTCAATATTGTCAGGCTAAGAAGGAAACAATTGCTCCAAGGAAAGAACGGAAACATGCAATCATGAACATATGTTACGTTTACCTACGTCTTGCAGAATCCTATTTGATAATTCGCTCTTTTTTTTATGGATGAATTGGCCATTGATTGACTAATTAAGCTTGGTATTTTGTTTTCTTATACACAAGTTAATATCACGTTAACTAAGTTATAATTAATCCACTTGCATTATCCTTCTTATTATTACTGGCAACGTAATCATTCTAATACTTTACCACTGCAAACATAAGTCCACACATATGATCATTCCGTAATCATTCAACGTAAGTCAATACATCAGATACGACTAATGTATACTTTTTTTTTGGATTTGTTAGATGAATTTTTGAAGTTAAAACCGAATTTTTCCTTGCGATGCGATGCATGATAGCTTCATTCAGAGAAACGAATTATAAAATAAATTTAGTATGCACCGAATCCACAACACATACTTCAGGTAATTCACAAGCGGCTCCGCTTTATACAAGCATTGGTTAGTGATAAAAGACAAAGGGAGGCTGAGATTTATTCTCAGCATAGATATCAAGCGGCTCTGCTTTATACATAGATACTGATTTATTCGCACGATCTGCCACGATCAACTCACATTTACTTACATCACCGCATAATTTATCACTCATCTTTTACTTCCTCGCGTCATATTACCTCTCTCTCATTTCCACATTTTTCCATCCTCCACCAAAAGCCTTGGGCCTCCTTTCTCCATTGTTTTGTCGGTGTATTTCTCGAACCCTAATTTGGATCAACCAAAAAGACCGACAATCGAGACGAAGACTGGGTTGCAGTCGTGCTCCGGTCATTGTACCCTTCAAAGAATTATTCCATCGATTTTATTTTTCTTACTCATGGCGATTCCTAATTTCCTCAATTCCGAATCAAATGGAATCATTACCATAAGCTCGTTAGATCTTCTACCTTCTAATCATTATTTTTCATGCTACTCTAGCTTTGATTTGAATTCTTTGTATAATGATTTTCTATTCAACCCTTATTTTTGTCATTTCGATTTTATTCTTCCTTGTAATTTTACTTGATATTTTGATTTCTTCTTCTCTAAAAGTTTTATTTCACGAAATTACTTTGATTTGTTGTTCTAGTTTTGTCTTTTATGGGGATAATGACAACGACCCTCATCTCATATCGGTTATATCAAATTCTCATCTTTAGTTAAATTTAATTATTACTAAGTACATAGAAAATGAAGCATACACAGGGATGGTTCTTTTCTATTATGTAGAAATATGATATGGTGTTCCCAAGAATGTTCATTGAGTGGATTATGCATGTCAGACACTACAAGAAAAACAGTATTTTCCAACGGCTGAAAACCGTCGGCGGCCGTCGGAAGCAGTCGGAAAAAGCCATCGGAAAATAAGGTGTCGGGGCGTAGTGTTTCCGACGGCTTCCGACAAAGGGCGCGAAGATTTTTCTGACGGATTCTGACGGATTTCGACACTTGTCGGAAGCAGTCGGAAGCCGTTAGAAAAAATGGCCTATATGCTGTCGGAAGCTGTCAGAAAACTGTTACTTGGAAGCCGTCGGAAATCTGCTGTATTTTTTTAATTCCTGCTACAATATAGCCTTCCATCCACATTTCACATCCAAACTCTATTAAACCAATACTGTAGAATCCAGTATACAATATTCCAACCAAATATCAAAACCCAAACTACACAAAATTCATCAAACACACAAATACATCAAATTACATCAAAATGAAGTACATAATATACATAACCATTCCAACATTAACAACAACCCCAAAAACAAGTGTTCTACCATGTCATACATACACAACATAACACAAAATCATCAACATCCACATCATTATACAACCACATAACCAAGTGTATCAAACATAATCATACAAAAATCAACAACTACCTCCACCGTCTACCAAATCATATAAAACTAAAAGAAAACATACCTGAAAAAGCAAGCAATCAATCACTCTCCTCCAGATCTAGAGCCAGCAGAGGAAGGGAAGCGGCCACCATACTGCTGCATGTACTCGGCGATACGCTGGTCTACCAACTGTGTGGTCTTTATGGCCTGTCGGCGGTTCTGCTCCTCCAGCTGGGCCACTCTAGCCCGCAAATCTTCGATCTCTGCTAGATCGATCTGAGCTCTAGTCTGCCGACCCCGTCTCTGACTGTTGGCCTGCAATAAATATTTAATTCAGTTGTGTGATCTTTGTAAGTGTATTTACAGGTATCCGAATTTTAACTATAATTCTAAACACACAATCATATGGCCTATTGATGGGCCATAGTGACATTACGGGAATAACTGTCCTAATGAAAGTCAAATGACTTAAAACTAGTAAATTAAACAGTTATTGGGAGAGGCGTAGGGTTTTGGGTACAAGATGCTTGTATAAATCTCTACGATTTAATTAATTATGACTTAAATATCAAATTAGTAGTAAAATAAATTATTTACCACTTGATTGCCAAATCCGTATCGTCTACCATGCTCTGATGGATCCATAACGGACTCAAAAATAGTATCCTCCTCATCAGTCGTCAGCTGATCTCAACCCGTATCAGCAAGGAGTTTCTGGCGCTGCTCCATAAACTTTTCCTGCATTAACAAATTAATAACATCATATCTTATTTCATTTTAGTTTAACAAGCAGAACAATTACTAATACTGCAATAAATGAAATATGCTTACATGGCTCCTACTAGATTTATCGTCGTGCCATGTATACGAAACAGTCCCGTCCGGATTTGCATGCTCGACAGCATGCGTACAAGTGAACACATCCATATAGCCCACGGGACCATGCGCCTCAGCTTCCTTAAGTTGATTTTTACATACAATTATTATACATTTAAAATTATATAGCATAAACTATTTACAATTATCATTCAGTAAATTTACCAACTCCTGCCGATACTACTGAAATGACTTCAACCCTCCGCGATGAGTGACGGGATTTTTATTGCTATTTGCAGAGTTTCTATCCGACTCTGCCTGTACATTCAAAATTTGATACATTATTTTTCGATCACGTCAAATTAATAATTCAAAAAAATTTAGTATACTTACTTTCACCTCGTCAGTTTCCCAATATGCCAACCATGCTTGCCATACGCTCTCCCCCATCCACCGTGGTTTCTTACCAGATTTCTTAATTTCAGATATCGAGTCCCTATAGTTCTTGCGCATCTTCTTCATCCAATATCCTCGTGCCAGCAGCATATCGTCTGTCTGTATGTCTATCTCAGCCTGTGTTTCACGATAAAAAGCAAAAAAAAGATTACACTATGAACGATAAACAGTAGAAAAACGACAAAAACGAATTAAAAATGGAAAACAGAAAAATATACATACTAGGACATCCTGCCATATATTGTAACGACCCGACTTTCTATGCCCAGAAAGTCGCATCATTATGAAGAAAGAAAAGGGTAGAAAATAGAAAAGAAAAGAAGAAAGAAAGAAACAACAACAACGATCTCACAGCGGAACGAATAAATTATATTAATAACATAAACTATTACATAGTATACAACAATTTACAGAGTTACACAGCATATAGATCACTTACTAGACAGTTATAAACATCTGTCTAGACATTACAACTCAAATACAAGACAAGACACTATCACAGATATCAACACAGCGGAATACTATATCTACGAACGCCGAAGCCTCCTGCTCCATTGCTCCTCCAGAATATTCGTCAAAGCTAAACCTGAATCCCTTGGCTACTCGTAAAAATTTGAGTACCCAAGAGTTTAATAAAACAGAAAATAAACACTTGGGTCAGACATGGGTCTGGTGTGAGTAAACGATTAGATTGCTTAACTTTGAAAACTTTTGAAAACAAAAGTATCACGTAAGACTCCCCACAAATAAACATGGGTAAGTTTTTACCTTACGCTAACTAAAACGTTTGATAGGAAATCTGATTGTATTATAATAGGGTCTAGGGTTTTCAAGTAAAATACAGAAATAGCTGAAATGCTTACATCTCACATTCCAACATAGTTGGGCACAACTAATACGTACGGCACTTATTGGAGTTTGGATTCCATACAATGGCAGGGCTACTGGGGTACCGCCCGTCACAGTACGTGGCCTAGATCACCGTACCGAGGAGTACGCCCGCTCCCCTGCAACACAAAGCCGGAACCATCCCTTACTGGATAATCCCGAACAAGATAATCCCGTAGTTGGCGCGACCAACCACACACTAAGCCGAATAAAAGAAAAGGGACCTCTAGACAGGGATCTATCTTGCTCTCAGTGGGTGCTACCCACGAAGCCTTGCTGCACCTCCCCTGTTTTAGCCATTCCCGGTTGATGAGGCTTGAGGTTACGATTACCTTTAATCAGAACATATCACTTAGAATGCTCATCGTCCGCCTGACGATGTGCTGAAAGCATTCAATCCATACAAGTTCGTTCCGGGTTCGAACGAAACCGAAGGCATTATCTCGTTACACTCGTTTTGGAATCACCCTCAGAGTTAACGAGAATAACCCTTGCACTCTAAATCTTCATCTTCACTTGAGATTCACGACCTATCGTTAATTTGGATCGATGTGGTATTCGGGTCTCCAGACCTGGAAATCCGGTATACGGAAACTCGATCCCGGTCTCATCGAAATCCAAAGCGTAACTTTTAAGGCCAAGTTGTTTTAAAGGTTAAAACAATTCAATTCATTATCTTTATACACAAAGAAAGATAATTCCCAACAGATAATCAACATTATCAGATAATCCATACAATTCAACTAACATCCATATCATATAGCATATATCTCATCAGAGATATCAATCAATGCCAAGTAATTATCCATTTTAAAGTTACTTCCAAATAAGTAATTTCACTTATCTCAAATACCCCTGTAATTTAATCATTAATTACTTCTCTTAAGTAATTTCTCTTATCAAAACTTATTAAGTAAACAAACTTAATCATTTATCAAGTGACTATCTTTAATTAGTTAACAAATTAATTAACTTACTTGATCACATTCACCTCATAAATCATAACTGAGTAATTCATCCCTTAATTACTCTTTAACCAAATTAATCTTCAATTAACAGATTAATTATCATCATTTATTAATTAATAAACCTTAATTATTAATCAATCCTTTAATACAAAATAATCATTCACTAATTTCTTTTATAATTAATTAATTAACCTTAATTTACTAATTAATCATCTCTTAATCATTAATTAATAAAACTTAATTATTAATTAACAACCTTAATTACAAATTAATTAATCCATAATAAAATTAATTAATCCTTAATTATAATTAATTTACCTTAAATAATAGTTAATTAATTCTTAATTAACTTGCATTATAGATTAATAACCATTTTTATTAATTAATTAAGAAAACTCAATTAAAACTTAATTACTAGTTTAATTATCCCTTAATTACTCAATTAATAAATAATTACAATTTAATTAATCATTAGCCATTAATTAAATCATCATAATTATTTGTTAATTAAAATAATAATTATACTTAATTAATTACTTAATTAATCCTTAAAAATAATAAATTAAATTAATTAACTAAACTTAAAATTCTTAATCAACTTAATTAATTACAAATCATTAACACTTAATTATTATTTAAGATAAAACATTATCTTAAATTAATTTAAAAAAAAAACTTTACTTAGCATAAGTCATTAATTAGTTTTAAATATAAAGTAATCATTAATTACTTTCCTTTAATCATTAATTAACAATCCTTAGTTTAAGTTAATAAATTACTTGAAAACTTTAATTGTTAATTTATAATTCATTATTCATTAACTAATTTAATAAAAACATTCCTTATAAATTTCCTTTTATATTTCAAAACAAGTTTGAAAATAACATTAAGTTTTTAACTTAAAACATTTTTTTTTAAAACCATTCATACAAATTCATTTATATAAACAATTCAATTCAAAGAAATGAATTTCAAGAACTTTAATTTAGTTTAAATTATTTAGAGTTTAAAACCTAATTTATTTTAAATTAAAAATCTATTTAAGCATTTCAATTTGGGTTCAGTCCATGTATACATGAATCCAAGAACATCATCTTTCTTTTTTTAAAACAATTTGACTTAAATTTTAAGAAAACTGTTTTAGTTAAAATTTTAAAACTGTTAAACTTAACAGTTTAACCAGGCTTGCAAAAACCCAGAAACACTCGAGCCACAACCCAGAATCACGCGAGTTTCCCCGAGTCAACTACCTTATACCCCGAGACCCTACTCGAGAAAACAAACAATTCCCAAAGCAACAATGGTGCACCGATCACCACGTGCACCTGCACCAGCGCCTGATCCTCCTCCGATCAACGACGATCCCATCGCCAAGTCACCCAACATCATTACGAGCACCCACGATCAACAGAACTTCATCTCCTTCCTCGATTCAAAATCGAGTACCCAGGGTGAACTGAAACCCAAACCCATCACCAGAAAATCCCAAATTCACTCGCCTCTAATCGATGATAAACCCTACAACTCCGGCCATGGGTTGTTAACCTACTACGCCTCCTTCACCCAGAATTTCTTCAAGCTCGATGCACAGAGGAAGTAGAATTGACCAATTTTCCAAACTCAACCAAACTAGGTTTAGAACCTAAATTTATCTCGCCGCTGTCGCCACAACCATCAGACACCTCACCACCCATTATTTTCCAACACTCCGATCACCAACCTTGCTTCTGACAAAACCCTGAGACCTCCTTACCCAAAGATCGCCAGAAAATGGTTAAAATACACTTTCTGTTCAACTTCGAACTGCACCCTCTATATATAACTAAAAATTGAGATTTAAGTTTTAAAAATCCTATTTCTCAAAGATGAATCAGATTATACACTTAAATTAATAAATCATTTCACTCAATTTTAACCCAAATCTAAACTTCCACTGTTATTTTTCATTTTCCAGAGAGTTTCAAACTCAATTTATATAATTTAAAATTTTAAAACTTAATTATGTTCAAACAAACAACATTTGTTTGAATACTTCAGCCTAACAAAGATACATGAAGATAATTTTAGTTTTGTTCAATATTTAGCCTGTTAGAAAGTAAACAGAGTTGATCACAATCATACATACCAACATATACATTCATATAGACATGTATTCAGATTTTAACAAGCATGCATACATAATTTTTAAACATGCATCACTAGATTCATCTCAATACTACATATATATATCAAATTAAAACTGATTTATGTTTTAATTTTACTCACAGGAAAATAACAGAGAGCATGAACATCAATATGCACAAATATTTTATAACAAACTCTTATATAAACAACCATTCACATCCAATCATTCAAGTAAGCACGGCATATCATGTTACTGTAACATTTATCAGGCATATCAAGACATAGTAACAGATTTAAAAACTGTTTTTAAAGTTAGGTTTACTCACCTGGTAGAGATGTTTTGAACAGAGTGTTGAAATTTGATATATTTGAAAATTTTAACTTTAGCTTGGATCTGGAACTTGAATTGCTTAGTTCAGATTTGAAGTTGTTGATTCTTGAAAACTTGAATCTTGTAGAAGAACTTTTGAAACTGATTTGCTATAGGTTTTATTTTCTTGAATTAATTTTAGGTTTTGCTTTGAAGATGATTACAGGTTTTGGGTATATTTTTTTCTCTGTTTTGAAAACGTGGCTGCAGTTTGATTTCTTAGAAAATGAGGTAGAAAAAGTGAATGAAGAATAAGAAGTATTGTTATATAGATTTAGTTTTTGATTTATTAAAATTAAAGAAATAAAATAAAAATGTGACACTTGTCACTAAACTCATTTAATAACTTAACACATGTTATTTAAGAGGATTTATAAGCTAACACCTATAACTTTACATGCATAATTAAATTAATATTCTTTTAAATGGATTTAAAAGCTTTTATTATTAAATTTTCCTAATTAATAAATACATATCCTAACTTATAAATGCTTTTCTTAATTTATAAAAATAAAACTTTTAAAAGAAAATAAAATAATAACCAATTAGATTTTAACTAAATCATATATAGTATATTTAATCCATTTTAAACAATTACATTATAAATTGTAAAAATTATCCTATCTAAAATCAATTTAAATACACATATATATACATTTAAACAATACTTATTAAATTTGAAATAATATGTCTATTTAAAATCTTTTTATAACTATATTTAAAAATAACTTATTATTAAATTGTTTGAAAATAACATTTTACCCATTTTAATAAATTAATTTAAAAGATTATCACATTTTAAATTCCCTGAAATCCCGGGATATCACATTCCTCCCCCCTTAAAAGAATTTCGTCCTCGAAATTTAAAACAAAAGATAATCCCAAGTTTTATTTTATTTCAACCAATCTAAGCATACCTATCAGCCAACACAAACAAACAACCAATTTCATCCAAACAAACAATTCAATCAAACAAACAATTCTAGCTATCCGGACACAGATCCTGGATAAGCTTCCTAAATTTCCTCGAGTTTCCCAAGTATAGACACTGGAATACTCGCTCTACTGAATCCAGAACTAGCTATACTACTAAGCTACTGAGCTCCTACTCATCTAGATCAATAATCTGAACAAGATATCAGACCACAGACAAGATCAACTCAACTACCAAATCCTTCTGAACTACTGGTTCTAAAACCAATGATGGACCATACACGTACTTCCTCAAAGATACGCGAGATACACCGTATCCCAGTTATCCAAACTGGTAAATCAATGGTAAATCAATCTTGTAGACCAAAGCACTTATCCTTACAAAAACTCAAAAGAATCCAATATGCTACGGAGCTAACTTCCCAGACTTACCCAATCTTATAGCTCCCTTTTACCAGAGAAAACTTCAACAACAACGAAGTCTCCAACTTCGAATTCCAAATTCCTCCGTCTCTAACCCACAGAACTCTTCTGACGATCCTGGGCTGCCTACATCCATTCCGATCAGCTCAACCTTTGTTGATGCTTCTAGAAACAAACTGGACCAAAAACAACCCAACAAAATGATCCTCACAAGATCTACCCAAAATCCAGAACACAAACTCTACTCCCCATTATCAGTAGACTGAACCTACTTCTCCTATCCAGAAAAGACGAACAGATGCACTCACCAATCTGACCTTCAGATCTAGAAAAATTTCATGTAGAAACTCTTAATCCAAACACTGCAACTTCCAAATTCTTTCAGCTGCCACCTTGCTTTCGCTGCAAAACTCTGATCTGGAGAAGATAAGAATGCTGTCGATGAACTCGAGCACAAACACATCCTGAAAATATGGTTCAACAGATCCATAAAAAGAAAACTCAGCAGTTCCATGAAATACTGAGCTGCTTCACCAAATCCTTTCTCTAGGAGACACCCTTCTACCTAGCTGAATTACCGGTACTACTCCTGAAATTAAGTCGATAAGGAACTCAATCTCAAATGCAGACAAATCTCTGACTTCGGATAAGACATCCAGAAAGTCTCAGATAACTCAAGAGAATACTCAACTATCGCAAGTCACTCTTGCATTCCACTCAGCCTAAATTCCAAAGAAACTGCTCTCTCTTTACCCATCAGAACAGCTTATGCTTGACTAACCAATCCATCGAAGAAATGGATCCACTTTGTTGCTTCTGAACTCCACTTCAGAAAAAAAAATGCTCAGTCAGAAAATTTCCTGCCAACACAAAGAATACTCCCGAGCTGCACTGCTGCCACAGATGCCAAAGACTTCTCAATCCAAAGCTCTTCGAGAAACTCGGACCTCAAACAGAATCACCATGCTGAACTCAGCCACCACACCGAAGCAGACACACTTCCTTAAACTTGTTCCAAAGAAAACATCTTCGGGAACATCCATAGTCACTACATCTCATCACACAGCTACTATTACCTGAGATACCTTCACTCGCTTCTGTTCTCCGACAGATCCAACTCTACTCATCCAACTCCTAAGATGAACTCCGAACCTTAACAGGTTTCCTTCAGAGATTGTGAAATCCTTACACAACTGTAAAGTTCACTCGAGACGGTATTAGGTCTACAGTCTCGTCAGATATACTTCCAATCTCAACACTCAGACTCCTAATCCTAGATGATAAATTATTATCATCTCAACCAATCATTACAAATACCATATACATTTAAAATGATTTTTTTTTTTATAGAAATTATATCTGGGTAAAATTATTTCATCTACCTTTTTAAAACAATATTGTGTCCGTTGGCCTGGTCCAAGTGTTTAGAGATCCCTATCAATAACGTTAGCTACTCGTATTGACCAGAATCCATATACCACTCAACCGATCAATTAACACAATATAAAACCATTTTATATAACTAACAAATACGCGCTCTCGTATATATATACTCAGACTCAACAGGTTGCTACAAATCCTATTTCTAATGAACAATCCTTCCGAACCTAGGTATTCACTCAACCTAGTGTTCTGATATTCACTTAACCAAAAGCTTAGGCATTCGCTCAACCTATGCTTTGATACCAAATGTAACGACCCGACTTTCTATGCCCAGAAAGTCGCATCATTATGAAGAAAGAAAGGGGTAGAAAATAGAAAAGAAAAGAAGAAAGAAAGAAACAACAACAACGATCTCACAGCGGAACGAATAAATTATATTAATAACATAAACTATTACATAGTATACAACAATTTACAGAGTTACACAGCATATAGATCACTTACTAGACAGTTATAAACATCTGTCTAGACATTACAACTCAAATACAAGACAAGACACTATCACAGATATCAACACAGCGGAATACTATATCTACGAACGCCGAAGCCTCCTGCTCCATTGCTCCTCCAGAATATTCGTCAAAGCTAAACCTGAATCCCTTGGCTACTCGTAAAAATTTGAGTACCCAAGAGTTTAATAAAACAGAAAATAAACACTTGGGTCAGACATGGGTCTGGTGTGAGTAAACGATTAGATTGCTTAACTTTGAAAACTTTTGAAAACAAAAGTATCACGTAAGACTCCCCACAAATAAACATGGGTAAGTTTTTACCTTACGCTAACTAAAACGTTTGATAGGAAATCTGATTGTATTATAATAGGGTCTAGGGTTTTCAAGTAAAATACAGAAATAGCTGAAATGCTTACATCTCACATTCCAACATAGTTGGGCACAACTAATACGTACGGCACTTATTGGAGTTTGGATTCCATACAATGGCAGGGCTACTGGGGTACCGCCCGTCACAGTACGTGGCCTAGATCACCGTACCGAGGAGTACGCCCGCTCCCCTGCAACACAAAGCCGGAACCATCCCTTACTGGATAATCCCGAACAAGATAATCCCGTAGTTGGCGCGACCAACCACACACTAAGCCGAATAAAAGAAAAGGGACCTCTAGACAGGGATCTATCTTGCTCTCAGTGGGTGCTACCCACGAAGCCTTGCTGCACCTCCCCTGTTTTAGCCATTCCCGGTTGATGAGGCTTGAGGTTACGATTACCTTTAATCAGAACATATCACTTAGAATGCTCATCGTCCGCCTGACGATGTGCTGAAAGCATTCAATCCATACAAGTTCGTTCCGGGTTCGAACGAAACCGAAGGCATTATCTCGTTACACTCGTTTTGGAATCACCCTCAGAGTTAACGAGAATAACCCTTGCACTCTAAATCTTCATCTTCACTTGAGATTCACGACCTATCGTTAATTTGGATCGATGTGGTATTCGGGTCTCCAGACCTGGAAATCCGGTATACGGAAACTCGATCCCGGTCTCATCGAAATCCAAAGCGTAACTTTTAAGGCCAAGTTGTTTTAAAGGTTAAAACAATTCAATTCATTATCTTTATACACAAAGAAAGATAATTCCCAACAGATAATCAACATTATCAGATAATCCATACAATTCAACTAACATCCATATCATATAGCATATATCTCATCAGAGATATCAATCAATGCCAAGTAATTATCCATTTTAAAGTTACTTCCAAATAAGTAATTTCACTTATCTCAAATACCCCTGTAATTTAATCATTAATTACTTCTCTTAAGTAATTTCTCTTATCAAAACTTATTAAGTAAACAAACTTAATCATTTATCAAGTGACTATCTTTAATTAGTTAACAAATTAATTAACTTACTTGATCACATTCACCTCATAAATCATAACTGAGTAATTCATCCCTTAATTACTCTTTAACCAAATTAATCTTCAATTAACAGATTAATTATCATCATTTATTAATTAATAAACCTTAATTATTAATCAATCCTTTAATACAAAATAATCATTCACTAATTTCTTTTATAATTAATTAATTAACCTTAATTTACTAATTAATCATCTCTTAATCATTAATTAATAAAACTTAATTATTAATTAACAACCTTAATTACAAATTAATTAATCCATAATAAAATTAATTAATCCTTAATTATAATTAATTTACCTTAAATAATAGTTAATTAATTCTTAATTAACTTGCATTATAGATTAATAACCATTTTTATTAATTAATTAAGAAAACTCAATTAAAACTTAATTACTAGTTTAATTATCCCTTAATTACTCAATTAATAAATAATTACAATTTAATTAATCATTAGCCATTAATTAAATCATCATAATTATTTGTTAATTAAAATAATAATTATACTTAATTAATTACTTAATTAATCCTTAAAAATAATAAATTAAATTAATTAACTAAACTTAAAATTCTTAATCAACTTAATTAATTACAAATCATTAACACTTAATTATTATTTAAGATAAAACATTATCTTAAATTAATTTTAAAAAAAAAACTTTACTTAGCATAAGTCATTAATTAGTTTTAAATATAAAGTAATCATTAATTACTTTCCTTTAATCATTAATTAACAATCCTTAGTTTAAGTTAATAAATTACTTGAAAACTTTAATTGTTAATTTATAATTCATTATTCATTAACTAATTTAATAAAAACATTCCTTATAAATTTCCTTTTATATTTCAAAACAAGTTTGAAAATAACATTAAGTTTTTAACTTAAAACATTTTTTTTTAAAACCATTCATACAAATTCATTTATATAAACAATTCAATTCAAAGAAATGAATTTCAAGAACTTTAATTTAGTTTAAATTATTTAGAGTTTAAAACCTAATTTATTTTAAATTAAAAATCTGTTTAAGCATTTCAATTTGGGTTCAGTCCATGTATACATGAATCCAAGAACATCATCTTTCTTTTTTTAAAACAATTTGACTTAAA
Source organism: Allium fistulosum (assembly GCA_030737815.1). NCBI lineage: Eukaryota > Viridiplantae > Streptophyta > Magnoliopsida > Asparagales > Amaryllidaceae > Allium > Allium fistulosum. The sequence goes on along the minus strand of CM060905.1, from coordinate 44,323,925 downwards.
TTTTAAGAAAACTGTTTTAGTTAAAATTTTAAAACTGTTAAACTTAACAGTTTAACCAGGCTTGCAAAAACCCAGAAACACTCGAGCCACAACCCAGAATCACGCGAGTTTCCCCGAGTCAACTACCTTATACCCCGAGACCCTACTCGAGAAAACAAACAATTCCCAAAGCAACAATGGTGCACCGATCACCACGTGCACCTGCACCAGCGCCTGATCCTCCTCCGATCAACGACGATCCCATCGCCAAGTCACCCAACATCATTACGAGCACCCACGATCAACAGAACTTCATCTCCTTCCTCGATTCAAAATCGAGTGCCCAGGGTGAACTGAAACCCAAACCCATCACCAGAAAATCCCAAATTCACTCGCCTCTAATCGATGATAAACCCTACAACTCCGGCCATGGGTTGTTAACCTACTACGCCTCCTTCACCCAGAATTTCTTCAAGCTCGATGCACAGAGGAAGTAGAATTGACCAATTTTCCAAACTCAACCAAACTAGGTTTAGAACCTAAATTTATCTCGCCGTTGTTGCCACGACCATCAGACACCTCACCACCCATTATTTTCCAACACTCCGATCACCAACCTTGCTTCTGACAAAACCCTGAGACCTCCTTACCCAAAGATCGCCAGAAAATGGTTAAAATACACTTTCTGTTCAACTTCGAACTGCACCCTCTATATATAACTAAAAATTGAGATTTAAGTTTTAAAAATCCTATTTCTCAAAGATGAATCAGATTATACACTTAAATTAATAAATCATTTCACTCAATTTTAACCCAAATCTAAACTTCCACTGTTATTTTTCATTTTCCAGAGAGTTTCAAACTCAATTTATATAATTTAAAATTTTAAAACTTAATTATGTTCAAACAAACAACATTTGTTTGAATACTTCAGCCTAACAAAGATACATGAAGATAATTTTAGTTTTGTTCAATATTTAGCCTGTTAGAAAGTAAACAGAGTTGATCACAATCATACATACCAACATATACATTCATATAGACATGTATTCAGATTTTAACAAGCATGCATACATAATTTTTAAACATGCATCACTAGATTCATCTCAATACTACATATATATATCAAATTAAAACTGATTTATGTTTTAATTTTACTCACAGGAAAATAACAGAGAGCATGAACATCAATATGCACAAATATTTTATAACAAACTCTTATATAAACAACCATTCACATCCAATCATTCAAGTAAGCACGGCATATCATGTTACTGTAACATTTATCAGGCATATCAAGACATAGTAACAGATTTAAAAACTGTTTTTAAAGTTAGGTTTACTCACCTGGTAGAGATGTTTTGAACAGAGTGTTGAAATTTGATATATTTGAAAATTTTAACTTTAGCTTGGATCTGGAACTTGAATTGCTTAGTTCAGATTTGAAGTTGTTGATTCTTGAAAACTTGAATCTTGTAGAAGAACTTTTGAAACTGATTTGCTATAGGTTTTATTTTCTTGAATTAATTTTAGGTTTTGCTTTGAAGATGATTACAGGTTTTGGGTATATTTTTTTCTCTGTTTTGAAAACGTGGCTGCAGTTTGATTTCTTAGAAAATGAGGTAGAAAAAGTGAATGAAGAATAAGAAGTATTGTTATATAGATTTAGTTTTTGATTTATTAAAATTAAAGAAATAAAATAAAAATGTGACACTTGTCACTAAACTCATTTAATAACTTAACACATGTTATTTAAGAGGATTTATAAGCTAACACCTATAACTTTACATGCATAATTAAATTAATATTCTTTTAAATGGATTTAAAAGCTTTTATTATTAAATTTTCCTAATTAATAAATACATATCCTAACTTATAAATGCTTTTCTTAATTTATAAAAATAAAACTTTTAAAAGAAAATAAAATAATAACCAATTAGATTTTAACTAAATCATATATAGTATATTTAATCCATTTTAAACAATTACATTATAAATTGTAAAAATTATCCTATCTAAAATCAATTTAAATACACATATATATACATTTAAACAATACTTATTAAATTTGAAATAATATGTCTATTTAAAATCTTTTTATAACTATATTTAAAAATAACTTATTATTAAATTGTTTGAAAATAACATTTTACCCATTTTAATAAATTAATTTAAAAGATTATCACATTTTAAATTCCCTGAAATCCCGGGATATCACATATATACTCTATGATGTTGGAAGGGATGTTATCCCACTTCGGCTAGCAAGCACTCATCCTACTGTGATAAGAAGCTCTAGAGACATCCAGCACAACCTTCGAGGGAAGTAGGTCGAACCTCCTGTTTTTAAATACGATACAGATAAGTACGTATGTATACCATAAAAAAAATAAGATGCTGAATAAAATTTAAATCTTACCCCTCTGCTCCAGGGACTAATGAAACTACTGGACGCTGTGGATCTTGCGATGGGCCACTGCCATCGCCTCCTGATGATCGAGAAGTCCTCCTACCTCTATATGACATTATGATAAACCTATGACATATATACACATCATTATATAAGAGAATAATAACATGATAATGAAATATACTTCATATGTAAATGACATTAATGGTATAAATTGCTTAATTAATGACTGAAATGGAAATAGAAATGGAAGTGTGTTATACCTGATTCATAATGGGTCTACTGTTCCGACGATAAGCAAATTTCATTGTATTTTTAATAAAAATTGCTAAATAAATGACAAATGGAAATGACATAAAACATGTAAACAATGGTAAATAGATTTGGTTTCATAGTCATATCAATTTCATAATACATCAAGAATTCAACATAGTTACATCAATTGTAAAAAAATCAGATTCAGATTCATATCAGTCATCATCGTCTTCTGATTTAGATTCGGTCTCGTTTTCTACGATATTTTCCTCTGCACTGTCAAATGCTTCTACCAAAACATTTGATTCATCGATCAAAGGACCAAAATCTGTATGATCGTCTGTAATTATTATTTCATTATTTTGCTCAAGATCTGCCTGATAAGCTTGTTCCTTCGGAATATTCTTCCCATCGAATGTGAATCTGGCCTTTGTTTTACAAACTACAGACCAATCCGCTTTATCTCTTTTTAGAGACGGATAAGGAGCGTAATAAACTTGCAATGCTTGTTTGGCTAGTACAAAAGGATCATACTTGTGATAGTGTGATGTATGCTTTATTTCGATAAGATTATATCCTTGTGCACATTAATTCCAGAACCTGGAACATTGCTAAACCAATTGCATCTAAATAGAAACACCTCCTCCGCGGGTCGTGAGAAATATGTCAGTTGCAAAATTTATGTTAGAACGCCATAAAAACCATTTAAGTGATTTTCTGGATCGTCACTACCTTTAACAAATACACCAGTATTATTTGTTAATTTTTCTGCACCGTATTCTTTGGTGTTAAATTTATATCCATTGATGAAATATATTGGATATGTCTTGACCACTCTTTTTGGTCCCATCGCAAGATATTTCAACCCTTCGTCAACAACACAATTTCTCGGCTCATAAACATAATTTGAAAACCAACCGGAAAATTCTTTACTGAGATCTCCGTTCAGACGTTCATGTTCATAAACACTGTATGTATAAACAAATTATTACGTTAGGTTATACACGCGCATGCATTATAGAAATGAATAAAACACAAATTATTATTTCAGATTACCTAACAAACGGTGCAATCTCGGCATAATTTAGAAGAATATAAGTGTGTGTTACATGAACATCTCTATCGTCTAGCCATATTTCTACACATTTTCCAGAAGGCCGACCATGTTGTCTAAAAATAGATAACATTGCTTGAGAGGACTGTTGTTCGTCACCTTCGTCATTACGAGGAACACTTTCAAACGAAATATTCACATGGTCACTGAAATAGTGAGAGAAAAAGAACGAAGCTTCTTCTTCGATGTAAGATTTACATATCGAACCTTCAACTCGTGCTTTTTGCCTCACTTATTTCTTCAAATGATTCAAATATCTATGCAAAATTAATTTATATTAACTTCATCTTTCAAATGCAATTAAATTACGTGATAACATATTACATACCTCTCAAATGGATACATCCATCCATATTGGACAGGACCTCGAAGTCGTCCATGCAATATGGACATGCTAGACAACCGGCAGTACTCCATCCTGAAAGCATTGCATAGGCAGGAAAATCACTTATAGTCCACAACAAAGAAGCAAACATACGAAAATTTTTCTTCTTGGACACATCGTATGTTTCTACTCTTTCGTTCCACAGTATTTTTAACTCCTCAATCAATTGTTGTAAATATACATCGATTCCTTGTGTCGGATCGTCGGGGCCAGGAACGACAGCAGTAAGAAACATATATTGCGTTTTCATACACATCCATGGAGGTAAATTATACGGTGTGACGATAATGGGCCAGGATGAATATTTAGAACCAAATTGAGAAAATGGAGAAAAACTGTCAGTACATAATCCTAATCTAACATTTCGACTCTTCGCTGCAAAATTTGGATACGTTTTATCGAAATGCTTCCATGCTTCTCCATCGGCCGGATGTGTCAACGTACCCTCTTCCTTCATTCTCACACTATGCCATCTCATATTAGATGCAGTTACAGAAGATGCGTATAATCTTTAAAGCCTTGGAGTTATGGGTAAGTAATGCATACGCTTGTACGGAACTTCCTTCCCCTTCTTTTTTCTTGGTTTGTAACTCTCCTAATTACAAATTTTATAATTTCTAAGGTTTTCGTCTTTTTTCCAAAACAACATGCAGTCTTTTAAACATGTATCTATTTTCTGATAAGGTAAACCAAAAGCCGACATAAGTTTTTTAACTTCATAGTGATTTTCACACATTAGATTATCGAGCGGCATATGTCTTTTTGCAGCTTGAACAACAGCCGTAAACCCAGCTTCAGTGATGTTGTATTTTGACTTCATCACAATGTATTCTGCGATTACTGACAGCTGAGTGCCGCTTTTACAACCATCCCAAATAGGTTTCTTAGCAGCATCTAGTAAATCATAATAAAAAATTGCTTCAATATTTGGTTCTTCAACATTTCCATCATCGTCGTCAACTTCAACCATAGGAAACATTGATCGTGCTGCATCTTCGACCATATTTTCTATACGGGTCGTTGTAACTACTTTGTTAACGACACTTTCAGACTCTACAGAAGTATTTGCTACAACTTCTCCCTGTCGATCCCAAATATAATACTCCGGTACAAAACCGTTTTGGTACAAATGAACTTTCACAATATCTGGTAACAAATACTTCAAATGTCTACACCTACTACACGGACAACGAATTTTTGGATCGTTTCCGTTATTACTTAAAGCGAATTCAACAAATACGTTTATACCATTATAAAAATCTTCTTTTATTTAGACCCTCAGTCCTTTTCTTTGGTACATCCATCTCCTCCGATCAACAAAATAATCAATCATTTTTCCTATTTGATAAAATGAGAAGTTCAAAATTTAATATTTATTTTCAAGAATACAAATTCGAAAAAGATTATTTTCATGGTCGTATAATATTTGAATTTAAAGAACTACTTCACAAATTTAAAAATATTTTCAAATAGAGCACATTTTATTTTTTAACGTATCGATACAAAAAATTGTATAAAAATATTTTTTTTTCCATAGTCAGGCATCCTACTTCCCATTACAAACACAGTAAGCATTTACATTTCGTATATTACTTCGTCTCAAACGATTCAACAAAATTTCGGCAGCATTTCCCTTTTGTTCCCTTCATTGTACATAATGCGTGTACGCAGGAAACAAAAAAGAAAAGTTAGGCCGAAATTTTATGAACCGTTTGAGACGAAGTAGTATACGAAATGTAAATGCTTACTGTGTTCATAACTTGTCCAATACAAAGAAAAATCCAACAAATATTGTACCAGATGAATATAAATGGTCGTATTTCGAAAAAAACGACTATTTATACAACGATCATGTACAACACTAATCAGACGGGGCCAAAAACTTTCTAAGGGACATTTGCCATTAGATGTACGCATTTTACGAAAAAATACAGTTTTACTAACTGTTCAGATTTACAAAAATATATTTTAATTTAACACATTTATTCAACGTATTACATCAACTTAAGGCTCGTTCGACGTATTTTTTTTGTTGTATAAGTGAATACGTGCACAATATAATATTCCTAGCTCATGCATTCATTTTATCTTATTCCAACTAACACAATACAATGATATCAGCGCTGCACACATATACAATCGTGGAATCAAGGCATATACAACGATTTACATATACACGAACAACCACAAATTATACATGTTTTTCACAATTTCACGATAAAATATGAAATAGGAATACCATGGAATGCTAGAAACTATTATAACACTATTGGAAACACAATGGGAAGAGATTTGGGGATTTTGGGTTAATAATTTTCGTATGAAAAATGAGGAAGAAGAAGGCTCGGTTGGGCCTGTAATTCACGATTTTCCGACGGCTTCCGACGGCCGGTCGGAAGCCGTCGGAAATAGGCCGTCGAAAGCCGTCGCCCCCCTCCGTTGCTATTTAGCCATTTTCTAGTAGTGAGAGCATGTAAAGAATAAATTTCCAGCTTTTGATGTGCTTGATGGTATGGGCTTTGGACCATTATGAACCTAACAGAAGGTTTGTGTTGTTCCGAGAGGTTAGGTATATATTGTTGTTGCAACTATACTACCTAGTGGAAGAACTGCACATTCCAGATTAAAACTCCCATTACAACCAAAAGCGACATCAACATGCTCATTAAGCAAACAATCAAAATTAGCAAAACTTTTAAAACAATCAACTGTTCTTATGTGGGATGAAGCTACAATGGTACATCGTTATACTTTTAAAGCATTTGATAGAATTATGAGAGATATAATGGATGTAGAAGAACCATTTGGTGGTAAAAAATTTATTATGGGAGGAGATTTTCGACAAATATTACCGGTTGTGCTTAAGGCTACAAGAAATGAAGCGATTAATGCATGCATCATTAAATCACTTTTATGGGAAAATTTTAAAAAAAAAATCATTTAAAGAAAAACATGCAAGCGGCAAATGATATCGCATATTCAAAATTTCTAATTCAAATTGGAGATGGTACCGAACCTTCAACCAATGAAATGATTCAAGTACCAACAAATATGGTCATATTGTCAAAAAATGATGGTAATCCACTATCAAAGTTGATAAATACAATTTTTCCCAACTTATCAAAAAATGCATTCGACAAAGGGTACATAGTTAATAGAGCATTAATTACACCACTAAATGAATATGTCGACAAGCTCAATGAACATGTACTCAATATATTTCCTGGACATGAAATCATTTACTATTCATATGATACAGTAGAAGACGATGCTCGCAATTTATACCAACAAGAATTTCTAAACTCAATCACTCCTGGCGGTTACCTCCACATTGGCTAAAATTGAAGCTTGGAGCACCGATAATGTTGTTAAGAAATTTGAATTCGAAAATTGGATTATGCAATGGAACGAGGCTTATATGTAAATAACTCCATAAGAATTGCATTGATGCTGAAATCATCATTGAACATTATGTTGGTACTTGAGTTTTCATTCCAAGAATCCTAATAAAACCACCTGAAAATTTGAATTTACCATTTGTGTTAATACGGAAACAATTTCCAATTCGTTTGTGTTTTGCCTTCACTATAAACAAGGCACAAGGGCAAACGATAAAAAATACTGGTATATTTTACCTGAACATGTGTTTGGTCATGGAAAACTATATGTGGCACATTCATGAGGAGTTTTAAGTGCTAATACCATGGTGTTGGTAAAAATGGGACATGTTGTTGGACGAACCAGAACTTTCACTAAAAATGTCATCTACAAAGATGTTTTACTGATTAGCTAGGAATAAAGGTGCTTAATTTGATCTTCATCTACATACATCCAAGGTACATCCTCGCTGTATTTACCTCTTCTTCTACGCTACCTATAGGTGAATCTATAGTATATGAAATGGAGAAGTTTCATTTAAACATTTCCGTGGCTTCTAGGATTTGTTCCTTTTGAATCTATAGTATATGCAATGGAGAAGTTGTGGGCATGTCATCAACTTTCCTTACTAATTATAGTAAAAGATTCATTCATGATTACAGTAAAATGTTTTATTTTCATTATTTCAGATATTCTTATGGGGACCTTGTTGAATTTTAACATTAATTGCTTCTTATATTGGATCCTCTAAACTTGTGTTTCCAGAATATTCAAAAAGATATAATATATTTTAAGCCATTGCTTTTTTAACTTCATTAATAGGAATCAATTGTTGAGTTGCCTCGTAGAATTTTAAAATAATAAAAAACCCCTGAAATGCCGAGTTACCCCCTGTCGGAAAAAAAAATCCAAAATTACTCTACCACGCGGTGGCACCAGTTGGTACTTTCAAGGCACCACATAGTGCCTCTGTGTGGTGAACAAAAATTTTTTTAAAAAAAAAGTAAAACATAAATTAAGAAGAAAAATTAAAAGGTTGTTTTCGTCATGAAGTTTTTTGTGAAAACAAAGGGCAACTCAAGTATGTATCACAATGAAAATTGTTCATTATATATATGATAATGTATATAATGAATTATATTCCATCGATTTTTTTTTCTTGCTTATGGCGATTTCTGTTTTGCTCAATTTCGGATCTAATGGAATAATTACCATAAGCACGTTAGATCTTCTATGATCTAATTATTATTGTTTCATACTACTCTGGCTTTGATTTGAATTTTTGGTATAATGATTTTCTATTCAACCTTTATTTTTGTCATTTCGATTTTATTCTTCTTTGTAATTTTACTTGACATTTTGATTCTTCTTCTCTAAAAGTTTTATTTCAGGAAGTTACTGTGATTTGCGATTCTGATTTTGTCTTCTGTAAGGATAATGACAATGACCCTCATCTCATGTTAGTTGTATCAAATTCTCATCTTTAGTTAAATTTAATTTTTACTAAGTATATGGAAAAGAAAGCATGCATAGGGATGATTCTTTTCTATTATGTAGAAAAATGATATGATGTACCCAAGAATGTTCATTGAGCGGATTATGCATGTCATCGTGTGAAGAATAAATTTTCAGCTTTTCATGTGCATGGTAATCTGGCTACGATGGCATGCATATACAAGAATTCGATTAAGGCCAAAGTTGATGGGCTGGGATTGTTATGGGTTTTATACCATTATGAACCTAAAAGAAGGTTTGTGCTATTCTGTGAGTTAGGTATATATTGTTGTTCCTATTTACAAAGTTTATTCAGTGGTATGACAAATACCATATTTGGATTTGCAAAAAAGTAGATAGCAATTTTACAAACGTGTGCACGCGCTTGGGCGCGCTCACTATAAAGCAAATTATCGAGCATGTAGTTTGACAATAATTCATGGGCTTCAGTTATCAAAAATTTTCTTTGTCTTTAGTTTTCGTATATTTTGTTCTCTATGAATACCAACATCTCATCTTCCACTAGTTAGTTTGCTAATGGTTTGTTGGACTTCATGCCTTTGATTTATGACAAGGAGTTCAAGAAAGAAAAAGGATTATCAAATATTCGACAAAGTATGATTTATTAGAATCTAAGTTAATATTTGTTGTTAAAATCTATCCTCAAGTAAACCTGCATTTACGAAAAAATACAGGTCGGTCGACTGGAACCATCCAGTCAGTGAGTCGACTGACCTATGCACATGCAATGTTATATGTTGCACAATTTAGTCGACTAAATATTCATGATCAGTTGAAATGTGCCGTATTCAAACTAAAACATTTTGTTTTAATTCAGTCGACTGATTCATCATATTCAGTTGACTAAATATAATTTACCTGCCATATTTTTTAAGTTTTCTGAAGAGACACTCCTCTTCTTGAACAGGAACCTCTTCCAGGAAGAGTTTTAACCATTTCTGTTCGTTAGAACTCTTTACCAAGTGTTGTAACTCTTCATTCATTTTAAATATACATTCCATTCAAGCTTAAAGAACCAACTTTCTATTCTATACCCTCTTGAATATTCAGAATTCTTATTGTTTAGAGTTTGTGAAATCACACTTATAATTCATCAATTCTAAAGTAATATATACTTTTCTTATCTTCGTGGACACACAAATATATATATCATACTTGAGGAAAAGATTATAGAAAGAGTGTGCTTCATTCGACAAATTTGTGTTGTATCAAAAACACACAAAGTCAAGAAAGAAATTTATTTGTATCAAAGTCTTGTTTGGTTGCTCAGGCGGGAAAAATGTTATTTAGTTGCTCAGGCATTCAAAGTCCCGTTCTGTTGCTCGGGTGGTATAAACCTATTCCTCCGGTTAAGTGAGGTTGCTAGTTTAATTCCAAAAGGAGTCTGGGACTGGACATATAACGGGAGTTCGAACCGGTATAAAAATCTCTGGTGTTATTTTATTTTACTGCTTTATTTACTTACTTTATATTCAGCAAAGTAGTATAGATAATATTCATATTACACGATCCAATAGTCACTTTCATTTGGTATCAGAGCAAGGCCATATTATAAATGTAACACAGTTATTTGATACACTGTTAATATGGAAAATAACACTAACACAAGTTTTGTTGAAGGTCAATCCACTGCATGACCACCACTATTTAATGGGTTGAATTATAACTATTGGTCTATAAGAATGAGAATTTACATGCAAGCCAATAGTTATGATACCTGGAATATTACTCAAGAAGAATATCACATACCCATTACTAAGTATTCACAATGGTCTAACACACAAAAAACTAGATGCTACTGCAAATGCCAAAGCTATGAATATGTTATTTTGTGCATTAGATAAAAATGAGTTTAATAGAGTAAGCATGTTCACTACTGCTTATGAAACTTGACATACATTTAAAGTTACACATGAAGGCACTTACAAGGTAAAGAAAATTAAGATTTCTATGCTCAAGAATCAGTTCCAGAATTTAAAATGAAGCAAGATGAAACAATAAATAAAATGTATTCTAGATTTCAAGACATATATCATTCCCTCTTAGCATTAGGAGAAAAATATTCAGACTTTGATATTGTTTCCAAAATCCTCAAATCTTTAAAGGATGAATGAGAATGAAAAGTCTTGGCAATCGAAGAAGCTAACGACATTTCAATTATTAAAACAGAAGAGTTGATATGAAATATAATGTGTTATGAAGTTAATCTCTAAGCAAAACAAGTACAAGCACAAGACAAGAATAATATATCATTCCAAGTAGAAAAGATGAATCAGATTCAGAGGAGGAAGATATGGCGTTTATTGCTAAGAATTTCAAAAAGTTTTTGAAATTCAGAAAGAGCAACAAATTTAGAAACAACAAGACTAGCTTCAGTAGTAATAATTACAACAACAAGCCATCCTCCTCTTTTCTTGAATGTTATGAACGTCACAAGAAAGGACACATCAAGAAAGACTATCCTGATAGAAAGAGAAACATATTCAAAAATAAGAAGGGCAAATACAAGAAGAAGTAGGCCTTCTCAATAACATGGGATGATTCAGAGTCGTCGTCGTCATCAGATAGTGACACAGACAGTGATTCTGAACAAGCTAACATCTGCCTTATGGCTTCAACTTACGATGTAAGTGATTTATCTTCTGATGATTTAATTGACATAAACTCAGAATTATTAGGTAAACTAAAGGAAATTAAAAAAAATATAAAGATGCACTAGAGAAACTAAACATATCTGAAATAGAGTTGATATGCTAAGAGATGAAAAGAAAATTCTAGAAGAACTTGTTGATACACAAGGATCTTTGTCTAATGTTTCTTCTCAATTCACTATGCTATCAAAAGAAGTAAAAGTGAAAAAAGTAAAGAATATGACATTAGATTCATAAAATCATGATTTAACATCAAATGTCGGAATCCTTGAGCTACAAAATACCAGTCTCAAAACTGAGTTAGAGAATATTACTAAAAATGTGACAAATTTTAATAAAGGAAGAGAATCTTTTTAAGATTATTAGTGATTCTTAATCTACTACTAATAAAAATGATTTAGGATATAAAAATTCTTCAAAAATAAAGAATAATAATAATAAATACTATAAAATTTATAATTTGCTTAATAATTTTATGAAAGCAAAATCAAAGCCAAAGGTTGTCATTCAAAAGAAAGAAGTTAATAAAACAAGTACTATAAAAATTTGGGTACCAAAAACTAACAATAATCTAATTAGAAACAAGTATATAAAATCTTTCATATCTATTGTTCATAAAAATAAAGATCTTATTTACAAAGGAAATTCTAAACCCTCATGGGTTTGGCTTCCTAGGATTTAACTCTTAAGACCCTAATAAAAAGGTGGGTACCAACGTTATTTATATATTTTTTGCAGGTACCGACTAAAAAAGAGGAAAGTGGATACTAGACAGTGGTTGCTCAAAACATATGACAGGAAACAAAGATATGCTGACTAACATTATTTACTCAGATGGAGGTTTTGTCACTTTTGGAGACAATTCCAAAGGATACATCATCGGCAAAGGCGATGTGAGCAATAATGGTACATCTAATTTACCTCTTGTTACAAATGTTTTCGCTAATTAAGAACACAATTTACTTAGCATCAGTCAACTGTGTGACAAAGGATTCAATATATCTTTTTCTAAAGATAAGTGTAGCATTTTTGATCAAAATAAAAATCCTATATTTGAAGGTATTAGAGATATATATATATGTGTGTGTGTGTGTGTGTGTGTGTTAAATATGAATATAAATCACAACATAAATATGTGTCTAATAGCCAAGAAATGATCCTTGGTTATGGCATAGAAGGTTTTGTCATATAAATTTTAAAGCTATAAACAAATTATCTAAGAATGGTTTAGTAAAAGGTTTACCAAGAATGAATTTTAAAGTAAACAATATTTGTGATGCTTGTCAATTAGGTAAATTATCAAAATCATCTTTTAAATCAAAGAAAAATATTTCTACATTGCAACCACTTGAACTATTGCATTTGGACCTTTTTGGCTCAACTCAAGTTCAATCTATAAACCATAGAAAATATGTGTTTGTAATAATAGATGACTATCGAGATATACTTGGGCTATTTTTATGAAAAATAAAAGTGTACTTTTGTTAATTTTAAAACATTTGTTAAAAGAATTCAAATCTCAAAAATTTAAAGACTAAAAACATTAGAAGTGATCATGGAGGTGAATTTGAAAATGAAGCTTTTGAGCATTTTTGTAATAAAAAGGGAATTTACCATAATTTTTCTTTTCCTAGAACACCATCGCAAAATGGAATTGTAGAAAGGAAAAATAGAACTTTACAAGAATGTGCAAGAACTTTATTAAATGGAAGAACTCTACCAAAACATTTTTGGCCATAAGCTGTAGCAACTGCTTGTTATGTTTTGAATCGTGTTTCCATCCGACCACTAAAAAACACACTCCATATAAACGAACTAATAATAGAAAACTAAATATTTCATATTTTAAGGTTTTCGGTTTAAAATATTTTATTTTAAACATAAAAGATAAACACAAAAGATCGACTTGGTAAATTCGATCCAAAATCTGATGAAGGAATTTTCATAGGATATTCGAAAAGAAGTAAAGCTTACCGATTTTTCAATAAAAGTACTAAAATAATCGAGGAAACACTTCATGTCTCCTTCGATGAGAATTTGAACTTTAATAAAATTCTAAAGGATGATGAAATAATGACTAAGACAATCACAAATACTGATACTCAAAATAATTTTGAAGAAGATGAAAACATTGTTTATAATTTTGAAGAAGGTGAAAACATTGAAAATGGATTAAGATCTCCTCCTAGGATTTTACGAGATCACCCTATAGAAAGTGTAACTGGAGAAATTAATTCAAATGTCATAGGTAGAAATCAACTTAATCAAATGGGCCCTGTAGCTTTCCTTTCTAACATTGAACCTGAAAATTCTAAAGAAGCCTCTACTGATGACTATTGGATTATAGCTATGCAAGAAGAGCTAAACCAATTCAAAAGAAACGAAATTTGTGACTTAGTTCCTAGATCAAGTGATCAAACAGTTATTGGTACTAAATGGGTCTTCAAAAATAAAGATGATGAACAAGAAAATATTATTAGGAATAAAGGTAGATTAGTTTCATAAGGATATAATCAAGAGGAAGGAATTGACTATGAAGAAACGTTTGCTCCAATCGCTCGATTAGAAGCAATACATATCTTATTGGCATTTGCATGTTTTCATAATTTTAAACTTTATCAAATGGATGTGAAAAGTGCTTTTCTAAATGGATATATAAAAGAAAATGTTTATGTTGAACAACCTCCTCTATTTTTACTTGAAAAATTCCCAGACCATGTCTATTAACTTAAGAAAGCTTTATATGGTCTAAAACAAGAACCTCGTGTTTGGTATAAACGTCTTAAAAGCTGTCTTATAGACTCTAGTTTTGAAATTAGGAAGGTCAATCAAACTTTTTTTATTAAACATAATTAAATGAATATTTTAACTATTCAAATTTATGTTGATGATATTATTTTGTTTCACAAATGATAAGTTATGTCAGGAATTTTCTAATATAATGACCAAAGAATATGAAATGTCACATATGGGAGAATTATCATATTTTCTTGGATTACAGATTAAATAATTAGATAATTTAATTTTCATCAACCAAGAAAAATACTGTAACAATCTAATTAAATGCTTTGGTATGGAAAATACTTTTGCCAAACCAACTCCAATGAGTACAACAGTCCATCTCGATCGAGATGAAGATGGTAAAAGTGTTGACCAAAAATTATGTCGAAGTATAATTGGATCGCTACTCTATCTAACAGCTAGTAGACTTGACATAATGATGAGTGTTTGTTTATGTGCCCAATTTCAAGCAAATCCTAAAAAATCACATATGCGAGCGGTGAAACGCATATTATGTTATCTAAGCAAAACCAAAGATTTCAGACTCTTTTATCCGAAAGAATGTCCTTTCGAGTTAGTATCATATAGTGATGCTGACTTTGGAGGATGTTGGACAGATCGAAAAAGTACGAGTGCGTCTTGTCACTTTATTGGACAATCCTTAGTGTATTGGTTTAGAAAGAAACAAAATTGTGTTTCACTCTCAACATGTGAAGTAGAATATATTTCAGCTGTTTTAGCATGTGCTTAAGTCATCTACATGCAACAAACACTTCAAGATTTTGGAATTAATTTGTCTAATTCAACTATTTTATGTGATAACACAAGTGCTATAAACTTATCTAAACATCTTGTCAATCATTCATGGACAAAACATATTGACATTCGTCATCATTTTCTTCGTGACAATATTGAAAAGGATGTAGTCAGATTAGAATTTGTATCTTCTGAAAGCCAAATGGCTGATATATTTAAAAAACCTTTAAATGAAAATAGTTTTATAAAATTAAGAAGAGAATTAGAAATTTTATCTTTAAAATGTTTGTAAATTATATATATATATATATTAAAAATTTCTTTCAAAAATGGGGCTATTGGGACTCTATCTCTGGTCTCATGGCTGGGAATCTAATGCTTTTCAATTTTGCTATATATTATTTCACACTATAGGTTGAACTTCACTTCTCCTTATACATTTTCGTAGCTATATTTTTAAACATTCATTGTTATTAGACAATTGTTTAGTTCCATCAATTTTTCTCTGGTCTCAAACCTTCTCACCATAAACTTGCTTTTTATTTTTTCTCATTCATTCAGCTATATAAACCTTCATCTTTACATTTTTATATCAATCTCAAATAGCTTATTTCAAAAATAATTATCAAGTCATTATATCTTCTCAAGAAAGCTCAAAATATTCTTCCATTGACTATAACTCTCCATCCACCAATTCTTCTAATATTTCAGCTCCTACTCCTGCATATGAACCTATTTCTATTGTACCACCCTCAAATTATCATACCAGATATACAGTGGAAGCTAAGCATGGACGGAAACTACATTTTAACTCACCATCTGTCAATGATAAGATCGATGACATTCACCATTATCAAAGAGAAACGCTAAGCATACAATGAGAAATGTACTATGAACAAAATGTTCATGATAGGTGACTCGGTTTTCTAGAAAAGTGTGCATTAAAATTCTGTGGTGCTTCACCAACAAACAATAATGTTCATGTTCCATCACCGAGAGGCCTCCATACTCTCCAAATTCGTGGGAACGCTCAACAATTCAACCAACTCGAGAACAGACTAAAAATGAGCCGGAAGAATGTGAGACTCCAAAGAATTCAACTTCCTCTTCTTAAACTATATTCTCATGTTTTTATCTATGTTTTATTAACATATATAATGTATGTATATAAATTAGCAATTCTTTTTGTCCATAAAGATAACATACTATTTTCCATAGAACCAGTCGACTGAACTGGTACATTTAGTCGACTGAATACTCTTTTAATAAAAAAAACTACATATGAAATTCGGTCGACTAAGCAACTATTTCAGTCGACTGAATCGTACCCAAAATGAACTAAAACATTTCTGGATACAGTCAGTCGACTGAAATGATATATTCGGTCAACTGATTCACTGACCTGAAAAAATTTTGGCCTCGAGCCAATATTTAGTCGACTGAACTTTCATTTTTAGTCGATTTAATCTGAAAAATGAATTTTGTATAAAAATACAACTCCTTTTCATTCCATATCTTCATTATAACATCTCATCTTTTCAACTACCTCCATACACATTCACTCTCTTTAAATTTACTTCAGTTTAATCCAAAACTACTCAGAACTATCCAAGCTCATCTTCTCTAAAACCCTAACCATAATTCCACTCAAGAGAGCTAGTACTTCCTCCTCTTCAGTAGGACCTATCGAATCTAAAATTAGAAGTTGGCTATATAATGATAAGGCTGTTCAAAGGTTCAACAAGATGAAGAACTCCAGGATTTTCGATGGTTCGTTTGTGAAATTCCCTGATTTTGCTTCCTATGCACTTCAAGATTTAGCAAGGAGAAGTGGTCTGGAATCATTGCTTGATTATAATGCAAACAACATGAAGATTAATTACATTTTGATCAAGCTGTTCTATGCTAATCTTAACTTGGATCATCACACGATGCATAATACCAACGATTGGCATGGACACTTGTGTATGGGGTGAAGTTGTTTTTACCCATCTCTAGAATAGGAAGGATCCTGCAATGTACTTCAGAAGGCGAGGATTTAAACAAGATAGAGGTTGATATGGATCATCGAGATAGAGTAAGTCACTTTTTTCTTTCCGATGACTTAAAAGAACTTAAGGCAATAGAGCTCCGACCAAAAGCAAGAACCATGGATCGTGCTCGTACTCACTCCATTAACCCTCGTACCGAAAGCTATGAGATAATTTATAAGCAAGATTATCAATCTCTCTATGCTATATGGGGACAACAATCTGTAAATTGGTCAAAGGTCATTCTCGAAGAATTTCAGACCTTTAACCAAGGCCGCATGAAAACCATTCATTACGACGCGTATATAATGAGACTTATTCTACATTTTGAAATCTCTCTCCTCGATTCGATTTTATTGCGATTGGCTCTCTTAACACCAGGACCTTAAGTCTTATGGGTCTTTCTAAACACTAGAAAGAGAATCAAATCGCGGGACAACCTCAACCTTCTTCCCGTTAACATACTACTCAAACTGAAATTGATTCTTCTTCTCAAACTCCACGATGATTACATGAGATTGAAGAAATCAAACCAGATACACAAGCACGCGAAGCTTACACGATTATTTCTAAAAACTAAAAGATATTAGATGTGCGACTATCTCAAGTTGAAATTACCGTTACCAAAATGGATTTCAAACTCAATCGTATCAAAGGCTTTTTAAATAACATATGGGATGTGTTAACTTGTCGTCCATCCTCCTCCATGGCAGTCCATGTTCCTATAGACCCGGGAAACGACCGCAACCTCGTTTCACATGGTCATCCTCTGGAGAAGAAGAAGAAGGTGGTGAAGGTGAAAATTTAGGTGCGAGTGGTGATAAAGAAATGGAAGGTGATGATGAAGAAGCAGAAGAAAGCTCAAATGGTGATGGGGAAGAGTAAGTTATTTTCTATCTTATATTTTGACATTATCTGATGGAGTTTATGTTCTTAAACTATGTTGTATTTTGACTTAAATGTTGTTATTTATTTTAACTTTGTTAGTACAATTGTTTTTTGTATGATCATATGTTGTATGTTTGTTAAAATTATTGTTCTCAAATGAAGTTGTCATTAATAAAAAAGGGAAGAATGTTAGACTTCATGCTTTTGATTCATGACAAGGAGTTCAAGATAGAAAAAGGATTATTAAATATTCGACATAGCATAATTTATTAGAATCTAAGTTAGTATTTGTTATTAAAATCTATCCTCAAGTAAACTTGCATTTCTGAGAAAATACAGGTCAGTCGACTAACTTATGCACATGCAATTTTATATATTGCACAATTCAGTCGACTAAATATTCAAGATCAGTTTACTGAAATGTTCCATATTGGAACTAAATTTTTTTATTTTAATTCGGTCGATTGATTGATCATAATCAGTCGACTAAATATAATTAACTGCCATATTTTTAAATTTTCTGAAGAGACCTCCTCTTCCTGAAGAGGAATCTCTTCTAGGAAGAATTGCAACCATTTCTGTTCGTCAGAACTCTTTATCAAGTGTTGTAACTCTTCATTCATTATAAATATACATTCCATTCAAGATCAAAGAACTAACTTTTCTATTCTCTACTCTCTTGAATATTTAGAACTTCTTATTGCCTAGAGTTTGTGAAATCACACTTATAATTCTTCAATTCTAAAGCAATCTATACTTTCCTTGTCTTTACCAATACACAAATATATATATATATATATATCATACCTGAGGAAAAGATTATAGAAATGGTGTGTTTCATTCGACAAATCTATGTTCTATCAAGAACAAACAAAGTCAAGAAAGCAATTTATTTGTATCAAAGTCCTGTTTGGTTGCTCAAGCGGGAAAAATCATATTCAGTTGCTCAGGTGGTCAAAGTCCTGTTCTGTTGCTTCGGTGGTATAAACCTATTTCTTCGGGTTAAGTAGGGGTTGCTAGTTTAATTCCAGAAGGAGTCTAGGACTGGACGTAGAACGAGGGTTCGAACCAGTATAAAAATCCCTAGTGTCATTTTATTGCTTTATTTATACACTTTATATTCCGCACAAGTAGTTTAGATAGAATTCGTATTACATGATCTTATAGTCACTTTCATGATTATATTCTAATTTTCCCCTCGATATTAATAGATATAGTTTCAAGCATGGCACGATGGGATAGCTTAAATGTATATTCAAACATATTGCTAGCTGAAGCAATGCATTTCATCGGAATGTGCTAAATTAGAACTAATACACAGAAAGAACCTGTTCATATATATCATTTCTGATTTCTAACCAAGATTTTGGTTTCCAAATATTTTATACCTTCCAAGCAAATGATTTATATATAACGTAAATTTTGCACCTATGCCACCGGCATGGGCTTTGTACTTGTGTGTGTGTCTATATACATACATACATGCATACATATATATATATATATATGTGTGTGTGTGTGTGTAGGTATATAAATATATATCTGTGTATGTGTAATGTAATAATGGTACATACATATATATATATATTAGTAATATATTTTATTAATGCATAATAAAAAAAAAATTAGTTGAATGATAGCAAAGCAGAGAAAGTATCTTCTTCTTAATTTTCCTAACATTTTATTCTCCTTAACAATCAACATCTTATTATGGTTTGATGAACTAATATTCATTCATCTAATCTTCGAAGAAAAATAAAAATAGAATCCGTAAATGTGAATATCATGCCTTAATTAACAAAATAAAATAATAAGTTAATTCACAAATAGAAATGTAAAAATCATAATACAAATATAAAAGCAACAAACAAAATAGTTTTCCAAACAATGCATTTTACCTTAGAAGAAATTCCTTATCCTCCTTGATTCTCTTATATTATGGTTTTTTCTCTTTAATTCTCTATATAAAGTTTATAATACCTTTTCACGTATTACCAAAAACAATTAATTAATACCTTCGTTTGACCATCTTTTGGCAATTGCAATACAAAAAATTTCAATCGAATGAACTAAGTAATATTTTCATATGCATGTGTACTCATCTCTTTCTTTGTTATATGTTTTTCATCATTTACATTTATCCATTTATGATAACGTAGCACTCCACTTGGGAGATTTCTCTCTCTAATGATTTTGACTAATTTTGAATGGCTTTTTATGTTAGGTGCTGTCGTATTGCGCTTGTAACTGTACTCCATGTCTCATATTTTGTTATAAATACACTACAAGGAATACAGTGATTTCCGGTGGCTACGAGCCATCGACGGCCGTCAAGAGCCGTCAGAATTGTCGTTGGCAGCCGTCAGAAATCTGGATGATTTTTTTAACATTATAGCAGCCATTTGAATTCCAAACAGCACATCAATATCAATATATATCACAACACATCAAAATCAATATATATCATTTGTTCAAGCTAAAATCAATATCAATAATAATATAAAACTTGAACATTACCATTTCAATCTCATACTCAAACACTACTATCAATACAAAAAAACCCGTCCATCATCAATCTTGTATACTCAACAATAATATATGCATCCAACATCTATGTACAACATATACAACGTCTAAAATGCCAACCTAACACATCAGTCCAACAAATCAACATCAAACACCACATGTCCACAAATCAACCTCACCATCTCTCATTGTATACGTACACAAGTTTCAATAACAGACACTATAAAACGTACCTCATGACTCGTCGTCGGCTTCGGAACCCACCAGACGAAGGGAATGCTCCATGCTGCTCCATTTACTCGGCCAAACGCCAGTTCAGTTGCTCTATTTGCACTGCTCGGAGGCAGCCCTGCTCCTACAGCTTTGCAATCTAATGTCAAAGCTCATTATTCTCAGCTTTGTCTTGAGCCTTTTAATAAGCCTTTTGTAAGATCCAAGCCTATAAAACAAGTTGAAATATGTTTAAATTATTTACTTAACTTTTATAAAAATTAAGTAATTTTAAGAACTTAGTTAATTTTTTTAAATTACCGCTTAATTGTATGATGTCCTAACAAATGGCGTATTATTTAATAATTAAGTAATTCAAGTATATAATTAAGTTATTCAAGTAAATAATTTTTTTAAATTAAGTAAATTAAGTAATTCAAGTAAATAATTTTAGATGTATTATTAATAATACCTAACAAATGGTGCAACTTATGCACAGTTAAGTAGAACATATGTGTGGGCTACATATAATCTCTGCCATCTAACCAAACTTCCACACATTTTCCAAGCAGGGTATTCATACTGTCTAAAAATAGATAGCATTGATTCAGGAGAATCTTGTTCAATGCCCTCATCATTTCGCGTAGCACTTTCAAAAGATAAGTTCACATGGCCACTGAAATAATGAGAGAAAAAGAACGAAGCTTCTTCTTTGATATGTGGTTTGCATTTTGAACCTTCAACTTGTGCATTTTGTCTCACTTTTTACTTTGGATGATTTAAGTACATGTTAAGAATAATTATCAATAAATTTTATTACATGTAATTAAGCTAATATTTAGCATACTCGGTATCAATATCTTTCAAACGGATACAAATTTCATCCATATTACATAGGACCTCGAAGACATACTTCAAATAGATGATGAACAGGTTAATGCTCCATTACATTAAAGAAACCCGAAGAAAATATTTTCTCCAATTTGCAGAGCAATATAGAAATTTCTTCCTCAAGTTTACATAGACGATCAACTTTTAATGTAGTTGAACAAAGCTTCTTATAAAACAAACTAAATTCTGTTACAACCGTTCAAACTTTTATAGGCAATAGTTCTTTGAAACGAGGGGTAACAAATGTTCTATCTGTGACGGTCTGGATTTTCGACTCTCCAAGATCGACATCAATAGGTTCACTATATTACATGTCGAGCAACCGAATGCCAGCAATACCATATCGTTAGGGGAAAGAAGAAAGAGGTAGAAGAAGAAACAGAAACAACAATACGAAATCTCACAATCGTAGCGAAACAATATATAATAGAGAAAAACAAGTCTTTATACAAAAAGAACTACAACTGTTATTTACATATTACATCGTCATAATACAACACATCAATAACACAATACCAGACAGTTATAATATGTAACGACCCATAATTTTCGATAACTAAAAATAGTTAATTTTATAGATTTTTGTGATTTAATATTGGGAGAAATAAAAATTTGTGATCTATTAATGAAATAATAATCAGAATGAAATATAACAATGTTAATGTAAGTTAATTATTAACAATTTTAATGAAATTCCAATTAACTGAAATGATTTAAATGTTATACTTGTTGATAAATTGAATATAAGAAAACAAATGTAAATATTGAATTAATTAATGAAATAGTGTGTAATAAATGGTAATTGAATAAAATTAGTGTAATGAAAGTTGTTATAACATTTGTTTGAAAGAAAAAATAAACTTACAAATGTTATGAAATGTAGAAATGGTGTCAATTGTTATTTGTTACCAATATATTTAATTAATTACAAATAAATGTAAATAAATTTACATTAATGTGAGTTAAGACAATAACTGCAAATTGTGAATGTAATAAAATGTATAGAAATGTTAATTTTATTTACAAGGCAATAATTAATGAAATAAAAAGAGTGAAACAAAGACAAATTAATTTATTGAGATTTTAAATTATAATAAAATTGACAAAAATTTAATATAATGGAAATATAGTAGTCAATACACATAAAAGATGGAAATTGTAGCGTATTAGTGAAATAAGGTATCAACAAATGTTAACTATTTTATTAGAGTAATAATTGATTGAATATAAAGATTGAAATCAAATTAAAAAAATTTATTGGAATTTAATTTTAATTAATGGATTTAATTACAATTGAAATTTGAACAGTGTAATTAGTAAAATATTAAACACTGAATTTGATATGTAAATTTTCTTTAAGTTATTATAAGTATCTAAGTAATCAAAAATGATGAAATTTTTTAGTTTATAAATATTGAATTATAAAGTGATTAATTAATTTAATATTAATTTATTTAATTAACGTGAAAATAGCCATTTTGACCGATGTCTCTGATTTCGACGAAACCAGTTTCATCGGATCTGCAACGATGATTAATTGTAGGATTTCAAGTTTCGTAACGATCGGACTTGTCGTTTGATCGTACAGGCTCGAAACGCCTAGAAATCAATTTATTTGAAACCAATGTGAAATAAGCTGATTTTAAAGAAACTTCTTCATACGATGGAATTTGGACCTGAAACCTATTCTACTAAGTTTAAAAATATCGAAAACATCTATTTTGATATATGGGATGACCCATTTTCGTTTCGGGAACGAAACGGGCTTTTCGAGTCGTTTATCGCTCAACTTTCAAATCGATCGTGTCCTTTCTTTTCTATTTCAACTACACCTATAAATAGCTCATTATAACCTTAGCAGCCATTTCTTATTATCTGTACATACAATTCTATTTGCTTCTCTCTTTCCAATGGCAGATAAACCAAAACCAATTCCAAATTCAATTGCAAATCAAAATCAAATCAAAAATCAAACTCCTCCAAACCAAATCAAATTATATATCGATTTGAAGCTCTCGACGAGCGAAAGTCAAATCTACAGTTAGTTTTTCAATTTAGGTTTCCGTATGTCCCGAATTCAAGGAATAATTCTCGGCCGTTCATCGATCGTCGATCAACTTCGACTGATCGTCAAATCAATGATACTAGGTTGTGGAGATTCGCAAGAGAGGTTCATCTGAGTCATTCATAGGGGGAGTCATCAGTCACATCGGGAATTGGCAGATTAGGGTTTCGAAACCCTACATGGTGCTGGAGGCGCGATTTGATTTGGGGTCGCAGTGGGCATCAGCGGGGAGCGGCTCGCCTAGGGGGAGAGGATGATGGTGGTCGGTGGCTTCCAGGTGGCCGTAGGCGATAGTTTTCGATGGTCAAAGTGAGGCTATAGGCACGTTTGACTGGATCGAACAGAACCGAGGAAGCAAGGAGGTGCTGACGTATTAGCTGTGTACGTGTGTTGTTTATTTAGTTTTTTTTATTTTAATTTTTTATTTTAAATTTAAATCATTTAATGTTCTAATATGCATAACTTTTACACACGAGGTCCGTTTCATGCATGGTTTGTTCCGTTGGGATCGTATCGAAATTTCGGACTTTATGAAACTAGTTTGGTCGAATTCAGAGACTGTTTGAATTTTGGGCCTAAATTGGATTTTTATTCGATTTAAAATCGAAGGTGAGTGTTTTAACCCACTCAAAACTACTAAATTATCTTATGTAGTTTAATTAAATTTATGATGTGATTTGAAATTCATTTATTGATGTTTGGTATGTTTAAATTTATCATTCTGGCTAAATTTGACTTTTATTGCATGTAATCATCGTTTAATTTAGTATTGAATTTTAAATTGTCAATTTAATACATGTATTGATTATCAATTACCTATTGATGTTTATTGATTGATTTGGATGGTGATTGTGATGTATGTTTGATTTGTTGATATTGGATGACTAGATGCTGTATTTTACATTTTTATAACTGCAAGTTCCCTATGGGTTGAAATGATACATACCTGAACGATCTATAGATTAGGGAAAATCGTTATGGGTTGAAATGATAGACTCGAGCGATTTTATGGATTTTTAATTAATTCAGGATTTGCGGTTTGAAATGATATATAACCGTAAAGTTTTAAACTGCGGATTGAAATGGTATATATATCCGTATCACTTGACCCTAAGGTAGAAAATTATATACGGATACCGAACTGATTAAATTAAATGATTTTTAATTCATTAAAAATTTGAATTTGGTTAACAGGCATTTTGAAATAGAAATTTATTTATATAAACTGAATTATTTTCGATAATCGTATAATGTTGGAATTGGAAATTGGTTTAATGAATTGTTCAAAGAATTAAAATTGGAATTTCAAGGTTGAAGTGTCGAATATAAATGAATTTATTGGAATTGAGTTATTGAAAAGGTTTGGATATAACTTTGAAATCTATTTTAAACTAATTTAAACTATTTTTATCAATTTAAACTATTTTAATTTATTTTAATCTATTATAACCTATTTAATACAATTTAACCTATTTTAAACTAACTAAATTTATTTAATCTATTTCATATAATTTAAACCTATTTAATCCATTTAAATCATTTCAAATCTATTTACATCATTTTAAATCCAATTAAATTTAATTTAAATCTATTTAAACTATACTTTTTACTATTTAAACTATTTTTTAAAACTATTAAAACTATTCATGACTATCTAAACTATTTTTTAAAATTTCAAACTATGCAAAGTTGAAGTATTTATATTTAAATCCTTGATGATGATACACCCTAAGTTGGGATTTGAAATTGATTTTTCTTTATGAAATGGCATATTTGAGTAAATAAGATGATTTTGAAATGAGGATTTAATTAACTTATCTTATCGATAATTTCAAAAGTGAATATGATTTTGAAAGCGGATGTGGTTTTGAAAGTGAATATGATTTGAAAATGATATGGTTTTGAGAATATGATATTTTGATATCAATTTTAAATTGACTTTTGAAATGTAAAAGAACCATTTGGTGTGAAATAAGCGTTTGGTTGTTAAGTAGACCGGGATCATATATTGTCATACTCTCTACCAATACCAAAACCACTTTAACAATTATGTACTTGGTGGAGATTCTAGAAATGAAGTAGGATGGTTTGGCGAACGATTATGTATGAGGTATTTACGTGACCCTGACTCCCGTGAGTCAGCTTGATATGGCTAAAACAGGAGCTATACCGGGCTAAGTGAGGTCATTCCTCCGATCAGACACATTTCTTCGATACTATACTTTTGACTTTGTGATTGATTTGGTGGCCACCATTGATTTTGATTATGGGAGTGTGTTCCGAGGTGGGCGGTAGTAGCTATGCGTTACCACTAGTCTGGGAGTGCAATTGGTATATATGTCCTGGCATTGCTTCACATGCCCTATCGCGCCTTTTACGAGTTTGGTTTGTACCATACATATGGAGTGCCCTCTGATAGCCCTCTAGTTTACGGAAGAATTACGGTACTGTATAGACTATGGGAATATATAAAAATGTGTTAAGAGGGACATGGGTAACGCCTTAACGCTATTTTAATACTTTACTTTACTGTAGACACTATTATAATAGCGTATGGTACTACATAGTAGATAGTTTAACAGATCCTTAGGAGATGGTAATCCCGAACATCTCTTAAATTATTGCATTCATGTTAGACACTGGATATGAGATGTCAAACCCCGTAAACATCTCTGACGCTGTTACACTCATATTTATTTAATGTTGATTTAACTTACATAAGATCTTTTAGTTCTAACTCGAGTGTTTTGTCTTTTCAATTCGCTCGGGTCATCCTGAGCATTTCAGGGTTGAAGACCTTATTTCTGAATGACGAAGACGAAGATTTGTACTATTATTATTTATTATAGTTATTCCGTTGCATCATGTTGTTCCGCTGCATTTATCCATTATTATTGATCCTTGTTGTATGTAACTTTGATTTTGTGTTGTAAAAGAATAATCAAATGTATTTATAAAACAGCTTCATGAACTGTTATTTGATTATTATATTTTGTCCTTCCGCTATGAGATTTTATATTTGTTTTATTTCTTCTCTTCTTTTTCTTATTTACCCCATAACAATCTGCCCCTTTGAATGGTTTGAGTTTGACGTGTGTGGCTTATCGTTGATTTAAACCATCCAAAAATTCAAGTCGTTACATAATAACTTGTCCTCACGAAAGCTGAATATACAGCCTACAATACATAGCAAAATAAAATCAAATACGTGTAATATGTCTTCGTCATCCAGCTCGTCTTCTTAGCTCCATAGCATCCTATCCTAAATCTGTAATACTCGGTCTGACCTGAGCATTATAATAAAATAACACCCGAGTCATTCTGGAAAACCAGCGTGAGAAAACACACTCAATTTGAATTATTAAAGTTATCAAAACCCCTTTGAAAACAAAGATATCTCGTAAGACCGCGTCACACATAAACACGACGGGTTTTTCCCTTACGATAGCCAAAACACTTCATATCAAAATCGTCTGATATTATAATTATGTCTAAACAAAGAAAATAGAAAATAGCTGAAATGCTTGCATCTCACGTTTCAACATAGTTGGGCACAATCAAAACCGTACGGCGCTTATTGGAGAATGGATTCCATACAATGACTAGGCACTGGGGTACCATCTATCACAGTACACTTCTATAAAAATGTACCAAGGACCTCGCCGGGATCCCCTACAACACAATACCAGCCCTATCCCTAACCTGGATAGAACCGAATATGTTATCACCCAGGTGTTCCCACCCTTATCGAGAGCTCTTTTGCATGCACCACCGTATCCATAATAAACAATATATCCGAGGGTATCTAGAAAGGTGATAATATACCCTAATTGGGAATGACCCACTTAGCCTTGCTGCATATCCCCTGATTTTCAGCCATTCCGGTTGATGAGGCTAGCGGCTACAATTACCTTTCAGGAATTTTCACTTAGAATGCTCGTCGTCCTCCAATGATGATGTTCTGATAGCATTCATCCATACAAGTTTTCATGGGTCTGGATAAACCGAATCACTGTCTTCATCATCTTTACGGTATTCATTCGTAACGCTTAAATCGGACCGAAGTGCTTTTCGGATAATTAAATCCGATCCCGGTCTCTTCGAAACGATCAACAAAATTGGCCAAACTTTTGATAGTTGGTTATTTAACTATCAATAAAACATTCATAAGCATACATCAGGCCTTATTATAATTTTCCAAAATTCTAGAATATCTTTATAAGATATATATTCAAATCTCTTTCCAATTTTCAACAATTAAGACAACCAAATATTTATATCCACATCAGGATATTTCAAACCATTTCTTATTTCACACTTAGAAAAAATATATTTAAAATATATTTCTAATCCTTACTTCCCAACACTTAGGAGAAATTCACTTATTTCTCTTTTCTCATTTACCCTTCCTAATTTTATATTGTAAATTCCTTAACTCATTTATAAAAATTCTATAAGTTCCGGGTTCCTTAATTAAATCTCTAAATTCAAAAATGTATACTTATCTCACCGAAATAAGTATATCCACAAACCATTTCCTTCAAAATATTTGAAAACATTTTAGAGTGAATACGGAAAGCACCATGCAGTATCAACCATGGATTCACAATTCAATTATCACATCTCTATCCCAGAGAAACTAAAAACTTAACTGCAGGCACTCACTGGCTCCAATTTCATCATAAAAGTATACCATTACTTTCCGAAAACTTTATCATTAATTTTTCAAATAATACTTATAAACTTCCTAAATAAATTTCCAAGTTAAATTTAGGCAAATACTCTTTTATAAAAGTTATTATATAAAATAATATTAATATTGAATAAATTATCTTTAAAAATAATAACACAGATTAATTCTTAAATAATAACTAACTTAATATCAACTCATTATAAACTACTTAATTAATAATTAAATATACTTTAAACGATTTAAAACAATCACATAATTTTGAAATGATAATAAATTCAGATTTAGTAATAAGATTCTAATCAATTTACAAGACATGCTATACTAGTTATAATTCATTTTGACAATTTAAAAATATTAAAATAACTAATTTTCTAGAATTATTTTTATGCTAAAACATTTTTAAATTACCTAGTTTAATAATTAAAAATCCTCCTTTTACCAATAACCTCACTTCTCGATAAAATATATATCTTCCACTTCTAATATAACTAGTCTAATATTTATAGATCCCTCTAGATTGATCAACAAATTTGATTTACGTCCCAGTCTCGTAAATCCCCTTTTCACATTTTCAAAAGAAAAATCTATCTTTTCTTTTTAAACCAATTTGCCTATCTCGTTATAAATTCTCGCCATGAATTTATATCCTAAATTTATCCACTGATTATAATTTCACTTTATTTATAAACATTGTTTATAAATACCATAGTCTCATTTCCTGTTATAACAGTTTCACAATACTTAATCGATTTCTAAATTGAATTCCATTTTTAAGTCAATTTCTAAAAAAAACCCAAACTATATCCCAAACCCACTAAATTCCGATTCCACTTCCATTTCATAATTTAAATTCTTATTTAATATCTGGTATAACAAAATTTATATTTTACTTTCAAATTTCCTTTTTATTTTCCCAACTATTTACAATCTCATTTTTTTAAATGAATCCTTTTACACTTAAACAAATATCGCTTAAGTTTTATTATTCAAAATCCTTTTATTTAATTATTCCAAAATCTCTATTTTCCATATTCCGAAATTTTTAAGTACAATTTTAAAATCAAACTATTTATTTTACCCAAATTCTTTGCCTTTAGTTAATCCAAATTTCACTATAAATATTTTATTTCCAATTTCCCTTTTTATTTTCTTTCCAAATTTCAAACATTTATTATTATTATTTAAAAATACCAAAATCTAGGCCAAAACTACCCTAGCATCCAATAAATTCAAATCACACTATATTCTACCACAGATTATTCAAAACAGACTATATATCAATATATATAAAAAATTTAATTCAATATTTTTGAGAAATCTAGTTGGATCCCTCCAACCTGTTTCCCTGCAACCACAAATGTTAATACAACATAAAAATACCAATCTCACTTTGATGGGGATATCGCGGTATATAGGGTCATCCGCTATTATGCGGGGCACATAGGGTCTCATCCGCTAAATATATGTGGGAATATCAACCCAACTACCAATATATACTACTATATATATAATAACGTCCAACTGACAACCAGACATCCAATAATTAATTTTAACTATTTAAAATTAACTAGTAATCCAAAATTGAGTGAGATTGACTCACATTGATTTTTATTGACGCTTTCGCGTTCTGATTTGGTCCATAATCGAACGGCATTCGATTATAGCTCAAAATTCAACTAGCTTGATATGCACCCAATCCAATCCCATCACGTAGTTCTCGTTATTCTGAACGCAACACGATAGACTATGTTCGTTTTGAACCTAATATTAATTGGTTATTTAACTTATAAGTTTTATTTTTTCTTTCTAAGGTAATTACTTATATTAAAGACACTTAGACAAAAGCAAAAATTAATACCAAAGAAAATCCGGTCCTGCCCACAAAATCTAGCTCGGCCCACCCTATTTCTTTTTTTTTACTTCGACCCATAGCCCAAATGATCTCCTTCTCCCTTGAGTAGTTCGAACATGAATCAACACTACTGCCGCTCGTTGAAATCACCACTGTACGCGGTTGCCAGGCACGCCAGAGCTCCTCCTACGTAGCCAGAAAATGCGCCTTGATGTGCTCATCCCTCCAGTGCCGTCGTACCCGCCATCGACGTTTATATTCATCGAAACCCACCCTAGAACAGCATCGTTTCTCGAGCAAATTTCGGTCCCCTCCGATCAAATAAATGGATCATAACCGTTGGATGACTCCTGCTTCTCGAACTCTTGAAATTTCCAGTTATCAACGAAGGCCAGATCGACCTCTAACAGTCACGATCTAAAGGGGAACGAGGGTCATACGATATGGAGAAGGGATATTGGAGAGACAACGGCTTCCCTAGATATTTTTTTATTAGAATTTTGATGTATCAAGTTTCCCTCCTTATTCCCACTCTCGTCCAGGCTGGTTTTAACAAGAAGAAGAGGTAACATATTTGAAAACGAAGTGGTATAGTAATAGAGGTAGGGTGCGGCTGATAAGATAGGATAGCAGCTGAAAAGATGGGTTGACTAGTCAATATATTATTTAATTTTCAAATCGTCTCGATTTACACAACTCAAAATCTCGAACCCCTATCGAGGCATGCCGCTAGGCGTTTATAATGTTATACCCCAATTCCAAACGTAATGGAAAAGGTTTCGAGTCCTAATTCGATTGTATGAACAAGATAGCTTTTTGAACCCAATTTTTATATTGAATTTTCGATATTAAATTTAACGTGTTTTATCCCGTATGAACAAACGGTAACTCCAAACGTTATAAAATTTGAAATCCAATAATAATACTCTATTACAGATCCAATGGAACTGTTCCTTCGAATTTCGAGACCGTGCCCCGGAAGGCAATTTATATACGTTAATTCAGACGATATATTTTTAAAACTGAACAAATCATCTTTAAATTCAATTTACAAAGTTTTATTATCTTCATTATTATAAATATAAATTTTATAGCTTTTAAATTATTTTTGTTAAGCTTAAAACTCAAGATACAAAAATTTAACCAACATTCAACTATTAAATTCAATAATTAAATTATTCAATATATCCTTATATTTGAAATTCAAGTTAAAAGTTAACTTTTAAACATTTAAAATCAATTAAACATTCCAATTTCAAATAACCAAAATTATGGATCATTACACTATCATTACATGACAATCATGACTTTTCATCCCACTCAGTTTACTATTCTTATAGTCGACACATCTACGAAGATTAGAGGAAATCCCATCAGAAAATCTTAATCCTTCCACCTACTTTAACAGTACTTTAACTTGGTTACTATTTAGCTCATAACATGCTTTGGGTTTTTTATGTCATTAGGCTTCATATGAAGCTTAGGACGGTTGCATATTGCCTTTATATCACGTCTTGATTTTAATTCGTCCTTAGTCTTTCCTTTAACATTCAGAACTATGTTAAACACATTATCGAATACATTTTTCTCATTGTGCATCATGTCGATATTATGACTAATTAGGAGACTTTCTCAATAAGACAACTCCCAAAATATATTTTGTTTGCACTGATTATGCATCGCCGATTTACCATGAATTTCAATTTGTTTACCAATTTCATGTATCTTTGGATAATCCTTTACAAGGCCATAAATATCTTCGCTTGACTAAATCGTTGGTGGTCACAAGATCTCAAGTGTATTACTTGTGAAGTTTTTTAATCTTTTATAAAAGGATGATTAATATAAAGAAAACACTGATGACAGTCAAACCACGAAATTTTCTTTCCATGTTGTAAAGAAAGTGCTCATGTTTCTTCCATGCAATAAGGACAAGCTAGACGACCAACCGTATTCCATCCCGAAAGCATTGCATACGTAGGAAAATCACTTATAGTCCATAGTAGAGAAGCGAACATAAGAATTTGTTTAGAAATGTCGTGTGTTTCAATTTCTTCATACTATAATGTTTTCAACTCTTCAATAA
Source organism: Allium fistulosum (assembly GCA_030737815.1). Classification (NCBI taxonomy): domain Eukaryota; kingdom Viridiplantae; phylum Streptophyta; class Magnoliopsida; order Asparagales; family Amaryllidaceae; genus Allium; species Allium fistulosum. The sequence continues at coordinate 44,291,460 of CM060905.1, read as the reverse complement.
ATGGTTGTAGATATATGTCGATTCCTTGTGTTGGATCATAGGGCCAGGGATGACAATAGTGAAAAAATATACGGAGTTTTCATACACATCCACAGACAAAAATTGTAAGGTTTAACTACTATATGCCAAGATGAATATTTTGAACTAGATCAAGAGAGCGGTGAAAATCCATTCGTACATAAACCATGTCTAACACTACGGCTCTCCGCTACGAAAGCGGGGTATGTCTTATCAAAATTCTTCCATGCTTTTCCATCACCTGAATGTGTTAACGTACCTTCTTACTCTGTTCTCACACAGTTCATCTCATATGATGCGCGGTTACATAAGATGCATATAAACTTTGAAGCCTGTGAATAATGGGTAAGTTATGCATACGCCTGTAAGAAACTTTCTTTCTTTTCTTTTTTCTTGGTTTGTATCATTCCTGATTACATATTTTACAATTTCTAAGATTAATGTCTTCTTTTCAAAACAACATGCAACCATTTAAACATGTATCTATTTTTCGATATGACAAACCAAAAGCAGACATAAGTTTTTTCACTTCATAATGATTTTTGCACATTAAATTACTAGATGACATATGCTATTTTGCAACTTGTACTATATCCGTAAACCCGACATCTGTGAAGTTGTATTTTGATTTCATTGTAATGTATTCTGCAGTTACTGATAGTTGAGTACCGCTTGTACAACCATCCCAAAGGGGTTTCTTAGCGGCATTCAATAAATCATACATTTTTCACTCCAATACTTGGTTCCTCTTCGACATTAACATCGTTACCATCAACTACAATAGTATAGAACATTGAACGTGATGCATCTTCAACCATATCTTTTATGAGATTCATCGGAACAATTTTATTATTCATCTCCTCCTCCTATGACGCTCCTACACCAAATAATTCGGCATGAAACTATATTGGTGCAAATGAACTGTTATCATATCCGGATCAAATGCTTCAATTATTTGCACTACTACATGGACAACGAATTTCTTCATCGTTTCCGTTATTATTTAAAGCGAATTCAATAAAGACGTGTACACCATTTTGAAAATGTTAACTTATTGAGCCTCCAATTTTCCTTCTTTATTGGTACATCTAGCTCGACCAATAAAATAATTGACTATTTTTCCTACTTTAAAACATAAAACGTATTAATCATTTACATATGACATTTTATTTCAATTAAATGATACATTTAAATCTTTGCTATATTATTATATTTAATTTTATTTTCAAACGGATTTACATAAATTATATGAATATAATCTTAAATTTTTAGGTTATTGTTTTACATTTTGATGGTTGGTCATCCTACTTCCCATTACAAAGACAGTAGTAATTATATTTTATAAATCATTTTATTTTAAACGATTCAACAAAATTTCAACATCATTTTTCCTTTTTCCCTATATCACACCCATGCATGTACACATGGGACAAAAAGAAAGTGTTGTCGAAATTTTGTGAACCGTTTAAAATGAAATGATTTGCAAAATATAATTACTTTATTGTGTTTGTAACTTGTCCAATACAGAGATAAATTATTATATCAGATGAATATAAATGTTAGTTCTGTGATAAAAACGAATATCAATATAACGGTCACATACAATACTTGTCAGCCAAAAACTATCTAAGTGATTTATAATAAGTAAAACTATTATACAACAATTTTTACAATAATTTATTTACATTCTAAGAAATACATACACTAAATCATCGTTTTCGTCATATTAAAAACACATACACTCAATCCTGAGCATCGAATCCAAACTACCCTAATGCGTGTATGCACTAATTAATCAACACATATACACCAATTAACGCACATACACACTAAATAAATAATTTTTCTTAATATCTAAATGATAATCAATTATAATAATAACATAATTGGCATTCAATAGGTTATAATAAATAATCAATGAGATATTATAAACAACTGTAACAATAAATTAACTCTAATTTACCAAATCAAAATTAAATAAGGTTTATAAATTAAACCTTCTTAAAAAGCAATAGCTAATGGAGAGACTTGAAAATTGAAGATAGAGATAGTCTTGGAGGTGTGGAGGCTTACTGACGGTGTGGAGGAGGTGAAGGAGATGGTGGAGGTGAGATGTGGAAAGGAAATATGGATTTTAGACAATGAAAAAGAAGTGTCGACCTGTGGCTGAAGTATTCGTGACTTTTGGACGGCTTCCGACGACCGCTATCGGTTATTTTTATGACGGCTTCCGATGGCCGTGGGCGGCTAGTTTATTTTATTTTCAGTAAAGCCATAATGATTACTAGCCGTCGGTAGCCGTTGGAAAAAAACGATGAGCCGTCGGAAATGGACGTCGCAACAAATAGTGTTTCTAGCAGTGAAAGAGTTCGACATAGTACAATTATAATGGTAATTCACAACCCATCAAATTTGGTTGTTTTGAAGTCCTATTTTTTTTCCATTTATATTACTAGAAATTATATTAAAAATTTAATTTTCGTATTCAAGATAGAAATTAAATGCAAGATTAATATAGATGTAATGTTAATTTTGTAAAAAACTCTTAAAACCGGTGTATATTGAACTCCGAGGATGTATTGGTCGTTTATAAAACCACTGCATATAAACGTATCAAAACCACAATACTCATTACGGATCAAAAAATTTAACCATCTAAACCTACAAACTAAGACCCTCATATTTAGTACAATATGATGTCATAAATGATGTTTTTTTCTGTATTACCTACATACATATTTACCAGCCACATAATTATCAGGGTCCATGCACAGCCTACTCAAGATGCTATTTTCAAAAGCAGTGCATAGCCCAATCAAATTAGGGTTTGGGTTTGAAAATTAAACTAATTTACTTCTCTAATTTCAGCTTGCCGCACCTTTCACTCGCCAGTTCTGCGCCGTCGTTAAAAAATAGCTTTATCCTTCCTTAAAAATTCTTCTACGGACGATCAACTCACCATCTTTCTCCGCTACTGCAAGGTATTTGATAACAGACATAGTACAAAATTAAAAGCCGAAGGTTAACTTTTTGAAAATTCTATTTTCTATTCAGTGCTTAGCTTATCGTCGTGTTATCAAGCTCTATAACCTTGATGTTCTTTCTTTGCTATGTTATTGAAAAATTGAGTTAAATTGGTGTTTGAGTATGAGGGTATGAAATGATTGTGATTTCAGCTAATATAGTGTTGTATGTGCGCAGTGCTTGATTAAGTTGTAGAGTTGCACAACTTGATTAAAAGGATGTTGAGTTCTATGTTTATGTTATTTGAAAATCGAAAGTGACATAAGTTGAAACTGTTCATCTTTCTATAGTTTAATAGTCAATTTACTTCCACTTTCCAAATAAAAAGATCTGATTGAAAAATTAATAAATTTTTGATTGGTATAAAAGAGCACTCATTAGAAGTCATATTTATCAAAATACTAAATTATGTCCATTTTTGAATATATATATATATATATATATATATATCTGTATGTGCGTGTATGTATGTATGTATATGTATGTATGTATATATGTATGAGTTATAGAGTAATCAATACACATTTTTAGTCCATTCAATTATTGCAAAAAATTCTTTCTCTTCCTCATTAGGAGATACACATAATATGACCTCTTCATTTCAACAGAAGATGGTTCAATAATTTATGTTTATAAAAAGTCTAATTATTGACCTTTTTTTTGAAATGATACTTTATATACAACAAATAACTGGGACAACATATCTCATGTCAATAAACGTTCGAATCACGCTACGCAAGTTTCGAACTTAACTTGTGACCTCTCGCACCAAAGTCGAATCACTTAACCACTTGGACAATGGTACTTGTAATTAATACACATTTTGGTTTATAGTTTTTTGATATGTGAATTATAAAATAATTAATACACATTTTCTTTTGACACACATATTTTAAACTAAGTAATGCACATATACCTAAGATACTAATTATGATACTTTGTAAGATTTTATTATTGACTCATCTATATCTAAGACAATATTCTATAATGTATATGAATTGCTTTTGTACTATATATAATACCAAATTTTAATATTTTTTACTTTCCTTTTTTCCAAATTCTAATGTCAATGATCAAATTACTAGGCCTATGGCAGTAACATAGTAGCCAACCACAAATGTTTAATTTCACAATTTTCAAGCTCATGCTCATGCTCATGTTGTACCTACTGTGATGCAACGACTAGCAACGATACAATAGGATGAGCATGTAAATGGAAAGTTAAAACATAAAGGGCTAGCAATGTAATTGTAACAGACTTTGTGAACATGTGGTAACTTCTTACAACCAATTAAATATACTTCTAAGTAATTTATTTCAATTTAGCAGTCGGTGGCTTTTTATAAGAAGCTTTAAAAAGTGACGTATTAGTAGAAATGCGGTAAATAATGTTTTGTTGTTTATGACTAATGAACAAATTTCATAAATAGTTTTGATCAAATTGTTTGTTGTTTTAATTTAAAAGTCAAACTATATCCAAACATTTCTATTTATAAATTGCTATTCAAAATTCCCTTTAAGGAGCATCAAAATAAGATTTAATCAAATGGTTTTTTAATTATGTGAAAATGAAAATCTGGTATCAAAAATAAGAAAAAAGTAAGATAAGAAAACACTAAACTGTTTGGCATTTATTATTGTTCAAATGCCACTACGGCTCCTAATATGCCACTTATTATCCCTGTCTGTTCATCTGTTTCTTCTGCCAGTTGATTGCAGCATGCTTGCTCATCCTTGCAGGTAGGCCTGTCAAAATGCAACCCAACACTTTTAATCCAATTTTAACAAGGTTGGGTTTGACCTTATTTCCTTATTTTTAACAATGGGTCTAAAGTTCAATCCTTTAATGAATCAATGTAACCTTGTTTATCCGCTGCCAGTTGCCACTCCACAACCTTAGTTTCATTTTTCAATAAGATAAAATTAGATGGTGACACCCTCTCAATTCAAAACCTTATTTGTATTCATATTTGCACTCTAAGGATTCATAATTTCTTCAAAAACTCGCTTGATTCAAATCATATTCTTCATAATTGGAACAACTATTCAATATAGAAGGTATGAGAGTTAAAGTCCTAACTCTACTTTTGTTTTCTTCCACTTTCTGTTTGAACTTTGTTGACCCCTATGGTTTATTCAAAACATCGAAATAATATTGTATGTGTATAGCAAAGAACATTGAAATACTAACGCCTGGAGAGACCTGAACTAAACATTGAAATCTGTTAAATAATAATAAAGTAGAATAATTTCTTGCTCTCTTATTAATTCTAGAAGTTTTCTTCGCTCTCCTTAGTTTTTTTTCCAGATATTTTATTTTCAATTTTTTATAATTTATCACTTATAATAATTCTACTAGGCTTCTTATGCCATTTTATATTCTAATATCCACTTTTCAAAAACATTACAATTATTTGCAAAATTTTTCTTTATTCTTTTCTAATATTTTAGATTCAAACCCTTAAACTTAAATTAATCACGCAATCCAAAATTGAGATCTTTTGATAAACAATTAATTAATATTTAATCCATTAAATAATTCTAAAAGACTACAATTTCAATAAACATATCCTAGTTGCATCAACAAATTTGTAACTAAATTTTCATTTAGGTACCAAGGAATATAAATCACACAACATAATTGTATACATTGATAATAATAATAAATTTATTTTATAATGTGTTTAACTCAATGAAATTATCAAGCATTACATTGAAAAATTCTATTTTCAACTTCAAATACCTACATTTTAGAATTTCTACTATTAAATACAAACTCTTCTCAATCTTCTTATAATATTTTATATAAAAGCCCATATACTTAACTAATTACGTAACCTGAAATTTAAACTATTTGAATAAATTCAATTAACCAATATTCATTAATTCATATGATAAATCCAAAAATAAAACAATATATATATATATATATACAATACTCGTATATATATGAGCAAAAATGATAAAATCACTTTTTTATTTAGATACAAAGATATATAAAATACATAATATAAAATGCATCATAAATAATAATATATTTTTTGATTTATAATTCATTTATCTCGAAAAATAATCATATCATCCATTGTATAAAGAATATTATTTTGAAATTATTAAAGTTGTAAACACAATACTCTTAAAACATGGAATCCATGGTTAACTGCGAAGTTAAAATGGTTCGATAATTAAAATCTCAAATAATGGATTAAGGTTCACATGTATATAAGCTAGCCATAAGATGTTCTTCTCAACTACCATTATGTATAAAGCGCTTCTCTTTTTTTTACATTTTTACACTCAACTTCTCTTAAGTTTTTTAAACGACTTCAATTATATAATATCATTAATTCATTTATAAATCCCCAAAAACAATTCAAATATATGTTAAACACCATATTAACAGAAGTTGTGAAGTTACTTCTCCTTTCATATAAAAAATATGCATATATCACATAACATCAACTATTTACATATATACAATATAAACAATTTTAATTAATTAGATATATATGTGTTGTCTCGCTAAATCATATATATATATATATATATATATATATATATATATATATATATATATATATTACATAATAAAATTCTGTTTATAACAATAATAATTATAACTAGTATAGCAGCACGCAAAATGCGTGCTTGTATAACCACAAATTATCTTTATGGAAGTTTAATCTTTACATATATAACTTACCTACTTTATTCATGAAGGTAGGAACAATGGAAAATAACAACTGTGACAATAATACCTATCACCCAGTAGTGGTAAGAGTTAAACCCAAGAATTTTATATTTAATATAGAAAATAAACATGAATGAAACAAATTACTTCATCAAGAAGCAGTAACTTCAAATATGCTACTAATTGCAAAGCAATGCAATATGATAAGACTTCTGGAAATAAAAAATAAAATGAAATATTCATTAGTTAGTTGAGTTTTTTTGGTGAGAAAAAATATGCATCTAAAAACTTATATGGTTTAATTCGTTTACCAAGCATAAGTGAATCCAAGTAACAAATAAATACATAGACGCAAGTGGCAGTAACATCCAGCATATAGAACGACTACATTTTTCACATGTCTTGATCACACAAATAAATTTCAAATAAATACCGCATCTTTTATGCAACAATTCAAGAACTCAAAGAATCCATGTTAACCATTGGGTTAAAGGAAACTTGCTCAGCACGATCCAAGTAATATCCAGATAGCTCACCCCCAACTCCCACTAAATCAAGATAATACTGGTAACGCGAGAGGATAACATGCATATCATCCATGAAGCCCTGACCGTAGATTTGATCAACATACAGAATATTCACGGTAGCCGCGAAACCTGGTAACCTTTTAGAGTCAGTATCATTTTTAGTGGGTTTCAGGTTACCGACAAAAACATCATGTGCGGAAGGCTGCTTCTTCTTCATTGGGTTCTTCTATCTCCACATTGCTGATTGGAAAGCTGTGGTGGCATTTTGTTCCAGTAGTTTAGGGTGGTTCAAGAGATTGATTTTGATTCCGTCGCCGACTAATCCATAGTTGAAGTTCCAATATACAGGAAGGGCTCCACGGCCATAGTACTCGACTCCAGGTGTGCATGGATAATCAATGTGCTTAGCATAATAGGACTGGCTTGGACTCATCTCATGGTTATAACATAAACCCCATGCAAGTGGACTACCAGTTGCAACACCATGACCACATGAAGTCTTAGCACCAACATGACCAAGAAAAGCGGCAATTTCCTTCATCTGCATAGTCATGCTACCAGTTGCCCACACCCAAACAGTTCAAACTCCACTGTCGCCGCAATAATGAATAATAACCCCAAAACCCTACACGTGCACCACACGCAAGTTCCTTTTGACGAACAAATTGTTGAAATTCGTACACCTGAAATACATATGTAATCATTTCGTTACAGCAGTACAGAAAGAAGATGTAAGTATACTTGGCAAAAAATAATTATTAATGTGGTAAAATACTAAATTTAAACTCCAAGTATACTTGTCAACAATGTTCTTTAAATTGAATTAGAAAATATTTTAAATAGGGTGTAATATAAAACCAAATCTACTTTAGAGAAACTCACGTATTATATAGACTTGAAGGGAAGGAAATTTACAAATTACAGTTAAAACACCTAAATTATTCAGAAACAAAGTAGAAAAAAAGGTTATGTGCACAAAACATATTGGAGACCAATAGAAAAACAAATTGGTATATGATAGACTTTCTAAATCAACCACCAACAATAGGGAACTTACATGTATCAAATTCTTTGTGCTACTCCACTGTTTTTTCTGTTTAACAATGCCTCAGTTGAAATCGGGTTCCAAATAATAGTTCTTCAAAGAGGCATTAGAAAAGGTTGTACTATGAATTTACAATCAGAAACTGTGATGCAATTTCAATGTAGACAGTGAAGTTTTGCAAGTTCTAGTGAAGATGATTTGAGTTTGGCCGAACTAAAGGAAGAAAATGAACTTAAAAACCCAGACCAAAGGAGGGAAGAGAAATTATAGCTGTGGCCACAACAAAAGGATATGATAGATGGAGGAACAAATGAATGGCGGCAACAGTTAATATTTTGACCAATAAGTGAAAGATGATAGGATTTTAAAGATAACAGGTGTGGTTAAACATTCATTCAATTTTGAAAATACTCTGCATAGCTTATTTCAAAATTGGAGTAAATCAAAACGCCAAGCAAGCAAAATTATTTTCCTGTTTTTATATTTAAGTAATAGATAGATAGATAGATTAAACATATCAGCCACAATCGACTAAATCGTATATTCCCTAATAAGTGAAATTATCGGGCATTTTTATGTAATGAGATTTACTTATTTAGCTGAACTGTGGAAGTTTTTTTGTTAACAAAGTAACTATCTGTATCATTTAACAGGTTTATGCCCACTTATTTGTCTTCTATATTTTTCCCTTCTGTTTCATTTAGTAATTTTATTAATTAATTCTGATATTTAAGGAAGAGAATGGAGCAATTTATGGTCGGTAAATACAATTAGATAGCATGTTAGCAAGATATTGTAAAATATCATTAAAAATGTACACAACTATATATGTGTATCACTCCCTGTCTATATATACTCTATTGTGTTTACATCAATAAAATGGCATATTTGTGCATATATATAATTGAACATGTTAGTGGATACATACCATATCCGTTTGTATATATGGGTAAATTTCTTAATTTGACGTATTTGAAGTGGAGGACAGCTTTATAGCTTGGGGAAATGTCAGAATTTAATGTGTGCTAGAAGTTAAAGTGAATAGTGTATTTATCAACTGAAAAAGAATTAAGAATTTAGTGGGAAAAAATGCTATGCTTTATATGTCACTATAGCAGCAGTAGAACAATGCCTCCTTAATTACATGCCATTTTCACAAAGGTTTCGAGGAAACGGTTGTAAAAGAGGAATTTCATTTTACCAATAACTTTACCATCTGCTTCAATTCCCGTTCTTCTTTCCACATCCACATAGATTTACTGACTCCTAGCATCAAGTACATTTATTCCATATACACAAACAGTCAATGTTAAATACAGGTCCACACAATTGGCAGCAATACGTTTAAACGTCTAAAAGAAAAATTATAGGAAATGAAAAATTAAAACTTGTTCCAGTAAAAATTAAAAACAAGTGCATATGTTTAACCACCATGTGAATGATATACTCATTATTGGAAGAAATCTTTTTTTATATAGTTCATCTCATTATTGGAAAAAATCTTGTATTATATAGTTTATGAAAAAATTTCAGAAAAATTAAATGAACAGAAGCGCAAAATTCTGATCAAGCCAATGTAGCACCGCTATTGCATGCCAAACTCCTCTCACAATGCATATCTTCATTTGTTGCTAAACAAAAATGAGTAGTGATTACTATATGCATGATATTTTGTGTTAAGTATGTGAATTTAGCAAGGAGTGGTTTTAATACATATTTTTATGTCGTATGTAACGCAGGTACTTTCCCTGGAATATTGTATGGTGGAGTTTTACTGATTGTAGATCATTGGCCAATTATCATAAACAAAAGATCCAAATATCTTTTTGCTACCTTTATAAGAATGTTAGAGATATGAGCGGGAACTGGCATGAACTATAAATATAATCCTCTTGGTTTATAATATCCTGACAAACAGAAGTTATACATACATACATACATACATACATACATATGTATGTATATGTATGTATATGTATAGACACATACATACATACATCTCTATATATGTGTATGTATATATATGTATATATGTATGTATGTGTATGTATGTATATATGTATGTATGTGTATGTATGTATGTATGTATATATATATATATATATATATATATATATATATATATATATATATATATATATATATTAGGTGACTTTTTGAACACAATATAAAACACAAAATGAGACACTATGTATGTGTTGCTAAGTTGGATTTCATTAGGTTTACATATGATGTTGAAATTAGAGGGAGATCTAATTGTTAGTATCTATTATGTCACCAATTTATGACATTTATTTGTGTTTAAATACACACACACATATTAGAATTTGAATTGGGAACAGAATTTGTAAAAGAGAATATGAATATGTCTTTATTTCTTATCTGATTTTGTAACAATGATTCAATATACAATACGGTATACAATACAGTCTTTTATAAGAAAATAGACAAATGGGCTTAAACAGAACTCAGCCCAAAACAGCCTGGCAATCCAGAACAAAGGCAGAAAAATATAAGAGCCGTTGGATGAATAGATATCCTATGGCTGATATGCTTTGAGGATGGCCTAGTTGTGAAGTGTGTTAGTTTGAGAGGCAGAGATACGAACGCAAATACTTCCCCTCAATTCAAACTAGGGTTAGCCTCAAACCATGGCGACAAGGCGATTCTGCAAAAAAGCCTTAGATTTTCTTCGAATCAGAACTTCGAGATGCCATGGATGAAAGATAATTGAGGAAGATCTGGTTGAAGGGAGTCAGATCTGACAATCAGCTATGACTCTTGAATCTTCTCTGGTTTGATTTCTTTGACCTTTAAGTTTTCTCTTAGCCTGAGAAAACTCGAGCTTGATAAAGCTTTGGTAAGGATGTCTGCTTTCTGGTAATATGTAGGAACATGACAGACTTGCAATTTTCCCTTATCTACTTGTTCTCGAACAAAATGTAAGTCGATTTCTATGTGTTTAGTTCGAGAATGTAGAATTGGATTAACAGACATGTAGATTGTGCTTTGATTATCACACCATAACGTTGCTTTGCTGTTATTTTCAATTCTTAGTTCGGATAATAAAGATTGAAGCCACATAATTTCGGCTGTAGCGCTTGCTACACTTCTATATTCTGCTTCACTGCTAGATTTAGAGATAGTGGACTATTTTTTTTGAGCTCCAAGAAATTAAATTGCCACCGAGATAAATACAGTAACCAGTAGTAGATTTCCTATCATCTAGATCTCCAGCCCAGTCTGCATCACTGTAACCCACTAAGTTTAGATCATTGCCTCTTTTGATATGCAGACTGTGGTTGATAGTGCCTTTAAGATATCTGAGGACTCTTTTAATTCCTTTCCAATGATTGTCAAGAGGATTCTGCATAAACTGAGACAGTTTGTTAATACTAAAGGCAATATCAGGCCTAGTTATAGTAACATATTGTAGTGCACCAATGATACTCCTATATTGCTTAGTGTTTAAAATGGGTTCACCTTGACTTTTGGAGTATCTTTGGTTACTGATCATAGGTGTTGGTTGAGATTTTGCATTGTCCATTTTGGTTTTGCTTAAGATGTCTGAGATATATTTCTTTTGACTGAGAAATATATCTGCAGAGGACAATCTTACAACCTCAATACCCAAGAAGTAGTTTAGCTCACCTAAATCTTTGATAGAAAATTGTTTATGAAGATATTTAACTAACTCATTTATTTCATCAATGTTATCACCTGTTATAATTAGATCATCTACATATATCAGTATATATATAGATGATTCATTTGTGATTTTGATGAAAAGTGAGTTATCAGATTTTGTGAACTGAAACCCCTTATTTGTTAGAGTGGTTTTTAATTTATCAAACCATACTCTAGGTGCTTGCTTGAGACCATATATAGCCTTGTTAAGTTTACATACAAGATTATTATTTTGTATGTAACCTTGTGGCTGCTGCATATAGATGTCTTCTTGCAGGACACCATTTAAAAAGGCATTATTCACATCCAATTGCCTCAAGTGCCAATTTTTATACAAAGCAATAGTAAGAACAAGCCTGATAGTAGAAGGTTTTACCACAGGTGAAAAAGTTTCACCAAAATCAAATCCATATTCCTGTGTGTATCCTTTTGCAACAAGCCTAGCCTTGTGCTTGTTTATTGTGCCATCAGGATTTTTCTTTAACCTGTAAGTCCACTTACAGTTAATAATATTTTTATTACCTGGAGGTGTAACCAGATTCCAAGTATTGTTTTTAACAAGAGCATTGAACTCTTCATCCATGGCTGTTTTCCAGTTTTTGTTACTAGCAGCTTGGGTGAAGTTTTCTGGTTCTTTGTCAGAGGAGAAAGTTATAGTGTAGGCTTTTGGCTTAAAGATGCCACTTTTGGCTCTTGTAATCATGGGGTGACCTACAATTGGTTGATTCCTTGTAGGTGGTGATTCAGCTTGATTGCTTTGCTGTATGTTGTTGCCATGACTATTAATTTCTTCAGCTAGGTCTTGATCTTTATTCTGACTGTGATTGCTGAATGTTGCTGCAGAATTGTGCTGATTTGGAGAGCTTTGAAGATCACAACCTGACCTAGGTGGTATAGTGAGTTGTGGATCTGGAGCATCCTTGTTAGCATTGTGATCAACATCCTTTTGGATGTCAGTATATAGAGGTAAATCTGGGATGGACTTACTTGGATTATAGACCTTTGCATTAGTCTTTATATCTGAATTACTAAAGGGAAATACAAATTCATTAAATACCACATGTCTACTAGTGATAATTTTACCACTTTCATCCAGACACTTGTACCCTTTTTGATTTGTACAATATCCAAGAAATGTACAAGATTTTGATCTGAAATTTAATTTGTTCCTGTTGTAAGGCCTAAGACATGGGAAGCATAAACAACCAAATGTTTTTAACATTTTATAGTCTGGCTTAGTGTTAAATAATTTTTCTATGGGACACATATTATTCAATACCTTAGTTGGAAGTCTGTTAATTAGATAAACAGCTGTACTAAATGCTTCAGGCCAGAACTTAAGTGGTATTGAAGCATGTGCAAGAAGTGATAAGCCAGACTCTACAATGTGTCTGTGTTTTCTTTCTGCTAACCCATTTTGTTCAGAAGTATATGGGCATGTGGTTCTATGAATTATACCTTTTCTTTTAAATAATTCATCAAGTGGTTTATATTCACTACCACCATCAGTCTGAAAAGTTTTCAGCTGACAATTTGTTTGTTTTTCAACCATAGTTATGAATTGTACAACAGCATTATATGTATCAGACTTAGCTTTAAGAAAGTAAATCCAAGTGTGTCTAGAGTAAGAGTCAATAAAGGAGATATAGTATTTGTACCCATAGTCTGAGTTATAGGGTGCTGGTCCCCATAGATCTGAGGCAATCAGATCAAGAGGTTGTTTATACTCAGTTTCAGAGTTGGCAAAAGGTAGTTTGTGACTTTTGCCAAGTTGACAATAAGTACACACAAAAGGTGATGCACACTCATTAAAGGGAATTTTATTTTCTAAGAGTATCTTCCTAACTATCTTCTCATTAGGGTGTCCTAATTTGTTATGCCACAGTTCAAATGTGTTAGTGCTATTTTTAGATATCACAGAATTATTGCACACTTTAACATCAATGATTGATTTATTAATCTGATCATCATTACTCAACATTGTGGCATTACAAGAATTTTTAACTATAGGCCTTTTACAGTTTACAGAATTAAACTTGTATAAGCCTTTATCAGCTTCACCCTGCAATATAATTTCTTTAGTTAGCATATCTTTGATTAAGCAATGTTTGGGATAAAATTCAAAAAACACATTGTTATCTTTAGCAAATTGGGACACACTAATGAGATTCTTTTTAATTTTGGGTACTCTTAGAAGATTATTTAGGTACATCATTCTTTTTCCTTTAATGTGAGCATCTCCTACATGTGTAATGTTTATACAGTCACCATTACCCAAAGAGATTAATTGATTACCTTTATACTCCCTGTTGCCTGCATTAAGGTTTTCCAAGCTGCTGGTTATGTGATTAGTAGCACCAGTATCTGGGTACCATGCATCATCTTGGACCTGATCTGACTTGGTGCCCTCACTTAACTGACAGCTTTTGGTATTATCAGAATCACCTTGAGTTTGAGTAAGATTAACACTGCCATTGTTGTTGTTCCTTTGATTGCTGGAATTCTGTCCAGGCATGTAATTTTGATTGAATCTGAAATAGCATTTTGCAGCAGTGTGGCCCATTCTTTCACAAATTTGACACTTGGGTCTTGTATTATTATTCCATCTTCCCCTGCCTCTAGATCTGTTGACTGAGCCTCCTCTCTGATTGTATTGATCACTTTTATTTTGATTGAGATTCTTATTTTTTGTAGTGTAGTTTATTGATATTTCAGAATCAGTTGATCTTTTGTGATCAATTCTTGCCTCATGTGCAAGTAGAGTAGATTCAACAAACTGCATATCAGGAATGGTTCTCTGAGTTGTGAGTACTGCTATGACAGATTCATAATCTGTACTTAATCCATTTAAGACAGTCAAGACTTGTTCATCTTCAGGTATTTTACGTCCTGCTGCTTCAAGGAGATCATATAGTCTTTTAATTTTTGCTATATAATCTCTCATGGGCTCTTCTTGTTTCCTAATGCTTTGAAGTTCTCTTTTGTAATGCATTAGTTTAGCACCTGATTGTGTGTTGAATACTCTTTCAGTAGCGAGCCAAATTTCATTAGCAGTTTTGCAACTTATCACTTGAGGTAGCAATTTAGGAGTAATAGATGCCATGAGCCAAGAACTTATCAATCTATCTTGTCGATGATATTTTGTGTATTCATTGTTGCTGATAACCTTGTTTTGTGCATCAGTGATGAATTTGGGGGGAATGATAGAGGTACCAAGAATGTGACCCTCCAAACCATATCCTTCTATGGCTGTTTCAACTTGCACACGCCAAAGAAGATAATTATCTTCATCTAGCTGAACTGTGACCAACTGACTTTGAGGACTGATTATGGTCTTGATCAGGCTGTTGGCTTCTCCTATCAGATCTGGAGGGGCAGGGTTACTTGCATTGCCAACCTCAGAGTTGCTGTCGTCAGTCATGATTAGTGAAGGAAGAAAGCTGAAGAAGGATCAGTGGAAATGGTTTATGCCTGCAGGTATGAGGCTTTTCTTTTCAAGAAAAATGATGAGCAACCAGTAATGGTGTAGGTCAGATGCAACCAACTTTAAAGATGATTTTCTTTAAAGTTTAAGGATGGCACTGATGATTTTTCTGATTTCTTGAGAGGAAAAGAGTTTGCTTGTACTGGACGAATGATTTCCACACTCTGGTTTTCTTTTTGAGAAATTCTTGATGCAACCAAGAATTCGTTCTTTTAGGATGGCACAGGATTTCTTGATTTGAAAACTTGATAAAACCCAAATGATGAAACAAATTCTGATGGGAAAAAGAAAAAGAAAGAACAACAAGAGATGATAGATCAGTAGAATAGAGAGATCGATTGAATTGGCTGTTAAGCCTTTGATTAATGCTCTGATACCATATTAGAATTTGAATTGGGAACAGAATTTGTAAAAGAGAATATGAATATGTCTTTATTTCTTATCTGATTTTGTAACAATGATTCAATATACAATACGGTATACAATACAGTCTTTTATAAGAAAATAGACAAATGGGCTTAAACAGAACTCAGCCCAAAACAGCCTGGCAATCCAGAACAAAGGCAGAAAAATATAAGAGCCGTTGGATGAATAGATATCCTATGGCTGATATGCTTTGAGGATGGCCTAGTTGTGAAGTGTGTTAGTTTGAGAGGCAGAGATACGAACGCAAATAACACATATGTAACTTAAAACAATTATTTACTGCACCTTCATTCTAGCATTGGTTAGATAGTTCAATCATTTTCAATAGTAATTTACACGTCCTTAAGAATGCAATTCGTCTTCAAACAAAGAATATAAATCATTATAAGAAAGAAAGTGTGTTTTGTATGAAATATTTTAATTTTAGAAAAAAAATCCATCCTAATAGTGCTGTATAGTGTATCCGTTTTGCATTTAAAGCTTTACAAAAATTGTTGTTCAAAATTGTCGTTTAAAATTGCCTCCGAACTGTAACTGCTTTCGAAATTGTATGTTGATGAAAAGGGAAAATTTAGTGTAATAGTACAATTTATTAATAGGATAAAGGTAATACTATTAAGTTTTTCTCATTTGTTTTACTGGAAATGACTTTCAAATTACCAGAGTTGTATACAGACTCATCAATAGTATATGCAAAAAAACATCACTTCATAAACTTACAGTAGATGCCGCCTACATCGAATCCAACTCTTCCCTATCTTGTCTAAAGAAATTTTGCAAAGCAACCATCTTCACAGGCTCACGCTTCAAACTATTCATCGCCTCTACGTAGCAATCGCCTACCACCTGAGCACTCATACGGTGAGAAGTGAGCTATCTCTTTCGACTAATCCAATCGCTCTCCGTTGATGCTACGTCAATGGCAAGATTGAGTTTGGGGATGAATGGAATAAGGGATCAATAGGGAGTCACCGAAGAATCGAGGATCGAATTCTATGATGCGAGGGTAAGGGAGATCGATGTTGAGGGAGATTTCATGGATGCTACGTCGCTAGCAAGATCGAATCTCGATGGTAGATTTGGGATCGATTTCGATGGTAGAGGAGGTGTGGTTCCGATCTAGGGCATTAAATACAACGTGAGGTGGAGAGACGGCAGAGGGATGATGAAGGAGTTTGGATTTGGTAACCGAATGCTTCTGATTTAGGGTTTTATTAGAACTGTCGAAGTATTTGGGGACGATGGGAATTTTGGACAATTCAAAAAGACACGGTTGAAGTTATGTCATGTAATTATTATTACGAGTACATATGCACGCCCAGGTGGGCCTGCATTTAACCACAATGTGCATGCATTTTTATTTGTACCAGTGGAAGTAGATTTGATAGTAGCATCCCCACATTTGAATGCCGCCTAGGCAGAAACCGCTATTTTTTTGTTCTGACTACAATAACTTCTTCATACTGACTCGGAATCAGGAAAAACTTCGACCGATGAACTCCCACCTAAATTACGGACAATATGAAACACTCGGATACTTCATCTTGTGAACGTACACTGTAGTTCTCCATGGGGACTGACAATTGTACTTAGAAAATAACAGGCTACCACATCCCCATATTTGAACTCCGCCTAGTGCAGAAGCCGTTATTTTTTTTGTTCAAACTGCAATAACTTCTTCATACTAATTCAGAACGGTGAGACTTCGACCAATTAACTACCACCTAAATTACGGACAATATGGAACACTCGGATACTTCATCTTGTGAACGCACGCTGTAGTTCTCCTTGGGCACTGACAGTTGTACTTAGAAAATAACAGGATACCACATCCCAATATTTGAACTTCGCCTAGTGCAGAAGCCGCTATTTTTTTTGTTCAGACTACGATATTTTCTTCATACTAACTCGGGATCCGGCGAGACTTCGACCGATTAACTCCCACCTAAATTACGGACAATATGAAACACTCGGATAGTTTATCTTGTGAACGTACACTGTAGATCTCCTTGGGAACTGACAGTTGTACTTAGAAAATAACAGACTATATTTCCATATTTGAGTACTATTTCTCTATAAGATGTAAAAGGGTATATTTGAAATTTCAAAAAGACACTGAGTAAATCTATTCAATGAATTCTCTTTATTAGTAGTAAAGATAAAGATAGAGTGAACGATTTTCATTATTATAATGAGGGGTATATCTGGTATTTCAAAAAGACACGGTTGAATTCCTATTCAATGAATTCTCATTATTAGTAGTAAAGATTATTATTATTAGTAGTAAAGATAAAGATAAAGATATAAATATTATTTTTAACAATACTACTTTGTGCAACATACGTGTTACACACTAGTAATTTGTATAACAAAGAACAACTCTGTTTTGGTTACACACTAGTATTATTTCTTCCACCTTTAAAATTTTATTATGCTTTCTTTATGTAACTATTATGCCACTATTTCACATTATTTTTTGGATTTATTGCGATATGACATTTTTTTTTCATAAATGGAATGATATATACATATTTATGGTCAATTTATTATGTTGAATGATATTTGGTTTGTTTAGCGAGATGTATTCAGTGTGATTTCACATAATTCCTGCTTTGATTGAGTGTACAGTAGCAAGGTCCTCTGTCGGTGTTTTGGTGCTCTGGCAATATGTTTTGCATGTAGCAGTTTATTCTAACAATATATCAAAGCAAATACCAATATGTTTGTAAGATGTGTTATGGGTCACATGTAATTATATTTTAATGTAAATAAATTAAGACATGTATAACGAAATGGTTTTAAGATATATAATTAGGCTAATTTTATTGATACACTAATAATTTTTTAACATACACCAGACGATACAACAAACTAATACACATCAAAGATTACTTATCATACACCATATCTTTTACAGAACTATCCTTGCCTTCATCTTCGTCATCTTTACACTTTAAAACTTAAACTCATTTCACAAAACTAAAAATACCTACCACTAATATTCAACAAAATGAACTTTAATTTTTGACACTAATATTGTAACTTATATATTTTTTAATAATTTTTTTTAATTTCATCAAAGTAACTGTTAATTTTAGGAAAAAGAATAAATACTTACAATTAGAGCAATTAATCATGAAAGTTGTCTTAATTGATATTTATGTTTCATTAATTTCGTCAAAATGATAGATCGGTTTAAGTATGATTAATTTTACTGTTTAAATTTGATGAGTTTAAGAAAAGACTAAAAATTACAATTGAGAAGAAGGGTATTTTTTTCATGGATTTCTTGGCAAAATAACGATTAGGTGATTTTTGATGTAAGAATAGAATTTGTTATATAATTATTTCTACAACTAGTGTATAAAACTTACCTAAGTAAGGTCACATATTGCATATTCTTTAACATACTTTAATACATCTTTTTTGTTGGATATTTATACTCTTATGCTTAGTTGATTAAATGTTCTTTTCTTTTTGTTGGATCCTTATGCTCGATCACAAATTATTATTTTTTATTTTCTTGTTGGATATTTATGCCCTTGCGCTCAGTTGTATTTATTACATCGTTTTGCTTTCTGTTTCTACTAAAGTTGATCAAAAAGCATTCAAGTACACGTTTTGTATCATGTTTGCCTAAGCAGTTTTGTTCAACTTACAACTTAATCGGAGTAAATTTTTAATTAGGTAAATTTCAAGAATGTCTGCATTAGTCATTTTATTGCATATAAAATCAAATGGAACATTCAAACATGAGCTTAGTAGTTACATAAAATCGAATTACCCTTTTATTTTTTATGTGGGTTAAATGGGTTGATCCATGTAAGAATTGGATTTAGTCATATTTTCCCCCTTGACAAGCATATCAATCGGGTTGGGTCATAATCCAACCCATAATGATCCAACCGGGCCCATTTGACAGGTCCAGTCAATACCGCACTGAATGATGTTTAGTTTTAACAACAAAGCTGTGACGACCCGGAATTTTTGAATATTTGAAATCGGAATATTTAATTAATTTTAAATATTCAAGGGTTAATTTTAACTTGAATTTCAAATATCAATAATTGTTGGATAATTTATTTGTTGAATTTAATTATTGAATTAAACGATTGGAAATTTGGTAAATGTGTTGAATCTGAAATTTCAAGCTTGTTAAAAATAATTTAAAGGTTTGTAAAATTTATATCGATAATACTGAAGATGATAAAAGTGATAGAATTGAATTTAATGATGTTTTGATCAGATTTTAAAAATACATCGTTTAAATTGAATTTAAAAATAGCCTTCCGAGGGACAGTTTTGGATTTCGACGAAATCAGTTCCATTGGATCCGTAATATTGTATTATTATCGGATTTCAATTTTTGTAATATTTGGAGTTAGTGTGTGAGCGTACGGTATATAAACGTCTTGAAATAATTATTCGAGACAATTTGAAGATAAAGTATAATATATTCATTGTCCAGTCAAAACTATATCAACATCATATCTTTTACTTTCTTTTCACACCACTGGAGCCTTTCTTCGTACGCAACATTTCATCCTATCCCCTTGTCCTTGTTTTATTAACTCACGCATACATCAAATCGTGTTCCCCTTTCTCTTTTAAAATACAAGCAGGTTGATATTTTTTCTGAAAATCAAGACGAGAATGGAAGGCGATTTAAAAGTGGCGAATAAATGTTCCTCTTCCATAATTTAAAACTGCGTCTCTCATTTTTAATTTCTTTCCGCCTTCAATCAATAAAATTAAAAATCGCGTTCGAGTCAAACTGAAATTTGGTACCAGGATATCGATGATTAGGGTTCGTCGTCGATACTGCAGTGGCTTGAGAGGGAGAGTCGAATCGATATGGGTTTGAACGCAGTCTCGAGGTGAGGCGCTCGATCGATTTGGGGTTGCGAAGGAGCACCGAGAGGAGGGCTGGTACGCGGCAATGGTGGCATCAAGGGGAGTGCGGGCAACGTCGTGACTCTGGACTTATGGAGGCGAGTTTCCTGGGCTTGGAAGCGCCTGGACGTGGTCGTGGCGAAGTGCGGCAGCGCCATTCATGGAGGCTGAGGCGTCGGCTACGGCAGAGGTATGGGGATTTGCGGTGGCCGTCGGTGACGAGTGGTGATAGGCTATCGGAGGCAGCAGGTCGACGATAGAGCACTAATTCGATGTGGCAGTAAGGTATTCGCGTTTTATTTTATTTTAGTTCGATAAATTTTGATGTCACTAATATATATATAAAATACGACATTAACTTATATGAAGGTTGAAACAGAAAACATTTTTTTGTTAGTCACAGAAATATATATACAATAAAAGCAGAAGATTTATTTTGAAAGTATTTATATATAAAGCTAAAGCAGACAACTTTTAGGGGAATACGTATGTTGGTAATTAATCGGTTTACTAACATATTTAAATGATTTTAGTTACTAAAAGGATAATAAAAAGGAAATTTGTTTAAAAAAATAAACCATTGGTTTAAACCCAAATTTATTAGTTTAATAATTTATTGGTTAATTAAAATTTATAAAATGGATAATAAATGGTTTGAATTGTTCGATGTTAATAAATCGTAAAATTTATTTTTACAAGGGTTAATACCGAGAAGAAAAAAAGTCAGGATTGGATCGGATTGGCAAAACAAAGAGTAAAGGTGAGTTAATCTCACTCAGTTGCATTTTATTTTAAATTTAAATGGAAATTTAAATAACCGATTGAATGATTGATTTAATTGATGTGATGGTATATACATAGTAGTATATACCAATATATATATATTGGCATATGTATATATTGGAGTTGTTATCCCCGCACTATATAGCGGATGAGACCCTATGCGCCGCATAATAGCGGATAATTTTATATAAATCCCATATACCGCGATATTCCACCTCGAAGTGGAATTGGTATTGTGCTAACGTCTGTGGATGCAGGGAAACAGGTTGAAGGGATCCAACTGGATTCCTCAAAATTATTTAGATTATTTTAATATTCTGTGCTCTGAATATTTGATATCCTGTGATGACTTTATATTGGATGTTGTAGTTGATTGAATTCCCAGTATAACGAGTTATAAAATCTATGGAATTGAATTTTTGGAAAGAAATAAAAGAATAAGATTTGAAGTAAAATAATTCAAGCGAATTGGAATAGAATTAATAATGAATTGAAATAAAAATAAAGTGATTTGGAATTTTAAATAAATATGAAAAGGGAATTTACAGGGAAGTAATAAATTTTAGACTGAAGCGATATTGTATTAAAGAATAAAGAATTTATTTTCAATTCAAGGATTAAATCTAATTTAAGGATAAATAAGAAAATTTGAAAATTTGAAATTGATATTTTAATTTAAATGGTTTTAACTCAGAATGAAGAAATTAAATCTGGAAGTTAATGTATTTTAAAATAAGTGAAGTAAAAAGGGGAAATTTATTTCAAATGAAGCAAATTTGAAACCAATCGAAAATTGATTTAAATGTTTGAAAATTGTATTTAAAAAGAGAAATGAGATTTTGGGAATTTATAAACTGGGTTTATAAAGTGAAATGGAATATCAGTGGATATTTAAATATAAATTCAAGGTGTGAATTTATAAAGGAATGTGAATCTGTTTTAAAATAAATAGTGATTTATTTTAAAAGATGTGAAGGAGAAGTGTATTTCTCTGGGTAGCCAAGTACATTTTGTTTTTAAGAAATTTTAAATATTGGTTAAAGGATTTATTGTTATTTTAAAAATCATGTTTTTAGAAAATCTATTATTTCTAAATGTTAAACTTCTAAAGAAAGTATTTTTCAAATCTATTATTTCAGTAAATATAAAAGTGATTTGGTAATATGTTTTAAAAAGGAAATTAGTTTACATTTATAAAGTGGTTTTATTTTAAATATTGTTTAAAAAATATATATATATATATTTCAAATAGAGTAGTAAAGTAGTTTTAATTTCAATATTATTAAATATATTTGTAATAAAGTGATTTTAAAATTATCTTAAAATCTAAAATGGCTTTGTACTTGGTATTCCAGTTGGTAAGTTAAATATTTGGGAAATGTTTTCTGTGAGAAGAAAACTTTTTTGGAAATTGTTTCCAAAAGGGGTTGAAAATGGAAATAATATCTTGCAAAGATATTTGAAGTAAATAAATAATTGGGAAAAAATTATTTATTGGTTGATGGATGTTATGGATGTTAACCGACTATCAATATTGGCCAAATGCGCTGATCGTTTTGAAGAGACCGGAATCGAGATTTATTTCTCGAAACCCACTTCGATCCGGTTTGTACGTTTCGTGGGGAAACGAGGGGGATATTGATGATGGGATAGCGTTTTTAGTTTCGTTCGAACCCGGGACGGACTTGTATGGATGAATGCTTGCGAAACATCGTCACGGGACGATGGGCATTCTAAGTGAAACGTTCTAAAGGTAACGTTTAGCCTCAAGCCTCATCAACCGGAAATGACTGAAAATCAGGGGATATGCAGCAAGGCTTCGTGGGTAGCGCCCATTGAAGAGTATGATCATCCCTGCCTAGATGTCCCTTTTATTTCGGCTTAGTAGTGCGGTTGCTGATCTCAACCGTGGGGTGATCATATTCGGAATTGCCCATAGGTGATTCCGGCCTTGTGTTGCAGAGGAGCGGGCGTACTCCTCGGTACTGTGATCTAGGCCACGTACTGTGACAGGTGGTACCCCAGTGCCTAGTCATTCGTTGGAAAACCATTCTTCCTACGTGCCTTGTACGAGTTTTGTTTGTATTGCCCACGTTGTGGCTAGTATGCCGGAATTTAATAGATGTAACAATTTCGGCTATTTTAATAAGTATTTGTAAATAGACACTATTATAATATCAGAGGATTTTATAAAAAGTGTTTTAGCTATCGTAAGGTAAAAAGCCGACATGTTTATTTATGGCGTGGTCTTACGAGATGCTTTTATTTTCAAAGGATTTTGAAACTTTAATAATAAATTTGAGTGTGATTTTCTCACGCTGGTATTCCAGACTGACTCGAGTGTTGTTTTATATGATGCTCGGGTCAGACCGAGATAAACAGGTTCAGGTTATAGCTGTGGAGATCAGGCGATGAGTTGGATGGCGAAACGTATCTTTCCGTATTTGTTATATATATAATCCGCTGTGTCGAATTCTGTACTCTGATGTATTGAGGACATGTTATGATTATTGTCCAGTTGTATGTAAGTGTACTCTGATGTATACTCTGATGATGTATTATATAAACAGATATAGTTTTGATTTGTGTAAAGATCTGTTAGTATATATTATATTTTATTCCGTTGCGATGTGAGATTCTGATGTTGTTTTTCTGCTTTCTTCTTCTACCTCTTCTTCTTTAAACACTAATGGTTCGATTTTCCGGGCTTGGAAAATCGGGTCGTTACAAAAGCGCTAATGTTTGATTGCAAAATTGTTCATGAATTTCAATTAGTTAAATTATATGTTTTATGCCCGTAAATTCATAATTGGATGACGACGTGTAATTGTGATATTAGAAAGAGTAAATGTTTTAATGTTAAAATTACAACCATATTAATAAAAATAAGAAGATGGTCTTTAGCAAACACACAACTTTCGCATGATCTATAAACTTAAATGATGCACTACCCACAAAAGTTTAAAGATTGAGTGTTGAAACTTTTAATTCATATAGGTGCTTTCATTTCCAAAAATAAATGGCACGTTTGGTTCATTTTATGCTTTTAATTTGAAATCAAAATGCATAGGTTTTTTTTATATTAATAGAGAATATTCATAATTTAGTTAATTTAAAACGAGTACATATGCACGTCCAGGTGGACCTGCATTTAACCACAATGTACATGTATTTTTATTTGTACCTATGGAAGTAGATTTGATAGTAGCATCACCACATTTGAACGCCGCCTAGGCAGAAACCGCTATTTTTTTGTTCTGACTGCAATAACTTCTTCATATTAACTCGGAATCAGGCAAAACTTCGACCGATGAATTCCTACCTAAATTATAGACAATATGGTACACTCGGATACTTCATCTTGTGAACGCACACTGTAGTTCTCCAAGGGGACCGACAGTTTATTTAGAAAATAATAAGGCACAACATCCTCATATTTGAACTCCGTTTGGTGCAGAAGCCGCTATTTGTTTTATTCAGACTGCTATATTTTCTTCATACTAACTTGGAATCCGGCGAGACTTCGACAAATTAACTTCTACCTAAATTATGGACAATATGGAACACTCAGATACTTCATTTTATGAACGCAAACTGTAGTTCTCCATGGAGACTGACAGTTGTACTTAGAAAATAACAGGCTAACACATTCCCATATTTCAACTCCGCCTAGTGCAGAAGCCGCTATTTTTTTTGTTCAGACTGCAATAACTTCTTCATACTAACTCTAAATTAGGCGATACTTCGACCGATGGACTTCCACTTAAATTACGGACAATACGGTATAGTTGGATACTTCATCTTGTGAATGCACACTGTAGTACTCCATGGTGACTGACAGTTGTACTTAGAAAACAACATGCTATATCCCCACTTCAACGCTCACTGTAGTTCTCCATGGTGACTAATAGTTGTACTTAGAAAATAACAGACTACATCCTCATATTTGAACTTTGCTTAGGAAAAAGCCGCTATTTTTTTGTTCAGACAGCAATAACTTCTTCATACTAACTCAGAATCAGACAAAACTTCGACCGATGAACTCCCACCTAAATTACGAACAATATAGTACACTCGGATACTTCATCTTGTAAACGCACACTGTAGTTCTTCATGGGGACTAACAGTTTACTTAGAAAATAACATACTACCACATCCCCATATTTGAACTCCGCCTAGTGCAGAAGTCGCTATTTTTTTTGTTCAGTCTGCAATAACTTCTTCATACTAATTCGAACCCGGCGAGACTTCGACCGATTAACTCCGACCTAAATTACGGACAATATGGAACACTCGTATACTTCATCTTGTGAACGCACACTGTAGTTCTCCATGAGGACTGACAGTTGTACTTAAAAAATAAGAGGCTACCACATCCCCATATTTGAACTCTGCCTAATGCAGAAGCCGCTATTTTTTTGTTCAGACTGCAATAACTTCTTCATACTAATTTGGAATCCGGCGAGACTTCGACTGATTAACTCCCACCTAAATTACGGACAATATGCAACACTCAGATACTTCATCCTGTGAACGCACATTGTAGTTCTCCATGGGGACTGACAGTTGTACTTAGAAAATAACAGGCTACCACATCCCCGTATTTGAACTCCGCCTAGTGCAGAAGCCGCTATTTTTTTATTCAGACTGCTATATTTTCTACATACTAACTCGGAATCTGGCGAGACTTCGACAGATTAACTCCCACCTAAATTACGGACAATATGGAACACTCGGATACTTCATCTTCTGAACGCACACTGTAGTTCTCCATGGGAACTGACAGTTGTACTTAGAAAATAACAGACTACCACATCCCCATATTTGAACTCCGCCTAGTGCAGAAGCCGCTATTTTTTTGTTCAAACTGTAATAACTTCTTCATACTAATTCAGAATCCGGTGAGACTTCGACCAATTAACTCCCACCTAAATTACAGACAATATGAAACACTCAGATACTTCATCTTGTGAACGCACACTGTAGTTCTCCATGGGCACTGACAGTTGTACTTAGAAAATAACAATATACCACATCCCCATATTTGAACTCCGCCTAGTGCAGAAGCCGCTATTTTTTTTGTTCAGACTGCAATATTTTCTTCATACTAACTCGGAATCCAGCGAGACTTTGACCGATTAACTCCCACCTAAATTACGGACAATATGAAGCACTCAGATACTTCATCTTGTGAACGTACACTGTAGTTCTCCATGGGGATTGACAGTTTTACTTAGAAAATAACAAGCTACCACATCCCCATATTTGAACTCCGCCTAGTGCAGAAGCCGTTATTTTTTTTGTTCAGACTACAATAACTTCTTCATACTAATTCAGAATCCGGTGAGACTTCGACCAATTAACTCCCACCTAAATTATGGACAATATGGAACACTCGAATAATTCATCTTGTGACCGCATACTGTAGTTCTCCATGGGCACTGACAGTTGTACTTAGAAAATAACAGGATACCACATCCCTATATTTGAACTTCGCCTAGTGCAGAAGCCGCTATTTTTTTTGTTCAAACTGTAATATTTTCTTCATACTAACTCGGAATCCGGCGAGACTTCGACCGATTAACTCCCATCTAAATTACGGACAATATGAAACACTCGGAAACTTCATCTTGTGAACGTACACTGTAGTTCTCCATGGGGACTGACAGTTGTACTTAGCAAATAACAGGCTATATTCCCATATTTGAATACTATTTCTCTACAAGATAAAATGTAAAAGGGTATATTTGGAATTTCAAAAAGACACCGAGTAAATCTATTCAATGAATTCTCTTTATTAGTAGTAAAGATAAAGATAGAGTGAACGATTTTCATTATTATAATGAGGGGTATTTCTGGTATTTCAAAAAGACACGGTTGAATTCCTATTCAAGGAATTCTCATTATTAGTAGTTTGGTAACGTAATTATTTTTTCGTAGGAATTTTAATAATACTATAAATGAATATTGTCGTATTTTCCCATCATTCATGTTCGGTTAATTGATTGTTATTGAAAGAATATTCTCAGTAATGTTTATTAATTCTTTTTGTTAGCATCAAAGAGGATTAATTATAACATTGATAAGTAATTAGTACTCTAATTCAATTTGAAATAAAACTTGTGCGATATAAATGTTAATTAACTAAAAGTCAAGGGTATCCAAATTCTTCATTTAGTTTGAACTCAAATTTAAAATAATAGATATCGTTATCATAATTTACTCCATTTTATATAACAATAAGTACAAATTAATTCTAACACGATCCCCAATTTTATGTTGATTAGTATTAGAATTTTTATACACATTAATCATCAATATCAACAAGTTTCTAAAAATTGAACCGAATTTATTGTCATTTATTTCACATTTTTAAATTATGATAGATATATTCATCATTTTATATATGATTTAGAACTAAGCTAAATTAACTCCATTTAAATATTATTTTTAGCTCTCTAATTTGATTCCATAATTTAAATCGGAGTCGTATCAAATAGCGTTACTAAACAATTGTTAAAATGAATTGATTGCTAATTTTATTTAGGAATTAATTGACAATCTTAGTAATTTAATACTTTCATGTTTGGGATAACTTTAGTTTAATGTTAGTATTTGTTGTATAAAGCCATTATCTTTAATAAATTATTAGATACACTTTGTGCGCACTGGAATTATAAGAATATTTTTTATTAATGGTTTGTCGATCATGGTTAAAAAAGCCAATCTAAAAAGTTACAACCCAAGAGCTTATATTTCATCATCGTACAAATAAAAAAACCTTAAAAATATTTAGCAATTAATCAACCTCGTGCATAGCAAAGGTTTACACTGGATACTGGAGAGCCGAGTTGAACTTAAAAAACATAAAAGGTAGGTTTTATATATGATGGTTGGTGACAATTAATAAAGTAATAGGAATAGTTTAGAAATATTAAATTATATAATTACGTTTTAAACGAAGTATTATGAGAGAATTAAGGGAACTAAGGAGAAGTTAGAAATCAGCTAAAGTTAATATTCAAAAGTTTATTTCTACTAGATGTTACAATCTTTCCATTTTTCACATGTATGACTAATATTTTTCCATATTAGATATGTGTGAATCTTTCCCCTAAACCAACCTATATTAGTAAAAAAAAAATCTCCTTTTGGTTTCTCCAAGTATCTTGCGTTAAACATCTTTAAACATCCACAGATCAAAATCTTTGATTTGATATAAGATCATTGCAAATCTTGGATTATCAAGTTTGGCATATGGATCTTTCAGACTAAGGTATGCCATCTTCACATCAATAGCTTTGGTTATTTAAGATAAATATATGGTTCGTTATATTGCATCTAATCGTTGTTTAAATAAACGTTTCATTCCATTTACCATCCCTTAATCGTTGTCCTTTGACTCGTATTTTAAGTCATGTTATCACTCGTTTGCTTGTGCATAACAAGAAATCTTCTTTGTAATTTTGAATTTCAGATCCATTAATAATATGTGTGTGCATTAGTTTCTTATATTTAAAACTTAAATTATTTTTCTTATATTTATAAATAAACGTAATGCGTGTAAAAATTTAAATTAGATGGATGGGAAAAATAATTTAAAGTTGGAAAATGATATTTCACCTTATTGGTGAAGAGAAGAAAAAGGGTGTTGATCAAAAGTTCAAGCTATGGTGAATAAAGACCTTTTTAGTGAAAACAGACATCGACGATTTCTTGTAATCAATAACTCTTAATTTCATGTAATCAATAACTCTTAATTGTTATTTATTTATTTAAGAGAAGTGCTTTGCTAAATCTTAGTTATTTAATTAAAAGAAGTGAGGGGACCAAAATATAATATAAAGTTGGGGAAACAAAATAACTATACTGCGGGCCATCAGATTGAAGACCCAATTACATCACAGCCGTCAAT
The DNA here is from genome assembly GCA_030737815.1 of Allium fistulosum. NCBI lineage: Eukaryota > Viridiplantae > Streptophyta > Magnoliopsida > Asparagales > Amaryllidaceae > Allium > Allium fistulosum. Next base: position 44,261,967 of record CM060905.1, on the reverse strand, counting down.
TCTCCAACGTTTCTCTCAGAAAAGAACAACGCAACACATCAAATATTATACAAGCTTCTCCTCCAACAAATCGTTGCAAAATCGCATCCAACCACGCATTGGTAAGTATCGCTTCACATTATCTGATTTCGAGAATTGGAGTTCGGTCGAGTTTAACGATTTCGATTGCCCATTTTTAATTCAAATGAATTTCGAATTTGTTTCGATTTTTTTTCTTTTTGTTGAAACCTTTGCTTTCATCTCGATTGCTTGTTGTAAGAAAATAGGAATTTGATCGATCGATTTACTGGAACTATTGTTTTGAAGAAGACGGAAATTTGATTTACCGAAATTTGCTTGCTTGGTGTAAGAAGGTAACCATTTTATTTAAACATCCATCATTTGATTCATTGTAACAGGATAGAAAATTGACTATATAAATTATTGATTAGGCATTTGGTTTACTGGGACAGTATGAAAGCATATTATTCAATGACTTAAGGAATAGGCAATTAATTAATTTACTGATTAAGCTAACTAGCAATTGATTTTCTAACCAACCTAAAATTAAGCAATTGATTGATTGAGATTATATGATTAAATATACCGCCACTGACCGTCGGTAAACTTTAGTCCAAGGGACTGATTAAACTTTTAGGGACCGATTAAACATTAAAACGGACAATTTGGTTTGACAAACGATTAATTGGAATTTTACTTGGAGTTTATGTTGACAATTTTGTTGTGACTATTTGATAATTTGTTACAAGTTCTTCCGTACCCTTTTGGAAATTGGTAAAAAGGATGTGACTAACGCTCTAAATCTTGCCAACTTGAAATTTGTTTGCACAAGTCGACTTCACAAGTCCTTTGGATTCACTTGAAATATTTTAAGTGCATTCTTTGTAAACTGAATTGTGATATCTGTATATGTATGTGTGTGTTTATATATACACATACACACACACATACATATATATATATATATACATATACATATATATTCAACCACTCAGGCCAAAATAAAGGGCAAGATAAATTCTAATACATTATCATCATTGTTTCATTATTTATGATTTCTGAATTCTGTTTCCTTTTATATTCATGTTTGCTTTTCAGTTTTGATTTCTCTTACTTATTATCTCTAAAACTATTTAAAGTAATCAATTTTAGAAAAACTCTTTCATTTATCATTGTCCATTGTGAAATTGGGATCCATTATTAAATTGTTGTATTCTAGCTCCGTTAAGTGTTGAGATTCAAACAAGTCCAACTTACTGTGTTGGAATCAACAAAATCAAGCTTATGCCTGACATATCCTTTTTTTTCCCTTCATTTCACCCGGCGCGGAAAGTGAGACAAGTTCTTAAAGGAAGAACATTTTGTTATGAAGTTTTTCTTTTAATTTATTTTATTATGTTTTCAGTTAATTTGTTTGTTCTGTTCATTTTGGATGCAAGAGCATTGGTTGCACCACTATATGCATCCGACCCACTTATTTTCTTACAGTAGGTTTACCACAAATGTATCCAGATACATTGTGCTCATATAGGAAATTCCAAGGGAGCTGAGATTTCCTTTTAGAATACATCATCAAGTATTAATTAAAATTTAGTTCAGCACAATGAATTTGGCTTCTCAATGGCATAAATATAGAAAGAAACAAAAAGCACTTAGAAATGCTCTTCATAGTGAATCTACTAGAGAAGTTAATAATGTGTGGTTCATTTCATTTTTTTGTTTTAGTCCTTCCTAATGAAATTTTGAAATTTATGACATGTTAGCTCATCCATGCTACTATCAAGAACAGGTAGGCAAGTGCTATGAAGTATTAACTCCAATTTAACAAAATAGGCATCTTTCTATCATGTAGAATTGATTCAATATTTTCTACAACTACTCAATATAAGAATAATTTTTGCAATTATTTTTCTTTAAAAATGTAAAATGATTGGTGCCATTTGAAATTGCACAATAAAAAAATCATGTATAGCATTAGCATGGTAGAAGTTTGTCTATATACATGTATATGTATACGAGATGGAGCCTTGGCGCAACGATTATGTTACCCGCATGGTGATCCGGACGTCTAGGTTCGAGTCTGGAAATAGCCTCTTTGCAACGCGAGGGAAAGACTGCATACATTATCGACCTCTCGAGTTTCCGTTATCGTGCGAGAGCCTCGTGTACTGGGTTTCACATGTATATGTATACACACATATATGTTAGTGTGTGTGTGCACTTGTGCATGTGCGCATGTGTATATGTGTGCGTGTGTGTATAAAGAGGTTTTGATTTTGCAGTGATTTCGAAAGTTAGCTATATTGTGAAAACATCCAAAATAAAATAGAGTTAGAATTTTGCTGGTTGAATTCTGTCGCCAAACGAAACTCTTGAAAATCTTTATTGTGCCTCAATTGTTGTTGATTTCTTGCTATTTGCCTTAACAAATAATCAATCTTGAGTTCAACTAGCAATCAGAAGTCAATTTTCCCTTTCACATGTGTGCGATCATATTTCATGTTTCATACATTAACCCCTTCTTTTTTCTTCTTTTTTTGGTTTGAAATATAGTATTACCATTAGCTCGGTAAATCTTCACACTTGTCACGTATCTAAAATGAAATGTAGAACCATAATTTGTAAAATTATGTCGAATGTAGGGTATGGATATTGAGAAAGCGTTGAAAGAAAAAGTTCCATTTCATGCTCGCCTTTACCGTCGGTATGCTCCAGCTAATGGTAGAAAATTTGAAAAATGGCCCAAGGAAGGCCTTCAAGAGGAAATTGATGATATGGGTGAAGATGAAGAGACCAATGATAGTAAGAGTGAATATGATAATGAAAAAGAATCTGTCCCTGAAATTAGGAGGGCACCCAAAAATGATGATGAAGAAAAAGAGTTTGAAGAAGAGTTTGAAGCAATTGAACATTTCAATGGTGAGGTAGTTGACCACTGGACGTATAGTCTGTTCGTCGAGGCATACGAAAGTGTTATCCGTAGGAATAATTGGGGTATTAAAAATTTTAAGATATTTCATATCTGGAACATAAGCCTCAACGAGAAGAAGCCAGCGTTTCTTCCTTGGTCTGCCAAATTTCAAAGTGATGGAAATAAAATTGAGCTCGAAATAGGGAATTATGAAAAAACTGAAAATGAGATGAGTCAGGCCAAAGTGGTTCGTTTTGACATAGACACTCAAGCTTGTGATGTACCTTTGTTTGCAATAGTTGATAACTGCAAGATAAAATATTCGTTGCTGAGTAATGCTATTAGAGTCAAATTTGAAATAAGAGCGTACAATGAGGATGGTAGTCCAGCACTCGATGTGAATGGACATATATGTGCTGATTTTCATTTTCGTGGGCAGTACGAGAAATATATCTTTGGTGGTGACATCAAATGTGAGAGAGAAGAGCGGATGGCTGAAAATGCCCTTATGTTATCTCCTTCTTCCTTAATTATTCCTCGTGACCTTGGTTGTGTCTATCTTGGTATGTCATTAAAAGGTAATGAAGGCAAATTTAAGGTCAAAGGGAATAAAACTGTACGGCGTCGTACCGTAGCTGTTGATGAGCGGCATTACATTCCAGGCAAAAGAGGCTACATCATTCTTACAACTATTTGGTCTTGCCTCTGTGTTGACTCGAAGCACGGTATTACTATCTACTGATAAGATATCAATTTTTTTTGCTTCTTTTTTCCCTTATTTTTTGGGCAATAGCAGTGACCTTTACTTGGAAAAGGGATTGCATGAATGTTTGTTTGTTTTCCTCTCCAGGAATATGTACCTTTCCTGGTACTGCAATGGGCAATTTTCAGGCGGAACAGACTGACATTAATGTCGTCGAAGATACAAAAGATGGAACTGTTGAATATACATATCGTCCAATAACAACTTGCAATGACGATGGTAATGAAGGTGGGGTGAAGAGAGCAAAGATGAGAAAACCCAGGCAAATCTGCAGTAGAACCGAGGAAGCAACTACCGGGGATGAAGACAGCAAATAAACAAGTAAGTTTGGAAAGTCACTGGATTTCCCTTTTTAGGCATGCATGCATGAGAACCCACACTGCAAACGGTTATGTCATGATATCGAGTTAGCTTCATAGTACATGCATTTATCATGCAATAACATACGACCACACCCCAAACCATTTTATAAGTTAATAGAGATGTTTCTGTCATTTTTCTTCAGATGTGGGTATCTACCTTTCAAAAATGAATTAATATCCTTTCTAATTTCTTTACTCGTTTTTCACAATATCTTCATTTTTTTCCTCATCCTCATAATTGATATACGATTGTGTCTCTGTGTGTGTGTTTTTTTTAATAGAAAAAAGAAAAAGAAAACCAATCTGGTTGTTTATACAGATTCAGTATCATTAATGTATACTCAGTTCTAAATTCTCTGATTGTTTACTAACTATTTGCATTTCTGTTTTTACAGTACTTTGGCATTCATATGTGGAGGACGATTGGCTTTAGTTCTTTCTCTGTTCTAGTAGGTGTTTAAGAAAAATTCGAAAAAATGGAAGAAAAACTGGTAGCTTTTAGTTATCCTATACTGTTCAAAGGAACAACAAAATGATGCAATCATGAAATGAATATGCTTTACATTTGCTTGAATTGAAATGCAACTTCAATTACTTGAGAACATTTGCCTTTCCATTATGCAAGGTTAACTTCACTTACTTGAAAAAGAAAGTTATCGTTTGTTCAGTCTAAATAATTACTTGTATGATAATAATGGTTCGTGTCTACTTTTTTAACCAGTCAACAGGTTGCTAAATAATTCTCCGCACAGGTCCAAACTATGATTATTGCGTTTGTTTATTTGATTAATCATTGATGATTTAACTGGTTAAATTTGCATGATTTGATTTGTCATACATAAGTTAATATCATATTGATTACGTTATAATTAATTCACGTGCATTATTCTTCTTACGGGCAACGTAGTAATCGTGGTACTTTGTCACTGCAAACATGGTATCATGCCAACTAGGCTTACTTCATCAATAACATATCGCCTTTTGTTAATTTATTAATACGTACATGATAATTTAGATATTGGGATGATTGTGTCAGTGCGTTCTGTTGACAAATTATGGCAGTCACGATGATGACCAATGCTTTAACCTGATTACAGGCAAAAACGATCTTGCATTTTGCAATATGCTATTAAGAAATCTGTGCACCAGATATATGCCAAGGGTGGATCACTAGCCGTCAATAACATGTGCAAATATACCGTCACTAAACTATGTATTCTGTTTTATATAACAGTTGCTGTTTGCACCAACAAACCAACCACACACATATTCATTTGTCTATTCACCTCATATACAACACATATACAAAACATATAAATCTAATTTCACAATTGCAACCATCGCATACATTGCATAATCTCATACATATCACACATAACCAAGTTTATATAACAAGAATCAATATTTACATCAATATTCCATCAGAAACACAACCATACCTACTCATCATTATTTCTTGACCCATGCGAAGGAAATGTCCCGTGCTCTGTCATTTATGCCGCAATCCGCTCATCTAGCATCATACCCAATATATCCTCCGCTCTTTTGTCAATCATTCAACTCTGTTATCCGCTCTTTGAGTTATGTTATCTCCTCTTCGACCTGTGATTTTCTATAATCAGTCCGGGACATCATCGTCTGTGAATTAGTTAATAGCTAGTTATAATTTATAAGCAATATTAAATAAAATTTATAAATTATTTAATGAAGTAATTGAACTCAATAAACTTTACCTCCTAATTGCCGTAACCGTATCGCTTATTTCGCGTGGGCATGTTTATCACAACATGGAAAATCCTCTCCTCCTTAGCGGTCAACTCCTCTCGGCCGGTGGACTGATGTAACAACTCAAAAAAATTTAGTAGGAACTAATTGAAATTTGATTAATTAATTGGAATTTAAAATTCTGCTTAATAAAGTATATTGGAAATTATTTAATAAAAAGATTTAGATAGTGAAAATAAGATAATTGAATTTGAATAAATTAGAAAAAATCATAAAATAATATTTTATAAAAGTGTTGTATTGTCATATATTATTATTGACATGATGGAAAAATAATTTAAATAAGGATTTGTATTTGTTCAAAATTGAATTTAGTTTTAAAAAAAATTAGGAAATTGAAAATATAAACTTATTTATTTCATATATAAAACGCCCAAGCCTGGGTTTTATAGTCCAGATTCATTCCCTAGATCTCTCCATTTCAAGAGTCTTCTTCCTTCACTAAAATAATCACGCAAGCCTTCCTCTCCATGATCGATTATTTTCCTCGTGAAGCAATAAAGAACTAAAACTTTCTCCAATTCTAAATTCACAAACAAATTTGAATAAATTAAAATAAAATCTGAAATTTGAATATGGCATCTTCGCACTAGTGTACATCTTTGACGAGAGGGATTCAAGATGGAGGCTCGGCTATTTGTCGTTGTGGGCATTCGTGAGTGGTGAAAGGAAGGATAGAATGCAACTTTCAGGTATGTTACCACTCACACATCTATGCCCTAATCTATTAATCATGCCTTATTTACGTATGGTTTGAATTGAATTATGTAATATTTATAAGAACATGGAGCATCTGAATTCATTCGAGAGGAGAAGGCACTGGGAGCCTCGAACACAACAGTAGTCATGGTCTTGACCTGGCATGGCCGGTCAGCAGTGATGATGATTGGTCGATCGGTGCCAAGCTGTTGTGCTTCGTTCTTTTCTTGAGTGTGTGTGCGCGTTCCCCATGGCTTGTGCGTGTGATCTGGTGACTTAAGCATGAGTTTTCTTGTGTTACTACCCTGTATGTGTGCACGAATATTTCCCTATTCATGCTAGTGTGTGTATTTGAATTGCCTGTATGTATTGAAAGTAAGGAAAAAGGACGAACAATGGCATGAAGGAAACGGTTACTGTAGGATCTAGATTAACCCTAGAGGGGGGGTGAATAGGGTCATAGCAAATTTTAACGAATTAAACACGTAATCAAACTGCAGAGAAGAAAATATGCAGAAAAGTAAATCACACACATAAAATTTATCCAACTTCGGCAACCCCTGCCTACTGCTGCATTCCCAGATTTCTATTAGGATTAAACAGTATCCCGCTTACAAACACTCTAACAGACTCGCACACCCTGCTCCACCTATAGAGTTTCGCAAACTCGCACACCCTGCTTACTGAACTAAACCTAACTAGACAATCTGACACTACCTAACTCTAGGTGGTGATTTACCCTGTTTTGACTTGAAAAAGTACAAACTGAAAAAAAAAACAAAGTAAAACTAGGGCAAAATCTAAATTGAAAATTTAAAACTATTTTTGCCCTCAAATAATAAATAACCCTAGCCCTTAATTGATAAGGTCCGGCCCATATTTTTTATTTTCATTCAATCTAAAATGTCGGCCCGCTTGAGTTTTATATCGATCCCCCTTTTCTTTATTTTCTGGCCCGATCCCTTTAGAAAGAAAAATGGCTATCGAAAATTAGGGCTTCAGCGTCTTGATGATTTGCTCTGAATTATGGCTTCGGTCTCTCGATGATTTGCTCTGAATTATGGCTTCGGCCTCTCGATGATTTGCTCTGAATTATGGCTTCGACCTCTCGATACTTTGTTGCTCTGAATTGCGACTTCGGCTTGATGCTCCCAAAATTAGGGCTTTGGCCTCTTCAAGTTTGATTGAGTTCGACTTTGGTATGTGATAATTTCTATGTTGCTTTTCCTTTTAATTGCTGGGACTCCTAGTTCTTGCTTGTCAATGATGATTTGGGTTTTTCTTTTTTCTTTTTTGCTCTGCAAGTCGATGATGATATCTGGGGTTTATATACAAGTCTGATTTGATTTATGTGATTCTCACGTTGTTAAAACTTTCCCTTAATATGTTTTTATATTTTTGGAAAATACTTTGTATCCACGGCTTCGATTTTGTATCGTTCGATCTTGCTTAATTCATGCGGTAAATACTTTCCTCTTTTGATTTTTGACTTTTTCAAAAATACGCACTTGAATATCTTTTTACTGAAATACACAGTTTTGTATTTGTGATATCTTTGACTTTTGAAATCATTTTCTTTCACCATCACTTTTGTTCACAGCCTTGTTTCTGATCATTTCGACTTTTCTCTGTGATATTCTTTTCTTGTCAACTTCACTGTGACTTCTCTGCATACTTGCTTCATGTTGACATTTGCTTTGCTTTTTGTACTTGCGAATTTACTTCGGTCTGAATTTATTATAACACCTTGTTGCCACTACATATACTTTGTAGCTCTGTTTCCTTGTAGTCTTCATGTATATGACTTGTTTGGTTCATTGCTGTATTGTTATTTTAATGGTGCACTTGTCTGGTTCATCTTTTGATCATCATATTTCCTGACTTGTACTGTTGTTCATGTATTCACTATGCATTCATTCCAGTAGTTGTCTTTGCATTCTGTAGCCACTGTGTACATTGTTGATCTTGTACCTGACTTTGATTGTTGACCTTGGTTGATCATTTCTGTCATTTGCAGTTGCCATTGTGTCTTGATTGAGACTGCTGTGTTCATGTGCTCACTTGTACATGCATTTGCCACTGATTGTTCTATGTAGCTTGTTGTACTTCTGTAGTATAACCTGATGTTGCATTTGTCCATTTGAGTCATTCATGTATTTGCTTAGTCTGGGTTGATTTTTCTTGTAGCTTGACCATTTGTTCATCACTGTAGTCATTGCACTGTTGCCATTGGTTGACCTTGTGTGCTTTTGCATTGATGCTGTAGTCTTGATTCACTGTTGTACTGGTTATCTGATTTTCTGGTTTGGGGCTATGGCTTCTTCAATCTGGAATTTTGAACTTTGAATCACTTCATTCTTTTTCAAATGATTGTACTAACCAATTCCCTCTGTTTCACTATGATACTGGTTCATTCATAAGTCTGCATTATAGATGCATACATACATATGTATGTCTGTATGCATATATTGTTGAATTGTTGTTCTGAAGTCTGGTCATTTGTACAGTTTCACTTGTTTACTTGCTGTTGGATTGTTTTGATACTTGTTTTGCATTGACCATGTTCTCTGTAGCTTGATGCACTGTTGCATGCCTCCTCACTTGAACCTATTTCAAAGCTTGGTCTTTGTATACTGGTCAAGTTCATTTGGTTTGAGGTTTTGCTTTCTTGACCTGTTGCATTTGCACTTCTGTTTTGTATCATTGACCTTGATGTATATGCAGTCTTCATTATTCATGTATCTGCATTTCATATGCTTGTGCATTTTTGAACTGCTGCACTTGTGACCAGTTGCCTGTAGTCTTTACTGTGTACACTTTTGTTGAGTACACCTCTGTTGCTACTGTGATCATTGGTTGAGTCTGAGTTGATGTACTTGACCATGTTGCTGTGTACATGCACATTTCATTGTTGCAGTGATTATTGAATTTTGGTCGAGGCCATTTGCACTTGTGTTGAATCTGATTTTGATTTTACCTTGTGTACTCGAGTTGGCGAGGCAGTGCACACGTGTATACGTGTGTACTGCAGCCACTCGTAATCACCTGTCCCTGAAATAAATATAGATATGCACAGATATTACACAATCAAAGATGATGACGATAACCCATATATCTGAGACAGCTTTATAAATAAATTTTATATTTTTGCAAATCAAAATTGTTTCTTTTCAGATTACTGCTGTAGTTTTTAATTATACAGGTACATAGGAGATAAGACAAATACTGGAGCTGGACAATGCAGATGCAGAAGACTGAGTGTATGAGTGATGTAGTGAGGACAGAAATGTAACACTGAATTGTATGAATGAGAGTGAACTGTAAATATGAAATCAGTGTAATGTATGAAATTATGAAATGTAAAAATCAGTGTATGAACTGAAAATTTTGTACTGAATAAAATATTCTATTGAATAAAATATTGATTGAATTTGTTAAATTCTGTGCAATAGTATTATTACTCAAAATGAATATTTATTCCTGTATGTGTATAATCTGCAAACACATCTATAATTCGATATATATTTTGTTATCATCAAACACTAAACACACATCAAACAATCTCCTCCTTTTGATGATGACAAACATATATGTTAAAGATTTTGAAATTCTAGTAAATGTGTTTAATCATGAAAAAATTTAGCTCCCCCTATATGTATGCTCCCCCTACAACTGAGACCACTCCTTTTTAGAAGATTTAGGAAATTACAGAAGAATAAAAGAATTATAGAAAAATAACTAACCGCATTTAACAAATTTGGTGTAGTATTCCAAAAATACTTATTTTCTTATCAAAATCTCTTTCTTCTCCCCCTTTTGTTATCATCAAAAGACTGACAAAAAATAATGAAACAGTAGGAGAAAACAAATGGAAAAAAACAAGGAAAAAACCATAATATATCATAACAAGATAACAATTTCCACATTTTAGAGAATGGATCGATGATTTGGTTTTTATATAATGAGAAGAGGGATGTTTTATTTTATTTATTATAATTTTTTTTAAAAAAAATTGACATTTAAGCACAAAAAAATAAGCACTTACTAACCACGCATAACCATAAGGACTTTTAAATGGGATTAGCAGTTACTCATTAGTTATCAAGCTCCATCCATGCATAACCATAAGGACTTTTAAATGAGAATGGAGTGATGATAACCTCACATGATCCATCCATGCATAACCATAAGGACTTTTAAATGAGAATGGATGCATGAGAAATATTTTTAAAATTTTTCTTTATTTTCCTTTTTAATTTAAAAAGTAATTCACTCTTCTCATTGTTTAAAACCATTATGAATGATAGAAAGATGGTAAAAATAGAAATGATCGTGGAATAAGTTACCAAATTAATCATATTATGAAATTTCATAAACTAAACGTATTTCCACTACTGAATACCATATTCGAATCAATCTTTGAATGATATCCAAAACAGGTTTGAATTCTAGAAATTGAAGTTGAAAATAAATATCCAAGAATATTTCAACCAAAAATTGAAAAATGATTAGTCAATTTCCATAATCCCTAAATCCAAACGTAATCTGGAAAATCTGTCTTCGGGGAGGGGTTTTGTGAAAATATCAGCAAGTTGATTCTCAATTGAAATGAATTCAATGCAAATGTCTTCCCTAGCAATGTGATCTCTAAGAAAGTGGTGTCTCACATCAATGTGTTTCGTGCGTGAATGATGAACAGGATTATTTGACAAGTCTATTGCACTTTTACTATCACATTTTAATGGAACTTGTTTATAAGCTAAGCCAAAATCAGAAAGAGTTTGCATCATCCATAAAATTTGAGCACAACAACTTCCTAATGCAATATATTTTGCTTCAGTGGTGGATAATGCAACACAATTTTGTTTTCGACTAGACCATGAAACTAATGAATGTCCTAGCATGAAACATGTCCCACTAGTACTTTTCCTGTCAACCAATGAACCTGCATAATCAGCATCAGAAAAACCAACTAAATCAAAATTTTCACAAGAAGGATACCATAGTCCAAATTTGTGTGTGTGTGAAAGATATCTTAAAATTCGTTTAGTGGCTTTCAAATGAGATTCTTTAGGGTTAGATTGAAAACGTGCACACAAACACACAGAAAACATAATATCAGGTCTAGAAGCAGTAAGATAGAGAAGTGAACCGATTATCCCTCGATATTTCTTCTGATCAAATTGATTAAGTTCAACTTTGCATCTCTCAAATCCAACTTTCATTATTAAGAATCATTTCAACAAAAATCAGATTCAATTTCAGAAATAAACCACTGTGACAACAAAACGCACATAAACTTTTATCAGATGAAGAGCGAATGTCTATACCTTTCGTAGGATCACAGTTAAAATATCATGATTATCTCAAAAGCAATTTGAAGTTTTCACCAGTGAAGTTTCAATAGTTTCAACAGTTTCTAAAAACACTTTTATAGCATGAGTACTCAATAATCAATCAACATCATAATTTGACCAAACAGATTAAGTTCAAGAAAAATGGTTGATCAAATTTTAGGCACAAGTCAAAGTCATAGATAAGAATAAATCATGTAAGATCATAGTAAGTTAGAATCTGTCAACCATCATAATTATCTCGAGTAATTCTATTAAAAGATGATTGGTTAAAAAAATCAGAATTAACACCATCAATCATAATTGGCTGATTTAATTCAGATTATGGTGCAGATTCTTACCAGTTATCTATCGTTTGAAAATAAATACAACTACCTTTTTTACCTGTACGATAATCTTTTGTTGTTTACCTATAGTGAATCTGTCACCTTTATACTAGGCTAAGGAACGTTGATTTGTCGCCTGTTGTGTATCTGGAACATCCAGAATCCAGATAACAACAATGTTGTTCCTTAGCCTGCCACCACACCTACACGATTAAAGATTTATGTGACCTATTTGGTTTTATAGGTCCATGGTTGTTAGTGGCAGAATAATTGTGAATAAACAATCCCTTTTGAACCCAAATTTGTTTTGTCCTTTCATTCTTGTTCCAATAGACATGAAATTTATTTGTAGAATTTTTAGGAACCCAAACTTGTATAAATTTTGTGTTCTTGTTACTATGATGTCCATTTATTTCACATCCAGTAAAGACACTCTTTCCTTTAGCACTATCATCAACTTGTGTTTTTCCAAAACCTAGTCCTTTTCTATTGTTAGCAAACAATTGATTTCCCAATAACATATTGAATGATTTTTCTCCTCTTGAAAAGTTACTCAGTGATTTCTCAAGATCTTGGACTTTGGTTTTCAGTGTTGTGTTTTCAGTCACAAGTGAGGTGCATCTGTTTATAAAATCCCTTTTCCTAGTTTCAATGGTTTCCTGTAGATTCAAGTTTTCTTTTTCAAGATTCTCCAAGCTATTCTTTAGTTTTGATAATTCTGAATCTAAAGTTTTACAGTTTTTACAGTCTAGGTTTTGAATGTTTTCGAGTTCAGTTTCTAACCTAAAATTTTCACGGGCAAGTTCTCTCCTATCAGATTTCAGTTTATCAATTTTAGAATCTAGAGCATCAACTGTTTTAGTAAGATCAAGGCACATAAAGACAAGTTCTTTATAAGTATAGTTCTTTACCTCACTAGATTCCTCTGAGCTTGCTTCTGAATCTGATCTTGATTCCTCTGAGCTAGTTTCTGAATCTGATCTTGCCGTAAGACACAAGTTAGCCTCCTCTGAGCTATCAGTTGAAACTTCCTCTCCTTCCTCATCATCCCAAGTCGTTGCGAAGGCCTTTTTCTTCTTTTTCTTTCCCTTGATGTTTTTGAGAAGTGGACAATTTTGTTTGAAGTTGCCAGGCTTATTGCAGTTATAGCAGGTTAATTCATTTTCTGAATTGTCAGAATCTTTTGATCTATTACCATTCGTTTTCTTCTTGCGTGGCCTGAATCTCGACAATTTTCTAAGATTATTGACATCCATTGCAAGTTCTTCAATTGGATCTTCTTCATCTCTCTCTTCTCTGCTCTTCAAGGCAATTGTCTTCTTCTTTGGTTCGGAATTGATGCGTTCCTCCTTTGCTTTTAACTCAAGCTCATATGTCATCAGATTTCCGATCAAATCCTCCATGCTCAGTTTACTTAAATCTTTTGATTCTTGTATTGCCGTGACTTTTGCCTCAAATTTCATCGGTAAGACTGGTAGAATCTTCCTCACTAGCTCTACCTCAGAGAATACCTTTCCAAGAGCTCTAGCATTGTACACCAAGGTTGAGAAGCGTCCAAACATATCCTTTATGCTCTCGCCTTTGTCCATCACGAAGTTCTCGTATTCATTGCTGAACAGGTCTAGACGAGACTCCTTGACTTGAGAAGTTCCTACGTGTGTCACCTCCAAAGTATGCCAAATTTCCTGTGCTGTTTTACAATGAGAAATTCTATTAAATTCAGTCTTATCAAGAGCACAGATCAAAGCATTCATAGCTTTAGCATTTGTAGTTTTTAATTTCTTATCGTTAGCATCCCACCTCTCCTTAGGTTTAGGAATCTCAGTATCACCAATAGTTATAGTGGGAGGTGTATAGCCAGTTTCAATAATATCCCAAACATCATAATCAACAGAACTAAGATAAATACTCATACTAACTTTCCAGTAAGCATAATCATTCCCATTAAACATTGGTGACCTAGTAATAGATTGCTCCTCAGAAAAAGCATTATTTGGTGGATTCATGACTCTAGAGTTAAAAAAAATTACCTCGCTCTGATACCACTTGTAGGATCTAGATTAACCCTAGAGGGGGGGGGGGGGTGAATAGGGTTATAACAAATTTTAACGAATTAAACACGTAACCAAACTGCAGAGAAGAAAATATGCAGAAAAGTAAATCACACACACAAATTTACCCAGCTTCGGCAACCCCTGCATACTGCTGCATTCCCAGATTTCTATTAGGATTAAACAGTATCCCGCTTACAAACACTCTAACAGACTCGCACATCCTGCTCCACCTATAGAGTTTCGCAAACTCGCACACCCTGCTTACTGAACTAACCCTAACTAGACAATCTGACACTACCTAACTCTAGGTGGTGATTTACCCTGTTTTGACTTGAAAAAGTACAAACTGAAAAAAAAACAAAGTAAACCTAGGGCAAAATCTAAATTGAAAATTTAAAACTATTTTTGCCCTCAAATAATAAATAACCCTAGCCCTTAATTGATAAGGTCCGGCCCATATTTTTTATTTTCATTCAATCTAAAATGTCGGCCTGCTTGAGTTTTATATCGATCCCCCTTTTCTTTATTTTCTGGCCTGATCCCTTTAGAAAGAAAAATGGCTATCGAAAATTAGGGCTTCGGCGTCTCGATGATTTGCTCTGAATTATGGCTTCGGCCTCTCGATGATTTGCTCTGAATTATGGCTTCGGCCTCTCGATGATTTGCTCTGAATTATGGCTTCGGCCTCTCGATACTTTGTTGCTCTGAATTGCGACTTCGGCTTGATGCTTCCAAAATTAGGGCTTTGGCCTCTTCAAGTTTGATCGAGTTCGACTTTGGTATGTGATAATTTCTCTGTTGCTTTTCCTTTTAATTGCTGGGACCCCTAGTTCTTGCTTGTCAATGATGATTTGGGTTTTTCTTCTTTTTTTTGCTCTGCAAGTCGATGATGATATCTGGGGTTTATATACAAGTCTGATTTGATTTACGTGATTCTCACGTTGTTAAAACTTTCCCTTAATATGTTTTTATATTTTTGGAAAATACTTTGTATCCATGGCTTCGATTTTGTATCGTTCGATCTTGCTTAATTCATGCGGTAAATACTTTCCTCTTTTGATTTTTGACTTTTTCAAAAATACGCACTTGAATTTCTTTTTACTGAAATACACGGTTTTGTATTTGTGATATCTTTGACTTTCGAAATCATTTTCTTTCACCATCACTTTTGTTCACATCCTTGTTTCTGATCATTTCGACTTTTCTCTATGATATTCTTTTCTTGTCGACTTCACTGTGACTTCTCTGCATACTTGCTTCTTGTTGACATTTGCTTTGCTTTTTGTACTTGCGAATTTACTTTGGTCTGACTTTGTTATAACACCTTGTTGCCACTGCATATACTTTGTAGCTCTGTTTCCTTGTAGTCTTCATGTATATGACTTGTTTGGTTCATTGCTGTATTGTTATTTTAATGGTGCACTTGTCTGGTTCATCTTTTGATCATCGTATTTCCTGACTTGTACTGTTGTTCATGTATTCACTATGCATTCATTCCAGTAGTTGTCTTTGCATTCTGTAGCCACTGTGTACATTGTTGATCTTGTACCTGACTTTGATTGTTGACCTTGGTTGATCATTTCTGTCATTTGCAGTTGCCATTGTGTCTTGATTGAGACTGCTGTGTTCATGTGCTCACTTGTACATGCATTTGCCACTGATTGTTCTATGTAGTTTGTTGTACTTCTGTAGTATAACCTGATGTTGCATTTGTCCATTTGAGTCATTCATGTATTTGCTTAGTCTGGGTTGATTTTTCTTGTAGCTTGACCATTTGTTCATCACTGTAGTCATTGCACTGTTGCCATTGGTTGACCTTGTGTGCTTTTTGATGCAGCCTAGAATGATGAAAACGGTGAAGTGATAGGTCGCGAATGACCTAACCAATTTTTGAGTCGATCACGACCTAACGAAGATGGTTTGCGAGCTAACAAGCAACGAGTTGTAGGTCGGACACGACCTAAGGGGGAAGCTTTAGGTCGACCACGACCTAACAGGGGAACAAAGGATGCGAGTTATGCGGGAGAAGGTGGATCAGCGACCTATGATAATTCACGACTCATAGCTAACGAGTTACGACTTAACTGCTTAGGTCGCAAGATTTATCGCTCCAGATCTTTAGGTCGGCCACAACCTAACTCCTGCGCTTCTTTAAGTCGCAAACGACCTAACATACACAGGTTGTTTCCTTTGGACAGTGAAAGGTCGCTACCGAGCTATGACCTAAGCTAAGTCGCACGATGAAGTTCTGAAGCCGGTTCTTAAGCCGCTGCCGATTTATGTTGTGTCGTTTCTACTAAGTCGTAGGTCGTTCTTTTATAAGTCGTGAGTCGTTATGTGTTGTACATATGTGTTGAGTCGTGGCTGTATAGGTCGTAACTCGTATGTTTTTAGGTCGCGTGAAGGTGTTGTAATGAATATGGGGTTATGGCTTGTATGTGCAAGTGTTAAGTCGTTAACGACCTTGTTTAGGTCGTAAGTCGCGGGTGTGTCGCTGTTTGTACTAAGTCGTAGGTTATAGGTCGGAAACGACCTAAGTGATGTACAGTTTTGTGTCGCAAGTTGTAGCCTATAAATAGGCACGTTGGGTCATTTGTAACTCTTGGTTGATTTTGAATAAAAACTTTTGTTCTTTAGCTTTGTGCTTTCAATTAAATTGGTAGTTGAGTGTAATCTCCTATCTCCACTCTCGGTTAATCGAGAGCGCTCGATTCAACGATTGCTGAAGCCGATTCACGGTATCTAGTGCACTAGATCAACGTGCGAAGAATCGTAGATCTTTAAACACGGTATAGTGCGCTATCAACGTGTTTGGGATAGCTAAAATCCGGTATCATTCGATCAACGGATTTGGGCCATTCGGTATCTTTTATTCCATCGATTGCTACTTTCATCGATTTATACATTTGATTATTCCGCTGCTGCATTATTTGGTATCAGAGCTTGTTTAGCCAATCATAGCTAAATCGAGTCTTGGAGCCAATTCTTTGAAGAATTTCGAAGTTGAAGTGTTAGCCGAGCTTGAAGTATTGAGCCGAGCTAAGTAGGAGTGAAGTTGTTCGCAATTGTATTGAAGTTTGGAGATCGAATCTACTTCTTTTGGGAAGCTTGTGTTCATCGCAAAGTTGCAACAAATTTGGAGTTTTCGATCCATATCAATTTGGATCAAAAGTGGGAAATTGTTTGGATTTGCACGGGGAAGTATTTGCGCGCCAAGGAGTTTGAATTGTGTAAGTGGACGTGCGAGTTAGTGAAGCGCCGAGCCAAGTTAGGTCGGTCGAGCTGAGTTAAGTCGCGAACTGTTGCTTCCGACCTAAAGGAAAGAGTTGCGCGAGCTAAGTAAGTCGCGTTCTGTTCGAGCCAAGCTAATTGAGTTGAAGTTTTTGAAGTTTCGAAATTTGAATATTGTTGAAATATTTGAGAAAATCAACAATGCCACCGAGAAGAGCTAATCGACATCAAAACGTTGAAGCGTTGTACCGAAGAGAAGAAGCAGAACAAATGGAACAACGTATCAATGAAAAGTTTGATGAAGGCATTGGGAAGTTAGAGAAATTGATGAATGATTTGAATCAGAATCAAAGGAGAAGGTCGCCAGTCTCGAACCATGGAGAAAACAGAGTTTCACCATCGGTTACGGAAGCGAGAAGGGTGTCGCCGCAATCATATCGAGGTAGAAGAGAATCGTCAGTTTCAATGAGAAGAGAACATCATGAGTATAGAGATGAAGAGAGGAGAACTCCACGGGAGTATGAATTTGAACCTTATCATGATGAAGAAAGACATAGCCGAAGAGATATGCGTGATCATAGAGATATGGGTGGTCGAGATCGTTATCAAAGTACATCTGTTTTTTATGAAGAGGGTGATAGATGCAGTGCACATTATCGAGATCGAGACCAAGTACGAAATGCATATCGGGTTGTTGAAGATGATCGACGTTGGGAGTCGGGGATGAAAACTGAAATTCCTGAATTCAAGGGTGGTATGCAAGCTGAGGAGTTTTTGGATTGATTGTCTAATATGGAGGAGATTTTTGACTTCAAGGAAGTTCCAGAACATCGTAGAGTGAAGTTGGTTGCTACAAGGTTGAGGAGTAGAGCTTTAGCATGGTGGCAGTAAACCAAACTTACACGTGAACGGATGGGGAAGTCAAAGGTTGAATCATGGGAAAAGATGAAAAAACTGATGAAAGCCACATTCTTACCTTATAATTATCAATCGCTTATGTATCAGAGGCTGCAAAACTTGAGGCAAGGAACAAAGACTGTGAATGACTATGCTGATGAATTCTATCAACTGATTGCAAGGAACGATATCATGGAGATGGAGGAACAACTGACAGCCAGATTTGTTGGAGGGTTGCGAATGCAGATACAGGATATGGTTAACATGTTTGATCCCAGATCAGTTGCTGAAGCACATCAGACGGCGTTGGCTTGGGAGAACCAGGGACGACGAGGTGGTGGTGTGTTTTCGAATTCCAACAATCAAGTAAAGGGTGGAAGTTCCAATGTTCCTAAAACTGCTAGTAAACCAGTTGTGCATGAAGTTGTGAAGGCGAAGGTTAACAATGGTTTCAAGTGCTATAATTGTCAAGAAGTGGGCCACAAAAGCAATGAATGTCAAAAGCCGAAGAAGAGAGCTATGATAGCAGAGGTTGAGGATGAGGATGAAGAAGCTGAATGTTCCAATTCACCACCTGATGTGGAGGAAGAAGAAGTGTCGAGAGACGAAGGTTGTAATCTGATGATGAGGAGGTCTTGTTTGACACCAAAGCAAGAGGAGGATTGTAGTTGGTTGAGGAGCAATATTTTTCAGTCAACATGTACTATTCTGGGGAAAGTTTGCAAATTTGTTATTGATGCTGGAAGCTGTGATAATATAATTTCTTCAGAGGCTGTGAGGAAGTTGGCATTGAAGACTAAGAAACATCCGAAACTGTACAAGTTGGCTTGGTTGAGGAAAGGCGGGGAGGTGAAAGTTGGACGAAGAGCTCGAGTTAATTTTTCAATTGGAAATAAATACAAAGATGAAATTTGGTGCGATGTGGTAGATATGGATGTCTGTCTGGGTAGACCGTGGCAGTATGATAGGGCGGTGCAACATGATGGGCATACCAACAGTTACAGTTTCATGTTTGAAGGCACGAAGATTACTCTAGTTCCAAAGAAGCGACAACAAGAAGAAAACAAACTGGAGGAGATTGAAGAACTTAAAACGTTGCTATCTTTGAAGGAGTTTGTTAAGGAAGTTGAAGAGGAGCCTGAAATATTCTTGTTGATTGGACGTGAGAGTCATGAAGTGATGGAGATTCCTGAAAAGGTGAAACCAGTACTGGAAGAATTTAACGATGTATTTCCTGAAGAGCTACCAGCGGAGTTACCACCGTTGAGGGATATACAACACCAGATAGATCTTGTTCCAGGTGCTGTGTTGCCACATAAACCACACTACAGAATGAGTCCGAAAGAACATGAAGAATTGCGTAGGCAGGTAGAGGAATTACTTGAACAGGGACGAATACAGGAAAGTTTAAGTCCGTGTGCTGTACCAGCATTACTCGTACCAAAGAAGGATGGTTCATGGAGAATGTGTACGGATAGCAGGGCACTCAATAAAATCACTGTCAGATACAGATTTCCGATGCCAAGGCTTGATGATTTGTTGGATCAGTTGAGCGGGGCTACTATCTTTTCGAAGATTGATTTGAAGAGCGGTTATCATCAAATTCGAATCAGACCAGGGGACGAATGGAAGATAGCATTCAAGACAAGAGAAGGGTTGTATGAATGGCTGGTGATGCCGTTTAGTCTTTCGAATGCACCGAGTACATTTATGCGGGTGATGAATCAGATTTTTAGACCATTCATTGGGAAGTTTGTGGTGGTGTATTTTAATGATATTCTGATATACAGTGGAAGCACAGAGGAACACTTGCAACATCTGAGAGAAGTGTTGATGGTACTGCGACGGGAACAATTTTATGCTGCAACGAAGAAATGCGTGTTCATGACGCATAGTGTTTTATTTTTGGGATATGTTATATCGGGAGGAGGTATACAGGTGGATCAGAATAAAGTTGAAGCAATCAGAGATTGGCCACAGCCCAAGACGATAACGGAAGTTCGTAGTTTTCACGGGTTGGCTTCATTTTATCGAAGGTTTATTCCACACTTCAGTAGCATGATGGCACCAGTTACTGATTGTATGAAGGGGAAACAGTTTGCATGGACGGAGAAAGCAGGGGTTGCTTTTGAGCGAATTAAAGAACTCTTGACGTCAGCACCAATTCTAGTATTACCAGATTTTCAGTTGTTGTTTGAATTACATACTGACGCATTGAAGGTTGGAATTGGAGGAGTGTTGAGTCAGAAAGGACGTCCTATTGCATATTTCAGTGAGAAGTTATCAGGAGCAAAGATGAGATATAGTACATACGATGTGGAATTTTATGCTGTTGTACAAGCCATTAAACATTGGAGACATTACTTATTTCACAAGGAGTTTGTGCTATACACTGATCGTGAGGCTTTGAAACATCTACAAGGGCAAGAGAAGATTCCAGCAAGGCATGCATCGAGGATTGCGTACCTGCAACAGTTTATGTTTGTTGTAAAACACAAATCTGGAATTACGAACAGAGTGGTAGATGCATTGAGCAGAAGGAATCATTTGTTGACTACAATGAAGGTTGAAGTGACAGGGTTTGATGTGTTACCAGAGTTATTTGTCGATGATCCTTACATTGCAAAGTTTGTTGATGAAGTCAAGGAGGGAAAGACGGATGAGTTTGTAATGGTGGATGGTTTTCTTTTTAAGGGAAATCGGTTGTGTATACCGGAGTGCAGCTTACGAATGAAGATTGTGAAAGAGTTGCATGAGGAAGGTCATGTAGGGAGAGACTGTACATTACAGTTGATTTCGCAATCTTATTATTGGCCTTCGATGAAGCGAGAGGTTGGAAAGTTTGTGGAGAGATGTCATATTTGTCAAGTTTCCAAGGGAACAGCGACGAATGCGGAATTGTATATGCCGTTACCCGTGCCGATTAGACCATGGGTTGATATCAGTATGGATTTTGTTCTGGGATTACCAAGAACTCAGAGGGGAAATGATTCGATATATGTGGTAGTGGATAGGTTTTCAAAGATGGCACATTTCATCGCTTGTAAGAAGACAGCTGATGCCGTCCGTGTTGCCGAATTATTCTTTAAAGAAGTGTATCGTTTACATAGTTTGCCAGAATCCATTGTTTCTGATCGGGATACTAGATTTCTAAGTCATTTTTGGCTAAGTTTGTGGAAGATGGTGGGAACAAAGCTGAATTTCAGTAGTGCTTACCATCCGCAGTCCGATGGTCAGACTGAAATTGTAAACAGATCTTTGGGAAATTTGTTGCGGTGCCTAGTGAAGGACAATCTGAAGAGTTGGGATATGAAGTTATGTCAAGCAGAGTTTGCTCACAATCATGCTATAAACCGTAGTACGGGTTTCAGTCCATTTCAGATTGTATATTCAAGCTTACCAAAGGGGCCGTTAGATTTAACAGTAGTACCACAACCAAAGGGGACAGTTAAACGGACTGTTGATTTTGTTGACGGATTGGCAGAATGTCATAAAATCGTTCAGGAACGATTGGAAAAAGCGAATGAAAAGTACAAGCGATCTGCAGATTTGAAAAGAAGAAGCGTTGAATTTAATGAAGGAGATTTAGTATATGCGGTGCTAACGAAAGATCGTTTTCCAGTAGGAGCATACAATAAGCTTAAAGCTCGGAAAATTGGTCCTGTAACAATTGTGAAACGGATCAATGAAAACGCTTATAAGTTGAAGCTGCCGGAGGATGTTTATACTTCTGACGTGTTTAATGTTAAACATCTTATACCGTATCATGGAGATGAGATTGCTGTGGAAAAGGAGGGCGCAAATTTGAGGATGAATTTTTCCCAACCAGGGGAGGATGATGCAGCCCAGAATGATGAAAACGGTGAAGTGATAGGTCGCGAACGACCTAACCAATTTTTGAGTCGATCACGACCTAACGAAGATGGTTTGCGAGCTAACAAGCAACGAGTTTTAGGTCGGACACGACCTAAGGGGGAAGCTTTAGGTCGACCATGACCTAACAGGGGAACAGAGGATGCGAGTTATGCGGGAGAAGGTGGATCAGCGACCTATGATAATTCGCGACTCATAGATAACGAGTTACGACTTAACTGCTTAGGTCGCAAGATTTTAAGTCGCTCCAGATCTTTAGGTCGGCCACGACCTAACTCCTGCGCTTCTTTAAGTCGCAAACGACCTAACATACACATGTTGTTTCCTTTGGACAGTGAGAGGTCGCTACCGAGCTACGACCTAAGCTAAGTCGCACGAAGAAGTTCTGAAGCCGGTTCTTAAGCCGCTGCCGATCTATGTTGTGTCGTTTCTGCTAAGTCGTAGGTCGTTCTTTTATAAGTCGTGAGTCGTTATGTGTTGTACATATGTGTTGAGTCGTGGCTGTATAGGTCGTAACTCGTATGTTTTTAGGTCGCGTGAAGGTGTTGTAATGAATATGGGGTTATGGCTTGTATGTGCAAGTGTTAAGTCGTTAACGACCTTGTTTAGGTCGTAAGTCGCGGGTGTGTCGCTGTTTGTACTAAGTCGTAGGTTATAGGTCGGAAATGACCTAAGTGATGTACAGTTTTGTGTCGCAAGTTGTAGCCTATAAATAGGCACGTTGGGTCATTTGTAACTCTTGGTTGATTTTGAATAAAAACTTTTGTTTGTTAGCTTTGTGCTTTCAATTAAATTGGTAGTTGAGTGTAATCTCCTATCTCCACTCTCGGTTAATCGAGTGCGCTCGATTCAACGATTGCTGAAGCCGATTCACGGTATCTAGTGCGCTAGATCAACATGCAAAGAATCGTAGATCTTTAAACACGGTATAGTGCGCTATCAACGTGTTTGGGATAGCTAAAATCCGGTATCATTCGATCAACGGATTTGGGCCATTCGGTATCTTTTATTCCATCGATTGCTACTTTCGTCGATTTATTCAATTTGTATTTCCGCTGCTGCATCACTTTTGCATTGATGCTGTAGTCTTGATTCACTGTTGTACTGGTTATCTGATTTTCTGGTTTGAGGCTATGGCTTCTTCAATATGGAATTTTGAACTTTGAATCACTTCATTCTTTTTCAAATGATTGTACTAACCAATTCCCTCTGTTTCACTATGATACTGGTTCATTCATAAGTCTGCATTATAGATGCATACATACATATGTATGTCTGTATGCATATATTGTTGAATTGTTGTTCTGAAGTCTAGTCATTTGTACAGTTTCACTTGTTTACTTGCTGTTGGATTGTTTTGATACTAGTTTTGCATTGACCATGTTCTCTGTAGCTTGATGCACTGTTGCATGCCTCCTCACTTGAACCTGTTTCAAAGCTTGGTCTTTGTATACTGGTCAAGTTCATTTGGTTTGTGGTTTTGCTTTCTTGACCTGTTGCATTTGCACTTCTATTTTGTATCATTGACCTTGATGTATATGCAGTCTTCATTATTCATGTATCTTCATTTCATATGCTTGTGCATTTTTGAACTGGTGCACTTGTGACCAATTTCCTGTAGTCTTTACTGTGTACACTTCTGTTGAGTACACCTCTGTTGCTACTGTGATCATTGGTTGAGTCTGAGTTGATGTACTTGACCATGTTGCTGTGTACATGCACATTTCATTGTTGCAGTGATTATTGAATTTTGGTCGAGGCCATTTGCACTTGTGTTGAATTTGATTTTGATTTGACCTTGTGTACTCGAGTTGGCGAGGCAGTGCACACGTGTATACGTGTGTACTGCAGCCACTCGTAATCACCTGTCCCTGAAATAAATACTGATATGCACAGATATTACACAATCAAAGATGATGACGATAACCCATATATCTGAGACAGCTTTAAAAATAAATTTTATATTTTTGCAAATCAAAATTGTTTCTTTTAAGATTACTGCTGTAGTTTTTAATTATACAGGTACACAGGAGACAAGACAAATACTGGAGCTGGACAATGCAGATGCAGAAGACTGAGTGTATGAGTGATGTAGTGAGGACAGAAATGTAACACTGAATTGTATGAATGAGAGTGAACTGTAAATATGAAATCAGTGTAATGTATGAAATTATGAAATGTAAAAAGCAGTGTATGAACTGAAAATTTTGTACTGAATAAAATATTCTATTGAATAAAATACTGATTGAATTTGTTAAATTTTGTGCAATAGTATTATTACTCAAAATGAATATTTATTCCTGTATGTGTATAATCTGCAAACACATCTATAATTCTATATATATTTTGTTATCATCAAACACTAAACACACATCAAACAGTTACAACCGCCCTATTCCTCCAAAACCACGAGATCTCCGATCTCCTCCACTACAGGATGTGGCAGGTATCAATGTCAATCAACCTAGGATAGAAGCAACAATGGTAGATGGCAGAGGTAACAAGACATGGTCACGTTCATGGGCTGCAATGGTCAAAGATTTTGTTCTAGATAAGGAAGAGGGCATCAAAGACTTGCAATTTTATAATCCAATAAACTGGGGAGGTCAAGTTAAAGGACAGTTTCCCATTTCAGTTGTTAACGCATCAAAGGAAAAATGGATGAATACCCTTGTCGTATATATTCTTGGAAGAAGACCTCTGTACTAGAACTTCAAAAGTTTTATAGACAAGATTTGGAACCAGTTGATGAATCTGATCTTTTTATAAGAGGAACGGTTTCATATTTATCAAGTTTTATAATTCTGCTGATTGTTCTAACGTTATTAAATCCGGCCATATACTATTGGCTCCATAATTCTGATCATCAAGAAATGAAAACCGGGTATGTTAATTACAAAGGATTATTTTTCTACTATACCCATATGGGTTCGTTTGAAAGATTTGAAAATAAACTTTTGGAATAATGATGGTATAAGTCGAATTTCTAGTTTACTTGGCTATCCTACTAAAATGAATCTAACAATTTCCATGAAAAGTAGATTGAATTACGCTCGGGTACTTATTAAAGTAAACGCTAAATTCAAATAAAGTATTCATGTAATTGTATAATGGAGAAACTGAGTGTACATAGATAAAATATGACCAAAAAACTAAAACAATAACGATTATAATTCTTTTGGTCATAATGAGTCTACATGTAGTATAGTCAAACAATGGCAGCCTAAAGAATAACACATAGTCAATGATGATGGTGAAATTACTACAACTCGATAAGTTCATGAGGATGCCACTACTCCTATTACACAAGCAGAATGCTTAGAGGATACAAATGTTACTATTGATAGTACCATGACTATATAGGAACCTAATGTTGCTAAATCCCCCAAGCATATGCCTCTTGTGGATCCATACATGCCTACATTGCATAATCCTTTCACCGTATTGGACAACTGACGACGCTGGCTCTACGACTTATTTTGGTCTTGCACATACACGAAGTATAGATGACAGTAACATGGATAAGACAACTGGAAAGAATGATGTACTATATAACACTACCCAAACTACTGATGCACACGCTAATTTATATGATATAGCCATTGTTGAGGATGTAGCTTCCTCCATGGATGAAGAAGATGCTATGATGATAACTCAAAAATAATTAAGACGTTGCTGGGAAAAGTTCATGAAATTAGTAATAAACCTTTAACAAAAGTTAATGTCTCCCCTATAGTTATGACGAACCCTCACTATTAGCAAAAGCATGCAAAAAATTAGAAACCTAATCTCCCTAACATTGCTCCTCCTAAAAGATCTATAAGGAGCAACTCTAAAGGTAATTCAATTTCATGTCATGGAATATTAGAAGTGTGAATACTGATGAGCAAATTAATCATGCATTCACACTTCTTACCGTCCATAAGCTCATCGTGCTAAGCTTGGTGGAAAATAAACTAACAATATAGAACTGCCAAAAATTCGATTACAACCATAATGGAAACTACTACATAATAATGAAGTGGGCAGTAAGGGTCGTATCCTGTGCTCATTAACGAATCAGTTTAGGATTATACTGTGTTTACTATACAACAACAACAACAAAGTTATTATTTCCAAACAAGTTGGGGTCAGTTAGAGATGAAACCCAAAATTAAATGATAAAGTTAATTTAAATGTTATAATAATAACAATAGCAATAATAAAATAAAGTCAACTAAGTAAATTAATAATAATAGTAACTAAGTAAAGTAAAAATAAAGATAAAAATTCATATATATATATATATATATAATAAAAAATAAAATAAATAAATGATGATAATAGTATAAATAATAATAATGGTGCTGATAGTAATATTGATCAAAGACCAAACGCTATGGTTTAGGCTTCCTTTCCCTAGTCCTATAATCTAAAACTTATAAAACTCATAGCTCATGGTTCTGGTACGTGAATCGCTAACTTCCACGCGCTCCTATTCCTTACCAGCTCTTTGAATATATTCTACTCCTTTAAGTTTTTTTACTACTTCCTCACATGTCAATCTTGATCGACCTCTACCTCTCTTTGAGCATACGACGCAGCCTATAATTCCAACGCGCACAGGTGCTTAAGGCCACCTTCGTTGGAGATGTCCAAACCATCTTAAGCGATGTTGAATTAGCTTCTCTTCAATTGGTGCTACTCCAAGTTTTTCACGTATATCATTATTTCTTATTCGGTCTCTTCTTGTATGACCGCAACTCCATCGCAGCATATGCATCTCCGCTACGCTTATCTTCTGGACTTGTTGGTTTTTAGTAGGCCAACATTCTGCAGCATACAACATCGCAGGTGTGATTGCCGTTCTGTAGAACTTTCCTTTATGCTTCCGTGGGACTTTCCTATCATAGAGAATGCCAGATGCTTATCGCCATTTCACCCATCCCGATCGAATTCTAAAACTAACATCTTTATCAATCTCACCATTACACTGCAACATTGATCCTAAATATCGAAAAGATTCCTTCTTAGGAACTATTTGTCCGGCCAGAGTGACATCTCCATCCTCTGACCTGACACCGCTAAACTCATACTTCATATACTCTGTTTTAGTTCTGCTGAGCCTAAATCCCTTTGATTCTAAAGTCTGTCTCTATAGCTCAAGTTGTCCATCAACCCCAATCCTACTTTCATCAATTAACACAACATCGTCAACAATAACATGCACCAAGGAATCTCCTCTTGTATACCATTTGTAACCTCATCCATCACTAGGGAAAAAATGTAGGGGCTCAAAACTGACCCTTGATGTAATCCTATATTAATGGAAGAGTCATTAGTTATACCATCGCATGCTCTGACACTAGTCACAACATCATCGTACATATTTTTGATAATGGTAATATACTTTGTTGGGACTCTCTTCTTTTCCAGAGCCCACCACATCACCTTTCACGGTACTTTTCCATAAGCTTTCTCCAAATCGATAAATACCATACGTAGATCCTTTTTTTGCTCCTTAAACCTCTCCATAAGTTGTCTTATCAAGAAAATCGCCTCTGTGGTCGATCTCCCAGGCATGAAGCCAAATTGGTTTTTTGAAACGATTGTCATTTTTCTTAAT
This sequence comes from Allium fistulosum, assembly GCA_030737815.1. Classification (NCBI taxonomy): domain Eukaryota; kingdom Viridiplantae; phylum Streptophyta; class Magnoliopsida; order Asparagales; family Amaryllidaceae; genus Allium; species Allium fistulosum. Next base: position 44,234,107 of record CM060905.1, on the reverse strand, counting down.
CAATGTTCAATGACTGTCTCCCAAAGCTTCATCGTATTGACAGAGAGTATGCCCATATCCGATCCTGGTCTTTTTAACAACCAAACGTTATTATAACACCGTGGTCATTTCAAAATAGTTTGTACTACAAAAACCCAAAATATCATTTTCATTTCAAAAACCAAATCAATACGGTATTATTTCCATTTCAAATATATCCATTTCCAAAAATCATATCACTTTCCAAAGTTATAACACTTTCGAAATCATAGTCTTTTAAAATCAAAATACTTTGGAAATCACAGCTTTGAAATCATAACATTTTGGAAATCATAACCCTTTGAAATTATAGCATTTTGGAAATCGTAACACTTTCCTCTTAAACAGTTTAGTTATTAAAATTAGTATATATAATAAAATAGTTTATATGAATAGTTATACGTTAAAATAGTTTTAAAATAAAAATAGTTTATATAAATAGTTATAAGTTAAAATAGTTTATAATAAAATAGTTTATATTGAAAATGATTTATATTTAAATAGTTTATATTAAAATAAATTATAAAATAATATAAAATAGTTTTAAATATAATTTAAAATACTTTATATAATAAAATAGTTTCCTCAAATTCCACAAATCGATTCAACTCAACTCGAATTCCAAAATTCAAATTTAATCAAATCTCAAATCATCAATTTCAATTCAATTCAGTTCTAAATAAACCATTTCAAATACATATTTGAACCATAAAATAAGTCATTCAAATTTCAATATATATCAAAGTCAATATATTCAACATTTCAAAACTAAATTCGATAATTTTATATATATATATATATATATATCAAATTCACTTTACTATTATTAGTTTTGAATTATTTACTTAATCATTCCAATAATATCTAAATACGGCTTCAATTTATAAATTTCAATAAACAAAATATCCCATTTAAATTTATATAAATTTGAATTATCCATTTAAGTCACTTTTAATCAAATTCAAGTTATAAAATCATAGCTTTAAAATTTCAAATTTAATAAATTTCAAATCAAACTTATTTAAGTAAAATCCTTAAATAATATAATTTCAAATCAATTTCAAATCATTATAAACTCTATATTTGAAAATATAGATATTAAATAAATACTTAAACGTATTATTTATCAACTTTATTAAATCGACTTTAATAAATCTTTAAACTCAATATTGATTAAAACTATATATTTCTTTTCAAAACCATAGAAATCATTTTAAAAATATTTATATATAGACCAACGGTGTCTGTATATAATTTTCTACCCTATGGTCAAGTGATACGGATATTTATCATTTCAATCCGAAATTTAAATATATACGGGTATATATCTTTTCAACCCGCAATCCCAAATTCAATTAAATGAAAATCGCTTGGGTTTATCATTTCAACCCATAACGATTTTCTTCTATTTTACAAGATCGTTCGGGTATGTATCATTTCAACCCATAGTGAATTCTATACTAACAGGGAACTTGCAGAGTGATAACAGGTATGATAATAATATAACATGTATAAATCATCAATATACATAACAGATAATGGTGTCAGATGTCACAGGTGAACAGATACAGATAATAGCATATATAACAATGTAAATAACTAACATCAGCATATTTCAATTGACGTTTCAATTGAAATCAAATTTAATAAATATAAGAACATTAATCGTGAGTGATTGCTTACCTTTTAAGACTAGAGATGATTCGACAAAGAAATGAGCTACGAGTTCCAAAACAACGCTAGATGGACACGATTCGACGAACAAAGCTGATAGATAAGAAGTCGATAAAATCAAATCAGAACGGGATCGATGAAGAATAATTGGTGTGAATTGATATAAAATTGTATCATGTTCTAGTTTCAAATACATATTGATAATATATATATATATACACACACACACACACACATGTGTTTCAAAAATCATTGTTTACATTAAAACTCAAATATTAAAGTCAGACATAAATATATATAAAGTAAATTTTGTTCAGAACCCAACATCAGATTTTCAAAACAAACATGCCAAACATTATATATATTTCCTTTCTATAAAAAAGAGCAAAACAGATAGAGACAAAAATGCTACTCTTAGAATAGAGTATACAACATACATTTAAATATGAAGCTAGTACATATTTAAAGATATGGACGTAACTTTAAGTATATATTATTCTTTAAAAACACTATTTAAAAATCCATACCCTTTTATATTTTAAACAATACTTAACAAAAATGAAAATTATATATATATGTAAGCTTTGTATAACCAAATTTTATATAAAAGTATATATATACCTACTCTAACAAAATATGCAGACTAAAAACAGAGCACACAAGAAATATGAATACAACATATATACTATATGTATACAAAACAAATCTATACCATATGTAGACCCACACTTAATATATAAACACGACTTATAAAAAAAATCAACATATTATTACTAAAATATAAATGCACAGTCTTCATGCGAATACAAATATATTCTATATAAACTGTAATATAAACCTTTAAATATTATAACTACATATACAAAAATAAAATGGAACTGTTATATATATATATATATAGTAACAACCTATGCAGACTATACATAGCACAATATTAATGAAAACATATAACATGCGTATTGTAACAACTTATATAACGAATGCTTAACTACAAACTTGATAAATATATATACAAACTAAAGTGTGCATAGTCAACTGTGTATAAAATTTATATACTAACAAAATCAAATAACCCATAATATGTAAATGAATAAATACATACGACATTGCAAATTATTATATATATATATATATACAAACTATATATATTTACCAAAGAACAATCACGAAGGTATATACCTTGCTGAAATTTTTTGCCTGGCTGAAGTTGATGAATGGAACTGTCTTGCGTGGAAGGAGTGGGCGACCATATGAAAGCATGTGGGAGAGAGAGGAGATGCTCGGGTTCGTGCTCGGCCTGATAGCGACATGGAGAAACAAGGTTGTGCTAACGTGGAGAGAGATGCAACAGTTTGGAACGAAGGCAGCTTGCATGGGTGAACGCCATGAAGAGAAAGTAGAGAAGCAAAGGGTGGAAGACTGGAATGTGAAGGAGACAGCAACCATTCTTTTGGTTATATGCAGATCGCATAAATATTTTATCTTTCTCCTTTTTTTCTGAGGCAGAACAAAATAAAAGGAAGGGAAGAGATTAAAGTATATGAACCGAACAAAAATGAGTTTTATTTTCTTTTCAACAGAAAATGAATGCCAACGATAGAAAAAAAAAATGAACAGTCGAATTTTAATATTCACACTAATGTAAAGTGGAAAGGTCATACGTTGATTCAGAGAATAAAAATTAGAGCAATAAATATTTGTGTGTGAAGCACGTTTTAATATTTGAAACAGAAGGAAAGTGAAAGTTAAAAAATGGTACCGTTACGGCCGACCGTTATCAACATTTCCGTCGCGTATCGGACCTCAAAATACAGAAATAAATATACCGCAGAGATCAGCATGAAGAGACGATCAAAACGTATACAAATATCAGTGGTACGATCATTTTATCAAAAGTCGATAATCGATACCAATAAATGCTGTTATTCCGTACGGAAAAATCCAAACGGAGCTAGAAACGTCCAAAATTTGCGAAACGAATTACGCATCTTATTCAGAGTGTTCTAAATAAATTTTCTCATGTTGACATATTTAGGTTTCGGAACACTTTTAAATTCATCAATTTTAACTGATATAAATTGAAATAAAATTACACTAGAAAATAAAATTTCAAATTTTCTGATGAAAATTCACCAGTTGCTATGTTTAATTAGACGTATTCCAAATATTAAATTTAAATTTCAAAATTTTATTGTTTAAAGTTTCACAAAAATTTCAATTAAATATATAAATAAACAAATAAAATTATCAAAAATTTACGGGTCGTTACACTAAATTCGATGAAGCTCCATAACATATTCAAGACACCACTTCCACTCACCAACAAGCTATTGAACCATTACGGCAATACAAACCTCTCATAACAACCTCCTCCTGTCACAACAAAATCAATAATCGAAATCTAGACCACTCTACAATACCATGGCTCTTCCCTTGAACACATCATAAAAAGCCTAGCTGAAATACAGCAAAACTCTCCTCCATGTCCACATCTCCTTCGCCATCATCAATAACCTCATCACAGCCGAATTCTCACACAAACCTCCAACCACCATTACCCCCGACTCCTACTACTACCCTCACAAGACCACCTAAATGCGGGCTAACAACATTCGATGGCTCAAATCCTTTTGATTGGATATTCAAAGCCGAGTGTTTTTCTCTTATCATGCTATACCCGAAGAACAACGGATAGATCTCGCGAGTTTTCACATAATCGAAAAAGTGTTAACTTGGTTTCAATGGATGTATAGGAACCAACAACTTTCATCATGACAATCACTAACCAAGGCGTTAGAACAACGCTTCGGCCCCTCATCATTCACCAATCCTTAAGCAGCTCTATTCAAACTCCAACAAACCTCTTCCGTCGAGCAATACCAATAAACCTTCGAAACAACCGGCAACCGTATAACAAACTTACCCCATGATGCCTTGTTAAAATGTTTCATTTTTTGGCTGAAACCATCCATCAAAAATGAATTTCTACTCCTTAAACCAACCACCTTAACCGATGCAATTAATATGGCGAAACTGGTAGAAAATAAACAAGCTAAATCTCGCCCGTATTATAGACGCACCTCTCCCTACAAACAACCCACAAATCCAGTATCAAATAATTCAGCACCGTCCCAAAACTCCTCGTCCTCAAATTCACCATACCGAATAAAGCGATTAACTCAAGCAAAACAAGATCAACACCGAGCCAAGGAGCTTTTATTTAACTACAACGAATGATATCATCCCAAACACCAATGCTCCGTCAAACATATTCTATTGCTGCTCCTCGATGAACCACCAGATCCAGATCCACCTTTAATCGACCTCTCTGACCCCCACTCAAATCCTAAATGATGACCAACTAGAGATCTCCTTCCATGCTCTAGTTGGCTCCTCCAATCCAACAGCTCTTCAAGTGTAAGCATACATCAACAACCAACCAATATCTATGCTAGTTGACACCGAAAGCACGCACAACTATCTGCATCCGCGTGCTGCTCAATTTGTTGACCTTAGCCCAAATCGTCACTCCAATTTTACTATCACTGTAGGGAATTTACAGAGCCTGGAAACTTGTAAAAATGTATTGGTAACAATTCAGGAGAAGGAATTTTTAATTGATTTCCACCTGTTGAAAATTGTAGGAGAAGATGGTGTGTTAGGAATTCATTGGCTACATACGTTTGGGCCAGTAACTACTGACCATGCTAATTTGACCATATCCTTCAACTACAATAACGAACCTATTTCCTAACAAGGCCTAAACATATCCTTGAGCCCAAAAGAGATATCACTTAATCAATTACAAAGGCTGTATCAAACTAAATTTGTTGCCTGGTACTTTCATTTACTATCCATTTCTGGCTCAATTGTAGATAGCCCAACTTAAGAATACCCTGCTCCACTTCAACAGCTATTGAATCAATATTCTACCATTTTTGATACACTTATTGATCTACCACAACATCGTACCCTTGACTATCATATAAACCTTCAACCTAACACATCTCCTGTGAATGTTTGACCATACCACTATCCATATTTTCAAAAAAAACGAGCTAGAGAAACAAATCCAAGAAATGCTACGCTCCAACATTATTTGACCTTCTACAAGCCCATTCTCATCGCCGGTTTTGTTAGTCAAGAAGAAGGATGGATCAAGGAGATTTTGTATCGATTATAGAGCACTTGGTGCTATTACTATCAAGGATAAATTTCTCATACCAACAGTTGACGAGCTATTGGATGAATTACATGGTTCAAATATCTTCTTCAAGCTAGATTTACGAAGCGGCTACCATCAAATTCATGTGCATCCATCGGATATTCCAAAAATCGTAGTTTGAATACATGATGGTAAATATGAATTTTTAGTTATGCCATTTGACTTAACTAATGCCACATCAACTTTTCAAGCCACCATGAACGACATATTCCATCCATATCTTTGGAAATTTCTCCTAGTATTTTTTGATGATATATTAGTCTATAGGGACACATGTTCCTCTCACTTATCACATTTGCAAATTACTTTAGATCTTTTATCCCATCGTAATTTTTTTGTAAGTATTTCAAAATGTGAGTTTGGACTAACTTGTATTAGTTATTTGGGCCATATTATTTAAAGGAATGGGGTTTAAATGGACCTAGAAAAAATACAAAGCATGCTTGAATAGCCTAAGCTTACATTGGTTACAGCAATCAGAGGCTTCTTGGGCCCAACTGACTATTGTAGGTGCTTCATTCAAAATTATGCAGCAATCGCCAATCCACTGTCAGACCTTCTCAAAAAAGATGTAGCTAGATTGACAGATGCTGCTAGATGGACAGGCCTTCTTTGCATTGAAAAATGTGATGACACGTGCCCCCATTTTACATCTTCTTGATTTCACGAAACCCTTTGAACTTCATGCTGATGCCTCCGGCACTGCAATTGCGCTGTCCTCTTTCAAAACAACCACCCAATTGCATACCATAGTCAAAGACTACCATCTCTCCTTCAGAAAAGTTCTACCTATTCTCGAGAAATGTTCGCTATTATTTCTGCTGTACAGCGATGGCGCCACTATTTACTGGGTCGTCGATTCATCGTTTTCATTGATCGCCAGAGTTTAGGTCAACTCACGACACAAACAATCTGGACGCCAGAACAGCACAAGTGGTTAGTAAAGTTATCGGGCTTCGACTTTGTTATTAAATATATTAATATATGCCGGACTCGCAAAATAGGGTGGCGGACGCGCAGTCTCGGCGGTTCGATGATGCTCTGATGGCAGTAGTTTCAAGCCTAGTCTATCATATTGCAGACGAAATCCAAGCAGCAGCGCTGCTTGACCCTGAATTTCAGCAACTACTACAACAGGTCAAGTCAGGCTCATCTCCTTCCAATAAACTAAAATTGCGAAATAATTTACTATGTTGGGAAAAACGTTTGTATATCCCAAACAGTGAGCACTGCAGAAAAAAATTATTAGAGATTTCCATAGTTCAAAAGCAGAGGGTCGCTATGGTACTAAAGCTACAATTGCTAGAATTACCAGTAAATTCTATTGGCAAAAGCTTGCTCAAACTGTCAAAGAATTTGTCCCAATTGTTCTACGTGCATTCAATGTAAGTCAGAGACATCACCTCCTAAAGGGCTGCTGCAACCGCCGCCGATACCAACTCAAATATGGAATGATATATCAATAGATTTCATTATGCATCTTCCTATTTCGGGGAAAAACTTGTATTTGGGTTATAGTGGACGGTTTGTCAAAGTATGCACATTTAAGCGCCCTCCCTCCCTCCGTGTCAGCAACTCAACTTGCTACTCACTTTAATCAAGAATATGTAAGATTACATGGATTTCCACTCATCATTGTTTGCAATTGGGACTGTCTTTCCTTAAGCAAATTTTGGAATGAATTGTTTCATATTCATAGGACAGAGCTACGAATGAGTAGGGCATATCATCCACAAACGAATGGTCAAACGGAGGTTGTCAATCGATGCTTTGAAAACGTATCTTAGAGCTGTAGTTGGCGACATGCCAAACCAATGGATATAATGCCTACCTTGGACTTAGTGGTGGTACAATACCAGCAACTCTTCCCAATTATATCATGGATCATCAAGCACACTAGAGATTGAAAAGATTTGAGAAAAATGTAAAAGCTATATTTCTTCAATTAGAATACAAAATGAAAGATAGTTTACAATACAGCTTTGTACACATATTTATACAGAATTGTGATAAGCCTGTTGGGCCAGATACAAAACGCAGCCCACTTGACTAAGTTATAGAAAGAATGAATACGGGTCTGACTACATTCATTTACATTCCCCCTCAAACCTAGCTCTTCTGCTAGGGTTTGCGTCTTCCTTTGAGAATGAGGGCCGCCACAGAGAGAAGCTTAAAATAGCTTAGATCTGATGTAAAGTTGTGATCTTTAAGACTTTGCTTGATTAACGCCAGAGAAACTCAGAGGGCACAAGTGTATTTCATGAGATTAACTTGTGGAATACACTTGTTGTCTTCAGAAAAGAGGATAAACAGAATGGCTTCAAGCTTCTAAGCAAACTAGATCAGAGAGAGATTGATGTGCTGCTAACAAATCAGAGATGGAGATTTGATTTTAGGATGCGAGAGCAGAGGATGAAAAGTATGAATCAATTTCCTGCTTGCTGCTCTCTATAGCTCAGGGTTGAGGAAGCATCATCCTTTGGCTGACTTTCGAGATCTGTGACTCTAAGTTTTTCTCTGAAGTGAGTAAAATTCAGCTTTGACAGAGGTTTAGTTAGAATATCGGCAACTTGGTAAGTGGCAGGTATGTGATTAATGTTTAACTTTCCCTTGGCAACTTGCTCACGAACGAAATACAGATCTAGTTCCATATGTTTTGTTCTGGAATGTAGAACTGGGTTGGTAGTGAGCGAGACAGTACTGAGGTTATCACACCATAAAGTTGTCTTGCTTTCAGTCTTAACTTGTAATTCATTTAATAGTGATTCTATCCACATTATTTCTGCCACTGCATTAGCCACACTCCTGTATTCTGCTTCTGTACTTGATCTGGACACAGTTGTCTGTTTTTTTGAGCACCATGAAACTGGGTTTTTGCCTAAGAAAATGCAGTAGCCACTTGTTGATTTTCTGTCATTTATATCACTTGCCCAGTCTGCATCTGCATAACCCGTAATATTAATTGTTTTACATGCTTCCATAGTTAGTCCATGATTCAATGTTCCTTTAAGATATCTTAGTATTCTTTTAACTGCTCTCCAGTGCTCATCTGTTGGACATTGCATGAATTGACTAACTTTATTTACACTGAAAGAAATTTCTGGTCTAGTGATTGTTGCATATTGAAGAGCACCTACAATGCTTCTGTATTGACTGTCATTTGTGATCATTTCACCTTTAGTCTTTGAAAGATGAACATTTGTTATCATGGGTGTTGAAATAGGATTTGATTGATCCATCTTTGCTTTTATGAGGATTTCACTGATATATTTCTTCTGACTGAGATGAATTGAAGATCTTGAGAGTCTTCTCACTTCAATTCCTAAAAAATAGCTTAGGCTTCCAAGGTCTTTGATTGAGAATTCTTTATTAAGATGTTGAATAAGATTGTTGATCTCTAGATTGTCACTTCCTGTAACAATAAAATCATCGACGTAAATTAGTATGTAAGTAATAGCATCAGAATTAAACTTAGTAAAGAGGGAGTTGTCTGATTTTGTGCAGTTGTAGCCCAGTCTGGTTAAGGTTGTCTTTAATTTCTCAAACCAGACTCTTGGTGCTTGCTTGAGACCATAGATTGCCTTATTCAGTTTGCATACTAGTCTCTCATTTCCATTTTGTGTGAATCCAAGAGGTTGTTCCATGTAGACCTCCTCCTGCAAAACACCATTTAAGAATGCATTATTAACATCTAATTGTTTTATGGTCCAATTTCTACATAAGGCAATGCTGACAACAATTCTGATGGTAGAGGGTTTCACAACAGGAGAGAATGTTTCAGTAAAATCGAAACCGTTCTGTTGTGAATATCCCTTTGCTACTAGCCTTGCCTTATATTTAGAAATTGATCCATCAGCATTTCTTTTTAACTTGTAAGTCCATTTACACCCCACTATATTCTTATGAGGAGGTTGAGGAACAAGATCCCAAGTCTTGTTTTTCATTAGGGCATCATATTCCTCATTCATGGCTGTTTTCCATTTGTTATTTTGTATGGCCTGACTGTATGTACTTGGTTCTTCATTCTCTAGAACTAAATTGTATAGTTTTGGTTTGAATATACCACTTTTTTCCCTTGTAATCATATGATGACCAGTTGCTACAGGATTATGCTGATGATCATTGTTATCCATTTCAGTCTCCTGTGACTCATTAGATGATTATGAATCATCTAATGTGTGACTTGAGTCTTGCTGCATTTGATTGTCTGGTTGATGCATTTGAGATGATGTACTGGATGGTTCGATTTGTCCATGACCTGGTTCAGAAGTGATCATTGTGTGTTGTGGACTCTCATGATCTTGAGCCCTCTTTGTAGAGATGTGAGCTACCTTATCAGTTATTGCAGGTATGAATGCTAAAGGGTACTTAGTGTTGTGAATCTTTTCAGAAGTTTTAATATCTGAATTGCTAAAAGGGAATACTTGCTCATTAAACACAACATGTCTGGATATAAATATTCTCCCATTACTAGATAAACATCTATAACCCTTTTGATTTGTAGCATAACCTAGAAAGGTGCATGGAGATGATCTGTAGCTTAGTTTGTGAGAATTATATGGTCTAAGATGGGGAAAACATAGACAACCAAATACCCTTAAACTGTGATAGTCAGGCTTGATATTATAAAGTATTTCTAATGGACTTTTTAATTTTAGAATCCTTGTGGGTAACCTATTTATTAGAAAGACAACAGTGGCAAATGCATCAGGCCAGAACTTGAGTGGTAATGATGCATTTGCTAGCAATGTTAACCCGGTCTCCACAATGTGTCTATGTCTTCTTTCGACAAGACCATTTTGTTCAGATGTATAAGGACAAGTTGTCCTATGTATGATACCTTTCTCTTGAAAGTATTCCTTAAGAGGAGAGTATTCTGTTCCATTGTCTGTCTGTAGAATTTTTAGCTGACAGTTAGTCTGCTTTTCTGCCTGCACTATAAATTGTTTAACTGCATAACAAGTATCAGATTTTGCTTTCAAAAAATATATCCACACATGTCTTGAATATGCATCAACAAAGGAGATGTAATATTTGTACCCATAGTCTGTTGATATGGGTGCTGGACCCCATAAGTCAGTTGCAACAAGTTCTAAAGGATTGCTGTAACTGGTTTTAGAGTCTATGAATGGTAGTTTATGACTTTTACCCATATGACAATAAGTACAAATGTATGGAGATGAAATATTGTTAAAAGAAATATTATTATCATTCAATACTTGTTTAACAATATTTACATGAGGATGTCCAAGCTTACAGTGCCAAATGTCAAAATTCTTACAGTTATTCATAGTTTTGATTTCAGACATATTACACCATTTTTCTTTACATCCAGATGTTCTTGAATTATCAACTTTGAAAGTATACAGTCCCTTAATTTCTCTACCCTGTAAGAGAATATCTTTAGTTAGAATGTCTCTAACTAGACAATAATTTGGAAAGAATTCAAAGAATACATTGTTATCTTTGGCAAATTGTGATACGCTTAATAAATTTTTCTTGACAGAGGGTACTCTTAATAAATTATGCAAGTATAACTGCTTTTTTCCAGTTATACAAGCACTTCCAGAATGTGAAATTTTTACAGACTCACCATTCCCCATAAGTAAAGATTGCGTACCTTTGTATTCTTTGTTGCCAAGATTCAAGTTTGCCAAGTTGTTAGTGACATGATTTGTAGCACCTGAGTCAGGGTACCAGCTGCTATCATTGATGTCTTCAACTCTTGCATTGTCATTATTGCTGCAGTCATTTTGACCTTTTATTTCTTGTTGAGTACTTATCATGTTTGCACTGGGATTATGATTTCTATCCCTGTTGTTGTTCTGTTGAGATGGAGTGTAGTTGCTATCAAATCTGAAGTAACACTTGCTGGCAATGTGACCAATTCTCTCACAGATCTGACATCTAGGTCTGTTGTTCCCACTATTGTTGGGCCATCTGCCACCTCTTCCTCGTGATCTAGAGGACTGACCACCTCTCTGGTTGATATACTGTTGACTTCTGTTGCCAGGAGCCTTTTCTTGATTTCTGGTTTTGTTGTTTGAGATGAAATTTAGAGACATATCTGGCGTAGATGATTTCTTTAGATCCAATCTGCCTTCATGAGCTAATAGGGTAGAATGAACATACTGAATTGTGGGTAGAATTTTCTTAGATGATATGACTGCTACAACTGATTCATATTCATCATCTAATCCTCCAAGAATTGACAAAATATGCTCAGTGTCACTCACCTTGTGTCCTGCAGAGGACAAGTGATCACATAGGGTTTTAACCTTTACAAGATAGTCTCTCATTGACTGATTTTCCTTTTTGACATTCTGTAATTGTCTTTTGTAGTACATAATCTTGGCTGCAGATTGAGTGCTAAAGATCTGTTCTATTGTGGACCAGATTTCGTGGGAGGAATTGCACCCAATTATCTGAGGAAGTAAATTAGCACTTATTGATGATATTAGCCAAGAACTGACTAGACTATCTTGTCGTTGATGTATTGTAAATTCTTGATTGCTGATTAACTTTCCATCCTTGTCTGCAGTGTATTTTGGTGGTGTGATTATAGTGCCTTGGATATATTGTTCCAGTCCATATGCTTTGATTGCTGTTTCAACTTGAAACTTCCAAAGCAAGAAGTTGTTCTCATCCAATTGGATTGACAGCAGTTGGCTTTGAGGTTTGACAATCTCCTTCAGGAGTTCTTCAGTTGGATTGAATCTGGTGCTGGTGTTGGTACTGGAGGAGGCAGAGACATCTTGATCTCCTTCAGCCATTGATTCAGAAAACAAGAAAATGCTTTACAGATACAGAAAAGATAAACTGAGCAGCCGGGAGAGTTCTTGAACTCCTTGGCGAGGCACAGCAGAAGCTTTGGTTCGGAAAGAAGTTGAGTGACAGGGATGATGAGAAACATTATGTTTCTCAAATGATTCAAAAAGACAGGAACCACTATTCACTCTTGATATGATGAAATTATATCTGATCTTGATTGAATACAGAGGGGAAACAGAAAAAGATGATGAGAATCTGTTTGATTCTTAGATGATTCAAAAATGCAGCCTGATCTTGATATGATGATCTTTAAACTGATCTTGATCAATGGCATGGCATTTTGCTGTTAGGCTTTGAAATGCTCTGATACCATGAAAAGATTTGAGAAAAATGTAAAAGCTATATTTCTTCAATTAGAATACAAAATGAAAGATAGTTTACAATACAGCTTTGTACACATATTTATACAGAATTGTGATAAGCCTGTTGGGCCAGATACAAAACGCAGCCCACTTGACTAAGTTATAGAAAGAATGAATACGGGTCTGACTACATTCATTTACAGAGATAGATAAATGGCCTTATCATGAGAGCAACTCCTAGAAATTGTGAAATGCAACTTGCAAAGAGCACAACTAAGAATGAAAGTGTTGAATATTTTTAGGAGAAAGAGGGAGAGAATATAAGAAAGATGAGTTTTTTTTATTTTATTGTAGAAAACTTTTCTTTATTAATGATTTATTTCTTGCTTGATACAAAATGAGGGGAGAGCTCCTTTACTTACATGACTCAATAGAACATTCTAGATATAGAATACTGTAGAAACATGACTCATTTGACATCTCTAGAAATGACTCTTTAGGCAACTCCTCATTATTCTCTTCTTCTTCTCAATAGAATTCTTTATCTGCTTATCAGTTTATTCCTCTGTCATGTAAGTTAGAATTATTACTATTTTTCTGAAAAAGCTTTTGATATTTTGTATTTAGACAACTGAAAGGCAATGTTTAGAAAGGAGAAGCATTTGGAGAATGGAAAGGAAAAAAGTTGATGAAGAAATTATTTATAAAATAGAAATTCATGCAAACATGATTTGCTCCGTCCTGAGGGAATTGCACACTGTCTTCGTATATTTTATATTTTTTTGTTTCATATTTGTATGTATAAATTGATGTTTGTTGCATATTTTAAAGCTAGACCTGGGGTAATATGGCAAAATGTTCAGAATTCATAAAGATTGGTTGCATATTTAGACATCATTCTGTGTGTGATGTGTGAGTAGCATGGCTTCCTATAATAACTTGGTGGAACTTGTCAAAACGTTGGTTGCAGTTTTAGACACGACTGTGCGTTGGGTATTGGAAATAATATGGCTTCCTATGATAAACATGGTTCATAACATATATTTAGTAATAGCTGTAATGTGATAATTATTATGCCATGTATAGAATATTGTTGCTATATTAAGCTGGGAAAATGGACATACCCGTTTGTTACATGACAATATAGTAATATCTTGTTCCTTGATTTCAAAAAATTGTTTCTTTTTTTCTCGTCAACCGCAATATGAATGATTTGGCATGTTTCGTTATATATACGTAATTTACTTTTTGTACGATCTCAATATGATTTGGCATCGCCTTTAGGTGAAGCCTGAGGTTGGACCCGCTAGGGTTGGGGCCGGAGTCAAATGGGACTTCAATCACAAAAGTATTAATCTGGTGCATAATTACCTTTTCTTATGTCAAAATTCGACCTGCAAATTTCTACCAAATTAGATGATGCTTTGTTTGTGTTCTCCTTGTTTTGGTTTAGGCAGTGGATTTGAACACACGATGTCCATCTATTTTTGTACAACTAGTCCGAACTCATACCACACGGTGTTCATGTTCACGTCGGCTAAATGTCCATCGGATTAGAAAATAACCGATTGATTTTATAATAAAAGTGATCGCAAGCGCACGGTATATAATGATGGTACGTGGCGAGTACGGGTCGATCCGCGGGGAACTGTTTAGATTTTTAAAATTCTTTCCAACAAAATTAACCAAAGTTGAAGTGGTGTTAAGCTAGAAAATGAGAAAACTAACAAACTAGCAAAAAAAAAATGGTAAAAATATGAGAGTTGGAAGACAACTTAGAGATAAATCCACTCTCCAAATTACATAGTTCAACAAAATATAAAATTATGTTCTTTTTTTTATTCGGTGAATTTAATTGATGTGTTTATCATAAACATGACCTAATTGTGCTATTAGTTAGCTCAACATAAACCATTAAACTATAACACACCGTTTAAACACTTACTAACTCTTATGAAAAATAACAACAAGTTGAAAATAAAATCTATTTTAAGCATGACCTATTAACTATTAATTAGAAATATAGACCATCAAATTATGATTTAATTTCACTTTATTGTCATAATCATATTTAGATGAAGAGGCAATTTGTGAATAATGTATTTAAGCATAGCATATTTGTTATAAACAACATAGACTATCAAATTCAACATGAAACACTAAATCACATAAAAATCTATTTTTCCATTAAGCACAAAAGGAGATCATTACTTATCAAATTATGTTAAATCTACATAATTAGAGAGCTTTATTACCCATAAATTGAAGGGGTTTAGCCTCTCATATTTGTTATCATACCAACAAATATAGACTGCAACATGAAACAAGAACAATAAGAAAATGCAAGCTAAAGAAAAAGAGAGCTAATCTAATTACATGAAATAAAATCTACATTGCTAGCATGAAAGAAAAGAAGCAACTATAAAAAAATTGCGGTTTACCTACGCCAAAATGGCGTAGGCGGGGCGTAGGTAAATGCATTAACTACGTAACCCTTACGCCAATTTTGGCGTGGGTAAAACTTGCGTAGCTAATAAAATACCTACGCTTTACCTACGCCATCCGTTGGGTTGTTTCCTACGTCTTTCATACGCCATGATTTTTCTACGTCTTTCCTACGCCTCATTATTCCTACGATTTTGCTACGACATTTTTACTTCTTTCGTTACCCACGTCTTTCCTACATCATCTGTTTACCTACGGCTTCCCTACACCTTATTTCCCTCCGCTTTCGCTACGCCATTCTTACATATTACATTTCCTACGTTTTATCTACGTCATTCATTCATCTACGGCTGCATCAATATTCCCTTTACCTATGTCTTTTCTAAAGCAATTTTGATATATTACTATTGTGTTTCATTTCACCATATTAAATAGAAACTAAAACCAACTTGTTACACATATATACACATTCCAACAAAAAGATTAACATCAAATCATTCATCTTTAATTCAAAAAACAAATATCTCATTCATATTACAAAGTCAAACAATATTAATCAAGTCTTTATATGTCAAAAAAATACGATAATATATTCATGATACATGACATCATACAGTTACAATTAAAAATAAAAAAACCCTCATCCCTCACGAGATCATTCAACTCCCCATCAAATTGTCATTGAAGAACCTCAATGAATTGTTCATACTGCATCTTTAGCATTTGAATCTTCCTTTCTTGACGCTCCACTTTTTCCTCTAGTTTGGCTTAGTCCGTACTTCTCCCTTATTGATGCTATAAGTGGCGTCTTTGTATTTCTGCTTTATTGTTTCTTCAATAATTTAGATAACCAACTAGATTATAACAATATTTATTTTATGTACTTTTTATTGTTTACCTGATATTCCAATATTACTGCACAATGAAACTACAGAAGAAATAAGAGTACAATATGAAGACATTACTCCCTCTTGCTCGATATGTCAGATTTTTGAACATAATGATACTTCACATGCTAATCAAACACGGCCCAGGTCAATAATAAATACAAAAAAGAAAAACAGACCTGAATGAAAGCGATGGCAGCAATGGCAACGTCGAACCATCATCGCTTGCCATAATCAACGGTTTAATTTACAGTGTGCAACTGAGTGCGTATAAACAACATTAACAGTAGATCATCAATAATCACCCATCACTAAATGCAAGGGAAGTGTACCATCATCACTTGCCATAATGTCGAACCATAACTGCAATTATTATATATAATTAGATTTTCAATCATCCTATGTCTCCAGCGTTTAATGATCATTACCTATAGCTGGTTACAATGTCTTCTATATACTTTTTTTAACTTAATCCTTCGTTTGTGCATGTTAACTTCGGGTTCTTTAAGATTTTAAACTTTGTTTCATGTTTTTTTTACATTAGTTTAGTATAAGAAGTATTCCTCTTCTAACTCCTTTTCGAGGTGGAAGAGACAGTTTAGGGCATGTTTTTGTCACCACTTAGAGCTTTGTTGTAATCATTCTAATCAAGGAATGGTTTGGGTATGTTAAAAATATATATATATATATATATATATATATATATATATTAACTTGAATAATGGTTAGGAGAACCATAGTTTGGAACTGCCTCAATGATCACTTTTTTGGTGTAGTGAGCATTAGACGAATTAGCATAAAAGAATTGTAAAATTAATTTTAATTACCACTACACAGCCTAAAAAACAAACTGACTAATATTATTCTTAAATGCTACTAAAAATCAGAAGTCGCATGCAATTTTTTAGTTTAGTATTTTTGTCCGTGTTATTTAGTTAAATATTTGACTATTATTGGAAGTCTTAAGATATATTTGTACAAAAATTTCAGTTACGTAGAATCATCCACATCTATATAGTTGATCAGACCAGTACACTTCTACTGGTGACGTATGCCTTCCAACTATCATTCTTTTACCGCATATTTACTGATTCAGGGCCGTGTTATTTTAGTGTGGTTCTGTTACTCCAGGAATCATAATAAAAGAGTCACACAACAGGCTGATTCAAAATGTAAATTTATAACCTTGGTTTTGACATCATTAAGTCCCCATTCAATCTAAATTGATAACTTTCATTTTCTTGGCAATGTATTTGAAAGGGTTTAATCACATGTATTAATAGAAATCATATGTATTGGCAATGTATAATCAATTATCGTATTACATTCCATGTGTATTACATTACTAGCCATTTTAGTTTTCTACAGTCATCTTTGAAATATATTTTAGAAATAGGTAAAATTGAACTCTAAATTTTTTTCTGATTTTAAACACTTACCGATTATATTTTGCACCATTTACAAAATCATACAATATAAGATGTTTGGTTAATTTAGTACAATGCAACAATTAAAAAATTATCTGCTATTTCCTTCCTTTACAGGCCATAGACGTTCTACCACAAGATCACGAAGCTAAATTCTTCCTTCCTAGTTGTTCTAAGATTTTTATCAGTTATCCACACCATTTAACCTGAAACTATGGAGGAAGAACAATACCACTATAATATGTCATCCATGTCAGCGTTTCTTATATAATATGTTCTACTAATAATACTTAATAAGTTATCTTTGTTTCCCCCAAATACAGTTTACCCTTTTATCAATGTAATGCTTAGCACAATGCTTTCTTACTTCCTTTTCCTAAACAGAAGGGTGATCAAATGGCATTTTGTTCTATAAAAGAGATTTATAGCATATACATAAATAAATATTGCACTTACTCCTTCAAGCACGTAGTTCTTTCCGAGTACAAGCAAGTATCTTCTGTTCTTCCTCTTCTGTTGTCTTTTGAACTTCCTTTTTTCTTACTGCTGTTCCTGAAAGGTTCACCTGCTGCATTATGAATAACTTTATTATTCATGCCTATATCATATACATTCTAAATATCACCAAGAACAACTATAATTACTAAACAAAATTGTTCATTTAATTTATTCTTTATGGACAGAACTTAAATACCACAAAGCTAAATAACACGTTTAATATCTATTGGACATAACGACGAACCAACAACTCATTGACCACCACTACTTACCAAACCGCAACACCCCAATTCATCAACCACAGCCCACCAAAACTCGATCGAACCACCGCAAATTGCCGAAACCCAACCTCCACCGCTCCTCCAATCTGCTGCAATCACTTGAGCAACCATCGCCTGAAATTATACTTCAACCGCGACCTACCACCTACTGGATTAGAATAAACAAATACCCTTGCACGTGGGATAATATTCTCCCACCATTCCTTCAACCCAGTGAATATAATAACTTGTTTGTTATTCAATTCCTCAAAATCTATCATCCTATTAACAACGTATCCATCAACATGTCGATGTCCCTTCGAGCAGCTCTGAACTATATCACAAATTTCTGGTGAAGCAAGAATGTTGCGGTGGTGGACTTCAGCGTGATTTAGGTTTAAACGTATATCATCTCTTTAGCCACCAAACCAGACATCAGTAGACAAAGCAAGAAAAAATCCCTGATTTCTTTTGTACAAAACATATTATAACTCTATACAAAACCAAATGCATACCTGTCTACTTCATTTCTTATATACATTATCTTAGCTCGTTTCTTCAAGTAAGATGTTATTCAAACTGAAACAAAAGTAAGCCTCAGTTCAAACATAAACAAACAAGCTTCAGACAATTCAAGTTTTAAAGTTTCAAGCCTGTTTTCAAAATGATACGCTGTTCTTCCCTTTCAATGGTGAGCAACTCACTTACCTCTATGTTTGCTTTGTTCTGATGTTGTGATTTAAGTTTGAAAATAATTTGAAGTGTTGCCTGGCTGTTGAATATGCTTGAATGTTGCATATATATATTGGGGTGTACATATCTGGGCGTTTCTGTTTATAGGCAACAGGCTCCAGATTTTCTTTTAAAACCTTTATCTCCCCATACACATACTTTCAGGCTATGATTTATGAATAAAATTTGTTCATAACAAAGTTATACAAATTCTAAAAATAGTTTCAAATATTTTTACCCAGTAATTTACTTCAGGATATGAAATAACAGTAGATCAATGTATTAATCAGAAAAAAATCGAATATGTTAATTTTACAATCTGATTTCATAATCATGTTCGTATTTCAAAATGATGATTTTAGGTGAAGGTCTTATGATTTTTAAACTAGTGATGGTTGAGAATATCTAAGATGAACAGAAAACATAAAAATGGCAATTTCCGGTGAACGACGTTGATCTAGGGATCGGGCTTGATAATGATGATAGCTGGGAGAATGACAAATATAGGAAAAATACTCGGAGTATTTATAGGTCGAAGTGGTGATCGGAATAAGATGATCTAGGGTTCGAAAAGGGGTTTTGGTCAGGGTTGTTTGAGTTTGTCGTTCGTCGTCGATGGTTGATCGTAGTTGATCGCACCTGGGGGAATGGAAGCTCGAGACTGTGGCGAGGCTTGGGTCGGAGTCGCGTGGGTTCCGGCGAACTGTGGCGGCGAGTCGAGGGGATTTTGTCGAACTACTTTGTTCGAGTTTTTAAAACGAGTTACTCGATTTCGATCGGCGACGAGTTTGAGTGATCTGGGTGTCTAGGTTGGTCAAGGGGGATATCGTCGACTTGGTGGTGGGTGGCGATTCGATCGAAGTTCGCCAGCGTTCGTGTGCACGTACACGTGCAAGTTGCGTTCGAGATTTTGGGGAAGAAGAAGTTTCGCGTGTGATTGCTCGTGATTGTGTGGGAGTGACTCGAAGCGAAGGTCGGGATTTTTGGGGATTAACTCGAGTTCGTACTCGAGTATTTTGATAGTGATACGTTTCAGTTTTTAAACTGTAATTAATCCAAGTTTTAAAACAGGGGAGGAAGTAGGGAAAACTCGGGATAGTCCCGAGTGGTATTCGGGTAGGACCCGAAGTGGGAAAGAAAGCCCAGTTTTAATTAAATGTTTTAAAAATAAGGCTTTTGGAATTTAAAACAAATCTTGTTAAAACTTTCCTTTATAACGTTACTTTTTAAATATCAATGGTTTCTTAACATTTGTTAAAGAGCTTTAAAATTTATTTAACCTAAATTTTATTTTAAATTAAAGGAGATTTATTACCTTTGGATTAATTAAGTTAGGTAGGAAATTAAGTATAATTAATTAATTTAATTAATTAATGATAAAGGTTAATTAAGTGATTTATGTAAGAATAATTAAGTAATTTAATTAATTAATGGTTATAAGTGATTAACTAATAAATTAGAGATTAATGAATTGGGAATTTATTAATTAATAATTAAAGGTTGATAAATTATAATTAAAGGTTAATTAATTATTGAGGGTTAATTTATAAATGATTAGAGAATAATTAATCAAAATAATTTGTAATTTATCGATGTTGATTAACCAGGATTAGTAATTCATAAGAAATTAATCTGATTTGAATAAATCAAACAATTAACTGACCTTACTTATGAATGTTTTGAATTCTATTCAATGTGAATTGGTTGATATCCCTGATATATGATGCTTTGTGATACATTCTGATTTATGATGTGATCTGTAATTGATTATCTGTGATATATATATCCGTGATTTCTGTTTCTATGATATATTACTATGTGAATATGAAACCCTTGGCCCGTAAAACGGCACTTGAATTTCGATGCGACAGGGAGTCGGATTCCAGTTGGTTATCCGAAACCCACATCGAATTGTAATAATGAATCTTTGTGACTGATAAATTTATTTTATCTATGAATCTGTGAATGAAGATAAGCGTTATCGATTATACCGCTTATCGATATATCTGTGATGATTGATGTTGCACTATTGTGTGTGAAACCCCTGGACTACACCTTTACACACACAAATATGGATTTCACGTGGAAATCGGTTAAGTCACAGATGATTTAAATTTAATGTTTTTGAAATTGAAATTTTAATTTCAATTAATTTTGAAATTGGAAATTTGGGTTTAAAGTGAAAAGCTTTGGAAATGGAATTTCAAAGATAAAAGCTATTTTGAATAACTTAATCGAGTTTTAAAAATTTAAATAATTTGATTTAAATTTAAATTCAAGTTTGAAATTGAATTCTGTGATTTGAAACTAGGGATTAAAGATGTTGTATAAGTTATATATGGGTTAAACCATTTTAAAGGTATTGATTTGGGAATTTGAATTTAATTCAAGGGTTTTAACTCGTGTAAATATAACTGGATTTTTCTGAAATGAAACTATTTGTTTTCAAATAGTCAAAGCTTTCACAAAAGTAATGAACTTCCAATTTGTGTTGAAAGAATTTCAAGTTTGAAATGGAATTGAAATGTTTGAAAACTATGAAATGAGTCTTTGATTTCAAAGACCGGATGAGTTAATCTAACTTGAAATGGAATTGTTTTGGAAAACTATGAATGAATCTTTGGAAACTAGTTTTGAAAGCTATAAGTTAAATCTTGATTTAAAGATTTAACGAGTTAATCAAATTGAAATGGAAATAGATTTGAAAATCTATGAATGAATCTTTGTGAACGGGGTGAACTTTGTGAATTGAATCTTTTTGTTTAAAAGATTAAAAGTGTGGAAATTATTTAAACCATTGAGGGTTTTTGAAATAAATCTTTTTGTTTAAAAGATTGGAAATGGTAATTTGTTTTAACCATTCGAATGAAAAGTTTTGGGCTTTAAGCTGTGATTTAACTGAGACCCCAGTATCCATATGATTTTAATTGCGCTCGTTATTCGGTTTAGCCGGGAGAGGACCTTTGTGTCATATAACCCATTCCGAATAGTGATACGACGTATATGGATAGCATTTGAAGACCGGTGGTGAAGACCGGATATTTTCGAAAACGAAAGGACAACTCGTCGAATGTCTCTGCATCGACTGGCCCCGATATAGAGATTTTAGCACCCTTTGTGATGGGAAGTCCGGACGTGATTAGAAATTATCCGGATTTGCAAGGGCTTCTTCGGAAGTGCCTTCGGTTCTGTTCGAACCCAGAACAGACTTGTATGGATGTGTGTCTGACGTTACACTTTGAGATGTAAAGCTGGTTTCTATCAAATACATTTCTGTTGGTGGCGGAGAATTTATTCTCTTAGCTTAACACCCTTCTCTGAGACGTACGAGCTCAGAGGTTATGTAGTTGATGGTTACTAGTGATACATTCCCAATTTGGTAATGTGGCACACGAAGTGCTGATGATCATTTGTTGGTCAAAGCGTGCTTTGTGAAAAAGCGTTGCTTTGTGAAAAGCGTAGCTTTGGGAAAAAGCGTGGCTTTGTGAAAAAGCGTAGCTTTGTGGACGAGACTTCGTCGAGCCTCACAACCCGGTAATGGTCGAAACAGGAATGTTGCGGCAAAGGTTTGTAGGGGTAGCGCCCCTAGGGTATGTCATTTCCTTCTGGATAAAAGGTGATATCATGGTATGGATCCCATATATTTTACCTATGTGGATGCTGCACAGTTATTATACTATGTGGTTGTTGCTTTATGATTGAGGGCCCTCGGATAAAGGTCGGTAACGACCGGGGGATGATGGATACGTTTACTACGACCACATCAAACCTACATATCCCGAAAACCAACAAAGCAACATCATACAGTAATAAATTACCGTGTCCACACGAGTTAAGTATCTGGGCTCCATACCATGATACCACCCTTTATCCAGAAGGAAATGACATACCCTAGGGGCGCTACCCCTACAAACCTTTGCCGCAACATTCCTATTTCGACCATTACCGGGTTGTGAGGCTCGACGAAGTATCGTCCACAAAGCTACGCTTTTTCACAAAGCCACGCTTTTTCACAAATCCATGCTTTTTCACAAAGCCACGCTTTTTCACAAAGCCACGCTTTGACCAATCAAATGATCAGCAACACTTCGTATGCCACATTACCAAATTGGGAATGTATCACTAGTAACCATCAACTACATAACCTCTGAGCTCGTACGTCTCAGAGAAGGGTGTTAAGCTAAGAGAATAAATTCTCCGCCACCAACAGAAATGTATTTGATAGAAACCAGCTTTACAGCTCAAAGTGTAATGTCAGACACACATCCATACAAGTCTGTTCCGGGTTCGAACAGAACCGAAGGCACTTCCAAAGAAGCCCTTGCAAATCCGGGTATTCACAATCCCGATCGGACTTCCCATCACTTAGGGAATCTCTATATCGGGCGCTACTCGGTGCAGAGACAATCAATAGGTCATCCTATCGCTCTCGCAAATACCCGGTCTTCACCACCGGTCTTCAAATGCTATCCATATCGTCGTATCATTATTCGGAATGGGTTATATGACACAAAGGTCCTCTCCCGGCTAAACCGAATAACGAGCGCAATTAAAAATCATATGGATACTGGGGTCTCAGTTAAATCACAGCTTAAAGCCCAAAACTTTTCATTCGAATGGTTAAAACAAATTATCCATGCATCTCGTATAGCGGATGAGACCCTATTGCGCCGTTAGTAAGCGGATGATATTTTTATAAAACCCATATACCGCGATATTCCACCTCGAAGTGGAATTGGTATTGTGCTAACATCTGTGGATGCAGGGAAACAGGTTGGAGGGATCCAACAGGATTCCTCAAAACATTTGAATTGATTTCATATGTTGTTTGATTGATTATTTATAATCTGCGTATGATTATATCTGTGATTGAATGTATTGAGAGCTAAAATTTAACCGAATGTATTTTTGGTATCGTTGGATACCAGAAATAAGTGAAATTGGATTTCTGAAAGTAAAATTGAATTTTTGATGGTTTGGGAAAAATAAAAGAATTTATTAAAAAGGAGATAAATTTGTTTGAAATCAAATTGATAATTGATTGGGTATTTAACATAAATCTTTGAGAATCGATATAAAAATTTATTTAGTGTTGAATGAGAATTGATTTTTGTGTTGAGAATAAATTTGGAAATCGATTTGTAAAATGATTTGGTATTTGGGATTAAAATTTAGAATCAATTTGAAATGTGATTCGGTGTTGAAGTAAATTCAGAAATCAATTTGAAATTCGATTTGGGATTTGAAATAAAATGGAGAAATCAATTTTTAAAGTTGATTCGGGGTTGAAAATGAATATTTGGAAAACGATTTGAAAATTGTGTAAAAGTGGATTTTTAGGAATGTAAATTCCGAATAGAATTGGTGAAGGAAAGGGAAATTTGTTTTAAAAATAAATATTGATTTATTTTTAAAGTGTGGAAAATATGATTTGAAATCGGATTTTCAAAATGATGAAGTGTGGAAATAAATTTACAAATTTGAAATGTAAATTTGAAATAAATCGATAAGGATTTATCAAATTGGTTTAAATGGACCATAATATGATTTGAAATTGATTTTCAAACGTGAAGTGTGAAAATGTGATTTGAAATTGATTTTTCAAATGTGAAGTGTGAAATACGATTTGAAATGGAATTTCAAATGTGAAGTGTGGAAAAATATATATCTTGTGAAAAGATTTGAAATTTAATAATTTGGGAAAAATTATTTAAATTGGATGTTTGTTGTGAATGTTGTTTGATAGTTAAATAACAGACTATCAATATTTGCCTTTGAAATGGCACTTGATTTGTTTTTAAAACAAACGCTCATTATTCGGTTAAGCCGGGAGAGGACCTTTGTGTCATATAACCCATTCGGAATAGTGATACGTCATGAATGGATTGCATTTGAAGACCGGTGTGAAGACCGGATATTTGTGAAAATGAAAGGACAACCTATCGAATGTCTCTGCACCGAGTTGCTCCGGTATAGAGATTTATATCACTCTTTTTGTGATGGGAAGTCCGGACGTGATTAGTGAATATCCGGATTGCAAGGGCTTCTTTGGAAGTGCCTTCGGTTCTGTTCGAACCCGGAACAGACTTGTATGGATGTGTGTCTGACGTTACACTTTGAGATGTAAAGCTGGTTTCTATCAAATACATTTCTGTTGGTGGCGGAGAATTTATTCTCTTATCTTAACACCCTTCTCTGAGACGTACGAGCTCAGAGGTTATGTAGTTGATGGTTACTAGTGATACATTCCCAATTTGGTAATGTGGCATACGAAGTGCTGATTGATCATTGTTGATCAAAGCGTTGCTTTGTGAAAAAGCGTGGCATTGTGAAAAAGCGTGGCTTTGTGAAAAAGCGTTGCTTTGTGGATGAGACTTCGTCGAGCCTCACAACCTGGTAATGGTCGAAACAGGAATGTTGCGACAAAGGTTTGTAGGGGTAGCGCCCCTAGGGTATGCTATTTCCTTCTGGATAAAAGGTGATATCATGGTATGGAGCCCAGATATTCTACCTATGTTGATTATATTTTGTGGCTGTTGCTTTGCGATTGAGGATCCTCGGATAAAGGTTGGTTACGACCGGGGGATGGCATAGCTCGTGTGTTAGTTACCTAGTTACAGCTCGGTTAGAGCGTGAGGTAGCGTCGGCCTTTTGTTTGCAGAGATCCGGTTAGGATCCGGGGCGTCTTTCCAGAGGCGTTTCTATTTCGGTATAAGGAAGTTCCTTTGCCTGACCATTTGTTGGAAATCCAAAGAAATAATACGAACCCTGTACGGTTTTTAGTTGTATTACCTGCTATGGAATGTGGCGGTAACCTGCTACTGAACGTAGTAGCTATAGTAGACATACAACAATTGTTGTATGTTGGCTAAGATTGATATTATACTTTCGAAATGTTTTCCGCACTAGACATTAATAATAATATCAATTGATTTTGCGTAGTAAGCATTTTTGACTATCATAAGGAGAAATCTCCTCCAATTCTGCGTTTGCATTGTGTGTGTGGCGGGAGGCCTTATGGTAGTTTCATTTTCCAAAAGCATTACGAACCTGTTTTATTTTCTTTGCAAAAATAACTGTTTTACGATCTCACACCAGTCACCATGACTGACTCGGAGTTTATTGTTCCTTTCTAAACTCTGGGTGCCCATAATTTTCCACACGGGCAGCCTTGAGTTATGTTATCAGGATATTCTGGATATTCTGGAGCTTTGGAGATGAGCTGGATGGCGAAGCGTACTATCGTACTTGTTATTTATTCCGCTGTGTATTCTGTATGAGGACAAGTTTATATAACTGTCCATTGTTGTAAACTCTGATGATTGATGTATGTATAAACTGATATAGTCTTTTGTTTTAAAGATTATTGATTTATCTATTATATATTGTCCCGCTGCGATATGTGAGATTCTGATATTGTTCCTGTTCTGTGTTTTCTGTGTTGTTCTTCTTTCTTCTTCTTCTATCTTTTCTTCTACCTCTTCTTTTAACCCTAAAGTTTCGCGTTTTCGCCATTCGATTTTTCGACATTTGGTACAGTGGACGTATCGGTGTCGAGTTTTCGGAAGACGGATTTGCGGGTCTTTACATAAGCTAGAACGAAGATGGACTTGTTAAATTTCGAGTTAGCAAGTATTTTCAAACTGTAAATAGCAAATCAATAGTTTGAAATTAAAATTACATAATTCCGACTTAATGAATTAAGGAAGAGGATCTTTGAAATGTTTTGAAAGTCCACAGCTTTGGAAGAGATATATTATATAAATCTCTAACGTGAAGAATTTTAAGTTTGAATCTGAGTTTGTAAGTCAAAAATGTTGATAAAAGACTTTTGCGTTTTGATTGTAGAAATCAATAAACAAAAATGATAAACAAAACTAGTGAGATTAAACAAATGGAATGAATCCTATATTCATTTATTTGTAATAAGTTTTAAGCTTAGTAAAATTGACTAGAGTGTAAATATTAATGAAATTTTAACAACCTTTCCTTTTCGTGGACGAAAAGTTTTTGGAGGGAAGTTTGTAACGATCTCGAATTTTTAAACTATTTTAAATTGAAATTTGAATTAAATTTTGATTTAAATTGTGTATTTGTTTGAATTTGTTAAGTTTAAAATGAGAAATATATTTGAATCTAAAATTGAATCGGGATTTATATAATAATAAGGAAATTTGCTTTGAAAATTTTTAAAGTATAAAATCTTTGGATTTTAAAATCAAATTCATCTTGTTCGATTAAATTAAAACTCTACATTTTGACATTTAAATGATATATGCAAATGAAGGTAAAATAAATGATGATGTTTAAAACAAAATATATTTGTCTACAAAAATAAATAACATAAGTTATTAATAAATATTTACAAAACAAATTAGATTTAAAAAGAAAAAAATATATGTAAATTAATGTGAGATGGATAAAGATGTTTAAAAAGGAAATAAAATTTTATCTACAAAATTTAATAACATATTTTTTTTATATAAAAACAAGAACAAAATAAAAGAAAAAGAAAATACCATACCCTAAACACGCTCAGCCCATACCCTATACCACGTTTCCTTCTGCAAACCCACGATGTTTCTCTGATAAAACACGACCCCCCTTTCCTTTATCTCATTCATTCGTGAACCATAAATACTAAAGCAAACGAGAAAAAATGGCGGTTCTCTCGTTCGTCCCTCTTTGTCCCTCTTCGTCAAAATTAGGGCTTGTTCTTCCTCGTTCGCCCCCGAGAAACTAGAGCTCGTTCAAATCGAGGACGCCGGCTTCGATCGATTTAATTCCTTCGTCTCACTCGCTCGCGGCTGCCCCTTCGAAAAAGGTGAGTGGTTTTCGCCCCTCACATCTAGTTCGAATTCGCATATTCTTGATTTCGTGATTTTCACGGCTTTGAATTTATGGGAAAATTTGTTTATCACTGGCTTTTGATTTTGAACTTGGTCATTCACCATTTTTCTTGTTTCATGAATATCTTGGTTGGCATTTGCTTTGCTCTGTTGTCCACCCCATAGTCGATGATGATTTCTGGGTTTATAATCAAGTCAGATTTGATTTACGTGATTACCACGTTGTTTATACTTGCCGTTTTTACATCTCGATATTTTTGGTAATAACCTCTGATCATCGACTTTGGCATGTTGTATTTGCTCAGACTGTTTTTCGTCTCACTTGTTGGCTTTGGCATCGACTTTGACCTGTAGTTGCCTTCGGCTGCACACTTGGTTTTGTGATGATTGATCTTGTTCGATTTTTTTTTGCCATATTATCCACTGCCTCTAGTAGCACTTTGATATGGTGTAGCTTTTGAATCATCCCTTATCTGTCGCATTTGCATATCATTGAAATTCCATCACTACACTGTTTATTTGCATATAAACTTGAGTTCCTTGTTATGTCTTTTGTGCATTAGCCACTTGAACTAGTTTCTCTAACTTATAGCCTCTGTACATTCATGAAGTATGGTTTCACATGCATACTGCCTATACATGCTTGGTCCTTGATTTCTGAATCGATGTACATGTGTTCACTTGATCATGGTTTCATTTAGATAGCTTCACTGTTGTATGTACTGACATCACCTTGCAGTCTTCACATATAGTTTGTTCATGTTGTGCACTTGTCAGTATAGTCTTTATGTTGCTCTCTGCATACTTAAACTGATTGGGTTTATTTTAAATTGCTGAAGTCCAGTTTTGTAAGACTGTTGTACCCTGATTTTGAACTCACCTTAAGTAAAATTTGGGACTAGTTTATATGATGATTTTTGGGTTGGTTTGGATATGACACTTCATTGCTGTCTGCATTTAAATAATTCGTGAGATGATCGAGTTGCTGTCATTATTGTTGGCACTAACTTCATCATGTTGGCATTCTTTTATCTGGTTTGTTGTTTTCGCCTATGTGCTTCGACTTTGGCATTTTTCCTTGTTCTAGACTATGAAGTAAATACTGTCCAGTTACAGTATTATATATGTTACCTTTCGTACACTTATGTTTTTTTTTTGAGACTGTCTGCACCCAGTTGCATTCTAGTCTTCAAACATATGTATGCAGTGATGTATGTATATACATTAAATTGATACGTATATATGTATGTTCGAACTGCATTTATTTTCTCTTGGAATGATTGACTGTATTTTGGGATTGAATTACGACTTGGTGGAGTTGCTATCATTACTATTGGCACTGACTTTATCTTGTTTGCACTTTGATGGTCTAGTTGCCTTGTGCACTGGGTCAAATTCGAGTTGAGTTGCTTTGCAGTTGTGTTGAGGCAGTTTGTATATGAATAGGCTGTCTTGACCACTGGGTTATACTTGTATTTGTGTAGTCTGATCTCCATTATGTGGGTGTAGGCTTATATTCGCAGTTCACCACCCCTTATGTGCATGTTTTCACTGTGTATATAACTGCCAGGTTTTGTTTTCATGAGTAATACTTGATGAATTTGGTTCTCGATAAATGTTGAACTTATTTTATGGTTGAACTTCGACATTAACTTGATAATGTCTTCGAGTTCTTTGTTTAAGTGCTTTTAAATATGTACAGTTGTGATTGCACTTGACCCTCTATAGTCGTGGCATTCATTGTGTACTTGCACTTGTATTTCATGGTTGTATATGTTAACATACTTCAAGTGGTCTGCACATACCCTTGTTTACGTCTCCACTGCATAGCTTTTAACTTAAGTGCATTTCTTGATTTTGGTTGTACTTGGTCATTTGAGGCGTTAGGTCTGCATACATATGTTTTGATGCGGTTTTGTTTTGTTGTAGCTGCTGCACTTTTTGATTTAGTGTACATGTGCATGCATCTTTGCATTTGTGTTTTCGTTGGGTATCTGCACATGCTTCTGGTCCATTGCTTAGCGAAGTCTGACTTGATTAGTTGTGAAGTTGCCACTGATTTAAGTCCATCTTGTTGTTTCATTTCCTTGCATCATTGGGTGGCACTTGCTGCCCATTTAACATGTGCATTTCCTTCATGTGTTCTGCGCACTGTGTGGCCACATAATTGTATATGTGTGGACTAGTCTTCATTTGCATTGATGCACAGATTTTTATTTGCAATCTGATTTGGTTGTCCCTTGCACTGGCCATTGAATTCAAGTGGAGGCTGCATTTTCATTGCAGTTTTACCCTTGTCCCTTGTGGTAACTTTATATTCGGTGGTGGCGAGGCAGTGCACGCGTGCGTGCACTGCAGCCACCTAGAATTGACAGTTTTGAATTGATATTTCTTTTTTCTTTGCGTCGTGATACATTGATGTTTTATGCCGTATTGGCGAGGCCGTATACGCGTGCGTGTACGGCAGCCAATCGAATTTTTGATGGTTTTAAAGTGACAATTTCTATCTGGAGCTGGTTCAGTTCTTGGAGTTCAGGACTGCACTTGCTTCTCTCTGTGGTTCGAGCTTGATATTGGAGTCATTGGATTCTTTCTCTCTGACTGATCTTTTGGAGTTATCTATTTTCTTTCCGCTGCTATTTCTTGTATCATATCTCTGATGTATATAGATATTCATTGTATCATCATTGTATCAGATGTTGTATATCTATATTTTTTTTCTTTTCCGCTGTGTTGTTTACTTAATGTTGTTATAAGCTCCGGCGACTCGGATTTGAACGGTCGAATCTATGGCATTCGAGTACGATGTAAAGTATGGATGTCGATTTTCGAACGCGAAAAATCCGTATCGTTACATTTGGTAAAGCTCGAGCTTGAGGTCACGATATTTCTGTGGTGGCTGCGATCTCGAGTCAAGGAATAGTCTGAGTTCGAATTCGAGAGCAGGTCTAAAATGGAGAAACAAGTCGGAAATGGGAAATGGATTGCAAATTTAAGATGAGATCTTCTCACTCAAAATGAAAGTGGATTTTCTTTTGCAGTTATTGTTTGTTTGCTGTTTGGATGTGATATTAGATATAGTAGGATATATCTATATATATAGCAATATATACATATTGGCATATGTATATATTGGATTGATTGATTTCCCGCAATTATATAGCAGATGAGACCCTATTGCGCCGTTAGTAAGCGGATGATATTTTATAAAACCCATATACCGCGATATTCCACTTCGAAGTGGAATTGGTATTGTGCTAACATCTGTGGATGCAGGGAAACAGGTTGGAGGGATCCAACAGGATTCCTCAAAACATTTGAATTTATTTCATATGTTGTGTGATTGATTATTTATAATCTGTGTTTGATTATATCTGTGATTGAATTTGTTGAAGGCTATAATTTAGTCGAATGTATTTTTGGTATCGTTGGATACCAGAAATAAATGAAATTGAATTTCTGAAATTAAAAATTGAATTTTAGATGGTTTGGAAGAATAAAAGAATTTATTTAAAAGGAGATAAATTTGTTGAAATCAAATTGATAATTGATTGAGAATTTGAAATAAATCTTTGAGAAATCGATATGAAAACTTATTTGGTGTTTGAATGAAAATTGATTTTTGGTGTTGAGAATAAATTTGGAAATCAATTTGTAAAAAATGATTTGGTATTTGGGATTAAAAGTTAGAATCAATTTGAAATGTGATTCCGTGTTGAAGTAAATTTAGAAATCAATTTGAAATTCGATTTGGGATTTGAAATAAAATGGAGAAATCAATTTTTAAAGTTGATTCGGGGTTGAAAATGAATATTTGAAAAACGATTTGAAAATCGTGTAAAAGTGGATTTTTAGGAATGTAAATTCCGAATAGAAGTTGTAAAGGAAAGGGAAATTTGTTTTAAAAATAAATATTGATTTATTTTTAAAGTGTGGAAAATATGGTTTGAAATCGGATTTTCAAAGTGATGAAGTGTGGAAATAAATTTACAAATTTGAAATGTAAATTTGAAATAAATCGATAAGGATTTATCTAATTGGTTTAAATGGACCATAATATGATTTGAAATTGATTTCCAAATGTGAAGTGTGGAAAAATATATATCTTATGAAGATATTTTGAAGATAAATAATTTGGGAAAAATTATTTGAATTGGATGATTGTTATGAATGTTATTGATAGTTAAATAACCGACTATCAATATTTGCCTTTGAAATGACACTTGATTTGTTTTTAAAACAAACGCTCATTATTCGGTTAAGCCGGGAGAGGACCTTTGTGTCATATAACCCATTCTGAATAATGATACGTCGTGAATGGATTGCATTTGAAGACCGGTGTGAAGACCGGATATTTGTGACAATGAAAGGACAATCTGTCGAATGTCTCTGCACCGAGTTGCTCCGGTATAGAGATTTATATCACTCTGTTGTGATGGGAAGTCCGGACGTGATTAGTGAATATCCGGATTGCAAGGGCTTCTTTGGAAGTGCCTTCGGTTCCGTTCGATCCCGTAACGGACTTGTATGGATGTGTGTCTGACGTTACACTTTGAGATGTAAAGCTAGTTTCTATCAAATACATTTCTGTTGGTGGCGGAGAATTTATTCTCTTAGCTTAACACCCTTCTCTGAGACGTACGAGCTCAGAGGTTATGTAGTTGATGGTTACTAGTGATACATTCCCAATTTGGTAATGTGGCATACGAAGTGCTGATGATCATTGGTTGATCAAAGCGTGGCTTTGTGAAAAAGCGTGGCTTTGTGAAAAAGCGTAATGTATGTGGATGAGACTTCGTCGAGCCTCACAACCCGGTAACGGTCGAAACAGGAATGTTGCGACAAAGGTTTGTAGGGGTAGTGCCCCTAGGGAATGCCATTTTGTAATATCCCGGAAATTTTAGACAATATCAATTTAATAATCTGTTTAAATAATTAAATTGATTTGTTAATCTTTGATAATAAATATTTGAATTGATTTAATAATCTAATTAAATGAATATTTAATTAGTAAATTTATCCTTTAAAAATTTATAAGATGATTTCTATTTATAATGTATATACAATTGTATATATTGTAAATGGATAAGCTTGTGTTTGAAATTTAATTAATAAATAAAATCTTGTTTTAAAATTTCTAATATATAATATTGATGGTTTGGATATTTGGATTTATTTAATATTAGCTTTTCAAAGTTATTTAAAATTTATAACTATATGGTTTTAAACTAGATTAATAATAAGGATTATTTTATTTTCTTATTAAATATGATTTAAAAGTGAATATATATATAGGTTTAAAATACAATTTACCTATGATATGTTAATTCAATTAGTAATAGTGATAATTTATAATCTCTTTTATAAATTATTTTAAAATTGATAAATGAGTTATTTTTAAACAATATTAATAGTGTATTGTTTTTAAAAATAGATTTTATATATAAAATAAAATGGTTATTTCAAATTTAATGTGTAGTTATATATGTATGTATATAACTTGACTTTAAATTGGATTTTAAATATAATTTGCATTTGAATGTAAATTAGTTTTGAAATTCAAAGGTAGATATATTAAAACATTTGGATTCAAAATACATGTATAAGCTTTTATTTATACATATACAATTGGTTTTCTTTTCTTTTAAAAGTAATTTATAAATAGAGAAGTATTTAAGTAAATAAAGAAAAAGCATTTATTTACATTTAAAATAAATATAAACTAATAAAAAGGAACATGTGTTAAGCATTTTACTAATAAGAAGACACTTGTAAAACATTTGTCATAATAAGGTAACAAGTGGCATTTGTTTTATTAAAACATTTTCATTAAAAATATATTAAGTAGAAAACTTAGCAATTCATTTAGTTAAAACCATTATCTTCAAATGAGAAACCGAAATCAGATTGTAAAAAAAGAAAATTTAAAACCAAATACAATATATGATCTGCAAAACATCTTCCTCAAACCACTAGCCTGCATTTTCAAAATCAATAACCTGTAATTCAGTTTCAAAATCAAAGCAGAGATCATCAAACAACCTTCTCTGTTTTGAAGGCAAAGCCTGCATTTCAAATCTGAAAGCCTGCAATTTTTCTAAAAATCTGGAAGCAAAATCAAAGTTCTTTAAATCTGGAATCTAAGGCAACATATCAACAATACAAGGCTATAGCAACATGCAAGTTTCCAAATCAAGCAATTAAAGTTTTAAATCGAAGGAGCAACAAGGCAACTCAAGTTAAAAGATTTTAAAGTTTTCAAAATCAAAACTGAAGTAGCTCTGTTATTCATTTGAAATCTGGTGAGTAACTTATATTTTAAAAAACTTAAGTATATCTGTTTGCATGCTATAAATCCTTGAATCTATGATGTAATATGCCTGCATGTTGTTTAGTATGTTTGATATGTATGTATATCTTTATATATGGATGTAAAATTGGAGTGCATATCTGTTATTGATATGTATATCTGTTCCCAGTCTCAAGTTCTAAGTTTAAATTAATCTTGTATCTTTTGACTTTGACATTATTATGGGTTAAGTTAAAAACAATAATTGTTTGTTTAATCAAGGATTTGTGTTTAAAATTTTATTTAAGTTAAAATAAAAAAGGAAACTGCTCTGGAAAACATAGTGGAACAGGAGACTTTAGTTTTGTTAAAATTTGAATATCTTAATTCAAAGGTACAGGCATAAAATCTGAAATCATATCCTAAACCATGAATTATAAAAGTAAAATCACAATTTTTAGAGAGGTGTGGTATGAGCAGTTTGGGTTTGACCAGAATTTGCATTCTGGTTGATCTCAGATGATCCAACGAGTTGTCGAAGGCGTGATTCTCCCTGGAGATAGCTAATTGATGGGTGAGGTTGGGAAAAATGCCAGGAAGGTATTCAAATCACCGGAGTGGTGGCTGGTGATTGATTTAGGCTGTAGCCCTAGATTTTGGCATGATCGAGAAAATGAGTGGTCAAGGAAGCTCTGGTGGATCGAGTTCCATCATACCCTCGGAAATTGAAGTGGGGACGAAGTCGAAGTCGCGGCCAAACGTTCAGACGCTCAGGCGATCGGAGAGATGAATTCGAGTGATTTCCAGGCTTTGGTTTCCTGTTCTTCATGGCGATGAGATACTCGTTTCCGAATACGAATTGATGTTGAAGTTTTGGTGGTCGAATTTGGATACGAAGGTGAATGTTGACTGGAGAAGATCATCGGCGGTGATCGAAGGCAAGCATTTCGCTTGTGCACATGCACATGGATGTTTCGAATATCTGGAAGATTTGAGTTTAGAGGAAGAAGATGTTCTCGAGCAAGTGATGTTTGACTCGAAGACATCCTCGTGAAAACTGGGTGATGGCTCGGGAAGACTCGCGTGGGCTAAACTGTTTTTTTTTTTAACTTGACAAAGTTTTAAAATAACAGGGGAAGGGAAACTCGAAGGGAACTCGGGGGTTTCCAGTTTTTACTCGAAGCATTTAGTGGTAGGCTCGGGTAATTTGAATTGGTACAGGCCTTAAGCCTGTTTGTTTTTAACTTTTAAATTTGGTTTAAAATTTTGGAAACTGAAATTTTAAACAAAGTTTTAAAGCAAATTTGGAAGTATGGATTCAAATTTAAAATTGTATCCTTGTTTGAAATAAATAGGTTGATAAAATTTATGATGTTTTAAAATTTAAATTGTTAAAAGTATATTTTAAAAAGGATTTTGAATTCAAATAAATTGGTTTAAAATCTTATAAATGTTAAGTGTTCTTAACATTTGATTTAAAAAGATTTTGTATATTTGATTTAAATATTGGTTAAAGTTAAATTGTAATCTATTTAAATCTTTTAATTTAAAATGAATTAAAAGAAAGATTTTAAAGTAAAATGTTTTAAAGACTTTTGTTAATAATAACTAAAGTAGTTAAAGGTTAATACTTTAGTCAGAAAGTAATAAAGATTTAATTATATAGGAGTAATTAAATTAATAAGGTAATTAAAGAATAATTGATAATTTAATTAATTAATTGATAAATAAGAGTTTATCAAGTTGTTTTAATAAATAATTGATTAAAGATTAATTACCTAAAGAAGTAATTAAAGAATTGTTAAATAATTAATGAGGGATCATTAATTAGGGATAAATAAATAATTAATTAATGAGATTAATTTTGGTAATCAATTTGATTAATAAATTAATAATAATCATTTATGGAAATTGGTTAAGTATAATTACTTAATGGAAGTAATTAAGGTAATTAATTACTTAAGGTAATTAATTAAATAATTTGATAAGTTAAATTAATTAATTTAATTAATTTAAGATAATCACTTGGTTATGTGATAAGTATAATTACTTAAATGTAATTAGTGAAAGTGTAATTACTTAGGAAAGTAATTAAAGTTAATTAGTGGATGTAATTAACTAAGGATGATATAATGAAAGTAATTTGAGTTAATTACTTTAAATAATTAATCAAGGGATTAATTAAAAGATAATTAATTAATGAGTAATTAATTTATGGAAGAGTAATTAAGGGTAGTTAATTACTAGATGAGATTAATCAAAGGTGATTAATAAATGTGACTAATTAATTATTAGATGTAATTAATTTAAATAAGATAATTAATTAAGAATAATTAAGGATCATTAATTAATATAATTAATGATGTAATTAAGAATTGATTAATTAAGATTAATTAATAAATAATAAGTGATTAAAGTAATTAATTAATTATAATTGAGGATTAATGTAATTAAGTATAGTTAATTAATAGATAAAGTAATTAAGGATTAATTACTGAAATGGTTTAAGATAATTAATTTGTGAGATAAATTAAGTATTAATTACTTAAAGTAATTAAAGGGTAATTAATCAGGAATGATTAATTAAGATAGATACTTAGAGTAATGATTAATTAATTGGTTTAATTAATGATTAAGTAAGAAGGATTTATAAAATGAGGTAATTAATTTAATTCACTTTAAATTAATCAGAGATGATATAAATCATTACTTAGGGATGGATGAATAATATAGAATGCTTTGCATTGTTGTTATCTCTGATAAGAGATGTGCTGATCTATGATATGGATGCTTTGGTTAAATTGAAATGATAATATGAATTGTCTGTTTGTGATAATGTAGATTATCTGTGGTGAATTATCTATCCCTGTAGTATAGATAACTGAAATGAATTGTTTTAACCTTAAAACAACTTGGCCTTAAAAGATACGTTTTGGATTTCGATGAGACCGGGATCGGGTTTCCGTATACCGGAATTCCAGGTTTGGAGACCCGAATACCACATCGATCCAAATTAACATTAGGTCGTGAATCTCAAGTGAAGATGAAGATTCAGAGTGCAAGGGTTATTGTCGTTAACTCTGAGGGTGATTCCAATACGAGTGTAACGAGATAATGCCTTCGGTTTCGTTCGAACCCGGAACGAACTTGTATGGATCGAATGCTTTCAAAACATCGTCAGGTGGACGATGAGCATTCTAAGTGGTGTGTTCTGATTTAAAGGTAAATCGTAGCCTCAAGCCTCATCAACCGGGAATGGCTAAAACAGGGGAGGTGCAGCAAGGCTTCGTGGGTAGCACCCACTGAGAGTAAGGTCATCCCTGTCTAGAGAAGTTCCTTCTTTTATTTCGGCTTAGTGGTGCAGTTGGCGACGGCCATCTGTGGGGTGATTTTATTCGGAATTATCCAGTAAGGGATGGTTCCGGCTTTGTGTTGCAGGGGATTGGGAGTGATCCTCGGTACGGTGATCTAGGCCCCGTACTGTGATGAGTGGTACCCCGGTAGCTCTGCCATTGTATGGAAATCCAAATTCCAATAAGTGATAACGGACTTGGTTGTATACTTATGTATGCTGGAATTTAATAATGTAACAATTTCGGCTATTTCATATTTATTTGAAAACCTTAGACCCTATCATAATACAATCGAATTTCCTATCAATGTTTTGGTTAGCGTAAGGTAAAAACTTACCCATGTTTATTTGTGGGGAGTCTTACGTGATACCTTTTCTTTCAAAAGGTTTTGAAGTTAAACAAGTTTAACCTGTTACTCACACCAGACCCATGTCTGACCCAAGTTGTTTATTTCTGTTTTATAAACTCTTGGGTACTCAAATTTTTACGAGTAGCCAAGGGATTCAGGTTTAGCTTTGACGAATTGTGGAGGAGCAATGGAGCAGGAGGCTTCAGCGTTCGTAGATATAGTGTTCCGCTGTGTTGATATCTGTGTTAGAGTCTTGTATTGTATTTGAGTTGTAATATCTAGACAGATGTTTATAACTGTCTAGTATGTGTTGTATAGTTGTGTAAACTCTGATAAGTGTTTTATACTATGTAATAGTTTCTTTATGTTATTAATATAATTTATTCATTCCGCTGTGAGATCGTTGTTGTTGTTTCTTCTTTCTTCTCTTCTTTTCTATTTTCTACCCCTTTCTTTCTTATTAATGATGCGTCATTCTGTGGAATGAGTGGCGGGTCGTTACATATGGCATCAGAGCATAGGTTGAGCGAATGCCTAAGCTTTTGGTTAAGTGAATATCAGAACACTAGGTTAAGTGAATACCTAGGTTCGGAAGGATTGTTCATTAGAGACAGGATCTGTAGCAACCTGTTTGAGTGTATATATATATACGAGAGCGCGTATTTGTTAGTTATATAAAATGATTTTATATTGTGTTAATTGATCGGTTAAGTGGTATATGGATTCTGGTCAATACGAGTAGCTAACGTTATTGATAGGGACCTCTAAACACTTGGACCAGGCCAACGGACACAATATTGTTTTAAAAGGGAAGGTGAAATAATTTTACCCAGATATATTTTCTATATATAAAAAGTATCATTTTAAATGTATATGGTATTTGTAATGATTGGTTGAGATGATAATAATTTATCATCTAGGATTAGGAGTCTAAGTATTGAGGTTGGAAGTATCTGTCGAGACTGTAGACCGAATACCGTCTCGAGTAAACTTTGCAGTGATGAAGGATTTCATCGATCTCCGAAGGAAACTGTTAAGGTTCA
Organism: Allium fistulosum; assembly: GCA_030737815.1. Classification (NCBI taxonomy): domain Eukaryota; kingdom Viridiplantae; phylum Streptophyta; class Magnoliopsida; order Asparagales; family Amaryllidaceae; genus Allium; species Allium fistulosum. The sequence goes on along the minus strand of CM060905.1, from coordinate 44,194,925 downwards.
GAGTTTATCTTTGAAGTTGGATTAGTAGAGTTGGATTTGTCGGTTGGACAGAAGCGAGTAATGGTATCTTGATACCTCAGGTAATAGTAGCTGTGTGATGAGATGCTATGAATATGGATGTTCCCGAAGATGTTTCTTTGGAACAAGTTAATGAAGTGTGTCTGCTTCGGTGTTGTGGCTGAGTTCAGCATGGTGTTTCTGTTTTGTTCGGGTCCGAGTTTCTCGAAGAACTTTGGTTAGGAAATCTTTGGCATCTGGGGCAGCAGTGCAGCTCGGAGTGTTCTGTATTGACAGGAAGTTTTCTGGCTGAGCAGTTTTCTGAAGGTGAAGTTCAGAAGCAGCAGAGTGGATCCATTTCTTCGATGGATTGGATAGTTAAGTATGAACTGTTCTGATTGGTAAAGAGAGAACAGTTTTCTTTGCATTTTGGTTGGGTTGATCGCAAAAGTGACTTGCGATTGCTGAGTATTCTCTTGAGTTATCTGAGATTTTCTGGGATGTGTTGTCCAGTCTTTGCTCGTGTTCTTCATCAACATTTTCATTCTACTCCAGATCAGAGTGGTGCAGCAGAAGCAGTTGGCGAGTGCTCCTGTTTGTCTTTTCCAGATAGGAGAAGTTAGTTTGGAATCTTCGGATATTGGTGAAATAAAGTTTGGTTTTGGATTGGGTAGATCTTGAGAGGATCATTGGTTGAATTATCTTTGGTCCGGTTTGTTTCTAGAAGCATCGGCGAAGGTTGAGTTGATCAGGAAGGATTTTGTGGATAAGAGACGGAGGAACTTTAAATTCGAAGTTGGAGACTTCGTTGTTGTGAAGTTTTTTTTTCTGGTTAAAGGGAGCTATAAGATTGGGTAAGTCTGGGAAGTAGCTCCGAGTTATTTTGGATCTTTTCTGTGATCTAATTTGGATAAGAGTTTGATCTACTGGATTGAATTGTTAGTTTGGATAACTGGAATTCAATGTATTTTACGTATCTCTGAGAGAGTACGTGTTTGATCTATCTCTGGTTGTGGAACCAGCAGTTTTGGAGGATTTGGTTGTTGAGTCAGACTCGTCTGTAGTCTGATATCTTGTTTAGTTCTGTAGATCTAGATGAGTAGAAGCTCTATAGCTTAGTAGTATTGATTGTTTGGATTCTGTAGAGCGAGTATCCCGGTATATATATACTTGGGAAAACTCGAGGAAATTATATCCAGAATTTTGTCTGGATAATTAGAATTGTTTGATTGGATAAATTGGTTGCTATGGTTGTTAGCATATAAATGATAATATATGCTTGTGATTTAAATAGATTATTAAATTACCTTTGTTTTAAATTTCGGGGACGAAATTATTTTAAGGGGGAAGGAATGTAATATCCCGGAAATTTTAGACAATATCAATTTAATAATCTGTTTAAATAATTAAATTGATTTGTTAATCTTTGATAATAAATATTTGAATTGATTTAATAATCTAATTAAATGAATATTTAATTAGTAAATTTATCCTTTAAAAATTTATAAGATGATTTCTATTTATAATGTATATACAATTGTATATATTGTAAATGGATAAGCTTGTGTTTGAAATTTAATTAATAAATAAAATCTTGTTTTAAAATTTCTAATATATAATATTGATAGTTTGGATATTTGGATTTATTTAATATTAGCTTTTCAAAGTTATTTAAAATTTATAACTATATGGTTTTAAACTAGATTAATATTAAGGATTATTTTATTTTCTTATTAAATATGATTTAAAAGTGAATATATATATAGGTTTAAAATACAATTTACCTATGATATGTTAATTCAATTAGTAATAGTGATAATTTATAATCTCTTTTATAAATTATTTTAAAATTGATAAATGAGTTATTTTTAAACAATATTAATAGTGTATTGTTTTTAAAAATAGATTTTATATATAAAATAAAATGGTTATTTCAAATTTAATGTGTAGTTATATATGTATGTATATAACTTGACTTTAAATTGGATTTTAAATATAATTTGCATTTGAATGTAAATTAGTTTTGAAATTCAAAGGTAGATATATTAAAACATTTGGATTCAAAATACATGTATAAGCTTTTATTTATACATATACAATTGATTTTCTTTTCTTTTAAAAGTAATTTATAAATAGAGAAGTATTTAAGTAAATAAAGAAAAAGCATTTATTTACATTTAAAATAAATATAAACTAATAAAAAGGAACATGTGTTAAGCATTTAACTAATAAGAAGACACTTGTAAAACATTTGTCATAATAAGGTAACAAGTGGCATTTGTTTTATTAAAACATTTTCATTAAAAATATATTAAGTAGAAAACTTAGCAATTCATTTAGTTAAAACCATTATCTTCAAATGAGAAACCGAAATCAGATTGTAAAAAAAGAAAATTTAAAACCAAATACAATATATGATCTGCAAAACATCTTCCTCAAACCACTAGCCTGCATTTTCAAAATCAATAACCTGTAATTCAGTTTCAAAATCAAAGCAGAGATCATCAAACAACCTTCTCTGTTTTGAAGGCAAAGCCTGCATTTCAAATCTGAAAGCCTGCAATTTTTCTAAAAATCTGGAAGCAAAATCAAAGTTCTTTAAATCTGGAATCTAAGGCAACATATCAACAATACAAGGCTATAGCAACATGCAAGTTTCCAAATCAAGCAATTAAAGTTTTAAATCGAAGGAGCAACAAGGCAACTCAAGTTAAAAGATTTTAAAGTTTTCAAAATCAAAACTGAAGTAGCTCTGTTATTCATTTGAAATCTGGTGAGTAACTTATATTTTAAAAAACTTAAGTATATCTGTTTGCATGCTATAAATCCTTGAATCTATGATGTAATATGCCTGCATGTTGTTTAGTATGTTTGATATGTATGTATATCTTTATATATGGATGTAAAATTGGAGTGCATATCTGTTATTGATATGTATATCTGTTCCCAGTCTCAAGTTCTAAGTTTAAATTAATCTTGTATCTTTTGACTTTGACATTATTATGGGTTAAGTTAAAAACAATAATTGTTTGTTTAATCAAGGATTTGTGTTTAAAATTTTATTTAAGTTAAAATAAAAAAGGAAACTGCTCTGGAAAACATAGTGGAACAGGAGACTTTAGTTTTGTTAAAATTTGAATATCTTAATTCAAAGGTACAGGCATAAAATCTGAAATCATATCCTAAACCATGAATTATAAAAGTAAAATCACAATTTTTAGAGAGGTGTGGTATGAGCAGTTTGGGTTTGACCAGAATTTGCATTCTGGTTGATCTCAGATGATCCAACGAGTTGTCGAAGGCGTGATTCTCCCTGGAGATAGCTAATTGATGGGTGAGGTTGGGAAAAATGCCAGGAAGGTATTCAAATCACCGGAGTGGTGGCTGGTGATTGATTTAGGCTGTAGCCCTAGATTTTGGCATGATCGAGAAAATGAGTGGTCAAGGAAGCTCTGGTGGATCGAGTTCCATCATACCCTGGGAAATTGAAGTGGGGACGAAGTCGAAGTCGCGGCCAAACGTTCAGACGCTCAGGCGATCGGAGAGATGAATTCGAGTGATTTCCAGGCTTTGGTTTCCTGTTCTTCATGGCGATGAGATACTCGTTTCCGAATACGAATTGATGTTGAAGTTTTGGTGGTCGAATTTGGATACGAAGGTGAATGTTGACTGGAGAAGATCATCGGCGGTGATCGAAGGCAAGCATTTCGCTTGTGCACATGCACATGGATGTTTCGAATATCTGGAAGATTTGAGTTTAGAGGAAGAAGATGTTCTCGAGCAAGTGATGTTTGACTCGAAGACATCCTCGTGAAAACTGGGTGATGGCTCGGGAAGACTCGCGTGGGCTAAACTGTTTTTTTTTTTAACTTGACAAAGTTTTAAAATAACAGGGGAAGGGAAACTCGAAGGGAACTCGGGGGTTTCCAGTTTTTACTCGAAGCATTTAGTGGTAGGCTCGGGTAATTTGAATTGGTACAGGCCTTAAGCCTGTTTGTTTTTAACTTTTAAATTTGGTTTAAAATTTTGGAAACTGAAATTTTAAACAAAGTTTTAAAGCAAATTTGGAAGTATGGATTCAAATTTAAAATTGTATCCTTGTTTGAAATAAATAGGTTGATAAAATTTATGATGTTTTAAAATTTAAATTGTTAAAAGTATATTTTAAAAAGGATTTTGAATTCAAATAAATTGGTTTAAAATCTTATAAATGTTAAGTGTTCTTAACATTTGATTTAAAAAGATTTTGTATATTTGATTTAAATATTGGTTAAAGTTAAATTGTAATCTATTTAAATCTTTTAATTTAAAATGAATTAAAAGAAAGATTTTAAAGTAAAATGTTTTAAAGACTTTTGTTAATAATAACTAAAGTAGTTAAAGGTTAATACTTTAGTCAGAAAGTAATTAAGATTTAATTATATAGGAGTAATTAAATTAATAAGGTAATTAAAGAATAATTGATAATTTAATTAATTAATTGATAAATAAGAGTTTATCAAGTTGTTTTAATAAATAATTGATTAAAGATTAATTACCTAAAGAAGTAATTAAAGAATTGTTAAATAATTAATGAGGGATCATTAATTAGGGATAAATAAATAATTAATTAATGAGATTAATTTTGGTAATCAATTTGATTAATAAATTAATAATAATCATTTATGGAAATTGGTTAAGTATAATTACTTAATGGAAGTAATTAAGGTAATTAATTACTTAAGGTAATTAATTAAATAATTTGATAAGTTAAATTAATTAATTTAATTAATTTAAGATAATCACTTGGTTATGTGATAAGTATAATTACTTAAATGTAATTAGTGAAAGTGTAATTACTTAGGAAAGTAATTAAAGTTAATTAGTGGATGTAATTAACTAAGGATGATATAATGAAAGTAATTTGAGTTAATTACTTTAAATAATTAATCAAGGGATTAATTAAAAGATAATTAATTAATGAGTAATTAATTTATGGAAGAGTAATTAAGGGTAGTTAATTACTAGATGAGATTAATCAAAGGTGATTAATAAATGTGACTAATTAATTATTAGATGTAATTAATTTAAATAAGATAATTAATTAAGAATAATTAAGGATCATTAATTAATATAATTAATGATGTAATTAAGAATTGATTAATTAAGATTAATTAATAAATAATAAGTGATTAAAGTAATTAATTAATTATAATTGAGGATTAATGTAATTAAGTATAGTTAATTAATAGATAAAGTAATTAAGGATTAATTACTGAAATGGTTTAAGATAATTAATTTGTGAGATAAATTAAGTATTAATTACTTAAAGTAATTAAAGGGTAATTAATCAGGAATGATTAATTAAGATAGATACTTAGAGTAATGATTAATTAATTGGTTTAATTAATGATTAAGTAAGAAGGATTTATAAAATGAGGTAATTAATTTAATTCACTTTAAATTAATCAGAGATGATATAAATCATTACTTAGGGATGGATGAATAATATAGAATGCTTTGCATTGTTGTTATCTTTGATAAGAGATGTGCTGATCTATGATATGGATGCTTTGGTTAAATTGAAATGATAATATGAATTGTCTGTTTGTGATAATGTAGATTATCTGTGGTGAATTATCTATCCCTGTAGTATAGATAACTGAAATGAATTGTTTTAACCTTAAAACAACTTGGCCTTAAAAGATACGTTTTGGATTTCGATGAGACCGGGATCGGGTTTCCGTATACCGGAATTCCAGGTTTGGAGACCCGAATACCACATCGATCCAAATTAACGTTAGGTCGTGAATCTCAAGTGAAGATGAAGATTCAGAGTGCAAGGGTTATTGTCGTTAACTCTGAGGGTGATTCCAATACGAGTGTAACGAGATAATGCCTTCGGTTTCGTTCGAACCCGGAACGAACTTGTATGGATCGAATGCTTTCAAAACATCGTCAGGTGGACGATGAGCATTCTAAGTGGTGTGTTCTGATTTAAAGGTAAATCGTAGCCTCAAGCCTCATCAACCGGGAATGGCTAAAACAGGGGAGGTGCAGCAAGGCTTCGTGGGTAGCACCCACTGAGAGTAAGGTCATCCCTGTCTAGAGAAGTTCCTTCTTTTATTTCGGCTTAGTGGTGCAGTTGGCGACGGCCATCTGTGGGGTGATTTTATTCGGAATTATCCAGTAAGGGATGGTTCCGGCTTTGTGTTGCAGGGGATTGGGAGTGATCCTCGGTACGGTGATCTAGGCCCCGTACTGTGATGAGCGGTACCCCGGTAGCTCTGCCATTGTATGGAAATCCAAATTCCAATAAGTGATAACGGACTTGGTTGTATACTTATGTATGCTGGAATTTAATAATGTAACAATTTCGGCTATTTCATATTTATTTGAAAACCTTAGACCCTATCATAATACAATCGAATTTCCTATCAATGTTTTGGTTAGCGTAAGGTAAAAACTTACCCATGTTTATTTGTGGGGAGTCTTACGTGATACCTTTTCTTTCAAAAGGTTTTGAAGTTAAACAAGTTTAACCTGTTACTCACACCAGACCCATGTCTGACCCAAGTTGTTTATTTCTGTTTTATAAACTCTTGGGTACTCAAATTTTTACGAGTAGCCAAGGGATTCAGGTTTAGCTTTGACGAATTGTGGAGGAGCAATGGAGCAGGAGGCTTCGGCGTTCGTAGATATAGTGTTCCGCTGTGTTGATATCTGTGTTAGAGTCTTGTATTGTATTTGAGTTGTAATATCTAGACAGATGTTTATAACTGTCTAGTATGTGTTGTATAGTTGTGTAAACTCTGATAAGTGTTTTATACTATGTAATAGTTTCTTTATGTTATTAATATAATTTATTCATTCCGCTGTGAGATCGTTGTTGTTGTTTCTTCTTTCTTCTCTTCTTTTCTATTTTCTACCCCTTTCTTTCTTATTAATGATGCGTCATTCTGTGGAATGAGTGGCGGGTCGTTACACATTTCCTTCTGGATAAAAGGTGATATCATGGTATGGAGCCCAGATATTTTACCTATGTTGATTATATTTTGCGGTTGTTGCTTTTCGATTGAGGATCCTCGGATAAAGGTCGGTAACGACCGGGGGATGGCATAGCTCGTGTGTTAGTTACCTAGTTACAGCTCGGTTAGAGCGTGAGGTAGCGTCGGCCTTTTGTTTGCAGAGATCCGGTTAGGATCCGGGCGTCTTTCCAGAGGCGTTCTATTTCGGTGTAAGGAAGTTCCTTTGCCTGATCATTTGTTGGAAATCCAAAGAAACAATACGAACCCCGTACGGTTTTTAATTGTATTACCTGCTATGGAATGTGGCGGTAACCAGCTATTGAACGTAGTAGCTATAGTAGACATACAACAATTGTTGTATGTTGGCTAAGATTGATATTATACTTTCGAAATGTTTTCCACACTAGACATTAATAATAATATCAATTGATTTTGCGTAGTAAGCATTTTTGACTATCATAAGGAGAAATCTCCTCCAATTCTGCGTTTGCATTGTGTGTGTGGCAGGAGGCCTTATGGTAGTTTCATTTTCCAAAAGCATTGCGAAGTTGTTTTATTTTCTTTGCGAAAATAACTGTTTTACGATCTCACACCAGTCACCATGACTGACTCGGAGTTTATTGTTCCCTTTCTAAACTCTAGGTGCCCATAATTTTCCACAGGGGCAGCCTAGAGTTATGTTATCAGGATATTCTGGAGCTTTGGAGATGAGCTGGATGGCGAAGCGTACTTTTTCGCCCCTCACATCTAATTCAACAATGCTTTGGTAGCTCGATTTTGTGTGTTTGTTGATAATTTATCTGAATTTCTTGAGTCCGTATAATCTGATGAATTCCGACTTTGATGAATTTTGAATTGAGTTTGACGATATTGTCTTGTTCGATTTTACTGCTACTTGATTGCTGAATTGGTTTGGAGGCTAGACTATACCTTGACTTTTTTTGTTTCGCTTACATCTTTAATTCGATTGCTATGGCGTCGAGTTTGTTTTCGTTGAGTTGTTTTCGTTGTCCTCAATCTTCGGTTGAATGTTCGATATGGTCACTGACCTGTTCCAGTTCGTATGTATGTTTTGCTGGGTTGATATGGTCTGATAAAGGTCGGTAACGACCGGGGGATGGCATAGCTCGTGTGTTAGTTACCTAGTTACAGCTCGGTTAGAGCGTGAGGTAGCGTCGGCCTTTTGTTTGCAGAGATCCGGTTAGGTTCTCGGGGCGTCTTTCCAGAGGCGTTCTATTTCGGAGTAAGGAAGTTCCTTTGCCTGACCATTTGTTGGAAATCCAAAGAAACAATACGAACCCTGTACGGTTTTTAATTGTATTACCTGCTATGGAATGTGGCGGTAACCTGCTACTGAATGTAGTAGCTATAGTAGACATACAACAATGGTTGTATGTTGGCTAAGATTGATATTATACTTTCGAAATGTTTTCCACACTAGACAATAATAATAATATCAATTGATTTTGCGTAGTAAGCATTTTTGACTATCATAAGGAGAAATCTCCTCCAATTCTGCGTTTGCATTGTGTGTGTGGCGGGAGGCCTTATGGTAGTTTCATTTTCCAAAAGCATTGCGAATCTGTTTGATTTTCTTTGCGAAAATAACTGTTTTACGATCTCACACCAGTCACCATGACTGACCTGGAGTTTATTTTTCCCTTTCTAAACTCTGGGTGCCCATAATTTTCCACACGGGCAGCCTAGAGTTATTTTATCAGGATATATTCTGGAGCTTTGGAGATGAGCTGGATGGCGAAGCGTACTATCGTACTTGTTTATTATTTCCGCTGTGTATTCTGTATGTGGACAAGTTTATATAACTGTCCATTGTTGTATTGAGTTGTATATTGACTCTGATTGATGTATGTATAAACTGATATAGTCTTTTATTTTAAAGATTATTGATTTATCTATTATATATTATTCCGCTGCGATATGTGAGATTCTGATATTGTTCCTGTTCTGTGTTTTCTGTGTTGTTCTTCTTTCTTTTTCTTCTATCTTTTCTTCTACCTCTTCTTTTAACCCTAAAGTTTCGCATTTCCGCCATTCGATTATTCGACAGTCAGTGGACGTATCGGTGTCGAGTTTTCGGAAGACGGATTTGTGGGTCTTTACAAGTGGTCCCTTGCAATCCAGGTATTCAAAATCCTGATCGGACTTCCCATCACTTAGGGAATCTCTATACCGTAGCTACTCAGTGCAGAGACAATCGATAGGTCATCCTATCGCTCTCGCAAATACCCGGTCTTCACCACCGTTCTTCAAATGCTATCCATATCGTCGTATCACTATTCGGAATGGGATATATGACACAAAGGTCCTCTCCCGGCTAATCAGAATAACGAGCGCAATTAAAAATCATATGGATACTGGGGTCTCAGTTAAATCACAGCTTAAAGTCAAAAACTTTTCATTCGAATGGTAAAACAAATTACCATTTCCAATCTTTTAAACAAAAAGATTCATTTCAAAAACCTTCAGTGGTTTAAACAATTTCCACACTTTTAATCTTTTAAACAAAAAAGATTTATTTCACAAAGTTAACCCCATTCACAAAGATCTGTTCATAGATTTTCAAATCAATTTCCATTTCAATTGCATTAACTCGTTAAAACCTCTAAACCGGAGATCAGCCGATGTAGAGTAACTCGACGGTAATCCTTCTGTTTTCAAAAATATCCGGTCTTCAACACCGGTCATCAAATGCAATTCATAACGACGTATCACATATTCAGAATGGGTTATACGACCCCATGGTCCTTTCCCGGCTAACCCGAATAGTGAGCGCTTATTTAAAAATAAGTGTGGCATTCAATTTCAACAAATCACAACAAATACCTATTCAAGGTAATTATTGATAGTCGGTTATTTAACTATCAATAAAGATGCGCAACATCATCAGATTCCAAATAATTTTCCAAATTATTTATTCTCCAAAATATCCTTACTAGATATATAATTTCCACACTTCAAAATAAATCAATATTTATTTTTAAAACGAATTATCATTTCTTTTATAAATTCCATATTGAATTTATATTTCAAAATATCTACTGATATTCGATTTTCAAATCGATTTCAAATATTCAATTTCAATTTATCTTTAAGAAGATAAATTCTCAAAACGTTTCATTTCATATTGGAAAAGCAATTCCATACTTATTCAAAAATAAGTATTTCACAAATCTATTTATTTTCAACATTTGAAAATATTCAATATACTTAAATCAAATTAAGTATAATTCATTCTTTAAGGAAAACATTTATTATAACAACATTTATTTGAGTCAAAACGAATGTTACGTAAAACATCGTTACGACGACTCAAAATCACTAGTATAGGGATTCAGATTTAGATAGATATATAAATCCCAATACTACATAAAAACATTTCCTTTCGGAAATCATTTACTATAACAACAGTGTTATAGTCCATCATTTCCTTATTTCTCGAAAACGTCTATTTCAACAATGAATGTTGAAATCTATGATTTCGATATTCAATACATTTTTAAAACATCGTTTAAAAATAATTAACTTCATTTTTAATGTCACTTTCCAAAACATATCCATTTCACTTAATAATATATTCACTGTCCAAAATCGTCAATATACTTCACTAACCAAATTTCAATATTTCCTACACATTTTATTTCAATAAAAATTCGCTATCCAAAATCGCGAATATATCTTTTTTAATAACCTTCTATATTTGATTTATCAAATTTAATTGATTTCGAATTTATAAAACAACGTTTATAAATTCTATTTCTATTTTCTAACAACTTCGATTAATAAATTTCTTTTATTAACAAACTCAATTTATAACTCGATATGAATATCACAAGTCCATATTATAAGTTAATAACTTATAATTCATTTATTTAAAAGAAATCGTTCTTTTAAAACTTCACAAATTTTAAATCTCATTACTTATAAGATTTCACCTATAACCTTATTTTCAATAATAACCGAATTACTTTTATAATTCCATTGTTTTGATTTATAAAATAACATTTTATTTTATAACATTTATTTATTTAAAATGAATCACTTCACAAATTTAGTAAACGTATACTTTCAAAAATCACTTTAAAACTCTTTTAAAGTAAAAGTCGTTATTTTTAAACTTCAAAACTGAATCCGATGATGCAACAGCACCAATTAGTCAATCACAACAACAAACATCATATATCAACATGATAATCAACAAATATCACAATATCTGTAATCAAATAAATACTGTTGAGGAATCCAGTTGGATCCCTCCAACCTGTTTCCCTGCATCCACAGATGTTAGCACAATACCAATTCCACTTCGAGGTGGAATATCACGGTATATGGGTTTTATAAAAATTATCCGCTTACTAACGGCGCAATAGGGTCTCATCCGCTATACGAGGCGGGAAATCAATCAATCCAATATATACATATGCCAATATGTATATATTGCTACATATATATAGATATATCCTACTATATCTAATATCACATCCAATAGCAATCAATCATCAATCAATAACTGTAAAATCAAAATTTCCTTCGAGTGAGAAAATCTCACCTTAGCTTTTATTTTGCCTTCCATTTCCATTTCTGCTTTGATTTGTCATTTTATAGACCTTGTATAAATATTATACAATTTGTTAATATTCGAAATGACCGAACAATTAATTTTCGTTTTCAATTGTTTTAAATTAACAAATTTCTCTTTTAATAATTTATTTAATGAAACATTAAATTGAAAAACTACATTTCCTTTAATAAATTTAATTTTCTAACCATTAGACAAATTTAATTTACTAACAATTTAAATTTAAACAAATGATTTCTTTTCAAATTAATTTCTTTTAAAACTGTCTAGATACATATATACACAATTTAAGTTTCAAAAAAATTCTATTTAAACTTTATATATTTATTATTTCCTTTTCTGCAAATTAAAACAGCAATAAATTTTACTGTAAAAATTTTCTAACTGCTACGCATATAAATTTAAATTCGAAAATAGATTATACCTTACTGATCAAAATTCGAGTGAACCCTTATCGATGAACTCGCGATGCCACCATCGCGATGCCGATGAACCCAACCTCACCGTGATTCCCATCGCCCAGTCAATCACCACTGCCAACTCGCGAGATCGTACACGCCATCGAAACCACCTCGTGACCACCCAGATCCCATCGACCATCACCGTGCTCGCCTCCTACGCGCTCGCGATTCGATGCCGTGCCCAGATTCCACCAAGTCGCCGCTGCCACGCGCGTACGCATCCCCAAACGCGCGCCTAATATCGCGACCCGGTGCTCGTCGCTGCTAGTCAAACCCTCTCAAACGCGCGCGCCTTCACCAGTCTCGTTCAACTTGCTCGCGAGTTCGAACTCGAGTTCTCTTCCCCAAATACGTGCGACCGAAGCCCCTCGCGATTGTGGTCACGCGAGCAAATCCCCTTCGACTGCTGTACGCGATTTCATCGCCTGCCACGACTCGAAATTCGCCCTGCGAACAACCCATGCTTTCGTTTCCATTTCGCGGTTTGGGTTGCTAATTACTGCTCGCGATTTATTTATTTCTTCATACGAATTGAGTTTTTAAAAGTCTCTTCTGCGATTGAGGATGTAAGAGGAAAGGGCTTCAGTTTTGATTTTGAAAATGAAGCAGTGAAGGAGAGAGGGAGTTTTGTTTTCAACTAAAGAAATGAGGGGACTCGCGATTTTACTTTTAAAACACTCGGCCCGTCACGACCCGCAAATCCGTACTTCTTGATTAAACACTAATCTCCATTGATTAACTCAAGAGGCATGGAAATACGAACCCTGAGGGGTTTTAAGAACAAGAACAGGTAGAAGAAAAAGAAAGCAGAAGAAGAAAGAAGAGAAGAGAGAAGAGAAGAAGAACAACAGAACAACATCAGAACAGAAAACAATATCAGAATCTCACATGTCGCAGCGGAACAATATATAATAGATAAATGAATAATCTTTAAACAAAAGAACTATATCAGTTTATACATACATCAATCAGAGTCAATATACAACAATGGACAGTTATATAAACTGGTCCTCATACAGAATACACAGCGGAATAAATACTATCAGATACAAATACTACGTCTCGTCATCCAGCTTATCTCCAAAGCTCCAGAATATCCAGAATATCCTGATAACCTAACTCTAGACTGCCCGTGTGGAAATTGGTGGGCACCCAGAGTTTAGAAGGGAAACAATAAACTCCGAGTCAGTCATGGTGATTGGTGTGAGATCGTAAAACAGTTATTTTTCGCAAAGAAAATAAAACAATTTCGAAATGCTTTTGAAATGAAACTACCATAAGACCTCCCGCCACACACACAATGCAAACGCAAAATTGGAGGAGATTTCTTCTTATGATAGTCAAAGATGCTTACTACGCAAAATCAAATCCTTTTTGATATTATTATTAGTGCATAGTGTAGAAAACATTTCGAAAGTATAATATTAATCTTAGCCAACATACGACCAGTATCGTATGCCTACTATAGCTACTATGTTCAATAGCAGGTTACCGCCACATTCCATAGCAGGTAATACAACTAAAACCGTACAAGTCACGTATTGTTTCTTTGGATTTCCAACAAATGGTCAGGCTAAGGAACTTCCCATTGCCACATGGAAACGCCTCTGGAATGACGTCCCGAGAACCTAACCGGATCTCTGCCAACACAAGGCCGGGTTACCTCTGCAAAAATAGGTAACTACTGACGCGCGTATGCCATCCCCCGATCGTAACCGATCTTCCCGAGGATCCTCGATTCGCAACAACCACATAATAATAATAATGCAGTAACCACATAGGTTAAGTATCTGGGCTCCATACCATGATACCACCTCTATCCAGAAGGAATGACATACACTAAGGGGCGCTACTCCCTAGAACCTTGCTGCATCCTTCCTGTTTTGACCATTTCTGGGGTGTGAGGTCCGACGAAGTCTCGTCCACAAAGCTACGCTTTGGTACAAAGCCATGCTTCGGGTCAAACAAATGATCAACCTATGATCACAAAGATATAAGATCAAACGAATGATCATATCACAAATGATCAAACACTGATCATTTCACAGCAACACTCAGTATGTCACGTTACCAAATTGGGAGTATATCGCTGATAAATTTCAACTACATGACCTCTGAGCTCGTACGTCTCAAAGAAGGGTGTTAAGCTAAGAGAATAAATTCTCCGCCACCAACAGAAATGTATTTGAAAGAAATCAGCTTTATATCTCAAAGTGTAACGTCAGACATACAATCCATACAAGTCTGTTCCGGGATCGAACAGAACCGAAGGCACTTCTCACGAAGCCCTTGCAAATCCGGATAAATTTCTAATCACGTCCGGACTTCCCGTCACTAAGGGTGATAAAACCTCTAAACCGAAGATCAGCCGATGTAGAGTAACTCGACGGTAATCCTTTCGTTTTCAAAAATATCCGGTCTTCAACACCGGTCATCAAATGCAATTCATAACGACGTATCACATATTCGGAATGGGTTATACGACCCCATGGTCCTTTCCCGGCTAACCCGAATAGTGAGCGCTTATTCAAAAATAAGTGTGGCATTCAAATTCATCCAATTCACAACAAATACCTATCTAAAGGTAAATATTGATAGTCGGTTATTTAACTATCAATAAAGATGCGCAACATCATCATATTCCAAATAATTCTCCCAAATTATTTATTTCCAAAAATATCTTTACTAGATATAAAATTTCCACTTCAAAAATAAATCAACGTTTATTTTTAAACAACTTCCCTTTCTTTTATAAATTCCATAGTGAATTTATATTTCAAAAATATCTACTGATATACGATTTTCAAATCGATTTCAATTATCATTTTCAATTTATCTTTAAGAAGATAAAATCTCAAAACGTTTCATTTCATTTTGAAAATGCATTTCCATACTTATTTAATAATAAGTATTTCACAAATCATTTATTTTCAACACTTGGAAAATATTCTATATACTTAAATCAAAATTAAGTATATATTTCATTCTTTAAGGAAATCATTTACTTTGACAACATTTATTTGAGTCAAAACGAATGTTACGTAAAACATCGTTACGACGACTCAAAATCACTAGTATAGGGATTCGGATTTAGATAGATATATAAATCCCAATACTATATAAAAACCCATTTCCTTTCGAAAATCATTTACTATAACAACTGTGTTATAGTCCATCATTTCCTTCTTGCTCGAAACCGTCTATTTCAACAATAAATGTTGAAATCTATGATTTCGATATTCAATATATTTTAAAACATCGTTTAAAACAATTAACTTCATTTCAAATATCACTTTCCCAAAACCATATCTATTTTACTTAACAATATATTCACTATCCAAAATCGTGAATATACTTCACTAATTACATTTCACTATTTTCTACACATTTTATTTCAATAATAATTCGCTATCCAAAATCGCGAATATATCTCCTTTAACAACCTTCTATATTTAATTTATCAAATCCAATTGATTTCGAATTTATAAAACAACGATTATAAATTCTATTTCTATTTTCTAACAATTTCAATTTAATAAATCTCCTTTATTAACAATTCGATTCATAACTCAAATCTTATACCAACAATCCATATTATAAGTTAAATACTTATAATTCCTTTATTTTACAAAATCATTTCCATTTATAAGTTCACAATTTATAAATTCCATTTATTTATGAATTCTTAAAAATTCATTTTAACGCTTATAAAAACTCGTTTTGTAATACCAACATTTTAAAGTTATAAATATCAACTTTTTAAATCTTTTAAATAAACCGTTTACAAAAATTAAAAAATCTCAATCCAAAACCATTTTATAAATTACTTTAACTATTTATTTCAAAAATCACCTTACGGTGATAATTCACAAAAATTATAATTTTTATAACTTTAAAAAATGGATCCGATGATGCAACGCACCAATTAGTCAATCACAACAACAAACATCATATATCAACGTATGATAACAGAATACATCACAATATCTGTAAATCAATAAATACTGGTGAGGAATCCAGTTGGATCCCTCCAACCTGTTTCCCTGCATCCACAGACGTTAGCACAATACCAATTCCACTTTGAGGTGGAATATCGCGGTATATGGGTTTTATAAAAATATCCGCTTACTAACGGCGCAATAGGGTCTCATCCGCTATACGAGGCGGGAAATCAATCAATCCAATATATACATATGCCAATATGTATATATTGCTGTATATATATATAGATATCCTACTATATCTAATATCACATTCAAATAGAAATCAATCAATAACTGCAATCCAAATATATTTTGAGTGAGTAGATCTCACCTTTGCTCTTTATTTGCAATCCCATTTTTCACTTGACTCGATTTTTCTTGATTTATACCTTATATAAATATTTACACAGTTTATCAATATTCGGATTAAATCGAGTAATTAAATTTTCATTTTAAAACTTTAATTCATTGGTGATTTCATTTTAATAGTTAAATTAACTGATAGTTTTATTTTAAACTAATTTCTCATTTAAATATCCCTTGAGACTCCAAACCAGGTTTTTATAAAATGCCTTCAATATTTTTAAAATCTCCATTTTCAAAATTTATATATATATATTTTAAAATCCGAACCATCTAAAATTCAATTTTTTAATTTCAGAAATCCAATTTCATTTATTTATGGTATCCAACGATACCAAAAATACAATCGGCTAAATTATAGCCTTCAACAAATTCAATCACAGATATAATCATGCACAGATTATAAATAATCAATCAAACAACATATGAAATCAATTCAAATGTTTTGAGGAATCCTGTTGGATCCCTCCAACCTGTTTCCCTGCATCCACAGACGTTAGCACAATACCAATTCCACTTCGAGGTGGAATATCACGGTATATAGGTTTTATAAAATATATCATCCGCTTACTAACGGCGCAATAGGGTCTCATCCGCTATACGAGGCGGGAAATCAATCAATCCAATATATACATATGCCAATATGTATATATTGCTATATATATAGATATATCCTACTATATCTAATATCACATCCAAATAGCAAACAAACAATAACTGAAAATTCCACTTTTCAATTTGAGTGAGAAGATCTCACCTTTATTTTATTAGCATCCATTTCCAACTCCTTTCCATTTTCGGCTTGTTTCTCGATTTTTAAACCTTGTATAAACAATTTTATACAATTCATTAATATTCGAGATAAATCGAACAATTAATTTTCGTTTTGATAGTTTTAATTATCCAATTATTTTAAACCAATTAAGTAAACAAATTAATTTCCAAATATACACTATTTTTAAAATAACCTAGTAAATTAAAAATGTGTACAGGTAAATTCATTTCCTTTTGAACTGCATAACACCAAAAATCCATATAGATTTTGAAACTAACTTTTATATACCTATATTATTTTCTCTGCTTAAAATCTGGTATGTATATCATTCATTTTTTTTTCTTCTTGATTTCAGCATCTATAAAATTATATAAACAAATTTCAAAGGAAAATACCTCACTGAAAATTTGTCCCTACTCTCGGTCTCAATCGACTTCGTTGACAACCCCAAATTCACTGCCACATGGGAACGCCATCGCCACTGCATAGACTACATCATCGAAAGCCACGCGTTCCAGCCTCCCTGCGAATGCCTTCACTCGACCAGCCCAAGGAGTACAAAGCTCGGTTTCCTTCCTCCTTCCCGAAACTCTCGTCTCCATCCTCTCGCGCATCCAAGATCGCAACTGCGAACACACCCAGCGCCACTACAAACCCTAACTCGAATATCACTACGACCCCACGCCAAAAATCATCGCGACAATATCGATCGAATTGTTAAGAAAGAAGATTTATAAATCAAAGTTGTTATAAAATAGGAATAGAATTTATAAACGTTGTTTTATAAATTCGAAATCAATTGAATTTGATAAATTAAATGTAGGAGGTTATTAAAGGAAATATATTCGCGATTTTGGATAGCGAATTATCCTTGAAATAAAATGTGTAGAGAGTATTGAAATATGGTTAAGTGAATTATATTCACGATTTTGGACAGTGAATATATTATTGAATAAAATGGTTATGTTTGGGAAAGCGATATCATAAAAATGAAGTTAATTGTTTTAAACGATGTTTTAAAATGTAGTATGAATCGAAATCATAGATTTCAACATTCATTGTTGAAATAGACGTTTTCGAGAAAGAAGGAAATGGTGGACTATAAGACTGTTGTTATAGTAAATGATTTTCGAAAGAAAATGTTTTTATCTAGTATTGGGATTTATATATCTATCTAAAAATCCAAATCCCTATACTAGTGATTTTGAGTCGTCATAACGATGTTTTACGCAACATTCGTTTTGACTCAAATAACTGTTGTTATAGTAAATGATTTCCTTAAAGAATGAAATATATACTTAATTTTGATTTAAGTATATCGAATATTTTCAAGTGTTGAAAATAAATGATTTGTGAAATACTTATTATTAAATAAGTATGTAAATGTTTTCCAAAATGAAATAAAACGTTTTGAGAATTTATCTTCTTAAAGATAAATTGAAAGTGAATATCTGAAATCGATTTGAAAATCGTATATCAGTAAATATTTGAAATATAAATTCACTATGGAATTTATAAAAGAAATGGAAATTTGTTTCAGAAAAATAAACGTTGATTTATTTTTGAAGTGTGGAAATTATATATCTAGTAAAGATATTTTGGAAAATAAAATAATTTGGGAAAATTATTTGGAATCTGATGATGTTGCGCATCTTTATTGATAGTTAAATAACCGACTATCAATAATTACCTTGAATAGGTATTTGTTGTGAATTTGAATGCCACACTTATTTTTGAATAAGCGCTCACTATTCGGGTTAGCCGGGAAAGGACCATGGGGTCGTATAACCCATTCCGAATATGTGATACGTCGTTATGAATCGCATTTAATGACCGGTGTTGAAGACCGGATATTTGTGAAAACAGAAGGATTACCGTCGAGTTACTCTACATCGGCTGATCTCCGGTTTAGAGGTTTATCATCCTTAGTGACGGGAAGTCCGGACGTGATTGGAAATTATCCGGATTTGCAAGGGCTTTGTGAGAAGTGCCTTCGGTTCTGTTCACCGACCTTTATCCGAGGATCCTCAATCATAAAGCAACAGCCACAAAGTATAATCAACATAGGTAAAATATCTAGGCTCCTTACCATGATATCACCTTTTATCCAGAAGGAAATGACATACCCTAGGGGCGCTACCCCTACAAACCTTTGTCGCAACATTACTGTTTCGACCATTACCGAGTTGTGAGGCTCGACGAAGTCTCGTCCACAAAGCTACGCTTTTTCTCAAAGCCACGCATTTTCACAAAGCCACGCTTTTTCACAAAGCACGCTTTGACCAACAAATGATCATCAGCACTTCGTATGCCACATTACCAAATTGGGAATGTATCACTAGTAACCATCAACTACATAACCTCTGAGCTCGTACGTCTCAGAGAAGGGTGTTAAGCTAAGAGAATAAATTCTCTGCCACCAACAGAAATGTATTTGATAGAAACCAGCTTTACATCTCAAAGTGTAACGTCATACACACATCCATACAAGTCTGTTCCGGGTTCGAACAGAACCGAAGGCACTTCCGAAGAAGCCCTTGCAAATCCGGATAATTTCTAATCACGTCCGGACTTCCCATCACAAATGGTGATAAAATCTCTATACCGGGGACCAGTCGGTGCAGAGACATTCGACGAGTTGTCCTTTCATTTTCGAAAATATCTGGTCTTCACCACCGGTCTTCAAATGCTATCCATATACGACGTATCATTATTCGGAATGGATTATATGACACAAAGGTCCTTCCCCGGCTAAACCGAATAACGAGCGCAATTAAAAATCATATGAATACTGGGGTCTCAGTTAAATCACAGCTTAAAGCCCAAAACTTTTCATTCGAATGGTTAAAACAAATTATCATTTCCAATCTTTTAAACAAAAAGATTCATTTCAAAAACCTTCAATGGTTTAAGCAATTTCCACACTTTTAATCTTTTAAACAAAAAGATTCAATTCACAAAGTTCACCCCGTTCACAAAGATTCATTCATAGATTTTCAAATCGATTCCCATTTCAATTTGATTTACTCGTTAAATCTTTAAATCAAGATTTAACTTATAGCTTTCAAAACAATTCCATTTCAAATTGGATTAACTCGTTCGGTCTTTGAATCAAAGACTCATTTCATAGTTTTCAAAACATTTCAATTCTATTTCAAACTTGAAATTCTTTCAACACAAATTGGAAGTTCATTACTTATGTGAAAGCTTTTACTATTTGAAAACAAATAGTTTCATTTCAGAAAAATCCAGTTATATTTACACGAGTTAAAACCCTTGAATTAAATTCAAATTCCTAAATCAATACCTTTAAAATGGTTTAACCCATATATAACTTGTACAGCATCTTTAATCCCTAGTTTCAAATCATAGAATTCAATTTCAACTTGAATTCAAATTTAAATCAAATTATTTAAATTTTCAAAACTCGATTAAGTTATTCAAAATAACTTTTATCTTTGAAATCCCATTTCAAAAGCTTTTCACTTTAAACCCGAATTTCCAATTTCAAAATCAATTGAAATTAAAATTTCAATTTCAAAACATCAAATTTACATCATCTGTGATTTAACCGATTTCCATGTGAAATCCATATTTGTGTGTGTAAAGGTGTAGTCCAGGGGTCTTCACACACAATAGTGCAACATCAATCATCACAGATTAAATCACAGTAATATATTTGATAAGCGATATAACTATAACGCTTATCCTCATTTACAGATTCATAGATAAAGTAAATTTATCAATCACAAGAATTCATCATTACGATTCGATGTGGGTTTCGGATAACAAACTGGAATCCGACTCTCTGTCGCATCGAAGTTCAAGTGCCGTTTTACGGGCCATGGATTTGCATATTCACATAGTAATATATCACAGATAAGTAAATTACAGATCATAACATAAATCAGGATGTATCACAAAGCATCGTACATCAGGGATATCAACAATCAAGTCATCCAATAGAATCAAAACATCCATAAGTAAGGTCAATTAATTATCTGACTAACTTAAATCAGATTAATTACTAATCCTGGTTAATTAATTTCAAACCCTTATTATTCATTATTCTTTAATTAAACTTTAAATCAATCATTAATTAAGTAATTGTTCTTTAATTACTTATATTAATTAATAAATCATTAATAACTTAAGATCTTAATTAACTAAAAGATAAACCATTTTATCTTTATTAATCACTTTAATTCTCATTTAAACCTTATTTAAACATACTTTAACTTAAAGATCAAATCTTTAAAACATTTAAACTTTTAAAATTTAAACTTTAAAGTTCCAAACCAAAACAGAACAAATTTCTGTTCTATATCCTTGGACAAAAATTCCCCGAGCCCACACTAATTTTTCTCGAGCGTGACTTCGAGTTTCCCTCACCTCACTCATCTTCGAGTCAAACTTCATTTTTTTTTTCGAGCCCAGACCCGAGAGCAGCTTCGTCTTCTCCAATACTGCTTCGAACCCAAACCAGATACATACATACGCACGCGTTCACGTGTACAACCAAACGAAGCAACTCCGACCACCTACGCCATCATCAATGCACTCACAAGTCAACGATGACCATCCCAGAGCAACCGACCACCCAGATTTGCCGAACTCGGTCGAAATCAAAATCGAGGTACTTCAAAGAACACTGGAACCCAACCTCGACCAACCTATTTGCCACGCACTCCCAATTCCGATCATCAGAAGCTTCGTAGCTTCAGCCATATCATCGCCAAACCTCCACGAATCCACTTCCAGAAGCCTTATCGCACTCGATACTCCAGAAAGGAAGAATTGATCAAGTCTTTCAGCACGACCAAAATTAGGTTTAGGAACTTAATTCCTTTGCCGTTGACGCCACGGCCATCTGACACCCTATCCACTATTTTTCCCATACTCCCCTATCACTCCTTCGCCTCCAGCCTAATTCCCGACCATCACCAACCAGAGGATCACCCACGGTAGCTCGAAATGCCCCCAAACAGTCAAACCCAAACTGCTCTTCACTCCCTCCTCTAAAAATTACGATTCTTGCTTTAAAAATCATATTTTTTGTATAACCATCCCATTTACACATCTGAATTCATAAATTACGAAGTTCGAATTCTTGCTCTTTTTGAAATTAGCTGGGTTATCTTGTTTTCCAGAGAAAGTTAGACTTGAATTTAACTTATATAAATTTTTAATCTCAAGTTTATACCATAACAACCAACTTTTGTTTTAATACTGAATCCAAAAATCAAGTAGATCGAAAAAATGGACAGGCTTTAAACCTGTATGGTGAAAACATGGGTGATTTTTCTCCTATAACATGCACACATACATTTCAACATGCAGTCACATTCACACTCTATTAGCATAACTACATCATAGCTCAAAATGTAATTTCAAGCAATAAACAACAAGGTCGAACGGTTGCTCACAGGTAAATGAGAAGAGTTGCTCACCTTATTTTCAGAGAAGAACAGAGAGTAAGCCAAAATTTGAAATTCTGGAAAGCTTTAAAACTGGAAATTGGAAACTTGCATATTTTGTTGTTGTTGATTCCAGAAAATTTGAAATGGCTTTGAACTTGAACACTGAAATGTTTGAACTGGAAACTTGTTGTAGTTGAGAGGCTTTCATTTTAAATTTGAACTGAAGTGTTTTGCTTCCTAGTTGATTTCCAGGTTTCATTTGTATTTCCTCTATTCTTTCTTTTACTTAGGTTGTATTTGTATAAACTTTTAGAAACTGGATTTGTAAAGCTTTTGTAATACGAAATGGAATGAGATAGTTTGATAAATAAACAAAGAAATCGGATAACGAAAATTTTAACACTAAACAGTGTTAAACAATAAATCAGCAGATTTAAATCATCAACAGAGATAAATAAACAATTTATCAAATCGACTAAATCAATTTAAAACAATTGAAATTGTCACTTTAAAACCATCAAAGTTTGATTGGCTGCCGTACACGCACGCGTGTACGGCCTCGCCAACACAGCATATAAAATCATCACAACAGTGAATACTAACAGCAATCAAAACTGCTGAGGTAAAATATTTACAAAATGCAGAGGTCAAGTCATTGTTACCAAGACTCAACAGAACTGCGAAGCCAAATCAGAGATATCAGCAAATCCAAAAGAATGTCCAAGTGCACAAGGGCAATGACCCGCACGTATGCATGAAACAGCAGAAGCAATTGAAGTGCAACAGTGGAACAACAAGTCACAAAGGCTACAAGTATAAATTGAACAAAGCAAGGCTACAGAGCTCAAGCTTATGCCAAGTCAACATCAATTATCAGTTTTGAACTAAGATAACTGTAGTGTAAATTAAGGTATGCCGAAGTCACCAGTAACAACTACATGAGACTGGACAGCGCAACCCAAGTAGAAATCATATATGAACATAAACCAGTAGCTGATGTACATGTATCACAATCAATAACCAGGTGCAGTGCCAAAGTAAAAGGGCAAAATATATTTTTCTTTCAAAACAGAATATTTGAATTCAAACAACTGCAGTTCAAGGTCTCGCCTGCAGTTCATTCGAACCATTGTAGTTCGAATTTAAACGACCCAAAACAAAATCAGTGCCAAACCCCATTTATTTTCATAAAATCAACATAATCAATACTGCAGCCACCACAAGGAATCAAGGGTAAAACTGCAACGAAAATGCAGCCACCACTTGATCGCAAGGGCGAAACTACACAAAAGAAAGCAGAAACAACTGCATAATAAAACTACAGTTGAAGCAAGCGACGTTCAGCATACATATGAATCGATTTCATATGTACACAAAAGACCAAGGACAATTCAGCAAGGAAATGCAATAGTGAAAACAAATTCCAACAGGGGCAAAACTGCAAAACACATGAATAGAATGGTAAACTGCAACATGAATAACAGCACATTCAAGGTGCACCAGACCAGTTCGAAATGAACACCAGGGATAATTCCAGGGAAACAAAACACATGAGGGCATCGGGGAGTATGCAACCCGACCATCAAAGTGCAGACAAAGTGAAGTCAGTGCCAATAGTAATGACAGCAACTCCACCAAGTCGTATTTCAATCCCAAAATACAGTCAATCATTCCAAGAGAAAAGAAAATGCAATTCGAACATACATATATACATATCAATTAATGTATATACATACGTCACTGCATACATATGTATGAAGACTAGAATGCAACTGGGTGCAAACAGTTTCCAAAACATGAATGTACGAATTGTACATTTATATTTAATACTGTAACTGGACAGTATTAATTTCATAGTCTAGAACAAGGCAAATGCCAAAGTCGAAGCACATAGGCGAAAGCAGCATATACATGTCCAGATGAATCAAATGCAACAGTGCATCTAACTCTACTGGGATGAATGTACCAATATCAACATGGGTGCAAAACAAATGCAAACAGATCAAGATATATAGGTATGCAGTGACAAAGTGGATCAAAACAAATACAAAATGAAGTAGTGCAATGTAGACAATTCAACAACAGTGCAACAAGTAAGGCATCACAAAATCAAGGCAGAGGTGCAGACTACAATATGAGTCAAGCAAATGTATACAGTTCAGACAACAAGCCAGAGGTGGGCAACATGAACTAATGAACTCATAGGGACAGTGCAATCAAAAGCACATATATGCAGCAGCTACAAACAAGTAGAGATGAAACAATGCAAACTACATAATGATCGAAGTCAAGAGTGTCAATATGATCAAGTGCATCAGTGAACAAATGCATACAGATCAGGTATAACAAAGTGCATCAAAGAAACCAGAAGTGCAGAAACACTTCTGAGAGCATGGAAATGAAATCACATAACAAGAGACCGAAGTCAATTTCTCAAGTAGTTTGACAAAGAACAGAATTCACAGTATAGCCGAAATCATGGGACAACAAGTCAGTGAAGTGGTGAAAAGGTTATCACCAAAAATCAATTACCAGATGGTTACAACATTACCCCGAAATCAAACTAAAAGTCAAGCTGTAATGACTAAGGAATTCAAGCGTTTCAAAAATCTTAAAAACCATATCAACCCAGCAAAACATACATACGAACTGGAACAGGTCAGTGACCATATCGAACATTCAACCGAAGATTGAGGACAACGAAAACAACTCAACGAAAACAAACTCGACGCCATAGCAATCGAATTAAAGATGTAAGCGAAACAAAAAAAAGTCAAGGTATAGTCTAGCCTCCAAACCAATTCAGCAATCAAGTAGCAGTAAAATCGAACAAGACAATATCGTCAAACTCAATTCAAAATTCATCAAAGTCGGAATTCATCAGATTATACGGACTCAAGAAATTCAGATAAATTATCAACAAACACACAAAATCGAGCTACCAAAGCATTGTTGAATTAGATGTGAGGGGCGAAAAAGTACGCTTCGCCATCCAGCTCATCTCCAAAGCTCCAGAATATCCTGATAACATAACTCTAGGCTGCCCCTGTGGAAAATTATGGGCACCTAGAGTTTAGAAAGGGAACAATAAACTCCGAGTCAGTCATGGTGACTGGTGTGAGATCGTAAAACAGTTATTTTCGCAAAGAAAATAAAACAACTTCGCAATGCTTTTGGAAAATGAAACTACCATAAGGCCTCCTGCCACACACACAATGCAAACGCAGAATTGGAGGAGATTTCTCCTTATGATAGTCAAAAATGCTTACTACGCAAAATCAATTGATATTATTATTAATGTCTAGTGTGGAAAACATTTCGAAAGTATAATATCAATCTTAGCCAACATACAACAATTGTTGTATGTCTACTATAGCTACTACGTTTAATAGCAGGTTACCGCCACATTCCATAGCAGGTAATACAATTAAAAACCGTACGGGGTTCGTATTGTTTCTTTGGATTTCCAACAAATGATCAGGCAAAGGAACTTCCTTACACCGAAATAGAACGCCTCTGGAAAGACGCCCGGATCCTAACCGGATCTCTGCAAACAAAAGGCCGACGCTACCTCACGCTCTAACCGAGCTGTAACTAGGTAACTAACACACGAGCTATGCCATCCCCCGGTCGTTACCGACCTTTATCCGAGGATCCTCAATCGAAAAGCAACAACCGCAAAATATAATCAACATAGGTAAAATATCTGGGCTCCATACCATGATATCACCTTTTATCCAGAAGGAAATGGCATTCCCTAGGGGCGCTACCCCTAGTGGATGTTGCGCGACGTGGTGAAGGAGTAGTTAGATTTGGTTGAGGGTGCACTCAGATCTGGAAGTGAAATTGGTTGCGGTTGTATTTAGATATGGAGGAGGAGGCAAAATTGGTTGTGGTTGCATCTAGATCTGGAGGAGGATATGAAATTGGTTGCGGTTATATTTGGATCTGGATTTCAGTTCTGGAGGAGGGAATGTTTTGATTCTTTGAAGGAGAAAAAGTGTTGTTTGGAGTTAATATAAAATCAAAGGGGGCGAAGCAAAATAATTGGTTTTGGAGCTAAGATTTTCAGATTGGAGGGAAAATCTTTCAATTGGAGCCAAAATTTCCACTGTTTAATGCTAAAAAATGTATACGCAGAATAAAATTAACGGAGACGTGGAAATGGCGTAGGAGATTATCTACATTTTTTTCTACGTTATAATTTTGGTGTAGGAAATTTCCTACGCCTTTCCTACGCCAACTTCAATATGTAGAAAAATAAACGAGACGTAGGAAAGGTGTAGGAAATTTCCTTACGTCTTTCCCACGCCTTTACCTCTTTCTACCTATTTCTTACGCTTTTCCTACGTCCCGCCTTTTGGCGTAGGAAAGGCGTAGAAAATTTTGCGTAGGAAATTGAAGTATTTTCTAGTAGTGATGTAAATAGAAAAGAACACTAATTAACATTGCATAAAAAAAGAATTACATAAAAGAAATGGCTAAGTAGACATGAAAAGAAAGAGAACTTTGTTTTATTTTTGATTCTAAACTAAAGAACTAAGAGAAAGAGATGATTACATGAACATATGGGGTATTTATAGATGTTTTAAAACCCTAATCCATTTTTTGGAAACTACCCAAACTACCCCTTAGGAAGTGTGGCTACCAAGTTATCATTAGCATGAGATAATCCTTCATTAAGTGTGCATAAAACTCTAATGACCATTAGCATGTGCATTAGCTCCTAATTTGTACATCAAGGTAGGTGGGCAGGTGCGATACTAGAAAAAGCTTGAATTCCGACAGCGAGGACCGACGGCTAATTTCCGACGGTTTTCGACGGGCCGTTGGAAGCCGTCGGAAAACTGCGATTATAGGGCTTAGCCGTGCCCTCTTCTTCTTCCTCATTTCATACGAAAATTATATCAAAAGATCCCCAAATTGTGTTTACTTAAGTGAGTATCAATGAATACCATGACCTTAAGGTTCCCCATGATCTCAAAAAAAAATCCCCAAATTTGTTCTCCAAGCTTCCAATCCCTAATTTCGAGCTTCCGGATCCTCCACGACTGCCTAATCAACCTCCATTACTCTTAATATCAGGTATAATCTCTTATTTTTGTAAAAAAATCAGTTTTTACCATAATTTTAGATTTGCGTAAATTGATAAATTAGGGCGAATTAGGGATTGCAATTGTTTCTAATAACGTAATAACGGTTTATAGCATCACATGGTATACGTATTTCATCTTTTATCGTGAAATTCTGAAAAACATGTATAATTTGTAGTTGTTCATGTATATGTAAATTGTTGTGTATGTCTTTATTGTACGATTGTTTACGTTAGTTGGAATAAGATAAAATGAATGAATGAACTCGGAGTATTATATTGTGCACGTATTTACTTATGAAAAAAAAATGCATTACTCTAAATTATAATTGTGTGTATTAAAAAATGACAAAAATGTTAAACCAGCCTTAAGTTGATGTAAAACGTCGAATAACTGTGTTAATTTAATTAATATATATTTTTGTAAATGTGAACAGTGAGTAAAACTGTATTTTTTCGACAAATGCGCGCATGTAATTGACAAATGTCCCTTAGAGAGCTTTTGGCCCCGCCTGACGAGTGTTGTACATGATCGTTGTATAAATAGTCGTTTTTTTCGAAAAACGACCATTTATATTCATCTGGTACAATGTTTGTCGGATTTGTCCCTGTATTGGACAAGTTATGAACATAGTAAGCATTTACATTTTGTATACTACTTCGTCTCAAGCGGTTCATAAAATTTCGGCCTAACCTTTCTTTTTTGTTTCCTGCGTACACGCATTTCTGTACAATGCAGGGAACAAAAGGGAAATGCTGCCGAAATTTTATAGAATCGTTTGAGACGAAGTAATATACGAAATGTAAATGCTTACTGTGTTTGTAATGGGAAGTAGGATGCCTGACCAATGAAAAAAAATTATACAATTTTTTATATCGATACGTTAAAAAATAAAATGCATCATATTTGAAAATATTTTTAAATTTATGAAGTTGTTCTTTAAATTCAAATATTATACGACCATGAAAATAATCTTTTTCGAATTTGTATTCTTCAAAATAAATATTAAATTTTGAACTTCTCATTTTGTCAAATAGGAAAAATTATTGATTATTTTTTTGATCGGAGGAGATGGATGTATCAAAGAAAAGGACCGAGGGGCTCAATAAAAGAAGATTTTTATAATGGTATAAACATGTTTGTTGAATTCGCTTTAAGTAATAACGGAAACGATTTAGAAATTCGTTGTCCGTGTAGTAGGTGTAGACATTTGAAGTATTTGTTACCAGATATTGTGAAAGTTCATTTGTGCCAACACGGTTTCACACCCGAGTATTATGTTTGGGATCGACATGGAGAAGTTGTAGCAAATACTTTTGTACAGTCTGAAAGTGTCGTTAACGAAATAGTTTTGACGACCCGTATAGAAAATATGGTCGAAGATGCAGCACGATCAATGTTTCCTATGGTTGAAGTTGACGAAGATGATGAAAATATTGAAGAACTAAATATTGAAGCAAAAAAATTTTATGATTTACTAGATGCTGCTAAGAAACCTATTTGGGATGGTTGTAGAAGCGGCACTCAGCTGTCAGTAATCGCAGAATACATTGCGATGAAGTCAAAATACAACATCACTGAAGCTGGGTTTACGGCTGTTGTACAAGCTGCAAAAAGACATATGTCGCCCGATAATCTAATGTGTGAAAATCACTACGAAGTTAAAAAAATTATGTCGGCTTTTGGTTTACCTTATCAGAAAATAGATACATGTTTAAAAGGCTGCATGTTGTTTTGGAAAGAAGACGCAAACCTTAGAAATTGTAAAGTTTGTAACCAGGAGAGATACAAACCAAGAAAAAAGAAGGGGAAGGAAGTTCCGTACAAGCGTATGCATTACTTATCCATAACTCCAAGACTTCAAAGATTATATGCATCTTCTGTAACTGCATCTAATATGAGATGGCATAGCGTGAGAACGGAGGAAGAGGGTACATTGACACATCCGGCCGATGGAGAAGCATGGAAGCATTTCGATAAAACGTATCCAAATTTTGCAGCGGACAGTCGAAATGTTAGATTAGGATTATGTACGGACGGTTTTTCTCCATTTTCTCAGTTTGGTTCTAAATATTCATCCTGGCCCATTATCGTCACACCGTATAATTTACCTCCATGGATGTGTATGAAAACACAATATATGTTTCTTACTGTTGTCGTTCCTGACCCCGACGATCCGACACAAGGAATTGATGTATATTTACAACCGTTGATTGAGGAGTTAAAAATACTGTGGAACGAAGGAGTAGAAACATACGATGTGTCCAAAAAGAAAAATTTTCGTATGTTTGCTTCTTTGTTGTAGACTATAAGTGATTTTCCTGCCTATGCAATGCTTTCGGGATGGAGTACTGCCGGTCATCTAGCATGTCCATATTGCATGGATGAAACTCGAGCGTTTTCTTTACCTCATGGTAAGAAAATTTCATGGTTTGACTGTCATCGATATTTTCTCCATGTAAATCATCCCTTCAGAGGAGACAAGAAAAACTTTTTAGCTAATAGAGTAGAAACCAGACAACCACCGACGATATGGTCAAGCGAAGACATATATGAACTTGTTAAGGACTATCCAAAGATATATGAAACTGGCGAGCAAACAGAAATTGAAGGCAAATCAGTTGTTCATAACTGGTGCAAACAAAGTATTTTTTGGGAGTTGTCGTATTGAAAACATCTTCTGCTTCGCCATAACATAGATGTGATGCACAATGAGAAAAATGTATTTGATAATGTTTTTAACACAATTTTGAATGTGAAAGGGAAGATGAAAGATGATTTGAAATCAAGACGTGATATAGAAGAATTATGCAAACGTCCTGAGCTTCATATGAAACCAAATGACAGTAA
Organism: Allium fistulosum; assembly: GCA_030737815.1. Lineage (NCBI taxonomy): Eukaryota > Viridiplantae > Streptophyta > Magnoliopsida > Asparagales > Amaryllidaceae > Allium > Allium fistulosum. The sequence continues at coordinate 44,164,379 of CM060905.1, read as the reverse complement.
AAAACCCAAAGCATGTTACGAATTAGATAATGATCAAGTTAAAGTTGTGTTAAAATGGGTGGAAGGGTTAAGATTTCCTGATGGGATATCATCAAATCTTCATAGATGTGTTGACTTTAAAAATGGTAGATTGAGCGGAATGAAAAGTCACGACTGTCACATAATGATGGAAAATTTATTTCCCGTAATGTTCAAAGAACTACTGCTGTTAAAAGTTTGGAAGGTAGTAACGGAGCTTAGTATGTTTTACAAAGAGCTTTGTTCGACTACTTTAAAAGTGCAACGTTTACGTAAACTTGAAGTGGACATTCCTATATTGCTTTGCAAATTAGAGAAAATATTTCCATCAGGTTTTTTTAATGTACTGAATTTTTTTTCTTTTTCTCTCATGTTTCTTATGTGCACCGGTATTTATATCACATCAGTATTTATATCACATCACTATGCATGCAAGTTTCCACAATCAAAATCGACGTAGCAAGGAAAGTTTCAACTTATTTGGCATGGTGCGAAGGTTAATTCAGAATCGAGGATGACAATTAGGCAATTCACACCGTGGAACTAATGTTTTAGTGTTTCACCATGGTAGCGTCGCGATCGAATTTGAAGGCATTGCGAGATTACACTCATCGAGCTGAGTTTGACGGTGGAGTTTACGATGAGTTTGGCGGCTCTTATAGGTGGTGAAAAATTGAGCAAAGTTTGTATGCATACGACTTAGGTTTTACCTAGGAGAAGATGGATTAAAATTATCATTAGCCCCATGAAAACTATATGAATTAAATTATGACGGTAAAAAATTTAAACATGTATGATTTTCACGTAAAAACTCATTTTTTCACACAACTTACATTACTGGGTTAGTATCATCATTCTAAACCCATTGACATTATTGAACTTTATGTTACACACATGTACATGACATCATAATTAGGATATGAGTATATTAATTCATATCTGAAATAATTTTGTATTAATACCACTAATCTGAAATTCGTGTATTGTGATATAGCGTGTCTTATTCAGATTATGATATTTGAATTTTGAGTAAATTATTAATTATGCATGTGTATGTGTATTATTTTATTAAACTTTGTATTTGCATAAAATATTATTTAAATCTATAAAAAAACAATGTTAAACACATTTGTTAACAAATAATAACACTACTAATTAAAGAAATAAAGTTATATTATGATAACATACAACATGTCACTAGAACAACATATACAACATGTCACTGGAACAACATATCACAAATCACATGGCAATATAAGTTCGAATCACGCTACGTAAGTTTCAAACTTGTGACCTCTCGTACCAAAGTCGAATCATTTAACCACTGGGACAATGGTACTTGTCAAAAAATCTTTATATTAACTTGTACTTTGCGTTCACATGAATAATAATTTTGTATTAAATCATATTTGTTGGTGATTAATGAAAGAATTTGAGGTTGATTGTAATTTAATGAATTTGTAATAAACATTTATGTGTACATATTAATTTGACTATAACACATGTTATTATGTTATTTAATTAATTTAATTTAATGTTTCAATTTTACAGTATGTGACAGATTTAAGGGCGTGCCCTAAGAAAAAATTCTGTAATTTATTATAAATTATTAACTTTAATAAAATCTCATTCAAAATAAATGTGTTTTATACTTGTTATAATTTATTATAAATAATTTATTGTTCAATTTAAGTATATTTAACATAAAATTCATAAATGATGTGTTTTTATGATAGTAATTACAAGGTGCTGTAATCGTTAGCAATTTATCAAAATATAATAAACACGTCGAAATATTCCTAATCAAGATGTATCGAGCTTAGAGTTGGTATATCCATTAAGACTAGAGTACGTAACACTCTCCAATTGTTAGGTAGTGTAGCTACTAGGAGCACCAAAGGATTACATACTGATAGTTATTAGATAACTATGAAGTGACTCATTCGATAGTTTTCTATGGGTTAATATAACTAAAATCAAATAGAGAATATCAAAGCAACAATTTTACACAATTCTCTTCAACTCTAGAATACCGTCAAGCTTCAATATGTTAACTCCAAATTAATTACAGTTAAACCGTGAAATGAAGATCATTGAACGACTATAGTTGGATCGAGTGGAAGCATTGAAAGTGAGATAGTGTTATATAGAAATTTTATCTCCTAAGTTATATTGGGTCGGTACCGTATGTCAACTTAACTCAACTCAAAGTCAAAGTTTTCCAGCCATAGCAGTATGATTAATAGTAATTATTATTATTATTTTGGACCAAAGACACTATATTTGGACTGTAAAGTTGAATGTGGACTATACTAGAATTTTGAACATTACCAAATTTCATAAGCGCTAATGTGATATAGTTTTGAAAAAGAGAATAGATGTAAATAATTATCACTATTAGAAAAAACTTAAAAGTTGGATTTTGCCAAAGCATTGTAAGCAATAAATTGGCCATAATGTTACACCACTAGCTAAAGTAAAGTGTGAACTTTTATATTTGAATTATTCAATATTATTTATTGACCGAATTTGCACCTAAAGAGTCAATACAACCACAACGTTGAATCCATTGTTAGATTTGATACAATATTTCCATACTTAAGAAGATTTGGAAGATATTTGAGATAATTTTTTAAATATATTGCCTCTTTTAAATGTATTAAAAGAGAGCAATGGATTACCTACATAAGAGGAAGAAATATTTGAAAAAGAGTGAATTAATTAATTAATTCTCTATTTAGATGATTAAAGAAGGAATCTTATCAAACGCATAATTTTTTTGGGAAATTGGAAAAATAAAATAGTAAATGTTTCCCGTATGATTTGGAGAATTGATTAGGTATTGATTTATGACCATAAATCAATTACTTCAACCTTAAGTAATAATCACTACATAAAGGTAGGGATCATGATGCATAGAAACATCGGAAACGAATTATCTTCTTTTTTTAATTTCTTTATATTCTTCTTAGTCTTCATTATCAATCTCGTAATTCTTCTCTCTGAAAGTAATAAAATCATCTCTCCCTAAGTGGATGTACACTATCATGCGATAGTGGAACCACTATAAATCCGCATGTGAACTCTCTATTTACTTTCTTGTATGATATGCTGATTTGCAGTTTTATTTTCAAGTTCTATTTGTTTTATCGTACTACAACATGATCTTATTGCTTCCGCATATATAAGGGTTGATTTGCAATCATCTGTGTAAATTCACCTCTACAGTTTGGTATCAGATCTTGGAAGGTTGTTATTGAACCCTAGGGATAGAATGTGTTCGATAAAATGGCAGGACCTGGAATGAGGAGGTTAGACATACCAAGGAATATGCACCCTACATCAGGGGTTCATATGCAGCATCAGGTTCACAGTTGGATATAGAGAAGTGGAACAGAGATAATGATTTTGAGAAGTGGCAGTGGAAGATGAAGGCGGTGTTGAGAAAAAATCGTGTTCATCATGTGGTATTTAACATAGAATCGTGTCAGAAAACTCCTCAAGGATTCCCGGTTCTCTGCTTTAGCGTCCAAACTCATTAGATTCTTGGGCCTCGAAATGTAAACTCTGAATTGCCTCATAAACTTCTCAATCAACTCGGTCCATGTTCCAATGGAGCCGCTCTCCAGTTGCCTGAACCACAGTGTTGCTATGTCTGTCAAATACAATGGAAAGCACCGGGCCATGATCTCCTCCGATGCCCCCAGTACCTCCATGTGCCTCATATACCTCGTCAGATAAACCGCAAGATCCGTCCTTCCATCATACATCTCCGTATTGGTAGCTTGAATTCTGGTGAATTCCTAGCTTGCCTAATTGCGGGAGCGAAGGGGCTCATGTTCACATCTTTCAGATCTATATTCACTAATCTGCCCCTCATGGCTCGTCTGACCATCTCCGCCAATCTGTCACTGTCGCCAAGCTGTAATTCTTGTTCGTTGCCTTCGATCTACCCCCCGGGTTCACGAGGGAATCCTGGTATCTGCTCTCCTGGACGGACATCCATACCTCTACCAACGCCATGTTGTACAGTCCCGGCTGCCTGCCCTAGGTTGGGTCAACATGCTCCTAGGGAGTGCCCTCCAGCTCAGGGGCTGCTCCTGATGGTCCTGCCATTTCTGATTGCCTGTTGGGTCCTTCTAGTCCAGCTCCATGGATCTGAACTCCAGCTGTTTCTGTTGTTCCAACCTGTCCAAACTGTTTGAGAATGTTCTACATCATTTCCTACTGCCTTTTCAATAATTCTTCATGCATAGCTCCCATCATCATCTCCATCTCGTCTCTGGTGATGAAGGTCGAAGTCTCATTAGCTCCCGAGGATGCCTCCTGGGTTCCTTCGTGCTGACTCATTTCCACTCTTTGTCTTCTTGTTGATTGCTTCGTCATAGCTTTCCAGATCCAAGTCTTTAAGCCTTCAAATCCAAAATCCAAGTTGTTGAATTCCTAAATGCTAGCCTTCTCGGTGAAAGCACCAAAATGTTTGTGTCAAAATTGGTTACAAACACCCAATTGCAGATTTAAACACCAAATCACAGTTACCGATCACAAATAGGTTGTACGTGGTAGAATTAAATATGAAGAACACACAAAAAATTAAAAGAAAAACAATAGAAACACAAGGTTTATAGTGGTTCAGCATTGTAGCCTACGTCCACTTTGAAGGATTTGCTGTTTTATTGATGATTCTTTACTGAATTACAAGAATACAATCGATATTATCCAAATTAAAATGGAATTCAGCAGAGTAACAACGTGGAAGAATAAAAAAGATTCCTTTTCTGAAGGTCTTGGACTGCTATTTATAAGTGTAGGCTGCAAATATTTCGCTCAGATCTTGAAAGACCCTTCTCACGTGGATAGGCCCACGTGATCGATCCTCGAACATTTGGACTCGACCCGTGATCAATGCGCACCGAATTCGTATCGATACAAAATTGCTCCTTTTGGGTTGAGATCGATCATGGACATTCTTGAGTTTGTACGCAAGCTTCTATGAAAATATGGTAGCATTTGAACTTGTAAATTTTGAGTTATGATCGATGCAAGTTTGTGTTTTCAATGTATAGCCGAGCTCGTATCGATACGTTTGTATCGCTTCCATACGTATCCAAGGGACGCACGTGATTGCTAGATGACGAGGCACTATATTCTTGAATCGATTCACTTTTCATGCCGAGTGACCGAGTCTTTCTCTTGAACGTGCCTTGTTCGTATCCACCAGTTTAACCTCGTTCGTATCCACCCATTACACCTCATTTCGTATCGATCCATGAACTCACTTAGCATCGATCCAAATGCTTGCCTCGTATCGATATGATCCCAGGTCTTTCGTATCGATGAATGAGATCCTATTTCGTATCGATTGATGGCCAATCGCTACAAAACATGCAAACGGTGATCGATACGTGCTCCTCATACGTTGGAGCGATACGAAATGACTTTAACTGACGGATACGAATTGTGGCTAATCATGATGGATACGAAGCGATGTATATGTGATGGATACGAAATGGAAAAGCGAGGTGGATACGAATGGGGTCTTCTTCTATGGATACGAACATGGTGTTTCACTTGGACTTTGATGGATCAATATCTTGAGCATACGAACTTCGATTGACTTGAGATTTGGAATGGTTTCTCCCGTAGCTTTGCTTGTCGTATCATATCGATTGTAGCTCGATTCAGACTCGGGTAAAATTTACCAGTATTCGTAGCGAACCAGTGTATAACCGATCTTCGGAACTGATTATCTTCGATTTTCAATCAATTTTTTGATGTCACGGCTTTGCCAAAAGACGGGATAACGGTATGTATATATGTGTGTCACTCAATTGAACTTTATTCTCACATGTTGTTATGTTCAAAATAAAATGTTTGCGTGCGCGAATCATTAGAACTTTATTCCCATATGATGCTTGCCAAACTGTACACAAAACAATGCATAAGCCTACAACTACATGATTTTGCATAAAAGATCCATTGAAAATGAGATTTTGTACAAAAGAAGCAAGGTTTTCCATACGTTAATGACAAGTACCTATGACGAGATATAAATAGGAAAAAACATACATTCGAAAGTATGAAGTCCAACGAAAATATAACACAACAAAGTCTTTGGTGACAAGTTACATTAGTATACAGCTTGAGCTTGAAACGGAAATAAATTACAAAATAACTAGAGCTAGTTACATTCAAAAACATTTGAATGAAAATAAGAAGTTTTAACTCTACGTACAAGAGGTTTAAAATAAATTAGAAAACAAATGATGTGTTTGAGCCATGCAAAAACAATTGACGCGATAAATTAAATAATTATTCACCAAAACTGGATCGAGTTTGGACTTTTTGCTTTACATGCAGTGAACAAAAAATATAAGTAGAGGATTTTCAAAATAGAATAAATAAGGTGTATGAGGATATTCGAAAGTTTGCACATTAAAATAGAAAATAAAGCAAGACCTCTACGTAAATGTTATCTTAAATCGATGTAATATTAAAATGGGTAGTAAGATTACAGCGTATCATAGAGCAGTATATAAGCAAGTCGTTTGGCTTCAGATACCCGCTCTGAATATACAAGCACTTCCTTTTTCACAGCAGGATATTCAGGCAACTTCTTGTCTGCAGCAAAAGATCATTATGAGCTGTATTCATACCGTTAGGGGGTAAAAGAAAAAAGAAACGAGAAGACTTACTGAGGAGCTTCTCAATTTGAAGGTAGTCTGCCAGTGCCTCATACTCGTTCACAAGGGAAACAGCAAGCCCAGAGCGTCCAGCACGTCCAATACGATGGAAATAATCCTATAAACACACATATATAAAGTAGATAGTTCAAAATCACTTCCGCTTTCAACATATCATTCATGCTTCAACTAAATAAGTTCATAATCAAAAGAACAAAGAGTAAATTATAACTGATAGCAAACTTTAAAACTTAGAGTTGGAAGGGATATCATAATTAATCACAAGACCAACTGCAGGAATGTCAAGACCTCTACTAGCCACATCTGTGCACACTAGAATATCGCATTCACCCGCCTTGAATTTGTTTAAAGCTCCTAAACGTTTTTGCTGCAAATGAATACACTACTGAGCATGCATTTATATAAAATGAATTCGTACAAGACAAAACATATATATACACATACATACATACATACATACAAGTGAGATAAAATTAAGTCAATGATTATTTAGCATGGCCAAATATTTTGAAGATTTTACCAAACAATGCTAAAAATCTTGATATTTAAGGTCTTCGAATTTTTGTGCTTGGCGTTTATGACCCAGAGAGGTAATTCTACCCTTACCAGAATTACAATGACCAAGTTCTATTGCTCTAAAGGGAAAACTTCAGAATAAAATTTTTGATTGTTGTGATATGCTTTCTTAAAACGGCGCCTTTTTAAGAACACAAAAAATATGAATATATGATGCATCACCTGAGACATTTGACCACTGATAGAGATGGCTTTAAAACCCAGCTCCCGGAGAAGCATGGCAAGAACTCGTGTTGACTCACATGTACGAGTGAAAATCATAGAGGTACATCCTTCTTTTTCAGTCAGAATATAAACAAGGTAACAATCCTGAAGGAAAAAAAAGGGTAAACCGAAGAAGAAGAAAAAATCACTATGATTGAAATAGAAGGCAATCCATGAGTATTTTTCTGAATATATAAGTGTGAGCATTGTTTAAGACGGCACTACTTAGCATTGATTAAAATGTGAAACACATAATAAAGCATTGGATTGATTATTGTTGACCAAACAGTTAGGTTTGTTCACTCCAATACTTATTCTAAGTAGCTTGTGGGAAAGTAATTCAAAACTGTTTCTCATCCTTACAAGACAGTATGTGATGTAAACCAAAATTCTTATAGACAATAACCTTATATTTTGAAGGAACCAATCGAAATTTCTGCTCGCATGTGTCGACAGTTGAGTATTTTGCAGAAGCTTCAACCTGACGAATATAAAGAAGAGTGTGAATAATTGCAATTTGATCAGAACACATCAAAGCATTAGTATGACTGCACACTAACCTTGACAGGATTCTTCAGACAAGCTCTTTGAAGTTTACCGACCTGACACAACAGCAAGTTAGACAGTTCCTCAACTGTCAGAGTAATCGAAGTATATAGGACATACGCCATCCATGAAACGTTAAAAAAAAAGTAATTTTTTAAGTTAACCTTTTTAGTCATGGTTGCAGAAAATAAAAAAGTGCGCCGTTCTGAGGGTAGACTTTTCAAGATGTCACCGATCGCTCTTTCAAACTCCGAGCTTAGCAACCTATCAGCTTCATCTAAAACCTAGACAGAAAACGTGTTAGCATTGGAAACCAGAACATAATTGAATGTTCAACTTTTGAGATAACCTTTTTTAAAATGGTATTAACAACAAATCTGGAGTTCATACCAAAAAATTTATCATGCGCAAGCTAAAGCCTTTCGTGTTGGTTAAATGATCCAATAAACGCCCTGGAGTGGCCACCTACATCGAAGGATGGACACAGAATAGTTGTAATTTTTGAATGCACTAGATGACTAAGTAAAAATAGGAACATATAAATTCCTCATAAAAATGCCTAACAAATAAGATACTTATGTATTTTCAAAGTTATACATACCACAACATGTGGGCGTCTCCCAAGGGAAACCGCTTGCTCGGTCATATCAACTCCACCAAAAAGCTGCGAATGAAATTTAACTCATAATGTAAAACTCCAATGGTTTTTAATAAAACAACCAGTTAAAAGTGAAAATCATACCATTCTGTAGTCAGAAATCAAAACAAAAAAGTACATTTAATCATCACATGCAATCATGTAACAACATTTTAGCTTGCTGAAGTGCGTCTAACAAATTAGCCATTTTAGAGTACATTTAACTATATGTAACCACGTAAAAGATACACATTAGAACAATTGCAAGGTTCGTAACTCGAATGTCGAATCAAAAGATAAATCGTGCCCACACTACCCCAATAAAAACCATAAGACAGGGTAAGTGATACATGACAACGAATGTCGCATTGGTTTGGTCCAATAAATCCATGCAAAAAGAACATGTTTTCTGCCACTTACATCTTCCAATTTTTTTCAAAGATTATTTCATTTTTATAGAGGTGTACAATATACACTGTCAGTAATTAAAAAACTTAGTGGGCTACATGAATGCAGATTAAGGTAGTTTACAACAATTCACTATACATAGGAATATAATTTTATGTCTTAACACATACCGCTGTGGACTTAAGTCCTATTCCAGATCCTATAGCTTTAAATTCATCAGATATTTGAAGAGCCAATTCCCTGAAATAACAAGCACAACTTCATCAAAGTACGGTTTATAAGCATTTGAATTTTGTATGAATTCCAAGCAACGTTGTACACTTTATAAATTACACTAAAGACTATAGATTAAATACTGTTTAAGAGTATTCAACCAAAAAGATAAAGTCATACACAAATGTCAAACGCTATAGCAGAATATTTGGTGAAACATAAACTTCAAGAAATAGACTAACTCGATTTTCTATTTTTACCTAGTTGGTGATAATACACAAGCAAATAAAGCTTGTATTTTCCCTTCGTGTTTCTTCTCTAGAAATGTTTGTATAATTGGAAGAACGAAAGCTCCAGTTTTGCCAGACCCTGTTTCTGCAAGTCCTATAATATCTCTCCCTGCATGAAATAGAATATTACCAAATTGATCAATTCTCCAATAAAATACAGGAACATTTTACCTGCAATACCGAAGGTAAGAACAAATCTATATTAAATCTCTATATTACCATAATGATTTTATACTGTTTACTGATATGCAAATGAATCGGTTTTGAAGTACATCATGTGAACAAATTAACATAAGAAATACCAACTAAGTGAACATAACGTAATCTCAGGATCATTAGTATCCTAAATTAAGCATGAAAAAAAAATTATACATCTAAGGGTTTAAAAAGAAATTGGGAAATCGAATTTATATTCACAACTTCCAAAGGTTAATCCACATTTTGAATTTCAATTAGAAAATTAACTTATTTTTTATTTTTCATGGGTTAATCCACAATGAATTAACTAATTAAATGGATTTTATAGAATTCTCTCTAATCTTGCTATTATCAACTAATTCCCAACTTTTTTATTCTTCTTTCCTTTGTTTTTACCCATTTAGATTTGGTTTTAGTATTCGATTTTTCTTATAACCAATATGGTAAATAACCGATATGCGTAAATAATTTCTTATGCCTCGAATAATTCAAGTGTACTGCTAAAAAAACACGGTTTTGTGTTACATGCTACCCAAAAAAGTATTTCGATTTACCCTGCGGTTGGCGGAAAACCACTGACTGTGGTAGCCCGTAGCACAAACGTGTTTGCTTTTAACAGCGCTCTAATTCAATTGCACCTTTGTCGCCAAAAAAGGCCATATTTTTGACAAATTTGCTGGTGATTACTATAATATTTTATTATCATCGTCAAAAACGAATTACGAATATGCTAAACTAAAAACAACCATTTTTCAAAAAAGGAAAAAAAATGTCAGTATATTAATACATGCAACACCAAAATGAGAAGAAAACAAAAAACCTTGCAGAGCTTGAGGTATGGCTTCAGCTTGAATTTTAGTAGGCACCACCCATCCTCTGCTTCGACAAGCATCCACTAATGGTTCACAAACCCCCAAATCTCTGAAATTCTGAACCGAATTCGATTTTTCGTCCATCTTCAAAACACAAATTCGGTTAAAAATGGGTGTATCCCTAAGCAAAAGACGAAATGACGGCTGCTGCTACGAAGCCCGAATTTGGGGTACGAAATTGTATGCAGGAGGTTATTTACGGCGGCAGTTTGTAAATTTGATGGTCGTACTGCAAAGTTATATAGGCACGCAAATTGCATTTCTATGGATTGGGCTTTGAGTGCGTGTTGGCCCGTATGCAATTGCATTTCTAGTATATTTCAAATAAAAGTTTACATCATATTTTGTATGTTTTAAGTGAAAAAAGAAAATATGATATTTCCTCATATCTTGATTTGTGTAATATTGTTTTGGTAAATTTATTTTATTTTCACTCAGAAAAAACATACATGCTTTTATCTTTAAGTAAAGAGGAATAAAAAATAGTTACAATTTTGAACATTTTATGAATGCAATCGTATGATGGACAATTTTTTTTTATGAATTTTGGATTGTGAGATAAGAATACAAAAATAAAATTTCAAAACAATCAGTTAAAATAAAAATGACATTGTATTTTATACGGTATGCACCATATGCACTTTTGAATCATTTAGTGCACCATTTCAAGAGTGTCATGGTGCCGGGCAAAAACGTTTAATCACTGCGCCGTATCATAGTGTGCATTTCATAACTCTGATTGCAATATTAGATTAAGAGGGAAAAAATGTTGAACTATTGTGATATGGACCGTCGATTTATTTGAACTATGAATTTCATGAGAACCCACTAGTAAAGTAGATAAATGAAGTTAAATCCACTGTGTGCTCGACAAACAATCCTTGAATCGTTAATACGATGAATGGTGATGCTATTGTTGTTTAAAATATAACTATTTTGGTCAAATGACGATCCTAGTAACGTTGGCGGCGGCGATGGTTGTTTAACGGATTATGGTATTGGTTTTGGTGATGGCGGTGATCCCATAGATCCACTATAGTCCATGCAAAAAAAAAGATTGAAAGCAACCCTTATCAAAGATATAGTAGTTTGAATGTTGAATATGAATATTAACAAAATTACGATTATGCTAGTAACATACACTCACACACAGTGATTATGTGTGTGTAATGATTCATCTAACTATAGTTATTCTACTTGTGATTATAAAGAAGGTTATTCCTATTACAAAGCAAATGAGAATACAATAGCGACATCACATGTGATCAAAATAATTAAAGATACACATACACCACAAAATGACAAACCCTCCACGTTTTATAATTGTCCATTTCCAAAATTATGGTTAACATGATGACAACTTTTAAAACTTGAGCCTAAGGTCATGATTCATCCTACGTTTCAGAACGCAAACCGATCGACCGCTATGTGCTGAGGTGGTTGACTGCTCATGGTAAAAAATTAAGGCTAACTCTATATTTTAATTCGATTTCAATTTTATTTTAATTCCTTTCATTCTATGATTTCAACATCAAACTTATACTTGTAGTCCTTAGATTTTACAATTCTTTTGTGAATTCAAGATGAAAATTGTCGTCCATTTACAAAATCAGTGTATTCTAGGTTAATATCGATATAATCAAATTACTAGGTTATATTAATAGGTTAAGTGAAATTTCTATTTGATAAGAGTTGATTGAACCTAGAATAACATGCGTCTTCTAACAAGTTTATACCCATTTAATTCACAGATTAAACTTAGATTTAAGAACTAATCCATACTATTATATTATTACTAAATTAGATTTCGAGGGCACAGAACACCTTGGTTTTTTGTGAAATAAAGCGTTGCGCTTTATGCTTTTCCCTTTCCCGATCTTTCTCTCTCCTTAATCCTCCTTTCCCGTAAAGAAAAAAAAAGGCCGCCTCTCTCCTCAATTCGGATTTTCTTCTTATTCCACTGCGCCTCTTCTCCGATTTGTTGCTTTTCCGCTTTTCCGCGGTTGTCCGCCCTTCCTACCACCTTCGCTTGCTAAATAGATCACCTCTATCCCCGTAATTTCCATCGACTTTGCCTGCGGTATCATCCTTCTCAAACCCTAGATGTAATTGGCCTTTTTTTCATTTTTATTTTTAAACAATAAAAAAGGGTACTGTTACTGATTACTCTTCTTCTATATTTCGTATTCCCACAGCACACAAATATAGGTCTTCCTTCCATTGTTTGTTGTTTGCTCAATTCGCTCTTCAACGTCTTTAAGGTATCTTCTTCTACCCGAGGTATCTTCTTCTACCTATTTTTTTCCGCTGCTTATTATACATTTAATCTACACCCTAATCTTAATTTCAGTTCTTACTTTATAGCGTTTGCCTAAACTTAAGGTTTCATTTGGGTCAACCTTACTAAATATGTCATTGTTTTTCCTGTTGCAAAATGTGCGTGTTCAAAAATTTCTATAACTGAGCCGTACTTATGTGTCTAGAAAAAAAGTGATTGGATAAAATTCCCACCGCCTTATGTTCACATAAACAAATATTGGTGGCAGTCACTTTGACATTGAGGAGATAAAGCATTGTATTGGTTATTTCCTATTATTTAATTGATTTGGGTTAATATGATATCATTTCAGTATCATTAATTGAGAATCAATCTTTATTCAGATATGTATATTTTATATCACGCAAATACGAAACATATGTAATTAATTTAGACATACCAAAAATATTTTATTGAGTGTTTTTTAATTAACATATTCGTTGGCCTATTTTTTTAGTGAAATATATATATTCTATTATGTATAAAATAGAATAGGTGACTAATTCTTAGATCTCTTTTAAAGTGATGTAATATGAAGGCGATGTTAATATTAATGCATGAATTCCTCCTTTTGGAGAAATATGAAACGTTTTATTTTAAACAGTTTGCTTTTGATTGGATTCTCAGATTACTTCAATAACCGCCACATATCCCTGACTAAGTTGATTTGACATAATTTCCTTTCAATGAATTGGATTTTCAAAGCTTTGAAGAGGTACACTTCCAGCTTTGACTTCATTTCCACAGAAGTGTAAGTTTCTGTTCTTCCTTCTAACTATATCTATGTACAGCTCTCTACCACTTTAGAATGTGTACTACTTGACTTCCCTTTTCAGAGAAATATAAAAGTTAGCCTAACATTTGATTTTAACATGTTTGCCTTTGCTTGATTTCATGGACTGTTTCAATAACTACTGCATATCTAAAACAATGTTTGATCGTAATTGATTTTCTTTAAGGAAGGAATTGCCAAATGATGGATATGTACAGTTGCAGTTTTTTCAATCGAAGTTTAAGTTTTAATTTTTCCTTCCAAACATATTTATTTTTACATGGGTCAATCAAAACTGTACATACTCCACCCCTTTGGAATATGTATTTCCTTAACACCGTTTTTTTATTGCTATCCATCCATTTTAGTTTTTTCTCCGTTGTCGACATGAAGGGAGTGTAAACTTTGATCGTAGGTATATATTCAAAAATGTATGATTTGATGTATTTCTGGATGTAAATAAGTTTGCAGCTATTTTAGGTATTCACAATTTGGTGGATTCGGTCTATTATATAAAATAGATGGACACACATTGCCCATGATATCATATATCTTTATTTTAAGGGAAAATGAGAGTGACTGGTCGTAAGTGATGTATGCATATCCTCTAATTTATTATGCATGTTTTGATATGGTTTGTGTAATAAAACCATTTGTTCCACTTGTGAGAAACTGATAAGAAACATGATTTAATATGTTTGTTACTTTATTTGTCGTGCTGGATATGAATTACAAATGGGCATGGAGAAAACAATTCGGGGGCAAGGAGCACATATAATTATAACTAATAGGAAATGCATGATGTGGGAAAGAAAGCAGTGTTAATCCAATTATACTGCGTGGATTTGGTTTATGTATTATGACCACTTTTTCAGATGTTGAGAATCGTACTAAGTTCGAACAATTTTGGAATAAAAATAACATCTCATCAAAAAATTTGTTTACATTAGTATGAACACATCAACTATTGAAAAAAAATGTAAACAAAACTAATTTCCAATATTCAGTCTTGAAACTTTTTAAATTTAATGGTAAAATATCCTAGAAGTATCAATTTTGAGTTATTAAAAATACCTTAGTCATAATGAATATTATACAAGCATGGAGTCCTCAATTTATTTTGCTTTATTGGAGAGTGTCTGCTGTGGAGGAAAGATGATATATTTGTAGCTAGCTTAAATTATTAATTTTTATGAGCTATGGTCTATGTATTAGAAGCTGAATAGTTAACATATGTGCTACTTGAGAGATCACAAGCATGGTGAGTTTTATAGAGATATTACTTGGTTGCTATTCTCTTTTATATATGCTCGGTTGTTGGATAAGAAAAGAATCTTGATGCTAATTTTGATTGACCGTGTAGTTTTTGTAGAAATTTAATATATTTGTCAGTTGATATAATACAACTTACGATTAATATTTTCACCACATTGCTTATCCCAACATATCATAAGATTCCCGTTCTTGAAAATCGGCATTTGGATTTCCCCAAACGTCGGTATTAATATCAGTGTTATTAATCTTTCGTTTAACTTCTGTACAATTACAAAAAATCGAGGAAGAGAAAATGCATGGTCAAAGCAACCTATTATGTCCAACCTTTATTTTCCAAGTAACAGTTGCGTAAGGTTTCTATTTGTAATGACACTCTTAATTATAGTAATGTACATTTATAGTATATGTACAAAGTTATGCACCGTTTACATCATAAACTTGCAATTATGATTTATAATATTGTTTGATGCTAAATTGAGAACCATGACTACTTAAATTTACTATAATTTTACATAATAATTAAAGGCCGAGTATGATATATGTTTATACACATTTCGATATTGAATTCTTTAATCGCATAGATATGCATCAATTGATTATTATTTTTTCCCGCTTTTCATAGGGTTCCTAAACATTTCCATCGGTCTTTGTAGGATAGTTTGCAATAAATAAAGGAATTCATATAAGGAAATTTTTTCATTTTTTTTGGTGTTATCCATTGTATTATTTAGTTTTAATTCGTACAAGGCACAAACTCATACAAGGAAATTTTTCGTACATTATGCATTGTTCATCTTTTTAGTTTAATTTATTTTCTTATATTATACACTCATGTTTTTCTCTTAGTTCATTCTGATTTGATTTGCTAAACAATGATATTGAATTATAAACGGTATCCCAAGGATTATAACTATTGTTGCTAACGAAGTAAGTACTTTTTCTTAATTTTTATTGTTTCAGTTTTCTCACCAGTTTTTCCATATAGCGCAAAAATATAGTCACTATATTCTTGGTTGCCTACGAACAACCATGTCCATGTACACATAGCACATCACACATTATACATATATGATTAAACTCTATTTATAGGATAATAGACATGCCAAAATAAGTTCAGCATAAAACATGAATTTGAACTAAATATTCAAATTTTGATGCATCATATTTCATTTTAGTTTACATTATTGTGCTTGGTGTCAAATCAATATAATAGTGTCTTTATCTCTTTGGTAACACATTTTTGCTAATGCATTAATATCTCACTTTCTCTATTTTCAAATACTTGGCAATTAAATGACAAATTTCTCATTTTTTATCAATTGAAACTT
Organism: Allium fistulosum; assembly: GCA_030737815.1. Lineage (NCBI taxonomy): Eukaryota > Viridiplantae > Streptophyta > Magnoliopsida > Asparagales > Amaryllidaceae > Allium > Allium fistulosum. Next base: position 44,148,021 of record CM060905.1, on the reverse strand, counting down.
CCATGTTCTTATAACTTATATTTAAAAGTTGAACTAAGGATCCATCCCTTATTTTCAAACTTAATACATGAAAAAACCTTCTCAAAAACATGTTTTAAATTACCCACTAGAATTATTTTCGATAATTTTTTTTGTATTTTTTAGAAAATTAGATATGCACTTAACTTGATTAATATGACCAAAATTAAATATATTTTTTGAATTTTTAATCAAAAGTGCCAATAATTGTTAACCATGTGCGTGCGTGCGTGTGTTTGTGCTTATGAGTGTACATAGTGTATATATGTAGGTTTCGATTTTCCTTTCCTTAACAAATTTTAACGTTGGTCTACCAAAAAGAATAAAGAGTAATGGAGAGAAGTAGTTATTGAATTAATAAATAACACTAAATTTGGAGAGACGATCTATGTAGGGAGAGATGAGAACCCGTTAGCAGGCACTTTCTAATGGAGCTTATACCAAAATGTTAAAAATGATGAATATTCAAGTGATGTTGCCCCTTCTCTAGAGTTTATGATAACTTTAAAAGATATCATAGAAACAAAAAATTGTTTCCACACCCATTATTGTTAACAACGAGAATATTCAGAGATAACCAAGATTACTAAGATGGAGATATGAGGTCAGTGCTAGTAAAATAGTTCAACAGTAAAAAAGACTCCAATTTGTTCTGAAGAAATGCTTTCTAATCAAAAAAAGATTCTGCAAACCTATTTTCCAAGTGCTCTCTCATAGATAATAGTTTTTTTGAAAAATTGCAACCACATAGTTGCTTCTTGAAAAGATGATCAAGGTGGTTGTCATTTAGATATTGAAGATGTTGGCACAAATTTCTAGCAATAGAGTATGAATCTCCAAATCTTTGAAGTTTCTAAAGTGGATGACAAATTCTTGATTTCTATCTCTCCTATCCTTAAGATGTTTGATTGGTGCATGTGACCAAGCATATGTTATTAGAGGAGCTGATCTGAGATTTGTACACTATTCCATTGATATTTTATTCCTTAAGAATTTTGTTTATGTTTCTGTTTGTTTGACTTTATATGGTTGTGTGTGTATTTTAGTGAGAAATTAAAACCGTAACCTTCAGTGGAATACTAATTAAATGTGACATTTATTTACATGTACCATGTGGATATAATAAAATTTGCTATGAAGTTACTGTACGAATCTTTTAATTTTTAAATTTTATATGTTTAACTATATAGGATGGTACTAGATCAACCATAAAAGAGAGATACATAATATATTGGTATATAATTAAACGATGGATATCGGTGGATGTTATTTGCTGTTGGGTTGGTGATTTCTTTGGCTTTAAACCGGTTCAATTATTCCCGCTAGAAACATGAACTGTATATGCATGTGGGATTTATATTTGCCATTTAATATATCCATCTTCAATTGATTTTATGGACCTGGGTAGATATCATTTATGTAGTGTATTCTTTGTTCACCTAAAACACAGTTATTTCGGTAAATAGCAAACTGTACAAAAGTGGTAAAATATTGTTCCCTAATATTTGTTTTCTATATATGGTTTGTTATTCGTCGCCATTCTCCTTCATTTTGTACACTTACTTCGACCATGCAGCTGTAGATGGTATATAACTCTGTTAACTTCCTACAACTTCAGCCCGTCAATTGCTGAGTGAATTAATTTATAACAGCACTCATTGTTGGACTGTATTCAGCTTTAACCTATTGGCACAAAGTCATGCTGTACTTGGTCCTCCTAGCTCAAGTACACACACATTGTTCATATTAAACACTCATATGCATGGTCAGATTTTTTTTGTAGGTCCACATTCTGGAACAGCAGCACGTTGAAGAAAGGAATATGATCAACAAGTTGACCTCAGCCGCAGTTTACCGTCCTCCGTTGCTCTTTTTTATATATATTTTAGTTGTTCTTGTTGTTTCTTCTTGCCCATAGGCATATGTAATAATACTATAAATTTTCTTTCGATATTTCTTCCATAGTACAAGCTACCGTTTTTGGGCTGACTTCTGTAAACAAATATATTTGCAAATAGTTTTAGCGTGGGTCATATTCCACGTTCTCTACTGTCCTTTTTCCTTACCTACACCACTGTCTTTTTTCTTGCTGCAATTGCAACTACTTTGTGCTGTTAGCTCATACTGCTTACTATTTTTTACGTGTTAAAATATATCCATATTGTTTTTTCGTCTTCATATATAATGTCCAATGTTAAAAAGCTTTTTCAAGACTTTCGTTTCCTTATGCTCAGTTCATACTGATTACTGTTTTTTACGGGCTCGACTATATCATAATTATTTTTTCGTTTTCATATATATTGTCCACTGTTAAAAAACTTTCTCTAAACTTTCATTTCTTTTTGCTCAGTTCATTTAGCAGTATGGAACATTGATTATAAGTTATAATTTGTTCCTTACGTCAGCAAATTTTTCTGATTTCGATATGGGTCTATCGATGAACATCTAAAAAATTTAAAATCTGTACCCATACACAACTCATTGAATTTCACTGCCACAATTTTATAACGTACGTATGCGGAGCACGGGTTCATACTAGTTCATATTAACGGATTATAGGAATTTCTACTTGAATACGCAAGGTTTTATCTAGATTGACCTCTATAGTAACAAATTTATATCAAATCAATTTATAATTCAATTCCAAAGTTATATAATAAAGTTTTCCAATTTAATTTTAACAACCAAATCAAATAGTGTATATTGAAATTAACTACAAATAATCATCTTATTAAAATGTTCTCACTCACCTCGGATCCATGCTTGCTCCTAATCTCTGCTCGGAAATCCATGGGCGTTTATTAATCCCTCCTTTAATCCGATCTTCTTGGATTCCTTTATTTACTTTTATTTTATTTTAGAGAATTTTAGGTTTGCATAGGAGAAGAGAAACTGACAGAGTTTTAGTAGATTGACTAATTTTTTGGTAAATAGGGTTTAGGCTATGTAACGATCCCGGATTTTAATTAAATTTAAATTGATAATTAATCGAATTTTTGAATTAAAATTGTGAAATGATATATATATATATTGATAATTGAATTTAAATCTTAATATAAATGGTTTAAAGATAAATATAAAAATATAGATAATTAATACAAGTTTAAAAATAAATAACTTTAAATTTGAAATTGAGGGTTATGTTAAAAATAAAAATAAATTAATAATAAATATTTAAACTAGAAATAGAAATAAAGAAATGAAGAAATAAAAGAAATAGAAATAAATATATATAAGATAAACTAGAAGGGAAATAAAATACAAATTAGATAAGATAAATTATAAAAAATGAAGTAAACAAATAATTGCTAAAATTTTAACAACAAATTAAATTTAGAAATTCATCTATATTACCAAATAAATAAATATATATACATAGTTTTATTCAATATAAAGTAAATATATATATCTTAGTAAATCAATACAAAATAATACCAAGTAATAAAACAAACAAAAATAATAAAAGAAAAATAAAGTAAAAATAGAAGTTTATTTATATTATAGAGAAATAAGACAAGACAAAAGGAAAGATATCTATATATACATATAGGAATGCAAGTGTAAGTAAGACAAAGATAATGACCTGTTCATGGATATTCTCATAAAACAAAATGAATGCAAGAAGATAAGTATGTAAACAAAGACAACAATATATATTCAAGTGCAAACAAATAAGAATATAAATATCTTAGGCTTGCAAAGAAGACATAAGGTGCATATGCATTTAATGTTTGCATCTCTAGCATAGCAAAGAAAAATTATTAGCCGAGACAAACAATGCAAAGCAATTAATGCAAGTATCTCTAGTACACAACATATTACCCATCAGCCTCCAGAAGCAAGAAAATCTTTGTTTAGTATTGTACAAACAATATTTTATCACTTGTACAAAATAATACATCCCTGTAAACTTCTTTTATATGTCAACTTCTTCATTCCAGTTCGTTCCATTCTAAACTGTGAAAAGAAAAAAAAACTAAAGTATATCATCTCCAACTCAAAACTTAAATAAAACACAAATCAATATACAAGCCAGAGAATCAAGTGATGGTTTCAACTGAAAATTCAAGCCTGTTTCTAAGTAAAAGCTACTCTGTTTCTTCTGGAAATCATGTGAGTGAACCTTTATTGATCTGATCTAAAACCTTGATGCGGTGGTGATAAAATGTTTACTTGGTTGAAATTTATTGTATATATACATATACATATGCTTGTGCATGTCTGTTATATATAGGCATAGTTTTCTTTGGATCAAGTAACAGGATTCAAAACCTGTTAAAAAATTCATATTCTCTCTTTCTCACCCTCTTTAGGCTTTAAGTTTAAAAAAAAACATGTTAGTACAATCAAGATTTAAGTTTTAAAAATAATTTTAAGTATAAATTATTAGAGTATTTTCTGGAAAATCAAGAAAAACAGATGAATACAAAACATATCAAAAATTCGAGAGTCAAGATTTCTTGTTTCAATTACATCATCGGAAACGTTTTCGAAAACGATGAATTTTAAAGGTGAAATCACGATTTTTAAGTTTATAATTTGTGGGAAATTTTGGGTTGAACGAAAAATGGTTTTTCGTCGATTTCCAATGATCGGCGTAAGGATGATCGTCGAGATCAAGGCTGAAGGAGGATGAAGGTCCGGGGATCATCAGAAAAATGTGGGATGAATTTCTTAATGGCCGTGGTGGCCTAGCGACGGTAAACTAGGGTTAAACTGCTTGGTTTGGTCGACGTTGGTTTTTGTGTTCGCGCGTTGTCGTTATCGCATCGAGTTAGGTCAGAGGTGGGGGAAAGAAAGCAGGGGACTCTGACGAATGTCTGGGTGGATTGGCGTGGGTTCAGATGGCCTGAGGGGGTGGCACATGGTGTTTTTCGGCGATCTGTTTTTGGGTTCCAGGTGATCGAATAACTCGTTTTCGATTCTCGGGTGAGTTTGTCAATTTGGATGGTCGGAGTGTTCGAGTGGGTAGTTGGCGACCTATAAGCTACGACAAAGTTGATTAGAGGTGCGGCGATGAAGTGTGCATGTGCACGCGTGGACATGTGTGTCAGTGATGAGCTAGTTTTGGGGAAGAAGCAGTTTGCTCGGGTTCGAGCACGAGGAAACGAGAGTTTTTCTCGAAGCAGGTGGGAACGTGGTTTTACCCGGGGAATAGCTCGGGTAGAACGAGATTTGACTCGGGTTTGACTCGGGTAGGTATAATAACAGTTTTCAAACTTTAAAACAAAATTCAAGTTTAAACATTTTTAACTCATTCTTTTAAATAATTGTTTTTATTTAAGTATAGGATTAGTTTAAGGTTTTAAAGTAAATTTTTTTTTTAAGTAATTAAGTTTAATTTATTTAAATCATGTAACCATTATTTATAAATTAATTTTGAAGTTATTTAAAAATAAATTTAATAGTGTAATTAAAAAAGGTTAAATAGGTATTTAGTTTGAACTTGAAATTTAAAGGAAATTTAAAAGGTAAATTTGAAATGAATGTTTTTAAACCTATTTGTGAGTGATAATTTATAATCAATAATGATTTTGTAAGTAAATTTCTTTAGAAAAGTGATTACAGAAATTTAATAGTTAATAAAGATCATTAACTAAGATTATTTAAGTAAATAATCAATGCAATTAATTTAACAATAAAAATTAGAATAATTAATTTAATAACACTCATTTATGGAATTGTTTAAGTATAATTACTTAATGGAAGTAATTAAGGAATTAATTATTCATTGTAAATAAGTGAGTTAATCGGATTAGTTTAAGTTAATTACTTGGGTTAATTACTCTAGAACAATCATTTAACAAATTGGAAAAGTAAAATTACCTAGAGAAGTAATTAATAAATGATTACTGGATATAATTAATTGAATGGTGATTAGTAACTTGAGTATAATTATTTGTTAATAATTAAAGGATTAATTAATGATTGTGATTAATTAAGATTAATTTAATAATTAAAGATTAATTGATTCATTAATTAAGATTGATTAGTTAATAATTGAAGATTAACTAATAAAATTTGAAAGGAGAATTTATTTCAAGTAATTTGTAATTAACTTATGATAATTAACCCGGATTAATAAATAATACATCTGAATTAAATTAATCAGTTGATCAATCAATTTATTTGTGAATGTTGGACCTAACTGAATGATTCAATTGTTTAATATCCTTGATATGATATGCTTTATGATATATTCTGATTTGTGTGTGATCTGTACTATAGTTATTTATCTAGGATGAATGTAAATTATTATCTGTGATTTATATATCTGTGAATGAAAGATAAGCGTTATAGTTTATACCGCTTATCAACTATATTTCTATATTTTGATCTATGATGATTCATTGATGTTGCACTACTGTGTAAAACCCCTGGACTACACCTTTACACACACAAATATGGATTTCACGTGGAAATCGGTTAAGTCACAGATGATTTAAAATTAATGTTTTTAAAATTAAAATTTTAATTTCAATTGATTTTGGAAATGGATTTGGGCTAAATGTTAAAGCTTTTGAAAGGAGTTTTAAAGATATTTTGAATATTTTGAAATTTTAAATGATTCAATTTGAATTTGAATTCAAAATAAGGAATTGAATTCCATGTTTGAGATTTATGATTTAAAAATATTAAACAAGTTATAAATGTGTTACATGGGCTTGAACCATTTTAAAAATATTGTTTTGGGAATTTGAATTTAACCCAAGGACTTTAACCCGTATAAATGAATCAGATTTTCCGAAATGAAAACTGTTTGTTTTCAAATGATAAAAGCTTTCATATAAGAAATGAAATTCCAATTTAATTAAAGGAATTTAAAGTTTGAATTGGAAATAGTTTTCCGAGTTATGAATAAATCTTTGTGAAAGATTGTTGAACTTTGTTTTGAAATTGGAAAGGTGTATCTTTTATACAAAAGGTTGAAATGAAATTGTTTTGAAAGCTATAAGTTAAATCTTTGTTTTAAAGATTTAATGAGTTAACCCAAATTGAAATGGAAATTGATTTGGAAAATTTGTGAATGAATCTTTGTGAAACTGAGTGAACTTTGTGAATTGAATCTTTTTGTTTAAAAAGATAAAAATGGTAATGTGTTTAAACCATTTAAAGAGGAAATTTGGATAATAAGTTGTGACCTAATTGAAATTCCAATATCCATATGTTTTAAAATATTGCGCTAACTATTCGGTTTAGCTGGGAGAGGACCTTTGTGTCATATAACTCATTCCGAATAATGATACGTCGTATATGGATAGCATTTGAAGACCGGTGTTGAAGACCGGGTGTTTGCAAGAACGATAGGATAACCTATCGATTGTCTCTGCACTGAGTTGCTCCGGTATAGAGATTTCCTAAGTGATGGGAAGTCCGATCGGGATTGTGAATACCCGGATTGCAAGGGCTTCTTTGGAAGTGCCTTCGGTTCTGTTCGAACCCGGAACAGACTTGTATGGTTGTATGTCTGACACTACACTTTGAGATATAAAGCTGATTTCTTTCAAATACATTTCTGCTTGGTGGCGGAGATTTATTCTCTTAGCTTAACACCCTTCTCTGAGACGTACGAGCTCAGAGGTTAAGTAGTTGAAGGTTATCAGCGATATACTCCTAATTTGGTAATGTGGCATGCTGAGTGTTGCTGTGTGTTGATCATTTATTGATCATTTGTTGATCAAAGCACGACTTTGTGAAAAAGCGTATCTTTGTGGATGAGACCTCATCGAGCCTCACAGACCGGAAATGGTCGAAACATGAATGATGTGGCAAGGTTATGAGGGTCGCGCCCTTTAGGGTATGTCATTTCCTTCTGGAAAAGGGTGGTATCATGGTATGGAGCCCAGATACTTACTCATGTGGACACACTATATTTATTATTGTGTGATGTGTTGGTTATCGAGCGCTCGGATAAAGGTCCCAAAGGACCGGGGGATGGCATATTCGTGAAGTAGTTACCTAGTGTAAGGGGTAACCCGACCTTGTGTTGGCAGAGAGCTAGTTAGTTCTCGGGACGTCCCGCCAGAGGCGTACCCATGTGGTAGTAGGAAGTTCCTTAGCCTGACCATTTATTGGAAATCCAATTTCCAATACGAATCCTGTATGATTTTAGTTGTAGAACCTACCATTTACTTATGGTGGTCACCACTGTTTAGATGGTAGCTATAGTAGGCATAGTTCGGAATGTCTATGCTGGCTAAGATTAATATTATACTTTCGAAATGTTTTCCACTATGCACTTAATATAATAATCCAATGATTTTGCGTAGTAAGAATGTTTGACTATCATAAGAAGAAATCTCCTCCAATTCTGCGTTTGCATTGTGTGTGTGGCGGGAGGTCTTATAGTAGTTTCATTTTCCAAAAGCATTGCGGATTCAATGTTTAAAATTCCTTTGTTGTTTGTTTTAAGATAAACTGTTTTTGTTACTCACACCAGTCCCATGACTGACTCGGAGTTTATTTTTCCCTTCCTAAACTCTAGGTGCCCACAATTTTCCACACGGGCAGTCTAGAGTTGGGTTTTTCAGATAGTTAGGTTCAGTTGACTAGTTGGAGCAAGTTCAGTTCATCGGAGATCAGGACTGACGTTGCTTATTTTGGTGCAACGTGATGGTGGTTCGAGCTGATGTTGGAGTTGTTGGAGTCATTCTCTTTTGTAGATCATTTGGAGTGATCTCTTCCATTATTGTTATTTCCGCTGTAGCATTATATCATATCTCTGATATTGTTGTATATTATTGATATCATTGTTGTATATCATTCCGGATATTGTATTCATTGGAGTTGTATATGATATCATTGATTTCTTTATTCCGCTGTGTTATTATACTTACTGTGTTATAAGCTCCGGGGAGCCAGAATTCGGCATTTGAATCTACGGCATTTGAGTACAAGTGAAGTACGGGTGCTGATTTTCGAAGGCCGAGTTTCAAGACTTTCACAGGTTAGGTGTATATTATATAGGATTTGAATTAATTCTAACCATTTTTTTAGTCCGATGAGAATTTTTTTTTCATCATATATGCTAATCAATTACTTCTTTGTCAAGTAAAACTATACGATTAAATCTGGACCGTTAGATTGATATGTTAAATTCGACTAGTTATTTAGTTAACGCGTCCTTTAATCTGGTTGGTTATTTAGTTAACGTACATATCTTGACAATGATTAAGAATTTTAATTTTTATCAATAATTAACTAGTACTTATCTTTTCAAATCAAGGAAATTAAAATTCCCACTATTCCTTACAAAGAAAGAGATAACATACATATTGCTCTCTCTCTTTGCAGTAAATGTTCATTAACAAAATTTTACTCTTTTTAAAGAAATTCATACATATTTAATTTATTATTTAGTAGACAAGTTTTGATTTATTTAAGTTAAAAGCAGACGTAAAACATGAAATATGCGTTATGGTAAACAATTCATATTTTGTTCATACGATATCCATTTTTAACGATTTATATGAATTTAGGCTAGAAAAATAAACTTGTTCTTTTATGTGAAATTACATTTTTATTCTTATTAATATTTTAATGTATTATTAAATTCTTAGGATGTTGCATTCTCTCCCTAAAAAGGATTTCGTCCCTGAAATCTCTAAGGATGAAAAAATGTTATTCGTATATATGAAAATCAATATCTACAACCATCTACTCAACCAGCAACCACCTGCTACCATTGTCCTTAATTTAATATTTCTAATGAAATATGTACATATAGGTACGGAATGCATATGAACTTATAACTAATACAAATTAGATAGTTTCCTAAGCTAATCGACCTCCTGGAATGCAAGTACTTATGCTATGCATCCAAAATGTGTGCAACATCCTATGTAAATATACTGGTAGTTTTATATGTATGCGCAACTATTTAATCCATATGTAGCAGCCATATGCATATTACTGATAAAATAAAATAGATAAGTCAATGTGCATTGTGGGCTAACATGAACAAATTGGCCATATGTTCAGTACTATTTAATAAAATACATCCATTAGCAACCATCATCCAAAACATGTCCTAGTGACACGTTCACAACCATACAAATCGTCCAAACATTCATACCTATGGAATATACTAAGCTAAACACTAAGTTCCTAAGTCATTAGACTAAATAAAATGAAAACGTACTAGAAAAGAGCTCTAGATGGGTAGCTCGAATTTTCTCCGAGGGCTCCCAAATACTCTCGACTGGACCATTCTTTCATCTTAAATTATCGATTTTATAACTGATATTAATGAAAAACTCAACTCAAATCTTAATTGTACCATGCAAATCAAGAAGATATAGTAGAAATCAACAAAACCTTCAGAAATAAAGACAAGATTTGGGTGTCCTCTGGAGTGGTCTAGACATAATGGATGGCCATGAGAGAGACTAGAGTTTTCATTTTGAGTGCCTGAATTGAATAGTATGAAGTAGAGTTTATAGTTATGCAAGGAAAGCAGCGATAGATCGGATGCAATCACAGGCTTATACATCCAATTTCATTCAAATGTTAATTTTATTTATGAAAGGATTTTAGACAACGTGTCTACGCAAATTCTTCAGTTTATAAAACAATTGAAAAAAAGGAAAAAGTTAGAGGAAATATGTTATAAATACGAGATTTAATCGCATGTCCTTTGCGCATGCAAAGCCAAATTGTTAGTGCTTGTTAGTGCACATGAAACATGTTCCATACACGTAATATAAATGGCTAATACAATAGGCATGCATTGTAACACCTAACCTTTATAGCCATATTACCAAAGAGTAATATAAGGGAATAATGCCTGATAATACGTAGAATGAGGCCATATTGGGTTGCCATATGTGAATCTTCAATTGGGCTAACACTAGTAGGTATTTCAAAATCATGTATTACTCACGCATACGTACTTAGTATCGGCACAAAGCAATAAATACATGTTTTTTCAGAATAGAAGAACACACAATATATGATAAATAATAGTGAACACATAGTCATTGAATATAACGATAACATGTAGTAACATGTACAAGTCCTAATCGTTAAAATGATCAGCACCTACTATCTTCCACAAAAAATTATACAACATAGGTCCATTACATACATCTCAACAACATTAGCATACATGAGGCTATACAAATACATAGTGATATATACAAATCCACTAATAACTAGCCTCCAAAACTAAGCCCAACAACCATAAGCCGTTCTCATCGTTCTTGAATCTGAAATGTCTTGGACTAACCCAAGTATTATATAAGTAACACATAGGTCAAACTATGTCTAAAAAGTAGATGTCACTATGTCATATGAACTAACACGGTACAACAAATATTGTGAAGCCCATCCCAAGACACACTAACAAAGAATATTATAGAGTATTATTATCGGCTAATGTAGAGAATATGGCTGGTTAGAAGCGACCATCCGTGAATTCTAACTTTAAGCGAGCATCGATACATCGATTTATATGTTATATATTTTCTTTCAAGTGGAATCGACATATACAATTCAGGCTTAAAACAAAACTACAATGGCTATAATAAAATCTAAAACAACATATGATAAATGCAAATCACAAAATCACAGATCAGACATAGCAGAATATAAACCGACATAAGTCTGAACAGATACAAAATAGACACATGATGTAGACTACATAAAACAAAAGTACTACATTCCAAATATACGAATATGTACACAAAATGAGTCTATCCCTATATAAGATACATCATAACGTCAATATATATGTAGTGATGAAAAAAATAAACATCTAGCTAACTGATAGGAAGTCCACCCTAAAAGCATCAAGTTGAAGGACCTGAAACATCTAGGTCTTACCCGAGTATTATAAAATAATAAACGGGTCAGTCTAGGCTAAAATAAATGAGTTAGGAAGATGAATGATAGATAAAATGAACTAGATCTCAAATATAGTCACAAAGTCAAATATCAAAAAATGCCAAGCATGCTTCAATACTTCAAGAATGTAATCACCAAATATCAAAACCCAAGATAGCTTCTTAAAAGAAAAAAAATCCCTAAAATGATTTGGTGATAACAAAAATAGCATCAAATCTAGAAATCACAATCAGAAATCCAGAAATCTCAAAAGGAGGAAAAGGCACCACAAGATTGTTGAATAAATTCACCTACATGCATGCTACTCCAAGATAGATGTATAAGTCTATAAACTCCAAGATAGGTACAAGACCTATAAACTCCAAGATAGCAACAAATTCTATAAACTCCAAGATAGGTACAAGATCTATAAACTTCTACATAGGTACGAGACCATAAACTCCAAAATAGGAACAAATCCTGTAAATTACAAGTAGGTGTGGGATCTATAAACTCCAAGATCGGTACGAGACCTATAAACCCCATGATAGGAACAAGTCCTATATACTCTAAGGGCGAGTCATAAACTCGTCGATATAAGTTTATGTACTTTCATATAACAACCGAATAGGTAGCGACCATATGTCCCGTACCACATGGGTTTACTCAAATGTTACTATACGATAGTTTACTCCACTTGTATGTAGCAATGGTTTGGTCGATCAAGTCTGGGAATTAACGGTAAAACAAACGCGATCATTCTATACCACTTATTTTATTTAAAGGTTTAGATCAATTCCTTATCCAATCGATGTCATGCAATTTTATGAAAGTATTTCACTTTAAAATCATTCTTGTAAAATATTGATTTATAGCGATTATATATATGTGTGCGCGCGCGCGTGTGCGTGCGTGCGTGTGTATGTATGTATATATATATATAAGTACACTTCAAACCACTGCTTCAAATCATTTTTAAAACCATTGTTAATGAGAATAAATAATATATAAATATATATATATATATATATATATATATCCAAAATCTTTATATAGAAAGTGGATTTATACTTAAAAAGATTTTATATAATGGTTTGATCTGGAAATCAGCCTTTTATAATTTCAAGTTGGAATGTGCATTAAAAGGTTGTGTATTGCTCTTATGACCCATAGAGCGATTCTATGGTATAAAAACACCAAAATTAATTCATCAATTCATAAAACAAAATCTCAAGCTCCATAGAGTAATTCTATCGTGTAGAAACACCAAAATGAATTCATCAATTCACAAATTAAAATTTGGAAATGGCAATGAAATTAATATGAAATGCAACATCAAAATCAAGCAAATAGCATTAGAAGATCATCCAGACAATGGGTGGCGAACGAGGCAATCAAGAACCAAAAGAACATAGCTTAGGAGTCAATTCCAGGCTGCAACTGGTGCACCGGTCGTGCAGACTGATCCACCGATTGCATCGCCTGGGTTGGTTCCTAAGCAACACCGGTGGCTCCCCGACGATCTGATTCCATCCATTTCCTCTTCGTTGGTTCCCTGAAGGTCCAGGGTACTGAATTAGGAATCATGCAAGCATGTAAACATGTTCGATTGGATGCAAATCATGATTATATAAAGTAGGTTTTCAATATACGGAGAATAAATTCAAAGTGAAAAAGAATTTAACATTATATTGAGATCGGTACATTCACTATAGATTCAGATAATTTCAAATATCAACAACATCCATTTTAGACTAGAAATTGTGAGATATATTCACCCTATTATCCAAAAAGCTCCAAAGCTACATGCATCAATTTTAGGAAAAATCAACTTTTTATGATATTTCTACAATTAATTATGATTTCTAAAAACCTACTTTTTATGATATTTCTACAATTAATTATGAGTTCAAAACAAAGTATCCAAATTTCAGTTTTTTATGATATTTCTACAATTAATTATGATTTTTCTACTAACCTACTTTTTTTTGCTCAGGTTCACCAAGATTAACTTGCGAAAAGACCGTCTTTAACCCATCAAATCTCAATGAAATTTGGAACAGAGGTGCTGGAACATGGCAACAACCACATATTTACATTTGAGAATTTTTAGTAATTTATTTGAATTGATTTGATTTTTGAAAGGAGCCAGGGCTCTGTTTCTTTTTTGTTTTCTTTTTGAGAAAATAAAGTACGTACTAATTTCTGGAGTGAGGTGTTTAATGGTGGAGCAATGGGCTATGACTAAGGAGATTTTTCTTAATTTTTTCATCTCATTTAATTTGTTAATGGACCTAAAGCAAGCCTAAAGCCGAACATAGAACTAAAAAAATGAATTAAACCATTAAGAAATTAATTCTCTCATACTTTATTACATGGTTAAAGTCTAATTAAAGCCCAGTATCGCTATAGTATACAAATTTAAGCATTCAATTAAACTAATTACAACTCATAACCAATTTTAACAGTTGAACAAATTTAGTTAATAAGGAACTCAATCTTAATAAATTCCAAAAATAAATTAATATTCACATTTTACGATATGCTAAAGTCAAACTTTTGAGAAGATAAATAATCCCTTATTTACAAATAAGTCTCCTTAAATATAATTTATCTTTTAATTAAATTCCTAATCAACATTTATAACGCCATTCTTAATTATTGCTTTCCAAAAATCATCTTAAAGCCTTAATTAATTACTAGGGCCATCAACGGGTACCCGAAAAATCCGATATCCGTCTGAATCCGTATCTGAAAATATGAAAAATATCCGTTATCCGAAAAGCGGATACGGATATCCGATATCTGAAAAGCTTTCCGAATATGGATATGGTTATTGTGGTACCCGTATCCGAAAAATATCCGTCCGATTAACTGATGCATATATATATATATAATTAAAACTATATTTAATTAATATATGATTTTCCAACTATTTCCTAACCATTGGATGTTACTACGATATGGTTTTTTGCTATTTTTAGTGAAAACAGACAGTTTTAGTGTTTAATTTTGAATATTTTTGGATACGCATACGGATATTAATATAAAACAATGTTTTTTCATCACATTTTTTATTCCTTGGTTTTTTCATGTAACGATCCCGGTTTTAATCCAGCGTTAATTTTGTAATTTAATATAATTTTTGGATTAAATTGTGAATTTATTTGAAAATTTTCCAAATTAAATAAAATATGTGTTTGTTTTATTCATATAAGTCGATTGAAAATAGAATTTGAAAATTGAAGATTGAAAATTAAATATCTTAAAAATAAATTGGGTACAAAAGTGTTAACCCTGTTGCATCGGTTGTTGAACTGATGCAAAAGGGGGGTAAACAACTAATGCAAATGGCCTGTTTTGTAGTAGTGGGTTTAAAACTTTATATACATATGTATCTTTTGAAATTAATAAGATATAAACATAGTTGTATATATATATATATACACACACATTTACAAAACATAATACATATATAAGAAAATAAATAAAATCATAAGTACTTAGTAAAATGAGGGTTTAAAACATAAAAACACTTTGTTATGACATTTGTAAAACAAAATACAAGTGTTAGCTCAATATATCATGAAATCAATAAGTGGCTTAGGCTATGTTTGGTTTACCGTTTTTAGGTTTGGTTTTCGTCCATACAAAAATACACACGACACATGTATATTATGAAAAATGATCATTTTAGAAAACGAATTTAACACAAAAAATAGAAAACAACTTTTTTTCATTTTTCGTGTTTTGAAAAAAATGGAAGCACGAGCAACAATTCATCCTTCCGTCATTCCTCCATCCACTTCGTGGTCCCCTCCAATCTTCCGTTCATCCCTTCCGACCTCCCTTTATTCTTCTCATATTTTGTAATTAATGTTGAAAACTCAAAACATAAAATACAAAATAAAGCAAACGACCCCTTAGTTTTTAAAATTGAGAAGAAAAAAAATATATAAACATAATGCTTAAGAATAAAACCAGGCTTAATTTTCTCTTCACTTCTCAATCTTCTCATTTCAAAGCCTGTAAGCAAAACCAGATCAAAAGAAAAATAAAAATCAAAACAATAAACTTCAGTTTCAATTAGGAATTCCAGATTTTCAAATAGCAAGCAGATTAAACAACTTCAACCAAGTTTTCAAACTGATTCAAGTAGTAGATCAGGCAAAATTAAATCAAAGATCAAAGCACTTCAGTTCAACTAAGCAACAAATTAAAATCAAAGTTCAATTCAACAAATCGAGTAACAGATCAAAATCCAGATTGGATCAAAGTTTCCAGATCAAACTCAATAGCATTTAACAGGTTCCAGGTGAGCGAACTTTTTCTTTAAAAAAAACAATTTTAAATCTGTGATTAAACTTTGATACATTTGATGAAATGTTGTGGTAATATAGTATAAATGTTTACAAGAATGCTTGGATTTGAATGCATGATATATATGTGTATTAATATCTGTATACATGTCTGGGAACAGGTAAAACTGTCCTCTATTCAAATATTACGGGTTCTAAAACCTGATTCAAAAATCCAAATCATTTCACCTAAACGATTTTAAGCTTTAATCTATGAATGAAAATTGTTTATATGAGTGTAACATCATTTTTTAAAATAAATTCAAGTAAAAATATAGAGTAAATATTTTGAAATATAAAAATTACAATGAAGCTATTAAATCAGGAAAATTTGATGATTTTAATTTAATGATTTCACTTTATAATCTGATTCGTTCTTGTAAATGATGAATTTTACTAATAAAATCGTGATTTTTAGTTTTGATTTGAGGTGGGATTTTGGGTTTGAACGGAAAACCTATTTTCGTTGATTCTCGTCGACCCATGACGGATTGAATGTCGTGATCATTGGTGAAGAAGGTTGGATGTCTGAGGATCATCAGAAAAATGGTCCGGAATTTTCATACACGCCGAGGTGGTTGATCGAAGATGATTTAGGGTTTTACAAGCTTGTTGGGTCGACAATGTTTCAGAAGCTAGTTCGTCGACGTCAAGGCACCGGAAGGGACCGGTCCAGGGGGGATCGAAGCGTTGATGTGTGATGCATCTCTGGGAGGAGCGACGTGGATTGCAGTGATCAGAATCGACGGCGGTGGTAGGATTTGACGATCAAATGTAGTTCCAGTGGGTTGCTGTTCAACTCGATTTCGAGTTCATCGTTGTTCCGTAAATCTGGGTGTTTGCCTGAGGTGAGAAGGTCAGTGGCGACTTTGTGGTGTTCGGCGATTTGATCGGAGTGGCTCCGACGATCGGTGCACGTGCACATGGTATAAGTAATGGTGTAGTGTTGTTGGGTTTGGAGAAGAAGGGGAAAACTCGAAGTTGATCTCGGGGATTTTCGAAGTTGGCTCGGGATTTTTTTTAGTATGGCTCGGGTTGTTTTATATTAAGATACCAGGTTTTTAAAATCAAAAAGAAAATGTTCCAGGTTTTAAGTTGCAAAAGAAAAACAGGAATCAGGTTTTAAAGCAAACTTGATCGAGTTTTAAAGCAAAAAAAAATATTTAGCTAAATTTTAAAAGTGTATTTTAAAATGAATATGTTTATAAAGAATATTAATCAAGTTTTAAAGTGTTTTAATATATATATATATATCCTTTATTTTTAAAAAAGATTATTTTAATTAAACTTAATAATTAAGAAGTTAATCAAATGTTTTTAAATTGTTAACTTATAAGCTTAAGTTATTTATTTGTTAGATGATGATTTATTACCAAGATTTATTAATTAAAGATTTTTAAGTGATTAATTAAAATAGATGATTTATCTTTTACTTAATTAAAGTTTAAGTAATTAAAGATTTATTAATTAGTATGATTAATTAAAAGGATAATTACTTAAAGAATAATTACTTAATCAAAGTAATTAAAGATTTATTTAAGGATGATTAATTAATAATTAAGGTTAATTAATTAATGATTAAGGAATGAATTAAGATTAATTACATGATCAAGGATTATTAATTATACGATTACGAGTAATTAATTTTTGATTAAAGGTTAATTAATTAAATGATTAAGGGATAATTAATTAATAATTAAGGATTAATTAATTAATAATTCAGGATAATTAATTAGTAATTAAAGGATAATTAATTAATGATTAAAGGTTAATTAATTTATGATTAAAAGATAATTACTTTTATTAGTGGTTAATTAATTATGTAATTAACTTAAGGTTAATTAATTAATGTGATTAATTAAGGATAATTAATTAAGAATAATTAATTAAGATGGATAATTAAGGTTGATTAATTAATTTCATTAATTAAATGGGTTGTAATTAATTAGTGTCAGGATTAGTAATTTATTCGTAGGCAATTAATCTGGGTTAAGTTAATTATAATCAGATAATGAATTGATCTTACTTATGGATGATTGAATTGTATTGAATGCCTTGAATTGATTGATATGTCTGATGTGTGATGCTCTATGATATGAATTGCTTTGATTTGAGCTGTGATAAATGTAATTTATTTATCTATGATGAATTTATATTATTTATCTGTGAATCTGTGTATGAAGATAAGCGTTGTAGTACTATATCGCTTATCGATATTGTTGTGTTTGATTTAATGATGGTTGTGATATGTTATTGTTTTGTGTAAAACCCCTGGACTACACCACACACACACAAATATGGATTGCATGGGAAATTGGTAAGTCACAGATATTTTGAATTGAAATATTATTTTGCTTAAAGGTTGAATTTTGAATCCAAAATGGTTTGGAAATGGAATTGGGTTGAATATGAAAAGCTTTTGAAAAGGAAATTTTGAATTTGAAATTTAGTTGAATATAATACGTCTTGTTTAAGTTTTGAAATTAGTTTGGAAACTATGGTTTGAAAAGTAGTGGTACAAGTTATATAATATACATATATATATGGATTTTTAAACCATCTTTAAAAGTATTTTAAAAGTATTATTTTGGGAAATTTAAATTTAACCCAAGTTTATACTTTAAGGGCTATAACTTGAGCATATTGAATCGGATTTTCCCAAAACGAAAGCATTTGTTTTCAAATGATAATAGCTTTCATATAAAGAAAGAATTCCCAATTTTTGTATAAAAGATTTGAAATTGAAATAGTTTTGAAAGCTATGAATGAATCTTTGTAAAAGATTGGTGAACCTTGGTTTCAAAAATTTAAGTGGATTTTAAAAGGTGAATCTTTTGTTTAAATGATTAAAGTGGAAATTTGTTAAACCATTTAAAAGGAAAGGTTTTGGGGATTAAAAATTGTGACTTAACTAAGATCCCAATATATCCATATGGTTTTAAAATTAGAGCTCATTATTCGGTTTAGCCGGGAGAGGACTTTATGTCATAAAACCCATTCCGAAATAATGATACGTCGAATTGGATAGCATTTGAAGACGGTGGTGAAGACTGGGTATTTTCAAAAGCGAAAGGATTACCTGTCAAATGTTTCTACACCGAATGGCCCCGGTATAGTGATTTATATCACCCTTTGTGATGGGGAGTCCGGAGGTGATTAGGGATTATTCGGATTTGCAAGAGCTTCTTTTGAAGTGCCTTCGGTTCTGTTCGAACCCGGAACAGACTTGTATGGATGTATGTCTGATGTTACACTTTGAGATGTAAAGCTGGTTTCTATCAAATACATTTCTGTTGGTGGCGGAGAATTTATTCTCTTAGCTTAACACCCTTCTCTGAGACGTACGAACTCAGAGGTTATGTAGTTGATGGTTACTAGTGATATATTCTCAATTTGGTAATGTGGCATGCTAAGTGTTGCTGATCATTTGTTGATCGAAGTATGGCTTTTGTGAAAAGCGTAGCTTTGTGGGATGAGACTTCGTCGAACCTCACACCCCGGAATGGTCGAACCAGGAAGGATGCAGCAAGGTTATCGGGGGTCGCGCCCCTTAGGGTATGTCCATTTCCTTCTGGATAAAAAATGGTATCATGGTATGGAGCCCAGATACTTAACTTATGTTGTTGTTGCTATTTGTTGGTGAATCCCGGGATAAAGGTTGGTTACGACGGGGGGATTGCATACTCGTGTCAGTAGTTGCCTAGTTACAGAGGTAACCTGGCCTTGTGTTGGCAGAGATCCGGTTAGGTTCTCGAGGCATCCCTCCAGAGGCGTACCCATTCGGAAAGGAAGTTCCTTAGCCTGGCCATTGTTGGAAATCCAAACAAAACAATACGAGCCCTTTACAATTGCAGTTGTATAACCTGCCACCTCAGGTGGTAGCTATAGCAGGCATAATATAATGGTACATATGTTGGCTAAGATTAATATTATACTTTCGAAATGTTTTCTGCACTATGCACTAATAATAATACCAAAAGGATTTTTCTTATCAAGCATGTTTGACTATCATTAGGAGAAATCTCCCCCAAGTGTGCGATTGCATTGTGTGTGTGCCGAGAGGCCTTATGGTAGTTTTATTTTCCAAAAAGCATAGTGAATTTCTCTTTAATTTCTTTTGTTTAAAGATAAACTGTTTTTGTTTGCTCATACCAGTCTCATGACTGACCTGGAGTTTATTGTTCCCTTTCTAAACTCTGGGTGCCCACAATTTTCCACACGGGCAGCCTAGAGTCAGGTTATCAGATAGTCAGATAGTAGATGTAGCTTTTGACAATCTTTGGAGTCTTTGGTTTGGCGATCGCATTGAGCTACCTAGTTTGCTTCATTCAGCATGATTGGGGATTCGAGCTATCTTTGGTTTGGAGTTTTGGAGTTGGAGTTGCAGCATGGTGTTAGATCTTTTGGAAGCTTCTGTTGGTGTATCTTTCCGCTGTGATGTATTTGTATGCTCTGATATTGTTGGGCATCTGTTGTATCATATTGTATCAGATATTGTATCCATTGTTGTATCAATGATATATTCATTTCTGTTTTCCGTTGTGTTGTTATCACTTAATGTTGTTATAAGCTCCGGCGTACTGGACTTCGACGTTTGAATCTGCGGCATTCGAATACAAGTGAAGTATGGATGTCGATTTTCGAGCGCCGATTTCTAAATCGTCACATTTTATGAACATTAGTACAAAAACTGTTTTATGTTGATCCAAACCTTTTCATTTATACTTTTAAATTTACTGATTATGGGCGGAGCGGATAAATATCCGTTATCCGTCCGTATCCGAAAATTAAGCGGATGCGGATATCCGATATTTAAAAATTAAGCGGATACGATATCCAATATCCGAAAATGATTTCAGATACGGATACAAATATGGCACTATCCGTATCCGAAAGTATATGTTAACAGCTCTGTTAATTACCACCACGAAATTCCAATTTTTTATTTCACTTAGTCCAGATTTTATTTTCTAATCATTTACTAATTAATTATTAATTAGGATATCAACAACAGGGTTATTACAAACTCCCCACTTAATTAAATTGCACCCTCGCAATTTCTACTTAGAGAAAAGCTACAACATACCTTAACATGAATGATCAATCAATTCAATTTTAATCAACAACCAAAGCATCGAAACAACTCACTGCTCTCTAATTACTTTTCGGGTCAACCATGAAATAGTGGTTTTGTTTGAAACTTAGTGAATAAAATAGATCAACACAATAAACTAAACAATGCTTACTTGATGATTGAACGTTAGCCTTTACTTTGAATCGTATCGAATTCTCACCAAAAAGAATGGCAACTTCTACTCTTACTATGACCCAAAATATTTTCTAAGTGTTGGAATCTTCAAAAAAAATTTGGTAGAGTTTCCTTTGTACTAGGAGCAATCTGAAGATTCAAAACCTATAGGTATCAATATAATTCTCCGAAGAAGCATCCTGATCATGGGGAATTAACAATATAAATTCTGCTTCTAGCATATTGTGAAAATACATTTACTTACAATAAGAAGCGACTATATTGATTTGCTTGTGGCTAAAGAGAGATAACGCCGCAAACTAATCCAAATAAATCCTTGCACACCTATACTTAACTCAACATGGACTTTAGTCGAGTGCAAGAAAGGATAACATGCATATATCATGAAAAATAAAGCCAATAACGCAAAAACTATAAACTTCATGCTAGCAGGCCTACCGATAAAAAAACATAGAATCATGCAACACGCTTAAAATAAAAGTTTTTCCTTACTTTCTTAGCTTTCCAAATTGTATAAAAGCACTAAATCCGATTTACGGTTTGAAAGTCATGAATAAAAAACTAGTCCTTAAACTCAAAAAAAATTAATTCTAGGCTGAGTTTTTAATTCAAAGACAAATAATATTTTCTCCAGGAATTCTAAAATTAGCTAACGTGATTCAAAGAGAAATTATTCTATACTAAAATAGCTTTATGAATTAAAATGTTTCATAATATTTCAATTAACGGATCAAAAGATATTCCAATTTTTTTAGCTCTTTCTAGAAATAATTTTCAACCCAAAATTATTTTTGACACTTCATCTCAAACCAATCTTCCATTCACATCAAAAACCTTTATAATTATATAAAAAGCCAATCTTATTAAAATAACATCTTAAAAGCGATTGATACACTACTAGAATGATAATTTAATAGTTTTAATAGCAAGAATATGCATGGTTATATATCCTAACTTAAATTATCACTCAATCAACGTAATCACTAAATAATAGATTCTAATCAAATAGGCGAAACATAAAGTTAAAATTTCCACTTAGTAATTCAATTATTTCATGACAACTAAATTCATACTTGCAGAATAAAGTTATTATTTATCAATAAAGTTTCTTTGAAAACAAAAGGAGCTTCAAACTCCACCTGTCGCCTCCAATGTCCCCTCCCCCCTCTTAGCTATCATGTCTTTGAACACAATCCCAGTCACCTTGCCTCCATCAACCATCCCTCAACCTGACCCTCCAGACCCTCTGCCTTATCAAACCTCTTCTCTTTCTCTCCCTGATCAGCCAGGCAACATTATCGCTAGTGCGAGTGAACGGAAATGGACTTCACTGTTTAAAAGCAAATCGAAGAACGCAGGCAAGTACATACCCGTTGACATGTCACCAGTGTACGAAGAAGAAGCTTTACTCCCTCCAGTCGAAGTTATAGAAGCTGGCGCGGCTATCTGGAATGATACGATTGTTGGCTTCTTCCTTGACAAGCCACTATCGTATACTGCGGTTGTCCAGAAGTTAAAGACTATATGGAAGCTTAAAGGTGCTGTCTCAGTTAAATCTGATGGAACCATCTTCTTATTCAAATTCACTTGTAGTGAAGATAGGAAAACAATCTTGCTGAGTGATCCTATTATCATGAATAAGAAACTATTCATAATAAAACCGTATGATGCTACTGTGAGTAATGTTACTGGCACAGTCTCTGCTGTTCCAGTTTGGGTTCACCTGTACAATCTGCCATTATTTGCTTGGTCTCCTTTAGGAATAAACTGGCTCTGTAGTCATTTAGGAAAAATGTTATGTATGGATGAGATGACTGAGAAGCATGATAGGTTGAAATATGCTAAGTGCTTAATTGAAGTCCGGCCAGAAAAAGAATTAGATGACGAATTTCTTGTCAAATTAGTTGAGGGAGGGCAACAGAAAATTTATGTTGAGTACTTATGGAGGCCAGATGTATGCGTTGCGTGCAAGAAGTTTGGGCATAGAACATTGGATTGTGAGAACAATGATAGCAGTAAGACAAAGTGTGAAAAAGAAAATAGTAGAGCTGAAAGACAGGTAGGAAACTCGAAAACCACAGTGAATGTGCAAGGACATAAAGGTCTCGGACCTATCAGGAAGCAGAATATCAGAAAATGGCAAAGAGTCACAAGAAACAAAACAGTCAACATTGTCAAAGCGAGTCAAGTGGAACAAGTAGAAGATGGGAACGATGGAAAAGTTACGGCTACAGGTGATAAGGAAGAACATGAAACTGCGATTACAAGTGAAAGAGTGCAAACGAGTAAAAAGACTGAATCATACAGTGAAGTGTCAGATGAATTACGAAAGGAGGAAGGGAAAGAAACTGAGACAGATAACACACCAGGAATCGCTACCAAAACGAAAGAGGAACCAACCAAAATAAGATCAGTAAAAAGTGGAGATGTTGAAGCACTTGATAGTTGTTTGCTATCCAACAAATTTGATCTTCTCTACGATCTGGATGATGAGGCTGATACTAGTAATAAAGTTATTGATAGTTTGAGAATCGATGACAAGAATGGTAAAAATGGAGCTCAAAATGATAATAGCAAAGGAAAACTCAAAACTGGAACAACAGAACAAGTTGAGCAAAGTAAGATAAACAGCAAAGAACCTAAGCAAACAAGAGCTGTACATGCTAAGCAACTGAATGAGAAGGAAGAAAACATACAAGACAATACAGAAACAATAACTGGTAATAAAGAAGGCAAATTAAACATAGTAAACAAAAGTAACGAAGGACAAAAGCCAAAAGACAAGAATAGTAAAAAGAATAGGAAAAGTCTTTCTTCCTCCAGTAAGACTACAGAACTGAAAGCAGCTACATGCATGCACACCAATGCATGCACACCTCTACCTCTACCTGCTTCTTGTATTGTTCCTGAACCATCTCCACTCTCAGTATACTCCAACATTAAACCTCCAAATGCCTACAAGCAACCTACACAACCGATTCTCTCTCCACCTTCCACTCCAACTAATACTCCACTTCCTCTAAGCTCTGGTCTGACCACCCCTCCAACCAAAGATGGAATCAAAGAAGTCCCACCTCTTTCTGATGATATACCCAACTACTTATCCTCATCACAAGCTGTTACGAGGAGAATGAAAATTGAAATGATCAATGCCCGTGCTCTCCAATGATGTCTAATCTTGGAGCATGGAATATTCGTGGCGGTCATAATGTCATCAAACTTGACCAATGTAAACATCTTATTGCAACACATAATTTATCCATTTTAGCTATGCTGGAGACTAAGTTGAATAATGAGTTAACGCTCAAGGCTGCCAACTACATTAATCCCAATTGGAACTTTGTCCATAACTTGGAAGATGCTCCATATGGTAGGATATTGGTTCTATACAACCCCAGACAAATCCAAATAACTCCTATCCTCTCTAACTCTCAAATGATACATTGCCATGCCCAGTCTACCTATGATAATTCCTCCTTTTATTTAACCTTTGTCTATGCCTTTAACTCAGCAACTGCCAGAGCTCCCCTATTTGATGTCTTTTCAGCGCTAAGGCAAAGCTCTCATCCTTGGATAATTACAGGAGACTTCAACTGTAGTTATAAGCTTTCAGATAGAGCTGGTGGCAATCCCCTATCCCTGAATGAGATAAAACCTCTTGCTGAAATC
The DNA here is from genome assembly GCA_030737815.1 of Allium fistulosum. NCBI lineage: Eukaryota > Viridiplantae > Streptophyta > Magnoliopsida > Asparagales > Amaryllidaceae > Allium > Allium fistulosum. The sequence goes on along the minus strand of CM060905.1, from coordinate 44,122,884 downwards.
CTCAATCACTCTGAATTAATTCCTGTTAGATCTGTAGGAATGCAATACTCTTGGAACAATAAGAGAAGGAATGGTTGTAGGACTTTCTCCAAGATCGACCACACCTTTTCCAATCATACTGCACTTACCAAATGGCCCCTCCTCTTCAGCCTTCTTCCCCCGCCTCTGCTTTCGGATCACTCTCCTCAAATTACCCATTTACGTGGAGCTGACAAGAGAGGAAAATCAAATTTTAAATTTTTTAACTCTTGGATTAAAGAAGCAGACTTTAAAAATATTGTTTTAAATGCTTGGAGTAAAGAAAAGTTTGGTAACCACTTATTTATATTGCAGGAAAAATTAAGAGAAGTTAAAGATGTATTGAAGCAGTGGTCGTTCGAGAGATTTGGTAAAGGAGACAAATTGAGCTCTACAATTGGTGAGAAGCTTGCTGAGGCACAAACGGAAATGATGGCCAACGTTACCAACTCTAACCTTTCTGCTGCTGAGTATGATTTAACCAAACAATACTGTGAAGCCTTATCTATAGAGAGTGACATGATCAAACAGAAGTCCAGGATTAAATGGCATGAACAAGGTGATAGAAACAGTGCGTACTTTCACGCTAGCCTCAAAAATAAACACCGTAGAGAGAATATTGCTACCATCATAGATAAAGATGATCAGCTCCATTCATCCTTTCCTGTTGTCCAGGATGCATTTGTGCAATACTTCTCTTCAATTTATGGTAATGCGAGCAACTTCAAACCCGGCATTGAAGATATTCCTCCTAATATTCTTCCAACTATTTCTGGCGAAGACTATAACGTCCTATGCTCTGAAGTTACCTCTGACGAAATTGAGAAAGCGATGTTTTCGCTCAACAGCAACTCTTGCGGTGGCCCTGATGGTTTAAACGCCAAATTCTTCATAACTTGTTGGACTGTTGTCTCAACTGATGTCATCAATGCCATCAAGTTTTTCTTTAAAAAATCTAAGCTTTTCAGGTCGTTCAACTACACTAACATAGCTCTTATCCCCAAGTTACAAAACGCTCATCATGTCCATGAGTACCGGCCTATATCTTGCTGCAACACCATATACAAATGCATCTCCAAAGTCATAGCTTCTAGATTGAAACTCATTCTTCCTTCCCTGGTCTCCAATAATCAAGCTGCGTTCATACCTGGTAGGAACATTCTTGACAATGTTCTACTTGCTCATGAGCTTCTAAAAGGTTACAACAGAAAGAATGTATCCCCAAAGGCTATGTTTAAACTTGATATCATGAAAGCCTTTGATACGTTACAATGGGATAGCATTATTCGTATTATGAGTTACATGAACTTCCCGCCTCACTTTCTCGCCTGGATATATGAATGCATCTCAACACCAACTTATTCGGTCATTGTCAATAGTATTCCCTCTGGTTTTTTTCGCAGTAGGCAAGGAATAAGACAGGGAGACCCTATTTCGGCTTACATCTTCATTATTGTGATGGAGCTCCTAACTAGAATGATCAACAATCTTATTGATCGAGGAGAGTTCACGCGTCATCAAAAGTGTAGTCAACCGAATATCTCTGCTCTTATGTTCGCTGACGACCTTGTTGTTTTTTGTACGCCGGATATTAATACTGTCAACAACTTAATGAAAACTCTGGATCAGTTTTATTCTATGACAGGTCTGAAGGTGAATATTCATAAATCTGAACTAGTTCTCTCTGGTGTCAACTTGGAACAGGAAGTAGCAATATCTCAGGTCACTGGACTATATCATAACCCAAATACAATTTCATACTTGGGTCTTCCTCTGGCTTCCTCTAGAGTCACTACAAATCATTGCCTCCCATTATATGCAAGGATAACTACGAGACTAAACTGCAGGACTACGGTGAATCTTAGCCAAGCCGGTAGACTTACCTTAGTTAAGTCTGTGATATTTGCAATGCAGGTTTATTGGGCGAGAACCTATGTGTTGCCAATAAAGCTTATGAAAATGATCACTAGTGCATTTATGCGATTTCTTTGGACGGGAAGAACTTCTGGAAGATATATCGCTCCTGTTAATTTCAGAAGGGTTGAGCTTCCGTTGAATAGAGGGGGTCTGGGTATCATCAACTTACAGCAATGGAATAAGGCTGCCTTTGCGAAGCACGTTGATACCTTCTTCAACAACGCTGACAGCATATGGGCTGAATGGTCTCGACATAATGTTGTTAAAAATGGTAACTTTTGGAATATGAACAAAAAGCAGAATCTGAGTTGGACTTGGCAAAGTATTCTCAAGATAAGGGAAATGATTCTCCCTCTCATACAAATGAGCATAAACAATGAGTTCGGTGTTAGCTTCTGGGACGATCCTTGGCACGATCTGGGCATGATTCTTAGAAGGCAACTTACGTACACTGAGATAATACAAACTGGCATTCATCAAGCTGCGAAGGTTAGGGATGTTCTCAATATTATTCAAAATTCTAATACCTTCTCCTCCAATCAGAGAATACAATGTATTTGGAACATGATAAGAAGCAATTCTCCACTGTTTTCTTCCAACGTTAAGCTGGTGTGGGGTGACAAAAGGGCCAAGTTCAGAATTGGAATTGTTTATGAACATTTGATGAAGAACAATGCTCAGCCAAGGTGGATCTGGAGCAAGCGTACTTGGCATAAAGACAGTAGTATGCGACAAAATCTGTTACTCTGGAAAGTGCTCCATCGGGCAATTCTAACAAAAGCTAAACTGGTGTGCATGGGGATGGATGTCAATATTTCGTGCGCCTTCTGCTCGGTCCAGGTCGAGACTGCTGAACACTTGTTTTTTGAATGTGCTAATATCAAGCGTATATGGCGGCAAGTTAAGGCTAAACTCTGTCTGAATGAACCTTCCCAAGATAACTTGGATGAGTGGAAACTAATATACGCGAAAACTGGGCTTATACGTAAAGACAAGAGATTATATCTTGCTGTCTTGAAAAGCTTTATAGCTACGGTTTGGAAGGAACGAAACACTAGGGTGTTCGAACCGGCCAAAGCAAAATCTGAAGCAATATTTGAGACTTGGGTGATGCATGAAACCAAGAATGCTCTGAGTATGCTCTCCTTTAGCATTGATCCAGGCATCTATAACTCATTCTAAGTGTGTGTTTTTCCTTTATATGTTTCTGTCTTTTTTCTTTTAGTTTCCGGTTTTTTTGTAGCGCTTGGTTTTCCTCTGTATTCTCTGAGCTTGCTCACTGTTATCTGTTTTGTAAACTTCGTGGTGCTGCAATAAAATGGTCGGGGTCCATCCAACCCCGTCGGCCTTGCCAAAAAAAAACTATAATTTCATACATTAAATTCAAGAATTTCACAAAACTAATAAAATAAAAGTTGTTCCACTCAGTCTAAACTTTTTAGCAAGGTAAAAATTATAAAAAGCGGATTTATAGTTTGAAAGTTATGTCCTAAATACTTTCAGCTTTTTTACTTAGAAACTAACTAACAGGATAGAGATGCCCATTCGTTTTCAAACTCATTTTAGACTAAAACAACTGCAGAATTTTAAAAAGTGGTCAAAAAAAGTTTTGTAGCTTACTAAAAATTATTTCTTTTAGGGAAAGACTGACTAAATTTAAAGTAAGATATCACCATTTTACTACAACACTTTTTGAATTAAAATTTCAGCACTAAAATCATTTTAAAGCCACTATTCTCAAACCATTTTTAAAACCAAAAACGATGGAATATTTAGGAAAGTTTTAATAGAAAGCTATTTTTACATGATCTACTTTTTGAAAAGCTAAAGAATTCAAAATTTTAAAATTTTCCTATGCGACCAACTCCCAAAATCAATTCACTCGATACAAATTTTCAAAATATCACATATGCAAGTTTTTCTTCTTATTGAATACTTATTTTAGATGGGATAGCTAATCCTTACTCATAAGTAATTATCTACCCAAATCAAACTCTTGATTATATGTATATTTCCATATTTTCTTTCAAAAGAAATCTTCTTGAAATACATCATCCATTCAAAATCATACCCAGAATAAGTTTTGGAAGTACACAATGATTTTTGTATCGCCTTCACAATTCAAATAATCAAACCTTATTGCCATATTTATTTATTATATCTAAAAACTCTCAATAGCCAACATCTTATAGTAAATGAACTATTCCTACTTATTTATTTTTTCTCAACAATAAAATTGAACCTATATTCAATCTTAAATTTCAAATGAATTTTTTTATTCAAATTCACAACTAAATTTCTTTCAACAATATCCTAGTTTAAGGCTCATGCTTACCCAAATGGTTTCACTCTATACCAAACTCATAATTTTTTTTCTTCACAGAAGTGAATTTTTATGCTAACTTCAAAAATTCCATTTTCCCACAAAATATACTTTGCTACTTCATTTAATTCAAAAGTTACTATGACTTAGTACTTATAATTACATCTCAACTCTTATCTTGTTACCAAACCCTTTTTTAGAATTTGAATTATCAATTTCGATTCAAAGATAGAAAAATCCTCATTATTAGTAATTTATTACTCTAAGAACATATCTAAACAAAGCAATAATTTCGTATATCCTAAACTCTTTTTTTTCAAGCTAATATAAAAGTCCAAAATTTGCATTACTTAATTTACTCGGGGATATAAATTAACATTCTAACACTTATTATCGAATAATTGACTAGACATCCAAACTAAGTTTTCATTTTAACTACACTATAATATGTATTATCAGCCAAACTACCACATAAAATTCATTTAACATGCATCAAGGAAAATGGATATATAAATTTTTCAATACATAACAATACACTGTTATCCAAAATTTTATTAACATCAAATCTAAATTTTATTAAAATATCTTCTCAAGTGATAATTTAATTTTCTAAACAATGCATTTTCTCATTTTGAATACTTCGTTTTATCCCTCAAAATATCACATGATACTTTCTTCTAAATGTTGTATCTTCTTAATATTAATAATTTACTTTCTTATCAAAATATCATATGATATCCTTTCCCAAAAATATGATTTTCCAAAACACTTACTTTAATAAAAGTGCATATCCAATTGTGTTGTTCGAATGTTTAGGAATCCCTATCGAGCATATTAGCTAGACGTCCCCGACCAGTATCCTTAAAACATCTAACTGGCAATTTAAAACCTATACACACAAACATACACGCTCCCTCTTCAAAAATCCTCTATTAAAATAAAGTATACTTATATCTTTACATATCCCAGATTATACATATAATAACAACCTTATAATCATCACCGTTAAACATCTTATAAAAAACTCATAGGATGGTATTTCTTAATTAGGCGATGATTGCATCAAACAATTCTTAGTCAAACTCTTTATTTAGATTAAATAATAAATACTTATTTTTGTTTAATTGGTAATCAAATACCAAAACTAATCTTCATTTCCAATTGATTAATTAATTTTTTATAATTACAAGATTTGATCCTTAATTATTTTATATCCAATGGATTTAATATCTCTTGTGGTGATTTCCAATACGAAGATACCACAAGATTCAATTACTAACCTTTAAATAGAATTCTAATTATCAAGGGATAAGTCTTAATTGGATTTGAATTGTTATTAAGAATCCTGTACAAACAAACATCTAATCAACCAATCATATAGTCATAAATTTACTAGACAATGTACCTATTGGAACCATCGGTCTGCTTCCTCTACGCGTCTCTGATCATAAAAAGATCGACAACAAACTTCATGATTTGTTGTACGAACAAAGTACTACATCTCAATTGGGCTCACTGGATTGCCCAATACTAGAACAAGTGACTCACCGTCAGCCAACTACACTTCTAGAATGGATATGATTGGATTAAAGATTGCTTAGGAATCACATAATTTGATAATAGGAACATTGTTAACCCACCTTTTAGAAAAGTAGTACACAGACGGATTTAACCCAAAGGACTTCATGATCACCAAGGCAGAAGCCCAGGAAGTGGTTACCAAGCTCAAAGATCGATTATAAATGAGACTATGGACGATGGTCAAGTAGATTCGGATCGGATCCATAATTTTTGTCCCAAATCAAGGTGCAATTGGTATGATGTAATAAAGAATGCATCATGAGGCTACATTTTTTCAAGTCGATTGGAGTTCGTGTGTTAGAATTATGGGCAACAGAAGAGGGATCGGTTCATATTCAACTCAGCAGCATAACTCAACGATGATCACTCCATAACTCAACAACCACAAGGCGGATTGAAGTGAAACTATGGAAACAAGAAGAAGGGACCTTAGGGAGTCTACTCTAGGGATCACATATCATTTGGAGGAGTGTGGAGGGATCGACATTCTTCCTTGGGTAGGGAATGACATCTATACATCTAGAGGGGTCGACCCTCTCCCTCGTAGGGATCAGCTATACAAAATTTTCTAGCAAAGATCGATCAATATCTCAACATATACACATCTGATTGACATGAAACTTGGAGGCTAAGTATAATACAATATGGTGAAGCTCCCATAGGGATTGCATTGTATTTGGAGTAAGTTGGAGGGATTGGTACCTATCCCTCTAGAGGGATAGACAGAAATTAGAATTCAATCAATACTACTTCATAGAAAATCGATATCTCACAAACCATATGTCGGAATTGCATGAAATTTGGGAGCAAGTAGCTAATACTAAGGGGAACCACCCAGAAGGATCACACCCCATTTGGACACCAAAATAGGGATCGGTACCGATCCCTATTATGGGCCCTAATGGGTCTGGAATTTTTTGTGGCCTCGTCTTGGTCTCCAGAATCTTTTGTCATAATTTCAGCTTGATCAGTTCTCGTCTTCCCCTATAAATAAATCAAGCATGACGTTAGATAAATGATCTTCTTTCTGCTTCTCTTTATCTTCAACCTAAGCTACACTCTGTCAATTTTATTCTTGGATTTTGGACTGTAACTGTAAACAATATTCTATATAATAAAAAGGATTATTTGAGAGTTGACGTAGCCCAGGCCAGAGTTAGTCGAACCACTATAAATCTTGTCTCCTTTTACTTGCTTCCTAGTTGTTTTAATTTTGTTCTTCATTTATTTCTCTTCATGTTTCAGTGATTGGATTGGATATCGGATTTTTTGCATAATTAGGTGTTGGTGCCCAATTTTGACGCCAACATTTTGGTGCTTTCACTGAGAAAACTTGCACATGTGGATTTGGAAGCTAGAAGCTTAGATTTTGAAGCTTGGATACTTGGATATAGGAAGCAATGGTAAGACAATCAACAAGGAGAGTGCAACCAAAAATAAGCCACCATGGAGGGAGTCAGGAGGCTTCCTCAGGAGCTGGAGCTGATCAAGCATCTACCTACATCACCAGGGATGAAATGAAAATAATGATGAATGCTATGTAGGAGAGGATGTTGAAAAGGCAGGAGGAGATGATGCAGAATCTACTTTGACAAATTGGACAAGCTGGAGTCATAGGAGCTGTTGGAATGCAAAACCAAGGAGCTGGAATGATAGGAACTACTGGAGCAATGGACCAAGGAGTCGAGGTGGCAGGAATAACTGGAAATCAGAACTAAGAACATGAAAATGGAGCCAACGGACAAAGGAGTGGAGTAGAGCAGCCAGGGGTAGTCCATTGCCATCTAGAGGGATCAACATCGATCCCTCCAGAGGGTTCGGTACCGATCCCCAAATGCTAGGGGGCATGCCCCCGAGTCTGGTTGAACGTAATGCTGGAGGATCTGCAGTCAATCTTGTGGAGCTTGGTGCGAATCAGAATTTGGATGCTCGTCTGGAGGAATACGTTCCAGAATTCCCTCGTAGACTCGGAGGGCAACTTGGGCATGGTGTTAGGAGACTGCCACTTGAAGACAATGACAGGTTTGCAGAGATGATCAGGCGAGCTATGCATGGAGGGTTAGTGAATAGGGATCTGGAGATGTGAATAAAAGTCCATTCACTCCTAATATCAGGAACGCTTGGAATAAACCAGAATTCAAACTACCAACACTGGAAGCTTATGATGGAAAGTGGGATACAACAATGTATATGATGAGGTATATATGGCACATGGAAGTATCGGGGGCATTGAAAGAAGTCCTGGCACAATGTTCCCTCTTGTACTTAACGGATGTAGCTGCGCTATGGTTCAAACAGTTGGAGAGCGGTTCTATTGGCACATGGACGGAATTGGTCGAAAGATTTATGAAGCAGTTTCAGGTTTACATTACAAGGCCTAAAAATGTGATGACGTTGACATTAGTAAAGAAGTGGACAAGAGAATCACTCAAGAATTCCTTAACCAGGTTCAATGTGGCAGTTGTTCGGTAGATCGACCATATCCATCGATGGTGGTGATGGCAGCAGTGTTGGGGTTGCAGATAATTCAGATTTTAATATATCGCTAATACGGGATCCAACGATGGATCTTAGGGAATTCTACCACAAATTAGAGAGGTTTCTACGATGAGAAGATGCGAAAGCTGATAAAAAGGCAACAGAAGTTAATATGCTATGGGGTGGAGAACCGCCCAGTGAAAGTTCAGGAAAGGATAAAGGTAAACGGAACATGGATTATAGCTTTGATGGATCAAAGCGACAAAGGGGAGAACCCAAATTCTCTTCTTACTTTGAATTGAATGAAACGTTAGAACGGATTATCAGGATACTCGAGGATGCCTTACGTATCGAAGGCCAACAAGGAGGGAACCTCTCGAATGCGAATGGACACCAGGAAAGCGCTGCCTATTCCATGAGCTAGATGGGCACAATACAAATGACTACAGGCATTTGAAGGATATCATTGAGGAACACGTGAGGTATGTTCAATTATAACAATACGTAAGGACTTGGGCCACGATAATAGAACGGGAGCAGCCACTGTCCATCTCGAATGAAAATAGCACTAGATCAAGGCATCATTGTAAATTTGTCATCAATTGATCGGGATGGCATGGAATAAGGAGCAAACTCCACATTATCATGGCTAAGTCACTTACACATGTACGGGATCAAGGACGGTCCCTAAGCATGCTCTGAGATGATGATAAATCATAATGCTAGGGTTTGTGAAATTTGTTTTTTTCCTTTCTTCTTGTTTGCTTTGGACTCTTGTTTTTTTGGTTTTGTTTGAACTCGAGATTATTGGTTGTACGGAATCTTATTTTATTAACTTAGGAGTGCTTAAATTTGGATCAATGTAATGGATAACACAGGTCATTAGGTATGGACTATTCCTGGCAAGGGGTAGGTCGCTTCACTCGAATGCGATGGATCAACTTACTCAGGTCGTCGAGTATTTGTTGTGCTCGACACGGATCCGAAGGGATCAAGGTCGTCAGGTATGGATTATACTTGGCAAGGGGTACGTCGCTTCGCTAGAACGCGATGGATTGACCTACTCAAATCGTCGAGTATGGACTGTGCTTGGTAAGTATCTAGAGAGATCAAATTTACAAGGTATGGACTATGACTGGCAAGGGGTAGGTCGCTTCGCTTGAATGTGATGGATTGGCCTACTCAGGTCATCGAGTATGGATTGTGCTCGGCAAGGATCTGGTGAGATCGAGCATTTGGATTAGAATAACAACCCGGAGAGGTTACAAATTTGGATATCTGCTTCAAACAGCTATGGATTTTGATATAGGCCCGGAGCAGTTTGGGATTTGGCTAACAACCAGGTGAGGTCGAGGGTTTGGATAAAACGATATGGAAAGATCACGGATTCAGAATTGGATATCGACTCGGAATGGTCATGGATTTCACTAAAGATTCGAAGAGATCATGGGTTTAGATTGGTAACGGATTGGATAATATGGCTATTGATGGATTATGGACTTCGAATTTTGGATTTATGTCAATTCAAAACACACCTTACTACCGCAAGGCATGTTTCGGGGGGCATAGTGTTAACTCACCTTTTGCCAAGGCATTACATAGGTAGATTTAACCCAACAGACTTCATAATCACCAAGGTAGGAAGCCTGGGGAAGTGGTTACCAAGCTCAGAGATCGGTTATAAATAAGGCTCTGGACGATGGTAAGTAGATTCGGATTAGATCTCTAATTTTTGTTCCAATCAAGATGCAAATGGTATGAAGTGATAAGGAAGGCCTCATGAGGCTACATTTCAAATTTCAATTTGTTCGGAGTTGATATGTTAGAGTTATGGGCAACAGAAGAGGGATCGGTACATATTCAGCTCAACAGCACAACTCAACGATGATCACTCCATATAGTTTCCTTCTGCTTCTGAAAACCACTTGCTAATGTAGTAGACCGATCATTGGATATGAAATTTCTCATGCACAAGTGTTGTGCTCAAAGCATGCACCGACATTACCAAGTATATAAACAAGTCCTCATCATCCATCGACTTCGAAAGGATAAGAGTCTTTCCATGTGATTCACCAAAGCTTGGAACTCGTCTTTGCAATCTTGGTTTTATTCAATGTTTCTTTTTCCCTTCTTGATGACCTCGAATAATAGGATGCATTTGTCAGTAGCCTTGGAAATTAATCGACTCAAGGCAACAAGTTTCCCATTCAATCTTTAAATATTCTTGATTGCCTTTTGGGGCTTTGATCTCTCTCAAAGCCTTGATCTTCTATGGAGTGGCTTCAATTCAACAAGAGTTCACAGTAAAGCCCAAGAACTTCCCTGACGCAACACCGAAAGAGCGTTTCAGGGGATTAAGCTTCATCCCGTACTGTCTAAGGACATCAAACATCTCCACCAGATCATCAATATGATTTCTCGAACGTCGTGATTTCCTGAGCATATCGTCCACGTAAACTTCCATTAATCATCCAATTTGGTTCTTAAACATCCGGTTAACAAGTCACTGGTAAGTCCCTTCTACATTCTTTTATCTAAAGGGCATGACTAGGTAGCAATAGTGTTCGAGATCCATGATGAAACTAGTATGCTCCTGATCGTGCATCGAGATTTGATTGTATCCGGAGTATGTGTCCATGAATGAAAGTAACTCGTGTCCAGCAGTTGAGTCCGCCAACTGTCTATTCTTAGAAGCGGGAAGTTGTCCATTGGTTATGCTTTTTTCAAGTCTGAATAGTCAATGCATTTCCTCCACTTTCCATTCGCTTTCTTCAGGGTTAGATACTCAATCCGGGTATAGAACATTGCAGATAAATCCATTGTCCTTCACCTTATCCACTTCCTCCTTGAGGCAGCAGATCTCTCTGAACCTAGGCTACGGAATTTCTATTTCACATGAGCACACTTGGGATTTATGTTTAATGAATGGCCCGCTATCGCTGACTAGATCCCACAAATATCCAGAGTGTGTCTAGGAAAATGCATATAGGTTTTCCTGGAGAAAACCAACCAACTCCCTCTACAGACTAGTACCGAGTTGAGATCCAACCTTTAGGACTTTACTCGGGTCATCCCTGCTGATTGGAATAGCGAATGTTAACTCGACGAGAGCTGCTCATCCACCCTTCAGCTCTTTTGTCAATCCATGTGATCATTAAACCGACTAGTATGCCCGAGATGGGGCTCAAGTTGTAGTTGTTATGCATCCAATGCCTTTATGCAGAGGACCCCCTATATACTCTTTCCTTTCTTATTATGCCTTGCTCCTTCAGTTCAGTGACATAGCACTTGGTCACTGTGTATGATCATCCCCATTATCTGTAGGGTCAACACTAGGAAACGATGGCTGGTGCGAATTCAGGTAGGGCCGGTCGGCCCAAGAATGTGTTATAAGAAGAATACATATTCAACAGTAAAAATGACACGACCCACGCTCGCTAAGGTCGACCTCACTAAGTTTCATAGGTAGTTCGACAATCCTATGGCTTCAGTTGCATCCCATTGAACCCCTTATACAAAACCTACAAGGCTTCAAATCTCTCTCCTCCAACATTATTTGGTCGTAAGCTTTTTTGAACAAAATATCGACTGAACTCTCACAGTTAATAAGCACCTTTCGTACAACGGTAGGACCAATCCGGTTGAGAGCATGAGTGGGTCAATTATCGGAGCCTCCACTTCATCAGCATTTCTGTTTTGGAAAACAATATCATTGGTCATGGTTCAAGATTGTTTTGCCAGAGCTCCATCCTCAATAGCATAGCAACCTTCACTATTAGCATGCTTGAAAGCTCCAATATATCTATCCATTTTCGCAAAGCTCTTATCAACATGATGACCCCATAGATGATTGTGTTTATCAATAATAATTTTTCTGGCTGCCTGAATGCATCAGCACAAGGCGCAGCTTGCTTCTCTGGGAGGATGACCTAAGGGCGCTAGAATTTCCTTGCCCACCATCCTACGAGGTTTCATACATTGCTGCAATTTCTTTTTCCTTGTTAATTTTTAAATCATTTTGTACAAGTTCCTACACTCATTAGTATTATGACCATGAGTCTCATGGAATCTGCAGAACATGCCCGACTTCCTCTCTTTCTCAATCGACTCCCTATGAGTCGGCTTCCTATGCGGTTTGGTATTCTGAGTAGCCAGATAGATGTTCTCTATCAAGTTGTTTAATTCAGTGTAATTGTCATACTTAGGACCTCTTAAACGACTCATATTATCCGACTTTCATTTCTTTGCCCCATCATTACTTTGTTTTCCTCTTTTTTCTGATTACCAACTTTCATATCAATATTCCCAAAGATTCCTCTTGATTGCTTTACAACGATATTACTCTGAATTGGCTTATTCGAACTTCCAGCATTAGTCCTCTATGGATGCATATGCACATCCTCGCGAAGCAAATACTCATTAGCTTTCCTATAGAAAGCTTCCATTGTCGATGGTTGCTTTCTTCCTATCCAATTCTCAATACCTGAGTGGGGAACTCCTCTACAAAGCGCCGTCAACACCATATCTTCCTTTGGTTACGTACTTTCCATCACAACCATGTGGAACCAATTTAAATAGTCCTGTAGCGACTCTCCTTCAGCTTGATATACATTAGATAGTGACATTACGTGTTTCGAACGTGAGGTGTACAAACAGTATTGCTTCATGAATTTCCATGACAATTCGGCAAAAGAAGATATGGGTCTCAGTGAAAATTGAGGGAACCACATCGTAGCCACCCCTTCTAAGAAAATTGGGAAACATTGGTACTTCACAACATCTTAAGTCCTGGCTGAATCCATGTGACCATATCTTAATAAGTGTTGCTTAGGATTCGTTGTTCCTCCTTAGAATGGCATAGCTGACATGTTGAATCTTTCGGGGTATCTCGCATCCAGGATGTCCCCGGTAAATGGGTTTCGACTAGCATAATTTCCTTAATCATCATTAGTTCTGGACCTATTTTCACTAGCCAACCTATTAACTAGATCTGTAAAATCCCTTATCTTAAGGCCCAAAGCTATGCGCTACAGATGTTGCAATCATCTGTAGTATTGACTTCCAATGACAAAATACGGTAATGTTAATGGTATCCATAATATCAGAAGAAAATGAATATGAAACAAAATCACAGATTCCGAAAACAGCAACTTTATTGATTACATTTCAAAAACATGTTTCATATTCCATTACATAATCCCAAACATTTCTCAAGCTTTGATCAAATATAATTATTACAAATACACCAAGAGAGACATATGAAGATGCCCCCTTGGATGATCAGATTACTGAATAGACAAAACTATCTTAATACATCATAGTAGAAATAAAAATATCAACTCCTAAATAGCTATTCATGCCTCTTGCACGTCTTCGAAAGCTTTATTCGTCCACATACTAAACCTGAAAAACCCTAACTCTCAATATACTCAAATCATTTTTGAGCACCCGAGAGTTTAAGGGGAAGACAAAAACTTTGAGTCGGACATAAAGCCTATTTTGAGTAATACTATTACACCTCGGTTTACTGATATTAAGGAGACCACCCCGCTTAGCAGAATGGATTTCCCCTCACTAATATCCCATTAAAACATATCTTTTTACAAATCATAATCCTGCAATCAAACTGATTATAACAATAATAAAAACATCATATATGCTCAAAACAAGTAACAATTGGACTATCTATCTGAATAATATAGTTTTGTTTGGCTAACTACTAACCATTGGCTAACTCGGGTCTACCAGATAAAATAAATAAATAATCTAACACCTATTAGACATGCTTCTAGACGGTCTATCCTTAACTTACTTCTCCAAAGGTCACCTGATACTAATGGTTTTGTGGGCTCACAAATAACTTATCCTCTTTCTCTGTATATATCTCTTTCTGTGTGTAACCATCATTTAAGTCTTACATGTGACTAAGCCCTACACACTAGAATTTTGGACTAAATTAGCTAGGGGTTATAGTTAATGTATAGGGTGCGGCCATATACTAGTCCCATCTGGTATTCAAATATCTGAGTCATTTACTTAGGGTTAACTACCCTTTAGTTTTCCTTGAAAACCTTTCAAATTGATATAACCCTTTAAACCATAGTTAAACAAGGAAAAGATACTATTTGCTTTACTCAAATCTCGTTGTCATGATATATGCTTTACTCAAAACATTGTTGATGAAAACATTCGAAACCTTTGTTTAAAGTCTTTAAACAATCTCTTTTGAAACTTTTGAAAGTACCCCTTTCGAAACCATTAAAAGTACCTCTTTCGAAACCATTGAAAATAACCCTTTCGAAATAAGATAACTACTTTAGTTTATATCATTAGGCTGAAAGGCCAAAACATACCTTTCGAAATCATTACCATAGACCTTTCGAAAACATTGAAAGTGTCCTCTAGAAAGCTCTATAAAACCTTGGACATCCTCTTTTCAAAACACTTCAAACTTTCTTTTCGAAAACGTTGGAAACCTCCATTCAAACACTAAGGTAAACCTTTCAAAAACATTCAAGAATCACCCCTTCAAAACCTTATCATATACCTTTCGAAAATACTAGGGAATCTCCCATTCAAAAACTTTATTAGTTGCCTTTCAAAAGCATTAAAGTACTCTACTTAAAACAAACCTTTCGAAAGCATTGTTTTCAAGTAAAAATATGTGGAACATGGTTTCGAAACCTTTAAAATCATTCCTTTCGAAACCTTTAGGTTTAGGTTTCAGAATATCAAAAGGGTCTTAAAACAACTGGGACGAAAGCAAATATGTCGAAAGCATTTTCCTAAATAAAAGAAGTGGATGCATCGAAAGCAATCCCTTCGAAAGCATTGGGGAAGCGATTCAGGGTTTAAAGTGAAAGCTCCCTTTCTAAGACATGGCTTCGAAAGGTAGAATATGATAGTAGGGGTTTCAACCCCTTCGAAAGCAATTTCTTAAAAAAAAGGCGGCAACCTCTTTCGAGACCTTTCTTTAAAACAATTGACCAAGTCGAAAGCTACATCATTCGAAAACATTCTTTTGAAAGCAGAGCAAGCGGCATTTCCTTTAAAAGCAAAACAAGGTCTCGACCCCTTCGAAAGCCCTGTTTTGACTCCATACATTTCGCCCAACTCCAATCCACAACATACCGAAGCTTATACCATGTGTATTGGTTTCGACTTAGATAAAGAGGTAGTATAAGGTCGAAAGGTGCTGCCGAAAGCGGTGAAACAACAATAACTCTGTAAAACTGATTTTTAAATTTATAACACAATTTCTTTTCAACTACTGCTTTGTTTGTCAACATATGATTGGTTACTAATTTCGTTTTCAAAAACTTTTCTAAAAGTGCTGCTGAATTTCGGAGATTAATAATCTAAAACATTTACAAATTGCCCCTTTTCCTTTTATAAACATATTAAACATTTAAGTCTCATACCTTAAATAATTTTATATACTTATTAAAACTCTTAGGAAAATTCACCAAATATTCCAAATATTCCCATGAATCAGTTTTAATATGTTTTCTAACATATATAAATTTCTGACCCAAAGCTACTACATTATAGTTGTAATTAATTATAAACCCAGTTTAACCATTTTCTTCATTACAAAATTCATAACAAATCCACATTAATTTACAAAATTATGAAACTTGAAATCCATCTCTAAATTAATATTTTTGACCTTATCTCAAAATCGCAAGGCATTTGCATGTCATTTGATATATTTTTCAAATCGAAACTTGTCATAAAATTCTATACGAACAAACATAATTCACCAACAAGCATATATATATATATATATATATCATTCAAAACATGGCATAATACTTTACAAAATAGGTTCAAATCTGATCTAAAAATTGAAATCATCATAAATGAGATGTAATCTATTATTTACCTTTAGCTTGTTTGTTAAGGAGTTGAGATTTGCTTCTTGAATAAATTTGATTAAGCTTTCTCATCTTGATTCTTGCTTATCTTCCCCTTACTTCTTCTTGTTGACCGGCCTCTTCTTGAATTTATTTTTGTTAGTGAACGTGCAAAATGAATGTGGCATGAGGGTATAGGGATAACAATATAACTTATTCCTATTTTGCCCTTATCTATTAGAATTATTTATTTTATTTTATTTCCCTTTAGTTCATTGTTTAATTAGGCACGACTACCCTCTATGCATAATAAACTTAATTCCTTAACCATTGACATTATTTCATTTAATATAACTAATTAAATATCCTAAATAATATTAGTCAAAATTAGGGTCGTTACAGACTCCCCTCATTAAAGAATTTCGCCCTTGAAATTACGATCAGGTACTCATCAAAATCAATCATAAAGATAAAACATACCATGAAACAAGTCAGGGTAAATATCTTTAATCTTGCTTTCAGTTTCCCAAGTATAGTCTCTCTCGTCGTTACTCCGCTGGACTTTAACTGTCTTATTTCTTAGCCTCTTCTCATCTATCGCGACTATACGAACTTGTTTTCTAACTATAGTAAAATTCGGTTCCACTTCTAAGTCATCTAACACAGTCGATGCTATAGTAGTCTCTGGATCTCGAATATACTTCCTTGAAAAACATAGTGGACTCCTGCCGGACTTTTTGGTAATTCTACTCTATATGCAAGCTTCTCGATCCTTTCTACAATAAGAAATGGTCCAATGAACCTCGGCACCAATTTTTCTGATTTTTCAAATCGAATTACACCTTTCATTTGTGATAATTTGATGAAAACATGGTCTCCAACTGAGAAATCTAAGTCTTTCCTTCTTCTATCAGCATAGCTCTACTGCCTAGACTGACTGGCTCGAATGAACTCAATCTTTTCTACAGCTTATCTAACTAAATCTGAACCAAGAACCAACCTATCCCTGGTCTCTAACCAACGAATGAGAGATTTTGATAGCCTTCCATACAATGCTTCAAATGGTGTCGTCCTCATACTAGCCTGATAGCTATTAATATACGAAAATTCAACTAAGTGTAGTGGTCTTCCCATGATCCTCCAAAATCTAGCACACAAGTTCGTAACAAATCTTTTAAGAATTTGTTAACTCTTTCCGTTTTCCCATCTGTCTACGGATGGTAAGCGGTACTCATTTGGAGATTGGTACCCAAAATCTTTTATAAACTCTTCCAGAACTCACTAGCGAATAATGAATCTCTATCACTTACTATACCACTAGGAATTCCATGTAGTCTAACTACATTCTTCATAAATAACTTAGCTAAACAGGTGCCATTATGGTTAACTTAACTGGAATGAAATAGGCACACTTGGTTAACCTGTCCACTATAAGCCATATACTTTCATTTCCTCTATTAGATCTTGGCAACCCATCTATAAAATCCATCGAGATAGAATCCCATTTCCATACTGGAATATCTAAAGACTGAAATAACCCACTCGGTTTTTGATGTTCGGCTTTTACCTGTTGGTAGTTCAAACATTGCTTCACCCATAAGCCTACATCCCTCTTCATACTTTCCTAGAAGAAACTCCTCTTCGTACAGTTCCTCCAGGATAAACAGTGAACTTCGAACGATGGCATTCCTCAAGAACTTCCTTCCTAATGTTTCCTACATTCGAAACACATAGTCTTCCTTTCTTTCTTAACCACCCATTCTAGTCAAGACTGAAATCTTTCAAGTCATCGGTCTCCATCCCGTCTCTTAACTTCTGATCTGTTCAACTAATAATGGATCCTCCTTTTGCTTAGGAGCAATCTTATCGATCATCATCAGTCGAACTTCTAAATATGACATCATAACAGTTTCTCTATAAGATATAGCTTCAGATCTCCATTGTATTCTGCATGTCGTCAATGCTTCTAAATCTTTCCACTCAGTTATCATTGCCAATACTACATTCTAATGTTTTCTACCAAGTGCATCCTCAACTTTGTTGCCTTTTCTTGGTGTGTACTCAATACCAAAGTCATAAGCGGCTAAAAACTCTAACCACCTTTGCTGTCTTATATTCAACTCCTTCTGAGAGAATAAATACTTCAACGACTTATGATCCGTATACAGCTCAAATCTCTCTCCCAAAAAATAATGTCTCCATATCTTCAATGCAAAAATTACCGTAGCTAATTCCAAATCATGCATTGGGTATCTAACCTCATGCAGTATAAGCTGTCGAGATGCATAAGCAATCACTTTACCCCTTTGTATTAACATAGCTCTAAACCCTATTCCACATGCATCTATATACACTACTATATCCTGATTCCCTTTGGAACAACTAACACGGGTGCATTAGTCAATAAATGTTTCAACCTCTGGAATGCTTCCTCACACTTATCGGTCCAAATGGACCTCGCATTCTTTCGCGTTAGCTTGGTCATCGGCACCGCTATCCACGAAAAATCCTTTATGAATCTGCGATCATAACCAGCTAATCCAAGGAAACTCTTTATCTCAATCACTGTCTCAGGTCCCTTCCAATTATTCACTGCCTCGATCTTAGTCTATAGACAATCCTTTCTTTGAGACTACATGATCAAGAAACTTCACTTTCTTCTTCCAGAAATGACAATTCGAAAATTTCGCTTTCAGTTAATGCCGCCTCAGCGTCTTAAGCACCACTCTAAGATGAACCTCATGCTCTCTTTCATCTTTAGAGTATACCAAAATATCATCTATGAATACCAACATGAAACTATCCAAGTGCCCTCGGAAAACTTAGTTCATCAAATCTAATGCTGGCGCATTAGTTAGTACAATCGTCATTACTAACCATTCGTGATCCATATCTAGTTCCAAACGTCGTCAAAGGAATACTATCCTCCGCCACTCTAAGCCGTTGGAACCCTGGTTGCTAAATCCAACTAGGAAAATACTCTGGCTCCACTCAACTGGTCGGAAAAATCGCCAATTCTTGATTCTTTATCGTCTTCTCATTCAGTTATACATAACCGTAACGATCCATCCGACTTCTTGGCAAACACTATTGCTACTCCCCAAGGCGAACTGCTTGGTTAAAATTCTTGCCTTCCAAATTCACCAATTGTACCTTGAGATCCCTCATCTTGGTAAGTGTCATTCTACTTAGCGGTCTACCCACCGATTCCGCTCTGGGTACTAAGTCTATCCGAAACTCAATGGCTCGTTTTGGTGGAAATCCTACCACGAGTTCAAAGACATTTGCGAATTCTCTAAGAATGAAAACTCAATTCAACTCGTCTTCTACCTCCACAACACCCAGAAAAGCATTAACCTCAAAGCTAGGTTTTCTACGGAGTATATGATCTGTTCACTACAATCAGGGTGTCTAAGCGATATTTTCCTATCATGTTAAAATATCCTAGCATTTCATTTACTTAACCTATCCATACCCAAGATAATTTTGAACCATATGAAGTCAAACACATGCAAACTGAAAACAAAGGTATGACCTAACAATTCAAAGTCTAGGTAGTCACATCTCATCCCAAGAGTCGCATAATATCCTATTAGATTTGCAACCCTTAAGGAAGTAACTTGGTGTGAGAGTTCTAGGTAAAGCTTATCTACCAAACAATGAGATATAAAAGAATGTGATGCACCGGTATCAAATAGAACTCTGACTGATACGCCATGAATCAAAAGCGTACCTCCCAACGTAGCATTTCCCTTTTCCTTTGCTGTTGGTCTCGAGGTAGCTGGCTCTAATGCAAACACTTTGCCTTTACCATTCTTGGTTGGCTCCTTGCATTGGTTCTTATAGTGTGCAATCTTATCACAGTTGAATCACCTTACTACTTTCTTCTAAGTAGCTTTCTTTCCTTTGCATGTTCGACACTCGTAGCATAGTTTCCTTTCTTGTTACACTTATAACATGCAACCTCTGCCTTTTCCTTCTTAGCAATTCCACTCTTCTCAGCTACTTTCTTATGGAAATTTTTCCTTTTCTAATTCCGCCCTCCCTGAGCTTCATTGGCCTTATTTCTTTCCAGAAAAGCAAGCATCTCTTCCTACCTTAAATCCATTTCAACAACAACATCACATGGATCTCTAATATGCGGTAATGTGGCCTTAGTAAGCTCAGGCTTCAACCCATGAATGAACTTCTCATTCCTCTTAATAGTAAGCGTAGCCATATCTCGCTAGCTCCTCAAACCCTGTCGCATATTCAAGCATCTTCATATCTCCCTGCTCCAATTCAGCAAACTTCCTTAACAGAGTAGACTTAGCAATCTCCGTAATAAACCTTTCTTCAAACCTCCTCCTAAACTCAGCCCAAGTCATAGTCTCCTCATTGACTCCAATAGTAACACTGTTCCACTAATATAGTGCTGCCCCTTGTAGTTGTCTAGAAGCGAGCGTCCCTTTCTGCTCATCGTTGAGCCCCCAATCAGCAAAAATCCTCTCGCAATGAAGTAACCAATTCTCCACCTAGATTGCATCTTCAGTACCAATAACCGGTTTTCCTCCCAACCTAGCATAATCTCTACTCAAAACAACATAGTTATTAAGCACTGGAGCTTCTTGATTTCCTCCTTCATCATTTCCTCCAGCTAATCCTACAACAATTCCTGCTTACATCATGTTTACAAAGAACTGATACATTGCTCCCATGTCAACTTTCGGGACTCCAACACCCACATTTGTTGCTTGTGCCTGACCATGATTCCTCATGGTATTTAGTCTGGCATTTCCATTAGTTGTGATGCTTCCCCCACCAATATTAACTCTTCCACTCCTAGCATCCATATCTTACGTCCGTAATATCTACATTCGAGTCTTTGTAAGATACAGAAGAATAGCTTAAGAGATATGGGAAAATAGAGATAAAGCGTATACTTATATATATAGCAAATACAAGTACATTACTATAGCGTTATCACATACCCTAGTTATTTCTCTAATTCCTTAGGATTATGTTTTCAAAATCATTTTAATTTTTTCATAAACCTTGCTCCAATACAAGTTGTAACATCCCCTATTTTGAGGCCCGATGCTAAGCGCTATAAATGCTGCATCATCTATAGTATTAA
Source organism: Allium fistulosum (assembly GCA_030737815.1). Taxonomy (NCBI): domain Eukaryota; kingdom Viridiplantae; phylum Streptophyta; class Magnoliopsida; order Asparagales; family Amaryllidaceae; genus Allium; species Allium fistulosum. The sequence continues at coordinate 44,101,595 of CM060905.1, read as the reverse complement.
CTTCTAGTGACAAAATACGGTAACGTTAATAGTATCCACAATATCAGATGTATATGAATATGAGAAAAAGTCATAGATTCCAAAACTACAACTTTACTGATTACGTTTCAAAAACATGTTTCATATTCCATCACATAATCCCAAACGTTTCCCAGGTTTTGATAAAATATAATTATTACAAATATGCCAAGAGCGACATATAAAGATGCCCTCTTGGATGTTCAGAATATTAAATAGACAAAATTGTCTTAATACATTATAGTGGAAATAAAAATATCAACTCCTAAATAACTATCCATGCTTCCTGCATGTCTTTGGAAACTTTATTTATCCACCTACCAAACCTATAAAATATTGACTCTCAATCTACTCGAATCAATTTTGATCACTCGAGAGTTTAAGGGGAAAACATAAACTTTAAGTCAGACATAAAGCGTGGTGTGACTAATACTATTACATCTTGGTTTACTGATATTAAATAAGACCACACCGCATAGTGGAACTGGTTTCCTCTTACCGATATCCCCTTAAAATGTATCTTTTTGCAAATCATAATCCTGCAATCAAACTGATTAATCAAGCCGATTATAACAATAATAACAATATCATATATGCTCAAAACAGTTAACAAATGGACTATCTGTCCGAACAATATTGTTTTGTTTGGCTGACTGCTAACCATTGGCTAACTTAGGCTTACTAGACAAAATAAACAAATAATCTAACACCTATAGACATACTTCTGGATGGTCTATCCTTAACTTACTTCTCCAAGGTCACCTGATCCTAATGGTTTTTAGTGCTCACCAATAACTTATCCTCCTTCTTTGTATATATTCATTTCTATGTGTAACCATCATTCAAATCTTACCTATGACTAAGCCCTTCACACTGGAATTTTAGCCTAAATTAGCTAGGGGCTATAGCTAATGTATAGGGCATGACCCTATAAGAGGCCCGTTTGGTATTCAAACATCCGAGTCATTTGCATAGGGTTAACTACCCTTTAAATTTTCCTTGAAGACCTTTCAAATTGATTTAACCCTTTAAATCATACTTAAACAAGGAAAACATACTATTTTCTTTATTCAAATCTCTTTGCCATGATATACGCTTTACTCAAAACATTGTTAATGAAAGCATTCGAAACCTGTGTTTAAAACCTTTAAACAGTCTCTTTCGAAACCTTTGAAAGTACCCCTTTCGAAACCATTGAATGTACCCCTTTTAAAACAAGTTAACTACTTTACCTTATATCATTAGGTCGAAAGGCCAAAACATACCTTTCGAAACCATTACCATAGACCTTTCAAAATCATTGAAAGTGTCCTTTCGAAAGATTTAGAAAATCGTGGACATCCTCTTTTAAAAAAACTTCAAACTCGCCTTTCGAAAACATTGGAAAACTTCCATTCAAACACTAAGGTAAACCTTTTGAAAACATTGGGAAATCACCCCTTTGAAACCTTTATCATATACCTATCGAAAATACTAGGGAACCTTCCCCATCGAAACCTTTATTAGTTGCCTTTCGAAATCATTAAAATACTCTACCTAAACTATCCTTTCGAAAGCATTGGTTTTAAGTTAAAATATGTGGAACATAGATTCAAACACTTTAAAATCATTCCTTTCGTAACCTTTGAGTTTAGCTTTCAAATGTCAAAAGGGTCTTAAAACAACGGAGATGAAAGCAACTCTTTTGAAAGCATTTTCTTAAATAAAAGAAGTGGATGGTGTCGAAACAAATCCCTTCGAAAGCATTGGAGAAGCGGCTCAGGGTTAAAGCAAAAGCACCTTTTTGAAGGCATTGCTTCGAAAGGTATAATGCAACATTAGGGGTTTCGAGCCTTTCAAAACCATTTTCTTAAAACAAAGGCAGCAACCTCTTTTGAAGTGTTTTTTTAAAACAATCGACCAAGTCGAAAGCTATCTCATTCGAAAGCATTCTTTTGAAGCAAAGCAAGCGGCATTTCCATTAAAAGAAAAACAAGGTCTCGACCCCTTCGAAAGCTCTGTTCCAACTCCATACCTTTCGCCTAACCGCAATCCACTACGTATCCAAGTTGATACCATGTGTACTGCTTTCGACTTAAATGAAGGTGACAATATAAGGTCAAAAGGTGCTACCAAAATTGGCGAAGCAGCAAAAACCTTACGAAACTGATTTTTAACTTTATAAAGTAATTTCTTTTCAATTATCTTGCGTTGTTTGTCAACATATGATTGGTTTCCAATTTCTTTTCTAAAAGTGCTGCCGAATTTCAAAGATTAACAATTTAAAAGATTTACAAATTTCCCCTTCTCCTTTTATAAACATATAAAACATTTAAGTCCCAAATCTTAAATAATTTTATATACTCATTAAAACTCTTAGGAAAATTCACCAAAAATCCCTGTAAGTCACTTTTAATACATTGTCTAACATATATAAATTTCTGACTCAAAGCTAATACACAATAGCCGTAATTAATTATAAACCAAATTTAACCATTTTCTTCACTAGAAAATTCATAATAAATCCACACTAATTCAGAAAATTATAAAAATTGAAACCCATCTCTAAAATAATTTTTCAAACCTTATCTCAAAATCGAAAGGCATTTGGATGTCATTTGATAGGTTTTTCAAATCAAAACTTGTCATAAAATTCTATATGAAAAAAATAATTCATCAATAAGCATATATATCTATTTATCATTCAATACATGACATAATACTTTGCAACATAGGTTCGGATCTAAACTATCATTAAAAATGAGATGTAATCTATTATTCACCTTTAGCTTGTATTTTGAGGAGTTAAGATATGCTTCTTGAATGAATTTGATTAAACCTTTTCCTCTTGATTCTCGCTTATCTTTCCCTTACTTCTTCTAATGTGGCCGGCCTCTTCTTGAATTTATTTTTGTTAGTTAACATGTAAAATGAATGTGGTATGAGGGTTTAAGGTATAAGAATATAATCTATTCCTATTTCGCCCTTATATATTAGCCTTACTTATTTCATTTTAAATTCCCTTTAGTTCATTGTTCAACTAGGCACGGTTACCCTCTAGTAAAACAAATATCAATCCCTTAGCCATTTACATTATTTAATTTAATTTAACTAATTAAATGTCCTAAATAATGTTAGTCAAAATTAGGATCGTTACAATATCTTCCAAATAATCTAAATCAACAGGTTGACTGAATGGTGGTGATCAGGTACTGCCCCAATGTATGGCCCGACAAATGCTCTTGCGAAGGTACTCGATACCTAGGCTTCCCAACTTCAAGGGACCCATTCATCCATCATTCCCTCCTACTTGATTCCGCTGAGCAGTAGCATCAACAATATTGTGATTCTTCGGATTCAAACTTTCCATGGCACGTCTAACGATGACATCCATGCCGCCATCTAAATGATGGGTTCTTGGCCTACCATTTTGGGGTTTGGTACTGAGTCCCAAGTGGGGATGGGTACCGATCCCTAAATTTGAGCCTTGGACTCACCTCTTCCTTGAGCAGATGTTCCAACAGCGTGTTGAGTTTTTTCTTCCTTCCTTCCCTCTGTCTTCGCTCGGATGAAGAAGAACTCTCTGATTCTAGGTTGGAATCCCTTCCACTTCATCCATGGCTATTTTGAGTTAGCTCATTCAACAGCCTCAAGCTCTATTGCATCGTGTTTGTTCATATCTTGTTGGCTAGCCTGGAATCTATTTCCATCCGTTTCATCATCATTTCCATCTCCACTCTAGTCAAGACGTCAGTTAGAGTCTGGATCTCGAGGAGCTGGCTGGACAACTCCATCTCCTTGCTGAGAATTCTGATTCTCCACTTCATTAGTAGCTCTAGAATTGGTAGAAAGATCTCTTCTTGATGGGGCCATGGCAGAAAGCTTTTGGTATATTTGTAGGAAATCTGAGTTGTAGAACTAAAAGATAGAGAAATTGGATCTATCTCTTGGATATAGGGAATTCAATAGTAGATAATGGATTATTTTGGCCTATATCTTTCTCAGCAAAGGCAACAAAAAATTTGAAGCAAAAATGGCACAAACACCTAGAACTTTATGCAGTAGAGATTAAATGAAGAAAAGTAAATGAAAATGAGGAAATAAAAAGGCATAATCGTTTTAATGGTTAGACAAAGCAAGGACTATGTCCACTTTGAAGTTTTATTGCTTAATTTTTATTTGGAGGTAGAGTTTCTTGGGAGTCAGTACAACTCCAACACTTGGAATTTCAAAGTTATAAGAATATAAGATATAATGAAGCAAGAGCCAAAAGATACATAAAAATGAGCCCTACCTTCCTATTTATAGAGGTAGGATGCCTAAAATCTCATTAAAAATATCTCCAAACCGTTCTGCATGAATTTGACCAATTCTCCCAAAATAAGAGGCTCAACCTTAGTGGAAACTGAGGATCGATCCCTAAGTGGAAGTCGGTACCGGTCCCTGAGATTTCCATATTTGGCATCTTCAATCCCTCACCTTGAATCGTCTTGTGGTTAGCTTCTCGATTCCATGGTTTTTTGTGCTTATTTTAGCGGGTTTCCAAGCCCAAATAATGGAGTTGAAGGAGAACAAAGTTGTAGTTTTACTTGTCCATGGAGTTCGATGGAGAAATGTTCTTAAACAATAAACCAACTTTGGGAACAAGCTTGTGGCACCAAGATAAGCATGTAGGCAGAAGATGGGGTCCACCCAAGTCATATTTTAGAGTAGGTACCGATCCCCATTGGGAGATGGTACCGATCCCCAACTTGGGTGATCCTACTATCACGTTGCCTTCTATGGTTTTGTCTTTGACTTTGTAGATCTGTCTGTGCTTGGTTTTTGGACACCTAGGCTATCTCTCCGTGCTTTTTGCCTTGATAACCCTAAGTTCTATCTATCCAGTTTGTCCAGATTCTACCTAGTCAAAAGGTAAGATACTAGATATCTTTGCACGTTCACTTCCTTTTGAACTGTATATTTTGTCTGCTAGTGTATGTTTGTGAATATATTTACACACACGGCTTTCTAGCTTTTGGCCTTATTAATTTGATTCATTTATATATTACGTACAACAACCTATAATTTATTGTGATTCATTTATTTCATGTGTATTTTTACTTCTTTTGGGTGTGTTTACTTCTTTTGGCATGTGTGTACATTCATATATATATATATATATATATGTGTGTGTGTGTGTGTGTGTGTTATTATCTACTGCGTGTGTCCCTATATATATTTAGTTATGTGTTATGTGACATTGTTTAGTGCATCGGTTTATATATCTGTGTCCATGTGTAAGTGTGCATACAACCAAGTATTAGTGTGTTTTAGGTGAACTTCCTATCCAAGGTTTCATCGGTTAAGAGCTTGGGTTTACAAACTTTTATGTGTGGGTTATATATATATATTTATTTATTTATGTATTTTAGTATGTATATGTATTTAAATCTACTTATGTTTACAAACTTCAATGTCTCGGGCTCCAGTTTCTATGATAAGTTTATATGTTTTCTTATTTTTCTTATTCATTATTTGTTTTGCTGATACCTTGTGTTTTAAGAAGCTTTTATTTAGTCCAACTTGGTTAAGTTATTACATTATGTTTGCAAAAAATACCACTATCTTATACTTTGATCTATTATGTTAACACCAATAAAAGAGTATATTTACTAATCTAAATCAATTATTATGAATCTTCAGTAAATCATAATTAGCATAAGTATATATTTACATTTAAATTAAACTAAACTAGCTTACATTAATGAATGATGTATACATCTATACTTTCATTTAGATTAAGTTAACTAATTATACATATATTATTATATATTTTATATCATATATGAATGTAAAATAATTCAGTTTTTATCTAACAAAGTGAATTTAATGGTATTATTCAAATAAAAAATAAACTTATGAGAGATTTTTGAAATTAACATTTTATAATCATTAAAGTATATTATATAAAGGTTTGATATATAATTCAAGTTTTAAATTGTTTGTTTGAATATGAATATTTATATATATATATATAATTGATTTGGAGGGTTAAGGTTATTTAAAAAGCAGTAATCAATTATAAACAAGTATAGAATGGTTTTTATGCATAGCGCTAGTTTCATAAATTATCGTTAAATTATCAAAATATATGAATGGGACTTTAATGTATTTAGCAATTCTTTATTTAACTTATAAAAGATCCCGACCTTATAAATTCTTGTATTTTATTAGGAATCAATTTAATTGTTTTAAATGTAAACCTACTTGGCCTATTTTTATATTGCTATTCTGATATCTCTTTCTTCGTTTAATTATATAACGTTTATATAAGTGATTCACCATTGATATTTGTTTGATTGATGATTTTAGTATGATACGGTGATGACATCCTTCTGTGTGATTTCATGATGTTTAATTCTATATTGATAAATCTGAGTTATAATACCGTTTGGAATGGGGCAATAGGTAATATTTCTCAGGTTATGCTTTGGACTCGTTATACATAATGATATGGATTTTAGTGTTATTTATGGTCAGTGAATAAATAATTGAGTATCACGTAGTGGTATAGGATGCTATTGTAATATTTATTTGGTTAATCATTGTAGGTAGATGGCACTTAAGTGACAAAAATAGAATGGTGGTGTAAGGTAATATGTAGTAATATATGGCTCTGTCCCTATATTTAGCGAGTATGGCTTCGTGCCTAATGATGACCATGACTTCATGTCCATATATATTAGTTCTACATGCCACTGTCATAACATACTCATATTATGAGTTTTATAGAGGACCAGATGGCCATTATCCACCCTAGCGGCCAGATCGTGGGGTTACTCCCCAGATTTGTGACACGGGGTATTTTTGGAGCTCTATGTGTGTGTATATACAGCTTAGTGCTTAGCTTTATGTCATCGCCCCTGTGTCACCTCGCATAGCAGTCTGTTACCTATTAGGGGCGATTCTTATGACATGACTTATTAGTGTTTGCATTGACAAGCACACCGGTGGATTCATGTCACAATCACTGTGAGCTAACTAAAGACTGTAGAGTCTCCATAACTCTGGAGCTAGTTCTGTGCCATCGGTTTCCTTTCTAGTACCGAGGGAGTAGTAGATTGGCATATACATGATGCACCTCATTATAGCATTGATGTGGGCTACGTGCCGCATATTATTGTAATATGTGTGTGTGTGTGTGTTGTGTGTGTGTGACTCTGCTTGGAACTTCATGTATATCGTAAATCATTTCCCATAAACGACATTTTTAGATAAACATATATATGTATGTATGTATGTATGTATAATTTGAGAAGATGGAATTATAACCAAGACATATGATCAGAGTATAGTGGATTCTCATTTGTGTTGATAGGCGACCTATCCTATTTTATATGTATTGAAGATTTCATTGAGATCGAGAGATATTTGGGCAATTCTTCATGTTAACCTAATTATACTTAGCGATATCTCATATATTGGTATTTCTTGATTTAATGATGATTTATGGATATGTATGATTCATCAATTTGTGTTGATTTTGTAATTTCTAATTTTATATAATTCTATATGTGTGATGGCATCTTTTGATATCAGAGTTGGGAGTTTATGTATTTTCGAGATATTTATGAGGTATGGTGCCTGGATGATCATTTATTATATATGTATATATGTATATATATCCAAGGCATACATCACCTTACTCATGTACATCCTTTGACATGTTGAATTTTAGTTTGATTATCGATGTTAACATTACTGTATTATCATTCCATGTTTATATTATTTTACCATTCTTATATACCCCCGATTAGACATAGTCTGACCCATGTGTTATTTCATAATACGTGGGACAGTCTAAGACATTTCAAGTACAAGGACGATAAGGCCAACATTTGTTTTATTAGGCTTAGAGGATTTTGTATTAGGATTATTATATGATATTTGTATAACTCTAGATCACTACGTATATTTGACGATGTGTTGTATATTGATTGTTCATTATTATATTGATATAATTAACACTGAGATGTTTTGTATTCTTATAGCATAAATATATAAGTTATATGTTATCGCTACGATTAACTCTGTTTTCTCTGTTATTGTACTGTATATTGTGTATTGTTCTATTCTGGAGGCACATTTGTTTATTATTTTGTACTAATATAGGATACGTATAGTTGAGCTATTTAGTCGATGTTTTAATACATATTAGTGTTAGTCAAAGAGAATATTCATGTATGTACCCCATATAGCCTCATTCTCCGTATTATCTAATAGTATTACTCTGGAATACTCTTGGATAGTATTGGTATAAAGGCGGGGTGTTACGACAACATATCAGAGTAGGTTCAAAATAAAATATCATATATAAAGACACGAGTCAAGACTTTAGACAAGACTTAGAGTCTTGACCCTTGGGTGTGTTGGAAAATTCTCTATAATAAAAGATAATATATTATATATATGATGATTAATGGGGTAATCATCAAGGGAAAATATTTGTGATTTTCCAAAAATAGGTATTTAAATATATAATTAATTTCTTTTCTTTCAATTAAGAAATATAAAATGGTTATAGTAGCAATTATGAAAGGAGTTAGTCCAACCAATGATATTTGAATTTATGGTTTTGGATAATTTGATACTGTAATGTGGTGTCTATAATGATATTATGAAGTTAAGTTTTGATATGATATTGATCAGAGTGAGCAAGGGAGAATTTATTATTAATTTCGCTGAGTATATCTACTTTTATCTCCACTGATTGTTGGTAATTTGACTTTTCTGACGTTGAATATATTTTTGAAATTTTTGTATCTTTATTTAAGTTATGAAGGTGAATTTCTATATTGGTTATATTTATTATAAATGGATATGAATGGTGTTTATTTGATATTATAAAATGTTTAAATATTATTAAGTGTTTGATGGAAGTTAATATTTATAATATATGTAAATATCAATTATTTTTATCAAAGATTTTCATAGCTAAGCAAATGTTTTGATTAAAGAAGGTATGTGCATGTATGTGTATTATATAAGTATAGTATTGAATGAAGGTTTGAAAATAAATTAGTGAAGTTTTATTGAAACTATTATATTAAATGGATTGTGAAAGCAATACTTATAGATATTTTTAGGAATAAAAATTATGTTAACTTGTCTGTTGGGTGTGTTATGGTTTTTGGATGATGCAGGTGCACACATATTCGATAGAGATTCTTAAGTACTTGAACGAAACATTTAAAACATAAAATTTTATAAATGTAAATATTTTGAGTCAAAAGTTAGAAGTATTTGAGAAATTGTGAATATAAGTGCATATTTTTGATAACTTTAATATAATTTGAAATTTATTAATAAATAATTGAGAAATAAAATCTTATTTAGTTTAGCTAATTTGAAATGTATTAATAAATAATTTAGAAGTAAAATCTTATTTAGTTTAGCTTTGAAATTTAATAACGAATGAATTTTGTTATTTTACCTTTGATGGAAGAAAATTTTCCTTGTAATATATATTTTGAAGGATATAAAAGGTTTTAGTTTGAAATGAGTTATTCATTTGGAAATTATTTTAGTGCGAAATATGGAATTAATTTAGAAATTTTAAGTTTTGAGAGTAAAATTAGAACTTTTCTCCGTACATCAATTTAAAAGAGAATTAAATATTAGTATAAACATATAAAAAGTGTTTGTTAAGCAGTATTTAAAAATAACTTTGGTTGGAATGGAATGTTTTGGAATTAAGAAATATGTTGGAAAATATTTTATTAGACAGAAATTAAATTGAGTTTTAATGGTAATTTTATCAGAAGAATCTTGGATTTATAAAATAATTTGATATTATCTGAATTTAAACTGTGTTTAAGTAGAATGAAATGAAATCTTAAAAAGTATAGTTTTTGAAAAGTAATTTTCAAATTTAGTAAATGATTGTTTTTTAGAAATGGAACTCAAATAAGAATTATTTAAATTATATAATTGTTTTGTCACAGATTCTTAAATTGCGTGGACGTAACTTTGTTAAGGGGAAAGTCTGTAACAATCTGACTACTAATTATTAATTAATTAAGGTGAATAACAATAATTTAATTAATTAATTAGAATTTTGATATTTTTTTGATAAATTGAGTTAGAAATTGTTATGTAAAAGAATTTTAAATCGTGAAAATGTGGTATTTAAATTTAAAAAGGTTAAAACGCGAAACTAAAATTCTACAAAAGCAATATAATCAAACATAATATTGGTTTGGTGAGGAATTGTTTGTTAGACACAAATTTGTATCTATTTGAATTAAATATAATTTGACTTTAAAGGTATAAGAAAAATAGATACAGGTAAACTATTGTTACAGGTGAGTTACTTTAACTCACCTAGCCATGTCTGAATTCAAGTAATTTGCTTTCATGTGTTCGGTAGGTGATTTGGGCTCCTCTGTAAATTAAAATGTGCTTGATATATGATGGATTTTGGGGTTACTTTGAAATGTAATGAGTGATATTAACAATGTATGATTCGTTGCATCAGGTAAGAGCTGATCTGAGGAGATAAAGGTGGCCAAAGCCAACTGAAACAGCAAACAAAACCTGTTCCAGGTCATGTGCGAGTTCCTATCTTTTATGGGCGTATGTTCTCTTTTTATTCTGTGTTGTATGCATGGCTAAAGATGTCTGTACTAGGTTGCATGGTGAAGTGTGAGTGTTGTCTTCTTGTACATGCGCATGTATTAGTATATATATGTTTACATACATCTTTCTAGATTTTGGCCTTGTTAGTTTGATTCATTTATATATTAGTATGCTTTTACTTCATTTGGGCATGTTTACTTCTTTTGGCATGTGTGTACATTTTTGTGTGTATGTGTGTGTATTTATCTGTTACGTGTGTCCCTATATATATTTGGGTGTGTGTTGCATATATATGTGTGTGTCCATGTGTGAGTGCGCACACAACCTAGTGTGAGTGTGTTTTAGATGAACTTCTATCCCAGGTTTCGTGGGCTGAAAGCTTGGATTTACAAACTTATGTGTGCGTGTTATATATATATATATATATATATATATATATATATATATATATTTAAACAACCAATATTATTATAAAAAGGAGAAAAAAGCCTTTCTCCAACGGCTCACAAAACACGGCAAGGCATACGAAAATATGCCTCCCACACAACCGAAAATAGATACAGTATAGTAAAGAACAAAGGGAAAAGAAAAGGCAAAGCTAACAGCAGCACCATAAGACATAGCTGAAAAAGAAGGAACAAAAACCCGCTCAACCATCATCCCCGCTACACCAAAAATGGTGTAGGCCAGTCCACCAGATAGAAAACCAACCACCGCCAAAGGGAGAGAATACCAATAGTGAACCGCAAGCCAAAGCACGCTAATCCAAGAGACCCAGAACATGCGGCCTCAAGCAAACCCTACCGGCCAAACGACAGGACCCGATGAGCTCCGAATTCCAACACCCGAAAAGAAGAACGAAAATCTGAAGTGTGAACCGAAGGAAAAAATCCCCATCCAAAGACAACGACCAAATCTCCCTACAAAGCCTAAACCTGAAAAACTAGCAAACACAACAAAACAAAAAAGGGGGGGATGAGAGAATCAAGAGCGTCAGATGATGGCCAACGCCCCGACTGGATCACTCAACCAACGCCAGTTCTAGTGAAACTCAGCGCACAAGTAATAGACAGAAGGCCCGCGAGTTGCTGAATACGGGAGCCCATGCGTCCTCTGAATGGCCGACCTCGGAACGCAAGGAATACGTCATTCCTGACGCGTTGAATAATGGCCACGGGGTCCATAGGAGAACAGTCGAAGATAGCCTTGTTCCGAGCACACCAGATGTGCCAGCAAATAAGACATGGAATCAAGCGATGAATGATCGAACGAAGAGATTTCCTAGAGTTCCCAGTCCACCAGGTAGATGGTAGATCGTTAACAGATCTGGTAATTCCTCGGACACTAACCAAGTTTCCGAAGAAGTTCCAGCAAGATCTGGCTGAGGAACCAGCGAAGAATAAATGGTTCAAGGATTCCGATTCCCCGGTGTCACAGCATCTGCAACGGGAAACTAAGGGGATGCCTATCCGCTGGAGATTCTCGTCTAATGGCAGCCCATCATGGAGGATACGCCACATCAGGGTAGAAACTTTTGGAGGAGAATGAGTATCCCAGATGAAGGAAAACAAAGGACGGATGGGGGTAGGAATTCTAATCGACGTCCAAGCTCTGAGGATGGAAAACGGGGCACCGTCCCAGCCTGAAAGACCGCCATGGGAATCAGATAAAGATTTCACTGACTGCATGTGCTTCCAAGTCTCGCTAGCATAGGACGGAGAACCCGTATAATTAGAGCCCGCTAGCCTATGGTACTTAGCATGAAGGAACGAGGACCATAAAGAGTCGTTAGCACCAAATCTGTACCACAGTTTGCAAGCAAAAGCAGAGCAAATATCCTTGGGGTTGCGAAGCCCCAAGCCGCCCTTGTTCTTGGGATGGCAAACCGTGTCCCACGAGACCCAGTGATGGCGGCGTCCTTATATATATATATTAATTTATGTGTTTTAGTGTGTATTTGTATTTACGTGTGCATGTGTTTACAAACTTCAATGTCTCAGGCTCCAGTTTCAGTAGATAAGTTTATGTGTTTTATTCTTTTACTTATTATTTGTTTTGCAGTTACCTTGTGTTTTAATGGGCTTTTGTTTGGTCCACTTGGGTTAACTTATTATATTATGTTTTGCAAAAATTACTACTATCTTATACTTTGATCTATTATGTTAAAACCAATAAAAGAGTATAATTACTAGTTTAAATCAATTGATTATGAATCTTTAGTAATTTATAATCATCATACGTATACATTTACATTTAAATTAAACTAAACCAACTTACATTAAAGAATGATATACATAAATTTATACTTTCATTTAGATTAATTTAACTAATTATATGTGCACTCTTATATATTTTATATAATATATGAATGTAAAATAATTTGAAGTTTTTATCTAATCAAAATGAATTTAACGGTATTGTTCAAATGAAAAATAAACTTATGAGAGATTTTTGAAATTAGTATTTTATAATCATCAAAGTATTTTATATAAAGGTTTGATATCTATAATTCAAGTTTTAAAGTATTTGTTTGAATATATATATATATATATATTAATTTGGAGGGTTAAGCTTATTTCAAAAATAGCAATCAATTATAAACAAGTACACAATGGTTTTATGCATCGTGCTAGTTTCATAAATTATCGTTAAATTATTAAAATATATGAATGGAATATCTAACGTATTTAATAATTCTTTGTTTAATTTATAAAAGTTTGGACCTTATAAATTCTTATATATTATTAGGAATCAATTTAACTATTTTAAATGTAGACCTGTTTTGATAATCTATTTTTACTATTCCGATATCTCTTTCTTTGTTTAATTATATGATGTTTATATGAGTGATTCACCGTGGATGCAGGTTTGATTAATGATTTTAATATGAAATGGCGATGACATCCTTTTGTGTGATTTCATGATGTCTAATTCTATAACGAGAACTCTACATAAACGGTGTTATAATACCGTTTGGGATGGGGCATTTGGTAATATTCTTGGGTTATTCTTTGGACACCTTTTACAGAATGATATGGATTTTAGTGTAGTTTTTGAGCAGTGAATAAATGTTTGAGTATTAAGCTGTGTTATGGGACGCTGCTGTGATATTTATTCAGTTATTAATTGTAAGTAGATGACACTCACATGGCGGAAATTATGACTATGTGCTTGTATTTAGTTAGTACAGCTCCATGCTTATTGATGACCATGACTTCATGTCAATACGTATTAGTTCTATATGCATGTCAACCATAAAATCTATAAGAAGGCAGAAGTATGAAAGAAGGATAGTAAAATCGCAGTTTTGATGAAGAGATAGGCCAAATCATCGTGAAAGCCAAAAAAAGAACGTTTCAAAGGTCTAATTACTTATACAGTGTAAAAGCCTTCGGCTCAGATGAAAACCAATAGATCCTTCCACCACAACAAATGTTTCGACTCAGATGAGAAAGCAACGATGACTTCAGAACCCCTTTTGAGAGCAATCAATAGTGTTCCCTCAACTACACATCAAACCTTTCGAAGTCAGAGGATTTATCCCAAAGTAACCTTTTCGAAAGCATTATAAGACTTTTGAACCGGTTAAGACACATCCAAAACACCCTCCGACAACGTCGAAAAGTGCTACGAAGAAACCAGCACTCATAAGTCAGCAAGGAATGAAAGAAAACCTTTCGATAACATTGAAAAAAATGCATCTCTCGACAACAACAAGTAAAAACAAACCTTTCGTCAAGGTCGAAGGGTTCATGAAGTTATGAACAAAGTAAAACTTACGACAAAGTCGAAAGGTCCATAAAAGCAAAAGTGCAACAGCCCGCAAATCCGTACCCCTTTGAGTCGACAATATTCTCCATCAGTTCAACTCAAATTGGACGGAAATACAAACCATTAGGGTTAAAGAAGTAAGAGGTAGAAGAAGAAAATAGAAAACAATATCAGAATCTCACAATCGCAGCGAAACAATATATAATAGATAACAACAGCTTTAAATACAAAGAAATCTGTAACTGTTTAATACTTACAATCATCAGAGTACACAATCATCACATCAAATCTGGGCAGTTTAATAACTTGTTCTTACACAGTGGAATATACAAATCTACAGAAATATGCCTCGCCATCCAGCTCGTCTCTTGAGCTCCACAGCATCCTATCATGTATCTGTAATACTCGGTCTGGTCTAAGCATTATAAAATAACACCCGAGTCAGTCTGAAAAACCAGCGTGAGAAAACACACTCAAATTGAATTACTAAAGTTTCAAAATCCTTTGAAATCAAAGGTATCTCGTAAGACCACGCCATAAATAAACATGTCGAGTTTTTAACTTCCGATAACCAAACCATTTTTATCAAATCCGTCTGATATTATAATAGTATCTATAGAAATTAAAATAAAATCTAGCTGAAATGCTTGCATCTCACGTTTCGGCATAGTTGGGCACAATCAAAACCGTACAGCCGCTTATTGGAGATTGGATTTCATACAATGGCAGGACTACTTGAGTACCGTCCGTCACAGTACCTGGTCTAGATCAGCGTACCGAGAATCACTCCCGATCCCCTGCAACACAAGATCGGAGCTACCTCTTACTGGATAATCCGAATAAGATCATCCCGCGGTTGGGATCAACAACCGCCCACTAAGCCAAGATCAAGTGACTCTAGACAGGGATGACCTTACCCTAATTGGGTGTTACCCACTTAGCTTTGCCGCACCTCCCCTGTTTTAGCCATTCCCGGTTGATGAGGCTTGAGGTTAAGCGTTACCTTTTTAGCACACATACACTTAGAATGCTCATCGTCCCCCCGACGATGTTCTAATAGCATTCATCCATACAAGTTGCCCTGGGTCTGGACAAACTGAAACACCGTCTTCAACATCTTCACGGTCTTCATTCGCAAACGTTCAAACCGGATCGAAGTGATATTCGGATAAGTAAATCTGATCCCGGTCTCTTCGAAACGATCAGTGCATTGGCCAATATTGATAGTCGATTATTTAACTATCAAATTAAACAATCATCCAACCAATTGTTTTACTTCCCCTGAAAAACACCAAGTCTCTATAAATTTAGATTTTAAATGAATCAAATCACTTTATCCAAAAATATATACTTAAAACATTTAAATAAAACTACTTAAAACACTTCATTCAAAATAATAGTTATGAAATTCTATAATAATTTCCCAAGTAAAACTTTAGCCGAAACTATCTTTAAAATAAGAGTCATTTTATAAAATACTAATATTAGATAATTTACCTTCAAATCATAATACTAATTTAACCTTTAAAAATAATTAACTACTGTAATTAACTTAATAAATATTTTCTTCAAATATTTTTAAACAATTAAATAATAATTTCCTAAAAACATTCTTTTAAAACACTTTAAAACTTTTAATTTATACTTAGAAATTCTTTCTTTGAAAATACACTTGGCTTTTCAGGAAAATACTCTTCCCATTCCAATATAACCCGTCTCATCTAAATCCTTCTTGATTTATTCCAGTTTAATTTATGCCCCAAACCCGTAAATTTTCTTTTCCACACTTTATAAAAATAAAACCACCTTTTATTTTTAAAACAAATTACCATTCTTATAAATTCCCACCATGAATTTATACTTCCAAATTTATCCACTAATAGATACTTCACTTATTTATAAACCCTATTTATAAATTCCATAATCTCATTCTCTTTTTAATCACCATTTCAGACACTTGATCGGTTTCCAAATCGATTTTCAAAATTAATTCCATTTTAAAATAAATTTCTTTACTTACCCAAATTTATTCCAAAACCCAATGATTCCAGATTCACTCATTTATTATGATTTAAAAATCTTATTTAAATTTGAAATACTAATTCCATACTACATTTCCAAATTTCTCCCTTTTATTTCTTCCCAACATTTTGTTGGATCATAGGTTTTGATTGCTGACAAGGTAACAATTCATGAATCTACGACTACGACAACATCCGGACTCAACGACTCAAAGTATGGTTCATATATGTATATAGAGTCTAGTTTAGTGCTTTTTTAAAATCTTTCCTCAAGAATCATCATTCACATTCAAATAAACTTGCATGCATATTTTAATCAAAATCAAGTTTTCAAAAAATGCATGGAGCGGGGCTCGAACCCAGGTCACTAGTTTAGAAGGCAAGTGCTCTGATACCAAATGAAAGTAACTACTATGCTGTATAGCTAATACTGTGTGGCTAGTTATCACTTAGGATCATGTAATATGGAATGTGTTATAATCTAAATGCGGAAACAGATAATAATAGTAAAGTAAATCAGAATAAGCACACCAGGAGTTTTTATACTGGTTCGAACTTCCCGTTCTACGCCCAGTCCCAGACTTCCCTCTGGAATTTCTCACAATAACCCCTCACTTAACCCGGAGGAATAGGTATACAACACCTGAGCAACCGATCAGGATTTTTCCACCTCTAACAACCGAAAGAGGACTTTACCTGCCTGAACAACTGAACAGGACTTCAACAGTTTCAATAAAATTGCTTTGACACTTTGTGTTCTTAATAACACTGATTTGTCTTTGATAGTACAACCTTCCTATAATCTTTTGCTCAAGTATATATGTGTGTGTAAAGATTTAGTAAGAAGAATATTGCTAACTACTATGTCGTATAGCTAATACTATGTGGCTAGTTATCACTTAAGATCGTGTAATATGGAATGTATTATAATCTAAATGCGGAAACATATAATAATAGTAAAGTAAATAAGAATAAGCACACCAGGAGTTTTTATACTGGTTCGAACTTCCCGTTCTACGTCCAGTCCCAGACTTCCCTCTGGAATTCCTCACAATAACCCCTCACTTAACCCGGAGGAATAGGTATACAACACATAAGCAATCGATCAGGATTTTTCCGCCTCTAACAACCGAAAGAGGACTTTACCCGCCTGAACAACCGAACAGGACTTTAACAGTTTCAATAAAATTGCTTTGACACTTTGTGTTCTTGATAACACTGATTTGTCTTTGATAGTACAACCTTCCTATAATCTTTTCCTCAAGTATATATGTGTGTGTAAAGATTTAGTAAGGAGAATATTGCTTTGAATCGAAGAATAAGTTAATTGATTCAGAGATTCAAGCAATATATGTAAATTGTGATTGCTTTGTAGTATGCAGAGATAGTAGAGAGTAAGATCCGAAAGCAAATTGAAATTTGGTGATTTGTGAAGTGAATCTTATGTGTTTATATAGTGGATAAACAGCTGCAACCATTCACGAAGAGTTTTGACCAAAGGAAGCAGGCACAACTCTTCAAATTGGATCATATCTCTTGGTAAATGGATGTGTCTGTTTAGAAAAATAGTTGTTAGAATCGTTCAGTCGACTGAGCAAAATCGACCAGTCAACTGAATATTCAAAGACTGTGTAAAACAGAGTATATCTGTGCAACTGAACAGGTTCAGTCGACTGGTCATTTTTGGTCAGTCAACTGACTTTGAAAATATAAACGTGTATACAAATGTGCACAAGTTCAATAGGCTGTTTATGGATATTCAGTCGACTGGTCGATTTTGTTCAGTCAACTGAATTCTGTTGATAATCAAAAATCACCATAGCTCATTTGGTTAGAGCACTTGCCTTCTAAACTAGTGACCCGGGTTCGAGCCCTGCTCCATGCATTTTTTGAAAACTTGATTTTGATTAAAATATGCATGCAAGTTTATTTGAATGTGAATGATGATTCTTGAGGAAAGATTTTAACAAAGCACTAAACTAGACTCTATATACATATATGAACCATACTTTGAGTCATTGAGTCCGGATGTTGTCGTAGTCGTAGATTCATGAATTGTTGTCTTATCAGCAATCAAAACCTATGATCCAACATTCTCCCCCTTTTTTATGATGACAACTCCATTTGCTACAGTCGAATCTTCGACAAGCTTTGTTGACTTATCTCTCCCCTGATATATTCCTGTAATTGTGCTATAGATTTCTCCCCCTGAATCTATGCTATATATTCCTATAAATAATTAATCTTTTTTCCCCCTTAATCTGTGTTTGCATCGTTTATTCCTACAAATAGTGTTAGAGCAATATCTTTCTCCCCCTTTGTCATCGACAAAAAGAAGAGTTTATATGATGACATAAATTATATTCCACATAAGTGTTAACATAGAACAATATAAAACAAAATAACTACTACTTATAATATAAGGTATCAAAAAAATTTAATATTTAAAGCATGTGATACCCAAGGTTCTTATAATTTCCTAATT
This sequence comes from Allium fistulosum, assembly GCA_030737815.1. Classification (NCBI taxonomy): domain Eukaryota; kingdom Viridiplantae; phylum Streptophyta; class Magnoliopsida; order Asparagales; family Amaryllidaceae; genus Allium; species Allium fistulosum. The sequence goes on along the minus strand of CM060905.1, from coordinate 44,082,701 downwards.
TTTAGGAAACCGTATCCATTTGGGTGTGATTGAACCTTTAAAAATATAATTTTCATTATTAACTACCATATCAAAATAATCATCAATGTATTTTTCTGTATTTTTCCAATTAACAGGAACCCAAATACTTAGATAATTTTTATTCATATTTCCCATCAATGATTTTGTACTTCTAGAGAAATTATAAACATTATTAGTCATAACAGTATTTGAATTTCTATAAAAATTGGATTAGACTTTACTCGAAATTTAGTACTAGCACTAACATTTTTACTATACATGAAAGTGTATCTAGTGCTATTTCTACGATATGTTTTATTATATCCTAAACCACTTTTATCATTTGAAGTAGACCGAGAATTTTCTAATATTGTAGAAAGATTTTCTCGTCCTTTATTGAAGTTAGAAATATTTTTATTAATATCTTCTAACTTAGTTTTGAGACTAGATTTTTCTAACTCTAATACTTTAGTGTTAGATTTTAATCATTAATTTCTACTGATAAATCATCATTTTTATTCTTCTGAATTTCTAATTCCTGAGTTATCATAGAAAGTTGAGATGCTAAATTAGAATTAGATTCTTGAGATTTTTCAAGTTCTTTTCCAGAATTTTCTTTTCATCTCTTAGCATACTAATTTCTAATTCAGATCTATTTAGTTTTCCTTGTAACTCCTTATTTTTCCTTTTTGTTTGTTTTGCAAATTCCACTAGTTCTGAATTAAGTTCAACCAAATCATCAAAACTTAGTTCACTTACATCATCATTTGTAGCCATGAAGCATACATTTGCTTATTATGTGTCACTATCACTGTCGCTCTCTGATGATGAAGAATCTGAATCATCTCATGTTACTGAAAATACTTTCTTCTTGAATTTGTTTTTCTGTTTCTCTGGACAATCTTTCTTCATATGACCCTTTTTATGACATTCATAACATTCCATGATAGAAGAGGATGGTTTATTGCTATTATTGTTATTAGAGTTATTTTTGTAACTCTTGATCTTGTTATTCTTTTTTAATTTCAAAAACTTTTTGAAATTTTTAGCATTAAATGCCATATCCTCTTCATCTGAGTCAGAGTCATCTTGTTCTGTTTTGAAATGCTAGATTCTTCTTATCATTTGCTTTAACTTTCTTTGCCTGCAAATTCACTTCATATGACATTAGATTTCCTATTAACTCTTCTGGTTTCATAGTAGAAAGATCGTTTGCTTCTTCAATAGATAGGACCTTTCTTTCCCATTTATCCATTAAAGAGTTTAGAATTTTTGATACTATATCAAAGTCAGTAAATTTTTCTCCTAGTCCTAATAATGAATGATAAATATCTTGGAATCTGGAATACATATCATTAATAAACTCATTTTCTTTCATTTTAAAATTTTTAAATTGATTTTTAAGCATAGATATCCTGCTTTTTTTTAACCTTGTTAGTACCTTCATGAGTTATTTTCAGTGTTCGCCATATTTCATATGCAGTATTACACACGCTAACACGATTAAAGTCATTCTTGTCCAAGGCACAAAACAACATATTCATAGCTTTAGCATTTGCAGTAGCATCTAATTTTTGTGTGTTTGACCATGTAGAATATTCAGTTGTGGGTATATTATATTCAGATTGTGTGATATTCCATGAATCAAAACCATTTGCTTGCATATAAATTCTCATACGTGTAGCCCAATAAGTGTAATTCATGCCATTGAATAGTGGTGGTCATGCAGTGGATTGACCTTCAATAAAACTAGTGTTAGTGACAGTGCTTGTGCTGGTATTGTTTTCCATATTAGCAAAAATAATATCAAATAACTGTGTAACGGTTATAAGATGCCTGGTTCTGATACCAAATGAAAGTATTAGCTATACGGCATAGTAGTTACTTTCACATTTAAATCTTGAATTTAAAATAAAATCCTTTTATTCTTTAAAGATATCGCTTAAGTCCTCAAAACTCCTTTATTATCATTTATTTGAAAATCTCTATTTTCCCATAATAGGGTTTAAAATCAACTCTTTATTCTCTTCCAAATTAATTCTTTTAATTTATCCAAATTCACTATAATTATTTTACTTAAAATTTTCTTTTTATTTTCCTTCAAAAGTCCGATCTTTATATTTTTGACATCTTAAAATATCAGAATATATTCAGCAACCCATTTCATTCAATAATTCCAATTTCCAATATGATCAATCACAGATAATCAAATAAATCATATCATAGACTATGAAAATAAATTTCTATGTTTTCGAGGAATCTAGTTGGATCCCTCCAACCTGTTTCCCTGCATCCACAGATGTTAGCACAATATAAAATATCAATCCCACTTCGAGGGGGATATCACGGTATATAGGATCATCCGCTATTATGCAGGGTGCATAGGGTCTCATCCGCTATATAATGCGGGAATATCAATCACTCCAATATATATACTACTATATTTAATATCACATCCAGACCGATAATAAATTATCAATTCAAGCCATCAATCCAATAATTTAATTTTAACTAATTAAATTAACTAGTAATCCAATTTGAGTGAGATTAACTCACCTTTGACTTCTAATTTGCAACCCGATCCTAACCGGCTTGTTTTCTTTTGATTTTGGACCTTGTATAACATTGTATGGTTTTATTAATATTTGAACAAATCGAACAATCAATTAGCATTTAATAATTTAATTTAAACTAATTTTCCTTTGAATTATTTTTAGTAACTAAAATAAATTTAATAAGTTAATTGAATGAGTTAATCACCATAATATATTATTTTAAAAAAATCAAACAGTAGGTGAAAATATGTGTGTGTGTGTGTATATATCCTTTTATTTTCTTATTTTATTTTTGAAACTACATAAACTAAAAATAAATCTATATTGTTTTGAAAAATCAAATTTTTATATAAACTCTACAAACATTTGGGGTTTCTATTTATTCCAAGACCTTGTCTCTCTCTATATACATACATACATACATACATATATATATAAAATTATTCCTTCTTCTCTATTTACATACATATATATTTTAGATCGAAAAAAAGAAAAAAAATCTACAAAATACCTTCTCGAGAATCCCAGCATCGATTAGAACTTCGGCCCCAAAACGCACGTGCCTCCACCTGACAGCTTGAGACCCCCACGCTCGCCTCATCGTCGCCCAGTCAATTCGACCACCCTGAACTACGACGTGCCAGTTCCTCAACGATCTTCGAACGCCAAGCCTTTCCGACTTCGCACGCCGCTCCCTGACACACGCGACTGCCTCCGACGAACTCGCCAAAGCCCCAGTCACCGAAATCGACTTCGAGCCCTCCAGGAACCCTATTTGCTCCTCCAAGTTCGCGTTCGCGTGAACTCCACCACTCGATCGAAACTCCTCCTTCCGACGGCGTCGAAATTAGCTTGATCAGGAAAAATCGTGTTCGCATGAACCCTATCTGCTCCTCTCGTCCTCCCCCTTTTTCTTTTATTACAGATTAGCTCAGCTGGGTGATTTCGATTTCGAATTTTATTTGAGAACGGAGGGGGAAACGAATGAAGGCAGAGAAAAATGAATTCATATTTTGTTTTCTGAAATTTTGAAGAGCTCGGTTTTGGTTCGAACTTAAACAAAGGATGGGGAGGGAAGAAAGAAATGAAGGCGATTTCCCTGAGTTCGGCCTTTTTTTCTTTTTGGTTTAAACTTTGCTTTGTTCGTTCACTATTAAAAAGAAGGGGGAAGAGACATTAGCGTGTTTGAATCAACAAGCTATAGTGAACTGAAGTGGAAAGGAAAAAGGTTTGACGTGAATGGAATTTTGACCAGACGATTTTATATATTATTCAAAATTTTAAATTGCCTCGAAAACGCAACTTAAGATTTTGACATCCTATTAAGGCGTGCCGCTAGGCGTTTATAATGTTATTCCCTATTCCGAATGTAATGGAAAAGGTTTCGAGTCCTAATTCGATCGTATGGAGAAGATAGATTTTTGGACCCAGTTATTATATTGAATTCGATAAAATTTCAGCGCGTTTATCTACCGTACGATCACACAACAACTCCAAACACTATGAATTTGGAATCCGATAATAATACATTATTATGGATCCAATGGGACAGGTTTCGTCGAATTTCGATATTGTGCCTCGGAAGGCTATTTTTAAATATCAATTTAAACGATATATTTTCAAAACTGAACAAGCCACCTTTAAACTCAAATTTAAAAGTTCCATTACCTTCAGTATTATTAATATAATTTTTTCAAGCCTTCAAATTATTTTTAACAAGCTTAAAATTTCAAATTTAACAATTTACCTCATTTCCAATTATTTATTTCAAAAATTAAATTATCAAATAATTGGTTATATTTGAAATTCACGTTAAAAACTAACTTTCAAATATTTAAAATCAATTAAATGTTCCAATTTCAAATATTCAAAATTCTGGGTCGTTACATTCCTCCCCCTTAAAAGAATTTCGTCCCCGAAATTACTAGTTAAGAAGAATGGTCCAATACCCGTTAACTATTTTTCCAAAGCCAAACAGTTTTAAACAACTTTCCAAAACAATCTTATTATTAAAGGCACACTATCACTTTTGCTAACTTTCCAAACTCACCCATAGGTTCCAAACAATATTACTTACTCAACAATTCAAATTATAATTTAAACTCAAATTTTAAATTATCAAAATTTTCTCAAAAATTTTCTAACTCTTTAAATTTTCGAAAATTTTCCCCAGCGTCTCCTTTGCACGGTTAGCTCGGAATAACTACAAAATACCTCTACGGGCCCCCAAATTTTCAAAAGAAGACAAAAGCCAAGTGGCTAGATCAGAAAACCATCAAAGTTCATACAGAAATTTAAACACATACCTTTTAGTCGGAAAATTCAAAATTTTATCTTCCGAAATCAAAAACACCAAATTACTTTTGCTTTTAAAACACCTATATATCCTACTTAGCAATAATATCCAATCACAGAATCCAAAATCATTTTATTCACTTCCTTTATAAAGTTTTCAATATTTGCTTTACTTAAGCCCATACGATGTACATATACCATCCGTATGCAATATCAAATCCGATCGCTCACTCGATCACACAATTTCACTTTCGAACTAGTATCATCCACCCGACTTTCTAGTGCGGACCCAGATCTGGTTTCTTGATCAGAAACCGTCATTCTCCTTGCACAGCCATATACTATGATAGAGAATATCCAAAATCAATCAAAATCCCATATCCAGAGTTCGCCGTCAAAAATTGAGTGAAAAATCCCAACTCGGATCGATATAACTATCTCGAAATTGTGTGTTCGAATCTCGATCAAATCGTTATGCGAATAAAATAATATACGTACATCCTACGTATTTATCTCAATTGATTATTAGCTATATCAATTCTCTTTTTATTCACATTTATTTTGATTTCCATTCACTTATCAACACTTATCATTTCACACGCCTTTATTAAATCTTCATTCAAATATTAACTTAGTATATTTCTCAATTCCAAATTTACTTAAGAATTTCACCATCCATTTCTTAAGTTCAATATAAATATTTTATACACTCCTTATATTTAATTTTCACTTCACCACTTAAGCTTTTATATCTATTTTTATTTAACTTAAATTTCCAATTCCATTTGAATTCAATCTATTTTCAAATTCTAAATATTGAATTTTATCAACTCCCTTCCATTCATATCCGATCCATATCATTATTTTGAATTAGTTTCATTTACTAATTTATTTCAAATTCCAATAAATTTTAATTTCCAGAACTTTCATTCTTTTAGTCCAACTCAAACTACTTTTTTTTTCAATTCCACTTTACTTAACGTAATTCAAATTAAACAGCTTTTCAATTTTCAGTTTCAATTCTATTTACTTACAATTTATATTAGTTTTGTTCATTCACAAATTCATTTCAAACTTGATAAATTTTTATTTCAATGGCCATTTCATTTAGTCTAGTCTACTTAGACATTTTCCTCAAATTCACTTTTATTTAAAGTTAATTCCGTTACATTTCAATTTAATTCAAGTTTCTAACTCCTATAAGTTTCCCAACTTATTCACATTCCATTCACTAATCTCTTTCAATTCACTTCATTAAATTGGCTTGCTTTTCTAATTTATTTTCGTTTTCACGCTTATTTTAGTTTAACTCTTATTCAAGTTAAATTTATTCTAACGAATTTCAATTTATATAAGTTCAACTTATCAATATTCTATAAACATTTTTAAAATAACTTCCCATAGTTTTTAAACAATTACTTAAACATCAAAAATCGTTTTTGAAGCCATATACACCCAAATCAGATTATTCTTTTACATTTCGAAATCAAGCCCAATTTTTGCAAACAGACATCAATTCAAAACATTCAGGCAGCAATTTCTCCCTTGGAAACCCGAAAATGAACATCGATGATGCTGCAGTCATCACCGAAATTATTTTCCAGCGACCGAGGTGAGTTCAGTGCTTTAATTCTTTTCAAAACATTTCAAATATTTTTAAATTCCAAATCTCACCAGATTTCTTACCCAATCCAAAAATATTTCCCAAATAATATCACTATTATTCCCCCAAAACCTTTGAAAATCATTTTCAAACTCAAAGGAAATTAATTTTTCCAAATTTTCAAATCCTTCCAATCTATATTCAAATATTACTCTGGAGTTAATCACATTTCAATTATAAATCACATTTATAATCCACATTTACAAATCATTTTGTTATATGAATTTGTTTCTCTTAACCTTCGGTTAAAATTTCCAATTCCATATTCAATTTCCACTCAACAATGATAATAATTTAATATTATCATTCCCTAACAACCAAGCAACCATATATATATATATACTTATAATAATTTCTGAAAATTATTTCTTTCATATATAAAAATAATTTGGGCAAATTTATTTCATTTACCCTAAAAATACTATGTCGAATTGTTCTATTCAAGTGTTTAGAGATCCCTATCAATAACATTAATTACTCGTATTGACTAGAATCCATAAACCACTTAACAAACCAATCAACACAATATAAAACAATTTTGTATTCACTAACAAATACGTGCTCATATCTATTAATACGCTCAAACTCATTATAGGGTGCTACTGACCCTATCACTAATAAGTAATCCCCACTAGAGCCAAGATTCTCACTTAACCTTCAGCTCTGATACCACTGTAACAGCACGCAAATCCATACCCCTTTGAATCGACAATATTCTCCATCAGTTCAACTCAAATTGGACGGAAATACAAACCATTAGGGCTAAAGAAGAAAGAGGTAGAAGAAGAAAATAGAAAGCAACATCAGAATCTCACAATCGCAGCGGAACAATACATAATAGATAACAACAGCTTTAAATACAAAGAAATCTGTATCTGTTTAATACTTACAATTATCAGAGTACACAATCATCACATCAAATCTAGGCAGTTTAATAACTGTCCTTACACAGCGGAATATACAAATCTACGGAAATAAGCCTCGCCATCCAGCTCGTCTCCTGAGCTCCACAGCATCCTATCCTGTATCTATAATACTCGGTCTGACCCGAGCATTATAAAATAACACTCGAGTCAGTCTGGAAAACCAGCGTGAGAAAACACACTCAAATTGAATTACTAAAGTTTCAAAATCTTTTGAAATCAAAGGTATCTCGTAAGACCACGCCACAAATAAACATGTCGGGTTATTACCTTACGATAACCAAACCATTTTTATCAAACCCGTCTAATATTATAATAGTGTCTATAGAAAGTAAAATAAAATCTACCTGAAATGCTTGCATCTCACATTTCAGGATGGTTGGGCACAATCAAAACCGTATAGACGCTTATTGGAGATTGGATTCCATACAATGCCAGGGCTACTGGGGTACCGCCCGTCACAGTACCTGGTCTAGATCAGCGTACCGAGGATCACTCCTGATCCCCTACAACAAAAGACCGAAGCTACCCCTTACTGGATAGTCCGAATAAGATCACCACGCGGTTGGGATCGGCAACTGCCCACTAAGCCGAGATCAAAGGACTCCAGACAGGGATGACCATACCCTAATTGGGTGCTACCCAATTAGCCTTGCTGCACCTCCCCTGTTTTAGCCATTCCCGGTTGATGAGGCTTGAGGTTAAGCGTTACCTTTTTAGCACACATAAACTTAGAATGCTCATCGTCCCCCTGAGATGTTCTGATTGCATTCATCCATACAAGTTGCCCTGGGCCTAGACAAACCTAAACACCGTATTCAACATCTTCACGGTCTTCATTCACAAATGTTCAAATCAGATCGAAGTGGTATTCGGATAATTAAATCCGATCCTGGTCTCTTCGAAACAATCAGCGCATTGGCCAATATTAATAGTCGGTTATTTAATTATAAAATTAAACAATCATCCAACCAATTTTTTTACTTCCCCAGAAAAGTGTTAAGTCTCTATAAATTTAGATTTTAAATGAATCAAATCACTTTATCCGAAAATATATACTTAAAACATTTAAATAAACCTACTTAAAACACTTTATTCAAAACAATAGTTATGAAATTATATAATAATTTCCCAAGTAAAACTTTAGCCGAAACTATCTTTAAAATAAGAGTCATTTTATAAAATACTAATATTAGATAATTTACCATTAAATCATTATACTAATTTAACCTTTAAAAATAATTAACTACTGTAATTAACTTAATAAATATTTTCTTCAAAGATTTTTTAACAATTAAATAATAATTTCCTAAAAACATTCTTTTAAAACACTTTAAAACTTTTAATTTATACTTAGAAATTCTTTCTTTGAAAATACACTTGGCTTTTCAGGAAAATACTCTTCCCATTCTAATATAACCCGTCTCATCATTTATAAATCCTTCTCGATTTATTCCAGTTTAATTTACGCCCCAAACTCGTAAATTTTCTTTTCCACACTTTTTAAAAATAAAACCACCTTTTATTTTTAAAACGAATTATCATTCTTATAAATTCCCACCGTGAATTTATACTTCCAAATTTATCCACTGATAAATACTTCACTTATTTATAAACCCCGTTTATAAATTCCATAATCACATTCTCTTTTTAATCACCATTTCAGACACTTGATCGATTTTCAAATCGATTTTCAAAATTAATTCCATTTTAAAATAAATTTCTTTACTTTCCCAAATTTATTCCAAAACCGAATGATTCCAGATTCACTCCTTTATTATGATTTAAAAATCTTATTTAAATTTGAAATACTAATTCCATACTACATTTCCAAATTTCTCCCTTTCTATTTCTTCCCAACATTCAAATCTTGAATTTAAAATAAAATCCTTTAATTCTTTAAAAATATCGCTTAAGTCCTCAAAACTCGTTTATTATCATTTATAAGAAATCTCTATTTTCCCATATTCGGAATTCGCTTAATAGGGTTTAAAATCAACTCTTTATTCTCTTTCAAATTCATTCTTTTAATTTATCCAAATTCACTATAATTATTTTACTTAAAATTTTCTTTTTATTTTCCTTCAAAAGTCCGATCTTTATATTTTTGACATCTTAAAATATCAGAATATATTCAGCAACCCATTTCATTCAATAATTCCAATTTCCAATATGATCAATCACTGATAATCAAATAAATCATATCACATACTATGAAAATAAATTTCAATGTTTTCGAGGAATCCAGTTGGATCCCTCCAACCTGTTTCCCTACATCTACAGATGTTAGCACAATATAAAATACCAATCCCACTTCGAGGGGGATATCACGGTATATAGGATCATCCGTTATTTTGCGGGGCGCATAGGGTCTCATCTGCTACATAATGCGGGAATATCAATCACTCCAATATATATACTATTATATATAATATCACATCCAGACTGATAATAAATTATCAATTCAAGCCATCAATCCAATAATTTAATTTTAACTAATTAAATTAACTAGTAATCCAATTTGAGTGAGATTAACTCACCTTTGACTTCTAATTTGCAATCCGATCCAAATCGGTTTGTTTTCTTTTGATTCTGGATCTTGTATAAATATTGTATGGTTTTATTAATATTTGAACAAATCGAACAATCTATTAGCATTTAATAATTTAATTTAAACTAATTTTCCTTTGAATTTTTTTAGTAACTAAAATAAATTTAATAAGTTAATTGAATGAGTTAATCACCATAATATATTATTTTAGAAAAATTAAACAGTAGGTTAAAATATGTGTATGTGTATATATATATCCTTTTATTTTCTTATTTTATTTTTGAAACTACATACGCTAAAAATAAATCTATATAGTTTTGAAAAATCAATTTTTTATATAAACTTTACAAACATTTGGGGTTTCTATTTTTTCCAAGACCTTATCTCTATATATATATATATATACTTTTCTGTTTATCTATTTATACTTAATTTAAAAAGCTATGTGTATTTATACATATATATATTTATAATTATTCCTTCTTCTCTGTTTACATACATATATATTTTAGATCAAAAAAAGAAAATAAGTCTACAATATACCTTATCGAGAATCCCAGCATCGATTAGAACTTCGGCCCCAAAACGCACGTGTCTCCACCGGACAGCTTGAGACCCCCACGCTCGCCTCATCGTCTCCTAGTCACTTTGACCATCCTGAACTACGACGCGCCAGTTCCTTGACGAAATTCGAACGCCAAGCCTTTCTGACTTCGCACGCCACTCCCTGACGCACGCGACTGCCTTCGACAAACTCGCCAAAGCCCCAGTCATCGAAATCGACTTCGAGTCCTCTAGGAACCCTATATGTTCCTCCACATTCGCGTTCGCGTGAACTCCACCACTCGAACGAAACTCCTCCCTCCGACGACGACGAAATCGAGCTTGATCGGGAAAAATCGCATTCACGTGAACCCTATTTGCTCCTCTCGTCCATCCCCCTTTTTCTTTTATTACAGATTAGCTCGGTTGGGTGATTTCGATTTCGAATTTTATTTGAGAACAGAGGGGGAAACGAACGAAGGTAGAGAAAAATGAATTTAAATTTTGTTTTTCTGAAATTTTGAAGAGCTCGATTTTGATTCGAACTTAAACAAAGGATGGGGAGGGAAGAAAGAAATGAAGGCGATTTCCCTGAGTTCGGCCATTTTTTTCTTTCTGGTTTAAACTTTGCTTTGTTCGTTCATTATTAAAAAGAAGGAGGAAGAGACATTAGTGTGTTTGAATCAACAAGCTACAGTGAACTGAAGTGGAAAGGAAAAAAGTTTGACGTGAATGGAATTTTGACCAGACGATTTTATATATTATTCAAAATTTTAAATTGCCTCGAAAACGCAACTTAAAATTTTGACATCCTATCGAGGCATGCCGTTAGGCGTTAATAATGTTATACCCCTGTTTCGAACGCAATGGAAAAGGTTTCGAGTCCTAATTCGATCGTATGGAGAAGATAGCTTTTTGGATCCAGTTATTATATTGAATTCAATATAAATTTCAGCGCGTTTATCTACCGTACAATCACACGACAACTCCAAACACTACGAAATTTGGAATCCGATAATAATACATTATTATGGATCCAATGGGACTGGTTTCGTTGAATTTCGAGATTGTGCCTCGGAAGGCTATTTTAAAATATCAATTTAAACGATATATTTTCAAAACTGAACAAACCACCTTTAAACTCAAATTTAAAAGTTCCATTACATTCAGTATTATCAATATAAAATTTTCAAGCCTTCAAATTATTTTTAACAAGCTTAAAATTTCAGATTTAACAATTTACCCCATTTCCAATTATTTATTTTAAAAATTAAATTATCAAATAATTGGTTATATTTGAAATTCACGTTAAAAAATAACTTTCAAATATTTAAAATCAATTAAATATTACAATTTAAAATATTCAAAATTCTGGGTCGTTACAAAAAGAAAGGGAAACCTTCTGACAATGTTGAAAGCTTCAGAACGGCATCTTGAAGACAAACCTTTCGACAATGTCGAAAGGTCAGAACAGCATACGGAAGGCAAACCTTTCGACAATGTCAAAAGGTTCACAACAATCTAGTGAAGAGCAACCTTCTGACAAGGTCGAAGAGTTCACAACAATCAAGAGCAACCTTCCGACAAGGTCTAAGTGTTCACAACAATCAAGAGCAACCTTCCGACAAGGTCTAAGTGTTCACAACAATCAAGAGCAACCTTCCAACAATGTCGAAGGGTTCACAACAACCAAGTAAAGAGCAACCTTTCGATAAGGTCAAAGGGTTCACAACAATATATATAAGGAAAACCCTTCGAAAAATTCGAAAGGTTCATTGAAGCATAAAGAAAAGCAGACCTTTCGTCAATGTCGAAAGGTCCATAATGGAATATGAAGGGCAAACCTTTCGACAAAGTCGAAAGGTTCACAGCTGCATATAAAAGGGAGACCTTCTGTTAACTCCTTTATTTCAGCGACCTAAAAAACTGTGATCTAGAGAATGTTGCGACCTAAGGAAGCTACGATCTAAGGAAAGGCCACGACCTAAGAGGCTCTGCGACCTAAGAGAGTCTACGACCTAAGAGGCTCTGCGACCTAAGGAAGTTAGCGACCTAACTGATAAAGGAAGCCTGCGACCTAACTGAGAAAGTCTACGACCTATCAAGATAAGAAGTTAGCGACCTAACTTCTCCACGACCTAAGGAAGCTAGCGACCTAAGAGAGTTCCTGACCTAACTGCTGAAGCTATCTGCGACCTATGAACAGCTGCGGCCTACGACTTAACTTAGGTCGCACACAACCTACTATAGAGAAGACAGAGAGAAACTGCATCAATCTACTTCTTAAGTCGTTTGCAACCTACGATCTAGCTTAGGTCGTGAGCGACCTAAAAGAATCATTCCTAAGTCAACAACGACCTAGAACCATCCTTAACTCGCCAGCGACCTACTACTTGTTCAAATGAAGCCAAGTGCTACTACATCAGCTGATTTCCTAAGTCGCGAATAGACTGCGACCTAGCTTAGGTCGCTCACGACCTACGACCTAACTTAGGTCGTATGCGACCTAAGACTTGTAATATTTCTGCCCAGAATTCAGAGCCGCTCCTATAAATAGGCCACCACTTCCAACATGAAAAGGACTTTTGGCCGGCCATTCCTTCAAGTGCCGTTACTCTGCCGAACTCTCAACTCAATCAGCATACAAAGATCTTCAAATACTCAAGACACTACAACAAGCTTCGGGAGGAATTTCATACATCCGACACGGATTCATCGAGTTCCATCATCGAAGATTGAGCTAGCAGTCAAGAGTGTTTTCATGATCAAATTGTATTGTATTGTGAAGAATATTGTATCGAATTGTAATCAAATCAGCAATAAAAGACTATAAAGTGGACGTAGGCTCAATTACGGGCCGAACCACTATAAATCTGTTGTCATTTACCGTTTTACTGCTATTTTCAGCTTGTTTTCTGTTCCCGTACCAACGGGTGGTGCTTTCACGATTCTATTACACACACCGGGTGTTAGTGTTCACTTTTTAACGTTAACATTTTGGTGCTTTCACTGAGAATTGAACTCAAGCGATCATCCACCGTTGCTTCGCAAAGATTCATAAAAAGAACCTCTCTTAAAAACCAGATCCGAAATAATGGCTCCTGGAAGAAGAGGTAGACCTATCAGATCCAGAAATGCTCACGAAGGGACTTCCGCTTCCCCAACAACAGACCAACCAACTCCTACCTTTGGAGTCACCAGGGCTGAATTGGACGACGCAGTTTCTGGATTATACCAACAAATTGAAACTCAAAACGCTTTGATGATGGATAGAATAACTGCCCTGCTCGGGGCAAATCGTCAACCAGAAAACCATCAAACCACCCTTCCTGAAATGCCACCTTTCCAAGCTGATGGTTCTATGCCTCAACCAACTTGTCATGAACCTATACCCGGGCAAACTTCCGAGGGAAGAACTGATGCTTGCCCGGAGGTGTCTTTGAACAATAAAGAGTACCTGTCTGAAATGGTTGGCCGCATCATGAAAGAGAGCATGCAAAGGGAAGAGGATGAGGCTGACTGTGGATTCGCGCCAAGCAGAACTCCGTTTACTGAAAGGATCCTGAGAGCGGAGTTTCCAAGGAAATTTGCACCTCCTACTATCCAAGCCTATAGGGGTGCCAGTGACCCTAATCATTTCCTATACAAATACGATTGGCATATGACCGGTGCAAGAGCATCAGACGAGATCAAGTGTCGATACTTTCCAGTATACCTGGAAGGTGTGGCTTTACTTTGGTTCACAAAGCTTCCAGTTCGGTCTGTAGATAAGTTCTCCGACTTAACGCAAAAGTTCAAAGAACAGTTCAGATTGTATGCTTCAAAAGCTAAGGATATAATGTCACTGTCTAACCTTGAACAAGCGCCCGGAGAATCAATCAAATCTTTCTTGAGACGTTTCAATATAGCTTTAGCCGAAGTAGAAAATGCGGAACCACGCATGATCCTGACTTATTTGATGCGAGCCATTGATAAATCGAGTAAATTTGGAATATGGCTAAAGATGAAGGAACCGAACTCACTTGAAATTTTTTATAAAAAGGCCGACGAGTTCATTCGCCTTGAAAGCCTTTCTACGACATCGAAAGTGGTTGCTGCCCAAACTAATAATAACAATGTCCCATCTAATAAAAGAGAATCTGAAAGTCAGAAAAGGGAGAATGAAGGAGGAAAGAGCCAGGGAAATGAAAAGAAACCTCGCCGCTTTAATCCTTCGGATTTTACTCCTTTAACTGATACACCAAGAAATATCTTTTTTGCAACAAAGGACGTTGTCAGGTATCCTAAGCCACCTGAGATGACGAGAGGTGCAAAGCGTAATGGAAAATTCTGCCAATTTCACAATCAACCTGGCCATGACACTGATCAATGTCGCCAATTAAAGAATGTGATTGAAGAATTGCTGGAGCAAGGTAAACTCCAACAGAACGTTAAGAGAAGCGGAGTCGATCCAACCTCATCCGCCAGGGATCAACAACGTCCTACCCATCAATCCGATTCTCTCAACAACACTGCAGTGCAAGATTCAGAAAAGCTTGTCATTAATGTTGTCACAGGAGGTCCATACCCAGCAAGCAGAAGTTGGGACAACTACTAATTACCCACAAAACTGCGACTGGGGCATCTCTCACTTTCTCTGGCGTAAAAATCCAAAAGCTATGAATCAAGCACAAATGGAAATCCAGCTTGGAGATTCTGAAACAACAATAACTAGCATCCATTTTTTACTTAGCAGCATTGCTTGAATTTGTAAAAATGATAATGGATGTGTGACTTCTGCATTGTAAACCGCTGAGAAATCAGTGTGACTGAATAATGAAAAACTATGAATTCTGTGTTTTCTATTATGAAATGCCTGTTATATTTCGATGTGTAAATACTCTAAATGTATTGCTAAAATGTCGATCTAATATTGCAGGTCATTAAAGCAAAGCTCACCCATCGCAAAGCTAAGCGAGCCTTACAAATCATTTATTAAAGCAAATACCAAGCAACAAAAAATTCCATATTCAAATCCTATACAAGAAGAACTTCACATAAAAAGTTGGCAACTTCACTGGGGCAAGCCTTCGTTAACCGGTTGTGATTTTCGATATGAACAGACATCCAGCTAGGTAACTCGCGTTTGTCCCGTGAAGTTATCCAACAGTGAAGTCCACTTCTTCGGATAAGGCAATTTACTTACAAAAGGAACGAAGATACGCTTGGAAATGATAATAAAAGATCGCTAATGGGCAAATGATGGGAGAACATGGCCAAGCAAGCACGGAAGCAACCAAAAGGAATTTTGCTCCTCAATAAAAGGGCCGGTAGAACCACCGAAGGGACACCTTCCCAAGCAGAAGGAACATGGCCCTTGCTAACTGATCATGATGCATCCGATCAGGCAGCTTGCGTCCGTCCCGTGGATCTACTCGCCCCTGAGAAGCAACCTTCCTGGCACACCAACCAACCGATGCTCCTTCCCAAAGGTCAACAAAGCCCTCTAACGAGGCACGCCAATAAATGAAAGTGCTTCTCTCAATAACAAGATTGGTGGAACCACCGGAGGGGCACCTTCCCAAGCTGAAGGAACTGGGCCCTTGTTAATTGATTGCGGTCGTTCGTGCAAACGAACATCCAATCAAGCAACTTGCGTCCGCCCCGTGGATCCACTCAACCATGAGAAAGTAACTTCCAGGCACATTTCACCCATGTAGAAGTGCAAAATGCTCCTCTTCGGAGGCCCACTTCACCAGTGATGAAATGCTAAAAAGCCCTTTTCGGAGGCACATTTCACCCGTGTAGAAGTGCAAAATGCTCCTCTTCGGAGGCCCACTTCACCAGTGATGAAATGCTAAAAAGCCCTTTTCGGAGGCACATTTCACCCGTGTAGAAGTGCAAAATGCTTCTCTTCGGAGACCCACTTCACCAGAGCTGAAATGCCAAAATTGCTTCTCTTCGGAGACCAAAATTGCTTCTCTTCGGAGACCAAAATTGCTTCTCTTCGGAGACCAAAATTGCTTCTCTTCGGAGACCAAAATCGCTTCTCTTCAGAGACCAAAAGACCTCTTCAGAGGCGAACTTCACCTTGCTTGAAGTACCAAAGATAAGCCCTTCACCGGGGCACAAAATCAAAGTCTCCTTCAGAAGTTCATTTCACTGCGTAGGAAAATCTACTTTTTAATGAAAGTGATCATCTCCGAAAGTTGAAGTGTTCTTCAAAAAAGGAAAGAGAAAATAAAATTTTCTCCAAAGACAAGATATACTCTATTAAAAGCAGAATAATTCTTCCCTTAAAAAGTGGAAAGTTGTTCTCTAAAATAAGAGTATCGGTCTTGTGAAAGCAAGAAATATTACAATATACTTGTGGTATGGGGGCAACATTAGACAATTCAGTTACATTAATAAAAGTAATATACAAGCGACACACCACAAGTTCATTGCAATATCACGTAAAGAAGATGTGATAAATGCGTTCTTGAAACACAGACAAAAAGTTTGTACAAGTAAAAAGAATCGTTTACTTTACACTTCAAATGAAAAACAGATATATTCCAAAATACACAAGAATTTGTACAAGTAAAATATCTATTTATTTCAATACTATGAGAAATTTTTACATTGTACAGGTTACAAAAAGAAGCGGGGACCGGTACCCGCACAATCCCCGGTCGATACAAGCAAAAAGTAAGACAAAAAGCCCAGTTTATAACTCCTTCTTCCCACCTTTAGTACCCTTGCCCGGTTTGATGACCAGTTTCGGGATTCGGCGTGGACGGGATGGAGAAGGAGGGGTAGTCGGGTCTTCCTCAACATTTTCTTCAACATTTTCTTCATCAGCCGAAGCACTCTTCTTCTTCTTCTTCATGGCACGCTTCCCTTTCCTTTTCGAGGAAGATTCACTTCCAGGAGTAGTAAGAAGTGTGCAAAGTTTCGTGTCATAATCAAAGGACTGCTCCGGAGTTTTCTCACCTTCTTCAAGCTCCACAGCCTTTTGCTCCAGCGAAACAACCGGATCATCCAAGTCTTTGAGAGCTTCTATTTTCTCTTCTTGCGATCCCGGTTGAGAAGCTGGAAGAGGAGTAACTTGGGAAGAAGAGGGAGCGGCAGCCAAAGAAGGAGAAGTAAGCGCAACTTTCGGTGCTTCTGCTACAGAAGAAAAGAAGTCAAAATTAGTATTCTCTGAAAAAAGAGATGATAGTGGATCGCCAGGACTTAAGTAATAAGCGAGAAATTCATCCAAGTCAATTGAATCGAATGAATAATCCACTTGAGCCAGATCTGACTTGAAGTTACCTGGAGATGTCAGTTTTGACAAATCAATTTCAAATTTGTCAGCCTCGGTCTCTTCTTGGCTCTTTTCTTCAGCTTGGGTAAGAGGAGACTCGGTAACAGCAAGCTTAGCTTCAGCATCTTTTGCAGCAAGAGGGGAATGAGAGCTAGAACCGATGATATCAACATCGGTCAAAGTTGAAGTATGGACAGGGGCAGGTAGAGATGTTGTTTTTTCTGGATGTTCCTCTACCACTGTCCCGGCTCTAGTTTCGGCAAGTTGCTCTTTGCCTCTAATAAGCGCATCACGTGCTTCATCATCTAGATAAAGCGCTACAAGGTCTGCTTCCGCATAGCCGGCAAATGTATCAAGTATGGTCTCCCAAACTTCAGCAAGTGTAATCTCATATTTGGGGCCCAAGAATGAAAGGCTGCCGCGGCCCAAAACGCTAGCTTTAGTGGCTTCGTGAGACTCTTCGGCCGCAAATTGTCCGGCAACCGCGTCATCACGCTCCTTCTCAATTTTAAGAAGCTTAGCTTTCAGCATCTCAATCTCTGCATTTTGGGACACAATTGTTCCCCGCAGCTCAGCATTTTCTGTGCGATATTTCTCAGTAATGTGCTGCTCAGCTGCAAGCTTCATTTCGGCGTCCCTTTGCGCAGCATGTGCGTCCCGCACTTGCTTCTGAAAGACTTCTTCCTTTTGAGTGTGCGATGCAGAAGATGAGGCCAGATCTTCCTTAAGTCGCTTGACTTCAGATTCAAGCTTTGCGTTGTCATCTGCGATGCTCGTCATCTCCGCATCATGCTGCTTACACCATTTGTCCCATTCTGATTTATCATTCTCCATGGTCATCATCGCCTCAAGATTCATGTGGTTGACCCTTTGAAGTTCGTCGACAAGTTTTTGCCATTGCGACATCCTCTCAATATTAAGCCTGACCGCGTCAAGACTTTTAAGCATGTCTTGCTTATCAATCGGAACCAAATCCAAATCAAAGCGCACTCCTTTTAGGCACCAATTCGGAAATCGGCTCTGAAGCGTTGGAGGGCCGTCTTTAACTTGATATTGTGGCCTGGAGATGATTGCTTGAATGTCGGTTTTCTTTAAAGGAGGAGAGCTAGCCGGGATATTAGAAGATATAGGAGCGTCAGTTTTCTCAGAAATTTCAGACGCGTCCTTCTCATCAAGTTTAACCCGTTTACTTGGGTCATCGGTAGCATGCTTCTTTCCTTTGTCATCATAATATTTTCTTTTATGATAGTCATCGTCTCTCCTTCTTTGCTGCTCTTCGTAAGCACGCCTTTCTTGAGCTTTTCTAGCTACACGCTCTTCGTCAGATTCTTTGCGGGAGGGAAGATAACGTCCATAATCATAATTATCGCGCCCTCCGTAACGCCGAAAGTTGTCATAATACGAGCCAGTTCGTCCCATTGTAGAGCCTGAAATTGAAAAAAAGACAAGTCTTAGAAATCTTCAAATTAAAGGGGGCTAAGTTCATATAAGTGCTAAGCATCCTAAGTGTGTGTGATGTGCAAACTACGCGCGTCGAACTACAAACCACTCTTTGGTTGAGGAGTGATAGCAGATTGGGAAACGGGAGTTGATTCTTGAGCTGGCAAAGTTTACTACAGAGTAGATGTTGCTTCTGTTACAGGAGAAGTGACTTTAGTTATGTCATCTTTAAAAAGCTCCCGGGAAGTTATCATTATATCACTTAAGCCATCGAAGGTGTCATCATCATGGTGCCCGACAGAGTTTTCTTTTTCAGCTTATACGTCGGCTGACTTTTCAGTGATTCGAGGATTTTCTTCCTCTTCGATAATTGGGGCAAGTGCCAGTTTGCTGGACGGGCCCGCAACATCGGTAAGTGTGGGACATTTTACCAATGAAGTTTCAGTAGCGGTTTCTTTCGGTGTGGGGACTTCAACAGAAAGTGGGGCATCTGCTGTCTTCGTAGGAGAGTCGGGAACTCCGTGAGGCTGTGTAGAGCGAGAAGAGTGTAAAAGCCCATACTGGTGCAAAAATTCATCTTTCAGCAAAAATTTGGCACTTCTATCTTCCGCCGCCACAGCATTTAAAGTCTCAAGGATCGATTTGAGGCTCGGATTTCTGAGCGGAGGAGGAAGCGCTGGAAAAAGAAAAAAGAACGAAGATAAGCATTTGATGATTCGGATTTCGAAAAGCTTATAAGATGAACAGAGAAAGGCAAGTCTTACTCCCGATTCTCCAAACTGCGTAGAATCCCGGAGGACATCGAACAAAGAAGAACTGGTTTAAAAAACCGTGAGCACTTTCTGGCAAATCCAAGATCAATTTCCGATTCCTGGCACCCCTTACGAGTACAATCGAAGGATGATCTTTATTCTTAGAGAAGGTACATAGATAGAAAATCTCGTCAAAGCTCGGAAGACGGTCAAGCGTCCTCCTAAACAGAACACACAAACCCATTAGAACGGCATAACCGTTGGGGTGTAACTGAAAAGGCGAGATAGCTAGTCGAAGGAAGAGTTCCCGGAGAAATTCATTGAAAGGCGGAATAGCTCCGTTCAAGCACATATGGCGATTCACCGCGACAAAACCTAGGGGTGGCCTATCAGCTGTATCACTTGCTCCAGGGAATATAGCGTCTGAATCAGCAATACCAAATTGGATACACAGTTGTCTAAAAATTCTGTGGCTAAGGGTGGTCGGAGTTCTCTCTGGAGGATCAATCAGTGGATTGGCAATCGGGAAAGCTTCTTCAGTTGATCCTGAATCTTCTTGTTGGGACGTCATTCTACACAATCAACTGGATATTTAAATATAAAGGTGCACGTTTCCTAAAAAGTGTGAAGTGTTGTGCAAAACTAGAACAATAACAAGCAAGTATAACTGAAATTGAGACAATTGATGTTCGTCGATTATAAAGTTTCGAGGCTTGTTATTTCAGGTTAAAATACAATGTTGTGTTGATGCAAACAAGTCAGCTTAGGTTGATTATTCCAGCTTTGTTTCAACACTTCATTTGAATTAGTCATTTCACAGCATTTCATTCACAGAATTCATTTAAGTTAATTATTCGTTATCAACTAATCTGTCATGCGATGTGGGCAGTCGTTGGCAGTATATTTGTCCCGTTTTTCTGCAAGTGTTGTATTTAGGCAGGTTATTAGCATTAAAGTCAAGACAATGCGAAAGGAAACACAACACAGTTCAAATTCAAGAATCCAGCCAACTTCTGTGCAAATTCCTCTAAGTCTTAAGTCGTTTAACGACCTATCATAGGTCGGGGCTTTTAGGTCGTATTGTGCGAGTCAAGATGTTCAAGGCAGTGCCAAGGTGGTTCAAGTCCTAGGTCGTTCTGCGACCTATCATAAGTCGCAGCATTTTTAGGTCGTACAGTGTAACTGAATGAGTCGAAGCGGTGCAATTTTCTCTAAGTCCTAGGTCGCACACGACTTGGCTTAGGTCGAAGATTGTTTAAGTCGCGAATATTATTAGATCGCAAAGGTTTAGGTCGCTAAGCATTCCTGCGCGACCAAACTCTTATGTCGTCCAAATCTGGTAGGTCGATTGACTTCCTCTCCAAGCAACACCATATTGGATCCGATAACCCAATGCCGCCATTATAAGAGAATTCGATATCTTCCTCATTTCATCTTCGAGTCATCCAGCAAATCAACTGAAAATCATCCATATACCTCTGAATCATTCGACCAATCAATTGGAAACCCCACCGACCCATTGTGAAAACTTCTGTGCGATCATGAATCAATGCAACATATCAAACAACGATCGAAAATCGATCGAAACAACCAAAAAACTGAAGCATGACACACGAAATTAAATTTGGGTCGGTAAGCGTGGATTTACGATCGATCAGTGATTGCGAAGGAGGAGAGATTGATCCACTTACGTAATATACTGATAGAAGTAGATCGATGTTTTGCTGGGATGAATTAACCTCCGAAGAATTAAGAATTCGTCAATGGCAATGGGATCTCAGTAGTAAAGTGGGGAGGAAGGAACGACCTAATCTATTTATATGAAGCTGGGGGAAGAAGGTGAACAGGCGTGCAAGTTTTAGGTCGTTCGCGACCTAGCGAAGTTGAGTCGAAGCATACGACCTAAGGTATAGTCATATACTTCGAGGGGCAAATGTTAACTCCTTTATTTCAGCGACCTAAAAAACTGTGATCTAGAGAATGTTTGGACCTAAGGAAGCTACGATCTAAGGAAAGGCCACGACCTAAGAGGCTCTACGACCTAAGGGAGTCTACGACCTAAGAGGCTCTGCGACCTAAGGAAGTTAGCGACCTAACTGATAAAGGAAGCCTGCGACCTAACTGAGAAAGTCTACGACCTATCAAGATAAGAAGTTAGCGACCAAACTTCTCCACGACCTAAGGAAGCTAGCGACCTAAGAGAGTTCCTGACCTAACTGCTGAAGTTATCTGCGACCTATGAACAGCTGCGGCCTACGACTTAACTTAGGTCGCACACAACCTACTACAGAGAAGACCGAGAGAAACTGCATCAATCTACTTCTTAAGTCATTTGCAACCTACGATCTAGCTTAGGTCGTGAGCGACCTAAAAGAATCATTCCTAAGTCAACAACGACCTAGAACCATCCTTAACTCGCCAGCGACCTACTACTTGTTCAAATGAAGCCAAGTGCTACTACATCAGCTGATTTCCTAAGTCGCGAATAGACTGCGACCTAGCTTAGGTCGCTCACGACCTACGACCTAACTTAGGTCGTATGCGACCTAAGACTTGTAATATTTCTGCCCAGAATTCAGAGCCGCTCCTATAAATAGGCCACCACTTCCAACATGAAAAGGACTTTTGGCCGGCCATTCCTTCAAGTGCCGTTACTCTGCCGAACTCTCAACTCAATCAGCATACAAAGATCTTCAAATACTCAAGACACTACAACAAGCTTCGGGAGGAATTTCATACATTCGACATGGATTCATCGAGTTCCATCATCGAAGATTGAGCTAGCAGTCAAGAGTGTTTTCATGATCAAATTGTATTGTATTGTGAAGAATATTGTATCGAATTGTAATCAAATCAGCAATAAAAGACTATAAAGTGGACGTAGGCTCAATTACGGGCCGAACCACTATAAATCTGTTGTCATTTACCGTTTTACTGCTATTTTCAGCTTGTTTTCTGTTCCCGTACCAACGGGTGGTGCTTTCACGATTCTATTACACACACCGGGTGTTAGCGTTCACTTTTTAACGTTAACACCTTCCGACCCAGTCGAGAGCATGAAGTCATAGGGGGGCCATCTGCATCTATAAATAAGACCCAAGGGGTCCCTTTTTGGGGGCCAAATTCTGGATATTGAATTCATTTTTTTTCTTCACTTTCATAGAGATGATTCTACTTGTAAAAACCCTAAACTGAATTGGGCCAGATTGCTCGATTTCTTGTAACTCATTTTGGATATGAATAAAAGGGAGATGGCTCGTTCATGATGGATATTGGCAATGAGGAGAATCATTAAGATCATTAGCTAGACTAATGATCAATTGCACATGATTTCAACCTTTTTCTCATAATCTCTTTTGATTTATGCTATATATAAGATCGACTTAGACATTCCCCATTGAAACATATTCTCACTGAAATCCACAATTAATGTGGAAAGATAAAGCGATGATGATATGTTGCATATGCTAAATGCATGGATATGGGAATAACTAAATTGATCCTGTATAAGAAAGGTAAATGGGTTAAAGATATAAGTTGGGGTTGCTTCGAAAGAAGGGAAACCTTTCGACTTAGTCGAAATGTTTACTTCTTAATGGAATCCTGGGTTATATATCTTATAACCGCTCATGATGGGTTTCATTCGAAGGGAGTTTACTTCCTTAAGCATTAGAAAACCCTTTAAATTGATTCCATAGAAAGAAAATGGACATCAAAGGGGTCGAAAGCAGTTAAGGTTGGGAAATAAACTATGCATCTCTTTGTAACAATGTCGAGAGGTTTCACACATTACCTTTCGACATGATTAAAAAGGAAGTGGTAGACATTAACCATGACTGCTTTTGACTCAAAAGGGAAATGGAACTCATCAAGTTATTGATTTCTGGAAGTTCAGTAACTGGAAAAACCTTGTCACACCTTTCGACAAAGTCGAAAGGTTTGGTAACTTACTTCTGTTCTAACCTGGTCGAAAGGTTAGAGTGATCTCGTTAACAACCTTTCGACAAGGTCGAAAGGTTGAGCTATTTCCTTTTATACCAACCTAATCGAAAGGTTAGAGTGATCTCATTAACAATTGTTTTACAAAGTCAAAAGGTTGAGTTATTTCCTTCTACACTAGCTTAGACGGAAGGTTGGGATGGTCATGCCTATAACATTTCGACAAGGTTGAATGGTTTGACAATCTAGCATTTCATCAGCCTGATCGAAGGGTTGGAGCAGCCTCGTTAACCTTTCGACAAGGTCGAAAGGGTTGGCCATTCATTTGTCTTTTCATCAAATTAATTTAACTAAGACATTTTATCAAAAGATCCACTTCCAGAAGCGAGAATCATCTCCACCACATGGTTGTGTCTAAACAAAAATATCTTATCAAAGCATTGGTGATGTTGATAAGATTTCTTGTTAACATTTTTGACGCTAGAAGAAGGGCTTGAATCTCCAACTCTATCACTATATATAGACTAATTATGTTTCGTTCCTCATGCCTAGGAAAAATGAGATCAAAACGTCTAAGTGGACTCGATGAGGGAGTAGTGCACACTTCCAACCTGGAGGAGAATGCTGCTCCAACTTTCAACCCGGATGGGGTTATCCCAGGTCAAACATCATCCCCAGCGTAGCAGGATGAGAATACAAAGAAAATCAAGCGCTTGGAGCAGCAATTACAAGAAATGCAAGATCTGTTAAAGATGGCTTTATCCTAAAGGTCATCAAAAACTCCAAGGAAAACTCAAGGAGAGGAAGTAATTTCTCCTAGAAGAAATTTGAACACCAGTTCGAAGGAATGCAAAGATAAGTTAGACGTGACTTCTTCAAAGTAGAAGGAGCTCCCACAAACAAAAGCTAATCATCAAGGGAGAATTCTTGACAAGTTATTAGAGCAGTCTGGCAACTTAACTTCTAATGAATATCATCTGAATCAAAAAAATTATGGTAATGTTAAAGCTTTCCTTAAAGATGCTACTGAGAAGGCAATCAAGGACGCCATGAATTCAAAAGGCAAAAGAGCCATGGATGCAAATGTAAATGACAACGAGAGAGTGCCGCCATTCACTGATGAGATCATGGCGACAATTCCTCCTTATGTCAAGATCTCGTCTATAAAATACTACAGGAACATGGAGCCTGATGACCACCTTATGGCTTTTGACAGCCAGATGGACCTATACAATGCTTTTGGGGCAGTCAAGTGCTGACTGTTCCCCATCACTCTCCAAGGAGCGGCAGCCAAGTGGTACAGACAATATAGAGAGAAAACCATCTACTCTTGGAAATAGTTTTCTTATGAATTCTCAGCACAGTTTTGCATTTGCAAGGATCCAACTATTGATTACACAGTCCTAGTGAACATAAAGCATAGAAAAAGTGAATCTTTAGGAGACTATTTGAGAAGGCTAAAGACATGAATGATGGAGACAAACTCATAGCCGTCCATTCTGGTTTAATCGAGAACACTCCTTTTTGAAGCACCTCTTTGTTAATGCTACAAGAATCTACAAGACTTCCATTTCCAAGCCGATAAGTTCATCCGGATGGACGAGCTCAATTATGCCAAGAGAAAAATTATTCCCAGAAAGGAGGGAGGAAAGTTTGGCGTGGACCGAAGCCACAAAAGGGTCAGGTGGGAAGAGCCATTCACTAGTACAGTCGTTTTAAACAAGATACTGTCTTACATATATGCTACAGCAAAGGAAAGAGTCAAATTTCCAACCTCCTACAAAGCTAAGAATAATCCGGAGCAAAAGAAGGGAGGAGATTACTGTCCCTATCATAAAGAAAATGGACATAAAATAGATGAATATAGAGTGCTGGCCGGCATAATTCAAAAACTGATCTAAGAAGGCCATCTCAATGAGTTTATCCAAGAACAGCACAAAATACAAAGAACTGAAAATGCTCCCTAGAAGCGTTCGAGCAATGCTGTGATATACTGGAAGATGAAGATCCCCTTAGCTTAAGCCCACCGATTAATAGGATTGATGTGATCCCTAGTGGGCCACATCCGGAAGGAAATAGTAAAGGAGCTCGAAGCAGATATATCAAGGAAGATAAGGAGGGAATTTATTCTGTTCATAGAAAGCCTCCAACGAAGAGCCCTCGACTTAATATTCAGATGCCAAATCTAGTGGTCACCCAGCAGGAGCTGTGCAAGGGAGTCCATCATACATATAACGACCCTCTTATAATCACTGCACAAATTGGGCTATCAACTGTCTCCAAAATTCTAGTCGATATAGGGAGTGCAGTCAATGTCATCTATAAGCATGCTTTTGATCAAATGAATATCCCGGAGCACAAGCTAGAGCCAAGCTCCGAACCGGTATTTGGGTTTAACAACAAGGGATCAACTCAGATGGGGCAAATAAAGCTTCTAGTACAAATGAGGGTGCCTTCAACATGCCGAACATTTGAAACCATCTTCGTGATAATTGACCAACCCTCCTACTACAATGCTTTCTTAGGTAGGCCAGCCCTGGATGAAATTGATGCTTTCGTCTTGCCAAAGTACCTCATAGTGAAGTTCTTGACAAAGCAAGGTTGGGGCACTATGTAGGGAGAACAATTCAGCTCCCGCGAAATGTGCTTTGCCACTCTAGACCAATATAAAAGGGAGTGTTCTACTTATTTTGATTCTTCTACTACTTTACAGCCTTCAGATGATGGAACTTCGCATCCAACATGTAACAACCCGCATATTTTACGATTGTATATTTAAAATGTTTTATTTAAATATAGCATCATTAGTCTGATTTGAGTCCGAAATGTCACTTTTTGCAAACAGTCGAATTAGGACTCGAGACCACTTCCATTGAGTCCAAAATGGTGTTTACAACCTTTTTGAGTATAAACATCGATATGTATGGAGTTGAGTAAAATTTTCATATTTTCATTTAGGGCTTTGGGTTTGGGTTTCAGCCCACCAACCTAACAAATAACCCAACTCCACTCCTCTTCATTCATTCCACTCCTCAATTCCCAACACTCTCAAGCTAAAGTAAAAATGGGGGAAAGAAAGGAAATTAAAATTCCTAAAACCTAGCTTTGATTAGGAAACTTAAATTCAAGTCCAAAATCCAAGAGAAGCTTAGGTAAGCATCCTCTTCATCTTCTCCACCTCAATCCCTCTTCAATTTTCAGAAATTCCTAAAACCTAACTTAGGAAAAACTTCACCTTTGATAATAGATTGAAGATTCTAGAGGTGTTGTTGAAGAGCAATCGATCTTTGCTTGTTCTAGAGCTTCTCATTTGTTGTTTTGGGTTTAAAAGGTGAGTTTTTGAACTCACATCTATGTCTATATCTTTGATAGTTGTTAGGCAGTAATTCCTAACATCTATTCCTTGTCCATTTGCCTTTGAATTGAATTGGTTTGATGAATATTCCAATTTTTGGTGTTTTGAAGTCAAATCTTTAAGAATCCTATCTTTGATGTTTGAACATGTTGTTGGGGTGTATCGAAGAGCCTATAAGGCTGGGTTGTCGCTTGGCATAAATCCCTAGTCTCCGTTGCTCGTCCGATCACCTCCGGTTTGGATTTTTGCCCCTTCTAGGGCTAGACTGAAAATGCTGCAAAAGACAGTTCAGTCGACTGAACGGTATAGTCAATCGATTAAATATGGGAACAAAAAATTTTATGTTCCTGTGTCAGTCGACTGACCATATAGTTCAGTCGACTGAACCTGGAAACTGAGAGTTTCTAGGCATGTATCAGTCGATTGACCTATACAGTCCAGTCGACTGAATCTGGGAAATGTACATTTTGCCTATTTTAGGCAGTTTTGTGTGCGTTTTCGATTTTTAATCGATTCTTGATGATCCGATTTATTGTTATCATTTATCGATTTGATGACTTCTTTCTCGGGATTTTTTTTGGGAATATCCATTTTGATGGAATTTATATCGATTTCTATGGATTTAATTCACATTATCATATGTGAATTTTTGGTGATTGATTGTTTTTACAATCAATTTTGTGATTTGTCACTTTAAAATACAAAGGTTTCTATACTAGTAGTAACTATTCAAACTCTTTTATAAAGATGATTTCAACTCTATTTTTAATACAAAGCTTGTTTATAAAACCGTTTTCCAATCTATTAGTATATACAAACCTTTACCTCACTCGTATGAGAAATCTAATTAAACGGCTTAGCAAAACAAGTGGTATGAAACGCTTGCGTTTACTTCGTCAGTTAATTTTTGGACTTGTTCGATTGAAAATCTTGTGATAATTTTCGAGTGGAAATCTACAATATGTTCGTAAATATTTAAGTTAAGCCAGTGGTTATGGGACATGAAGCTAAACTCATTTATTTACTAGCTTAGTGTAATTGACACTTTTTATTGATCAATGATGATCATTTTGTGATTTAGACTAGCGACGTCTCCTTGTTTGTGTGGGGGTTAAACCCCATTTGTGGAGCTTCGGTTCAAATTTGGTGGGGTAGCGACCCATGGTCTTCGGGCCGTTTGTGGAGCTTCGGCTCAAACTTGATGGTTAGCGACCATGGAATAGAATTCTGTTTGTGATGCACGTGTTGGTGAGTTTTCATGCTCCCGTTTGTGATTGGCCTCCCCCTTTGTGTTTTCTGGATTTCTGGTTGTTGATTTCTAGAATTTGTGTTTCACCAATTTTCGTGGTTTGCATTGATAAGCTTTATCAATATTTGTGGTTCGGTGAATAATTTAAAGAATGTGATTCTTTTTGGATGTTTGAGATGATTTGAGATATTGTATGATTTTTGTTGTTATTTGATGTATAGTTTTTACAGTATGACATTATTGTTATCATACGTTTTTGTCATATCTCTTATCCTATCTCATTTTATATGATATTTATAGCTAGACTGATCAGTTTATTATTTCTCTTCTCAAATAATACTCGGGTCGGACCGAGGTGTTACAGGTGCTTCCACTTGACTATTTAGCAGGGACTAGCTTCTGACTTTTGGGAGCTTAGTAGTTTTTGTTATTATACATTCGAGATAGAGACTCCTTGATGTATACTTATTCTTTTGTCTAGCACTTGTACCTATTCTTTTGTGATGTAGTGGATCTTGTATGACCACTACTTTGATGTACACTTCTATGTGTTATTTTCATATCTGTTTCCGCCTTTGTGATATGAATATTTGTGACTGATTTGTGTTATGTTTATTTCTATATTTGTTTCCAAAGTCCTCATAGCCACTGTGTGGTAGCTTTGAGTTTGTATTTGATATGTCGGATTGTAAGCTATATTATCTGACATTTCGGTACTCGCACAAAGCAATTACACAGATGGTCGCTCCTCAACAGCCTTATTCTTCGTGCTAGTCGACGACATTACCCCGTAGTGTCCTTGGCTAGTGTGAGTATAGAGGTGGGGCGTCACAGCTTGGTATCAAAGCCAAACTTCGGAACAATATAGAATAATCTAGCAAGGATCATTGTCCTAAACCTTTCTTAGGAATCGTGCCATAGGATTTAATTCGAGTTTTCGTACTGTTTTATCCTATTTCCTTTTGTGATGCCTTGTTTTATCAATCAAGTTTGTTTGATATTCATTCTGAGAATAACCTTTTCTCCTCTTCTTTCTTTCTTTCTAAAAGAAGAGAAATGGTTAGACCAGATCGTCCCAGTGCCGGTCAATCCAGTGCTACTACTCAGGACGGAGTATGTATGTCTACTGAGCAACTTCTAAATCTTGTAAAGATTGCTCAAGCAGCCGGACCTATTCCCGAGCCTACTCATCCTAAATCTAGGTTTGCACGCTTGTGCAGTGATTATACCAATTTGGGAGGAAGGCCATTCAAATTTTCCGAAAAGCGTTATAGAAGTCTAAGCTTGGCTTAGATCATGAGATCGCATCTTCTCCCGCATGAATCTTATTGATCTACATCGAGTCCAAGTGGCTTCTAGCATGCTCTAGGAGAGAGCATTAGATTGGTATGAACTTCTGATTTCGGAAATTATTGAAGCGGATCTTACTTGGGAGCAATTCCGGGAAAGGTTCGAGTTAAAGTTTATGCCGAAAGCTGAAAAAGTATCTCTAGCTCGATGCTTTATTGACCTTGTTCAAGGTGAATCCTCTGTGACCGACTATATCGCATCTTTTGAATCTCTTTCTAAATATGGGGTCGAGTATATTAATACCCCATTGAAGAAAAATCAGAGGTTTGTCTATGGGTTGAATAAGAACCTCAAAAATCCATTACTTTTGAAACTAAAAGTTTCTTTCGATCAGCTTGTTGATATCGCTCTTCGACTCGAAGAGGCCGATAAAGAAAGTGATGTTGAAATTGTGGGGGCCAAACAAAACATCAATAAGAAAAGGCCTATTAAGTTCAAAGGCCATTATCCCAACAAGAAAGGGAAGCAAGCAACTTCGGTAGCAAAGACTCCTACCTTTAGTCGTGGAGAATGTTACAATTGTGTTTCTAAGGACCATTATGCAAACAAGTGTCCGAAGTCCCTTTCTTACTGCTATTGCAAAAGTTTGGGTCATACTATATCTTCATGTCCCAAACTTCAAATCAAGAAGGAAGGGAAGCTAAATGTTGTGCAAGCCCCTAGTAACACTTCTCTTGGTCAAGGTATTTCTCATTCTATCCTTGATGGCATTATTATATTTCGTGACCTTCCCGTTCGAGTTCTTTTTGATACGAGTGCATCTCACTCTTTTATATCGAAAGAACTTGTTGATGCTTTTTCTTTGAATGTTATTTGCTTGATGACTTCACTGAGAATTGCGAATCCGGTTGGTGGATCCGCAACACTCAGTTTATTTTGTAAAGATGTCGAGATTATTTTATGTGATTATGCTTTCCAAGCCGATTTGCATGTTATGCGTTACTTTGGTTTCAGAATGATTTTGGGAATGGATTGGCTTAATCATTATGAAGCACACATCCTATGTCCAGAGAGGACTATCCATCTTCGACATCCTCAATCTGTTAAGTAGATTTCTATTGTTCTTAAAGATTTAGATTCGAATTCGGTGGCATCCTTATATTATCTAAACCCTCATGATGACGATAATGATGATGAGGAAGATGTCATTTCCATTATTCACGTTGTTCGTGAATTTCCCGACATATTTGAGCCCGTTTTAGGTTTACCACCTAAGCGAGCAATTGAGTTCAGAATTAATCTAATCCCTGAAGCTCTACCTATTGTTTGTACCAAAAATGGGCACAACACTCTTCGGAAGTTTTTTGAAGAGATAAAAGTGAAGAATGAAAATTAAAACTGAGGATTATCTAACAAAAACTCCAAATAGCAGAAAGTAAATTGCAAAGAAGACGACAATTTAGAGTGGTTCGGCGTTTCGCCTATGTCCACTATGAAGTTTGATGATTTTATTGCTTGATACTTGAAGATTACAATTTCTTATAATGTAGTACAACTGATTTTCTGAGCTAAGTCTGAATCTAATGAGGCAGTGATGATTCTGAGTAAATCTGGCAGAGTCTGGGCGCTCTTTAGCTCTTAAAATTGTCCGACCCCTTTTCTGAATGACCAGGGGCTCTATTTATAGGTGTAGGAGGCTGATATTTTTCCTAAATCTCGGGAGACCACTTCTGGCACGTGAGGGGGCCCACATGCCCGGCCTCGGGAAAGTTGGGCCAACTTTGGGATCGATTCGAAGTCCATTCGAATCGATCAAGAAAGCGTCCTATCGAGCTGAAATTTGGTGTGGACATTCTTCAACATGTTCGTAAGCTTCTATGAAAATTTCATAGCATTTGGACTTGTAGATCTCGAGATATGGTCGATTCGAAATGGTGTTTTCTGAATTGCTCGCCTCGTCTGAATCGATTTGTTCGAATCGATCGCTTCGAATCGATGGCGGAGCGTGCCTTCGTGATGACGTGGAGCGCAAACCTCGCATCGATCCGCTTTCCTCGCCAGTTTGATCGAGTCGCCCCGAAGACTTCGTTGCTTTGACTCGATGGATTCGAAGGCGTTAATCATGCATGGATTCGATCATAGGATTTTGTTCGCATCGATCGTGATGTGCTCCAGTCGATCGATGCGAAACTGTTGTAGTAGGATCGATTCGAGGCGGGGCACCTTGATGGGTTCGAACAAGACTTTACTTGGAGGATACGAGCAATGGTTAACTAATGGATACGGAATGTGGCTACACTGATGGATACGAACTAGGAGACTATGATCGATTTGACAAGTGTTGATGGATACGGACGAGAAGCCACCTGATGGATTCGAACATGGGCTTCTTCTACGGATTCGAAGTGCTTTGTCCTAATGGTTACGAAGTGAAGTAGCTTCGTGGATTCGAAGTACCTTATCTGATCCGGTTCGAATGAAGGCTTGTTGATGGTTGCAAACTATATAGAGTCGAACCGATGGATACGAACTGAGGTTGTACTGATGGATACGAATAGAACCTCTGCCTATGGATTCGAATTTAGGGTCATCTCCTCCAACTTGCATCGATGATATCTTGAGCGTACGAACTCGGATTGACTTGAAACTTGGAACGTTGCTTTTCCTGACCTTGCTTGATGTGTCTTATCAATTGTAGCCCGATCCGGACTCGAGTAAAATTCATCGATATCTGTGGTCATTCAGTAGCTACTCGATGCTGAGGATGTATGATCCATATTCTCCAATCAGTTTCTTGATATCTTGGCTTTGCCAAAAGGCAGGATAACATTTGCCCCCCAAAGTACGTCTTGTGTAATCATGACGTGCTTTGAAAAGCTGCAGTTTCTCGTTTGATGACCACCACATGTTTCGTTGAAAGCTGTATTCTGTATTGCTGCAGTTGACCGTCGTATAATTGTGATCAGCTTGACTTTAGCTAACGTTGCGTGTTTGCAAGTCGTTGCCAGTTCAATTTGTTATCAAATTCTGTATCGATCCTCTCCTGAACCGATTTAAAATTCGAGTTTAAAACATTGTTTTGACGATTGTCTATGGTTATCCTCTTGTAACGATCCTCTCCTGAGTCGATGTAAAAGGTAGACAGGTAATTTTTTCATATCGATGCGCTGCGTTCAAATGGTTTCCGTCGGATTCGAACAGAGGTTCGTATCGATAGCCTTCGAAACACTGCGAGTTGATGGTCATTAAATTGGTACTTCGAATCGATGGGACTTGGCGATTTCGTTTCAGCCTTCGTTCAATTGCTTCGTATCGATGAAGCCTCATGGCAACGCCGCCTTGATGGATTCGAAGTGCGATGTGTTCGAAGGTGATCGTTCGAATCGATCAATATTTGACCGGTAGCGATCGGTCAGGTTGACCGGGAGGCGAAACGTCTTGTTTTCCCTCTAGGATCCATATAAATACGCAAGGCTTGGCTCATTTTTCACTTTCTACTTTTATTGTTACCCTGCCTTCTCCTTCGTATCGATCCTCCAGTCTTCGAGTGTCACTTCTTCGAGTCGATTGAAAATCTTCTATCCTTCACTCATAATTGCAACAAATCAGGTAACTAATGGATTGAGCCGATCTAAGAACGACAAAACTGGAAATCTTCGCCGTCACCTTCGATTTTTTTTTTGAGATCAATTTCGAAGGGTTGTGAGATCTGAACAAAATTGATCGAATCGAGGGATGGAGCGCGACAAAGTGTTGAGGTTTTCTTGGAAAAGAAGGAGAGACCTTGAGGGATTGCTTCTCTTTGCCTCGTACCGATCCGGGATGAGGTAGTTCGAATCGATCTTGATTGTATGTGGCTTCGAATCGAAGCTTGCGAGGTGAAGTGGTTCGTATCGATCGATTCAAACTCATAACCCTACGATCGATTTGAAGATGCCGGGCCTGATCGATTCGAAGTTGTTGTCCTTGACTGATGTGAATGCTATCCTGATGGATTCGAAGCGTTCCTTCAATTGACACGAGACATCGTTCCAATGTCCATATCGATACGGAGCGCATCGAGTCGACCCTGATCGATTCGAAGCACACCGAGTCGATTGGTTTTGATTCAATCGTCCTTAACTCAAAGAATGCAATATCTCTGGCTTGCTCCAACATCTGAACTACGATCAATTTCGAGCTGAAATTTGACGAACTTAATGAACTTTAGCACATTTGAACACTTGATTCCGGCGAGCTTCGGCCTTGCATAATTGAACTTGACTGTAGGACCGCACATTTGACTGCCTTTTGAAGCTCGTCGATGGAACTGTGGCCTAACCAAAAATATAATGGACTTATGCTTGAATCGATCGGTAGCATTTGGATGGCGTGGTTGTGACGGTCAGCGATGACGGTCATCTGCGATCTGATTTTCAGAGTTTTGTTGTTCGCGCATTTTGTTTCATTCCATAAAATTTGCTTAAGTAATACACAGCATTTGCACTATTACGGCACATTCATACACACTACACCGGGGAATGTACGAGCTCTTTAAGAACTTAACGTTGCTTTCTGATAGGTAGTCAGTTATGGAATCTTCGAGCTCTCAACAGCAGGAGATTCAGAGTTCTCCTCCTCCGGTCCTTGTAATTCCAGACATCCCAGCGGAGGTAATAGATCCAGCTCCTGACGAGTTGCAAGAAGCCATATTTATTGAGGACCCCATAGACTCTGTCCAATCCAACATTTCCGAAAACTTACTGGGCAGGATATGCACGAAACATAACATCTCTTTGGATGATGCACTATTGTCGGGACCTAGCAATAGGCCTCACAGTCCGCCCGAAGGGTATACCGCCTTTTATCGACATGCTTGTGCGGCTGGAACACTCCCTCCATTCAACCAATACACTAGGGAGATGCTATCATTTCTTGGAATCGCTCCTTCTCAACTACACCCCAACAGGCACGCGCTACTGAACAGTGCATTTATTGTATTTATGGAACACCTTTTCCGCCCTCCAATGCCGACGGAAATTAGATATCTATTTAACTTCAAGAGCAGAGGCGATAGTCCGTCTTTTACATTTTTGGAAGCAGTGAGAAACTGTCAAGTTATTACCGGAGCTTGGACCAGGCTTAGTTACTTCAAGAATGAATGGTTTTATGTCCGGTGTCCTCCAGGTTTTGCTAGGCGATGGTTGTCTAGACGTAAGTGTCGTAACCTGTTGACGATTTCTTTGACTAATAGCATTCTGGCATTGGTATTGACATCCTGTTTTTCTTATAGCCATTATTTCAAGACCCGATGACGGGTATTATAAGGGCATAATTCGGAGCCTTCAAGAGATCCCAAGTGACGCTAGACACATCGACTTGTTGTTGACTGATTATAACTTAAGGACTCTTGGCTTGATCGAAATAAATTAGAGTATAGTCACCGAAGGAATGCTATAGCCCGTCTCAAATAAGAAGAAGGAGAAGAAGAAGAAAAAGAAAATGGTGAAGAAAGCGCCCGGGGTCGTTATAACTGAAGTAAGCGACGAGGAAAGGACTCACACAGACGTAGAGCTGATGTCGGAACTTTCGGGAAATTTTGAAGAATTGGGAGAAAGACGGAAAAGCAAGACCGTCATTTCTAAAAAAATTAAATCTAAGGGGTGGAAGTCTGTAGATGTGTCTTCTCCCACTTCCGGAGCCGTAATTTCTGAGGCTGTCCCTTCTCATTCAAGAGATACTTTCAAAGGGCTTGATGATATTCCCATCCCGGATTATATATCGATTCATCACAATTTCGGGTTGGAGGAATTTCAAGATGTTTTACATATAAGCGAGCCCTTCCCTTTGAGTGCGGTCAACACTTCCGGTTGGTCTGGGGGTTTACACATTTACACACACTTCCACAGCACTACATGATTTCCGCATATTGAACATCACTTTTGTAAGATTCTAAACTGCAGTTTCTTCTTATCGCAGGTGAGATGTCGGGTCGTGGATCCACTCTGGATAGGCTTCGTAATGTACGCCGATATTCTACTTATTATGAGTCCCGCCGGAGGGAATCGGATAGGGATCACGGTCGAGGCTACACCAGCCAAGAGCGTTATGATAGAGACCGGGATTATTGGCGCGGCCATTCTAGTTATGATCGTACTGACAGAGACAGGAGCTATCAGTACCGACCACGATCCCGTTCTCCTCCGCCTCCTAGGGCCCCTATAGATCCTCCTGAATCTTCGCAGCAACAACAACCTTCTCAATCTTCCAGGCCCGAAACTCAAAGGCAAAGGGTTGAACCGCAGACAGCGGTCATTGTTGAACAGGCTCCGGCTGAATTGACAAGCAAAGGAACTATCCAGCTTGCTCAAATGAAAAGGACTTTCCGGAGATTTGTATGGATGCATATGTCTTCCCTCCTCATCTCAAGAGGATTCCTCCAGACGCTGAAAATATTGCACATAGCTATATCCATGACTTTTATTCCCAATACAAGGAGTGGTACAAAGCAGCTGTAAAAGCCTCAAAAGTGGCTTTCGACCGGGCAAAGATTATTGAGCAGCATGATGCTGACATTGTCAATAAAGACCGCATCATTCAGGTCCTCCAAACAGAGATCGAGTCGTCTCGAAGTGCGGAACTTCAAGCGCTTAACAAGCATGATGAGGCCATGGCAAAAATGGCGAGGATGCAGCAGGCACATTGTGCCTTAGTAGAAGGGATGGGCCACCGTTATACCACGGTCGTAGCTGAGCGAGACACCACCGTCAAAGAGCTGAACGAGCTTAAAGCTAAATTTGCTAAGGTGGTGAAAGAAAAAGATGATGCAAACACCGTCGCTCAGAAGGCATGCGACAAAGTCGTATCACTTCGAGCTGAAATTGCTGCGGCGGTGACCAAGACTAAGTCTATGGAGGCAGAAGTCGAGGAAAAGATTATAGGGGAGCAGTCCAGGTTGGAAGCTGATTTTGACGATCTCCTGGTCACATACTACGCCAATGTGCTGGAGCACAGAAATTTATTTTGGCTTGGAGATGACTCTATGATTTTATACAACGCCTGGACTAGGCTGGTGGCGGAGAAGAAAGCAGCGCATCCGGATGAAGCATTGGATGATTTCGAGCTTGAGACGCACTTGCTTTCTGAGGAAGAGAGTAAGGTTCTTCATGAGGCGATGATTTCCGTGGAGAAAGAGAGGCTCGGTGCTCGGCAGATAGAGATCGGAGAGGGCTCGGGGATCGAGCATCATGAAGCAAGTGTTGGAGCTGTAATTCCAACATTGCCCGAAACCATTGGTGCGATCGATCCCCAGCCCGTCCCTGCCTATAATCCTGACCAGCCGCTATTGTCTTCCGCTGATGCTTCTGCCTCTGTACCTACCCATACTTCGGACCAGGCTAAGGAAGGTATTTGAACGCCTCCCGTAAACATTTAGCGTGGTGAATTTGAAGCGGTTCATTTAGCTAACAATTTTTTGCCTTTTCTCATTCAGTGACCGAAGCTGTTATCTCTGCGCCTCCTGCATTTCAAATCCCTTATCAGGCGCAAGGAGCCATTGTCACCGAGGCTATCATGACATCTTCAGTGGTCGGCGAAGAGGGAGAAGCGAGCATGTTATCTTTTGATGCTCAGATGATTGAGAAACTCCTTAGTCAACCTAACGATCCCTTCGCAGACCCATCTTTTGCCATGAGTGGAGTTACTCCAGCTGCTAGTTCCTTCATGCCGGCTATTAGCACGTCCAGCGCGGCCCAAGCATCTCGTGAGGATGAAATTTTAGCCGAGATCAATGCTGAGATGGCAGCTGTGACAGCAGGGATGAATCCATCTGGCCCTGCCCCACTAATGATGATATCGCCGGGTGGCACGGTGGTTATTGAAAGTTCTCCTACTCCACTTCCCGTTACAGCTCCTATGCCTCCAGCTCCATCCTCCAAGAGAATATCTGTGGCCTCAAGCTCCGAGGAGGATGTTGACATTATGTCACAATCGGAGGGCAAACCGGAGAAGAGCAAAAGATTGAGGAAGAAGTTGGGTAGCGGGTCTACCCCGAAGAAGAAACCGAGGAAGAAGAAGGATTGAGCGCTTCCTTTGATCTGCTGTCATGTTTGGGGGTAGTGTTTTGTTTTGTCTTTTTGATTTTTCCTAGCCGTGTATAGACGTGGACTCGGCTCCCACTAGTAGGAATTTTTTGAACCAGCTTGTAATCAAATTCTTTTTGTTGATAATGGAAATGAAAACATATTCTCTTTTGTCTTCAATTCAATATTTGTTTTGGTTCTGCCCCCAGTCTTGGGGATAAGCCGTAATAGGTGTTGTGCGGAACCATCTGCAATTGAGTGTTAACGCTTATACCCGGCTCACGCTCTCGGAGTACTCTGGGATTATGGAGTTAACTTATTATTTATACTTCGTCTCGCACTCTGGGAATACGGAGTTAAGTAGATTTTTATACTCCGTCTCGCACTCTGGGAGTACGGAGTTAAGTAAATGTTTATACTCCGTCTCGCTCTCTGGGAGTACGGAGTTAAGTAGATGTTTATACTCCATCTCGCACTCCGAGAGTACGGAGTTAGTTAAATGTTTATACTCCGTCTCGCACTCTGGGAGTACGGAGTTAAGTAGATGTTTATACTCCGGGAGTACGGAGTTAAGTTAATGTTTATACTCCGTCTCGCACTCTGGGAGTACGGAGTTAGTAGATGTTTATACTCCGTCTCGCACTCTGGGAGTACGGAGTTAAGTTAATGTTTATACTCCGTCTCACACTCTGGGAGTACGGAGTTAGTGTTGGGATCGTCGTGTATCGACCCATTTTTAGCCTTGAAGTGATAGCTTGCCCCCGAGCTCGGTTTTCGTTTAGCGAGTGGCCGGTCGTATCACAACCACTCCCTACTTGAATAAATTCCATTGCGTGATGGAATTTAGCTCTTCGTGCGTCGTGATGTTGTGCGTTGTGTTCAATGAATCACAGCTCTGGCTCGAAGAGATGGCATTTTATTGCTGAAATAAGAAAATATGGCAAAGTCAGTTGCCTTATTACAAATTCTAATTTCGAAATGCAAAAGTAAACTGCTAAATGGAAAAACATAATGAAATAAATAGAGCCTGTCATGTGTAGTAGCGACGGAGACTCGCTGTTCCAGGCCCTTGGCAAATCAAGACCGTCAATGGTCGATAGTTTGAATGTGCCATCTCCGAGTCTTTGTGTAATCACATAGGGTCCTTCCCAATTTGGTTTCATGTGTGAAGGAACCGGATAGATTCTCTTGAGAATGAGATCGCCGAGTTCAAAAGTTTGAGGTCGAACTTTGGCATTGTACAATCGGGCGACTCGACTCCGATATGCAGCAGCTCTCAAATCTGCTTCTTCCCGCTTCTCATCCAGTAGATTCAAAGATTTGGCAAGCAATATAGCATTTGTTTTTGGATCATAATAAGTTACGCGATGAGAAAACACTTCCGTCTCGACTGGAATAACGGCTTATGTGCCATAAGATAAAGAAAACGGGGTGTGCCCGGTTGCGGTCTTGTGAGTCGTTCGATAAGCCCATAATGCCATAGGAAGCTCATCAACCCATTTTCCCCCGGCCTTTTCCAGTCGTTTCTTTAGGATGGATTTTATGACTATATTAACAGCTTCGACTTGACCGTTTGCCTGAGGATGTGCAACTGCCGAGAATTTTTTATGGATATGAAACCGTTGACAGAAATTCTTGAACTCTGTACTCTCGAATTGGGCTCCATTATCGGTAATGATGGTATGCGGGAGTCCAAATCGACAGATGATATTGCGAACTATGAAATTTATTACTTTCTTTGTTATAATCGTTGCGAGAGCTTCGGCTTCAGCCCACTTCGTAAAGTAGTCAACGACGACGATGGCGTACTTCGCACCACCCTTTGCCAGAGGTAGAGCGCCGATGATATCGATGCCCCATATTGCGAATGGCCAGGGACTGACCATTTGAGTTATCTCGGTAGGTGGGGCTCTTGGAATTCGGGCGTGCTTCTGACATCGATCGCACTTTCTGGCATAGTTTGCTGCATCTCGGTTTACTGTCGGCCAGTAGTATCCATATCGGAGTATTTTCTTGGCGAGAGCTTGCCCACCGGTGTGATCGCCACACTCTCCTTCGTGTACATCGTGTAATAGTCGTTTGACTTCATCGTGTGCGATACACCGGAGGAGAGGAACAGAATAACCTCTTCTATACATGACTCCGTTCTGAATGACGAACTGTGAAGCTTTTCGTAGGATTTGTCTCTTCTCATTTCTGTGCTCAGGCAGCGTCCCATTCTCAATGTAATTTCGATACGGAGTCATCCATGATTCTCTACTGGGAGCGGTTTCAAACACAAAATTCGTCTCTACTTGATCGATGCTTGGGGAGGACAAAGTTTCGACGGAGACAAGTCCCATTTGTTGTGCTTCACCTGTGCTGGCTAGCTTTGCCAATGAATCGGCTTTTTGATTACGTTCTCGAGGTATGTAATAAATGGCATTATAATCAAACTGATTCAATACTTCCTGAACTCGAGCTAAGTAAGCAGCCAGCCTTCGATCTTTCGCTTGATACTCTCCCCGTACCTGACACACAACTAATTGTGAATCACAATAAATTTCCACAGCGATAATTCTCAAATCTCTGGCCAATTTCAGTCCAGTTAAGAGGGCTTCATATTCAGCTTCATTATTGCTTGCGTGAAAATTGAATCTCAAAGCATAACATATAGATCGGCCTTCGGGAGTTTCAAGTACAACACCAGCGCCCGAACACCGGTCGTTTGATGCACCATCAGTATACAGCTTCCAGATATATTCAGGGGATTCACTGGTTTCGGGCAAGTCTTCTAGAACGGTAAATTCAGCTATGAAATCGGCTAAGACTTGTCCTTGAATGGCTCGTCTTGGAGAGTAAGTAATATCAAACTGGCTTAGTTCGATGTTCCACTTGAGTAATCTACCAGACGTCTCAGGCCGCGTGAGAACTTGTCGTAACGGCTGATCGGTATACACAGTAAGAGGATGAGCTTGGAAATAAGGGCGAAGCTTTCTTGAGGCAATGACCAGGCAATAAGCCAATTTCTATAGCCTTGGGTAATTTCTTTCAGCTCCCGTTAACCGTTTACTAACATAGTAAACCGGTTTCTGCACTTGGTCTTCTTCCCGAACCAAAGCAGCGCTGATTGCATGCTCTGACACTGCCAGATAAAGATACAATTGTTCGTGATCGACCGGTTTTGACAAAATCGGTGGTGTGGAAAGATGTTGAACTAGCGATCGGAATGCACCTTCGCACTCCATGGTCCATTCAAAGTTTCGCTTTCCTTTCCGGATCAGATCAAAGAAAGGAATGCATTTATCAATGGATTTTGAAATGAACCTGCTTAGTGCTGCTACCTTCTCGTTGAGACTCTGGACTTTTTTTTATGGTTCTTGGAGTTTGTAAGTTCCTTATTGCCCAGATCTTTTCGGGATTTTCTTCTATCCCTCGAGCGTTAACGATAAATCCGAGGAACTTTCCAGAAGCGACGCCAAAATGACACTTTAATGGATTGAGCTTCATTTCATATTCTCGAAGAACGCAGAACATCGAATTTAAATCTCTGACGTGATCTGTGGAGAATTGAGATTTTACTAGCATGTCATCTACATAAACCTCCATGGTCTTCCCGATCTGGTTGGCGAACATTCGGTTGACCAAGCGTTGATATGTTGCTCCGGCATTTTTTAGACCAAAAGGCATGAATTTGTAGCAGTAGAGTCCCAGATCGGTTAAAAAACTGGTATGTTCCTGATCAGGAAAATGCATAGGTATTTGATTATAGCCAGAATAAGCGTCCATGAAAGATAATAATTCGTGCCCAGCCGTTGAATCTACGAGCTGGTCAATTCGGGGAAGTGGAAAACTGTCCTTTGGACAAGCCTTGTTTAAGTCAGAATAGTCGATGCAAGTTCTCCATTTCCCATTCGGTTTTCGAACCAACACTGGATTTGACACCCATTCTGGATACAAAGCATCTCGGATGAAACCATTCGATTGTAACTTATCAACCTCCTCTTTAAGGGCGGCAGATCTCTTTGGATCCATACCACGCCTTTTCTGTTGACCGAGACATACCGCGGATCGATATTTAGGGAGTGACTTGCGATGTCTGGCGAGATCCCGCACATATCAGAGTGCTCCAGGCGAAAACGTCAAGATTCGCTCGGAGAAATTCAACCAATTCCTGTTGTGTCTGTTTTCCCAGTTGAGATCCAACTTTTAGTACTTTTGAATCATCATCCTCACTGATTGGGACGTCCGCAGTCAGTTCGGCCGGGGATGCTTGATTCTCTTTAGATTCGCCTTTATCTTCATTGTCTCTAGGGTCAAGATCTTTAAGAGATTGGTCGTGGTGCCCGGGCCGGGGCCCAGGCATTAGTTGTCAATCATCAGCAAAGCGAACGCAAAGAGATTCGTCTACGCCCTTTCCTTTCTCCTTTCTCTGCGCCTCGCGCAGTTCAGCAACATAACAGGCTCTTCCTGCCGCCTGATCTCCTTGAATGACTCCAATTCCATGATTAGTAGGGAATTTCAGAGTTAAACACCATGGGGCAATGGCTGCCCTAAACTCAGCAAGGGCCGGTCGGCCCAAAAACGCATTGTAAGGTGAATCAATATCTAAAACAACAAATTGCAACATCCGGACTCTCCGGCGTTCTCCAACTCCCAACTCCACTGGCAGTTCCACCACTCCAGTGGGTATTGTAGCACTTCCATTGAAGCCGTGAACTCGAGATTGGCAA
This sequence comes from Allium fistulosum, assembly GCA_030737815.1. Classification (NCBI taxonomy): domain Eukaryota; kingdom Viridiplantae; phylum Streptophyta; class Magnoliopsida; order Asparagales; family Amaryllidaceae; genus Allium; species Allium fistulosum. The sequence goes on along the minus strand of CM060905.1, from coordinate 44,040,104 downwards.
GGTTTTAAGTCCTTTGCTTCCATTTTCATTAAATCATAGGCTCGTTTAAGCAAGATGTTTACAGAGCTCCCACTGTCAACTAGGATCCTCTTCATCCAAGCAGGACCTACCTGTGCAAATATGACCAGTGGGTTGATTGTTGGGGCTTCGATCTTATCAGCGTCTCTGCTTCTAAATATGATATCATCAGACATTGTTTTCTGTTGTTTAGCCGGAGTTCCATCTTCACAATTACTGCAACATTCGAAGTCCGCATGCTTGATAGAGCTGGCATATGACTCCATTTCCCTCCAGCTTCTGTCTGTTGGATGGGGACCACCACTTATTGTATTTATAACTAGCCTTCCGCCCGTACGAGCAGATTCCTCTTGTCTTTCCTGATTTTGTGCACGATTCTGATTCGATGGGCCCGCACCACCAGACTGCGGTGCCCGCACAAACTGATCTAACTTTCTCTCCCTGATCAACTTCTCAATGAGGTCCTGCAAGTGTCAACACTCATTGGTATTGTGGCCATAACTCTCGTGGAATCTACAGAACTTCCATGTTTGAATCTGTCTCTCCGACGATTGCTTCGGAGCCGGCTTCTTGTATTGCATAGTGTTGCAAGTTTGTAGATATACATTCTCCAATGATGTATTCAATGGCGTGTAATTATCAAACATTGAACCCTACGTCGTGGGCCTCGGTTCTGATCTCTCTTCTTATTTTGACCATTATTACCCCCTGGCTGGGTTTGTTTGTTCTGTATATTCAACTGAACTTTTCCGGAACTATCACCGGTCTGTTTAACTGCCACGTTACTTTGTATTCCTTCATTCCTAGGCCTCACATTGTCCTGCTTCCTAGACTATTTCGCGTCCTCTTGCCGTAAGAATTGAGCGGCTTTGGAGTAGAAACGGTCCAACGATGCGGGTGGTTTCCCAGCTAGCCAGTTTCCAAACTCAGAATCAGGATCGATTCCTTTGGTTAATGCCATCAAGATTGAGTTATCGTTAGGATTACTAATTTCTACACATGTCGCGTGGAATCTTTCCAAATAACGTCTGAGTGTTTCTCCAGGAGCTTGAGCGACACTAGACAAGGTGTTCACATCTTTAGGTCTAGCAACATGCATACGGAATTGTTCGACGAACTTCTTAGCCAGTTGATCGAACGAAGAGATAGATCTGGGTGGCAACCTCGTGAACCACATTGTTGCGATTCCTCCTAAAGAGATGGGAAAACTTCGACATTTTACTGCATCATCGGCCCTTGCGGCGCTCATTGACCACTCATATTTCAAAATATGTTGATTGGGATTGGAATTTCCTTCATACAAGGGGAGAGTTGGCATTCTAAATCGCCGAGGAGGTTCAGCATATAATATTTCATCTGTAAAAGGGGTATGACTATGGGAGATTCCCTAGTCGTCATTAGTAAGCCCCTGACTCTCGCGAATCATCTGGCGTACCATGGTTGAAATGTCGGGCATTATTGCATTCTGTGCATGCTGAGCTAAGGTGTGGTCGGGCTCCACAGCGCGAGCTTGGACCGGACGCTGTCGACGGTCTACGTCTCGCCTCCTTGGCTCGACATCTTCGGGGACGTATGGCTCAGGTGTACGCCCACGTTGCTGATCGTTCAGATTTGCCAGGTTTCGGACATCTGCCCTTGCATCTACTGCAGTGGTGGTAGTGCGATTGTCTGTGGTGTACAGAGGAGCAGCACCTCCTCGGGATGAGGGCCCGGTCTGAAAGCTGGTTGACGGTCCGACCCTTAGTTGCCCAACAGTCAGAGCGGGTTGATACCTGGTAGCTTGTGTGTGACTCCCGTCTAATCGAGGTCGGGTAGATCTGTGGTGATAGTCAGATGAGGCAGAACTTTCAGTAGATGAGTGGTAGACATCATCTCTCCTGGACCTCCTACGCTTTCTACGGCGTAATTGGTTTGTCAATTCAGCGTTAGCATGCAATTGTTCAGTTAACTGTTGCCGACTTTGGGTCAGCTCTTGAAGCAACGCTTGAAACTCTTGCTTGATGACTGGTCCGGAAGGATCTGAGTGAACAACGTTGTCTTGATTGGATGGCTGCTGTGTAGGATTCTGTCCATCCCGACCTTCCTGATTAGCGGCTGTAGAGGTAGTTCTTGTACTAACCATCTTAAGCGGTGGATTCCTTTCCTAGACTTTATGCAAGTCTGAATAGAATGGAAGGATTCTGGATTAGAGATCTGGATCTCCCTCTTGGATTTATGCAATCCGGTATCGATGGTAGATCCAAAGAGCAGGAGAAAAAGCTGGTTTCTCTTGGTGAAAGCACTAAAGTGTTTGTACCAAAAATGGGCACAACACTCTTCGGAAGTTTTTTGAAGAGATAAAAGTGAAGAATGAAAATTAAAACTGAGGATTATCTAACAAAAACTCCAAATAGCAGAAAGTAAATTGCAAAGAAGACGACAATTTAGAGTGGTTCGGCGTTTCGCCTACGTCCACTATGAAGTTTGATGATTTTATTGCTTGATACTTGAAGATTACAATTTCTTATAATGTAGTACAACTGATTTTCTGAGCTAAGTCTGAATCTAATGAGGCAATGGCGATTCTGAGTAAATCTGGCAGAGTCTGGGCGCTCTTTAGCTCTTAAAATTGTCCGACCCCTTTTCTGAATGACCAGGGGCTCTATTTATAGGTGTAGGAGGCTGATATTTTGCCTATATATCGCGAGACCACTTCTGGCACGTGAGGGGGCCCACATGCCCGGCCTTGGGAAAGTTGGGCCCACTTTGGGATCGATTCGAAGTCCATTCGAATCGATCAAGAAAGCGTCCTATCGAGCTGAAATTTGGTGTGGGCATTCTTCAACATGTTCGTAAGCTTCTGTGAAAATTTCATAGCATTTGGACTTGTAGATCTCGAGATATGGTCGATTCGAAATGGTGTTTTCTGAATTGCTCGCCTCATCTGAATCGATTCGTTCGAATCGATCGCTTCGAATCAATGGCGGAGCGTGCCTTCGTGATGACGTGGAGCGCAAACCTCGCATCGATCTGCTTTCCTCGCCAGTTTGATCGAGTCCCCCCGGAGACTTCGTCGCTTTGACTCGATGGATTCGAAGGCGTTAATCATGCATGGATTCGATCATAGGATTTTGTTCGCATCGATCGTGATGTGCTCCAGTCGATCGATGCGAAACTGTTGTAGTAGGATCGATTCGAGGCCGGGCACCTTGATGGGTTCGAACAGGACTTTACTTGGAGGATACGAGCAATGGTTAACTAATGGATACGGAATGTGGCTACACTGATGGATACGAACTAGGAGACTGTGATCGATTTGACAAGTGTTGATGGATACGAACGAGAAGCCACCTGATGGATTCGAACATGGGCTTCTTCAACGGATTCGAAGTGCTTTGTCCTTATGGTTACGAAGTGAAGTAGCTTCGTGGATTCGAAGTACCTTGTCTGATCCGGTTCGAATGAAGGCTTGTTGATGGTTGCGAACTATATGGAGTCGAACCGATGGATACGAACTGAGGTTGTACTGATGGATACGAATAGAACCTCTGCCTATGGATTCGAATTTAGGGTCATCTCCTCTAACTTGCATCGATGATATCTTGAGCGTACGAACTCGGATTGACTTGAAACTTGGAACGTTGCTTTTCCTGACCTTGCTTGATGTGTCTTATCAATTGTAGCCCGATCCGGACTCAAGTAAAATTCATCGATATCTATGGTCATTCAGTAGCTACTCGATGCTGAGGATGTATGATCCATATTCTCCAGTCAGTTTCTTGATATCTTGGCTTTGCCATAAGGCGGGATAACACCTATCACTTGTCCTCCTTATTGTATGTCCAATAAGGAAAATGAGGAGATGCGTAAACAATTATCCTAATTGGAAGCCAAAGACTTTATTCGTTCTAGTTCCTCTCCTTGGGGAGCTTCGGCTATTTTTGTGAAGAAATCCGATGGTACACTTAGGCTTTGCGTTGACTACTGCAAGCTTAATGATCTCACCATCAAGAATAAATATCCATTGCCTTGGATTGATGATCTATTCGATCAACTTAGTGGTGCTAGAGTCTTTTCACAGTTAGACTTAGGAACTGGTTTTCATCAGCTTCGTATTGCAGAGGATAGTATTCCTTTGATGTCGTTCTGTACTCGTTATGGATCTTATGACTGGCTTGTTATGCCATTTGGTTTAACAAACGCTCATGCTTATTTCGTTGACCTTATGAATCGAGTTTTCAAAGATTTCCTCGATCGGTTTGTTCTCATCTTTAATAGATGATATTCTTGTTTATTCTAAAACCAAGGAAGAGCATGAAGAACATCTTCGGATTGTATTGGAAACTCTTAGGAGCAATCAATTGAAAGCAAAATTTTCTAAGTGCCACTTTTGGCAATCTTGTGTGAAATTTTTAGGACACATCATTTCTAAATCCGGAATTTCCGTGGATCCTTCAAAGGTTAAAGTGATTCAAAATTGGAAGAGACCGGAGAGTGTGACGGAAATTCGTAGCTTCCTTGGATTGGCAGGCTATTACCGTCGGTTCATAAAAGACTTTTCTAAAATTTCCGTACCTCTTACTAATTTGACAAAGAAGGGAGTTAAATACATTTGGTCAGACAAATGTGAAGCAGCTTTTCAGGAATTAAAATAACTCCTTTTCGATGCTTCTATTCTTGTGATTCCCGAAGGGAACCAAGACTTTATTGTTTACACCAATGCTAGTCATGTTGGTTTGGGAGCCGTTCTCATGCAAAGGGAACGTGTTATTGCTTATACTTCTAGGAAATTAAATCTTGCCAAGACTAGATACGCTACTCATGATTTTGAGCTCGCGGCTATTGTTTTCGCCCTTAGAATTTGGCGTCACTTTCTTTTGGGAGAGAAATTTGTTCTCTACACCGATCATAAATCTTTGAAGTATTTGTTCTCTCAAAAGGAACTTAATTTGCATCAACAACGTTGGCTCGAGTTCCTTGCATCTTATTATCTTGATATTCTTTATACTCTTGGAAAAGGGAATCGTGTTGCCGATGCCCTTAGTCGTAAGCAACTAGTAGTTGTTTCTATGATGATATCAGAATGGAAGGATCTCGAGATTTTGTCCACTTATGAGATTCGAGATCGTGAATCCGATTCATGTTCATCACTTTTTTATGTAGCCTTGAGGCTCATCCTTCTCTTTTAGACCGCATTCTTGAAGCTCAAAAGCATGATCCCGAATTGGCTCATCTTAGCCAAAGTTGTAGGGATGAAATTAATAATGATGGTTTGAAAGACTTTGAAATCGATGTTCGTGGCGGCGTTCAAAAATTTGGTAGACTTATTGTGCCAAATATTTGTGATCTTCGTAAAGACATTTTAGAAGATTCTTATCGTTCTAAATTTACCATTCATCTCAGTAGTAGTAAAATGTACACGGATATGAAGCGATTTTATTATTGGGATGGAATGAAATCTGATATTACTAACTTTATTAAGCGTTGCATGACTTGCCAACTCGTAAAGGCTGAGCATCAAAGGCCCAGTGGGTTATTGCAACCTTTAGACATTCCCGTTTGGAAGTGGGATCAAGTCTCCATGGACTTTATTGATGGTCTTTCCCGTTCTCGTTTGGGTCATGATAGCCTATGGGTGATAGTTGATAGACTTACAAAATCCGCCCATTTTATTCCCGTTCGGTCCAATCGGACCGTACCCCTTTTGGCCAACCTCTATGTTAAAGAAATTGTTAAATTGCATGGAATTCCTACTTCTATTGTTAGCAATCGTGATCCATTGTTTACTAGTGGATTTTGGAAGAGTCTTCAAAAAGCTTTGGGAACGAAGCTTAATTTTAGCATCGCTTATCATCCTCAGTCCGATGGACAAACCGAGCGTGTGAATCAAACTCTTGAAGATCTCTTTCGTGCATGTGTTCTTGATTTTGGTGGAAGTTGGGAAGATCATATTTCCCTTGTTGAGTTTTCTTATAATAATAGCTTCCAATCTAGTATTGGTATGGCACCTTTCGAGGCACTCTACAGAAGGCCATGCCGTTCTCCTTCGTGTTGGCTTGAAGCCGGTGAGAAGCTGGTTTTAGGTCCAGATTTTATTCGTAATACCACAGAAAAGATTGACCTTATTCGTCATAGGATGAAAGAAGCTCAAAGTAGACAAAAATCCTATGTCGATAATCAAAGAAGGAAATTAGAATTTTCTGTGGGAGATTTTGTGTTTATTCGTGTTTCACCTATGAAGGGTGTTGTGCGTTTCAGTCGATCGGAAAAATTAGCACCTCGATATATTGGCCCATTTCCCATCACTGAACGCATTGGTTCCATGGCTTATCACCTTTTATTACCGGCTCGATTTTCTGCAATTCATGACGTATTCCACGTCTCTCAATTACAGAAATGCCTGCGAGGTTCCGATTCTATTCTGGAGCCCGGTGTTACTGAAGAAATTGAAGTTTCACCTAATTTGACTTATGAGCAACATCCTATTCGTATCATTGCTACGGAGGTTAAGCGCCTTCGAAATAAAGATGTCCCTCTTATGAAAGTTCAATGGTCCTTAAATCGTAAGGATTGCTCTTGGGAATCCAGAGAATTTATCGAGCGAACACATCCGGACTTACTCTCTCGTGCCCCTTAAGGTGAACTTCCCATTTCTAAATTTCTTCTTTTTGTGTTGTTATGCCTTTGTATGGTTGTTACTTTTTATTTCTTTTCCTTAAGTATTGCGAGGACGCAATTTCCTTAAGGAGGGAAGTCTGTAACAACCCGCATATTTTACGATTGTATATTTAAAATGTTTTATTTAATATAGCATCGTTAGTCGGATTTGAGTCCGAAATGTCACATTTTACAAACAGTCGAATTAGGACTCGAGACCATGTCCATTGAGTCCAAAATGGCATTTGCGACCTTTTTGAGTATAAACATCGATATGTTTGGAGTTGAGTACAATTTTGATATTTTCATTTAGGGCTTTGGGTTTGAGTTTCAGCCCACCAACCTAACAAATAACCCAACTCCACTCCTCTTCATTCATTCCACTCCTCATTTCCTAACACTTTCAAGCTAAAGTAAAAATGGGGGAAAGAAGAGGAAATTAAAATTCTTAAACCCTAGCTTTGATAAGGAAACTCAAATTCAAGTCCAAAATCCAAGAGAAGCTTAGGTAAGCATCCTCTTCATCTTCTCCATCTCAATCCCTCTTCAATTTTCAGAAATTCCTAAAACCTAACTTAGGAAAAACTTCAGCTTTGATAATAGATTGAAGATTCTAGAGGTGTTGTTGAAGAGAAATCGATCTTTGCTTGTTCTATAGCTTCTCATTTGTTGTTTTGGGTTTAAAAGGTGAGTTTTTGAACTCACATCTATGTCTATATCTTTGATAGTTGTTAGGCAGTAATTCCTAACATCTATTCCTTGTCCATTTGCCTTTGAATTAAATTGGTTTGATGAATATTCCAATTTTTGATGTTTTGAAGTCAAATCTTTAAAAGTCCTATCTTTGATGTTTGAACATGTTGTTGGGGGTATCGAAGAGCCTATAAGGCTGGGTTGTTGCTTGGCATAAATCCCTAGTTTTCGTTGCTCGTCCGATCACCTCCGGTTTGGATTTTTGCCCCTTCTTGGGCTAGACTAAAAATGCTACAAAAGACAGTTCAGTCGACTGAATGTTATAGTCAGTAGACTGAATTTGGGAACAGAAAATTTTATGTTCCTGTGTGAGTCGACTGACCATGTAGTTCAGTCGACTGAACCTGGAAACCGAGAGTTTCTAGGCACGTATCAGTCGACTGACCTATATAGTCCAGTCGATTGAATATGGGAAATGTACATTTTGCCTATTTTAGGCAGTTTTGCATGGGTTTCCAATTTTTAATCGATTCTTGATGATCCGATTTGTTGTTATCATTTATCAACTTTGATGACTTCTTTCTCGAGATATTTTTTGGGAATATCCATTTTGATGGAATTGGTATCGATTTCTATGGATTTAATTCACATTGTCGTTTGTGAATTTTTGGTGGTTGATTGTTTTTACAATCAATTTTGTGATTTGTCACTTTAAAATACAAAGGTTTCTATACTAGTAGTAACTATTCAAACTCTTTCACAATGTTGATTTCGACTCTATTTTTAATATAAAGCTTATTTATAAAATCGTTTTCCAATCTATTAGTATATACCAACCTTTACCTCATTCGTATGAGAAATCTAATTAAACGGCTTAGCAAAACAAGTGGTATGAAACGCTTGCGTTTACTGTTAGTCCTTGAGATGATGGTTTTGATGACAACAACCTTAGAATAGATTATAAAATATAAATACTAACATTACAAGTTTAGATATATATGTATTTGCAGGATCTAACCATGCAGGTATCAAGAATGAAGACTGTACAGTATAGAGATTCAAGATACAGAGATAGAAGACTCATGAGTATCAAGATTATCAAGAGTTCAAGGTTAAGTTTGTTTTATTAGGAATATTTGTTAAAACTCGTAGAAAAGCACTGGCATCTTAATATCCAATTTATTCGTGGAATGGAATCCACTTCGAGCCGTTTAAAGGGATGGAACCCTAAGTAGGATGGAACCTACGAAAATCTAGTGGGACATTGTTTTGTATCCACTAATTTTAATTCAAATGATTTTACAAAATTATCTTGTTTTCAAAATGATTTCAAAACTTTCCTTTTAAAAGATTCAAAACTCTCTATCCTGATTTTAAATAATTTTAGCCTCAAAACATCTTTAATTTCAAAGTCAAAATACTCCTGTTTTTTAAATGTCTTTTCAAATAATATATTTAACTTTTAATATTTATACTTAGATTTAAATATAAAATTATAGTTAAATTATGTATTTATTGTTCTTTATATTTACTTATGAATTTCAACTATATTCAAGTATATTTATAAAGTTTTAAATAGTTTTTATATAAGATAAATATTGTTTTTATAGAAATTCAAATTATCATTTTTGGCTGAGGGATGTCGACATGCCCCTAGGTAGTATGTCGACATAGTGACAGTTGAAGTTCAAATTCAAATTTCAAAAGAAGTGTCTATTCGCCATAACTCTTCATGAATGGTCATGGCTGTTGGTTTTCTATAAATATGGGTCAGTTTCAACGAATTTTCAATCATATTTTTCTGATTTTCACTCCTCTTCATCTTCCACATTTCTTATTACAAAATCATATCATTACTCTACCGAAATCAATATCGAATCATACTCGATTACTTCTAGTTTGATTCTACATCACTATCTCTACAAGGTTCTCAGTGTTATTCAGAGTTATAGGTTTCTTTGTAATATATTAGCGAGAAAAGGTGTGATTGTAGCCTTGTAAATCAATCAAGCGAGAAAAGGTGTGATTGTAGCCCTGGAAATAAATTGGGTGAACTTGTTGCTCGGTAAATCAAGTATCCCTACCCAGAGGATTGGTATTCTGGAGGGTGTACCTCGTAGCCTTGAAATCGAGGGTTGTAATTGTTGAATTGCTTTTGAAAGGAAATCCGTACTTAGTTGTACGGGACTAGATGTAGGGTAACTCCGAACCAGTATAAATCCGGTGTGTTCTTTCCTTTACTGCTTTTACTTTATATTTGCATCTGTGTTTGATTCTGTGTTCATATCTGTGTCTAATTAGTGTATACATTGTTAATAAAGTTAGATAAACTCAAAAAGATTAACAAATTTCTCAAAACACTATTCACCCCCCCCCCTCTAGTGTTAATTCTAGCCTTAAGATCCTTAATCCGCATTTCTCACATTTGGTATCAGATCTTTGTTTTCAAAAGTTTCATAATCTGAATTTTGAATTTTTTTTTAAATGGATATTTTTGAAAAATCTGTTAAAACTAGTTTAGAATTGTTTAAATCATCATTGTTTCATGAGTCTGCATATGAATGTTATTCAAATTCTAGTTGTCTACCCAAATTTTATAATGTGCAAGAAAGATGCTTTATGGGTATTGAGGAATCAATCCACAATGGACAATCTGTGCAGATCAAAAGGAATAAGTGGATACTTGATAGTGGTTGCTCTAGACACATGGCTGGTAATCCAGATATGCTAAATAATGTTATATACAAAGACAGAGGATTGGTTAACTTTGGAGACAACTCAAAAGGATACGTGATTGGCATCGGCAATGTCGGTAACTCTGAAACTCCTATTATTACTAATGTTTTGCTAGTTAAGAATCTGAAACACAATTTGCTAAGTATAAGTCAACTATGTGATAAAGGATATAAAATTAAATTTGAAAAAGATAAATGTCATATTGAAGATAATAACTCAACCATAATATTTGAGGGAACTAGGAAAAAGAATAATTATATTCTTAGTATGAAAGTTTCGAATGATAACCTATGTCTTTTGGCAAATACAAGTGACCCTTGGATTTGGCATAAGAGATTTGGACATTTGAATTTCAAACTCTTATCTAGACTGTCAAAACATGATCTAGTAAGAGGTCTCCCTAAATTGAATTTTAAAGTAGATAGTTTATGTGATGCATGTCAATTAGGAAAGCTTAGAAAAAGTTCTTTTAAATTAAAAGATATGATTTCAACTTCAAAACCCCTTGAGTTACTTCATCTTGATTTATTTGGTCCATCTCAAATTTTGTCAATAAATCATAGTAAATATGTTTTTGTAATTGTAGATGATTATTCTAGATTTACATGGACAATATTTTTAAAACATAAAAGTGATACTTTTGAATGTTTTAAAAACTTTACAAAAAGGATTCAAAATCAATTATCTTTAAAAATTATAACTATTCGTAGTGATCACGGTGGTGAATTTGAAAATGAAAAGTTTGAGGAATTCTGCAATAAGAAGGAAATAACTCACAATTTCTCATTTCCAAGAACTCCACAACAAAACGGGGTAGTTGAACGTAAAAATAGAACGATACAAGAGTGTGCGAGAACTATGCTTTCAGATAGTAATTTACCAAAACACTTTTGGGCAGAAGCTGTTGCTACCGCCTGTTATATTTTGAATAGAATTTTAATTAGACCTTTAACTGATAAGACACCTTATGAACTTCTTCATGGAAAGAAACCTAAGGTATCATACTTCAGAATATTTGGAAGTAAATGTTTTATTTTAAATACAAAAGATAATTTGGATAAATTTGATCCTATATCCGACAAAGGAATCTTTATCGGATATTCTAATAGAAGTAAAGCTTATAGAGTTTTTAATTTGAGATCTAACACCATCGAAGAAACAATGCATGTTTCGTTTGATGAAAATTTAAAAGATTTTGAAATTACAAATGATGAAGAAGATTTAATTATTCAAAACCAAGAGTTAACTGAAACTAATAATGAATTAAATCAACCGAATAAAAGGATTAGACTTTTAAAAGATCACCCTATAGAAAATATACTTGGAGATATGCAATCTGTTGTTAAAACTAGAAATCAACTAAGTCAAATGAGTAATGTAGCTTTTATATCATCTATTGAACCCAAAAATCCTAAAGAAGCATCAACTGATGATTCATGGATTTTGGCTATGCAAGAAGAATTAAATCAATTCACTAGAAATGAAGTTTGGGAACTCGTTCCTAGACCTGAAGATAAAACTATAATTGGAACTAAATGGGTCTATAAAAATAAAATGAATGAACAAGGTGAGGTCGTTAGAAATAAAGCAAGATTAGTCGCCCAAGGTTATTGTCAAGAAGAAGGTATAGATTGTGACGAAACCTTTGCTCCTGTAGCAAGATTAGAAGCCATTAGGATTCTACTTGCTTTCGCAAATCATAATAATTTCAAATTATTTCAAATGGATGTTAAAAGTGCATTTTTAAATGGATTTGTAAAAGAAGAAGTATATGTTGAACAACCACCACTTTTTGAAGATGAAAATTCACCAAACCATGTGTACAAACTTAAGAAAGCTTTATATGGTCTAAAACAAGATCCTAGAGCCTGGTATGATAGACTAAGATCTTATTTATTACAATAAAATTTTGAAATTGGTAAAATAGATAATACTCTTTTTATTAAAAGAAATAAAAATGATATTCAACTAGTTCAAGTATACGTAGATGATATCATTTTTTGTTCAACTAACTTCGAAATGAATAAAGAATTTTCTGAAATAATGACAAAAGAGTTTGAGATGAGTCATATGGGTGAATTAAACTTCTTTCTAGGATTGCAAATAAAACAGTTAGATAATGGTATTTTTATTAGTCAGGAAAAATATGCTAAAGACTTAGTTAGTAAATTTGGTTTGACTACTGCGAGTGGAAAACCCACTCCCATGGCAACCAGTGAGTACCATAGTAAAGAAGATCTCTCGAAAGATGTAGATCAAAAGTTGTATAGATGAATGATTGGATCACTACTCTATATCACTGCTAGTAGACCTGATATCATGCATAGTGTATGTCTCTGTGCAAGATATCAATCTCATCCTAAAGAAACTCACTTAAAAGCTGTAAAACGTATCATAAGATATATTAAACACACCTCTGATTATGGCTTATTTTATCCTAAAAACGATTCATTTGATTTAATATCTTACTGTGATGCTGATTACGCTGGTTGGGTTTCAGCCCATCAACCTAACAAATAACCCAACTCCACTCCTCTTCATTCATTCCACTCCTCAATTCTTAACACTCTCAAGCTAAACTAAAAATGGGGGAAAGAAAAGGAAATTAAAATTCCTAAAACCTAGCTTTGATTAGGAAACTCAAATTCAAGTCCAAAATCCAAGAGAAGCTTAGGTAAGCATCCTCTTCATCTTCTCCATCTCAATCCCTCTTCAATTTTCAGAAATTCCTAAAACCTAACTTAGGAAAAACTTCACCTTTGATAATAGATTGAAGATTCTAGAGGTGTTGTTGAAGAGCAATCGATCTTTGCTTGTTCTAGAGCTTCTCATTTGTTGTTTTGGGTTTAAAAGGTGAGTTTTTGAACTCACATCTATGTCTATATCTTTGATAGTTGTTAGGCAGTAATTCCTAACATCTATTCCTTGTCCATTTTCCTTTGAATTGAATTGGTTTGATGAATATTCCAATTTTTGGTGTTTTGAAGTCAAATCTTTAAGAATCCTATCTTTGATGTTTGAACATGTTGTTGGGGTGTATCGAAGAGCCTATAAGACTGGGTTGTCGCTTGGCATAAATCCCTAGTCTCTGTTGCTCGTCCGATCACCTCCCGTTTGGATTTTTGCCCCTTCTAGGGCTAGACTGAAAATGCTGCAAAAGACAGTTCAGTCGACTGAACGGTATAGTCAATCGATTAAATATGGGAACAAAAAATTTTATGTTCCTGTGTCAGTCGACTGACCATATAGTTCGGTCGACTGAACCTGGAAACTGAGAGTTTCTAGGCATGTATCAGTCGACTGAATTTGGGAAATGTACATTTTGCCTATTTTAGGCAGTTTTGTGTGCGTTTTCGATTTTTAATCAATTCTTGATGATCCAATTTATTGTTATCATTTATCGATTTGATGACTTCTTTCTCGGGATTTTTTTTGGGAATATCCATTTTGATGGAATTTGTATAGATTTCTATGGATTTAATTCACATTGTCATATGTGAATTTTTGGTGATGGATTGTTTTTACAATCAATTTTGTGATTTGTCACTTTAAAATACAAAGGTTTCTATACTAGTAGTAACTATTCAAACTCTTTTATAAAGATGATTTCAACTCTATTTTTAATACAAAGCTTGTTTATAAAACCGTTTTCCAATCTATTAGTATATACAAACCTTTACCTCATTCATATGAGAAATCTAATTAAACGGCTTAGCAAAACAAGTGGTATGAAACGCTTGCATTTACTTCGTCAGTTAATTTTTGGACTTGTTCGATTGAAAATCTTGTGATAATTTTTGAGTGGAAATCTACAATCTGTTCGTAAATATTTAAGTTAAGCCAGTGGTTATGGGACATGAAGCTAAACTTATTTATTTACTAGCTTAGTGTAATTGACACTTTTTATTGATCAATGATGATCATTTTGTGATTTAGACTAGCGATGTGCGACGTCTCCTTGTTTGTGTGGGGGTTAAACCCCATTTGTGGAGCTTCGGTTCAAATTTGGTGGGGTAGCGACCCATGGTCTTCGGGCCGTTTGTGGAGCTTCGGCTCAAACTTGATGGTTAGCGACCATGGAATAGAATTCTGTTTGTGATGCACGTGTTGGTGAGTTTTCATGCTCCTGTTTGTGATTGGCCTCCCCCTTTGTGTTTTCTGGATTTCTGGTTGTTGATTTCTAGAATTTGTGTTTCACCAATTTTCGTGGTTTGCATTGATAAGCTTTATCAATATTTGTGGTTCGGTGAATAATTTAAAGAATGTGATTCTTTTTGGATGTTTGAGATGATTTGAGATATTGTATGATTTTTGTTGTTATTTGATGTATAGTTTTTACAGTATGACATTATTGTTATCATACGTTTTTGTCATATCTCTTATCCTATCTCATTTTATATGATATTATAGCTAGACTGATCCGTTTATTATTTCGCTTCTCAAATAATACTCGGGTCGGACCGAGGTGTTACAGGTGCTTCCACTTGACTATGTAGCAGGGACTAGCTTTTGACTTTTGGGCTAACTACTTTAGCTTGGTAGTTTTTGTTATTATACATTCGAGATAGAGACTCCTTGATGTATACTTATTCTTTTGTCTAGCACTTGTACCTATTCTTTTGTGATGTAGTGGATCTTGTATGACTACTACTTTGATGTACACTTCTATGTGTTATATTCATATCTGTTTCCGCCTTTATGATATGAATATATATGACTGATTTATGTTATGTTTATTTCTATATTTGTTTCTGAAGTCCTCATAGCCACTGTGTGGTAGCTTTGAGTTTGGATTTGATATGTCGGATTGTAAGCTATATTATTTGACATTTCGGTACTCGCACAAAGCAATTACACAGATGATCGCTCCTCAAGAGCCTTATTCTTCGTACTAGTCGACGGCATTACCCCATAGTGTCCTTAGCTAGTGTGAGTATAGAGGTGGGGCGTCACACAACATTCGAAGCAAAGATTAATGATAAGAAGTCTAATAAGCTTATATATCAAAAGTGCATTTCTGCAGGATAAAAGAGGAAGTGGGTTGACACTAATTTAACATAAGAAGGACCAATAGTCACAGAGTTTGATTGTCGGGTGAGACAGAGAGAATAAAGCCCATAGAGGACCTTGAGGAAACCCATATAGATTCTGAAGATGTTTCTAAAGTGGTTAAAGTGGGAAAATATCTTAATGACAAATTAAAAAAAGATCTAATTCAGTTCCTCAAAGACAACAAGGATGTGTTTGCTTGGTCACTTTCCGATATGGTGGGAATTGACCCGACCGTCAAACAGATGCTTAGAAAGAGGAAGTTGATAGGCTCCTTGAAAATGGTTTAATCCGGGAAGTATATTACCCAAAATGGTTAGCTAATCTAGATCTACTGAAAAAGTTGAATGGAAAGGGGAGAACATGTGTGGATTGCACAAATATAAATAAAGCATGCCCGGAAGATTGTTTCTCGTTGAAACGAATAGATCGGTTGGTAGATGCAACGAGTGGACATAGGTTGTTATCATTTATGGATGCTTATTCAGGGTACAATCGGATGCCGATGTTCAAGCCAAACGAAGATCATACCAGCTTCATTACAGAGTGGGGAATTTATTGTTACAGAGCCATGCCATTTGGTCTAAAGAATGCTGGGGCCACTTATCAGAGATTGATCGATCGAATATTCAAAGAACAGATTGGCGAGAATATGGATGTGTATGTTGACGACTTGCTGATAAAATCTAGCAAACCTGAAAACCACCTCAAAGATCTAGAGGAAATATTTAGGACATTGCGGAGGTATCAAATGAAGTTAAACCCCTAAAAGTGCTCTTTTGGGTTCATTCTGGAAAGTTGTTAGGATACTTGGTAAGTGCTCAAGGAATAGAGGTAAGTCTTGACCAAATTCAAGCTATATGGGATATGGTCAAACCAAAAACTAGCAAGAAAGTGATGAGCTTAAATGGAAGAGTGGTTGCACTAAGCAGGTTTATTTACAAAGCTACTGATAAATGCATACCTTTCTTCGATGTAATTAAGAAAAGAAATAACTTTGAATGGTGAGAAGATTGCAGAAAAGCATTCTTGGAATTGAAAAGCCATTTGGAGAAACCACTAATACTCTTAAGACCCGATAGTGGGGAAACTTTGTATCTGTATAAGGCAGTATCGAAACATGCGGTAAGTTCAATACTTGTTCGAGAAGATAAAGGAGCATAACTCCCGATATACTATGTAAGCAGATGGTTAAATGATGTAGAGGTCTGATACCCAATTATAGAGAAATTAGCTTATTGCTTGATTCTTACAGCTCAAAAGCTCGGAGCATATTTCCAAGCACATTCGATTAGAGTATTCACAAAATTTTCTCTTAAGCAAGTTTTTAGTAAGCCTGAGACTTCAAGGAGATTGGAAAAATGGGGGATTGAACTCAGATAGTATGAAATAGAGTTTCAACCAAGGGTTGCAATCAAGGGCCAAGCTCTAGCAGACTTCGTAAATGAATGCACTGGTTTTATAAAGGAACAATCGGAAAAGGTAAAATACCAGAAACCCCTGTGGCAACTATTCATGGATGGGGCATCAAATGAGCAAGGTACCGGAGCAAGATATGTAATTATAATCCCAAACAGACATTGATTGCACTATGCCATGAAATTCGGATTTCCTGCAACCAACAATGTAGCGGAATGTGAGTCAATGGTAGCGGGACTAACTCTAGCATTAGAATTGAAAATCCCCCAAATACAGATTTTCAGTGACTCACAACTAATGGTCAATCAAGTGAAATAGATATACCAAACAAAGGATCCCAAACTATCTTTATATGTAAAGAAGATATTGCAAATGCTTGCGTTGTTTAAGGATTTTTCAGTAAACCAAGTCCCAAGGGTAGAGAATGCACAGGTAGACTCTTTAGCAAATTTGGCAAGCTCAAGGAGAGCACCAGAGACACAAATTGTCCCTATCGGATATCAAGAAAGGCCAAGTACTGAAAAGGAGACCTCCGAACAACGAAAAGAATTGCTTGTTATGATGAGATCTCAGGCCAAATCTCAATAGGAAGATGAAATGGAAAATGGACAAGAATTAGCAGATGAAAGGGTGGACTAACCCGGTCCAAAAGGTACATATAATGGAACATGGATGCCACCCATTATTGAGTATTAGTGAAAGGAACATTACCATCCGATAAAGGAGAATCAAGGAAAATTAGGAGCAGGCTCCAACCTTTGTTATGATAGACGAAATTCTCTATAAGAAGGGATATGCTCTACCTTATCTTCGGTGTGTGAGCATGAATGATGGGATGGGATTAATGACTGAAGCACACAAGGGGTTGTGTGGCGATCATTCAAATGGAACAAAGCTTGCGAAGAAAGAAATGAGGCAGGGATTTTACTGGCCACACATGGTAAGCCATGCCATAAACTATGTGAAGAGATGTGAGAAATGCCGAAAGTTTTCAAAAATACCTAGGCTGCATCCAAATCAATTAACCCTAATAACAAGTCCATGGCCTTTTGATGTTTGGGGAATACATTTGATCTGCCCATTTCTAATTTCAAAAGGTGGAGCTAAATATGTTGTAGTGGCTATCGACTATTTTACCAAATGGGTTGAAGCTGAACCACTTCCAAAAATCACTTTAGGAAAAGTATTGAGATTTGTCATTAAGAACATCATAACCAGGTTTGGAATTCCCCAAAAGATAATCTCTGACAATGGGACGCAACTTAAAAGTGAAGAATTCTTTGGATTCTGCCATAAAAATGGGATTGTTAAAAAAAATTCATCTATCGTACACCTAAACACTAATGGAGCAGTTGAAGCTGCGAATAAGACCATAAAAACCGTTTTGAAAAAGCGACTGAATAAAGCAAAAGGAAGTTGGGTAGAAGAACTACAATTAGTGTTATGGGCCTACCAAACATCTGCTAAGACGATAACGGGACATACCCTGTACTCTTTGACATATGGGTGTGAGGCAATGCTACCAATTGAGATTGAAATACCATCACACCGAAAGATTGCCTATGCATTTGATAAGAATCAAGAATTGAAGAAAGAATCACTAGACTTGATACATGAACTAAGAGATGAAGCAACGGTAAGAACCGCCGAATACCAGAGGAAAATCTCTAAATATTACAGCTCAAGAGTAAGACTTCGATCATTTGAAGAGGGGGATTAGTACTCCATAGAGTATTGGCCAATACTAAAAATCGTATAGATGGACCACTAGGACCAAACTGGGAGGGACCATTAATCATATGCAAAGTAATCCCCTCTGGAGCTTACAAACTATGTCCCCCAGATGACAATATGGTGCCTAGGACATGGAATGTTGAACATTTGAGGCCATAATTTCCAAAGATGGATCAATAAAGAATTCCTTATTATAAAGAGAAAATCTACATGGTTGTGAATGAAATGCTCCTCAAATTTGGATGCTACCTAAGATGGTAGTCTATCTAAGATGGTAGAAAAGCCACTATCTATGTCGAGATGGCTAGGGTAGAGTGTCTCCTGAAGGGAGGACGGAGTAAGCCTTTACCTATGCCATGAGATGGCCAGGTTAAAGTATCGAACAAGCCCTTATCGGCGCCACGCTATAACCAAGTTAAGGCACCTTCTGGAGGAAAGACGGAGTAAGCCTCTATCCACACAATAAGATGGCCAGGATAGAGCACCGAACAAGCCCCTGTCCATGCCGCAAAAGGGCCAGGGCAGGGTGCCTCCTGGAGGGAGGTCGGGTAAGTCCTTGGTTCTGACCTCTAAGATGAGCTATGGACTAAGATGTCCAGGCCCAAGAAGAGGCCATCAAACAGTGGACTTAGATGTCCAGGCCTAAGAAGAGGCCTATCAAACAATGGACTTAGACATCCAAGCCCAAGAAGAGGCTCAATCAATAATGGACTAGGACGTTCAAGCCTAAGAAGAGGCTCAATCAATAATGTACTAAGACGTCCAAGCCCAAGAAGAGGCTCAACTAACATTGGAGTAAGATGTCTAAGCCCAAGAAGAGGTAAAATCAACTAAGGACTAAGATGTCCTAGCTCAGATAAGGGCAGCTTATCTAATTATGGACTAAAATGTCTAAGCTTAAGAGGCAGCTAATCAAATTATTTCTATGCAAAACCTGAACAGTTCTTATATGTAGGAAAGGACAAAAGCAAAGGGGTAAAAAAAATCTCTATTGATTATTACCCAAATCTGGGTTCAGGACTTTCTTAACATCATATATTAACACCCGAATCTAGGTTTTGGAACTTTCTTAACATCATCTATTAATACCCAAATCTGGGTTTTGGGACTTTCTTCACGTTATCTATTAATGTCTGAATCTGGGCTTCGAGATTCTCGTATATGAATTTCAAAATCTAATACCCGAATTTAGGTTTTGGAATTTTGTCAATCGCCATCTTTACTAAGCCCAAATCAGGGTATGAGAACATTGTTGGTTACTATAATTCTTAATACTCGAACTTGAGTTTTAGAATTATTATCTAATTTTGCCTAAATACACTAATCTGGGTCCATGGCATCTATTGTGGGGACTATATTCATGAACATCTAGTTATTCAAAATACGCACTAATGCAGGCGAGGAAATTCTATTTTAACAACCATCCACCTACACAAATATGTGCCCTAATCTGGGCCAAAGATTCTTTCTACAAAGATGTCCTGATCGAGACTCGAAGTTTAATGTGAGAATCATACTACTAATTCTCGTTTAGTTGGCCATAAAATCCAGAATCTGGGTTTAGAAGTGCCATATATGAAACTATTTGTGGGATATTGTCATTTGGATTCCGAATATCACGTTATCAATCTCTAAACTTCACAAGTTAATACCCTAATCTCGGTTAGATTTCATGGATGATATAATGTAATCAAATCTGTTGCAGGCAACCAAAAATCTCAAACTGGTTTTCTCGATGCAAAAATTAAAAGATAGATAAAATCGCACTCTATCTTTTTAAATTCGATTCTATGGTGTTATTATCTATGTTTTGAATACTTAAAATTTAATAATCGTATCAACAATAATTTTTTTTACTATATAGATTAGTACATTGAGAGAAGTAAAATCACCCACCTTGAATCAAAGCACATAAATCTTAGGCAAATCTGATGTGTAACAACAACTACACGAATTCCAAAGTTCCCAAATAGTAGATCTATAATTCTACCTTGTTATTCACTTTTAAATTTAATAGTTGCATTAATTAACTTGAAGAAATGATGGGTTCAGGTATATATGGATTAATGGAGGTTAGAAGGTGATTAGAAATGATTAATCATGGTTGGTAGGGAGCGGTATTAACCCTAATCCTGAATTTTGCTAATGGGCTACACTAATCATCCACCAACAATACAATAATATGCCTAAAACGGGCCAAAACAAAAATAGAATGAGATAGAAATAATATGCTAGTAAATAACATATAATGTGGAGACCAATGTAGATATAAATATCATTTTGTATTACTTAAATATTACAAGCTATAATAGTGTTTAATTAACAATACAATATCTAATACTGTCAAGAATTATGTAGGTTAAATGCAAAGGAGACACTAAGATATTCCTTCTTTAGGAGTTGGACAAAAGGATGGCGTTTGTTGCAAAAGCGAGTGACATAGTCAAAGCAGAAGGGCGTAATGGTAAACTTGAAAGATTAATAGAGAAGGTGGCACCCAAAGTATTCAACAAGAATTGGAATAAAATGACTCACCCCACTATTTTATCTCATCTCCAAAATCATGGAAAATTTAGTTATTCAAGTTTGAGTTCATCATTGAAGCTATTGTGAAATTCAAAGTCCCACTTCTTGGGTTAGAATTTTCTAATGTAAGTCCCTCCTCTCATCCTCACTTTTTTTCTTATCATCTAAGTCCCCACCCTCTCACCCTCATGTATTTTTTACTTTAGGGAAAGGATGAGAAATTTCCCTAGCCTAAGTAAGTCATTTATTTCAACTTGTTAAAGTATTATTATTATTATGTTGATTTATTAAATAATAGCAAGGTCAAAAATTTTAATGCTTCTCCTTGATTCCACAAATTCAATGCCTCTTCTTAGTTCTTTCTAGCTAATTTACATTCAAGTCCATATATATTATTTATCAAATATTTACATTTCAATGCAAATAACAAACATATATGAAAATTTATTAAGAAAAAATTTCTTTTCTTTTCATTGTTCTCTCCAATTACAGTAAAGTCCTCACAATTTAAAATTTTCGTTCAAGTTATTATCTTCGTATTATTATTCACTTGCTTTATTCTATATCATGAGAAATTTCATTTATTACCAACAGTTATAACACGATCATATGTTCATTTATATTTCACTCTTTTACAGTTAATTTTTTTACAACTTGTTTTTCAAAAACTAGTATAAACTTACGTAATAATTTTACACCTAAAATAAGTGCTCTTCTCTATAGGAAGATCGTTCTTACATAAAATAAATAGTTGATGTTATTTTGAGATACATATTTGATTGCTTGCTTCTTGAATTTGTATCCTAAAGGAAACAATTCTAACATGAACTAGCCAACATGGCTGGTTCAGTAGGTTGGTAGTTTAGATTACGAGATTAAAGGTCACTAGTTCGATTCCTGAGATAGACACTTGTTGGCACTAATGAACCATGTTAAAAAATTCATAATATAAACTAAAGGATTAAAAATATAACATTCTTTAATAGATTTACATATTAATTTAATTTTTTACATTTTAAAACATTTTTCTGTTTTTGTTATTTTTATTAATATTCATTTTTTTCTATTTTATTTTTACATTAAATCATAGAAATATGATCATATATTCATTTATATTTCACTCATTTCCATTTTTAATTTTATACAATTTATTTTTCTATCAACATGCGAAAAGTAATTAATTTACACTTGCAAATAGTTATTTGGAGAGTAGTAATCGATTACTTTTCTCATATTTGCATACTTGCATCCGAAGAAAAAATATTAAAATAAATAAGGGTTAAAAGTAACATAACTTTTAACAGAAATATCGATATAGTTCCTCACATTTCAATTATTATTTCCACTTTGATTTTATTTTGATTTGTAATCAAATATCCTAGCAATAAATCTGATTGTATATTACACGTTTTTTTCGATGAATATTTTAATATGCAAACCTTTAATATGAACGAAAATACATTATCACATTGTTGTTACACATTCAATTTTCGATAAGTTTATCGCTATCACATAGACTATCTAATACAAAATCTATATACCATACATCTAGTCAATCTGGTAAGTAGTTTATCAACCAAGTAAATACATTAGAAGCAAAAGATAATACTCTCTTCTTCGTGATTTCTCATTTTGTTTTTTTGTTTTTTTTCTCTATTACGCTTTCATTAAGTTCTTAAATTGGAAGCTATTGTTATTCTCTTTAATTATCATTTACTATTTTTAAATATAAGACTATTATGATTTAGGTTTTAGTTCTCACCAATTTTGTAGTTTCATATTCAAGCTGTCATTGTACACGTGAGTGCTCGCATATCCATGTACAATATATATTCATGGAACAATTTAAATTTATTTTAGAATAAAATACATTACTTTGATTTTTACATTTAGAAATAATATTATATACAATTTGTTTTATGTATATGAATTAGTATGGTATTATGTTTAACATATAATATGTTAAACATAAATATATTGTTATAAATTATTTTATAATTATAAACTATTTTTTAAACATGAATTTCTGAAAATAGCAATAATATAATATTTTGCCCATAATTTTTTATATTTAATTAGTATGGATAACTTAGTTAAATTTCATATTTAGCATGTTAATTATTAAATGAAAAAAAGTATTTTAGAACTAATTTATGCCAGTGTAAACCATTTTGAATGATTAGACTTCAAAAATAATAATCTATATAATTATCGTTGACTATATAAGATATATAAATTAACTAAGTATGATATGTAATGTATAATTTATTTAATTTAAAAATTATTGCTATATACTATTTTATAATAATAAAATGTTATTTACATATAAAATTCCATGACAAAAATACTATTTTTTAGATTATGCATATTTTTTAATAGATATAAATGAATTAATTATTATACGTAATGTATAATATATTTAAGTCTCGAAAATATTATTATAAAATTGAAGTGTATTGTTTTTTATATTTATTATCCAAATATATACATATCTATATGAAGCTCTCTCCATAATTTAACAAATTCCACCCCTCTCCTTAATTCGCTAATATTATTTACATTCAAGTCAATATGTACCTATTATCAAAAAGTTATATTCAATGCAAAAACAAACATATTTAACTCTCTATTAAATAATAGTAAATTAAGACAATTTTGCTTTTCAATTCGCCCAATTACAATAAAACCCTTACAATTTAAAGTTTTCATTCAAGTCGTTATCTTTATACCATTATTTACATTTTATTTCTTCCATATTACAGGCAATTTCCTTTATCATTAACAATTATAATATGATCATATGTTCATTTATATTTCATTGTTTTAAAATTTTAAATTTTGCAATTTATTTCTAGAAATCAGGATAACATAAATAATAATTTCACACTTAAAAGAAGTGCTCTTTTCCGTAAGCAGGTTAATCTTAAAAAAACACCTAGTGTGCTTATTTGGAGATACACGTTTGATTACTTTTTTCCTTAGTTTGTACTACACAGGAAAACAATTATAAATGAATTAAAGGATTAAAAATATATAACATTCTTTAACAAATTTAAATATTTGTACCATTTTTCAACATTTGATTCTTATTTTTGTTTTTAATTTTTTACATTCACTTTTGCTATTGCTTTATCCTTTATTCAAATTAAATAATAGAAATATATTTATATATTGTTATCTGGCCTTTTGGCCTGGCTATATTCAGACCGACTTGACAAGTTAGACTAGACGATCATCTAGGAAGACAACCCGTAGAGATGATTATTAGGCTCAGAGATCAAGCATAGACAGTGATATGAAGCGATGATCAACCAAGGCTATGAGATAGACTCTCCAGAATATTCTAAGTATGGAATAATGCCTCCTCTATGCGGGGAATAAGTGCCTATCTGTAACGAACCTAACTTTAGTTAACTTTATTTAGGACATTTAATTAGTTAAATTAAATAAAATAATGTAATGATTAGAGGATTGAGTTTTTTGTTAATATAAGGGTAGCCGTGTCTTGTTAACAAATGGACTAAAATGAATTAGAATGAAATAGATAAAAGAAGTTAGATAAGGGGCAAAATAGGAAAAGATAAATTCTTATACCCTAAACCCTTATACATTCTCATTTCATACGTTCATAAGTAAAAATCAAATTAGAAAGAGGCCGACTACCTAGATAAAGAATGTTGAAGATAAAGCAAGAATCAAGAGGAAGATTAATCAAAACCGTTCTCAAATCTCAACTCCTTAATCACAAAGCTAAGGTGAATAATAGGTTACATCTCATGTTTTTATTTTTTTCGGTTTTGGATTGTAAGCCAAACTAATTCGCAAATGTTTTGCCATGTTTTGATTATTAAAATGGATATGTATGTTCGTTCATGATTTATGCTATTTCATATGGACTTTACAATAAGTTTTAATGTGAAAACTATATCAAATGGCATCCATATGTCTTGTGATTTTAATATAAGGTCAGAAATGATATTTTAGAGATAAGTTTCAGTTTTCATAATTTTCTGAATTAATGTGGATTTATTATAAATTTTCCATTGAAGAAAATGGTTATTTGGATTTAAAATTAATTATGGATAAATTATATTGTTTTTGGGTCAGAAATTAATATATGTTAGAAAACATATTAAAAGTGATTTATGAGAATTTTATAGATTTTTCCTAATTGTTTTAATAAGTATATAAATTATTTAAGGTGTGAGACTTAAATGTTTTATATATTTATAAAAGGAGAAGGAGCGTTTTGTAAATAATTTTAAATTACTTGTTTCTGAAAATTGGCAGCACTTTTAGAAAATGTTTTAGAAAAGAAGTTAGCAACCAATCAAATATTGATAAACAAGGCATGTTAGTTAAAAAGAGTTACATTTTAACATAAAATCCAGTTTTACCTACTTTCGTTGTTTTGCCACTTTTGGCACAGAGCTTTCAATGTAGTACTACCGCCTCCATCTTAGTCAAAACCAATGCACATGGTGTCAAAAGCTTTGGTACGTAGTGGATTGGACATATGCGAAAGGTACTGAGTTGAAACAAAAGGTTCCGATGGGGTCGATGTCCTACTTTGCTTTTAAAAGGAAATGCGCCTACTTTGCTTTCGAAAAGAATGCTTTCGACTTAGATGGCTTTCGACTTGGTCAAATGGTTTTAAATAATGGTTTTGAAATAGGTTGCGCCTTATGTTTTATAAAGAAGCTTTCGAAGGGGTCGAAACCCCTTACTGCCGCATCCTACCTTTCGAAGCAAATGGTTTCGAAAGGGTTACTTTATTTTTAAAACTAAGCCGCTTCTCCAATACTTTCAAAGAGATTGGCTTCGACACCATTTCTTCTTTAATTAGGAAATTGCTTTCGAAAGTGTGCTTTCGACTTAGTTGCTTTACGACCTTTTGTTATATTGAAAGTTAGACCTAAAAGATTTTGAAAGGAAAGTTTTTAAATGGTTTCGAAAGGTTGTTTCACATGTTTTACATGAACGCAAATGCTTTAGAAAAGTTTGATTTATGCAAAGGATTTAATGCTTTCGAAAGGTTTAAGATAAAGGTTTCGAAGGGTGGTTCACCAATGTTTTCAAAAGGTTTTAAATAGAAGGTTTCCAATGATTTTGGAAGAAAGGTTTAAAGTGTTTAGAAAAGGGGATGTATAAGGTTTTATAAACTTTCAAAAGGGATGTTTTCAATGTTTTCAAAAAGTTTATTATGAATAGTTTCAAAAGGTATGTTTTGTCCTTTGGCCTAGGTTATAAAGTAAAGTAGTTTACTTAGTTTCGAAAGGGGTAGTTTCAATGGTTTCGAAAAGGGTACTTTCAAAAGTTTTGAATGCGTCCATCAACTATTTTGGGTAAAGTATATATAACATAGCAAGATGATTTGAGTAACGCATAAAGTATATTTTCCTTGTTTAAAGTATGATTTAAAGGTTTAAATCAATTTGACAGAAATGTTTTCAAGAAAATTTTTAAGGGTAGATGACCCTAAGTAAAATGACTTAGATATTAGAATATCAAATGGGACTGGTATGGGGTCATGCTCTATACTAGCTAGTAGCGCTTAGCTAATATAAGTCCAAAATTCCAGTGTGTTGGGCTTGGTCATAGGTAAGACTAAAACGATGTTACACATAGAAAGAATCTATAGAGGAGAGATAGGTTATTGGTGAGCCTGCAAAACCATTAGGATCAGTTGACCCTGGGAGAAGTAAGTTAGGGACAGACCGTCCAGAAGAGGAGTATCTAACAGAAGTTAGAGTATTTGTTGATTTTGTCTGGTAAGCCCGAGTCAGCCGAAGATTAGTAATTAGCCAAATAAAACTATAGTGTTTAGACAGATAGCCCATTGATTATCTGATTTGTATGCATACATGATATTGCATTATTGTTTTAACCAGTTTTGGTTGCAAGATTAAGATTTGCAAAAGATGTGTTTTAAAAGGATATTAGTGAGGGGAAACCCGTTCCGCTAAACGACGTAGTCTCACTTAATATTAAATAATCGAGATGTATAATATTATTCACACCAGGCTTTATATCTGACTCGAAGTTTATGTTTTTTCCCTTGAACTCTCAGGTGCTCAAAATTGATTTGAGTAGGCTGAGGGTTGAGGATTTACAGGTTTTCGTAGGTTGACGAATAAAGCTTCCGGAGACGAGCAGGGGGCTGATGGATAGTTATTTAGGAGTTGTTTTCTTTTGTTTTATTTTGTTGTGTTGTATTAAGTCTATTATGATAATACACTGGTCAACCAAAGGGGCATCTTCATATTTCACGCTTATTGTATTTATGTAATAATTATATTTGATCTGAACCTGAGAAACGATATGAGATTATGTAACTGGATATGAAACATGTTTTGTGAAACGTAATCAGAAATGTTGTTTTTGGAATCTGTGATTTTATTTCATATTCATGTGCTTTCGATATTATGGATACCCTTAGCATTACTGTATTTTGTCATTGGAAGTTAATACCATAGATGACTGCATCATCCGTAGCGCTTAGCTTTGGACCTCAAGATAGGGGATGTTACACTATCCCTTTCCCTAGGGGATTGGTGCATATCCTTAATTTTTGTTCCAAATTTGGTAAGATCGTTATTGAGTGACAAGGAAGACTCCATGAGGCTACATTTAAAGTTTTAAGTCATTTGGAATTCTTATGCCCAAGTTACGGGGAAATTACTTCACATATTAAAAGGGATCGGTATAAAAGGAATTGTCCATATTTAGCATTTCACTACATATTGCAATAATGATCAGTCAATAACTCAAAATCTATAGATGTTATTAACATGAAACTTGGAGTAAAAGCTAATTAGAACATGTGGAATACCCCATAGGGATCGCATGGCATTTGGAGCAAGTTAGAGGGATCGGTACCTATTCCTCCATAGGGAATGGCTATAATCAGCCTTCACAACATATTGCAATAAAGACTGATCAATAACTCGAGGTTTACTAATCCAATTAGTATGAAACTTAGAGGATAAGCATAATACAACATGGAGAAGCTCCCCAGGGATCGCATGGCATTTAGAGCAAGTTGGAGAGATCAATACCTATCCCTCTAGAGGGATCGGTAGAAATAAGAATTCGAGCAACACTACTTCACGAAAAATGCGATATCTCACAAACTGTACGTTGGAATTGCATGAAATTTGAGGAATAAGTAGTTAATATCATGGGGCATCCCTTATAGGGATGCAACCCATTTGGATGCACTAGTAGGGATTGGTATCGATATCTATTATGGGCCCCGATGGGCTTGCAATTTTTTAGGTAGCCTCGTCTTTCTCTCCTTAACCTTTTACCAAAGTTTCAGTCTAATCCATACACGTCTTCCCCTTTACATACAATAGGCATTGAGTCAGAAAAGGGATCCTTCTTTCCCTACTCTGTCATTTTTATTTTTTACTTTTGTATTAATGGATCCCAGTTGATCCAAACATTCTTGTAATCATTATCAAGTGGAAGATCAATAAAAATATAAAGTGGACGCAAGCCAAGGTTGTCGAACCACCATAAAAATCTATGTGCTCATTTATGATTTTTTGCTTTGTTTCAATTTCATTCTTCATTTAATCTCTACTGTATTTTATTGGGTGTTGATGCTCATTTTTGGCGTCAACATGTTGGTGCTTCCACTGAGAACTGAATTCTCTGCTTGATTGGTCATCATCTACTTGTGGATTTCCATGTTCACGAGACATATCTAGTTATTTTCCGATAAACTTCCTATTCTACTCAAATTTGAAGAAAATCTAAAGGAAGCTGTTAGCCATGGTTAGAGGAATTAAACCAACTTCGTGCAAAGTTAAAGGGAATGATGGTGCTAGTGTTCTTGTTTCGAATTGTTCATGAGTTCATGTCTATTTGGAAGGGATCAGATTCACTCGTGTATGCATGTTATTGGGATTAGATGTTAAGTTTGCATTAAAGTTAGCAAAGGGCCGATCCCTCTCTCAAGGCCATGATGGTCGATCCCTCTCACAAGGCCATAATCGCCGATCCCTCCCTCAAGGCCATGATGGTCGATCCCTCTCTCAAGGCCAAGGTGGATGATCCCTCTTCAATCTCGTCAATACCGATCCCCCTCCAATCTCATCAATACCGATCCCTCCATACTCCGTATGGTCTATCCCTCCATACTTCATATGTCGATCCCTCAATACTCTGTATGTCGATCCCTCCACATACTTCATATGCCTATCCCTCCATAATTCGTATACTGATCCCTCCAACATATATGTATATCGATCCCTCCATATGAATGATCTTATACTACCGATCCCTATACCAAAAATTATGGATCGGGCATGATCCATTTTTTTAAAAAAATTATGAATTGGGTACGATCCATTTTTTAAAAAGAATAGCTCTAAAAAAATTTCTTGGGTGCTAAGCACCCGTGCCGCAGCGCAGTGCCCCAGTATTCTGGATTCTATACTCAACTTAAAGACAGTACATTATATCCACTTCCTTTACGTCCAGTGATTATGCGGGGCATAGAGGATCAACCAGCAGCTGCTGATTGCAGCCAAGGAATGGACAAGGAATTACTACTCAAACGGTACTCCAAGAGGCAAGCGAACTAAGATGACGTGACATAAACAAGGATCAGTTATCGGGTCAAGCTCCAAGGGTAGATTACGACTGCCCTCAACTTACCAGCTTCCATACACCTGGCTTGGCAGCTATGGTACAACGTCTTGTAACAGAGAGCCAAGACCAGAGTGACAACGATCGAAGCATCGCCCCCATTGAAACCCTTTTATTGAAGCCATTCTATGAGTAGAATATCCAAGGATGCAATGTCACTATCCAAATCATTATAAATGCCATGCAAGCTGCTCAAAGACTTCTTGCATGAATTCAACATCGCCATCACTAAAGTGAGCATTCCCTACGAGGATATCAAACTAATGGCATTGATAGGGGGAACTAACCCCAAGTCAAATTTCGGCGATTGGTTGGCTGAAAAGTCTCCTACGATGTTGGACCACTTGTATTACAAAGTGAATCAATGTTTACGCAAGGAGGATGTGAGACTAACATTAATTGGAAACAATGCAGGCCCAATGACTAGAGGGGTTCAAAACAAAAGAAACGATGATGCCCTAAATGAGGACTTGAATTCTAAGAGACAACCTAGAATCTTAAACTTCGACTCATATACTCCTTTAGATGATTCAATCGAAAACATCTGCTTAGAGACTCACGACTCGGAGCGGTACTGTAAACCATCCTCCTGAGAGTCCATCAAAAAGAAGAATAAATCAAAGAAATGTTGTATATTTCAAAATACATATAGTTCTAACACCAAAGATTGCTGACACCTCCGAGATGTGATCTGAAAAGGAAAGCTTCAACAATATATGCAAGCCTAGCGGAATGGCCGGCAGGGAACATTCGATCGATAAAGGACATTGATTATCAATTGGACCACTTACGGCCGACTTCCAGTTGAGAAGGGCTGGGATGAAGTAGAATAGAAAGCATACAACACTGCTTCACTTATCAATAAGATATATTTCAATTTTAGTTATGTTGTGAACTACGACCAACTCGAACTAAACTATTTCCAAACAATGCAGGTGACCGAGTACTTAGAATTGGGCGCCAACCAACCTCCACAAACCATAATCGGACCTTTGCAGGATCATCAGGATGAGCATGATTCAACTGCTCATCAGCTACCATATGCCCTTGAATTAGGGCCAAGGGCTCGAAATGGAAAAGCTTGACAAGTCAAAATCCACTCATTAACCTCTACACTTGACTTAAAGGTCAAAGAAAGACTTGGAGCAGATGTGGCTTGATCATCTACTCCTCAGATCATACTTGGAGTTCGCCAAAATACATATGCCTGTCTCGAAGCTCTGCGATGCCAGGATCCAACTAAAATGGACATGACTTGATCGTCTACACACTGACTCCTACCCTGGACACAAAGGGCAGTTCGAAAGCTTGACTTAAAGTAGGCATGACTGATTGCCTACTCATCAACCACCGCCATCAATACATGCACATGACTGTAGCTTGAGGTGGATGTGACATGATCATCTAGTCTACAACTCTTTCCGCTGATTTTCTAGGAGGAGTACTAAGAAAATTGAACGAGACCTGACCGTCCAACCCAAGCATGGATGTGATCCGACAATCCATTGCCTACTTCCTTCCTTGACTGGACAAGAGGAGCAATAAGCACCAAGCGGATATGAATCAATCGTCTCACTTGCCAATTCTGTCCTTGATACTAGGGGTAGAATTCCATTTCATGAATGAATGTGATTCGACCGTTCATTCGATAATTCTTACCTCGATTTGGCAGATGGAGTATAAACATAAATTAGGTGGAGACCGACCGCCCACAAAACAACTCTAAGTCCCCAGAGTGTGGACTGAAGTATAAACATAAATCAGGTGGAGACTGAACTCCTATGAAACAACTCTAAGACCCTAGAGTGCGGACTGGAGTATAAACATAAATTGGGTGGAGCCTGACCGCCCACAAAACAACTCTAAGTCCCTAGAGTTCAGACGGAGTACAAACATAAATTGGGTGAAGACCGACCGCCCGCGAAACAACTCTAAGTCCCCAGAGTGCGGACTAGAGTATAAACATAAATTGGGTGGAGACCGATCGCCCGTGAAACAAATCTAAGTCCCTAGAGTGTGGACTGGAGTATAAACATAAATCGAGTCGAGACCAATGCCCACGAAACAACTCTAAGTCCCCAGAGTGCGAATGGAGTATAAACATAAAAACGAGCGTGAACCGATGTAACGCCCCACCTCTATACTCACACTAGCCAAGGACACTACGGGGTAATGCCGTCGACTAACACGAAGAATAAGGCTGCTGAGGAGCGACCATCTATGTAATTTCTTTGTGCGAGTACCGATATGTCAGATAGTATGACATGCATTTCATTTCAAGAGGAAATCTGACATATCAAATACAAACTAAAAGCTACTACACTGTGGCTATGTGGTCTTTGGAAACAAATTTAAAATAAGCATAATACAAATTAGTCACAGATATTCATATCACTAAGGCGGAAACAGATGTGAATTATCACATAGAAGTGACCATAAAAGTAGTGATCATACAAGATCCACTACATCATAAAAGAATAGGTACAAGTGCTAGACAGAAGAATAAGTATACATCAAGGAGTCTCTATCTTGAATGTATAAAAACAAAAAAACTACTGAGCTAAAGTAGTTAGCCAAAGTCAGAAGCTAGTCCCTGCTAAGAAGTCAAGTGGAAGCACCTTAAACACCTCAGTCTGACCCGAGTATTATTTAATAAGAAAAATAATAAATGGATCAGTCTAGCTATAAATATCATATAAGATGAGATAGGATAAGAGATATGAAAAATGTATATGATAACAACGAAAATCATACAATATCTCAAATTTTGTCAAACACCAAAAAGAATGTCATATTCTTTATTTTTGTTCACCAAACCACAAATATTGATAAAGATTATCAATGCAAATCACGAAAATTGGTGAAACACAAATTCTAGAAATCAACAGTTAGAAATCCAGAAAAAACACAAAGGGGGGAGGCCTATCACAAACGGGAGCATGAAAACTCACCAACACGTATATCACAAACGGGACGTTATCCCACGAGTCGTTAACCCATAGAGCCAGCGCAACGACGTAGTACAACGGTACGACCAAGGAACCAGAAACTCAAATAAGCTGGAAAAACAAAGTAGTACAACGGTACGCCCGATGAACCAAACTTCATAAAAAGACCATGTGTCGCTAGCCCATAAAAATGAGACGAAGCTCCATAGAACGGGGTATAGTCCCCCATGCGGACAAAGGGACATCACATATCGCTAATCTAAACCATAAAATGACCATCATTGATCAACAAAAAGTGTAAATTACACTAAGCTAGTAAATAAACGAGTTAGGATTTATGTCCCATAACCACCAGCTTAACTTAAATATTTACGAACAAATTATAGATTTCCACTCGAAAATTGTCACGAGATTTTGATCGAACAAGTCTAAGAATTAACTGACGAAGTAAACGCAAGCGTTTCATACCACTTGTTTTGCTAAGTCGTTTAATTGGATTTCTCATACGAATGAGGTAAAGGTTTGAATATACTAATAGATTGGAAAACAGTTTTAAAAACGAGCTTTGTATTAAAAGTAATATTGAAATCATTTTTGTGAAAGAGTTTGAGTATTTATTACTAGTACAGAAACCTTTGTGTTTTAAAGTGACAAATCATGGAAACGATTGTAAAAACAATCTTTCACCAAAAATCCACATTCGACGACGTGAATTAAAACCATAAAAATCAATATCAAATCCAATCAAATGGATATTCCCAAAAATCCAGAAAAGAAGTAATCAAAGTCGATAATAAGTGACAACAACTAACCGAATTAACAAAAATCGATTAAAACATAAATCTACTCAAATATAGGAAATTTGGCTGAGTTTAACAGCATCAGACGTCAGGTGGTTTTCCCAGACGTCTGAGCCGAAGGTCTGGAATTTTCTTCCAGATCGCCTAGACGTCTGGGAAATAACCTCAGATATCTGAGTTGTAAGTCTGGAATTTTTATTCCGATGATAGTGTTTTTCCAGACGTCTGAGCTAAAGCTCAAGGCAAAATTAATCTAAGCCATTAATGGCCAAATCAACTATGAAGCAATCGAATGAGCGACAATAGCTAGGAATTTATGCCAAGCGACAACTCAGCCCTATAGGCTCTTCAATACATGCCAAACAACAAGTCCAAACTTCCATAGTAGGATTTTCATAGATTTTGACTTCAAAATACCAAAAATTAGAAAATTCACCAAACCAATTCATTTCAAAAGCAAATGAACATAAAATAGATGTTAGGAATTCATAACTAACAACAATGAAAGCTATAGACATAGATGTGAGTTCAAGAACTCACCTTTTAAACTCAAAAACAAGGAATGAGAAGCTCTAAAACAAAGCAAGACCAATTCCTCTTCACTACACCTCTTGAATCTTCAATCTATTATCAAATGCAAAAATTTCCTAAGTTAGGTTATAGGAATTTCTAAAAATTAAAGAGAGATTGAGATGGAGAAGATGAAGAGGATGCTTACCTAAGCTTTTCTTTGATTTTGGAACTTGAATTTGAATTTTCTAAGAATCCAGGGCTTAGGAATTTCGATTTTCCCTCTTTTCCCCCATTTTTCTCTTTAGCTTGAATGTTAGGAAATGAGGAGTAGAATAAATGAAGAGTAGGGGAGTGGAGTGGGAGGTATTTGGTAGAAGGTTTGGGTTTTCTTATTGGGTTAGTGGGCTAGAACACAACCCAAAGCCCAAACAAAATACCAAAATCCTAATCAACTCCAAACATATCAATGTTTACACTCAAACAAGTTGTAAACGTCGTTTTGAACTCAATGGAAGTGGTCTCGAGTCTGAATTCGACTGTTTACAAAAAATCACAGTTCAGACTTTAAATTCAACTGACGATGTATATTTCAAATAAAACATTTAAATATATAATCGTAAAATATGCGGGTTGTTACAGACTCCCCTCCTTAAAGAAATTGCATCCTTGCAATACTTAGAAGAAAATAAAAAGTAACAACCGCACTAAGGCATGTCAACACAAAAGAAAATTTTGAAGTAAGAAGTCCACCTTAAGGAGTACGAGAGAGTAAGTCCAAATGTGTTCGCTCGATGAATTCTCTGGATTGCCAAGAACAATCCTTAGGATTTGAGGATCATAGAGCTTTCACAAGCGGAACATCTTTATTACGAAGGCATTTAACCTCCATAGGAATGATACAAATAGGATGTTGCTCATAAGTCAAATTAGGTGGAACCTCAATTTCTTCAATAACACCGGGCTCAAGAATAGAATCGAAATCTCTAAGGAATTTCCGTAGTTGAGAAACGTGGAACACATTATGAATAGCGGAAAATTGAGCCGGTAATAAAAGGCGATAAGCCACGGAACCAATGCGTTTAGTGATGGGAAATGGGCCAATATATCGAGGTGCTAATTTTCCCGACCGACTGAAATGCACAACACCCTTCATAGGTGAAACACGAATGAATACCAAATCTCCCATAGAAAATTCAAAATTCCTTCTTCGGTTATCGGCATAGGAATTTTTTCTACTTTGAGCTTCTCTCATCCTATGACGAATAAGGTCAATCTTCTTTGTGGAATCACGAATAAAATCTGGACCTAAAACCAGCTTCTCACTGGCTTCAAGCCAACACGAAGGAGATAGGGATGGGCTTCCGTAGAGTGCCTCGAAAGGTGTCATACTAATACTAGATTGAAAGCTATTATTATAAGAAAAATCGATGAGGGAAATATGATCTTCCCAACTTCCACCAAAATCAAGAATACATACACGAAGAAGATCTTCAAGGGTTTGATTCACACGCTCTGTTTATCCACCGACTGAGGATGTTAAGTGGTGCTAAAATTAAGCTTCGTTCCTAAAGCTTTTTGAAGACCTTTCCAAAAACCACTAGTAAATAATGGATCTCGATCGCTAACAATAGAAGTAGGAACTCCATGCAATTTAACAATTTCTTTAACATAGAGTTTGGACAAAAGAGGTACAGCCTGATTAGACTTAACGGAAAAAAAGGGTGGATTTTGTAAGTCTATCTACAATCACCCATAGACTGTCATGACCCGAACGAGAACGGGGAAGACCGTCAATAAAGTCCATGGAGACTTGATCCCACTTCCAAACGGGAATGTCTAAAGGTTGCAATAACCCACCGGGCCTTTGATGCTCGGCCTTTACGAGTTGGAAGTCATGCAACACTTAATAAAGTTAGCAATATCAGATTTCATTCCATCCCAGTAATAAAGTTGTTTCATGTCCGCATACATTTTACTACTACCGGGATGAATGATAAATTTAGAACGATGAGAATCTTCTAAAATGTCTTTATGAAGATCACTGATATTTGGCATAATAAGTCAACCAAATTTTCGAATACCTCCATGAGCATCGATTTCAAAGTCTTTCAAACCATCAACCTTATTTCTATCCCTACAACTTTGGCTAAGAAGAGCCAATTCGGGATCTTCTTTTGAGCTTCAAGAATGCGGTTTAAAAGAGATGGATGAGCCTCAAGGCTACATAAAACAAGAGATGAATATGAATCGGATTCACGATCTCGAATCTCACAAGTGGATAAGTCTCGAGATCATTCCATTCAGATATCATGATGGAAACAACCGCTTGTTGCTTACGACTAAGGGCATCGGCAATATGATTTCCCTTTCTAGGAGTATAAAGAATATCAAGATCATAAGATGCAAGGAATTCGAGCCAACATTGTTGATGCAAATTAAGTACCTTTTGAGAGAACAAATACTTCAAAGATTTATGATCGGTGTAGAGAACAAATTTCTCTCCCAAAAGATAATGACGCCAAATTTTAAGAGCGAAAATAATGGTCGCGAGCTCTAAATCATGAGTGGCATATCTAGTCTCGGTAGGCTTTAATTGCCTAGAAGCATAACCGAAAACACATTCCCTTTACATGAGAATGGCTCCCAAACCAACACGACTAGCATCAGTATAAACAATCAAGTCTTGGTTCCGTTCGGGAATCACAAGAATAGGAGCATCGGAAAGGAGTTCTTTTAATTTTTGAAAAGAAGCTTCGCATTTGTCTGACCAAATTTACTTAACTCCCTTCTTTGTCAAACTAGTAAGAGATACAAAATTTTTAGAAAAGTCTTTTATGAACTGACGGTAATAGCCCGCTAATCCAAGAAAACTACGGATTTCCGTCACCCTCTCTGGTCTCTTCCAATTTTGAATCACCTCGATCTTTGAAGGATCCATGGAAATTCTGGATTCAGAAATAATATGTCCTAAAAATTCCACACAAGATTGCCAAAAGTGGCACTTAGAAAATTTTGCTTTCAATTGATTGCTCCTAAGGGTTTCCAACACAATTCAAAGATGTTTTTCGTGCTCCTCCTTGGTTTTAGAATAAACAAGAATATCATCTATAAATATGAGAACAAATCGATCGAGGAAGTCTTTGAAAACTCGATTCATAAGGTCAACTAAATAAGCTGGAGCATTCGTTAAACCAAATGGCATAACAAGCCATTCATAAGATCCATAACGAGTATGGAACGATGTCAAAGGAACGCTATCCTCCGCAATACGAAGCTGATGAAAATCGGTTGCTAAGTCTAACTGTGAAAAGACTCTAGCACCACTAAGTTGATCGAATAGATCATCAATCCGAGACAAGGGATATTTATTCTTGATGGTAAGATCATTAAGCCTGCAGTAGTCAACGGAAAACCTAAGTGTACCATCGGATTTCTTCACAAAGATAGCTGAAGCTCCCCAAGGAGAGGAACTAGAACGAATAAACTGTTTTATTTCCAATTCAGATAATTGTTTACGCATCTCCTCATTTTCCTTATTGGACGTACAATAAGGACGACGAGTGATAGGTAGAGCTTAGGGATTAGATTAATTCTAAACTCAATCGCTCGCTTAGGGGGTAATCCTAAGACGGGCCCAAATATATTGGGAAATTCACGAACAACGTGAATGAGGGAAATGATTCTTCCTCATCATCATTATAATCATCATATGCTACTGAATTGAAATTTGAATCTTTAAGAACAATAGAAATCTGCTTAACAGATTGAGGATGTCAAATATGGATAGTCCTCTCGAGACAAAAAATCTGGGCTTCACAACGGTTATGCCAATCCATTTCCAAAATCATTCCGAAACCTAGGTAACACATAACATGCAAATCGGCACGGAAAGCATAATCACATAAAATAATCTCGACATCTTTACAAAATAAACCGAGTGTTGCAGATCCACCAACCAGATTCACAATTCTCAGTGAAGTCATCAAGCCCATAACATTTAAAGACAAAGTATCAACAAGTTCCTTTGATATAAAAGAGTGAGATGCACCCATATCAAAGGAACTCGAATAGGATGATCACGAAACATAATAATGCCATCAAGGACAGAATGAGAAATACCTTGACCAAGAGAAGTGTTACTAGGGGCTTGCATAACATTCAGCTTTCCCTCTTTCTTGCTTTGAAGTTTGGGACAGGAAGATATAAGATGACTCGAACTTTTATAATAGCGGCAATAATGGGTTTTTGGACACTTATTTGCATAGTGGTCCTTAGAACCACAATTGTAGCACTCTCCACGATTAGGGGTAGGAGTCTTTGCTACCGAAGTTTCTTGCTTCCCTTTCTTGTTGAGATTAGGTTTGAACTTAATATGCCTCTTCTTGTTGATGTTGAAGTTCTGTTTGTCACCCACAACTTCAATATCACTTTCTTTATCGGCCTCTTTGAGTCGAAGAGCGATATTAGGCTGATCGAAAGAAACTTCTAGTTTCAGAAGTAAATCCTTTTTGAGGTTCTTATTCAAACCATAGATAAACCTTTGATTTTTCTTCAATGGAGTATTAATATACTCGACCCCATATTTAGAGAGGGATTCAAAATATGGGACATAATCTATCACAGAAGATTCACCTTGAACAAGGTCAATAAAGCGTCGAGCTAAAGTTACTTTTTTAGCTTCCGACACAAACTTTAACTCGAACCTTTCCCGAAATTGCTCCTAAGTAAGATCCACTTCAACAATCTCCGAAATCAAAAGCTCATACCAATCTAATGCTCTTTCCTGGAGCATGCTAGAAGCCACTTGGACTCGATGTAGATCCAAAAGATTCATGCAAGAAAAGATACGGTCGCATGTTCTAAGCCAAGCTTGGACTTCTATAATGCTTTCGAAACCCTTGAATGACCTTCCACCCAAATTGGTATAATCACTGCACAAACGTGCAAACCCGGATTTAGGATGAGTAGGCTCGGGAATGGGTCTGGTAGCTTGGGCATTCTTTACAAGATCCAAAAGTTGTTGGGCAGACATGAATACGCCATCCTGAGGAGTAGCAATGGATCGACCGACGCTGGGACGGCCAGGTCTATCCATTTCTCTTCTTTAAAAAAGAAAGAAAGAAGAGGAAAAAGGTTATTCTCAGAATGAATATCAAACAATCTTGATTGATAAAACAAGGCATCATAAAAGAAAAAAGGATAGAACGGTACGAAGACTTGAATTAAATCCTAAGGCACGATCCCTAAGAGAGACTTAGGACAATGATCCTTGTCATAGTATTCTATATTGTTTCGAAGTTTGGCTCTGGTACCAAGCTGTGACGCCCCACCTCTCTCACACTAGCCAAGGACACTACAGGGTAATGCCGTCGACTAGCACGAAGAATAAGGCTGTTGAGGAGCAACCATCTGTGTAATTGTTTTGTGCGCGTACCGATATGTCAGATAGTATGACATGCATTTCATTTCAAGAGGAAATCTGATATATCAAATACAAACTCAAAGCTACTACACAGCGGCTATGTGGTCTTCGAAAACAAATTTAAAATAATCATAACACAAATCAGTCACATATATTTATATCACTAAGGTGGAAACAGTTATGAATATATATCATAGAAGTGAACATTAAAGTAGTGGTCATACAAGATCCACTACATCATAAAAGAATAGGTACAATTGCTTGACAAAAGAATAAGTATACATCAAGGAGTCTCTATCTCGAATGTATAAAAACAAAAAAAACTACTGAACTAAAGTAGTTAGCCAAAAGTCAGAAACTAGTCCCTGCTAAGAGGTCAAGTGGAAGCACCTAAAACACCTCAGTCTGATCCGAGTATTATTTAAGAAGAAAAATAATAAACGAATCGTCTAGCTATAAATATCATATAAGATGAGATATGATAAGAGATATGAAAAATGTATATGATAACAACGAAAATCGTACAATATCTCAAATTTTGTCAAACACCAAAAAGAATGTCATATTCCTTATTTTTGTTCGCTAAACCACAAATATTGATAAAGCTTATCAACGCAAATCACGAAAATTGGTGAAACACAAATTCTAGAAATCAACAGTTAGAAATCCAAAAAAAACACAAAGGGGGAGGCCTATCACAAACAGGAGCATGAAAACTTACCAACACGTATATCATAAACGGGACGTTATCCCACGAGTCGCTAACCCATAGAGTCGGTGCAACGACGTAGTACAACGGTACGCCCGAGGAACCAGAAACTCAAATAAGCTGGAACAACGAAGTAGTACAACGGTACGCCCGATGAACCAAACTTCATAAAAAGACCATGGGTCGCTAGCGCATAAAAATGAGACGAAGCTCCATAGAACGGGGTATAGTCCCCCCACGCGGACAAAGAGACATCGCATATCGCTAATCCAAACCATAAAATAACCATCATTGATAAACAAAAAGTGTAAATTACACTAAGCTAGTAAATAAATGAGTTAGGCTTTATGTCCCATAACCACCAGCTTAACTTAAATATTTATGAATAAATTATAGATTTCCACTCGAAAATTGTCACGATATTTCGATCGAACAAGTCTAAGAATTAACCGATGAAGTAAACGCGAGCGTTTCATACCACTTGTTTTGCTAAGTCGTTTAATTGGATTTCTCATACAAATGAGGTAAAGGTTTGAATATATTAATAGATTGGAAAACGGTTTCAAAAACGAGCTTTGTATTAAAAGTATTGAAATCATTTTTGTGAAAGAGTTTGAGTATTTACTACTAATATAGAAACCTTTGTGTTTTAAAGTGACAAATCATAGAAACGATTGTAAAAACAATCTTTCACCAAAAATCCACATTGGACGACGTGAATTAAACCATAAAAATCAATATCAAATCCAATCAAATGGATGTTCCCAGAAATCCAAAAAAGAAGTCATCAAAGTCGATAATAAGTGATAGCAACTAATCGGATTAACAAAAATCGATTAAAACGGAAATCTACTCAAAAATAGGAAATTTGGCTGAGTTTAACAGCGTCAGACGTCAGGTGGATTTCCTAGACGTCTGAGCTGAAGGTCTCGAATTTTCTTCCAGATCGCCCAGACGGTTGGGAAATAACTTCAGATGTCTGAGCTGTAAGTCTGAAATTTTTATTCGGATGACAACTACAAACTATTTAAACATTATACATTTAGCACTAAAGACAAAAAGAGTTTACTTTTGAAAATATTTACATAAATATAAAAAGATGTAAAAGTATGCTTTGACAAATTTAAAAATAATTAAAGCTTTTATAAAACAACATCATTACCTTACTTCTCATCTCATTAATAAGATGTAATACTTTTACATAGAAAAGGAGCAAAACTATATGATTTAACAACTACAAACCATAAGAAGGTGACACCTCTTTACCTCTTAACACAC
Source organism: Allium fistulosum (assembly GCA_030737815.1). NCBI lineage: Eukaryota > Viridiplantae > Streptophyta > Magnoliopsida > Asparagales > Amaryllidaceae > Allium > Allium fistulosum. The sequence continues at coordinate 43,998,965 of CM060905.1, read as the reverse complement.
TCTTCCATTACCATCATTCCATACATTTATTACAACTCAAATCAAAGGCTAATCAAATGCAAAAGTAAACAAGGTTATTAATGTCATTTACCACCAAAATCTTCACTTATAAATACAACCACAAATCTCTTCATTTCCACTTCACTTTCATTTCATAAAATTTCCAAAAACCTTCTCTACCTCCACCATTTCTCTTCTACCTTCAATCTACCACCTCCACATCACCACACCATCACCTTGCACCATCAAAACCAAGCCTAGCTTCAACCTACCCACCTTCTACACCCTCCTACCCTCGGCTACACACCAAACCCAAGCCAAAACCCATCAAACCCGAGCCCATAATCCACCACCCCCAAGTCGTGCCCTCCTACACCACAAACCAGAGCCCTTAGACCCCCTACCCTCGACCATACCACCTACCCAGGCCCTTACACCCCACTACCAAGGCCGTACCCCCTTCCTAGGCCACATACCCCCTAGCCAAGCCATAAACCCTCCTCTCCATATAAAAAAAGAAAAGAAAATAAAAAAAGAGAAGAAAAGGAAAAAGAAAAGGAAAGGAAAACAAAAGCGGTTCGGAAAAAAAATAAGATAAGGCGAGAATTCAAGACGTTCGGGAAAAGCGCATTAGTCAGAAAGCACGTAGCCTACGAAAAAGATTGACGGAGTGGATATGAAGGTGAGAAATTCTCACCGCTTTTTGAATTATATTAATTATCAAGTTTAATTGTTATGTTAGATAATCACCTTTTGATGATATGGATGTTTGATTGATTGTTTGAGTATGTTGGATAATCCATAGTAATGTTATGACATTTACCGTATTGATTATGTTAATGTTATAGATTCTTTGTATACATGTGATGGTAATTTGGACATCAATTTCTATTAATTAAGTGATCCCTTTGTTTAATAAGACCAATTTTATTGCTATGAGATATTTTGGAAAAATAAGTCTCTTTTTAATTAGAAGCGAAATTAAAGTAAAAATAAAAGTGAATTTGAAATTTGAAGTGAATCGGATTTGAAAAGGATAGTTAATTTGAAATTGAAATTAAGACGAATAGTGAAATTGAAATCGATTTTGAAAAATTGAAGTTTAGTTTGAGATTGAATTAAAGTTTAATTTAAAATTAGATTTGAAATCTAAGTTTTAAATATGTTTAATTTGAAGTTAGAAATGAAATTGAATTGAAATTGGAATTTAAAATTTAATATTAAAATAATATGAATAAAATAATATTATAATATGGTAATAGTGAAAATTCATTTTAAATACTTTAAAAAGTGAAAATATTTATTTAAAATGATTTGTAATGGTTTTATAAGTGATAAAATCCAATTTGAATAAATTATTTCAAATATTGAAAAATAAGTTAAAACTAGGTGCGTCGCGCAACGGTAGTTCGCGATTTCACGCCGAAAAGTTCAAATGAATGTGTAGAGTGGAATATAGCTCGGAATTCTTCGAGATAAGAAAATTCCGGACTAATATATCCATATCTTCTAAACAAAGAAATAAAATCAAAGTTTCATTGAGTATATTTTGAATTAAGTCCAAATCGATTTTCTAGAAAAATCGCGCTAGTGCGGTTAAGTGACCATAATATGAAATCTGTTTAAATAAATGTTTTTAATTATGAAAAAATATGAAATAAATTTGATAAATCTATTTAAATGATTTAAAAGAGATTTGTATTGGAAAATATGAATTTTCAAATGTTTAAAAGTTGTTTGAATCAAAAAAGCTTATATAGCACTCTCCGCAGCACTTTTATGCTGCGAAATGTATAACCTTTTGAATACAAGTTTAAATATAACGATTTCTTCCAGAATCAATTATGAATGTTTTTAAAAAAGAAGATTAAGTGTTTTGAAAGATAAATTGGAATATTTATAAGCAATTTCAAAAGAAAGTTGAAAATCTGAGTAAGCGGAAACGGCTAATACATTTGTTCCGCTTGTGAGATCTGAGAAGATAAAACAAGGTGTTTAACTAAGGTTAAAAATGGAGCAACCAGTGCCCTGAACTTACCTGGCCTATGTTTTCTTTTCTTAGACGAGGGGTGGAATAGATCGAAAGGAAAGCCCGGATGCTCTTAAATAAAAAGGTTCTGTTAAGCTTTCTAAAATAAAAGAAGATTAGTATTATCCAAAATTTAAGCACAATCTTCCAAATGAACAAATTACGACTTGGATTGCATAGAGATAATCTTCTTATACTTGGTATTAAATACGAAGAGGGAACCCGTTCTATTCGTGGAATTTAAAAGGTGATTTCATCGTTATTCCGCCCATAGCACTTGTTGAATACAGAAATTGATGTTGAGTAAAATTAGAATGATTTCTATGATCCTATTTACTCAAAAATATTGCTAAGATTTATTTTAGGGTTTATCGTAAACGATGTCTTAAATAACATTGTTTTTGACCCGCCTAAAAGTTAAGGAATTTGGATCGAGAGTTAAGTAAGGAATTTGAAATATTTTCCAAAACAAAAGAATGAATTACTTTGAAATTACTCTAAGTAAAAAAAAAATGATTTTGAAATCATCCGAAAAGAATTAAAGTGAAAAGAGACTTAATAAATCCTATATACTCATATTCACTTTTTATCGATAATTGGATTTCGAAGGAACCGGGATCGGATTTGGGTGATTCCTATCTGAAAACTACTTCGAACCAATGTATACATTCGAATGTGAAGACTTGTTGAAGATGATGATTATTGAAGATTGTGGATATTCATTAGCATTGAAACTGCTTGTGGAACATGCTCTTGTTGGCCCCCTTTATAGAGTTATTTATAGCAGTGGTCTCCCCGTGACGGAGATTTTTCGGATTGCAAGGACTACTAGTGGTAGTAGGAGAGTGCCTTCGGTTTGTCCTGTTCCTGGACAACTTGTATGGACATTTGTCTGACATTGCATTTTCAAAGATTACGTACATTGGTTTTTACAAACGTACATCAGTGGTAGCAGAGAAGGCAACTTCTCTTAGCCTAACACCCTCCTTGAGACGTACGAGCTCAAGGGTTGTATTTTTGTGGAAGGCAATTAGTAGTTAACGGAAATGACAATGTGGCATTCAAAGTGATATGATTGTAATTAAGGTAATCGCTACCTCAGGCTTCATCAACCGGAAATGATCAAAATAGGGTTAGATGCGATAAGACTATGTGGATTGCTCCCATTAGGTTATGATTATCCTCTTCTAAATATATCTTTACACGCAATGACGTCGTGTATCTGATTATTGTGGTTTGTATGCTTCGAGGGCCCTCGGTTGAAGGTCGGTAACGACTGGAGGATGACATAATCGGTACCATCTAGTTATAGAGGTGGGTCGGTCTTGTGTTGGTAGAGGGAAGATGTTCTGTGCCCTGGGACATCCATCTAGAGGTGTATCCCTTCAGAAGGTAGTCCCTTCACCTGGTCATTTGTATGGAAATCCATTCTCCAATAAGAACCTTCGAACTTGATTGTAAACCTATTATGCTGGAATTTAATCAATGTAACAATTTCGGTTAAGATTAATAAAGTTTATTTGCAAATGTTTTCAAAGAGATGTCATTAGAAATAATATCAAAGGTTTTGATATAAAGGTGTTTTAGTTATCATAAGGTAAAAACCCGTTCGTGCTTATTTGTGGGTGTGGTCTTATGAGATACTCTTTATTTTTAAAGGATTTTATTCAAAGGGTGATATATGACACTGTCATTCATTATTGAGTTTTTCTCATGCTTGTTTATCAAGCCTGATCCGGGTATTTCTAATACTCGGGTCAGATCCGAGTAGTTTTATGTTTAGTCGAAGACGGTTGGAGTTTCCAGAGGAGAGCTGGAGATATTCATCTACGTATGGACATATTCTATTATCCTCTGTACTTAGTTTGTTTTGTTTGATGTTTGTCAGTAATTGTAAGGACAGATATTATAATTGTCCAAGCTGAATTTAGGTTAGACTCTCGTATATGTATTTAAAAGATTTCCACTGTAAAGATATTTGTTCAGTATTATATGTTATTTCATTCGTGTGAGATTCTGTTCTGTCTATTTTTCTTTATTACCCTTCATGTTCCGTATTTTCGTGCAATTTGAGTTGGACATGTGTGGTTTATTGTCGATTCAAATGGTATGGAGAAACGGGTCGTGACATTTGGTATAAAAGCTGAAGGTTAAGCAAGAACCTTAGCTTTGTTATGGGTAAAGTCTCATCAGAGATAGGATTAGTAATATCCTAGGATGAGTAACTCGTTAGAGATATGGTTAGTAACACCCTAGAATGAGTTATGAGAGTATTATATATACGAGTGCGTATTGTTAATTTTATAAAAATGGTTTTTGTTTTAAAAGATGGTAAATGAAATAATTTTACGTTGGGTTTATATTTTAAACATCAAAAGGGGATATTATTATTTTTTGGGTTAGAAATTAAGGATTGTTTGAAATTTTGCTTAGTAAAACTAAAATATGAATATCTTGTGATTAGAATTGCAAAATTTGACTATAAGATATTCCATATAGAATTAATTATTTGAAAGCTAGAAATTAGAACTTTGACTGTATATCCCTAGGCATTCGGCCTTAAGAAATAATGATTTGATAATTGTAAAATAAGTTAATATAAAAAGGACTAAGAACAAATACCTTGTAAATTAAGTTTCACAATTTGACTATAAGGTATTTGATGAAAATATATAGAAAAATAATATTCTTTTCAGGAAAGACCAAACCCACTGAACTTTGCTTCACTTTGTCGGGAATTCGAGTTCCTAAGTCAAAGAAAGTTTTTGGGATCGAAAAAGACTATGGAAGTTAAGGACTGGTTAAGCAAGTGTGATGAGCTCCAGCATAGCATGATGAGCTTCATCCATGGATCATTTAGGGAAATGATAAGCAATGCCCTGAAATTCGAGGATGTTGTTCCACAGCCAACTACTGAAGTACCAACCAAGAAAAAAAGCATAAGAAGAATAAATTTTGCTGTTTCAAATGTGGACAAAGTGGTCACCTCGTAAAAGAGTGTAAATTAGGAGCAAACAACAAGACCTTTAAGAAAACTGCCCCAAGAAATTGTTATTATTGCCACATTATAGGATATATCGCCAGAGACTGTCCAATGCTCAAGGAAGCAGAGCAGTTGAGGCCTTTTGTTACCCTTACTCGTCCACCTACTACAGCAGAAAAAGGAAAAGGGATAATGGAAGCATAAGTTAGTAAGCATGTAGTTGTAAACGCCACCTAAGTATTGTAACCGTATGACTTTTGTAAAACTTTTTGAGTGTACTTCTTAGAAGTCACTTAGTATGAATGTATTTTAGGAATCAATATATATGGACTATCTTTTTGCTCTTTGTCAAATACCAAATTCTGTTATAACTCATTAGAAAAGTTAGAAAGGTTCGATTCCATTTAAAAAGGAATGAAAAGAAAAATGATAATAATTAAGTAAGAAGCACTTAATAAAATGAGATAAAATAAATAAAGTGAGAAAGGATCTTTGATAGGGAATGATAACTGATTTTAAGTTCTTATATAAAATTATAGAAAGCAACCAAAGTTGAAAGACTAGCAATTAGGCAGAGATTTAGGGAAGCCTTGTCTAAATATGGAGACTTCGAAGTTTTGGATACACCGATCATGAGTGATGAGGAGGATATACCAGTAGGGGAGCCCTCAGGGGTAGTGCCAGGATCATTCGACCATCCGATAGATATCTCCAACGATGAGGAGTTGATGGTTATTACAGATGAGGAGGATGTGTTGCCCGTAGGCGTAGATATCGATGCAGGAGCAGAGGCAGATGATGAGGCAGATTATTGGATGTTGGATCCTTTGAGTGGGGACGAGGAGCCTGAGGAAGAAGAACCTATAGAGGAGCCCATGGAAGTACTAGTGGAGATCGAGCCGTTGATCGAGGAACCCATGGCAATAGGGATAGAAGATTCTAGGATCGATGCATGGTTATATGAGGATGATGATTCAGAGAGCGATGACCAGATCATTTGGGAGATGGGTACGCCCATTCAGGAGATAGGATCTCCCGTTCTAGAGATAGCTGAGGATCTTGGTTTGGAGGATATTGAGATGGAGGAGCATGAGCCGTGGATTCCAAGAGGCCAGCAGTGGCAGCCGTTAGGTTGGGACGTAGCCTCAGAGATAGATGATGAGGAACCAATTGAGGATGGGGAAGAAGTAGAGGAACCAGAAGAGATTGACTTGGAGGCACCATCAGAGGATTCATCCGATGAGTAGTGTTTCACACTTAGGGATATTTTGGGATATTTTGGGTTTGTATTATAGCAGCTGTTATTATCTTAAGCAGCGTAGTACGTGCTAAGATATGGGATCTAGTATGATATTTTGGTTGACTGATGTAGATGGTTGACTTATGACTATGTATTTACCTCAAGTGTGTAGTACGCACTCAGGTTGGGACTAGGATCAATGATTATATTTCATGATCAGTATTTAGTAGTAGTATTTTCTTTGACACATATTGTCAACCTTTATAGTTCTGTATCTTTGATTTCATTTCGAGGACGAAATGCTTTTAAGTAGGGGAGAATGTAACGACCAGTAATTTCGCTACTTTGAAAATGAGAGATTTCGTTCGTTTTAAATTCAAAAGGGATTTAAATCTTAAATAAATATGTTATATATAATAAATAAATATTTATTCTTATAATTTATAAATTAAAATTTATAAATTTGGATTTTGGAACAAATCGACAAAAGTTAAGTTTTGTTAAAAATAAAAATGGCTTGAATAAATGGATTTAAATAATTGTTTGATAAGTTAAATCTTATTTAAAACATCTAATAAAGATAATAAAAGTATATTAATATATTTAAAAATATGTTTCGTTTTACAAAAATAACCAAAATTTGTCGCATTTTGTCAGTTTTACATATACTATAAAATTTGAGATTTTGATATTAATTTAATATGGTTTTTAAATATAAAGAGAGATGTTTTTTATTTATTTAAAGAAGGGACAAATTCATTTTAAAGATTGGTCTACATCAATATATACTTTAACAAAAAGGTCAAATCTTGATTGTAAAATTTGCCGACAAAAACACCGTTTTCAACCGAAACAAGTTGTCGACAAATTGTTACAACTTGATACATTTTCTAACTTATAAGTACAAGTTTACAAACTATTTAAACATTATACATTAAGCACTAAAGACAAAAAGAGTTTACTTTTAAAAATATTTACATAAATATAAAAAGATGTAAAAGTATGATTTGACAAATTTAAAAATAATTAAAGCTTTTATAAAACAACATCATTACCTTACTTCTCATCTCATTAATAAGATGTAATACTTTTACATAGAAAAAGAGCAAAACTATATGATTTAACAACTACAAACCATAAGAAGGTGACACCTCTTTACCTCTTAACACACTCTTCCATTACCATCATTCCATACATTTATTACAACTCAAATCAAATGCAAAAGTAAACAAGGTTATTAATGTCATTTACCACCAAAATCTTCACTTATAAATACAACTACAAATCTCTTCATTTCCACTTCACTTTCATTTCATAAAATTTCCAAAACCCTTCTCTACTTCCACTATTTCCCTTCTACCTTCAATCTACCACCTCCACAGCACCACACCATCACCTTTCACCATCAAAACCAAGCCTAGCTTCAACCTACCCACCTTCTACACCCTCCTACCCTCGGCTACACACCAAACCCGAGCCAAAACCCATCAAACCCGAGCCCATACTCCACCACCCCAAACCGTACCCTCCTACACCACAAACCCGAGCCCTTAGACCCCCTACCCTCGGCCATACCACCTACCCAGGCCCTTACACCCCACTACCAAGGCCGTACCCCCTTCCTAGGCCACATACCCCCTAGCCAAGCCATAAACCCTCCTCTCCATATAAAAAAAGGAAAGAAAATAAAAAAAGAGAAGAAAAGGAAAAAGAAAAAGAAAAGAAAACAAAAGCGGTTCGGAAAGAAAATAAGATAAGGCGAGGATTCAAGACGTTCGGGAAAAGCGCATTAGTCGGAAAGCACGTAGCCTACGAAAAGATTGACGGAGTGGATATGAAGGTGAGAAATTCTCACCGCCTTTTGAATTATATTAATTATCAAGTTTAAATGTTATGTTAGATAATCACCATTTGATGATATGGATGTTTGATTGATTGTTTGAGTATGTTGGATAATCCATAGTAATGTTATGACATTTACCGAATTGATTATGTTAATGTTATAGATTGTTTGTATACTTGTGATGATAATTTGGACATCAAATTTCTATCAATTAAGTGATCCCTTTATTTAATAAGACCAATTTTAGTGATATAAGATATTTTGGAAAAATAAGTCTCTTTTCAATTAGAAGTGAAATTAAAGTAAAAATAAAAGTGAATTTGAAATTTGAAGTGAATCGGATTTGAAAAGGATAGTTAATTTGAAATTGAAATTAAGACGAATAGTGAAATTGAAATCGATTTTGAAAAATTAAAGTTTAGTTTGAGATTGAATTGAAGTTTAATTTGAAATTAGATTTGAAATCTATGTTTTAAATATGTTTAATTTAAAGTTAGAATTGAAATTGAATTGAAATTGGAATTTAAATTTAATATTAAAATAATGCGAATAAAATAATTTTATAATATGGTAATAGTGAAAATTCATTTTAAATACTTTAAAAAGTGAAAATATTTATTTAAAATGATTTGTAATGGTTTTATAAGTGATAAAATCCAATTTGAATAAATTATTTCAAATATTGAAAAATAAGTTAAAACTAGATGCATCGCGCAACGGTAGTTCGCGATTTCACGCCGAAAAGTTCAAATAAATGTGTAGAGTGGAATATAGCTCGGAATTCTTTGAGATAAGAAAATTCCAGACTAATATATTCATATCTTCTAAACAAAGAAAGAATATCAAAGTTTCATTGAGTAGATTTTGAATTAAGTCCAAATCAATTTTCTAGAAAAATCGCGCTAGTGCAGTTAAGTGACCATAATATGAAATTGGTTTAAATAAATGTTTTTAATTATGAAAAAATATGATAAATCTATTTAAATGATTTAAAAGAGATTTGTATTGGAAAATATGAATTTTCAAATGTTTAAAAGTTGTTTGAATCAAATAAGCTTATATAGCACTCTCCGTAGCACTTTTATGCTGCGAAATGTATAACCTTTTGAATACAAGTTTAAATATAACGATTTCTTCCAGAATCAATAATGAATGTTTTTGAAAAATAATATTAAGTGTTTTGAAAGATAAATCGGAATATTTATAAGCAATTCCAAAATAAATTTGAAAATCTGAGTATGTAGAAACGACTAGTACATTTGTCCCGCCTGTGAGATCTGAGAAGATAAAACAAGGTGTTTAACTAAGGTTAGAGATGGAGCAACCAGTGCCCTGAACTTACCTGGCCTATGTTTTCTTTTCTTAGGCGAGGGGTGGAACAGATCGAAAGGAAACCCCGGATGCTCTTAAATAAAAAGGTTCTGTTAAGCTTTCCAAAATAAAAGAAGATTAGTATTATCCAAAATTTAAGCACAATCTTCCAAATGAACAAATTACGACTTGGATTGCATAGAGATAATCTTCTTATGCTTGGTATTAAATACGAAGAGGGAACTCGTCCTATTCGTGGAATTTAAAAGGTGATTTCACCGTTATTCCGCCCATAACACTTGTTGAATACAGAAATTGATGTTGAGTAAAATTAGAATGATTTCTATGATCCTATTTACTCAAAATATTGCTAAGATTTATTTTAGGGTTTATCGTAAACGATGTCTTAAATAACATATTTTGACCCGCCTAAAAGTTAAGGAATTTGGATCGAGAGTTAAGTAAGGAAATTTGAAATATTTTCCAAAACAAAAGAATGAATTACTTTGAAATTACTCTAAATAAAAAAAATGATTTCGAAATCATCCGAAAAGAATTAAAGTGAAAAGAGACTTAATATATCCTGTATACTTATATTCACTTTTTATCGATAATTGGATTTCGAAGGAACCAGGATCGGATTTGGGTGATTCCTATCTGAAAACCACTTTGAACCAATGTATACGTTCGAATGTGAAGACTTGTTGAAGATGATAATTATTAAAGACCGTGGATCTTCATTAGCGTTGAAACTGCTTGTTGAACATGCTCTGGTTGGCCCCCTTTATAGAGTTATTTATAGCAGTGGTCTCCTCGTGATGGAGATTTTTCGGATTGTAAGGGCTACTAGCTACTAGTGGTAGTAGGAGAGTGCCTTCGGTTTGTCCTGTTCTTGGACAACTTGTATGGACGTTTGTCTGACATTGCATTTTCAAAGATTACGTACATTGGTTTTTACAAACGTACATCAGTGGTGACAGAGAAGGCAACTTCTCTTAGCCTAACACCCTCCTTGAGACGTACGAGCTCAAGGGTTGTATTTTTGTGGAAGGCAATTAGTAGTAAACGGAAATGACAATGTGGCATTCAAAGTGATATGATTGTAATTAAGGTAATCGCTACCTCAGGCTTCATCAACCGGAAATGATCAAAATAGGGTTAGATGCGATAAGACTATGTGGATTGCTCCCATTAGGTTATGATTATCCTCTTCTAAATATATCTTTACACGCAATGACGTCGTGTATCTGATTATTGTGGTTTGTATGCTTCGAGGGCCCTCGGTTGAAGGTCGGTAACGACTGGAGGATGACATAATCGGTACCATCTAGTTATAGAGGTGGGTCGGTCTTGTGTTGGTAGAGGGAAGATGTTCTGTGCCCTGGGACATCCATCTAGAGGTGTATCCCTTCAGAAGGTAGTCCCTTCACCTGGTCATTTGTATGGAAATCCATTCTCCAATAAGAACCTTCGAACTTGATTGTAAACCTATTATGCTGGAATTTAATCAATGTAACAATTTCGGTTAAGATTAATAAAGTTTATTTGCAAATGTTTTCAAAGAGATGTCATTAGAAATAATATCAAAGGTTTTGATATAAAGGTGTTTTAGTTATCATAGGGTAAAAACTCATCCGTGTTTATTTGTGGGCGTGGTCTTATGAGATACTCTTTATTTTTAAAGGATTTTCAAAGGCTGATATATGACACTGTCATTCATTATTGAGTTTTTCTCATGCTGGTTTATCAAGCCTGATCTGGGTATTTTCAATACTCAAGTCGGATCCGAGTAGTTTCAGGTTTAGTCGAAGACGGTTGGAGTTTCCAAAGGAGAGCTGGAGATATTCATCTACGTATGGACATATTCTATTATCCGCTGTACTTAGTTTGTTTTGTTTGATGTTTGTCACCAATTGTAAGGACAGATGTTATAACTGTCCAAGCTGAATTTAGGTTAGACTCTGATATATGTAATTAAAAGATTTCCGCTGTAAAGATATTCGTTCAATATTATATGTTGTTACATTCGTGTGAGATTCTGTTTTGTCTATTTTTCTTTATTACCCTTCATGTTCCGTATTTTCGTGCAATTTGAGTTGGACATGTGTGGTTTATTGTTGATTTAAAGGGTACGGAGAAACAGGTCGTGACAAAAAGTTTTCATGAATCGCTATGAGAATCGAATTATGTAAAGCCATGAAGCTATTGAAAAATGCTTCTAGATATGTAACATGTACTATGCAATGTATATTGAAAATTTGATGTAACAATGATAATGATAATAATAATAAGCTCAAATAGAAGAAAATTCATAAAAATGTCATGACAAAGACCTTCAATACTACTGTAAATATTTCACATGTGAGCAAAGAGATATATGGTTAGAAGACATGATCTTATAGAAAATTGCAACAAAAACCAACCTATCATCCATAAATGTGCGAATCATTAGAAAAAAAATAAGGTAAAAGACTTTGATTTAACAAAATTACATGAAACTAATTTAACTCCAATGCATTTGAAACTGCAACTTGATGCATTTGGAACTGATCTTACATAGCATGTAGCAACATGAAGCTCTTCTTTCCTTGGCTGTTATTGTATTAGCTGCTCATGCTCATTTACATAATTTTTTGACGCCATGTATTGATGATTGCAATAGACCTTTCCAACAATGCCCTTGCTTTAAGCATACAAATTTTGTTCTATCGCATCCTTCTTAACATGGCCTACATGAAATGATGTTGTTTTTGCTAAGAAAGGACAATGCTACTTTTGATTGGCAATCGTAGTGAACAAATTGAAGCTCGGATTTAAATCACAACACATTTTATACACTAATTATATAGAAAAGGGTAATATGAATCATAATATAAATTCTCAACAAATAACACACACTATATGTAAAAAGTAGAACTTGAGATTGACTATCAGCAATAGTGTAAAATTTACATATTCTGAATTCCTGCTCAAAATGGTACTTTAAACGTGCCATTTCCAATTATTATTATCATAAGAGATTTCAGAACATGATAAGTATAAGTAAATTTATCAAACTTGAATTCTTTATCTGCAACATTTCTACATGGTATGACCACATTAAAGGGGAAGATGGATTTTACTGTTACATGATATAATGATTAAAAAAATGCATAGTTTCATCTCTCGAGGAAGGAGGCTCTAATACGTAATCTTCGACTTGAGCAATCATATTAAGATACAGTTCCTATTGCAAACACAACAAGTAGGAAAAAATGAAACCGATCTCTTAGGATAGTGTGTATATGTGTCTTTATATAAAAACACACACACGATAGTGAAATGATGGGCTTATAGCATAATCCCCAGTCGCTACAGCAAGTCCCTTGATGAAGACATTGCAAGACTTGGATTTTTGTTCACGGTTAATCATCATACACAACGGTAAAAAAATATACATCGACAGATCCAAAATTTTAAAGAGTAATTAAAACGCATTCTTGCACCTGCAACGCTACAATCAAATTTAATAAATTAAACTTTTTCTCGAATTGCTAATAGAATTGGTCAAACACGAAGTTTCCTAGTTGCAATTATAGCGTGCGTTGTTGTTTTCGACTACATGACCTTTTGACCTTGAACCAATTTGTTATTTGCGTTGTAATTCAAGAAGAATTGGGAAAAGACGAAAATGGTTAAAGACGCGGGTGGCTATGAAGCTGTCAACAAAACCTACACGTAAGAGAATGACAAGAATACCCTTCTTCTAGCACCTTCCATGCAAGTTTTGTGTTGTGGGCATTTTTGTAAATTCCAAAGCTTCAAATAGAGGTATCCCTATTATATATATATATATATATATATATATATATATATATAGATAAATATTTTTAAAACATGAATTTTTGAAAATAACAATAATATAATTTTCTTCATAATCTTTTATATTTAATTAATATTTATAAATTAGTTAAATTTCAAACGTAACTCGTAAATTATTAAAATGGAAAAAATATAAGGCCCCGTTTGGTTTCGTTTTGAGTTTTGAGTTTTGTGTTTTCAACATACACTACAAAATACAAACAAATGTGGGAAACCTTTTACAATTCTTAGCCATCGCGACGATGGACGGAAAATAGAGGAGATAAATTGTGTTCCATCCTTTTGTTATGTCTCAAAACACGAAAAATCAAATAAACTTGTTTTTTGTTTTCTATGTTAGTTCCATTTTTCAAAATTGTGTGTTTTCTACAATCCATAATAAATGCGCACTTTTGTTTAGACGAAAACACAAAACTAAAAATAGCAAACCAAACGGGCCCTAATACTTTAGAACTAATTAGTAGCAATTTAAATCATTTTGAATGGTTAGAATTGGGAAATAGTGATCTATACAATTAGTTTGAACGAGCGAAACTAGGCTTCAATCCAGCAACCCAACCCAATTACCTTGGATCTTACCCTAATTTATTTTACTTCCCCTGTCAGCCCAAACCATTTACGCAGTACAATTTTAACCCAGAACCGTATCAACACAAAACCTATTCCTTCTTCCGTCCTATTTTCTTTTCTCATCGCTGCTATCAAATCTTCCTCGTTCCATTTTGGTTTTCCATCTAGTTTCATTAAATCCGACTGAGCATGAAGAATGGAAGCATCTTAACTACCATCTTAACTTCGTAAACTAATCAATTTTACATCAAACTCTAGATTTCAAATTTGTTGATTGTGGTGGTTGTGTCAGTGTTACTATTAATTTCAGGTGTGATTCTTTCATCTATACACTTGAACTTGGATTTGGTCAACTTATTTAGAAGAATCTTACTTGATTTATTATTTCAGGTTCGATTCTTCTCATTTCGGTCTTGTGGTTGCTCTTTGGATCAAGTAGTGAAGATTTCGATCTCCTGTTAAGGCAATTCAGTCGTCTTTTTGGATATTTATTGGTAACCTTTGATTATGTTAAATTACTGGAAACTAAAAACTGGAAACTAATTATGCAGACGTAGAGAGAATAATATAAAGATCTTAACTGTTTTGGAAGTTTGAACATGTATGAATTTGATTGTGAAGTGTTATTTCATAAAATTATTCTTGAAAATTGTTATTTTTCCGCTCACTGTTGGATTTTATAACCTCTGTTTGTTATATTTTACCTCTGTTTGTTATGTATATCTTTGCTGTCCGAACAAACATATCCAGCTTAGATTAGATAAATATACAAAGGTCTTAAGTTCACCTGTGCTTTATGATTAACTAGTTTAAACCCATCCTTTGCACACGGATTGTTTGAAAAAATATTATAAATTGTGTAGTCTAACATATAATTTTATGTCTTAATATTTACTCGGCTGTCGAAATGGAAATGTAGCATAAAAGTTCGATAAATTTGTATATATTATGCTATTTGAATAAACAATTTCTCGATAGTTACCTTAAATTTGTTTTGCAACTCCATAACATTCCTCGTATAAAAGTTACTATAACTCGTATATTAAAGTAAATGATAGCACAATGCAGTTGTTGACTCATTCAAGCTAATGGTTACTTTGATATAAAAAATATGTATCATCGGTAATATAACTAAATATTTGTGCAAATAAATCATTGTGATTTGAAAAATTGAGAAGTTGTTTAATGCACAGTACCATTTTGTGGAATAAGATAAGAAGTGAACTCAATCAAGATGATGTTTAAAAATGGCACTCTTCCTTGCGCTAAGAACAAAACTTGCCTCCTAATTTTGACTTGGAAATTGGGATAACAATACCTCAGCTAAGTTTTTTGTGCTTCTGTTTCCATTTTTTTCCTGAGAAAATAATAATAATAACATAAACTAAAATTTAGTCCAGAGAACGTTATTCATTAATTGCTGCACGTATACACAAAGACCACATCATGTAGAAGTCTTATCTTACTACTGACCGCAGAAGGTTCATAGCGGGAGTTAGCATATTTCCACTGTAAAAACAGTAATGTAAAAAAGCTAAAATGGCACCTTAATCCTACTTTTTGGCCAGAAGATCCAGCAAAGTTCTCTTAAAACGTCCACCATTTTTCACAAGCAGATTCTTGTTCAGCTCCCTATCAAAAAAGTTCATTTTACAAAACTCAGAAAGAAGTAGATCCCACTGACCGAACCTACAATGTGATTCAAATTATTCCCTAAAGATGTAAATAACAAAGAGTAAATATGCAGTAAGAGGACGTGACATGTAAACGCTTATATTTAATTACCAAGTAAGCTACGTCTAATAAGTATCATTGCATGAACGTCAACCATCTAACAAATCATGTTTACTTGTAAACAAAGGATAAGGTGTAAGAACAATTGAACACTAAAAATAGAACTTGACTTTCAGTGTTAATAAGATAGTATATCTGTCAGATTAATATAGATGCAATATTTCTATAACTAAAAATAGAATAACATTTAAATACAGTTAAATTCAGGAGTAATTATTTGTCACAATGTCACATACTCTGCCGAGTATACAAATTATAGAATTTCATAGCAATGATCTGAATAGATTGTAAAATACTAATAATCAAATAATGATCCAAACAATCATAGCAGAAACCATTATCATGTTCTTAATTATTTGCTGCTACACATTGTACACCAATGCATGTTAAGTACACGCAAATTAGAAGACCGGCCTCCTTATGGACTAATTACTGCAGTTCATACATCAAGTCAAGTTGAATAAACCTTGCAACTTCTAAGGCCCCTGTATGGATCATAAGCTTTGGTCATGTAGCTATTTTAGTCACCTTTATCTACATCAGTGAAGTTTCAACATAGTTGGAGGCTACAAACAGAGGCTTGTAAAGCTCACTATGTGCTAGCTTATTGATAGATGCTAACAAGATTTCCTTTTATCCTATAATTTTTAAAAAATAGTGCACCTTTAACTCAATTTTATTATTATATGCTTGAGTAAGGTGAATCTTTTCAAATTGGGACAAGACGAATTATTTCATACACAGGCTAAAAGTATTGAATCCCCTAATATTTTTGTGCTGCATTCCTATATAAATTGTAAGGGAGGAAACTAGGAAAGAAATAAGCATTTGAGGAACAAAACATATTTTCTTTATTTTTAAAAATCGTACATTGGAAAAGCCGAACATATTTTCTTTATTTAGTCATTCAGTTGCTAATTAAAACTTCTTTATCATGAATGCCTTATATACAACTATGCCAATATGGAAACTTGAATGAAATCATGCAAGTCTGGAAAGGAAGTATATAGTCTGCAATAATATGCCAACTATGACATCATATTAGAGAGTAAGCGAGTTATGATTTATAGACATACTATATTTTGAAAACTAGCATAATTATTACTGTGTGTGTGGCAATTGTAAAATTTCAAAATTTTGGAAATTGGCATAATTAAACTTCTTTTATTTTAATTGACTTTTTAATCAGTAGAAGGAAGTAATAATGCTGTAAAATCAGTTACTACCATATTTTTATTACTATAGTTATTACTAATTGAAATATATTTTTATTTATTTGAGCAAAAATGACAGTGATAGTCCACAGACAGTGCATATTAGAAATAATAGTAATATAGAGTAAAAATTAATACACGTCGAAATAGTACTGACAAGAGTTACAAACATGGTATGAAACCATGAATCGGACCACGAATCAAAGCTTCTTTAGTATGAATATCTTGTATTGAGAATATATATTTAGTAAGGAAGCACAATTTGATGAAGTATTGCGAATATGTATTTAGCAAGGAAGCGCAGTTTGATGAAGAAAAGAGGTACAGAGATGATATGAACCATGAATCATACTTTATGCAAAACCAGATATTCATTAAAGCTTCTTTATTATGAGTATATTATATTGAAAATATGTGTACTATATTAAATCAGTAATTAGTGCATGACAAAATAATTTGCTGTGAAACATGTAATAATTTAACAGTAACTGTCAGCTATAACCAAATGATATTAAAACCAAATGATATTAAACAAAAGCTCAACAAATATTCATTGTTCTACATAAGAACAATAATGTTAAAAAAAAAACTATAAATGTAATTATCTTTATTAATAGTCGGCTTGAAAGCGCAATCTTTTGGTCCGACTGCGAAGTTCCAAATTGCCCTTTATACACATTCTCAAGGTTTTAAATATCGGATTTCGGTCACGTTTTGTCTTGGAATTTTAGATCTCTGACGAGATGAGTACATATCGGGTGTACATCTCGGATTGACATCTCGGATCTTATAATGCATCTCGGGAATATCTCGGATGTACTTATGTGTCTAAAATTGATGCCTCAATATTTTTAACTGCTATAACTTTTTTAGTAAAAATAAAAATGGTAACATACTTGATTTACATGGAAAAAAGAATTTTTTTAGGAGAGTAGTAGCTTGATTAGCTTAATTGATTTGGTAATGATTGAATAATATCCTTTTGTTAGAACATAATAAAGAAGTGAAACCTTTTGTTATGACTCATTAAGATAAACAGTAAAGAATATGTTTAAGAAGTTGTAAATTATAATTGGATTGCGTAGTTTCTTTTGAATCAATATGAAAATAAAAAATATTATGCAAAATAAGAAAAATGTATAATTTTGGGTGAGATTTCGAATTGAGATTTTGATCCATATTTCGGGTGAGATTTGAATATCTCGGACGAGATGAGTGTCTATGGAGATATGAAAGATATTTGATGTATCGTCTCGTTTAAGTGTGAAAATGAGATCTTGAAGGAGATCTCGTACGATATATAGGAGATCTAAAACCATGCACATTCTTTAAAAGATTGTCCTATTAATTGATTTTAAAAAATAGCATTTACGTATATGTTTCTAAACTCAGTGCATTTATTAATTGATCCTAAAAATAAACATCTGCGTACATGTTCCTAAACTTAGTACATATATTAATTGATCCTAAAAAATAGCATTTGCATATCTGTTCCTAAACTCACTGCATCTATTAATTGATCCTAAAAAATAGCATCTGCATACCTATTACTAAACTTGATGCATATAACACCGCACTAAACCTGTAATATTATTATCAATTGTATACTATGGTAGATAGCATTAAGGAACTCAACTTATTATTATATGTTAGCTTAAAAACATGTTGAAATAGAAAGTAAATAAACTATTATTATAATTTTTTGTTTCTGAGTTTAAGTAAAAACATGATATTTGTCAATCACCGCTCATAGCTGCTGGCCACCATTGCTTTCACACGTCATAACTTTCAGGTTTGCTTTTATTCAATTCTGTTTATATTTCATTTTTCGTTTACTTTTTTCTTCTTTCTATTTTATTAAACCAAGATGACAGCTTTAGCACGGTAGAGTACAAACTAAGATATTTACGCACCTCCATTGTTTTTTGTATTGTCTCATACCTCTGAATCATATTATGCACACAGTTTGTTTTGAATTATATGTAGTGAACATAAATTATATAGTATAGATAGTTATGATGGTTATATTATGTTTTGGTTGATATTGGACAAGATTCTATAAGTAGCTCTTTAGAAATGTATTGAAGTAGAAGTCCTCAATTTGAAAGTATTATTTTGGAAAAAAAGTTAAAGGGTCAAGTAACAAATCTATTATTACGAATAACGCAATAAAAATATATTTGAAGAAAAGATATGGAATATCCAAATGTGAAAAAAAAATCATACTTCATTGTCATAGCTAAAGTGATGAAATATTCAATCAAAAAGTAATTTAGGCACAGAAATTGGTAACGAAAACAGCTAGAAGCATGGTTTATCATTTATGTGTCTACATAATATAATGAGATAGTATCTAAATAAAAACGTGTACTACAAGGAAATACTGCACATTTTGATGTTTTGAAGCTTTAAAAGAGAAATATATATATGTATATATATAATATTTAAATTACAGATGAAATCATACTAACATGAATTTAACAACTGATTTATAGACGCCGATAGGTATTTTATAAAGAAAACAAAATTTATAGGAAGGAAAAAAACTGTAATGCTCCTGCATTATGCCTTCTCTTTCGGGGACCTACTATTTTTGATTGGATACCTAACGTTAAATAAATCGAGTTTACAAACGTTAAACCATATTCATATTATTATATTACATACTTGAATCTGAAAATTGCAGTTAACTACTTTTATATGTTTATCATTATAATACATACTTATAATTTTCATACTATCATGTAGATATTATACTTATTTGTTTATAATAACAATTGTATATTATAATATATATAATATAATTAAATCTGCTCTCAAATTAAAATGTCCATGTCGTTTGTACTATTTAAATGCGCGCACAGATCGCGTGCTATTAGCACTTAAATATGATAGTTTTGGTGTAGCACTTTTCTAGTATCAATGCCAACTTGTAAAAATGTCTCTCTATAGATATTAACAAATGTTAATATCACTTAAAAATAGAACCTAGCAATAATACTTTTTGCAGATTCATAACCCTCATTTACATATATTACCAAATTTAATATCACTTAAAAATATGATCTAAAACTTTCAATACATTTTCGCTCTTTATTAATCGATAACGGAAACAAAAATTCAAACTAACAAAAAACTAAACGATGTAAACGCAAAAACATAGCCAAATGTTTATGAAAATCATTTCTCTTAAATATGTTAAGCACATATAATTTGTAAAAAAATCAATTTACCCACGAAGCGTGTGCTATTGTCACGCGCGAAGTGCGTGTGGCAACACTCGTTAGGGATAATGTCATTAAGAGAAATACACATCTATAGTTGCCAGTACAATGTATGTCATTCATGAACCAAAAGATTAGGCCCCGTTTGGATTATTGTTTTGTGTTTTGTGTTTTCGTCTAAACAAAAATGCGCACGTCGTGTGTATTGTTAGAAAACAAACAATTTTGAAAAATGAAATTAAAATGTAAAATAGAAAACAAGTTTATTTTATTTTTCGTATTTTGAAAGATAACAAAAGCACGGAAAACAATCCAACTCTTCTGTTATCCGTTGGTCGTGGAAATGACTAAGAATTATAAATCTTCTTCTCATGTTTTCTAGTATTTCGTAGTGAAAGTTGAAAACACAAAACCCAAAATCCAAAATGAAACCAAACGGGGCCTTAGGTTTTACTCGATTTCTGATAATAATTGCATATGATCCAGTTTACCTTGCATTACCAGATGTACGGTCCATAGCTTTTAATCAATTTACTGCTATAACTACTATGGAAAACTTGAATCACCGTAGAAATACAATATATATTAGGTAGATTGATGAACATGGTAACTGATTTATATGATCAATATTCAAACCTATTACAACGATAACGGTGGATAAGCGTAAAGATAAATGGTAAATCACTTTTAAAACCATATGATAAATATTTTTAGAGAAAACTACCATATACTAAAACTAAAAAAAAAAAGATTAAGCAAGATATATGACAAACATCAACTATAATCTACAAATACTTCCCAAAAAAAATGAAAAGTGTGATACTTGCACTAGACCAACGTGCAAACACAAACTGATTTATAAATGTTTTGGCTTTCAAATGTTCTACTTCTTCAACAGACAATAACCATAATTCCATCCTGAAGGGAAAGAACCCACGATTAAACTTTAATATTATAAAGCAAAAATCAAAACAAAAAACCCCTAGTTTCCAAGGCATAGAAATAAAATATATTCCTTAGAATTTAAATAATTGGAAGCATGGAAGGGAAAATGAAAACGGATGAAAAATCTTATACAGGTGAACCCAGAAAAGAAGAAGGATGAGTAACAAAAGAATGAGAAAATTGACAGTGATTTCAATTGAAACTGTAATTTTGAAAGCATGGAAACAAAATAGAGTAAAGAAAATGAGAACAAATTACCCATTGAAACTTGCTATATACGACAGCGTGTGATAACAGTAGATGGACTTCAGTCCCATCTTCAAGCCAAAGAGGGCTAGGGTTTTTATATGGTTTAAAGAAGAGAACACCCTTTAATTTACAGAAGCGAAAGCAAGCATTTGATTGGAAGATGAGGTCTCAATTAGCTTGCTGAAAAATTAAGATTAACAATAACATGTTAAACCTAACGTAGTTTTTGAAGATTCTAGAAAAGGCGAGAGAAGGGAAAGAATACGATGTAAAGGAATTCAGAAATTAATTCTCAAAATTATACCAAAAAGGATACGAAGGGTCAATGATCCAGCTTTTATTAATATATAATATATGGTTACAATAATTCGATTAGATTAATTTATGTAGTATGATTATTTCCTTTTAAATTTTCTTATACAGGATTCCTCTTCATTTTTAAAGATGTCTCTGCTTTCAGTTTAATTATTTTTGACATGCAAACCTTTATAATATTTATATTTATATTTAATAATAACTTTATTCATGAGTATTGCTTTTTGTAAATATAAAATATTCTCATCTAAGTATCTAAGTATAAAGAATAATTTCAAATGTATGTATAGATATCAAGCTCTTTCGAAAATTAATGATGGTTCATCTTCTGAGAAAGCATAACCTTCCAAGGCTTCATCTTATTTTGCTGAACTTCTAAAAGAAAATATCATAATGTGATTTTTTTCCAACATATAAGTACACTTTTCAAAATATGCATCATTGAGCATCACATAGGCCGAGTAATTTGTACAGTATGATTAGTTTCTTTTTAAATTATATAGCATGAGTTGTGATGACATTGATTTCAAAATTCAGTTATACAGTGTATTTTTTGTTCAGGACTCTTCATTTTCAGTTTCTCGCCGCTTTTTAGTTTAATTTATTTTGCATTGAGGCCTCTGTAGTAGTTACTGGTTACTTTATTCGTAAACACTGCTTTATGCAAAGGTGAAATGTTCTTAGCTAAACGTAAAGAATATCTGAAATGTATGTATAAACTTTAAGCTCTTTCAAAAATTCATGATATTTCATTTATCGTTTGAGAAAGCATGACTCTCTATGCCCTTAGTTTATGTTGCTAAAGTCCTAAAAGAAATTACCATAATTTTTTTTCTTCTTCTTCTTCCTACATTCAAGTACATATACACCAAGTATTTGCCCTGATTTGGCCATGGGCACCGCGATCGGTGGTTGACTGCCGGCCGCGGTGCCCATAGCCGAATGGTTCAGGCTTTTAATGTCACTTTAAGCCTTAACCCTTCCTGTCAATCATCTTCCCCCTAAAGCTTTGGGCTTGCGATAGAAGGGAAATAACTCAGAAATTGGAAGAGGTAAAAAATCCGAAAATAGAAAAGAAAAATAAATCAACTGGCCTCTGAATCCTGGATTTTTCAATTCAGGTTGCTGCTGCTGCATATTTCTATTCCTCCTATCTTCTTCTACTACTACTACCATTGCTAAATCAAGGTCGTAGGTTGCGATCCAATTTAACTCTTGGATGAAGGCTACGATTCCTTCCAAATCGCATTTTGGAACGTACGATCTGGCGATTTGTGCAATCACTGCTCTTAGTAGGATTGAGGTTGATATACAACTGGAGCTGTGGAGACAGATTTTAGAATCAAAGGGATTTAGGCTTAGCAGAACTAAAACAGAGTATATGAAATGCGGGTTCAGCGGTGTCAGGTCGGAGGATGGAGATGTCACTCTGGCCGGACAAATAGTTTCCAAAAAGGAATCATTTCAATATCTAGGATCAATGTTGCAGTATGATGGTGAGATTGATGAAGATGTTAGTTTTAGAATTCGAGCGGGATGGGTGAAATGGCGACAAACGTCTGGGATTCTGTGGGACAGGAAGGTCCCACAAAAGCTTAAAGGAAAGTCCTACAAAACGGCAATCAGGCCTGCGATGTTGTATGGTGCAGAATTTTGGCATATTAAAAGCTAACACGTCCAAAAGATAAGCGTAGAAGAGATGCATATGCTGCGATGGAGCTGCAGTCATACAAGAAGACACCGAATTAGAAATGATGATATACGTGATAAACTTGGAGTAGCACCAATTGAGGAGAAACTAATTCAACATCGCTTAAGATGGTTTGGACATCTTCAACGAAGGCCGCCTGATGCACCTGTGCGTGTTGAAATTATAGGCCGCGTTGAATGCTCAAAGAGAGGTAGAGGTCGACCAAGGTTGACATGGAAGGAAGTAGTAAAAAAAGATTTGAAGGATTGGAGTGTATCCGAAGAGCTGGTGATGGATCGGAGCGAGTGGAAGTTAGCGATTCACGTATCAGAACCATGAGCGTTGAGTTTTATAAGTTTTAGATTATATGACTAGGGAACTTGAACCTAAGACGTAGGTTTAGTCTTTGACCAATATTACTATTAGTATCATTATCGCTATTAGAGTATTATTATTATCATTCCTCTTATATATATACATGTATATTTTTATTTTATTTTATTTTATTTTACTTGGTTATTATTGTTAATCTACTTATTTGATATGATTTTATTATTGTTTTTGTTATTATTATAACTTTTAAATTGATTTTTTTTCATTTAGTTTTGGGTTCCATCTCTAGCCGACCCAACTTGTTTGGGAATAATAGCTTAGTTGTTGTTGTTATATGATATGTTTGATGCTATACATATACTTACACACATGAAAGGCTACACATGTTCATCAAAGCATATATTTGTTTTCCACATCATTCAGTCCCCTCTGTCTCAATACAAAAGAATGTACAAGTAATAACGTGATTAGTTTATACAGCATGTACATTTCAGTTTGATATCAAACTACTGGTATTGCTATAATTGTTATCTTAAATTTATATTAAACTACTGGTATTGCTATAATCATTGTTTTAAATCTCCTATATCCTATATCTCGCCCGAGATCTTCTTTGAGATTTCCTTTTCACACTTAAACGAAACGAGACATCAAATCTCCTTCATATCTCCCTGACACTCATCTCGTCCGAGATATGGATCAAAATCTCAATTCAAGATCTCAGTCGAAATATTATTTTTCTGCTTTTATATAATATTTTTTTGATTTTCATATAGATTCAAAAAGAAACTACTCAATCTAATTACTATTTGCCAACTCTTTAAACATATTTTTTATTTTTTATCTTCAAGTGTCACAACAAAAGACTTCATTTTTTTATGTTTAAATAAGAGGATATTGTTCAATCATTGTCGAATAATTTAAGCTAATAAAGCTCCACCCTTTCTTCAAAACAATAATTTCAAATAAAAATTCAATGAAAATCAGATATGTTACAATTTTTATTTTTTACCCTAAAAAACATATTTAAATAAATTATTAAAACATCAATGGTAGACACATAAGTTACTCTGAGATATTTTTGAGATGCACTTTAAGATCCGAGATGTCAATCTGAGACACACACCCGAGATACACTCTTCTCGCCCAAGATCTCCTCTTATACGAGATAGCTTGTGTGAAAATGCCAAGACGAAACGTGATCGAAATCCGAGATTTAAAACCTTGGCTATAATCGTAA
Organism: Allium fistulosum; assembly: GCA_030737815.1. Lineage (NCBI taxonomy): Eukaryota > Viridiplantae > Streptophyta > Magnoliopsida > Asparagales > Amaryllidaceae > Allium > Allium fistulosum. The sequence continues at coordinate 43,974,124 of CM060905.1, read as the reverse complement.
AACTACCAGAAAAAAATATCAATAGTTTATTTTTTCTTCACTTGGATTTTGTGATGTATTTGCATATATGATATAATCGGTTATTCATTTACATCTTCAAAATAAAGAAGTTTCATGCTAGAATTGAGTAGGTACACCCATTTATACCACAAACTAGTAACATGTTATTGATTTGTAAGAATTCATAAAAATGTATGTTATTATACAAACTAAGTCAGTCACGTCGTTAGACAAAGATGCATGTTTATATTAATTTTTTAGATGCCAATATTTTAAAGGCAGTTTATAATAAAACATAGTCGATAATGATTGTAAAATGAAAAAAGTTCATTTTACTTTTTCAAAATGCACAACTTTATTTTGGAAATCAAATCAATAGAGACAATATTTTATTTGGTATAAAAAAATGATAACTTGAATCTATCATCCATCATTTAATGCTTGGAAGAGGGGGTCAATGAATCTTCTTGTTAAAGTTCATGATCCCATTTGTAAGGAAATACCATTTAGTTGACATGTAGCTATTTGTAAAACCTTAGTTATGCATGCATTTGGTATTTCGGTCGGGTTCCTTCATTGTTTCAAAAGATCTGGTAAATATTACTGTTGAGAAAAATTTGCCTATTTTTTCAGCTACATCCTAACCATCCAAAAAAAGAAGGTTGAAAATTTTGGTTTTTGAAACCTTATGACCTTAAAATCTTGTTCTCTGTGGAATATGTTAATTTTATGTGTTGGGACAAAAATATCTATAAATATGAAGGTGGAAAATAAAGAGAGTAGTTGATTCATCATGGGAAACAGTTTAACACTCAGATTAGTTGATAAGTCAGTACGAGAATCGTGGTTTTTTTTTGTGATCTGAAATATCGACTGCAAGTGAAGATTTAGCAAAGTGTAAAGATCAAATACAAATGAATTGCTTGGTAAAATAACTGTGATGTGAAACTATGCATGGACTCAAGTGAAACAAGATGTTTGTCTCTTGTGGCCCATAACATGGTGAAAAGTTTGCAAATGCAATAGAGATCAAAACGGGGCCTGAAACAATTGTGTGTGTGTGTGTGTGTTTCTACCCAATTTATCCACTTTTTTATGTAACATGGATCCTTGCTATTGTTTGCCAGTATTCAGAGTCAAACAAAAACGTAGTAAAAAAGCTTGGTTGTTGATGAAAACAATTGTGATAGGAAATATAGATCTGCCTAATGAAATGAAAGTGTGAAATAATTCTGAAATGGTCATCAATATTTATTTCCATTTTTTTTGTAGAGAAGTGAGTTATGTCAGGAAGAGGAGGACGCATGCCTCGCCAGCCTTTAGATAGTAGTTGGCGCACCCATGCAGAAGGACCGTATGCTCGTGCTGCACCAGTTCCTCGACAACCTCACCCTTCCCTTTTAGAAGAACTCGATATGCAACAGCATGAAATTCATAGACTCCTAACGGATAACAGGAGACTAGCTGATGATCGCATGGTATTTCAGCAAGAACTGGCTGCTGTAAAAGAAGAGTTTCATCGTAGAAATATGGCCATGACAGATCTCCGTGCTGAAAAGGAAGCTCATATACGTGAATTAATTGAAAAAGGTATGAAGCTGGAGGCTGATTTAAAAGCTTTAGAACCATTAAGAGACGATGTAATACAGCTTCGTGCTGAAGTTAAGAAGCTGAATGCTACAAGACAAGAACTTGCGGGTCAAATTCAGAATCTGATGCAAGAACTGACTAAAGCGCGAACTGATAATAATCAAATCCCTGTTATGCGAGCTGAGATTGATAATATCAAGCAGGAGCTATCGCGTGCAAGGTTGTATCATTAGCTTTATTCCATCGACTGAACTTCGTGTAAACTAGAAGTTTAAATAATTTCTTTTATGATATATATCTATCTTCACAGAGCTGCTTATGAGTATGAGAAGAAAGGAAATGCTGAGCTGCTGGAACAGAGGCAGGCAATGGAGAAAAACATGATTTCCATGGCACGGGAGATTGAAAAGCTGCGTGTTAATTTTCCTAATACTGAAGGGAGATCTTACACGGGTAAGAAATCACACAGTTATATTAGTCTTATTTGTTTCATGCAAAGAAATATAGATGTTCAATGAAACAATGGATTTCTTCTTATTCTTTTAGGAATTTGTTTTTTAAATTTAGGTCAGTTTATCAAACTAATTATACAAATAGATCACCTCGGAAACTATTTACAAATATATGCTACTTTTGGCCATGTCAGCGCCATGTTAAAAGTACACTGATGAAAAGCCGTCCATATTAAGCAGTACGGGGCGGTTTTTGAAAATGCGCTTGTGTTGTTTTGTTAATATTAGCGCATTTTGAAATGCCGTCTATATAAGCTTCTAAAGAAATATATATACTAGCGACATTTGAAATGTAGGCAATACATTTTTGCCAGTGTTGCGCTGACATGGCCAAAAGTGACTTATATTTGTAATTAGTTTCGAAAATGACCTATTTGCGTAATTAGCATGATAAATTAGCCTAAATTTTAAAAAAAATCCATTCTTTTATGATCACCGATTGATCTTTCTAGTAATCATTGATTGATCTTTAATCATTTGCCGCCTCTATAATATTGAAGGTGGTGCGGCTTATGGGATGAAAATGGCAAGCCCAGATGCGTCATTCCCTTCATACGGAGATGGATATGGGATGTATTCGGTAGGTGGCCTTTTTGTTTTACAGTTCGTTTTCTAAAATGCTATCATACCGTCAGCGGACATTTATTAGTTTCTGCACCATTATCAGGGGATTTCTGAAAAGGGTCCTTCATATGGTGCACCATCAGGATCATGGGCACCACCTGAGAAGTTCCGACCAGAGCGCCGCTGAAACTTCTCTTTGATCTTCACCATGTGTAGTGAATGGGTTAGATAATTTAAGCTTATTATGTTTTGCAGCCTCACCAGAATTCTTATGAGAATTTTGCTGTACCTTGAACAATCTTATCTTTAGTTCATTTTGTTTGTTTTAGGGGTACGTACCTGGCTTCTTGAAACATATATGGGATATGTAGTCATGTTTAATGTCTGCATTTGATTTGTTCTTCTTTTTTTTTTAATTTTTTTTCAATTTTTGTGCTTGCCATGTCAGTAGCTATCTTAGTACTTGCATTTAAAAATGTCAACACTGTTGAGTACGACATGAGTGTTTCTCACGAATTCTTTTTAGATGGTTATTGATGATCAAATTGTTTTGCTTGAAATTCAGGATATTAGTTTGATTAATGTCTCTCTTCTTTACTGTTATTTAAGGCAGACTTCTAAAATTCGGACGCAGAAAACAAAGTTGCATGGGACCAGCATGTCCTATTATCTTGTTCAAAATTTAAAAATTGTTGGAATCATTTTTGAAAATTTCGGATTTTCAAAATAATCTAAACGTTTTAGTTCTTATGCATATAATTAGTTATTGATATTACTAAGAAATTTAAAATAAAACTAAGAATAAACTTATAATACAATTAGTTACCAATATTTGTATCCAAATATAATCTGTGCACAAATGTCACTTTTTAAGTGTCAGCGTGAATTACAAAATATGTCCATTTACAAATATTATCAAGCATTAATACACTTAAAAATTGGATCTAAACAGATAAATTTTTTACAATTCAAAATGCTCCTCTACACGTTTTTTATTCCTTAATATCATTTAAAAATATGATTTAACAAATAAACTTTCTTTACAAAGTCGTTCTTTATTAATTAATAGTAGAAACAAAATTCAAACTAATAAGTAACTAATAATAGAAATAAAAATTCAAACTAACAAAAAAAAAATTAAATTTTGCAATTTAGAAAGAAAAATTAAAACTAACTGCATATCATTTCAATCCAAAAATATGACTAAATATTTTTGCAAATCATATTTTCTTGAACGAATTAAACATATATAATTTGTTAAAAAAAAAAATTCATGCTCGGAATGCGTATTATCATCACGCGTGAAGCGCGTGCCATAACGCTCGTTACTAAAATAGATATGGTTCTCAGCATATGTACTTGCGCAAGCATAAAATCTCAATTCATTTGTGCAATTTGAAATCGTAAAAAAAAGTTGAAATAGGTTTTTTCGGTTGCCCTATAAATAAAATTTGTCATGTATAAAACTTTTTCGCCCGTCACTTTGGAAACGCTTCTCCATTACCATAAACCTAATTGAGAAACGAATTTTTAAAACAGACCTGCAAATCATTAGAGATGAGTTCTTCGGTAATAAAAAAACAAAAAAGTCAGAAATTAGTGGTTCAATATACAATCAAAAGAACCGTAGATTTATTTATGATGGAAAAATATGCTGATAGAGTTGGTGACGGAGCTCCAGTTTATTTTGTTGTCCAAATATTATTAAATTTTTAATAAAATTGTTATACATTTGACGTCACATTTTTTGTATGTCACCATAAACTACCAAAAACACACAGCTGCAAACATTATTAAATATTAATATCAGTTAAAAATATGATCAAACCGATAAGTTTCCTTTAACAATCTAAAACGCTCCTCTACAAATATTATTGAAACCTTAATATTACTTAAAAGTATTATCTAATAAATAATCTTGTTTTACGAAGTCGTTCTTTATTAATTAATAATAGAAATAAAATTCAAACTAATAAACAATTAAATCCATTATTTATTAACTAATAATAGAAATAAAAATTCAAACTAAAAAAAAATAATCAAATGTCACAATTTAGAAAGAAAAATTAAAGCTAACCAGATATTATTTCAACGTAAAAATATGATTAAATATTTATGCAAATCATATTTTCTTGAACGATTCAAACATATACACTTTGTAAAAAAACAATACACGCGCGAAGTGCGTGTAATTAACACGTGCGAAGCGCGTGCCGTAAACGCTCGTAATTAATAAATATATCTATCGGCTTGAAATGAGAGCATTTTAAGCTCTTTTGTTGATTCACTCAATCTTCTAAATAGGTGCATATTTAACTACGTTCTTATTTTTGTATTATACAAGATATGAAGTGGACTCGCTTGGTTTAATCGTTGATGCAACCTTTTTTCTTTTGTTCATTTGAATATTTTGTTCGAATTTTGTTGGTTCTATTATGGAAATTTTAAACTTCATTGATTCTAGACAATGTAGCTTCAAACACACCTAATAATATTAATAAGAATGATAAACTGTAACAAATCAACTACAACTTAAATAGTTGATACCAATAAAACATAATGATCAAGAAATATATATATTCAATTTAAGAGCTATAATTTCATTTTTAACTTTTTTCATAATTCACTATTTTCTGAGAAAGATTCAGATTTAACCATTATCTCATTTTCTCCAATAATAAGAAACAAAGTGATCTCACTCTATTTGTCCCATGAGTTCTAATAATCATTTCAAGCTACCAAGAATATAAGATATCAATTTGAATAAATTGATACTACATTCTATATATTGCATAGGTTGAATATAACCTAATCGCGTTTTTTTTTCTCATAGTGTTCAGAAAAATGTCCACAGTAATCTAAAAGGTACCTCAAGGGTTAGGGGATGTATATTGCCTCATGGCGAATGAATTTCTTCTTACCCTTTCTTTTCTTATTTCCTCATAACTATTTTTTTATTTTAATTTTTTTCCACCTCGTTTCTCTCTTTCTTTCATCTCTCTTTTTTTTATAAAAGAAATAAAAGGCTGCACGATAAATTGTATATGTATATCCAAAGTGAAGTTGATCTTTAACTTTCCTATGCAGTTTGAATAGCGTGTCCATTGTTATCCTTTGCGGTAATAACTTGTTATTCTTCTTTCTTTACCATATTTTCTTCCAAAAAATTGAATTTTCCTCTACATTTTCAGCTTGCGATTTTTTGTCTTTCTATACGTATGTGCACGTGTGCGCACATATCAGAAACATGTAGTTCCTTTCATCTTCTTAATTAAGAGTGTGTCAATTTGCATAATATTCAGATATATTTCCTCCTACCTTTTGGTTTCACCTTCTTGAACAATTATCTTTAAGTTAAGATAATTTAATTGCGATCCTAATCGGTTAGTTCATATATTGTTAACCGGATTTTATCCAAGCAGAAGTAAACGGAAGTTAGAACGTCAAGGCGAAGACGAAACAATTCGAAAACTTGAAAGCACACTTAGAAGGAATAGAGAAGCACATCGGAGAAATTTCAAATGGATTGGGGCTAAGGACATAGCTCGGTACCGAGCTACATAGGTCAGGTACCGACCTATAAATCTCCTCCGGATCGCCTCCCAAACTCTGTACTTCTCATACACTTCTCCTGTCAAGACCCGCAAATCCGTACTTCTTGATTAAACAGTAATCTCCATTGATTAACTCAAGAGGCATGGAAATACGAACCCTGAGGGGTTTTAAGAACAAGAAAAGGTAGAAGAAAAAGAAAGCAGAAGAAGAAAGAAGAGAAGAGAGAAGAGAAGAAAGAAGAACGACAGAACAACATCAGAACAGAAACAATAACAGAATCTCACATATCGCAGTGGAACAATATATAATAGATAATCACTAGTCTTTTAAAACAAAGAACTATATCAGTTTATACATACATCAATCAGAGTCAATATACAACTCATTACAACACAGCACATCAATGGACAGTTATATAAACTTGTCCTCATACAGAATACACAGCGGAATAAATAAATAAGTATAGGTGATATGTTACGCCATCCAGCTTGCTTCCAAAGCTCCAGAATATCCAGAATATCCTGATAACATAACTCTAGGCTGCCCGTGTGGAAATTGGTGGGCACCCAGAGTTTAGAAGGGAAACAATAAACTCCGAGTCATTCATGGTGACTGGTGTGAGATCGTAAAACAGTTATTTTTCACAAAGAAAATAAAATAGATTCGCAATGCTTTTGGAAAATGAAACTACCATAAGACCTCCCGCTACACACACAATGCAAATGCAGAATTGGAGGAGATTTCTTCTTATGATAATCAAAGATGCTTACTACACAAAAAATCAAATCCTTTTTTATATTATTATTAGTGCATAGTGTAGAAAACATTTCGAAAGTATAATATAAATCTTAGCCAGCATAGGCATTCCGCACTTATGCCTACTATAGCTACTATGTTCAATAGCAGGTTACCGCCACATTCCATAGCAGGTAATACAACTAAAACCGTACACGTCACATATTGTTTCTTTGGATTTCCAACAAATGGTCAGGCTAAGGAACTTCCTATGCCACGAAGGAACGCCTCTGGAATGACGTCCCGAGAACCTAACCGGATCTCTGCCAACACAAGGCCGGGTTACCTCTGCAAAAATAGGTAACTACTGACACGCGTATGCCATCCCCCGATCGTAACCGATCTTCCCGAGGATCCCCGATTCGCAACAAACCACATAATAAGCAGTATCAACATAGGTTAAGTATCTGGGCTCCATACCATGATACCACCTCTATCCAGAAGGAATGACATACACTAAGGGGCGCTACTCCCTAGAACCTTGCCGCATCCTTCCTGTTTTGACCATTTCCGGGGTGTGAGGCTCGACGAAGTCTCGTCCACAAAGCTACGCTTTGTCACAAAGCCATGCTTCGGGCCAAACAAATGATCAACCTATGATCACAAAGATATAAGATCAAACAAATGATCATATCGCAAATGATCAAACACTGATCATTTCACAGCAACACTCAGTATGCCACGTTACCAAATTGGAAATATATCGCTGATAAATTTCAACTACATAACCTCTGAGCTCGTACGTCTCAGAGAAGGGTGTTAAGCTAAGAGAATAAATTCTCCGCCACCAACAGAAATGTATTTGAAAGAAATCAGCTTTATATCTCAATTTGTAACGTCAGACACACAATCCATACAAGTCTGTTCCGGGATCGAACAGAACCGAAGGCACTTCTCACGAAGCCCTTGCACATCCGGATAAATTTCTAATCACGTCCGGACTTCCCGTCACTAAGGGTGATAAAACCTCTAAATCGGAGATCGGCCGATGTAGAGTAACTCGACGGTAATCCTTCCGTTTTCAAAAATATCCGGTCTTCAACACCGGTCATCAAATGCAATTCATAACGACGTATCACATATTCGGAATGGGTTATACGACCCCATGGTCCTTTCCCGGTTAACCCGAATAGTGAGCGCTTATTCAAAAATAAGTGTGGCATTCAAATTCATCCAATTCACAACAAATATCCATTCAAGGTAATTATTGATAGTCGGTTATTTAACTATCAATAAAGACGCGCAACATCATCAGATTCCAAATAATTTTCCAAATTATTTATTTTCCAAAATATCTTTACTAGATATAAAATTTCCACACTTCCAAAAATAAATCGATATTTATTTTTAAAACGAATTCCCATTTCTTTTATAAATTCCATAGTGAATTTATATTTCAAAAATATCTACTGATATACGATTTTCGATCGATTTAAATATTCACTTTCAATTTATCTTTACAAAGATACATCTCAAAAAACGTTTCATTTCATTTTGGAAAACATTTCCATACTTATTCAAAAATAAGTCAGTAATTCACAAATCCATTTATTTTCAACACTTGGAAAATATTCGATATACTTAAATCAAATTAAGTATATATTTCATTCTTTAAGGAAACCATTTACTATAACAACATTTCCTTGAGTCAAAACGAATGTTACGTAAAACATCGTTACGACGACTCAAAATCACTAGTATAGGGATTCGGATTTAGATAGATATATAAATCCCAATACTAGACAAAAACATTTCCTTTCGGAAATCATTTACTATAACAACAGTGTTATAGTCCATCATTTCCTTATTGCTCGAAAACGTCTATTTCAACAATGAATGTTGAAATCTATGATTTCGATAGTTAATACATTTTTAACATTGTTAAAACAATTAACTTCATTTTTAATGTCACTTCTCCAAAACTATCCATTTTACTTAACGATATATTCACTAATTACATTTCACTATTTTCTACATATTTTATTTCAAGAATTATTTGCTATCCAAAATCGCGAATAAAATTCCCTTAATAACCTTCTATATTAAATTCATCAAATTTGATTGATTTTCGAATTTATAAAACAACGTTTATAAATTCTATTTCTATTTTCTAACAACTTCGATTTTATACATCTCCTTTTTATTAACTTCTATAATTCACTTATCAAAATAAGTGATTTTGGATTTATAAACAACGTTTATAAATCACATTTATACTTCATAACAATTTTAACTTATAAAATCATTTCAGTTAGCAATTTCTGTTCAAATCTCATCTAAGTGCAAAAATCTAATTTATAAGCAAATTCCTTATAAATCTTCTATTCTACAACTTCTATACAATTTATACTTCACAATTTATAAATCTATAAATCTCGTTCACATATGATTTTTATTATCACTTCATTTTTAACACTTATAAAAACTTGTTTTATAATTCCAATATCTTAATTTATAAAATGTCAACTTTATAAACCTTTTAAGTAAACCGTTTATAATACTTTAAAAATCTCAATTTAAACCATTTTATAAATCAATCAACTATTTATTCCAAAAATCACTTTTCGGTTATATTTCACAAAGATCTTAACTTTTATAACTTTAAAATTTGAACGTTTATTTATTTAAAATAAATCACTTCAAAAATTTAATAAAACGTATAATTTCAAAGATCACTTTAAAAATCCTTTTAAATTAAAAGTCGTTATTTTTAAAACTTCAAAACTTGAATCCGATGATGCAACAACACCAAATAGTCAATCACAACATTCCATATCATATATATCAAATGATAACAGAATATACAACAAATATCTGCAAATAAATAAATACTGGTGAGGAATCCAGTTGGATCCCTCCAACCTGTTTCCCTGCATCCACAGATGTTAGCACAATACCAATTCCACTTCGAGGTGGAATATCGCGGTATATGGGTTTTATAAAAATCATCCGCTTACTAACGGCGCAATAGGGTCTCATCCGCTATACGAGGCGGGAAATCAATCAATCCAATATATACATATGCCAATATGTATATATTGCTATATATATATATAGATATATCCTACTATATCTAATATCACATCCAATAGCAATCATCAATCAATAACTGAAAAATCAAATTTCATTTGAGTGAGAAAATCTCACCTTAGCTTTTATTTTGCAGTCCCATTTCCAATCCGATCCTTCTTTTGTTTTCTCGACTTTAACCTTGTATAAATAATTTATACAATCTATCAATATTCGAGATAATCGAATAACCAATTTTCGTTTGGTAATTTCAATTCACCGATGATTTTATTCTAAACTAGTTTCTTTTAAATAAAATTGTTTAACTAAAACTTTAGTTTAAAACTAAATTTTTCCTTTTGTATTCTATTTTTTTTTCAAAACAGTTAAAATTCCTGTTCTCATAAATCTTAACTATATAATATTTCAGTTTGAACATGATTATATTAACAGTATATAACTTCATTTTATTTTTATCCCTTTCCAACCAGAAAATTTCTTATATTAGACTGTATTTTTTTTTCTGACTAAAAGTTTTCTGTTTTAACTAGATATTCATATTTTCAATCTGTGTGTATATATATATATATTCAAGTTTAAATTGAATTACAAATCAATAACTTCTTATTTTTTTTTCTGCATATAAAAATCGTCAAGCAAATTAATTTAAATAAATAAAAAAAAATCGAAATTACCTCACTGCTAATCGCCACTGCCCCAGGCGCGACCACCACGATTGAACGCCACCACTCGTACGCGCGCCTGTTTTGAGAACCCCATCGCGACCCTTAAACGAGCCGCCCTACCAAGCATCGCGACATCGCCCAGTCGATCCCGACTTCGACTTGATTCCCCGGTCGTGATCCCAGCCCTCCCCTACGCGAGCGACGAACCAATGCAAACCCTAGCTTCGCCAATACTGGGAATCGCGACCCAATCGTGGTGTCGCCTTCGAACTACTCGCAGCCAGTTCGCAGCCCCCACCACATCACCTGGAGTCGTGGCCTCTCAGTCGAATATCCAGCCGCCTCCGAAGTCGCGAGAACCACCACTGCCCTCCATGATTCGAATTCGAGCGTCGAATTGATGAAGCCTTAATTTCGTTCGATTTAAATTTTGAAATGGGAAAGGAAGAAATAAGATGAGGATATGGTTTCGTGAAATAAGACTGGGAAAGGAACAATTTTTTTGAGTTCGGCCATTATTTTTGTATTTGAAGAATTGATTTTTTTCCCTGATCGAATTGAGACTTGAGAGGATGGGAAGGAAAAGGGAGATGGGTACGAAGGAGGCAAATAGACGGCAGGTTGTACGAGTTGTTGGAGGAAGTGAAATAATATATTCTTAAATTTTTAGATATAGATTCCAACGCGTTTATATGTCGTTTGCTCACATATCAATTCCGAAAAATACGAAAATTGAAATCCGACAATAATTCAATATTACGGATCCAATGGAACTGATTTCGTCGAATTCCGAGACTGTGCCTCGAGCGCTATTTTTAAATGTCGATTCAAACGATATGATTTTCAAAACTGAACAAATCGATTTCAAATTCAATTCCGAAGCTTCAATTATCTTCAGTATCATCAATGTGAATTTTAAAAGTTTTTGAAATATTTTTCTTTAGCTTAAATCTGAAGATTCAAATTTTTATTCAATTCAATAGATTAAATTATAAAATTTAATCGCCAAATTCAAAGTTATATTGGGGATTCAAATTAAATTATCGTTCAAATATTTAAAATTAATTAAATATTTTCAATTTAAATGGTTCAAAATTCAGGGTCGTTACATCTCCAATAGCTCTTGGTCAAGCATTTTTCCCAGAATATGGATGGCCTGTTCCACGATTGATGAGAAAAAATCCAAGAAAGCAAGGCAACTCAAGTGATAGAGGAAAGATTACCAAAATCAACCAAAAATTGATGAAAAAAGTTTGGAAGCAATCAACTAGAAGATAGGAGAGCAAAGCAAGAGTTGAAATTGGATTTGCACCAACATTTATAGCTTGGTATCGAGCTACATAGGTCGGTACCGACCTATCATATTGGGTTGTGGTGCTTTGGTTTCTCTTGTACAATATCAGGCCTTCAACTAGACTCCAGTACAAGTAGGCTTCTGACCCATTATCTCTATTTTTCCATAAATACAAACTCTGCTACAACCAGGAAAGGATCTAAACTTTACTTCTCTTCTTCATCTCCTACCTCCCTCTCCATAATCACCTGGGTAGCTATTTTTGGCAATTCTAGGACTTAGAACTTATCAAATCCATGCACTAGTGAATTACACTCTCTCTAATTCCTTGTAATCTCATACAAACTCTCTCGAATCAATAATCAATAAAACTGTAAAATGAACGTAGGTCAGAGATTGTCGAACTATAAAATCCTTGTGTCTTCCTGTTATTTTTTCTTTGATTCTGACTATTATCTACTAGATCTAGGTCCTGCAGGTTCCTTACAACTTGATCTTGAGTGTTGATCCATTTTTGACGTCAACATTTTAGTGCTTTCACTGAATCCAAACTTAGATCTAGCTTGCTATTGTGGGTTTGAAGAAATCCAGTGGTTAGATCTAGAAAACTTGCTCTAAGAAGTTTGAGAACTTGCCGTTAAAGATCAATAACACATAGAAAAGGAAAATCTGCTTTCGAAAGACATGTAGGAGTAGTGGCTAATGGTGATGAAGGGAACACTCATTAGACGGAAGTTAACAATGAAAACCCAATGCCAGGATTCTCAACTCAACATGAAGTTATTAACAAAGGAGAGCTTAATCAAATGATCAATTAACTTAATCAGAATTTTATGGATAGTTAGAAAGCTCTTATGGATAAGATAGATGTATTGCTAACTTTTCAACCGCGAACAACAACAATAGTTATAAGAGAAACTTCTCCTACAATAAAACAAAAGTACTCTTCAATTTCTTCTTTAAACAGGGGAGATAAGAAACAAAAACAGCAGGAAGTAACTGCCGGAGTTGTAGGAAATGTTGTAGGGGGAAGTGGGGGCGTTCCCTATATAAGAAAACAACTTGGTCCGAGCCCACAACTCGATATTGACCCAAATCTTGGGGATAATATTCCTCAAGAGGATGGCATAATGCTTGTTTCAGACTCTGAAGACGCCATGCAGTTGGATGATGATGGTGTTGAGTTAAATACTGATGTTAATGGAAAAAGCATTGAAGCCGGAGTCTAAAATGCTACAACAAGACCAATCGGATGCCAAAACTCTGCAGGAGTGGTTCTTGTGAAGAATGGGGAACCTAGGATTCAATTGGTAAACCGAGTACGTTTGCAGAGTCAAATACTCGGCAACCCCTGATAGTCGTCCTACAGATTATCGCGTCAGCGAGGAGTATATCGCTGACATGATCAAACGGTTGGTGGAGGAGAGCAGAGAGAAGTAAGAAGGATGAAGATTGGGGTTCCATGTCAAGTCGAACTTCGTTTACTGAAAATGTTATGAGAAAAGAATATCCCCACAAATTCACCGTGCCGACTATGCCGTCCTACAATGAAATGATGGACACCAGACAACACTTGTTTTAAGTACGAATGACATATGGATGGGGCTAGAGCTGCAGATGTTGTATGTTGCAGGTGTTATCTTTTTGGAAGGAGTTATCTCAGTGTGGTTTACTAGGCTCGCGCCTAAATCCGTATCAAACTTTGATGAGTTGGCGAGGAAGTTCTTGAAGCAGTTCAGGCTTCAGACCTTCGTGATGTATCCATCTGACTTTTCTCAAGGGCTCAAGGAGGTGTTGAAAGCTTTCCTGAACCGGTTTAACGTTCACTACAAGAAATCTTACTTTTGACCGCAATTGCTATCAGCGTTCATCGTGCAAATGTAGTAAAAGCTATTTCAAAATGAAAATATTTCCGCACAAACGCTGAGAATCATTAGAGGTTCCAATTTTCACTATCAGAAAAATTGCCGCCTCTCTCATTATACTGCCCCAAAAAATTCATTTTCCCCTATTCCCCAACCACTCCTCCCTCGTCTCTTAATTCATTTTCCCTTATTTTCATCTCCCTTGGATTTTTTCTTGTTCTTCGATTTTGTCAGTCATTGCTGCCCCGATTCGCCTTCAATGTCTCAGGTATCCCCTTGTCAACAAATCAACCTAATTTTTTTTTGTTAGGTTTAATGGATTCGCCATTTTTTAGGTTTATTTATGTTGTTGATTTAAATTTTCAACTTTAGGCACTTTGGTTCATGGACTGTTGCGAGTTTTTAAATGCCATTATTTGTGTGTTTCTATAAATAATTAGTTGGGTATTTACAAGGATTACGTGATAAGCTTGTGAATGTTAACTCTGAGCGCATGATTGATTAAATGCTAGAAGAAACCATATAATAAATTTTTTATTTAATTTTTATTGCTGGAAATTCAAAATCTGCATTCTTTTGCTGATTTTACTATGCCCTCTTTGTTGCAGCCCTCAAAAGTGCTTCATTTTATTTACAAAATCTGTAAATTATGCTTCATATGTTATTTTTATAACAGAATATCTTCATGACTATGGAAAATTATACCACCTTTATTGTCATACTTGCAACTTCATCATTATAGATGTATGAGTTCTAACAGTCTTTGTTTTCACCTTATTTTTTGCTCATGCCGTTGAAGTTTCACTAGGAAGCAACCTGCACTTAAACTTAAGGATGATTTGCTTAACACGGTAAGCTCTTACATATTTTCAAATGCAAGAGTGTGATTTGAGAACTGTTGTTTAACTATTTGGTGTCTTTGGATGTTGATTTGCATAGTGGTTTTTCATAAGGAACCATCTATTGTTTAACTATTTGCCTCCCACATTTCTCTATCCCCTCCCTACTTTTTTTTCCTTCTCCAAGCAATGAAACAATGCATGCCTGCAAAACAAAACCCTGCACCAAACCACACCACCCCCCACCGCTCACCACCACGACCCCACCTTCAATCACACCTTTGACCATGACTTCGCCAGCACCCCCTTCCGGCACCCCCATATGAAAGTCTGGTAATATACAAGTTTTATCATTTTCTTGCTTCAACAATGTTTAGCTATGACCCCGCCTCCTCAGCCCACCAACAACCAAACCGAAAGCATCATTGTACTTATCTACACAATACGATCGTACCGATACCCTAAGTTCCAACCCTAACATGCCCATTCAAAATCCGGGAATGGACATGTCGGAACTGTTTTCAATCATTTTCGATCACCACTGCCTCCGACAACCATGCAAAATTTAGTCGATTTATTCATGTTACTTCCCTCTACATTTTCCTTTCGATTCCATGTTGAAATTCATCATAGATTTTGTGTTATATGGAATTGAAGTTTACCTTCTTATCTAAAATATGAATTTAATTATTTTTTGTTCGATGAGTAATATGTTCATTTTTTTTACCTTGAATGTTAAGTTAATTATTTTTTTGTTTCAGTTCTATGCATACAAAATGATCAAATCACATATTATAATGAAAAGATAAATGGAAAAGGTAGTTTGAAAAAATAAAAATATTTAACTTTTTGTGTCGCTTACTTAGCATCATGACAGTTCAACTGCAGGCAAGGTTGAGTTATCACGAACTATGTCTGTTTGCATCATATAACAAATTCTTGTTTATTAACAGCAGAATGACCATTATTTTATAACTTTTACCATTAAATCTTTTGTATTATTTCATAGTCAATTTTATCAGCTTCTCCAAGGGAGAGTAATCTAATTTATTACTTTGATTTGTTAATGACAAAAACAAATTCTCTCTTTAAAACAATTGTTGGCTACCAAAACAAGGTCTATGGTATCTTTTTAGGATATGTTACAAACTGTGCAAATAGTGAAGGAAAAGGAATAAAATAGTTTATGGTTATAGCATCAAATATTTAAGTTTGTTTTTGGCCTTTTGCAAGGAATACTGTCTTTCCTGTAGAGAAATGGATTATATTCCTTTGCAAAAGGAAGCATGATATTAAAAATTAAAATGATTAGTTTATTTTTTGTAACAGGTTGTTTGTATGCTCAAGCAAGAATACAAACTTTAGGATGTTTTACCCTATGCAAAAGTAATTGCAAGGGAGATGATGAATACATGAGAGAATGCACTCGGACTGCCCTTGGTCCTAATATTGTAGGCCATTGCAAGAAAAATTTGATCGGAGTAAGAAGGTGCTGGTGTTGTAAGCATCATTAGTTTATTGGAGATTGTTGTATGTTGGATCTTTGTTCAGGGTTAATATCACCATATATATGACTGTAACCTTACCCTATGAAGATGAAGGAATAAAAATTTGAATACTGTCCTTTCTGTTGTGTTATGTAACCTGGTAGGTACTACTTAGTGAGATTGCCCTCGTGGTATGGATTCTTTCCTAACCGAACTGTTAAGATCTATTCAGTATGTCATCCATGTAATTATTTTGGTTCCAAACTGAACTAAAAAACAAAAGGACACTGAAAACATCTGTGCAACGTGTCTACTTGGAAACATAATAGACTGAATTTCACTAGGCAAATAACATACCTTTTGTTGTGGTACATCGATTAAAGATGTATATGTTGGTACCATAGCCCAGTACAGTGTCTGATGAATTTTTCTGATGTACATATGATATATTCATCTGCTCAACGCTAACATAATTTCTGTTTATTTTCCACTTCGACTTTCTGCACATTTTCTGTTTATTGGTTAGAATGATTGGATTTTGATTATGTTGATGGGAAATGTTTTTTTTCAAAGAGTATATATTTTGAAATATTTCTTGTTCTGGTTACCATATGACATGCAATTGAAGTATACGTCGGACCTTAGAGTTAGAATATCATACACAAAATTAAATCATGATAGTTTGAAACAAAAGCATGTCTTAACTCAGTGTGTAATATCTGAGCTAGAGACAATTTTATTGAATCACTTTTGTGTGTATTGTTTTGTAATAGTTTAATCAAGCATTTTATAACAAAAACTTGAGACCATGGTTCATGGTTAAGGATCATAGATGAAACACAAGATTTTGTCTTCCTATACAGGGTCTGAGTTTGTATCTCAGTAACACAATTGATATTTCAAAAATACCATGAGTATAATAACCTTTACAGACTTTTACTATATTTAATAACTTTTGTCCAATTTATCCAACCCAAGCAAATTATAAAACGAGTCAAACATCAAAATGGTCTATGAATTGAGTTAACTAATAACATTTTTTCCACTAAGTCACTAATCATATTAGCATAGGCTTATGAAGATGAATTCACTAATAAAATAGTACAAGCTTGATCTTCATATAGTCATATGACCTATCAGCCACATATTAAATTGAAGTATTATTACTTGGAGTTCCCAGTCTCATTGAGATATAATTAAGATACAAAATGATGAAATTTCTTAAACACATAGCCTTAATAATCACTGAATCTTACATAAGCAGCCTTTGAAGTATGTACATTATTATTCAAACATTTGAGATTCTACTATTTTAAAGCTTGTCAAATTTTAACCTATGACTGTGAGATAATTTTTTCATTTATATTATGTGCTAGTATTAAGAAATAATTAACTGTTCCACTCATTATCTCTTCCTAGTACATGTGTCCATTGATTAGTTTTATGTAAGAAATTTAAATTAGTAATATAAAATGGTTTTTAAACATATATTTTTCATACAACATAAGATATACCTTAACGTCTATGAATGAAAGTACATCTTGAATCCTCTGCTAATTTAGTTTCCTTCTTTTTGAAAAACTAGTACTCATGTTCCTACCAACATTAGCATGGCTGAAACGATTTTGGGCCTAATGTTTTCTCTCGCCTGTTTCATTCCCTTACCATGAAGCAAAGGGAAAAAATAGTTTTAAAAGTGCCTATGAATTAAAGGCTTAAGTTTATTTTCAATCCCTTAAATATTTGGGTTAAGTTTCTATTTTTATAAGGCTTTTGAATGTTGCAATCAACTTACCATATATGAAACCATGATAAAGACCACTCCTTATTTATGTGTCATCAAGAAGATTCTGATTTTACACAAGATTTTTTTTTGAGTGGTTACTGTTGAACCAATACCTTTAATGTTGACATGAATGTTCATAAAGGCTCATGAAATGTTGCTTGAATTATATAAACATAGCATAATGAAATACAACTAGCCTTCCCTGACTAAAATTTCACTTGAAACCCCAGGTATGTACTTTACTTAGGTTATACTTCTTACCAAAATTTTGCTCCTGAAACCAGATAGCCTACCCTTCTTACTAAATGTTCTATATGAGCGATGTTGGCACCTGTGTTATGATTATTTTTACATGACATATTAGTGCCATAAACATAGTAAATATGGAGTCCCAAATAGAGATTAGGAATTTTCATGCATATAATTTAGGAATACATCAATTATTAGCACTATAGAAAGTGGTCAGTGCATGCAACTCGTATAAAAAGGATAGTATTGCACTTCTTCTGACATTTTTATCTTACCACAAACAAACTATTTTATTTTTTAAGCCCATGTTTGCTACAGAGTTTATAGTTCCTTCAAATTTCATATATTTTGTGACATGCACAACATGAACAATCACAAACCTTCATTTTAATTGAATATACTACATTTTTTTACCATACAGAATTTGGAAGGGCGTTACATCTCGAACTCATCCAAATATCTTAGCATAAAAGAAATATTAAAGCAAGAGGAGAAGGAGGGAACATCGAAAAAGACTGGAAGTTGCTCTAAAGCTGTAGTCTGGCTTACCAGGTATCAAAATCTTAAACCAAAATTCAAAAATGTTTCATCTGATATATTAAATATGTGGAAAAAATTCAGGTGAGTATTTTTTTATTAGATCATAATGTTTTAGCCTTGAGGTATTACGAAGATTAGAGAAGGATCCTAAAATGACAGTAGAACAAGTTGTGGGAGAAGCTTACAAGAATGTACTACAACCATGGCATAGTTGGATCTCCACTACAGCTTATAAGGTTTTCCCCTTGCAAGATTATGTTTGTGTATTTTATTTGGAAGTATATTTTGAATTCAAATTTATTTAGAACATGTAGCAATGAAGCTCATTCCAGAAAGATAAATCTTCATTAGCTTGCTTCCGGGTCAAGATCAATATTATGATGCACTTGGAAGTGATATACTAAAATTTGTTTCTCTACTTCAGCCATTTTTTGATGAAATCAGTGCACTTTTGGTGAGACTGATGCACACACACAACATATACATACATACATACATATATATATAGTAGGCTAAGAGTCCTTTTAAGATTTTGGTACATGTTATGAAATATCTTTCCTGACAATTTTCTTTGACAATGATAGAGAGAGCTTTGATTGGACAAACTGAAATCAACATAAAGGAACAGGCTCAAACTTTTGAAATTTCTTTCTATATCTATATGTAACTTGAACATAATGGTTATCGACATTACAGCCTGCTAAAGGAATTATTGTACATAAACCGCAAATAAATAACAGTACAGAATAACAATATATCTTCAGAATCAAAATCTTGTACGGGGAAAGAGGCTTATGCTATTGATTATTAGGTGGTAGAATCTGTTGCAACAAAATGGACAAACGAGAAACACAAGTCTTTTCTGAATCGCATGGAAGCATTGTTCATTGAGCAACTACACAACAATGAATTATTTGATTGGTTGTGGAGAACTCCAGTACATGCAGCTTCACATGGATTAGTTCCGAAAAGCCAGTCAATCGACCAGGTTAGAAAGTATTTATTTCACAAATAAGTTTCTTGAAAAATCAAATTAGTTCATCCTTATGTGCTAATGTATGATGTCAGGCCTTTTATCCTCATCCTTGAAATAACATCAAAATTTGCAGTTTAAGGTTCGACGCAGAGGTTTTTGGGAGAACTCTGGATTTGAGAAAGATGATAAACTCAATAAAAATGGAAGTGATCGTGAAAGGAATGGAGGAAATGCAGTTAATTTCAAGAAGGCGAAAAAGCAATTCTGCTTTCATAGACTTCACAGAGATTCTATAGGTAGTGTTACAGGTGCTTTAACATCCTCTGATATATACATGAAGTTTATATGGATTTCTATATCAACTCTACTTTGCTTTTCGACATGATATCTATACGTAAACGAACATATTTAGTCACTTCATTTGATACAAAATCATTTTTAACTTACTCAGAGGTTTCAGATCAGAACTTCGTGGATGATAATGTAGCAGATGAAGGGTTAAGTTGATTAAGTTTATAAAAACTTAGCTAAGTTGATTAAGTTTATAAAATTAAATATAAGTGTAGCCAATTTATAAAAATTACTGTAAACCTTACTCAGATGAAGGGTTAAGTTGATGAAGGGTTAACGTCTAAAGCTTACTGTAATTACTACTCACAGGATGTTGACAAAGCCATGGTTAGTGATAGCTCAACAACAAAAGGTCAATAAAAAAAGACGGAAGGAGGAATCTTGCCGAGTTCAGACTACCCTGTTGGCAACAATTCAGTAAACCAATGTCTAACTATCTTCGTACTGCCACTTTTCATTTTCAGCCTGTATTTGAACTACTTTTATGCACGTTTTGTCGATAATATTAGATGCAAACTTGCTTTCTAGATATTGTGCATTTGTCTAATTTTGTATGCAGTTGGTTTATAAATTTTATCTCTCTTTACGGGTTTATGTAAACTTTGTTCATGGATATTGTGTTCAACTTATTTTATGGAAGTGATTAATAGTTATGCTTTTATTTTACAATTTTTAGTTTGATTTGTTTATGTTATGTACATTAACTGATTAAAATATAATTAAATGTAGTTTATATTAATGATATGTGTGAATATTGCAATGGCACAACATTGCTGTCAATTCTTTGGAAAAAAAATGCATATCCCTACGACAGCGTTTATACATTGCTGTCAATTCATTGAAAAAAAATGCATATCCCTACGACAGCATTTATACATTGCTGTCAATTCATTGGGAAAAAAAATGCATATCCCTACGACAGCGTTTATACCTTGCAGTAGAAAACTATTAACAGCGTTTATACCTTGCAGTAGAAAAATTATTAACAGCATTTAAAAAACGCTGTAGAAAGTGGGTTTTTGACAGCGTTTATATTTTGCAGTTAAAAATTTAGGGTCAACGACCGCATGTCGTTATACAGCGTTTTTAAAAACGCTGTGAAAACTTTTAACAGCGTTTTTCAAACGCTGTGAAAAGTCTTTTTTGTTGTAGTGGTTGCTGTTACTGAGGTTAGCAATCTAAAGGAAGATCTTGTCTTTATGGCACTTGTATAGGGCATACCCGAACAAAAATTTCGATAGATGGATAAAAATGAAACAAACAACCAGTATAGAGGAATTCCACCAAAAGGAAAATCAGTTCCTGAGGCTAGAAGAAGCAAATATGATTGAAGGCAATCCCATTGATGAGCAATCAAAAGAAGTGATTCAAAGTGAGGTTGCAGTCAAACATGTTGAAAATAATTTCGGAGCTATTGTAGGAAATGCAGAAAAGACTAAAAATTAAAAGAATAGGAATCAGAATGCTGGAAGGCATGATGAGAATGGAAAACCACTAAGGAATCTGAGTCCCGAGGACTATATGCCATTGAATGACAGTTTGGAGAACATTTATCTTGCTATATAGGGAACTGAAGGGTATAAAAAACCACTTAGGTGGGAAGTGACAGTGCAATAAAAGAGATCGGGAAAGTATTCCCACTTCCACGAGACTTATGGGCATAAAAAAAGAGTGTTAACATTTGAAGGATCTAATTGAGGAATTGATAAGGAGCAACATGCTCCAGCAATAGTTGAAGGACCCCCAAAATCCTGATCAACCTGCTGGACCTCAAATGCCGAATGCATAAGGAAATTAGTCCGGACCCAGTGGAGAAGGGCCCAAGAAAATAGACTTGTTTAAACACCATTACTGGAGGCCTCACCCAACACAAAAGAGTTGGGGCGAGATGGAATGATATGCTAGTTCTTTGAAGCATGCACTACAGGAGAGTTGCTACGCCATCAAAGACGGAATCCGTCCAAACAACAAAAGATGATTACCGGTGACATTGTGTTTTGAAATCAGGACACTAAAGAAATAGAAGAGCCAACTCTTAACCCAATGGTGATAATGGTTAGGATCAGACCAGTAGTTATGCATCAAGTTTTGATTGACAATGGAAGTTCAGTCAATATCCTATTTTGGAAAACATTCAACCAGATGAAGATTAGCATAAAGGATGTGACCACCTGTAGAACAAAGATTCAAGGATTTACAGGTGAACCTAAATAGCCGGTTGGAATGATAGACCTACCTATAAAACTTGGAGAACGAGAACAGACGGTGGTTCTCATCTAGACCTTCGTGATTGTTGATGAGTATTCTGCTTATAACGCTTTCTTCGACCGACCAGCCCTTGCCGACTTTAGAATTGTTTTGGCTCCATGGTGTCTCATGATGAAACACCCAATGAAGAACGAGATAAGAGTAATAAGAGGAGACCAAAACGTTGCAAGAGAATGCCATGTTGTCGAATTGCATAAGGCTAAACGGCATGAAAAGGGAAAGAATGTGGGGAAGATTCTCCGCATTCTGAAACCGCATGCATAGCAATTAAAGGACACAACATGGCTCGGGGACCATAGTTGCTTCGAAGGAAGAAGAGTTCAGGGGAAATGCAGGCATTACTAGCGAAGATTACAGTGGTTGTCCCTGTCGACATGGATGACCCAACTCGGGTCTTGAAACTAGATTAACTACTTGAATCAAGATGCGAAAGGAATTGATAAACTTTCTTTATGCCAATCTAGATGTGTTCGCTTGGATGCATTCTGATATGTGTGGGATATCGTCGGAGATAGCATGTCAGACACTTAATATCGATTCTAAGTTCACACTAAGAGGTAGATGAAATGCAGCCTAGATCTGGAGCAATCCATTGTAATAAAGAAGTGGACAAACTATTAGCAACGGTTTTATCTATGACACAACTTATTCAGAGCGGGTGTCAAACCCAGTATTGGTCTAAAAATCAAACGGGAAGTGGCGGACTTGTATTAACTATTTAGATTTGAACAAAGCCTGCCCAAAGGATAGCTTTTCATTGTCCAGAATCAAACAACTTGTTGATGGAACTACAGGGCATGAACTACTCTTATTTATGGATGCTTACTTAGTGTATAATCAAATTATGATGCATGAACCAGATCAGGAGAACATCAGCTTCATCACTGACTTAGGACTATACTGCTATCGCATAATGTTGTCCGGTATAAAGAATGCTGGAGCTACTAAATACAATGTTCGAAGGACAGACCAGACGAACGATGGAAGTGCATGTGGATAACATACTTGTGAAATCACGGGTATCCAGAAACTAACTAGATGATCTCTCGAAGATGTTTGAGATCCTTCAGAAGTACATAATGAAATTGAACCCACACAAATGCTCATTTGGAGTCACTTTGGGAAAATTTGTTGGTTTTATTGTAAATGCAAGGGGCATTGAGGCTAATTCAAAGCAGACTGCCGCCTTGTGGAATTTTCCCGAACAACGAAGGAATTGCAAAATCTGAACGAAAAGATTGTAGCATCGAGCTGATTCATCTCCAGAGTGACAGATAAGTGCATACCATTCTTTGATGCAATAAAGAAGGGTAAAAAAAACTTTGAGTGGAATCGGGACTGCCAGAACGCTTTTGAGGAACTATTGCGACATATGGAGACTCCACCGGTTCTGTTCAAGTCGGTGGACAAAGGGTAATTTATTCATTTACCTGGCAATGTTTGCACATGTATTTAGCTTAGCACTTGTGCGTAACGAAGCTAGGGTCAATGACCCATCTACTATATTGCTAAGCGATTCACTGAAGTAGGAACGAACACAGTGGGCCCTACGGAAACGACAGTGTACGCAGTAAAGACGACTTCAGTTCCTAGGCCCTGCGTAGCTGGAGATGGAGGTGGAAGAGACGGTTGACCTACAAGTTAGCAAACAGAGTGATAAAGTTTAATGATGGATTCTTGTGAGAACCGAATCTTCTCAAAGATTGGAGAAACAAAAGAAATATTCGAGCCTACGCTTTTCTCTCGGATGTCGAATTCAAACTCCCTTCTTCTGTTATGTGCTCTTCGTCAGCTCTGGGCATCTCAAATTGACCTTCAATAGGAGGAATGTACATCTTGTGTGAAGAAGTTGTAGAGGAGGTTGGAATCATGCAGGCGGTCTTAGAGTTAACCCCCGTGGAAGTAGGTATGACTACCATTTGATCTTCAGATTTCTAATCGAGAACTTCATGCTGGCCCATTGAGCTTGGGATAGCGAGAGCTTGGGTGGCAGCAACTACAGTAGTGGCAACAACATTATTATCCACTTCAGCAAGGGTTGACTTCCCTATAGCGAGCATTTTAATCTCCTCAACATTAAGGTACTGTGCATTCAGCTTTCCTTCAGAGCATTTATCTCCAATAAACATAGCACGTCGCATCACCCTTCCCAAGCATCGGCAAGAGTTGCATAGTCATCCCATAACCACTTTAGATTTCTATGCATAACGATGCTAGCGTAGAAGTGTTAGTGGTTATCCTTGAGCTCGCCTCTTTCTCTCGCCTTAGCCTTATTCTCCTTAGCCCTGGTCTGTTCAAGATCCTTGAGCTCATGTTAGCAAACCATGAGCTCTATATCATTAGCAAACTTTTCAGTCGACAGGGTATCCAACTTGACGGTTAGCTTCTTATATTCTTCTTAGAGTTTTTGTTTTTTCCCCTCGAAGCTTTTCAAGCTTGTTTGCTTGTTTGGAATAGGCCTGATCCTTGGGTCGTATGACTTCATCTTTTTGAATAAGTGCCTGGGCCTTCTCCTCGGCCTGTTTCTTAAAATAAGAATTTTCAGCAGGAGCGATTTTCAGCTCATTCCTCATTACGATTTCAGCGAGGCCATAAGCAAGTTTTAACTCTTCCATGAGTTTATTTGTTCTCTACCTTTTCTTCTAAGAAAGATCCCATCCTTGGTAACTTTGATTAAATCATCCTCTCGCTCTTTATCCATCCATTCGCAGGAAGCCTTCTCGGACTCGAAGGATTAGATGTTAGTGTAGTTTATTTTATTCACTTTTGAGAGAGCTGTGCACAGTTTCTTCCATTTCAATCCCTCATTGACATTTTCCTCGACACTCTTCAAATGTTGCATCATCACCTCTTTTGAAGTGTTTGAAATGTCATGGTCAAATTTGACGCCATGTAGAAAGATGTTAGGATATACAGCCGATAAACGCGGAGGACCAGTTGGAAGAATATGTGAGGGAGCAGAGATTCCCTTGGTGGCTGGTGGGACAGTTGTAACTAAAGCTTGGAAGATCGGAATTTGCTAGATAGAAAGAGTTTGCACCTGTGAATGCAGCGGAATTGCAACAGAAGAAGACCTGTGACGATCTCCAGAATCTTTATGGAGTTTGGTGGGGTTGCAGGATAATTGAGAATTAATATCCCTTTTCTTCTTCTCTCTTTCTCATTCCCTGTCCTTATTTTTCTTAGCTTTGCAAGCATTAACATATTCACGTTCCTACCTTCCTCGCCTCTTCTCCTCAGTTTCGTAGCGACGAGACAGGTAAGGATCGGGAATCTGTCCTCTATACTCGCCACTGTTGTGAGAGAGAGCTCTGTACCTATCACAACCCATTGAACCTAAAACAAGAAGAAAGATCTTGTAAATGCTGGAATTACAGAAGTCAAGTGTATGCAGGGATGAATGTTCATGATCCTAAGTGAAGTATATAAGCCATTGACCCGAAGTACTATATAGACCATGTTTGCATGAACGCAAAGGCGGAGTTTCTCCACCTTCGTTGTTATTTATTCCGGGGAAAAGTTGAAGTCAGAACCGATGTTTCCCAAGATGTCACTAACTGTAAAATTCATCTATATAACACCCCATATTTTTAGTAACATTATTTAGAATATTTAGTTAGTTAAATAAAATAAAATAATGTGCTGATTGGGAGATTAAGATTTGATTTTAATTAAGGGATAGCTGTACCATTTAAATAATGAATTAAAAGAAGAGTTAAAATGAAATAGATGAGGGGTAAAATAGGAAAGATGCCATTCCTATATCCTTAACCCTTGGTCATGTATCTCATACACGTTCATTTCATTTTTATTTGTTAAAACTTACAAACTTGAGGCCGACCACCATTAACAAGGGCAAGAGGAAGATAAAGAAATTAAGGGGAAGCTTAATCAAATCAAACCCATTCAAATCTCAAGCTCTTTATTCTCTAAAGCTAAGGTGAATAATGGTTACATCTCATATTTCATTTTTTTGGTTTTATGATGAAATCCAAACTTATTTACAATGATTTGCCATGTATTTGAATGATGGAATGATTATATATACTTGTTGATGATTTGTGCTTGTTCAGATAGATTTTATGATTTGTTTAGATATGAAAACCCTATTAAATGACATCCAAATGCCTTGCGAATTTTTATATAGATAAGAAATGATATTTTAGAGACGAGTTTCAATTTTCAGAATTTTATGGATTTATGTAGATTTTATATGAATTTTCTAGTGAAGAAAATGTTATTTTGGGTTAAAAATTTATTTCGGCCAAATTATATTAGCTTAGGGTCTAAAATTAATATATGTTAGAAAATATTAAAAGTTATTTTTTGGAATTTTTGTAGATTTTTCCTAAGTGTTTTGATGGATATATAAAATTATTTAAGGTGTGGGACTTAAATTTTTTATATGTTTATGAAAGGAGAAAGGGCTTTTTGTTAATTATTCTAATTGTTATTTCTGGAAATTTGGCAGTACTATTGGAAAAGTAAAATTGCAACCAATCATAATTTGACAAACAAGGCAGGCTAGGTACAAAGAAACAGTTTAGAAAGGACAAATCTACATGGTTTTTGCAGTTTCGATGCTTTCGGCATTAGGCTTCCGACTCCTTACTTCGCCTCCGACTCCATCGAAACTAATGCACATGGTATCAGGTAACTTCTATGGAGTGAATTGGATATAGGCGGAAGGTATAGGTTCAAAACCGGGGTTTCAAAGGGGTTAAAGCACTACTTTACTTCTAAATGAAAATGCGTCTGCTTGCTTTCAACGGAATAGCTTTCGACTTGGTTAGCTTTCGACTTGGTTAGCTTTCGAACAAGTCAATTAGTTTTAAAGAAAATTTTTCGATTGGGTTGCGCTTTTGTTTTAAATAACTGCTTTCGACTATGTCGAAACCCCTAACTGTCTCTTTTTACTTTTTGACACATATTGGTTTCGAAAAGGTTGCTTTGCCTTTTAAAACTTGGCCACTTCTCTAATGCTTTCGAAGGGATGGTTTCGACACCATCACTTTTTTACTTAGGAGATGTTTTTGAAAGAGATGCTTTCGACTTAAATGGTTTTAGTGACCCTTTTTCTCTGATTGAAGTATAATCCAAATGGTTTCAAAAGAGATAGTTTTATTAGTTTCACATGTTTTAAATTGAACCCAAGTGCTTTCGAAAGGTAGGTTTCGATGCTTTCGAAAGGTTTTAAAAAATGGTTTCGAAAGGGGTGGTCCCTAGTGGCTTCAAAAGGGTTAAAAGTAAAGATTTTCTAAGGTTTTTGAAAGGCAATATTAAAAGATTTTAAAGAAGGATGTCTAACGTTTTGAAGCTTTCGAAGGAAAGGCTTTTAATGGTTTTGAAAAGGGTACTTTCAATGGTTTTGAATGGGGTACTTTCAATGGTTTCGAAAGGGGTACTTCCAATGGTTTCGAAAGGGTTACTTTCAAGGGTTTCGAAAGTGTTGTTCAAAGGTTTTAAATGAAGGTTTCGAATGTATTAACTAGGCAGTATAGCCTAAGTGTTTTCAAGTTAAAAAGGACTTTAAATTATTTTGCGGGATAGGTAATCCTCATTAAATTTCATCAACATTATTTTGAGTAAAGTATATATAACATGGCAAAATAGCTTAGAGTAAAGCTAATAATGTATTTTCCTTGGATAAGTATGATTTAAAAGGTTAAATCATTTTGAAAAGGTTTTCAAGGAAAAAGATAAAGGGTAGTTAACCCTAAGAAAATGATTCGGATGGTTATTCCAGTTTGTGGACGGTTAGTCCAGTTTACGGACAGTTAGTCCAGTTTGTGGCCAGTTAGCCCAGCAGATAGATGTCTAATTATTACATGTGGATAGACAGTCCATTAGTTACATGTTTTTAGCATAACAAATATTACTATTATTATCATAATCAGTTTGATTAACCAGTTTGGTTGTAGGAAAAGATTTGCAAAATATATGTTTTGGAAAGGATATTAGTAAGGGGAAACCCATTCTGCTACGAGGCATATCAGTAAACCAAGATGTAACAGTATTATTCTCACCAGACTTTATGTCTGACTCGAAGTTTCTGTTTTCCCCTTAAACTTGTAACGACCCGATATTTTCAACCATTCGCATCCATTATAAGTGTATAGGTAGACACTCATGCCGGAATTGAATTGCTCAAAATACCGCGTTGTAACTAAAATTTGGCAAATCTCAGAATTTACAGTAGATAAATATAATCACAGATCACAGACACAAAGTAAAATAATGCAGCGGAAGTAAAAGAAATAGTAGTTCATGAAGCTACTATATAAATATAACAGAGTTACATAAGATACAACAGAAGAAATAGAGTACAACAGAAGTCTAAATACAATAACCAAGTACAAGCTGAGTAAGACAACATAACTGAAATAGATAGGACAAGACAAGCAGATAATCTCCAGCGATTCAAATCTCCAGAAAGTGGAATCCGAATCTGTGAATAACTCAGGCTGACCCGAGCGTAAAATAAAACATAAACACTCGAGTCAGGATATACATACTTATACAATGTAAACCAACTCAAGTGAACTGTAGTAAAGGTACAAGTAACTTAGAAGATGCTTGGGACCGCTCATCCTCTAAGGATCCGTTAAAATATCTACTATGTAGTAATATTCGCTATTATAATAGTGTCTATATAAGTAAAGTATAATCATATAGAAAATAGCGTTAAGGGGATGGAGAACCTTAACGCGGTCGGATCTTAAAATCATAATCGTAGTAAAGCTCGATATGGTAGGTGACACGGCACAACTAGGCAATGCCAGGGTAGATATACCAATTACGCACACGGACTGATGGATACGCATAGCAGCCACTACCGTTCCACCTCGAACAACACTCCCAAATCGGAGGATGGCCATCTAGTCAAATCACAAGTAAGAGTATAATATCGAAGAAATGTGTCCGAGAAGAGGTGCTACCTCACTGGTCCGAGATCGCTCCTGTTTTAGCCACCTTATGCCAACTCACGGGAGTTGGGTCCACGTAACATACCTTAAGAACGTCGCCACCATCCTACTTCATTCTGGAATCTCCACCGCGTACACGGTTGTCAAAGTGGTTTTCGGTATCGACAGAGAGTATGTCCATATCCGATCCCGGTCTCTTTGCCAACCAATCGTTATTATAACCCGTGGTTATAACTTTTAAAAACAATACTTTACTTCAAAATAAAATATCATTTCAAAATCATGTCTTTATCAAAATAAAGATTTATCATTTCCAAATCATTTCAATATTCCAAAATATCGTATCCTTTCAAACTTCTTTTCAAATCATTTCAATATACCAAAATATCATATCTTTTAAACTTCATTTCAAATCATTTTAATATATTAAAATATCATATCTTTACAAACTTCATTTCAAATCATTTTAATATATCAAAATATCATATCTTTGATAGTTATACTTCGAAATCAAAATCATTTTTATTTCAAAACTATGTTCATTTCAAAACAACATCATTTCCATTTCAAACATATATTCACCTTTCAAATAGTCTATACTTTCAAAGTTATAATTCTTTTGAAACTAAAACATTTGAAATCATTATACTTTGAAAATCACAACATTTCGAAAACATATATTTGAAATCATCTTTTAATTCTACATATTTACAAATTTATTAAATTAAACCCAAATTCCAAATTTTTATTTAAATTTAATTCAAACCATCATTTTCAACTCAAATTCAGTTTACTAACAAACCATTTCAAATCTTATAATTTCAAATATAGGTTTAATTCACAAAATACAATATTCAATCTTTAGTATATTTCAAAGCTTAAATATCCCACATTTCATAAATTCAAAATCATTAATATACATTTCAAAATATCAAAATATTATTCAAAGCATCATTCATTTATATTTCATTTAAATACCATTTGAATCCATTCATTTTATTAAATTTGAATACCATTTTAAACTCACATTAAAATCAAATTCTTCCATTTAAAACCATTTAAATGTCTCTTCATTATCTTTAGAAATTTAACATTTAATTTCCAAAATTATATCATTTTCCAAAGATTATTTTTCATTAAAATTTATTAAAACAACAAAAATACAGTTTCCGTAGCACTTACAAAATGCTACGTAAAGTTATAGTTTAAAATAGTTCATTTAACAAAACGACAGCACTTAAATGCTATAATATATTTCCATTAAATTTAAAATAAACTTAAATGTTAAGTTGAACCACTACAGCACTTACAAAGTGCTATAATAGCCTTTATTTCAAATTAACTTATTTAGTTCATTTAAACAACTACAACATTTGCAAAATGCTGTAATATCTTTTACATACATTTCAAAAATGCTGTCAAATCAAATTCAGAGTTTAATTACCTTTTCACAAATTTAACTAAATTTCAAATTTTATTTAATTAACTTAAACCTTTAATTAAAACTAAATTTCACATTTCCAAGTCAAGTTATATTTTAAAAGATCACTTTTAAACATTCATTTATTTAACCACTTAAATTCATAGAAAAATCAATAATACTTTAATAAATCATTTAAATTCAAATTAAATCAAATTTTCATAATTACCATTTTCCAAATATAATTAAATTTCCATTTTATTTATATAACTTAAATATCATTTTTAACCAAAATTCCAAATTTCCAAACTTGAGTTATATTTCAAAAAAAATCCAGTTAAACCATTCATTTATTACATTTTTAACACATAGAAAAATCATAATTTCTTTAATTCAAAATATTTCAAAATATGTTTAAATCAAATTTCATAAATTTATATTTTTAAAATACTTAAAAATATCCAAAACACCTTATAAAATAACCACGGGCCTGTATATAGTTTTCTAGCCTAGGTCAAGTGATACAGATATGTATCATTTCAATCCGTAGTTTAAAAAGAAAAATCCGGGTTCTATCATTTCAAACCTGCAATCCCAAGTTAAAATAAATTAAATAAAAACCATTCAGGCCTATCATTTCAGACCATAACGATTTTTCCCTATTCTAAAGTCCGTTCGGGTATGTATCATTTCAACCCATAGTGATTCTATTCTACAGGGAACTTGCAGTGTGATTTAACAGAATAGAATAACAGTAAAATAAGAACAAAATATAACAGATGATACGATATGCAGTTTTAACAATTCTAACATCAACTATAAATAAATCACAGGTAATTATAACATCATTTATTTATTTATTTATTTATTTCTACACATTCAGTTGCGGTCGTTTCACAATCATATAAGTATGAATATTCGTGTGAGATTTACTCACCTCTACGGAGCTGGAGATTCGAAAAAGAAGTACGCTATCTATCGAACGCACGCGGAAAGCACGATCAGTTGTTGGCGGATTCGCCAACTGGATTCAAATCTAAATTCAAAAGAATAAAGCAAAATTTGAATAAGCTACCGCACGTCAATTACCTCAACATTTTTGAGTAAATCAACTGGAAATCAAATTGAAACAAAAGTAAGGCTTGAAGGACATTTTGGCCGTGACTTCAACAAAAGCTGGGTGGCATACAAATCATGAATTCAAAAACAAAAGTGACAAAAGCAATTTTTTCTTTTTTCAAAACAAAGGTCAGTGGAAGCAAACTAAGCTAGGATACCAGAACACGTGACAAAGCAACTTTCTCATTTCTTTTTCCAAACAAATGCCAGTGGAAATATAGACTAGAATTTCACAAATACAAAGGTGGCACAATTTTCATTTCTTGTTTCAAAATACCAAGCAGAGGCATTCAGACAAAAATTAAAAACAAAAATGCAGAGGTGACAAAACAAAACTGTTGTTCATTCTCTGGTTCCAACAAAGGCTCGGTCTGGAGGAGTTGGAGATGCGGTGATGGGCTGGTCTCGGCATGGGCTGTGGTGGTGCCTGGTCTCGGCCTGGGGCTATGGTGGTGTTTGGCGAATGGGGTAGGTGGCTGGCAGGGCATAGGGGTTTGGTCTGGTGGTGGTCTCGCCTGGGGCTGTGGTGGTGACGTGGGTTAGGGGTTGGGCATGGGGATTGGCGAATGGATCTCGGCATCGGTGGTGGAGGAAGGTGGAGTAGTTCGGTCTGGTGGTGGTCTTGCATGGGCGGAGGCGTGGTGATCTGGGTAGGGTCGGTGGTGGGCTGGTCACGGTCTGGTTGACGTGGTGGTGGACTGGGGTAGGGCTCGGCGGTGGGCTGGTCACGGTCTGGTTGCGAATGGGGCAGGGTGGTGGACTGGTATTGGAGGTGTGGAGGAGTTGGAGTCGTGGGGTTGGTGATGGTCTCGGTGGTGGAGTGGGGTGGTGGCTGATGGGTAGGCGCATGGGAAAAAGGCGGAAGGCATGGGATAAGTCTCGCATGGGCAGGCAGAAGAACAAGGGAACATGGAAAGACGTGGCACAAGCATGGTACAACAACAATTGAAATACAAAAATGAAAATGGAAAGAAGGCATGGGGTTGGCAAAAGAATAACAGCAAACAGGGGATGAGAGTGACAAAACAGAACAAAATATGAAAACAAAAATGAAAGAAGGTACGTGGCCATTACCTGGAAGAAGAAATGTTCACGCAAAAGCAAATGGAATCTGAAAGAAAAAGTTTGATCTGGCAATTATTTGAACGCGAAGAAAATGAAACAGCTGTCCACTAATTTGTAGAGAGAAGGCAAAAGGTAAAAGTTTTGAACGGTAGAAAGTTAAAGCAATTAATTATATTCAAAGCTGGAACGAAACGTAAGGAATGCAAAGAAAGAATGGAATAATTCTCACGTGAACGATTCAATGCAAGATTTTTTTTTGAAATTTTCAAACTAAAATATACGGCTGAACCAGCACTGTTAACGCAAGAAAAATCAATGGACAAAGAAACAACGAACGTAAAGTGTAACGCCCAAAGTAACGTACAACCGTTATTTGTTTCTTTTATTAAATAAATTTAAAAATGATAATGTTTCTTTAAATAAAATAACGTATCACTTTAAACCAAAATTTAAATAGCTATTATCATAATTAATAAAATTTGATTTTATTATAAAGTTAAGAACGGATGAAATTATAAGTAAAAATGTAAAGTTTAAATTTCCCGTTTCACACTAATTATTACATTTTTAATTCAAATCAGTATTTCAAAATGTTTATTTTTAAATAAAAATTTGTTAAAAATTTTGGGCTGTTACAAAACTCTTTGGTGCTCAAAATTGATCTGAGTAAGCTGAGAGTTGAGGTTTACAGGTTTTAGTAATTTGGTGAATATAGTTTCCAAAGGCAAGCATGTGGCTGATGGATAGCTATTTAGGAGTTATAGTTTATTCTGTTTATTTCTGCTATGTATATTAAGTCAGATATGACTATATTGCTTTGATCAACCAAGGGGGCATCGTCATATGTTACTCTTGGCGTATTATTGTAATAATTATATTTGATCCAAACCGTGGGAAATGTTATGAGATTATGTAACTTGGATATAAATTATTTTTTTGAAATGTAATCAGTAAAAAGTTGTATTTGAAATCTGTGATTTTGTTCATACTCAAGTGCTTCAAATATTATGGATACCATTAGAATTTATGTATTTTGTCACCAGAATTTAATACGATAGATGACTGCAGCATCTGTAGCGCTTAGCTTTTGGCCTCCAGATACGGGATGTTACAATCTTGCTAAGGTTGCCAAATTTAATGAAAACATCGCTAATTGGCGAGATCAGGCCACGTTCTCTTTAGTAGTCACCGCGTCTTGGTCACTAGCCGCTTCAAAAGTTTTAATGACTATTGTTTCGGACGAGGCGAGCTTGGGACATCAAGACACATCCCAGGCGATTCACCAAGCCTTCTTCGCTAGCATGGCATTTGCTATCTTCATCATCGGTGTCCTCTGCTTCCTCCTCTGCCATTGGCTCGTTTCTTTCTCTCCTTATGGCCGGCTCATCTTCCTATGAAATCGATGGCATTTTGGCTGCTTCGCCTCCATCTTTTGGGACATCTCCTCCTCTAAATTCCTCGGTCACTCTTTCATGGGCCTTTTCTAAGTGTGCCTCACCGAAGGGACCCTCTACTTTGCCTTGAACATTCTTGTCGGAGCTACGAGTGCGGGCAGAGGAACATATGTGAGCCCTAAAGCCACTTTGCACTGGAGACTCAGAACGACAAACCTATCCCGGCGAAGCAGACCAAACCGTCGTAGATTTTCATTTGTAAGAAGGAATGAATAGTGCATCAGTTGGGTCTAACTACCTTCAAATCATTCAGTGTTCTCTCATGTCGACCACTCTCGTCTCGGACTGGATGCCCATCACTACTACAAATCTACGATTTTCTGACGCGCGTTTTGCGTTGCTATAGCATCGTTAAATTTTTTAGCGATGTCATACTGATGCGAAATGCGTGTCAGAAAAATGGACGTCGCTAAATTGTTTGGAGTCGCTAAGACTTTACAAAATTGACAACGCTAAACATTAGTGATGCCTTTGCGACGCATGTTTATATTAAAAAATAGTGTCGCAATGGCATCGCTAAATTTTAGAGAAGTGCCATTGCAAACGCTCTAAAGTAGAAAATTCATCGTTAACTACAATCGCAAAACAAATAGAATTATCATATAAAATCAAACCGTCTGTGCCAAATATGCCACATAATCAACATATATAATCACAAACAACTCATATATATACATACAAAGCTTATATATTTTACCAACAAACTACGATATATTATTTAAGTCACGAAAGAACTGCAATTACAACATAACATGTTTGAATAACACTTAATAACATAAATACATATATAATACACAAATCATGTTATTACCATGCTTCAGGCTATTAGAAAATGAATTTACTAATACTGTGTTATGATTTGATTGTGGTATCTCTCCATTGGCATTCGTGTGTAAAGTGCAGTAATGTCATTCTAACCTGATTATCTTATATAAACATTTAAACCTCAATGTTATACTCAACACAAACAATTACACTGGGACAACTTCTTCCTCAATAGAAGGCGATGCAGTTTCAGCATTAGCACCTTCACTTTCCTTATTATCCTCAAACTTCAAACAAACCTATCATAATTTGTAGGATCAACTAATTTGAAAAGGCATGCACCCAAAACACAAACTAAATCATACTGAGGTAACACTTCTTTCTCAAGCAATAACTATGCTATTTTAGAAACACGGTCCTTGTGCTCAGTTATTGGTGCATGCTTTGGTAACCCATTCTCTCACTTCTCCATCTATTATAGCTCCGGTTTTGCTATTGTAAGGTTTACTCATTTCAAACCCATCTTCTCTTTTTGGAAATGAGTGCAGCCTTACTTTGTCGGTGAAACCGTAAACTGCAATTTGAGCATAGGTCACTTTTTCTATTTCATTTTGTGCTCCTGTTGATATCTTTACTATCAGTACCTGAATGTTTTGAAACATCAATTATAGCATATAAGCAGAAGGCTAAACTGATAATAGTACTTCAGAATATTAAACATATGCTTGCATGAAATATGAACATTATACTTGTTCCGAAGCACGACCACCAAGTGTCATGCATGTCATTAACAAATTTTCATTGTGTACATACTGCGCAAATCCCAATGCAGCAGTTCCACGAGGGACAATAGTAACTTTTAAAAGAGACTTGGCATGCTCCAAAAACCATCCACCAACAGCATGACTAGCCTCAGTTTACTTATTACCTAATAATAATGTGAACCAACCATATATTAACTAAACATCAGCCTAAAAGGGAAATTTGAACTAATAGTGAACATAGACATGCTGTTTTGGAGACACCGTAATCTATTTATCAAAATTGGGCATTAAGATTGGAACATGATTTTTCTGTATAACACAATATCCTTGTTCATAAACAGTTGCATTATGGAACCATCGTACGTCAATTATGGGTGTAAGTTGCATGACTGGATATATTTTCATTTTAGAAGCCAGTGAAATGTAATTATTGCATCTACTCCCTAATAAATTCTCACTTCTTAACAACTTCATATAGCAAGTAGATCTTCAGTTGGCAGTTTACCCTTGTTATATGCTTACATTGTTAATGTGGCAAGCTATGAAACACGCGGAATGCCATGTAAATGAGTGTTAACTAACGAGGTAGTTTGTTTGAAATCCTTTTTAGGTGAAAACCTCTCTTAGGTGATATTTGAATGTGAAAAAAGAAGAAGATCAATTCACTTATTTTGAAGTGCCATTTTTGTTCAATTGAAAGTTCTTGCTATAGTTTTTCTTGCTAATTAATAACGCATGCTGATCCTCATTTTACCGATTGACGCGTATTGATTCCTCTATGGAAGCTTTAACCTTTTCAAGTTGCTGAAAGTCGGAAATGTTTATGAATTTGACATTTCTAGCCAAGGACATTATTGAATAGCTAGCCAATTCTCTTCTACCCTCTGGCCTTGTAATTTTTTGAATTTGACGTCCTGAGTAATATCTTCCTAGCGACAACTTTTCAACTATATTTATTGATTGATTCACATCATTGTCCTTTATGAACCTAAAACACTAACCGATTATTTTAAGCAACCGTCCACACTTAAAAAGAGCCCTCATGCATCAATACATAATTGCACTGTTATGAAAACGAGAAGAACATGTAATGGGTTTTCAAAGTAAATGGATCGGTGAAAGAAGGTTTTCCCAACTCACCCATTGTTGAAATCCTATCCGCACATTCCTCTATGGGGCAACATATGAGTTTGGCCAACATATTTTAACAAAAAGAATCATTTGTTGTTATATGCGATCAAACTCATATATATACCACACCACCTCTATATTTTTCCACGATGTGGAACTATTCCTTTTATATATGACCACTACCCACACACAACGCGAGAGACCCCAACAGATCTCCACCTTGGCTCGGATCCATCCATGCATCTTCCACTATGCCAACAAGATGCCTGCTCTATATCGAAACTCTGCTCCCATGCCATTCTACCAAATTCATTGTATCTTGTTTTAGTTCCACCTTAAAGTCAGACTACTTAAGCCTACACTGCTAGCCACCATGATTTACAAATCTCTTGCGCATTGTCCATTGTCCCAGGCATTACCATCGGCTTTGATACCATGTTGAAATCTCATCCACGCATCCCTCTGTAGGGGCAACATATGAGTTTGGCCAACACCTTTTAACAAAAGCAATCATGTTAAAATTTGATGATACAAAGTCACAAATAGAAGAAAATAAATATGCAAAAGAAAGAAATAGAAGATTTTGTTTCCCTTAATTAATAGGAAGATTTGATTATGTTTATTTCTCTGGCTAATCAATTTATTTTTTTCCATCTAATATTAACTTGGGCATTAAGTAATTGATGTTATAAATAGAGATTAGAAGAGAGTGTAAATTGTGTGGAAATCTGTTTGCTAACTCTCTTCTTCCATCTTTCTTCTTCTCCTCCAACAAATTTAGCCATAGAGACCAAGACTCCCTTTCTCAATTTGGTTATTGGTTTAATTTGTATTTTGTTTACTTTTATTTTGTTCGATTAAGTGCAAAAAAAATTTGATGAATTAATAAAGAGGGTGATTGGGTGGATTCTCTTGTGTATTGATTTCTAATTTCATGTCCGTTTATTTTCTATCCAAATTTATCTCTTTATGATTTGGATGATAAAAGATTTATTGGGAAAAGCTTCCGCAAATCAAAGTATTCGCTACAGATTGGTATCAGAGCAAGGTTATCACAAAGCTTAGAGTAAGTTTGGATTTGAAAAATTATTGAGATGTTGGATATGAATTCTTTTTCAAGATGGCTATTCGAATGCAAAAAATTAGGGTATTTGAAAGCCTTGGACGGAAGATGTTTTGTACCTCAATGATCTTCATGATCCGATTGATGGAGATGGGAAGAAGCCCTTTGATGTAGAGGAGGGAACATGGAAGAAGATGGATAAGAAGGCAATTGCGTTGATTCATCAGTATCTTGATGATTCAGTCTTCCATCATGTGGCTAGTTGTGAATCTACGAAAGCTTTATGGGACAAGTTGGTATCTTTGTATGAGTTGAAGAGTGCTACAAATAAGGGTTTTCTTGTTCGAAAGTTGGTTCAACTGATATTGGATGGAGAGAAGTCTATTGTAGAGCATTTGAACAAATTTCAAGATGTAATAAATCAATTGGCAAATATGAATGTCAAATTTGATGATGAGTTACAAGCACTTTTATTGATGAGTTTGCTTTTAGAAAGTTGGGAAACTTTGGTTGTTTCATTGAGTAATTACAATGCTAAGGTAACTATCTCACTGGAAATTGTTCAAAGTAGTCTTTTGAATGAGGAGCTTAGAAGGAAAAGGTCATGTGTGAAATTAGTTCAAGATGAGGTTATGGTAGCAAGGGACATGAAAAAGGATACAAGTTCGAAAAAAAAGCCGCTAATGGTAAAGGTATGCCAAAAAGTATCATTTGTTATTATTTTCATAAAAAGGGTCATATGCGCAATAAGTGTGAAGCGTATAAAAGGGATCAAAAGAAGGTTTTACATAGTGACAGTGATAGTGATACACGGGCGGGCATAACTGAAGGTAGAGACAGTGATACTTCTTGTAATGTCTTCGTTAGTGAAGAGAAGCCTTGGAAGATGGATTCGAGAGCCAGTTTTCACATTTGTAGAGATATGAATTGTTTCCCTTCTTATGAGAAGAATGTTGGCATGATTAGGATAGCCAATGGAGAAGAGCTACCAATTTATGGTATTGGATCTATCTGGTTTTGTGTGCTTGATGGTGTGACTAGAGAAGTCTCGGGCATGAGGCATGTTACTTCTAGTTCACATAATCTTATTTCTCTTGGTCATTTGGATCACCGTGGTTGCACTTATGAGACTTGAAGTGGAGTTTTGAGAGTGAAGAAGGGTGGTCTTGTAGGGATGATAAAAGTGTTGGAAGAAGGAAACTTTTATAGTTTGGTTGGTCATGTAGTCGACTATGGGAAGCGAGTGATAATTGGAGAGCCTAGTCCACAGTCAGGTGGAGAGGCGAATGTGTTCACCGCTTATGATGATCATGTTGAAGACCATATTTTAGACATGGGTCTTCATGTTGATGATGCTTGAGGGATCGATATTGACCTAGTAATGAGCTCAGACCGAGTGATATACGGGTGTCGAGTAGGAAAATCCGGAAAGGCTATATAGAGGTCTTTATGGTATAACAAACACTTTTGAGACTAAATTGTGCGGTGTACTCATGGTGGGAGATGCATCACTTGTAGGCAGTGGTAGAAGTTTGTAGCTTGGTATGATTGAGATATAGGGAGTTTTAATAGATCTAGAGATGGCATGCTTGATATGTTAGAGATATGTGATTTTGCATCAAAGTAGAGTGTTAAATTTTGGTGATACAAAATAAAAAATTGAAGGAAATAAATATGCAAAAGAAAGAAATAGAATATTTTGTTTCCCCTAATTAATAGATAGATTTGATTATATTTATTTCTCTCTCTAATTGGCTAATTAATTTATTTTTTGCCATCTAATATTAACTTAGGCATTAAGTAATTGATGTTATAAATAGAGACTAGAAGTGAGAGTGTAAAATGTGTGGAAATCTATTTGTTAATTTTCTCTTCTTCCATCTTTGTTCTTCTCCTCCAACAATTTTAGTCATAGAGATTAAGACTCCCTTTCTCAATTTGGTTATTGGTTCAATTTGTATTTTTTTACTTTTATTTTGTTCGATTTATTGTAAACACAATTTGATGAATCAATAAAGAGGGTGATTGGGTGGGATCTCTTATGTATTGATTTCTGATTTCATGTCCGATTATTTTCTATCCAAATTTATGTCTTTATAATTTGAATGATAAAAGATTTATTGGGAAAAGCTTCCGCAAATCAAAGTTTTCACTACACCCATAACATTTCTGCATCTTTAACTCATTACTGACATGATGGAAATGTGCATTTCAATGAGGTCTTGAGTATAAATTTATATACTAACCGTAAGAAGTTTCTTTTTAATAATCAAAATCTAAAACTGACCAAAAATGCATTATGAGATCGACACAAATTAATTGTATAATTAGTAGTTTACGTAGGACTAACAAATTTGCATAGATAAAATGATAATATGCGGTTACACCTGGATTATCGAATATCATATAAAGTTCCCTTCAAGCTGCAACAGGATGTGTATTTTTGGGCATCATTTTCTGCCCAACATCTCTGATACGTATATTATAAATAAAAAGTAATGTATGTAATAAGATATATCACTTTGTATCAGAAACATTATCAGATAATAAAAGCAACTCTTTTCTTCTCATTATATTCTCAAATATCAACCAAAAATACTTCTCAAAATCTTTCATGGTGTCAAAGCAAATTGCTTAATAACATCACATCTTGGGAATTATAGAAGTGAACTAATCAGTTGAGATTCATCATTTGAGTTTTCTTCTCATCAGAGAATTCATCTCTTCATCTGAGAAGTTGATTAAACAAAGTAGAAGCGTGCCTTGCCAGAATTCAAAGAAATTTGGCTGCATCAAAACTTCTTCATCAAACCTTGAAGGGAAAACAATCAGAAACCTCAGAAATTAGATCAAGAAGACAAGAAAGCTATCACAAAACCCTTAAAAGTGCCATCCATGAGAAAACTTATCAGATCAAATCATCATTTAAGTTTTTCGATTGCAGCAAACTTGTTTTGTGATCATCTTTTGTCTCTAAATCTGAATCTTGATCAAGATTGTTAAATCCCCATGCTATTTTCTCTTTTCTGGCACAAGATCGTAATGGGTGATGAATCAAATTCACCGAACTCTTCTAATGTAAGAAACCCTCAGCAAACTGGTACAGGAGCAAAAAAGTTAGTCAAAACCATCATCAGTCCACAAAGCCACTGGTTACAATTCATTTGGATGAGAATAACTATCTTTTCTAGAAACTTCAGGTTGAGACAACAATCTAAGTGTATGATCTTGAAGGTTTCATTCTTGGAACCATTCGAATTCCACCAAAATGCATCATTGATCAAGAAAACAAAGTTGTTAGTAATGAAGAATACGTAAAGCATCATAGACAAGACAGACTCATATGTTCATGGTTGCTTTCTTCAATAAGTACAAATCTACTATCTCATGTGATTGGGTGTAAATCTACTAATGAAATATGACAACTATAGAAAAGGTTTTCAACATTCAATCTGCAGCCAAAGTTATGTATCATA
Organism: Allium fistulosum; assembly: GCA_030737815.1. Classification (NCBI taxonomy): domain Eukaryota; kingdom Viridiplantae; phylum Streptophyta; class Magnoliopsida; order Asparagales; family Amaryllidaceae; genus Allium; species Allium fistulosum. The sequence goes on along the minus strand of CM060905.1, from coordinate 43,932,575 downwards.
AAAGACAAGTTCATAATATCAGAAAGGATAACCATATATGGGAGAATATCTATCCAAGATCAAAACAATTTGTTTTAGAGGCTGCACATCAAAAAGTTTCGGATTCAGAACAAATTCTAGCCATACTAAATGGTTTGAGTGATGAATACGAAGTAGTTGTTGTAGTCCTAGATTCTCAAAAGGCCTTCCCATCAATTGATGATGTTCACTCAATCTTGCTTGCACATGAAGCAAGAATTGACAACAAGAAGCCACAAGAACCAGAGTTTTCAATCAATTACTCTACTAATTACAGAAAAAAAATCAAAACAGCAATAGAGTATATCAACCAATACAAAGATGTAGTTATTCTAACAGATCTAGAGGAAGAGGCAAATGGAACAACAGCAATAGACCAAAGTGTCAAATTTGTGAGAAAATAGGTCATACCGCTGTAAGATACTATTTCAGATACTCAAATCAGAATGATAACAACCAAAGGAGTAACAATTTTAGTGCTAATGTGGCTAAAACACATCAAAGTTCAAATACTCAAGCAGACAGTAATAACGGTTACAGTTCAAGTGAGATGCCAAAGCCTGAACTTATACAAGATGACTGTAGGTATCCAAATTCTGGAGCAACTAACCACATCACTAGTAATCTGGACAACTTGAATTTTGGAAACAAGGAGTATAGAGGTAATCGGTCTATTTGCATGGGGAATGTTGAGTGTACTAAAATTTCTCATATAGATAATGCTTATATTAAAAGTAAGAAACAATTATTTTTGCATAATCTGTTAAAAGTACTAAAGATAAAAAAGAATCTTATGAGTGTATCACAGTTTGTAGAAGATAACAATGTTTATTTTGAATTTTATCCAAAGTATTGTTTAGTTAGAGACATGCTAACTAAAGAAATTCTTTTGTAGGATGATGTAGTTAGAGGATTGTACAGATTTAGTTCTGTTAAATGTACCAGTCTCGCAAAAGTGCAAAAATATTGTAATATGTGTGAGAAAGAAAGTAACAAGAATGTATTTGACCTTTGGCATTACAAACTTGGTCATCTATGTGTAAATGTTGTAAGACAAATTCTTATTGAACATAGAATATCTTTTGATAACATTACTTTACCATATACATGCACTTATTATCAAATGGGTAAGAGCCATAAGTTAGCACTTAATGACTCATCAACTAAGTATTTTAAATCACAAGAATCAGTTGCCATAGATCTTTGGGGATCAGCACCAATATGTTCAGATTTTGGATACAAATATTATATTTCATTCATTGATGCATACTCTAGATATACTTGGATTTATTTCCTAAAGGCTAAATCTTAAACATATAGTGCAGTAATAAACTTAATAACCATGGTTGAGAAACAAACTAATTCTCATATTAAGATTATACAATTAGATAGGGGCACCGAGTATAAAACACTCAACAGTTTCTTTTAGAAAAAAATGAGTTGTTCACAGAACTATATGTGCCTATACATCTGAACAGAATGGTTTAGCTGAAAGGAAACATAGACACATAGTAGAATTTGAACTTACTTTACTTGCTCAAGCCTCACTACCACTAAAATTTTGGCCTAAAGCATTTAATACTGTTGTATTTTGATCAATAGATTGCCAATAAAAATGTTGAAAGGGATTAGTCCAATAGAAAAATTTATGGTGTTAAACAAGACTATTACAGTTTAAGAACAACACCAATAAATTGAATTTTAGGTCTAAACCATGTACCTTTTTGGGGTATGCAACAAACCAAAAAGGATACAAATGTCTTAGTGATAGTGGGAGAATTTTTATTAGTATGCATATTGTGTTTAATGAAAATATCTTTCCCTTTAGCAAATCAAAAATAAAGACAACCAGCAAGATCTACAATCCAAACACTCCAATACCAGAATTACCTTTATGTTCTGAAGCAGACGATCAAGAGGAGATGATGAGAACTACTGCTGATCAAAGTTACCAACCTACAATATCTGTTCAACAGGGTCATGAGCTTACAAATGATCCCAGTCAAGTCTGTCAATCACTTATTCAAGCAATAGATCGAACACAACAAAATGAAGAAAATATGCAGCAAAGCAGTTTAAGAAATAGTTCATATCATACAAATTCAGAAAACTCATCTCACACTGAACCTCAAATGAGACCAATCCATCCCATGATTACAAGGGCCAAAAGTGGCGTTTTTAAACCAAAGCTATACATTGCAAGCTCAAGTTCACATGAACCAGATACCTATGAGCAAGCTGCAAAAGATAAAAATTGGAAATCAGCAATGGATGAGGAGTACAATGTTCTTATAAAAAATAAAACATGGGATCTTGTGTGTCCACCAGATGATAAAAACATAGTTGGGTGTAAGTGGAATACAAAATAAAGAGAAACTCAGATGGTACCATCAACAGATACACACAAGGCTAGTTGCCAAGGGGTACACTCAACAATATGGATTTGATTTCAATGAAACATTTTCTCCAGTTGTCAAACCATCTACCATTAGACTTATTCTTACCATTGCATTGCACAAAAACGGGAAGGTTAAACAATTCGATGTCAATAATGCATTTCTAAATGGCATTCTGCAAGAGGAAATCTACATGGAGCAGCCACAAGGATACAAAAAGAACATGAACTATGTGTGCAAGCTAAGCAAGGCAATATATGTCCTTAAGCAAGCACCAAGAATCTGGTTTGATAGACCGAAAACTACATTAATAAATATGGGATATCGGTCTCCCAAATTAGATAACTGACTATTTACTAAAATAATTGATTCATTGACTGTTTACATACTAATATAAGTTGATGATATAATTATAAAAGGTAATGATGAAGTCAACAACCATGTTCACCATTTGAACAAACAATTTTCATTAAAGACCTTGGAAGTCTCAACTATTTTCTAGGCATAGAGGTCAATAGGAAAGCAAACTCTGAAATAATTCTATGTTAGAAAAAATACATATTTGAGTTGCTAACTAAAATAAAAATGGATGGTGCAAACTTACAACTGACACCAATGATAAGCAATCAACATCTATCTAAAAATAGGGGAGAAGCCATAACATGACCAGATTTTCATTTAGGTTAACAAAGTGTCTCACTTCATACAGAATCCTTTGGATGAGCATTGGAAAGCAGTGAAAAGAATCCTTAGATATCTCAGAGGAACTTTGGACTATGGACTACCACTTAAAGCATGCACCAATCTAAATATAACAAGCTATGCTGATGCAAATTAGGCACAAATCCAAAGACAGAAAATCAACTACTGGCTACTTTATAGATGTTGGAAACAATCTAATATCATGGTGTTCAAAGAAACAATCAACTATCTCCATATCCAGCATAGAGGTCGAATATAGGAGTGTAGCAGGTGCTATAGCAGAAATTATATGGTTGCAATCAATATTAAGCGAGTTAAAGATAAATTCAGAAGTCAAACCAATTTTATGGTGTGATAATTAGAGTACAATGTTCATGTCAGCCAACCCAATACTACATTCTAGAACAAAACACATCGAGATAGATTTATATTTTGTTCGTGAGCAAATACAAAAGGGAAATTTACAAGTCAATCGTATACCTGCTACCTACCAAAGAGCGGACACACTCATCAAGGCATTATCTACAAAGAGCTTCATCAAATTCAGATCTAACTTAAGAATCGAGCAAAGGAGGAATTAGTCCAGTCGCAGTTTGTTATAATCCAAGCAGAAGCATGGAAGCACAAAAGGAATCAAGTTGAAAGTTACTATCTTTCTTAACTTTATTGCAACTCAACCATCAACCTAAAAAGAGAGAGAAGGGGTGGAGAAAGTAGACTGAAGCCTTTCATCAATTGACTGGATCTAGATAAAAATTCATCTCACTCATTCGGTTCTACTCACAAACCAAAAAAATTAAAGATGGAAGCAAATTTGGGGATTTTCAACCCTAACCCTAATATCGGTTTGAGGGGAGGGGGAGATAAAATGATAATATGCGGCTACACCTGTATTCTTGAATATCATATAAAATTTCCTTCAGGCTGCAACAGGATGTGTGTTTTTAGGCCTCATTTCCAGCCCAACATCTATATGTATATTATAAATAGATTGTAATGTATTTAATAAGATGCATCACTTTGTATCAGAAACAGTATCAGATAATAAAAGCAACTCTTTTTCTCATTAAATTCTCAAATATCAATAAAAAACAATTCCAAAAATCTTTCATCGGTTGGAAACTACGATTGTATCACATATATAAATATGCTATAAGTAGCAATGAAAGGAGATATTACTATGGAGTTCATAACTTCAAACAAGCATGGCAGAAGGAAAAAAAACCAAATTTTGGTTCATGATTTTACATTGAAGAGTCTAAAAATGGTTGAAAGGAGCTCAAAAATGTTTATTTTTTAGGATGGCATTCAAAGAAACAGTGCAAATGTTGTCTTTGACTTTGACATATTAAATAATACGGGTCATAGATCATGATTTCAAATTCCGGCCGGAATGCGGGAATACAGGCCATTCACTTTAAGCTTATGAATAATATGTAATATAATTATACTTTAAACATAAACTATTTCTTGGAAAACATAATATCCAAATCAAGAAACACTAACCTAACCTGGATAGAAGTACGTATGATGAAATATACATGGCGAGTTACACAGGAGCTAATGCAATAAATTCCTCCTGTATTTGGAAACTTCCGTAAAGCCACAAAAGATCGAGTTTCAAATATCAGGGCCGAGTAAAACTAGGAGACCGTGGTATCAAACCTTAAATATTGTTTTATTTTTCTTTTGAATCATTCTCTTGGATTAATGTAATACATGATATCATTGTCCTTAGTGGCTTTAAAGGTATTTTTATTTCATGGACAACTAGAATTAAACCTTATTTTCTAACACTGTTTATTAACACACAACTAAATGTTTACAAGACTCTGCAACTAGTGTTAATATTTTATTTTTCTTGTTTTTTTGTAGCAATTTTGTGTTTTGGCACTGGAAAAGTATGATTTATCCTTTTTTCTTGAGACAACATATTTACCTCTAAGGTTTACAAAGTCTGTTGAACTTTGAGTTTTGGCAATGGCAATTTTGATTTTTGGACTTTCAGAATATGTTTATAAAGTCAATATAATATTGGTAATGCCTTTTTTCATTCCCTTGGTTAGTGTAATTAGTTAACAATACTTATTTTCAGCTCAGTATATACATTTTTATGCAAACTTAAAATATTGCTATTTTTTGAAGTTTCCAAGCAGAGTCAACTTACATGGTAAATCCTTTTCACTTGTAGTACATAATGTGAGTGTACACCCAACTAGAGACTTAATAAAAAAAGGTTTGGTACAAAAATTGAATGGTTAAACTAATTGGATCTATACAATGTGATTAATGTGTTTTGTATTCCCATTATATTTTTAGGTTGTGTATTTGTGCATTATTTCAAATATGCATCTAATGACTTATATTTCTGCTACACTGCTATCATAAATATATTTTTAAATGCTTTTATTTGCATAAATTATTTTTTAAGAAACAATACTGAATTGTTTAGCTATAAATACTTATCCACTTGAGTTTGTTATATATATACACACACAAATCACATCTCCATGTTGTTGTGTGAAATCAATGAGTGTCAGCGAATGTTAGGCATTGTTCCTCCAAATTATTAATAGAAGGAAAATTCTATTTGAACACAAACAATTATTGAGTTTCCCCATAGAATTTTTAAAATAATGAAAAACCTCTCAATTTGCTGAGTTTACCCCTATCGAAAAAAAATAAAAATACCCTCCCATGCAGTGGTACCACTGGTGCATTGAAGGCACCGCATGGTGGCGGCACATGGTGTCTTTGAGGCACACGTGGTGGCATCACATGGTGCCTTTGGGGCACCCCGTAGTGCCATTGCATGGTGACCAAAAAATTTGAAAAAGAAGTAAAACATAAATTAAGCAAAAAATAATTAAAAGGGTATTTTTGTCATGAAATTTTATGTGAAAATAGGGGGCAACTCAGCAAATTCTAGAGTTTAATTAGAATTTACCGTTATAGAAATCAGTATTCACCTGGAAATACCAGTGTTAATGCATCAAGCTTTATTAATCCCTTTATTAGAGCTAGCTTCTAATCTATACTAGAGTATAAAAGCCACTAAGGATAATAAAACAGAATCAAACCATCTAATCTTTTTCAATGACCGATTCGGAAGCAACTATCTTCGGAAGTAATAAATAGTGAATATTTGGCATTGATCCTCCCTTAGCGATTGTATCTATACCTAAAAGCAACGAATAACATGTCAAATGAACTAGACGTATGATTTCCATCTTAACCATGGTAATCGATTCTCTGACAGTGAGACATGATGGTGTTTTCTCCATCGGAGGCGAAGGCGGTCTTGGTTCGGGTAATGCCAAATCTAGGTAGCGGTTCAGTTCATCGTCTGACCTTCAAAAATCCTACAATTTTACCAATAGAGAATTGAAGGTCAGTCTTGCTGCTTTTAGCTATCGCCTTTCCACTTCTTGCCATTGATATTTTTGATTTGGGGATTTCGGTAAATTAGATTTTGGGGATTTGGGTAAATTAGATTATATGAGGAGGTGGTACTAGGTAATACAAAGAAGAATACACAGATTGGTTGCTTAAACCTTTGATTCGATGTCTAATGAATGGTAGATATTGATTTTGGAGAGATAGGTTGGATTGCTTTATTAAGAATGGTCCATTGCATCACTCCTATTATATTTGCTAACCATTCACAAGATCCTCAAAAATGGTTGTTTCGATTGTCCTTCTTTGACACCCAATCAGTTTCATAAAATTATCACATCCCACTTATTTATTTTTGTTCCCCAGTTAATGTCGAAAATGCCCTCGTTTTTCATAAACAACATTCAAATATGATGTGGTTGGTTCACGAATCTTGCTCGGTTCAAACTAAGTTATTATACCCTCACTGGATCCTAACTAGGTTATCATACAAACTTAGTTCGGTTGGAGCGATGTTAGTACACAAACGTCACTTGGCTCAAGCGAGGATTTTACACGAACCTAACCCAATTAGAGCTTGTTTTCCTTTTTATTGTTATCGAATGTGATTTGTTGTGATTTAAAGAAAGGATCAATTTTGGAATATTAAAAATTGATAAAGTAGAGAAGTGTGAAAGGAAAAAGCGGAGTGCGAATAGAACCAACCCTCAAAATAGATTGTTTTAAAAGATGGGAACATTTACCAGCATATCTCAATCCACCTTGTTCTTGATTTGAACTTAAATCAAATTCTGCTACAAAAAATTGCTAACACTATAATGACCACACTGTTATGTCCATATTATTAAAGAAAATTGTGAATAATGTCGTCTAATAAAATGGAGAATACGGCTTGTTAAGGGCGACCAAGTGTGAATATATCTTTAAAACTAACACTGACACGTCATACTTATGCTTTTACTAATCTCTAGAATAAAATTTGACGTGTTCAGTCTCAGTCCAAAGTAATATCAACAACGGTTTCTCAGAATCAGAATAGGATAACATATAAACAATAGTCACAAATCATAGCAAAATAAAATACAACTTATATAAATACATGTAAGTCTACAAAAAATACCAGACTCTCATAATATGCACCCAATACAAATCACTGTCTCAAATAGTATATTTCATACACATACAAATCCGAAGTGAGATAAACTAAAGATTCAAAATGGTTTATCTTTCTACTAGCACAACCATCCAAAGGTCATCATTCTGCTAGCACAACTATCTAAAGGTCTACTCATCATGTAACCTTAAAAGTCTCGGCCTGAGCCAAGTATTAAAAATAAATGGGTTTAACTATATCTAAATCTTCAAAAGGGCAAGAAAAAGATATAATACAAAGATATATGACATACAGATAAGTATAGGTGTCATATATAAAACAAGTCACGGGAATAGGTCAAAACTAATTACATCACAAAACGCGAGAATAATAAATCCAAGAACACAAAATAAATCACAATCATTAAAACATAGAATAATTCAAAAACTCGAAATTTCGAAACAAAGAAATATATCATAAAATCCTAGAAAACCAAATTCATAACGATCTTAATGATCGTACTTATACCATGGGAAAAATAAAAGGCGGTATCACTCACAACGATCAGATACCAATGATCGTCCATACCATGAAAACAAAACCTCAACACCAAGAAAATAAAATCCAAATCAATCATAAAGATCATAGAAACATAACTCATAGACCAGAGGAGATATAACTCATATCAATCACAAAGAACGTAGAAAATCCAGGAGTGTACCTCTTAAGGATCTATCGGCTGACACAAATGCCAAATAGCAAAAGAGAACACAGTCTAAAGTGCCAAATACTATCGCTCTTAGTAATCACGAGAACTTAACCAAAACATCCCACACCGCTCGGTGAAATTCAAGTATTTACTAGAAGCTAGTAAATATCACTTATTACGTATACCACTAGAAAACCTGAACTATATTCTCCTAAAGATTTATCGGCCGACAAAAATGCCGAACACCAAAAGAGAATACAACCCTAAAGTGTTAAATATGTTCCCAAAGGAAATTACAAAAATTTGACTAAGGCATCCCATACTACATGGTGAAATTCAAGTACTCACCAATGGTATAGTAAATTCCACTCAAACATTCTACTCAATGAGTTGTATCATATTCGACGAAGCAATACTTAAGAGCATTTGAACCAATTCATAATACTAAGTCGATTACTAGTATTTCCCATATTATAGAATTAAGATTCTCAAAACATTTTATCTCCAAGTCCAAAAGTTGCACAAAAATATCAAAATAGCATTTAAATAACCAAAGGTAATGTTCAATAAAATCAAATAAGAATTTATGGTTGAAAGCAAATAGCTTGATTTTTCCATATAAAAATGGTTTCTAAAATACTTTATTTATATACTTACTTTCAAACTTCTTATTTAAATTCCACAAACTCATTTATTTCTCAAACACACCATACACGTGTGTGTGTCCTTAGACAAACTAACCTAAAATTCTACTTCCAAAATCAAAATACTTTCATATATATAGTTGTTCTAAATTCATAATTCACTAATCGTGTTCCAAAGATACTATATATAATTAAGCATTTACTTATAAAACCATAATTACTAATATCCCAAACCCAAATTGGTATTTTACATATGTTTTAAAACGACTTGGTTTATATTTCCAAAACCATACTTCAAAATCCATTACCATTTCTCCAACCACTTCATATACACACTCACCTACTTACTTAAAAATATTTATAAAAGAAACTAAATTGGTTTAAAAACAAGTTTGAAATTGACAAGTTATAGTAAACATATTTTTATATATTCCTTATTTTAAAACCATACACACACAAATACACACACATAAAAATAAATTCTCGTAAAAATTCATGAAATAGGATCAATGTATACTTCCAAATCTTGGCATTAAAACCCCATAAATTAGATAGAAAAATCAAAGCAAAACAACTCAAAGAACAAAGCAACAAAATTTGGCAAAGTAATATAAATGGAAGGTAATCGCCTGGAGCAGCAGTCGCTCCAGGCCACGACCGGTCGTATGCAGTCGTATGCCACTGGTTGACCGGTGGCGATGCCTGGAGCAGGTGCTACTCCAGGCTCTTCTTTGATCACCGACTGATATGGCTTCGGGATGTTTCCAACGTTCCATCACTTGAATTTCACAATATAAACTTTGGATCAAGCATGCATTAACAAGGTAATGGTAGAAAGCAATTAAAACATCAAAAGAGGAAGAAAACAGTTCACTGTAAATGATTTTAACATAGAAAGCAATTCAAATTTGCAACTACTGAAACCACTAATTTATCATTTAATTTTCAGTCATTTAACATGAATTTATAATAGCATACAATTAAGAGAGTTAAAGATAGATTATGTGAGTGATTAACTTATCTTTTCACTCCAATTCAGCAACCAAATATAACTACAACATCTTCTTATTTCTCAAAAAATAGAACCCTAGAAACATTCAAATCCAAACCAAGAAGCAACTAAATCAAACACTATAAGCTGAAAATTGAACAAACAAAAGAGCTAGGATAGGTATAAAATCATTAGCTTAATTATATTGGATTTATTAGAATTTGATTTCCAATTTAGTTTGCTGATTTTCTTTCTAGGTTTAAGGAGAGACTTTGTTTTCTTTTATTTTTAGTTTTCTGCACTTGGAGAATGAATGTATTGGAAACATAGAAAAGAGAAGTTATCTCTTAGGTGAATGTTTGAACTGGCTAAATTTCCATCGGATTAGAAAATAGCCAATCGAAATTAAATTAAAAATAACCGCAAGCGCACGACATACAATTTTAATACGTGGCGAGTATGGGTCGATCCATAGGTAGTTGTTTAGATTTAAATTTTTATTCAATCAAATTAACCAAAGTTGAGAGTGTTTTAAGATAAAAAATGTAGAAAAACTAGCAAAAGAAAATGGATAAAAATATGAGAGTAGAAGGCAATTTAGAGATAAATTCACTCTCTTGATCACATAAATCAACACAACATGAAATTATGATCTCTCTTTATTGGTCATTAGCGAGTTTAATTGATATGTTTATTATAAGTATAGAATATTTGTGCTATTAATTAGCCCAATATAAACCAATAAACTATAATACACCCCTTAAAACACTTCTTAACTCTCATGAAAATTACAATGAATTGAAAATAAAATCTATTCTAAGCATGATCTATTAACTATTGATTAGAAATATAGACCATCAAATTTTGATTTTTAAATCCACTTCATTACCATAATCATATGTAGATGAAGAAATAATTTTTGTTTGTGTTTATTTAAGCATTCAAACATTTCTATTAAGCACAAAAATAGATTATAGATTATCAAAATGTTGAATCTACATGATTAAGAGAGCTTCATTACCCCTAAATTGAAGGGGTTTAGCCTCTCATATTTGTTATCATTTCAATAAATGTAGAGTTCAACATGAAACATAAAAAAGAAAAGAAAATGAGAGCAAAGTAAAGTAAAATGAGAGCTAATCTACTTGCATAAATTAAACTAAGCTACTAACATGAAAAGAAATAAACAAGAAAGAACATAAAAGAAAAGTGCTTGAATTCAAATTGCATAAAAAAGAAAAATACATGAAAGGAAATGGCTAAGCAGCCATGAAAAAGAAAGAGAATTTTTTGTTTATTTTTGAGCCTAAACTAAACTAACTAAAGAGAAGACTCAATGGATAAGAGAGAAGAGAGGAGCCTAATTACATGAACATATGGGGTATTTATACATGTATGAAACCCACATCCATATTTTTGGAGACTACCCAAATTGCCCTTGAGGTAGTGTGGTCACCAAGTAATCATTAGCATGTGTTAATTCTCTACTTAAATGTACATGTAGCTTTAATTTCAATTAGCATATGCATTAGCTCCAAGTGTACATCATGGTAAGTGGGTAGGTGGGGTCCTTCATGTTTCATGAAATGAATTATTTCCATCTTCATTCCTTTGTATCTTTTTGTGCATGCATATTTTCCATGAAAACCTCTTCCATTTGAAGCCAAATTCCTACAAAATAATATAGAAATTTCCAAGTAAATTTTCTCAAATTAATATACGCACAAAATGACCATTTTGCCCCTATATGAAGCTGAATATATGATGATTTGAAAATAATTAAAATATTGGTTTAAACATGTTAAAATACCCTATACGCTCATTTTTTTAATTAAATATGGAAGTAAAAATATGCACATTCACGTGCACATCAAATATCCTTACACTTATCTTTTTATTCGTCCTCGAATAAACTAAAACTAAGATAAATCCATTTTCGTAGGGAGCACGATTGCATTGAGCATATGGAACAAGTCGTTAAACCTCTAGGTGTCCCTAGTAGGATGAGTGTTGTCTCGTGAGGGTTTTCAGCGGATACTACCCACAAAATCCAAATGCAAAGTGAAAATTTCAAAATGCAAGATTTATTTACAAGGATATGGATGCAAGTTTTTGAAAATATTTACAAATGAAAATTTACTTTCAAATTGACAAGAATAAGTTAAATATAAGTTTTGGTCATTATTAAGAAAATTAAGTCCTTTTACTCGTCAAAACATCCAATAAAAACTAAGTTATCAAAACAAATAGACTCTAGTTTGGCTAGTTGTTTCGGTTGATAACATAGAGCAACTATGAAATGGATCCTTAGTTGATTATCAAAGTTTTTCAAAGTGGTATTTTCATTTCTTTTCAATAACAAGTCAAATCAACCAAGTTAATATAGTGCTTGGATTTCAATTTCTTACTCTCTTTATTTGAAAATTTTACTGATATTAACAATATTTACATATGCCTAACTCAGATAAACTAAGGCCAGATATACCACCCATGCACTGCCTTTCGGACTTACGTGAGGGGAATATAGAGCGTGGCGAGTGAACATACAAGTGTGAACACCTATCGACAGTAGGCATTATTAATGAAAGAATTTTTATATACATACACATAACTCAGATAAACTGAGGCCAGATATACCAACTGTGCATTGCGTTTCGGGCTTACGTGAGAAGAGTACATAGCATGGCGAGTGTACACACTTGTGTGTGTACACCTATCGACTGTAGGTGTTTATTATTTATATAAAACCAAAATTTTTTATGCTTTTCACATATATATATATATATAATTTTTTTTCTTTTTTTCTTTTTCTTTTTTTTAAGTGGGAGTTTACAATATCATCTTAGTACCATTTAACTTAGAAGATCGAAAAATGTTATATCCTTTTCTTTAAATCCATAACTTTTTTAAACAAAGGTTTTCAATTAGGATATACTTCATAATTATCACCTATGAATCTACCTATATACTAATTAAACCATCGTTACTTATAATCAAACTTCATATTTATTTTTGTTGAGACAAATAAATTTTAAAAAATTTCAATTTAATAACCAAAACCATATATTTATCCAATAGTGTTTCTTTAAAAATAAATCAAAATGCTAAAAAGAAAATTTGTTTTTGAGATTTTTTTGTTCTTTTTTTGAGTTTTGGAAAGAAAATGCAAAAATAAACAATAAAAATAAAAAAGAAGATGAGGTCCCCTTACACTTGATTTTGACTGTGTCCCCATTGTCAACCAAAGTGAAAGGAGAAAAATAAAATAAAAATACGACCTATATGTACATGAAAATGAAAAGATTATTATTTACAAGACATCAGAATATATGCCGTTAAGTAGTAAATGAAAGGTCTTCCAAAGACTGATTCATTTGTCTCATCAAGTATGCGAGACACAACTTAAGTTCGAAAAACCAAACCATTAAAGATTTCGAAGTTGAATGTTGATTTGGAAAAATGATTTTTGTTTTATTAAAAATCTTATGAGTTGTTTTATTTTCGATGGTTTCCAAGGTTGACAAAACAATTGGTTGAAGTTCAAGTTTATTTTCACCAAATTGAAATCCAAACTTATCATTGAAAACTTCTTCAGAATTATCAATTTCAAAATCAAAATGGTGATTTAAAGCTTCCTCTTCGGAATTCAACAACTCATCTTCGTAAAGTTCAAAGAATTCGTGTTCACTAAATTTGTCATCCTTTGTTGGGTTATCAACAACTTCATTGCATGTATCAATTTCAAAATCCAAAGTTGTTGTATTCAAAATTTTGAAACTGAAAAAAGGAAGATCGAATTTTAAATTTGGTTCCGCACTTTCAAAAGAATTGAAATCCAATTCAATTGCCGTTTTTTCAACAACTTCACTAAGATTGTCGTTTTCAATTTCAAAAGTTGTTAGTTGAAAATCGTTAATTGTGGTAAAAGATGTATTATTATTTGACTCACCGCACGTTAGGATTTGATTTTGTTTCTTACGTTGTTTCATATAAGTTTCAAACAACAAATCCATGTGATCATTGTAAATTTCGTCCATTGGATCAATAAAATCAATTTTATAAGTATTAACTTCAGAATTTTCGATTTGAAATTGTTAATAACAAAAATTATCAATCACATCGTAGTCGAGATTATTGCAATTGCCAAAATGATTTGAAAAGTGGTTTCCATTTTCGTTTTGACTTTGAAATTCTTTTTGGAGTTCGACATTGAACTGGTATGGGTTATACTCGAAATCATTTGAATTTTGAAGTGAATTCAAATTTTGATTGTTTTGAAAACTTTGATTTGAGTTATCGCACAAATATGAATTACACAATTCATTTATTCTTTGATTTTGTTTTGCATAGTGTTCAAGTAAAGACGAAATCGTTTCAAAGTTTTTTCAAGAGTTGAGGGTTGGTTCTCATTTTGAAAATTTTGTTGTTTAAAATTCGAATTGTTTGTACAACAGTTTTATTAAAATATCCATAAGAATTTGGAGTGAAATTATATGGATTATATTGATTTTCACAACTATCGTAAAATTCATGTAAGTAGGGAAACTCGGACATTTTTCAAGAACGTTTTTTGGATTTCTTTTTATAAAGGAAAACTATTTACCAAAATGAATTTATTTTTCAAAAGCAAAATTTGATTTCTGTTTTGTTTTTTGGTTTTTCAATTTTTTGTTTTTTAAAAGGTTTTATAATTTTTTTGGATTTTTTCTTTTTGAAAAAAAACTAACTTAAAAAATATTTTTTTGGATTTCTAAATTTTTGATTAAAAATTTCAAATGAAAAGGATTTAAAACTAAGTTAAGAAATATTTACAATTTTTTGAGTTTTAGATTTTGAATTTTTTTCTTTTTTTTTAAATATGCATGAACTAATGCAACTAAATGAATGCAAGGGTTTAATTACAAAGTTTATATCCTAAGTAGCTCATAACCCAAAATTGTATAATCACACTTTGCCTTAATTCAACAAGATAGTTCTCCACCATGTAACAGACAGGATTTATCGGTGCACCACGAATCACCATAGCAATGCAACCAAAGGTTTAAGTACCTTCAGAGAAACAATCAGTATAATATTTACGAATCACCGTAATATTTATAACTGATTACTGCTCTGTCGTAGCCTAGATACCAAGAAATTAAATTATCGAAAGAGGACAACTTGTCAATATACAATTAAGCGTTATCGATATCTAACCGTTATTATTAATCAAAATTCTAGTATGAAATGCAATACTGAAATTAAACGTGTATTAACAATGCAACTACGAAGGAAATTTTCATTTTTTTATTTTGAATTTCTTTTGTTGGCTCCCGTAACTCCAAAAGAGTCAACCGGTATGGCTGTCCGAAGAATCGATATCCTCAGGGTGCAACATCTACGGTGCAAGGTGCAACATCCATCCATAATGCTGAAACAGTGACGTATGACTTTTAGAAATGAGTGCATGGATTTGAAACGGAACTGTACCATGGTGCACCACTCTCCAGCGATTTTATATCGAAGGCCTGCCACGGTGATCCCGTTTTTCCATAAAATTCACGTGAAGAAAACGAAGGGTAAAAAAACTTCCAAGACCCAAAAGTGATTCGGGTCGTCTTTTTTTGGATCTGAAACTATGCATTGATGGCTTAAAGCTGTCAAAGCCATAGAAATTACAGAGAGCTTCGTTTTGACTAGTTATGGCTCCCGTAACTCCAAAAGAGTCAACAATTGTGGCTAACTGAAGAATCGATATCCTTAATGCGCAACATCTACGGTGCAGGGTGCAACATCCGTCCATAATGCTGAAACAGTATCGTACGACTTTTCAGAATGAGTGCATGAATTTGAAATGGAATAGTACCATGGTGCAACACTTTCCAGCGATGGTAAATCGATGTCCAGCCATGGTGATCCCGTTTTACCATAAAACTCATGTGAAGAAAATGAAGGGTAAAAAAAACTTTCGAGACCAGAAAATGATTTGGGTAGTCTTTTTTTGGATATGAAACTATGCATTAATGGCTTAATGCGGTAAAGCCATAGAACTAACAGAGAGCTTCGTTCTGACTGGTTATGGCTCTCGTAACTCTAAAAGAGTCAACCATTATGGCTGTCCGAAGAATCGATATCCTTTGGGCGCAACATCTACGTGATAGGTGCAACATCCATCCGTAATGCCGAAACAGTGTCGTACGAATTTTATAAATGAGTGGATGGATTTAAAACGGAACAGTACCATGGTGCACCACTCTCCAGAGATGGTATATCGAAGGCCATCCACAGTGATACCTTTTTAACATAAAATTCACGTGAAAAAAACGAAGGGTAATAAAAAACTTCCGAGGCCCGAAAGTGATTCGGGTAGTCTATTTTGGATATGAAACTATGCATTGATGGCAAAAAGTCGTCAAAGACGTAGGACTAACAAAGAGCTTCATTTTGACTGGTTATGACTTCTATAAGTCCAAAAGAGTCAACCGTTATGGCTGTCCAAAGAATCGATATCCTCAGGGCGCAACATCTACGGTGCAAGGTGCAACAACCGTCCAAAATGACGAAACAGTGTCGTACGACTTTTAGAAATGAGTGCAAGGATGTGAAACGGAATAGTACCATGGTGTAACACTCTCCAGCGATGGTAAATCGACGACCAGTCATGGTGATCCCGTTTTACCATAAAATTCATGTGAAGAAAACGAAGGGTAAAAAAACATCCGAGACCCGAAAGTGATTCGGATAGTCTTTTTTTGGGTATGAAACAATTCGTTGATGGCTTAATGTAGTCAAAGCCGTAGTACTAATAGAGAGCTTCGTTTTGACAGGTTATGGGTCCCGTAACTCCAAAAGAGTCAACCGTTATGGCTGTCCGAAGAATCGATATCCTTAAGGCGCAACATCTACGGTGCAAGGTGCCACATCCGTCCATAATGCCGAAACAGCGCCGTACGACTTTTAGAAATGAGTGCACGGATTTGAAACGGAATAGTAACATTGTGCACCACTTTCCAGCGATGGTAAATCGAAGGCCAGCCACGGTGATCCCGTTTTTCCATAAAATTCATGTGAAGAAAAGGAAGGGTAAAAAATAACTTCTGAGACTCGAAAGTGATTCGGGTAGTCATTTTTTGGATATGAAACTATCCATTGATGGCTTAAAATGGTCAAAGCCATAGAACCCACAGAGAGTTTCGTTTTGACTGTTTATGGGTCCTGTAACTCCAAAAGAGTCAACCGTTACGGCTGTCCGAAGAATCAATATCCTTAAGGCGCAACATCTACGGTGCAAGGTGCAACATCCGTCCATAATGCCGAAATAATGTCGTAAGACTTTTAGAAATGAGTGGACGGATTTGATTTGGAATAGTACCATGGTGCACCACTCCCCAGCGATGGTACATCGAAACCTAGCCACGGTGATCCCGTTTTACCATAAAATTCATGTGAAGAAAACGAAGGGTAAAAAAAAAACTTGCGAGACCCAAAAGTAATCCGGGTAGTCTTTTTTTGGATATGAAACTATGCATTGATGGCTTAAAGCAGTGAAAGTCGTAGAACTCAGATAGAGCTTCGTTTTGATTGATTATGGCCCCCGTAACTCCAAAAGAGTCAACCGTTATGGCTGTCCGAAGAATCGATATCCTCAGGGCGCAACATCTACGGTGCAAGGTGCAACATCCGTCCATAATGCCAAAACAGTGCCATACGACGTTTAGAAATGGGCGCAAGGATTTGAAAAGGAACAGTACCATAGTGCACCACTTTCCAACGATGGTAAATCGAAAGCCAGCAACGCTGATCCCGTTTTACCATAAAATTCATGTAAAGAAAACGAAGGGTAAAAAATACTTCCAAGACCTAAAAGTGATTCGGGTAGTTTTTTTGGATATGAAACTATGCCCTGGCTTAAAGGCATCAAAGCCGTAGAACTCATAGAGAGCTTCGTTTTGACTGGTTATGGCTCCCGTAACTCCTAAAGAGTCAACCGTTATGGCTGTCCGAAGAATCGATATCCTCAGGGCGCACCATCTACGGTGCAAGGTGCAACATCCGCTCATAACGACGAAATAGTGTCGTACAACTTTTAGAAATGAGTGCATGGATTTGAAACGGAACAGTACTATGGTGCACCACTCTCCAGCGATGGTATATCAAAGGCCAGCCACGGTGATCCCGTTATACCATAAAATTCACGTGAAGAAAACGAAGGGTAAAAAAAACTTCCAAGACCCGAAAATGATTCGGGTAGTCTTTTTTTGGATTTGAAACTATGCATTGATGGCTTAAAGCCATCAAAGCCATAGAACTGATAAAGAGCTTTGTTTTGACCGGTTATGGCTCCCGTAACTCTAAAAGAGTCAACCGTTATGGTTGTTCGAAGAGTCGATATCCTCCGGATGCAACATCTACGGTGCAAGGTGCAACATCTGTCCAAAATGGAGAAACAATGCCGTACGAATTTTAGAAATGTGTGCATGGATTTGAAATGAAATAGTACCATGGTTATCCACTCTCCAGCGATGTTAAATCGACGACCAGCCACGATGATCCCGTTTTACCATAAAATTCACATGAAGAAAATGAAGGGTAAAAAAATATCCGAGACCCAAAAGTGATTCGGGTAGTCTTTTTCTGGGTAGGAAATTATGCATTGATGGTTTAATGCAGTCAAAGCCGTAGTACTAACAGAGAGCTTCGTTTTGACTGGTTATGGGTCCCGTAACTCCAAAAGAGTCAACAGTTATGGCTGTTCGAAGAATCGATATCCTTAGGGCGCATTATCTATGGTGCAAGGTGCAACATCCGTCCATAATGCCGAAACTGTGTCGTACAACTTTAAGAAATGAGTCCATGGATTTGAAACTGAATAGTATCATGGTGCACCACTCTCCACCGATGGTATATCGAAGGCCAGCCACGGTGATCCGGGTTTACCATAAAATTCACGTGAAGAAAACGAAGGGTAAAAAAAACTTCCGAGACTTGAAAGAGATTCGGGTAGTATTTTTTGGATATGAAACCATGCATTGATGGCTTAAAGCTGTCAAAGCCACAGAACTCATGGAGTGCTTCGTTTTGACTGGTTATGGCTGTAGTAAACCCAAAAGAGTCAATCGTTATGTCTGTCCGAGGAATCGATATCCTCAGGGCGCAACATCTATGGTGCAAGGTGCAATATCCGTTAATAATACCGAAACAGTGTCGTCCGACTTTTAGAAATGAGTGCATGGTTTTGAAATAGAACATACCTGTGGCGCACCACTCTGCAGCAATGGTATAACGAAGGCCAGCCACGGTGTACCCGTTTTACCATAAAGTTTATGTAAAGAAAACAAAGGGTAAAAAAAACTTCCAAGACCGAAAGTGATTCGGGTAGTCTTTTTTTGGATATGAAACTATGCATTGATGGCTTAAAGCCATCAAAGCCATAGAACTCACAGAGAGCTTCGTTTTGACTTGTTATGGCTCCCGTAACTCCAAAAGAATCAACAGTTAGGGCTGTACGAAGAATCGATATCCTCAAGGCGCAACATCTACGGTGCAAGGTGCAACATCCGTCCATAATGCCGAAACAGTGCCGTACGACTTTTTGAAATGAGTGCATGGATTTGATACGGAACAGTACCATGGTGCACCAATCTCCCGCAATGGTATATATAAGGCCAGCCACAATGATCCTGTTTTACCATAAAATTCACGTGATGAAAACGAAGGGAAGAAAAACTTCCGAGACCCGAAAGTGATTCGGGTAGTCTAGTTTTGGATATGAAACTATGCATTGATGGATTAAAGCCATCAAGGCCATAGAACTCACAATGAGCTTCGTTTTGACTGTTTATGGCTCCCATAACTCCAAAAGAGTCAACTGTTGTGGCTGTCCGAAGAATCGATATCCTTAGGGCGCAACATCTACGGTGCAAAGTGCAACATCCATCCATAATGCCGAAACAGTTCCGTACGACTTTTAGAAATGAGTGCATGGATTTGAAACAGAACAATACCATGGTGAACCACTCTCCCGCATTGGTATATTGAAGGCCAGCTAGGGTGATCCTGTTTTGCCATAAAATTTAGGTGAAGAAAACGAAGGGTAAAAAAACTTCCAAGACCCGAAAGTGATTCGGGTAGTCTTTTTTGGATATGAAACTATGCATTGATGGCTTAAAGCCATAGAACTCATAGAGAGTTTCATTTTGACTGGTCATGGCTCCCGTAACACCAAAAGAGTGAACTGTTATGGTTGTCCGAATAATCGATATCCTCAAGGCGCAACATCTACGGTGCAACATCCGTCCATAATGCCGAAACAGTGTCGTACGACGTTTAGAAATGAGTGCATGGATTTGAAATAGAAAAGTACCACGGTGGACCACTCTCCCATGTTGGTATATCAAAGGCTAGCCAGGGTGATCCCGTTATACCATAAAGTTCACATGAAGAAAATGAAGGGTAAAAAAAACTTTCGAGACCCGAAAGTAATTCGGGTAGTCTTTTTTTGGATATGAAACTATGAATTGACGGCTTAATGCGGTAAAAGCCGTAGAACTCACAGAGAACTTCGTTTTGACTGGTTATGGCCCCCGTAACTCCAAAAGAGTCAACCGTTATGGCTATCCGAAGAATCGATATCCTCAGGGCGCAACATCTACGATGCAAAGTGCAACATCCGTCCATAATGCCGAAACAGTGCCGTACGACATTTAGAAATGGGTGCTAGGATTTGAAAAGGAACAGTACCATGGTGCACCTCTTTCTAGCGATGGTAAATCGAAGGCCAGCAACGGTGATCCCGTTTTACCATAAAATTCATGTGAAAAAAAAGAAGGGTAAAAAAAACTTCCAAGGCCTGAAAGTGATTCGGGTAGTTTTTTTGATGTGAAACTATGAATCGGCTTAAAGCCATTAAAGCCATAGAACTCACAAAGTGCTTCGTTTTGACTGGTTATGGCTCTCGTAACTCCAAAAGAGTCAACCGTTATGGCTGTCCGAAGAATGAATATCTTTAGGGCGCAACATCTACGGTGCAAGGTGCAACATCCGTCCGTAATGCTGAAACAGTGCCGTACGACTTTTAGAAATGAGTGCATAGATTTGAAATGGAATATTACCATGGTGCACCATTCTCCAACGATGGTATATCGAAGGCCAACCATGGTGATCCCCTTTTACCACAAATTTCACGTGAAGAAAACGAAGGGTAAAAAAACTTCCGAGACCCGAAAGTGATTTGGGTAGTCTTTTTTTGGATATGAAACTATGCATTGATGGCTTAAAGCCATCAAAGCCATATAACTCATAGAGAGATTTGTTTTGACTGGTTACGGCTCCCGTAACTTTAAAAGAGTCAACCGCTATGGTTGTCCGTAGAGTCGATATCCTCTGGACGCAACATCTACGTTACAAGGTGCAACATCCATCCAAAATGACGAAACAGTGCCGTACGACTTTTAGAAATGAGTGCCTGGATTTGAAACGAAACAGTACCATGTTACACCACTACCCAGTGATGGTAAATCGACGACCAGCCACGGTGATCCCGATTTACCATAAAATTCACGTTAAGAAAATGAAGGGTAAAAAAAACATCCGAGACCTAAAAGTTATTCGGGTAGTCTTTTTTTTGGGTACGAAATTATGCATTGACTGTTTAATGCAGTCAAAGCCGTAGTACTAACAGAGAGCTTCGTTTTGACTGGTTATGGGTCCCGTAACTCCAAAAGAGTCAACCGTTATGGCTGTCCGAAGAATCGATATCCTTAGGGTGCAACATCTACGGTGCAAGGTTCAACATCCATCCATAATGCCAAAACAGTGCCATATGACTTTTAAAAATGAGTGCATGGATTTGAAACGGAACAGTACCATGGAGCACCACTTTCCAACGATGGTAAATCGACGACCAGCAATGGTGATCCCGTTTTACCATATAATTCACGTGAAGAAAACGAAGGGTAAAAAAACTTTCGAGACCCGAAAGTGATTCGGGTAGTCTTTTTTTGGATATAAAACTATGCATTGATGGCTTAAAGCGGTGAAAGTCGTAGAACTCAGATAGAGCTTCGTTTTGACTGATTATGGCCCCCGTAACTCCAAAAGAGTCAACCGTTATGGCTGTCCGAAGAATCGATATCCTCAGGGCGCAACATCTACGGTGCAAGGTGCAACATCCGTCCATAATGCCAAAACAGTGCCATACGACGTTTAGAAATGGGCGCAAGGATTTGAAAAGGAACAGTACCATAGTGCACCACTTTCCAACGATGGTAAATCGAAAGCCAGCAACGCTGATCCCGTTTTACCATAAAATTCATGTAAAGAAAACGAAGGGTAAAAAATACTTCCAAGACCTTAAAGTGATTCGGGTAGTTTTTTTGGATATGAAACTATGCCCTGGCTTAAAGGCATCAAAGCCGTAGAACTCATAGAGAGCTTCGTTTTGACTGGTTATGGCTCCCGTAACTCCTAAAGAGTCAACCGTTATGGCTGTCCGAAGAATCGATATCCTCAGGGCGCAACATCTACGGTGCAAGGTGCAACATCCGTCCATAATGCCGAAACAGTGTCGTACGACGTTTAGTAATGAGTGCATGGATTTGAAACCAAAAAGTACCACGGTGCACCACTCTCCCATGTTGGTATATCAAAGGCTAGCCAGGGTGATCCCGTTATACCATAAAATTCACGTGAAGAAAACGAAGGGTAAAAAAAACTTCCAAGACCCGAAAGTGATTCGGGTAGTCTTTTTTTGGATTTGAAACTATGCATTGATGGCTTAAAGCCATCAAAGAAATAGAACTCATAAAGAGCTTTGTTTTGACCGTTTATGGCTCCCGTAACTCTAAAAGAGTCAACTGTTATGGTTGTTCGAAGAGTCGATATCCTCCAGATGCAACATCTACGGTGCAAGGTGCAACATCTGTCCAAAATGGCGAAACAAAGCCGTACGACTTTTAGAAATGTGTGCATGGATTTGAAACAAAATAGTACCATGGTTAACCACTCTCCAGCGATGTTAAATCGACGACCAGCCACGATGATCCCGTTTTACCATAAAATTCACATGAAGAAAATGAAGGGTAAAAAAACATCCGAGACCCAAAAGTGATTCGGGTAGTCTTTTTCTGGGTACGAAATTATGCATTGACGGTTTAATGCAGTCAAAGCCGTAGTACTAATTGTGAATAAGAATACTACATTATCTTCACTAAAATAATGGCGTCCTCAGTCCACCCTGCCGCACCCCCTATCTCCTTCGTCCCCAGCAAATACAACTCCATCCTGTCCCCCCCATCCCCCACCCCCTCCTCCTCTGCCGCTCCCAATCAGCATGTGTTCCCACCCCGAGCCCCTCCGCCTCCACCCGGATCCTACCATCCTCTGTGCATCGAGATACCCCCTGCCAAAACTTATGCCCAGGTTGCGGGTTCTGCTCCTCGTTCCCCCCTCCTGCCCAACCCTCCGGCCAAGAGACGCCACCCACTGCCTCATTTCAAAAATGTGCGCCATACGGTTGAATTTCTAAAAAAAAAAACCGTTGCCTTCGCTGTGCAGGCCTCCGACACGTGGCGCAGTCTTGCAGAGATGCAAAGATTTGCTATAAGTGCGGATTTTTCGGGCATCCACAATCTCACTGTCCCAATAAAATCCCTAGTCAGCCTCAGGCTCGAATAACTAGTAAAGCCCCCTCCTCTTCCACTAAGGACAAACATCCCTCTGCCCGTTGGGCCCCAATGTCCAATCCCCACTCAGATCGTACGAAACCCTTCAGCTCCCCAAGGCAAATCATTTCCCCTGCAACTCCTCATAGCCCACCCAATCCCCTAAACAGCATCATAACCCATTTTCGAACCCTAAAACCTTTACAATGGCAGACCCTTCACTGCTTCTCGTCGCAAACATTATCTCTGGCACTTGGTCCTTAGACTCCCTCCGCCACACTCTATCCTCCACATTCCAACACAGAGACTGGCCTCTCTGGCTTCAGTCCGACAACAGCTTCATCTTCTACTGCCCCTCTTTCTCAACCAGAGACCAAATCCTCCAAAGATCGACCATCTCTACGGCCGCAGGAACTATACAATTCCATCCCTGGTCTGAGCTGGACCGCCCCGCGCCGACTTTGGACCCACCTTCATGGGCGAGAATCTCTGGGTTCCCTGAACTCTTACGTTTCAACACAGAAGCCATTTCGGAAGCAGTTAAGCCAGTAGGTAGGTTCCTGGCTCAGGACGATTGCGAATGGGCTGAGCTTGACCACCGTTTTTTATACATCCATATCCAGTTCTACAGTGGCATCATCTCCCCTTCATCCTTTGTCTCCGTCCTCAACAACACTGAATATCTCTTGCGCATTGAAAGATGGGAACACGAACACCCTAACAGACGCCCGGAGAACCATCTGCTGGGATTCGACTACGAAAGGCACTTCCCCTTATTTGAGCAACACATCCAGATCGATGACTTAGAGTCAGACGACAGATTTGACATCTTGAACTACTCCCCCATCTTCTCCGGCTCCCCACCGGCGCCAGGCCTTATATATGATCGATCCTTCGAGGTGGTGGGTCCAAGGGGCTGGGACCCATGGCCAGCCCAGGAACACAGGTGGGACCCTTTCTCTGACCTTGACCTCTCATCCCCGCTCTTCCAGCAAATCCCAACCCCTCCGGCCTCAACCGTCCCTCCCCATCCTCCCCCTAACCCTACCCCCCATACAGATACCCAATCTCTTCCGGTGCAGATCCTCCATTCCTCCCCCCAAGCTGACCCCCCCTCTCCCATTCTTCAATTCCCAGTCCATAGCCCAGAGGAACTTAGTCAAGCGGCCCCCCTAGGACTAATCAAGATCTTCAGCCCGCCACTCAAGCGGTTGCACAGTGGTCCCATCCAATCACACCAACAGCGGTGCGTCGTAGCTCCAGACTAGACAGAGCAGCATCTCATCCTGGTAGTTTCTTTAAACACGTTGTCTTTTCGTCCCTTAATAAAAGCTTAAATAAAAAAATGGCACGTTTCATGGGAGTAAACTTACATGGAGAACACTACTCCTCCATGCAGGCACTAGAATCAGAGCGCTTATCATTCTCCCAATGAAGCTAATATCCTGGAATACACGGGGGTTGGGGGACCCCAGCAAAAGACATGCTGTTAGCCTTGTCATATCCCCTCATAAAGTAGACATTCTTTTCCTGCAAGAATCCAAACTATCAGACCCAAACCCCAACATACTCAGACAGATCGGTGGGCCATTCCTAACTGGGTGGGCCCACATAAATGCTGTCGGTTCGTGCGGCGGTATAATGACAGCCTGGAACGAATCCGTGTGGTCCCACTGCCAAACTTTCTATCACACTTCTGCCCTACATGTAGCCCTTTGACACTTACAAACTGACACAATCTTCTTCTTCACAAATATCTATGGCCCACACAACCCTCGAGATAGAAACGATCTCTGGACGAACTGTCTCTCCTTCTCCTCGCACATCAATGGCCCCTGGGTCGTTGGAGGAGATTTCAATACCACTAAATCCCCAACAGAAAGGAACTCTGGCAACCTTTCCCAAGACTCCGAAGCCTTCAATCAGTTCATCAACCTGTGCTCCCTAATAGACCCACCCATTAGTAACCGCCTTTACACTTGGTCTAACCGCAGATCCGACCCCTCACTCGCAAAATTAGACCGCTTCCTATTCAACCCAGCCTGGGAAGACCTACTCCCCCTCTCCATCGTCTCGGGCCTAGCCACTGTTATCTCCGACCACTGCCCACTCCTCCTAGACACGGGATCCCTCGCTTGTCACAGCAGACCCTTCAGGTTCGAACGCCTCTGGCTCCTCGAGCCATCTTTCGACAACTTCATCAGAGAAATCTGGACTCAGCCTTCCCCCATCCAATCAGCCACAGCCAAGGTAGTCTCCAAGCTCCGTTCTCTCCGAAAAATCATCAAACCTTGGACCAAATCAGTTTGGGGCTCCATTCGTTTGCGCATCTCAACCATCCAAGATGAGATTCTAGACCTAAACATCCTGGAAGAAACCTCCCCGCTCTCCGAATTGGACCGTTCTCGTCTGAGAGAGCTGGAAGTTGACCTTGACAGGTTGTCACTGCAAGAAGAAATAGGCTGGAAACAACGGTCCAAAGCGAAATGGATCGAAGACGGAGACAAGAACACTGCTTACTTCCACCGTCTTGCCAATGGCAGACGTAGATCCAATCACATCCCTGAAATCACTCATGACAACATCACTACCTCTGATCAATCAGCCATCCTCAAACTTTTCACTGACTATTACCGATCCATTCTTGGCTTTCACCTCCCTCCTCTTCCCCCAATTGATTGGGAACTGCTCTACCCGGTTAACTCCTACATCCCCATTGACCATCCCTTCACTGAAGAAGAAATTTGGGCAGCGCTTAAAAGCATGTCTGATGATAAGGCTCCTGGCCCAGATGGTTTCGGGCCCCTTTTCTTCAAGCACTACTGGGAAATCGTCAAATTTGACATCATCGAAATGTGCTCTGAATTTCATACCGATCCAACTTCTGTGGGCCGCATCAACTACGCAAATATCATCCTCCTCCCAAAATCCTCAGGCGCCACCTCCCTCTCGTCCTTTCGCCCCATTAGCCTCCTAAACACAACCTTTAAGATCATAACCAAGGTCCTGGCCAACCGCCTCCAGGGCTTCATAGCCCCCCTTATTGGTATCGAGCAATCTGCATTCATCTCGGGCCGTAACATCATGGACTGTGTAGCAATGACCCAGGAGATCATTTCCTTCTGCCACTCTACCTCAACACCAGGAATGCTTCTCAAACTTGACTACTCAAAAGCGTTTGACTCAGTTAACTGGCAATTCATTGTGGAGCTAATGGAACACAGAGGCTTCCCCACAAAATGGTGCAACTGGATATCCTCTATTCTCAATTCAAGCATGTCCTCGATAGTCATCAATGGGGTCTCGGGGGGTCTAATCAAATCGGCCCGCGGACTGCGACAAGGTGACCCACTTTCACCCTTGCTTTTCGTTCTGGTGGCCGATGTGTTCAATCGCATGATCAAATTAGCAATTTCGAACAACATTTTTCAGGGCATCAACCTCCCCAATTCGAACCTAGTCATATCCAACCTCCAATTCGCTGACGACACCATTCTATTCGCATCACCCACGTTCAACCACATCCACTGCCTCAAAGTAGCCCTATATTCATTCGAACTCATATCGGGCTTGTCCATAAACTTTAGCAAAAGTTCCATCATCATGCTCGGAAAAGCTGACCACCTCGGGCTAACCTGTTCCAGCCTGCTTAACTGTAAGATCGCACACTTCCCCATCTCCTATCTCGGAGTCCCTATCCGTCCAACCAAATTACATAGATCTGATTGGTTCCCCCTCATCGCCAAGATCGAAAAAAGACTTCATTCATGGAAAGCTCATTCCTTGTCCTCAGCAGGGCGCCTAGTCCTCGTTAAATCTGTTCTATCATCGATTCCCACTTACTGGATGTCACTGTACAAACTCCCTTCCTGGGTAATCAAAAAAATCGACTCAATCAGAAGCTCCTTTCTTTGGAATGGTAGTAATATAAAGAGGCTCGTAAACTGGCAGACTGCCTG
Organism: Allium fistulosum; assembly: GCA_030737815.1. Classification (NCBI taxonomy): domain Eukaryota; kingdom Viridiplantae; phylum Streptophyta; class Magnoliopsida; order Asparagales; family Amaryllidaceae; genus Allium; species Allium fistulosum. The sequence continues at coordinate 43,905,027 of CM060905.1, read as the reverse complement.
CCTTCCCCTGAAAAACGGCGGCCTTGGAATCATTAATCTACTTGACTTCAACATCGCGCTCCTCGCCAAATGGCTCTGGCGATTCCTAACCCCTGGTCCCACCCTTTGGAAATCCTGGATCACCTCCCTACACTATCACTCTAACCCTCACCTAGTCCTCCACGCCCCCACCAGCATCAAACCATCCCCCTTCTGGTCTGGAGTAGTTTCAACCCTACCACGTGTCAAAAGGCTCTTCCATGTCAACCTGGGCAACGGGGCTAATTGCCTCTTCTGGCTGGACACATGGCATAATCAACTTCCCCTCTCCTCCATCCTTCCCAACCTCTTCGCTCATTCAACTAATATCTTCACCTCCATCGTTGACATTTCCACTTCGGGCCCAGTTCAGCTTCTCCCGGCTTCCTACTTCGACCTCTCCACCCTCACCGAGATACACCTTGTCTCCTCAATTCTCCGCAACACCCACCTCAACCCCCGACCAGACTCCTTCACTTGGGCCCCCAACCCCTCAACCGGCTTCTCTGTTGCCTCCTGCTATGCTCACCTAAACAACCCTGGACGCCTATTCACCTTCCCCAGGCTATGGAAGTGCAGGATCCAGCCCCGCTTCGCTTTCCTGCAGTGGTGCCTCATTCAGGGGCGAATTAACACAAGAGACAGACTCCTCCACCATAACATCGTAGTAGACCCCAGCTGCGTCCTATGTTCCACCTCAACAGAAAGTTTACAACATCTCTTCTTCGAGTGTGATTTTGCTGTCAGGGTCTGGGCGGCGACAACTACTCACATTCTCGGTCATATTCCCACGTTCACCTCACATTTTGACCATTGGCAGAACAACCCCCCAACTATCACTTAGATCTCACGGTAGCTATTTTCAGTTGGTGGATCTGGGCCGAGCGCAATGCACGTGTATTCTGCAAGCCCATATCCAACTTTGAAGGAACTTGTAGACGTATTATTCACCATTTCTCATCTATATCAGGTCGTAGCTTCTCCGCACCGTTCAGGCTGAGAATACCTCACCCCAGCTCTCCACAGGCTGAATCCTCGGGCAGCACTTCAGCAGTTCCTCCAGACAGGCATCGTGGGCACCATTAACCGCAATTTAGCTCTGGTCTTTTCATTCCTGTTGTTCGCTATATGTATTTTGTATATATAACTCTGTCTCACAATGACTAGCTTACTGCTTCTCAATACTTTTTGGCCAGTGATCAGGCTTGTTGATCGCAATATTTACTTATTTATATGATATCTAATCGGCTGTGTAGTGCCACGCTACACAACCGTGTCGCTAAAAAAAAAGCCGTAGTACTAACAGAGAGCTTCGTTTTGACTAGTTATGGGTCCCGTAACTCCAAAAGAGTCAACAGTTATGGCTGTTCGAAGAATCGATATCCTTAGGGCGCATTATCTATGGTGCAAGGTGCAACATCCGTCCATAATGCCGAAACTGTGTCGTACAACTTTAAGAAATGAGTCCATGGATTTGAAACTGAATAGTATCATGGTGCACCACTCTCCAGCGATGGTATATCGAAGGCCAGCCACGGTGATCCCGGTTTACCATAAAATTCACGTGAAGAAAACGAAGGGTAAAAAAACTTCCGAGACTTGAAAGTGATTCGGGTAGTCTTTTTTGGATATGAAACCATGCATTGATGGCTTAAAGCTGTCAAAGCCACAGAACTCATGGGGTGCTTCGTTTTGACTGGTTATGGCTGCAGCAAACCCAAAAGAGTCAACCGTTATGTCTATCCAAGGAATCGATATCCTCAGGGCACAACATCTATGGTGCAAGGTGCAATATCCGTTAATAATACCGAAACAGTGTCATCCGACTTTTAGAAATGAGTGCATGGTTTTGAAATAGAACATACCTGTGGCGCACCGCTCTGTAGCAATGGTATAACGAAGGCCAGCCACAGTGTACCCGTTTTACCATAAAATTCATGTAAAGAAAACGAAGTGTAAAAAAACTTCCAAGACCGAAAGTGATTCGGGTAGTCTTTTTTTGGATATGAAACTATGCATTAATGGCTTAAAGCTATCAAAGCCATAGAACTCACAGAGAGCTTCGTTTTGACTTGTTATGGCTCCCGTAACTCCAAAAGAATCAACCTGTTAGGGCTGTACGAAGAATCGATATCCTCAGGGCGCAACATCTACGGTGCAAGGTGCAACATCAGTCCATAATGCTGAAACAGTGCTGTACGACTTTTTGAAATGAGTGCATGGATTTGATACAGAACAGTACCATGGTGCACCAATCTCCTGCAATGGTATATATAAGGCCAGCCACAATGATCCCGTTTTACCATAAAATTCACGTGAAGAAAACGAAGGGCAGAAAAACTTCCGAGACCCAAAAGTGATTCGGGTAGTCCAGTTTTGGATATGAAACTATGCATTGATGGATTAAAGCCATCAAGGCCTTAGAACTCACAGAGAGCTTCATTTTGACTGGTTATGGCTCTCATAACTCCAAAAGAGTCAACTGTTGTGGCTGTCCGAAGAATCGATATCCTCAGGGCGCAACATCTACGGTGCAAAGTGCAACATCCATCCATAATGCCGAAACAGTTCCGTACGACTTTTAGAAATGAGTGCATGGATTTGAAACAGAACAATACCATGGTGCACCACTCTCTCGCGTTGGTATATTGAAGGCCAGCCAGGGTGATCCCGTTTTGCCATAAAATTTAGGTGAAGAAAACGAAGGGTAAAAAAACTTCCAAGACCCGAAAGTGATTCGGGTAGTCTTTTTTTGGATATGAAACTATGCATTGATGGCATAAAGCCATAGAATTCACAGAGAGTTTCATTTTGACTGGTCATGGCTCCCGTAACACCAAAAGAGTCAACCGTTATGGTTGTCTGAATAATCGATATCCTTAGGGCGCAACCTCTACGGTGCAAGGTGCAACATCCGTCCATAATGCCGAAACAGTGTCGTACGACGTTTAGAAATGAGTGCATTGATTTGAAACAGAAAAGTACCACAGTGCACCACTCTCCCATGTTGGTATATCAAAGGCTAGCCAGGGTGATCCCGTTATACCATAAAGTTCACATGAAGAAAATGAAGGGTAAAAAAAAACTTTCGAGACCCGAAAGTAATTCGGGTAGTCTTTTTTTGGATATGAAACTATGAATTGATGGCTTAATGCGGTAAAAGCCGTAGAACTCACAGAGAGCTTCGTTTTGACTGGTTATGGCCCCCGTAACTCCAAAAGAGTCAACCATTATGGCTGTCCGAAGAATCGATATCCTCAGGGCGCAACATCTACGATGCAAGGTGCAACATCCGTCCAGAATGCCGAAACAGTGCCGTAAGACATTTAGAAATGGGTGCATGGATTTGAAAAGGAACAGTACCATGGTGCACCTCTTTCTAGCGATGGTAAATCGAAGGCCAGCAACGGTGATCCCATTTTACCATAAAATTCATGTGAAAAAAAGAAGGGTAAAAAAAACTTCCAAGGCCTGAAAGTGATTCGGGTAGTTTTTTTGGATGTGAAACTATGCATCGGCTTAAAGCCATTAAAGCTATAGAACTCACAGAGTGCTTCGTTTTGACTAGTTATGGCTCCCGTATCTCCAAAAGAGTCAACCGTTATGGCTGTCCGAAGAATGAATATACTTAGGGCGCAACATCTACGGTGCAAGGTGCAACATCCGTCCGTAATGCCGAAACAGTGCCGTACGACTTTTAGAAATGAGTGCATAGATTTGAAATGGAATATTACCATGGTGCACCATTCTCCAGCGATGGTATATCGAAGGCCAACCATGGTGATCCCGTTTTACCACAAATTTCACGTGAAGAAAACGAAGGGTAAAAAAACTTCCGAGACCCAAAAGTGATTTGGGTAGTCTTTTTTTGGATATGAAACTATGCATTGATGGTTTAAAGCTATCAAAGCCATATAACTCATAGAGAGCTTTGTTTTGACTGGTTACGGCTCCCGTAACTCTAAAAGAGTCAACCGTTATGGTTGTCCGTAGAGTCGATATCCTCCGGACGCAACATCTACGTTGCAAGGTGCAACATCCGTCCAAAATGATGAAACAGTGCCGTATGACTGTTAGAAATGAGTGCCTGGATTTGAAACGAAACAGTACCATGTTACACCACTCCTCAGCGATGGTAAATCGACGACCAGCCACGGTGATCCCGATTTACCATAAAATTCACGTTAAGAAAATAAAGGGTAAAAAAAAACATCCGAGACCTGAAAGTTATTCGGGTAGTCTTCTTTTTGGGTACGAAATTATGCATTGACTGTTTAATGTAGTCAAAGCCGTAGTACTAATAGAGAGCTTCGTTTTGACTGGTTATGGGTCCCGTAACTCCAAAAGAGTCAACCGTTATGGCTGTCCGAAGAATCGATATCCTTAGGGTGCAACATCTACGGTGCAAGGTGCAACATCCGTCCATAATGCCAAAACAGTGCCATATGACTTTTAAAAATGAGTGCATGGATTTGAAACGGAACAGTACCATGGCGCACCACTTTCCAACGATGGTAAATCGACGACCAGCAACGGTGATCCCGTTTTACCATAAAATTCACGTGAAGAAAACGAAGGGTAAAAAAAACTTTCGAGACCCGAAAGTGATTCGGGTAGTATTTTTTTGGATATAAAACTATGCATTGATGGCTTGAAGCCGTCAAAGCCCTACAACTCACTGAGAGCTTTGTTTTGACTGGTTATGCCTCTTGTAACTCCAAAAGAGTCAACCGTTATGGACGTCTGAAAAATCGATATCCTTAGGGCACAACGTCTACGGTGCAAGGTGCAGCATCCATCCATAATGCCAAAAAAGTGCCATACGACTTTTAGAAATGAGTGCATGGATTTGAAATGGAATAGTACCATGGTACGTCGCTTTCCAGCGATGGTAAATCAAAGGCCAACCACGGTGATCTCGTTTCACCATAAAATTCACTTGATGAAAATGAAGGGTAAAAAAATTCCAAGACCCAAAAGTGATTCGTATAGTCTTTTTTTGGATATGAAAATATGCATTGATGGCTTAAAGCCGTAGAACTCATGGGAAGCTTCGTTTTGACTAGTTATGGCTCTCGTAACTTCAAAAAAGTCAACTGTTATGGTTGTCCGAAGAATCGATATCCTCAGGGTGCAACATCTACGGTGCAAGGTGCAACATCCATCCATAATGCCGAAACTGTGCCATACAAATTTTATAAATGAGTGCATTGATTTAAAACGGAACAGTACTATGGTGCACCACTCTCCAGCAATGGTATATCGAAGGGTATAAAAACATCTGAGACCTAAAAGAAATCCGGATAGTCTTTTTTTGGGTATGAAACTATGCATTGATGGCTTAATGCAGGCAAAGCCGTAGTACTAATAAAGAGCTTCGTTGTGACTGGTTATGGGTCCCTTAACTCTAAAAGAGTCAACCGTTATGGCTGTTTGAAGAATCGATATCCTTAGGGCGCAACATCTCCGGTGCAAGGTGCAACATCCGTCTATAATGCCGAAACCGTGCCGTACGACTTTTAGAAACGAGTGCATGAATTTGAAATGGAACAGTACCATGGTGCTCCACTTTCCAGCGATTGTAAATTGAAGGCCAGCCACGGTGATCCCGTTTTACCAAGAAATTCACGTGATGAAAACGAAGGGTAAAAAAACTTCCAAGACTAGAAAGTGATTCGGGTAGTCTTTTTTGGATATGAAACTAAGCATTGATGGCTTAAAGCAGTCAAAGCTGTAGAACTCACAGAGAGCTTCGTTTTGACTGGATATGGCTTTCGTAACTCCAAAAGAGTCAACCGTCATGGCTGTCCGAAGAATCGATATCCTTTGGGCGAAACATCTACGGTGCAAGGTGCAACATCCATCCATAATGCCGAAACACTACCGTATGACTTTTAGAAATGAGTGCATGGATTTGAAACGGAACAGTACCATGGTGCACCACTCTCCATCGATAGTATATCAAAGGCTAGCCACGGTGATCCCGTTTTACCATAAAATTCACGTGAAGAAAACGTAGGGTAAAAAAACTTTCGAGACCCGAAAATGATTCGGGTAGTATTTTTTTGGATATGAAATTGTGCATTGACAGCTTAAAGCAATAAAAGCTGTATAACTCACAGAGAGCTTTGTTTTGACTGGTTATGGCTCTCGTAACTCCAAAAGTGTCAGTCGTTATGGCTGTCCAAAGAATCGATATCCTTAGGGTGCAACATCTACGGTGCAAGGTGCAATATCCGTCCATAATGTCGAAACTGTGCTGTACGTATTTTAGAAATAAGTGCATGGATTTGAAACGGAACAGTACCATTGGGCACCACTCTCCAGCGATGGTAAATCGAAGGTCAGCCACGGTGATTCCGTTTTACCATAAAATTCACGTGAAGAAAACGAAGGGGAAAAAACTTCCGAGACGCGAAAGTGATTTGGGTAGTCTTTTTTTGGTTATGAAACTATGCATCGACGACTTAAAGCCATCAAAGCCACAAAACTCACTGAGAGCTTCGTTTTGACTGGTTATGGCTCCCGTAACTCCAAAAGGGTCAACTGTTATGGCTGTCTGAAGAAATGATATCCTTAGGGTGCAACATCTACGATGCATGGTGCAACATCCGTCCAAAATGATGAAACTGTGCCTTACAACTTTTAGAAATGAGTGCATGGATTTGAAATCGAATAATTCCATGGTGTACCACTCTATCGCGATGGTAAATCGACGACCAACAATGGTGCTCCCGTTTTACCATTTCACGTGAAGAAACGAATGGTAAAAAAGCATCCGAGACTCAAAGTGATTCGGATAGTCTTTTTTTAGGTATGAAACTATGCATTGACGGCTTAATGCAGTCAAAACCATAGTACTAACAGAGAGCTTCGTTTTGACTAGTTATGCATGCCGTAATTCCAAAAGAGTCAACCGTTACGGCTGTCTCCTTAGGGTGTCACATCTACAGTGAAAGGTGCAACATCCATCCATAATGCCGAAACTGTTCCGCAAGACTTTTAGAAATGAGTGCATGGATTTGAAACGGAACGGTACCATGGTGCACCACATTCCAGCAATGGTAAATCGAAGGCCAGCCATGGAGATCCCATTTTACCATAAAATTCACGTGAAGAAAACGTAGGGTAAAAAATTTTCTAAGACCCGAAAGTGATTCGGGTAGTCTTTTTTGGATATGAAACTATGCATTGACGGTTTAAATCCATCAAAGCCGTAGAACTCACAAAGAGCTTCGTTTTGACTGGTTATGGCTCCCGTAACTGCGAAAGAGTTAACCGTTATGGCTGTCCGAAGATTCGATATCCTCAAGGCGCAACATCTACGGTGCAAGGTGCAACATCCGCCCATAATGCTGAAATAGTGCCGTACGACTTTTACAAATGAGTGCATGTATTTGAAATGGAACAATACCATGGTGCACTACTCTCCCACGACGGTATGTCGAAGGCCGGCCACGGTGGTCCCGTTTTATCATAAAATTCACGTGAAAAAAACAAAGGGTAAAAAAACTTCCGAGACCCGAAAGTGATTCGGGTAGTCTTTTTTTGGATACGAAACTATGCATTACCGTAGAACTTACAGAGAGCTTCATTTTAACAGGTTATGGGTCCCGTAACTCCAGAAGAGTCAACCGTTATGACTGTCCGAAGAATCGATTTCCTTAAGGCGCAACATCTACGGTGCAAGGTGCAACACCATCCATAATGCCGAAACAATGTCGTACGACTTTTAGAAATGAGTGCATGGATTTGAAATGGAACAGTACCATGGTACACCACTTTCCAGTGATGGTAAATCAAAGGCCAGCAACGGTGATCGCGTTTTACCATAAAATTAACGTGAAGAAAACGAAGGGTAAAAAAAACTTCCGACACCCGAAAGTGATTCGGATAGTCCTTTTTGTGGATATGAAATTATGCATTGATGGCTTAAAGCCATCAATGCCATAAAACTCACAAAGAGCTTCATTTTTACTGGTTATGGATCTCATAACTCCGAAAGAGTCAACCGTTATGGCTGTCCGAAGAATCAATATCCCCAGGGCGCAACATCTACGATGCAAGGTGCAACCTCTGTCCATAATGCCGAAACAGTGCGGTACAAATTTTAGAAACGAGTGCATGGATTTGAAACGGAACAGCACCATGGTGCACCACTCTCCCGCAATGTTATATCGAAGACCAGCCACGGTGATCCCGTTTTACTATAAAATTCAAGTGAAGAAAACGAAGGGTAAAAAAACATCCAAGACCCGAAACTGATTCGGATAGTCTTTTTTTAGGTATGAAACTATGCATTGACGGCTTAATGCTGTAAAAGTCGTAGTACTAATAGAGAGCTTTATTTTGAATTGTTATAGGTCCCGTAACTCCAAAAGTGTAAACAGTTATGGCTGTTCGAAGAATCGATATCCTTAGGGCGCATTATCTATGGTGCAAGGTGCAACATCCGTCCATAATGCCGAAACAGTGCCGTACAACTTTTAGAAATAAGTGCATGGATATGAAACCGAATAGTATCATAGTGCACCACTCTCCAGCGATGGTATATCGAAGGCCAGCTAGGTGATTCCGTTTTACCATAAAATTCACGTGTAGAAAACGAAGGGTAAAAAAAATCTTCCGAGAATTGAAAGTGATTTGGGTAGTCATTTTTTGATATGAAACTATGCATCGACGGCTTAAAGCTGTCAAAGCCGTAGAACTCACAGAGAGCTTCATTTTGACTAGTTATGGCTCCAGTAAACCAAAAAGAGTCAACCGTTATGGCTATCCGAAGAATCGATATCCTTATGGCGCAACATCTACGCTGCAAGGTGCAATATCCATCAATAATACTGAAACAGTGTCGTCCGACTTTTAGAAATGAGTGCATGGTGTTAAAATGGAACAGTACCATGGTGCACCACTCTCCAGCAATCATATAATGAATGCAAGCCACGGTGAACCCGTTTTACCAAAAAATTCATGTAAAGAAAACGAAGGGTAAAAAAAATTTCAAGACCGAAAGTGATTCGAGTTGTCTTTTTTTGGATATGAAACTATGCATTGACGTCTTAAAGCCATCAAAGCCATAGAACTCACAAAGAGCTTCGTTTTGACTTATTATGGCTCCCGTAACTCCAAAAGAATCAACCGTTATGACTGTCCGAAGAATCGATATCCTCCGGGTGCAACATCTATGGTGCAAGGTGCAACATCCATCCATAATGCCGTAATAGTGCCGTACAAATTTTTGAAATAAGTGCATGGATTTAATACGGAACAGTACCATGGTGCACCACTCTCCTGCGATGGTATATATAAGGCCAGCCATGGTGATCCTGTTTTACCATAAAATTCATGTGAAGAAAACGAAGGGTAAAAAACTTCCGAGACCCGAAAGTGATTCAGGTAGTCCGTTTTTGTATATGAAACTATGCATTGATGGCTTAAAGCCAGCAAAGCCGTAGAACTCATAGAGAGCTTCGTTTTGACTGGTTCTAGCTCCCGTAACTTTGAAAGAGTCAACCGTTATGGTTGTTTGAAGAATCGATATCCTCAGGGCGCAACATATACGGTGCAAGGTGCAACATCCTTCCATAATGCCGAAACAGTGCCGTACAACTTTTAGAAATGAGTGCATGGATTTGAAATGGAAAAGTACCATGGAGCATCCCTCTCCCGTGGGTGTATATCGAAGGCCAGCAAGGGTGATCTCGTTTTACTATAAAATTCAGGTGAAGAAAACGAAGGGTAAAAAAACTTCCAAGACCCTAAAGTGATTCGGTTAGTCTTTTTTGGATATGAAACTATGCATTGATGGCTAAAAGCCATCAAAGCCAAAGAACTTACAGAGAGCTTCATTTTGACTGGTTATGGCCCCCATAACTCCAAAAGAGTCAACCGTTATGGCTGTCCAAAGAATCGATATCCTAAGGGCACAACATCTACGGTGCAAGGTGAAACATCCGTCCATAATGCCAAAACAGTGTCGTACGACTTTTAGAAATGAGTGCATTAATTTTAAACGGAACAGTACCATGGTGCACCACTCTCTCGCATTAGTACATTGAAGGCCAGCCAGAGTAATCCCGTTTTACCATAAAATTCAGGTGAAGAAAACGAAGGGTAAAAAAACTTCCGAGACCCGAAAGTGAATCGGGTAGTCCGTTTTTGGATATGAAATTATGAATTGATGACCTAAAGCCATCAATGCCATAGAACTCACGGAGAGCTTCATTTTGACTGGTTATGGCTCTCGTAAATCCAAAAGAGTCAACAGTTATGGTTGTCTGAAGAGTCGATATCCATAAGGCGCAACATCTACGGTGCAAGGTGCAACTTCCATCCATAATGCTAAAATAGTGCCGTATGACTTTTAGAAATGAGTGCATGGATTTGAAACGAAATAGTAACATGGTGCACCAGTTTCCAGTGATGGTAAATCGAAGGCCAACCACGATGATCCCATTTTACCATAAATTCACGTGAAGAAAACGAAGGGTAAAAAAACTTCCAAGACCCGAAAGTGATTCGAGTTGTCTTTTTTGGATAAGAAACTGTGCATTGACGAATTAAAGCCATCAAAGCCGTAGAACTCACAGAGAGCTTCATTTTGACTGGTTATTGCTCCCATAACTCCAAAAGAGTCAATCGTTATGGTTGTCCGAAGAATCGACATCCATAGGGCACAACATCTACGCTGCAAGGTGCAACATCTGTCCATAATGCCAAAACAGTGCCGTACGACTTTTAGAAATGAGTGCACGGATTAGCAGTGGAATAGTACCATGGAGCACCACTCTCTCGCGATGGTATATCGAAGGCCAGCCATAGTGATCCCGTTTTACCATAAAATTAACGTGAAGATAGCGAAGGGTAAAAGAACATCCGAGACCCGAATGTGATTCTGATAGTCTATTTTTGGATATGAAACTTGCATTGATTGCTTAACAGTATCAAAGAGTAAAACTCACAGAGAGCATCGTTTTGACTGGTTATGGCTCCCATAACTCCAAAAGAGTCAACGGTTATGGCCGTACGAAGAATCGATATCCTTAGGGCACAACATCTAGGGTGCAAGGTGCAACATCCGTCCGTAATACCGAGATAGTGCCATACGAATTTTAGAAATGAGTGCATGGATTTGAAACAGAACAGTACACTGGTGCAAAACTCTCCAACGATGGTATATCGAAGGCCATCCACAGTGATCCTGTTTTACCATAAAATTCATGTGAAGAAACGAAGTTTAAAAAAAACTTTCGAGACCCGAAAGTGATTTGGGAAGTCTTTTTTTGGATATGAAACTATGCATTGATAGCTTAAAGCTATATAACTCATAGAGAGCTTCGTTTTGACTAGTTATGGCTCTCATAACTCCAAAAGAGTCAACTATTATGGCTGTCCGAAGAATCGATATCCTCAGGGCGCAGCATCTACGGTGCAAGGTGCAACATCCGTCCAAAATGACGAAACAGTGTCGTACGAATGGAACAGTACCCTGGTGCACCACTCTTCAGCGATATTAAATCGAAGACCGGCCAAGGTGATCCCATTTTACCATAAAATTCACGTGAAGAAAACGAAGGGTAAAATAACATCCGAGACCTGAAAGTGATTCGGATAGTCTTTTTTTTGTATGAAACTATGCATTGATGGCTTAATGCAGTTAAAGCTGTAGTACCAACAGAGCGCTTCATTTTGATTGGTTATGGGTCCCGTAATTCGAAAAGAGTCAACCGTTGTGGCTGTCCGAAGAATCGATATCCTTACGGCGCAACATCTACGGTGCGAGGTGCAACATCCATCCATAATGTCGAAACAGAGTCTTATGACTTTTAGAAATGAGTGCATGGATTTGAAATGAAATAGTACCATGGCGCACCACTTTCCAGCGATGGTACATCGAAGGCCAGACACGGTGATCCCGTTTTACCATAAAATTCACGTGAAGAAAACGAAAGGTAGAAAAAACTTTCAAGACCCGAAAGTGATTCCGGTAATCCTTTTATGGATATGAAACTATGCATTGATGGGTTAAAGCCATCAAAACCGTAGAACTCACACAGAGCTTTGTTTTGACTGGTTATGGCTTCGGTAACTCCAAAAGAGTCAACCGTTATGGCTGTCCGAAGATTCGATATCTTCAGGACGCAAAATCTATGAGGCAAGATGCAACATCCATCCATAATGCCAAAACAGTACCGTACGACTTTTATAAATGAGTGCATGTATTAGAAACGGAATAGAACCTGGTGCACCACTCTCCCGTGATGATATATCGAAGGCCAGCTGTTTCCTGGGGATTTGACCAGGCAACTAGAACTCGGCAACCAGCGCTCGGCATCAGAGAGTGACCGGCATCCAGGAGTGTTCGGCGTAGTACTCGGTATCCAGTGGAACTCGGCGTCAGAGAGTACTTGGCATCTAGGAGTGTTCGGCGAAGTACACAGCATCCATAGTGTCCGGCATCCAGTAATGTTCGGCGAAGTACCCAGCAGTGTTCGGCGTCAACTGGCACTCGGCGTCAACCAATGCTCGGCATCAGGACTGCTCGGCATACAAGAGTGCTCGGCATCAAGACTGCTCGGCATACGAGACTGCTCGGCATACGAGAGCACTCGACATCAAGGAGAACTCGGCAGCATCTGTGGTTCGGCATACAGGAGTACTCGGCATCAAGACTGCTTGGCATACGAGACTGCTTGGCATATGAGAGCACTCGACATCAAGGAGAACTTGGCAGCATCTGTGGTTCGACATACATGAGTACTCGGCGTAGTACCCGGTAGCATCAGAAGTACTCGGCACAAGAGTACTCGGCGTCTAGAAGAGCGTTCGGCTTCGACTGACTAACACCCTGCACTTCCCAAACATCAAACCACATCGTTCGGCACAGAAAGGACTGCTTGGCATCAGAGCATTCGGCAAACCTTGCTCGGCATACAGCGACCACTGTACTCGGGCTGGAGCGTTCGGCCATCAGCCCACTTGGGAAGTCCAGCCCATCTTTGCCTATAAATAGAGGGGCAGGGTCACAGTGAGAGGGATCCTTTTTTTGGGAGAGAGAACACTGGGGAGACTCTGCCATTTTTGAGACTCATCTTCTCTACCTAACAACTTCATTCAAGCATTTGATTCACGAATTGTATTTGTAATCAACTACAAAGAAGATCAATAAAGTTTAACCTCAAAGTGGACGTAGGCAATTACGCTGAACCACTATAAATTTGGTGTTCTTACTTTCTGCATTTAAATTAGCATTGTCTTCTCTGTTTAATTTACTTTCATCACTTATATCTCTACACAATCTTTCTGAACGAGGTTAGTGACCAATTTTGGTGCTAACACTTTGGTGCTTTCACTAAGAATCGAATTCTCAGACCTCAAGGATCTGCTTTGAAGCTACTGGATTGAACAAATCCCCCAAAGAAGATCCGACTCACTGATAGGACATCCATTGATTCTACTCAGAGTTCATACCAATAACTCTACAATGGCAAGACCACGTACCAGGTCAGCTTCTCACAATGCGGATGCCCACGAGACTGCTAGCGTGCAACTAGCAGGGCCTAGCAATCAACCAGCAATTCCAAATACAGGAGTTGCAACTCAGGACCAAACTCCAGTTGTCACCAGAATAGAGTTCAACGACTTGATGAGAGAGCTCAGGGAAAGTAGGAGACAACTAGGAGAGCAGATGCAAGCCAATGCCAACCTGATGACACAACTTACTCAACAGCAGCAACAGAATGCTGGGGGCAATCCCGCTGCTTACTCCTCATCTGACAGCTCTACTTCCTCTGATGAACCTCCCAGGCGCAGACGCCGTAAGACTGATGCTGCGCGAGCAGATGCTGCTGTTCGAACAGTTGGAGACCGCGACCGAGCAAGAGCTGGAAGCTTCAGGACCGGGATACAGATGGAAGATAGAGGCCCAGATCATCAAAATGCTAACGATGTCGAACCTCAAGATGCACGATTGGCAGATCGCCAAGAGAGGAGGCATCATCATGGACAGGCGCGTAGAACAGACTCCAACCTTCCGCCTTCCATACAGACGCCCGATCTGACAGCCATGATCAGGCAATTGATGAAAGAGAATCAGGGCTTATCAAATGATGACTGGGGAGTGTCAAGAAGTCATACTCCGTTCACGGATGTTGTGTTGCAAGCGGCGTACCCCAGGAAGTTTAGTATGCCTACTATTCCTGCATATGAAGGAAAGACTGACCCTAGACAACATGTCATGAGGTACGAATGGATGATGGATTCAGCCAGAGCGAATGATGCCACCAAGTGTAGGTGCTTTCCGATTACTCTATCTGGGATCGCTACTATGTGGTTCACCCGACTTCCTCCGCGATCCGTATCAAATTTCGAGGAGTTGGCAAAGAAGTTTATTGAGCAGTTCAGGATACACACTACGCGCCCAAAGGACGTGATGTCTCTGTCAAGTGTAATCCAAAATCCTGGGGAATCATTGAAGGAATATTTGCAAAGATTCCACGTGGTAGCAACTGAAGTCAGTAATCCCAATGACCATGCAATTCTGATGGCTGTAATGAGAGGTGTGGATCCAGACTCTGAGTTTGGAGACTGGCTGGCAGGAAAACCTCCGGCTACGCTAGAGCGTTTCTACTCTAAGGCACACCAGTTCATAAGAAGAGAGGAAGCTAGGTGGGTACGACGAGATAAGGCGCCAGGGCCTGTCCAAGAGTCAATAAAGAGCAACATCGCTATGAAGCAATCGGGAGACAGCTCGGGAAAGGTCCAAGTCAACGTCCAGAACAAACCTGGGCAACCCAAGGAATCCGAAGGAAGGAGTCAAGGGAAAAGAAAAGAAGCAGGAAAGTGGAAGTCGAGAATTCCAAGCTACAGCGAGTACACTCCGCTAAACGCCCCACTTGAAAACATTTACCTATCCACCTGCAATACTTTTCAGTATAGAAAACCACGTCCAAAAGAATCAACTGAAGAACAGAAGCGGATCGGGAAATATTGTCGCTTCCATGAGACTTATGGACACAATACGGAAGAATGTAGACACTTGCACGACGCTATCGAGAAGTTGATCAGGCAGAAGAAATTGCAAGAATTTGTGAAGGATCCACAAGAAGGAGGATAGGGAACGTCCAACCCAGGTCGTGCACCAGCTCCACGTCATCCCGAGGAGCCTGCCCGGACCGTTGGTAGACTGGTCATAAATACAATTATCGGCGGGCCTCACCCCGCGGATAAGAATTGGCAGGAGATGGAGCGATATGCAAGTTCCTTGAAGCATGCAGATTTTGAGTGTTGTTCGAACATGGAGGACGGAGCCCCTGCTAAGCAGCAGCGCGTAATGACAGACGATATTGTGTTCAGAAGCAGAGACGCTGATCAGGTAGAGGCTCCGACCATCGACCCCATGGTCATATCTGCAACGATCGGACCAGCATACGTATAAAGAATTCTGATTGATTCTGGAAGTTCAGTCAACATCATCTTCAAGAAGGCCTACGATCAAATGAAGCTAGAAACAAAAGACTTGAAACCATCCAAAGCTCATATCCACGGCTTTAACGGCACTGCAACTGATGCAGTGGGATATGTTGAGTTACCAGTTGAACTGGGACAAGGCGAGCGTCGGAGAGTGCGAATTCTACCCTTTGTAGTTTTGGATGTGGACTCTCCGTATAACGTTTTCTTGGGCCGGCCGGCCCTGGCGGAGTTTAGGGCAGCGTTAGCCCCATGGTGTTTAACTTTGAAGTTCCCGACTAACAAAGGAGTAGGCATTGTTCACGGCGACCAAGCAGCTGGTCGTTCCTGTTATGTGGCCGAGCTCCGAGAGGCCTACCGGAGGGAGAAGGGAAAGGTTGCGGACAATCCCGTCCGCATCCTCAATGTGGATAATTGACAAGTAGTGCCCGAGCCCTGGCTCGGGCATAGTTCTCGGATCTACGGAGATATAGATCCGAGAGACGACGATGAGAAACCCAGGGAAGAGAAGGCGGCACCGGCTGAATTAACAATTGACATTTCGGTTAGCCGTGACGACCCTTCGCGAATACTGAAGATTGGATCACAGCTAGGCCCCGCAATGACTGAAGACCTTAGCGACTTCCTCCGGGCGAACCTTGATGTTTTCGCCTGGACGCATTCTGATATGTGTGGGATTTCTCCCGCCATCACGAGTCATATGTTGAACATAGACCCGAAATACGTCCCAGTCAAGCAAAAAAGGAGAGGAATGGATCCGGAGAGATCCGCCACTCTTGGAGAGGAGGTGGACAAACTCAAAGCAAATGGGTTCGTCCGCGACGCCCTCTACCCGGAATGGGTCTCCAACCCCGTGCTAGTAAAGAAGGCGAATGGGAAATGGAGGACTTGCGTAGATTATTCCGACTTGAACAAAGCATGCCCTAAGGACAGTTTCCCGTTGCCTAGGATCGATCAGTTGGTCGATTCCACCGCAGGACACGAGTTACTGTCATTCATGGATGCGTACTCAGGATACAACCAAATCCCAATGCATATTCCGGACCAAGAACACACCAGCTTCGTTACAAATGTCGGGCTGTATTGCTATGTAGTGATGCCTTTTGGATTGAAGAATGCTGGAGTAACTTACCAACGTCTGGTGAATCGAATGTTCAAGGACCAGCTGGGTAAAACCATGGAAGTCTATGTGGATGACATGCTCGTGAAGTCACGACGGTCAAACGACCACATTCAAGACTTGGCTGAAATGTTCGACATACTCAGGTTTTATGGCATGAAGATCAACCCGTTGAAGTGTTCTTTCGGCGTTGCATCAGGGAAGTTTTTGGGATTCATCGTCAACGCTAGGGGAATCGAAGCCAACCCAGAAAAGATCCAAGCTATTCGATATGTACAAGCGCCCAGGACTATAAAGCAGGTACAGAGCTTGAACGGAAAAGTAGCTGCGCTGAGTCGATTTATATCCAAGGCAACTAACAAGTGCATCCCGTTCTTTGACATAATAAAGAAAGGAAAAAGAAATTTTGAATGGACGTCTAGTTGTGAGGAAGCATTCCGGAATCTGGTGGGGCATCTGGAGAGCCCACCAATGCTATCAAAACCAGTTGACCATGAGATGTTGTACGTATACTTGGCTGTATCCCCACATGCGATAAGTGCGGCTTTGGTACGAGAGGAGGATCGAATCCAAAAGCCGGTGTATTATGTTAGCAAACGTTTAACAGGGGCCGAGAGGAATTACCCTAAAATAGAGAAATTGGCTTATTGCTTGGTGATTGCATCACGAAAGCTTCGCCCGTACTTTCAAGCACATTCAATCGGTGTTTATTCCGATCAACCCCTGAGGCAGGTACTCCAACGGCCGGAAACCTCTGGAAGATTGCTAAGATGGAACATCGAGTTGAGCCAATTCGATATCGCGTACTTACCACGGAGAGCCATCCGAGGGCAAGCATTAGCAGACTTCATCACTGAGTTTACCATACCCATCAAACCGGACGATCACGACATCATTCCCCCCGTTCGATGGAAATTATACACTGACGGTGCATCAAACGACCGTTGCTCCGGCGCGGGCGTAGTTCTTGTAACTTCGGAAAACCGATCGATCTGTTATGCCCTGAAGCTCGATTTCCCGGCTACAAATAACGAAGCTGAATATGAAGCACTGATCGCTGGATTGAAGCTCATCAGGGAACTCGGGATCGAATCAGTCGAAATCTTTTGTGACTCGCAGTTGGTGGTTTACCAGGTACGGGGAGACTACCAAGCAAAGGGACGAAAGCTTGCTCCGTACCTCATTCAGGTCCAAGAACTACTATCAAATCTTGAGCGTTATGACATCTCACATATCCCGCGCGAACAGAACAAAGAAGCCGACTTATTGGCTAAGTTCGCGTGTACCGACGATGCGCAACAAATGGGATTGTATCCCGTCGAAGTCTTGCATGCCCCGAGCATAGACGAAATGAAAGTCGATCGCGTGTTGGGAACATAAATCGAGAAGGAATCGTGGATAACCCCATTCAAACTGTACCTGACGACTGGGGCTTTACCAGGAAAAAGAAGCGAAAGACGGCAGGTCCTTCGAAAGGCCGCGCGATACATAATGCAGGATGGATCAATGTATCGAAAAGGATTCTCAGTCCCGTTATTACGATGCATCGCTCATGATGAAACAAAGCGAGTCTTGAGAGAGGTTCACGAAGGGGAATGCGGCGACCATACTGGGGGGCAAACGCTAGCAAAGAAGATCCTCCGCTATGGATATTACTGGCCCACCGTAAACCGGGATGCCGCGGACTACGCAAGAAAATGCGACAAGTGTCAAAGATATGCGAAAATCCCGAGGGCTCCATCAACGGAACTCACACAAATGATCAGTCCCTGGCCATTTGCGATCTGGGGAATCGACATAATCGGTTCTTTGCCTCTATCCAAAGGTGGTGCGAAATACGCAATAGTTGCAGTCGACTATTTCACGAAATGGGCTGAGGCAGAACCTTTGGCCACTATCACCTCTAAGAAGGTCATTAACTTCGTTGTACGAAACATTATATGCCGCTTTGGCCTTCCACGCACCATCATTACAGACAACGGAACGCAATTTGAAAGTAGAGAGTTCAAAGAGTTCTGTTTAAAGTACGGCATCGAGAAAAAGTTCGCCGCCGTTGCACACCCAAAAGCTAACGGACAAGTTGAGGCCGTTAATAAAATAATCAAGTCCATACTGAAGAAACGTCTGGAGAAGGTTGGAGGCAAGTGGGTAAATGAACTCCCGACAGCAATATGGGCGTATAGAACTACCCACAAGTCCGCGACCGGCCACACTCCGTTCGCCTTGGCCTACGGCTCTGAAGCCGTTATACCCGTGGAACTTGAAGTTCCATCGCACCGAGTGACATACTATGATCCCAAGACGAACCAAAACCTCTTGCTGGAATCACTGGACTGCATCGACGAAAAGCGTGAAGAAGCTGAATTAAGGGCGGCGGCGCACAGACATTGAGTCAAGCGTTACTACGACAGCAGAGTCCGCTCAAGAATCTTTGATGTGGGTGATCTCGTTCTGAAACGAGTCTTCCCGGTACCATCACGCATGAATCCCAGCTGGGAAGGTCCATACGCCATTAAACGGAAGCTTGGAGAAGGAACATTCAAGCTAGCGACCGTTGATGGCGCGACACTCCCCCGAGCATGGAACAGTGAATATTTGCGGCACTATTACATTTAGCATGTTTTCCTTTCTTGTTGTAGGCACTGTTATTTCCTGCAAGTTTCCATTCAATAATGACTTAGTTTCCGTTTTAAAAGTTGTAATCAAGCAATTTAGTTGATTTTCATTAATAAAGGCTTGAAGCCATATTTTCTATGAAGTTTCTATATCTCTTAATTGGATGATAAATTACATTATCCTGCACGACATACAGACTCGTACGAACGATTCCAAATCTCCGAATCCCCAGAGCGCGGATCGGAGTACTCTAAGTCCCCAGAGCGCGGACTAGAGTATAAACGATTCCAAATCTCCGAATCCCCAGCGCGCGGATCGGAGTACTCTAAGTCCCCAGAGCGCGGACTAGAGTATAAACGATTCCAAATCTCCGAATCCCCAGAGCGCGGATCGGAGTACTCTAAGTCCCCATAGCGCGGACTAGAGTATAAACGATTCCAAATCTTCGAATCCCCAGAGCGCGGATCGGAGTACTCTAAGTCCCCAGAGTGCGGACTAGAGTATAAACGATTCCAAATCTCTGAAACCCCAGAGCGCAGATCGGAGTACTCTAAGTCCCCAGAGCGCGGACTAGAGTATAAACGATTCCAAATCTCCGAATCCCCAGAGCGCGGATCGGAGTACTCTAAGTCCCCGGAGCGCGGACTAGAGTATAAACGATTCCAAATCTCCAAATCCCCAGAGCGCGGATCGGAGTACTCTAAGTCCCCAGAGCGCGGACTGGAGTATAAACGATCCCAAATCTCCGAATCCCCAGAGCGCGGATCGGAGTACTCTAAGTCCCCGTAGCGCGTACTAGAGTATAAACGATCTTAAAACTCCGAATCCCCAAAGTGCGGAGCGAAGTACTCTAATTCCCCGGAGCGCGGACTAGAGTATAAACTATTTCAAGCCTCCAAGTCCCCGGGGCACAGAGTCAGCAAGAAGTCCAAGTACTCAAAAGATGTGGGACGAGAGGTACGCCATGTCCAAAAATGTTTGAACAGCACAAGAATGGACCGGGAGATAATGCAACTCATAAGAACTTGAGTTATGGCTACAATTAGTCAGCAAACCAAATAAAGACAAGAGAATCATTCAAACAAAAAGAAACTAAAACTTTATTCAATAAGTCCAAAATGGGGATACATGATCACTCCTACAAAATTCAGACCTCTCTATACAAACTACAAGTTGTGGAAGATAAAAACAATTACAAAACTTAAGCAGGAAACTTGTTGAACAAGTGCATCGATTATTTCTTCGACTTCTTCTTCTTGTCTTCCTTTGGTGTTTCCGACGACTCCTCTCCCTCACGCTTTTTCTTGGACTTTTTGCTTGCTAGAGAAACGGAGTCAGGAGTAGGAGACGGAACATCTAGTGGTTTGGACCTGCCCGGGAGAATGATTTTCAAAGGTCTGTTCCGCGGGTCGGTGAGTTCCAGTATTTCAGACTCGACTTTGACTTTGACTTTTCTCTTCTCCTCGTCGGCAAGACGGTCCTTCATGCTCATCTCTGAAGTATGCTCGGAGGCGCCAGTGATTTCAATTTCATCGCTTCCTTCGACAGGAGACGAAGTATCAAGTTTGTCATCATCTAGCGCCCCGATCACTTGAGCGTCTGGACCGGGAGTTACTCCTGCGTGAGCAACGTCGCTTTTTTTCTCTGCTTCCTCCTTGGCGTCATCGCTCCTCGGAGTTGGCTCGGCGTCAGAGCAACCTGCACGAAAACATAAGGAATGAGCATTAGAACGAGTAACCACTGCTGAGAAATGACGGGAACTCTTCAACTTCTAGAGAAAGAAGAATTTCCTACCAGGGTCCGGTTGGCTATCGGTGGCACGAGGGGTTTCACCCTCCAGGATAGGTGACAGCACATGAACACCAAGCTCGGGATCTTCGGGATCATAACTAGCATGCTGCTCGAATGGGTCAAGTGTTGGCTGACCAGCCGATTGAGTAGCGTAAGGAGCGGCAATGTGAGGAGTAGTAGCATCGGCCCTAGACGGGCCAGCTTCGTCATTCTTCTCTTTCGGAGGGGAAGAGCCTTTGCTATAAAGTGCCAATGCTGCGGATAAGTCCGATGGCTCATTCCCCCTTAGGAACTCCTTCACCAAGGCATCCTTATCGACCTCGTTGGAGCCCGACTCGACCTTCCTGATCCTTATCAAAGTTTCCCACGCCTCAGCCAGGGATTCGAGGTAGCCGTCGCCCAGAAATGTTAAGTCGTGGTGCATAAGGACGCGGGCTCCATACTCGGCGATCAATGGGTCAAACATACTTTTGACCTCTTCCCTGCCGGCTTCTATGGCCGCCTCGAGGCGAGAATCAAGCTCTTCCACAGCCATTCTTTTGCCCTCCTCACGGGCCTCGTCCTTCATTTTCTCGACCCCGGCGAGTTCGTCATCGAGCTTTGTCTTCAGGAGTCGGGTAGCAACAATCTCATCACAGTATCGCTGCGATTCTTCTTGAGCGGCTACTTTGTCTTCCTTCTCCTTGGAAAGTAATTCCTTCAGCTCCTTGACTTGAGTAGCAAGTGCGTCCCTTTCCTTTTGGACAGAGTCTTTTTCTAGGGCGAGGGCACCGCTGCGCTGGACTGCTTCATTAAGCTCTTTTTTGTGAGCCGCCTCTAAACGAGTAACTGCCTTGGCAGTATTTTTTGAGCCTTGTTCAGCGGCTTCTAGCTTTGACTTATACTAAGCGAGCTCTTCGTCTTGGAGTTTGATGATTTTCTTATCGCTGTCAGCCTCCAGATTCAGATGGTCAATCTCGTGTTGACGCTCAACAGATACTTCCGAGATCTTCTCCACCAAGTGCACGAACGCGTCATGTTGAACATAGACGTCGTTGTTGCAGGCAATGGCACTTTGCTTTACGTGCCCAGGAATGTGATGGATGGCTGGGAGGAATTTCAAGCCGTCAAAACAGATTTTCGGAAACTTGGCCTTAAGGTCGACCATCTTTTCCGCAACAGTCGGGTCCACTGCAGGAGTAGGAGGAGGAGGCTTTGAGAATTCCGTTCTTTTACGTTGCTCTCGAACTTGCCTCGTACTCGATGAACTGGAGTGTTGTTCTCGAGCAGCATCAGACTGATAACCCTTCTGCGAAGACTTCTCCTTATCCGGCTCAGTTGGAGGAGGAAGATCGCGGGACTGAGAAGATTGAGAATGTGCTTTCTTGCGGTGAGACGACTCGCGAGGACGATTGTCCCTATCTTCATAATCACCTCGGTCCCTGCGTCTGCCTGAACCGGAATCCCGTCCAGAGTGATGGAATATAGAAGACCCCTGAAGGCGATCAAGTCCGTGAGAGCAGCCCATATCACCTGCAAAGAATGGAGATAACAACGAGTTAAAGGAGAATTCACGAATTAAAAAGACTTGAAGTATATTATGGATTGCGCATGTGCATGTGTGTCCTAGTGTTCCCCCCGACGGACTCGTTCGTTTATCTTTGCTAATAGGAGTGTTGTCTCCTTGAGCCGGGAGTTGAACTCCTACATTGCCTCTAGCGGGCGAAGAAAATTTGAGAGCTTCAGGATCATCGAACCCGTAATTAAGTAAATCATCGGGGATGGACAGGTTGGACAGACCCCTCAGAGAACTTTCCAGATGCTGTGAGGAAGCCTCTTTCTCAGGCGAAATAAGTGTGACCTTTGAAGTGCCACCAACTTTCTCCTTTTGAACCGTATATTTCAACTTCTTCTTTCCCTTCGAAGGGGAGGATGATGTCTCAATATCCTGAACTTCGATTGCCGGATTCCAAGCGGGACCCACGTTCTCGCCCTGAGTTTCAGGGGCATCATCCTCTTTGCGCTCGCCTTCTTCGTGCGTGTCGGGAGCGCGACGCGACGACGATCCGGCAAGTTTTTTCTCTTTACCGGACGGAGGTTTGGGAATGGTAACACCTTCTGGAAGGCTGATCCGACGACCAGGGGCTAGCAAGCCAAACCCCGACAGCGATTCATTTGAAATGATAGTCCGGATGTCTCGATCCTCAGCAGGAAGAGCTCTAATGGCTTCAACAGCCTCAGAATATCCTCGGCCTTCCGGACGCGGGTTGATACCTGAAAAGATGAAATGAAGAGTTAGGAAAAGCATGACTCCAATTAAATACGAATAGTGATTCAGCAGAGAGACTTACTGCCTTCAACCCATCTCCTAGCGAAACCAGAAGGGCAGCGCACATAGAACCATTCCTGTTTGTACAGGGCGAATTTGCTACATGCCCCTGTCAAGATCTGGCATCTGTGGTATGGCTCGAGGAACATAAAGGAAGGACTGTCTTTCTGTCTCTTGAACATATAAATGTATCTGATATCACCGGGGGTTGGAGGTCTGGAGAAGACGGCCATGAAAAGTAAGTAAGTCCCGTATAGGAATGCATGGCCGTTCGGGTGCAGCTGCGACGGAGCCATGTCTATGTACTGCAGAACATTCCGGGGAAATAAGTTGAATGGAGGCACGCTGCCCATCCAACACATGAACTTGTTGCAGGTAGTGTACCCGACTGGGGGCATATGAGGGCGATCGTGTCTCGAAGGGACTAACACATCGGCAAAAGGAATCCCATGAATAGAGCATATCCGTCGTAGAGCAGCTTCGTTGATCTTCGAGGCTTGAGAATCGATCGGATTGTCTAGTAAGATGGTTGCCTCCAGAGCATCAGGCGCCAAGTTATGAGCGGGAGAAGTTGACGGGTTAGAAGTATCAGCGGCTCCTTGCCTTGCTGACGGCCCAGGCCTGTCAGATATGGTGGCAGAGCTAGACTTTCTCGACATCCCGAATAAATAATGAACCTGGCTAAGTGCTTGAGAGAACTATACTTAAAAAATGTTGAACGTTAGAATTAGCAACACGAGTTTTCCCCCCACGTGGTGTGTGAACTAGTGCAAGCAATTGTGTACAGGCAATAAGAATCTAAAGGTTTTAAAGATATAATAGTTAGCTTCGAATCATCGCCTTCGAAGACCGTCATCGCTGACCGTCTCGAAAAGCTCGCCTTGAGGTGATTACAGTTCCAGATTCAGAAGACATATGATTTCTAAAGTAACCGGCCTAAGTGTAGTCTGACATTTATACTGTTCGGCATTTGAATGTTGTTCGGCATTGAAATTGTTCGACCTAAGTTCTGTTCGGCATATATGTGTGTTCGGCATGTCTAAGTTCTGTTCGGCATATATGTGTGTTCAGCATGTCTAAGTCCTGTTCGGCATATATGTGTGTTCGGCATGTCTAAGTTCTGTTCGGCATATATGTGTGTTCGGCATGTCTAAGTCCTGTTCGGCATGTATGTGTTCGTTCGGCATGTCTAGGTACTGTTCGGCACGACAGTTGTTCGGCGATTATGTCGTTCGGTCTAAATGATATTCGGCGTATGTGTCTGTTCGGCATTAGGGTAGTGTTCGGCCTAAGTTCGTTCGGCTAGAGTAGCGCTCCGCCTTCGATCATAACTCCACCCTGCTCCCTCTCCATTTACGCCGAACGACAGAGACAGATCGCCCGGCGCAGGTTACGCCGTTCGACTCCCCATCTTCCTTTTTTCTTCCAATCTTGATCAGCACAAAGGAGCCAGGCTTAACTACCATACACCGTTCGGCGACTCCAAACGAGCGAACCACTTCCACTAGCCACGCATTTACAACTAAGGAAATACCCCGTTTCCATGTGATGAACCTAAAGTGGAAGTAATGCAATTGTGGAAGGAATGATACCTAATTCGACGATCGAAGTTGAGGATGGATTAATTAGACTTTATATCTGATAGGATGGCAAGAGTTGCAAATCTCTAGGAATGATAGAAAAGAAGGCGTAAAAGAAAAATGGTGGAAGGGCGCCTGGTTATATAGAGGGAGGTAGAAGTCGAAGAGGCTATACCCGGTAGAACCGGTCAATACCGGAGTGTTCGGCATCGTAGCGGAGAGACGTTCGGCACGCGAGGTACGTTCGGCCTTGAACGTATCGTTCGGCATCCTAACCTTGTTCGTCTTGCACCTCCGAGGTAACATTCTCGAGAAGGTACCTCCGAGGTAAATTGTACCAGATTCAAAGCGCATCACGTTCGGCCACGCGATACACTTTGGGGGGCAAGTGTTTCCTGGGGATTTGACCAGGCAACTAGAACTCGGCAACCAGCGCTCGGCATCAGAGAGTGACCGGCATCCAAGAGTGTTCGACGTAGTACTCGGCATCCAGTGGAACTCGGCGTCAGAGAGTACTCGGTATCTAGGAGTGTTCGGCGAAGTACACAGCATCCATAGTGTCCGGCATCCAGTAATGTTCGGCGAAGTACCCAGCAGTGTTCGGCGTCAACTGGCACTCGGCGTCAACTAATGCTCGGCATCAAGAGTGCTCGGCATACAAGAGTGCTCGGCATCAAGACTGCTCGGCATCAAGACTGCTCGGCATACGAGACTGCTCGGCATACGAGAGCACTCGACATCAAGGAGAACTCGGCAGCATCTGTGGTTCGGCATACAGGAGTACTCGGCATCAAGACTGCTCGGCATACGAGACTGCTTGGCATATGAGAGCACTCGACATCAAGGAGAACTCAGCAACATCTGTGGTTCGGCATACATGAGTACTCGGCGTAGTACCCGGTAGCATCAGAAGTACTCGGCACAAGAGTACTCGGCGTCTAAAAGAGCGTTCGGCTTCGACTGACTAACACCCTGCACTTCCCAAACATCAAACCACATCGTTCGGCACAGAAAGGACTGCTCGGCATCAGAGCGTTCGACAAACCTTGCTCGGCATACAGCGACCACTGTACTCGGGCTGGAGCGTTCGGCCATCAGCCCACTTGGGAAGTCCAGCCCATCTTTGCCTATAAATAGAGGGGCAGGGTCACAGTGAGAGGGATCCTTTTTTTGGGAGAGAGAACACTGGGGAGACTCTGCCATTTTTGAGACTCATCTTCTCTACTTAACAACTTCATTCAAGCATTTGATTCATGAATTGTATTTGTAATCAACTACAAAGAAGATCAATAAAGTTTAACCTCAAAGTGGACGTAGGCAATTACGCTGAACCACTATAAATTTGGTGTTCTTACTTTCTGCATTTAAATTAGCATTGTCTTCTCTGTTTAATTTACTTTCATCACTTATATCTCTACACAATCTTTCTGAACGAGGTTAGTGACCAATTTTGGTGCTAACACCAGCCACGGTGATCCCGTTTTACCATAAAATCCAGGTGAAGAAAACGAAAGGTAAAAAAACATCTGAGACCCGAAAGTGAATTGGGTAGTCCGTTTTTGGATATGAAATTATGAATTGATGGCCTACAGCCATCAATGCCGTAGAACTCATAAAGAGCTTCATTTTGACTGGTTATGACTCTCGTAACTCCAAAAGAGTCAACCGTTATGGTTGTCTGAAGAGTCGATATCCATAGGGCGCAACATCTACGGTGCAAGGTGCAACTTTCGTCCATAATGCCAAAACAGTGCCGTATGACTTTTAGAAATGAGTGCATTGATATGAAACGAGTTAGTACCATGGTGCACTAGTTTCCAGTGATGGTAAATTGAAGGCCAACCACGGTGATCTCATTTTACCATAAAATTCACGTGAAGAAAACGAAGGGTAAAAAAACTTCCAAGACCCGAAAGTGATTCGAGTTGTCTTTTTTGGGATAAGAAACTATGCATTGACGACTTAAAGCCATCAAAGCCGTAAACTCACAAAGAGCTTCATTTTGACTAGTTAATTCTCCCATAACTCCAAAAGAGTCAATCGTTATGGCTGTCCGAAGAATCGGTATCCATAGGGCACAACATCTACGGTGCAAGGTGCAACATCTGTCCATAATGCCAAAACAGTGCCGTACGACTTTTAGAAATGAGTGCATGGATTACCAGTGGAATAGTACCATGGTGCACCACTCTCCCGCGATGGTATATCGAAGGCCAGCCACAGTGATCCCGTTTTACCATAAAATTCACGTGAAGATAGCGAAGGGTAAAAAACATCCGAGACCCGAATGTGATTCTGATATTCTATTTTTGGATATGAAACCTGCATTGATTGCTTAACACTATCATAGAGTAAAACTCACAGAGAGCATCGTTTTGACTGGTTATGGCTCCCATAACTCCAAAAGAGTCAACGGTTATGGCCGTCCGAAGAATCGATATCCTTATGGCACAACATCTAGGGTGCAAGGTGCAACATCCGTCCGTAATGCCGAGATAGTGCTGTACGAATTTTAGAAATGAGTGAATGGATTTGAAACAGAACAATACACTGGTGCAAAACTCTCCAGCGATGGTATATCGAAGGCCATCCACAGTGATCCTGTTTTACCATAAAATTCATGTGAAGAAACGAAGTTTAAAAAAAAACTTCCAAGACCCGAAAGTGATTCGGGAAGTCTTTTTTTGGATACGAAACTATGCATTGATAGCTTAAAGCTATATAACTCATAGAGAGCTTCATTTTGACTAGTTATGGCTCTCGTAACTCCAAAAGAGTCAACCGTTATGGTTGTCCGAAGAATCGATATCCTCAGGGCGCAGCATCTACGGTGCAAGGTGCAACATCCATCCAAAATTATGAAACAGTGCCGTACGAATGGAACAGTACCTTGGTGCACCACTCTTCAGCGATATTAAATTGACGACCGGCCAAGGTGATCCCGTTTTACCATAAAATTCACGTGAAGAAAACGAAGGGTAAACAAACATCCGAGACCTGAAAGTGATTCGAATAGTCTTTTTTTTGTATGAAACTATGCATTGATGGCTTAATGCAGTTAAAGCTGTAGTACCAATAGAGCGCTTCATTTTGACTGGTTATGGGTCCCGTAATTCCAAAAGAGTCAACCGTTGTGGCTGTCCGAAGAATCGATATCCTTACGGCGCAACATCTACGGTGCGAGGTGCAACATCCATCCATAATGTCGAAACAGAGTCTTATGACTTTTAGAAATGAGTGCATGGATTTGAAATGAAATAGTACCATGGCGCACCACTTTCCAGCGATGGTACATCGAAGGCTAGACATGGTGATCCCGTTTTATCATAAAATTCACGTGAAGAAAACGAAAGGTAGAAAAAACTTTCAAGACCCGAAAGTGATTCCGGTAATCCTTTTATGGATATGAAACTATGCATTGATGGGTTAAAGCCGTCAAAACCGTAGAACTCACACAGAGCTTTGTTTTGACTGGTTATGGCTTCGGTAACTCCAAAAGAGTCAACCGTTATGGCTGTCCGAAGATTCGATATCTTCAGGACGCAAAATCTATGAGGCAAGATGCAGCATCCATCCATAATGCCAAAACAGTACCGTACGACTTTTATAAATGAGTGCATGTATTAGAAACGGAATAGAACCTGGTGCACCACTCTCCCGTGATGATATATCGAAGGCCAGCCACGGTGATCCCGTTTTACCATAAAATCCAGGTGAAGAAAAAGAAAGGTAAAAAAACATCTGAGACCCGAAAGTGAATTGGGTAGTCCGTTTTTGGATATGAAATTATGAATTGATGGCCTAAAGCCATCAATGCCGTAGAACTCATAAAGAGCTTCATTTTGACTGGTTATGACTCTCGTAACTCCAAAAGAGTCAACCGTTATGGTTGTCTTAAGAGTCGATATCCATAGGGCGCAACATCTACGGTGCAAGGTGCAACTTTCGTCCATAATGCCAAAACAGTGCCGTATGACTTTTAGAAATGAGTGCATGGATTTGAAACGAAATAGTACCATGGTGCACCAGTTTCCAGTGATGGTAAATCGAAGGCCAACTACAGTGATCCCATTTTACCATAAAATTCACGTGAAGAAAACGAAGGGTAAAAAAACTTCCAAGACCCGAAAGTGATTCGAGTTGTCTTTTTTTGGATAAGAAACTATGCATTGACGAATTAAAGCCATCAAAGCCGTAGAACTCATTGAGAGCTTCATTTTGACTAGTTATTGCTCCCATAACTCCAAAAGAGTCAATCGTTATGGCTGTCCGAAGAATCGATATCCATAGGGCGCAACATCTATGGTGCAAGGTGCAACATCTGTCCTTAATGCCAAAACAGTGTCATACGACTTTTAGAAATGAGTGCATGGATTAGTAGTGGAATAGTACCATGGTGCACCACTCTCCCGCGATGGTATATCGAAGGCCAGCCACAGTGATCCCGTTTTACCATAAAATTCACATGAAGATAGCGAAGGGTAAAGAAACATCCGAGACCCGAATGTGATTCTGATAGTCTGTATTTGGATATGAAACTGGCATTGATTGCTTAACACTATCAAAGAGTAAAACTCACAGAGAGCATTGTTTTGACTGGTTATGGCTCCCATAACTCCAAAAGCGTCAACGGTTATGGTCGTCCGAAGAATCGATATCCTTAGGGCACAACATCTAGGGTGCAAGGTGCAACATCCGTCCGTAATGCCGAGATAGTGCCATACGAATTTTAGAAATGAGTGCATGGATTTGAAACAGAACAGTACACTGGTGCAAAACTCTCCAGCGGTGGTATATCGAAGGCCATCCACAGTGATCCTATTTTACCATAAAATTCATATGAAGAAACAAAGTTAAAGAAAAACTTCCGAGACCCGAAAGTGATTCGGGAAGTCTTTTTTCGGATATGAAACTATGCATTGATATCTTAAAGCTGTATAACTCATAGAGAGCTTCGTTTTGACTAGTTATAGCTCTCGTAACTCCAAAAGAGTCAACCGTTATGGCTGTCCGAAGAATCGATATCCTCAGGGCGCAGCATCTACGGTGCAAGGTGCAACATCCGTCCAAAATGACGAAATAGTGTCGTAAAAATGGAACAGTACCTTGGTGCACCACTCTTCAGCGATATTAAATCGACGACCGACCAAGGTGATCCCGTTTTACCATAAAATTCACGTGAAGAAAACGAAGGGTAAAAAAACATCCGAGACCTGAAAGTGATTCGGATAATCTTTTTTTTATGAAACTATGCATTGATGGCTTAATGCGGTTAAAGCTGTAGTACCAACAGAGAGCTTCATTTTGACTGGTTATGGGTCCCGTAATTCCAAAAGAGTCAACTGTTGTGGCTGTCCGAAGAATCGATATCCTTAGGGCGTAACATCTACGGTGCGAGGTGCAACATCCATCCATAATGCTGAAACAGAGTCTTATGACTTTTAGAAATGAGTGCATGGATTTGAAATGAAATAGTACCATGGTGCACCACTTTCCAGTGATGGTACATCGAAGGCCAGACACGGTGATCCCGTTTTACCATAAAATTCACGTGAGGAAAACGAAAGGTAGAAAAACTTCCAAGACCCGAAAGTGATTCCTGTAATCCTTTTTTGGATATGAAACTATGCATTGATGGGTTAAAGCCGTCAAAGCCGTAGAACTCACAGAGAGCTTTGGTTTGACTAATTATGGCTTCGGTAACTCCAAAAGAGTCAACCGTTATGGCTGTCCGAAGATTCGATATCTTCAGGATGCAAAATCTATGAGGCAAGGTGCAGCATCCATCCATAATGCCGAAACAGTGCCGTACGACTTTTATAAATGAGTGCATCTATTAGAAACGGAATAGAACCATGGTGCACCTCTCTCCCGCGATGATATATCGAAGGCCAACCACGGTGATCCCGTTTTACCATAAAATCCAGGTGAAGAAAACGAAAGGTAAAAAAACTTATGAGACCCAAAAGTGATTTGGGTAGTCATTGTTTGGATATGAAACTATGCATTGACGGCTTAAAGGCATCAAAGCCATTGAACTCATAGAGAGAATCGTTTCGACTGGTTATGGCTCCCGTAACTCCAAAAGAGTCAACCGTCATGGTTGTCCAAAGAATTGATATCCTTAGGGTGCAACATCTATGATGCAAGGTGCAACATCCGTTCATAATGCCGAAACAGTGTCGTACGACTTTTAGAAATGAGTGCATGAATTTGAAATGGAATAGTACCATGGTGCACTACTTTCCAACGTCGGTAAACCGAAGGCCAGCTACGGTGATCCCGCTTTACCATGAAATTCAAGTGAATAAAATGAAAGGTAAAATAAACTTCCAAGATCTGAAAGTGATTCGGGTAGTCTTTTTTTGGATATGAAACTATGCATTGACGACTTAAGGCGATCAAAGCCGCAGAACTCACAGAGAGCATCGTTTTGACTGGTTATGGCTTCCGTAGCTCTAAAAGAGTCAACTGTTATGGCTGTCCGAAGAATCGATATCCTTAGGGCGTAACATCTACGGTACAAGGTGCAACATCCGTCCATAATGCCGAAATAGTGTCGTTTGACTTTTAGAAATGAGTGCATGGATTTGAAATGGAACAGTACCATGGTGCACTACTTTCCAGCGATGGTAAATCGATGACCAGCCATGGTGACCCCGTTTGACCATAAAATTCATGCGAAGAAAACGAAGGGTAAAAAAAACTTTTGAGACCCGAAAGTGATTCGGGTAGTCATTTTCTAGATATGAAACTATGCGTTGGCGGCTTAAAGTGGTAAAAGCCGTAGAACTCATAGAGAGCTTTGTTTTGACTGGTTATGGCTCCCGTAATCGTAAAAGAGTCAATCGTTGTGGCTGTCCGAAGAATCGATATCCTCATGGAACAACATCTACGGTGCAAGTTGCAACATCCATCCATAATGCTGAAACAGTGCCGTACGACTTTTAGAAATGAGTGCATGGATTTGAAATTGAATAGTACCATGGTGCACCACATTCCATCGATGGTAAATCGAAGGCCAGCCACGGTGATCACGTTTTACCATAAAATTCACGTGAAGAAAACGAAGGGTAAAAAAACTTCCGAGAACCAAAAGTGATTCAGGTAGTCTTTTGTGGATATTAAACTGTGCATTAACAGCTTAAAGCGATCAGAGCCGTTGAACTCATAGATAGCTTCGTTTTGATTGGTTTTGGTTCCCGTAACTCCAAAAGATTCAACTGTTATGGCTGTCCAAGGAATCGATATCCTTAGGGTGCAGCATCTACGGTGCAAGGGGCAACATCCGTCCATAATGCCGAAATAGTGTCCTACGACTTTTAGAAATGAGTGCATGTATTATAGACGTAACGGTACCATGGTGCACCACTTTCCAGCGATGGAAAATCGAAGGCCAACCACGGTGATTCCTTTTTACCAGAAAATTCATGTGATGAAAACGAAGGATAAAAAAAACATCCGAGACCCGAAAGTGATGCAGGTAGTCTATTTTTGATATGAAACTATGAATTGATGGCTTAAAACCATCAAAGCCGTAGAACTCACAGAGAGCTTCGTTTTGACTGGTTATGGCTTCCGTAACTCCAAAAGAGTCAACCGTTATGGCTGTTTGAAGGGTCGATATCCTTAGGGCGCAACATCTACGGTGCAAGGTGCAACATCCATCCATAATGCCGAAACAGTGCCGTACAACTTTTAGAAATGAGTGCACGGATTTGAAATGGAACAGCACCATGGTGCGCCACTTTCAAGCGATGGTAAATCCAAGGCTAGCCACGGTGATCCTGTTTTACCACAAAATTCACGTGAAGAAAACTAAAGGTAAAAAAACATTTGAGACCCGAAAGTGATTAGGGTAATCTTTTTTTGGATATGAAACTATGCACTGACAGCTTGCAGCCATCAAAGCCATAGAAATCAAAGAGAGCTTCGTTTTGACTGGTTATGTCTCCCGTAACTCCAAAAGAGTAAACCGTTATGGCTGTCCGAAGAATCGGTATCCTCTGAATGCAACATCTACGGTGCAAGGTGCAACATCCGTCCATAATTCCGAAACAGTGCCGTATAACTTTTAGAATTGAGTGCATGAATTTGAAATGGAACAGTATCATAGTGTACCGTCCTCCAGCGATGGTATATCGAAGGCCAACCACGGTGATCCCGTTTTACCATAAAATTCACGTGAAGAAAACGAAGGGTAAAAAAAACTTCCGAGACCCGAAAGTGATTCGGGTAGTCATTTTTTGGATATGAAACTATGCATTGATGGCTTAAAGCCATCACGGCTGCAAAACTCATAGAGAGCTTCGTTTGACTGGTTATGACTCCCTTAATCCAAAAGAGTCAACCGTTATGGCTGTTCGAAAAATCGGTATCCTAAGGGCGCAACATCTATGGTGCAAGGTGCAACATCCGTCTAAAATGACGAAATAGTGCCGTATGACATTTAGAAATGAGTGCATGGGTTTGAAATGGAACAATACAATGGTGCACCACTCTCCAGCGATGTAAATCCATGACCAGCCATGGTGATCCCGTTTTACCATAAAATTCACGTGAAGAAAACGAAGGGTAAAAAAATATCCAAGACCCGAATGTGATTCGGATAGCCTTTTTTGGGTACGAAACTATGCATTGAGGGATTAATACAGTCAAAGACATAGTACTAACAAAGAGCTTCATTTTGACTGGTTAAGGGTCCCATAATTACGAAAGAGTCAACCGTTATGGTTGTCCGAAGAATCGATATCCTTAGTGCGCAACATCTATGGTGCAAGGTGCAACATCCGTCCATAATGCTCAAACAGTGCCATACGACTTTTAGAAATGAGTGCAAGGATTTGAAACGGAACAGTGCCATGGTGCACCACTTTCCCGCGATGGTAAATCGAACGTTAGCAACCGTGATCACGTTTTACTATAAAATTCACGTGAAGAAAACAAAGGGTAAAAAAACATCCAAGACCCAAAAGTGATTCGGGTAGTCTTTTTTTGGATATGAAATCGTGCATTGACGGCCTAGAGCCATCAAAGCCATAAAAATCAAAGAGAGCTTCGTTTTGACTGGTTAAGGCTTCTATAACTCTAAAAGGGTTAATAGTTATTGTTGTCCGAAGAATCGATATCCTTAGGGCGCAACATCTGTCCATAATGCCGAAACAATGCCGTACGACTTGTAGAAATGAGTGCATGGATTTGAAATGAAAAATAACCATGGTGAACCACTTTCCAGCGATGGCAAATCAAAGGCCAGCCACAGTGGTTCCGTTTTACCATAAAATTCACGTGAAGAAAACGAAGGATAAAAAACTCCCGAGATCCGAAAGTGATTTGGGTAATCTGTTTTTGGATATGAAATTTGGATTGATTTCTTAACACTATCAAAGCATAGAACTCACAGAGAGCATCGTTTTGACTGGTTATGGCTCCCGTAACTCCAAAAGAGTCAACGGTTATGGCCGTCCGAAGAATAGATATCCTTAGGGCACAACATCTACGGTGCAAGGTGCAACATCCATCCATAACGCCGAGATAGTGTCGTACGAATTTTAAAATGAGTGCATGGATTTGAAACGGAACAGTACCATGGTGCACCAATTTCCAACGATGGTAAATCGAAGGCCAGCTACGGTGATCCCATTTTACCATAAAATTCACGTGAAGAAAACAAAGGGTAAAAAAACTCCCGAGACCCGAAAGTGGTCCGGGTAGTCTTTTTTGGATATAAAACTATGCATTGAAAACTTAAAGCCGTCAAAGCTGTAGAACTCACAGAGAGCTTCGTTTTGACTGGTTATGGCTCCCGTAACACCAAAAGAGTCAACCGTTATGGCTATCCGAAAAATCGATATCCTTAGGGCACATCATATACGGTGCAAGCTGCAACATCCGTCCATAATGCCGTAACAGTGTTGTACGACTTTTAGTAATGACTGCATGGATTTGTAATGGCACAGTACCATGGTGCACCACTCTCCAGCGATGGTATATCGAAGGCCAGCCACAGTGATCCCGTTTTACCATAAAATTCACGTAAAGGAAAAGAACGGTAAAAAAACTTCCGAGACCTGAAAGTGATTCTGGTAGTCTTTTTTTGGTCAAGATACTATGCATTGATGGCATAAAGCCATCATAGCCGTAGTACTCACAGTGAGCTTCGTTTTGATTAGTTATGGCTCCCTTAACTCCAAAAGAGTCAACCGTTATGGCTGTCCGAAGAATCGAGATCCTCAGGATGCAACATCTACGGTGCAAGGTGCAACATTCGTCCTAAATGACGAAACAGTGTTGTACGACTTTTAGAAATGAGTGCATGTATTTGAAACGGAACAGTACCATAATGCACCACTCTCCAGCGATGTTAAGTCGATGACCAGTTATGGTGATCCCGTTTTACCATAAAATTAAGGCGAAGAAAACGAAGGGTAAAAAAAGATCCGAGACCCAAAAGTGATTCGGATAGTCGTTTTTTTGGGTTTGAAACTAGTCATTGATGGCTTAATGTAGTCAAAGTCATAGTACTTACAGAGAGCTTCTTTTGGACTGGTTATAGGTTCCGTAATTCCAAAATATTCAACCGCTATGGCTGTCCGAAAAATCGATATCCTTAGAGCGCAACCTCTACAGTGCAGGTGAAACATCCGTCCATAATGCCAGTGTCATACGCCTTTTAGAAATGTGTGCATGGATTTGAAATGGAATAGTACCATGGTGCACAACTTTCCAGCGATTGTAAATCGAAGGCCAGCCACATTGATCCCATTTACCATAAAATTCACGCGAAGAAAACGAAGGGTAAAAAGAACTTCTAAGACCCGAAAGTGATTCAGGTAGTCTTTTTTTTGGATATGATACTATGTATTGACGTCTTAAAGCCATCAAAGCCATAGAACTCACAGAGAGCTTCGTTTTGACTGGTTATGGCTCCCGTAACTTTAAAAGAGTCAAACGTTATGGCTGTCCGAGGAATCGGGTATCCTTAAGGCGCAACATCTACAGTGCAAGGTGAAACATCCGTTCCTAATGCCGAAAGAGTGCCGTATGACTTTTAGAAATGAGTGCATAGATTTCAAATGGAACAGTACCAGTGTGCACCACTCTCCAATGATGGTATATTGAAGCCTAGGCAAGGTGATCCTGTTTTACCATAAAATTCACATGAAGAAAAAGAAGGGTTAAAAAAACGTCCAAGACTCGAAAGTGATTTGGGTTGTCTTTTTTTTTATATTAAACTGTGCATTGACAGCTTAAAGCCATAGAACTACTAGAGAGTTTCATTTTGACTGGTTATGGCTCCCGTAACTCCAAAAGAGTCAACCGCTATGGCTGTACGAAGAATTGATATCCTTAGGGTGCAATATCAACTGTGCAAGGAGCAACATCCGTCCATAATGCCGAAATGTTACCGTACGACTTTTAGAAATGAGTGCATGAATTTGAAATGAAAAAGTACCATGGTGCACCACTTTCCAGCGATGGTAAATCAAAGGCCAGCCACGGTGGTCCCGTTTTATCACAAAATTCACGTGAAGAAAACGAAGGGTATAAAAACTTCCGAGACCCAAAAGTGATTCGAGTAGTCTTTTTTGTATATGAAACCATGCATTGACAGCTTAAAGCTGTCAAAGCCGTAGAAATCACAGGGAGGTTCGTTTTGACTAGTCATGGCTCCGGTAACTCCAAAAGAGTCAACCGTTATAGCTGTCTGAAGAATCGATATCCTCAGGGCGCAACTTCTATGGTGCAATGTGCAACGTCCATCCATAATGCCAAAATAGTGTCGTACGACTTTTATAAATGAGTGCATGGATTAGAAATGGAACAGTACCATGATGCACCACTATCCAACGATGGTATAGCGAAGGCCAGCCACGGTGATCCCGCTTTACCACAAAATTCACGTGAAGAAAATGAAGAGTAAAAAATCTTTCGAGACCCGAAAGTGAATCAAGTAGTATTTTTTTGGATATGAAATTACGAATTGACCGCTTAAAGCCATCAAAGCTGTAGAACTCACAGAGAGTTTTGTTTTGACTAGTTATGGCTCACATAACTCCAAAGAGTCAATTGTTATGGCTATCCGAAGAATCGTTATCCTCAGGGCGCAACATTTACGGTGCAAGGTGCAACATCTGTCCAAAATGACGAAACTGTGCCGTACGACTTTTAGAAATGAGTGCATGGATTTGAAACGTAACAATACCATGGTGCACCACTTTCCAGCGATGGTAAATCGAAGGCCAGCAAAGGTGATCCTGTTTTACCCTTAAATTCACGTGAGGAAAACGAAGGGTAAAAAACTTCCAAGATCCGAAAGTGATTCAGGTAATCTGTGTTTGGATATGAAACTTACATTGATTTATTAACACTATCAAAGCCATAGAACTCACAGAGAGCATCGTTTTGACTGGTTATGGCTCCCGTAACTCCAAAAGAGTCAAACGTTATGGCCGTCCGAAGAATCGATATCCTTAGTGCGCAACATCTACAATGCAAAGTGCAACATCCATCCATAATGCCGAGACAGTGCCGTATGAATTTTAGAAATGAGTGCATGGATTTGAAATGGAACAGTACCATGGTGCACAACTTTCTAGCGATGGTAAATCGAAGGCCAGCCATGGTGATCCCGTTTTACCATAAAATTCATGTGAAGAAAACGAAGGGTAAAAAAACATCCAAGACCTGAAAGTGATCTCGGTAGTCTTTTTTTGGATATAAAACTATGCATTGATGGCACGAAGCTATCAAAGCCATAGAACTCACAGAGTGCTTCGATTTGACTGGTTATGGTTCCCATAACTCCAAAAGAGTCAACCGTTATGGCTGTTCGAAAAATCGACACCCTCTGGGCGCAACATCTATGGTGCAAGGTGCAACATCCATCCATAATGCCGAAACAGTGCCATACGGCATTTAGAAATGACTGCATGCATTTGTAATGGAATAGTCCAATGGTGCACCCCTCTCCAGCAATGCTATATCGAAGGCCAGCCACAGTGATCTCGTTTTACAATAAAATTCACGTGAAGGAGAAGAACCGTAAAAAACTTCCGAGACCCGAAAGTGATTCGGGTAGTCTTTTTTTGGTTATGATACCATGCATTGACAGCTTAAAGCCATCAAAGCCGTAGAACTCACATAGAGCTTCGTTTTGATTGGTTATGGCTGTCGTAACTCCAAAAGTGTCAATCGTTATTGCCGTCCGAAGAATCGAAATCCTCAGGGTGGAACATCTATGATGCAAGGTGCAACATCCATCCAAAATGACAAAACAATGTCATACGACTTCAAGAAATGAGTGTATGGATTTGTAACAGAACAGTACCATGATGCACCACTCTCCAGCGATGTTAAATTGACGACCAGGCACGGTGATCCCGTTTTACCATAAAATTCAAACGAAGAAAACGAAGGGTAAAAAAACATCCTAGACCCGAAAGTAATTCGGATGGTCTTTTTATTTGGGTTTGAAACTATGCATTGACGGATTAATGTAGTCAAAGCCGTAGTACTAACAGAGAGCTTCGTTTTGGCAGGTTATGAGTCCCGTAATTCCAAAAGAGTCAACCGTTATGGTTGTCCGAAGAATCGATATTATTAGAGCGCAACATCTATGGTGCAAGGTGCAACATCCGTACATAATGCTGAAACATCGTCATATGCCTTTTAGAAATGAGTGCACAGATTTGAAATGGAACAGTACCACGGTGTACAACTTTCCAGCGATTGTAAATCGAAGACCAGCCACGGTGATCCCGTTTTACCATAAAATTCATGTGAAGAAAACGAAGGGTAAAAAAATTTTCTGAGATCCGAAAGTGATTCGGGTAATCTTTTTTTGGATATGATACTATGTATTGACGACTTAAAGCCATCAAAGCCGTAGAATGCACAAAGGGCTTCGTTTGACCGGTTATGGCTTCCGTAACTCCAAAATAGTCAACCGTTATGGCTACCGAGGAATCGATATCCTTAGGACGCAACATCTATGTTGCCAGGTGCAACATCCATCCATAATGCTAAAACAGTGCCGTACGACTTTTAGAAATGAGTGCATGGATTTAAAATGAGTTCACGTGAAGAAAATGAAGGGTAAAAAAAACTTTCGAGACCCAAAAGTGATTAGGGTAGTCTTTTTTAGATATGAAATTATGCATTGACGGCTTAAAGCCGTAGAACTCATAGAAAGCTTTGTTTTGACTGGTTATGACTCCCGTAACTCTAAAAGGGTCAACCGTTATGGCCATCCGAAGAATTAATATCCTTAGGGCGCAACATCAACGGTGCAAGGTGCAACATCTGTCCATAATGCTGAAACAGTGCCGTAGGACTTTTAGAAATGAGTGCATGGACTTGAAATGAAAAAGTACCATGGTGCACCACTTTCCAGCGATGGTAAATCAAAGGCCAGCCACGGTGATCCCATTTTACCATAAAATTCACGTGAAAAAAACGAAGGGTAAAAAAACTTCCAAGAGCCGAAATTGATTCGGATAGTCTTTTTTTGTATATGAAACTATGCATTGACAGCTTAAAGCCATCAAAGCCATGGAACTCACAAAGAGGTTCGTTTTGACCAGTCATGGCTCCCGTCTCCAAAAGAGTCAACCGTTATAGCTGTTCGAAGAATCGATATCCTCAGGGCGCAACATCTACGGTGCAAGGTGCAACTTTCGTCCATAATGCCGAAACAGTGTCGTACGACTTTTAGAAATGAGTGCATGAATTTGAAATGGAAGAGTACCATGGTGCACCACTCTCCAGCGATGGTATTTCGAAGGCCAGCCATGGTGATCCCGTTTTACCATAAAATTCACGTGAAGAAAACGAAGGGTAAAAAAATATTTCAAGACTCGAAAGTGATTCCGGTAGTATTTTTTTGGATATGAAACTACGCATTGACGGCTTAAAACCAACAAAACTGTAAAACTCACAGAGAGTTTCGTTTTGACTGGTTATGGCTCACGTAATTCCAAAAGAGTCAACTGTTATGGCGATCCGAAGAATCGTTATCCTCAGGGCGCAACATCTACGGTGCAAGGTGCAACATCCGTTCAAAATGATGAAACAGTGCCGAACAACTTTTAGAAATCAATGCATGAATTTGAAACGGAACAGTCCATGGTGCAACACTCTCCAGCGATGGTAAATCGACGACCATCCATGGTGATCTCGTTTTACCATATAATCCATTTGAAGAAAACAAAGGGTATAATAACATACGAGACCCGAAAGTGATTCGAATAGTCTTTTTTTGGTATAAAACTATGCATTGATGGCTTAGTGTAGTCAAAGCCGTAGTACTAACAAAGACCTTCAATTTGACTGGTTATAGGTCCCGTAGTTCTAAAAGAGTTAATCGTTATGGCTGTCCGAAAAATTGATATCCTTAGAGCGCAACATTTACGGTGCAAAGTGCAACATCCGTCCATAATGCCGAAACAGTGCCGTACGACTTTCAGAAATGAGTGCATGGATTTGAAATGGAAAAGTACCATGGTGCATCACTTTCCAGCGATGGTAAATCGAAGGCCAGCCACGGTGATCCTGTTTTAGCATAAAATTCACGTGAAGAAAATGAAGGATGAAAAAAACTTCCGAGACCCGAAGTGATTTGAGTAGTATTTTTTTTTGGATATGAAACTATGCATTAATGGCTTAAAGCCATCAAAGCCGTAGAACTCAAAGAGAGCTTCGTTTTGACTTGTTATGGCTCCCGTAACTCCAAAAGAGTCAACCGTTATGGCTGTTCGAAGAATCGATATTCTCAGGGTGCAACATCAACGATGCAAGGTGCAACATCTGTCCATAATGCCGAAACATTGCTGTAAGACTTTTAGAAATGAGTGCTGTGATTTGAAATGGAATAGTCCCATGGTGCACCACTCTCCAGCGATGGTATATCGCAGGCCAGCTACGGTGATCCCCTTTTAATATAGAATTCACGTGAAGAAAATGAAGGGTAAAAAAACTTCCAAGATCAGAAAGTGATTCGGGTAGTCTTTTTTTGGATAAGAAACTAAGAATTGACAACTTAAAGTCATCAAAGTCGTAAAATTCACAAAGAGCTTCGTTTTGACTAGTTATGGCTCCCGTAACTCCAAAGGAGTCAACCATTATGGTTGTCCGAAGAATCGATATCCTTAGGGCGCAATATCAACAGTGCAAGATGCAACATCCGTCCACAATGTCGAAACAGTGCAGTACGACTTTTATAAATGAGTGCATGGATTTGAAATGAAAATGTACTTTGGTGCACCACTTTCCAACGATGGTAAATCAAATGCCGGCCACGGTGATCCCTTTTTGTACCTTAAAATTCACGTGAAGAAAACGAAGGGTAAAAAAACATCCGAAACCCGAATGTGATTAGGGTAGTCTTTTATCGGATATAAAACTGTGCATTGACGGCATTAGGCCATCAAAGCCATAGAACTCGCAGAGAGCTTTGTTTGGACTGGTTATGGCTCCCGTAACTCCAAAAGAGTCAACTATTATGACTATCCGAAGAATCGATATCCTCAGGGCGCAACATCTATGGTGCAAGGTGCAACATCCGTCCATAATTCGGAAACAAAACCGTACAACTTTTAGAAATGAGTGCATGGATTTGAAACGGAACAGTACCATGGTGCACCACTCACCAGCGATGGTATATCGAAGACCAACCATGCTGATCCCGTTTTACCATAAAATTAACTTGAAAAAACGAAGGGTAAAAGAAGCTTCCAAGGCCAAAAAGAGATTCGGGTACTCTTTTTTTGGATATGAAACTATGCATTGATGGCTTAAATACGTCAACGCCGTAGAACTCACAAAGTGCTTCGTTTTGACCAGTTATGGCTCCCTTAACTTTAAAAGAATCAACCGTTATGGTTGTCTGAAGAATCGATACACTTAGGGCGCACCATCTACGGTGCAAGATTCAACATCCGTCCATAATGCCGAAACAGTGCTCTACGACTTGTAGAAATGAGTGCATGGATTTGAAACAAAAAATTACCATGGTGCACCACTTTCTAGCAATGGTAAATCAAAGGCCAGCCACGGTGATCCTATTTTACCATAAAATTCACGTGAAGAAAACGAAGGGTAAAAAAACTCCCGAGACTCGAAATTGGTTCGGGTAGTCTTTTTTGGATATAAAACAATGCATTGACAACTTAAAGCCGTCAAAGCTGTAGAACTCACAGAGAGCTTCGTTTTGACTGGTTATGGCTCCTGTAACTCCAAAAGAGTCAACTGTTATGGCTGTTCGAAGAATCGATATCCTTAGGGCGCAATATCAACAGTGCAAGGTGCAACATCCGTCCATAGTGCCAAAACAGTGCCGTACAACTTGTAGAAATGAGTGCGCGGATTTGAAACGAAAAATTACCCTGGTGAACCACTTTCCAGCAATGGTAAATAAGAGGCCAGCCACGGTGATCCCGTTTTACCATAAAATTCACGTGAAGAAACGAAGGGTAAAAGACTTCTGAGACCCGAAAGAGATTCGAGTAGTCTTTTTTGGGTATGAAACTGTGCATTGCCATCTTAAAGCCATCAAAGCCATAGAACTCACAGAGAGCTTCGTTTTGACTGGTTATGGCTCCCGTAACTCCAAAAGAGTCAATCGTTATTACTGTCCAGAGAATCGATATCCTCAGGGTGCAACATCTACGGTCCAAGGTGCAATATCCGTCCATAATGCCGAAATAGTGCCGTACGACTTATAGAAATTAGTGCATGCATTTGAAATGGAACAGTACCACGGTGCACCACTCTCTAGCGATGGTATATTCAAGGCCATCCACAGTGATCCTGTTTTACCACAAAATTCAGGTGAAGAAAACGAAGGGTGAAAAAAGTTTCCGAGACCCGAAAGTGATTCGGATAGTCTTTTTTTGGATATAAAACTATGCATTGATGGCTTAAAGCCGTCAAAGTCGTACTACTCACAGAGAGCTTCGTTTTGACTAGTTATGGCTCCCATAACTCCAAAAGAGTCAATCGTTATGGCCGTTGGAAGAATCGATATCCTTAGGGTGCAACATCTACGGTGCAAGGTGCAACATCCATCTAAAATTATGAAACAGTGCCGTACGACTTTAAGAAATGAGTGCATGGATTTGAAATGAAACAATACCATGGTGCACCACTCTCCAGCGATGGTAAATCGACGACCAGCCCCGGTGATCCCTTTTTACCATAAAATTCACGTGAAGAAAACGAAGGGTAAAAAAACATCCGAGACCTATAAGTGATTCAGATAATCTTTTTTTTGGGTATGAACTATGCAGTGACGGCTTAATGCAGTCAAAGCCTTAGTACTAACAGAGAGCTTCGTTTTGACTTGTTATGGATCCCGTAACTCCAAAAGGGTCAACTATTATGGATGTCCGAAGAATCGATATCCTTAGGGCGCAGTATCTACGGTGCAAGGTGCAACATCCATCCATAATGTAGAAACAACACTGTAAGGCTTTTAGAAATGAGTGTATGGATGTGAAACAGAATAGTACCATGACGCACTACTCTCCCGCGATAGTATATCGAAGGCCAACCACGGTGATCCTATTTTACCATAAAATTAACGTGAAGAAACGAAGTGTAAGAAAAACCTCCGAGACCCAAAAGTGATTCGGGTAGTATTTTTTTGGATATGAAACTATGCATTGATGGCTTAAAGCCGTCAAAGCCGTTAAACTCACAGAGAGCTTCGTTTTGACTGGTTATGCCTCCCATTACTCCAAAATAGTCAACCGTTATGGTTGTCCGAAGAATCGATATCCTCAGAGCACAACATCTATGGTGCAAGGTGCAACATCCATCCATAATGCCGAAGCAGTGTCGTACGACTTTTAGAAATGAGTGCATGGATTTGAAATAGAACAGTACCATAGTGCGCCATTCTCCAGCAATGGTAAATCAAAAGCAAGTCACGGTGATCCCGTTTTACCATAAAATTCACATGAATAAAACGAAGGGTAAAAAAACTTCCAAGACCCGAAAGTGATTCGAGTAGTCTTTTTTTGGATATGAAATAATGTTTTGATGGCTTAAAGCCATCAAAGCCGTAGAACTCACAGATAGCTTCATTTTGATTGGTTATGGCTTCCGTAACTCCAAAAGAGTCAACCATTATGGCTGTCCGAAGAAACGATATCCTCAGGGCGCAACATCTACGGTGCAATGTGCAACATCCGTCCATAATTACGAAACAGTGTCGTACAACTTTTAGAAATGAGTGCATGGATTTGAAATGGAACAATACCATGGTGCACCACTCTCCAGCGATGGTATATCGAGGCCAACCATGGTGATCTCGTTTTACCATAAAATTAACGTGAAGAAAACGAAGGATAAAAAAACATTCGAGACCCAAAAGTGATTCAAATAGTCTTTTTTTGGGTTTAAAACTATGAATTACTGGCTTAATGCAATCAAAGTCATAGTACTAAAAGAAAGCTTCCTTTTAACTTGTTATGGGTCCCATAACTCCAAAAGAGTCAACCGTTATGGTTGTCCGAAGAATCGATATCCTTAGGGTGCAACATCTACGGTGCAAGGTGCAACATCCGTCCGTAATGTCAAAATAGTGTTGTACGACTTTTAGAAATGAGTTCATGGATTTGAGACGGAATAGTACCATGGTGCACCACTGTCCTACGATGGTATAACGAAGGCCAGCCACGGTAATTCCGTTTTACCACAAAATTCACATAAAGAAAATGAAGGGTAAAAAA
This sequence comes from Allium fistulosum, assembly GCA_030737815.1. Taxonomy (NCBI): domain Eukaryota; kingdom Viridiplantae; phylum Streptophyta; class Magnoliopsida; order Asparagales; family Amaryllidaceae; genus Allium; species Allium fistulosum. The sequence goes on along the minus strand of CM060905.1, from coordinate 43,860,393 downwards.
ACTTTTGAGTCTTGAAAGTGATTCGGGTAGTCTTTTTTTGGATATAAAACTATGCATTGATAGCTTAAAGCCGCTAAAGCCATAAAACTCACAAAGAGCTTCGTTTTTACTAGTTATGGCTCCCATAACTCAAAAAGAGTCAACCGTTATGGCGGTCCGAAGAATCGATATTCTTAGGGCGCAACATCTACGTTGCGAGGTGCAACATCTGTCCATAATGCCGAAACAGTGTCGTACGACTTTTAGAAATGAGTGAATGGATTTGAAATGGAACAGTACCATTGTGTGCCACTTTCCAGTAATGGTATATCGAAGGCCAGCCACGGTGATCCCGTTTTACCATAAAATTCACATGAAGAAAACAAATGGTAAAAAAACATCCGAGACCCAAAAGTGATTCGGGTATTCTTTTTTTGGATATGAAACTATGCATTGACGGCTTAAAGCCTTCAAAGCTGTAGAACCCATAGAGAGCTTCGTTTTGACTGGTTATGGCTCCCGTACCTCCAAAAGAGTCAACCGTTATAGCTGTCCGAAAAATTAATATCCTAAGGGCACAACATCTACGGTGCAAGGTGCAATGTCCGTCCATAATGCCGAAACAGTCCCGTACGACTTTTAGAAATGAGTGCGTGGATTAGAAACGGAACAGTAGCATGGTGCACCACTCTCCAGCGATGGTATATTGAAGGCTAGCCATGGTGATCCCGTTTTACCCTAAAATTCACGTGAAGAAAATGAAAGGTAAAATAACTTTCGAGACCCGAAAGTGATTCGGGTAGTGTTTTTTTGGATATGAAACTATGCATAAAAACCATAGAACTCACAGAGCTTCGTTTTTACTAGTTATGGCTCCCGTAACTCCAAATTGGTCAACCGTTATGGCTGTCTGAAGAATCGATATCCTTAGGGCTCAACATCTACGGTGCAAGGTGCAACATCCATTCATAATGCCGAAACAGTGCTGTACGACTTGTAGAAATGAGTGCATGGATTTGAAACGAAAAATTACCATGGTGAACCATTTTCCAACGATGGTAAATCAAAGACCAGCCACGGTGGTTCCGTCTTACCATAAAATTCACTTTGAAGAAAACGAAGGGTAAAAAAAACTTTCGAGACCCGAAAGTGATTTGTGTATTCTTTTTTGGATATGAAACTATGCATTGACAAATTAAAGCCATCCAAGCCATAGAACTCATAGAGAGCTTCGTTTTGATTGGTTATGGCTCCCGTAACTCTAAAAGAGTTAACCGTTATGGCTGTCCGAAGAATCGATATCCTCAGGGTGCAACATCTACGGTGCAAGGTGCAACATCCGTCCATAATGCCGAAACAGTGTTGTACGACTTTTAGAAATGAGTGCATGGATTTGAAACGGAATAGTACCATGGTGCAAGACTCTCCAGCGATGGTATATCGAAGGCCAGCCACGGTGATCCCGTTTTACCATAAAATTCACGTGAAGAAAATGAATGGTAAAAAAACATTCGAGACCCGAAAGTGATTCGGGTAGTCTTTTTTGGATATGAAAGAACTCACAGAGAGCTTCGTTTTGACTGGTTATGGCTCCCGTAACTCCAAAAGAGTCAACCATTATGGTCATCCAAAGAATCGATATCCTCAGGGCGCAACTTCTACCGTGCAAGGTGCAACGTCCGTCCAAAATGACGAAATAGTGATACTTTTAGAAATGAATGCATGGATTTGAAATGGAACGGTACCATGGTGCACCACTCTCCAGCAATGTTAAATCAACGATCAGCCACCGTGATCCGTTTTACCACCAAATTCACGTGAAAAAACGAAGGGTAAAAAAACATCCGAGACCCGAAAGAGATTCGGGTAGTCTTTTTTTTGGGTATGAAGCGATGCACTGATGACTTAATGCAGTCAAAGCCTTGGTACTAACATAGTGCTTCGTTTTGACTTGTTATGGATCCCGTAACTCCAAAAGAGTCAATCATTATGGCTATCTGAAGAATTGATATCCTTTGGGCGCAACATCTACGGTGCAAGGTGCAACATCCATCCATAATGCCGAAATAGTTCCATACGGCTTTTAGAAATGAGTGCATGGATTTGAAACAGAATAGTACCAAGGTGCACTACTCTCCCGCGATGGTATATCGAAGGCCAACCACGGTGATCCCGTTTTACCATATAATTCACTTGAAGAAAACGAAGGGTAAAAAAACTTACAAGACTCGAAAGTGATTCGGGTAGTCTTTTTAAGGATATAAAACTATGCATTGACGGCTCAAAGCCATCAAAGCTGTAAAAAACATAGAGAGCTTCATTTTGACTAGTTATGGCTCCCATAATTCCAAAAGTGTCAACCATTACGGCTGTCCGAAGAATCGATATCCTCAGGGCGGAACATCTACGGTGCAAGGTACAACATCCGTCCATAACACCGAAACAGTCCCTTACGACTTTTAGAAATGAGTGCATGGATCGAAAACGGAATAGTACCGTGGTGCGCCACTCTCTAGCGATGGTAAATCAAAGGCCAGCCACGGTGATCCAGTTTTACCATAAAATTTACATGAAGAAAACGAAGGGTAAAAAAAACACCCGAGACCCAAAAGTGATTCGGGTAGTAATTTTTTGGATCTAAAATTATGGATTGATGGCTCAAAGTTATCAAAGCCGTAGAACTCAAAGAGAGCTTCGTTTTGACAGGTTGTGGCTCCCGTAACTCTAAAAGAGTCATTCGTTATGACTGTCCAAAGAATCGATATCCTAAGGGCGCAACATATAATGTGCAAGGTGCAACATCCGTCCATAATTACGAAACAGTGCCACACAAATTTTAGAAATGAATGTACGGATTTGAAACGGAACGGTACCATGTTGCACCACTCTCCAACGATGGTATATCGAAGGCCAGCCACGATGATACCGTTTTGCCATAAAATTCACGTGAAGAAAACGAAGGGTAAGAAAACAACCGAGACCCGAAAGTGATTCGGATAGTCTTTTTTTGGGTATGAAACTAAGCATTGATGGCTTAATGCAGTCAAAGCCATTATACTAACAGAGAGCTTCCTTTTGACTTGTTATGGGTCACGTAACTCCAAAAGAGTCAACCGTTATGGCTGTCTAAAGAATCGATATCCTTAGGGCGCAACATTTACGGTGCAAGGTGCAACATCCGTCCATAATGCCGAACCAGTGCCGTATGACTTTTAGAAATGAGTGCATGGATTTGAAATGGAACAGTACCATGGTGTACCACTCTCCCGCGATGGTTTATTGAAGGCCATCCACGGTGATCCCGTTTTACCATAAAATTCACGTGAAGAAAACGAAGGGTAAAAAAAACATCCGAGACCCGAAAGTGATTCGGGTTGTCTTTTTTTGGATATGAAACTAAGCATTGATGGCTTAAAGCCAACAAACCCGTAAAACTCACAAAGATCTTCATTTTGACTGGTTATGGCTCCCGTAACACCAAAAGAGTCAACCGTTATGGCTGTTCGAAGAATCGAAATCCTTAGGGCGCAACATCTATGGTGCAAGGTGCAACATCCGTCCATAATGCCGAAACAGTGTCGTACAGCTTTTAGAAATGAGTGCATGGATTTGAAACGGAACAGTACCATGGTTCCCAACTTTCCAGCGATGGTAAATCGAAGGCCAGCCACGGTGATCCCGTTTTACCACAAAATTCACGTGAAGAAAACGAAGGGTAAAAAACCTTTCGAGACCCGAAAGAGATTCGGGTTGTCTTTATTTGGATATGAAACTTTGCATTGACGACTTAAAGCCATCAAAACCATAGAACTTATAGAGAGCTTCGTTTTGACAGGTTATGGCTCCCGTAACTCCAAAAGAGTCAACCGTTATGGCTGTCCGAAAAATCGATATCCTCAGGGTGCAACATTTACGGTGCAAGGTGCAACATTCATCCATAATGCCGTACATTTTTATAAAAATGAGTGCATGGATTTGAAATGGAATAGTACCTTGGTGCTCCACACTCCAACGATGGTATATCGAAGGCTAGCCACGGTGATCCCGTTTTACCATAAAATTCACGCGAAGAAAATGAGGGGTAAAAAACTTCCGAGACCCGAAAGTGATCCAGGTAGCCTTTTTTTGTATATGAAACAATGCATTGACGGATTAATGCCGTTAAGGCAGTAGAACCCACAGAGTGCTTCGTTTTGTTTGGTTATGGCCCCCGTAACTCCAAAAGAGTCAACGGTTATGGCAGTCCGAAGAATCGATATCCTTAGGGCGCAACATTTATGGTGCAAGGTGCATCATCCGTCTAAAATGACGAAATAGTGCCGTACGACTTTTAGAAATGAGTACATGGATTTGAAACGGAACAGTACCATGGTGCACCACTCTCCAGCAATGGTAAATCGACGACCAGCCATGGTGATCCCGTTTTGCGATAAAATTCACGTTAAGAAATCGAAGGGTATAAAACATCCGAGACCCGAAAGTGATTTGGATAGTCTTTTTTGGGTATGAAACTATGTATTAATGGCTTAATGCTGTCAAAACTATAGTACTAACGGAGAGCTTCCTTTTGACTTGCTATGGGTCCCGTAACTCCAAAAGAGTCAGCCGTTATGGCTGTTCGAAGAATCGATATCCTCAGGGCATAACATCTACGGTGCAAGGTGCAACATCCGTCCATAATGTCGAAACAGTGCCGTACGACTTTTAGAAATGAGTGCATGGATTTGAAACGGAATAGTACCATGGTGCACCACTCTCCCATGATGGTTTATCGAAGGCCATCTACGATGATCCCGTTTTACCGTAAAATTCACGTGAAGAAAACGAAGGGTAAAAAAACTTCCGTGACCTGAAAGTGATTCGGGTTGTCTTTTTTTTGGATCTCAAACTAAGAATTGATGGTTTAAAGCCAACAAAGCCGTAAAACTCACAAAGATCTTCATTTTGACTGGTTATGGCTCCCGTAACACCAAAAGAGTCAACCGTTATGGCTGTTCGAAGAATCGATATCCTTAGGGCGCAACATCTACGGTGCAAGGTGCAACACCTGTCCATAATGCCGAACTAGTGTGGTACAACTTTTAGAAATGAGTGCATGGATTTGAAACGGAACAGTACCATGGTGCACCACCTTCCAGCGATGGTAAATCGAAGGCCAGCCACGGTGATTCCGTTTTACCATAAAATTCATGTGAAGAAAATGAAGGGTAAAAAACCTTCCGAGACCCGAAAGCGATTTGGGTTGTCCTTTTTTGGATATGAAACTATGCATTGATGACTTAAAGCCGTCAAAATCGTAGAACTTATAGAGAGCTTCGTTTTGACAGGTTATGGCTCCCGTAACTCCAAAAGTGTCAACCGTTATTGTTGTCCGAAAAATCGATATCCTCAGGGTGCAACATTTACGATGCAAGGTGCAACATCCGTCCATAATGCCGAAATAGTGCCGTACGTTTTTAAAAAATGAGTGCATGGATTTGAAACGGAACTGTACCATGGTGCTCCACTCTCCAGCGATGGTATATCGAAGGCTAGCCACGGTGATCCTATTTTACCATAAAATTCACGCGAAGAAAATGAAGGGTAAAAAAACTTCCAAGACCCGAAAGTGATTCAGGTAGCCATTTTTTGGAAATGAAACAATGCATTGATGGCTTAATGCCGTCAAGGCAGTAGAACCCACAGAGAGCTTCGTTTTGACTGGTTATGGCTCCCTTAACTCCAAAAGAGTCAACAGTTACGGCAGTTTGAAGAATCGATATCCTTAGGGCACAACATCTATGGTGCAAGGTGCATCATCCGTCTAAAATGATGAAATAGTGCTGTACGACTTTTAGAAATGGGTACATGGATTTGAAACGGAATAGTACCATGGTGCACCACTCTCCAGCGATGGTAAATCGACGACCAGCCACGGTGATCCCATTTTGCCATAAAATTCACATGAAGAAATCGAAGGGTATAAAACATCCGAGACTCGAAAGTGATTTGGATAGTCTTTTTTTTGGGTATGAAACTATGTATTAATGGCTTAATGCAATCAAAGCTATAGCACTAATGGAGAGCTTCCTTTTGACTTGCTATGGGTCCCGTAACTCCAAAAGAGTCAACCGTTATGGCTGTTCGAAGAATCGATATCCTTAGGGCATAACATCTATGGTGCAAGGTGCAACATCCGTCCATAATGCCCGAAACAGTGCCGTATGACTTTTAGAAATGAGTGAATGGATTTGAAATGGAACAGTACAATGGTGCACCACTTTCCCCTGATGGTATATCGAAGGTCAGCCTCGGTGATCCCGTTTTACCATAAAATTCACGTGAAGAAAATGAAGGGTAAAAAAAACTTCCATGACCCGAAAGTGATCCGGGTAGTCTTTTTTTGGATATGAAACTATGCATTGATAGCTTAAAGCCATCAAAGCCGTAAAACTCACAGAGAGCTTCGTTTTGACTAGTTATGGGCTTTGTAACTCCAAAAGAGTCAACCATTATGGCTGTCCGAAGAATCGATATCCATAGGGCGCAACATTACGGTGCAAGGTGCAACATCCGTCCATAATTCCGAAATAGTGCCATACAACTTTTAGAAATGATTGCCTAGATTTGAAATGGAACAGTACCATGGTGCACAACTTTCCAGCGATGGTAAATCAATGGCCGGCCATGGTGATCCCGTTTTACCATAAAATTCACGTGAAGAAAACGAAGGGTAAAAAAAACTTCCGACACCCAAAGTGATTCAGGTAGTCTTTTTGTGGATATTAAACTGTGCATTGACAGCTTAAAGCATCGAAGTCGTTGAACTCATAGATAGCTTCTTTTTGACAGGTTATGGCTCCCGTAACTTTAAAAGAGTCAACCGTTATGGCTGTCCGAAAAATTGATATCATCAGGGCACAACATCTGCGGTGCAAGGTGCAACATCCATCCATAATGCTGAAACAGTGCCGTATGAATTTTAGAAATGAGTGCATGGATTTGAAACGGAACAATACCACGTACCTCCACTCTCCAACGATGGTATATCGAAGGCTAGCCACGGTGATCCCATTTTACCATTAAATTCACGTGAAAAAAACGAAGAGTGAAAAAACTTTCGAGGTCCGAAAGTGATTCGGGTAATTTTTTTGGATATGAAACTATGCATTGATGGCTTAAAGCTGCCAAAGTCGTAGAATTCACAAAGATCTTCGTTTTGACTGGTTATGGCTCCCATAACTCCAAAAGAGTCAACCGTTATGGTTGTCCGAAGAATCGATATCCTTAGGGTGCAACATCTACGGTGCATGGTGCAACATACATCTAAAATGACGAAACAGTGTCGTACGACTTTTAGAAATGAGTGCATGGATTTGAAACGGAACAGTACCATAGTGTACCACTCTCCAGCGATGGTAAATCGAAGACCAGCCACGGTGATTCCATTTTGCCATAAAATTCACGTGAAGAAAACGAAGGGTAGAAAAACATCCGAGACCCGAAAGTGATTCAAATAGTCTTATTTTTGGGTATGATACTATGCATTGACGGCTTAATGCTGTCAAAGGCGTAGTACTAACAGAGAGCTTCATTTTGACTAGTTATTGGTCCCGTAACTCAAAAAGAGTCAACCGTTATGGCTGTCCGAAGAATCGATATCCTTAGGGCGCAACAACTACGGTGCAAGGTGCAACATCCGTCCATAATGCCAAAACAGTGCCGTTCGACTTTTAGAAATAAGTGCATGGATTTGAAACAGAACAGTACCATGGTGCACCACTCTCCAGCGATGGTAAATCGAAGGCCAGCCACGGTGATCCCGTTTTACCATAAAATTCACGTGATGAAAACGTAGGGTAAACAAAATATCGAGACCCGAAAATGATTCGGGTAGTCTTTTTATGGATATGAAACTATGCATTGATGCTTAAAGCCATAGAACTCACAAAGAGCTTCATTTTGACTGGTTATGGCTCCTGTAACCCCAAAAGAGTTAACAGTTATGGCTGTTTGAAGAATCGATATCCTTAGGGCGCAACATCTACGGCACAAGGTGCAACATCCATCCATAATGACGAAACAGTGCCGTACAACTTTTAGAAATGAGTGCATGGATTTGAAATGGAACAGTACCGTGGTGTACCACACTCCAGCGATGGTAAATCGACTACCAACAACGGTGATCCCGTTTTGCCGTAAAATTCACATGAAGAAAACGAAGGGTAAAAAAACATCTGAGACCCTAAAGTGATTCGGATAGTCTTTTATTTTGGTATGATACATTGCATTGACAGATTAATGCAGTCAAAGCAGTAGTACTGACAGACAACTTCCTTTTGACTGGTTATGGGTCCCGTAACTCTAAAAGAGTCAACCATTATGGCTGTCCGAAGAATCGATATCCTTAGGGCGCAACATCTACGGTGTAAGGTGCAACATCTGTCCATAATGCCAAAACAATATCGTACGAATTTTAGAAATGAGTGCATGGATTTGAAACGGAACAGTACCATGGTGCACCACTTTCTAGTGATGGTTAATCGAAGGCCAGCAACGGTGATTCCGTTTTACCATAAAATTCACGTGAAGAAAACGAAGGGTAAAAAACATTCGTGACCCAAAAGTGATTCAGATAGTCTTTTTTTGGATATGAAACTATGCATTGATAGCTTAATGCAGTCAAAGCCTTAGTACAAACATAGAGCTTCGTTTTGAATTGTTATGTGTCCCATAACTCCAAAAGCGTCAACCGTTATGGCTATCGGAAGAATCGATATCCTCAGGGTGCAATATCTACGGTGCAAGGTGCAACATCCGACCATAATGCCGAAACAGTTTCGTATGACTTTTAGAAATGAGTGCATGGATTCGAAATGGAACAATACTATGGTGCACTACTCTCCCGCGATGGTACATCGAAGGCCAACCACGGTGATCCCATTTTACCATAAAATTCTCGTGAAGAAAACGAAGGGTAAAAAAACTTCCGAGACCCAAAAGTGATTCGGGTAGTATTTTTTTGGATATGAAACTATGCATTGACGGTTTAAAGCCGCCAAACTCATAGAGAGCTTCATTTTGACTGGTTATGGCTCCCGTAAGTCCAAAAGAGTCAAACATTATGGCTGTCCGAAGAATCGGTATCCTCAGGGCGCAACATATACAGTGCAAGGTGCATTGATGGCTTAAAGCTGTCGAAACCGTAGAACTCACTAAAGGCTTCGTTTTGACAGGTTATGGCTCCCGTAACTCCTTAAAAGTCAACCGTTATGACTGTCCGAAGAATTGATATCCATAGGGCGCAACATCTATAGTGCAAGGTGCAACAGCCGTCTATAATGTCGAAACAGTGCTGTACGACTTTTAGAAATGAGTGCATGGATTTGAAATGGAACAATACCATGGTGCACCACTCTCCAGCGATGGTATATCGAAGGCCAGCCATGGTGATCCTATTTTACAATAAAATTCGCGTGAAGAAAACGAAGGGTAAAAAAACTTCCAATACCCGAAAGTGATTCAGGTAGTCTTTTTTTGGATATGAAACTATACATTGATGGCTTAAAGCCATCAAAGCTGTAGAACTCATAAAGAGCTTCATTTTGACTGTTTATGGCTCCCTTAACTCCAAAAGAGTCAACCGTTATGGCTTTTCAAAGAATTGATATCCTTAGGGCACGACATCTACGACGCAATGTGCAATATCGGTCCATAGTGCCAAAACAGTGCCATACGACTTTTAGAAATGAGTGCATGGATTTGAAATGGAACAGTACCATGGTGCACCACATTCCAGCGACGGTAAATTGAAGGCCAGCCACAGTGATCCCGTTTTACCATAAAATTCACGTGAAGAAAACGAAGGGTAAATAAACTTCTAAGACCCGAAAGTGATTCAGGTAGTCTTTTTTGGGATATGAAACTATGCATTGGACGCTGAAAGCTATAAAAGCCGTAGAACTCATAGATAGCTTCATTTTGACTAATTATGGCTCCCGTAACTCCAAAAGAGTCAACCGTTATGGCTGTCCAAAGAATCGATATCCTTAGGGCGCAAAATCTAAGGTGCAAGGTGCAACATCCGTCCATAATGCCGAAACAATGCCGTATGACTTTTATAAATGAGTGCATAGATTTTAAATGGTACAGAACCAAGGTGCACCACTCTTAAGCGATGGTATGTTGAAGGACAACCACGTTGATCCCATTTTACCATAAAATTCAAGTGAAGAAAACGAAGGGTGAAAAAACTTCCGATACCAGAAAGTGATTTGGGTAGTCTTTTTTTGGATATGAAACTATGCATTGACGGCTTAAAGCCATCAAAGCCGTAAAACTCACAAAGAGATTCGTTTTGACTGGTTATGGCTCCCGTAACTCCAAAAGAGTCAACCGTTATGGCTGTCCGAAGAATCGATATCCTTAGTGCGCAACATCTGTCTATAATGCTGAAATAGTGCCGTAAGACTTTTAGAAATGTGTGCATGCATTTGGAATGAAAAAGTACCGTGGTGCACCACTTTCCAATGATGGTAAATCAAAGGCCAACCAGGGTGATCCCGTTTTATCATAAAATTCACGTGAAGAAAACGAAGGGTAAAAAAAATTCCGAGACCCAAAAGTGATTCGGGTAGTCTTTTTTTGGATATGAAACTATGCATTGACTGCTTAAATCCATCAAAGCCGTAGATCTCACAGAGATCTTCGGTTTGAGTGGTTATGGCTCTCGTAACTCCAAAAGAGTCAACCGTTATGGCTGCCCAAAGAATCTCATATCGTATGGGCGCAACATTTACGGTGCAAGGTGCAACATCCATCCATAATGCCAAAACAGTGCCGTATGACTTTAAGAAATGAGTGCATGATTTGAAATGGAACAGTACCATGTTTCACCACTCTCCAGCGATGGTATATCGAAGACCAGCCACGGTGATTCCGTTTTACCATAAAATTCAGATGAAGAAAATGAAGGGTAAAAAACATCCGAGACCCGAAAGTGATTCGGGTAGTCTTTTTTGGATATGAAACTATGCATTGACAGCTTAAAGCCTTCAAAGCCATAAAACTCATAGAGAGCTTCGTTTTGTCTGGTTATGGCTCCCGTAACTCCAAAAGAGTCAACCGTTATGGCTGTCCGAAGAATCGATATCCTCAGGGCGCAACATCTACGGTGCAAGGTGCAACATTCGTCTAAAATGATGAAACAGTGTCGTACAACTTTTAGAAATGAGTGCATGGATTTGGAATGGAACAGTACCATGGTGCACCACTCTCCAACGATGGTCAATCGATGACCAACCATGGTGATCCCATTTTACCATAAAATTCACGTGAAGAAAATGAAGGGTAAAAAAACATCCGAGACCTGAAAGTGATTTGGATAGTCTTTTCTTTGGGTATGAAACTATGCATTGATAGTTTAATGTAGTCAAACCAGTATTACAAACAGAGAGCTTCGTTTTGACTGGTTATGGGTCTGGTAACTCCAAAAGAGTCAACCGTTATGAATGTCCAAAGAATCGATATCTTTAGGGCGCAACATCTACGGTGCAAGGTGCAACATCCGTCCATAATACCGAAATAGTGCCGTACAACTTTTAGAAATGAGTGCAGGGATTTGAAATGGAACAGTGCCATGGTGCACCACTCTCCCTCGATGGTATATCGAAGGCATGCCACAGTGATCCCGTTTTACCATAAAATTCACTTGAAGAAAACGAAGGGTAAAAAAACTTTCGAGTCTCGAAAGTGATTCGGGTAGTCTTTTCTTGGATATGAAACTATGCATTGATGGCTTAAAGCCGTCAAAGTAGTAAAACTCACAAAGAGCTTCATTTTGACTGGTTATGGTTCCCGTAACTCCAAAAGAGTCAACCGTTATGGCTGTCCATAGAATTGATATCCTTAGGGCGCAACATCTACGGTGCAAGGTGCAACATCCGTCCGTAATGCCGAAACAGTACCATACGAATTTTAAAAATGAATGCATGGATTTGAAATGGAACAGTACCTTGGTGCGCCACTTTCCAGCAATGGTTAATCAAAGGCCAGCCACGGTGATCTCGTTTTACCATAAAATTCACGTGAAGAAAACGAAAGATAAAAAAACATCCGAGACCCGAAAGTGATTCGGTAGTCTTTTTTTGGATATGAAACTATGCATTGATGGCTTAAAGCCGTCAAACCCATAGAACTCATAGAGTGCTTCGTTTTGACTGGTTATGGCTCCCGTAACTCCAAAAGAGTCAACCGTTATAGCTGTCCGAAGAGTCGATATCCTCAGAGTGCAACATTTACGGTGCAAGGTGCAACATCCGTCCAAAATGATGTAACAGTGTCGTGCGACTATTAGAAATGTGTGCATGGATTTGAAATGGAACAGTACCATGGTGCACCACTCACCAGCGATGGTAAATCGACGACCAGCCTCGTTGATACCTTTTTACCTTAAAATTCATGTGAAGAAAACGAAGAGTAAAAAACATCCGAGACCCGAAAGTGATTCAGATAGTCTTTTCTGGGTATGAAACTATGCATTGATGGCTTAATGCAGTCAAAGTCGTTGTACTAAAAGAGAGCTTCGTTTTGACTTGTTATGGGCCCATAACTCGAAAAGAGTCAACCGTTATGGCTGTCCGAAGAATCGATATCCTTAGGGCGCAACTACTACGTGCAACATCCATCCATAATGCCGAAACAGTACCATACGAATTTCAGAAATTAGTGCACGGATTTGAAATGGAACAGTACCGTGGTGCATCACTCTCCCGCGATGGTATACCAAAGGCCAGCCATGGTGATCCCATTTTACCATAAAATTCACGTAAAGAAAACGAAGGGTAAAAAAAACTTCCGAGACCCAAAAGTGATTCGGGTAGTCTTTGTTTGGATAAGAAACTATGTATTGACGGCTTAAAGTTGTCAAAGCCGTAAAACTCACAAAAAGCTTTGTTTTGACGGGTAATAGGTCGTGTAACTCCAAAAGAGTCAACCGTTATAGCTATCCGAAGAATCAATATCCTTAGGGCGCAACATGTACGGTGCAAGGTGCAACATCCGTCCATAATTTCGAAACAGTGTCGTACGACTTTTAGAAATGAGTGCATGGATTTAAAACGGAACAGTATCATGGTGCGCCATTTTTCAACGATGGTAAATCTAAGGCCATCTACAGTGATCCCGTTTTACCATAAAATTCACGTGATGAAAACAAATGGTAAAAATAACTTCCGAGACCCGAAAGTGAATCGGGTAATCTTTTTTAGGATATGAAACTATGCACTGATAGCTTAAAGCAGTCAAAGCCGTAGAACTCACACAAAGCGTCGTTCTGACTGGTTAAGGCTCCCATAACTCCAAAAGAGTCAACCGTTATGGCTGTCCGAAGAATCAATATCCTCAGGGTGCAACATCTACGGTGCAAGGTGTAACATCGGTCCATAAAGCCGAAACGGTGCCGTACAACTTTTAGAAATGAGTGCATGGATTTGAAACGGAATAGTACCATGGTGCACCACTTTCCAGCGATGGTAAATTGAAGGCCAGCCACAGTGATCCCATTTACCATAAAATTCACGTGAAGAAAACGAAGGGTAAAAAAAACTTCCGAGACCTAAAAGTGATTCGAGTAGACCTTTTTGTGGATATGGAACTATGCATTGATGGCTTAAAGCTATCAAAGCAGCATAACTCATAGAGAGCTTAGTTTTGACTTGTTATGGCTCTCGTAACTCCAAACCATTATGGTTGTCCGAAGAATAGATATCCTCAGGGCGCAACATCTACGGTGCAAGGTGCAACATCCATCCATAATGCCGAAAGAGTGCAGTACGACTTTTAGAAATGAGTGCATGGATTTGAAATGGAACAGTACCATGGTGCACCACTCTCCAGCGATGGTATTCCGAAGGCCAGCCACGGTGATCCCGCTTTACAATTAAATTCACGTGAAGAAAACGAAGGGTAAAAAAACTTCCTAGACCCAAAAGTGATTCGGGTAGTCTTTTTTTGGATATGAAACTATGCTTTGACAGCTTAAAGCCATAATGCCATAAAAATCATAGAGAGCTTCATCTTGACTGGTTATGGCTCCCATAACTGCAAAAGAGTCAACCGTTACGACTGTCTGAAGAATCGATATCCTTAGGGCGCAACATCTACGGTGCAAGGTGCAACATCCGTCCATAATGCCGAAACAGTGTCGTACGACTTTTAGAAATGAGTGCATGGATTAGAAACAAAACTGTACCATGGTGCACCACTTTCCAGCGATGGTATATCGAAGGCCAGCCACGGTTATCCCGTTTTTCCTTTAAATTCACGTGAAGAAAACGAAGGGTAAAAAATATTCCGAGACCCGAAAGTGATTCGGGTAGTCCTTTTTCGGATATGAAACTATGCATTGATGGCTTAAAGCCATCAAAGCCATAGAACTCACAGAGAGCATCGGTTTGACTTGTTATGATCCCGTAACTCCAAATGAGTCAACCGTTAAGGGTGTCCGAAGAATCGATATCCTTAAGGCGCAACATCTACGGTGCAAGGTGCAACATCCGTTCTTAATGCCGAAACAGTGCCATATGACTTTTAGAAATTAGTGCGTGGATTTGAAATGGAACAATACCATGGTGCACCACTCTCCAACGATGGTATATCGAAGGCCAGCCACGGTGATCCCATTTACCATAAAATTCATGTAAAGAAAATGAAGGGTTAAAAAACTTCTGAGATCCGAAAGTGATTTAGGTAGTCTTTTTTTGGATATGAAACTATGCATTGACGGCTTAAAGTCATCAAAGCCATAGAACTCATGGAGAGCTTCGTTTTGACTGGATATGGCTCCCGTAACTCCAAAAGAGTCAACCGTTATGGCTGTCCGAAGAATCGATATTCTTAGGGCGCAACATCTAAGGTGTAAGGTGCAACATCCGTCTGCAATGCCGAAACAGTGCCGTACGTCTTTTAGAAATGAGTGCATGGATTTGAAATTCAACAGTACCATGGCGCGCCCCTTTCCAGCGATGGTAATTCAAAGACCAGCCACGATGATCCCGTTTTACCATAAAATTCACGTTGGACAAGCATGACCTGGTCCATCTACTAGTCACTAGACAGCCCCCTCCTCCTAAGGAGGGACAATTTCTTATGACATCACTGATAATCGTGCTGCTGCCGCCGCTATCCACTTGGAAGCTGACATTCGAAACCGTACAGGTCCATACCATCATTAACGCGATCCTACTCCTGAGCCCTATGTTCCCAAAGACCTGGCGCGAAGGATGTGAGGTATGGACCGTCGCCAATGCCCGGGCCATCCTCGCATTGTGGAACCCGACCACACCTTGGCCTAGCATGCCCAGAATGTCCAGATGCCAGACATCCCGATCATGATCCGTCAAATGATTCGAGAAAGTCAGGGCCTCTCCAATGACGACTGGGAATCTCCCGGAGTCATACACCCTTTACTATTGACATCCTTTATGCTAAACCGCCTCGTCGATTCAGAATGCCAACTTTACCTGTTTATAAAGGGAGTTCAGACCCTAACCAGCACATTTTGAAGTATGAATGGCTTATGAATGCCGAACGAGCTGATGGTGAGGTCAAATGCATAAGTTTTCCAATCTCTCTAGGGGGCATCATGACTATGTGGTTTACTCACTTGCCACCCTGATCCGTTTCATGCTTTGATCAGTTAGCTATGAAATTCGTCGAACAGTTTTGTATTCACGTTACAAGACCTAGGGATGTGAACACCTTATCTAGCATCACTCAAGCTCCTGGAGAGACACTTAGACGTTATCTGGAAAGGTTTCATGCCGCTTGCGTGGAGATTAGTAACCCTAATGATAATTCCATATTGATGGCACCGACTAAAGGAATCGACCCTGATTCCGAATTTGGCAAATGGTTGGTTGGGAAACCCCCTACATCATTGGACCATTTCTATTCCAAGGTAGCCTAGTTCTTGAGGAGGGGAGATGCGAAACAGTCTAGGAAGAAGGATGATGCAGGGCCCAATGTGGAAGGAATCCAGAGCAATGTCGCCGTGAAACAAACCGGTGAGGGTTTCAGAAAGGTGCAGTTAAGTATACAGAATAAGCAGAATCAGCAAAAAGGCAATGGAAATCAGGGTAAGAAGAGGGATCAAAATCATGGACCGTGATGTAGAGCTCCCATGTCTGACACTTATTCTCCTTTGAATACATCCCTGGAGAATGTGTACTTGCAAACCTATAATACTGGCCAATATAAGAAGCTTGCTTCGAAACAGTTGTTCGAAAAGCAGATTCAATTTGGAAAATTCTATAGATTCCATGATTGCTATAGACACAATACTAGTGAATGTCACTATTTACAGGATATCATTGAGAAGTTAATCCGAGATAAGAAGTTGGAACAATTTGTTCGGGCGTCGCAGGCTGGAGGTGTGGGCCCATCGAATCGAAATCAAATACCGAAACAGGCTAGGCCGGAGGAACCCACGCGTACTGGTGGGAGGTTAGTGATTACCACAGTTAGTGGTGGTCCTCATCCAGTGGATCAGAGCAGGAGGGAAATGGAGTCGTATGCCAGTTCGATTAGGCATGCAGACTTCGAGTGTTGTAGTAATCTTGACGATAGGGCTCCGGCTAAATAACAGAAGACGATGACAAACGACATCGTTTTCCGGGACAGAGATGCTGATAGAATCAAACCCATACCATTGATCCACTAGTCATTTCAACTCAGATAGGTCCTGCTTGGATGAAGAGGATCTTAGTGGATAGTGGAAGCTCAGTGAATATACTTTTCAAGTGAGCGTATGACCAAATGAAAATGGAAGCAAAGGACCTGAAGTCGTGTCAATCTCGTATACATGGTTTCAATGGAAGTGCGACTATACCCTCTGGAATGGTAGAATTACCAATGGAGTTGGGAGTTAGAGAACACTGGAGAGTTCGGATGTTGCAGTTCATTGTGTTGGATATTAATTCGCTGTACAATGCTTTTTGGGCAGACCGATCCTAGCTGAATTTAGGGTAGCTATTGCCCCTTGATGTTTAACTTTGAAATTCCCCACCACTAACGGGGTTGGAGTTGTTCAGGTAGATCGGGAGGCTGGGCGCGCCTATTATGTTGTTGAGCTGCGGGAGGCGCAACAGAAAGAGAAGGGCAAGGACGCAGAGGAATCTCTCTGCGTCCGTTCTACCGACAATTGACAGCTAACGCCTGGGCCTTGAATGACAAAGATCGGGTCTCAGCTAAGCCAACGGATGAAAGAGGAATTGGTTGAATTTCTCCGGGCAAACCTCGACGTGTTCACCTGGACACACTCAGACATGTGTGGGATCTCGTCGGACATCGCGAGCCATACATTGAATATTGACCTGCGACATGTCCCGATCAAGCAGAAGAGGCGCAATATGGATCCAGAGAGATTTGCCGCCTTAAGAGGAGAGGTGGATAAACTCAAGACGAACGGGTTTATCCGAGATGCATTATATCCAGAATGGGTATCCAACCCAGTGCTTGTTAGAAAACCAAATGGGAAATGGAGATCTTGTATGGACTACTCAAACCAAAATAAAGCATGCCCTAAAGATAGTTTTTCGCTTCCCAGAATTGATTAACTTGTAGATTCAACGGCCGGACACGAGCTCTTGTCTTTTATGGATGCGTATTCTGGCTACAATCAGATACCGATGCACCTACCTGATCAAGAGCACACCAGCTTTGTCACTGATCTCGGACTCTATTGTTACAAAGTGATGCCATTCGGACTTAAGAATGCCGGGCAACCTATCAAAGACTTGTAAATCGAATGTTTACTAGACAGATCTGGAAAACTATGGAGGTGTACATGGATGATATGCTTGTAAAGTTGCGACTCTCTATCAATCACGTCAAAGACCTTGAAATAATGTTCAACATCCTCCAAGAATATCGAATGAAGCTTAACCCGTTGAAGTGTCACTTCGGAGTCACCTTCTAAAAGTTCCTTGGATTCATTGTCAATGCTCCGGGAATTGAAGCCAATCTTGGAAAGATCTGAGCGATTCAGAATCTCGAAACTCCCAGAACTATAAAGCAAGGGCAAAGCGTCAATGGGAAGGTAGCAGCATTAAGCAGGTTCATCTCCAAATCCACCGACAAATGTATTCACTTCTTCGACCTGATCAGGAAAGGAAAGCGGAACTTTGAATGGGTTAAGGAGTGTGAGGGTCCATTCCAAGCACTGGTTCAACATCCATCTACGCCACCTATTCTCTCAAAGCCGACTGATCATGAGAGATTATACATCTATTTGGCAGTGTCAAAAAATGCAATCAGTGCTGCATTAATTCAGAAGGAGGATTGGATACAACGACCGGTCTATTACATTAGCAAACGATTGACCAGAGCAAAGAGAAACTGTCTGAAGTTGGAAAAGCTAGCCTACTATCTCGTCATTGCCTCAAGAAAGCTTTGTCCCTACTTTTAGGCTTATCCTATCAAAGTTTACACCGACCAGCCATTACGATAGGTCCTTACGTGGCCTGAGACGTCTCGTAAGTTGTTAAAGTGTAACATCGAGTTGAGTCAGTTTGATATTGCTTACACACCAAGGTGGGCTATTCAAGGATAAGTTCTAGCGGATTTCATTACTGAGTTCACTATGCCGGAGGACTTGCTCGAAACCAGTGAATCTCCCAAATACATATGGAAGCTATACACAGATGGTGCATCTAACGACCATTGCTCAGGCGCTGGAATTGTACTTGAAACCCCAAAAGGTCAATCTGTACGTTATGCTTTGAAGTTTGATTTCCATGCAATCAATAACGAAGTCGAATACGAAGCTTTACTTGCCGAACTCAGACTTGCCAGAGACTTGAAACTTATTGATCGCAATTGGTCGTATGTAAAGTTCGGGGAGAATACCAAGCGAGGGACCAAAGGTTGGCTGCATATCTCACTTGGGTCCAAGAAGTATTGAATCAGCTTGATTATTATGCCATCTATTGCATACCCCGAGATCATAACCAGAAAGCTGATTCTTTGGCAAAGCTGGCTAGCACCGGTGAAGCACAGCAAATGGGACTTGTCCCTGTTGAGACACTTACCTCTCCGAGTATCGATCAGATGGGGACAGACTGGGTTCATGAAGCCATACCTGAGAAAGAGTCATGGATGACCCCCTTTAGAAACTATCTCGAGCAAGGAACTTTGCCAGAGCGCAGAAGTGAGAAAAGACAAGTTCTTCGAAAAGCTTCTTGGTTCATTATCTAGAATGGAGTTATGTATAAAAGAGGATACTCTATTCCTTTACTCCGGTGTATCGCCCACGACGAAATCAAACGAGTGTTTCATGATGTGCACGAGGGAGAATGTGGCGATCACACTGGAGGGCAAGCCCTTGCTAAGAAGATACTCCGATATGGGTATTATTGGCCGACTATGAATGGGGACGCATCAGACTATGCCAATAAGTGTGATAGATGTCAGAAACATGCTCGTATACCAAGAGCCATGCCTACTGAAATTACTCAAATGGCCAGTCCATGGCCGTTCGCCACGTGGGGCATCGATATAATTGGATCTTTACCTCTAGCTAAAGGTGGTGCAAAGTACGCCATTGTTGTAGTTGATTACTTTACCAAATGGGCGGAAGCTAAGCCCTTTGCTACTATCACGATGAAGAGAGTAATCAACTTTGTTATCCACAACATCATCTATTGTTTTGGCCTCCCATATAGCATGATCACTGACAACGGAGCCCAATTCGATAGTGCCGAGTTCAAGAACTTTTGTCAACGTTTCCATATTCAGAAAAAATCTTGACAGTTGCTCACCCTCAAGCAAATGGACAGGTTGAAGCTGTTAACAAAATTATCAAATCCATTTTGAAAAAGCGACTAGAAAAGGCCGGAGGAAAATGGGTCGATGAGCTTCCCATGGCCCTTTAGGCATATCGAACTACCCACAAGTCCACGACCGGCCACAGTCCATTTTCACTTTCTTACGGCTTAGAAGCTGTCATTCCGGTCGAACTGGAAGTACCTTCTCATCATGTGACTTACTATGATCCGAAGACAAATGCTATATTGCTTGCCGAATCTTTGGACTTATTACATGAGAATCGTGAAGAGGTTGATTTGCGGGTAGCCGCACACCGAAGTCGAGTCGCCCGATTGTACAATGCTTAGGTCCAACCCTGAACCTTTGAACTTGTCGATCTCGTGCTCAAGAGAATTTATCCGGTCCCTTCGCATATGAAGCAACCGTAGGAAGGACCGTATGTTATCGAACGAAGACTTGGAGACGACACATTCAAATTATCAACCATCGATGGTCACACTTTTCCGAGAGCTTGGAACAGCGAAAATCTTCGTTGCTACTACACATAATAGGCTTTGTTTATTCATTTAGTTTGCTTTTCATTTGCAATTTGTTTATGCATTTCAAAATTTGAACTTGTAATAAGGCAACTGACTTTGCCGTACTTTATTATTTCAACAATAAAATGCAATCTCTTCGAGCCAGAGTAGTGATTCTTGAAATGTGTCATGCAACCATCAGAATGCACGGAGAGCTAAGTTCCATCCTACGTGGGACTTATTCAAATAGGGAGTGGCTGTGATATGACCGGACACTTGCTAAGTGAAACCCGAGTCCGCCCACGAATCAGTCTAAGCTCCCAGAGTGTGGATGCAATTCCGATTATTGAAACGGGTGTGACTGACCGACCAAAAAACAACTTAAGTCCCCGGAGCGTGGACGTAACTTTAAACATTAAGCATGCATGATCGACCACCCGCATGCGAGTACAATCCCCAGAGTGTGGATGTGATTGTCAATACATGAGCGAATGTGATCTGACCACTCGAACTCATCTCACAACAACTTAGTTCCGACCGAGTAAAAATAAAAGTGTCAAAGGTGAAAAACAATCATCATCCGATCACTTCACTTCATCCCCAGGACTGGGGCATAACTCCAGCACTAGCTACTAGTCGGGACAGTACAACATCGAGAATTGACTTAACGTTTGCTTACGACCCGAAGCCATGACTCTGGGACATAACAACCAAACATAAGTCCAACCCAGAAAATAAAGCTTCACAAATATATTAAATAGAAATTCGAGTACTGAAACACTTAGACAAATCGACTCGGAGTTATGCTAAAACCAAAAGGAGATTTTATTCCATCTATTCTTTGGAAGCAAAAGTGAGTACAAAAAGAAGCTTATTTCAAAAAACTCCTACTAGTAGGGGCCGAACCTGCATCTATACACGGCCTATAGAAACCACAAGAGTAATTTCTACCTATCTACAAAAAAAGGAGACACCAAGATACACACCTACTCTTTAGGCTTCTTCTTCTTCTTCCCCTTCGGCATCGACCCACCTGAGCTGCTATTGTGTTGCCATTTTGAGCTCTTGCCTTTGCTCGGCTTATCCCCAGCCAGGGGAAGAATTATGATCTCCTCCTCTGAACTCACGGAAATTGGAACACTTTCAGAGTGCGTGGTCGGAGGGAAGGGGGTGCTTTCTACATGAGGAGACACGGGGGGTACCTCGGTGATGATGATTGTACCACCCGGAGAGACCATGTGTAAAGGAACCGGGCCAGGACCTGCCATACCACCTCCCATACTACCACCCAGCTCGGCACCTGCCATTTCGGCATTGATCTCCGACATTATCGCCTCATCATGGGCTACCCGAGTGTTCGGTGGGATGTTGGCAGTTGGGCCCGAAGAGCCGGCTGTAAATACGCCTTCGCCCGTGACAAAAGACAAATCTTTAAGTGGATCGCTCTAATGACCGAGGAGTTCTTCCACCATCTATTCATTGAAGATAAAAGCGCTCACATGAACTTCCTCGGTCGATGTAGTAGTTGTGGTAGTCGTTTCCTCCGTCCGAAAAGCTCCTATCGCTGAATGAAGATAAGAAAAAATATTAGTGACTTCTTCTGATAATACTCAAGACTTAGCATGAATTCAAGAAGTGTTCAGAATACCTTCCTTGGGTTGGCTCGCGGGTGGAGACAGGGCTCCTTCGGAGATGTGCTCGTAAGTCGGAGACAATTGCGGTTGATCGGGATTGTAAGTAGGCATAGATAGAGGATCGACTACAGGAGTAGATTCGAGCTGTGTTGGCATTGGAATTTCAGAACTCGTATCATGATGGTCAACAACAGAACCCTCTCCAGCCTCCGGACGCTGAGTGGCGAGTCTTTTTTTTCAAATATGATAGCGGCATCGTGGAGAACTCTTCTCTCGTCCTCAATCAGCACCCGGTTCTCCAATTCGAACTCACCAATGGATTCAGTATGATGCTCTACTTTCTCATTAGCCAAAAACTGGCACTAGGCATTATGTAGGTGGGTCGGGTAATCGTTGAGCTAGCTCAAGTCATGATATCTCAGGACGTTGGTGTTATAAGTGATTAATAGATCTTCCTTATCGCCTTCAAGCCTGGCCTCCGCTGCCCCGACTTCGGTTTCAATCCTAGCCTCGGCCTCCTGAACCTTTAGCACCGTTGCATCCCGTTCACCTTGAGCTCAACAGTTTGGTCACATGCCTCATGAGCATCCTTATTTTCCTCATCCTTTTCTTTAACGACTTCGTCGTATTTCACCTTAAGCTCCATAAGCTCTTTGAGCACAGTATCCCTCTCGGCTGTAACGGTGGAGTTCCTACGGCCAATATGTCTACCAGCTTTATGTGCTCCTGTCTCATCCACTCCATTTCCTTGTTGGCCTTGTCAAATTTCTTCAGAGCCTCTGTTTCAGAATTCCTCAAAGTGTCATTTTCAGTAGTGAGCACCGTGACTGTTCGATCTTTCTTGGTGATAGTTCCTTGTAGCTCCTCAATTGTCTTTGCCCGCTCAAATGCCACAACCGAGGCCTTCTCTGTGGTTTTCTTCTACTCACGATATTAACCAAAGGCATGATAAACATGGTCATGTACAATTTTCTCTGCCGTATCTGGAAGCACCCTCAAATTTGGAGGGAAGTGGAAGCCGTCGAAATAGATGTTAGGAAACTCTCTTCACAATTGGGCAATTCGAGCGGCTCCCTCCCCGTGATTTCAGCAGCCGTTGAAGTGGTAGCGACAGAAATTTCCGCCCCAGTTGTATGTGATGTTCACCAGGCCTTGGAACTTGTGGTGGCACTGGCTGGCGCGAGGACCCAACAGATTGTGTTCTAGAGCTGGGTGGTGGCAATGAAACCCTGGGTGGAGGAGAGCGTGATCGAGAGCGGAGCCTATCTCGCCTCTCTCTTTCCCTCTCTCTTTATCTTTCTCTCTCCCTTTTCCTAGCTCTTTCTCTATCATAATAATCCCTATCTGGCTGGAATGACGGCGATCATGGTCAGAATCATGCCTGTGGGATTCCCTGTATGAACTAGACGATCGGCGTGCATCGCGGAGGCTACCAAGCATAGATGGTTGCTTTGACATTGAATCTATAGAGTGAAAAGAGAAACAAAGTTAGTGATTGCCGGAAATTGAAAAACTCATAAATTTCGGTTTTATGGTGCCGTGAAGTGTATGCATGCATGTGTTAACCCCCCAACCAACCGGTTGTTGTAGCCATGCTCAGAGTTGTTGGCTCTCCTAGATCTAAGGCACTCTGAAGCCCTTCCAACCAGGTGTCTTGTTGAAGAGACACATCGTTCGGAATTGGGAGATTTGCAAGTCCTTTGAAAGGGCTCTCCATATGCGAGGAGGAAGCCTCTGAAATTACCACACTCGCTGCCAGTAAAGACATGACAACAGACTTGAGTCTCAAAGCTTTATGGGCAGTGACCTTGCCTTTCCTTATTCTCTCAGAATGTCGATGGCTTTGTAAAGGCTCAGGTGCGGGTTCATCCCCGGCAGGCGTATCCTCATCGCCACCTTGCTCGGTGATCTCTATCTCGGGAACACTCCTCCTAACTTACTTCACCGGAACTGCCCTAAGTGACCCTTCAATCCCGATGCTTTGATTTCCACCAATTTGCCCAACGACTCTCAAGTTTTCATCTGTTAGAACTTCGTCAATTCCTCTATCCACAATGGGTACTCTTTAAAGAACCCTTACAATCTCTTTAAATTGGTCACCTTTAGGTCACGAAATCGAAGCTATGAAAGAAAGAAAGTATTAGATTCGACATCAAATAATATTATCCAGTCAATCGACATAAAAATTGGAGTACTTACACCTGACTAGCCACCGTCTGGCGATAAACAGTGGGCATCGGAGGTAGAACCATTCAGTCTTGAAATAACTTAGCTTGGTCCATGCTCTAGTCACGACCTGACAGTTCCTAACTACCTCTAAGAAGGTGAATGATGGATTATCCCCTCGGCTCTTTATATGGAACGGATACTGGACTTCCTCTGGAGTCGGGGGTCGAAAAAGATGCTCCATGAAGATGATAAATAAGCTGTTCAACGAAGCATATCCATTCGGGTGCATTTGTGATGGAGAAATCCTTAAGTAGGATAACACTTCCCGGATGTATTGGTTGAATGGAGGGAGTGTCCCAGCTGTGCACGAGAATCTATTAAAAGCGGTATACCTTTCCGAGGGAGAGTGGGTCTGTCTTCTACCTCTGGTAGCAGGGCATCAGCCCTCGACAACCCATGCCTTGTGTAAATCCTACCCAACATTTCCTCAAAGATATTAGATGGGATAGAGTCTTGCGGATTCCCGATGAAAACTGCTCCTGGTAGCTCATCCGGAGCTGGACTTATAACTTCGGCTGCGATAGCCGACATCTCTATTATGGGAAGAGGCAGACTCTGAGCCTCCTATTGTTGTGAACTTCTAGTGTCCATAGCTAATCAACTCAGCAAAAATCATCATTAGATGACAGTAATCCCGTGTTTTCCCCAGTGTGAAATGCATGAATGTGTTGTGCAGCGCAGTGTTGTATATTATTTATCAAGTGCTATGAGATTTAAAAAGTGTTTGAACGACGAGACTGCAGAATTCAACCAGAGTGACCGTCATCGCTGACCGTCACAACCGTGCCATCCAGACTTTGGAGACAGATCCAAGTTGAGATTCATCTAACTTTGTCAAGTTATAGTTCCATCAACGAGCTTCGAAGGGCAGTCAAATATGTAGTGAAATGATTAATTCAAATTATGCAGGGCAGAAGCTCGTCGGAGTCAAGTGTTCGAGTATGCAAGGAGTTTCGTATCGGTAAAAATCCAAGCTTGGATCGACTACCAAATGGGCAGTTCATATCGATCAAGGGGGAGACAATTCGTATCGATCGAGGGGATAATTCGTATCGATCCTCAGTGGAGCCATTTCGTATCGATCAACAAAATACTAAATCACTTGAAGGGCATCTTCATATCGGTCGGTGTGTCATAAATTCATATCGATCGAATCATCGACTTCCAGTCCCAAAATTCGTATCGATCGGGGTGTATTGGTACGAGTGCCATTGATTATTAATCGAAATGAATTCCACCGTTAGTTGGTCGATACGAAGAGTCTGTCACCCACCGATACGAAGCATTTTCCTTGTTCGATACAAAGCTTCATCATGTGCTGATCGATATGGTTCCTCCCTTCATCCCATATCGATACGAGCGCTTCTATTCGTATCTCCACACTTCTTCTTCTCCAAAGCCATGCGAAGGCCGCTTTCTCCTTGTTCATTCTCATTTCGGTCACCTACGACCTTCACTTCACCAGAATTGGTCATGGAAACAAATAAGATGGCGAAAGATCTCGAGTCTCATCATTTTTTAACACAAAATCATGGCCTAATTACCTAGATTTAACAATTGGTTTAAGGATTTGGAAGATTGATTCGGTTCAAAGGCGAGAGCAGTTCTACTTTTTCACAAGCTCGGAGCGATACGAAAACATGAAAGAGGCAAGGGAGTGGAAGTTTGTCTAAGTACAAAACATATTTATATGGGTGGATAGCTAGGAAGAAACGATTCGTCTCCCAGTGCCGGTGACTGATAGAAGCATTTACACATCACCGATACGAAACCTCATGTTCATATCCACTTACTGTCAACCTGAAGCCATAGCTATTTGTATCCGTCATTGATCCATCGATAATAAGAAGCCTTCTTCGTGTCCATCCATCATCCATCTAATGTAACAGCCGTTCATATCCATTGGTTCCCATCAACACGAAAGCCACTACCAAGTCATGTTTGGACTGCCCAACTCCATCGATACAAAATATTTCAAAGAACTATTGACTCGTATCGATCGTCATCGATACGAAGCATATTTTCCAATATCTCAAATCGATCCTGGGGAGGATCGATACGAAGGGATACTCTAAAACGACCATCAAGTTTTGTTGCGACTCGAATTACACATCGGTCTAGGAGAGGATCAATATGAAACTCGGTTTTAAAAAAAACTTAACAACGACTCGTGAACGTGCAAACGTTAACAGGAGTCAGGTTAACATACATGTATGCATGATGGTCTAATATTCAATTTTCAAAAGTGACAGGAATTGAACGCTCACTTGGTGACAATCACGACGATGACCAACAAACTGCTAGCACTCAACACTCAGTTACAACAATGCACAGTATAATCGTTAACAGTCAACAATTCAGTCTTTATATTACCCGAAAACAATTAAAGGTTACTCTTTTGGCAAAAAGGCGACGATTATTCATCAAATCGGATAGAACTTTTCAGACAGAAGGTCGCAACTTTTCGAAGCATGTCATGTTCACATAAGATGTACTTTTGGAGGCAAATGTTATCTTGCATTTTGGTAAGGCCGTGACACCAAGAAATTAACTGGAAACCAAGGACAGTCTATCCCGAAGATCGGCTACACACAGGTTCACAATGGATACTAGTAAATTTTTTCCGAGTCTGGATCGAGCCAAAATCGATGTGGTACAACAAGAAAAGCTACGAGAGCCAGCGTTCCAAATTTCGAGCCAATCGGAGTTCATATGCTCAAGATATTGATCGATCAAGGTTGAGGAAAACAACTCCATTTGTATCCATGCAAATCTGTATCCATCAAAATCAAGAAGGCTAAACACGTTCGTATCCATGAGGTCTTCGTAACCATCAACCCACGAACCGTTGTTTCATATCCATCCCTCAAGCAGTTAAGCACGTATCCATCCCTCCAGAAGGTTTCCTTCATATCCACCAAACGGCTGTTGGTTCGTATCCACCGAATGTACATTGCTCCGTATCCATCGAACTCACCCTACTTCATATCCACCATAGCCAACCATAGTTCGTATCCATCAAGTAAATGACAGTTCATATCCACGAAATAACTCCATTTCGTACCCATCACTTGATAACATTTCGTGTCGCTCGTCTATCGATACAAAAAGCTTGAGCCTATATCGATACAATTGGGAGTGTAAGCAGTCGATACAAATTGACCTCAAACAAGTGATACAAAGAGAATATATACGGTCGATACGAACATAGGTACGTTCAAGAGGAAGACTCGGTCACTCGGCATGAAAGGTGAATCGATCCTGAAATATAGCGCCACGTCATCTGATCGACACGTGATGCATGGATACGAATTAGAACGATACGAATCGTATCGATACGAGTTCAACAGCACACTGTAAACACAAACTTGCATCGATAACTCAAAATCTACAAGTCCAAATGCCACCAAATTTTCACAGGAGCTTGCGTACCATCCCAAGAATGCTCCTGATCGATATCAGCCCAAAAGGAGGTGTTTTGGATTGATACGAATATGATACGTGTTAATCATGGATCAAGTCAAAATGTCCGGGGATCGATCGTATGGGCCCGCCCACGTGAGAGAAGGAGTCTTCTAAGATTGGGGTGAGATATTTGCAGCTTACACCTATAAATAGCAGTCCAAGGCCTTCAGAAAAAGGGATTTGGACGTTGGAACGCCCATACTCTGCCGAAATCATTGTTGTATCTCGATTGTACTATTGTAAACATCTATAATCAGCGAGTAATATCAATAAAACACCAACTTTCCATAGTGGACGTTGGCTACAACTCCGAACCACTCTAAATCCTTGTATTTCTATACTTCTTTCTATCTGTTTTTGGTGTGTTTATTTGGTTAGCCTCATTTTTCGTTTATATTCTTCAATTTAATCTCTTCAAACATGCCCGAAGGGTGTTGTGCCCAATTTTGACACAAACAGTGCCTTTTCGACCCAATCGAAGGCATGAAGCTGAAGGGAAGGCCGCCTGCATCTATAAACAAGACCCAAGGGGTCCAGTTTTAGGATGGGATTTTCTTCTCATTCTGCTCTCATTCAACTACTCTTGCTTCCACTCACTACTATGTAACCTTAATTTAGAAATTAAATTGGCGATTGAGTATGAAATAAAAATTTAAAGTGCAAAATGGATACATAACTATAAGTTCAGTTATAAAATGATTCAAGAACTCAAGTATACACTTTGGAAAGATATAAACAAATGAGTTTGTATGAGAACTTATAGAAATGGCGTGAATGAATTTATAAAACAATTCATAAGTCCATAGCGAGAAATGATTTCGAGCTTGATAAAATAGATTTGAATATAATAAATGTGAATATGAAAGGGGATGAAAATAAATTGATTGAGAATGAATTTGAAATGAAATAGAATTAAACATAAATTGATTTGGAATCAATTTAAAATATTTATAAACTAAAGTGGATATTTTATTATGCGAATATCGCCGAATTTGCATAGAAAAAAAAATTGGTCGTTTGACGTAAACGAAAATAAATTAAATTTTGTGAATGAATGGAAAGTGAATAAATTTATTTTTAATCAAATTGGAATGAATATTAATTTATTTAGTACAAATGTGAATTGAGTGTAAGAAAATTGGGTTGTAAATCATTTTAGATTAAATGAAAAAGTATATGGATTAATCGAAAGAAATTAAATTAGTATCCAAACCTTATAAATTGCTTATGATATATGTTTAGCATGCTAGTTTATGAAACTTATGCGTTTACACTAGTTAAATAAATGAATTGTCATGGAATTTCATATATTTGGTACTTACGTGTTTAAACTGAATAAGTACAAGTACCTGGAGCTGTTTTGCTTGACTTTGATTGCGCAAATTGCAAACTAAAATAAGTCGCTTGCTTAAAAATGCTAAAATAAGGTACGTTTCCGGATTAAATACTGCGAAAATATAAAATATTGTTATATATTTTTGTTTTCCGACCGTGTGGGTCGATGTATACATTTTTATCTCTCTTGTCATATTGCAAAAGGTTCCCTGTATAAAGGAGACTTTGCCAAAAAAATTCGAAAATTTAGGGTGTTAGAAAATTTTTGTAATTTTTGGAAATTTTTTTGTTAACGGAAATCGATTTCGAATTTATAATCGAAATAAAGGATTTTAGTTTAGGATAGAGAAGTAATTGTTTTGGATGAAGGAAAAAGATTAGAAAAGTGAAATATCGAATTTTCACTAAGTAGGTTTTGAATAAGTAATGGGTTGGAACAATTACTCCTATCCTAGCAATTTCGGGGACGAAATTATTTTAAGTTGCGAGGAATGTAACGATCCGGATTTTTTGTTGTTCGATTTTGAATATTTAAATGGTTTTAAATATTAAATTTGAATTATAGATTGATTTTGAATATGAAAATTTGGGTATTTATAAAATAAATTCATAATTTAAACATATCAATTTATTGGATAATTTAATTATTGAAGTTTATAATTGAATATTGGTTAAATTATTGTATCTTACATTTTAAGCTCGATAAAAATTATTTAAAGGCTTGTAAAATTTATATTAATAATAATGAAGATAGTAAAAGTTTTAAAATTGAATTTAAAAGTGACCTGTTCAATTTTAAAAATAGTTTGTTCAAATTGACATTTAAAAATAGCCATCCAGGACATAGTCTCGGAATTTGACAAAACCCGTTCCATCGGATCCGTAATAGTGTATTATCGGATTTTAAATTTCGTAGCTTTTGGAGTTACCATTTTGTCGTACGGAATATAAACGCACTGAAATTTATATCGAAAATTCAATATAATAATTGGGTCCTAAAAGCTATCTTCTCCATACGATCGAATTAGGACTCGAAACCTTTTCCATCGCGTTCGGAATAGGGGTATAATATTATGAACGCCTAGCGACACGCCTTGATGGGGGTTCGAGATTTTGAGCTATATAATCGAGACGATTTGAATTTAAATAATATATATATATATATTTGACTTGACAAATATATTTCCATCAAAACTTTTCCCCCTTCACCTCAGTCAATGTAGCCTTCATCTTACACGCCACCTCCATCTTTTAAACCATGTATCCCTCTTCTTTCTCTTCGGTTCAGATCGATAGAAAAAAATAAAAAATAAAATAACGAATGAAGCTTTCTAGTTAAACACTCGTTCTTCTATTCTATACTCTATCAAAGTCGTGCCCTTCCTCTTCTCTTCTTCATTTTCAAATCAAAATGGAAACCAAATAGCGTTATTCCTCCTACCTCTGGGAAAATCGAAAATCATTCACAACATAAAATAAAAGAGAAGAAGAGGAAGGATTCGCGACGCCGTTAAGGTGAAGGCGGAGCATGCGGTACGAGGCTAGAGGGTGTTGCGTGTTTCGTTTTGGCGTGGTGGTTGTTCGTTCCTTCAACCTTAGGGTTTGCACATGCAACTGGAGGGGAACGCGAGTGGTTGTCGATGGCGAAGTGGGGTGTGGCGTGGTCGTGAGCATGAAGGGGCAGAGCTCGCACGAGCAGGTGTGGGTTGCTCTGGTAACAGGCGCGTGCGATCTGGTTTGTCATGTCTATGGAGGAAGTCGAGATGGGGGGATTGGATTCGGGCTTGATGGTGAGGGAGGTTATGGCAGAGTGGACGAGGCAGGTGGGGTAGGCACTCGGCTATATGTGGGCGTCGATGTCAGTAGCTCGTTTGGGAAATCGTGAGGGTAACGCTCTGTTTCTTTTTTTAAAAGTGGAATTAAATATATAAAATTATATTATATAAAATCGTTAACTTATAAATGCAATATTAAATCTATACGAGGTCAAATTCGAATAAAAACAAGTTGCAATGGTTCTTGTCAGCAAAATCTACGCAATAAAATTTGTTCTGAATTTTTGAAGATAGCTGGAATTTTAAATTAAATTGAACGCTGTTCAATTTGATTTAAAATTGAAATGGATTACAAATAAAATCAAGGTGAGAATTTGTCACTCATTTGAATTATCCAATTTAAATTTAAATGTTTAAATTTAAATTATTGGATGCTTGATTGATTGATAAATTTATAATTATCTGTTGGATGACAATATATATAGTAGTATATATATTAGTAATCAGAGTGATATTCCCGCACATTATAACGGATGAAACCCTATGAGCCCTGCATAATAGCGGATGACCCTATATACCGCGATATCCCCCTCGAAGTGGGATTGGTATTTTTATTATTGTCTAACATCTGTAGATGCGTGGAAAACGGGTTGGAGGGATCCAATTGGATTCCTTAAATATATTAGTATTTTTCAAATATATAAAATACTGGATTATTGTGTGTTGTAAATTTTTAAATGTTATAATGACAGGGAAATTAATTTTGGGTATATTAAATACCATAAATATTATTTTAATTTTTTAAGGAATTAAAAAGAGATTGTTAATATAAAAGTATGTATATCAAAATTTGGATTATTTAGAAGAGATTGGTTTGGTTAAGAAATGGTGAATTTTTATCGTATTAAATAGTGCGAGAAAATATTTTAAATAGAGAATTTTAAAAAAAAATATATAAAGGAATTTTTAAAGACTGGATTTTAAATTGATATTCGAAAAATATAGAAAGAATTAAAATCAATATTAAAAATAGATTGGCAAAACTAAATGAAATTTATAAGAAATTGAATTTATAAATTGGAATTTTATAAATGAGATTATTTTAGTGAAACTCAAAGGAGTTATAAAAATTTATAAACGAAGTTTATAAATAAAGAAAAGTGATATCAGATGATGAATTAGGAATATAAATTTACGGGAGGAATTTATATTTTAATATGGAAATAAGGTGAGAAAAAAGATAGTGGATACTATTTTTAAAGTGAAGATGGTTAAGGAGACCCGAATGGGAGTAATGTAATGAAAATCGAGGGGGGTTATAAATTGAAATTTGGTTATCCGGATTTGAAATATATTTTTATCAATAAGTTAAGTTCTAAATTTTTAAAAAAGGAAATTTTTATTTGTTTAACTATGTAATTTAAAGTCTGTTAGTATTTAAATACTTCAGAAGTTAACTTTTCAAATACTTAATATTTATTTAATAAATCCTAAATTTTAAACCTACTTCGAAAACGATGTTATAAAAAGTGATTCAATATTTTAAATAATTATTTGAATATGTCTTAAAAATAAATTATTTTTCTTTTTCTTTTAAATACTTATTTTTTTTATTTACATATGTATATATATATAGTTTTTGAAATGGTTTAAATTTATTTACAAATCTTCTCGAGAGTTGGAAAGGGTTATTTAATAGATGGGACTTATAAGAGAATTCTCAAAATGAAATTTGTAAAAAAAGTAAGAAAATTCCCGAAGTGGTTAAATAAAAGTGAGCTTTAAAAATGAAAATAGAGTTCATAAAGAAGTATAAAGGGAAATTGAGTTTATAAGAAAGTATAATTGGCTTTGGAAATAATAAGGAAATTAATTAAAGAATTCCAAAATTTATTGAATTCGTTATAAACTAGTCAAGGAATTTACAAATAAAATTGTAAATGATTTTGAGAAAAAGAAATAGGAAATAAAGGAATACTTTCTAAGTGTTGAATATAAAACGAAGTGGGGAGAGTATTCTAAGTATTGGGAAGGTTTGGAAATGTTCCATTGAAAATATAAGGATTTGAAAACTATTTTCGAAATGTTAAAGTATGGGAAGTAATGTCTTATAAAGATATTTTGGAATAAACTTTGGAAAAGTTGAAATAAGACCTGATGTCTACTTTTGGATGTTTATTGATTGTTAAATAACTGACTATCAATTTTGGCCAATTTCGCTAATGGTTTCGAAGAGACCTGGATCAGATTTAGTTAACCGAAAACCACTTCGATCCGGTTTGAACGTTACGAATGAATACCATGAAGATGATGAAGATGGTGATTCGGTTTGTCCAGACCCAAGATAACTTGTATGGACGAATGCTGTCAGAACATCGTTATTGGAGGACGATGAGCATTCTAAGTAGAAATTTGTTCTTGAAAGGTAACGCTTGGCCTCGAGCCTCATCAACCGGGAATGACTAAAATAGGGGAGATGCAGCAAGGCTAAGTGGTTCGCACCTAATTAGGGTATGTTATCACCTTTCTAGATGTCCTCAGAAATCTTAATATTATGGATATGATTGTGCATGAAAGAAGGAGCGCTCGATGGTAAGGGTGGGAACACCCGGGGTGATAACATATTCGGTCTATCCTGGTTAGGGGTAGGCCGGTCTTGTGTAGCAGGGGATCCCAGCATGGTCCTTGGTACATTGTTCTAGAGGTGTACTGTGTTGGGCGGTACCCTAGTGGCCCAGTCATTCGATGGAATCCATTCTCCAATAAGCGCCGTACGGTTTTGATTGTGCCCAACTATGTTGGAATGTGAGATGCAATCATTTCAGCTATTTTCTATTTACTTTCTATAGACATTATTATAATATCAGATAATTTTGGTAAAAGTTATTTTGGTTATCGTAAGGTAAAAACCCATCATGTTTATTTGTGACGTGTTCTTACGAGATACCTTTGTTTTCAAAGGATTTGATAAAAGATAATAATTCAACTTGAGTGTGTTTTTCTCATGCTGGTTTTCCAGACTGACTCGGGTGTTATTTTATAATAATGCTCGGGTCAGACCGAGTATTACAGATTCAGGTTAAAATGCTATGGAGCTCAGGAGACGAGCTGGAGGAGTTCAGACGTATATCATGTACTTGGTTATTTTCCGCTATGTGAGTTATGTATATCAGGACAAGTTATTAAATTGTCCAGATTGATATATTGAATTGTTGTACTCTGATAGTGGTATGTATATTAACAGTACAGTTCTTGTATTTAAAATATGTTATTATATATTATATTTTGTCCTGCTACGATTGTGAGATTCTGTGTTGTTTATTTTATCCTACCTTTTTATTCTTCACCCCTAATGAACTGGTATTTTCGGCACTCGACTGCTCGGCATTTTATACAGTGGACGTATTAATGTCGATTTTCGAGGTCGAAAATTCTTGTCCGTTACAATATTTTATGTAGGTTTAATTAAATTTTATTAGTTATTAATGGGTTTTGAATTGAAAATAAATGTTGAATACATTTTGTAATGAATTGGAATTTTTTCGTTTGATTTTGGAATATTAAATTTTTTATATGTTGAATTTTTTTTAAAAGTTAACTAACTTAAAACTCAAATATATGTATTTATTTGAATATATGAATTTTGAACTTATTATTGAAATAGTGATCTAAATATCAGGATTTTAGTCTAATATTTACTGAATTGATTTAATGGTCTTATTTAATTTCTTTTAATTAATAAATTATAATGGTGAATTCATTTTACAATTATATTTCATAATAAATATTTAAAATAAATAATAAGATAATATTTTTTAACACAACGAATGATTTTTATTAAAGTATTTTTAATTTAATTTGTTCGATTTTTCCTTAACTTTTAATTTGAAAAATATTTAAATTACCATCTGTCGATTTATTGGTAAACGATAACTTTTGCGATTTTACAGAATAAGATAATTAGTGTATACTATTATTGTTTTGATGTTGTGTTGTTGTTTGGAGCGCGACTCTTTTTTTTGTCATTCGCAGTCCATACGCGAATGAAAATCTGTGCGACGAATTCTTTGTAATAACCTGCAATTTGATAGCTTAAATTATGGAATTTAAATATATTTTTATATAATTAAATTATGGGTTTTATTACAAAAATAAACTCTTTTTAATTAAATTAATGGTGAAACCATTTTAATTTTTTATAGAAAGATAACTAGTTCAAAGAAAGATTGAAGATGTGACTGGAATTCATTTTCTAAAATTTTGGTTTTGCATTGCCTAAAGTTGTTCGGAATATCGTGACACTTTGGTATATGCATATACATTTAATTACTATGGTCTGGACATGAAAATGTGCATGTCTACATGCATACACACTTATACATGCGTAGGAATAAGTGAGTAAGTAAATTAGTGTGTGTGTGTGTATATATATATTAAAATAATAAAGATGCCTTTGTAGACAACAAGTACAAAGGTACGTACTTTCATGTTTTTTTTTCAATTGAGGGAGGAGGACAATGGGACAACGAATTGAAAAAGAGAGGGAGAAGGGTGAGAGGTGGCATGACATGGTATGGGGGTATATTTGTAAATTCGCATGTCAACATATTATAAAACCACTTTTGGTTTCGAAAGGTATATTTTCAACGGTTTCGAAAGGTATAGTTCTGAAAGGTTTGATCTTTGGTTTTGAAAGAGATGATTTCAAATGGTTAGAAGTAGGTTCTTTCAAGTGTTTAAATGTTTTCATCAACTAAGGTTTGAGTAAAGAAGATATATGTGTGTGTGTGTGACACAGTGATAAGATTCTAAGTAAAGTATAAAGATTATATACTTTTCCTTGGTTAAGTGTGATTTAAAGGTTTGAATCATTTTGAAAATGTTTTCAAGGAAAATTATGGGAGGGGATCCTTAAGTAAAAATGAATCAGATGTTAGAATACCAGATGGGACTAGTATGTGGTCTCTCTTTATACATTTGCCAATAACCCCAACGAATTATTGTCCAAAATTCAAGTGTGTGGGGCTTTGTCACAGGTAGACTAAAATTATGATTACACACCGAAATGAATATGTGTTTGTATACAAATAGGTTATTGGTGAGCCCGAAAAACCATTAGGATTAGAAAGACCTAAAAGATGATTAAGATTGGGACAGACCGTCCAAAAGAGAAATATTTAACAGATAGTTAGGGACAGACCATCCAAAAGCAAAGTATTTTACAGATATCTAAGGATAGATAGTCTAGAAAAAGAATAGCTAACAAGAGTTAGGTTAATTTTGATTATATTGTTTGGTTGGCCCGAGTCAGGCAAAGGTTTAAAGTTATCCAAACAAAACTTATATGTTTGAAGAGATAGTTCATTATTACCTGATATTTATGTATGTTTACATAATGATGCTTTGCAGTGTTTAATCAATTTTGATTGTAGGAAAAAGATTTTGCAAAAGAAATATTTTAAACAGATGTTAGTAAGGGGAAACCTGTTCCGCTAAGCGGCGTGGTCTCACTTAACATACTAAACCGGGATGGACAATGCTATTCATACCAGGCTTTATGTCTGACTCGAAGTTTATGTTTTCCACTTAAACTCTCAAATACTAAAAATTAATTTAAGTAGACTGAGGGGTTAAGGTATTTTTCAGGTTTTAGAATGTTGACGAATAAGCTACGGAGGCATGCAGGAGGCAAACAGATAGTTATTTAGGACTTGCAGTTTATGTTTTGTTATATTTCCGTTTTGATTGTATTAGGTGTATTATGACCATAAGACACTGATCATCCAAGGTGTTATCCTTATATACCGCTCTTGGCGTATTTTGTAATAATTATATTTTATCTGTGCCTAAGAACAATTTGGGATTATGTGTTGTGAATGTGAAACAATTGGTTTTGAAATGTAATGATGTAAATGTGATTTTGAAATCTGTGTTTTGTTTCATATTCAAATGCTTCTGATATTATGGATACCTTTAACATAGCCATATTTAGTCGCCGAAAACTAATACTATGGATGACTGCAACATCTGTAGTGCTTAGTTTTAGGCCTCTAGATAAGGGATGTGACAGCTTGGTATCAAAGCATGGTTTATGAAATACTTTAACTAAAAATGATTTTTTAAAACATAATCCTTAGTAATTAGGGTTAAAATCGGGTTATGGGATAACACTATAGTAACGTATTTGTATTTTCTATATATATATATGTATGTATATATATATATATATGTATATATATATATATAAGTATACGCTATATCTCTATATTCCTATCTTAGTTAGGTTATTCGTCTGTATCTCACGAGGTTTGAATATAAATATGGAAGGAGAAAGAGGCAGAGTTAATCATGGAGGAGATGGCACCACCACTAATGGAAATGCCCGACCAAATGCTAAAAGAGGTCCAGGTCAGACTCAAGCTGAAACTGTTGGTGTTGGGGTTCCCCAAGTGGACATGGGGCCATGTATGAGTTCTTTGTAAACATGATGCTAGCTGGAATTGCAGCTGGAGTTATCAGAAGAAATGTTGTTGGAGGTGGAGTTCAGGAAGCTCCGATGGTTAACCATCATACTAATGTGAGCAGAGATTATACCAGGCTTGGGGGTAAGCCGTTCATTGAAACTGAAGATGCGATCGAGATGGAAAATTGGCCGCTACATTGTGAAAGGATATTTGCAGATTTAAGATATAATGACGAATAGAAGAGGAGATTGGCTTCGAGACAGCTTCATGGAGCCGCCTTATTTTGGTGGAATACTGTTCTAGCGGGTGTTAATGAGGAAACCATAATTTGGGAGGAGTTTAAGAGAAGGTTTTCAGAAATATTTATGTCAGTGATGGCGCAATCGGCGTTGGTGAGGAAGTTTGCAGAACTAGAGCAAGGGGAGATTTTTGTTTTGGAGTATGCAAGGAAATTTGAAAAGTTGGCTCAATACGGGTATGCTTTGGTTGATACAGTGATCAGGAGGAATGAGAAGTTTATAAGAGGCTTGAGGCTGGAGTTGATAAGTGCTACTTCACCACTCTTAAGAGATCCCAGTGATGTAGTGGTGGAAATGGCGCAGAGATGGGAAGAGGCATTAGCTTGATTGAGGAAGATGATGAAGGAGGCCCGGTTGGGACAGGGCCAGAAAAGAAAGTTTTTCTCTAAGAAAAATACTCAGAAGGGAGGAGCATAGAAGAGGGGAAAAGCTGAGGTGGTTTGTTATAAATGTGAGAAGAAAGGACACTATGGTAATGAGTGTCGGATTGGAGAAGGAAAAGAGAAAGGGAAGGAGGTGATTGGAAAGAAGAACATCTGATGCTTTAACTGCGATCAGATCAACCATTACATGAACTAATGCAAAGAACTTGCTAGAAGAAGGAAAGGGACACATGTATGCATTGGAGCATGCAAATTAAAGGCCTGTTGTGCATGAAAAAGGAAAGGTTGTTATGGGAGGTTCACTACATATTCACGGTACATCTGTTAGCGTCCAATTTGATACTGGTGCACCACATTCTTTTATTTCCCGATGTTTGGTAGTTAAGCTTAACCTAGAAACCTCATATTTAGTTACTTCCTTAAGAGTTGCAAATCCGATTGGAGGGTATGCAACACTTGGGATGAGGTGTGACCATTTAGATTTTGGTTTACTAGGTCATACTTTTGATTGTTTTTTACATGTATTTGATTTTGTGGGATTTGTGATTATCCTTGGGATGGGTTGATTAAGTAAATAAGATGCTAGGATATATTTCCATGATAGGAAGGTATCAGTTAGTCACCGGATTGTAGTGATCAGATAGTTTATATTGTAGAAAACCCTAGTTGCAAGGAGAATGCTATATTGGGTATCATGGAGTTGGAGGATGAGTTGCATCGAGTCTTTGTGGTTAATGAATTTGCAGATGTATTTGAGCCGGTAACTGGATTACCACCGAAACGAGCTGTTGAGTTTCAGATTGATCAGTGCTTGGAGCTGAACTGGTAAGTTGGCCGCCAAGTAGGATGACACCTATAGAGATGAGGGAGTTAAAGGTGCAGTTAGTGGAATTGGAAGGCAAGAGTTTTGTTCGACCTAGGTCGCCATAGGGAGCTGCGGCTGTGTTTGCTAAGAAGACGGATGGATCATTGAGGCTATGTATCGATTATCGTAAGTTGAATTAGAAGAAGATAAAGAACCGATATCCATTGCCGAGAATTGATGATTTGTTCGATTAGTTAGGTGGAGCTAAGGTATTCTCTCAGCTGGATCAGGCGATGGGATTTCATAAGCTTAGAGGAGCAGAGGATAGCATTCTTTAACGGCGTTTAGGACAAGGTATGGATCATATGAATGGTTAGTTATGTCGTTTGGACTAACAAATGCATCGGCATTTTTTGTTGATTTAATGAACCGAATTTTTCAAGAGCACTTAGATAAATTTGTGTTGGTCTTCATATATGACATTCTGATATACTCTAGGGATGAGAAGGAGCATGAAGTTCATCTTAGATTTGTGCTTGAGACATTGAGTGAGCATCAGTTGAAGGCTAAGTTTTTGAAGTGTCATTTTTGGAAGGAGAAAGTGAAGTTTCTTGGTCATGTAGTCTCAGAGAAAGGGTTGTCTATAGATCCAACTAAGATTGAGGCGATGAATAATTGGAAGAGACCCGAGACGATGACTGAGATAAAGAGATTTCTTAGATTGGCAAGATATTATCGAAGATTTATTAAAGATTTTTCGTGGATAGCTGCACCGATGACTAAGCTTACGTGAAAAGATGTGAAGTTCGTATGGACTGATAAGTGTGAGGAAGAATTCCAAATCTTTAAACACTTATCGACACATGCACCAGTGCTGGTTTTTCCAAACGGGAATCAAGATTTAGTGGTTTATACTGATGCGTGTGGAACTAGAATGGGAGCTGTGTTGATGCAAAGAGGTAAAGTGATTGCTTATGCTTCTAGACAGCTCAGACCACATGACGCTATGTATCCTACGCATGATTTGGAGTTAGCGGCCGTAATATTTGCTTTGAAGGTGTGGAGGCATTATCTTTTGGGAGAGCGATTTGAGCTTTATACAGATCATCAGTCGTTGAGGTACTTGTTCTCTCAGAAGGTGCTAAACATGAAAAAACAGAGGTGGGTAGAGTTTATTGCTGCTTATGATTTTGAAATTGAGCATACACCCAGAAAAAGAAATAAGGTAGCAGATGCACTTAGCCCAATACATCAGAATGCGGTATTGGCTATGATTACTAAGTGGAAGGATGGAAACATTGTCGGCTTATAGAGTGCAGTTTAGATCCAAGATAGGTTCTAGTTAGGTAGTGCTGTATTATCTAGTTTGGAAGTTCGACCAGTAATGATTGAGAAGATAGCTTCTCAACAGTAGGAGGATCCAGTTTTGGCTGAACGGATCAAAAGGTTAAGGGAAGGAATAGAGAGCAATGACTTAAAGGATTTTAGTCTTGACCAAAATGGGTGGTTGAGAAAGAAAGGAAGGTTGTGTGTTCCGAATGCTGGAAACATGAGGAAAGAAGTTTTGAATGAATGACATTGTTCGAAGTTCACTATCCATCCAGGAGGAATGAAGATGTATCCGGATATGAAAAGAAGTTTCTTTTGGGAAGGTATGAAACATGACATTGGTTTACGTGTTGAGCAGTGCTTGAATTGTCAGCAGGCAAAGGCTGAACACCAAAAGCCAAGTGGTTTGCTTCAGTCGTAAGAAGTTCCGTTGTGGAAGTGGGATTCTATCTCTATGTATTTTATCGATGGGTTACCAAGGTCTAGTAGAAGAAATGAAAGCATATGGGTCATAGTGGATAGACTAACCAAGAGTTCCCATTTCATTCCGGTAAAGTCAACTAGGACGACACCTATTTTGGCGAAGTTATTTTTGAAGAATGTAGTTTGGCTGCACGGGATTCCTAACAGTATTGTCAGTGATAGAGATTCTTTGTTTACTAGTGAGTTCGGGAAAAGTCTAAAGGAAAATTTAGGAAACAAGCTCAACATGAGTACCGCTTACCATCCACAGACTGATGGACAAACGAAAAGAGTTAACAAAGTCATAGAGGATTTGTTAAGAGC
The DNA here is from genome assembly GCA_030737815.1 of Allium fistulosum. Classification (NCBI taxonomy): domain Eukaryota; kingdom Viridiplantae; phylum Streptophyta; class Magnoliopsida; order Asparagales; family Amaryllidaceae; genus Allium; species Allium fistulosum. Next base: position 43,819,589 of record CM060905.1, on the reverse strand, counting down.
TTATGTGCTGGATTTCGAGGGGTCATTGGAAGACATCTTCATTTAGTTGAGTTTTCTATAACAATAGTTATCAAACTAGTATTGGGATGGCACCGTTTGAAGCTTTGTATGGAAGACAATGCAAGTCTCCTGTATGTTGGTTGGAGACTGGGGATAGATTGGTTCATGGTCCGGATTTGTTGAAAGAAGATGGAGAAAAGATTGGATTGATTCGAGCTAGGATGAAGGAAGCTTAGTCTAGGCAAAAAAGTTATGTAGACAGAAGAAGAAAGGACTTGGAATTCTTTGTTGGAGACTATGTGTTTATTAGGGTCTCATCAATGAAGGGTGTGATTAGATTTGGGAAGTCCGGAAATTTAGCTCCTAGGTTCATTGGTCCATTTCGTATTGTTGAGAGGATCGAGAAACTCGCTTATAGAATAGAGTTACTGAATAATTTTGTTGGAGTCCATGATGTTTTCCATGTTTCTCATCTTAGAAAATGTGTTAGAGACCCGGAGACTACCATAGCACCTATAGATTTTGAAGATTTAATGGTAGAACTAGATTTGACTATAGTTAGAAAGCCGATTCAGATTGTGGCTAGAGATGAGAAGAAGTTTAGGAACAAGTCAGTCAAGTTAGTAAAGGTTCAGTGGAGTGATGATGCTAGAGGCTATACTTGGGATACTGAGAGTAGAATTAGAGATGCTTATCTGATTTGTTTGATGGTATGTTTTATCCTTGATTGTTTGATTGTGTGCCTTATCTTAATTTCGAGGATCAAATTCTTTAAGGAGGGGAGTCTGTAACACCCCATATTTTTATAGCATTATTTAGTATATTTAATTAAAAAAATTAAATGAAATAGTGTAAAGATTAATAAGTTGAGATTTGATTAGCTAAGGGTAGCCGTGCCATGTTATTGTATAATCTAAAATGAAATAACTTAAGTTAATGTGTTGGGATATGAGGATGGCAATATGGGAAATAAGATAGGCTTATACCCTAAACCCTTAGGAATAGAAACTCACGTTCATTACATTTTCACTCAAACTAAAATTATACTAAGGCTGGCCACTATTATTGTTTTCAAGAGAAGATTAAAGCTAGGATTCAATAGAAGGAAGTTAATCAACTAAATTAACATCATATCTCACATCTATAATCTCAATGCTAAGGTGAATAATTACTACATCCCATTTTCTTATTATATCAGTTTTAAGATTATATCTAAAAAGGTTTTGCAAGTATGTAACAACCTGAATTCCAGAGGGTCCGGATTTTTTGCAGAAGTGCTAAAATCCAAGACCACTGAAGCCTGAGTTAGGTATCTGGTATCCTGCAAATAGGCAAAGACAAATATATCAGAGCTCTGATAAATATCTCACAGCGGAACTGACTAAAATATAATGGTAAGTAAATATTCACCAATATAATAACACGTTCTAAACAAGTGTCTCAAAGCTGGAAAGTCTCTGCCATCTACCTAACCTGTAGGATGTTTTGAGGAGGGAGTCGGAACTAAAGTTCTGCTGAATGGATAAATTATACACTTCTAAGCTTAATTCTACATATACCGTTTTATTACCATTTTCTGTTAAATTAGGTTTACTGGATTTATAATACTCTCGCCTCTATGTGTGAATCATACCCATTTACTCCCTGGTAGATTAAAACCTGATAACTAATACATATGTAACTATATGCCCAATGGCTGCATCGGTCCTAGGTACTACCCTTAGTACCTTCCGTATCCTCCTTGAAGAGGACTCCATCGTCATGCTCCTAGAGCGTACTGTAAATATAACTGTAAAGGACAGCTTCTTTAGGCCTACAATACAGATCCCGTTGTCTACCGTGAAAACGTAAAACTACGTCCGTACTAACCTATAATAGTGCTCGAACATCCATAATGTACCACCCAGTGCGTACCTTGAGGACTATACGTAATCGTTCAGTCTACTCTCTAAATCCCGCCAACTAGGTCTACCTTGTATGGAACTCAGTCGGGGATTTTCTATTTTTGTAAAGGACAGCTTCGTTAGGCCTACAATACAGATATTCAATTTGGTCTGTCTCTTTTCCCATCATGGCTATGGCCTCAAGCAGCCACACTTTAGCTAATCGAAAGACCTCTAAAGAGAAAAGTGGTTGTGCCCTACTGCAAACAATCTAAACATCCAATTAGTTGTACCCCTCATCCAATGTCTCGATGGTGAAAGAATCATTGGCATGTTTGTTTAACTCTAGTCTTTCCCGAACTCATACTTGATTAATGATGACTTGATCTCTGCATGCGACTATCCTTTTGGGTCATGCCCACTAAAAACCTACTCGCAAGTCAGAGTACAGTGTCATATGAGTATCCTACTCCATTCATCAACCTTTTGACTGCCTACAAAGGTTCGCTTTGTTAGGCCTGCAATGAAAAAGCAGTCAAGACATACTCTCTTGATGGAACACCTACAGACCTGCCTCCGGAGGTGTAGCTTCGTTAGGCCTACCCCAGAGGGCCATCCTAGAGTATCCTCACATCCCGTTGAAGTCTCGCACTTCCTTCTAGCCTAAATTAACTAAGTTGGACGTGCTCTTTCTGTGCTAAAAAATCGGTGATGAACTGCTTCGTTAGGCTTTTCATCCTTTGGGCTGCTCCAAACGCATCTTACTATATTATTAGACCCTAAGTCTAATCTTTTATTTTTCTTTTAGTTTACTTTTCTTATTCTATTGGCTACTTATTTAATCTAATCAGCATAAGTGTGTCCCAGCCTCAACTAATTATTATGAGACCATCCATTACTGACTGAAAGGAAATGCTGCCGGTACGGGCCACTTCCATTATCTTGCTTATTAACTTAATCCAAGACCTAAGTTTAATAAAATAACCCTTTTTTATTTCTTTCTCTTTAATTATAACCTATATGTTACAATTATACTTGCAATTATTACTTTTATATTCTTTTCTTTCTTTTATAACCAACATGTTATAGTTATAGTTGCAAGTGTCTCATTTCTATTCTAGTCCGTTTTCTTTTATTATGAAATTGAATTATCTTTAATTCTCTTATATTATATGACAGTCTTAGCTTGAGACTACGTCCAAATGTCACAAATTATTTATCATAGTAACTGCTATGCTTTTATTCTACTATTTGCATAGTAAATGCAGATCTAGTCCCATCTTATGTTTATTATTTCTAGTCTTGTCAAATAATTAACCTAATTATTTTTCTTCTTTAACTTCCTTTAACGTTTCACGTTATTTTCTTTTATTCTAGGAAGTAGTTCTATTCTATTTGGTTGGTTACAAAAACGGCACCAAAAATCCATTTCCATATTCTAATACTAAGTAATGCTATAAACAATAATCTGTAATTACAAGATATTTCTTTTATTGTTTCTTTAATTTTTGGGTAATGAAAAATATAGAAATGTCTCTATTTCACACTAATTCCTTATTTCTTTCTTTTATTCTTACAATTACGTTTACAGTTATCTTTGCAATATTAAACTATGGAAATGTATTCTCTTTTCTAAAACCAATTAATCTATTACTAACTTTCAAATCAAGTTATTAAATTTATTTCTCCATTTTAGAACAATTTACTGTAAATTTCTTGCTTTTAGGCTTATGCCTTTCACTTTAACTGTAAAGCCTAATATTATTCATATTTAATTGGATTCCTATCATTCTTTTCCATATAAATAATAATTAAATACAAGCTCTCTTATAAAATTTATAGTTTCCAACATAACTTATTAACAGAATTAATTGCTGAAATAAATGCTAAAATTAAATATTTAACGGGAATCTAACGATAATATATCATAAGCGTAAAAGATATATAATTTAAATCCACTCACTTGTCGTCCTTAGCTTTTCCGTCCTTAGCTTTCTGTCCATGGCCTTCCTGGTTCCCCTTCTAAGGTGTCTACTATTTTTATTAAAAAGATTTTCTTCCCACGTATATTTTCTATTTAAGGTCTAGGCTCAGGCAATGAACCCAAAGAAATATTTTCTATTTAGGGTCCAGCCTTAGGCAATGAACCCAATTGGGAGAAAATCTGATTGTGAGAAAATAGCTAGGCCTAGGGTCCTATTTATAGTGTAGCTTGGGGATCTCAGACCGTTGGATTTTTGGATTGAATCTGGAGTCACCACGTCACAGGCTCTCTGCGAATCGTTGGATCCAGAAAACGATGCTCCGGATTGCGCAAAAATCAATTTATTAAACGTTAACTTTTAACCGTTGCCCATTCATTCTAATTAATTTCCATCAATTGCAAATTTATTTCCCTTTATAACACATGTTTTTTTGAAATTCAAACGTTGCTAATTAATGTAAATTAATTGTTGATTTGATTAACATTGCCTACTAATGTTAATTACCTATAATTGCTGATGTCAATTAATTTCCTTTATGACGTGTGTCTATTTTGAAATTCAAACGCACATTATTTCTAGAATTTATATGCACATATATTTATAAACAAATATATTCACGCACATTTATATGTATAATTATTTTTCGATACGGAACTTCGAACGTCAATAATTTTTTCATGCGAAGTCCGTTTGAGGCATATTATATATGTAAATTAATCGAAAAATCACCACGAACACAATGGTATAAGTTTCGAGGCCATATTCTGACAATTCCAAAAACGCTCATTTTCACTTTTATAATTATCTGATTATTTAATTATCTAAAAATGCGAGGTATTACATTCTCCCACCCTTCAGGAAATTTCATCCCTAAAATTCGACAAGGGTAAAACAATGTAATTCCTCGCATCAATCACATCAATTTTGTGTACATCCAATTTTTCCTACACTCCCACTGAATAGGGGTGTAGTTCAATGAATTTTACATCCAAATCCTACGACACAACTTTTAATATTCGAATTTCAGAAAAATCTAATTTTCCGAACTCGATTTCTTATGTCAGAAAGAAGGTAGAAAACGGAAAACCTCTCGTTTACCGTTTTACTTTAGTGCACCTCTTTCTTTGCACTTGGAACTTATGCCGCTATTCTATAAAAATCTCTATTTTCTTTCCCAAGCACGATTTACATAAGAAAACCTTTTCTTTTCAAATTTTTCCCAAGCTTAATTTATGGGGAAAATGTATTTTTCTTTTGCAATTGTTATTTATTTCTATTGACGTTTCGGTCGCTTTCTTTAAATCTTGTTTTTTTCTTTTAGTTACTATTATCTGCTTTACTATTCCTTTAATATAGCAACTAAACATAGCTATCATCTAGGGCTAGGAGGCCTAGGACCATGTCCACTTTGACATAGAAAGGTCCCACACTAGGAATCTAAGTAACTTATAAGCTCCTCCTGCTATCTATCACATTTTACTAACTTATGCTGTATTTCTCATGATGAATAAAATCTAGTCATCTCTTCCATTCCATACTCAATAAGGAATAACTAAGTGTCATTTCCTGCAATGGATAAGGATTTCAATCTATGAACTCTCTATCTAAAAAGGCAACTAAGCTTGGGGAAATTTTCTCTTTACCTTTCATTTTTCCCCAACTAAGGTCTACTTATCTCAACCATGTGTGTCTTACTATCTTGCTAATATCACTTCACTATTCTTCTGTAGTCTACACACATGAAGCAACATTCCTAGGTTCTCACTAGTGTCTTATACATTTTATGGGAACTTTTATTATTACTACTAAAAGTACTCTCTACTATCTCCCACATAGCCTTACACTTTTCCCGTCACACCTAGGAAATGATTCCTATCTACTCCATATTTAAAAGTTTGGTTTGGTATTTATCGTTTCATTTCAGAAATTAAAGCTTCTAAATTTTTGAAACATCAAGTCCCAAAATTCTTGCCTTTAAAAGTGTTACTTTGAATTTTCTATTAAATTCAAAGGTACTTGGTTACTTAACATTTTATCTATCTAGACTTGCATCTTTACAGCACTTTGAATTTAAATTATTCACCGAACCTAGAGGGGAAATGTAACAACCCTGATTTTGAAGATTACCTGTTAATATTAAATTATAACGGTAGTTATAAATTAATATTGTAAATTAAATAAAATTGAAAGTTTTATATTGTTTAATTGGAATAAACAATGAATTTTGGAAACAAAATGTGAAAATAAAGTTTTGGTAACTTTATTATGTTTATTTGTGAGAATAATAAATGAAGTGTGATTTTATTTTGAGTAAATGCAATAATTATTGTAATTATTGCTAATTACTTCTTTTAATAATTTTTAAAGGAAGTATTTGATTTTTAAAAGGTGTTTATTTAAATAAAAAGATGGAATTTGGTATAAAAATGTATTTTGATTATAAATTTGAGTTTGAAATGGTTGATTAGATTTTTCTATCCAAGAAATAATTTTTGTAGAATTTTTAAAGTTAAAAATGAGGATTTATGCATTTAATTGTGTAAATTGTGTATTTATGTAAAATAAGGGTTTTTAATAATAAAAATGTTTTAAAAACTAAAATTACTTTTTATATGATATGAAATATTTTATTTCATATGTAAGTATGTTTGCATAAATTGGTTGTATTAAAACTTGAAGAAAAATACATTGTTTTCATTATTGTGTTTATGTGCATATTTGTTCAAGTGGTGAATTAAAATTTACTTAGCCTAATTTACTTTCTCTATTGGGTCCAAAGCCCATTAGCAAATTAGCAACCAGGAAGGAGAAAAAAGAGGAATGAATTACCTGTTCGTAAATAACTTTTAGTTCCTCTTCTTCTTCATTAGCCTGGAAATAGAAGAGGAGAGCAAAATTCCACCATTTGTTAAATCTAAAGCCTTAAATCTCCAAATCTTCAAATCAAAATGGTGCTTTTATCAATTAGAGAGTATTGCAACAGGTCTTTGAAGCAAATTGAAGCTCCATGCCATCATCTTTTCATGTTAATTTGAGTTTTGCTCTTCAAAATCATAAGGTGAGTTGAAAACTCACATTTTCTAGCATAGATTGAGATTTCAAGGTTTGAAATCTCAATTTTATTTTTGTTGCATGTTCATTTGTGAATCATTGTCAGTAAATTAGACATATCTTTTTCGTTTTAGATCGGAATTTGATTTTGTTTGAAGTTCTGGAAAGCTTGAAGAACGTGTGATAACTTTCATTTTAAATACATTCGAAAATTTTGAGCATAGAGGGTCGAAAAACTCAATACAAACCCACTGCCCTGTCATTGTAAAACTAAGATTTTCTGTGCTTAATATTGTTAGTAATTTGAGCATATCTTTCTCATCTGATATCCAAATTTAACGATTCTTAATGTCTCGGAAAGCTTAGCTTGTCTTATATAACTTTTATGTTTTGGGTTTTGTTAAATTTTGAGGTTTAAGTGGTCGAAAATTCCTTCTAGTGACGCTGTCTCGAGACTAAAATGACAGCAGAGATGAACTTCAAATCTGAAAATTGATTTAGTCGTAACTTTTTCATTCTTGAACGGAATTCGATAATTTTTAATGTTCTGGAAAGCTTACTTTATATGTGACAACTTTCATGTTGAACATATTTACTAATTTTGAGCACAGTTTGATTGAAATTCTGTCATAAACTCCCAGCTTTGTCACTTTGATAATTACACTATCTAAACTAAATACAGTTAGTAAATTAGGCGCATCTTTCGTGTTTCAAGTCGGATTTAGATAACTCTAGATGTTTTGGAAATCTTAGACTATTTTCTAAAATTTTATTGTTTTGAGCTTTGCAAAATTTTGAGGTTAAGATAGTCGAAACATTATTTCTTTGCTGCTGCCCTGTGAATAAACAACAACGACAGTGAATTTAAAATCTTAGAATTATATTGACCATATCTTACACGTTTCTAATCCAAATTCAATAATTTTAGATTTTTCGGAAAGCTTATTTCATTGGCTAAAATTTTTGTTTGTTGAGTTTTCTGCAATTTTGAGGATAGCTATGTCAAAATTGAACTTTTCTACTGCTAACCCGAGAGCAAAATCAAATCTGCTCTGTTGTTGAGGCAGAAACGAAATCTTCCATAACTTTTTCGTTTCTAAGCGGAATTTGATAATTTTGGATGTTTCGGAAAGCTTATTTCAGTGGCTAAAACTTTCATTTCTTGTGTTTCCTGTGATTTTGATGTTTACTATGCTAAAATTACAAATGTCCCTCGCTGTCCTGTTGTTGTAGTATACTCAGTGTTTTGTGCAAACCTGAGCTAGTATTTTGTGCATAACTTTTGCGTTTCTTATTCAAATCCTATAATTTTTAAAGTTTTGGAAACTGCAGAAAGAATGTGACAACTTTCATTTGTATCACTTTCTGAAATTCTATGACTAAAGGGTCGAAATAGCTGATGCAAGATCGCTGTCCTGAGCACTTGCATGTAGTCTTGTGTGTTGTATTTGCTTTGGTTGATGAGTTTTCTGATGATTTGTTTTTTTTCACTTGATTTGCGAATAGTTTGAGCTTAGTATTTTATACCATGTGCTGATGATATGAGGCAAGGTATATGACTTTTGTGAACATCTGAGTTTCTATTTTAATGTGGATTTGACTAACGGTTAGTAAACTGTTTAGTGCGAACGTGTGGTATGGGACACAGGTTAACACTTTACAGATTCCTCTCCGAAAGTTAGCGACACATTCTTGAATTACTAGTGCTATGACCTTCGGGTCATCTGAGAATCTGAGAATCTGAGAAATCCAAAAAAAGTGACCTCGGTCGCCTTTGAGATCTCTGTTGGGTACCTAACTATATTACTAGCACTAGTCTGAGAACTTTAGCACGTGCAACATGCTTTAGCATGTAATTATTGGCCAATCTGAGATTTATTCTATGAGTTAAGAGAATTTTGATTTCACCATATTTTGATGTGTTTACTTAGCCTTATAGAGATGAATAAGGCGAAATATGAGTTCTTGAGGATTTTGGTGATTTCAATTTTATGGTTTTATACTTGGGTTTCATTTACCACTTTGAGAAGTTTATTTATTCATGAATCATATTTGGATGTTTTCTTTATATGCATGAATCCCCTAGTATTAACCCAAGTAAGCGTAGAATTATAACTTCTTAGAGATAGACAATCCTTGATATCAACCTTAGTCATTCTTATCAATTATTGATCCCTTGATGTATGTTTCCCTTATACCTTATCGTATTTCCTTTCTAACGATAAGATTCAGTTGCCTGACCCGTGTTTATCACTCGGGTCAGACCGAGTTATTTCAGGTTAGCTATCAGTTTCAGGACTTAGCTTTGATGCATCTGCTTGGATATCAGCCTAGCATTTTTGTGTAGTTTATATTTCTTTCCGTTTGACTCTGATGTGTATTTTGATTCGATGTATATAGTGTGGTCTTTGAACCACTTTTGTATATCGTTTTGTATTGTACTGGGATGTATCGGTGTATATGTATTTATATATATGATGATTAATGTTCTGTGATGTGATATGCACACTGTTATTGTACGTTGTTCTGATAGATCCATTAGCCACCTATAGTTTTGTATTAAGCATTTATTGGATATGTCGATCCACTTAAATAGAAAAAAAAATATAGAGCATTTATCGACGTATGCAGTAGATGTTTAAGACAAGATTATAGATGGTCGCTCCTAACCAGCCCTATTCTCCGCATTAATAGACAGAATTACCCAGTAATTCTCTTTGTTAATGTGGGTCTCGGGGTGGGGCGTCACAGGAAAACTTACAAATTCTAAGTTCAAAACTTATTCCTCTTTTCCTTTTAAAGACCTTTACAGCTTTCCATAAGAAAAATTTTGGATTTTTGAATTTAACTGTTTACTAAGATTTTCTCTTTCAAAGACTAATTTACTTTTTCACCAAACAATATTAAAACATGCCTTGCTTGTCTTTAAAACATTTTTCTTTTCTTGACCTCCAAAAATGTCCTCACATGTTTCAAAACATCTTCTTTTCATAGATTTTTAAATTGACGAAAACTGGAGTAGATAAAAATGATTATTTTATCAAAAATCCCTTAACTTTCCTACTCTTCCAATTACCTAACCTTGAAGGAGTTTCTAACTTACTACAAATGGGGACTTTCTACAAAGGTAAGCAACCAATGCGCATAATCAATGGAATAATATGAAATTTCCAATTCTTAGCTTTCCTACTAAGGCTCTCTAACATTGTCTCTAATTATTACACTTCTCATTACACCTAATAGTTTTATACCTTAATGTAATGGAACTACTTTCTCTTTTGAGAAACCTTTAAAGCCAAAACCTTCTATGAATCCTTTAAAAGAGGATTTCATGTTTATGTGAAATTAAAAGGAACTAATTTTATATTTTATAGAAATAGGTTATACAAAATATGGTGCTTTCAATGCCTTGTACATCTCTTTCACGTATTCCTTATAACTTGCACAAAACATCTTTATTTCTGGTTTGGTTTCATAGAAAATTATATGATTATTCATTCCATTCCAATAGATTAAAGTATGTTTAATCTATATCCACTTACAATAGATATTTCCTACGAAATTTATTAAGTTAACTTAAATTTTATCAAAAGAACTCGTTGTCAAAACTGTTTTAATATTTTCATAACTAGAAAACATTTCCATATACTTATTTAAATAATAAGTGTACTTACAAACCACGTTATTTCTATATTTTGAATTATCTTCAAAACACATTTTTATTTGGGTCAAAATAGATGTTGCGTAAAACACAGTTACTACAACCCAAAAATACTAGTTGATGGATTCAATAAAAATAAATATTAATAAATCCCATATGCTATGTAAAAACATTTCCTTTGGGAGTCACCTACTTTAACAATAGTGTCATAATCTATTCTTCCTTTATTTTTCCCAACAACATCTATTACAACAATAAATGTTGTAACATACGTTTTCGATACTTAACATATTCTAGGTTTTTATATTTAAAATCTTTGTTTACCTACAAAGAAACTAGCGAGCTATACATGCTCTATAATTGTTTAAAAAGAATTTCACTTTTAACAAAATTTATATCATATAAACCAATTAAATTTAATACCACTTTTTTTCTTTCAAAAACCCAATATTTACTTCAAACATATTAACAATTATATTTCTCAACTTTTCAATTCCAAAATTTTCATTTTATTGTGCTAGACATAAAGTGGATTTTCTTCTTACTATCCTAGGAATACTCCTCCCTACTATCCCTAAGGAACTTTCCCATTTCTTATAACACATGGATATTAATCTTCTCTCACAACATAGTTTATTTTACACTATAAATCGGTAATAACTTAGGGCTCAACACCCTTGGGTCATCCCAAACCCAACTAGCAAACTATGCACAATTGTACTTCTAAAAACTTCCCATATGTTAAAGTCTATATTTGGGGACTATTCGGACTTTTAGTACTTAATATATTTATATTTTATTCAAAAATACAAATATGTTCGCTCACTATTTACCTAGGAACCCTAAACCAGGCTCTAATACCAAATGTAACAACCCGAACTCTAGTGGGTCTGGATTTTTCGCAAAAGTGCTAATATCCAAGCTCACTGAAGCCCGAGTTGGGTATTTGGTATCCTGCAAATAGGCAAAGGCATATATATATCAGAGCTCAGATAAATATCTCACAGCGGAACTAACTAAAAAATAATAATAAGTAAATATTCACTAATATAACAACTCTTTCTAAACAAGTGTCTTAAAGTTGGAAAGTCTCTGCCATCTACCTAACCTGTAGGATGTTATGAGGAGAGGGTAAAAACTAAAGTTCCGGTGAATAGACAAATTATACACTTCTAAACTTAATTCTACATATACCGTTTTATTACCATTGTCTGTTATATTAGGTTTACTGGGTTTATTATACTCTCGCCTCAATGTGTGAATTGTACCCATCTACTCACTGGTAGATTAAAACCTGATAACTAAATCATATGTAGCTATGCTTAATGACCACACCGGTCCTAGGTACTACACTTAGTACCTTCCGTATCCTCCTCGAAGAGGACTCCGTAATCATGCTCCTAGAGTGTACTATAACCACATCTGTAAAGGACAGTTTCGTGAGGCCTATAATATGGATGTTCCATTGTCTACTAGGAAAACGTAAAACTGCGTCCACACTAACCTATATTAGTGCTCGGACATCCACAATGTACTACACAGTCCGTACCTTGAGGACTATACGTAATCGTTCCGTCTACTCTCTGAATCTCACTAAAAAAGTCTACCTTGTAAGGAACTCAGTCAGGGATTTTCTATATCTATAAAGGACATCTTCGTTAGGTCTATAATACAAATATTCTATTTGGTCCGTCTCTTTTCTCATCATGGCTATTTCCCCAAGCAGCAACCCCTCAACTAATCAAAAGACCTCTAAAGAGCTAAGTGGCTGTGCCCTACTGCAAACAATCTAAACATCCAATTAGTTGTGCCCCTCATCTAATGTCTCGTTAGTGAAAGAATCATTGGCATGTTGGTTTAACTCTACTCATTTCCGAACTCGCTCTTGATTGATGATGGCTTGATTTCTGCATGCGACTATCCTTTTAGGTCCTGCCCACTAAAAATTACTCGCAAGTTAGAGTACGGTGTCATAAGAATATCCTAATCCATTCATAAACCTTTTGACTGCCTACAAAGGTCAGTTTGGCTAGGCCTGCAATGCAAAAGCAGTCAAGGCATACTCTCTTGATGGAACACCTACAGACCTTCCTCCGGGGGTGCAGCTTCGTTAGGCCTACCTAGAGGGCATCCTAGAGTACCCTCACGTCCCATTGAAGTCTCGTACTTCCTTCTAGCCCAAATTAACTAAGTTTGGACGTGCTCCTTCTGTGCTAAAAAATCTATGATGAACTGCTTCGTTAGGCTCTTCATCCTTTGGGCTGCTCCAAACGCATCTTACTATTATATTAGAACCAAAGTCTAATCTTTTATTTTGTGTTTAGTTTACTTTTCTTATTCTGTTGGATACTTATTTACCCTAATCAGCATAAGTGTGTCCTAGCCTTACCTAACTATTGTGAGACCATAAGTTCCAAACTGAAAGGGGATGCTGCCGGTATGGGCCACTTCTATTATTTTGCTTATTAACTTAATCCAAGATATAAGTTTAATAAAATAATCCTCTACTATTTCTTTCTCCTTAATTATAACTTATATGTTACAATTATACTTGCAATTGTTACTTTTATATTCTTTTCTTTCTTTTATTACCTACATGTCATAATTATAATTGCAAGTGTCTCATTTCTATTCTAGTCTGTTTTCTTTTATTATGATATTGAATTTTCTTTAATTCTCTTATATTATATGATATTCTTAGCTTGGGACTACGTCTAACTATCACAAATTATTTATCATAATAACTGCTATGCTTTTATTCTACTATCTGTGCAGTAAATGCATATGTAGTCACATCTTCTGTTTATTATTTCTAGTCTTGTCAAATAATTAACATGATTATTTCTCTTCTTTAACTTCCTTTAACGTTTCACGTTATTTTCATTTAATCTAGGAAGTAGTTCTATTCCATTTGATTGGTTACAAAACTCTGCCAAAAATCCATTTCCATATTCTTAAACTAAGTAATGCTATAAACAATAATATGTAACTCCAAGATATTTCTTTTATTGTTTCTTTAATTTTTGGGTAATGCAAAATACAAAAATGTCTCTATTTTACACTAATTCCTTATTTCTTTCTTTTATTCTTGCAATTACGTTTAGCATTATCTTTGCAATATTAAACTATGCAAATTTATTCTATTTTCTAAACTAACCAATTAATCTATTACTAACTTCCAAATCAAGTTATTAAAATTATTTATCCCATTTTAGCTTAATTTACTGTAAATTTCTTAATTTTAGGCTTATGCCTTTCACAATAACTGTTAAGCCTAATATTATTCATATTTCGTTGGATTCCTCTCTTTCTTTTCCATATAAATAATAAATAAATACAAACTCTCTTATAAAATTTACAATTTCCAACAAAAATAATTAACAGAATTAATTACTGAAATAAATGCTGAAATTAAATATTTAACAAGAATCTAACGATAATATATCAGAAATGTAAAAGATATATAATTTAAATCCGCTTACCTGTTGTCCTTAGCTTTGCTTGTCCTTGGCATTTGCTCCATGGCCTTCCTGAATCCCCTTCTAAGGTGTCTAATATTTTTATTAAAAAGATCTTCTCCCTCGAAATATTTTCTATTTAGGGTCCAGCCTTAGGCAATGAACCCGAAGAAATATTTTCTATTTAGGGTCCAGCCTCAGGCAATGAACCCAACTGAGAGAAAATATGATTGTGAGAAAATAGCTAGGCCTAGGGTCCTATTTATAGTATAGCTTGAGGATCTCAGACCGTTGGATTTTTGGATTAAATCTAGAGTCACCACGTCACAGGCTCGCTGCGAATCAATGGATCCAGAAAACGACGCTCCAGAAAAATCATTTATTAAACGTTAACTTTAACTGTTTCATATTCATTCTAATTAATTTCCATCAATTGCAAATTTAATTCCCTTTATAACACATGTTTATTTTGATATTCAAACGTTGCTAATTAATGTAAATTAAAGTAAATTAATTGCTGATTTGGTTAACATTGCCTACTAATGTTAATTAATTACCACTAATTGCTGATGTCAATTAATTTCTTTTACGGTGCACGTCTATTTTGAAATTCAAACACGCGTTATTTATGGAATATATAGGTGCATATATTTATAAACAAATAAATTCATGCACATTTATACGTATAATTATTTTTCGATACAGAATTTCGAACGTCAATTACTTTTCATGCGAAGTCCGTTCGAGGCATATTATATATGTAAATTAATCAGAAAATCGCCATGAACATAATGGTATAAGTTTCGAGGCCATATTATGATAATTCCAAAAACGCTAATTTTCACTATTTGTAATTATTTGATTATTTAATTATCTAAAAATGCGGGGTGTTACAAAGTATATGCCATGTTTTGATGAGTAAAGTTATCTATATGTTTGTTGATAGATTGCATATGTTCATATTAGTTTTATGAAATGTTTGATATGAAAATCCTATTAAATATCATCGAAATGCCTTGAAAATTTAAATATAGGTCAGAAATGATATTTTAGAGAAGGGTTTCAATTTTCATAATTTTTCGAATTTATGTGGATTTTATATTTATTTTCTAGTTAAGAAAATGATTTAAAGATTTATAAATTATTTATGCCTAAAATAATAATTATTTGGGTTTGATATTTTTATATGCAAGGCAACATATTAAAATAAATTTTCTAGGATTTTTCCAGATTTTTCCTAAGCGATTCGATGAATATATAATATTATTTAAGGTATGGGACTTAAATTTTTATATATTTAATTAAGGAGAAGGAGCATTTTATAAAATAAAATTATTATTTAATTCAGAATTTAGTGGCAGCACTTTTATGAAAAGTATTTACTAACCAATGAGAATTTTTACTTGTTTTAAAATTAGCCGCTTCTCCATGCATTCGAAAGGAAGCTTTCGACTTAGGTGAACTACCCCTGTTTTTAATTGAAGTATAACCAAGCTTTTGAAGTAGAGCTTTCGACTTAGTCAAAAGGTTTCTTGCAATGGTTTCGAAAGGTTTTTTACTAAATGGTTTTGGAAGGTTTGTTTACTGAATGGTTTCTCTTCCAATGGTTTCGAACGGTTTTTTACTGAATGGTTTCAAAAGGTTTGTTTATGGAATGGTTTCAAAAGGTTTGTTTATGGAATGGTTTCGAAAGGTTGTTTATTGAATGGTTTTGAAAGGTTGTTTACTGAATGGTTTTGAAAGGTTTGTTGATTGAATTGATTTCGAAAGGTTAGTTTATTGAATGGTTACGAAAGGTTAAATCTAGTGATTTTGAATGGTTCAAGTAAATGATTTCGAAAGGTTTGAGATGGAAGGTTTTCCAAAGTTTTTCTAAGGCAATGTTTAAAGTGATTTTAAAAAGGATGTCCAAAGTTTTATTGGTTTTGAAAGGTATAGTTTCAAAAGGTTTGATCTTTGGTTTTCAAAGAGATGATTTCAAATGGTTAGTAGGAGATTCTTTCAAGTGTTTAAATGTTTTCATCAATTAAGATTTGAGTAAAGAAGATATATATATATATATATATATATATATAACATGGTGATAAGATTTTAGTAAAGCATAAAGATTATATACTTTTCCTTGTTTAAGTTTGATTTAAAGGTTTTGAATCATTTTGAAAATGTTTTCAAGGAAAATTATGGGAGGGGATCCATGTAAAAATGACTCGGATATTAGAATACCAGATTGGACTATTATGGGGTCGCTCCCTATACATTAGCTAATAGCCCCAGCTAATTGTTCTCCAAAATTCCAATTTGTAGTGCTTTGTCACAGGCTGACTAAAATTATGATTGCACACCGAAAGGAATATATGTTTGTACACAGATAGGTTATTGGTGAGCCCGAAAAACCATCAGGATCAGGAAGACTTGGGAGATGATTAAGATAGGGACAGACCATCCGAAAGAGAAGTATTTAACAAATAGTTAGGGATAGACCATCCAGAAGTGAAGTAATTAACATATAGTTAAGGATAGATAGTAGAACAAAGAATAGCTAATATGAGTTAGGTTAATTTTGATTATATTGTTTGGTAGGCACAGTTAGCCAAAGGTTAAAAGTTATCCAAACAAAACTTGTGTATTTGAATAGATAGTTCATTAATACATGATATTTATGTATGTTTACATAATGATGCTTTGCAGTGTTTAATCGATTTTGATCGTAGGAAAAAGATATTTCTTAAGATATATTTTAAAAGGATGTTAGTAAGGTGAAACCCGTTCCGCTAAGCTGCGTGGTCTCACTTAACATACTAGACCGGGATGCACAAT
The DNA here is from genome assembly GCA_030737815.1 of Allium fistulosum. Lineage (NCBI taxonomy): Eukaryota > Viridiplantae > Streptophyta > Magnoliopsida > Asparagales > Amaryllidaceae > Allium > Allium fistulosum. The sequence goes on along the minus strand of CM060905.1, from coordinate 43,802,734 downwards.
GCTATTCATACCAGGCTTTATGTCTGACTTGAAGTTTATGTTTTCCCTTTAAACTCTGAGGTGCTCTAAATTAATTTGAGTAGACTGATGAGTTAAGGTCATTTTCAGGTATTAGAATATTGACGAATAAGCTATCGGAGGCATGCAGGAGGCAAACAGATAGCTACTTAGGACTTGTAGTTTTTGTTTATGTTTGGTTTTATTTCCGCTGTGATTGTATTAGGTCTATTATGACCATAAGACTCTGATCATCCAAAGGGGTATCTTCATATGCCGCTCTTGGCATATTTTGTAATAATTATATTTTATTTGTGCCTAGGAACAATTTGGGATTATGCGTTATGAAGAAACAATTGGCTTTGAAATGTAATGATGTAAATGTGATTTTGAAATCTGTATTTTGTTTCATATTCAAATGCTTCTGATATTATGGGTACCATTAACATAGTCGTATTTAGTTGTCGGAAGCTAATACTATGGATGACTGCAACATTTGTAGCGCTTAGTTTTGGGCCTCTAGATAGGGGATGTGACAGAAGGCGGTTTGTTACGCTTTGTATTAGAGCTTAGGTTGAGCTAACACCTAGGCTTTGGGTTGGAGTCAACGTCGAGAGAGCGTATATGTAATTTTTATTCACATATGCATATATATTCTTGAAAATTAAATATCAGCTTAATAGGGTTGATTAGTGCCATATTTTTGGATTATCTCGTCTATGTATTCTAAGTGTTGTGTTACTATGTCTAGGTAGTAAGAAATTAACAACAGAGGCAAACGAGGTAGGGGAGCAAGTAGCACTACGACTACATATGGTCGAACTCCAAATCTTAGAAGAGTTGGGATTGTCGAAGAAGTAGCACCAGTGCAGCCGAGGATGAACTTTGCAACCTTGTGAAAAGGCAACACTAATCTGGGAGGAAAATCGTTTAAAGGAATAGAGCCTATTATGGAAGTGTAAGCCTAGTTGCGACCTTGCATGAAGATTTTTAAGGGCCATGACTTATCAGATGAATAGAAAAGGTTCTTAGCAGTATGGCAACTACAAGAAGGGGCAACAGCTTGATTGGAATCCCTTACAATGAATGTTTCAGAAGAGGAGATCACGTGGGCCCGATTTAAAGAACTTTTTGAGGACCAGTTCAAGCCAACAATAGGGAAGACGAGGATGTATAGAATATTTATGGACCTAAAGCAGAGGGATTTATCTATAGCAGAATATGAGACCAAGTTTAACGAGCTATCTTGTTTTGGTCTGGAATTTATCAACACCCCGTTGAAGAAGAACGAGATGTTTATCTTGGGCACGAGAGAGGAATATCATGAATGAATGACTGCTCATGTTAAGAGTACTTTTGTACATGTGGTTGATGTGGCTCTAAGGTACGAGGCCTTGGAGAAGAAGAAGCTTACGCCAATAGCACCTAGCGGAAATGCAAGTGGGAATAATTCCAACAAAAGGAAGTTCAACACCAATTAGAAGAATCAAGGAAACGGAAGCCGAGCAGAGAGACTCAAGGGAATCGTTTCAAGGATTTTATTTGCCATAAGTGCCAGTAGATGGGCTACATCACGAAGTTTTGTAGGATTCTAAAGTTCAATCGCAGCATCGACAAAGACAAAATGGACCTATCTCTCCAATGGTCCAGAAGACTCACTGTTTCACCTTTCATCAGCCTTGGCATATGGTAAAAGACTGTGCACTCATGAAGAAAGTGCAGTAATCCAAGGTGTATGCTATAAAGGATGAGCCATCGACTTCAGCAGACGTGAAAGTGAAAGGCATCCCTGAAGGTACCATACTTATTAATGGCATTTATGTTCGAGCATTGTTTCATACCGGTGCCTCTCATAGCTTTATTTTCTTAGAATCGGTAGATAAGTTTCACCTCATTCCTAGTATTGTATAAAACCCTATGTGCGTATCTAACCCCAAAGGTGGGGTAACCTACTTGAATATGATATGTAAGAATATGCCAATTTCCTACCTTTCCCATAACTTTTCTTGCGACCCGTATGTATTAGACTTTAAAGGATTTGACATTATTTTGGGTATGGATTTGTTATACAAGTATGAGGCAGTCTTAAAATGTGATAAGAGAACTATTTCTTTAGTAACCAATGTAGGGACAATAGCTAAGTGTCATGTAAGAAACCCATTATCCATATGTGTAGTTTCCTTTATGCCCCTGAACCAGCTCAAGAAAATTTAGCGTCTTATGAGATTATTAGGAATTTTTCCGATGTGTTTGAAGAAGTTAAAGCTTACCCCCTCATCGAGAAATAGAATTCTGAATTGATTAGTTCCTGGTGCAAGGCCTGTGATTCAACCCAAGCGAAGAATGGCCCCGAGGGAGAGAGAGGAGTTAGTAAATCAAAGCCAGGATTTATTGGAAAGAGAATTGATTAGACCAAGTCATTCGATTTGCGATTCCATAGTTTTTTTGTGGCTAAATCTGATGGATCTTTATGACTATGTGTGGATTATAGGGAATTGAATAAGCTGACCGTTATGAATAAGGACCCCTTACCTCGCATCGACGACCTCTATGATCAACTCCATAGGGCTATGGTATTTTCTCAAATGGATCTAGCTACTTGACTCCATCTGTTGAGGGTCGCTGTAGATAGTATACCCTTAACTGCATTTATGGGCCCAGACTTTTTCTTTGAGAGGTTGGTTATGCCTTTCGGGCTAACTAATTAATGCACCTGCATACTTTGTATACCTAATGAATCATGTTTTCAAAGATGTTATTAATAAGTTTGTGTGAGTTTTCATCGATGACCTTCTCATCTACTTTAAGTCAGAAGTGGAGCATAGACACTATTTGGAAGTGGTGTTAGAAACTTTACGGAGGCATGTTTTGAAGGAAAAATTCTCAAAGTGACATTTTTGGCAGTCAGAGGTAAAATTCTTAGGCAATATTGTGTCAGGGGAAGGTATTTCCGTAGACCCAATGAAGGTGAAAGCTATGCAAGAGTGAAAGCAACCGCGGACTCCTACCAAATTTCATAGTTTCTTAGGCTTGGTAGGGTAGTATAGAATGTTCATACGGGATTATTCCAAGATTTCTTCTCATTTGACTAAACTAACTAAGAAGGGTGAGAAGTTCGCATGGACTTCGAAGTGTGAAGAAGCATTTTTGGAATTGAAAAGGAGACTTACCAATGCACCGGTGTTGGTTGTTTCGGATATGAATAGTCGATTCACTTTTTATACTAATGTATGTGGTTTGGGATTAGGTGCAATCCTGATGCATAATGGAAGGGTGATTGCGTATGCAAGTAGGCAGTTGAAGCCTCACGAGAAGAATTATGCTGCGCATGACTTGGAGTTATTTGCTGTTGTCTTTGCATTGAAAATGTGGAGGCATTACTTGTTAGGTTAAAAGTTTGATCTATTCACTAATTATAAGCCCCTGAAGCACCTCGTCACTCAAAAGAATCTAAACCTCGGGCAACAAATGTGGTTAGAGTTATTGGCGTCCTATGACTTGGATATCCTCTATGCGCCAGGAAAGGCTAATGTGGCGGTGGATGCTTTAAGCAGGAATGCAGTCTTGACTCTTTTGGAGGATGCACCGACTCTTCTAGACAGGATAGCTAGAAAGCAAAGAATGGACAGGAGCTTTGGGGCAATCATCAAGAGGATTAAGGAAGAGCAGTGTTATAGTTTCAATATTGATATCCAAGGAGTCCCGAGGATGAATGGACGGATACGTGTACCAAATGTCGATGGTCTTCGGCAAGAAGTGTTATGGGAATGTCATCGATCCAAATTGAGTATCCATCTAGGTGTTTCTAAGATGCATAAGGATACGAAGAAGATATTCTGGTAGAAAGGGATGAAGAGGGATATGTCAATATTTGTTAGCAGATGTTCAACTTGTCACCAAGTGAAAGGGTATCACCAAAGGACAGCTGGATTACTTCAAACTTTGGAAATTCCAAAATGGAAGTGGGAGATGATATCAATGGATTTTATTGATGGTTTACCTAGAACCAGGAGGGGAAATGAAGGATTATGCATCATTGTGGACCGGTTAACTAAGAGTGCCAGATTTATTCCGGTTAAGCCAACTAGAACTGCAGCTTCATTGGCAGAGATTTTTATATGGGAGAAAGTTCGTCTAAATGGAGTTCCAGCAAGTATACTAATTGATCGAGATCTTACCTTTACCAGCAAATTTTTGGAAGCATTGCAAGAAGCCTTGGGAACCAAGCTAAGCTTAAGCACAGCTTAAGAACCCCAAATGGATGGACAAACGGAGCTAGTAAATCAGATTTTAGAAGATCTTCTGAGAGCATGTATTCCAGATTTTGGTGGATCATGGGAGGATCATCTGCACTTAGTGGAATTCTCCTATAACAATAGTTATCAAGCAAGCATATGTAACGCCCCACCTCTATGCTCATAATAACAAAGAGTATTAAAAGGAATACTGTCTATTATTACGAAGAATAAGGCTGGATAGGAGCGACCATCCGTAATTTGCCTTACACTAATATTGGTTATCTCGATAGGAGTGGTATATACTTTTTATTTTTCATCTATTAATTATTTACTCCCATCGACCTATCCAATTATCAGTATAAAACAAACTACGATAGTTCATAATAGTTTAGGACATTAGATATAACAATAACACAGATAAAAACAAAAGTCTCAGATATATATAACTGATGTCAGTTAATACATAGTTGACACTATACATATGATACAACTACAACTGTCGACTCTAGAAGTTATATATACAAGTACATTATCGACTAATATACATGAATACATATCATTCTATACAATGACACGACTACTACAAAATGACTGACAACTTCAGAAGATGTGAAAAGTCTTCAATCTCGAACAGCAACTCAAAGAAAGAAATCTACCACCTGAAATACTCGGGTCTGACCCGAGTATTACATTCAAAAGAAAATAATACCCAGGTCAGTCTAATTCAAACCAGTTTATTAGTGCATATAGGCAGTAATAACTTAAATAGACGACAGTCACAATAATCCCCGTCTATCCGATTCTTTAAACAAAGAAACCGGATAACGGTCCTGTAACACTTAATAGTGTTTAACAAAAATCAGCAGATTTAAACCATCAACAGAGATAAATAAACAATTTATCAATTCGACTAAATCAATTTAAAGCTGTCAAATCTGATAGGGCTGCAGTACACGCACGCGTGCACTGCCTCGCCACTATCTCAAGAGATACTCAAAAGCTCAGTGAAAGGCACACATGATCACAAGGTCAAACCCATGTGTTTCAGCTGGATTCAACTCATGTGAATTCCAAAACAAATCCAAACAGGGGAAAACTGCAAACCCAGGCAACTGCATATGTTACTGTCAGGCCAAATCGAAACAAAGTATTCAAACCCGAGTGGTTAAGGAAACCCAGAGCCAACAGCAATACAAAGAAATCAAAGACCAAGTCGCAACCGTGATGATCCATCATAGTGCAACAAAATAAATGCATCAGTGCACATGAGAATTTGACTCGGTGCAATACAAAATAACAAGGGTACAATTGCAACAATAAAACTGTGCATGTACACAGATTAGAACTGTGCGTGTATACAGACAAATGTCCAGACTCAACAAACCAAGGAGCATGTGCAAGGGTCTGGACAACATGGCATGTTGGAGACAAATGTAATTGCAGACTAGAGTATACCAAGAAGAATTGCAAATTCAGTTACAACAGTAACCAAATGAACAAACCCAACAGCAATGAATGCTACAAGACAAAGATCAAAACAAAACAAAGATATCAAGTGAGACCAGACTCAAGTGAACCCAACAATAAATCGAAGTCAGCGAGAACCCTGACTCGATTCTCAGAACCAAATGCAACCAAATAGTGCAGACTATATTCAAATACGACAAATGAAATTGTAACTCAAACCAATTGAGCTAAATGAAACCAAAACAGCCGGAATGGCGATATACAGTGTGCAACTGTGATATTGGATAGTGCAAGTAATGCCACAGACTCGAGTGGATCTGTGAGACAAATGTACACCAGAAAAACAACATGAAACTGGACAGTGAAACCAGAGATTGCTCCAGTCAAATGAATATAAACTAAAATGTCCAGATTAAATACAAGGGCTAGTGAATCTACAGACCCAAAGCTATCTAATACCCAGTGTACAGCCACCTAAAAAAACTACATGAAGTCAATGCAGACAATGAATAATTGCCATGAGGACTATGCAGTGTAATGAGGACCACAAAGCGGTGTGCCAAGAAGTGATGTCGATAGTCATATAGTTCAGACTACACAAACATCCCAAGTGCAAGTCCAACATGATCAAGTTTATCAATAAAGTTCGACAAAGATGTACCAAGCAACTACAAGGATGAATACGATGTCACAGATCAAAAACCAGACTACTACAGCAAAATACTCAAGTGTGGTAACAACACAATTGTCTGAAAAGCAACTGCATGCAAACAGCCTCGAAACATGACTGTACAAATTCAAATGCTCAAGTGGAATACTAACTACTAAATGCAACAAGGATTGCAACTAAGTGGTATATAAATGAAGTAAAGTTGAAACCAAGTCAACTAAATGGAACTGGAAATGCAACCAAATAGCAACAAAACAGACTGAAGTGATAAAGTCACAAACCAAGTTCAACTTCAACCACTAAGTTTCAAGCGGTCAAGAGAGTGGTATATACAAACCAAGAACAATGAATGCAGAAACACAATTTGTTTACAGATAGGAACAACTCAAAGACACAGTGCAAGATTAATGTAGAAGCAAGTGTTATTGGATAACAATGAGGACTGTTCTACCAGGTAACAATGAAGACCGCAAAACACAAGCCTGCAACACTACCGATACAAGTAGCTACAAACCAAAACCTAGCAAAGGTCAAATACTGGAAATCTAACTTATGCCACTACAGAAGATATCAAAATAACCAAAGTCAGAGAAACCATCAAAGTCATAGCGAACAAGATCACGATGGTGGCCGAGGTGATCAATCAGTCAAAGTAAATTACTTCCAAAATTCATCGGCTACCCAATTCAATGGTCGTGCATCATCAACGAAGTGGTACAATAGTTAAAGGCAGAATGACCAGTGTCACATAATAGCAAGTAAGTTAAACTAGGTCGAACTTAGTCAAAAAAACAGGTTACAACTGCTCCTAACAAAGACAAAGATGTCTGGAATATCATCGCGTAAACCCAGGGCAAGTAACAGTGATCAATTCCAAGTTGAAGCCAACCAAAACAATTGAAAACGAATAAAGCCGTGGCCATCACGAAAACAAGTCGTGAGTCAAACAAATCAAAACAAGAAATTCACGAAGCAGTTAATTCCAAGCAACATCGAAATCTGATATCAGGTGAAAACAAAAGGGCCGAGATAAAACAAGGTTGAATCTAACTCAAATTACAGAAGCATCATACGAAGAGTGAACTAGATGTGAGTAATACGATTACTCACCTTTTTCCCACTAAGTCGACTAAAGAAGAAGAAGTCGAAGGCATCTCCGAGGCGGCTTCACAAAAGCAAGGCGACCGAGTTGAATTCGAGGGGACGAACGAAACTGAGAGTGAACGCCTTCTATCCTCTTCGATTTCCATGCCCTTGTTTCGCTGAGAAGACGAGCGAGAAGACGCGGCTTCCCTTTTTCTTTGCTGGAGAAGACGAACGAGAGAGTCGCCATTCTCGTTTCTTTGATTAGGTTTAGGGTTGCTAAAGTGAATCGAATGAACGAAAGAGGGAAAATGGGTTTTCTTTGATAGATATCACAGTATTTTGAAGATGTGGGCTGAGATTATAAGTTAAAGCCCTTCAACTCTTACTCAACGTTTTATTAGAGAATTTTACGACTTAAAAGGATTTCAGTTCGATCAAAATTTCTGATAGTAATCTGTTATCAATTTCAATCGTCTAGTGACGATAACAACTTATACAAAAAGGATTCCGAATCGATTCAAAACTGCATTAGCAATTAACCAACTGATTAAAATCCCAATCAATTTTAACCCGGATAAATCTCAATTGCAATCAAACAATTTTCACATTTCAAATTCGATTTGAATTCCAATGACCATTAACAACTGAATTAAATCGTCATTTTGACGATAATTGAAATTACAAAAATCCCGGTTGTTACAGACTTCCCTCCTTATAAAAATTGCGTCCCCGCAATTTTCATAATTAAGGTCGTCAACAGTTATTATTTTTCTAACATAAACTGGTTACGTTAGCAAAATAAAGATCGGGTATTCAACTGCCAAAGAAATCATTTAATTCCAATAAAAGGGTTTCGCAAATTTTTAACAAAGCCTAATCATCCATAAATACTCAGAAAATAGCAAAACTGGATAAATACTATTACCGGCAATCTTCAATTATCAACTGGATAATTAAAATACAGAAAATCTCAAAACAGCAATATCTAATCGTCGATACGATAATTAGAAAACAGCAAAATCTAATTATCAACAAAGATAATTATAAAACACAAATCACAAATTCGCCACTGCAATTATCTAGTTATTCTATAATTAACTAGAAACCACAAATCCCATAATCAACAAATTCTAATTATCAATAAAGATAAGTGGAAAATAGCAATTCCATACGATCAACAAACGTCTAATTATCCAAACGATACTCAAAGAATAAATCCACAAATATCAAATTATCAAAAACGATAATCGAAAACATCAAATATCTAATTATCAAAACGATAATCAGAAAACAAATCAGCACATATTTAATTACCAAAAACGGCAATCAAATTTCAAATCAACAATTGTTCGATTATCAAAAGCGATGATCAAATCTCAATTGAACAAATATTCGATTATCAAAAACAATAATCAAATCTCAAATCAACAAATATTTAATTATCTCAGGCGATAATTAAATCTTAAATCAACAAATGTTTAATTATCTCAGGCGATAATTAAATCTAAAATCAACAAATATTTAATTATCTCAAGCGATAATTAAATCTCAAATCACAAATATTTAATTATCTCAGGCGATAATTAAACCTTAAATCAACAAATGTTTAATTATCTCAGGCGATAATTAAATCTAAAATCAACAAATATTTAATTATCTCAAGCGATAATTAAATCTCAAATCACAAATATTTAATTATCTCAGGCGATAATTAAATCTAAAATCAACAAATATTTAATTATCTCAAGCGATAATTAAATCTCAAATCAACAAATATTTAATTATCTCAGGCGATAATTAAACCTAAAATCAACAAATATTTAATTATCTCAAGCGATAATTAAATCTCAAATCAACAAATATTTAATTATCTCAGGCGATAATTAAATCTCAAATCACAAATATTTAATTATCTAAAGCGATAATTAAAAACAACAAATATCCGATTATCAAAAATGATAATCAGAACTCATATCAACAAATATCTAATTATCACAAGCGATAATTAGAAACAACAAATATCTGATTATCAAAAACGATAACCAGAACTCATATCAACAAATATCTAATTATCACAAGCGATAATTAGAAACAACAAATATCTGATTATCAAAAACGATAACCAGAACTCATATCAACAAATATCCAATTACCTGCAGATAATTGGATGCAACAAATATCTAGAAATCAATTAAGAAGACTAGAAAATCAACATAAAAGCTTGGATCGATCCCATCAGATGGCGAGTTTTTAATTCGCCGCACGTGCATCAACAAATGGCCGAAGCCTACCAAGTACTCAACATAATTTTGGCGCCCAACAAATGACCCGAAGGTCCAACAAATGACCCGAAGGTCTAGTACTGGTATTTGACCCGAAGGTCCAACAAATGACCCGAAGGTCCTCATAGTGGCTCGAAAGCACACGAAAGCATCAAAATGTTTCAATTAACGAGTCCGGAATTAACCGAAATAGCAAACGCACATGTCCCATACCACGTGTTTTACTAAATCGTTTGATTCTCTTCATCGTTTCCTTGAAAGTGCGAAATTGTGTATTTTATAAAAATACATTTTACGTTCTCAAACGGACAAGTCCGGAATTAAGCGAATCAGTAAAAGAAAGGGGTCATAGTCCTCGATTTTGCTGAAACGTTTAAATCGCTTCCTCATTCTTTTGAAAGCGTAAACTGTTAAATTTTTGAAAACAATTTTATTTATTTTGTAAGAATAACAATTCACCTTCTCAACTGGACAAGTCCGGAGTTAAGCGAAACAGTAAAAGAAAGGGGTCATAATCCTCGATTTTGCTGAATCGTTTAAGTCGCTTTCTCATCCTTTTGAAAACGCAAACCGTTAAAATTTATAAAACAATTTTCATTTTTAAACGAGTTTCCAATCACGTGATTGAAGCAGCGATATTAGTAACAATTTCGATAAGGAAATTGTACTTCTCAAAATACCGTAAAAACGGTCACAAATCAGTATTGCGGAATAACCGCTTGAAAATCCACTTTTAAAACTTGACGGTTACTGAAGCCAAGGTGACAGCAATTTTTAAACGTCAAAATCTCATCAAAATAATTTACATCAAAATGTAATATCAGTGAATTTTCATTCATCAAAATGCCACAAAACACCGTGCTTCAAAATATAGCATTGGTGTAAAATCCCGTTATAAAAATAACGGCAACAAAATACGTTTCATAACCAAGCATCGGTTCAACGTAAAATAAATGCAATAACGTGCAATTCAAATTTTTGCACGTACTACAAAATGAACAGAGAAATCATTCGAATGTATCTTCAATGAAGATAATTTAAAACGGTAAAAATCTAATCAATAGATGATTAGTACAAAGGAAAGCCAGCGGAAATTTCAACAAAATCACATATCTGCAATTTCTTCGAATCCTCAATTTGGATTCGAAATTCTCAAAGAAACAATTAATTACAGCTATGTAAACAACAATTGGAATTCATATTAATTTCGTATTTTGATTCTTAAATCAAAAAGATTATCAGTTGTACTCAGCGAAGACAGTTTCACTGTTTCCGCTGCGCACTCTGATAAACAGAACACAAATCAATCAAATCATCAGAACACAATTTCACTATTATTTTTAAATAAAGTTATTTAAAAATTTCATCAAAATTTCAAAACATTAGTTTTGACTCAAATCACAGATAAAACATCGACCAATAGTTGTAACATATGTTCCATCCAAGTTATGTTTTATATTATGTCCATAAACCCCAAGCTCTGATACCAACTGTAACGCCCCACCTCTATGCTCATAATAACAAAGAGTATTAAAAGGAATACTGTCTATTATTACGAAGAATAAGGCTGGATAGGAGCGACCATCCGTAATTTGCCTTACACTAATATTGGTTATCTCGATAGGAGTGGTATATACTTTTTATTTTTCATCTATTAATTATTTACTCCCATCGACCTATCCAATTATCAGTATAAAACAAACTACGATAGTTCATAATAGTTTAGGACATTAGATATAACAATAACACAGATAAAAACAAAAGTCTCAGATATATATAACTGATGTCAGTTAATACATAGTTGACACTATACATATGATACAACTACAACTGTCGACTCTAGAAGTTATATATACAAGTACATTATCGACTAATATACATGAATACATATCATTCTATACAATGACACGACTACTACAAAATGACTGACAACTTCAGAAGATGTGAAAAGTCTTCAATCTCGAACAGCAACTCAAAGAAAGAAATCTACCACCTGAAATACTCGGGTTTGACCCGAGTATTACATTCAAAAGAAAATAATACCCAGGTCAGTCTAATTCAAACCAGTTTATTAGTGCATATAGGCAGTAATAACTTAAATAGACGACAGTCACAATAATCCCCGTCTATCCGATTCTTTAAACAAAGAAACCGGATAACGGTCCTGTAACACTTAATAGTGTTTAACAAAAATCAGCAGATTTAAACCATCAACAGAGATAAATAAACAATTTATCAATTCGACTAAATCAATTTAAAGCTGTCAAATCTGATAGGGCTGCAGTACACGCACGCGTGCACTGCCTCGCCACTATCTCAAGAGATACTCAAAAGCTCAGTGAAAGGCACACATGATCACAAGGTCAAACCCATGTGTTTCAGCTGGATTCAACTCATGTGAATTCCAAAACAAATCCAAACAGGGGAAAACTGCAAACCTAGGCAACTGCATATGTTACTTTCAGGCCAAATCGAAACAAAGTATTCAAACCCGAGTGGTTAAGGAAACCCAGAGCCAACAGCAATACAAAGAAATCAAAGACCAAGTCGCAACCGTGATGATCCATCATAGTGCAACAAAATAAATGCATCAGTGCACATGAGAATTTGACTCGGTGCAATACAAAATAACAAGGGTACAATTGCAACAATAAAACTGTGCATGTACACAGATTAGAACTGTGCGTGTATACAGACAAATGTCCAGACTCAACAAACCAAGGAGCATGTGCAAGGGTCTGGACAACATGGCATGTTGGAGACAAATGTAATTGCAGACTAGAGTATACCAAGAAGAATTGCAAATTCAGTTACAACAGTAACCAAATGAACAAACCCAACAGCAATGAATGCTACAAGACAAAGATCAAAACAAAACAAAGATATCAAGTGAGACCAGACTCAAGTGAACCCAACAATAAATCGAAGTCAGCGAGAACCCTGACTCGATTCTCAGAACCAAATGCAACCAAATAGTGCAGACTATATTCAAATACGACAAATGAAATTGTAACTCAAACCAATTGAGCTAAATGAAACCAAAACAGCCGGAATGGCGATATACAGTGTGCAACTGTGATATTGGATAGTGCAAGTAATGCCACAGACTCGAGTGGATCTGTGAGACAAATGTACACCAGAAAAACAACATGAAACTGGACAGTGAAACCAGAGATTGCTCCAGTCAAATGAATATAAACTAAAATGTCCAGATTAAATACAAGGGCTAGTGAATCTACAGATCCAAAGCTATCTAATACCCAGTGTACAGCCACCTAAAAAAACTACATGAAGTCAATGCAGACAATGAATAATTGCCATGAGGACTATGCAGTGTAATGAGGACCACAAAGCGGTGTGCCAAGAAGTGATGTCGATAGTCATATAGTTCAGACTACACAAACATCCCAAGTGCAAGTCCAACATGATCAAGTTTATCAATAAAGTTCGACAAAGATGTACCAAGCAACTACAAGGATGAATACGATGTCACAGATCAAAAACCAGACTACTACAGCAAAATACTCAAGTGTGGTAACAACACAATTGTCTGAAAAGCAACTGCATGCAAACAGCCTCGAAACATGACTGTACAAATTCAAATGCTCAAGTGGAATACTAACTACTAAATGCAACAAGGATTGCAACTAAGTGGTATATAAATGAAGTAAAGTTGAAACCAAGTCAACTAAATGGAACTGGAAATGCAACCAAATAGCAACAAAACAGACTGAAGTGATAAAGTCACAAACCAAGTTCAACTTCAACCACTAAGTTTCAAGCGGTCAAGAGAGTGGTATATACAAACCAAGAACAATGAATGCAGAAACACAATTTGTTTACAGATAGGAACAACTCAAAGACACAGTGCAAGATTAATGTAGAAGCAAGTGTTATTGGATAACAATGAGGACTGTTCTACCAGGTAACAATGAAGACCGCAAAACACAAGCCTGCAACACTACCGATACAAGTAGCTACAAACCAAAACCTAGCAAAGGTCAAATACTGGAAATCTAACTTATGCCACTACAGAAGATATCAAAATAACCAAAGTCAGAGAAACCATCAAAGTCATAGCGAACAAGATCACGATGGTGGCCGAGGTGATCAATCAGTCAAAGTAAATTACTTCCAAAATTCATCGGCTACCCAATTCAATGGTCGTGCATCATCAACGAAGTGGTACAATAGTTAAAGGCAGAATGACCAGTGTCACATAATAGCAAGTAAGTTAAACTAGGTCGAACTTAGTCAAAAAAACAGGTTACAACTGCTCCTAACAAAGACAAAGATGTCTGGAATATCATCGCGTAAACCCAGGGCAAGTAACAGTGATCAATTCCAAGTTGAAGCCAACCAAAACAATTGAAAACGAATAAAGCCGTGGCCATCACGAAAACAAGTCGTGAGTCAAACAAATCAAAACAAGAAATTCACGAAGCAGTTAATTCCAAGCAACATCGAAATCTGATATCAGGTGAAAACAAAAGGGCCGAGATAAAACAAGGTTGAATCTAACTCAAATTACAGAAGCATCATACGAAGAGTGAACTAGATGTGAGTAATACGATTACTCACCTTTTTCCCACTAATTCGACTAAAGAAGAAGAAGTCGAAGGCATCTCCGAGGCGGCTTCACAAAAGCAAGGCGACCGAGTTGAATTCGAGGGGACGAACGAAACTGAGAGTGAACGCCTTCTATCCTCTTCGATTTCCATGCCCTTGTTTCGCTGAGAAGACGAGCGAGAAGACGCGGCTTCCCTTTTTCTTTGCTGGAGAAGACGAACGAGAGAGTCGCCATTCTCGTTTCTTCGATTAGGTTTAGGGTTGCTAAAGTGAATCGAATGAACGAAAGAGGGCAAATGGGTTTTCTTTGATAGATATCACAGTATTTTGAAGATGTGGGCTGAGATTATAAGTTAAAGCCCTTCAACTCTTACTCAACGTTTTATTAGAGAATTTTACGACTTAAAAGGATTTCAGTTCGATCAAAATTTCTGATAGTAATCTGTTATCAATTTCAATCGTCTAGTGACGATAACAACTTATACAAAAAGGATTCCGAATCGATTCAAAACTGCATTAGCAATTAACCAACTGATTAAAATCCCAATCAATTTTAACCCGGATAAATCTCAATTGCAATCAAACAATTTTCACATTTCAAATTCGATTTGAATTCCAATGACCATTAACAACTGAATTAAATCGTCATTTTGACGATAATTGAAATTACAAAAATCCCGGTTGTTACAGCATAGGCATGGCACCTTATGAAGCTCTCTATGGAAGGCAATGCATGTACCCGACTGGTTGGGTGGAGTCTAGAGATCGTTTAGTCCTTGGTCCGTATATGATTCGAGAGGCGTCAGAAAAGGTTGAAAGGATTAAGAAAAGAATAAAGGAAGCTCAAGACCGCCAAAATAGCTCTGCTGACAGAAGACGAAGGCATTTGGAATTTGCTATAGGAGACCTTGTGTTCGTGAAGATTTCGCCAATTAGAGGAGCGATTAGATTTGGAAAAGTGGGGAAGCTAGCTCCAAGGTATGTCGGACCTTTCCGTATTCTTGAAAGGATTGGGTCCCTTGCTTATATGGTTGAGTTATCGGAAAGGATGGCAGGTGTTCACAACGTGTTCCACATATCTTAATTGAGGAAGTATGTTCATGACCCGTCATTGATCGTGGAGCCATCGGTTCAGGAGGATTTGGAAATATAACCGAACTTGATAGTGGTTAGACATCCATTGTATATTATAGATCGAGATGAGAATAGAGTTCAGAATAAAGTGGTGAAGTTAGTTAAGATCTAGTGGAGTGAAAATCACAGGGATTTCACTTGGGAGACTTTAGATCGTATGAGAGAAGCATATCAAGAGTTGATGTTAGGATAGTTGGTTGTTGCTTGTTGTACGTATAGTGTATGTCTTATTGCTATGGTTACTTAGTGTATGACTTTTGTATGTGCTTTATGATATAAATATATGGCTTTTGTATGTCTTGAGTTGTCTTCTTGCTTTCTAATTATGGGATGAAATTCTGTTAAGGGGGGAGGAATTTAATGATCCGCAATTTGTTAGCTTAAATTATGGAATTTAATTATATTTTTATATAATTAATTTATGGATTTTTGAACCAAAATAAACTCTTTTTAATTAATAAAAATTGATGGTGAGATCATTTTAATTTATTTACAAATATAATTAGTTCGAAGAAAGCTTGAGAATGTGACCGGAATTCATTTTCTGAAATTTTGATTTTTCATCGGCTAAAGTTGTTTGGAATATCATGACACTTTGGTATAGGCAAATATATTTAATTACTAACATTTGGACATGAAAATATGCTTGTGTACATGCATACACACTTAGACATGCATAGGAATAAGTGAGTTAGGATATTAGTATGTGTGTGTGTGTATATATATACACACACACACTAAAATAACAAATATGCCTTTGTAGACAACAAGTACAATGGTATGTGCTTTCATGTTTTTTTTGTCACTTGATGGTGGGGGATAAAGGGACAATGAATTGAAAGAGAGAGGGAGGAGGGTGAGAGGTGGCATTACATGGTTGGGGGTAAAGTACAAGGGTATATTGGTAAATTCGCATGTTAACATATTATAAAACAACTTTTTCAATTTCTTTTTCATTTTACTCATTTTCTCTCTTCCATGTCCTATCTCATAAAGCTTTTAAAATCTTTTCCATGGCTTCCGAAAGAGAAATAGAAAAATAAAAATAAGACTTTCAATTTAAATTCATCAAAACTTTTTAAACTCCACAAAATCAACTCTTCGCTTCTTTCTTCAAATTCAGGCACTCTTCCTCCAAATTTTTCCAAGGCCGAACCCTACTTAATCAAGGTCGAACTCTTTTGAGGGTTAAAAGCAGGTGAAGACTTCATTTTGCCAAGAAAGTACAAAGGTCTAGGTCATACTCGAGTTTGGAAGAGAAAATACTTTAGTTCTTCGAGTTTTTGGTGAGTAAATTCTATTCTTTGGAAGAATTAAATTATATGCTTATATTGGTTTGATTTGGTTATGTATAAGCATATATAATGTGGTGCTTGATTTTGGAATGAATTGGATGTGTTTATGTGTGCCAACGTGTGGTTTAGCGAATGGTTTGAAATTAGTAAGTTAGTGTTATGGTCGGTTGTAAAGAGGCGATATTTAAAGTGTTTTGGTAAGGTATTGGTTTGGTATTCTATGTATTTGGATTATGATTGAAATGGATATGGAAGTTGGTTCTTTGGATGTTGAAATGGACTTGAGATCCGATTGAAAATAAAATCGTTTAATTTTTTCGGTTCCTTAAAGATGGGTTGTTTCTTTAATTTATTTCCTAACTATTCTAAAGTTTTAATTTTTTTTTAAAAATTACTCCTTTATATATTTAAGTAAACGAGAATGGAAAGTCAATATTTCGGATGTTAAATTAGAAAAGGAATTCTAAGTTATTGCGTCCATAGCGATAGTCGCTATGGATGTAGTTCGGAACTCAAATTTTCAAAGTTTGTAATGTTCTTTCAATGTGTTTTGAAAAATTTGTTACAAATAAAATTATCGACATTTAAGTTAATTATAACCTAATTATTTATTTTTTATAAACTAATTAAATAATAATAATTAATTATTAATTAACTCGTAATTAGGTAAAGTAATTAACAATAATTAATACTAACCAATTAAGTTAATTATCTGTTAATTAATAAGTTAATTATCTGTGAATTAAGAAGTTAATTAATAGTTAATTAAGTTAACAAGGCAATTAATTTTTAATTAATCAAGTTTAATTATTTGAAATTTTAATTTAATTTAATTTAATTAATTATTATTTATTTAAAGGTTAAACATTAAATTAATTATTATTTAATTAGAGGTTAATTATAAATAAAGGTTATTTAATTAAAGTTTAATTTATTTTAAAATTAATTAAGTTTTAATCATGATTAAATTATTACCAATTAAAGTTTAATCATGATTTAATTATTATTAATTAACGTTTAATTAAGCTTTAATTATTATTTAGTGGAGATTTATTTTTAAAGGTTATTTTACCCCTTTAGTTATTTATTTTCAATGTTTCTTTTTATGTGGATTGTTTTAAACTAAGGATCTCTTGTCCATACAATTAAGTATCCAAATAAATTTAAGTAGTTAGAATAAAACATTGATACATTTTATTGGAAATAAGTCGACTTGTACTTATCACAAATACCGCATTTCGGAAACGTGATGAATACAAAAGAGTTAATTTCGATAAGCGGTTCATGATAATCTAAACATATGAAATCTATTTCTATATGTAAATCTTTACACCTTCATAATGGAATTGCTCACTATAGTTAACTTGACCCTTAACTATTAATGAATGTTCGCTCGAAGACACCAAAATCGGATAGCAATAGTTATCCGAAAACCAGTTTGAGCGTGCAATTGGAAGGTCTGAGTCATGACCCAAGATGAAGATTATGAAGTGCAAGGGCTATTTAATACTAACCCTGAGGGTGATTCCAAAATGGGTGTAATGGAAATTGTGCCTTCGGTTCGTTTATCACCTGAACAACTTGTATGGATTAATTTTGACATTGTGTCATCACTTGGTAGGCAATGTCTGTATTGCAAGTGTGCAGTGCTTTTCAAAGGTAATGACGTAACCTCATGCCTCACTAATTGGGAATGACATAAACAGGGTATGCAGCAGGTGTAACGACCCGGAATTTCACTGCTCTGATTTGTGAATATTTAATTAATTTTAAATATTCAATATATAGGTTTTATAATAAAAATAAAACTCTTTTGAATAGTAATAATGATTGTGAAATATTTTTTAAAATGTGTTTACAAAAGTATATAGTTCGATGAAAAGTAGAAAATGTGACCGGAAACTGTTTTCCGAATTTTCACGTTTCATCGTATAAAAGTTGTTTGAAATGTTGGGTACACTTTCATATATATATATATATATATATATATGCACACATATATTAAGTATATAGTATGGTTTACGATAATATAATTAGGATTAATTAAGTAAATTAAGTTATTTTAATTAAGATAATCATGATATGACACTTTGTCCACTAATATAAAAAAATAAAAGGAGAATGTCACATTAAGCATGACATTATGTGACATATTGGCAACTAGGGGGACAAGGATGTGACGGGGGATGGTGATTTGTCATTGAGTTGAGGAGGGTAAAGGACGAGGGGTAATATGGTAATTTAGTAAATGCACTTCGTATATAAGCTGATTTCAATTTTTCTCTTCCATTTCGTTTTCGTTCTTCCATTTTTTTCCTAAAGCTCCATCTTCTTCTAAGCTTTTAAAAAACTCTTTAATGGCTTCCTTACCATTTTAAAGATTTAATTTTTGTAAGTGTTTTAAACTTGGTTTAAACTCCCTTTCCAAAGAAATTTCTTCATTTTTACCCGAAATGGTTTTGACCATAACTTCTTACGAACAATTCCAAAACAAATTTTTTCTTTTTCAACCCCTTATAATCACAGTAGCTACAAGTTCGTAGTTCACTACTTTTCATGATTTTAAGCTTAAATACCTGAAAAATTAAGTTTTTACAGAGTGTTTTTGAATTTAAATTCTAAAGGCCGCAAATTTAATATTTTTGAATAGTTCCTTTTTAAGTAATAGAGAAGAGAAAAATCTAAAACTTTTCTTTATCACTTTATCACAATTAGGGAGCAAGAGGTCCAAAATTTGAGTGCAAAATGACCTATTTTCAAGAGAATTTGTGGTTTTCCAAGCTTTCCGAATGCTAAAGTATTTCAAGTTTTCAAAAGTTTTGGTGAGTAAATTTCTTAACATTTTGGGAAGAATTTACTTATATATGTATTTATATTTCTGTGTGTTTATATGTGTTGGTTATGTTGTTATATATATATATATATGGTTGGCTTGGATTGTGGTATTGTTTGGATATGTTGGTTATAAAAGTTGTGATGTTGATTATGTTTGGTTCGAAAGATATGTGCTTGCTTATGTGACGATTAAAGTTCAATAGACATTGGGTTGGCTGTGATGTAGAATTGGAAAACAGGTTGGAAATTATGGGTATTCGTAGCTATAGTTGCTATGGATGTAGTTTAGATTTTCAAAAATTTCAAGTTTTAAGTTTCTTTAAAAATGTTTTGATATCAGAAAAGCATTTGATTCATTACAGTGGGATTCGCTGGTCCACATTCTTGGTTACATGAACTTTCCACCCCACTTTATTGCCTGGATTTACACTTGCATATCTACAATTAACTACTCCATCATTATTAATGGTTCAGCGAAAGGATATTTCAAAGGTAAGCAGGGCGTTCGCCAAGGCGACCCGATGTCCGCATATCTTTTCATTACAGTTATGGAACTCCTCACACGTATGCTTGATAACTTAGTTTCCTCTGGATTGTTCCACCTTCACCCAAAATGTAGAAACCCATGCATTACCTCCCTCATGTTCGCCAATGATCTCGTCGTCTTCTACAAACCCGACCCTATTTCCATTCAATCCATTATGCATGCCTTGGATGCTTTCGAAAGACAAACTGGTTTGAAAATTAACCTTGTCAAATCTGAGACTATGCTTGTTGGCCTTAACGATGAGCAAACTCTTACAATCCTCAATTCCATGGGACTGCGGCCCAATTTTAATACGGCAACTTATCTTGGAATCCCTCTTGCTACTTCCCGGATTACAGCCAGCCAATGTTTCCCTCTATTTGCAAAAATCATGTCTAAACTGGAGTGTTGTACCTCCAGAACCTTGAGTCAGGCCGGCCGTGCAACCTTAGTCAAATCGGTGATTTTCGCAATGCAAGTCTATTGGGCTAAGACCTTCATTTTACCTCTGAAACTTATCAACATGATCAGATCTGCTGCTATGAGATTCATATGGAAAGGCTCCATTCATGGACGTTTCACTGCCCCGATATCATACAAGCTTATTGAGAAACCTCTGCGCAAAGGTGGTCTGGGTATCTACAATGTCGCAGTTTGGAATAAGGTAGCGCTAATCAAACACTTCGATAACTTCATGAATAATAGAAACAGTCTTTGGGTCCTCTAGTCGAAAAACAATGTTATTAAAAGGAGGGATTTCTGGAGCATGCAACCCCCTCAAAACATAAGCTGGACTTGGAGCTCAATCTTAAACTTGCGAAATTGCTTCCTCCCCTATGTCCAATATGGCATAACGAGTAATGTCCAATTCTGGAATGACCCGTGGCTAGCCCATGGTTGCATTCTTCGTATAAAGCTTACGCACAACGACATCACCCAATCTGGCATTCATCCAAATTCCCAGGTCATGGACGTGTTTAGCAACGGTGAGTTCGCGCTCCCTAACACATCGAATCATGCTGTTCGTCTCATATGGAACCAGATCTTAGCCACCGAGGTCTCCCTAATCCGCAATCACATCATTCACTGGAAAGGCATAGGTAGCATTTTCAAAAACAAGCCTATGTACATGTACTTGAATGGCCTTGACAGCCTGGATGATTGTAAATGGAATAAAAAAGTTTGGTACAGGGATAACAATGCTAGAGAAAATCTCATGTTTTGGAAAGTAATCAGTAATGCTTTGCACTCACGTGTTAAGCTGTTTAGCTGAGGGATGGACGTGCCGATCCATTGCACTTTCTGTAGCACTTAACCAGAAACTAGAGATCATATATTCTTCGAGTGCGGTTTCGTCTTAAGGATGTGGACAAAGTTATCGAACAAGTTAGGTTACTCGGATGCACAGCTTTGGAGCGGTGATATTTGGAGTGCTCTTCTCAAAGTTAACGACATGAAAGATAGTAGGAATAGGATTCTCTTCTTCATTTTAAAGAAATTCCTAACTCTTCTTTGGAAGGAAAAAAACCAACGTATATTCCAACCGGAGAGTGTGCGGAATGAAGAACTTATCTTTCGTCATCTCTCCTATGAGATAAAAGCGGGGATGAGCACTGCAAAGTTTGCTATCGACCCGGGGATACTAGCCGCTCTATGAACGGTGCCCATTCTCGTTCCTGCCTGTTTGTTTTTGCTGTTTGTTTTTTTTCCTTTCTTTTCTTTCTCTTTCTTTGTATTGGTGCACTTTGTTGCCTCTTTCGTTTGCTTTGTTGCTCGTTTGTGTATGTGGCCTGTTTAGTTTTTTGTATGTTTTCTCTTCGGTGCATTAATAAAGTGGTAGGGGTCCATCCAACCCCGTCGGCTATGCCAAAAAATGTTTTGGAAATCTTTTCACACTAAGTTAGTGACACGTAGGTTAATTATAACGTAATAAAGTATGTGTTAATTAAATAATTAATTAATAATGAATGATAATTAATTATTAATTAATTAGTAATTAAGGTTAAGTAAATAGTATTAATTAATACTAATTAAGTAAGTTAATCATCTATTAATTAAGAAGCTTATCAATAGTTAATTAAGTTTTAAAAGGTAACTAATTTTTAATTAATCATGTTTAATCATGTTAATTATTTATTTAATTTAAGTTAATTAATTAATTAATTATTATTTAAAGGTTAATTATTTATTTAATTATTTCTTAACTAAAGTTAATTTTGCTCAATTATGATTAAATAGATTTAAATTATTATTTAAGTTTTGATTAAATGTTATTTAATTATTTAATTGAGATTAATTAATATTTAATTATTAATTAAGGTTTAAATTATTATTTAATAATTTAGTAAAGGATTAATTCAGATTCAATTATTTATTTAATAATTAATTATTGTTATTATTTATTTAAAGGTTAAATTATTTTTTAATTACTTAATTAAATTGAGTTAAGATTTATTAAAGATTAATTTTGATTTTAAAAGTGATTTAACTTATAATTTATTATTTTAAAAAGAGTTAAAGTTTTAAATCCTTTGTTTTTCCAAGAATCAAATGGTTTTAAAGAAACTTATTTTCCGAAGATGGTTGTGACGCCCCACCTCTATACCCACGCTAGCCAAGAACACTACGGTGTAGAGCTGTCAACTAGCATGGAGAATAAGGCTATTGAGGAGCGACCATCTATGTAATTGCTTTGTGCGAGCACCGATATGTCAGATAATAAAACATTGCATTTCTTTTGAGGAAATCCGACATACCGATACAAACTCAAAGCTACTACACAGTGGCTATAATAGTTTAGGACAATAGATATAAAAATAACACAGAAAACATAAATGCGGAATACAGATGGAACGAAAAGTCTCATATATATAATAACTGATATCAGTTACAATACATTTGACACAATACAAATGATACAACTACAATTGTCGACTCAAGAAGTTATATATACAAGTACATTATCGACTAATATACATGAATACATTATCATCTTAAAACAGACACACTGACTACTGCAACAAGACGAAGACCACTTCAAATAATATAAAAAGTCTTCATAGCTCTAGCAGCAACCCAAAGCTAAAAATCTACAACCTGTAAATACTCGGTCTGACCCGAGTATTAAATTCAAAAGAAAATAATACCCGGGTCAGTCTAATTCAAACTCAGTTATTAATGCACAGGAGCAATAATAATCAATATCGAATAAACGACAGTCACAATAATTCCCGTCTATCCGACTCTTTAAACAAAGAAATCGGATGACGGTCGATATAACACTTAATAGTGTTAAACAAAGATCAGCAGATTTAAATCATCAACAGAGATAAATAAACAATTTATCAAATCGACTAAATCAATTCAAAACAATCGAAATTGTCACTTTAAAACCATCAAAGTTTTGACTGGCTGTCGTACACGCACGCATGCACGGCCTCGCCAATACGGCATAAAAGATCAATGCATCACGACACAAAGAAAAATATCAATTCAAAACTGTCAATTCTGGGTGGCTGCAGTGCCTCGCCACCACCGAAGATAAAGTCACCACCACAATGAAACTGAAGTGGCAAACAGGTATAAGGACAAAGGCAGGCTGCAACTAAACTGCAGAAAAGTCATCAACAGTTCAAGCATATGCAGCAATAGAGACGAATTCGAGTACATCATGAAGCAGAACCAAGTGCAGTTCAACTGAGATGGACAACTCGAGGATAAACATGTACAAACTATTTCAGTAATCCAATGCCAACAAGAACAGATGAACATCAGTGCAGACAAGTATGAATTCGAACATGAAATGGAGAACATCATTGCAAGTGCAACAGGTAGAAGATGATGCAGTGAAGCATGTACAAGGGCAGTACATATGAACATCAGCGACATAACAGTGTCAAAAATGAAGAGACCAGAGTAATGCAACTAAAACTGATGATAGTGGTAATCACATAGTGGAATGCAACTGTAACTTCATGCTAAAAGAACTGGGCTAATGTCAACAGTGTAATAAAACACACACACTATAAAAATAGCACTGCTGGCCATAGTGAACACTAATGGTCAAGCTACAAGTGAAGAATGTACACAGGTGAAGCCTACTGACTCGAATTACTCAAGGGATACAAGGACAATGCTCAATGCACATCAATACAAAACTCAACAATACCAACATGATCAAGTTCAAAGCAATCAGGTCTCAAACAAGTTCAAATGCAAAACTGGTCAAGTAAATAACAATGCACAGTTCAAAATGGTTGAGCAAATAACAAAGTTTCAAATGCAAAGACCACAAGTGCAGACACAATAGTTACAAGAGACACAGTGAAGTCGACAAGAAAAATCAACTCAGAAACAAAGTGCACAAGAGACTTGAGTGCACTGCTACAAGGGACTAGTTGGAAACTGCATATGACCAGAGGGAACTACATGAATGCACAGTCATTAGTTAAAATGGCAACTCAATATGCAGTAAACTATATTGACAGAATAGACTCCAAACCAGTGCACTACTGTGTCATCAAAAATATGCACAGGCAGAAAAAAAAGAACTCAAGTATATGGATGCAAAGCTTCAACAAATTAAATAAACTAAATGCAAAGATCCAATGTCTCAAATGACTCAAGTACATGAATGCAAACAAAAGTATGGACAGTAATCAACTACAAGGTATGCAAACAAATATGGAATGGAATGCATCTACAAGTGCGGATGGCCAGAGTCGAAACTAACAGTGAAACAATGAAGTGCACAGCTACAATGATGCATGATAAGCAATGGCAAAAAGATGGCCAGAGACGAAGCTCACAGGGGCCAGTAAGCCAAAGAAATAAATCACAGTAAAGTCAACAAGGAACCACACAAAAACAAATTTTCAGAGATTCGAAACAAAAGAAACCCAACATCACGAGAATATATGCATTCGAACAAAGTCCAAGTAAACGAAATTGGACAAGTCAGAAAATTGAACCAAGGCAGAAAAATCATCATCGAAATAAAATCAACGATATAAGTACAGTGGGAATTTACATAGCAACAATGATTCCATCATCGAACGAAGCAATGGCCAAGATAGACGATAACGAATCAAAATCGAATCGCAAGAGCACTGAACTAAGCATGTATTAGAAGTGAGTAAATAGGATTACTCACAATTTTTCGACGAGGCAGTGAAGCCGAAGCCTTAGCATACGAAGCGAAGACGAGCGCGGCAAACCCCTTTTTAAGCGACGTCGATTCGAAGTCTCGAAACCCTAAATCGCCAGGGGAATGAAGATACGAGACCGCCCCCATTTTTCTTTCTTAGACGTAGGGTTTTACGAATGAATGAGAGGGGATCGGGTTTGCCCCTGATATCATCTCGGCAAAGCCAAGAAACATGGGCCAAGATTCAAATTGTAAAGCCCGGTCAACATTTTTATAAAAGAATTTCAAATTGATTTTAAATTTCAATAGCAATTTTAAACGTCTAATATCGAAAATCGATTGATGCAAAATACTGGGTTGTTACAGACTTCCCTCCTTAAAGAAATTGCGTCCTCGCAATTATAAGAAATAAATGGACAAAAGGTAACAACCAAAAGAGCATGACAATGTCGAATGCATAAGCAAAGCAAATGTCAGCAGGGAAGAAATGGAATTATGGAAGTATCAGATATAGAATCAAAAAGGTTCGACTGCTTCAAGTCAAAAGAATCAACAATCGTGGGGATCAAGGAATCAAAATCAGACGACAATCAAAAGGGAGAATCAATCGAGTTCCAGCATTTAAAAGAAAAGGAAAAACAGAGCAGAATTCACGTACTGCACGAATTGAATGTGAGTAAATCAAATTACTCACCTGAATCGTTAGAGAAAAAGACGAAGCTCAAATCTCAAAATTGCAAATATTCAATCATCAAAAACGATAATCGAATTTTCAAATCGCAAATAGGTTTAACTATCAAAAATGATAATCAAATTTCACAAATATCTGATTATCAAAAACGATAATCAGAAACACAAACATTCGATTAATCAAATCGAAAAATATTTAATTATCTCAAACGATAATCAAATTTCACAAATATCTGATTATCAAAACGATAATCAGAAATCACAAATATTCGATTAATCAAATAGAAAAATATTTAATTATCTCAAACGATAATCAAATTTCACAAATATCTGATTATCAAAAACGATAATCAGAAATACAAACATCTGATTATCAAAAACGATAATCAGAAGTCATAAATATTCAATTAACGAGTCCGGAATTAACCGAAGTAGTAAAAGTATGGTTCCATACTCCGTACTTTTGCTAAATCGTTTAAATCTCTTTATCGTTTCCTTGAAAGTGCAGGATTGTGTGTTTTAAAAATAACATTTCACATTCTCAAACGGACAAGTCCGGAATTAAGCGAATTAGTAAAAGAAAGGGGTCATAGTCCTTGATTTTTATGAAACGTTTAAATCGCTTCCTCGTTCTTTTGAAAATGTAAACTGTAAAAATTTTTGAAAACAATTTTAATTTATATTTTTGAAACAACTTTTTAAAAATGAAGAATTTTGAAAACACGTGATTAAATTAGCAATATCAGTAGCATCTTAGATAAGGAAGTTGCACTTCTCAAAGTACAGTAAAACGGACAACAAATTCAGCATTGCGGAAGAACCGCTTGTAAATCCATTTTAAAATTGACGGTTACTGAAGTTAACACGTCAAAATTTCATCAAAATAACTGGCATCAAAGTATAATACCAGTGAATTTTCATTTATAAGAAAATGTCACAAGAATCTTCCCAAAGATAGAAAGGGATATCATACCCTAAACTTGTATTCATAACAAGTCAATAACACATGAATTCACCAATGCACAAAAATTGATAAACATATCAATAGAAATCACGAAAATTGGTGAAGCACAAAATTCCAGAAATCATCACAAGAAATCCAGAAATCACAAGAAGGGGGGAGGCCTATCACAAGATGGGAGTATGGAAATTCCAAAACACCGGTATCACAAGACGAGACGCTATCTCATAGTGGCTAACCATTAAAGTTTCACACAGGAATGGTCCGAAGACCGTGGGTCGCTATCCCACACGTGTGAGTCGGAATCACACAGATTGAGGTCTAGGCTAACCTCGCAGAGAAAGAGACATCGCACATTTGCTAGTCTAAATCATAAAAAGGAAAAGGGGAAGGCCTATCACAAAATGGGAGCATGAAAACTCCAAAACACCGGTATCACAAGACGAGACGCTATCTCATGGAAGCCATCCATTAAATTTTCACACAGGAATGGTCCGAAGACCGTGGGTCGCTATCCCACATGTGTGAGTCGGAATCACACAGATTGAGGTCTAGGCTAACCTCGCAGAGAAAAAGATATGTGCGAGTGGAATCACACAAATTAAGGTCTAGACTAACCAAAAAGCAAAAAGGTATGTGTGAATGGAATCACACAAGTGGTGTCTAGTCTAACCTCGCAAACAAAAAGATATGTGTGAGTGGAATCACACAAGTTAAGGTCTAGACTAACCAAAAAGCAAAAAGGTATGTGTGAATGGAATCACACAAGTGGTGTCTAGTCTAACCTCGCAAACAAAAAGATATGTGTGAGTGGAATCACACAAGTTAAGGTCCAGACTAACCAAAAAGCAAAAAGGTATGTGCGAATGGAATCACACAAGTGGTGTCTAGTCTAACCTTGCAAACAAAAAGATATGTGTGAGTGGAATCACACAAATTTAAGGTCTAGACTAACCAAAAAGCAAAAAGGTATGTGTGAATGGAATCACACAAATGGTGTCTAGTCTAACCTTGCAAACAAAAAGATATGTGTGAGTCGGAATCACACTACTGCGGTCTAGACTAGCCTTGCGAACAAAGAGATATGTGTGAGTCGGAATCACACCACTGCGGTCTAGTCTAACCTTGCAAACAAAGAGACATCGCACAATTGCTAGTCTAAATCATAAAATGATCGTCATGATCAACGAGAAGTGTCAATTACACTAAGCTAGTAAATATAAAAGTTTAGCTTCATGTCCCATAACCACTTGCTTAACTTAAATATTTACGAACAAACTGTAAATCTACACTAGAAAATTGTCACAAAATGTTCAATCGAACAAGTCCAGGAGTTAACCGACGAAGTAAACGCAAGCGTTTCATACCACTTGTTTTACTAGGCCGTTTAATTCAATTTCTCATACGAGTGAAATAAAGGCTTGTATATACTAATAGATTGGAAAACGGTTTAAGAAAAAGAGCTTTGTAGTAAAATAGTTTTGAAATCGTTTGGAAAGAAGGATTTTAATATTTACTACTAGTATAGAAAACCTTTATATTTTTAAAGTGACAAATCACAAAAATGATTGTAGAAACAATCAATCACAAGAATTCACATACGAAGATGTGAATGGAATCCAAAGAAATCGATACTGAATCCATCAGAAAGTATGTTCACAAAAATCCCGAAGAAAATGTCATCAAAGTTGCTAATAAATGATAGCAACAAATCGGGGAAATGATCAAGAATCGATTAAATTAGGAAACCAAGTCAGTTCACTAAAATTTCACATTCGAAGACGTGAATAAAATCCAAAGAATTCGATTCCAAATTCATCAAAGTAGGAATACCCAAAAATTCCATAAATAGAAGTTATCAAAATCGACAAAGGTGATAACAACTAATTAGAAAAGAAGAATTGGTTATCAACTGGAAAAACAAAGCAAAACGAGCAGAAATGCATAAATGACTTCAACAAAAGTAAGAATCAAGTCAATGTCGAAGTCAACAATTAATAGCCGCAGTCGAGTACAAAATGATTCAATCATCATTATCAAAGAAACCAACGGCAAACAAAATCAGAGTCTTAAAAATCAAGAAATTAGCAATTTCTCAAAAACAAAGTGACCGAAGTCGAATGGAATTCAAGATGAGGAAAACACAAAATATCAAGTTCAAAATCGCTGAGATTCAAACTAGATGTGAATGAGAAATCAAAATTACTCAATTTGCAACTGGTCCAGCTATTTTTTTTATCACAGTGTAACAGGTACACAATGACACTCATAGCATAGAACAAAAGTGGAACAAAGTCCAAAAGTCAAAATGGCTTTAATTTGCCAAATTAAAACAAAATCAACATCGGCTAAATCAATTCAAAGCCGAAAACACAAGAATAAGCGTTAGGAATTCATACCTAACAGTCAAAAATAATCATATGTAAAGATGAGAGATAAACATCGACAAATAGTTGTAACACATGCTCCATCTAAGTTATGTTTTATAATTGTCCTAAACCCCAGGCTTTGATACCAAGCTGTGACGCCCCACCTCTATACCCACGCTAGCCAAGAACACTACGGTGTAGTGCTGTCAACTAGCACGGAGAATAAGGCTGTTGAGGAGCGACCATCTATGTAATTGCTTTGTGCGAGCACCGATATGTCAGATAATAAAACATTGCATTTCTTTTGAGGAAATCCGACATACCGATACAAACTCAAAGCTACTACACAGTGGCTATAATAGTTTAGGACAATAGATATAAAAATAACACAGAAAACATAAATGCGGAATACAGATGGAACGAAAAGTCTCATATATATAATAACTGATATCAGTTACAATACATTTGACACAATACAAATGATACAACTACAATTGTCGACTCAAGAAGTTATATATACAAGTACATTATCGACTAATATACATGAATACATTATCATCTTAAAACAGACACACTGACTACTGCAACAAGACGAAGACCACTTCAAATAATATAAAAAGTCTTCATAGCTCTAGCAGCAACCCAAAGCTAAAAATCTACAACCTGTAAATACTCGGTCTGACCCAAGTATTAAATTCAAAAGAAAATAATACCCGGGTCAGTCTAATTCAAACTCAGTTATTAATGCACAGGAGCAATAATAATCAATATCGAATAGACGACAGTCACAATAATTCCCGTCTATCCGACTCTTTAAACAAAGAAATCGGATGACGGTCGATATAACACTTAATAGTGTTAAACAAAGATCAGCAGATTTAAATCATCAACAGAGATAAATAAACAATTTATCAAATCCACTAAATCAATTCAAAACAATCGAAATTGTCACTTTAAAACCATCAAAGTTTTGACTGGCTGCCGTACACGCACGCATGCACGGCCTCGCCAATACGGCATAAAAGATCAATGCATCACGACGCAAAGAAAAATATCAATTCAAAACTGTCAATTCTGGGTGGCTGCAGTGCACGCACGCGTGCACTGCCTCGCCACCACCGAAGATAAAGTCACCACCACAATGAAACTGAAGTGGCAAACAGGTATAAGGACAAAGGCAGGCTGCAACTAAACTGCAGAAAAGTCATCAACAGTTCAAGCATATGCAGCAATAGAGACGAATTCGAGTACATCATGAAGCAGAACCAAGTGCAGTTCAACTGAGATGGACAACTCGAGGATAAACATGTACAAACTGTTTCAGTAATCCAATGCCAACAAGAACAGATGAACATCAGTGCAGACAAGTATGAATTCGAACATGAAATGGAGAACATCATTGCAAGTGCAACAGGTAGAAGATGATGCAGTGAAGCATGTACAAGGGCAGTACATATGAACATCAGCGACATAACAGTGTCAAAAATGAAGAGACCATAGTAATGCAACTAAAACTGATGATAGTGGTAATCACATAGTGGAATGCAACTGTAACTTCATGCTAAAAGAACTGGGCTAATGTCAACAGTGTAATAAAACACACACACACTATAAAAATAGCACTGCTGGCCATAGTGAACACTAATGGTCAAGCTACAAGTGAAGAATGTACACAGGTGAAGCCTACTGACTCGAATTACTCAAGGGATACAAGGACAATGCTCAATGCACATCAATACAAAACTCAACAATGCCAACATGATCAAGTTCAAAGCAATCAGGTCTCAAACAAGTTCAAATGCAAAACTGGTCAAGTAAATAACAATGCACAGTTCAAAATGGTTGAGCAAATAACAAAGTTTCAAATGCAAAGACCATAAGTGCAGACACAATAGTTACAAGAGACACAGTGAAGTCGACAAGAAAAATCAACTCAGAAACAAAGTGCACAAGAGACTTGAGTGCACTGCTACAAGGGACTAGTTGGAAACTGCATATGACCAGAGGGAACTACATGAATGCACAGTCATTAGTTAAAATGGCAACTCAATATGCAGTAAACTATATTGACAGAATAGACTCCAAACCAGTGCACTACTGTGTCATCAAAAATATGCACAGGCAGAAAAAAAAGAACTCAAGTATATGGATGCAAAGCTTCAACAAATTAAATAAACTAAATGCAAAGATCCAATGTCTCAAATGACTCAAGTACATGAATGCAAACAAAAGTATGGACAGTAATCAACTACAAGGTATGCAAACAAATATGGAATGGAATGCATCTACAAGTGCGGATGGCCAGAGTCGAAACTAATAGTGAAACAATGAAGTGCACAGCTACAATGATGCATGATAAGCAATGGCAAAAAGATGGCCAGAGACGAAGCTCACAGGGGCCAGTAAGCCAAAGAAATAAATCACAGTAAAGTCAACAAGGAACCACACAAAAACAAATTTTCAGAGATTCGAAACAAAAGAAACCCAACATCACGAGAATATATGCATTCGAACAAAGTCCAAGTAAACGAAATTGGACAAGTCAGAAAATCGAACCAAGGCAGAAAAATCATCATCGAAATAAAATCAACGATATAAGTACAGTGGGAATTTACATAGCAACAATGATTCCATCATCGAACGAAGCAATGGCCAAGATAGACGATAACGA
The DNA here is from genome assembly GCA_030737815.1 of Allium fistulosum. Lineage (NCBI taxonomy): Eukaryota > Viridiplantae > Streptophyta > Magnoliopsida > Asparagales > Amaryllidaceae > Allium > Allium fistulosum. The sequence goes on along the minus strand of CM060905.1, from coordinate 43,770,798 downwards.
ATCAAAATCGAATCGCAAGAGCACTGAACTAAGCATGTATTAGAAGTGAGTAAATAGGATTACTCACAATTTTTCGACGAGGCAGTGAAGCCGAAGCCTTAGCATACGAAGCGAAGACGAGCACGGCAAACCCCTTTTTAAGCGACGTCGGTTCGAAGTCTCGAAACCCTAAATCGCCAGGGGAATGAAGATACGAGACCGCCCCCATTTTTCTTTCTTAGACGTAGGGTTTTACGAATGAATGAGAGGGGATCGGGTTTGCCCCTGATATCATGTAACAACCCGCATATTTATCGATTTTATATTTAAATATTTTATTTAAATATTTCGTCGTTCGTCGGATTTTGGTCTGAAAAGCTACTTTTTGCGAACATTCGAATTAGGACTCGAGACTACCTCCATTAAGTTCAAAATGTCGTTTGCGATCTTTTTAAGTATAAGCTTCGATATGTTTGGAGAAAGTCGAATTTTGCTATTTTCTATTGGACTTTGGGTTTGGGTTTGGATTCAGCCCACTTGCCCAAATCTGGTTATATCATTACCCCTCTCCACTTCACTTCTCTTCATTCATTCCTCATTTCTTAACACCCTCAAGCTCAAGAGAATAATGGGGGAAGAGATTGGAAATGGAAATTCCTAAGCCCTAGCTTCAATTGCAAATTCAAGCTTCTACCTCCAAAATTCAAGAAGAAGCATTGGTAAGCATCTCCTTCATCTCCTCCAACCCGTCCTCCTCTCAATTTCAGAAAATTCCCTAAATCTAATTTAGGAAATGTTTCTCTTTTGAGCATAGGTTCAAGCTCATTTGGGTTGTGTTGAAGAGTGGTTGATTCTCCCTTTGCTTTCAAGCTCCTTCTTCATTGTTGTTGTGAAAAGGTGAGATTTTTATCTCACATCTATGACTATAACCATGCTTGATGTTGGGTATGAATTCCTAACTCTATTTCATGTTCAATTGCTTTTGATTTGAATTGCTTTGGCGAATGTTTCAATATTTGATGTTTTGAAGTCAAAACTTTGAAACTCCTTTCTTTGATTTGTGAACATGTTTTTAGTTGTGAATAGGAGCCTATAGGGCCGTATTATCGATTGACAAAAAGCCCCGAAGTCCATAAAGCCGATCGGGTGAAAGTGTGGGGGAGTTTGCTCTCCCACTAGGCTAAAAAACAGTTTCAGCCTGACACCAGACGTCTGCAGGTATGCTCAGACATCTGGGGTCTGTTTCAGGAAGTTCCCGAAACTTCCTGCAGACGTCTGAGCATTTACCTCAGACGTCTGGTGCCTGTGAGCGGCTCTACTTTGCTTGCTTTTTCCTATTTATCTCGAGATTCCAATTTCTATCGATTCAAGGTTATCCGATTCGTCGTTATCATTTATTTTCTTCATTGATGACTTCTTCTCGGGATTTTTGAGAATGTCGCTCGACCCGCCTTCCTCTTAGGTCGTTTGGCTTCACGAGGTCGCTTGCCTTCACCTAGGTCGAACCCCGTACAACTCTGCGTAAGCAATCTTATCCAAAAGCCATTTAACCGAACTTCTTACTTTGATGGTTTTGAGAATTGATTTCTTTGAACTTTACTCACGTCTTCGAACGTGAATTTGATTGATTGTTTCTACAATCACTTCTATGATTTGTCACTTCAAAATATAAAGGTTTTCTATACTAGTATTAAATATCAAAACTCTTTCATTAAAACGATTTCAACTCTATTTTCAATATCAAAGCTCGTTTCTTAAAACCATTTTCCAATCTATTAGTATATACAAACCTTTACCTCATTCGTATGAGAAAATCTAATTAAACGGCTTAGCAAAACAAGTGGTATGAAACGCTTGCGTTTACTTCGTCGGTTAATTTATGGACTTGTTCGATTGAAACTCTTGTGACAATTTTCTAGTGCAGATCTACAATCTGTTCGTAAATATTTGAGTTAAGCAAGTGGTTATGGGACATGAAGCTAAACTCTTATATTTACTAGCTTAGTGTAATCGACACTTACTTATGATCATGATGATCATTCTTGTGATTTAGACTAGCGATTGAGCGATGTCTCTTTGTTTGCGAGGTTAGACTAGACACCATTTGTGTGATTTCGATTCACACATATCTCTTTATCTTCAAGGTTAGTCTATACCTCATTGGTGTGATTTCGATTCACACATATTGAAACTCTTGTGACAATTTCCTAGTGCAGATCTACAATCTGTTCGTAAATATTTGAGTTAAGCAAGTGGTTATGGGACATGAAGCTAAACTCTTATATTTACTAGCTTAGTGTAATCGACACTTCTTTATGATCGATGATGATCATTTTATGGTTTAGACTAGCAATGTGCGATGTCTCTTTGTCCATATGAAGGACTGTACTTCATTTTATTGAGCTTCGACTCAATCAAGAGGAGCTTCGACTCAAAGTCCGCAATGGGGGACTATACCCAGTCAGGAGGAGCTTCGGCTCATCAGGAGGAGCTTCGGCTCAAAGTCCGCAATGGGGGACTATACCTAGTCAGGAGGAGCTTCGGCTCATCAGGAGGAGCTTCGGCTCAAAGTCCGCAATGGGGGACTATACCCAGTCAGGAGGAGCTTCGGCTCATCTTTATAGGATTGGCCATCCTCTTTTATTGTGATTTCTGGATTTCTAATTGATGATTTCTGGAATTTATATTTCACCAGCTTTTACCATTGACATTGATGAGTATGTCATTTATTGTGGCTTGGTGAATTAAATAAAGAATATGATATTCTTTTTGATGCTATGAGATTCTTGAGATTTTGTATGACTTTCGTGATTTTCTAATGTATACTTATCATAGTATGACTTCATTGTTATCATACGTTTTATTATCATATCTCATATTCTATTTCATTTTATCTGATAATTATAGCTAGACTGATCCGTTTATTATTTTCTTCTTAAATAATACTCGGGTCAGACTGAGATTTTACAGGTGCTTCTTCATGACTTCCTATCTGGAACCATCATCTGACTTTTGGCTAACTACTCTAGTTTAGTAGTTTTTTGTTGTATACATTTGAGATTAGACCCCTTGATGTATACATATTCTATTGTCTTGCACTTGTATCTATTCTTTTGTGTTATTGTGGATCTTATTTGACCACTACTCTGATGTACACTTTCATGTGTGTTATATATTCATATCTATTTCCGCCTTTGTGATATGAATTGTCTGTGGCTGATTTATGTTATGTTTATTTCTATATTTGTTTCCGAAGATTATATATAGCCACTGTGTGATAGCTTTGAGTTTGTATCGGTATGCCGGATTTCCTCCTTAAATGATATGCATTCTATACTATCTGACATATCGGTACTCGCACAAAGAAGTTACATGGATGGTCGCTCCTCAACAGCCTTATTCTCCGCGCTAATTGACAGCACTACATCGTAGTGTTCTTGGTTAGCGTGGGTATAGAGGTGGGGCGTCACATATCATCTCGGCAAAGCCAAGAAACATGGGCCAAGATTCAAATTGTAAAGCCCGGTCAACATTTTTATAAAAGAATTTCAAATTGATTTTAAATTTCAATAGCAATTTTAAACGTCTAATATCGAAAATCGATTGATGCAAAATACTGGGTTGTTACAATGGTTTTGAATTCAAAGAATTCAAGTGTCGATACAATTAAGGAACCATATAATTGAGAATGAGTTATAATGTGGATTGTTGTTGTATGGACATGTGTTAGCAGAATAAATTCTCGTTTTGTTAAAAATTGATTGTTTGTTTGTTGTGTGGGCATATGTTAGTAGAATAAATCCCCGTTCGGCTATCAATTGGTTATTTATTTTTTGTATGGACATATGTTAGCAGAATAATTCCTCTTTCTGCTATAAATTGATGGTTGGCTTGTTTATGTTTTTGCGTGGACATATAGTAACGACCCTACATTTTGGACCATTCGCATCCATTATAAGTGTATAGGTAGACACTCATGTCGGAATTGAATTGCTCAAAATACCGCGTTGTTAATTTAAATTTGGCAAAACTGAACATATACAGTAAATAAATAACCACAGATCACAGACACAGAGTAATAAGTGCAGCGGAAATAAAAGAGATAGTAGTTCATGAAGCTACTATATGAATATATAAAATACATCAGAGTTTACAACAGAAGAGTAATACGATACATCAGAGTTAAACCAGATACAACGGAAGAGTAACACGATACATCAGATACAAATCAGAATACATCATGGGAATCATCGGATACTAAAAGCAGAATAAATGGCTGGATCTTCAAGCAAAGCTCCAACTTCAAAGGTGAGTCTCGAATACTGGTACACTCGGTCTGACCCGAGCGTAAAGCAAGACACAAAACACTCGAGTCAGGATTAACATTCTTATATTAATAAATTCAACTCAAGTGAAATAGCAATTGAAATACAAGTAACTCAAAGGATGTTTGGAATAACCATCCTTTAAGGATCCGTTAAACTATCTACTAGGTAGTAATATACGCTAAGTAGATAATGTCTATCAGTAATATAAGATATTAAAATAGTGTTAAGTCATGGCCCATTCCACCCTTAACACATTTTTATTCCCAAAAGCATATACAAGACCGTAGTTTCCCCAAAACCGGAAGTCACCAGAGGGCAATCCATATACTAAAGGTACAAACCAAAATCGTAGTGGTCGCGAATAAAGGGATACAAGTATGACAAGGCACATGAGGCAATACCCAAGGTAGTGATACTAACGTTTGCCTGATCCGGACTGGTGAGAACGCAACGCCGCAGCGCCCGCAACACCGTGAAACAACACTCCCAAAATCAAGGGTGCACCAATCGACAACAAGTAATAAGTAGTTCGAAGAAGTGTGTCCACTTGAGGTAGCTAATCCTCCATTGGCCCGGCACGGCTCCTGTTTTAGTCATTTCTAATTTGACACAAGTGTCAAGGCTATCCATCATCGTTCTCTTTCTTCAGTCAACACGTACATCATTCCAACCACTTCATTCTGGATCACCACTCCGCGTATAGTTATTAAAGTGGTTTCGGTTAAGATAGAGAGTATATCCATAACCGATTCCGGTCTCTTTAATAACTTTCGTAATTATTACACCGATTGGTCGTTTATATATTTCAAACCAAATTAATTCAATTTCAATTACAATTCGTAAATCAACATTTCATTTGTCTTTCTAAATCAATTTCCAATATTTACGTTTCAAAACTTCCACATTCATAATTTCAAAATCTTATAATTCAATTTCAATTTCTATTTAAAACAATTCAAATATTGATTCAAGTTCATATAAGTTTCATTCCGAAATCATTTAAATTAATTTAATTTAACATTCAAATCAATTTAACTTCATTTATCGATTGCATTCAATATTCATTAAGTAAATTTGCCATTCAAATAATTTCTATTAAATTTCCAATTCATTAAATCAATTCTTAAGTTCAACTTCATTAAATCAAAATTTACAATTTTGAATTAAACTAAATTCGTCAAATCAATTCTTTCAATTACAAGTCTTACATTAATTCCAAAAAAATATCACATTTTCATTTCTTGTTACAGAAATTCCATTTCACTTATTTACTTACTTAAATAATTTTCCAAAACTTAATTTATAAAGAAACTCAATTTCAATTATTACGAAGTAAAATTCACTTATTCAAAAATTCAATTTCACTTATTAAAGAATTCAATGCAATTTAATCATTAAATAATTCAATCTTATTTAATTATTAAATAATTCAAAACTTAATTTTTAAATAATTTCAAAGTTTAATAATTTCAAACTTAATTATTTAATCATTTCAAACTTAATTCAATCATTTCTCAAATTAAACAACATTCTTCCATCAATTTCATTGTTAACATTTTGTTTCAGATTATTAAACATTAACATTTTCCTTTCATTAAAATTCAAATTTCAACTTCATTTCAAAACCATATTATTTATTCAAATAAAATCTTCGTTTTATTTTTAAATCAAATTATTGACCAGTCGGGTTTTATTTAATTCTCTATCCTGGGTCAAAGTTTAAATTTGGGTATTTATCATTTCAACCCGATTCCAATTCAATTAAAAATCAAAACATATCAAAGGGAACTTGCAGTGTGATAACTGGGATGATGTCAAAGTAAATAAACAAGCAATAACAACAAACAATAACAATCCAATAATCAATTCAAATAATCCCGATAACTGTATTAATTCGCATTGTTATTTGTACGAATTAATATAATTATTTCTAGAATCTACACTATCATTTCATGTAGATTAAAGATTATTACATTACGGTTTTCACTTGTCATTCGATTTCAATTTATACTACAACAATTAACCCAATATACGTCGATGGTTCAAAGTGTAATTATCACTATTCTACATGTCAATTAATTTAACAAATAAAAGGGGTCATATTCAACTAATCAAATTCAACATATATGTCAATTCAAATTTTTAATTATCCTACGTCAAATTTACTTGCATAATATTTATCACTTTATACATTACAATTTTAACATCCAATTGTAAACATCAAACAATCAGTCATTTAACAATCAAACTGGATTATCATTGCATATATAACAGATATTGGTGTCAGGTGTCACAGGTGAACTGATACAGGTAATAATAGTGTAAATATCTATCAGCAGCATATTTCAATTGTCGTTTCAATTGAAATCAAATTTAATAAATAAAAGAACGTTAATCGTGAGTGAGTGCTCACCTTTCGAGGCTAGAGATATGAACGAGAATGGAAGCGAATTGTGGATCCAAACACGAATTCCAAAGCAAACAAGATTGGTACGAGTCGGCGAACAAGGCTGATAAATAGAAATTGACGAAATCAAATCAGAGCCAGATCGATAAAGATAAATAGTATGAAGGAACTTATGTATAAATATATAACCATTTAAAAAAATCATATTTTTAAATTTCAAACACATATTAAATTAAATATATATATGTATTTCAAAATTATTGTTTTAAACTAAAATCAAATATTAAAGTCAAACATAAAATAATAAACTTTGAATCAATACATCAAAATTTAACAATTTAACAAATATATATTTATAAACCAAAAATTTAAATATAAATATAAGTTAAATATATACATATTGACATCAATATATAACCTCACTTGCAAACTTAATGTTTATGCAAGTAAAACAACCCAAAAGCACCTTCACATCCCATGGTTATCTATATACAGCATATATATTAAAATATTTCAACGGTATTAAACTATATAAAACTAAAGTACTAAAATATCAAGATTATAACTTTACCAAAACTTCATAGGTATACAGATTGTAAATATAAACTTCTATACCCAACCAGGCTTATATATACCCACACCGGAAACAATATTATTATAAGTTTATATACACTGTAACCCTTATAACACATATAGGCATACTGACACACATTGGAACTGAAGACAAAACCCATAATGTAGTTATTCGATCACCATATATATAGAAAGAAGAAGCTACTAATACAGTTTAATATATGTGTGTGTGTGTCAAGCTACTGTATAAACAAAAACTTCTAATACAGTTTTTTATTATTATATATATATAAAGTATGGAAACCATTCATATATACAACACTACAAATAGCAGATTATATATGTGTAACTATATATTCCTTTAAACATCAAACTAATTTAACCAAGATATATTATCTCTTCTCATAAACAACAATTATGGGTGCAGGTTCCACTTATATACAATATATGTATAAGCTAGACTTTAAACCTAATATGTGCCAAAGTATTATAACTAATATATACTAGCATACGAAACCCTATACAAAATATCATATATAGCTTGTATAAACAACGAAGTATCAAAATACCATATATATATATATATATACCGTACTACTAACTAGTATAAATTAAAACTCTATGTATATATTAACTTATAAAACAACAGGCAACTTTTAAAGTAAATTATATATAGGTAAAATATCACTTATACCTTACAGGATATGAACGTATATACCTAAAAAAATGTTCAAGCCTGGGCTGCACGGAATTTGATGTCGGGGGAAAAGGCGGATCGGCGAGTGCGGTGGTCAGGTGGATATAGGCGGGTCGTGGTGCGGCAGAGGAGAGAAGACGTGAGGAGGGAGCTTAAAATTTAAATGATTTGGGTCTCCAAAATGAAAGTGCCAGCCATTGATATTTATAAATGAATATATACATATAGAACGAAGAGATATATCAAATAGGCTCTAGAGGAAAGAAGGTGAATAGTAAGGGTGATAAGTTCCAGATATCAAGGAAAAAGAAAAGGAAAGGTTACAGGCAAACGTAACCTATATAATAATATCATAAATTTTGAAAGAGAGAGAGCAGTACGAAAAGATGGGAATACAACCGATAGAAATGAAGGGACAACCGGCATATTATAATGAACATTAGAAAATGTAAAACTGAAAATAATAATTACTGCTGGCTGTTTGATTTAACGATACAAAGATGAAGGGTCAAGGAACCCAAGAGTTTTCAATGTGTACCGGTACGATAAATCGTTTTACAGATTTCATCGTGTACCGGATTTCCGAAGTAAACAAATGAATACACTATTGAGATCGGCTCGATGAGACGATCAAAACGGTATACAGATATCAGTGGTACGATTGAATTATAAAATTTCGAATTTTCTACTAGCGGAAAATGCGAGAAAAACGCTGAAAAATAAGATCGACGGAGCCAAAGATGTCCGAATTTGGAAAAATGACCAACTGACATCTTGCTCAGAAGATGGTTTAGAATTTTTCTATGTAAAAATATTTAGGTTCCGAAAACATTTTATTTTCTTTGCTTTTTAACTGATTAAATTGAAGTGAATTTACGCGCGAAATAAATTTTCATATTTTCGGATGAAAATTTACCAGTTGCTATGTTTAACTAAACACATTACAAATATCAAATTTATATTTCAAAATTTTATCGTTTAAAATTTCACAAAATTTCAACTAATTACGTTATTAAAATAGTTGAAATTTACGGGTCGTTACACTCTCCCCCACTCAAAACTTTTCGTCCCCGAAAAGGAACGAGGTAGGAGAATAGAAACAACCGGAAAGAAAAACAGATTTGAAATACAAAATAACAATTAATTTAAACCATATAAATTCAAATTTAAATTAATTGATATTCAATAATTGATTTAATCCATTTGATTTCACTAAAATCAATCTCAACTATTTCTAAATTCATTATCATATTATCCAATTATCTTCAATTTACAATTTCTAAAACCATAAATTTGAATAGTCTTTTATTATAATCATATTTTTTTTCAACAATTTAAATTCTTCTTTATTCCAAATTATTGTTAAATTAATTCTACATAATATATCTAAACACATATATTTAACTCATATAAATTAATTTAAACCATAAAAGTTTCAATTTAAATTAATTTATATTTACTAATTGCTTTTAAATTCAAGGTATTTTCATAAGTTGATCAAATTTCGATTTTATTAATCCTTCCAAAACAAATTTATTAATTCTTTCAAAACAAATTTATTTCATTATTAACTGAGTTTACTTATTATCCTATCTAACTCTATTAACATTTTTATAATCAAAATTTAGTGTATAACATTTATTATAAACACTCAAATTTTATTTATAAAATCATTTTATATTGTATATTATCCAATTGCATATTCAACTTCTGAATAATTTAGGTAAGTTACTTTGAAATGCAATTTCGTACTATACAAATAAAATTTTCAAATTCAATTATTTCAAGTTAAAATACTTATTCAAAATTTAGCTTTATTTATAATTGAAAACATCATTTAACATGATTTTTAAGAATTAATATTCCATTTAATTTCAAACCCATTAGAAATAATTATGTATATACTATATATATTGAATCAAATTAAATTAAAATAATATACCCATATATATATATATAAACCAAGTCATATTTAAGAAATTCGAATCAAAATATCTTTCCAAAACAAAACCGTAGCATAGCTACAGAATGGTTTCTCCACTTCGAAACTCCAAAATGAACGTCGATGATGCGACCGCCATCACCGAAATTATTTTCCAGCGACAAAGAGAAGAGTACCGATTTAGACTTTAAATTCTTTGGAATGATTCTTTTTGAAGATATTTAAATATTATACACTTTAAAACTTTCAAATCAAAGTTTGAAATCATCGGTTATTAAATTCTCAAATTCTTGATTTTCATTCATTTCAAAGTCCAAATCAAATTTATGACCAAATTTTATAAATGCATTTATTTATATTATGTAATAGTCAATGATTTATAAAACAATAAATGAAAATTAAATTTTAACATTTCGAACAACCGATTCATTAACATTTTTTATTTCAAAAAAATTTAGACTTATATATAATATAATCATACAAAAATATTTTATTTACCAAATTTGAAAACAATATTGTGTCAGTTTGCTCTGCTCAAGCATTTTGGAAATTCTATCGATAGCGTTGATCAGACGAATCGATCGAAAACCCAAATCAACATCAACAACTCAAACAACACAATATATTTTAAAACATTTTAAATATTAATTTACAAATACACTTCCTCGCTCGACTATACAAGAATGGATTCAAAGCAAGGATAGAGATTCAAATTTGATGGACTCAAATCAAAGAGAATTTTGATTCGAAGATAAGTTTGAAACAGAAGATAAGATAATTCAATTACCACAATTGGGAGATGGATGAGTTTATTTAATTCTCGGGCAACCTGAACTGGGTCGTCCGTAACTTCAAGAATAAGATCGATGCAAAATTTCGAGGCAAATCGACATTCGATCTCAAGAAATAGAATTCAGGTGTAGCAGGAGATAGATAGCATCGTAAACCGAGGATATAGAAATCTCCGGTAAATCAATGCCTATTGTAAAGGAGTTTTGCTCCTTTACGAATCATTCGAAGATTAGCGAGACCGCCGATCTATTATAGATATCATTCAAAATGGAGTTATGTGGTGCTCCAGAATTGAAAGAAGACGAATAGTGGAGGACACGAATGAATTTCGGAACCGAGGAGAACGTTCCAAAAATTCAAAGGAATTGAGTCAAAGGAAGAGATTGAACTCGAATGAAAGTGATTCTGTAAATACATTTACCTTATATGTTAAGTTTTGCCTAGAGCTACCAAAGCTCTGATACCAACTGTAACGACCCGACATTTTGGACCATTCGCATCCATTATAAGTGTATAGGTAGACACTCATGCCGGAATTGAATTGCTCAAAATACCGCGTTGTTAATTTAAATTTGGCAAAACTGAACATATACAGTAAATAAATAACCACAGATCACAGACACAGAGTAATAAGTGCAGCGGAAATAAAAGAGATAGTAGTTCATGAAGCTACTATATGAATATATAAAATACATCAGAGTTTACAACAGAAGAGTAATACGATACATCAGAGTTAAACCAGATACAACGGAAGAGTAACACGATACATCAGATACAAATCAGAATACATCACGGGAATCATCGGATACTGAAAGCAGAATAGATGGCTGGATCTTCAAGCAAAGCTCCAACTTCAAAGGTGAGTCTCGAATACTGGTACACTTGGTCTGACCTGAGCGTAAAGCAAGACACAAAACACTCGAGTCAGGATTAACATTCTTATATTAATAAATCCAACTCAAGTGAAATAGCAATTGAAATACAAGTAACTCAAAGGATGTTTGGAATAACCATCCTTTAAGGATCCGTTAAACTATCTACTAGGTAGTAATATACGCTAAGTAGATAATGTCTATCAGTAATATAAGGTATTAAAATAGTGTTAAGTCATGGCCCATTCCACCCTTAACACATTTTTATTCCCAAAAGTATATACAAGACCGTAGTTTCCCCAAAACCGGAAGTCACCAGAGGGCAATCCATATACTAAAGGTACAAACCAAAATCGTAGTGGTCGCGAATAAAGGGATACAAGTATGACAAGGCACATGAGGCAATACCTAAGGTAGTGATACTACCGTTTGCCTGATCCGGACTGGTGAGAACGCAACGCCGCAGCGCCCGCAACACCGTGAAACAACACTCCCAAAATCAAGGGTGCACCAATCGACAACAAGTAATAAGTAGTTCGAAGAAGTGTGTCCACTTGAGGTAGCTAATCCTCCATTGGCCCGGCACGGCTCCTGTTTTAGTCATTTCCAATTTGACACAAGTGTCAAGGCTATCCATCATCGTTCTCTTTCTTCAGTCAACACGTACATCATTCCAACCACTTCATTCTGGATCACCACTCCGCGTATAGTTATTAAAGTGGTTTCGGTTTAGATAGAGAGTATATCCATAACCGATTCCGGTCTCTTTAATAACTTTCGTAATTATTACACCGATTGGTCGTTTATATATTTCAAACCAAATTAATTCAATTTCAATTACAATTCGTAAATCAACATTTCATTTGTCTTTCTAAATCAATTTCCAATATTTACGTTTCAAAACTTCCACATTCATAATTTCAAAATCTTATAATTCAATTTCAATTTCTATTTAAAACAATTCAAATGTTGATTCAAGTTCATATAAGTTTCATTCCGAAATCATTTAAATTAATTTAATTTAACATTCAAATCAATTTAACTTCATTTATCGATTGCATTCAATATTCATTAAGTAAATTTGCCATTCAAATAATTTCTATTAAATTTCCAATTCATTAAATCAATTCTTAAGTTCAACTTCATTAAATCAAAATTTACAATTTTGAATTAAACTAAATTCGTCAAATCAATTCTTTCAATTACAAGTCTTACATTAATTCCAAAAAAATATCACATTTTCATTTCTTGTTACAGAAATTCCATTTCACTTATTTACTTACTTAAATAATTTTCCAAAACTTAATTTATAAAGAAACTCAATTTCAATTATTACGAAGTAAAATTCACTTATTCAAAAATTCAATTTCACTTATTAAAGAATTCAATGCAATTTAATCGTTAAATAATTCAATCTTATTTAATTATTAAATAATTCAAAACTTAATTTTTAAATAATTTCAAAGTTTAATAATTTCAAACTTAATTATTTAATCATTTCAAACTTAATTCAATCATTTCTCAAATTAAACAACATTCTTCCATCAATTTCATTGTTAACATTTTGTTTCAGATTATTAAACATTAACATTTTCCTTTCATTAAAATTCAAATTTCAACTTCATTTCAAAACCATATTATTTATTCAAATAAAATCTTCGTTTTATTTTTAAATCAAATTATTGACCAATCGGGTTTTATTTAATTCTCTATCCTGGGTCAAAGTTTAAATTTGGGTATTTATCATTTCAACCCGATTCCAATTCAATTAAAAATCAAAACATATCAAAGGGAACTTGCAGTGTGATAACTGGGATGGTGTCAAAGTAAATAAACAAGCAATAACAACAAACAATAACAATCCAATAATCAATTCAAATAATCCCGAAATAACCGTATTAATTCGCATTGTTATTTGTACGAATTAATATAATTATTTCTAGAATCTACACTATCATTTCATGTAGATTAAAGATTATTACATTATGGTTTTCACTTGTCATTCGATTTCAATTTATACTACAACAATTAACCCAATATACGTCGATGGTTCAAAGTGTAATTATCACTATTCTACATGTCAATTAATTTAACAAATAAAAGGGGTCATATTCAACTAATCAAATTCAACATATATGTCAATTCAAATTTTTAATTATCCTACGTCAAATTTACTTGCATAATATTTATCACTTTATACATTACAATTTTAACATCCAATTGTAAACATCAAACAATCAGTCATTTAACAATCAAACTGGATTATCATTGCATATATAACAGATATTGGTGTCAGGTGTCACAAGTGAACTGATACAGGTAATAACAGTGTAAATATCTATCAGCAGCATATTTCAATTGTCGTTTCAATTGAAATCAAATTTAATAAATAAAAGAACGTTAATCGTGAGTGAGTGCTCACCTTTCGAGGCTAGAGATATGAACGAGAATGGAAGCGAATTATGGATCCAAACACGAATTCCAAAGCAAACAAGATTGGTACGAGTCGGCGAACAAAGCTGATAAATAGAAATTGACGAAATCAAATCAGAGCCGAATCGATAAAGATAAATAGTATGAAGGAACTTATGTATAAATATATAACCATTTAAAAAAAATCATATTTTTAAATTTCAAACACATATTAAATTAAATATATATATGTATTTCAAAATTATTGTTTTAAACTAAAATCAAATATTAAAGTCAAACATAAAATAATAAACTTTGAATCAATACATCAAAATTTAACAATTTAACATATATATATTTATAAACCAAAAATTTAAATATAAATATAAGTTAAATATATACATATTGACATCAATATATAACCTCACTTGCAAACTTAATGTTTATGCAAGTAAAACAACCCAAAAGCACCTTCACATCCCATGGTTATCTATATACAGCATATATATTAAAATATTTCAACGGTATTAAACTATATAAAACTAAAGTACTAAAATATCAAGATTATAACTTTACCAAAACTTCATAGGTATACAGATTGTAAATATAAACTTCTATACCCAACCAGGCTTATATATACCCACACCGGAAACAATATTATTATAAGTTTATATACACTGTAACCCTTATAACACATATAGGCATACTGACACACATTGGAACTGAAGACAAAACCCATAATGTAGTTATTCGATCACCATATATATAGAAAGAAGAAGCTACTAATACAGTTTAATATATGTGTGTGTGTGTCAAGCTACTGTATAAACAAAAACTTCTAATACAGTTTTTTATTATTATATATATATAAAGTATGGAAACCATTCATATATACAACACTACAAATAGCAGATTATATATGTGTAACTATATATTCCTTTAAACATCAAACTAATTTAACCAAGATATATTATCTCTTCTCATAAACAACAATTATGGGTGCAGGTTCCACTTATATACAATATATGTATAAGCTAGACTTTAAACCTAATATGTGCCAAAGTATTATAACTAATATATACTAGCATACGAAACCCTATACAAAATATCATATATAGCTTGTATAAACAACGAAGTATCAAAATACCATATATATATATATATACCGTACTACTAACTAGTATAAATTAAAACTCTATGTATATATTAACTTATAAAACAACAGGCAACTTTTAAAGTAAATTATATATAGGTAAAATATCACTTATACCTTACAGGATATGAACGTATATACCTAAAAAAATGTTCAAGCCTGGGCTGCATGGAATTTGATGTCGGGGGAAAAGGCGGATCGGCGAGTGCGGTGGTCAGGTGGATATAGGCGGGTCGTGGTGCGGCAGAGGAGAGAAGACGTGAGAAGGGAGCTTAAAATTTAAACGATTTGGGTCTCCAAAATGAAAGTGCCAGCCATTGATATTTATAAATGAATATATACATATAGAACGAAGAGATATATCAAATAGGCTCTAGAGGAAAGAAGGTGAATAGTAAGGGTGATAAGTTCCAGATATCAAGGAAAAAGAAAAGGAAAGGTTACAGGCAAACGTAACCTATATAATAATATCATAAATTTTGAAAGAGAGAGAGCAGTACGAAAAGATGGGAATACAACCGATAGAAACGAAGGGACAACCGGCATATTATAATGAACATTAGAAAATGTAAAACTGAAAATAATAATTACTGCTGGCTGTTTGATTTAATGATACAAAGATGAAGGGTCAAGTAACCCAAGAGTTTTCAATGTGTACCGGTACGATAAATCGTTTTACAGATTTCATCGTGTACCGGATTTCCGAAGTAAACAAATGAATACACTATTGAGATCGGCTCGATGAGACGATCAAAACGGTATACAGATATCAGTGGTACGATTGAATTATAAAATTTTGAATTTTCTACTAGCGGAAAATGCGAGAAAAACGCTGAAAAATAAGATCGACGGAGCCAAAGATGTCCGAATTTGGAAAAACGACCAACTGACATCTTGCTCAGAAGATGGTTTAGAATTTTTCTATGTAAAAATATTTAGGTTCCGAAAACATTTTATTTTCATTGCTTTTTAACTGATTAAATTGAAGTGAATTTACGCGCGAAATAAATTTTCATATTTTCGGACGAAAATTTACCAGTTGCTATGTTTAACTAAACGCATTACAAATATCAAATTTATATTTCAAAATTTTATCGTTTAAAATTTCACAAAATTTCAACTAATTACGTTATTAAAACTGTTGAAATTTACGGGTCGTTACACATATGTTAGGAGAATAAATCTCCGTTTTACTATGAATTGATTGAATTGTTAGGACATCTGTTTAGCAGGACAAATCACCATCCTTCTATAATGTTATTTGGACATGTATATGCTAGTTAGTTCATATTGACATGTTATTCCCTTATTGGATGTGAGTGTATTTACATATATGTTGATCTATGTGAGTAACTAATTAGTGAATTGGAATTGAAATTGAATGGCAACTTAAATTAGTACCATTGGGATTGCTAAGCCTCTTTTTGAAATGATAAAGTGTGTTTTTGAATCTATAACGACCCGGAATTTTGGTCGTTTAGTTTTGAAAATTTAATTTATTTTAAATGTTGATTTTGAATTATTAATTGATTTTGAATATGGAAGAATTACTGAAATGGTTTAGAGTTTCAAATATAGCGATTAATTTGATTTGGTAAAATATTAGTTTAATATTTGAAATTGGGTAAATATGGGAATCTGTAGTTAAATAGGAATGGAAATGGTTTATAAGTTGATTTTAAACTCTGTTTGAATTAGAGTGATGATAATGGACTTTTGAATGGGATTAAAAATCGATAAGTAAAATTTGGAATTTTATATATTAATTTAATAGTGGGAATTTAATAAATAGAAATAGTGTAAATAATTGAAATTTTGATTTAATATGAATCGAAGTGATTTCTAATATGGATATAATTCTATTTGAATTATATTGGAGTTAGTAAGTTTTAAAAATTGAAATTTTAAATGATTTCGACGATTTTGGAAATCGCTCGATTTAATCGACGCGTTAAAATAGCCTTCCGAGGCACAGTATCAAAATTCGATGAAACCAGTCCCATTGGATCCGTAATAGTATATTATTATCGGATTTCAAATTTCGTAGCATTTGGAGTTAACGTTTGGTCGTGCGGGATAAAAACACGTTGTAATAAATATCGAAAATTTAATATTTTAATTCAATTCAAAAATCTATCTTCCACATACAATCAAATTAGGCCCCAAAACATATCCCATTGTGTTCGGAATAGGGGTAAAACATTATAAACGCCAGGCGGCATGCTTCGTTTGGAGTTCGTTCGGAAAAGCACGTTAATTGTGGAAAATAATATTAAAATAATATTTGTATATGTGTATATATATATCGTTTGAACAGTAAACCCTCCCCATTTCTTAACCTAGCCGCCATTTTAAGTTTAATGGCTGAAATTTTATCTCATTCTTCCTCAAATCTCTTCCAATCCGTAAGCTTTCGTGAAAATCTCTCAACTGGAAAGTCGAAGAGCTCATCGAACTCTAGAGATCCAATGGTTATGATTTGGTATGGCGGCGAGGATCGGCGGCAAATCGATTGGGAAGGCGATGCGTTCAAACAGGTATTCCAAGATGATGGAAGCACCGAGCTTCACGGGGCTCTAAGCGGAGGTGCACGGCGTGATGCTCTTCAAGTTGATGGGGTCTGATCGTCATCGAACTCGACAAAGAGGCGACGACAATTCAAGGAAAGGGGCGACGATGGGTTCAAGCATACGAGAGTAATCTCGCGTGAAGGAAGAAGCAAAAGAACGACCATGAATTTTGAATCTCAAACTAATGGTCAGATTTTTGTTTCGGTAAAAAAAAGAGAAATTATTTATGTAATTTATATTCAAATCATTAAAAACTCGTATCTTTGTCATACGAGGTCGAAATCGGACGAAGCAGCCGGCGTTGGAATCGCAGCGACGAGCATTACACTCTGGAATAGATCTGGAGATGTTTGGAGCAAGTTAAAATTTTAGGTTAAATCGAACGTGTTCGATTTAATTTAAATTTGAACGTTGGCAAAATTTAAAACTCAAGGTGAGTTAATCTCACTCAATTTTGGACTACTGGTATTAATTTTAAATAGTTAAAAATTAATAAATGATTGATTGGTTAAACTGATACATTTTATCAGTTGAATGTGATATTATATATAGTAGTATAAATATATTGGAGTGATTGATATTCCCGCATATATATAGCAGATGAGACCCTATGCGCCCCGTATAATAGCGGATAACCCTATATACCACGATATTCCGCCTCGAAGTGGAATTAGTATTTTTATATTGTGCTAACATCTGTGGATGCAGGGAAACAGATTGGAGGGATCCATCTGGATTCCTCAAAAATGTTGAATTTAATTTCTTATATGGTGATATATGTTTTGTTGGAATAATCTGTGATAGGTTATTGTGTGATTTGAATTGATTGGATGTTATGGTAGTTAACCTGAATTTTTGGTGTTTTTAAATACCAATAAAATATGGTTTAAATTGGTAAAGAATTGTAAATTGGGATTTTGAAGTAAAATGTTTATATAGAGTTTTTGGGTAAATCTATTGGATAAAGTAAATGGTTTTGAAATTGTAAAGTAACTATTTCGGGTTATTTTGCACAGGGATTTTGGAATGAAGTATATAAAAGGATTTTTATAATAAATGCTTAAGTGGCACTTGTTTTAAATAAAGGAGGTTTTAAAATTGAGATTTTTAATAGATTGAAAGAATATAAATGGATTTGGAAATAAGTATAAAATTGGTTATACTGGAGCTCTAGTAAGATTTCCAAATTTACGAAATGAAATTAGAATCGAGGAAATTGGGCTTGTTTAAAAAAGAGGATTTTTTATTATTGACTAGGTAACTTAAAAGTGTTTATATGTTCTGGAAATTAGTTATTTAATTATTTTAAATTGTTTAAAGTATGTTTAATTATTAATTAGTTAGCTTATGATGATTGTTAAAGATTTATAATTATTATTTAAGAATTTGTCAGCATTATTATTTTTAAAAAGATAAATATTAAATATTACTATGGCTTTGTATAATAACTTTTATTTAAGTATATTTGCCTAGATTAAAATTGGAAATTTATTTTGGAACTTATAAACATTATTTTGAGATAATTTTTAAATAAAGTTTTCTGGAAGTAATGGTATACTCGCATGGCGTAATCGGAGGCAGTGAGTGTCTGCAGTTAAGTTTTGGATTTCTCTAGGATAGAGACGTAACCATTGAGATGTGAATCCATGGTTTGATACCGCAGTGGTACTTTCCATATTATTTTAAAAGAGTTTTCAAATATTTTTGAAAAGGGTAATTTTGTGAATATATAGAATTCGATAAGATAAGTACATGACCTTTGATAAGAGATTTAAATTTATTTAAAATTTAAATTAAATAAGACTTGGAGTTTTTAATGGAAACTAAAATATTTGGTTGAATGATTGTTATCTGATAGTTAAATAACCGACTATCAAATCTGGACCCAAAATATAACTTTGGAAATATCTAGGAGAAACACGGGAATTATATGGTACAGTTACCTGTCGAGGTACTATACTGTATGTATAAACTTGTTGTGTTCTTCTGGGACGATGTTAAGGAAATCCGTCCACTAATGGTTAGGAGGTGATCTCCGATCTTATCCTCGTCTGTTTATTTTCTAAAGAACCAGGGTTGAGTTTACCAAAAATATCGAATGTTATTTCCAAGACACCAGGATCAGGTAAGTTATTTGAAAACCACTTCGATCCAACGAGTACATTTTCGAAAATAAAGACAAGAGCATGGAGTCGAAGATGGAGAAGTGAAGAGCAAGGGCTAATCGCTACTAATCCTAAGGGTGATTCCAAAATGGATGTAGTAGGAATAGTGCCTTCGGTTTCGTTCAGACCCAGAACGGACTTGTATGGATGAATGCTATCAGTATATTGTCATTGGAGGACAATGAGCATTCTAAGTGAAAAATCCTAAAAGGTAATCATAGCCTCTAGCCTCATCAACCAGGAATGACTTAAAAGTAGGGGAGATGCAGCAAGGCTAAGTGGGTAGCACCCAATTAAAGTATTTTTATCACCTTTCTAGATAACCTCGGATATTATTACTACGATTTATGAAAGGAGCTCGGAAAGGGTGGGAACACTCGGGGTGATAGCATATTCGGTCTATCCAGGTTAGGGATTGTAACGACCCAGAATTTTGAACGAATTAAATTGGAAATATTTAATTTATTTTAAATATTTGAACGATAATTTAATTTGAATCCCGAATAAAACTTTGAAATTTGCGGTTAAATTACAGAATTTAATCTATTGATAGTCGAATAAAAATTTGTATCTTCAGTTTTAAGCTGAAGAAAAATATTTCGAAAGCTTTTAAAATTCGTATTGATAATACTGAAGATGATAGAAGCTTCAGAATTTAATTTCGAACTGTTTTGTTCAGTTTTGAAAATAATCACTCGAACCGATATTTATAAAATAGTCAATTTTCAAACAGTCTCGGAATTCGACGAAACCAGTTCCATTGGGTCCGGAATGTTGTATTATTGCCAGATTTCAATTTTTGTAATTTTTGGAATTGTTAGGTGAGCACACGATAGATAAACGCGTTGAAATTAATTCGAATTTAAATTTAAAAGTTGGTCAAATCCCAACACATCGTCTTCCCTGTGTTTACGCCTTTACCCACGCCAGAAATCAAGGAATGAGATCGTGCAACCCATGTTCTCCTGTCTCCCTCCACCCTTTTTAAAAATCATCACGCAAGTTCGTTCAAAAGGCAGAAACGAAGAAGATAAAAATTTGTTCCCCTTTCTTCCTCATTTCAATACTGCATTCCTCCCTCTTCAAAATTTTCTCTGGCCAAATTGAATTAAATAAATGATGCCTCATTCGAATTCAAATTCTCAAAGCATAAATCGACTCGCCGATAGAGAGGCACGTACGCGCGTACACGCGATGATGGCGGCGTGAAGCTCGCGACGTCTAGGGCTTCGATGGGTCGCGAGCATGGGTATGCGTCGCCTTGGAAGTGGCGATTGGAGTGGTTGCAAAACAAACTGGAATGGAAATCGCGTTCGACGGCAGGCGAGCAACTGGAAGGGAGTGCTGTCGCGATTCAGGGTAGTTGGGGTTTCCGTGATTTTGGGGTCGAGTCGCGATCGAACTCACATCTGTTCGAAGTTGTGACGAACGAGGCGGCGACTCAGCTGGCGGCGACGAGGCCGGAATAGCGAGATGGATTTGTGGCACAGGGGCAGCTAGGGTTTACTCGCTTGCGCGAGAGGAAGTCGACGCGGCAGGCGAAGCAGTGGTGATGGTCAATATTGTTAAATCTCAGCTGAAGGTGGTGCGTTCGAATTTGGGGATGACAGACACGGCGACTTGGTGGTGGCTACTCGATCGGAGCTGTGGAGGTGGTCGTCTGAGTTTGAGCTTTACAGTGATGGTATCGAGTCGTCAGTGGTTGAACTTCGGCAGTACGGGTAGTCGCAGTGGTGACCTGGGAAAGCTCGATCTCGGTTGAAGGTATAATCATATGCTAACAAGCTTGTTTCGAATTTAAATCTGAAGAATATATGTATACACATGCAGATTTTTAATTTACATATACATGAACAAGAATATAATATAAATTTGTAAAGTTATGTAAAATTTAAAATTAAAATTTTGAAATCCATAAGTTATTTTTAAGTATAGGTATATGTAGTTTCAATAAAATTTATTTTTTAAGGAAGATTTTAGTTTTAAAATTTAAATTGTAGTTAAATAAAATTATAAGAGGAGAATACTGGTTTAAATAAAACTACCAGTTAATTTAACTATTAAAATGAAATTACCGATGAATCAAGATTATCAAATGAAATTATTATTCGATTATTTCGTATATTAATAGAATTGTATAATTACTTATACAAGGTCAAATAAAGTTGAGGAAACAAATTGGAAATGGAAATGGATGGCAAATTTAAAAGCTAAGGTGAGATTTTCTCACTCGAAGGAAAATTTAATTTTCGCAGTTATTGATTTGACTGTTTGACTGTTTGGATGTGTGATATTAGATATAGTAGGATATATCTATTATATATATAGCAATATATACATATTGGCATATGTATATATTGGATTGATGATTTCCCGCCTCGTATAGCGGATGAGACCCTATTGCGCCGTTAGTAAGCGGATTTATAAAAACCTATATACCGCGATAATTCCGTACTGGAGCGGAATTGGTATTGTGCTGACGTCTTTGGATGCAGGGAAACAGGTTGGGGGGATCCAACTGGATTCCTCAACTGTATTTATTTATTTACAGATGTTGATATATATTCTGTCATCATATGATGATATATGATGTTTGATGTTGTGATGGACTAATTGATGCGTTGCATCATCGGGTTCAATTTTAAAGTTTAAAAATAAACGATTTTTTTACTTTAAAAGGGATTTTGAAGTGATTTTTGGAAAGTATACGATTTATTAAAATTTGGAATTTATTTATCTTAAATAAATAAATGTTATAAATTTAAAGTTATGAAAAATTTTGAATTGTGAAATATACCAGAAAGGTGATTTTGAAATAAATAGTCAAGTGATAAATAAAATAGTTTAAGTTGGATTTCTTTTGAATTACTAAAAATGATGTATATAAAAGATGCACAGAATTGATATTTATCAATTTAAAGTGTTGGAATTTTAAAACGAGTGTTTATAAGTGTTAGAGATTTATAGAATTATAAATTGTAAAGACATGAGATTTATAGAATTATAAATTGTGAAAATATGAATTTTATAGATTTATAAAGTATGAAGTTATAAAATGGATGAAACGGTAGCATAAAAGATTTATAAGAGATTAACTTATAAATTGGATTTTTGCCTTTAAATGGAACATTGATCGAATTTGTAAATAAAAGGAGATTTATTAAATCGAAG
This sequence comes from Allium fistulosum, assembly GCA_030737815.1. Lineage (NCBI taxonomy): Eukaryota > Viridiplantae > Streptophyta > Magnoliopsida > Asparagales > Amaryllidaceae > Allium > Allium fistulosum. The sequence continues at coordinate 43,747,737 of CM060905.1, read as the reverse complement.
TTGTTATAAAATAGAAATAGAATTTATAAACGTTGTTTTATAAATTCGAAATCAATGGGATTTGAGAAATTAAATATAGAAGATTTTTAAAGAAGATATATTCGCGATTTTGGATAGCGAATTTTTATTGAGATAAAAATGTGTAGAAATGATTGAAATTGGGTTAAGTGAATTATATTCACGATTTTGGACAGTGAATATATTGTTAAGTAAAATGGATAGTTTTGGAAAAGTGACATTGAAAAATGAAGTTAAACATTTTAGAGATGTTTTTAAAATGTATTGTGAATCGAAAACATAGATTTCAACATTTTTATTGTTGAAATAGGCGTTTTCGAAAATATAAGGAAATGATGGACTATAACACTGTTGTTATAGTAAATGATTTTCGGAAGAAAATGTTTTGATGTAGTATTGGGATTTATATATCTATCTTAATTCCGAATCCCTATACTAGTGATTTTGAGTCGTCGTAACGATGTTTTACGTAACATTCGTTTTGACTCAAATAAATGTTGTTATAGTAAATGTTTTCCTTAAAGAATGAATATATACTTAATATTGATTTAAGTATATTGAATATTTTCCAAGTGTTGAAAATAAATGATTTGTGAAATACTTATTATTAAATAAGTATGGAATGTTTTCCAATATGAAATGAACGTTTTTGAGATTTATCTTCTTAAAGATAAATCGAAATCGAATATTGAAAACGATTTGAAAATCGTATATCAATAGACATTTTTGAAACATAAATTCACTATGGAATTTATAAAAAGAAAAGGGAAACTGTTTAGAAAAAATAAACGTTGTTTTATTTTTGAAGTGTGGAAATTTTATATCTAGTAAAAGATATTTTTGGAAGATGAAATAATTTGGGAAAATTATTTGGAATCTGATGATGTTGCGCATCTTTATTGATAGTTAAATAACCGACTATCAATAATTACCTTTAGATAGGTATTTGTTGTGAATTGGATGAATTTGAATGCCACACTTATTTTTGAATAATCACTCACTATTCGGGTTAGCCGGGAAAGGACCATGGGGTCGTATAACCCATTCCGAATATGTGATACGTCGTTATGAATTGCATTTGAAGACCGGTGTTGAAGACCGGATATTTTTGAAAACGGAAGGATTACCGTCGAGTTACTCTACATCGACTGATCTTCGATTTAGAGGTTTTACCACCCTTAGTGACGGGAAGTCCTGACGTGATTGAAAATTATCCGGATGTGCAAGGGCTTCGTGAGAAGTGCCTTCGGTTCTGTTCGATCCCGGAACAGACTTATATGGATTGTGTGTCTGACGTTACAATTTGAGATATAAAGCTGATTTCTTTCAAATACATTTCTGTTGGTGGCGGAGAATTTATTCTCTTAGCTTAACACCCTTCTCTGAGACATACGAGCTCAGAGGTTATGTAGTTGAAACTTATCAGCGATATATCCCAATTTGGTAACGTGGCATACTGAGTGTTGCTGTGAAATGATCACTGTTTGATCATTTGTGATATGATCATTTGTTTGATCTTATATCTTTGTGATCATAGGTTGATCATTTTTGTTTGACCCGAAGCAGGGCTTTTTGTAGAAAGCGTAGCTTTGTGGACGAGACTTCATCGAGCCTCACACCCCGGAAATGGTCGAAACAGGACGAATGCGGCAAGGTTCTAGGGAGTAGCGCCCCTTAGTGTATGTCATTCCTTCTGGATAAAGGTGGTATCATGGTATGGAGCCCAGATACTTAACCTCTGTGGTTACTACATTATTATTATCTATGTGGTTTGTTGGAAATCGGGGATCCTCGGGAAGATCGGTGACGATCGGGGGATGGCATACGCGTGTCAGTAGTTACCTATTTTTGCAGAGGTAACCCGGCCTTGTGTTGGCAGAGATCCGGTTAGGTTCTCGGGTCGTCTATTCCAGGGACGTACCCATCGTGGATAGGAAGTTCCTTAGCCTGACCATTTGTTGGAAATCCAAAGAAACAATACGAGCCTTGTACGGTATTAGTTGTAGAACCTGCCATTCACTTATGGTGGCGCCCCACTGTTTGGATGGTAGCTATAGTAGGCATACGATACTGGTCGTATGTTGGCTAAGATTAATATTATACTTTCGAAAATGATTTCTACACTATGCACTAATAATAATATCAAAAAGAATTTGATTTTGCGTAGTAAGCATCTTTGGCTATCATAAGAAGAAATCTCCTCCAATTCTGCGTTTGCATTGTGTGTGTGGTGGGAGGTCTTATGGTAGTCTCATTTTCCAAAAAGCATTTCGAACTGACTTTAAAGTTATCCTGTTGTTTATTTTAAAGAATAACTGTTTTACGATCTCACACCAGTCACCATGACTGACTCGGAGTTTATTGTTCCCTTCTAAACTCTGGGTGCCCACCAATTTCCACACGGGCAGCCTAGAGTTATGTTATCAGGATAGTCTGGATATTCTGGAGCTTTGGAAGTAAGCTGGATGACGAGACGTAGTATTTGTATCTAATAGTATTTATTCCGCTGTGTATTCTGTATGAGGACAAGTTATATAACTGTCCATTGTTGTATATTGACTCTGATGATTGATGTATGTATAAAATGATATAGTTCTTTGTTTTAAAGATTATTCATTTATCTATTATATATTGTTCCGCTGCGATGTGTAAGATTCTGAATATTGTTCTGTTTTCTGTTCTGATGTGTTGTTCTCTTCTTTCTTCTTCTTCTCTTTTTCTTCTACTTCTTCTTTCTAAAACCCTCACTATTGGAGTTTCCGGCGTTCGATTTCTCGGCAGTCGATAAAGTGAGTATCGATGTTGAATTTTCGAAAGTCGAAAATTTCGGTATGTGACAAAGTGGTATCAGAGCATATGGTTAAGCGATAACCCTGCTCTGTTGGGTGTTCCTCATTAGAGATAGAGTCAGCAGTGCTCTAGAATGAGTTGAGTGTAATAATAAATATGAGCGCGTATTTGTTAGTGAATATAAAAATGTTTTATATTGTGTTTGCTTATCCGTTGAGATGTTTGTGAATTTCGGTCGGTATGTGGGACGCCATATTATCGATAGAGATTTCTAAACACTTAAACGAGGCAAGACGACACAGTATTGTTTTAAAATAGGGCGAATGAAATAATTTTGCCCAAAACTATTTTTGTATAGAAACGAATTGATTTTCTATGAATTACTATAGTATATGGTTGCATGGTTGCTAGAAATGATAACATTAAACTATTATCATTGAAACTAAATGAGAAATTGGAATTATAACTCCAAAGTTAAGAAATAAAATTTATATACGAATGAAGTTTGTGAATTATAAATGTAATTTGTAATTTAAAATGGAATTCCAGAGAAGTTTTTGGAAAGGTTTTGAAAAGAATTTGAAAATTTTGGGGATTTGGAAATTTAAATTTCTTTTGATTTGAAAATGAATTTCGAAGGCTTTGAAAAATATTTTGAAGAGATGAAAAGCTCTAAACTCTTTTCGGTCGCTGGAAAATAATTCCGATGATGACCGCGGCATCGTTGGTGTTCATTTTCGGGTTTCCAAATGAGGAATTGCTGCCAAATTGTTTTAAATGGAAGTTGTTTGGAAAATTTGGATTTTGTTTTAGAAAATTCAAAGGATGTTTTGAATTGTTTTCAAAAATGATTTTTTGAAAATGTTGAAGAGACTCTGGAATGCTATATAAAGATATTTATGAAATATTATTAAGTTGATAACTTATGCAATTTGAATATTGATAGAATAAATTCAATTTAAAGATTGGAGTTAAATTAAAGAAAGTATAAGTGAATCAATGTAATGAAAGTAAAATTGAAAGTTGAGATTCATTGCGAATCTGTAAGCGATAGAATTGAAATTGAAAATGAAATGAGACTTGAATCCGAATAAGCTACTTTGATAATTTATTAATTCACGAAATACAGAAATGGAAGTTGAATTAGTTAAATTGAAACTTGAATTGTGAACTAAATAAAAGAATGGTTCAGAATTGCAAATAAATTCAAGTAAGAAGAAATAAATTTCAAATGAATGGAATTCACAATTTTAAGTGAATAAAATTGAAACTGAATGTTGAAACAAATTTGAATTGTGTGAAATAAAATGAAGCTTTAAGATTAGTTTGAAGTGAACTAAAGATAATTGATGAAATTCAATATTCAGAAGTAAACTGAATCTAAATTAGATTGAAAGTGTAGATTAAAATCAAATGAATGTGAAATGTAAAATTGAATGAAATAGATATGTAACTTCAACAGTGAAGTAAAGATGATATAAGTAGTTTATATTTGAAATTTTGTAATAGAATTTGCAAAATAGTTTGAATGCTGTAACTAGATATAATGGCTAGTAGATATACAGGTGTAAAGGAATTGGGATTTTAATTTAGAAGAGAATTTGAATTGCTCGAAAAATGTAACGACCCAGAATTTTTGATAATTAAAATTCGAATATTTAATTTATTTTAAATATTAATAAATGGAATTAAGAAGTCGAATGATTTTTTTTTTTTTGAATATTGGGTTTTATTTGATAATTTAATCGATAAATTAAATAGTGAAATTCAAGAAATAATTGAAAATCGAGTTTAATATGATTGAAAATGATTTGGGAAATTTTATTTAATCATACTGGAGTTATAGAAAGGTTATAGAACTTTTAAAACTGAATTTAAAGTTAATCTGTGAAAATTGAATATTTTAATATTTAATTATCGACTGTAAAAATAGTCAATTTTTGAACAGTCTCAGGATTGGACGAAACCAGTTCTATTGGGTCCGTAACGTTGAATTATTGTCAGATTTCAAGTTTCGTATTTTTCGGAGTTAATACGTGATCATACGTTGAGTAAATGCATCGAAATTTTAAAGCAAATCCAATTTAAATTTAAATTTAAATATTTGGTCAATTCAAAAACACTGTAGCTTTCCTTTGAACGCGCCGAGAAACACTCCAGAAATCACGAACAAAAATCGTGCGAAACATTCCTCTTCTAATTTCTTTTTATTATTCCCCTCTTCCTTCCGGTTCAGTTCAAAATCAAAGAAAAAAAAAGAAATGGCGTCCTCCTTCAATTTCTATTCGAACGAAAGATATACCTTGTTTCTCCAAATAAATAAAAATGGGGGGAGATCATCTCGTTCCAAAATCAGAGAGACGCGCGACGCGCGCTCGCGCAAAAGACTGGGGGATGCGAGTTCGTCGGCAAGCGGTGGGATTCACGACGTCGTCGCGATAGGGGGAGGAGGTCTCGCGTGCGCGTGCGAGGGGGCGTCAGGGTTTGGAGTCACGAGGCCAACTGGAGGCAGCTCGTCAAGTGTAGGCGCCGCGTTGGGGTTCTGAGATTGGGGATATCGGCGACGCTAGATCGCTGGCAGGTGGTTCTCGTGGTGCGTGGGCAAGCGAGTGGGAGGCATCGCGAGGCGATGATTTTCGAAGTCGAGCACGTAAATGGAGGCTCGCGACTGGGTTTGGAGGCGTTTTCGTTCAGGGGATTAGCAGTGGCACTGGCGAAGTCGCGATGGCGACGCGAGCAGTGGTGAGGCTAGGGTTCGTCTGGATTTCGACCTGGGTTCGTTTGTTTCTACTAGGTACAATTTTTATTTTATTTTCGATAGTTCCAATTTAATTTGAAATCTATTAAAGTTTAAAATTGGCGAATGAAAGAAAATATAAGGGGTTGATTCGTTTGGAAATTTGGAAATTTATTAAACTAATCTTTGTCTGAATCAATTACCTATTACAGAAAGAAATATAAATAAATATACATGCAGTAAGGTACTCATTTAGTTTTTGAATTAATAAATATATGTGTACATATGTTTTAAAAGGAAAATCTGTTAACAGTAAAGAAAGATTTTGTTTTATATATATATATATATATATAGGTGTAAATAAAGAAAGATAAAATAAAAATGATTTTTAAAGTGAAATTGTTAGTTAATTAAGTTTATTTATGGGAAATGGGTTTAAGAAATTTAATTATCAATTTAAGATTTAATAAATCTATTAAATAGAAATTTACTATTCGATTCCGTTCAAATATTAATTTAAATCGTACAATTGTTATACAAGGATAAATAAAATTTGAATAAGAGAAATTGGTTTAGAACGGAACTATCAGAATTAAACAATTAAAAACGGAAATTGGTTAATTAATTGTTTCGAATATTAATGAATGTGTATAAATTATTTATACAAGGTTAAAGTCAAGAAAATCGAGTCAAGTTTGGAATTGGGATGGCAAATTAAAATCACGGTGAGATCTTCTCACTCAAATTTGAATGTGGAATTATTTACAGTTATTGATTGATGATTGACTGTTTGAATGTGCTATTAGATATGATAGGATATATCTATATATATAGCAGTATATACATATTGGCATATGTATATATTGGATTGATTGATTTCCCGCCTCGTATAGCGGATGAGACCCTATTGCGCCGTTAGTAAGCGGATTTATAAAAACCCATATACCGCGATAATTCCGTACTGGAGCGGAATTGGTATTGTGCTAACATCTTTGGATGCAGGGAAACAGGTTGGAGGGATCCAACTGGATTCCTCAACTGTATTTACTTATTTACAGATATTGTGATATACTCTGCTATCATATTGATATATGTTATTGACTGTTGTGATGGACTAACTGATGCTGTTGCATCATCGGATTTAGTTTTGAAAAGTAAAAATAACGACTTTTACTTTAAAAAGGATTTTTAAAGTGATTTTTGAAAATATACGTTTTATGAAATTTTTGAATCAATTTATAAACGTAAAATTTTAAAGTTATAAAAGTTATAATTTTTAGTGAAATATAACCGATGTGTCGTTTTTGAAATAAAAGTCGATTTATTTATAAAATGGTTTAAGTTGGGATTTTTGAATAACTATAAACGTTTTGTATAGAAAGATTTATAAAATTGATATTTTTGTAAATCGAAATATTGGACTTATAAAACGAATTTTTTTTATAAGTGTTAGAAAGAAGTATAAAAGGATTCCATAAGTAAACGAAATTAATAGATTTATAACGTGAAGTTATAAAGTGAATAGATGTTGTAGAATAAACGATTCATAAGTAATTTACTTATAAATTAGATTTTTGCACGTAATTGGGATATAAATAGAAATTGCCAAATGAAATGATTTCATAAGTTGAAGTTGTTATGAAGTATAAATGTGATTTATAAACGTTGTTTATAAATCTGAAATCACTTATTTTGATAAGTAAATTTAGAAGTCAATAAAAGGAAATTTTGTAAATCGAAGTTGTTAGAAAATATAAAGGTGAATTTATAAACGTTGTTTTATGAATTTGAAATCAATCAAATTTGATGAATGTAATATAGAAGTTATTAAGGAAATTTTATCCACGATTTTGGATAGTGGATAATTCTTGGAATAAAACGTGTAGAAAAGATTGAAATATAATTTTTGAAGTATATTCACGATTTTGGACAGTGAATATATTATTAAATAAAATGGATATGTTTCGGGAAAGCGATATTTGAAATGAAGTGATTGTTTTAAAAGATGTTTTAAAACGTGTGAAATATCGAAATCATAGATTTCAACAGCTCTTGTTGAAATAGACGTTTTCGAGAAATTTAAGGAAATGGTGGACTATAACACTGTTGTTATAGTAAATGATTTCCGAAAGGAAATGGTTTGAAGTAGTATTGGGATTTATATATCTATCTAAATCCGAATCCCTATACTAGTGATTTCGAGTCGTCGTAACGATGTTTTACGCAACATTCGTTTTGACTCAAATAGATGTTAAAATTTATGATTTCCTTAAAGAATGAATATATACTTAATTTGATTTAAGTATATCGAATATTTTCAAATGTTGAAAATAAATGATTTGTGAAATACCTATTTTTAAATAAGTACGGAAATGCTTTTCCAATATGAAATGAACTGTTTTTTGAGATTTTATCTTTTAAAGATAAAATTGAAATGTGGAAATTGAATATTTGAAATTGTTTTCAAATGGTTAAGTGTGGAAATAATATATCTAGTAAAGATATTTTTGAAGATAAATAATTTGGGAAAATTATTTGGAATCTGATGATGTTGCGCATCTTTATTGATAGTTAAATAACCGACTATCAATAATTACCTTTAGATAGGTATTTGTTGTGAATTGGATGAAATTGAATGCCACACTTGTTTTTGAATTTACGCTCACTATTCGGGTTAGCCGGGAAAGGACCATGGGGTCGTATAACCCATTCCGAATATGTGATACGTCGTTATGAATCGCATTTGAAGACCGGTGTTGAAGACCGGATATTTTTGAAAACGGAAGGATTACCGTCGAGTTACTCTACATCGACTGATCTTCGATTTAGAGGTTTTATCACCCTTAGTGACGGGAAGTCCTGACGTGATTGAAAATTATCCGGAAATGCAAGGGCTTCGTGAGAAGTGCCTTCGGTTCTGTTCGATCCCGGAACAGACTTGTATGGATTGTGTGTCTGACGTTACAATTTGAGATATAAAGCTGATTTCTTTCAAATACATTTCTGTTGGTGGCGGAGAATTTATTCTCTTAGCTTAACACCCTTCTCTGAGACGTACGAGCTCAGAGGTTATGTAATTGAAATTTATCAGCGATATATCCCAACTTGGTAACGTGGCATACTGAGTGTTGCTGTGAAATGATCAGTGTTTGATCATTTGTGATATGATCATTTGTTTGATCTTATATCTTTGTGATCATAGGTTGATCATTTTGTTTGACCCGAAGCAGAGCTTTTTGAGAAAGCGTAGCTTTGTGGACGAGACTTCGTCGAGCCTCACACCCCGGAAATGGTCGAAACAGGACGAATGCAGCAAGGTTCTAGGGAGTAGCGCCCCTTAGTGTATGTCATTCCTTCTGGATAAAGGTGGTATCATGGTATGGAGCCCAGATACTTAACCTCTGTGGTTACTGCATTATTATTATCTATGTGGTTTGTTGGAAATCGGGGATCCTCGGGAAGATCGGTGACGATCGGGGAATGGCATACGCGTGTCAGTAGTTACCTACTTTTGCAGAGGTAACCCGGCCTTGTGTTGGCAGAGATCTAACCGTAATGTTAGGTTATTTCTCGGGTCGTCTATTCCAGGGACGTACCCATCGTGGATAGGAAGTTCCTTTGCCTGACCATTTGTTGGAAATCCAAAGAAACAATACGTGACGTGTACGGTTTTAGTTGTATTACCTGCTATGGAATGTGGCGGTAACCTGCTATTGAACATAGTAGCTATAGTAGGCATAAGTGCGGAATGCCTATGCTGGCTAAGATTTATATTATACTTTCGAAATGTTTTCTACACTATGCACTAATAATAATATCAAAAATGATTTGATTTTGCGTAGTAAGCATCTTTGACTATCATAAGAAGAAATCTCCTCCAATTCTGCGTTTGCATTGTGTGTGTGGCGGGAGGTCTTATGGTAGTTTCATTTTTCAAAAGCATTTCGAATTGACTTGAAAATTATCCCGTTGTTTATTCTAAAGAATAACTGTTTTACGATCTCACACCAGTCACCATGACTGACTCGGAGTTTATTGTTCCCTTCTAAACTCTGGGTGCCCACCAATTTCCACACGGGCAGCCTAGAGTTATATTATCAGGATATTCTGGATATTCTGGAGCTTTGGAGATAAGCTGGATGGCGAGACGTAGTATTTGTATCTGATATTATTTATTCCGCTGTGTATTCTGTATGAGGACAAGTTATATAACTGTCCATTGTTGTATTGAGTTGTATATTGACTCTGATGATTGATGTACATATAAACTGATATAGTTCTTTGTTTTAAAAGACTAGTGATTATTTATTATATATTGTTCCGCTGCGATGTGTAAGATTCTGATATTGTTTTTCTGTTTCTGATGTTGTTCTGTTGTTCTTCTTCTTTCTTTCTTCTTTCTTTTTCTTCTATCTTCTCCTTCTACCCTTTTCCTTCTTTCTTAAAACCATAACTTTTCGGGTTTCCGGCCCTCGATTGTTCGGCAGTCGATAAAGTGAGTATCGATGTTGAATTTTCGAAAGTCGAAAATTTGCGGGATGTTACATTTGGTATCAGAGCATATGGTTAAGCGACAACCCTGCTCTGTTGGGTGTTACTCATTAGAGATAGAGTCAGTAGTACTCTAGAATGAGTTGAGTGTAATAATAGATACGAGTGCGTATTTGTTAGTTAATATAAAATTGTTTTATATTGTGATGATTGGTTTGTTGAGTGGTATATGGATTCTGGTCGGTATTGTCCGTACAACTCTATCGATAGGGATCTCTAAACACTTATATAGAACAATTCGGCACAGTATTGTTTTAAATAGGGTAAATGAGATAATTTTGCCCAAAACTATTTTTGTATAGAAAATAAATGTTTTTCTACAAAGTACTATGATATATGGTTGCATGGTTGTTAGAGTTGATAATATTAAATTATTATCAATGAAATTGAATAAGAAATTGGAATCATAACTCCAAAGTTAAGAAATAAATCCATATACTAATCAAATTCAGGAATGTAAATTATAAAAGTGATTTGTAATTTAAAATGAGATTCCAGAGAAGTTTTTGGAAATGTTTTTGAAAAGAATTTGAAAATTTTGGAGATTTGAAAAGTTTTAAATCTTTTTGGAGTTGAAAATGGATTTCAAAGGATTTTGAAAAATGTTTTGAAAAGATGAAAAGCTCTAAACTCTTTTCGGTCGCTGGAAAATAACTTCGATGATGATCGCGACATCACCGGTGTTCATTTTCGGGTTTCCAAAAGAGGAATTTTTGCCAAATTGTTTTGAATAGAATGTTGTTTGAAAAATTTGGATTTTGTTTTGAAATTCAAAGGATGATTTGAACAGTTTTCAAAAATGGTTTTTGAAATGTTGGTAAACTCTGGAATACTATGTGGAAATACTTATGAAATATGAAATAAGTTGATAACTTATACAGTTTGAATTTTGATAGAATAAATTTAACTTAAAGAATGAAGTTAAAATTAAAGCAAGTATAGGTGAATCAATTAAATGAAAATGGAATTCCAGATAGATATTGGAAAATTTAAAATTCATTAATGAAATGAATTTGTAATATGAATATATAAGTGATTATATAAATCGAAATGAAACTAAGTTGATAACTTATAGAATATTTGAAATCTGAGTGGAATGAAATTCGAATTGAAGACGAATGGATTAGTAACTGAAACTAATTTAAGATAGTGCAGTTGTAAATGGCAGATAATTGATAAAATTCAATATTTCAGAATTGAAAGTAAACTGAATCCAACTTAGATTGGAATTGTGAATTGAACTCAAATGAGAAATTGAAATGTGAAATTGAATTCAAATAAAATTTGAAATGTAAAATTGAAGATAATGGATATAACTTCAATAGTGAACTAAAAGATGATATAAGTAGTTTATATTGAAAATTTGTAATTGAATTTGCAAAATGATTTGAATGCTGTAACTAGATATAATGGCTAGTAGGATATACAGGTATAAAGGGATTGGAAAATTTATTTCACAGATAATTCGAATTGCTCGAAAAAGGTACGTATTTGAATTATAATATGAGATTTTGATGATTTCTCTCTAGCCGCTTGGCCTTTTCTTTTTCTTTTTGAAATCTGAGAGTCCGTAGGGACGTTTTGTAGTCGTGCCGTATTAGCCGCGCAAAGGAGACGCTGGCGAAATTTTCCGAAAATTTAAGGCGTTAGAAAATTTTTGAGAAAATTTTGAAAGTTTGAAATTTGAATTTAAACTCGAATTTGAATTTTGAAGTTAAACAATGTCGTTTGAAACTTATAATTGAAGTTGGAAAACGAGTTGAGTAATAACGAATCTTTATTAGGAAGATTTGTTTTGAAAATTTGAGAGAACTATTGAATTGTGAAAAATAGTAGACGAGTTAAGGACCTTTCTTCCTGGCTTGTAATTTCGAGGACGAAATTCTTTTAAGGGGGGAAGTTTGTAACGACCCAGAATTTTTGATAATTAAAATTCGAATATTTAATTTATTTTAAATATTAATAAATGGAATTAAGAAGTCGAATGATTTTTTTTTTTTGAATATTGGGTTTTATTTGATAATTTAATCGATAAATTAAATAGTGAAATTCAAGAAATAATTGAAAATCGAGTTTAATATGATTGAAAATGATTTGGGAAATTTTATTTAATCATACTGGAGTTATAGAAAGGTTATAGAACTTTTAAAACTGAATTTAAAGTTAATCTGTGAAAATTGAATATTTTAATATTTAATTATCGACTGTAAAAATAGTCAATTTTTGAACAGTCTCAGGATTGGACGAAACCAGTTCTATTGGGTCCGTAACGTTGAATTATTGTCAGATTTCAAGTTTCGTATTTTTCGGAGTTAATACGTGATCATACGTTGAGTAAATGCATCGAAATTTTAAAGCAAATCCAATTTAAATTTAAATTTAAATATTTGGTCAATTCAAAAACACTGTAGCTTTCCTTTGAACGCGCCGAGAAACACTCCAGAAATCACGAACAAAAATCGTGCGAAACATTCCTCTTCTAATTTCTTTTTATTATTCCCCTCTTCCTTCCGGTTCAGTTCAAAATCAAAGAAAAAAAAAGAAATGGCGTCCTCCTTCAATTTCTATTCGAACGAAAGATATACCTTGTTTCTCCAAATAAATAAAAATGGGGGGAGATCATCTCGTTCCAAAATCAGAGAGACGCGCGACGCGCGCTCGCGCAAAAGACTGGGGGATGCGAGTTCGTCGGCAAGCGGTGGGATTCACGACGTCGTCGCGATAGGGGGAGGAGGTCTCGCGTGCGCGTGCGAGGGGGCGTCAGGGTTTGGAGTCACGAGGCCAACTGGAGGCAGCTCGTCAAGTGTAGGCGCCGCGTTGGGGTTCTGAGATTGGGGATATCGGCGACGCTAGATCGCTGGCAGGTGGTTCTCGTGGTGCGTGGGCAAGCGAGTGGGAGGCATCGCGAGGCGATGATTTTCGAAGTCGAGCACGTAAATGGAGGCTCGCGACTGGGTTTGGAGGCGTTTTCGTTCAGGGGATTAGCAGTGGCACTGGCGAAGTCGCGATGGCGATGCGAGCAGTGGTGAGGCTAGGGTTCGTCTGGATTTCGACCTGGGTTCGTTTGTTTCTACTAGGTACAATTTTTATTTTATTTTCGATAGTTCCAATTTAATTTGAAATCTATTAAAGTTTAAAATTGGCGAATGAAAGAAAATATAAGGGGTTGATTCGTTTGGAAATTTGGAAATTTATTAAACTAATCTTTGTCTGAATCAATTACCTATTACAGAAAGAAATATAAATAAATATACATGCAGTAAGGTACTCATTTAGTTTTTGAATTAATAAATATATGTGTACATATGTTTTAAAAGGAAAATCTGTTAACAGTAAAGAAAGATTTTGTTTTATATATATATATATATAGGTGTAAATAAAGAAAGATAAAATAAAAATGATTTTTAAAGTGAAATTGTTAGTTAATTAAGTTTATTTATGGGAAATGGGTTTAAGAAATTTAATTATCAATTTAAGATTTAATAAATCTATTAAATAGAAATTTACTATTCGATTCCGTTCAAATATTAATTTAAATCGTACAATTGTTATACAAGGATAAATAAAATTTGAATAAGAGAAATTGGTTTAGAACGGAACTATCAGAATTAAACAATTAAAAACGGAAATTGGTTAATTAATTGTTTCGAATATTAATGAATGTGTATAAATTATTTATACAAGGTTAAAGTCAAGAAAATCGAGTCAAGTTTGGAATTGGGATGGCAAATTAAAATCACGGTGAGATCTTCTCACTCAAATTTGAATGTGGAATTATTTACAGTTATTGATTGATGATTGACTGTTTGAATGTGCTATTAGATATGATAGGATATATCTATATATATAGCAGTATATACATATTGGCATATGTATATATTGGATTGATTGATTTCCCGCCTCGTATAGCGGATGAGACCCTATTGCGCCGTTAGTAAGCGGATTTATAAAAACCCATATACCGCGATAATTCCGTACTGGAGCGGAATTGGTATTGTGCTAACATCTTTGGATGCAGGGAAACAGGTTGGAGGGATCCAACTGGATTCCTCAACTGTATTTACTTATTTACAGATATTGTGATATACTCTGCTATCATATTGATATATGTTATTGACTGTTGTGATGGACTAACTGATGCTGTTGCATCATCGGATTTAGTTTTGAAAAGTAAAAATAACGACTTTTACTTTAAAAAGGATTTTTAAAGTGATTTTTGAAAATATACGTTTTATGAAATTTTTGAATCAATTTATAAACGTAAAATTTTAAAGTTATAAAAGTTATAATTTTTAGTGAAATATAACCGATGTGTCGTTTTTGAAATAAAAGTCGATTTATTTATAAAATGGTTTAAGTTGGGATTTTTGAATAACTATAAACGTTTTGTATAGAAAGATTTATAAAATTGATATTTTTGTAAATCGAAATATTGGACTTATAAAACGAATTTTTTTTATAAGTGTTAGAAAGAAGTATAAAAGGATTCCATAAGTAAACGAAATTAATAGATTTATAACGTGAAGTTATAAAGTGAATAGATGTTGTAGAATAAACGATTCATAAGTAATTTACTTATAAATTAGATTTTTGCACGTAATTGGGATATAAATAGAAATTGCCAAATGAAATGATTTCATAAGTTGAAGTTGTTATGAAGTATAAATGTGATTTATAAACGTTGTTTATAAATCTGAAATCACTTATTTTGATAAGTAAATTTAGAAGTCAATAAAAGGAAATTTTGTAAATCGAAGTTGTTAGAAAATATAAAGGTGAATTTATAAACGTTGTTTTATGAATTTGAAATCAATCAAATTTGATGAATGTAATATAGAAGTTATTAAGGAAATTTTATCCACGATTTTGGATAGTGGATAATTCTTGGAATAAAACGTGTAGAAAAGATTGAAATATAATTTTTGAAGTATATTCACGATTTTGGACAGTGAATATATTATTAAATAAAATGGATATGTTTCGGGAAAGCGATATTTGAAATGAAGTGATTGTTTTAAAAGATGTTTTAAAACGTGTGAAATATCGAAATCATAGATTTCAACAGCTCTTGTTGAAATAGACGTTTTCGAGAAATTTAAGGAAATGGTGGACTATAACACTGTTGTTATAGTAAATGATTTCCGAAAGGAAATGGTTTGAAGTAGTATTGGGATTTATATATCTATCTAAATCCGAATCCCTATACTAGTGATTTCGAGTCGTCGTAACGATGTTTTACGCAACATTCGTTTTGACTCAAATAGATGTTAAAATTTATGATTTCCTTAAAGAATGAATATATACTTAATTTGATTTAAGTATATCGAATATTTTCAAATGTTGAAAATAAATGATTTGTGAAATACCTATTTTTAAATAAGTACGGAAATGCTTTTCCAATATGAAATGAACTGTTTTTTGAGATTTTATCTTTTAAAGATAAAATTGAAATGTGGAAATTGAATATTTGAAATTGTTTTCAAATGGTTAAGTGTGGAAATAATATATCTAGTAAAGATATTTTTGAAGATAAATAATTTGGGAAAATTATTTGGAATCTGATGATGTTGCGCATCTTTATTGATAGTTAAATAACCGACTATCAATAATTACCTTTAGATAGGTATTTGTTGTGAATTGGATGAAATTGAATGCCACACTTGTTTTTGAATTTACGCTCACTATTCGGGTTAGCCGGGAAAGGACCATGGGGTCGTATAACCCATTCCGAATATGTGATACGTCGTTATGAATCGCATTTGAAGACCGGTGTTGAAGACCGGATATTTTTGAAAACGGAAGGATTACCGTCGAGTTACTCTACATCGACTGATCTTCGATTTAGAGGTTTTATCACCCTTAGTGACGGGAAGTCCTGACGTGATTGAAAATTATCCGGAAATGCAAGGGCTTCGTGAGAAGTGCCTTCGGTTCTGTTCGATCCCGGAACAGACTTGTATGGATTGTGTGTCTGACGTTACAATTTGAGATATAAAGCTGATTTCTTTCAAATACATTTCTGTTGGTGGCGGAGAATTTATTCTCTTAGCTTAACACCCTTCTCTGAGACGTACAAGCTCAGAGGTTATGTAATTGAAATTTATCAGCGATATATCCCAACTTGGTAACGTGGCATACTGAGTGTTGCTGTGAAATGATCAGTGTTTGATCATTTGTGATATGATCATTTGTTTGATCTTATATCTTTGTGATCATAGGTTGATCATTTTGTTTGACCCGAAGCAGAGCTTTTTGAGAAAGCGTAGCTTTGTGGACGAGACTTCGTCGAGCCTCACACCCCGGAAATGGTCGAAACAGGACGAATGCAGCAAGGTTCTAGGGAGTAGCGCCCCTTAGTGTATGTCATTCCTTCTGGATAAAGGTGGTATCATGGTATGGAGCCCAGATACTTAACCTCTGTGGTTACTGCATTATTATTATCTATGTGGTTTGTTGGAAATCGGGGATCCTCGGGAAGATCGGTGACGATCGGGGAATGGCATACGCGTGTCAGTAGTTACCTACTTTTGCAGAGGTAACCCGGCCTTGTGTTGGCAGAGATCTAACCGTAATGTTAGGTTATTTCTCGGGTCGTCTATTCCAGGGACGTACCCATCGTGGATAGGAAGTTCCTTTGCCTGACCATTTGTTGGAAATCCAAAGAAACAATACGTGACGTGTACGGTTTTAGTTGTATTACCTGCTATGGAATGTGGCGGTAACCTGCTATTGAACATAGTAGCTATAGTAGGCATAAGTGCGGAATGCCTATGCTGGCTAAGATTTATATTATACTTTCGAAATGTTTTCTACACTGCGCACTAATAATAATATCAAAAATGATTTGATTTTGCGTAGTAAGCATCTTTGACTATCATAAGAAGAAATCTCCTCCAATTCTGCGTTTGCATTGTGTGTGTGGCGGGAGGTCTTATGGTAGTTTCATTTTTCAAAAGCATTTCGAATTGACTTGAAAATTATCCCGTTGTTTATTTTAAAGAATAACTGTTTTACGATCTCACACCAGTCACCATGACTGACTCGGAGTTTATTGTTCCCTTCTAAACTCTGGGTGCCCACCAATTTCCACACGGGCAGCCTAGAGTTATATTATCAGGATATTCTGGATATTCTGGAGCTTTGGAGATAAGCTGGATGGCGAGACGTAGTATTTGTATCTGATATTATTTATTCCGCTGTGTATTCTGTATGAGGACAAGTTATATAACTGTCCATTGTTGTATTGAGTTGTATATTGACTCTGATGATTGATGTACATATAAACTGATATAGTTCTTTGTTTTAAAAGACTAGTGATTATTTATTATATATTGTTCCGCTGCGATGTGTAAGATTCTGATATTGTTTTTCTGTTTCTGATGTTGTTCTGTTGTTCTTCTTCTTTCTTTCTTCTTTCTTTTTCTTCTATCTTCTCCTTCTACCTTTTTCTTCTTTCTTAAAACCATAACTTTTCGGGTTTCCGGCCCTCGATTGTTCGGCAGTCGATAAAGTGAGTATCGATGTTGAATTTTCGAAAGTCGAAAATTTGCGGGATGTTACAAAAAAGGTATGTATTTGAGTTTTAATATGAGTTTTTGATGATTTCTCTCTAGCCGCTTGGCTATTTCTTTTTCTTTTTGAAATCTGAGAGTCCGTAGGGACGTTTTGTAGTCGTGCCGTATTAGCCGCGCAAAGGAGACGCTGGCGAAATTTTTCGAAAATTTAGGGCGTTAGAAAATTTTTGAGAAAATTTTGAATGTTTAAACTCGAATTTGAATTTTGAAGTTAAATAATGTTGTTTTGAAACTTATAATTGAAGTTGGAAATTTAGTTGAATGATAACGAATCTTTAGTAGAAAGATTTGTTTTGAAGAATTGATAAAACTATTGAATGTTGAAAAATAATAGACGAGTTAAGGACATTTTTCCTAACTTGTAATTTCGAGGACGAAATTCTTTTAAGGAGGGAAGTTTGTAACGACCCAGAATTTTGAACGAATTAAATTGGAAATATTTAATTTATTTTAAATATTTGAACGATAATTTAATTTGAATCCCGAATAAAACTTTGAAATTTGCGGTTAAATTACAGAATTTAATCTATTGATAGTCGAATAAAAATTTGTATCTTCAGTTTTAAGCTGAAGAAAAATATTTCGAAAGCTTTTAAAATTCGTATTGATAATACTGAAGATGATAGAAGCTTCAGAATTTAATTTCGAACTGTTTTGTTCAGTTTTGAAAATAATCACTCGAACCGATATTTATAAAATAGTCAATTTTCAAACAGTCTCGGAATTCGACGAAACCAGTTCCATTGGGTCCGGAATGTTGTATTATTGCCGGATTTCAATTTTCGTAATTTTTGGAATTGTTAGGTGAGCACACGATAGATAAACGCGTTGAAATTAATTCGAATTTAAATTTAAAAGTTGGTCAAATCCCAACACATCGTCTTCCCTGTGTTTACGCCTTTACCCACGCCAGAAATCAAGGAACGAGATCGTGCAACCCATGTTCTCCTGTCTCCCTCCACCCTTTTTAAAAATCATCACGCAAGTTCGTTCAAAAGGCAGAAACGAAGAAGATAAAAATTTGTTCCCCTTTCTTCCTCATTTCAATACTGCATTCCTCCCTCTTCAAAATTTTCTCTGGCCAAATTGAATTAAATAAATGATGCCTCATTCGAATTCAAATTCTCAAAGCATAAATCGACTCGCCGATAGAGAGGCGCGTACGCGCGTACACGCGATGATGGCGGCATGAAGCTCGCGACGTCTAGGGCTTCGATGGGTCGCGAGCATGGGTATGCCTCGCCTTGGAAGTGGCGATTGGAGTGGTTGCAAAACGAACTGGAATGGAAATCGCGTTCGACGGCAGGCGAGCAACTGGAAGGGAGTGCTGTCGCGATTCAGGGTAGTTGGGGTTTCCATGATTTTGGGGTCGAGTCGCGATCGAACTCACATCTGTTCGAAGTTGTGACGAACGAGGCGGCGACTCAGCTGGCGGCGACGAGGCCGGAATAGCGAGATGGATTTGTGGCACAGGGGCAGCTAGGGTTTACTCGCTTGCGCGAGAGGAAGTCGACGCGGCAGGCGAAGCAGTGGTGATGGTCAATATTGTTGAATCTCAGCTGAAGGTGGTGCGTTCGAATTTGGGGATGACAGACACGACGACTTGGTGGTGGCTACTCGATCGGAGCTGTGGAGGTGGTCGTCTGAGTTTGAGCTTTACAGTGATGGTATCGAGTCGTCAGTGGTTGAACTTCGGCAGTACGGGTAGTCGCAGTGGTGACCTGGGAAAGCTCGATCTCGGTTGAAGGTATAATCATATGCTAACAAGCTTGTTTCGAATTTAAATCTGAAGAATATATGTATGCACATGCAGATTTTTAATTTACATATACATGAACAAGAATATAATATAAATTTGTAAAGTTATGTAAAATTTAAAATTAAAATTTTGAAATCCATAAGTTATTTTTAAGTATAGGTATATGTAGTTTCAATAAAATTTATTTTTTAAGGAAGATTTTAGTTTTAAAATTTAAATTGTAGTTAAATAAAATTATAAGAGGAGAATACTGGTTTAAATAAAACTACCAGTTAATTTAACTATTAAAATGAAATTACCGATGAATCGAGATTATCAAATGAAATTATTATTCGATTATTTCGTATATTAATAGAATTGTATAATTACTTATACAAGGTCAAATAAAGTTGAGGAAACAAATTGGAAATGGAAATGGATGGCAAATTTAAAAGCTAAGGTGAGATTTTCTCACTCGAAGGAAAATTTAATTTTCGCAGTTATTGATTTGACTGTTTGACTGTTTGGATGTGTGATATTAGATATAGTAGGATATATCTATTATATATATAGCAATATATACATATTGGCATATGTATATATTGGATTGATGATTTCCCGCCTCGTATAGCGGATGAGACCCTATTGCGCCGTTAGTAAGCGGATTTATAAAAACCTATATACCGCGATAATTCCGTACTGGAGCGGAATTGGTATTGTGCTGACGTCTTTGGATGCAGGGAAACAGGTTGGGGGGATCCAACTGGATTCCTCAACTGTATTTATTTATTTACAGATGTTGATATATATTCTGTCATCATATGATGATATATGATGTTTGATGTTGTGATGGACTAATTGATGCGTTGCATCATCGGGTTCAATTTTAAAGTTTAAAAATAAACGATTTTTTTACTTTAAAAGGGATTTTGAAGTGATTTTTGGAAAGTATACGATTTATTAAAATTTGGAATTTATTTATCTTAAATAAATAAATGTTATAAATTTAAAGTTATGAAAAATTTTGAATTGTGAAATATACCTGAAAGGTGATTTTGAAATAAATAGTCAAGTGATAAATAAAATAGTTTAAGTTGGATTTCTTTTGAATTACTAAAAATGATGTATATAAAAGATGCACAGAATTGATATTTATCAATTTAAAGTGTTGGAATTTTAAAACGAGTGTTTATAAGTGTTAGAGATTTATAGAATTATAAATTGCAAAGACATGAGATTTATAGAATTATAAATTGTGAAAATGTGAATTTTATAGATTTATAAAGTATGAAGTTATAAAATGGATGAAACGGTAGCATAAAAGATTTATAAGAGATTAACTTATAAATTGGATTTTTGCCTTTAAATGGAACATTGATCGAATTTGTAAATAAAAGGAGATTTATTAAATCGAAGTTGTTATAAAATAGAAATAGAATTTATAAACGTTGTTTTATAAATTCGAAATCAATGGGATTTGAGAAATTAAATATAGAAGATTTTTAAAGAAGATATATTCGCGATTTTGGATAGCGAATTTTTATTGAGATAAAAATGTGTAGAAATGATTGAAATTGGGTTAAGTGAATTATATTCACGATTTTGGACAGTGAATATATTGTTAAGTAAAATGGATAGTTTTGGAAAAGTGACATTGAAAAATGAAGTTAAACATTTTAGAGATGTTTTTAAAATGTATTGTGAATCGAAAACATAGATTTCAACATTTTTATTGTTGAAATAGGCGTTTTCGAAAATATAAGGAAATGATGGACTATAACACTGTTGTTATAGTAAATGATTTTCGGAAGAAAATGTTTTGATGTAGTATTGGGATTTATATATCTATCTTAATTCCGAATCCCTATACTAGTGATTTTGAGTCGTCGTAACGATGTTTTACGTAACATTCATTTTGACTCAAATAAATGTTGTTATAGTAAATGTTTTCCTTAAAGAATGAATATATACTTAATATTGATTTAAGTATATTGAATATTTTCCAAGTGTTGAAAATAAATGATTTGTGAAATACTTATTATTAAATAAGTATGGAATGTTTTCCAATATGAAATGAACGTTTTTGAGATTTATCTTCTTAAAGATAAATCGAAATCGAATATTGAAAACGATTTGAAAATCGTATATCAATAGACATTTTTGAAACATAAATTCACTATGGAATTTATAAAAAGAAAAGGGAAACTGTTTAGAAAAAATAAACGTTGTTTTATTTTTGAAGTGTGGAAATTTTATATCTAGTAAAAGATATTTTTGGAAGATGAAATAATTTGGGAAAATTATTTGGAATCTGATGATGTTGCGCATCTTTATTGATAGTTAAATAACCGACTATCAATAATTACCTTTAGATAGGTATTTGTTGTGAATTGGATGAATTTGAATGCCACACTTATTTTTGAATAATCACTCACTATTCGGGTTAGCCGGGAAAGGACCATGGGGTCGTATAACCCATTCCGAATATGTGATACGTCGTTATGAATTGCATTTGAAGACCGGTGTTGAAGACCGGATATTTTTGAAAACGGAAGGATTACCGTCGAGTTACTCTACATCGACTGATCTTCGATTTAGAGGTTTTACCACCCTTAGTGACGGGAAGTCCTGACGTGATTGAAAATTATCCGGATGTGCAAGGGCTTCGTGAGAAGTGCCTTCGGTTCTGTTCGATCCCGGAACAGACTTATATGGATTGTGTGTCTGACGTTACAATTTGAGAAATAAAGCTGATTTCTTTCAAATACATTTCTGTTGGTGGCGGAGAATTTATTCTCTTAGCTTAACACCCTTCTCTGAGACATACGAGCTCAGAGGTTATGTAGTTGAAATTTATCAGCGATATATCCCAATTTGGTAACGTGGCATACTGAGTGTTGCTGTGAAATGATCAGTGTTTGATCATTTGTGATATGATCATTTGTTTGATCTTATATCTTTGTGATCATAGGTTGATCATTTTTGTTTGACCCGAAGCAGGGCTTTTTGTAGAAAGCGTAGCTTTGTGGACGAGACTTCATCGAGCCTCACACCCCGGAAATGGTCGAAACAGGACGAATGCGGCAAGGTTCTAGGGAGTAGCGCCCCTTAGTGTATGTCATTCCTTCTGGATAAAGGTGGTATCATGGTATGGAGCCCAGATACTTAACCTCTGTGGTTACTGCATTATTATTATCTATGTGGTTTGTTGGAAATCGGGGATCCTCGGGAAGATCGGTGACGATCGGGGGATGGCATACGCGTGTCAGTAGTTACCTATTTTTGCAGAGGTAACCCGGCCTTGTGTTGGCAGAGATCCGGTTAGGTTCTCGGGTCGTCTATTCCAGGGACGTACCCATCGTGGATAGGAAGTTCCTTAGCCTGACCATTTGTTGGAAATCCAAAGAAACAATACGAGCCTTGTACGGTATTAGTTGTAGAACCTGCCATTCACTTATGGTGGCGCCCCACTGTTTGGATGGTAGCTATAGTAGGCATACGATACTGGTCGTATGTTGGCTAAGATTAATATTATACTTTCGAAAATGATTTCTACACTATGCACTAATAATAATATCAAAAAGAATTTGATTTTGCGTAGTAAGCATCTTTGGCTATCATAAGAAGAAATCTCCTCCAATTCTACGTTTGCATTGTGTGTGTGGTGGGAGGTCTTATGGTAGTCTCATTTTCCAAAAAGCATTTCGAACTGACTTTAAAGTTATCCTGTTGTTTATTTAAAGAATAACTGTTTTACGATCTCACACCAGTCACCATGACTGACTCGGAGTTTATTGTTCCCTTCTAAACTCTGGGTGCCCACCAATTTCCACACGGGCAGCCTAGAGTTATGTTATCAGGATAGTCTGGATATTCTGGAGCTTTGGAAGTAAGCTGGATGACGAGACGTAGTATTTGTATCTAATAGTATTTATTCCGCTGTGTATTCTGTATGAGGACAAGTTATATAACTGTCCATTGTTGTATATTGACTCTGATGATTGATGTATGTATAAAATGATATAGTTCTTTGTTTTAAAGATTATTCATTTATCTATTATATATTGTTCCGCTGCGATGTGTAAGATTCTGAATATTGTTCTGTTTTCTTTTCTGATGTGTTGTTCTCTTCTTTCTTCTTCTTCTCTTTTTCTTCTACTTCTTCTTTCTAAAACCCTCACTATTGGAGTTTCCGGCGTTCGATTTCTCGGCAGTCGATAAAGTGAGTATCGATGTTGAATTTTCGAAAGTCGAAAATTTCGGTATGTGACAGGGATAGTCCGGTCTTGTGCAGCAGGGGATCCCGGCATGGTCCTCGGTACATTTTTTCTAGACATGTACTATGACAGGTGATACCCCAGTACCTAGTCATTCGTATGGAATCCATTCTCTAATATGCGCCGTACGGTTTTGATTGTGCCCAACTATTCTGAAACGTGAGATGCTAGCATTTCAGCTATTTGAATTAGTATTTGTACTTAGACACTATTATAATATCAGATGATTTTGATATGAAATGTTTTGGTTATCGTAAGGTAAAAACCCGTCGTGTTTATGTGTGGCGTGGTCTTACGAGATACCTTTGATTTTCAAAGGATTTTGAAAACTTTAATAAATCAAATTGAGTGTGTTTTCTCATGCTGGTTTTCCAGACTGACTCGGGTGTTATTTTATTATAATGCTCGGGTCAGACCGTGTATTACAGGTTCAGGTTAGGATGCTATGGAGCTAAGGAGACGAGCTGGATGGCGAAGACGTATTACTCATATTTGGTTTTATTTCCGCTGCAGTATTTGTTTTGAAATTACCAGAAATTGTGAGGGTAGTTTGTTATAACTGCCTAGTCTGGTAATTGTTGATTTGTGTACTCTAATGTGAGATATGTATATCATAGTTTTGATTTGTGTAAGGAACTATTTATATTATATGTTATTCAGTCCGCTGTGAGATTCTATTTTGTTTAGTTTCTTCTTTCTTCTACCTACTTTCTTTCCCCTCGACAATCTCTGACACTTAATCGTTCGGCAAGTTATACAATAAACTTCTTTATGTCGATTTTTGAATTTCGAAAGGGGCGGGTCATCACAGTTGGTATCAGAGCTTAGGTTGGCGATATACCTAGGCTTTGGTGGGGATTACTCATTAGAGATAGAGTCAGTAGTACTCTAGAATGAGTTGAGTGTATTAATAGATATAAGCGCATAATTGTTAGTGAATATAATTTGTTTTATATATTGTGTTGACTTATCGGTTGAGTGTTTATGAATTCTGGTCGGTACGGTAAGTACAACCATATCGATAGGGGTTTCTAAAACTCTTAAACAAGGTAAACTGACATATTATTGTTTTAAAGTGGGTAAATGAAATAATTTTACCCAAAATTATATTTTGATATAAAAGAAAATAATTTTCTTAAATTATTATAGCGTATATGCATGGAGTGTTGGTTGTTAATATTATAGTCAAAACAAGATTATAAAATTGAAATGGTGATATATATAACCAAATAGAAATTGTATAAGAATGATATATACAAATGAGTTATAATTAAAATTGGATTTAAACCAGAATTTGAATTTTAAATCCCGGAAAATTTTGGGAAATGGTTTAAAATGGGATTTGAACTAAGCATTCGTAATTTTTAAATTTTGGAAATTTTTGAGATGTTTTCCAAAGTGGCTTGTGGAGTATTATTTTTGAGATATTTTTGAATAGAAATTGTTCTAAATTGGATTTTGGAAGTAAGGAAGCACTGAACTCACTTTGGTCATTGGAAAATTATTCTGGTGATGATGGCCACATCATCAGTATTCGTTTTCGAGTTTCTAAATGACAGATTGCTACCATAGTGATTGGCTGTGATTATTTGTTTTGGACTTGTTTGATAAACAAGTTTTGTTTTAGAAATTCCGAAGGGAAATTGTTTTTGGGAAAAACCAAGTTATTTTGAAAATCCGGAAGCATGGTTTGATATACAAAAGTGGATATATGTATGGTTAAGATTTCAAAATGTTTTGAAAATAAAACCTGGTAATTAAATTCTAGGATTTCCATTTAGATGTTTTGTAAAATCAGAGAAAATCAGTTATTGAACTTATTATTTGAAGTTGATATAGATAAGAAAGGAAAATGAAATTTTAATCCTGGAATTAAAATTTAACTTGGGTAAATTAATGTGAACAAGATAGGTTGGAATTTAACTTAAGATAAGTTAAATAAAATTGAAGTTGGATTTGAATTGAACGAAATATAAAGTTGAAATGTAAAATGGTTTTGTAATTGTAATTTATAATTATTGAATGGAATGAATACACTTAAGTTGTAAGTGATATATATAGTCTAGGGGTATGGTTATAAAATGTGAATGAGCTCAAGTAAGAAACATGAGATATTAAGTAAATAAGTTCTTGAACTTATGAATTGAGAAATGAATTGGTGAAACCTAAATGAAAATAGTGATATTATAGTAAAGAAATGGAAATTCCAAAAAGAAATTGAATTTTTAAATGGACGGTAAATTGAAATTTAGTAAATTGAAAGTAAATATGAATTATGAAGTGTTTATATAACTATATGTTGTAAATATTGAATGCTTGTAAACTTAAGTAGGAAATTCAGGGAATTGTGAATAATAAGTGGTATAACTTATTAAACTGAGAAAGTGGAAAGGTATGACCAAGTTAAAATGGTTAAGTATTGGATAACAAGAAATGAATTCAATTTAAGAGTAAATGAATTGAATATGATTTTGGAATATGGATTGGATAAGTTTGAGTGTGAACTTAAGTTTTAAAGCTGAATATAACTTAAGCAGCGATATGGAATGTTTATAGTAAACCTTAAAAATAATTTTGTGAAATGGGTTATAAATAAATTAGCATGAAATGAAATGCCGTTCACTATAAAATGAAGTGAATAGCACTATCTGAATTAAATGAAGTGAATGGAAAAGATGTAAAATAAGTTGGAAGTGAAGTAAATAGGAATTCAAGTGCAGAAACCATGTTATAATAAAATGAATTTTTCAAGAATCGATTAATATGGAATGGTCCCCAAGTGGTATAGTAAATTGGATATACTAAGTAGATGAAAGAAAATAAATTGAATGAGAATCAATTTAAAGGAATTAGAATTTGGTTGCCATGGAAACTTAACTTAAGTGATTATTTATGAATGGATTCATCAATAAATTAACATGGATTGGAATGTGTTTAATATAACACAAAGCAAAACAAAGTTTGGTAGGAAACTTGGATGGGAACCAATGAAAGATAGAAAAATTGATTTAGAGTCAATTTAAAAAGGAAATAAATTGAAGTTAATAAAGTGGATTTGCATATTATGGAAGTGAATATAAATGGAATGCAAATAAATTGATTGTGAATCAATTTGAAATTTGAATAGAAGTGAATTTATGCAAGTAAAGCACATACAAATCAATTTGGAAAGGATATGACTTTGTTTTTAAAAGTATAAATTGAATGCAATAAATTTGATTGTAAATCATTTCGAATTGAATGAAATGATATATGGACCCATGGAAGGAAATTAAATTAGTGTTGGAACCTTAAAATTGCTTGTAATATATGATTGGCGTGTTTCGACGTATGAAGTTTATATGTTTAGCTAGTTAAAGAAATGAAATGTTATAAGGATTTCATGTTTATGAAAACTTATGTGCTTATTTTGAGCAAGTATAGGTACATGGAGCTGTTGGATAGAGTTTGGGGGTGCGTAAATGCATATAAAATAAGCCGCTCGCTTAAAAATACTAACATGAGGTATGCCTACACAATAAAATAAAGAAATGATGATATATTGATATATATTTTGTTTTCCAACCATGTGGGTAGATGTATATATTTTTATCTCTCTTGTCATATTGCAAAAGGCTCTTCGTATAAAGGAGACTTTTTCAAAAAAAATCGGAAATTTAGAGTGTTAAAATTTTTTTGAAAAAAATTGGAAAGTTTTGTTAACTAGAAAAGTTGATTTTTGAACTGTATTAAAAATCAAGGCTTTTGAATTAGAAATGAAAACAAATTTTTTGGAGGAAACAAAAAGGGTTTAGAGAAGTGAATGTAGAATTTTAACTAAGTGGGTTTTAGATAAGTTATTGGGTTTGGGAGCATTTTTCCTACCTTAGCAATTTCGAGGACGAAATTTTTATAAGGGGGGAGGAATGTAACGACCCAGAATTTTGGTCGTTTAGTTTTGAACATTTAATTTATTTTAAATGTTGAATTTGAATTATTAATTGATTTTGAATATGGAAGAGTTACCGAAATGGTTTAGAGTTTCAAATATAGTGATTAATTTGATTTGGTAAAATATAAGTTTAATATTTGAAATTGGGTAAATATGGAAATCTGGAGTTAAATGGTTTATAAGTTGATTTTAAACTCTGTTTGAATTAGAGTGATGATAATGGACTTTTGAATGGGATTAAAAATCGATAAGTAAAATTTGGAATTTTATATATTAATTTAATAGTGGGAATTTAATATATAGAAACAGTGTAAATAATTGAAATTTTGATTTAATATGAATCGTAGTGATTTCTAATATGGATATAATTCTATTTGAATTATAATGGATTTAGTAAGTTTTAAAAATTTAAATTTTAAACGATTGCGACGATTTTTAAAATCGCTCGATTTAATCGACGCGTTAAAATAGTCTTCCGAGGCATAGTCTCGGAATTCGACGAAACTAGTTCCATTGGATCCGTAATGGTATATTATTATCGGATTTCAAATTTCATAGCGTTTGGAGTTAACGTTTGGTCGTGCGGGATAGAAACGCGTTGTAATAAATATCGAAAATTTAATATTTTAATTCGATTCATAAAACTATCTTCCACATATGATCGAATTAGGCCCCTAAACATATTCCATTGTGTTTGGAATAGGGGTAAAACATTATAAATGTCGGCCGGCACGCTTCGTTTGGAGTTCGTTCGGAAAAGCACATTAATTGTGGAAAATAATATTAAAATAATATTTGTATATGTGTGTATATATATCGTTTAAACAGTAAACCCTCCCCATTTCTTAACCTAGCCACTGTTTTAAGTTTAATGGTCGAAAGTTTATTTCGTTCTTCCTCATAACTCTTCCAATCCGTAAGCTTTCGTGAAAATCTCTCAACTGGAAAGTCGAAGAGCTTATCGAACTCTAGAGATCCAACGTTATGATTTGGTATGGCGGCAAGGATCGGCGGCAAATCGATGGGGAAAGCGGTGCGTTCGAACGCGATTTCCAAGATGATGGCAGCACTGAGCTTCATGGGGCTCTAGGCGGAGGTGCGCGGCGTAATGCTCTTCAAGTTGATGGGGTCTGATCGTCATCGAACTTGACGAGGAGGCGGCAACAATTCAAGGAAAGAGGCAGCGATGGGTTCAAGCATACGAGAGTAATCTCGCGTGAAGGAAGAAGCAGAAGAACGACCACGATTTTTGAATCTCAAACTAATGGCCAGATTTTTGTTTTGGTAAAAAAAATTATTTATGTAATTTATATTAAATCTTTAAAAACTCGTATCTTTGTCAAACGAGGTCGAAATCAGACGAAACAGGTGACGTTGGAATCGCAACGATGAGCACTATGCTCTAGAATAGATTTGGGGACGTTTGAAGCGAGTTAAAATTTTAGGTTAAATCGAACGTGTTCAATTTAATTTAAAATTTGAACGTTGGCAAAATATAAAACTCAAGGTGAGTTAATCTCGCTCAATTTTGGACTGCTGGTATTAATTATAAATAGTTAAAAATTAATAAATGATTGATTGGTTAAAATGGTACATTTTATTAGTTGAATGTGATATTATATATAGCCGTATATATATTGGAGTGATTGATATTCCTACATATATATAGCGGATGAGACCCTATGTGCCTCGTATAATAGCGAATGACCCTATATACCACGATATTTCGCCTCGAAGCGGAATTGGTGTTTTTATATTGTGCTAACATCTGTGGATGTAGGGAAACATGTTGGAGGGATCCAACTGGATTCCTCAAAAATGTTGAATTTAATTTCATATATGGTGATATATGTTTTGTTGGAATAATCTGTGATAGGTTATTGTGTGATTTGAATTGATTGGATGTTATGGTAGTTAAGCTGGATTTTTGGTGTTTTTAAATACCAATTAAATATGGTTTAAATTGGTAAAGAACTATAAATAGGGATTTTGAAGTAAAATGTTTATATTGAGTTTTTGGGTAAATCTATTGGATAAAGTAAATGGTTTTGAAATTGTAATGTAACTATTTCGGGTTATTGTGAACAAGGATTTTGGAATAAAGTATATAAAAGAATTTTTATAATAAATGCATAAGTGGCACTTGTTTTAAATAAAGGAAGTTTTGAAATCGAGATTTTTATTAGGTCAAAAGAATAGAAGTGGATTGGAAATAAGTATAAAATTGGTTATACTGGAGCTCAAGTAAGATTTCCAAATTTACGAAATTAAATTAGAATCGAGAAAATTGAACTTGTTTTAAAAAGAGGATTTTTAATTATTGGCTAGGTAACTTAAAAGCGTTAAAATGTTCTGGAAATTAGTTATTTAATTATTTTAAATTGTTTAATGTATGTTTAATTATTAATTAGTTACCTTATGATGATTGGTAAAGATTTATTATTATTATTTAAGAACTAGTCAGCATTATTATTTTTAAAAAGATAATTATAAATATTAATATGGCTTTGTATAATTACTTTTATTTAAGTATATTTGCCTAGATTAAACTTGGAAATTTATTTTGGAACTTATAAACATTATTTTGAGAAAAATTTTAAGTTAATTTTTTGGGAAGTAATGGTATACTCGCATGGCGTAATCGGAGGCAGTGAGTGCCTGTAGTTAAGTTTTGGATTTCCTCGGGATAGAGACGTAACCATTGAGCTGTGAATCCATGGTTTGATACCGCAGCGGTACTTTCCATATTATTTTAAAAGAGTTTTCAAATAATTTTGAAAAGGGTAATTTTGTGAATATACGGAATTCGATAAGACAAGTACATGACCTTTGATAAGAGATTTAAATTTATTTAAAATTTAAATTAAATAAGACTTGAAGTTTTTCAATGGAAAATGAAATATTTGGTTGAATGATTGTTAGTTGATAGTTAAATAATCGACTATCAAATCTGGACCCAAAATATAACTTTGGAAATATCTAGGAGAAACACAGGAATTATTTGGTACAGTTACAGTTCGAGGTGCTATATTGTACGTATAAGCTTGTTGTGTTCTTTTGGGACGATGTTAAGGAAATCCGACCACTAACGGTTAGGAGGTGATCTTCGATCTTATCTTCGTCTGTTTATTTCCTAAAGAACCGGGGTTGAGTTTATCGGAAATATCGAATATTGTTTCGAAGAGACCGAGATCAGGTAAGTTATCCGAAAACCATTTCGATCCAACGAGTAAGTTTTGAAAATGAAGACGAGCATGGATTCGAAGATGGAGCAATGAAGAGCAAGGGCTAATCGCTACTAATCCTGAGGGTGATTCCAAAATGGATGTAGTAGGAATAGTGCCTTCGGTTTGTTCGGATCCAGAACGGACTTATATGGATGAATGCTATCAGTACATTGTCATTGGAGGACAATGAGCATTCTAAGTGAAAATTCCTAAAAGGTAATCATATCCTCTAGCCTCATCAACCAGGAATGACTTAAAAGCAGGGGAGATGCAGCAAGGCTAAGTGGGTAGCACTGAATTAGGGTATGTTTATCACCTTTCTAGATAACCTCGGATATTATTACTATGATTTATGGAAGGAGCTCGGAAAGGGTGGGAACACCCATGGTGATAGCATATTCGGTCTATCCAGGTTAGGGATAGTCCAGTCTTGTATAGCAGGGGATCCCGGCGTCCTCGGTACATTGTTTCTAGACATGTACTGTGACAGGTGATACCTAGTACCTAGTTATTCGTATGGAATCCATTCTCTAATAAGCGCCGTACGGTTTTGATTGTGCCCAACTATGCTGAAACGTGAGGTTCAAGCATTTCAGCTATTTTAACAAGTATTTGTACTTAGACACTATTATATATCAAATGATTTTGATATGAAATGTTTTGGTTATCATAAGGTAAAAACCCATCGTGTTTATTTGTGGCGTGATCTTACGAGATACCTTTGATTTTCAAAGGATTTTGAAAACTTTAATAATTCAAATTGATTGTGTTTTCTCATGCTGGTTTTCCAGACTGACTCGGGTGTTATTTTATTTTAATGCTCGGGTCAGACTGAGTATTATAGGTTCAGGTTAGGATGCTATGGATCTCAATAGACGAGCTGGATGGCGAAGACGTATTACTCGTATTTGATTTTATTTCCGTTACAGTGTTTGTTTTGAAATTACCAAGAATTGTGAGGGCAGGTTGTTATAACTTCCTAGGCTGGTAATTATTGATTTGTGTACTCTGATGTGAGATATGTATATCACAGTTTTGATTTGTGTAAAGAACTATTTATATTATATGTTATTCAGTCCGCTGTGAGATTTTGTTTTGTTTAGTTTCTTCTACCTACTTTCTTTCCCCTCGACAATCTGTCTTTCTGGCACTCGATCGTTCGACACGTTATATAATGAGCGTATTTATGTCGATTTTCAAGGATCGAAAGGGGCGGGTCATCACAGTTGGTATCAGAGCTTAGGTTGGCGATATACCTTGGCTTTGGTGGGGATTACTCATTAGAGATAGAGTCAGTAGTACTCTAGAATGGGTTTAAAGTTTATGAATGATTTCAAGTTATTTTATAAAGTCATTTTAAACTAATATCTTGTTTATCAAAGGGGTTTTACTAAAGAGTATAATTAAAGTGGTTTACAAAAGATATTTTCAAAATGATACTTTATAAAGGATTTATAAAGAAGTTTTTTAAATAGTTTTGAATTAGAAAGAGATTTTATAAACCATTTTAGAGATTTTAAAAGAAGTTTTAAATCTTGTTTGAAAATTTATAAGAGGTTTGAAATGTGAAGTGAACTTATAAAAGTATTTTTATAAGGGATAAGTGAATGTGTTTTATAGTAAAAGATGATTTGGGAAGGGAATTACTTGGCCATTTAGTATGGAATTTTGAAAGAGGACATTTTTCCAAAAGCTTCTAAGTATAAAGGGATGTTATGGGTATTGGAAAAAGTGTTTTTGAAGGGATCTTTGGATCAAGTTTTATATAGTGATTTTATTAATTAAAGTTTAATTAACAAAGGCTTGGAGGATCCCATATGGGATTGAATCAATGTTTAATTGTTGTTTAATTTGATAGTTAAATCATCGATTATCAAAATCTAGACCCAAACGTAACTTTGGAAATATCTAGGGGAAGTATGAGAATTATATGGTACAATTACCGTCGAAGGTGTTATATTGTACGTATAAACTCGTTTCTTCTTCTAGGATAAAGGATAAGGAAATCTATCCATAAACGTTTAAGAGGTGAACTTCTCTCTTGGCTAGTTTGTTTCTTTCCTAAAGATCCTAAGGTTGAGTTTACCAGAAATATCGAAAGTTGTTTCGAAGAGACCGGGATCAGATTTGTTATTCGAAAAAAACTTCGATCCAACTCAAGCATTTCGAAATGAAAACATCTTGAAGCATGGGAACGAAGACAGAGCCATTGAAGTGCAAGGGTTGCTTGCTACTAATCCTAAGGGTGATTCCAAAATGGATTTAGTAGAAGTAGTGCCTTCCGTTTGTCCTTATCCTGGACAACTTGTATGGATAAATGCTAGCATTGCATTGATGTATGGAGGGCAGCGTTAGCATTCCAAGTGCGATTGCTATTCAAAAAGTTGAAACGTAGCCTAATGCTTTATCAACCGGGAATGACTGAAAATCAGGAGAGATGCAGCAAGGCTAAGTGGGTCGCACCCATTAGTGTATGTTGTACCTTTCTATATACCCTACATCTACATATTTATGGATTGGTTGTGCATGAGATCTCAAAGGTTGGGAACAACCGGGGTGATGACATATTCGGTACTACCCAGTAAGGGGTAGGCCGGTCTTGTGTTGGCAGGGATCGATAGGTTCGATCTTGATACATTTTTCTAGAGGTGTACTGTGATAGGTGGTACCCTAGTTCCTAGTCGTTGTATGGAATCCATTCTCCATTAAGCGCTGTACGGTTTTAGTTGTATACCAAATATGTTGGAATGTGAGATGCAAGCATTCTAGCTATTTTAATATTTTACTTTGAACCCTTAGACATTATTATAATATCATTGGAATTTTATATAAAAGTGTTTTGGCTATTGTAAGGTAAAATCTCGTCCATGTTTATATGCGGCATGGTCTTACAAGATATCTTTGATTTTTAAAATGTTTTGAAATGTAATAATCAAGTTGTTTGAGTTTACTCACACCTCACCCATATCTGACCCGGAGTTTTATTTTCTTTCCTAAAACTCTTGGGTGGTTAAATTTTTATGAGCAGCCAAGTAGTTCAGGTTTTTCCACAGATGCATTTTGGAGGAGCTTGGAGCATGAGGCTTCATCAATAGCTACTTATTATCTTGTTTCCGATGTATACTGTACTCTATATCTGATGTATAAGGATAGGCAGTTATAACTGTCCTAGGTTAGAAATTGTATTAGTGTAACTCTGATGTATCATTTTTGAAATGACTTTGTAAAGAATTATGTTGATTAATGTATGTTATCTACTGCGTTGTGAGATTCTACGATTTGTTTTGTTTCTTCTTATATTCTATCTCCTTTCTTTCCCTAAACAAATGGTGTTTCCGACACTTGAATATTCAGCACGCAATAAATGTAACGATCCCGAAATTTAACGCTTGAAAATCAACATCAAATACCTTACTTGTATTCGACTGTCCGATATTCAACGTCAAACTTCAGTTCGCCGGAGCTTATAACAACATCAGATGAACATAAACAGCGGAAATAAACTGAATATCATACATCACATCATAGATACATCATCAGAATAATATCCATTACTACATCAGAGTATCATAATACACATGCCACAACTCCAAAATAAACATCATAATAGTACAACAATGATCACAAGCAAAAGTCTTCAGAGAAATGAAGACGATAGTGAATATCCATAACTAAGCACCTGGTGATCCAAAAAACTTCCAAAATATCTTCAAGGTAAAGGTTCCCAAAACACCGCTAACACCAGAATGCTGAAATCTGCTACTAGGCTGCCCGTGTGGAAATGATGGGCACCCAGAGTTTAGAAAAGAAACAATAAACTCCGGGTCAGTCATGGGACTGGTATGAGTAA
Organism: Allium fistulosum; assembly: GCA_030737815.1. NCBI lineage: Eukaryota > Viridiplantae > Streptophyta > Magnoliopsida > Asparagales > Amaryllidaceae > Allium > Allium fistulosum. The sequence goes on along the minus strand of CM060905.1, from coordinate 43,713,044 downwards.
ACAAAAGTAGTTGCTTTAAATAAACAGTTTTTTAAAAAGAATCCGACATGCTTTTAGAAAATGAAACTACCATAAGACCTCCCACCACACACACAATGCAGAAGCAGAATTGGAGGAGATTTCTTCTTATGATAGTCAAATATGCTTAATACGAGAAAATTCTTTGGTATTATTACTAGTGCATAGTGTAGAAAGCCATTTCGAAAATACAATATTAATCTTAGCCAGCATACAACCATTATTGTATGCCTACTATAGCTACCATGTTTTGTGGCAGGTTACCGCCACGCTGCATGACAGGTTATACAACTAAAATCGTACAAGTTTCGTATTGTTTCTTTGGATTTCCAACAAATGGTCAGGCTAAGGAACTTCCTACCGCCACATGGCATCGCCTCTGGCTGGGCGTCCCAAGAGACAACTGCTCCCTGCCAACACAAGGCTGGGTTACCCCTATAACAGGTAACTCACGACTATGCCATCCCCCGGCCCTTTGGGACCTTTATCCGAGGCGCCTCGATAAACCCACAATCACACAATAGATGAGATCGGAGTATCCACATAGGTTAAATACCAGGGCTCCATACCTGATACCACCCTTTTCCAGAAGGAAATGACATACCCTAAAGGGCACGACCCTCATAACCTTGCCGCATATTCCTGTTTCGACCATTTCCGGGTTGTGAGGTCTGACGAGGTCTCATCCACAAAGCTACGCTTTTTCACAAAGCCACGCTTTGATCAAAAATGATCAATACACAGCAACACTCAGCATGCCACATTACCAAATTGGGAATATATCGCTGATAAATTTCAACTACATAACCTCTGAGCTCGTACGTCTCAGAGAAGGGTGTTAAGCTAAGAGAATAAATTCTCCGCCACCAACAGAAATGTATTCGAAAGAAATCTGCTTTATATCTCAAAGTGTAATGTCAGACACATAACCATACAAGTCTGTTCCAGGTCCGAACAGAACCGAAGGCACTTCCAAAGAAGCCCTTGCAAATCCGGATAATTTTCTAATCACGTCCGGACTTCCCATCACAAAGGATGATATAAATCTCTATACCGGAGCAACTCGGTGCAGAGACATTCGACGGGTTGTCCTTTCATTTTTGAAAATATCCGGTCTTCAAATGCCATCCATATACGACGTATCACTATTCAGAATGGGTTATTTGACACAAAGGTCTTTTCCTGGCTAAATTGAATAGTGATCGGTAGATTTTTAAAACACGTTAATATGACAATCACAGAGATTCATATTCAGGGTTCGATGTGGGTTTCAGATATCAAACTGAAATCCGACTCCCTGTCGCATCGAAGTAAAAATGCCGCTTTACGGGCAAAGGGGTTTTCACATCAATACAGAATTAAATCGCAAATTACAGTTTAGTAACAAAAACAATCACTGTATCGCAATGGAAATCTTAATTCAGTACAGAATATATTGATGATAGTCAATCATCTCTAATTTGGGGGAATGTGATTTAAAAGTGCATTAACCACATAATTACCTTCATAATTTCTAATTTGATAATTAATTATCCTTAATTATAATTTAATTAGATTTTAAATTAACTTAACTAATTATCTTAATTTATTTATTATTAATTGTTAATTTATTAAACCTTAATTATCTTTAATAATTATTCTTTAATTTAATCCACTTTTAATTACAAGATAATTACAAATTATTAATTGTTTAATTATTATTATAAAAAATTGTTTTAATTTAAAATTTTAAATATTCGATTTAATCTTCAAATATTTTATCGAATTAATTTCTTAAACAAATTTATTTTAAAAATTTTAAGCCTTAAAAATACTTTATTTATCTTAGAGAATTATTTCAAAAGAAAATCATTTATTATTTTTCCTCATGTTTCAAAATTTTCAAAATAACTTAAATTCTTGCTGTTTTGTCCTGACCCGAGACCTTCCCCTAGTCACCCCCGAGCAAAACACCCTCCTGCTTCGAGTTTCTGGCAAAAGCTACCCGTGACGAATTTTTTTAACTTTTTTTTGTTTAAGTTTTTAAAATCTACCCAATATCCTGTTAAAATCACTCGAGTTCGACTTCGAGTTTTTCACCTAAATTTCCCGGGCAAGACTTCGAGTCGCACTGCCCCTTTCCCAAATCATCACAACTGACATCATTAACCCCCTGTACACGTGCACAACCCATCGCCAACCTTCTAGCGAACTTCGCTAGCTCCGGCAAGTCATGGTCGATCGCCCCATCGACCTCAAATCAACGAACAACTCGATCAGGCCCTCATTCAAAATCGAGCATAGCTCGAGAGACTCGAACCTAGACAACCACCACGAATTCGTCTCGCCGACGCCACGCCGACCACCGGAAGCTTTGAGCTTCTAGCCATATCATCGTCAACCACCGATCAACAACCCACCAGAGTTTCGAACAACTCGATCACTCAGAGATGACGATCTCGTCATGTTACAGTCACGTTCAAGAGCTTGATGGAAAACCCTAAAACGACCTCGAATCCAAAACTCACGCAATGAATAATTTTTTTTACATTTTTCCTTAAATCACGAAAGATTAAACTTGCTTCAACTCAAGTTTCAAAGATTAAATTTTATCCAGTCATCCTAAATTTGTAAAAATATAGTTTTTTTCCAATTACGAACTGCACACAAAATACCCATTTAAAAATCTTCATTTTAAGTTTAAAAATCATGATTTTCAGTGAGGATTCAAACTATGAAGTAGAATTAACCCTTTATGACGATTGAATTTATCAAAGAATTGTTTGATTGCCTGTAACTAAGTTCCAATGGCATATTTCACTAACTTGTTTTAAAACAGCTTTGAAAACAATCCTGTTTGAAGTTTGAACATCTTGTTCGATTTAAAACTGAAAGTTTTAAAATGATTTGATGAGAAAAATTTGAACTTTGAACAAAAAAAGTGCAACCTGTAACTGTTTACAGAGAATTACAGAGCAATCATAGAAATATTTATACCAGATCAAAGCATATACCACCATATCATAAACAATCTCCTGAACTGTCATTCTTATTTAAACTTGAAACTTTTCAAAATTCTTGTTTACTCACCTGAAAATACTTGAAAACAGAGAACACTTTTCCTTTTGTTTTGAAAATCTGTAGATTGAATCTTCCTCTTTGAAACTTCTTGCTTTGTTTTGTAAATTGATTTCGAGTTTGAAAATATAGTGAAGTTTATATGTTTCTTTTTTTTTCTTTTCAGGCTTGAGGAGTTTAGTTTTTTTGAACGAACTGAATTGAGAAATGAAGATGTATAAAAGATGTTTAGAGAAGACTTTGTTTGTGCAAGTGGTGCACATACAAGTACAGGGATTCTTTGGTTTGGTCAGAGATCTTTTTTTCTTCCTTCAACTTTGCAAAGTATATTTCGGCTGATATGATTCTCTTCCTTGCTTGAGAAGATAGCATTAAATGCTCATGTTCCCACCTTTGTTTACATGAAATTCTATTTTATTTTCCAAGTACAAATTTCTTTTGTTTTTTCTAAAGATATTTTCTTACATGCATCTTCCTACTACCTCTCTTATTTTCATATACTCACGGCAAACATATTGTTTGAATTTGTAGATATATTTTGTTTGTATTATGTGTGTAAGTATATTGCATTTCATTTTGTATATATTTTATTTTATTTTATTTTTAATACAAATTCTGGTTTTGTTATACATTTCATTTATTTATTACATATATTTTATTTTAAAGTTGAACAATATACGTATGCATTTTGTTTGTATCATATTTCACTTCATATATTTATTTTTATTATATATTTTTTTCTCTAACTTAAAACTCAATTCAATATACATATATATAATTATACATATAAGATGTTCAAATTCAAGTGATTTTAAATTCAAAAGAAATTGGAATTTTATTCATTTTAAATCAACACATTATTTTATTTATTTATTTTAAAATTCTTTCCAAATTTTAATTTACCAAAAATTCAAATAAATTACTAAATTTAATTTAATAAAATCTGGGATGTTACACAATACAGTGAACGTATTAGTGTCGATTTTCAAGGGTCGAAAATCAAGTTCATTACATTTGGTATCAGAGTTATAGGTTAAGCGAGAACCTTGGATTTGGTGGGGTTAACTCATTAGAGATTAAGTTAGTAGTACGATTGAATGAGTTTGAGTGTATATTATATACAAGCGCGTATTTGGTAGTGATATAAAAATGTTTTATATTGTGTTGTTTGATCTGTGGAGTGGCTTATGAATTCTGGTCGACACGCTTGATCAACATTGTAGATATGGGTTCCTAAACACTTAAACTTGGCAAATTGACACAATATAGTTTTGAAATTGGACAAATGAAAGAATATTACCTAGGATATATTTTATGTATAAATAATGATTTTTAAAATAACTTAGTATTTTTGAGTTGTTGTTTGCTAAGAGATAATAATATTTATTATTATCATTTAGGGTTTGTTTAGTCATGCTCATCCGGTTTAGACATTGACTATTGTTATTGTGTATGAGTATCTCCCTCCTTAAGATTTGTGTTGGGTAAATATGAATTGGGCAAAACATTGAAACGAACACTTTGAGAATTAAGTTTCATAATTTAACCCTAAGGCATTCGATGTTAAGTTTGTATTAAAACTTGATTAAAAATGTTATCAAAGGTCAGAATATTTTGAGATTAATATTTAGTAATGGATTAATAAGAATGGGTCTTTTAATTAAAAAGAAATTAGGTTGAATAATTGAGAATCTAAATCCCAGAGTTTTTGGAAAATGGTCTCTAAGGTTTTGGAAAATAATAAAAGTATTTGAAAGTAATTTTGATTTAAGTACGAATTTTTGGGACTGAAAATGTTAAGTAAAAGGTGTTTTCTTTGGGATAGTTTGGGAAATAAGTCTTGATTGTTTTGTGATGATCGAAATAATCTTCTAGGTGATAGTCATGCCTAGGCGAACGTTGAAGTGCACTTAGTAGATTATTCTCTTCATCATTGTACGATCAAAACATTTTCAAACCCGAATGAATCCAAAGCAATGCTTTGTGGGAAAAATAAAAGGTCTATTTCAAAAAATGATATTTTTGAAATAAAGAAATATTTTTAAGTTAACTAGTTCAAGTGGCTCGAAAATAACATAAAATTGGCAAAGAGATGCGTTCAGATGGTAAACACCTCTCTTGAATATTACGCTTCTTGGTAAGGGAAAGTACAATACTGTTTGGTAGTACCCAATCCCTTAGTATTATTTTGTAGTTACTCGAGCTATATATATATATGTATGTATGTATGTATATATGTATATATATATATTATATGATTTAAATATAGAGTTCCATTTCAAAAAAAAAAATTGAAATAAAAGTCGGGTATTTGGATCTTAAGTTTTCTTAAGAACAAAAATTAAAAATGGAATAAGGGAATCAAATAGGGGTATATACTCATAGGCTGTAGTGATGTATTATCCAGGTTGAACCAATGTAGTTTATGGAATATTTTCATAAATAATTTAGTGGGAATCGAATTGGTATTAGTAAGAACTAATTAAGTGAGTAAGTAGGATGGGCATATATCATTTCTCCTTTTTATATAGTTTTGATCTAAGATTCATATATATTACTTTGAGGTATTTGCACCATTCCGAATAAGGATTTATTACTCGACTTTGATGGCAAGAACTTGATGAGAATTCTTGTTGTGGGACCAAAGTTTTCTATCATAGTTAAAACTATGTAAGGAGAACAGAGGTTCAAAAGCAAGGAGCCTGATCGGAGTCTGCGCTAGAAAATCGGGTAAGCAATACTAGTTCGGAGGTGAAGTTATATATTCGAGTGAGATCAGATCAAGTTTTGCATATGAATGATCTATTAAAATCATACGAACTGATGTATAGGGTTAAGTGTTTTTGGATATGATTGTGGTGTAATTTCGGGGATGAAATTCTTTTAAGGGGGGAAGAATGTAACGACCCAGAATTTCACCGTTTTGATTTTTGAATATTTAATTAATTTTAGATATTCAACATATAGGTTTTGTGATAAAAATAAAACTCTTAATAGATTCATTTAGATTCATTTTAAATGTTTTCATGGTGAACCACGAAAAAGAAGCAGGAACGATTATAGATTTTCCACCTTTCCCAAAACCGCCGGATCCATCCTCCTGTGCAATGGCGGAGGTCGCCCCATCTCCTCTACGTTGTGCTATGCTTAACCAGGCAGCCACTCATCCTCATAGTCTCTTGTTCGGCCTTCATATTCACGGAAGACACAAGCATCAGTGCATAAAATGTTGGAGCGGTCATGGGCTGATAAGGTCAAAGAATTTGCGGCAGATAAGGACTGTGATATTACTGATCTCACGTTTTACCCCATATTAGGATGGGGAAACAGTTACATCGGTGATGCCTGAATCTTGTTCACGATAGCAACTGTTAAATGGAAGAACACACTTGTGGTGTACATACTAGGTCGCCGCCCTCTGTACAGTAACTTCAAGGCCTTTATCAACGAAACATGAAACCCTATTGGTGAGTACGACTTATATTATAGACAGAACGGCTTCATTTTTATAAAAATTTATAATTCCGAAGACTGTGCCAAAATAATTAGATCTGGACCATATACAATTGGTTCTAGGATCTTAATTATTAAGAAATGGAAACCCGACATCGAAATTAACAGAGATTCATTCTCCACTATTCCAATCTGGGTACGTTTTACAAGTTTACGATTGGAATATTGGAGTAATGTGGGTATAAGTCAGATTGCTAGTGCCATAGGATGTCCTATACGTATGGACTCAACTACGGCTTTAGAGAACAAACTAAATTACGCCCGTGTTCTAGTAGAAGTTGATGTTCATTTCTCATATCCCTCTACAATTTAGTTACGACTATATGATGGTACAATAGACTATATTAATGTTGATTATAAGCATAAGTTTGTTCCATGTTCAGTCTGCAATGCTCATGGCCATGTAGAAAATATGTGCAATAACAAAACAAGACAGGAATGTAGGCCCAAACCATCTATGACATCCATTGAACAACCACAGATGCTAACTACTACTGCAGTAGGTACTAATTATCATACATATGATAAAGAGAATTATAATAACAATGGACCAAAGCGGAACTTAAATGACTGTCCAACTACAGTAACTCCGCAGAACCAGTTTTCAGTCTTGGAAGATTTTCATGAAGATCCACTTGGCCAGGTCGAAAGGCCCTCGTCTGCATCTCCTTCTCTGTCAATGCATCCAGCTGGTGAGAACCCTATTTCATATCCAGAAGAAAGTACAATAACTAATACAGAAACAACAGATGATACTGATAATTATGCAACTACAGAAAAACTTATTCATGATGTAGCTACACACGTTCAAGAGATTGGTAATAAAGATAATTTGGAGATGTATGTTTTCTCCATAGTGTCGAAGAACCCAACATATATGAAGAAGTGATAAGTCTATGCAAATCCCAAACACCAAAAAACTGCTCCGCCTAAAAGATCAACACAGAGCTCTTCCACGGGTAAATGAATATTGATTTGGAACATTAGAGGCATGAATACTGATGAAAAAGTCAGTCAAGTATTCACGCTTCTACATGCTCACAAGATTAGTTTCTTAAGCTTAGTTGAGAATAAGTTATCTACCAGCAGTATTGATAATTTGTAAACATAACTACCAGCTTGGAATGTTATTCATAATAATGACACAGGTAGTAAATGTCGGATTTTACTATTACTTCATAAATCTGTTTGGGAATATGTTGCTGTGAGCAGTTCACAACAACACATAACCTTACAGTTAACTAACAAGGGAGGACTGCAGTTTTATTGTACCTGTGTTTATGCTAGTAACTCTTTTTTGGAGCGACAAAAATTATGGGATTTGCTTCAACTCGATGCCTCAACAATAAGGTCTTCATGGTTAGCAATGGGGAACTTTAATAATGCTCTCAACGCAAAGGATAAAAAGGGGGTTTGCCAATCACTTTCTCCTTTTTGAATTCATTTAAATACTCTTTTTTTGCATGTGGTTTGGTTGAATCTTACTTACAGGGTTGTAAATATACTTAGCGGTGACGGGGAATTGCAACGAACATCGCTAATGTTCTAGTTAATTATGAATTTTGGTCAATGTTCCCACAATTGAGCACCATCGTATTGCCAACTTCAATTAGTGACCACATCCCTGTCTTAATATGTTTTAGCCCCTAACACCAACATCATAAACGGTCTCCTTTTCGATTGGTGTTTCTTGCAGGGCTATGTTCACTGTATTGCATTAGGACTGTCTGCCATCACACGGGGTTCCAGTTTTGATAAATTTATTCACAAATTAAGGCAGTTAAGGCTGAATTAAAAAAGTGGAACAACTTGAGAGCATCGAACAAACCTATTACTCAACTGCAGGCTGAATTTGCCACTATCTTTTACCCACTGATCAAGACCCTGAAAACATTTCTTTATATGACACCATGTACCAGATTGGACATAGATTAAATGAAAAGACTCAACATTATTCTGACTTTCTACGACAACAAAGCAAGGTGTTATAGCTACAGCAGGGGGATAGTAATACCAAGCTTTTTTACGCCAAATGTCCATGCGTAGACACAAAAACAAAATTCATGCTTTACTTGACTCCCAAGGACAATACATCTATGACTGCACTTGCATTAAACAGTTAGCTATTGACTATTATCAACAACTTTTCAATGGGGATGTATCTACATACTTTTCACATACAGAAACCAGAATGAAAATAAATACAGCTCGGTAGGAATACTTATCTGCTCCAGTATCTATTGCGGAAATCAAACAGGCATTATTCTCTATCAATGACTTTAAGAGCCCAGGTCCAGATGGCTTCTCAGCCAAATTCTACAAACTCCACTGGAATGACCAACAAGAAGATATTTATGACGCCGTTTCAGAATTTTTCTACACAAATAAGCTACCTCAGGGTATTAACCACAACTTTATCACTCTAATTCCCAAAAATGATTCACCACAACTTATTTCAGATTACAGACCCATTGCATGTGCTAATGTGCTTTATAAAGTTATTTCCAAAATTTTATGCGATAACATTAAATGGTTTCTTCCATTTTTAATTGTAGAAAATCAATCTTCTTTCATACGAGGTAGAAGCATAGGAGAAAATGTTCTGCTGGCCCATGAACAAGTTTGGGACTTGGTTAAAAGGGGTAAAGCAAAAATGTGTATCAAGATTGATTTGCAAAAGATTTATGACATTGTTTACTGTGAATTTGTATGTCACATGCTTCATTGTTTTGGGTTTCCATTATCCATCATTCAGTTAATATATGAATGTATCTCCACTCCTACCTTTTCTATTATGGTGGATGGTAGGCCAGAAGGGTTCATCACCTCTAACAGGGGTTTATGATAGGAGGACCTTTTGTCCCCTTACATATTTTGCATTGCAATGGAATTTTTCAACTTACTTATGGAGGAGGGGGTGGCTGATAAAAAATTAGAGCCAATAAACAAGTTTGAGCTTAATATATCTCATTTGTTATATGCCGATGATGCCATGATTTTTCTAGTTGCTAGTATTGACAATGGTATTTATATGAATTACATATTCACTAGAATGGAAGAAACTGTTGGCTTACATATCAACCAGACCAAATCACAGTTATTTTTTAGCAAAGGAGCTACATCTAAATCAGAGATTGAAGCTATTCTAAATATATTGGAGAAGAAATTACCTGTTATGTATCTCGGTGTCCCATTATCCTCTGATTATATCAATGCTAGTCATTGCCTTCCCCTATTACACAATATCAACACAAAGTTAGAAGGTTGGGATAGTAATTTATTAACGATAGCTGGCCGGGCTGTACTGATTCAGAGTACAATAACCCCAATTATTATGTACCGGATTCTTATCTACCATTTATCATCTTCAGTTCTAAAGAAAATTGATCATTGCTGGAAGGGTAAATTGCATAAAGTATCATGGGATATTTTATGTAGGACGAAATTAGAAGGTGGTATAGGATTAAGAAACGTTACTGACCTTAATAAAACTGCCAGGATTAAACTACTTTGGAAGCTTATCACATCAAGTTGCTTATGGGCTAGGTGGACGAGAACCAAGTACTTAACTAAACAGAACTTTTGGGTGCTTCCTATTAACAGTAATTTTTCAGGCATAATGAAATTTATTCTATGACACCGAGACTTGGCAGCTAAAATAATGTCCCGCTGCATTGTCAACAGGGAGCACATGGACTTATGTTATGACCTATGGATCAACCATAAGTCTCTAGTGAATTTACTTGGATGGAGCAGAATGTCCATATGTAACATTGTTAACAGTAGGGTAAGTTGTATTTTACGTGATGGGTGACTTCAACCCCATTTATTATTGGAGACAAGAGAGGTTGCACCAAGTATTATGCAAATTAGTCTGTTTACTGACTGACCTATAGATTATTGGACCATAGCCAACCATAAAATTTTTATTTTCTCAAAGGTTTGGAATGAGATCAGAATACATATGCAGCAGGATGATATATACAAACTAATTTGGTATAACAAAACTGCTAGAAAGTTTTGTTACACCACATATTTGGCTTATATAAACCATCTTCCAACCACTGATCGACTAAGTTCATGGGGAATGACTGTTGAACAACAAAGTGATCTAGGTAAACAGTACTACGAGACTCTTTAACACTTAATTACAGATTGTGAATTCAGTACTTATCTGTGGAAATCACTTCTCTCCAAATTAGACCTTCAGCTAAAACCGGAAAGTTCATTGGGGCAACAGCTTTCACGACTGTGCCACACCTTCGCATGTGATTCAGAGCTCCAGCTATTGGCTTATGTGGTGATTGCTACAACTATGCACAACATCTGGATCGAGAGGAATAGGAGACGCTTTGAAGGGAAAGGTTGCTAGAAGGAATAGCAAAGCAAGTTGATAGAAATTGATGTTCGATAACAAGTGAAGGGATGATTCTGACATCAACAATTTACTTCACCAGAGAAACACAAACTTTTACGGTAGGGGATTGAGTTAGATGACCCTGGATGAGTTGCGACTGCGTTGTATGTTTTATCTAGGGTTTTATGCGTTTGTGATGGGCCGGGTAGGGTTGCATATGGTAGTGGCGGTGTTTCTCACCCGTTTGGGTCGGCATGAGGCTTTTATTTGTTCATTTTGCTTTGTATTTGTTTTATTGTATTTGTTTTGTGTTTTATACTGTATTAGAGTTGCTTGTACAAGATGCCGTGTTCTTTTTCCTTGCCACAATGGTAAGGTTTTTAAGGAGGCGAATCTCGCTACTGTATGGTTCTTATTTGTTGTTAATAATAGAATCTTTTTCTTCATAAAAAAAACTCTTTTGAATAATAAATAATGATTGTGAAATAGTTTTAAAAATTTCTTTAGAAAAATATATAGTTCGATGAAAAACAGAAAATGTGACCAGAAGCTGTTTTCCGAATTTTCGGCGTTTCATCAAATAGAAGTTTAAAATATTGTGTACACTTTTGTATATATATGAACACATATATTAAGTATATAATATGGTTTAGGATAATATAATTAGGTTTAATTAAGTAAATTAAGTTAATTTAATTAAGATAATCATGATATAACACTTTGGCAACTAATATTAAAAAATAAAAGGAGAATGTCACATCAAGGGGGACATGACGTAACATATTGGCAAAAAGGGGGACAAGGATATGATGGGGTGTGTGATGTATCATTGAGTTGTGGAGGGTAAATGACAAGGGGTAATATGGTAATTTAGTAAATGCACTTCGTATATAAGCAAATTTCTAATTTTCCCTTCCATTTCATTTTCATTCTTCCATTTTATTCCTAAAGCTCCAACTTCTTCTAAGCTTCTGAAAAACACTTTAATGGCTTCCTTACTATTTTTAAGATTTAAATTTTCAAGTTTTAATTCTTTTAAATTTTTTTAAACTTAGTTTAAACTCCTTCTTTTCCAAAGAAATTTCTTCATTTTTGTCCGAAATGGTTTCGGCCATAACATCTTACAAACCCCTCCAAAACTAGATTTTCTTTTTTGAACCCCTTATAATTTCAGTGGCTATAAGTTTGTAGTTCACTATTTTTTCTGGTTTTGAGCTTAGATACGTCAAAAATTCACTTTTATATAGAGTGTTTTTGAACTTAGATTCTAAAGGCCGAAATGGTCCTCCTTGTTTTCGCCATAACTTCCTCAAGCTTTAATATTTTTGGGTGATTCTTTTTTAAAGGATAGAGAAAAGAAAAATATAAAACTTACCTTTTAATCACTTTATCAAAATCAAAGAATAAGAGGTCCAAAAGTCGAGTGCAAAATGACTTATTTTCAAGAAGAGTTTGTGGTTTTCCAAGCTTTTCGAACGCTAAAGTATTTCGAGTTTTCAAAAGTTTTGGTGAGTAAACTTCTTAACATTTTGGAAAGAATTTACTTATATATGTGTGTGTTTGTCTGTTTATATGTGTTGGTTATGTGGTTATATATATAAATGGTTGACTTCGATTGTGGTATTGTTTTGATATGCTGGTTATAAAAGTTGTGACGTTGATTCTGTTTGGTTCGGAGGATATGTGCTTGCCTATGTGATGATTATGGTTCAATATACTTTGGGTTAGTTGTGATATAGAATTGGAAAATGGGTTGGAAATTATGGGTATCCATAGTATAGTCGTAATGGATGCAGTTTGGATTTTCAAAAATTTCAGGTTTTCAGTTTCTTTAAAAATATCTTGGAAATCTTTTCAAACTAAGTTAGCGAAACTTGAGCTAATTATAACTTAATTAAGTATGTATTTATTATTTAAGTAATTAATGATAATCAATTATTAATTAATTAGTAATTAAGGTTATGTAATTAGTATTAATTAATACTAATTAACTAAGTTAATCATCTATTAATTAAGGAGCTAATTAATAGTTAATTAAGTTTTAAAAAGGTAATTAATTTTTAATTAATCATGTTTAATTATGTTATTTATTTTATTTATTTAAGTTAATTAAATAATTAATTATTAAAGCTTAATTACTTAATTAATTATTTCTTAACTAAAGTTAATTTTGGTCAATTATGATTAAAAGGATTTAAGTTATTATTTTAGTTTGAATTAAATGTTATTTAATTATTTAATCGAGATTAATTAATATTTAATTATTAATTAAGGTTTAAATTATTATTTAATAATTTGATAAAGGATTTAAGATTTAATTATTTATTTAATAATTAATTATTTTTATTATTTATTTAAAGGTTAAATTATTTCTTAAGTATTTAATTAAATTGAGTTAAGATTCAATAAAGATTAATTATGATTTCAAAAGCGATTTAACTTATAATTTATTATTTTAAAAAGAGTTAAAGTTTTAAATCCTTTGTTTTTCCAAGAATCATATTGTTTTAAAAGAACTTATTTTCCAAAGATGATTTTGAATTCAAGGATTTCAAGTGTCGATATGACTAAGGAACCATATAACCGTGGATGAGTTATAATGTGGATTGTTGTTCTATGGACATGTGTTAGCAGAATACATCCTCGTTCTGTTATAAATTGATTGTTTGTTGTGTGGACATATGTTAGCAGAATAAATTCCCATTTTGCTATAAATTGGTTGTTTGTTTGTTTTATGGACATGTGTTAGCAAAATAGGTCCCCGTTCGGCTATAAATTGATGGTTGGCTTGTTTGTGTGTTTGTGAGACATATGTTAGTAAAATAAATCCTCGTTCTGCTATGAATTGATTAAATTGTTTAGACATCTGTTTAGCAGGACAAATCATTATCCTGCTATAATGTTATTTGGACATGTATATGTTATTTAGTTCATATTGACATGTTATTCCCTTATTGGACGTGAGCTGTATTTACATATATATTGATCTATGTAAGTAACCGATAAGTGAATTGGAATTGAAATTGAATGGTAACTTAAAAAATAGTACCATTGGGATTGCTAAGCCTCCTTTTGCAATGATAAAGTGTTTTTTTGAATTAATCAAAATTCTTTGATTAATTTGGGTTCAAAGTTTATGAATGATTTCAAGTTATTTTATAAAGTCATTTTAAACTAATATCTTGTTTATCAAAGGGGTTTTTACTAAAGAGTATACTTAAAGTAGTTTAAGAAATATATTTTGTAAATGATATTTTATAAAGAATTCATAAAGAAGTTTTATAAATAGTTTTGAACTATAAAGCGATTTTTGAACCATTTTAGAGATTTTAAAAGAAGTTTTAAATCTAGTTTGAAAATTTATAAGAGGTTTGAAATGTGAAGTGAACTTATAAAATATTTTTATAAGGGGTAAGTGAATGTGTTTTATAGCAAAAATGTTTTGGGAAGGGAATTAATTGGCCATTTAGTATGGAATTTTTAAAGTGGAAAGTTTTCCAAAAGCTTTAAAGTATAAAGGGATGCAAATGTTTTTGGAAAAAGTTTTTTTGAAGTGACCTTTGGATCAAGTTTTATAAAGTGATTTCATTAATTAAAGTTTAATTAATAAAGGCTTATAGGATCCCATATGAATTTAATCAATGTTTGATTATTGGTAAATTTGATAGTTTAATCACCAACTATCAAACCTGGACCTAAACATAACTTTGGAAATATTTAGGGGAAGTATGAGTATTATACGGTACAATTACCATCGAAGGTGCTATCCTATATGTATAAAATCATTTCTTCTTCTAGGGTAAAGGATAAGGAAATCCGTCCATAAATGGTTAGGAGGTGAACTCCGCTCTTATCTTTGTCTATTTATTTCCTAAAGAACCGGGGTTGAATTTACTAGAAATATTGAAAGTTGTTTCGAAGAGACCGGGATCGGATTTGTTATCCGAAAACCACTTCGATCCAACTTAAGCGTTTCGAACTGAAGACATCTTGAAGCATGAGATCACAGGCAGAGCCATTGAAGTGCAGGGGTTGCTTGCTACTAATCCTACGGGTGATTCCAGAATGGATTTAGTAGAAGTATTGCCTTCGGTTTGTCCTTATCCCTGATAAATTGTATGGATGAATGCTGGCATTGCATTAATGCCTGGAGGGCAGTGTTAGCATTCCAAGTGGGATTGCTATTCAAAAAGGTAAAACGTAACCTCAAGCCTCATCAATCGAGAATGACTAAAAATCAGGGGAGATGCAGTAAGGATAATTGGGTCATACACATTTGGGTATGTTGTCACCTTTCTAGATACCCTACATCTACATATTTATGGGTTGGTTGTGCATGAGATCTCAAAGGTTGGGAACAACCGGGGTGATGACATATTCAGTACTACCCATTAAGGGGTAGGTTGGTCTTGTGTTGGCAGGGATCGATAGGTTCGATCTCGGTACATTTTTCTAGAGGTGTACTTTGATAGGTGGTACCCTAGTGCCTAGTCATTGTATGGAATCCATTCTCCAATAAGCGCTGTACGTTTTTGTTGTACACCAAATATGTTGGAATGTGAGATGCAAGCATTCCTGCTATTTTAATATTTTATTTTGACCCTTAGACATTACTATTATATCACTAGATTTTTATATAAAAGTGTTTTGGTTATTGTAAGGTAAAAACTCTTCTGTGTTTATGTATGGCGTGGGCTTACATGATACCTTTGATTTTTAAAATGTTTTGAAATGTAATAATCAAGTTGTTTGAGTTTACTCACACCAGACCCATGTCTTACCCGGAGTTTTATTTTCTTTCTTAAAACTCTTGGGTGCTTAAATTTTTATGAGCAACCGAGTACTTTAGGTTTTTCCATGGATGCATTTTGGAGGAGCTCGGAGTAGGAAGCTTCGACAATAGCTACTTATTATCTTGTTTCCGCTGTATACTGTACTCTATATCTGATGTATAAGTACAGGCAGTTATAACTGTCCTAGGTTAAAAATTGTTGTTAACGGTAAAAAGTGAACCCTAACACCCGGTGTGTGTAATAAACTTGTGAAAGCACCACCCGTTGGTACGGGAACAGAATATGAGCTGAGAATAACAGAAAAGCAGTAAATGAACAACAGATTTATAGTGGTTCGGCCCGTAATTGAGCCTACATCCACTTTATAGTCTTTTATTGCTGATTTGATTACAATTCGATACAATATCTCTCTAAATACAATACAATTTGATCATGAAATCATTCTTGACTACTAGCTCGATCTTTAATGATGAAACTCGATGAATCCGCGTTGGATGTTAGGAGCTCTTCTCGAAGATCGTTGTAGTGTCTCGAATGCTTGAAGATCTTTGATTGCTGAATGAGAGGAAGCTTCGACAGCGTAACGGCGCTTGGAGAAAATGAATGGCCAAAAGTCCCCTCCATGTTGGAAGTGATGGGGTATTTATAGAAGCTGATCTGGACTTAGGAAATTTCTCTAAGTCTTTAAGTCGCCGCCGACTTAGTGTAGGTCGCTGCTGGTTTATGATAGGTCGCTGAAGACTTAAGATCACTCGATGACTCGTTAGGTCGGAACCTCCTTAAATCGGAGCATTTTGTAGCTCGGAATCTTCTCTAGGTCGTAACCTTTTGTTCGCAGTACTACTAGGTCGCGGAGTCTTTAGGTCGCTAGCTTCCTTAGGTCGCGACTCCCCTTAGGTCGTGACATTCCTGTAGCCTTAGGTCGCTGCTTCACTAAGTTGTTAGGTCGCGAACTTCTCAAGTGTTAGGTCGCAAGCTCCTGCTGGATCTTAGGTCGCAAGCTTCCTTAGGTCGCGACTCCCCTTAGGTCGCTGGGCAAGCTAAGTCATAAGTCGGCAATCTGTTAACTCGGCAGGTCTTGCTAACTCACAATTTGTTAGGTCGGTAGGCTTCTTAAGTCAGCAGGTTCCTAACTCGGCATCCTTCTTAACTCCTGAGTCACAGATCTTCTTAAGTCGGCAGGTTCCTAAGTCGGCATCCTTCTTAACTCCTGAGTCACAGATCTTCTTAAGTCGGCAGGTTCCTAAGTCGGCACAACTCTTAAGTCGGCAGCTCTTCTCAGTAGTTAGATCGGCAACTGTTGGGTCGGAGCTTTTCCTTAAGTCGGCTACGCCGTTAGCTTGTTAGGTCGTCTTCTGTCTTAGGTCGGCAAGCGCCTCAACTCGGCATACCTTCTTAAGTCGGAGCATTGCATAACTCGGAGAGCTTTTAGGTCGCAACATTGTTAGATCGCAATGTTCCTTAGGTCGCAGAGCCTCTTAGGTCGCGGACTTCTTTAGGTCGGCAGGCTCCTTAACTCGGCATACTGCTAGGTCGTGAGTCGAAAAGGGGTTAACATTTGCCCCTCGAAGTATATGCCTAAGCCATAGGTCGTATGCTTCGATTTTCTTAACTCTTTGGTTAGGTCGGTGCCGACTTAAGATAAGTCATAGGTCGGAAGTGTCGATTCAAATTTTACTGCCCCAGATTACAAATAGCTTAAGTCGCCCCTTCTCTTCCTTCACCTGCTCTTCTTCTCGAATCAGCCATTGACGCAATTTAGAGCTTTCAGAGATAAACTTCAATCATCCAATCGCCGATCATCTTCCTGTTAAACTCCGTAAGTCGATCTGGTCATCGTTCACCTATGCTCTCTGTCGAATCGATAACTCCCCAATTTTTGACTCCCACTTGTGTTTAGATGCTGCGATTCATTATGTATAACCCTTCGACTGTTTCACAATTGCCATTGATCACGTTGCAGTCGTGGTGTGGCAATAACATGTCAGATTCGCAGCAAATCCGGGGCGATTCGAATTGGCTTTTCGGGGTGATTCAATGGTGTAATGGAGTGAGGGTCGTAATTGACTGTGAGGCTATTGGGTTAACGGGTTAAGAGATAGAGAGGAAAATTGGTTGAGGTATTGGCTCGGTCATGGCTTAAGGATTTCACACGATTCGGTGATTTTCATGGCTTAAGTCGGCACCGACTTAGCAGTTTCATGTGACCTAGGTTTTGAGTCGCTTCCGAGTTAGGACTTAGAGAATCTCTGGTTGCCTCGAACTAATTTTTTGTTTCCTTATCCGACCTAAGACTTGGGGACTGCCGACCTTGACCCATAGGGAATCTCTTAAGTCGTCACCGAGTTAATACTTAAGGGTTTTTCAGCAACTAAGCAGATGACTTTTAAACTTTGCCTGGACTTTGAACTGTTGAACTATAAGCCATGTTGCATGCCTTTTTTACATATTGCTTCACTCTTGCAAACTAACAATCCTGCTTAAAACAACATTCACAGAATACTGGGTCGAATATACTGTCACTGACTGCCCATATCGAATGACAGATTAGTTGGTAAAGAGAAAGTTAAATTAACTGAATATGAATGAGATGCTATACAATAACCAATTCAAGTGAAGTATTAAAACAAAATCATAATAGTCAAATGAAACTGACTTGTCTGTATTAACACTGCACTTGATCATTGACAAGTTCTGAAATTCTGTAATCGATTGATTGTCAACTAATTTAATTCCAGTTATGCTTGTCTTTTATTTTCATTAGTTTTTGCACAACACTTCACACTTTTAGGGAACGTGCACCTTCACATTTGAACATTCAGCTGATTGTGTAGAATGTCTTCTCCACAAGAAGGAACAGAGCAAGCTGAAGATGTATTTCCAGTTGCTATTCCGCTGAACGATCCTCCAGAGAGGACTCCTACTACCTTGAGCCATAAAGCCTTTCGTCAGCTATGCGCCCAGTTTGGCATTGCAGAAGCTGACGCTTTGCTTCCCGAAACAAATGATACTGCTGACAGGCCGCCCCGTGGCTTTGTTGCTGTTAATCGCCAAATGTGCTTGAGCGGAGCTATCCCCCCATTCAATGACTGCATTCGAGAACTTCTTCTCCAACTATCTATCTCCCCTTTTCAGCTTCATCCCAATGGCTACGCCATCTTGCTGGGACTATGCGTGCTTTTTAGGAGAACGCTGGGCCGCTTTCCTACCTTCGGAGAAATTCGCTATCTTTGTACTTTTACCAAAAATAAAGATCATCCCTCCATCATAGCTGTAAGGAGTGCGAGAAATCGTAAACTGATCACCGGTCTCCCGGAAAGTGTTCATAGTTTCCTGAGCCCGTTCTTCTATGTTCGTTGTCCTCCGGGATTTTACGCCATATGGAGAGTCGGAAGTAAGATTATCTATCTTTTCCCTGTGTTTTTCTAAAATTCTTCGAAGTTCAAATTGTCAAGTGCTAACTTCTTTCTCTATTGTTTCAGCACTTCCTTCCCCCTCTAGGGAATCTCGTCACAAGACTATCCTTGAGAGGCTTACGGCCGTACCGGTTGAGGAGAGGAGCGTTCAATTTCTGTTGAGAGATGAGTTCCTCCACGAATTTGGACTCTTACATCCTTCCCGTTCTACTCAGCCACATGAAGTCCCTGATTCTCCTGCTAAGGAGTCAGATGCCCCTGTTCCTGCTAGAGAGTTTTTACAGCAAAATCTTACCGCTGAGACTCCATTGGTAAAGTGTTCTACTTCTACCGACACTGCTGAACCGTCCAGTAAGTTGGCACCTGCCCCAGTTGTTGAGGAGGAAAATCTTCATACTCTTGAAAAGATGGCTGAAGTGGAAGTTGAAAAAGAGAATTCTCCCCTGCATCATGGCGATGATACTTTCGATAGTCTGAGCGACATCATGATAACCTCTCAGGAGCTCTTTAAAGATGATGTTTCTAAAGTGGTTCCACCTGTTATCGAAGCAACTTCTTCTTTGCAACAAACCACAATGCCTTCCACACAACTTACTGCCATTTCTACACCCAAAAGTGGTTTGTAGTTTGACGCGCGTAGCTTGCACATCACACACACTTAGAACTTTGGCACTTATATGCACTTAGCTTCTTCAACTTAAGGATTTCTAAAACTGGTCTTTTTCTTCAATTTCAGGTTCTCTGATGGGGCGAAGCGGCTCTTACTACAACAAATTCCAGCGTTACGGAAGCCGTGAGGCTTATGACTTTAGGAATTATATCAGTGCCATGAAAGAAACTGATGAGGAGAGAGCTGCTCGAAAGGCTCATGAGAGGCGAGCTCATGAAGAGCGTCGCCGGAGAGAGGATGAGGAATACTATGGGAGTAGAGACGAGCGACGTGACTCTTCCCGCAGAAGCGACGACCCTCATAAAAGGAAATCTTACGACGATAAGGGGAAGAGTCACACTTCCGATGATTCCAGTAAACGTGCCAGACTTGGTGAGAAAGACTCATCTAACATCTCGGAAAAGACAACCGCTTCTGTTCCTCCTAATACATCTTCCGGTTCTCCTGCCCTTAAGGAATCTGACATCCAGACCATCATTAATAGGCCACAGTACCAAGCTGGAGATGGTCCTCCCACACTCCAGAGCCGATTTCCGAATTGGTGTCTGAAAGGAGTGCGTTTTGATTTGGACTTGGTCCCCATTGATAAGCAGGCGATGCTAAAAAATGTCGATGCTGTAAAGCTTGACATCGAAAGAATGTCTGGGTGGCAGAAGCTGGTTGATGAACTTCAAAGGGTCAACCATCTGAATCTTGAAGCGATGATGACCATGGAAAATGATAAGTCTGAGTGGGATAAGTGGCGTAAGCAGCAAGACTTGGAGATGAAAAGCATTAGCGATGGTTATGTGAAGCTCGAAGCTGAAGTTGAAAGACTTAAAAAAGAGCTTGCTACTTCTTCCACTTCTTATTCTCAGAAAGAAGAAATGCTTCAAAAGCAAGTTCGAGACGCCCACGCTGCTCAGAGAGATACTGAAGTCAAACTTGAAGCAGAACAACATGTTACTAGAAAATATCGTGATGACGCTGCTCAACTTCAGGAGAAACTCAACTCTCGAGACTTAGAAATTGTTAGGTTACAGTCCCAATTACTGAAGGCTGAAAGAGAACGTGATGAAGTTCTCTCTGGCAAAGCTGCAGCCGAAGAATCCCATAAGGCGACCATAGCCACCGTTGACGCGACCCTGTTTGACTTCTATATGCATTGTGTCCTGGGGCGTGGGAGCCTTTCATTTTTGGGACCAGAGTATGAAGTCACCTTAGCGGAGGTGTGGGAGGCAATCATTGACTTATTTGGTGGTGCTGGATATTCTGAAACAGATCTTCAAGCTACCTACTTAAGTGAGAGCGATCGCGATGCCCTTGCCAAAGGAAAAAAGCAGCTCGTCCGAGTGCGGGCCGAAGCGACGGGAGAGAAGCTTCCTGAGAAAGAAACACCCCCTATTGCTCCTGTTTATACTTCGGCTTTAGCTCATGCGGATATTGCTGGCTCTAGTTCTCGTTCCACGCCTCCCGCTAAGGTGGACACAGAGACTGTAACCACCCCTACCGAGGAAGAGGCAATGAAAGACTTCCAAGCTCGGGAATTTGAGATTGATCTGGCTAAACCGGCTTCTCCAGGTGACTTTGACGATTCATAGTCTTCTTTTTTCTCGGAGAATACTGATTTTAATTTCTTTATTATGCAGCAGACGCCCAAGAAACTGCCCCAACTCTTCCTTCAGCTGCCGTTCCCCCTCCTTCTCAAGTTATACCTCTTCCAGCTTCCCAACCTGGTTCACAGGAAGAACCAATAGCGGCCCTTCAAGGTTTAGATGAACCATCTGCTTCCGAAGAACAGAAGGCAGAAGGTCTGGAGGATAGCGAGAAGACCCCGGAGCAGTCTTTCGATTATGACACAAAGCTTTCTACATTTCTTGCTCCGGGGAGTGAGTCTTCTTCCAAGAAGAAGGGGAAGCGTGTGGTTTCAAAGAAAGGAAAGAAGAGTTCTCCTGCTGCTGGGGATGAGGCAGAGATGGAACCGGCTGAGTCTCCTCCTCCTTCTTCTCCGACGCGGCCTTCGAAACTTATTACCCGACCGGGTAAAAGCTCCAAGGGTGGGAAAAAGGAGAAATGAGTCTGTTTCTTGCATTTTCTGCTTTTTGTATTGATCGGGAATTGTGCGGATTCCGGTCTCCGCTTCTTTTTGTAACCTGTACAATGTAAAAATTTCTCATATTGTTGAAATAAATAGATATTTTTCTTGTACAAATCCTTGTGTATGTAGGAATACATCT
The DNA here is from genome assembly GCA_030737815.1 of Allium fistulosum. NCBI lineage: Eukaryota > Viridiplantae > Streptophyta > Magnoliopsida > Asparagales > Amaryllidaceae > Allium > Allium fistulosum. The sequence continues at coordinate 43,691,004 of CM060905.1, read as the reverse complement.
GTTTTTCATTTGTAGTGTAGAGTAAATGATTCTTTTTGCTTGTAAAATTTTTTGTCTGTGTTTCAAGAACGCGTTTACTCCACATCTTTATTACATGATATTGCAATGAACTTGTGGTATGTTGCTTGTATATTACTTTTATTAATGTAAATGAATTGTATAATGTTGCCCCCATACCACAAGTATATTGTAATATTTCTTGATTTCACAAGACCGATACTCTTATTTTAGAGAATAACTTTCCACTTTTTCAGGGAAGAATTATTCTGCTTTTAATAGAGTATATCTTGTCTTTGGAGAAATTTTTATTTTCTTTTTCTTCCTGAAGAACACTTCGACTCCTGGGAATGATCACTTTTATTTATTTGAAAGTGAATTTTCCTGTACAGTGAAATGAGCTTCTGAAGAAGGTTTTGACTTTCGTGCCCCGGTAAGGGTTTATTTTTGGTACTTCAAGCAAGGTGAAGCACGCCTCTGAAGAGGTCTTTTGGTCTCCGTAGAGAAGCGATTTTGGTCTCCGAAGAGAAGCAGTTTTGGTCTCCGAAGAGAAGCAGTTTTGGTCTCCGAAGAGACGCGGTTTTGGTCTCCGAAGAGAAGCAGTTTTGGCATTTCATCTCTGGTGAAGTGGGTCTCCGAAGAGAAGCATTTTGCACTTCTACACGGGTGAAATGTGCCTCCGAAAAGGGCTTTTTTTAGCATTTCATCACTGGTGAAGTGGGTCTCCGAAGAGAAGCATTTTGCACTTCTACACGGGTGAAATGTGCCTTCGAAAAGGGCTTGTGCCTCCGAAGAGGGCTTCCGCCTCCGAAGAGGGCTTGTGATTGCCTGGAAGTTACTTTCTCATGGTCGGAGGGGTCCACGGGACAAGCGTAAGTCATTCGATTGGATGTTTGTTTGTACAAACGATCGCAATCGATTAACAAGGTGCCCCTTTTTGGTAGTCCCACCGATCTTTTTGATTGAGGAAAGCTTTCCATTTATCGGCGTGCCTCGTTAGAGGGCTTTGTTGATCCTTGGGAAGGAGCATCAGTTGGTTGGCGTGCCAGGAAGGTTGCGTCTTAGGGGCAAGTAGATCCATGGGATGGACACAAGCTGCCTGATTGGATGCATCACAATCAGCCAGCGAGGGTCTTATTCTTCTGCTTGGGAAGTTATCCCTTTAGTGGATCTACCTGCTTTCCTGTTGAGAGGCATACCTTCCTTTGGCTGCTTCCATGTCTGCCTGCTCATGTTGTACCATCATCCGCCAATCTACGATCCTTTATCATCATTTCCCAGTGCGTGTTTCTTTCTTTTGCAAGTAAATTTCTTTATCCGAAGAAGTAGACTTCACTGTTGAATGACTCCACAGAGTAAACGCAAGTTATTTGGTTGGATGCCCTTTTATATCAACGATCGCAACCAGTTAACGAGGGCTTGACACAGTGGGGCCGTTAACTTTTTATGTGAAGTTCCTCTTGTATGGGATTTGAGTTTGAAATTTTTTGTTGCTTGGAATTTGCTAAATGATTTGTAAGGCTCGCTTAGCTTTGCGATGGGTGAGCTTTGCTTTAATGACCTGCAGTATTAGATCGATATTTTAGCAATACATTTAGAGTATTTACACATCGAAATATAACAGGCATTTTATAACAGAAAACACAATGCATAGTTTTTTCATTATTGATTTACGCTGATTTCTCAGCGGTTTACAATGCAGAAGTTACACATCTATCATTATTTTTACAAATTCAAGCAATGTTGTTAAGTAAAAATGAATGCTAGTTATTGCTGTTTCAGAATCTCCAAGCTGGATTTCCATTTGTGCTTGATTCTTAGCTTTTGGATTTTTATGCCGGAGGAAGTGAGAGATGCCCCAGTCGCAGTTTTGTGGGTAATTAGTAGTCATCCCAACTTCTGCTTGCTGGGTATGGTCCCCCTGTGATAGCATTAATGACAAGCTTTTCTGAATCTTGCACTGCAGTGTTGTTGAGAGAATCGGATTGATGGGTAGGACGTTGTTGATCCCGAGTGGATGGGGTTGGATCGACTCCGCTTCTTTTAACGTATTGTTGGAGTTTACCCTGCTCTAGCAATTCTTCAATCACCTTCTTTAATTGGCGACATTGGTCAGTGTCATGGCCAGGTTGATTGTGAAATTGGCAGAATTGTCCATTACGCTTTGCCCCTCTTGTCATCTCAGGTGGCTTAGGATACCTGACAACGTCTTTCGTTGCAAAAAAGATATTTCTTGGTGTATCAGTTAAAGGAGTAAAGTCCGAAGGATTAAAGCGGCGAGGTTTCTTTTCATTTCTCTGGCTTTTTCCTCCTTCATTCTCCCTTTTCTGACTTTCAGATTCTCTTTTCTTAGGTGGGACATTGTCATCATCAGTCTGGGCAATAACCATTTTTGATGTTGCAGGAAGGCTCTCAAGGCGAATGAACTCATCGGCCTTTTTATAAAATTTATCAAGTGAGTTTGGTTCTTTCATCTTTAGCCATATCCCAAATTTACTCGATTTATCAATGGCTCTTATCAAATAAGTGAGGATCATGCGTGGTTCTGCATTCTCTACTTCGGCTAAAGCTATATTGAAACGGCTCAAGAAAGATTTGATTGATTCTCCGGGTGCTTGTTCAAGGTTAGACAGTGACATTATATCCTTAGCTTTTGAAGCATACAATCTGAACTGTTCTTTAAACTTTTGCGTTAAGTCGGAGAATTTATCTACAGACCGAACTGGAAGCTTTGTGAACCAAAGTAAAGCCACACCTTCTAGGTATACCGGAAAGTATCGACACTTGATCTCGTCTGATGCTCTTGCACCAGTCATATGCCAATCGTACTTGTAGAGGAAATGATTAGGGTCACTGGTTCCCCTATAAGCTTGGATGGTAGGAGGTGCAAATTTCCTTGGAAACTCTGCTCTTAGGATCCTTTCAGTAAACGGAGTTCTGCTTGGTGCAAATCCCCAGTCAGCCTCATCTTCTTCCCTTTGCATGCTCTCTTTCATGATGCGGCCAACCATTTCAGACAGGTACTCTTTATTGTTCAAAGACACCTCCGGGCAAGTATTAGTTCTTCCCTCGGAATTTTGCCCGGGCATATGCTCATGACAAGTTGGTTGCGGCATAGAGCCATCAGCTTGGAAAGGTGGCGTTTCAGGAAGAGTAGTTCGACGGTTTTCTGGTTGACGATTTGCCCCGAGCAGAGCAGTTAACCTGTCCATCATCAAAGCGTTTTGAGTTTCAATTTGTTGGTATAATCCAGAAACTGCGTCATCCAATTCAGCCCTGGTGACCCCAACGGTTGGAGTTGCTTGGTCTGTTATTGGGGAAGCGGAAGTTCCTTCGTGAGCGTTTCCGGATCTGATAGGTCTACCTCTTCTTCCAGGAGCCATTATTTCAGATCTGGTTTTTAAAGAGAGGTTCTTTTTATGAATCTTTGCGAAGCAACGGTGGATGATCGCTTGAGTTGGACTCTCAATGAAAGCACCAAAATGTTAACGGTAAAAAGTGAACCCTAACACCCGGTGTGTGTAATAAACTTGTGAAAGCACCACCCGTTGGTACGGGAACAGAATATGAGCTGAGAATAACAGAAAAGCAGTAAATGAACAACAGATTTATAGTGGTTCGGCCCGTAATTGAGCCTACATCCACTTTATAGTCTTTTATTGCTGATTTGATTACAATTCGATACAATATCTCTCTAAATACAATACAATTTGATCATGAAATCATTCTTGACTACTAGCTCGATCTTTAATGATGAAACTCGATGAATCCGCGTTGGATGTTAGGAGCTCTTCTCGAAGATCGTTGTAGTGTCTCGAATGCTTGAAGATCTTTGATTGCTGAATGAGAGGAAGCTTCGACAGCGTAACGGCGCTTGGAGAAAATGAATGGCCAAAAGTCCCCTCCATGTTGGAAGTGATGGGGTATTTATAGAAGCTGATCTGGACTTAGGAAATTTCTCTAAGTCTTTAAGTCGCCGCCGACTTAGTGTAGGTCGCTGCTGGTTTATGATAGGTCGCTGAAGACTTAAGATCACTCGATGACTCGTTAGGTCGGAACCTCCTTAAATCGGAGCATTTTGTAGCTCGGAATCTTCTCTAGGTCGTAACCTTTTGTTCGCAGTACTACTAGGTCGCGGAGTCTTTAGGTCGCTAGCTTCCTTAGGTCGCGACTCCCCTTAGGTCGTGACATTCCTATAGCCTTAGGTCGCTGCTTCACTAAGTTGTTAGGTCGCGAACTTCTCAAGTGTTAGGTCGCAAGCTCCTGCTGGATCTTAGGTCGCAAGCTTCCTTAGGTCGCGACTCCCCTTAGGTCGCTGGGCAAGCTAAGTCATAAGTCGGCAATCTGTTAACTCGGCAGGTCTTGCTAACTCACAATTTGTTAGGTCGGTAGGCTTCTTAAGTCAGCAGGTTCCTAACTCGGCATCCTTCTTAACTCCTGAGTCACAGATCTTCTTAAGTCGGCAGGTTCCTAAGTCGGCATCCTTCTTAACTCCTGAGTCACAGATCTTCTTAAGTCGGCAGGTTCCTAAGTCGGCACAACTCTTAAGTCGGCAGCTCTTCTCAGTAGTTAGATCGGCAACTGTTGGGTCGGAGCTTTTCCTTAAGTCGGCTACGCCGTTAGCTTGTTAGGTCGTCTTCTGTCTTAGGTCGGCAAGCGCCTCAACTCGGCATACCTTCTTAAGTCGGAGCATTGCATAACTCGGAGAGCTTTTAGGTCGCAACATTGTTAGATCGCAATGTTCCTTAGGTCGTAGAGCCTCTTAGGTCGCGGACTTCTTTAGGTCGGCAGGCTCCTTAACTCGGCATACTGCTAGGTCGTGAGTCGAAAAGGGGTTAACAATTGTATTAATGTAACTATTATGTATCATTTTTGAAATGGCTTTTTAAAGAATTATGTTGATTAATATATGTTATTCTGTTGCATTGTGAGATTCTATGATTTGTTTTTTCCTTTTTATCTTCTATCTACTTTCTTTCCCCTAACGAATGATATTTCCGGCACTTGAATAGTCGGCACGTAATATAGTGAACGTATTAGTGTCAATTTTCGACGGTCGAATATCCAATTCGTTACAACAAGGCTATGTGGGTCGCTCCTATTAAAGTATGTCATCTCCAGATATAGACTCAATATTTGTCCCATTCTGGTATGCTCTGGTACGGTTGCTGATCATAAGCGTGGTGGTGATGTATTCGGTACTACTAGTCATGTGGTAGGCTGGTTCTGTGTAGAAGTGGTACAAGATGTTCTTGTCAAACCTCGAGTGCATTTTATCTAGAGGTGTACTCTTCGGAAGGTAGTTCCTTACCTTGCCATGTAATGAACCTAATTTCTGATAATGGCCTTCGGCTTTAGTTATATACCTATTATGCTGGAATTTAATTAATGTAACAATTTCGGTTGTTTATATATTTACTTGAAAAGCCTAAACACTATTATAATATCATTGAAACTTTCTATATAAAGTGTTTTGGTTATCGTAAGGTAAAAACCCATCCGTGTTTATGTGCGGCATGGTATTACGAGATACCCTTGATTTTCAAAGTGCTTTAAAATAAAATTTCAATTGTTTTGAATTTACTAACATCAGACCCATGTCTAACCTGGAGTTTATCTTCTTTCCCTAAAACTCTTGGGTACTCAAATGTTTTATGAGTAGCCAACTGATCCAAGTATCTCACGATAGCATTTTGGAGGAACTAGAGCAGGTGGCTTCACTGATAGCTAGCTAGTATTTATTTCCACTATGGATGTGTGTGTGTGTGTGTGTGTATTGGAGTTGTGATGGCAGGACAAGTAGTTACGATTGTCATAGTGTGGAGCTTGTATTTTTATGACTCTGATGTATTACGATAGCAGCGAATATGTATAACTCTATGTTATATGTTGTTCCTTTCCGATGTAAGATTGTAAAACCCCACATTTTTAGATAATTAAATAGTCGAATAACGATGAACAATGAAAATAAACATTTTGGAATTGTCAGAATATGGTCTCGAAACTTATACCATTGTGTTCGTGGCGATCTTTTGATCAATTTCCATATATAACTTGTCGAAATCCGAGTTGATACGAAGAAGTTACGAGTGAAAAGAAAATCCAAAAATAATTAGAAAAAAAATAGAGGAGTGGACCCTTAGAAGACAGAGGTCGACCTGGCGGTCGACCCGCAAGGCATCAAGGTCAACCTGGTGGTCGACCCGCAAGGCATCAAGGTCGACCGCACGGTCAACCCTTAGAATACATAGGTCGACCTGGCGGTCGACCAAAATTTGTCCCTGGAAGCTAAATCGTCCAAGGACGTGTCAAACTCCGTTTTAATTGATTTTGGTGCAATCTCAAATGTTGGTTGTTAAATCTGTCTACATCAAGCCTTTGACGTGGTTGCACCAGATTCAATCCAAAAATTCGACGGTCTGAGATCCCCAAACTCCCCTATAAATAGGACCCTAGGCCTAGCTATTTTTCTCACAATCAGATTTTCTCCTAATTTGGTTCATTGCCTGAGGCTGAACCCTAAATAGAAAATATTTCTTTGGGTTCATTGCCTGAGTCTGGACCCTAAAAAGAAAATATTTTTAGGGAGAATATCTTCTTAATAAAAATATTAGACACCTTAGAAGGGGATCCAGGAAGACCATGGAGCCAAGCTAAGCACAAGCAAAGCTAAGGACGACAAGTGAGCGGATTTGAATTATATATCTTTTACATTTATGATATAATATCGTTAGATTCCTATTAAATACTTTAATTCAGCATTTATTTTGGTAATTAGTTTTGTTAATTAGTTATGCTGAGACTGTAAATTTATGAGAACATATATTTAATTATTTATATGGAAAAGAAAGAAAGAAGTCCAAATAAATATGAATAATATTAGGCTTAATAGTTAAAGAGAAAGGCTTAAGCCTAAAAGCAAGAAATTTGCAGTAAATTATGCTAAAAGGGGAGAAATAAAAAGGGGAAAAACTAATAAATTGATTTGGAAGTTAGTGATAGATTAGTTGTTGGTTTAGAAAAGAGAATACATTTCCATAGTTTAATATTTAAAAAAAATAACAATAAACGTAATTGCAAGAATAAAAGAAAGAAAAGGGGAATTTAGTGTAAAATAGAGACACTACTATATGTTATACTACCCAAAAGTAAAGAAATAACAAAAGAAATATCTTGTTGTTACGGATTATTATTTATAACATTATTTAGTATTAAAATATGGAAATGGATTTTTAGCACAGTTTTTGTAGCCAACCAAATAGAATAGAACTATTTCCTAGAATATAAGAAAATAAAGTGAAATTTCTTAAAAATTAAGGAAGAAATCAAGTTAATTATTGACAAGACAAGAAGCAATAGACATAAATGTACCTAGATCTGCATTTACTACGCAGATAATAGAATAAAAGCAAAGCAGTTATTATGATAAGTAAATTGTGACAGTCGGACATAGTCCCAAGCCAAGATTGTCGTATAATATATGCGAATTAAAGAAAAATCAATATCATAATAAAAGAAAACAGACTAGAATATAAAATAAACACTTGTAATTATATTTATAATATATAGATTATAAAAGAAAATAGAAGTGACAATCGCAAGTTAAATTATAACATAGGTTATAATTAAGCAGAAAGAACGGAAAATGCTTATTTTAAGACCTAGTTAAGTTAAAAAGAAAATAAAGCAGAAATAACAGAAGAGGCTTATTTTAAAACTTACACTAAGTTAATAAGCAAACATAGAAACAGGGCCCATACCAACAACATTCCCTTCCAGTCAGGAACTGATGGTCTCATAATAGTTAGGTGAGGCTGGGACAAGCTTATGTTGATTAGGATAAACAAGTAGCCAATATAATAAGAAAAGTAAACTAAATGCAAAATAAAAGATTAGACTTAGGCTTTAATAAAATAGTAAGATGCATTTGAAGAAGCCCAAAGGATGAAGAGTCTAACAAAGCAGTTCATCATAGATTTTAGCACAAAAGAGCACGTCCAACTTAGTTATTTTGTGCTAGAAGGGAGTATGAGACTTCAACGGGACATGAGGTTACTCTAGGATGGCCCTCTAGGGTAAGCCAAACGAAGTAGTCCCTTGGAGGCAGGTCTGCAGGTGTTCCATTAAGAGAGTATGCCTTAACTGCATTTTCATTGCAGGCCTAATGATGTAGACTTTGTAGGAAGTCAAAAGGTTGATGAATGGAGTAGGATATTTATATGACACCGTACTCTGACTTGCGAGTAGGTTTTAGTGGGTAGGACCCAAAAGTATAGTCGCATGTGGAGATCAAGCCATCATCAAACCAAGAGCGAGTTCGGGAAATACTAGAGTTAAACCAATAGGCCAATGATTCTTTCACTATCGAGACATTGGATGAGGGGTGCAGCCAATTGGATGTTTAGATTGTTCGCAGTAGGGACAACCACTTAGCTCTTTAGAGGTCTTTCGATTATTTAAGGGGTGGCTACGTGGGGCCATTGCCACAATGAGAAAAGAGACAGATCAAGTAGAATATCTGTATTGTAGGCCTAATGAAGCAGTCCTTTACATATATAGAAAATCCTCGATCGAGTTCTGTACAAGGTGCACCTTTGTAAGCGGGATTCAGGCAGTAGATAGAACGATTATGTATAGTCCTCAAGGTACGCACTGGGTGGTACATTGTGGATGTCCGAGCATTAGTATAGGCTAGTGCAGACGCAGTTTTACGTTTTCATTGTAGACGAAGGAAAATCTATATTATAGGCCTCACGTAGCTGTCTTTTATAGATGTTGTCATAGAACGCTCTTGGAGCAAGACGATGGAGTCCTCTCCTAGGAGGACATGGAAGGTATTATAGGTGGTACCTAGGAGCAATGCGGTCATTGGGCATATAGCTACCTATATATTAGTTATTAGGTTTCAATCTACTAGGGAATAGATGGGTACGATTCACGCAAAGAGGCAAGAGTATTATAAAGCCAATAAACCTAATATAACAGTAAATGGAAATAAAACGGTATATGTAGAATTAAACTTAGAAGTGTATAATTTTTCCATTCACTAGAACTTTAGTTCCGACCCCCTCCTCATAACATCCTACATGTTAGGTAGATGGCAGAGACTTCCATCTTTGAGACACTTGTTTAGAAAGTGTTATTACATTGGTGAGTATTTACTTACTATTATATTTTAGTCAGTTTCGATGTAAGATATTAATTTGACCTTTGACATATTTGTCTTTGCCTATTTGCAGGATACTAGATACCCAACTCGGGCTTCAGTGGGCTTGGATTTTAGCGTTTTTGCGAAAAATCCAGACCCACTGGAATTCAGGTTATTAAATTGGAATCAGAGCCTAGGTTTAGGATTCCTAGGTAGATAGTGAGCGAATGTAATTGTATTTTTAAGAATATAAGTACAAAGAGAAATCTATTCTTTTGAGAAAATCAACACATGGAAAGAGTTTGGGAAACAGCTTTGTACATCGAAGTTCGGATTATAGAAATCCAAAGAGCTGAAGGCCCTATAATGGCAAAAATTTTAGATATACAATAGATTCAGTATAAAAAGGGGTAGCCTTGTAAAAACAATTGTCAATTTATCATTGTTTCAAAAAAGTGGATTAGGTGGGAATGCCTAGGAATAAATATAAGCACAAAAGGGGAAAAGGAATTAGGAGATTAAAAAAGCCACTTTAAGTCTAGCCCCATACATAGATTTTTGAAAATAAAAATTATGGTTTTAAAATAAGAAATATATAGAGAGCTTTGCAGTTTAAAAATATTTATATTATTTATTTTGGTTAAATCCATAAACTAGTATTTTTGGGCTATAGTAACGATGTTTTACGCAACATCTATTTTGGCCCAATAAAAATGTGTTTTGAAAATAATTTCTAAATATAAAGTGGTTTGTAAGTACACTTATTATTTAGATAAGTATATTGAAATATTTTCTAGCTATGAAAATATTAAAACAGTTTTGAAAAAAAACAAGTTTTTGGGGTTAGATGATATAATTGGTTAGAGAAAGGCTGTGGATATAAATAAAGATTTAGTTGAAGTATAAAATGAAAGAGTCTATGAGGTAGGATCGTATAATATGGAATAAAAATGCTCTAGGTAGATAGTAGTAAGCAGTAAGTAAAGTAGACACCAAGAGTTTATACTGGTTCGGACCTCTTGTCCTACGTCCAGTCCCTAAGCTCCTCTTAGGAATTCAACTAACCAACAACCCTCACTTAACCCGGAGGAATAGGTTTACAACTTACCCGAACAACCGAACGGGATTTCTTGCCTCAACTACTGAAGAGGACTTCAACTTGGATACAAAAAATATTTCTGACTTGTTGTGTTCTTGATAACACTAATGAGTCAATTTAGTACAACTTTCCTATAATCTTATCCTCGAGAGTATACAAAGTGTTTGTGAAGATTTAGGAAATGTGAATTGCTATGAATCAAGATATGTTAAAGTTAAAACAGAGATTCAAGCAATTGGTTTGCTTTTGAAAACTTAAAAGAATCTGAAAGTATGTTCAAGTAAGTAGAGAGATTAAAGCAAGTAGAATTGGTAATTTTCAAATGTTAAAAGCATGTATTTATACTTGTAGAAGAGTTGCATTTGTTTGCTAGAGATGCAGGGAAGAGATGCTTCTGTTTCCATTGGAGAATGGTTGCAACTCTTGGGAGGAAGAAGGTGTCCATTCATAGAAAATTCGCAGTTACAAATTCAGTCGACTGAAAAGGAAATTCAGTCGACTGAAAATATACAGAGAAATTTTCAGTAATGTATTCAGTCGACTGTACAGGAAATTCAGTCGACTGAAACTGTGTATATTTGTAATTCTGTGCCAGTTTCAGTCGACTGGCCATGCCTGTTCAGTCGACTGAACAATAAGAATCTGCACAGTGAATGTGTGCATAAAAATGAAGTTTTACGAATGTGCTTTAATGTGCGTGCAAATCTCTTGAGGATAGATTTTAACAAATAATCTAGACTTTAGACCTATAAAAATCATACTTATGTTTACACTTTGGTCTTCATCGATCTTCCTCTGATTTTGCATATATCTCTTCCTTTTTGTTGAAGCTCATTGTCATTGATCAAAATCTTCGTGTATCAACATTCTCCCCCTTTTTGATTGATGACAACACTAATGTGTTATAGAGATGTATTTACTAATTTTCTCCCCCTGAATGTATGCACTTATCTTTCCTACAAAACAAAGTTAGCTACATAGATTTCTCCCCCTTTGTCATCGACAAAAAGGAAGTAATAATTTGTAGAAGTATATAATTTGTCAAACAAAGCAACCACTATCCAAAATCCATTTTCTTTTCTTGAGTGGGACCTGCAAAAAATAAATACAATATTGGTACCCACCTTTCAATAGGGTCCTAAAAGTTAGAACTTAGGAAACCAAACCCAATTTGGTTCAGTATCCTTTTTATAAATATAATTTTTATTATTATGAACATTATCCATAAATGCTTTAATATATTTATTCCTAATTAAAATATTGTTAGTCTTTGGAACCCAAATTTTAACTATCTTAGTTTCTTCTTTTGTTCTAATAGGTTTTCTTAATAACATTTGTTGTTTTGAATCAATATTCCTCTTAAAATTTGTATTTTTCTTTTTAGGAATTTTTGACTCTTTTATATATCCTAATCCATGTTTATTTGAGGAAGATTGAGAATTTTCTAAAATTTTAGATAAATTTTCTCTTCCTTTGTTAAAGTTAGAAACATTTTTAGTGATGTTATCTAATCTAACTTGAAGACTATTATTTTCTAACTCAACTTGTCTAATCTTAGTTTTTAACTCATGATTTTCAGAGACAACTATATCATTCTTTGTCTTTTGAGTTTCAATTTCTTGACTTAAAAGTGATAATTGAGTTTCCGAATTTGAAAGAGACTCTTGAACTTTTTCAAGTTCTTCTTCTAGAATTTTCTTTTCATCTTTTAACATATCTCTTTCAAATTCAGCTTTGTTTTGATTTTCACGAGTTTCCTTTAGTTTCTTTTTAAGAGTTTTTATTGTTCTCAAAAGTTCTATGTTTACATCAATTAAATCGTCGAAAGTTAAATTACTAACCTCAGATTCTTGAGCCATAAAGCATACATTCGCTTGTTCATTGTCGCTATTATTATCACTTTCAGATGAAGATGAAGATGAATCGTCCCATGTTACAGAGAATGCCTTCTTTTTACATTTTTCTTTCTTATTCTTGTTGTTGAAGTTTTTTTGATTCTCCTTCTTTAGCTCCGGACAGTCTTTTATCATATGACCTTTCTTGTGACAATTAAAACATTCCATATTTGAGGATGAAGGTTTGTTCAAGAAATTCTTTTTGAAACAGTTTTCATTTCCTTTTCTATATTTTAAGAATTTCTTGAAATTTTTGGCAATAAATTCTAGATCCTCATTTTCAGACTCTGATTCTTCCTTTTCTGCATGAAAAGCCACATTTTTTCTTTCATGTGTTTGATCTTTCTTAGCTTGCATGTTAACTTCATAAGACATAAGGTTTCCAATTAATTCTTCTGGTTTCATTGTAGATAGATCGTTTGCTTCTTCGATTGCTAAGACTTTTCTCTCCCATTCATCAGTGAGTGAATTTAGAACTTTAGATACAATATCAAAATCCGTGTATTTTTCTCCTAGTCCTATTAAGGCATGATGAATGTCTTGAAATCTCGAGTACATGTCATTGATGGATTCATTCTGTCGCATTCTAAAGTTTTGGAACTGGTTCTTTAGCATGGAAATCTTTGTTTGTTTGACCTTGTTTGTGCCTTCATGTATGGTTCTAAGTGTACTCCATATCTGATGTGCAGTAGTACAAATGCTAACACGATTGAACTCATTTCTATCCAAAGCGCAAAATAACATATTCATAGCTTTGGCATTTGCACTGGCTTCATTCTTCTGAGTATGTGTCCATGTAGAATAATCAGTTGTGGGTACAACGAGTTCTGCTTGAGTTGCATTCCAGGCTTCAAAGCTTGTTGCTTGCATATAAATCCTCATCCTTGTAGCCCAATAATTATAGTTTAGTCCATTGAATAGAGGGGGTCTTTGAGTAGATTGTCCTTCCGCAAATGTAGAGTTATAGGCAGATGTTGTGCTTGTGTTGTTTTCCATATTATCAATATGTCAAATAACGGTGTTATGGTTATAGGACGTCCTTGCTCTGATACCAATTGAAAGAGTCTATGCGGTAGGATCGTATAATATGGAATAAAAATGCTCTAGGTAGATAGTAGTAAGCAGTAAGTAAAGTAGACACCAAGACTTTATACTGGTTCGGACCTCTTGTCCTACGTCCAGTCCCTAAGCTCCTCTTAGGAATTCAACTAACCAACAACCCTCACTTAACCCGGAGGAATAGGTTTACAACTTACCCGAACAACCGAACGGGATTTCTTGCCTCAACTACCGAAGAGGACTTCAACTTGGATACACTTGTTGTGTTCTTGATAACACTAATGAGTCAATTTAGTACAACTTTCCTATAATCTTATCCTCGAGAGTATACAAAGTGTTTGTGAAGATTTAGGAAATGTGAATTTCTATGAATCAAGATATGTTATAGTCAAAACAGAGATTCAAGCAATTGGTTTGCTTTTGAAAACTTAAAAGAATCTGAAAGTATGTTCAAGTAAGTAGAGAGATTAAAGCAAGTAGAATTGGTAATTTGCAAATGATAAAAGCATGTATTTATACTTGTAGAAGAGTTGCATTTGTTTGCTAGAGATGCAGGGAAGAGATGCTTCTGTTTCCATTGGAGAATGGTTGCAACTCTTGGGAGGAAGAAGGTGTCCATTCATAGAAAATTCGCAGTTACAAATTCAGTCGACTGAACAGGAAATTCAGTCGACTAAAAATATACAGAGAAATTTTCAGTAATGTATTCAGTCGACTGTATAAGAAATTCAGTCGACTGAAACTGTGCATATTTGTAATTCTGTGCCAGTTTCAGTCGACTGGCCATGCCTGTTCAGTCGACTGAACAATAAGAATCTGCACAGTGAATGTGTGCATAAAAATGAAGTTTTACGAATGTGCTTTAATGTGCGTGCAAATCTCTTGAGGATAGATTTTAACAAATAATCTAGACTTTAGACCTATAAAAATCATACTTATGTTTACACTTTGGTCTTCATCGATCTTCCTCTGATTTTGCATATATCTCTTCCTTTTTGTTGAAGCTCATTGTCATTGATCAAAATCTTCGTGTATCAACATAAAATACATCAAGACTCCACTTGGAGGATGGAAAGCAATCAGGAATTTTTAGCCAAAGTCGTAACAGCGACTCGGACAGCCCGAGAATTAGTGGGATTGGATTGGGTTTAAATTAGTTCGGAAGGGGAAGGAAACAGACGAGAAAGATACCGCGTGTAGGCCAAATTTTTTTTTACTTAGTAGACCCAGGTCGACCAAGCGATCGACTGAGCATTCAACTTAGTAGAAAAGCGGGTCGACCGCCTTTGCCCAAATAGCCGCGTTTAATACACATAAATGAGTCTGCATCGTCATTCTCATTTCTTTCCCCAAAATAGCCGAAGCCGAACCCATTTCCAACACCTCCCGCCACCTCAAAACACCTCCAATCAACTCATGGTTAGTGTCGAATCGAAGCGCATCGTGAGATCTACTCATACCCATACTCCTTATCCATAGATCTGGAGATTTTTTGCCATGCCTCCAAGACCATCTTTGGCTAACCATTTTCCCCATCTGACACCCTGAGAGATAGCCTGGTGCTAAGGCAATAGGAGGATAGTCTAGACCTACTCTGACACAGCTTCATATTAGTTTCTACAAGGAAGAGCTGTGAGATTTTCAGACATTCATGGCTCGCCTCTAGAGCAGCTTTTCTTGAATACTGGATTGCGTCAGATTTTGAGTCACGAGACATTTAAGCAAAGAGCGTACTCCAAGTTAGTATGCATTTTTGATGCTAATTTACGTAGCGATATTGGAGTTGATGAGATGGCCTTCCAAAAGGAGGTCAAGGGAGTTGCAGTAGCATTTACCGAGACACAGTTTGATACTATTTTTGATATTAGAGGGCATGGTCTAGATTTAGACCATATTGAGATGACGGACATGCCGTCTTACCATAGATTTTTGTAGAACCTCCAGCATCCCGATTGGCGTGTAGGATAGTTGTGCCCATTAACTAGGTTGGTTATACGCATTCTACAGTATAACCTTTTCCCTAAGACTGGGAGCTACGACCAGATTTATCCCGTGGTGAGACAGGCCACCTACGCCATATTTGGAGGCTTACAGGTGAACTGGGCTAAGGCGATCATGGCCCAGTATCTTATAGCCACGAGGGGTCGTCGATCTTCTATTATCTTTAGTCATCTTTGGAGATGGGTTTTTAGGTGGGCTGGGGTGGAGATGGATAGGAAGGCTTATATTGAGCAGACCCACCCCATGATAGATCCACCACCCCGAGGAGGATGGGTATAGATTTAGCCCAGCTATAGGCCTCACCGGAAGAGTAGGAGCCTGAGCTCAAGCCACAGCCTCCAGCACACCATCAGGCGCCGCAGTATTTCCAGTGGCAACAAAGCTTTCCTTCACCAACGTTTGGAGGCGACGTTGGACATATAGTGTCATAGTGGCCCTCTTGGCTACCAGAGCCCGCGACACATAGTACTTAGGGGAAGGGATCTTGGGGAGAGGGAGCGTGACCCTCCCAACCCCGTCCGCCGATGGGTTACGACGAGCAAATAAGGATCATTGCCGAGAGATAAGAGCAGCCAGCTAGAGAGCACACAGAGCTTCTCTGAGGACAATAAGTGATAGTTCAGACACATCACGAGATTGCAGCGAGCACAGATGGTAGGAGGAGTGCCTTAGTTGTTTAGATGTATTGATTAGGACCTTCTTATGTCAGGGCGGACATGGTCCTAGGCCTCCTAGCCGTAGTTGATAGCTGCGTTTAGCCTGCAATTATTGCCTATCTAGTATCACTTCGTAGTAGGACTTGTTTTCTCTTTTAGTTATAAGATTGTACTCTTATGTAAGCATTTAGTTCTTATTGTAGTAAATCGGTAACGATGATTTTTTCTCTGTTTTTTTGTGATATTCACAAAGAAAGAATAAGGACATAAGACATTAGTATTAAAAGAAAAGTAAGAGCTGATAAAAGAATAACTAAATGGAAAATAGCAAATTTAAAAGAAAGCGACAGAAAACGTTAACAGAAATATTTAAAAAGAGATATTTTCTTATGTAAACTGTGCTTGGGAAAGCAAATATGGATTTTTATAGAATGGTGGCCTAAATTCCAAGTACGAAGAAAGATGTGCGCAAAAGAAAAATGGAGAAATGTGAAGTTTTTCTGTTTTCTACCTTCTTTCTGACATAAGAAATCGAATTCAACAAATTAGATTTTTCTAAAATTCGAATATTAAAAGTTATGTGGTAGGATTTTGGATGAAAAATTCGTTGAACTACACCCTTATTTAGTAGGAGTGTGGGAAAATTTGGATGAAAAATGTTATGAGTTTTCAAAAGATTGCATTCATATAGAAATTGCAAGTATATTTAGGATGTGTGCATCATATTTTAAAATAAATTTTTAAAGAAGAAAAGCATTCATATAGGAGGTACCGCTTAGAAATTCATGTACATGCATATATTTTGTGTTAAATGACACTTTGCACAAGGACAAGGATGGTCGTAAAATTGGATGTACATAAAATGGATGTGATTGATGCGAGGAATTACATAATTTTACCCTTGTCGAATTCAGGGACGAAATTTCCTAAATGGTGGGAGAATGTAACAACCTGTATATTTAGATAATTAAATAGTCGAATAACGATGAACAGTGAAAATAAACATTTAGGAATTGTTAGAATATAGCCTTGAAACTTTTACCATTGTGTTCTTGGCGATATTTTGATCAATTTCCATATATAACTTGTGGAAATATGAGTTGATAAGAAGAAGTTACGAGAGAAACGAAAATAAAAAATAATCGAAAAAAACAAAAATAAAGGAGAAGACCCCATGGCTCGACCACCAGGTCGACCCGCAAGGCATCATGGTCGACCCGTGTTTGTCCCTGAACGCTAAATCGTCCAGAGATGTGCCGAACTCCTTTTTAATTTATTTTGGTGCAATCTCAAATGTTGGTTGTTAATCCAATGATCCGCAGCAAGCCTGTGACATCGTTGCACCAGATTCAATCCAAAAATCCGACGGTCTGAGATCCACAAACTCCCATATAAATATGACCCTAGACCTAGCTATTTTTCTCACAATCAAATTTTCTCCCAATTGGGTTCATTGCCTGAGGCGGAATCCTAATTAGAAAATATTTCTTTGGGTTCATTGCCTGAGGCTGGACCCTAAAAAGAAATTATTTCTAGGGAGAAGATCTTCTCAATAAAAATATTAGACACCTTAGAAGGGGATTCAGGAAGACCATGTAGCCAAGCTAAGCACAAGCAAAGCTAAGGACGACAGATGAGTGGATTTAAATTATATATCTTTTACGTTTATGATATATTATCGTTAGATTCCCGTTAAATACTTTAATTCAGCATTTATTTCAATAATTAATTCTGTTAATTAGTTATGCTGAGACTGTAAATTTATGAGAACTTATATTTAATTATTTATATGGAAAAGAAAGAAAGAGGTCCAATTAAATATGAATAATATTAGGCTTAACAGTTATAGATAAAGGCTTAAGCCTAAAAGCAAGAAATTTACAGTAAATTATACTAAAATGGGAGAAATAAAAAGGAGAAAATTAATAACTTGATTTGGAAGTTAGTGATAGATTAATTGGTTGGTTCAGAAAAGAGAATACATTTCCATAGTTTAATATCCAAAAAAAATAACAATACACGTAAATGCAAGAATAAAAGAAAGAAAAGGGGAAGTTAGTGTAAAATAGAGACACTACTATGTTTTGGACTACCTAATAGTAAAGAAATAATAAAAGAAATATCTTGCAGTTACGGATTATTGTTTATAGCATTATTTAGTATTAAAACATGGAAATGGATTTTTAGCATAGTTTTTGTAACCAACCAAATAAAATAGAATTACTTCCTAGAATATAAGAAAATAAAGTGAAAAATTAATAGAATTAAAGAAGAAATAAAGTTAATTATTAGACAAGACTAGAAGCAATAGACAAAAATGTACCTAGATCTACATTTACTGCGCAGATAATAGAATAAAAGAAAAGCAGTTATTATGATAATTAAATTGTGACAGTCGAACGTAGTCCCAAGCCATGATTGTCGTATAATATAAGAGAATTAAAGGGAATTCAATATCATAATAAAAGAAAATAGACTAGAATAGAAAAGAGACACTTGTAATTGTATTTATAATATATAGATTATAAAAGAAAATAGAAGTGACAATTGCAGGTAAAATTATAACTTAGGTTATAATTAAGCAGAAAGAACAAAAAAGGCTTATTTTAAGACTTAGATTAAGTTAATAAGCAAATAGAGCAGAAATAATAGAAGAGGCTTATTTTAAAACTTACAAGTTAATAAGCAAACATAGAAACATGGCCCATACCAACGACATTCCCTTTCGGTCAGGAACTGATGGTCTTACAATGGTTAGGTGAGGCTACGACAAGCTTATGTTGATTAGGGTAAATAAGTGGCCAACAAAATAAGAAAAGTAAACTAAACACAAAATAAAAGATTAGACTTAGGGTCTAATAAAGTAGTAAGATGCGTTTGAAGTAGCTCAAAGGATGAAGAGCCTAACTGTAACGACCCGCTATTTTGGACCATTCGCGTCCATTATAAGTGTATAGGTAGACACTCATGCCGGAGTTGAATTGCTCAAAATACCGCGTTGTTAATTTAAATTTGGCAAAACTGAACATATACAGTAAATAAATATAATCACAGATCACAGACACAGAGTAATAAATGCAGCGGAAATAAAAGAGATAGTAGTTCATGAAGCTACTATATGTATATATAAAATACATCAGAGTTTACAACAGAAGAGTAATACGATACATCAGATACAAATCAGAATACATCACTAGAATCATCGAATACTGGAAGCAGAATAGATGGCTGGATCTTCAAGCAAAGCTCCAACTCCAAAGGTGAGTCTCGAAAGCTGAACTACTCAGTCTGACCCGAGCGTAAAGCAAAACACAAGACACTCGAGTCAGGATTAACATTCTCATATTAATAAATCCAACTCAAGTGAAATAGCAATTGAAATACAAGTAACTTAAAGGATGTTTGGAATAACCATCCTTTAAGGATCCGTCAAACTATCTACTATGTAGTAATGTACGATAAGTAGATAATGTCTATCAGTAATATAAAGATATCAAAATAGCGTTAAGTCATGGCCCATTCCACCCTTAACACATTTTTATTCCCACAAGCATATACAAGACCGTAGTTTCCCCAAAACCGGAAGTCACCAGAGGGCAATCCATATACTCAAGGTACAAATCAAAATCGTAGTGGTCGCGCATAAATGGAATACAAGTATGACAAGGCACATGAGGCTATACCCAAGGTAGTGATACTACCGTTCGCCTGATCCGGACTGGTGAGAACGCAACGCCGCAGCGCCCGCAACACCGTGAAACACACTCCCAAAATCAAGGGTGCACCAATCGACAACAAGTATAAGTAGTTCGAAGAAGTGTGTCCACTTGAGGTATCAATCCTCCATTGGCCCGGCACAGCTCCTGTTTTAGTCATTTCCAATTTGACACAAGTGTCAAGGCTATCCATTATCGTTCTCTTTCTTCAGTCAACACGAACATCATTCCAACCACTTCATTCTGGATCATCACTCCGCGTATAGTTATTAAAGTGGTTTTCGGTTTAGATAGAGAGTATACCCATAACCGAATTCCGGTCTCTTTAATAACTTTCGTAATTATTACACCAATTGGTCGTTTATATATTTCAAAACCAAATCAATTTCAATTTCAATTTCAATTCGTAAACCTACATTTCATTTGTCTTTCAAAAACCAATTTCCAAAATTTACGTTACAAAACTTCTAAATTTACCATTTTAAAATCTTATAATTCAACTTCAAATTTCTGTTTAAAAGCAATTCAAATATTGATTCAAGTTCGTATATAAGTTTCATTTCGAAATCATTTAAATCAATTTAACATTCAAACCAATTTAAATCCATTTATCCATTTCAATTAATATTCGTTAAGTTACTTTTTCATTCAAAACAATTTCTATTAAATTTCCAAATTATTAAATCAATTTCTTAAGTTCAACTTATAAATTTAATTAAATTAAATTCATCAAATCCAATTCTTTAAATTTCAAGTCTTACATTAATTTCAATAAATCACAATTTTATTTCTTGTTAGAGAAATTCAATTTCAGTTATTTACTTCCTTAAATAATTTTCCAAAAACTTAATTAATAGAGAAAACTCAATTTCAATTATTTACAAAGTAGATTCACTTATTCAAAAGATCAATTTTTCTTATTAAAGAATCCAATCCAATTTAATCATTAAATAATTCAATCTTATTTAATTATTAAATAATTCAAAACTTAATTATTAAATAATTTCAAAGTTTAATAATTTCAAACTTAATTATAATTTCAAACTTAATTTTTAAATCATTTCTCAAATTAAACAACATTTTTTTTCATCAATTACATTGGTAATATTTTGTTTCAGATTATTAAATATCAACATTTTCTTTTCATTAAAATTCAAATTTCAACTTCATTTCAAAACCATATTATTTATTCAAATAAAATCTTCATTTTATTTTTAAATCAAATTATTGACCAATCGTGTTTTTATTTAATTTACTATCCTAGGTACAAATTCAATTTGGGTATTTATCATTTCAACCCGATTCCAATTCAATTCAAAAATCAAAACATAGCAAAGGGAACTTGCAGTGTGATAACAGGGATGGTGTCAAAGTAAATAAACAAGCAATAACACAATCAATAACAATCCAATAATCAATTTAAATAATCCCGAAATAACCATATTAATTCGCATTGTTATTTGTACGAATTAATATAATTATTTCTAGAATCTACACTATCATTTCATGTAGATTAAAGATTATTACATTACGGTTTTTCACTTGTCATCTATTTACAATTTCATACATCATCAATTTAACAACATACGTTCAGTGGTTCAAAATGTAATTAAACAAATCCTACGTGTCAATAAATTCAACAGTTAAAGGGGTCATATTATACAAGTGTCAGTTAATCAAATTTAACATTTAATTATCCTATATCCAGTTCAATTGCATACTATTTATCATTTTAACATTAACAATTTAACGTCCAAGATAAACATCAAAAATCAATCAATTATCAGCCAAACTGTATTATCCTCGCATAAATAATTAACAGATAATGGTGTCAAATGTCACAGGTGAACTGATACAGGTAATAGCATATATAACAGTGTCAATAGCAGCATATTTCAATTGTCGTTTCAATTGCAATCAAATTTAATAAATAAAAGAACGTTAATCGTGAGTGAGTGCTCACCTTTCGAGTCTAGAGAGGTTTGAAAATGGACTGAATTGCAAACTCGAGTAACGAATTCCAAAGCAAGTTAGATTGGTGCGAATTCGACGATCAAAGCTGATAATAGGAATCGATGAAACGAATTAGAACTGAGTCGACGAAGATAATTGGTATAAGTGGATATAGATATATAACCATATATAACTATATATAGACATATTCTAAATACAATCACACTTTTAAACTTAATACATATACGCATTTCAAAATCATTACTTTTTAAATTAGACTCAATATATATATAACAATATAAATGCAGACTCAAATTATAAATGTATCTAGTGTATACTAATATAAAATACTACTTCACACGTTCTTATATAATATACATAAACACTTAGCAAGTATATACTAATATATAAACATACTTATATATATATACTATTTAAATCATCGTACCATATTTTATTAAAATCCAGAAAATTATAACATATATACCTATTATCTTTAAATCAACGTACATATGTACTTGTTCAAAATGCCATATTTTCAAATATCAACATATCATATCCTATATACATAATTTAAAAAGATACTAACATACCATACTACATATATGTTCCACAGTACTAACGTAACTATATGTATATTTTTTTTTTTTTTTTACTAATATATAACAAACCTGCATAAAACATGTAATGAACTATACCAAATTTACTCCTTGTAAACAAACATAACCCACTTAGACAAGCCATTATATATTACTGTAAATATATAACAGTACAACATATACTAAAATATAAAATACAGTGACTAGAACTTAGAAATCTCAGTATGCAATTTTTAGTTTCTTCTTACAGCAACACATATATGATACAAAATCATGCAAGGCAAATGTACACGTGCTGTATGCAGTCAAATTTATACCCAGTAACCTATATAAAATCTACATATACACGTCCCTTCTTTGATGTAAACTAAATACTTCTTATAACCATATTTACTGACAGACCAAGAAGTAATAAAATCTAACGTATGAAAAACTATACACATAACTAACCTGTTTTAAAACTTAATAAAACTAATGTATATAACTAACATATTATAACAGAATATCAACTTACAATAGAGAATGAAGAGAAGTGGACGGTGGTCATGAAGAGCAGCTGGAAGGGGATGAATGAGAATACGGAAGGGTTGTTATGCGGAGCTGAGGCGTAGATGGAAGGAAATGATGGCGGTCGGGGCTCGTGTGTGTGCAGCAAGCGGAGGCCGCAAGGGAAAATGAGGCCGAGAAGAACGGGATGGCGACGAGGTGCGGCGAGAGAGGAAGTGGAGGCCTGAGACGCGGAGGATACGGCCCGACTGCGCATGTGGTGAACGAGCGGGTCTCGGTGGTGCTCGAAGGCGGTCAGACGTGGATGACGTGGCGGATCGGTAGTGGAGGCGGAGCGGATCTGTGGAGGAGGGTTGTGCAGTCGGTCGACGTTTTGGTGGAGATGGTGATGTACAGGCGGGTCAGGGGAAGGCTTCGGTGGTGGCTCGCTGGAGGCGGAGGTTGGTGGCGCTGCGGAGGAGAAGGGTAGGTGGCGGTTCAAGGTGGGTGGCCGAGGCTGAGGTAAGGTAGGTGAGGAGGGAGAAGGACGGTTGGCTGCCCTGGTGTAAGGAGGAGGCTACTTTGAAGAGTATGGGAGAAAATGATAATGCATGTGATAGGAAAACAAATAAGGTAGGTGATAGGAAACAAATAGTTTCCAGGAAGAACATGCTGAGCTCTTTACATAAATGTGCTATGTACGTTATTTTTTTCAGCAAGGAAAGAGATATGAAAATGAACAGGTGCAAATGAATGAATAGGCTTCATCACAACCGTAAGATACAATTTTCAAAGCTACATTGAGAACAACAAGGAATAGATTATATATTCTTTTTTTTTTACATTGGGCAATGCAAAAGTCACCCGTTTGGATACATAATGGCATGAAGCTCTTGGGTCTAACACAGTGGAAAATGGAATGGTAAGACAAAAAGACTCAAATTTCAAAACCGATACGGAAGGCGTTTCGCGAAATGCAACGCACACCAGACTTCGAATTTGACAATCGAATATACCGTAGAGATCGGCACGACGAGACGATCAAAACGGTATATAGAAATCAGTGGTACGATCATCCGATAAAAATCGATATCGGTACCAGAATACTGCTATTTTGCAGAAAATAAGAACGACGGAGCCAAGGATGTCCGAATTTGGAAAAACGACAAACTGACATCTTGCTCAGAAGATGGTTTAGAATTTTTCTATGTAAAAATATTTAGGTTTCGGAAGCATTTTATTTTCACTGCTTTTTAACTGATTAAATTGAAGTGAATTAACGCGCGAAATAAATTTTCATATTTTCGGACGAAAATTTACCAGTTGCTATGTTTAACTAGATGTATTCCAAATATTAAATTTTTATTCCAAAATTTTATCGTTTAAAATTTCACAAAATTTTAACTAATTGCGTTATTAAAACGGTTGAAATTTACGGGTCGTTACATTCTCCCCCACTCAAAACTTTTCGTCCCCGAAAAGGAACGAGGTAGGAGAATAGAAACAACCAGGAAGAAACAGATTTGAAATACAAAATAACAATTAATTTAAACCATATAAATTCAATTTTAAATTATTTGATATTCAATAATTGATTTGATCCATTTGATTTCACTAAAATTTATCTCAACTATTTCTAAATTTATTATCTTATTATCCAATTATCTTAAATTTAAAATTTCTAACCATAAATTTGAATAGTCCTTTATTATAATCATATTTTCTTCAACAAATTTAAATTCTTCTTTATTCCAAATTATTGTTAAATTTATTTTACTTAATTTATCTAATCACATATATTTAACCCATATAAATTAATTTAAACCATAAAAGTTTCGATTTAAATTAAATTATATTTACTAATTGCTTTTAAATTCAAGGTATTTCATAAGTTGATCAAATTTCAATTTATTAATTTCTTTCAAAACAAATTTATTAATTCTTTCAAAACAAATTTACTTCATTATTAACTGAGTTTTCTTATTATCCTATCTAACTCTATTAACATCTTTATAATCAAAATCTAATGTATAGCATTTATTATAAACACTCAAATTTTATTTATAAATTCAATTTATATTATATATTATCCAATTAAATATTCAACTTCTGAATAATTTAGGTAAGTTGTATTAGAATGCAATTGAACAATATACAAATAAAATTTTCCAAATTCAATTATTCAAGTTTAAATATTTATCCCAAATTTTGGTTTTATTTATAATTAAAATCATCCTTTAACAAAATTTAAGAATTAGATTTCCGATTAACTTTAAACAATTTAGAGATATATATAATATATTATATCAAATCAAATTAAATTTTAAAATAAGATACCTATATATATGTAAATCAAAATATACTGAAGAATTTAAATCAAAATATTTTTCAAAACAAAACCGTAGCAAAGCTACAGGATGGTTTCTCCACTTTGAAACTCGAAAATGAACGTCGATGATGCGGCCGCCATCACCGAAATTATTTTCCAGCGACAAAGAAAAGAGCACTGATTTCAACATTTTAAAATTCTTTGAAAACGATTTCTGTTCGAAAATACTTTCAATAATATATACTTCAAAATTTTAAAACCAAAGTTCGAAATCACTGGAAACTAAATTCTCAAATTTCTAAATTAAATACATTTCAAATTCCAAATCAATTTATAAACCATATTTATAAATTTATTTAGAACAATAAATGATAATCAAATATTATCATTTCAAATAACCAATTTAATTAACCTCTACATTCAGAATATTTTACTTATATTTTTACAATATAATCAACAAATTTGAAAACAATATTGCGTCAGTTTGCTCTGCTCAAGTGTTTTGGAAATCCTATCGATAGCGTTGATCAGACGAATCGATCGGAAACCCAAATCAACATCAACAACTCAAACAACACAATATATAAATCATTTTAAAATTAATTTACAAATACACTTCTTTGCTTGACGATACAGGAATGGATTTCAAGGCAAGGATAGGGATTCAATTTTGATAGAAATCAAATCAAAGAGAATTTTTGATTCGAAGATAAGTCCGAAACGGAAGATAAGATGATTTAAATAACAAATAAGAAGATGGATGAGTTTATATAAATCGCGGGCAACCTTGACCGGATCAACCGTAACTTCAAGAATAAGATCGATGCTGAATTCCGAGGTAAATCGACATTCGATCTCAAGAAATGGAATTCAGGTATAGCAGGAGATAGATAGCATCGTATACCGAGGATACAGAAATCTCTGGTAAATCGATGTCTATTGAAAAGGAGTTTACGTCTTTACGAATCATTCGAAGATTGGCGAGACCACCGATATTATAGATATCATTCAAAATGGAGTTATGGAGTGCTCCAGAATTTGAAAGAAGACGAATAGTGAGGGACACGAATGAAATTCGGAACCGAGGGGGAACGTTCCAAAATTCAAAGGAATTGAGTCAAAGGAAGAGATTGAAACTCGAATGAGAGTGATTCTGTAAATACATTTACCCTATATGTTAAGTTTTGCCTAGAGCTACCAAAGCTCTGATACCAACTGTAACGACCCGCTATTTTGGACCATTCGCGTCCATTATAAGTGTATAGGTAGACACTCATGCCGGAGTTGAATTGCTCAAAATACCGCGTTGTTAATTTAAATTTGGCAAAACTGAACATATACAGTAAATAAATATAATCACAGATCACAGACACAGAGTAATAAATGCAGCGGAAATAAAAGAGATAGTAGTTCATGAAGCTACTATATGTATATATAAAATACATCAGAGTTTACAACAGAAGAGTAATACGATACATCAGATACAAATCAGAATACATCACTAGAATCATCGAATACTGGAAGCAGAATAGATGGCTGGATCTTCAAGCAAAGCTCCAACTCCAAAGGTGAGTCTCGAAAGCTGAACTACTCAGTCTGACCCGAGCGTAAAGCAAAACACAAGACACTCGAGTCAGGATTAACATTCTCATATTAATAAATCCAACTCAAGTGAAATAGCAATTGAAATACAAGTAACTTAAAGGATGTTTGGAATAACCATCCTTTAAGGATCCGTCAAACTATCTACTATGTAGTAATGTACGATAAGTAGATAATGTCTATCAGTAATATAAAGATATCAAAATAGCGTTAAGTCATGGCCCATTCCACCCTTAACACATTTTTATTCCCACAAGCATATACAAGACCGTAGTTTCCCCAAAACCGGAAGTCACCAGAGGGCAATCCATATACTCAAGGTACAAATCAAAATCGTAGTGGTCGCGCATAAATGGAATACAAGTATGACAAGGCACATGAGGCTATACCCAAGGTAGTGATACTACCGTTCGCCTGATCCGGACTGGTGAGAACGCAACGCCGCAGCGCCCGCAACACCGTGAAACACACTCCCAAAATCAAGGGTGCACCAATCGACAACAAGTATAAGTAGTTCGAAGAAGTGTGTCCACTTGAGGTATCAATCCTCCATTGGCCCGGCACAGCTCCTGTTTTAGTCATTTCCAATTTGACACAAGTGTCAAGGCTATCCATTATCGTTCTCTTTCTTCAGTCAACACGAACATCATTCCAACCACTTCATTCTGGATCATCACTCCGCGTATAGTTATTAAAGTGGTTTTCGGTTTAGATAGAGAGTATACCCATAACCGAATTCCGGTCTCTTTAATAACTTTCGTAATTATTACACCAATTGGTCGTTTATATATTTCAAAACCAAATCAATTTCAATTTCAATTTCAATTCGTAAACCTACATTTCATTTGTCTTTCAAAAACCAATTTCCAAAATTTACGTTACAAAACTTCTAAATTTACCATTTTAAAATCTTATAATTCAACTTCAAATTTCTGTTTAAAAGCAATTCAAATATTGATTCAAGTTCGTATATAAGTTTCATTTCGAAATCATTTAAATCAATTTAACATTCAAACCAATTTAAATCCATTTATCCATTTCAATTAATATTCGTTAAGTTACTTTTTCATTCAAAACAATTTCTATTAAATTTCCAAATTATTAAATCAATTTCTTAAGTTCAACTTATAAATTTAATTAAATTAAATTCATCAAATCCAATTCTTTAAATTTCAAGTCTTACATTAATTTCAATAAATCACAATTTTATTTCTTGTTAGAGAAATTCAATTTCAGTTATTTACTTCCTTAAATAATTTTCCAAAAACTTAATTAATAGAGAAAACTCAATTTCAATTATTTACAAAGTAGATTCACTTATTCAAAAGATCAATTTTTCTTATTAAAGAATCCAATCCAATTTAATCATTAAATAATTCAATCTTATTTAATTATTAAATAATTCAAAACTTAATTATTAAATAATTTCAAAGTTTAATAATTTCAAACTTAATTATAATTTCAAACTTAATTTTTAAATCATTTCTCAAATTAAACAACATTTTTTTTCATCAATTACATTGGTAATATTTTGTTTCAGATTATTAAATATCAACATTTTCTTTTCATTAAAATTCAAATTTCAACTTCATTTCAAAACCATATTATTTATTCAAATAAAATCTTCATTTTATTTTTAAATCAAATTATTGACCAATCGTGTTTTTATTTAATTTACTATCCTAGGTACAAATTCAATTTGGGTATTTATCATTTCAACCCGATTCCAATTCAATTCAAAAATCAAAACATAGCAAAGGGAACTTGCAGTGTGATAACAGGGATGGTGTCAAAGTAAATAAACAAGCAATAACACAATCAATAACAATCCAATAATCAATTTAAATAATCCCGAAATAACCATATTAATTCGCATTGTTATTTGTACGAATTAATATAATTATTTCTAGAATCTACACTATCATTTCATGTAGATTAAAGATTATTACATTACGGTTTTTCACTTGTCATCTATTTACAATTTCATACATCATCAATTTAACAACATACGTTCAGTGGTTCAAAATGTAATTAAACAAATCCTACGTGTCAATAAATTCAACAGTTAAAGGGGTCATATTATACAAGTGTCAGTTAATCAAATTTAACATTTAATTATCCTATATCCAGTTCAATTGCATACTATTTATCATTTTAACATTAACAATTTAACGTCCAAGATAAACATCAAAAATCAATCAATTATCAGCCAAACTGTATTATCCTCGCATAAATAATTAACAGATAATGGTGTCAAATGTCACAGGTGAACTGATACAGGTAATAGCATATATAACAGTGTCAATAGCAGCATATTTCAATTGTCGTTTCAATTGCAATCAAATTTAATAAATAAAAGAACGTTAATCGTGAGTGAGTGCTCACCTTTCGAGTCTAGAGAGGTTTGAAAATGGACTGAATTGCAAACTCGAGTAACGAATTCCAAAGCAAGTTAGATTGGTGCGAATTCGACGATCAAAGCTGATAATAGGAATCGATGAAACGAATTAGAACTGAGTCGACGAAGATAATTGGTATAAGTGGATATAGATATATAACCATATATAACTATATATAGACATATTCTAAATACAATCACACTTTTAAACTTAATACATATACGCATTTCAAAATCATTACTTTTTAAATTAGACTCAATATATATATAACAATATAAATGCAGACTCAAATTATAAATGTATCTAGTGTATACTAATATAAAATACTACTTCACACGTTCTTATATAATATACATAAACACTTAGCAAGTATATACTAATATATAAACATACTTATATATATATACTATTTAAATCATCGTACCATATTTTATTAAAATCCAGAAAATTATAACATATATACCTATTATCTTTAAATCAACGTACATATGTACTTGTTCAAAATGCCATATTTCAAATATCAACATATCATATCCTATATACATAATTTAAAAAGATACTAACATACCATACTACATATATGTTCCACAGTACTAACGTAACTATATGTATATTTTTTTTTTTTTTTACTAATATATAACAAACCTGCATAAAACATGTAATGAACTATACCAAATTTACTCCTTGTAAACAAACATAACCCACTTAGACAAGCCATTATATATTACTGTAAATATATAACAGTACAACATATACTAAAATATAAAATACAGTGACTAGAACTTAGAAATCTCAGTATGCAATTTTTAGTTTCTTCTTACAGCAACACATATATGATACAAAATCATGCAAGGCAAATGTACACGTGCTGTATGCAGTCAAATTTATACCCAGTAACCTATATAAAATCTACATATACACGTCCCTTCTTTGATGTAAACTAAATACTTCTTATAACCATATTTACTGACAGACCAAGAAGTAATAAAATCTAACGTATGAAAAACTATACACATAACTAACCTGTTTTAAAACTTAATAAAACTAATGTATATAACTAACATATTATAACAGAATATCAACTTACAATAGAGAATGAAGAGAAGTGGACGGTGGTCATGAAGAGCAGCTGGAAGGGGATGAATGAGAATACGGAAGGGTTGTTATGCGGAGCTGAGGCGTAGATGGAAGGAAATGATGGCGGTCGGGGCTCGTGTGTGTGCAGCAAGCGGAGGCCGCAAGGGAAAATGAGGCCGAGAAGAACGGGATGGCGACGAGGTGCGGCGAGAGAGGAAGTGGAGGCCTGAGACGCGGAGGATACGGCCCGACTGCGCATGTGGTGAACGAGCGGGTCTCGGTGGTGCTCGAAGGCGGTCAGACGTGGATGACGTGGCGGATCGGTAGTGGAGGCGGAGCGGATCTGTGGAGGAGGGTTGTGCAGTCGGTCGACGTTTTGGTGGAGATGGTGATGTACAGGCGGGTCAGGGGAAGGCTTCGGTGGTGGCTCGCTGGAGGCGGAGGTTGGTGGCGCTGCGGAGGAGAAGGGTAGGTGGCGGTTCAAGGTGGGTGGCCGAGGCTGAGGTAAGGTAGGTGAGGAGGGAGAAGGACGGTTGGCTGCCCTGGTGTAAGGAGGAGGCTACTTTGAAGAGTATGGGAGAAAATGATAATGCATGTGATAGGAAAACAAATAAGGTAGGTGATAGGAAACAAATAGTTTCCAGGAAGAACATGCTGAGCTCTTTACATAAATGTGCTATGTACGTTATTTTTTTCAGCAAGGAAAGAGATATGAAAATGAACAGGTGCAAATGAATGAATAGGCTTCATCACAACCGTAAGATACAATTTTCAAAGCTACATTGAGAACAACAAGGAATAGATTATATATTCTTTTTTTTTTACATTGGGCAATGCAAAAGTCACCCGTTTGGATACATAATGGCATGAAGCTCTTGGGTCTAACACAGTGGAAAATGGAATGGTAAGACAAAAAGACTCAAATTTCAAAACCGATACGGAAGGCGTTTCGCGAAATGCAACGCACACCAGACTTCGAATTTGACAATCGAATATACCGTAGAGATCGGCACGACGAGACGATCAAAACGGTATATAGAAATCAGTGGTACGATCATCCGATAAAAATCGATATCGGTACCAGAATACTGCTATTTTGCAGAAAATAAGAACGACGGAGCCAAGGATGTCCGAATTTGGAAAAACGACAAACTGACATCTTGCTCAGAAGATGGTTTAGAATTTTTCTATGTAAAAATATTTAGGTTTCGGAAGCATTTTATTTTCACTGCTTTTTAACTGATTAAATTGAAGTGAATTAACGCGCGAAATAAATTTTCATATTTTCGGACGAAAATTTACCAGTTGCTATGTTTAACTAGATGTATTCCAAATATTAAATTTTTATTCCAAAATTTTATCGTTTAAAATTTCACAAAATTTTAACTAATTGCGTTATTAAAACGGTTGAAATTTACGGGTCGTTACACTAACGAAGCAGTTCATCAAAGATTTTAGCATAGAAGAGCATGTCCAACTTAGATATTTTAGGCTAGAAGGGAGTACGGGATTTCAGTGGGACGTAAAGTACTCTAGGATGGCCCTCTGGGGTAGGCCTAACGAAGCAGTCCCCCGGAGGCAGGTCTGTAGGTGTTCCATCAAGAGAGTATGCCTTAAATGCTTTTGCATTGTAGGCCAGTGAAGTAGACCTTTGTAGGCAGTCAAAAGGTTGATGAATGGAGTAGGTTATTCGTATGACACCGTACTCTGACCTGCGAGTAGGTTTTAGTGGGCAGGACCCAAAAGTATAGTCGCATGTGGAGATCAAGCCATCAGCAAACAAAGAGCGAGTTTGAGAAAGACTAGAGTTAAACCAATATGCCAATGATTCTTTCACTATCGAGACATTGGATGAGGGGCGCAACCAATTGGATGTTTAGATTTTTTGCAGTAGGGGACGACCACTTAGCTCTTTGGAGGTCTTTTGATTTGTTGAGGGGTGGCTACGTAGGGCCATAGCCACGATGAGAAAAGGGACAGACCAAGTAGAATATCTGTATTGTAGGCCTAACGAACCAGCCCTTTACAGATATAGAAAATACCCGACTGAGTTCCATACAAGGTAGACCTTGTTAAGCGGGATTCAAGGAATAGACAGAACGATTACGTATAGTCCTCAAGGTACGCACTGGGTGGTACATTGTGGATGTCCTATCATTAGTATAGGCTAGTGCGGATGCAGTTTTACGTTTTCATACAAGACGACGGAACATCTGTATTGTAGTCCTCAGGAAGCTATCCTTTATAGATGTAGTCATAGAACGCTCAAGGAGAAAGATGATGGAGTCCCTTCCAAGGAGGATATGAAAGGTATTATGGGTGGTACCTAGGACCGATGTGGTCATTGGGCATATAACTACCTGTATATTATTTATTAGGTTTTAATCTACTAGGAGTAGATGTGTACGATTCACGCATAGAGGCGAGAGTATTATAAACCCAATAAACCTAATATAACAGTAAATGGAAATAAAACCGTATATGTAAAATTAAGCTTAGAAGTGTATAATTTGTCCATTCACTAGAACTTTAGCTCCGACCCCCTCCTCATAAGATCCTGCAGGTTAGGTAGATAACATAGACTTTCCATCTTTGAGACACTTGTTTAGAAAGTGTTATTATATTGGTGAGTATTTAATTACTATTATATTTTAGTCAGTTCCACTGTAAGATATTTATTTGAGCTCTGATATATTTTTCTTTGCCTATTTGCAAGATACCAAATACCTAACTCAGGCTTCAGTGGGCTTGGATTTTAGCATTTCTGCGAAAAATCCGGACCTACTGGAATTCGGGTTGTTAAAAAGATTCTATGATTTTCAAATTTTCTTCTTATTTTCTTTTTCCCACAATGACTCATCATTCGTAGAAAGGATAGTGGTTTGTTACATTCATGATAACTCATAATTCTTTATTAAATTAATTTGATTACATCAATAACCATAGTATGGCCAATTAGTTGATTGTGATGGTGCATAATCTTCAGTTTTTGCCAATGAGTCTTCCTCATCCATTGAATTTGAACTTTCAAACATTTAAGCTGGTAAATCATTAATTAGTCTTCGTTTTCTTGAAGTTGAAAATGAATCTCCTAATGTTCGAAAAAAAGTATAAAATGTAATTCTTGTACAAATATTCGCTTAGAATTAATAAAATTAATAATAAAACTAATGAAAAAATTATTAAAAACAATACCAGGGAAATCCTTTGCTTGTTGAATGGTACACAAAAAGAGCACCTAAAGAAAGATAATTGTTGCACTATGTAACAACCCAAAATTTTAGTTATTTGAAATTAGAATGTTTAATTAAATTAAAATATTGAAGGGTTAATTTTATAGATTTAATAACTCGAATTTCAAATATAGAGATTTATTGGTTAATTTAACTATTACAAATTAATAGTTGAAATTATTTAAAAGATTGAATCTTGAATTTTATTTGGATAAAAATGATTTAAAAGCTTATTAAATTTCTATTTAATAAAAAGGAAGATAATAAAACTTTTAAAATTGGATTTAATGGTGATTTAACTGATTGTGAAATATCTCGTTTTAATTAACATGTGAAAATAACCTTTGGGGGCACCGTATCGGATTTCGACGAAACCATTATCATTGGGTCCGTAATAAAGAATCATAATAGGTCGTAAAATTTCGTAGCGATCAAACGTATCGTTTGGTCGTACAGGATAGAAACACGTTGAAATTAATATTGTAATAATTGGGTTCAGAAAGCTATCTTCTACATATGATCGAATTAAGGCTCGAGACTAGTTCCATTGCATTTGGAATAGAGGTATAATATTAGGAACGCCAGGCGGCATGCCTTGATCGGAGTTCGAAATTAAATATCCAGATATTTTGAATTTTAAATAATACATTTTTTTCGATTTTACTTTACAATGCTTTGACGTTCTTATCAGCCCACACTCTCATCCTTTCCCCATCATTCACTTCCTATTTATATTCACGATTTGATAAAGAAGGATTCATTTCTTTAAAAATTTAAAATTCTCCATCCTAAGGCCCATATTCAATGAAACCACTCGAGTCGATTTCGGGTCTCGATGTCAACTAATGAAATGTTGACGAGGGTATGTTGAGTGCAATCAATGATGGAGATAAGGTATGATTGCCTTTGGTGACCAGAATTTGGAGATGAATGGCAATGACTCGGTTGGGTTTTTCGTCGAATTGGTTGAGTGTTTGATGATTGGACCTGAAGGAAGATTGTTCGTGGGGATGAGGGCTACCTGTTATCAAAAATTGGTGGCGAATGGCAGTGCGTGGTGGCGGCAATTGGGAGGAAACGTGGACGCATATGAGGGTATTTCAACGAGCTTGGTCATGATGGGAGGTGTTCGCGTGTGGGGGAAAGGTCTCGATGTGGATGGCGTTATGCTCTAGCGAAGTGTGGATGGCGGCGGCGGGGTAGGGTGGCAGCGCCATTGAAGATTAAGGGGACTGGGTTGCATTAGTTCAAGCGAAAGTGGGAAGAAGTTTTAGCAGCTAGTAAATTTTTAAAAGGAGTAATTAGTTATTTAAGTATGTAACTAGGGAAATTTGTGTATTATTTTATTCGATAACCTTACAAACATGATAACTTTCTCTTTTAGGTCCAAATCGTACGCGGTCTGTCACGTTAAGTTCGTACCAACAAGCACTATGCTAAGAAATTGGTTTGGCAACAAATAAAGCTTGTTGAAATTTTTGCTATATTCGAACGTCATTTGAATTCGGATGAAATTGGAATGCCTCGGTGATAACTAGAATAATAGTGAGTTAAACTCACCTTTTTGAATTACTAGTGTAATTTATAGTTGATAAGAATTGTTGAATGATTGTTTGGATAAGTTATTATATTTATTAGTTGGTTTGGATATAAATTCCCGCCTATTGGAGCAGATGAAACCCTATTACGTTCCCGTGTAAATGCGGATGACCCTTTGTATACGAATCCCGACTCGAAGCGGTTTACTATGTTTATGATTATATAACGTGTGATGCAGGGAAATAAGTTGGAGGAATCCAACGGGATCTTTACTATTACTGAATTATATTATTTCAATGATATCTCCATTATAAGGATTATGGGAAATAATACGATTATGGACACTGTAGTTATTAGATTGTTAAATATTGAAAACTAGAATCCAGTAGTAATAGAAAATCAATATTGATATTGGATAAGTGTTGGGTGGTTATTGGCCTCGAATTAGTATTTTATAGATACTGTAAATTATCGATTAAGTCAGAATTGTTTTTTGAGTGAAATGATTTTAAATCCGAAATTGGGTTTCGAAAATACTTTCTTTAAAGGTTATCTAATTAAATATATTAATATGATTTTTAAGTTAGTTAATTATATTATTATTGTTTTTAGGTCATATAATTATATTTATATTATTTTAAAGTTATATAATCATATCGATATTATTTTAAAATTATTTAATTATTTTAATATTGTTTAAAAGATATTTTTTATGGTTAATATGTTTTAAGAATTTATAAGAAGTTAGTAAGTTGAAAGATTAATTATTTAGGAATAATTATGGTTTGGAATGTTATAATAAGGATTATTAATCAGCTTTGGAAATAAGTAATTATTATTTAATGGTAAAGGTAAATTATTATTTTTTATTTAACAATATATTGGAATTATTAATTATTATTAATATGTTAAAGTTAATAAATTTTTCATTAATTTAAATGTCTAGTGTTAATAATTATTATTATAAAATGGTTTTTTGGAGTAAAAGATTTTAATTTGTAACGACCTGGATTTTCCATCTTTTGATTTTGAATATTTAAATGGTTTTAAATATTGGATTTGATAAATAAGTTGATTTTGAATATGAAGATTTTTGTTGAAATTTTAGAATGAATTTAAATTTCAAATATAGTGACTTATCGTAATATAGAAATGGTAAATAATTGAAATTTGAGTTGAATAAGAATCAAAACGATTTCTAATGTCGATCTAAATTCTAATTGAACTAGAATTGAGTTAATAAGTTTCTAAAACTAAAATTTCAAGAGATTTCGTGAATTTAATCGACACATTAAGATAGCGATCCGGGGCACAGTTAAAGTGACTATGCTATTGGATCGTGTAATATGGAATATATATACTTATAATCTAGTGCAAGAAATAACTGTAAAATAAACTAGAAGTAAAGTAAAATGACACCAGGAATTTTTATACTGTTTCGAACTCCCGTTCTACGCCCAGTCCCTTCCTATAATCATTTCCTTAAGAGTAATGTATATGAATGTATGTGTACAAAGAATTGGAAGATCAGAATTGCTTAATGAATATGGAAGTGAAATTGTAAGCAATGATTGTATAAAGTTTTGTAAGCAATAAATACAAGAATGCTATGCACATTAGATCTAGAGAGATGAGAGAATTAGATGATTTGATCATTGAAACTTGAGTGCATTTATAGTGTATCAAGAGTTACAACCTCTTGTAATAGTTCTCTATGAAAATCTAACGGATGCAACACTTGGGGAAGGAGATATCCTTTGTTAATGAGAAGTGTCTTTTTATAATATTGGACTGTTACAGGATCCAGTCGAATGAAAGAGCTTGGTCAGTCAATTGAATTCAAAAAGCGCACAAGTCACAGGCATAGACTCAGTCGACTGACCATGGGTATTCAGTCGACTGGTCCGTTTTATATATAAAAATATATATAGTGATTCAATCGACTGATAGCACATGGTCAGTCGACTGAACAATGCAGTTTAGTTACATATGAGGGAATTAGGATGATGATTCTTGAGGAAAGATTTTAATAAAGAAACTAGACTAGACTCTATATACACATTCCATGACTCTTGTTAAATTATATAACTATATGAACCATACTTTGAGACGTTGAGTCCGGATGTTGTAGTAGTCGTAGATTCATGAATTGTTGTGTCATGTCAGCAATCAAAACATAAGATCAAACATTCTCCCACTTTTTGATGATGACAACTCCATTTTCTATGAATGAATCTCAAAAAGCTTTGTCGATCTTTTTCTCCCCCTGAATATATAGTTGCTATTATGCTCATTGTATCTCCCCCTGAATCTATGCCTTATATTCCTGTAAATAATTATTAAACGATATCCTTTCTACCCCTTTGTCATCAACAAAAAGGAGAGTTCTCAAAACAGAAAATATTTATAACATATGAAAAGTGATGATAATGTAGAACATATGACAAAGATATAAATGATGAGACCTCAAAATTTTCAACATTCAAAACAATAGCACAACCTCATTATCGAAATAATACATAGTTAGTCTAAGATAACTACCAAAGAAACACATTACCACATAACCATTGTTTGAAATAAAATAACATATAAATTCATCAAAATAGCAAGGATTGAAATAAACTTACTCATCACCATCACCACCTTCATTCGAGCTTTCACCTTCTTCATCTCCTTCGGTCTCTTCCTCACCACTGGATTCTCTACCAACTTCTTCTCCTTCTTCTTCTTGTTGTTCCTCATTAGATATCCACCAAGTGAAGTGTTCAACAGGTCATTTTCCTTATGAAGTGGGCATGTGAATGGATGTGGAAGAAGGTTGAGAGTAGGAGATTGGTTCCTAAATGTTGTTTAGAAATTCGTTGATATGATTAAGCTTTTTGTTTACCTTTGAGACGGATTTTTCAACGCAAGAGACATTTTAACTCCACTCGAGAAAGACGGTGATCGAGAAATCGTTGGTTTCTTGATAGAATGGTTAGAGCTTCTTGAGGCCTGGCTTGAGAGCCGATTTCATGAATCTTGCTAATATCTCTTTGTTGTGGAGGAGGTTGGGAGGAAGTTGAGACTTGAACATGAGAAGTTTGTCATCGAGAAGAAGGTTAAGCTTGATCGAAAGATTTATTTTCAAGCCAACGCTCATAGGTGATGATAGTATGGTCTCAATATTGCTTTGAGAGGTTCATCAAGCTAAGGGTTTTGGTGTTCAAGGAACCAATGGTAGAGAATTTCGGAGTCGAGAACCGGTACGTTGAAGTGCTTTAGAATTCTCATAATATATGGGGCATTGTGTATTCTCCGCATACCTCCATGGTTGAAAGTTTGAAATTCATCCAAAATTACCTTCGCCCAATTTAGAGGATGCCCTCCCCATATTGCATAAAGAGACTAAAAATCTAGTCTGTAGACTTTTTCATAACTCCCAGTTCTCAGATTGATTGTGTGGGTTAGCGTGCGATGCATTATTCGTGCTTTTAGTCGTAGCACAACCGCCTTAAGCTTCATTAAGTCATCCGAGAGAAAAAGGTGACTAGTCCGATCCCGCAATTCCATACGGATATTTCACTCAATTCTTCTCCTTCGTATGGACACATTAGAATTTGAGAAAGTCGTGGAAGAGGAAGGAAAATCATGACACCACATACGAGTGTCCAAATGCAATTATCTGGGTTTGAAATGGAGTGGTGTTCAAGATTAAGATTTGCGTAGAATAGCTCGACAAGGAGGTGGTTAATTTTGATGCTATTCGCGGTATAATCGA
Source organism: Allium fistulosum (assembly GCA_030737815.1). Classification (NCBI taxonomy): domain Eukaryota; kingdom Viridiplantae; phylum Streptophyta; class Magnoliopsida; order Asparagales; family Amaryllidaceae; genus Allium; species Allium fistulosum. The sequence goes on along the minus strand of CM060905.1, from coordinate 43,652,456 downwards.
ATAGAGATTCCAAACCGCTATGACGAGCAAGTTCTTGAATACCATATGGAGCAAAATCAAGATATTTGACAAATGAACCTTCGAAAATGCGAAAGTTCTTCATTTTGTCGAATCTGTGTGCTGCTCTTTTATTGTATAACCATGCTCGGATCTGAAAATCAGAGCGACCGGCTATAGATTGAGATGGCCCAGCCCTTTTTGGTGCCATGGAGTAGACTAGGGTTTAGTTTATGAAAAGTAGGGTTTACATGAGGAAAAAATTGAGATATTTTTGGTTGATTTTGAAGTGAAAAAGAAGAGTAATGGCAGACTCACGAATAGAATGGAGTGAAAGTCAAAAAAATAAAAGAGTTTGGATAGATTTTAGAAGTGTCCATTGGCCACAGATAACACCTGTTACCAGTTTCAGTCGACTGGATATTCATGACCAGTCGACTGACTGGGTATTAAAAAAAATTAATTTGTGTTCAGACAACTGACTTGTGGGTTCAGTCGACTGAAGCCTTCCCAAGAGTTTTTAGTTCAAATTTGGCCAATTCAGTCGACTGTACTATGTAGTCAGTCGACTTACTACAGGGAAAAATACAGTGTAAAATGGCTGACTCAGTTGACTGATTAGACTTGGTCGGTCGACTGAAGAAAAAAATGCACGATGGATAAAAAATAGCATTTGTATCAAGTATTGGAGAAAGAAAACAGATGAATATAAGTTTTATTAATAGAAGAATATACAAATATACAAATCAATCAAACCAAAAAGTATGAAATATATAAAAAATTAGGTAGATTTTGATGAAGAAGAAGGGGTGTGGTATTCGTTCGGTTTTACTTTGGTGTTACCTTGAAGTGGTCTCAGTGGTGACCATCCATTGTCGCGTTCCTATGAGTTTGGAGAGACAGGTGGACGTTGCGGTGATGGTTCCCAAGAGCTATGTAACAACCCGTATATTTGGACCATTTAAATTGACAATAATCCACACATGTCAACTTAAATAATACAAAACACGAATCATTATGGGATTATAAATACATAAATGTAAATGAGAATCAATACAACATCACAGACACAGAACAGTCACAGAATAATGCAGTGGAAAATACATCGTCATAATAGCAGTTCATGAAGCTACTACATAAAATACAACAATGTCTTAACATAAAGTGACTAAAAGAAAATACATAAATGTCCAACAGACTAGGACATCAATACAGGAATAGAAATAGACTGATAAAGATAAATGCTAAGCCTTCAGCATCTTCAACCAACCTTGATCAGCAAACTGGATAGCTTCAGACTGACCCGAGCATATACAAAAAGAAACACTCGAGTCAGGACTCAAAATCTTATACAAGAAAATCAAGTGCAAGGGAAAAAGTCCATAACTTAAAGATGAATAAAATAAACATCTCTAAGGATCCGATAAACTATCTATATATACAATAGAATACTATAGATAGATAATGTCTAATCAGTAAAGTACGATATTAAAATAGTATTAAGGCGTTACCATAATCCCCCTTAACACATTTTATTCCCAAGAGCATATACAAGACTGTAGTTTCCCCAAAACCGCAAGTCACCAGAGGGCAATCCATATACTAAAGGTACAAACCAAAATGTAGTGGTCGCGAATAGGATAATCAGTATGACAAGGTACATGAGGCGATACCAACTAGGATACTAGTAGTTGCGTGATCCGGACTGATGTTGAGCATAGCAGCTACTACCTCAACACCGCGAAACATCACTCCCAAATCAAGGGGTGCACCCAAATTGAATCACAAAAGTAATAAATATGGTATCGAAGAAGTGTGTCCGCTAGAGGTGGCAAACCTCAATGGCCCGGCGCGGCTCCTGTTTTATTCATGTCAGGGGTCATCCAATATCGTTCTCTTTCTTCAGTCAACGCGTTCATTAAAACATCCACTTCGTTCTGGATCAATACTCCGCGTATAATAGTTATTAAAGTGGTTTTCGGTATCGACAGAGAGTATGTCCATTCCCGATCCTGGTCTCTTTAATAACTACGTATTCACTACCCGATGGTCGGTTAAATTAACGTTTAAACAAATCAAAGTCCAAAAGTCAAGGTGCAAATTTGACTTCCAAAATTTGACATTTCACGATTCAATTTATTTCGGATATTAAAAAACATCTTTCCAAATGCAATCTTTGGTTCAACATTTGAGTTAACAATAAAATTAAGTATTCCTGTTTAATTTAATAAGATCCAAATTTGGCTTCCTAAATTTAGTTAATACTCCAATTATATTTAATTAAAATCGATTTTAAATCTAAATCTAACAAACCTAATAAACTTCAAATTATTAAATTCTAAAACTTCCTTGTTTTTAAATCTCATTTCAAATAAATTTGCCAATTCATTTTATTCAATTAAATAGGTTTATTAATCTGTTTCAATTAAACTCCATTAATTTATTCCTATTAATTTATTTCGATTTAATCCTTTAGTTAAATCCATTAAGTTCGTTACTCAATTTCCAAACAAATTGTTAAGTTTATTCCTTAATTTCAAATAGATTTCAATTTCAAAAATAATTTTTGTTGACCAATCGGGTTTCTTATTCTTTTATTATCTATCCTAGGCCAAGTTGTTTAATTGGGTATTTATCATTTCAGCCCAATATCATTTAATATAAAACAAAGCATAGCAAAGGGAACTTGCAGTGTGATAACTGGGATGGTGTCAAAGTAAATAAACAAGCAATAGCAAACATACATAACAATTTATTTAAATAATCCCGAAATAATCGTATTAACTTACATTTGTTATTTATGCAAATTAATATAATTATTCCTAGAGTCCACACCATCGTTTCATGCAGATTAAAGATATTACATTATGGTTTTCACTTGGTGTCTATTATCACTTTACTACATCAATCATACATTTTAAATCGTTAACTATCTTATATCACATTCAATTTCAGATTTATTATTGCTTATTTTTAACAACCAATTTCAACATCACATAACAATTTTTAATGTCACAACTATTTACCATAAACCAACATCAAATCACAATTTATCACATTAAATCTTTTTAACAGTACATGGCGTCAATTTAGAAAATTTAAGTTCTATCAATACTCCATTTTAACTTGTATAGCAATTTTATTTCAACAATTTTAACAATCAACAATTTAATATCCAAATTAATATTAACAACAATTATCACTTGATTTTCATAGCATAATAGGTTGAGTCGTGAATGAAATATTCACCTTGCGTGGTTAGAGAAGATGACGAAGCACGAAGACGAGTAGATAAAATAGACCCTAATAAGCACGACGCAAAACGAACACAACAAACAACTAGATGCAAATAAGGTAGATGGAAACCTAGGCCTGAGATCCCGGATCCGCTACAACTGTCAAGCAAGCGAAACAACATATGAGATACTGTAACCCATGTTTATTTATATACTAAAATATATGTAAAATCGTACTTTACAAATATATATATAACACGAATCTGCCTTTAAAAATACAACTCTTATAATTATAAAATGAAACATCCTGTACAAAACTTTCTCCCCCCTTTCTAAAACCAAAACTATATATATTTATATAAAACAACAGTGTAGTGGAAGGTTGACTGCGGCGAAGGCGAGGCGTTCGGGTTTGGAGGCGGCATCCGGCGGAGGCTGGTAGGATGGGGTCGAGGGGACGGCGATGGGTGAGGCGGCATAGCGGAGAGGAGCAGGCGGGTTTGGGTGGACGTGGCGGAGCAATGGGATGGTGGTGCAGTCAGGGCGGAGGCGAATGGCGCAGGCAGTGGAGTGGGGAAGTGGCGGCGAGCTGAGCATGGACATGGGCGAATGGGGTGGTCGATGTAGTGGGCAGTGGAGGCGGGCAAACTGGGTGGGGTGGCGGAGCGGGTCTGGACGTGGAACAGTGGAGTGGGTGGTCGCTGTGGGGAGGGACGCGGCGGAGGCAGTGGGTTGTGGCGCGCGTGGCGCAGGTGGGTGGGCAGTGGGACGTGGGCGAAGTGCGGAGGCGGCGAAGTGGGCAGGCGACGTGGAGGAGCAGTGGAGGCGAAGCAGGGCGACGTGGCGGAGTGATAGGCGAAGTGGGTGGTGGGACGCGGAGGCGGAGCAGGTGGCGAAGTGCGGAGGCTGTGGGCAGTGCATGGGTTTCGTGAGTTTCATACTGGAATTTAGAAAATAAATTTTAAAAAAATGACAGAGGAAGAAGAAAAGAAGAGCAGAGGGCAGGAAGAAAGGAGCACGTACCATAGAGTTTGAGTGCGAAGTGAAAAATCAATTAATGCAGAGGGTAGCTGATATATACAGAGGGGTTCAGAGTTCAAGGTCACAGAAATGATGTCCTTGGTAAACGTAATGGCTATTGGGTTTCTGAATGGCCAAAGGCTCCTAGAATTTTGAGCATTGGAAAGTTGGGTACCGGTTTGTGTGGCGTAACGGACCAGTTTGTACTCCGTTAAACAATTTATAATTTGCAACGCCGAACTCCGATTGACACAAATAAATATACCGTTTTGATCAGTGCGACGAGGCGGACACAACGGTATGAAGATATTGATGGTTTGACATTGTTTGCGAAGTGGTAAATCTTATTGAACCATTTGCTCGAGCGACAATTTAACTAGCAATTAAAAGCGGAATTTGACGAAACGAAATGCGCCGTCATGATCAGAATATTTTTCTTATGCAACATTGTGAAAAATATTTGAGTTCGGACGATAGAAAATTTACACATAAAATTTAAACTAATATGTAAATGCGACGAGCGAAATTTACTTCCATATTATTCGACGAAATTTGGCGTACGCCTATGTCTATCTAGACGCATTCCAAATGTGAAGTTTGAGTAGCAACGGAATTTGTTTGTGAAAATTCGAATTTCTACACTAAATAAATGATTTTTAAAATTTTAAACTGGGTCTGAATTTCAGGGTCGTTACAAGCTACGTCGTGAAGGAGAACATCCAGATATTGGTTTTTGAACCATATTGTTGGACGATGATCCACATAATTTTAGAGCAACTTGTTCTAAGAAGCTTAAGCGCTTCGCATTCACCTTTTGCTCAAAATACAACACAGGCTGTAATTCCAGCGTCTCCCTTTGATAATGGTGGATGTCGTCTATCATATCTTTAGTAAACGGTGATCCAAAAAATAAAGAGCGTTTAGCTCTTTTCCCTGGAGGAGTGTAGCCAATATGAGTAGAAGGCAACACTATAGGAATGGGTTCATAAATTGGAGTCGGTGTAGGTAGGTTAACAGAATCTGAGTTTATTGAGGTATAAGAGAGGGAAGATGATTCAGAGTTGTGTTGTGAAGACATGGTAAAAAAAATAAAGTTACTCTGCTATAGGATCGTGTAATAGGGAATATATATACTTATAATCTAGTGCGGAAAATAACTGTAAAATAAAATAGCAGTAAAGTAAAATGACACTAGGAATTTTTATACTGGTTCGAACTCCTGTTCTACGTCCAGTCCCAGATACCTTCTGGAATTAAAGCTAGCAACCCTCACTTAACTCGGAGGAACAGGTATTACACTGCCTGAGCAACCAAACATGACTTGATCTCCTAAGCAACAGAACGGGACTTGACCGACAGAGAAACCGAACTGGACTTTATTACAAACTGGATTGACTTGACTTTGTGTGTTCTAGATAACATGGATTCTTCACTTATAGTACACCCTTCCAATCCTAAAGAGTAATATATATGAATGTATGTGTATGAAGAATAGGAAGATTAGAATTCCTTAATGAACATGGAAGTGAAATTATAAGCAATGATTGTATAAAGTTTTGTAAGCAATAGAATCAAGAATGCCATGCACGTTAGATCAAGAGAGATGAGAGAATGAGATGATTTGATCATTGAAACTTGAGTGCATTTATCGTGTATCAAGAGTTACAACCTCTAGTAATAGTTCTCTGTGAAAAGCTAATGGATGCAACACTTAGGGAAGGAGATATCCTTTGAAATAAGATCTGTCTTTTCATAATATTGGACTGTTACATGATTCAGTCGACGGAAAGAGCTTGGTAAGTCGACTGAATTCAAAAAGTGCACAAGTCACATGCACTGACTGCGACTGACCATGGATATTCAGTCGACTGGTCCGTGTTATATATAAAAATATATATACTTATTCAGTCGACTGATAGCACATGGTCAGTCGACTGAACAATGCAGTTTAGTTAAATAAGAGTGCATTAGGATGATGATTCTTGAGGAAAGATTTTAACAAAGCAACTAGACTGGACTCTATATACACATTTCATGACTCTTGTTAAAATATATAACCATATGAACCATACTTTGAGTCGTTGAGTACGGATGTTGTAGTAGTCGTAGATTCGTGAATTGTTGTGTCATGACAGCAATCAAAACCTAAGATCCAACAACAGTCTCGGAATTCGACGAAACAAGTTCCATTGGATCCATAATAGTGTATTATTATCGAATTTCAAATTTCATGGCGTTTGGAGTTACCGTTTGGTCGTACGGATTAGAAACGTGTTGAAATTTATATCGGAAATTTAATACTATAATTTGGTTCAAAAAGTTATCTTCTCCATACGATCGAATTGGTGCTCGAGACTTGTCCATTGCGTTCAGAATAATGATATAACATTAGGTACGCTAGGCGAAATGTCTCGATAGGAGTTTGGGATTTTGAGCTATGCAAAACGAGATATTTTTAATATATATTTACAAAATAAAAAAAAATATCAAGTCAACTCTCAACCACCCTAAAACAGGGTCCGCCCTTCCCCTACGTGTACTCGTGCAGTCCAGCTTCCCCCTTCTCATTTAAATCACAAATTTCACTTCCTATTCCTCTTCAGTTCGAATCTCAAATGAAATTAAAAAGAAAAAGAAAAAGAATAAAGGGAGGTGCGATTGAATCGCGATGGTCGCGTGGACCTAGGAGAGTGATTGAAACGACCCGAATTTTCGGTCGTTAATTTTGAACATTTAATTCAATTTAAATGTTGAGTTTTGGTATGTGAATGAGATTTCAATATGAAGTTTATCGATCAAAAATAGTTCAATAAAAACTTAAAGTTTCAAATATAGTGATTTAATTTATAAATTTAATTGTTGAGTTAATAATTAGAAATCAATTAAATAATTGAATTGGAGTTGAATATGAAACTGAACGATTTCTAATGTTGATATAAATTCTATTTGAATTGTAATTGAGTTAGAAAGTTTTTAAAACTAAAATTTCAAACGATTTCGTAAAATTTCGAAATCGTTGATTTAATCGACGCGTTAAAATAGCAATCCAGGGCACAGTCTTGGAATTCGACAAAACCAGTTCCATTGGATCCGTAATAGTGTATTATTATTCGATTTCAAATTTCGTAGCATTTGGACTTATCATTTGGTCGTACGGGATATAAACACGCTGAAATTTATATCGAAAATTCAATATAATAATTGGGTCCAAAAAGCTATCTCCATATGATCGAATTAGGACTCGAAACCTTTTCCATTGCGTTCGGAATAGGGGTATAACATTATGAACGCCTAGCGGCACGCCTTAATGGGAGTTCGAAATTTCTCGGTATGTAATTCGAGACATTTTAAAAATAAAATTAAATAAAAGTAAAATCAAATGTCAATCACCAGCCACCCTATACCTGTGCTGTCCTAGCTATGTACGTATAGCCGCCCAATCTTTTCAAAAAAATGTGTGTACTTTTCCACCTCGTATCGGAGAAAAAATATATAAATAATATCACGTACGACCTTCTTCCCTCCTTTTAAACCCGAACCTCTCCCCTCTTCCCTCTTCAGTTTTAATCAGAGGAAGAAAAAAAAAGAAATCGAAGTCGATCTTCAGCTAAAAAAATCACGTGAACGAATCGCTCGACCTGGTTAACGAAGACTCGAAGGGTTCGTAGCGCTCGCTGGGTTCTCGATCATGGAGCAACGCTTGGAGGACGCGATGGTGAAATGGGTTCGCGACTCTCATTCGCGTGCGACAGTGACGCAGGGATTCGCAATGGCGTACTCGAATTGGTGGTAGTTGTATTGATTTGAATTCATGTAAAGGCCCGAATTCCATACCCTTTAAGCCGATAATAAACCACACATGTCCAACTCAAATTGTACGAATAAACGAATCTTTAAGGGGGTGAAAAAGAAAATAAATACAGAACAGAATCTCAACGAATGGAATAATGTATAACATTGCACAAATATATTTACAGTGGAAAACTTTTGAAATACATATATCAGAGTCTAACCTAAATTCAGCTTGGACAGTTATAAACATCTCTTCTTACAATTGCTGACAAGCAACAAACAAATGCGCAAAGTGGATAATAGAATACGTCCATACATAGATGAATATCTCCAACTCTCCTCTGGAAACTCCAACTGTCTTCAACTAAACCTGAATCTACTCGGATCTGACCCGAGTACTGAAAATACCCGGATTAGGCTTGATAAACCAGTGTGAGAAACTCAAATATAAATGATAGTGTCATATACCGGCCTTTGAAATAAAATCCTTTTGAAAAGAAATAGTATCTCATAGGACCACGTCCACACATAAACACGAACGGGTTTTTCCCTTATGATAACCAAAACATTTTTATATCAAAATATTTGATATTATTTCTAATGACATTCTATGAAAACATTTGCAAATAAACTTATTACTCTTAGCCGAAATTGTTACATTATTAAAGTCTAGCATACTAGGTTCTACAATCAAGTCCGAAGGCACTTATTGGAGAATGGATTCCATACAAATGACAAGGTAAGGGACTACCTTCCGACAGTACACCTCTAGAGGGATGCACCTAGGGTCCAGATACTGAACGCCAAAACCAACACAAGACCGGCCTACCCTTCACATTGGATAGTACCGAATATGTCATCACCTTGGTCGTTACCAACCATTAATGGGTACCCAATTCATACATTCACCACATACTTAGACATGTGTAGAGTAAATCTAGAAGGATGATGACATCTCCTAATTGGGAGCGACCCACTTAGCCTTGCTGCTTCTACCCTGTTTATGTCATTTCCGGGTGATGATGCCTAAGGTAAATGACTACCTTTTCACATAGCACATCTTCTCACTTTTAATGCCATATTTCCATTCCTTTAATAACACTATTAACTTTCACGAACATAAAAACTCTGAGCTCGTACGTCTCAGAGAAGGGTGTTAAGCTAAGAGAAGTTGCCTTCTCCGCCACCAAGCTGATGTGCGTTTGTAAAAGTCAAAATTATGATCTTAGAAATGCAACATCAGATATTCGTCCATATATGTTGTCCTGGAACATGGCAAACCGAAGGTACTCTCCTCTTTATTAGTAGCGAGAAGTCCTTGCATTAGAGATTTTCATAACAGAGCACTGCTGCCACCATATGATATGGTAATTTTAACCTCGAGGGACTAGTGGTAAACAACCCTACATCATGAAGATCCCCATCTTCAAAATTATTTGTCTTCAACACGTTTTACTTCGAACGTAGATTGGTTCGAAAGTGGTTTCCGGATAGGAATCATCCAAATCTGACCACGGTTCCTTCGAATCCAATTATCGATAAAAGATGTTAAGTTCATAAGTGGATATCAATCATCAATCAATTACTTCATCTTTTATAAAATATCTTTCTTAGATATATTCTATTCAATTTATTCCATTTTCCCTTCAATGAGTATATGGAATCATTAAGCCTCATTTATCAAATTATTTGGTTTATTTACCTTTCTTTTTATCTTTGAATAATTTCAAATCATTTCATCTTTTACTTAGGAAAACATTTATAAATCATTCATTAAATCTTAATCAAAGATTTCTTATATTCAAGTTATAACTTTTAACTTAGGGACAATATTCCCAAATCATTCATTAAACCTCAATCAAAGATTTCTTTCATAACTTCAAATCATATTCTTGCAAATCGAAGATTTTCATAGCAAAGCATTACTGCCACCTTAAATATGGTAAATTTCACCTCGATGAACTAATGGCAAGTAATCCTACATCATGAAGATCTTTGTCTTGAATAATCTTTGTCTCCAATATGTTTTATTCTGAAAATTAGTTTAAATTGGTTTTTAGATAGGAATCACCCAAATCCGATCCCGGTTTTTCAGATAGGAATCACCCAAATCTGATCCCGGTTCCTTCATACTAATCATCGATAAAAAGATGTAAAGTTCATATGGGGTTTCGAAAATTAGTTTGAAGTGATTTCCAGATAGGAATCACCCAAATCCGATCCCAGTTTTTCGGATAGGAATCACCCAAATCCAATCCCGGTTCCTTCGTACCAATCATCGAATAAAAGATGTAAAGTGGTTAACTAATATTCAAAGAATTATTTTCTCTTTTTTTTTCTTCAAAAAACTTAAATGTGATCTTTTTAGAGCATCTGGGCTTTCCTTTCGATCTGTTCCACCCCTCGTCTAACAAATAAAGCGAAGGCCACGTAAGTTCGGGGCACTGGTTGCTCCATTCCTAACCTTAGTTACACACCTTGTTTTACCATTTAACTCTCACAGGCGGGACAAATGTACTAGTCGTTTCAGCATACTCAATTTGTTATTACATTCAATATTCTTAGCTTTTTACTTAAGTGTTACAAACATTTTCTCTTAACCATTTATTAAAATCTTATTCAAACTTCCAAATCATCTTTAAATTACTTAATTATTCTTTTAAAATCATTCACAAAAGATTTAGGAAAGAATTGTCAAGTTTAAAACAACGTTTCAAAAGTTATTAAAAACAGCTGCGAAAAGCGTTGCGAAAAGTGTTGCAAATATATTTTAGAAGCTATATTCTTTAGAACGACTTTTATATCATTTAGAAATCCATCTTTTCAACTTAAATCTCTTTTAATAAATTTTAAAAGATTCTAGGATTTATTTCATATTTTTAAAACATTTGAAATATCAATTTTAAACTTTGGTCACTTTAGTGCAAAAGCGCGATTTTTTTGGAAAATTGTTTTAGACATATTTCAAATATACAAAATGAAATCTTGATTTTCTTTCTGTATTTCTTTAAACATATTTAAACCTTTCCAAAACATTTCTAACTCATTTTAAAACTATTTCCAAATGGTTTAAGCATTTTATATACATCATTTCATTTTCAAAAGGAAAGTAATTTCCTTTGTGCTTATCGACGTGTATTAACGTGACTTGGTAAAACAATTTAACAATCATATCAAACAATCAATACTTGATGATCAAATCATATATAAGCATCCATAGCAATCATAACACAACATCAAACATGTGTGTGTATATATATATATATAGATGTTAAATATAGTTTCTCACCATAAACCAAAGCGATAAACTTCCTACCAACATTCTAATCAACTAACACATCACTAATTACTTCCTACTCCATTAAACACTAGCAAACAAGACCCTCTCTCTTCCACTAGCTTGACCGAGGCTTAAGATGGAGGTTAGCCAAAAGTATAGAGAAGAAGCGGTATAGCTTTGAACTTGAATTTCCAAGATTTTAATCCGAAAAATAGGTTATCTTGTATCTAATTTTAGTCCCTCTAAATCTTAATTTAGAAAAGCTGTTAACTAAAAAGTTGTTGAAAATTATTTTCTGTTGAATTTTAAAAAAAGAACCATTTGAATTCATGTGGTTTTGAGGGAGATATGATAGAATGAAGAAGAGGTATTGTTGGATCGACAAAAATGAAGCCCGAAAATGCACTTCAAAGAATTAAGTTTCAGGTATAGCAAACCTCAAAACTGGAAAAATGATCAACATAAAAGTTCTAGCCACTGTAATTTCATATGGTTTGAAAAATGATTTTCTTAGTTTGGATAAACTATTATCAAGTTATGATCAAAACAAATGGGCTATTTTATATGTTAAAAACTAGGCCAGAAAATGCACTAAAAAGAAGTGGATTTTTGACATAAACATGTTTAGAATAAGACAAAGTGGTCAACATGAAAGTTGTAGCCACTGGAAAAACACATGATTTGAAGAAAAAAATTTTGTATTTTGATTTTGTATTGAAGAAGTTATGGCCGAGAGAAAAAGAGGTAAAATATGAAGAAAAGAGGAGTTTGATTTGAAAAGGATGAACATTGATTTCTTTTGAATACTTTGTAAATATTTTGACATTATTTCTTTCTAATTTTTTTCCTATGGCTTGGAGCCATTAGAAAGGAGAGGAAGAAGATGAAGAAGTTTGAGAAAAGAAGAAGAAGAAATGTGAATGAAAGTGAAGAAGGAGGTGTGTATTTATAGAAAAAGAAAGAAGTGGTAAATTTACCAAAATAACCTCTTACCAAATTACCAAACTAACCTTACTTCAATCTAAAGTAATCTCCAATTTTTCAATAGTTAACATCATCTTTCACATCTTTACTTTATGTCTTAGTCACTTGAAGATTAAGTAAAGAAAAGTAATTATTTTGTTGTGATTTGGATTTGATGTTTACTTTTGACTTTTCTTAAACTTACTTACTTTTCTTAATGATGTTCTAGAAGTTTCCTAATCATAATTATTATAAGTAAACATGTTTATTTATTAAAATGTGTAATATATATGTTAAAACATGTTAACAAAGGTGTGACAATGTTGCGGCAATTTTTAATCGACAAAACGTTGATTTTCGACAAAACGTTTTTCGGTCAAATTTTGACGTTTTTGTTAAACTATTTATTCATGTAAACCAAAATTCAAAATTGATTTGTTATTATCTTTAAATAATTAAAACAAGCATATTTGACTTATAAAATAATATAAAACAATATCCAAATCTATTTAAAAAATTACGACATCGATTTATCGATATGCGATGAAATTTGTCAACTTTTATAGAATGGGTTTTATAAATTTAACAAACCATTATAAATTGAATTACTATTATTATCAAATGAGTTTGATATAGATTATATATATATTTAAAAGGAATTATTTATCCTTTAAACAAATTTCTCGAATATTTATCCTACTTTTTGCCAATCCGACTTTTTCAATTTTACAATCGAAATCCAAAATCTTTATTCAATATCAAAATAAGTTTGCCCCTCTTATTTATCATATAAAACTAGATTGTTTAAGTTTGAAAATTATACATTTGAATATTTAAATAAATTAAATATTCCATTTTCAAAGTGGCAAAATTACGGGTCGTTACATTCTCCCCTACTTAAAAGAATTTCGTCCCCGAAATTACCGTGAACCTAAACCCGCAATTTTTTTTATCTAAATCATTATTTCACAAACTTAAACCCATAAGAAGTTCCCAAATCATCTATATAAAATATCTGATTTGATCTTCTATTTGACTTCACAACTTTATTTTCGAACTAGTATCGATCCCCTAATCCTCTAGTGCGGACTCTGATCAATCTTCTAGATCAGATACACTTACTTTCCTTGCATAGCTCTCAACTATGATAGAAAACTTGAGCAACTAACCACAAAACATCATCAATGCTCGCCGTCAAGAAATCGAGTGATAAATTATTTTCCGGATCGGTGTTGTAACGACCCTGAATTTCGAACAAATTAAATTGAAGATATTTAATTAATTTTAAATATTTGAACGATGATTTAATTTGAATCCCCGATTTTACTTTGAAATTGGCGATTAAATTATAAAATTTAATCTAGTGAATGCTGAGAATAAAAATTTGAATCTTCAATTTAAAGTTGAAGAAAAATATTTCGAAAGCTTTTAAAATTCGTATTGATGATATTGAAGACTATAGAAGTTTCAGAATTGAATTTGAAAGTATTTTGTCCAGTTTTGAAATTAAATCGTTCGAATCGAATTTAAAAATAGCCGTCCGAGGCGCAGTCTCGAAATTCGACGAGACTAGTTTCATTGGGTCCGTAATATTTAATTATTGTCGGATTTCAAATTTTGTAATTTTCAGAGCTATTGTGTCATCGTACGAGATAGAAACGTCTGGATAGTAATTAATTGATTTAATTTAAATATAAATTTATATATTCAAATCATCAGCCACCCTACATTTTTTTTCCAGACCTATTCCCTGTTAAAACACGTTCTCTTGTCTCCTTTGTACCATTCCTTTTCTTTTCCCCTTCATCTTTAACTGGCACGAGAAATCAGAACCAAAGGGAAGAAAGTACTCTCGTTCAAAAGAAAAAAATGCCGAGCCTCTTAAATTCAAACCCGTTTAATCTCGTTACTCTTCAAATTTAGTCGCGAGCCTTCAGTCTTTTACTTTGAATTCGAACGACTTTCCTCCCTCCTCTATAAATCCTACCCTAAATCGAGCATAGCCACGTTATTCCAATTCAAGGCAGAGTTCAAGCGCGCGAACGCGTGGAGCGACATGGTTGAAGGCGACATTCGCGTGGGGTCGCAGCCTGATGGGGAGATTCGAGCAGTTTTAGGGTTTCGAGATCGCGAGGGGGATGCGTCGAAGGCAGCTCCATCACGTCGCGAAGGCGAACTCGAAGTTCGAGTGCGTGGGCAGGGCGCGAGGGAAGCGCGATGTTGTGGTGGTCGAGTGTTGAAGCAGGCGGCGATGTCGTGGAGCTCGAAGACGCTGGTGGTGGTTGTCAAGTCGATTTGGGGGTGGTGATGTCAGAGGTGTCGTGCGAAGAGGGGCGTTTGCCTGTAGTTGCTGTTCGGCTTACTCGAAGGGTGGATTGATGAGTTAGGGATTCAAGTAACTTCGATTTATGGCAAGAAAATTTGCAGCAGCTAGGATTATCAGTAAGGTATTAATTTTTGTTTTTCCTTTTGTTTTGAAATTTTAAATGATGAACACTAGAAAATTTATTTACTTGTTCAAAGAAAAATAATATATACTTTTAATATAAACTGTTTAAGCAAATATATATATATATGATTTTGTGAATATATAGAAATTTTAAGATGTAATTGAGATTTTATATAAGTTAGATATTTGAAATCTATTTTTATGCGGTAATAATAAATATGTAGTAAGATATTTATTTATTTAGTTTTTGAATTGATAAATATGTATATATGGGGAAAAAACTAATTTAAACAATAAAGAGGAAAGTTTATACAAATAAGATAATGTATTTCTAGAAATTAATTTATTTGGTTACTAAAGGATTTTTTTTTAAAAAAAAGGAAATTTGATTTAATTTAAATTGGTAAGAGAAAAAATAGGTTTAAAGCAAAACCATTGAATAATTAAATTTACCAAATGAAAATTTGTTATTCGATTGATTCAAATATTAATAAATCGCATAATTGTTTATACAAGGTATAAATGGAGAGAAACAAATTGGATTGGAAATGAATCGCAAATTAAAAGCTAAGGTGAGATTTTTCTCACTCAAAATTGAATGTGGAATTTTTGCAGTTATTGATGATTGCTATTGGATGTGATATTAGATATAGTAGGATATATATCTATATATAGCAATATATACATATTGGCATATGTATATATTGGATTGATTGATTTCCCGCCTCGTATAGCGGATGAGACCCTATTGCGCCGTTAGTAAGCGGATTTTTATAAAACACATATACCGCGATAATTCCGTACTGGAGCGGAATTGGTATTGTGCTGACGTCTTTGGATGCAGGCAAACAGGTTGGAGGGATCCAACTGGACCCCTCACATTGATTGAATTTATTTATACTGTGATATGAATCTGTGAATGATTATATTGATGTTATTAATCATATTGATATCTGGAAATTGTTTGAAGATAAAATTTAGCTGAATGGATGTTTGATATCATTGGATTCCAAAAATGAATGAAATTGGATTTTTGAAATCAAAATAGAAATTTTTAAGTAAATAAATTTTTAGAAATTGAATAAATTCGAAGAAAAGAATTTAAAAGTATAAAAGCTGATTTTTATAATCTTATTGAATAAATTCCAGAATAAAGTGAAAATGCTAAATAAATGAATTTCATAAAACAGTGATTATAAATTGAAGAATTTAATTTAAATTTGGATTTTTAAATAGATTGAAAGAGATAAAGAAATTTATTTTCTTTAAAAGGAATTTATTTAGAAAAGAAATAAGTAGGAAGTCCAATTAGAAATTTAATTTCGAATTGAAACGAATTTGGAAAAAGAATGAAATTTATAGATGTATAAATTGTGAAGTTATAAAGGATGAAATTTATAGATGTATAAATCGGGAAGTTAAAATGAATGAAATTGTAGAATAGAAGATTTATAAGAAATTAACTTATAGATTGGACTTTTGCCTTCAAATGAAATATTGATCAAATTTGTTAATAAAGGAGATTTACAAATCGAAGTTGTTATAAAGTAGGAATAGAATTTATAAACGTTGTTTTATAAATTCGAAATCAATTGAATTTGATAAATTTAAATATAGAAGGTTATTAAAGTAGATATATTCGCGATTTTGGATAGCGAATTTCTATTGAAATGAAAATGTGTAGAAATGATTGGAATTGGGTTAAATGAAGTATATTCACGATTTTGGACAGTGAATATATTTTTAAGTGAAAATGGTTATGTTTGGGAAAGCGATATTATAAATGAAGTTAATTGTTTTAAAAGATGTTTTAAAACGTGTTAAATATCGAAACCATAGATTTTAACATTTATTGTTGAAATAGACGATTTCTAAAAATAAGGAAATGGCGGACTATAACACTGTTGTTATAGTAAATGATTTCCAAAAGGAAATGTTTTATATAGTATTGGGGTTTACATATCTATCTTAAAATTCGAATCCCTATACTAGTGATTTTGAGTCGTTCGTAACGATGTTTTACGTAACATTCGTTTTGACTCAAATAAATGTGCTTAAGAGAATGTTTTCCTTAAAAGAATGAATATATACTTAATTTGATTTAAGTATATCGAATATTTTCAAACGTTGAAAATAAATGATTTGTGAAACACTTATTTTTTTAAAAAGTGTGGAAATGCTTTTCCAATATGAAATGAACTGTTTTGAGATTTTATCTTCAAAGATAAAAAGAAATGTGGAAATTGATTTGAAATTATTTTCAAATGATTAAGTGTGGAAATTTTATATTTAGTAAAAGATATTTTGGAAGATAAAATAATTTGGAAAATTATTTGGAATCTGATGATGTTGCGCATCTTTATTGATAGTTAAATAACCGACTATCAATAATTACCTTTAGATAGGTATTTGTTGTGAATTGGATGAATTTGAATGCCACACTTATTTTTGAATAAAC
This sequence comes from Allium fistulosum, assembly GCA_030737815.1. Taxonomy (NCBI): domain Eukaryota; kingdom Viridiplantae; phylum Streptophyta; class Magnoliopsida; order Asparagales; family Amaryllidaceae; genus Allium; species Allium fistulosum. Next base: position 43,635,261 of record CM060905.1, on the reverse strand, counting down.
GCACACTATTCGGGTTAGCCGGGAAAGGACCATGGGGTCGTATAACCCATTCCGAATATGTGATACGTCGTTATGAATTGCATTCGAAGACCGGTGTTGAAGACCGGATATTTTTGAAAACGGAAGGATTACCGTCGAGTTACTCTACATCGGCTGATCTCCGGTTTAGAGGTTTTATCACCCTTAGTGACGGGAAGTCCGGACGTGATTAGAAAATTATCCGGATATGCAAGGGCTTCGTGAGAAGTGCCTTCGGTTCTGTTCGATCCCGGAACAGACTTGTATGGATTGTGTGTCTGACGTTACAATTTGAGATATAAAGCTGATTTCTTTCAAATACATTTCTGTTGGTGGCGGAGAATTTATTCTCTTAGCTTAACACCCTTCTCTGAGACGTACGAGCTCAGAGGTTATGTAGTTGAAATTTATCAGCGATATATCCCAATTTGGTAACGTGGCATACTGAGTGTTGCTGTGAAATGATCAGTGTTTGATCATTTGCGATATGATCATTTGTTTGATCTTATATCTTTGTGATCATAGGTTGATCATTTTGTTTGACCCGAAGCAGGGCTTTTTGAGAAAGCGTAGCTTTGTGGATGAGACTTCATCGAGCCTCACACCCCGGAAATGGTCGAAACAGGAAGAATGCGGCAAGGTTCTAGGGAGTAGCGCCCCTTAGTGTATGTCATTCCTTCTGGATAAAGGTGGTATCATGGTATGGAGCCCAGATACTTAACCTCTGTGGTTGCTGCAAAATTTATTTCTTTGTGGTTGTTGCGAATCGGGGATCCTCGGGAAGATCGGTGATGATCGGGGGATGGCATACGCGTGTCAGTAGTTACCTATTTTTGCAAAGGTAACCTGGCCTTGTGTTGGCAGAGATCCGGTTAGGTTCTCGGGTCGTCTATTCCAGGGACGTACCCATCGTGGAAAAGGAAGTTCCTTATCCTGACCATTTGTTGGAAATCCAAAGAAACAATACGAGCCTTTACGATTTCAATTGTATAACCTGTCTCCTCAGGAGGCAGCTATAGCAGGCATAATATAATGGTACCTATGCTGGCTAAGATTTATATTATACTTTCGAAATGTTTTCCACTATGCACTAATAATAATATCAAAAATGATTTGATTTTGCGTAGTAAGCATCTTTGACTATCATAAGAAGAAATCTCCTCCAAGTCTGCGTTTGCATTGTGTGTGTGGTGGGAGGTCTTATGGTAGTTTCATTTTCCAAAAGCATTGCGAATTGACATTAAAGTTTTCCTGTTGTTTATTTTAAAGATAAACTGTTTTACGATCTCACACCAGTCACCATGACTGACTCGGAGTTTATTGTTTCCCTTCTAAACTCTGGGTGCCCACCAATTTCTACACGGGCAGCCTAGAGTTATATTATCAGGATATTCTGGATATTCTGGAGCTTTGGAGATAAGCTGGATGGCGAGACGTAGTATTTGTATATGATAGTATTTATTCCGCTGTGTATTCTGTATGAGGACAAGTTATATAACTGTCCATTGTTGTATATTGACTCTGATGATTGATGTATGTATAAAATGATATAGTTCTTTGTTTTAAAGATTACTGATTTATCTATTATATATTGTTCCGCTGCGATGTGTAAGATTCTGATATTGTTTTCTGTTCTGCTCTTGTTCTGTTGTTGTTCTTCTTTCTTCTCTTTTTCTTCTATCTTCCTTTTCTTCTGCCTTTTTCTTCTTTTTAAAACCCTCACTATTGGAGTTTCCGGCACTCGATTTCTCGGCAGTCGATAAAGGGAGTATCGATGTCGAATTTTCGAAAGTCGAAAATTCCCGTATGTGACAGCGTGGTATCAGAGCTGTTGGTTAAGCGACAACCCTGCTCTGTTGGGTGTTACTCATTAGAGATAGAGTCAGTAGTACTCTAGAATGAGTTGAGTGTAATAATAGATACGAGCGCGTATTTGTTAGTTAATATAAAATTGTTTTGTATTGTGATGATTGGTTTATTGAGTGGCATATGAACCTTCGTCGGCACAGTCTTGCAAAACTGTATCGAAGGGGTTTCTAAACACTTGAATAAAACAATTCGGCATAGTACTGTTTTGAATAGGGTAAATGAAATAATTTTACCCAAAACTAATTTTGTATAGAAAAGAAATGATTTTCTATGAATTATAATAGTATATGGTTGCATGGTTGTTAGAAGTGATAATATTAAACTATTATCATTGAAATTAAATGAGAAATTGGAATTATAAACTCCAAAGTTAAGAAATAAAATTCACATATACAAATGAAATTTGAGAATATAAATTATAAATGTGACTTATAATTTGAAACGGAATTCCAGAGGAGTATTTGGAAATGTTTTGAAAAGAATTTGAAAATTTTGGAGATTTGGAAAGTTTAAATCTTTTTGAATTTGAAAATGAATTTCAAAGGATTTTGGAAAAAAAAATGTTTTGAAGGAATGAAAGGCTCTAAACTCTTTTTGGTCGCTGGAAAATAACTTCGATGATGACCGCGGCATCGTTGGTGTTCATTTTCGGGTTTCCAAAAGAGGAATTGCTGCCAAATTGTTTTAAATGGAAGTTGTTTGAAAAATTTGGATTTGGTGTTTGAAATTCAAAGAAAATTTGAATTGATTTCAAAATGATTTTTGAAATGTTGGTAAGATTCTGGAATACTATATAAAAATATTTATGAAATATTATGAAGTTGATAACTTGTAAAGTTAAATAAAATCCATTTAACGAATTGTGAATGAAAATAAAATTCCTTAATAAAATGGAATTGTGAATGGGAATGTATAAATGATTGTATAAATCAAGATGTAAATAAGTTGATAACTTATAGAATATTTAAAATCTGATTGGAATGAGATTCAAATTGAAAACGAATGAATTAGGGAATGAACAAATAAATTTGCAAGTGCAAGAAAATGAAATTGAATGTTAAAATTTATTTTGAATTTGTAAGTGAATAAAACTAGAATTGAATTTAATTGGTGAAATATTAAACTAAAATGAGTAAGTGAAACTAATTGAATATTGACCAAATGAATAAGGTTTGGAACGAATTGAATTCAATAATTATGAATTAAAATGTAAAATTGAATGAAAATGAATATATGTAACTAGATATTATGGCTAGTAGGATATACAGGTGTAAATGAATTGGGATTTTGATTTCAAAGAGAATTTGAATTGCTCGGAAAAGGTATGTGTTTAAATTTGAATATGAGATTTGATGACTTATTTCTCTAGCCGCTTGGCTTTTTCTTTTTCTTTTTGAAATCTGAGAGTCCGTAGGGACGTTTTGTAGTCGTACCGTATTAGCCACGCAAAGGAGACGCTGGCGAAATTTTTGGAAATTTAGGGCGTTAGAAAATTTTTGAGAAATTTTGAAAGTTAAAATTTAAATTTGAATTTAAATTTGAATTTTGAAGTAAACAATGTTGTTTGAAACTTAAAATTGAAGTTGGAAAGTTAGTTGAATTAATAATGAATCTTTAGTAGAAAGATTTGTTTGAGAAATTGATAAAACTATTGGATTGTGAAAAATGATAGACGAGTTAAGGACCATTTTTCCTAACTTGTAATTTCGAGGACGAAATTCTTTTAAGGGGGGAAGTCTGTAACGAACCTGAATTTCGAACAAATTAAATTGAAGATATTTAATTAATTTTAAATATTTGAACGATGATTTAATTTGAATCCCCGATTTTACTTTGAAATTGGCGATTAAATTATAAAATTTAATCTAGTGAATGCTGAGAATAAAAATTTGAATCTTCAATTTAAAGTTGAAGAAAAATATTTCGAAAGCTTTTAAAATTCGTATTGATGATATTGAAGACTATAGAAGTTTCAGAATTGAATTTGAAAGTATTTTGTCCAGTTTTGAAATTAAATCGTTCGAATCGAATTTAAAAATAGCCGTCCGAGGCGCAGTCTCGGAATTCGACGAGACCAGTTTCATTGGGTCCGTAATATTTAATTATTGTCGGATTTCAAATTTTGTAATTTTCAGAGCTATTGTGTGATCGTACGAGATAGAAACGTCTGGATAGTAATTAATTGATTTAATTTAAATATAAATTTATATATTCAAATCATCAGCCACCCTACATTTTTTTTCCAGACCTATTCCCTGTTAAAACACGTTCTCTTGTCTCCTTTGTACCATTCCTTTTCTTTTCCCCTTCATCTTTAACTGGCACGAGAAATCAGAACCAAAGGGAAGAAAGTACTCTCGTTCAAAAGAAAAAAATGCCGAGCCTCTTAAATTCAAACCCGTTTAATCTCGTTACTCTTCAAATTTAGTCGCGAGCCTTCAGTCTTTTACTTTGAATTCGAACGACTTTCCTCCCTCCTCTATAAATCCTACCCTGAATCGAGCATAGCCACGTTATTCCAATTCAAGGCAGAGTTCAAGCGCGCGAACGCGTGGAGCGACATGGTTGAAGGTGACATTCGCGTGGGGTCGCAGCCTGATGGGGAGATTCGAGCAGTTTTAGGGTTTCGAGATCGCGAGGGGGATGCGTCGAAGGCGGCTCCATCACGTCGCGAAGGCGAACTCGAAGTTCGAGTGCGTGGGCAGGGCGCGAGGGAAGCGCGATGTTGTGGTGGTCGAGTGTTGAAGCAGGCGGCGATGTCGTGGAGCTCGAAGACGCTGGTGGTGGTTGTCAAGTCGATTTGGGGGTGGTGATGTCAGAGGTGCCGTGCGAAGAGGGGCGTTTGCCTGTAGTTGCTGTTCGGCTTACTCGAAGGGTGGATTGATGAGTTAGGGATTCAAGTAACTTCGATTTATGGCAAGAAAATTTGCAGCAGCTAGGATTATCAGTAAGGTATTAATTTTTGTTTTTCCTTTTGTTTTGAAATTTTAAATGATGAACACTAGAAAATTTATTTACTTGTTCAAAGAAAAATAATATATACTTTTAATATAAACTGTTTAAGCAAATATATATATATGATTTTGTGAAGATATAGAAATTTTAAGATGTAATTGAGATTTTATATAAGTTAGATATTTGAAATCTATTTTTATGCGGTAATAATAAATATGTAGTAAGATATTTATTTATTTAGTTTTTGAATTGATAAATATGTATATATGGGGAAAAAACTAATTTAAACAGTAAAGAGGAAAGTTTATACAAATAAGATAATGTATTTCTGGAAATTAATTTATTTGGTTACTAAAGGATTTTTAAAAAAAAAAGGAAATTTGATTTAATTTAAATTGGTAAGAGAAAAAATTGGTTTAAAGCAAAACCATTGAATAATTAAATTTACCAAATGAAAATTTGTTATTCGATTGATTCAAATATTAATAAATCGCATAATTGTTTATACAAGGTATAAATGGAGAGAAACAAATTGGATTGGAAATGAATCGCAAATTAAAAGCTAAGGTGAGATTTTTCTCACTCAAAATTGAATGTGGAATTTTTGCAGTTATTGATGATTGCTATTGGATGTGATATTAGATATAGTAGGATATATATCTATATATAGCAATATATACATATTGGCATATGTATATATTGGATTGATTGATTTCCCGCCTCGTATAGCGGATGAGACCCTATTGCGCCGTTAGTAAGCGGATTTTTATAAAACACATATACCGCGATAATTCCGTACTGGAGCGGAATTGGTATTGTGCTGACGTCTTTGGATGCAGGCAAACAGGTTGGAGGGATCCAACTGGACCCCTCACATTGATTGAATTTATTTATACTGTGATATGAATCTGTGAATGATTATATTGATGTTATTAATCATATTGATATCTGGAAATTGTTTGAAGATAAAATTTAGCTGAATGGATGTTTGATATCATTGGATTCCAAAAATGAATGAAATTGGATTTTTGAAATCAAAATAGAAATTTTTAAGTAAATAAATTTTTAGAAATTGAATAAATTCGAAGAAAAGAATTTAAAAGTATAAAAGCTGATTTTTAGAATCTTATTGAATAAATTCCAGAATAAAGTGAAAATGCTAAATAAATGAGTTTCATAAAACAGTGATTATAAATTGAAGAATTTAATTTAAATTTGGATTTTTAAATAGATTGAAAGAGATAAATAAATTTATTTTCTTTAAAAGGAATTTATTTAGAAAAGAAATAAGTGGGAAGTCCAATTAGAAATTTAATTTCGAATTGAAACGAATTTGGAAAAAGAATGAAATTTATAGATGTATAAATTGTGAAGTTAAAAAGGATGAAATTTATAGATGTATAAATCGGGAAGTTAAAATGAATGAAATTGTAGAATAGAAGATTTATAAGAAATTAACTTATAGATTGGACTTTTGCCTTCAAATGAAATATTGATCAAATTTGTTAATAAAGGAGATTTACAAATCGAAGTTGTTATAAAGTAGGAATAGAATTTATAAACGTTGTTTTATAAATTCGAAATCAATTGAATTTGATAAATTTAAATATAGAAGGTTATTAAAGTAGATATATTCGCGATTTTGGATAGCGAATTTCTATTGAAATGAAAATGTGTAGAAATGATTGGAATTGGGTTAAATGAAGTATATTCACGATTTTGGACAGTGAATATATTTTTAAGTGAAAATGGTTATGTTTGGGAAAGCGATATTATAAATGAAGTTAATTGTTTTAAAAGATGTTTTAAAACGTGTTAAATATCGAAACCATAGATTTTAACATTTATTGTTGAAATAGACGATTTCGAAAAATAAGGAAATGGCGGACTATAACACTGTTGTTATAGTAAATGATTTCCAAAAGGAAATGTTTTATATAGTATTGGGGTTTACATATCTATCTTAAAATTCGAATCCCTATACTAGTGATTTTGAGTCGTTCGTAACGATGTTTTACGTAACATTCGTTTTGACTCAAATAAATGTGCTTAAGAGAATGTTTTCCTTAAAAGAATGAATATATACTTAATTTGATTTAAGTATATCGAATATTTTCAAACGTTGAAAATAAATGATTTGTGAAACACTTATTTTTAAAAAAAGTGTGGAAATGCTTTTCCAATATGAAATGAACTGTTTTGAGATTTTATCTTCAAAGATAAAAAGAAATGTGGAAATTGATTTGAAATTATTTTCAAATGATTAAGTGTGGAAATTTTATATCTAGTAAAAGATATTTTGGAAGATAAAATAATTTGGAAAATTATTTGGAATCTGATGATGTTGCGCATCTTTATTGATAGTTAAATAACCGACTATCAATAATTACCTTTAGATAGGTATTTGTTGTGAATTGGATGAATTTGAATGCCACACTTATTTTTGAATAAACGCTCACTATTCGGGTTAGCCGGGAAAGGACCATGGGGTCGTATAACCCATTCCGAATATGTGATACGTCGTTATGAATTGCATTCGAAGACCTGTGTTGAAGACCGGATATTTTTGAAAACGGAAGGATTACCGTCGAGTTACTCTACATCGGCTGATCTCCGGTTTAGAGGTTTTATCACCCTTAGTGACGGGAAGTCCGGACGTGATTAGAAAATTATCCGGATATGCAAGGGCTTCGTGAGAAGTGCCTTCGGTTCTGTTCGATCCCGGAATAGACTTGTATGGATTGTGTGTCTGACGTTACAATTTGAGATATAAAGCTGATTTCTTTCAAATACATTTCTGTTGGTGGCGGAGAATTTATTCTCTTAGCTTAACACCCTTCTCTGAGACGTACGAGCTCAGAGGTTATGTAGTTGAAATTTATCAGCGATATATCCCAATTTGGTAACGTGGCATACTGAGTGTTGCTGTGAAATGATCAGTGTTTGATCATTTGCGATATGATCATTTGTTTGATCTTATATCTTTGTGATCATAGGTTGATCATTTTGTTTGACCCGAAGCAGGGCTTTTTGAGAAAGCGTAGCTTTGTGGACGAGACTTCATCGAGCCTCACACCCCAGAAATGGTCGAAACAGGAAGAATGCGGCAAGGTTCTAGGGAGTAGCGCCCCTTAGTGCATGTCATTCCTTCTGGATAAAGGTGGTATCATGGTATGGAGCCCAGATACTTAACCTCTGTGGTTGCTGCAAAATTTATTTCTTTGTGGTTGTTGCGAATCGGGGATCCTCGGGAAGATCGGTGATGATCGGGGGATGGCATACGCGTGTCAGTAGTTACCTATTTTTGCAGAGGTAACCCGGCCTTGTGTTGGCAGAGATCCGGTTAGGTTCTCGGGTCGTCTATTCCAAGGACGTACCCATCATGGAAAAGGAAGTTCCTTAGCCTGACCATTTGTTGGAAATCCAAAGAAACAATACGAGCCTTTACGATTTCAATTGTATAACCTGTCTCCTCAGGAGGCAGCTATAGCAGGTATAATATAATGGTACCTATGCTGGCTAAGATTTATATTATACTTTCGAAATGTTTTCCACTATGCACTAATAATAATATCAAAAATGATTTGATTTTGCGTAGTAAGCATCTTTGACTATCATAAGAAGAAATCTCCTCCAAGTCTGCGTTTGCATTGTGTGTGTGGTGGGAGGTCTTATGGTAGTTTCATTTTCCAAAAGCATTGCGAATTGACATTAAAGTTTTCCTGTTGTTTATTTTAAAGATAAACTGTTTTACGATCTCACACCAGTCACCATGACTGACTCGGAGTTTATTGTTTCCCTTCTAAACTCTGGGTGCCCACCAATTTCCACACGGGCAGCCTAGAGTTATATTATCAGGATATTCTGGATATTCTGGAGCTTTGGAGATAAGCTGGATGGCGAGACGTAGTATTTGTATCTGATAGTATTTATTCCGCTGTGTATTCTATATGAGGACAAGTTATATAACTGTCCATTGTTGTATATTGACTCTGATGATTGATGTATGTATAAAATGATATAGTTCTTTGTTTTAAAGATTACTGATTTATCTATTATATATTGTTCCGCTGCGATGTGTAAGATTCTGATATTGTTTTCTGTTCTGCTCTTGTTCTGTTGTTGTTCTTCTTTCTTCTCTTTTTCTTCTATCTTCCTTTTCTTCTGCCTTTTTCTTCTTTTTAAAACCCTCACTATTGGAGTTTCCGGCACTCGATTTCTCGGCAGTCGATAAAGGGAGTATCGATGTCGAATTTTCGAAAGTCGAAAATTCCCGTATGTGACAGGTGTAAACACCTCAAAGTTCCATCGAATATTAAATCAAAATTTGTGTGACGAAATGATTTACGTATAAATTACTTATTTATTCCTATTGGTTTTTCTCAGTTATTCCAAATTCTCTTTATTCACATCCTTTATTTTTCACATTCATTTTTTTAGTATTATTTTCTTTAATACTAATATTGTTTACGAATCATTTCGTAAACTATTACTTAAGTTTATTATATCTTATGAACACAACTATGTAAATCCATCACTTTTGAAAACTTAAGTCCAAAACCTTAATTAATGGTAAAATTCATTAACAAAACATTTTCCAGGTTACAGTTTCCTTTTTTAAAGAGTCATTATTTTACTTAAGTGTATAAATAGTTCATGACTTAAATCTATTTTTGTATAATACCCTTTTTACATCCTAATAGTATATATACACATCCCAAATTTCCGATCGGTTTTATATCCGGTGAATTACAAATTTAAAATTTGTTGTAGGTTGCTATCATTTCAAATTCATAACTACAAAATTTATTTCTAATTCAATGCTATTATAAATTTCTCCACTTTTAAATCCTTTTTATTTATAATCACATTTATAAATTATACTTATCCAATTTCATTTACTCAAAACATTTCACAATTGTTTATCTTTTACCAAAAAAATTTCATAAATTCCTTAACTTTGAGTTTGGTGTGATTTAGAATTTTTGACTGTCCAAAATCGTCGAGAATCTTATCAATTAGTGAGTCCAAATTTATCTTTGATTTAAACACTTTTATAAATATTACTAATCAATTTATCAATTAATGATTCACATTATCTCTTTAACTTCAGAAAATTATGTAAATCGAGTAACTCCAAAATAATACCAAGAAACTGGGTACTACCAATAGTATTATATATCCTCTTAACAAGAAGAGTAATACTTAAGAGAAGTGTTTGCCATTCGAACACATCTCCTGCCCATTTTTAGTTTATTTTCGAGCCATTCGAACTAGTTGTCATAAAATACCACTTTTTATTTGAAATAATACCATTTTCAAAATCTTTTAGAGATTACTTTTGTTTATAAAACCTATTTTATAAATTCTTTTTATATCTTATATTAATCTTCATTTAAATTACCACAGCTCTTTTAAATTGCTCAAATTTTAAACATTCATGTCTTTTATATTTTCCTTTTACATAATCATTTTATATTATATCATTTTTATCTTATATGTTCATTTATTAAATTAATCTTATTATCAAACAACTTATAGTCAAATCGTGAAACTTAATTCACAATGTATTTGTACTTAAACTTTTAAATTAAACAATTGATCAATTTATGATAGTAACTTAACATTATCATTTCTTAATTTATTATCTTGGAATAAGTATTAAAGATCTTAATTACCTTATCGTATTTCTTACTTCTCAATTATCTTTATGAAACATCTTATAGTCAAACTGTGAAATATTAATCACAAGATGTTCATATTTAAATTTCACTAATCTTGATTTTTAACTGTACAACTTTTCAAAACGTATAATATGCAATCAAAATATTATCCTATGTAAAATTATTTCATTTACCAATTTTTCAAAAACAAAACATTTATATATAACATTAACAAACATGCACCCATATATAATACTCTCAACTCATTCTAGGGTGTTACTAACCATATCTATAATGAGCTACTCATCCTAGGGTATTACTAACCCTATCTCAGATGAGTCTTTAACCCACCAAAGCCAAGATTCTCACTTAACCTTCAGCTCTGATACCAAATGTAAAGGCCCGAATTTCCGTACCCTTTGAGCCGACAATAAACCACACATGTCCAACTCAAATTGCATGAATAAACGGATCTTTAAGTGGGTGAAAAAGAAAATAAAGACAGAACAGAATCTCATACGAATGGAATAATATATAACATTGAACAAATATCTTTACAGCGGAAAACATTTGAAATACATATATCAGAGTCTAACCTAAATTCAGCTTGGACGGTTATAAACATCTATCCTTACAATTGCTGACAAACAACAAACAACTGCGCAAAGCAGATAATAGAATACATCCATACATAGATGAATATCTCCAGCTCTCCTCTGGAAACTCCAACTGTCTTCAACTACACCTGAAACTACTCGGTTCTGACCCGAGTGTTGAAAATACCCGGATCAGGCTTGATAACCCTTGGTGAGAAACTCAAATATAAATGACAGTGTCATATACCAGCCTTGGAAATAAAATCTTTTTGAAAAGAAAGAGTATCTCATAAGACCACGCCCACACATAAACACAGACGGGTATTTCCCTTATGATAACCAAAACAATTTTATATCAAAATATTTGATATTATTTCTAATGAAATTCTTTGAAAACATTTGCAAACAAACTTATTAATCTTGGCTAAAATTGTTACATTATTAAATTCCAACATACTAGGTTCTACAATCAAGTCCGAAGGCACTTATTAGAGAACAGATTCCATACAAATGATAAGGTAAGGGACTACCTTCTGACAGTACACCTCTAGAGGGATGCACCTAGGGTCCAGATACTGAACGCCTAAACCAACACAAGACCGGCCTACCCCTCACGTTGGACAGTACCTAATATGTCATCACCCCAGTCATTACCGACCATTAACGGGTACCCAATTCATACATTCACCACATACTTAGACATATGTAGAGTAAATCTAGAAGGATGATGACATCTCCTAATTGGGAGCGACCCACTTAGCCTTGCTGCTTCTACCCTATTTCTTTCATTTCCGGGTGATGAGGCCTAAGGTAAATGATTACCTTTTCACATAGCACATATTCTTCACTTTGAATGCCACATTGCCATTCCTTTGATAACACTATTGACTTTCACGAACATACAACCTATGAGCTCATACGTCTTAGAAAAGGGTGTTAAGCTAAGAGAAGTTGCCTTCTCCGCTACCAAGCAGATGTAAGTTTGTAAAAGTCAACATTATGATCTTAGAAACGCAACGTCAAACATTCATCCATATATGTTGTCCAGGAACAGGACAAACCGAAGGTACTCTCCTACTTCATTAGTAGCAAGAAGTCCTTGCATTAGAGATTTTCATAACAGAGCACTGCTGCCACCATATGATATGGTAATTTTAACCTCGAGGGACTAGTGGCAAACAGCCCTACATCATGAAGATCCCCATCTTCAAAATCATTTGTTTTCAACACATTTTACTTCGAATGTAGATTGGTTTGAAAGTGCTTTGCGGATAGGAATCATCCAAATCCGACCGCGGTTCCTACGAATCCAATCATCGATAAAAATATGTTAAGTTCATAAGTGGATATCAATCATTAATCAATTACTTCATCTTTTATAAAATATCTTCGGAGACCAAAACTGCTTCTCTTTGGAGACCAAAATTGCTTCTCTTCGGAGACCAAAATTGCTTCTCTTCAGAGACCAAAAGACCTCTTCAGAGGCGTACTTCACATTGCTTGAAGTACCAAAAATAAACCCTTTACTGGGGCACAAAATCAAAGCCTTCTACAGAAGCTCATTTCACTGTGCAGGAAAATTCACTTTTAAACAAATAAAAGTGATCATTCCCAAAAGTTGAAGTGTTCTTCAGGAAGAAAGAGAAAGTAAAAACTTCTCTAAAAACGAGATATACTCAATTAAAAGCGGAATGATTCCTTCCTCAAAAATGGAATAGTTATTCTCAAATATAAGAGTATCAGTCTTGTAAAAGTGAGTAATATTGCAATGCACTTGTGGTATGGGGGCAACATTATACAATTCAGTTACATTAATAAAAGTAATATACAAGCGACACACCACAAGTTCATTGCAATATCACATAAAGAAGATGTGGAATAAATGCGTTCTTGAAACACAGACAAAAGTTTGTACAAGTAAAAAGAATCGTTTACTCTACACTTCAAATGAAAAACAGATATATTCCTACATACACAAGAATTTGTACAAGTAAAATAGTCATTTTATTCAATACTATGGAAACTTTTTACATTGTGCAAATTACAAAAAGGAGCGGAGACCGGTATCCGCACAATCTCCGGTCAATGCATGCAAAAAGCAGAAAAGACAAAATCAAACTCATTTCTCCTTCTTCCCACCCTTGGAGCCTTTACCCGGCCTGGTAATTAGTTTCGTAGGCCGTATCGGAGAAGAAGGAGAAAGAGACTCAGCCGGATCGATCTCTGCTTCATCCCCAGCAGCAGAAGAACTTTTCTTTCCTTTCTTCGAAGCCACACGTTTCCCCTTCTTCTTGGAAGAAGACTCACTCCCCGGAGCAAGAAATGTAGAAAGCTTTGTGTCGTAGTCAAAAGACCGCTTCGGGGTCTTCTCGCTATCTTCCAGATCTTCTGCTTTCTGTTCCTCGGAAGCAGATGGTTCGTCCAAACCTTGAAGGGCTGCTATCGGTTCTTCCTGTAAACCTGGTTGAGAAGCTGGAAGAGGAGTAACTTGAGAAGGAGGAGGAACGGCAGCTGAAGAAGGAAGAATTGGTGCAGTTTCCGGCACGTCTGCTGCATAATAAAGGAAATCAAAATCAGTATCACTACGCCATAAATGGCCTACTGCAACACAAAAAAAATGTTGGCTCAGGCCCGAAAAATGTTGCCATAGGTCTATGGCAACACTTTTAGGGTGATGCAATTTTTGCCGTTGCCTTAGACCTCAAAGGCAACATTTTGACTATCTAAGGCAACATAAGTAATATTGTTGCAATAGAACCCTATTTGGGTCTATGGCAACACCCATAGGTGCCTGTAGCAACATTCAAAAATGTTGCTATAGATATTAACTTTTTGAATTTGTGGGGCCCACAATGTAGAGCACATTTGATTTTTTAATAGAAATAAATATTTATTTAATAAAATGCTATTTGCATAGAATTTGATATTCAAACAGTAATTTATTTAAATAAATATTTTATTTCAACATTTGAAATAGTACAAATTCCTGACTCCACTATTTTACAATTCAATGATATATAACACTGATATTCACATATACAGATATTCCTCACTACATCACTCAGTTCACTCATTACATATGCTGTTTCAATTTATACAGACACTGACAAATATATGACGAGCCGAATGCCGAGCCGAAGGCGAGCCGAGTGCCGAGCCGAAGGCGAGGCGAGAAGCGGGTCCGGGCGCAGCGCCGGCGGGGGTCCGGGGCACCGCAGTCCGAACTTTGAAACGACGTAAAATGATGCACAAATGAACACCTCCTGCGAATTTGAACACCTCCTCGATGATTGACTTTTGCTACTCTTTCATGGCTTCTTCTGAATCATCCGACCTTTTTCCAGCCTTCATTCTTAGCTCTGCCTTGGTAAAAGACCTGAAACCATGATAAATAAAAATTGACATTTCATCGAACATGTTGCGTGTTAATAAGTAATACATTACCCTTCATCGAACATGTTGCCTAATCACCTAATCACAATCGCTGGCATAACCACCCATTCCTTCCTTCCACAAAACAGTAACAGCAACCTACCATTCCACCACCAGCTTTCTTTCACCAATCCAAACTGCCTTAACCCAAACTCCTCCCTGCTACATTTCAAGCAACAACAACCTTCTCAAGCAACCACTGCATACTTCATTATCCAAACCCCTACTAGCAAACTGCATTTTCTTCCAAACTACCATCTCACAACCAAAACATCCCAAACGTGCAACAACAAACAAAGCTCTAACCTATCACTTCATATACTTCAACCTCCATCACACCTTCATATCCAACTTCTGCAAACTGCGACAACCAGATTCACCATCCAGCTACAATCAGCCACAAACTCCTGCCCCTATCACCTAACGAACTCGAACCATTTCTGCACATAGCACAACAAATCCCTTCCTCTATAATCTGTCACAACCAATTCGCATCTCCTCACTAACCCTATGCCTTCACCATCACAACAAACACCTACCTGCCTTCTCTGACAACCCGAACTACTCCTACACCTTATCTTCCTCACCAATCAAACTGAAAACCAACCTGTTAAAAACTCCTCCAAATCGCGAACCCACCAGCGCCTCCCATATCAAATTCACCAACTGCAATTTCAGCAACCCATCGACCAGAACTACCTTAAATCACCATTGGCCTCACCTCCATCGCTTGAAATTTCAATCGCAATCACCCACTACCGTAACCCAGTCCAATCATGACCTAACTCCAACAACAATCGCCGATTCACAAGCCGAACAGACATTTCTAGATCTCGACAACAAAGCAAACGGGGCTCGACATGTAGGCAAACAGCAGTGAAATTGGAGGTGAGAACGAAATGGGGAACGAAGCTTGTCTGAGATCACTACCAACCTTTGAAAAAAGGACGAGATTTTGTTTTTGGAAGAAAAAAAAGAAACGAAAATATGATTTGAAAATTAGGGATTTGGAAATTGGGGGTGAGAACGAAAATGATATGAAAAGTAAAGCGGGAGAACGAAAATTTGGATCAAATTGTAGCGGTGATCCAGTTTAACAACCGGATTAAATGTAGACCGTTGGATCGTATTCACGCGGATTGCTAATTTTATTAATTTTTTAATCTGAATACATCTATAGCAACACTATATAAAAATGTTGCATCGTGTTACACTTTTTTAGCTAGAGCAACA
This sequence comes from Allium fistulosum, assembly GCA_030737815.1. Lineage (NCBI taxonomy): Eukaryota > Viridiplantae > Streptophyta > Magnoliopsida > Asparagales > Amaryllidaceae > Allium > Allium fistulosum. The sequence goes on along the minus strand of CM060905.1, from coordinate 43,619,495 downwards.
CATTTTTATGGCTAAGGTAACACCATAAATACAACGTTGCAGTAGGACCAAAATTTTATATCTATCGCAACATTTTAGCTGGCAACACCTTGCAAAAATGTTGCAGAAGGTCATTTATGGCGTAGTGTATTCTCCGAGAAAAAAGGAGACCGTGAATCGTCAAAGTTACCTGGAGAAGCCGATTTAGCGAGATCAATCTCAAATTCCCGAGCTTGGAAGTCCTTCATTGCCTCTTCTTCTGTAGGAGTGGTCACAACTGGATGTGAAGGATGAGAGCTGGAATCCATAATGTTTGCATCAGCCGAAGTGGAAGTATGAACAGGGACAGTTAAAAGAGCTTCCTCTTTTGAAAGCTCTCCTCCCAATGATTCAGCTCGTGCTTTAGCAAGCAGCTCCTTCCCTCTAACAAGAGCGGCGCGAGCCTCATCATCAAGATAACGAGCCTCAAACTTTGCTTCCTCAAATTTTGCTTCATCATAACCGGCACCTTTAAACATATCAAGTGCGGCTTCCCACACTTCAGCCAGAGTGATTTCATAATATGGACCCAGAAAAGCAAGGCTCCCACGACCCAGAACGCAGTGTAAATAAAAGTCGAATAAGGTAGAACTGATATTTGCTTTCGTTGCCTCATGTGATTGCTCAGCCGCTTCTTTTTCGGCAACGGCAGCAACCCTACCAGTAATAGCCTCATCACGCGCTGTCTCAGCTTTAGCGAGTCGAGACTTTAGTAACTCAATCTCCACGTTCTGGGAGGTGACTTTTCCCGTAGTTCGGCGTTTTCTGTGCGATACTTCTCATTAACATGCTGTTCGGCGGCAAGCTTCATTTCTACATCTCTTTGTGCAGCATGTGCATCCCGCACTTGCTTCTGAAAGACTTCTTCTTTTTGAGTATATGATGCCGAAGAAGAAGCGAGATTTTCCTTAAGCTGCTTAACTTCAGACGCAAGCTTTGCATTGTCGTCTGCAATGCTCGTCATCTCTGCATCATGATGCTTACGCCATTTGTCCCATTCTGATTTATCGTTCTCCATGGTCATCATCGCCTCAAGGTTAAAATGGTTGACCCTTTGAAGTTCATCCACCAACTTCTGCCATCCAGACATTCTTTCAATATCAAGCTTGACAGCATCGACATTTCTCAGCATTGCCTGCTTATCAATGGGAACCAAATCTAAGTCAAAACGGACTCCTCTTAAACACCAATTCGGAAATCAGCTCTGGAGCGTTGGAGGGCCGTCTTTAACTTGATATTGTGGCCTGTTAATGATGGTTTGAATATCAGATTCCTTTAGAGGAGGAGAACCAGCCGGAATTTCAGAAGAAATGGGAGCGTTAGTCTTCTCAGAAATAGTAGACGCGTCACTTGGCTTAGACCGTTTGCTCGATTCATCAGTAATTTGAGTCTTCCCTTTGTCATCATAAGACTTTCGCTTGTGAGAATCGTAAGTTCTGTAAGAAGAATCATATCGATCAGCATCTCTTCTTCTCTGCCGCTGCTCATAATCCCATTTTTCTTGAGCCTTCCTTTCGGCCCGTTCCTCATCTGTCTCTCTCTGGTCACCAAGATATTTCCTGAAGTCATAGGATCCACGGCCTCCATGGCGCTGAAATGAGTCATAATATGAGCCGGAGCGTCCCATTGTAGAACCTGAAATTGAAAAAGAAAGGCAAGTCCTAGAAATTTTCAAACTTAAGGAGCTAAGTGCATATAAGTGCCAAAATCCTAAGTGTGTCTGGCGTGTGGGATATGCGCGTCGGATTACAAACCACTTTTTTGTGTGGGAATGGTGACGGCTTGTACAGAAGGCGTTGTGGTTTGTTGCAAGGAAGAAGTTGCTTCAATAACAGGAGAGATCACTTTAGAAACATCATCTTTAAAGAGCTCCTGAGAGGTTATCATAATGTCGCTCAGACTGTCAAAAGTATCATCGCCATGATGCGCGGGAGGATTATCTTTTTCAACTTCCACCTCAGCCGTCTTTTCAAGAATGTGAAGACTTTCCTCCTCTTCAATAACCGGGGCAAGTGCTAACTTACTGGACGATCCAACAATGTCGGTAGGAGTAGAACACTTTACCAATGAAGTCTCAGCGGTAAGTTCTTGCGGTAAAGGTTCTTTAGCAGGAACAGGGGCATCTGACTCCTCAGCAGGAGAATCAGGGACTTCATGTGGCTGAGTGGAACGGGAAGGATGTAAGAGTCCAAATTCGTGGAGGAACTCATCTCTCAATAGAAATTGAACACTCCTCTCCTCGACCGGCACGGCCATAAGCCTCTCGAAGGTAGTTTTGTGACGAGTTTCCCTAGAGGGGGGAGGGAGCGCTGAAACAGTAGAAAAAGAAGTTAGCACTTGACAATTTGGACTTCGAAGAATTTTAGAAAACACAGGGAAAAGATAGATAGTCTTACTTCCCACTCTCCAAATGGCGTAAAATCCCGGGGGACAACGAACAAAGAAAAACTGGCTTAGAAACCCAGGAACGCTTTCAGGAAGACCAATAATCAGTTTACGGTTCCTGGCACTCCTTACAACTGTGATAGAGGGATGGTCTTTGTTCTTTGTAAATGAGCACAGGAAGCAAATTTCTCCAAAACTGGGAAAACGGTCCAGCATTCTCCTAAAAAGCACACACAGTCCCAGCAGGATGGCGTAGCCATTAGGATGTAGTTGAAAAGGGGAGATAGATAATCGAAGGAGAAGTTCTCGAAGACAGTCATTAAACGGGGGAATCGCTCCACTCAAGCACATTTGGCGGTTCACTGCGACAAAGCCGTGGGGCGGCCTATCAGCAGTGTCATTTACTCCAGGGAGCAAAGTGTCAGATTCAGTGATGCCAAACTGGGTGCATAGTTGACGGAAGACTTTATGACTCAGAGTAGTAGGAGTCCTTTCCGGGGGATCATTCAGCGGGGTAGCAATTGGAAAAGCTTCTCCAGCTGGTTCCAAGTCTTCTTGATGAGATGCCATTCTACACAATCAGCTGAATGTTCAAAAGTGAAGGTGCACGTTTCCTAAAAGTGTGAAGTGCTGTGCAAAACTAGTGAAAACAAGTATAACTGGAATTAAACTAACTGACAATCAGTCGATTACGAGATTTCAGAACTTGTTAATACTCAAGTGTAGTGTTAATGCAGACAAATCAGTTTTAGTTTACCATTACGATTTTGCTTTAATACTTCACTTGAGTTGGTTATTGTGTAGCATTTCACTCATACAGTTCATTTAATTTAATTTTCTCTTTATCAACTAATCTGTCATTCGATGTGGGCAGTCAGTGGTAGTATATTCGTCCCAGTATTCTGTGAATGTTGTGTTAAGCAGGTTATTAGCATTAAAGTCAAGACAGTGTGAGAGGTAACACAACACAGTTCAAATTCAAGAGTTCAGCCAACTTCTGTGCAAAATCATCTAAGTCTTAAGTCGTTAAACGACCTATCATAAGTCGGGGCTTTTAGGTCGTATTAGGCGAGTCAAGATGTTCAAAGCATGTTCTTTTAAGTCAGATCATTCAAGTCCAAGAATCCGAAGTCATGGAGTTCAAGTTATTAAGTCGTTCGGATGGATTCGCGAGTTACGAGTTAAGGGCTATCTTATCCACGACCTAGTCATTCAGATGTGCTCGCAAGTTAAATCCTTAAGTGCTAACTCGTCAACGACCTAAGGGCAAGCTACGAGTTAAGTTAAGCCATCAGTCTATTAAGGAGTGCTGCATAAGAAAGGTCCCAAGGCAATGAAAAATTGTCAAGTCTTAGGTCGTTACCGACCTACGACCTACTTTAGGTCGTATATGATTTAAGACTTAGGTCTCAAGATTTCTATTCAGAACGCGAAGGCCTTAAGTCGTTCGTCTTCTCCCCAATACATCAATTCGCTAACTCCTTAACCCGTTAACCCATTAGCTTCTCCTCCAACCAAGACTCTCGTTCCCTCAGCGCATTTAATCATCCCGAAACCACCATAAACCCGGTCTAATGTCATTCCATCTCAAACCACGAATCAATCAAACTGAAATGCTGCTGTCCATCGTCTTGTTCTAACCAACTACCCAAAACCAGGACAAGCCGTCTCAAACCCATTAGTAATCAATTGAAACAAGAATTGCAGAGAAGTACGGCATGAGAAAAGGAGGGTCGATGGTGAAAATGGGATTCGAAATTGGGTGATAATCGAGGAATGAATAGCAATCGAATCCACTTACGCAATACGAAATCGAAGATGTCTGGCGATCGAGTAATTGAGTTTGTCTGAAAAGAACTTGAATGCTTGCAAATGACGGAATGAAACAGGTGAAGGGGAAGAAGGAGCGACCTAAGCTATTTATGCCCTGGGACAGTGAAAGGTGAATCGACACATCCGACTTACGACTTATACTAAGTCGTTCGCGACCTACGACTCATCTTAAGTCGATCGCGATCTAGCGCACTCATCAAGAAGCGAGCTAAGGAAATCGAAGCACACGACTTACGACTTAAGACGTATACTTCGAGGGGCAAATGTTAACTCCCTTTTAGCAACGACTTACGAGTTAAAAAGCCTAAAACCTGTGTACTCAACGACTTACGACTTAGCTGCTGTAAAAGAGTCTACGGCTTGAACGACTTACGACCTACCGGGTTAGGGAGCTACAACCTAAGGGAGTCTATGACCCAACTATCTCAAGAGCTTCGCGACCTAGCAGCAGGAAGCTTTGCGACCTAACAGAAGGACCTCGCGACCTAAAGATAGAAAGGCTTGCGACCTAACTACGAAAAGGTTTGCGACCTAACAACAGAAGACCTTGCGACCTAAGGACTTGGGAGAAGTTTGCGACCTAAGGACTTAAGGAAGCTTCGCGACCTAAGAACATAGCGACCTAAAGAAGCTCGCGACTTAACTACTGAAGATGTTTGCGACCTAACTACAGGAAAGTTTTGCGACCTAAGAGGCCAACGAGCTAAGACTTCAACGACTTAGAGCTCCCACAGCTATTCTTTAACTCGCCTGCGACCTACCACTTGATCAAATAAAGCCAAGTACTACTTCACCAGCTAATCTCTTAAGCCGCAAGGAGACTGCGACCTAGCTTTGGTCGCTCGCGACCTACGACTTAACTAAGGTCGTACGCGACCTAAGACTTAGTCAAATTTTCTGCTCAGAAGTCAGCCTCTATAAATAGGCCACCACTTCCAACATGAAGAGGACTTTTTGGCAATTCATTTCTTCAAGCGTCCATGCTCTGCTGCACTGAAAATTCACTCAACAAGTAAAGATCTTCCAACACTCAAGTCACTACAACAAGCTTCGTGAAGGACTTCATTCATCCGATACGGATTTCCCAAGATTCATCACCGAAGATTGAGCTAGTAGCCTAGATTGTTGTGTGATCAAGTTATATTGTATTTCACAAGTGATTTGTATCGATTTGTAATCGAATCAGCAATAAAAGATTATAAAGTGGACGTAGGCTCAATTACGGGCCGAACCACTATAAACCTGTTGTTCATTTACTGCTTTTCTGCTATTTTTAGCTTATATTTTGTTCCCGTACCAACGGGTGGTGCTTTCACGATTCTATTACACACACCGGGTGTTAACGTTCACTTTTTATCGTTAACAGATGCCATTGTAGCACTGGCCTGAATTTTAATATTTTAAAATACCATAAATATATTTTTAAAATTTAAGGAATTAAAGGGAATTTTTGATATAAAAATATTAATATTGGAAACTGAATTATTTTTAATAAAATTGAGTTGGGAATGATATATATTAATTTTGGACTGTACGTAACTATTCATGAATGGCTTTAAATAGAGACTTAAAAAATTAATTATATAAAGGAGTTTGTAAATGGTGTTCTGAAATATGAAAAGGAGTTAAAATCAATACTAAAAATAGACTGGAGGTATAAATGAAATTGATAAGAAATGAATTTATATAATGGGATTTTATAAATAAGATTTATTTTATAAAAAGGTAAAACCGAAGGGGTTATAAAATTTATAAACGATGTATATAAATAAAGGAATTTGATATCAGATGATAGATTGAAAATATAAATTTACAAGAAGGATTTATATTAGAATATCGGAATAGAGTGAGAAAATAGTGGAACTATTTTTGAAAATGAAGATGGTTAAGGAGATCTGAATGGAAGTGATATATTGTGATTCGAGAGGGATTTATAAATTGAATTAGTTAGTGAGGCTTTAAAAATATATTTTTAATGCTAAGAAGTTAATTTTGCTTGGAAAAGGAAAACTTTATTATTTTCAAACTATGGAATTTTAAACTAGTTAGGATTGAAATACTTTGGTAAATAGATTTTTAAATATTAAGTATTTATTTTAGTAAATTCTAACTTTTAAAAATCAGCTTAAAAAATATATTTGTTTAACTAAAAATGAGTTACTAATGTTTATAAAGGTTTTCGATATTTTAAATAATTATTTGAACATGTTTTAAAAATAAATTTTTATCCTTTAAAATACTAATTTTACATATATATAGAATTTTGAAGTGATTGAAATTTTTTATTTATAAATTCTATCGAGATGTGTAAATGGGCTTAAAAATGGATATGTTTTGAGGGAAGGAATTTTATAAGAGATTTGGGGGAAATGAAATTTCAAAATGTATGAGTGTAGGAATTTGAAACGAATTCTGAAATTATAAAAGAAGTTATAAATTGTTGAATGGGGTTAAAAATAAGTATACTGGGTTTGGAAATTGAAAAAAGCAAATTTATTAGCGGTTCCGACGACTTATGAGATAAGATACGAAATATTCTCTTAAGTATTTATATTTGAAAAGTTTCTGGAAAATAGGACTTATAATATTTTCCTAAGTATAAAATGGAAATTTGGAAATATTTCTAAGTGTTGAGATGGTTGGGAAATATCCGGTTATGGATTAAGTATTTGAAATTGTTTTTTTCAAATGTTGGAAAGGATCGATATATCTTATAAAGATATTTTGAAAATAGATATTTTGGGAAAAGGTTATAACAAGGCCTAGTGACTGCTTATGGATGTTTTATTGATAGTTAAATAACCGACTATTAATAATTGGCAATTTCGTTAATCGTTTCGAAGAGACCAGGATCGGGTTTAATTATCCGTAAACCACTTCGATCAGGTTTTAACGTTATGAATGAAAACGGTGAAGATGATGAAGACGGTGGTTCGGTTTGTCCAGACCCATGACATCTTGTATGGACGAATGCTATCAGAACATCGTCATTGGAGGACGAGGAGCATTCTAAGTAGAACTGTTCCTTGAAAAGGTAATTCTTAGCCTCAAGCCTCATCAATCGGGAATGACTAAAACAGGGGAGATGCAGCAAGGCTAAGTGTGTCGTACCCATTTATGATATGTTATCACTTTTCTAGATGTCCTCGGAAACCTATATATTATGGATATGGTTGTGCATGAAAGGAGCGCTCGATAGTAATGGTGGGAATACCCAGGGTGATAACATATTCGGTCTATCTAGGTTAGGGTTAGGCCGGTCTTGTGTAGTAGGGGATCCCGGCATGGTCCTCGGTACATTGTTCTAGAGGTGTACTGTGGTGGGCGGTACCCCAGTGGCCCAGTCATTCGTTGGAATCCATTCTCCAATACAAGCTTACAGTTTTGTTTGTAGAGCCTAGTATGCTGGAATTTAATTAATGTAACAATTTTAGCTATTTGAATAAGTATTATTATTTAGACACTATTATAATATCACTGGATTTTCTATAAAATCTTTTGGTTATCGTATGGGAAAAACCCGTCGTGTTTATGTGTGATGTGGTCTTACGAGATACCTTTGTTTTACAAAGGATTTTGATAACTCTAATAATTTAAATTGGGTGTGTTTTCTCACGCTGGTTTTCCAGACTAACTCGAGTGTTATTTTATTATAATGCTCGGAATAGACCGAATACTACAGTTTCAGGATTAGAATGCTATGGAGCTCAGGAGACGAGCTGGAGGAGTTCAGACGTATTTCCATACTTGACTTATATTTCCACTGTATGGGGACAAGTTATTATAACTATCCAGATTGATGTATTAATTATTATACTCTGATGATTATAAGTATAAAATAGTTACAGATTCTTTTATATAAAAATCCATTGTCATATATTATATTTTGTTCCGATGCGACTATGAGATTCAATGTTGTTATTTCTATTTCTTCTTCTATCTCTACTTCTTTACCCTAGTTATTCGCTCTTTCGTACAATTTGGGTGGAACGGGAATGAATTTTTATCAACTCAAAATGGTATGTAACTATGGGTTGCTATATTTGGTATCAGAGCTGAAGGTTAAGCGAGAACCTTGGCTCTGGTGGGGATTGCTCATTAGAGATAGAGTCAGTAGTACTCTAGAATGACTTGAGTGTAATAATAGCTATGGTGCATATTTGCTAGTGAATATAAATGGTTTTATATTGTGTTAATTTATCTTTTGAGTGGTATATAAAATCTGTTCGAGTAGTGGGATGCCGCTAATTCGATAGGAGTTTCGAAACACTTGAACGCGATAAACCGACACAATATGGTTTTGAAGCGGGTAAATGAAATAATTTACCCAAATTATATTTTGATATAAAGGAATAATTTTATAGAAATTATTACAGCGTATTGGAGTGTTTGGAGGATAATATTACATTCTATATAAGATTATAAAATTTGAAATGGTTATATATAACCAAATGGAAATTGTATAAGTATGGATTATACAATTGAATTAAAACTAAGACTTGATTAAAACAAGAATTTGAAGGTTTAAAATCCTGGAAGCTTTGAGAAATGTTTTAAAAGGGATTTGAACTAAGTATTTGGAAATTATGGAATTATAAAGGTTGGGAAAATATTTTCCGAAGTGTTGTGAAAATGAAATAGCCTTATTTCTTTGAAGGGATTCTTAAAGAAAAATTATTTTAAATTGATTTTGAAGATGGTATAGCACTGAACTCACTACAGTCGCTGGAAAATAATTCTGATGATGACGGCCGCATCATCAGTATTCATTTTCGAGTTTCTTAGTGACGGATTGCTGCCGAATTGTTGGGCAACCAAGTTTTGTTTAAAAATTCCAAAAGGAATTATTTTGGATAAAATCAGGTTGATTTTAAAATTTAAAGTAAGTGGTTATTAAACCAAAAAGAGTGTGTATATATATATATTTGATTTCAAAGTGATTTGAAATAAATATTGGGTGGTTAAAAATTCGGGAATCCTATAGAAGATGATATATATAAGGAGGGAAGTGTGAAAAATTGAAATTGAAATAATATTTAAAGTAAGGAAGTTGAAAAGGAATCCAACTTTAGTTAAGTTGAGTAAATTAAATTTAGGAATTTATGTACTGGATTTGAATTGAATTACTATAGTGTATTAATGAAAATGGGAGTTAACTTAGTGTAATAATTGAAATATATAATGAAATTGAATGAATTAAAAATAAATTTGTTTGAAGAGAAATTAGTTTAAGTATGAATAACTCGAATATGGTTTTGAAATGTTGGTAAAAAGGGAATAGAAATTTAAATAAAAAGGTGAATTGGATTTGAATCATATGGAATTGAATTAAATATGAAAACGTGAATTATAAAGTGACAGAACAACTATAAGCTATAAATTTTGAATGGAATAAATTTTAAAGGAAATATTATGGAATGGTGAATAAATAAACTATAAAGCTTATAAAGATTAAAATGGATAGAATATAAAAATACTTAGGTTTGAAAGTGAAGTAGATCTTGAGTTAAAAAAATGAAGTGTGAATATATTCGAGTGTACAATTGATGGAAATGGGAAAAATAAGTTGTGTGACTTATAAGATTGAAAATTGGAATAGATAAGCCAAAATAAAAAGAGTTTGATATTTTGGAAACAAAATAAAAACCCAAACTTGAATTATAAAATAAATTTCAACTCAAGTAAATTGGTTGAAGTGATTTTTGAAATAAAAAATCAGATATTGAATTATGAAGTGGAAATGAACTGATTAGATAATTAATTAGTTAATTGGATATAAAATGGATATTAAATTGGTTGAATAAATTTGGATTGTGAGTTAAAAATGGAATTTGGAAATGAAACTTGAGTTATAAATAAAATTCAAATTAGACTGTAAGTGAATTAAATACAATAGGAAAACATGTCGGATAAAATGGAATTGAATGGAAATAGAAACATGTTGAGTTGCAAATAAAAGCAATTTGAATATGAATGAATTAAATATGGCCTTGGATATTATTTTAATGAATTGAGTTCGGAACTAAAATTGAAGTGGGTTAGATGAATGAACTAATTAAATTAATTAGTAAACGGAATAAAAATTTGATTGAATAAAAATCAAATCAGTAATTTGAATGTGAAATTGTTCACTAGAAAAATAAACTTAAGTTATGGAGTTGAAATAATTTGAATGTGAAATTGTTCACTAGAAAAATAAACTTAAGTTATGGGGTTGAAATAATTTGAAGTGAATAAATTAACTTAAGTAAATATTTTGAATAAAAGCTTGACACAAATAAATTTGCAAAATGTCCATTAAATAAAATAACATGGAATGTTTCCGAGCTAAATAAAATGGATTTGAAAGCAATGAAGGTGGATATGAATGGGATGTAAATAAATTGATTGAGAATAAATTTAAAATGGAATAGAATTGAAATTAATTGAGTTGGAATCAATTTAAAATAGTTATAACTAAAATGGATATTTTATTAAGCGAATATCGCCGAATTTGCATAGAAAAAAATTGGTCGTTTGACATAAACGAAAATAAATTGAATTCTGCGAATGAATGGAAAGTGAATAAATTGATTTTTAAATAAATTTGAAATGGATATGAATTTGTTTGGTAAATATAAAGTGAATGCAAGAAAAATTGAGTTGTAAATCATTCAAATCGAATATGAGTCGATTGAAAGCAATTAAATTAGTATTGGAACCATATAGTTGCTTTCAAATATATGTTAACAATGTTTGGATATGAAGTTATGTGTTTTAACTATTTAATTAAGTGAAATGTTAATTAATTTCATATTTTGGTACTTACGTTGTTTAAATTGAGTAAGTACAGGTAACCGAAGGCTGTCGGACTAGATTGGGTTGCCTATTTGCATATGAAGTAACTAGCTTGCTTAATAATGCTTAACAATGCTAAAATAAGGTACGTTTTTGGATTAAATATCGCAAAATATAAATATTGATATATATATATATATATATATATTTTATTTTTTGACTGAGTGGGTCAATGTATATATATTTATCTCTCTTGACATATTGCAAAAGGCCCTCTGTACAAAGGAGACTCTGCCAAAACATTTCGGAAATTTAGGGTGTTAGAAAAATTTTGAAATTTTTTTTGGAAAATTTTGTTAACGACGAATTGACTTTGAATTTAAATTGGAATAAAGGGTTTTGGGATTAGAGTTGAAAACTAATTGTTTGGGTTGGAACTAAAAGATTAGGAGAGTGGGATGTCGAGTTGGACTAAGTGGGTTTTGGATAAGTTAATGGGTTTGGAGCATTTTTCCTACCTTATAAATTTCAGGGACGAAATTCTTCTAAGGGGGAAGGAATGTAACGACACGGATTTTTGGTCCTTAATTTTGAACATTTAATTCAATTTAAATGTTGATTTTTTGTATGTGAATGGGTTTTCAATATGAAGTTTATCGATCAAAAATAGTGCAATAAAAACTTAAAGTTCCAAATATAGTGATTTAATTTATAAATTTAATTGTTGAGTTATTAATTAAAAATCAATTAAATAATTGAATTGGAGTTGAATATGAAACCGAAACGATTTATAATGTTGATATAAATTCTATTTGAATTATAATTGAGTTTAAAACTTTTTAAAACTGAAATTTCAAATGATTTCGTAAAATTTCGAAATCGTCGATTTATTCGACGCGTTAAAATAGCTATCTGGGCACATTCTCGGAATTCGACAAAACCAGTTCCCTTGGATCCGTAATAGTGTATTATTGCCGGATTTCAAATTTCGTAGCATTTGGAGTTATCGTTTGGTCCTACGAGATATAAACATGCTGAAATTTATATCGAAAATTCAATATAATAATTGGGTCCAAAAAGCTATCTTCTCCATATAATCGAATTAGGACACGAAACCTTTTCCATTGTGTTCGGAATAGGGGTATAACATTATGAATGTCTGGCGGCATGCTAATGGGAGTTCGAAATTTCTCGATATGTAATTCGAGACATTTTAAAAATAAAATTAAATAAAAGTAAAATCAAATGTCATTAACCAGCTACCCTATACCTGAGCTATCCTAGCTATGTACGTATAGCCGCCCAATCTTTTCAAAAAAATGCATATACTTTTCCACCTTGTATCAAAGAAAAAAAATATAAATAATATCACGTACGACCTTCTTCCCTCCTTTTTAACCCGATCCTCTCCCCTTTCCCTTTTCAGTTTTAATCAAAGGGAAAAAAGTAACCGCAGTCGATCTTCAGCTAAAAAAATAATAATCACGCAAACGAATCGCTCGACCTGGGTAACGAAGACGCCAAGGGTTTGTGGCGCTCGCTGGGTTCTTAATCATGGAGCGATGCCTGGAGGACGCGATGGTGAAGGGGGTTCGCGACTCTCGTTCGTGTGCGACAGTGACGTAGGGATTCATGATGGCGTACTCGAATTGGTCGTAGTTGTATTGATTTGAATTCAGGCGATTGTGTTCGTGATTTTGGTCTGGGTTGAGGGATAGGTGGCAGAGTTGAGGGTGATGTCGTCGGCGGTGGCTGGATGTAGGTGAGATGGGGTGTCGAGGTTCCAAGAAGAGACTGTAGATTGACTTAGGATGTCTTCGGCAGACTTGAAGGTGGCTGCAATCTTATGGCAGTGAATGGCAATGGGATTCAGGTGTGTTCGAGCGACTGGAGAGGGGAGGACTGCAGTAGTAACTCCAAGGTAATCTGTAGTTTTGAAATTTAAGATTAATTAAATTCGTAAACAAGTGATTAGTTGATTAATTACAATTAAAATTTAAAATGGTTAATTTATATTACTCGAATTTTCTTATACGAGGTCCAAAAAAGAAAAAAAATCCTGGAATAGGTCAAGTTGGCTCGTAGCCGTGAAATCTACACATAGAAACTAGTTTGGGATTTTTGGAGTTAGCCGGAATATTAGGGAAGAAAATAACATCTGGATATTCGGCTGATTAAAAATCAAGGTGAGAAAATTCTCACTCATTTGGAATTGCCAGTTTAATTTTAAATTGTTAAAATTAATCATTAGATGCTTGGTCGAATTTATTAATTATTATCTGTTAAGTGATATTATATTATATATATGTAATAGTATATATATTAGTAATTGGTGTGATATTCCCGCACATTATAGCGGATGAGACCCTATACGCCCCGCATAATAGCGGATGACCCTATATACTGCGATATTCCCTCGAAGTGGGATTGGTATTTTTTTATGTTGAATTAACATATGTGGATGCATGGAAACAGGTTGGAGGGATCCAACTGGATTCCTCAAATATATTGTTTATTTCATATATAGTGATATACGATGTGTGTAGATAATCTGTTATCGATTATTGTTGAAATTTGAATTATTGGATGCAATTGTAGCACTGGCCTGAATTTTAATATTTTAAAATACTATAAATATATTTTTAAAATTTAAGGAATTAAAGGGAATTTTTGATATAAAAATATTAATTTTGGAAATTGAATTATTTTTAAGACAATTGAATTGGGAATAATATATATTAACTTTGGATTGTACGTAACTATTCGTGAATGGGTTTAAATAGAGACTTAAAAAATTAATTATATAAAGGAGTTTGTAAATGGTATTCTGAAATATGAAAAGGAGTTAAAGTCAATATTAATAATAGATTGGAGGTATACATGAAATTGATAAGAAATGATTTATATAATGGGGTTTTATAAATAAGATTTGTTTTATAAAAAGGTATAACCGAAGGGGTTGTAAAAATTTTAAACGATGTTTATAAATAAAGGAATTCGATATGAGATGATAGATTGAAAATATAAATTTACTGGAAGAATTTATATTAGAATATGGGAATAGAGTGAGAAATAGTGGAACTATTTTTGAAAATGAAGACGGTTAAGGAGATCTGAATGGAAGTGTTATATTGTGATTCGAGAGGGATTTATAAATTGAATTGGTTAGTGAGGTTTTAAAAATATATTTTCAATGCTAAAAAGTTAATTTTGCTTGGAAAAGGAAAACTTTATTATTTTAAAACTATGGAATTTTAAACTAGTTAGGATTGAAATACTTTGGTAAATAGATTTTTAAATATTAAGTATTTATTTTAGTAAATTCCAACTTTTAAAAATCAGCTTAAAAAATATATTTGTTTAACTAAAAATGAGTTACTAATGTTTATAAAGGTTTTCGATATTTTAAATAATTATTTGAACATGTTTTAAAAATAAATTTTTATCCTTTAAAACACTAATTTTACATATATATATATAGAGTTTTGAAGTGATTGAAATTTTTTATTTATAAATTCTCTCGAGATGTGTAAATGGGCTTAAAAATGGATATGTTTTGAGGGAAGGAATTTTATAAGAGATTTGGGGGAAATGAAATTTCAAAATGTATGAGTATAGGAAATTGAAACGAATTCTGCATTTATAAATGAAGTTATAAATTGTTGAATTGGGTTATAAATAAGTATACTGGGTTTGGAAATTGAAAAAGCGAATTTATTAGCGGTTCCGACGACTTATGAGATAAGATACGAAATATTCTCTTAAGTATTTATATTTGAAAAGTTTTTGGAAAATAGGACTTATAATATTTTTCTAAGTATAAAATGGAAATTTGGAAATATTTCTAAGTGTTTAGATGGTTGGGAAATATCCGGTTATGGATTAAGTATTTGAAATTGTTTTTTTCAAATGTTGGAAAGGATCGATATATCTTATAAAGATATTTTGAAAATAGATATTTTGGGAAAAAGTTATAACAAGGCCTAGTGACTGCTTATGGATGTTTTATTGATAGTTAAATAACCGACTATAAATAATTGGCCAATTTCGATAATCGTTTCGAAGAGACTGGGATCGGATTTAATTATCCGAAAACCACTTCGATCCAGTCTGAACGTTACGAATGAATATGGCAAAGATGATGAAGACGGTTGTTCGGTTTGTCCAGACCTAGGACAACTTGTATGGACAAATGCTATCTGAACATCGTCATTGGAGGACGATGAGCATTCTAAGTAGAACTGTTCCTTGAAAAGGTAACGCTTAACCTCAATCCTCATCAAACGGGAATGACTAAAACATGGGAGATGCAGCAAGGCTAAGTGGGTCGCACCCAATTAGGGTATGTTATCACTTTTCTAGATGTCCTCGGAAACCTATATTTATGGATATGGTTGTGCATGAAAGGAGCGCTCGATAGTAAGGGTGGGAACACCCGGGATGACAACCTATTCGGTCTATCTAGGTTAAGGGTAGGCCTGTCTTGTGTAGCAGGGGATACCAACGTGGTCCTCGATACATTGTTCTAGAGGTGTACTATAGTGGGTAGTACCCTGGTGGCCTAGTCATTCGTTGGAATCCATTCTCTAATACGAGCTTACAGTTTTGTTTGTTGAGCCTAGTATGTTGGAATTTAATTAATGTAACAATTTCAGCCATTTGAATAAGTATTTGTATTTAGAAACTATTATAATATAATAGGATTTTCTATAAAATGTTTTGGTTATTGTAAGGGAAAACCCGTCGTGTTTATGTGTAACGCGCTCTTACGAGATACCTTTGTTTTAAAAACGATTTTAATAACTCTAATAACTCAAATTGGGTGTGTTTTCTCACGCTGGTTTTCTAAACTGACTCGGGTGTTATTTTATTATAACGCTCGGTTCAAACCGAGTATTACAGTTTTAGGATTAGAATGCTATGGAGCTCAGGAGACGAGTAGGAGGAGTTCAAACGTATTTTCGTACTTGATTTATATTTCCGCTGTATGGGGACAAGTTATTATAACTATCCAGACTAATGTACTGATTATTGTACTCTGATGATTGTAAGTATAAAACAGTTATAGATTCTTTTGTATAAAAATCTGTTGTCATATATTATATTTTGTTCCGCTGTGATTGTGAGATTCTGTGTTGTTGTTTCTATTTTTCTTCTATCTTTACTTCTTTACCCTAGTTATTTGATCTTTCGTACAATTTGGGTTGAACAGGAATGAATTTTTATCAACTCAAAAGGGTACGGAACTGCGGGTCGCTACAGTGATGGCGGAGCGAAACGACGGTGTGGGCTCGAACGACAGTTAGCCATCTAGGGTTTGGGTTTATGGGTCGTTCGACGGACGTGGTCGCAGATGTTTGGGTGGCGAAGCCGTGGGTGGAGATGCTTGTGCGAGCGTGCATTGGAGATTGGCAGACGAAGGGCGGAGGCGGTTGTAGCGTGGGTCGAGGGTCGCAATGGGATTCTTGGTCGATGGTTGCGTGCGTAGTGATGTAGTAGAGCATGTTTTGGTAGTAAATCGAATGCGCTGTAGTGAATTACTATAATCGAATGCTGAAGGTAATTCTTAGTTAATTACTATACTAAAATTTAGTTAATTATATCATTAAAAATCAAATGCTTATAAACGTGATAACTTATCCATACGAGGTCCAAAATTAATGTCACAAGTCACGTTGGATTCTTAGCGACAAATACTACCCAATGGAATAAATTTGGAATTAGAACGATCAACAATTTCGAAAAATCAAGGTGAGTAAATCTCACTCATTTGGATTACTGGATTAATTTATAACAATTAAAATCAATTATTAGATGATTGGTTGAATTGATATTTTATTATCAGTTGAATATTATATTATATATATAGTAGTATATATATTAGTAGTATTATATATTTCCCGCCGTTGGAGCGGATGAGACACTACGCACCCCGCATAACAGTGAATGACGCTATATTACCACGATATACCGCCTCGTAGCAGGATTGGTATTTTATGTTATATAACATCTGTGGTTGCAGGGAAACAGGTTGGAGGGGTCTAACTGGATTCCACATAAACATATTGATTGTTTCATATATAGTGATATATGATGTGATTGAATAATCTATTATGGACTGTTGTGTGATTTGATATATTGGATGCTAGAGTAGCACTGGCCCTAATTTTTTGGTATTTTAAATACCATAAATAATATTTTTGAATCTTAAAGAAATTTAAAGGTGATTTTTTTTGAAATAAAATTATTTGTTTGGAAATTGAAATATTGAATAAGGAATTTTTTGGATTAAATAAAAGATTTGATTTTGGAAATATACTAAACTATTTCGTAAGGAGTTTTCCAAAATAAATATATTTTTGAAATTGTATATGTACAAGGAAATTGAAAACAAGGGGTTTTAATAATATTTGCACCAAAATTGGTCACAAACCCCGAATATCGTGAAAGCACTAGTGTATGAACACAAATCAGCAGATTATAATCACAGATCAAAGATCTGAGTAATGTAGAGGATAAAAAGTGAAGAATAATAAACTTAAAACGGAAAGAAATAGATAGAGACATAAGATTTATAGTGGTTCGGCGATCTTGCCTACGTCCACTCTGAAGTTGATGACTTTACTGATGTTCACTTCATGATTTTAGTCAATTACAGCAGGTTACAGTGGATTATAGCTTTGAAATTCGAGTACAGCAGTGGTGGTGAAATGTAAAATTGAATTCGGCAAAGTCTGGATGCTTGAGAGTCAAAGATCCCTTTTCTGTTGGCTCTGGGGCACTATTTATAGATGTAGGAGGCTAATATTTCGCTCAGATCTCGGGATACTTCTTCTGGCACATAAGGGGGCGCACGCGACCAAGCCCGTGAAGTTTCAGCTTGATCCGTGATCGATACGAATGAATTTCGTATCGATCAAGATTGCGTCCGATGGAGTCAAAACTTGGTGAGGACATTCTTCAGCATGCACGTAAGCTCTTGTGAAAATTTCATAGCGTTTGGACTTATGGTTTGCGAGATATGATCGATACAAGTTCGCCTTTTCCTTTGGCTATTTCATTCGACTCGATCCTCTTCGCGTCGCTCTTGTTCGCATCGATACATTTCACATCGATCTATTCAACTCGATCTTGAGCATGTGCAGGCGAGATGACGTGGATCGAGATCCTCGGATCGACTCACCTTTTGTGCGGAGTGGTTGTGTTGTCTCGAAACTTTCACCTTGCCCACAGTGATTGACGCAGTCTTCTTGTTTGCATCGATGGAATTCATCCTATTCGCATCGATCTTTATGGCGCTATTCGCATCGGTCACTTATAGGGGAATGACGCGCTGTTCGTATCGATCGATCTTGGTTCTGTTCGTATCCATCAACTATTACTAATCGATACGAACTAGTGGTTGTAGATCGATACGAACAGTGAATGTTCGATCGATTCGAACAGATCGACACGAACTGTGACTGTTCGATCGATGCGAACAGATCGATACGAACAACGAACGTTCGATTGATTTGAACAGATCGACATGAACAGTGTGGTTTTTTGGAGGAGTATGAACGGGACCGATGCGAACAGATCGATGTAATGACTCTTTGGATCGATTCGAACATATGGATATGAACATGACTCCCTGGATCGATTCGAACATGATGGATTCGAAATCAGATGCTCCTTGATGGATACGAACGGGGTGTGCGTGATCGATTCGAATGACGTGTTTCCCTCTTCTTGAATCAATCATATCTCGATCATACGAGCTCCGATTGACCTGAAATTGGAACGCTGTCTTTTATGACTTTTCTTGTCATGTCTTGTCAATTATAGATTGATGCGGACTCGGAAAAAATTCATCGATATCCATAGCACACCAGAGTATAACCGATCTTCGAGATGGACTTTCCTTTGGTTTCCAGTCAATTTCTTGGTGTCACGACCTTGCCATATGGCGGGATAACACTTGCCCTCCAAAACATGCCTTGCAATAGGAAGGTGTGTTTTGTAGTCTGATAAGCTGGATGTTCATATCCTGTTGATGTCCTGCAAAGAAATTGATAGCCTTATATGACCGAGAATGACAATCGTTCGGGATCACATGTCATTTAGGGTAGTACGTGACCGTTCGCGGTCGGGTGCCGTTCGAGGCGAATTGTGACCGTTCGCGGTCTGCTGCCGTTCAAGGCGAATTATGACCGTTCGCGGTCGGGTCGAATTGTGACCGTTCGCGGTCGGGTGCCGTTCGAGGCGAATTGTGACCGTTCGCGGTCGGTTGCCGTTCGAGGCGAATTGTGACCATTCGCGGTCGGGTGCTGTTCGAGGCGAATCATGACCGTTCGCAGTCGAGTGCCATTCGCGGCGAAATATGTGTGCCCGGGGAGGGAGTTGGTATCATTAACGTCAGATTTCACGTTCGAGTGAGTTTCTGAGTTGTTTGTGGTGGTGGTTTATCGCCATCTCAGAGCATGCCCGAGGACCGTTCGCGATCCCGTACATGTGTAAGTAGCTTAGCCGTTACGGAATCACAGATAGTGGATTTTCATTCAAAATAAGTCTTCCAATAGAAATCTCAAACAAAATCAATTCTAATTATGAGAAATAGAAAACAAAAGCAAAACAGGAACGTCAAAGTGCAAACACCTACATTGATGCGGTTTATAGTCATATCAGAGCATGCCTGAGGATCGTTCGTGGTCCTGTACATGTGTAAAAAGACTTAATCGCGTTGGTGTGGAGTTTGCTACTTATTCGTCATTATCCCAATTAATTGATTACAAGTTGACGCCTCGATCCTAAGTCGTCCCCAGTAGGTGTAGGTGGTGGTCGCTCCCGTTCCACCGTTGTCGTTCCCCTTCTTACATACTGCAATAGTAGACCATTCCGGATATGTCCCTCAACCTCATCCTTCAAATGTCTGCAATCATTCATGATATGACCATTCAGCTCGTGGAATAAGCAGTACTTGTCTGATCTTCTTTCATTGCTGGTCGGATCTCTTCTCATTGGCCTTCGATATGGAATCTGCCCCCTAGTATCCTGGTAGATTCGCTCCAAGGTCTCATTCAACTGCGTATAAGAGGTGAATCTTGGTTCCTTTCATGGTCGCATCGGTCCATCACCCTTATCCCCTACCTTTCATTTCCCTTTGCTAGTTCCTGCACCTTTTTCAGGAGGATTTTCGCCCTTGACCGCATAAACATCAACTCCTTCTCCTTCCTCTCTTTCGGCATTTGTGTCCTCTAATCGTAAAAATCCTTCAGCCTCATGATAAAATTCTCCTAGATCCATAGGGGGATCCCTCGTTAACGAATTCTTGAACTCTGTGCCGTCAGCTATGCCAGATACAGCTGCCATCAAAACCATGGATGGGTCGGGTCGATCCACCGATGCTGCCGCTGCATTGAATTGCGTCAGAAAGTTCCTCAAAGTTTCCCCGGTTCTTTGCTTCAGTGCTGCCAAACTCATCACATTCTTGGGTCTTGAAATGTGAACCCTGAACTGCCTCATGAACCTTTCGGTCAAATCGGTCCATGTTCCAATGGAGCCGCTCTCCAACTGTCTAAACCATAGTGTTGCGATGTCTGTCAGATACAATGGAAAGCACCGGGCCATGACCTCCTATGATGCCCCTAACACTTCCATGTGCCTCATATACCTTGTCAAATGGACTACAAGATCCGTCCTCTCATCATACATTTCCACCGATGGTAGTTTGAATTCTGGTGGGTTCTTGGCCTGCCTGATCGTAGGAGCAAGGGACTCCTATTCACATCCTCTAGATCTCTATTCGCTAGTCCGCCTCTCATGGCTCGTCTGACCATCTCTGCCAATCTGTCACTGTCGCCAAGCTGTGGTCCTTGTTGGTTGTCTCTGATTTGCCCCCCGAGTTCACGAGGGATTCCTGGAATCTGCCCTTCTGAACGAGCATTCGTTTCTATGTCAATGCCGCGCTGCGGAGTTCCACCTGGTACTATGCCCAGGATTGGGCCAACATGCTCTAGGTAAGTGCCCCCTAGATCTGGGGAAGTGCCAGATGGTCCTATTCCATTTTGGGTTCTTGCTGCTTCGTGATTCTGAACTCCTGAAGCTCTAGCTGCTCCACCTTGTCCAAACTGTTTGAGGAGGTTCTGCATCATTTCTTGTTGACTCTTCAGCAATCTTTCATGAATTAAATCCGCCATAGCTTCCATCTCATCCCTGGTGATGTAGATCGAAGTCTATCCTTCTACAGCTCCAGAGGATGCCTCTTGACTTCCCCCTTGTTGGCTTCTTTCTCCTCTCTGTCTTCTGGTTGATTATCGCGTCATTGTCTTCCAAATCTGAATTCTTCAAGCTTTCAAGTCTGAACCCCAAATCTGGTATAGCGGGTGCTAGTTGCTCTCAGTGAAAGCACCAAAGTGTTTGCGCCAAAATTGGTCACAAACCCCGAATATCGTGAAAGCACCAGTGTATGAACACAAATCAACAGATTATAATCACAGATCAAAGATCTGAGTAATGTAGAGGATAAAAAGTGAAGAATAATAAACTTAAAACGGAAAGAAATAGACAGAGAAACAAGATTTATAGTGGTTCGGCGATGTTGCCTACGTACACTTTGAAGTTGATGACTTTATTGATGTTCACTTCATGATTTTAGTCAATTACAGCAGGTTACAGTGGATTATAGCTCTGAAATTCGAGTACAGTTGTGGTGGTGAAATGTAAAATTGAATTCGGCAAAGTCTGGATGCTTGAGAGTCAAAGATCCCTTTTCTGTTGGCTATGGGGCTCTATTTATAGGTGTAGGAGGCTGATATTTCGCTCAGATCTCGGGAGACTTCTTCTGGCACGTGAGGGGGCGCACGCGACCAAGCCCGTGAAGTTTTGGCCCGATCCGTGATCGATACGAATGAATTTCGTATCGATCAAAATTGCGTCCGATGGAGTCGAAACTTGGTGAGGACATTCTTCAGCATGCATGTAAGCTCCTGTGAAAATTTCGTAGCGTTTGGACTTATGGTTTGCGAGATATGATTGATACAAGTTCGCATTTTCCTTTGGCTGTTTCATTCGACTCGATCCACTTCGCGTCGCTCTTGTTCGCATCGATACATTTCGCATCGATCTATTCGACTCAATCTTGAGCATGTGCAGGCGAGATGACGTGGATCGAGATCCTCAGATCGACTCTCCTTTTGTGCGGAGTGGTTGTGTTGTCTCGAAACTTTCGCCTCGCTCAAAGTGATTGACGCAGTCTTCTTGTTTGCATTGATGGAATTCATCCTGTTCGCATCGATCATTATGGCGCTATTCGCATCGGTCACTTATAGGGGAATGACGCGCTGTTCGTATCGATTGATCTTGGCTCTGTTCGTATCCATCAACTATTACTGATCGATACGAACTAGTGGTTGTAGATCGATACGAACAGTGAATGTTCGATCGATTCGAACAGATCGACATGAACAGTGTGGTTTTTTGGAGGAGTATGAACGGGACCAATGCGAACAGATCCGATGCAATGACTCTTTGGATCGATTCATACATATGGATACGAACAGGACTCCCTGGATCGATTCGAATATGATGGATTCGAAATCAGATGCTCCTTGATGGATACGAACGGGGTATGCGTGATCGATTCGAACGACGTGTTTCCCTCTTCTTGAATCGATCATATCTCGACCATACGAGCTCCGATTGACCTGAAATTTGGAACGCTGGCTTTTGTGACTTTGCTTGTCATGTCTTGTCAATTGTAGCTTGATCCGGACTTGGACAAAATTCATCGATATCCATAGCACACCAGAGTATAACCGATTTTCGAGATGGACTTTCTTTTGGTTTCCAGTCAATTTCTTGGTGTCACGACCTTGCCAAATGGCGGGATAACAAATAATATTTCTTAAATTATGGTTAGAAGTTGAAATCAAGTTTTTGGAAGGGATTTAGAAGTACTTAAAAAGGAATTGGGTTGGATAAAATAAATAATTTGATTTTGGATATTTATTTAGCTATTTCGTAAAATGGTTTCAAATAGAGAATTTTAAATTGAAAATTTTTATACAATGGATTTTAAATAATATTTCTTAAAATAGGAAAAGAAAGTCGTAATCGAGATTTTGAGTGAATTTGGATTATTATTGGAACTTGTTGAGGAATATATTTCCAAATAGAATTTTAAATAGAAATCGATTTATAAATGAAGTTGTTTAATATAAATCTGTTGATAACAAAGAAAAACTAGAAATGAGTTTATAAAGTTATAAACAATGTTTATTAATACAGTGGAATGATTATCATTTGATAAATTGGAAATATAAATTCAAAGCGAGAATTTATAATGAGATATGGAAATCAGTCTAGAAAGAAATAATGGATTCTATTTGGAATTTGAAAATAGTAGTGAAATTTGAAATGAAAATTGATTTGGGAGAAATCGAGAGAGATTTATAAATATAAAAATGCTTATGTTGAATTTTAAAAGTAAAATTTTATCGAGAAGTTAAATCTTTTTTTTTAAAGGGAGATTTAATTTCTTAAACTATGGAGTTTAAAAACTGTTATAATATTGAAATATCTCGGAAAGTTGGTTATTTATTTATTCAATATTAGTTGAAATGAAAATTTTAATTTTTATAATAAGCTTTGTGAATCGATTATTATTACTTATAAATGATTAGAAATTAGTTATCGCCGTCTATATAAAATGTTTTGATATTTTAAATAATTACTTAAACGTGTTTTGGAAATAAATTATGATCCTTTAAAATTACTTATTATATATATAGAGTTTGGGAAATGATTGAAGTTATTTATAAATACTCTTAAGATTTGTACATCGAGTTTTATTTAATGAATGAGATATTATAAGAGAAATTTTGTAATGAAATTCTGGAGACTTAAGAAAATTCCCAAAATGTTAGATACGAGAACTTCAAAAACAACCTGGATTTATGAAGGAAGTTATAAATTGTTAGTGGGGATTTTTAAATAAGTAAAATCAGTCTTGTAAATTGAAAAAGGAATTTATTAAAAATTCTGGAAAACTAGGAGATAAGTTATGAAATATTCCCTAAGTATTGATATTAGAAATGATTTTGTAAAATAGACTTATAATATTTTCCTAAGTGTTGAAATGAATGGTTTTGGAAATATTTTAGCGACGAAAGGATTTATATAGAGATATTTATCTAAGTAATGGATTATAAATCGAATTTGAAAATATTTCACTAAACGTTGAAGTAAGATATGATTTAAAAATATTTCGTTAAGGATATAAGGTTTTGAAATTGTTTTAAAACGTTGGAATACTAAAGGAGATTTGAGTATATATCTGTGTAAAGATATTTGAAATGAATGCTTGAAAGGATTAAATAAATTATGGGCCTAGTGACTGTTATGTGTGTAATTTGATAATTAAATAACCGATTAAAAACATCTGGCCAAATTCGTTGATCGTCTCGAAGAGACTGGGATTGGATTTAATTATCCGAAAACCACTTCGATGTGCGTTACGAATTGTGATATCGTGAAGATAATTAATACGGTGATTTCGGAGATTCGGTTTGTTCAGACCAAGAACAACTTGTATGGATGAATGCTATCATTGCATTGCTTGCCTCGAAGGCAGTGTTAACATTTCATGTATGAATGATGTTCTGAAGGTAAATGTAACCTCAAGCCTCATCAACCGAGAAATGACAAAAACAGGGCATGTAGCAAGGCCATGTGGCTCGCTCCTATTAGGGTATGAACATTGCTCATCTAGAGTGGACATCTATCATCACTTTCATTTGTATGCGTTCGGGGCCCATTAGTGGTGATCGTATTCAGTACTAGTAATCAAGTGCTAGGCCAGTCCTGTGTGGCAAGGGTACAAGATGTCTTGTTAGACCCTGGTGCATTTTAACTAGAGATGCATTATCGGAAGGTAGTTCCTTACCTTGTCATAGTATGGAATCCATTCTCCAATAAGCGCTGCACGGTTTTGATTGTGCCCAACTATGCTGAAACGTGAGAAGCAAGCATTTCAACTATTTTCTAGTTTACTCGCTATAGACACTATTATAATATTAGATGATTTTTATATAAAATGTTTTGATTATCATAAGGTAAAAACTCATCGTATTTATGTGTGACATGGTCTTACGAGATACCTTTGTTTTTCAAAAGTATTTTTGAAAATAACTAAAATTCAAATTGAGTGTATTTTCTCATGCCGGTTTCCTGACTGACTCGGGTGATATTTTATTACAATGCTCGGGTCAGACCAAGTATTACAGATTCAAGATACGGTGCTATGGAGCTCAAGAGACGAGCTGGAGCATTCTCAGGCGTATTCCACGTACTTGATTTATATTCCACTATGTGCGTATGTTGTATATTCAGCATATGTGAGGACAAGTTATTATAACTGTCCAGATTGATTGTTGATTGTTGTACTCTGATGATTGTATGTATATTACAGTTACAGTTCCTTTGTATAAAGATCTGTTATTATCTATTATATATTGTTCCGCTGCGATTATGAGATTCTGTATTATTTTTTATGATTTCTTCTATCTCTTCTTTTTCTTCACCCCTAGTTATTCACCCTTTCGTACAATTTGGGTTGGACAAGTCAACTCAAATGGTACGGAATGGTGGGTCGCTACAATGTAACAACCCGAATTTTCAGTCGTTTAATTCTGAACATTTAATTTATTTTAAATATTGGATTTGAAATGTAAATGGAATTTTAATATGAAGTTTATCGATCAAATAAGTGGAATAAAACTTAGGTTCCAAATATAGCGATTTATTGGATAAATTTAATTGTTGAATTAATAATTGAAAATCGTTTAAATAATTGAAAATCTTGGATTTTGTTTGGATAAGAATGATTTAAGGACTTATTTAATTTCTATTAATAAGGATGAAGATAATCAAACTTTTAAATTGGATTAAATAGTAATTTAATCTATTTTGGAAACAACTCGTTTTAATTATTATATAAGAATAGCCTTCCGGGGCAGCCTTGGAATTCGACGGAACCAGTTCCATTGAAATAGTTTATAAATGTTTCTGAAACTTACGAATAGAATCGAAAGATCGGGATTTTATAAAAATGCTTATGAAGTGGTTGGGAGATGTAAGGATGATTATTTATAAGGTGCAAGAGTATATAAATGGTTAGATATTTATAAACAAAATTTTAGAGCGGGTTTACAAATTTATAAAAGAAGTTTATAAATGGTATATGGGTTCATAAAGAGTTATAAATGATTTTTAAATGTAAAAGAAGTTTACAAGTGACTGAATTCTTGGTAAAGGGATTATTAATTATTGTCGGAGATTTTATAAAATGGTTTATAAACAATCTTGGAGAATTGAAAGGGGAATTATAAACGATTTGAGAATCGAATAAAAAGGAAACTTTTTCTAAGTTTGTAGATATACTTGTACCGTTAGAATATTTATATGGATATTTCTAAATATGGAAATATAAGGATTTGCGAGTATATCTTTTATAAGTGTTTATATATATAGGTAATTTATAAAGTGATTGTATGTATGAATACTTATTAAAAAAGGCTAGTGATTGCTTATATATACTAAGCCAATGTCGATTGTCCCAATGAAATAAAACTCTGATTGAATGTTTGTTATTCGATTGTTAAATAACCGGCTATCGTAAATAGACCCAACGTAATTTTGGAAATACCAAAGAGAAACACGTGAGTTATATGGCACAGTCATCTCCGTTGATGTTGTACTGTGCTTATAAATTTCATTTTGTTTTTCTAGGACGATGATAATGAAATCCGTCCACTAACCGTTAGGAGGTGATCTCCGATCTTATCTTTGTCTGTATATTTCCTTGAGAACTAGGGTTGAGTTTACCGGAAATTATTGAATGTTGTTTCAAAGAGAACGGGATCAGATATGTTATCGCAAAATCACTTCGATCCAACAAATGTGTTTCAAAGTGAAGACATCGTGAAGAGCATGTAATTGAAAATAGAGATGTGAAGTGCAAGGGCTAATCACAACTAATCATAAGGGTGATACCAAAATGGATGTAGTAAGAATAGTGCCTTCGGTTTCGTTCAGACCCAGTATGGACTTGTATGGATGAATGCTATCGGCACATTGTCATTGGAGGGCAAAGAGAATTCCAAGTGTAAATTTTTTGAAAGGTAATCGTAGTCTCAAGCCTCATCAACCAGGAATGACTAAAGTAGGGCATGCAGTAGGGCTAAGTGGGTCCCTCCTATTAGGGTATGTCATCATCTTTCTAGATTACCCTTTTTGTAGGATTTGTTGTGCATGAGAGATCTCGATTAAGGTTGGAAGGTCGGGATGATGACATATTCGGTTCTACTAGTCATGTGGTAGGCCATTTTAGTGTGGCAAGGTACAATATGTTCTTGTCAAACCCAGGTGCATTGTTCTAGAGATGTACCATCGAAGGTAGTTCCATACCTGGTCATAGTATGTAATCCTGTTTCCTGGGGAATTGACCAGGCAACTTAGTACTCGGCCTCCCCATCGATCAGTTAAACAATGAGTGTTCGGCATGTTAAGACCGTTCGGCACGAGCATAGCGTTCGGCATCTAAAGGGCGTTCGGTATGGGATAGCGTTCGGCATCTAGGAGCGTCCGACATCGAGAAACGTTCGGTAGAGAATACCGTTCGGCCAAGGAAGAACGCTCAACATAAAATCGTTCGGCATCCATGAACGTTCGGCCTACAAGGTACGCTCGGCATTCCCGGACTGTTCGGCATTCCAGCCTCATTCGACCTGCATCCCTCACTCAACACCACATCTCTTCCGATACGTATCTCGTTCGGCAATCACCTGCAGCTTGTCATCCAAGGTCATTCAGTACAAATGGATGTTCGGCATTCAGAGTGTCCGGCCTCACCTCGTTCGGCATAAAGGGGGAGGCTCGGCATTCTGTCGTTCAGCCTATCTGGTTCGGCATACGACGACCACTCTATTTGGGCCAAGGTGTTCAGTTTCCAAGCCAACCTGGGAAGTCCAACCCATCTTTGTCTATAAATAGAGGGGCAGGGGCATAGTGAAATGGACCTTTTTGGGGAACACTGGGGAGACTCTGCCATTTTCAAGACTCATCTTCTTTACTTAGCAATTGTATTTAAGCATTTGATCTATGGATTGTATCTGTAATCAATCATTAAGAAGAGCAATAAAGTTTAACCTCAAAGTGGACGTAGGCAATTACGCTGAACCACTATAAATCCGGTGTTCTTACTTTCTGCATTTAAATTAGCATATCCTTCCTTGTTTAATTTAACTTCATCACTTACATCTCTACACAATCTTTCTCAACGAGGTTAGTGACCAATTTTGGTGCTAACAAATCCATTCTCCAATACGTGCCTCTACGGTTTTAGTTGTATACCTATTATGCTAGAATTTAATTAATGTAACAATTTCAACTATGATTAATAAGTATTTGTATCTAGACACCATTATAATATCAGATGATTTCATATAAAATGTTTTGGTTATCATATGGTAAAAACCCGTTCAAGTTTATGTGTGGCGTGGTCTTACGAGATACCTTTTAATTTCAAAGATTTTTATATAACTTTAAAATCTAATTGGGTGTGTTTTATCATGCCGTTTTTCCAAACTTACTGATGTGTTATT
This sequence comes from Allium fistulosum, assembly GCA_030737815.1. Taxonomy (NCBI): domain Eukaryota; kingdom Viridiplantae; phylum Streptophyta; class Magnoliopsida; order Asparagales; family Amaryllidaceae; genus Allium; species Allium fistulosum. Next base: position 43,590,840 of record CM060905.1, on the reverse strand, counting down.
TTATTATAATGCTCGAGTCAGATCGAGTATAGTGTAGATTGGTTTGGATGCTTGGAGCTTCAAGAGACGAGTTGAAGGCCTAGAGGCATATTCACGTAGATGGTTATGTTTTCGTTGTATTCCTCGCTGTGTTATCAGCAATTGTGAGGACAAGTTGTTATAACTGTCCAGGCTAAAATAGCTTAGTACTTTGATTGGTATTTTTGTGTTTGTGTGTGTGTGTGTGTCTATATATTATAGTTTTGCTTTTGTGTAAAGACTTGTGATATAATATAGATTTTCGTTCCGCTGTGAGATTCTGAGTTGGTTAGTTTCTTATTGTCATCTTCCTTCTTTCTTTTCACCTAACAATTGGGTTTTCCGACATTCGATTTCTTGGCATGTAATATAGTAGACGTATTAGTGTTGATTTTTGAGGGTCAAAAAATCCGGTTCGTTACATACTAACTCTAGACATCTTTTTTGTTCGTATGTATAACTATGACGATCTCTTCTTTTATAATTTCTTAGTACACTTATCCATTTTGAAATACATTAATCAAATGTAATTATTAACTATATTGTATGCTTAATCAAATTGCTTATTAGCTATATTTTTGAATTAAAATAATGTCCACTGTACTTTAAAAAATGAACTTATTAAATGTATACATTCATTTTCCACTCAAAAAGCTTTAATAACTAATAAAATTTACTTAAACTTTCATAAGAGGGAATTAGGCACAAGGACAAACTTTGAGAAAAAAATTAGGCTGAAGGACACCAAGTTTCATTTTTGGGTTAAAAGACAAACTTTGAAAGAAAATTAGATTGAAGGACAATGCTAGTTATAACTAGCATTATATTTAGTTTTCACACTATACAAAATGCTAGTTATAACTAGCATTAAATTCAGTTTACACTGTACAAAATGCTAGCTGTATTTAGCATTATCGTTCAGCCTAATTTTTTTCAAAGTTTGTCCTTCAGCCTAAAAATAAAACTTGTTGTCCTTCAGTCTAAATTTTTTTCAATGTTTGTCCTTGTGCCTATTTTCCACCTTTCATAAAGTATTACCTTATCCAAAAAGTACCTTATAAAATTAGTATTTTAGCAAGTACATTAATTAGTAACACAATAATTAACTAGTATAATTATTATAATATTTTTAGTAAATTTAGCACAACAATAAATAACTAATTAATTGTTGGTATTTTAACATAATTACTTAATTAGTTATTGAAACACACTGAAGTACATTAAAATACAAGTGGTTATGTACATTAGTTATTAAGTGCAATAAGCACATTAAGTACGCTAATGTGAATGTACATACTATACTAAATTGAGTTAGTTATTAAACACATTAAGTACATAATATACTAAATGCACTTAATAACTAATTAATTTATTGTATTAAATACATTAATATGCTTCATGTACATTTAAATACATTAATTAGTTATTTAATACATTATTTGTATTAAATACATTGCAATAATGTACATTTAAATACATTAATAGTTGTTTAATACATTAATTGTGTTAAATATAATGTATTAATGACTACATTGTATTTAATACAATATATTGCCAGCACAATGTATTTTATGCTGTTGTGTGTAATACAAAAAACATTAATGTATTGCTAGTACAATTGTACTTAATACATTAATACAATGTATTAAATATTAGTACTTAATACAATGGACATTAATATAATTAAGCATCCTTTGTATTAATACAATGTATTTAATACTATACTAAATGTATTTATACAGAAAGTAAATAATGTACTAAATGTATTTAATGTAATTAATAACTAATTAATGTTATTATTGTATTAAATACATCAATGTACTAAATATCCTAAATGTACTAAATTTACATATAGTTATTAAATACAATGTATTTATTGTATAAAATACATTAATGTACTAAATGTATTTGTTTATGTATTACATAAATACATTAGTGTATTAGATACATTACTGAGTACCTGGTGTACTAAATGAATTTATTGTATTAAATACATTACTAAGTACCTATTGTACATTTAGTTACTAAATACATTAATTAGTTATTAAGTACATTAAGTGCATTTAGTACATTATGTAATTAATGATTTAATAACTTATGCACTTTAGTACATTAGCTATGTTATGTATATTAATGTACTTAATGCACTTAATAACTAATTAATGTTCCTAATCGCTTGTATTTTAATGTACTTCAATGTACTTTCAATAATTAACTAACTAATTGATCATGTTAGAATACTACCTATTAATTAGTTATTTATTATAGTGCTAAATTTACTGAAAATACTATAATAACTATTTTAATTAGTTATATTACTAGTTAATCTACTTGTTAAAATACTACTTTTATGAAGCATTTATTGGATAAGACAATATTTTATGAAGGTTTGAGTAAATTTTATTAGTTATTAATGTATTTTATATTGAAAATAAATTTTGAATACATTTTGTAATGAATCAAATTTTTTCGTTTGATTTTGGAATATTAAAAAAATTAAATATTGAAAAAATTCTTTTAAAAGTTAACTAACTTAAAATTCAAATATAGAGATTTATTTAAATATATGAATTTTGAACTTAATATTGAAAAAGTGATCTAAATATTAGGATTTTACTCCAATATTTACTGAATAGATTTAATGGTCTTATTTAGCTTCTTTTATTTAATAAATTATAATGGTGAATTCATTTCACAAATTTATTTACCATAATAAATGTTGACCCAAAAAGTGGACAAACACCCTGGTTTGAGTTTGAAAACAACAACCCTGTTCTAATAGGGCAATATAACAGTTCACATAAAATAAAAAAGAAGCAATAAAGGAAAGTAGACAAAAGATTTTTATAGTGGTTCGGCTTTTAACGAAGCCTATGTCCACTTTATAGTTTTATTTTAAGCTAACTGCTATTACAGAAGTTGTTTGATAACAAGGCTTTAGCTAATTCTGAGCTGATTTGGATCTCTAGAGTTAGAATCCATCGGAGAATCACGATGTATTCCTTCTAAGATCGTTGTGAGCGAGATCAGAGGTGAAGAAGAGCTCCAGCAGTTAGTTTCCAGAACACCTTTTATATTGCATAAGGTAAGGTATTTATAGAGGTTGGAGGACTTCTGGGCCAGGCTCGTCATTTTTAGTTCTCAGGTACGATGGTACAGACGACCTAGTGGATTCAACGGTCGAAAATTATAGAACTCTATGGGTAGCCAGCAACCCATGGGTATGGGTCGCAAGCGACCCATGGACCCTGGGTCGATGTCGACCCACGGGCCATGGCCGCTGGCGACCCATGGTCCTTGGGCCGCTGGCGACCCATAGACTTAGTCAATTTTTGCCCGCTAAATTTCTCCTCCTTTAGTCATATTTCATAGTTTGTTTGTTCGTGGTCTTCAAGGAGTACTTTCGCTGCTGTTGTTCTGGCCACAGAAGTCGATCCTGGACTCCGACACTAGAGATGTCTTCTTAGGTATTTGTCGTTGTAGTCACATGCCGATGGCATGTCGCTGGTGCTTATACTTAAACTCTTATTTATTCGTAAGGAAGCTGGTCTCTTGGCTTCGTTGACTCATGTTGTCGTCTTAACCTTGTAACTCGGTCCTTATTGAACTCTAATCGTAACATCTCTTGGTTAGCTCTTGAATCATCCTGTGGCTTAAGGCTGCCATGCTTACTGCCGGTGTCTGTTGGGTTAAAAACCCGGATAACATTTGCCCCTCAAAGTATGTCTTCATTGTAAATAAGGCGTGCTCCGGAAGTTATAGTTTTCCGTATCCTTTTGTTAATTCTCAAGTGGTCATATTGGGGCTCTACGCATAAAATAGCCCAACATCATTGGTTTTTTCCCTTTGGTTCTAGCTATTGATGCTTGCCTCAACTCGTATTGTTTTTTATTGTAGTATCTTTGCAGATCTTGGAGTGATCACTAGCAGTCACAATTGAATGATTCTGAAGTGGTTGGGCAAAGCTTTCTTTTTTGAGTACGCAAATACACAAGGTATGCAAATATTTACGTACACTAGGTACACAGAATTTTTTTTGTGATGGGATGCTAGCGACCCATGTGAGATGGGTCACTGGAAACCTATCTCAAGAATTTTTTTTCCTCCGATGCTATGTCGGGTCGCGATGGCCACGATGGGTCGGGTCGCACGCGACCCGAACACTTAGAAAGTTTTTCTCCTCTTTTTCACTACATAAACCCGAGCCTATCATTCTTCCCTCATTTGATCCGACCGCCTGCTCTACCTCAAGCGATTTTTCCTTGAACGAGTTCCCGCTAATTCTTCCTGCCGCCCAGATCTCCTTGCCATCATCTTGCCCGAGCGCCTCCTCCTACTACAACCGATCCATAATTTCAAGCCCTAGCCGACCTACGAATTTGAGTCCTAGCCGACCTACTTCGTGCAATTTTTAGGTATAGCTGACCCATTGCCTTGTTGTAAACGAGCCAATCCTTTACTAGCTGGCCCCTGACCTAGTTCGTAGCTCACCAAATTCAATATGCGACTTCTTTCTATTCCATCAGGCTGATTTGAGGTGGGTTCGCTTGGTTGAGTTGTTGATTGCAATAGTGGTGCGATGGTACAACACCCGGCTTTAGCTCGTGACGTTCAATTTGCGAAAAGTTTGAGTTAATTGTGGTTATATGGAGGAAGATAGTAAATCGGGTTTTGTGTTGCTCCATGGGAAAACATTTGGGCCATGGCCCAATGCTTAAGACGTCTTACTATCTTCGTTCATTATACCAGAATTGACTTGTGCCGAGTTTCACAAACACCATCGTACAACACTTCATCGATCAATTTAAAGAATCCTGGCTTATCCTGCTTGATTACTCCGCACTTGGTGTTCCTATAATGAGAAGAGCTTTCCATGTCACTTCGGACAGCAGATCCATTATTGATCATTGATCGATAATGGGTAAATGTACAAGAATTAAACAAGAAAAATGGAAAATGAACTGGCATGAGAAGTTCATCTACCTTTTTCACAACAAGCGAACTATCTACATGGGATAGGGCATTTGCAGTGCATTGAACACCGAATTCACCCCATATAGACAACACACTGGACTTGCCCCAGTTCGTACTTGAAGTCCGGGACATTGATTACCGGTAGAGATTCCCTCAGAATTCAAGTATGAAAGGGAAACTTATGAAATTAGGACAGATCTACCTGACTGTTTTTGAATGTGAGTTATGTTATATAGAATGAAGCAGCCATCTACACATCGCAAGCCAAGTGGACAAAGTCCAGCGCTTTCTGTTGTTGAGTCGTCATCTACTTCACAAGCCAAGTTCGGTCAACTATTTTATGTCGGGCCGATCGTGGATCGCACGCCACCCAACTTCCGAGTTTTACTTAATCCACCTGAAAAACCAATGTCGGTGATCTCCTTCAAGGTTCTCCGTAACATCTGTTTATAGCATGGAATCTCCAAAGAGGATGTGCGCCTTTCAAAGAAGGATGAGTTCTCTCACATGCCTCCCCTGGATTTACAGCTTGCCATCGGTTCATGTGCTTGAATGGAGCCGTGCCTCCCTTCAACGATTTTCTTTGTGAAACACTATCGAACCTGGGGATAGCACCATTCCAGCTTTACCCGAACGTTTATGCTATTCTCACTTGCCTGCACATCCTCTTTATGTGGACATTTCATCGTGCTCCGAGTTTCGACAAGTTGCGATACTTCTTAGCTTTCAAGAGAAGAGAAGACTGCCCCTCCCTAATCATAATCGAGGCCCAACGAAATCGGAAGCTCATTTTGTGTCTGCAAAGCAACTTATCCAATTCAAGACGTGGTACTTCTTCGTTAGGTGCCCCGAGGGATTTAATCATTGCTGGACAACAAGGGGTGAGTTTTCTTATTCTTTGTTCGCCGAGCTTTGAAGTGGTGTAATTAAGTTTCTAATTGATTGCTCCTTTCGCAGTTATCCCAAGGCCAAATAGAGACACGACCATTAATGAAATTTGTCAGACTCTTAAAGCTATTGATGTCGAGGAGCAGAGTGCCAGATTCTTGCTGACTGACAAGAATTTGCACCAATTTGGGTTGTTAACCCCGGGGAGATCAGTTGCTCAAGCCAAAGTCTCCTCCCTCAGCCGAGCCAGGGTTCACGCAAGGCATTTTCCCTCTTCACAGGAGTCTGAGGAGGGTCGTGAAATAAGCGTCCCCTCCGAAAGTCCGCTCGACGAGACCATGAGGAAGGAATCATAGCTGGTCTAAGTTGTTCGACTAGAATGTCCTCGATTAAGGAGGAATCGAAGATCTAGCCTGTGCATAGAGAAGGGAAAGCCATGATAGACTCGGAGAAGGTGGTAGGGGATTTTGAAAGCAACAGTGATGAATCTACAACAAGTGACTATTATTTGTTTGAGTCTAAAGGCGAAGATTCCAAATCGTGTGACGAGACATCGGGCATGAGTCCTGTCCTTCAGAATTCACCCTTTTCGATGCTGATGATAAAGAAAAAGTCTCGAATGTCGACAAGCATTAAGATTCCCCTGGTAAGGCTACCACGGTCGATTTTGGAGACATCAACGATGTATTTTTTGATTTTGATGCCCTCATGAAAGACGATTTCAACTTTGATGTGACGCCATCATGTTCTGGAAGTATCGCGCCATCCATCGGTCCGACTCTACCCGTGACAGCTGAAACCAGTCCTATTCCCCCTCCTACAATCATTCGCTCTTGTTTGTGACGACGTCTTAGGACTATTTTAAGAATACACAATACGACACATTATGATCGCTCTCATATTTATTTTCCATTCTCTCGTATGTTCACTCAATTCTTTACGTGTTTCTAAAGTTCTGATGGTTTCATTTCAAGTATGACGATAGGGCGTGGTCTTTACGACGACTTCGAGGATTACACTGATTCGCAACAGTATTCGAAGCATTCTTACAGTCGCCATCAAGTCCGAGAGTCAGAGGAAGAATATAGGCGGAGAAAAGAACTCGAGGCTGAGACCCACCGTTAGGAGGAGAAGGATAAATATTGCCCGCACAGAAGTGGTTATGAGAGAAAATGGTCTCACGATTATAGGAAAGAGTCATCGAAGAAGTCTAGGCTCGATCATCGCTCCCATTCTTCCGAACTCGTTTCAAAACATACTTCGGCGGGGCAAGAAATTGCAACTTCTTCTACCCCGGTTCAGCCTTCAATGCACGTCTCGTCTTCTTTTACTGTTGCTACTGCCCATGTCCCGTCTCATCCCCACCAGAGGCTGGCCTATATTCTTCCCACAGGTCCACCCAAGCTTAAGGTGGCCCTTACGGTTTAGTTTCTAAAGGGTGTTAAGTGCGATATGGATATTCATCCCATTTGGAGGGACATTTACATGCCGCGCCTTCAAGGCATTCTAGCTGATTTGGAGCAGGGCGAGAAGTAGGAGAGGCTCTGCAAACAACTCGCTGATACTAATAGGAACAACTATCGAGAGATCCTCTCCTTCGAAGCCAAAAAAGATGATTTTGAAAAGGCACTAACTGAGCGGGATGCTAGAATTAAATAGTTGGAGTAGGAAAAAGAGGCAGTGCTTCGGGATAGTATAAGGACCGCTGGCTTAATGTAGGAGATGAAGTTGGCGCATGAGAGAGCTGAGATCGTATGGAGATATGAAATTAAGAGGACTCATGCAGAAGAAGCCAAGTTGAAGGAAGATGTGGTTGCCCGCGAAACCATTATTGAAGCCCTAAAGAAGACAATTGCCGACAACAATCTGATCTAAAGGGGCATACCAAAACAATCTCTGATCAGGCTAACACAATTGAGGAGTTGCAGGGGAGAATCACAAGACTACATGCTCATGTTACACAACTTAATGCCGATAAGACTACAATTGAGACGGAGAAGGCAGTGGTGAGAGAAAATTATCTAGAACTCCTGCATACTTTTGAGTGAAAGATGGAGAAACTAGATTCAACGATCTAGAATTTCTATGTCAACTCTATATTGCATCAGGGAGTCTTCCTTATCTTGGCGCGAAATTTCCACGCACTCTTGCCTTGTTTGGGAGGAAATCCTGTTTCGTTTCGCCGAGAACGGCGATGCATATACAGACCAAGAGTTCTGGGATGCCTATCTCAATAAGGAATCCAAGAAGGCGTTGCTCGAAGGCCAAGAAATTCTCCAAGCGGAATGGGAGATGGCTACCATCGAAGCGGCTCTAACGGTTACCATAGATGTGCCTGCCAAGCCTTCAATTTCTGATGCCAGTGGACCCTCAGGGTAGATTCATGACCAGTCGACAAGTTTGGGGCTCGATGTTGCTTCCCCCATGGCATAGATTTCCAAAGGTGATGAAGGATATGAGTTTGAAGTTTTCGTCCACGACCTTACTTCCTGTGTAGGTAATGACCACTCCTTTCTCAAAATCAGGGGCTCCATCTTATGCCACAGTAACAAGAGGAGTTTAATGCTTTTATTTTTGATCTTATAGGTCCCTCTACTCTTCATGTTGACATGCCAGGCATCTCGACGCTTGTGCACGCAGCTATCTTTACATCTTCTAAAATTATATGTGTTCCTATTTCGGCTCCAACATCAACAACATCTCTCAACCGGGATCGGAGGCTGAAAATATTGAGGCGCTTCATGGCTTGGATGATCCCTCGGCGTCCGTTGAAGGTGATGTTACTGCGATTAAGGCCAAAGAGAAGGGACACTGCTGGAGCAGCCATCGGAGACTGCGCATGACTTGGTGGCCATCCAGAAAGAAAAGGTGGAGGTAGCCAAGGCCTCAAAGAGTTCCCAGAAGTAGAGAAAGCGTAGGGAGTTAGGGAGCTCTACTGGGAAGCATTGTTTGGAGGGGTAAATCGCTAAGGAGATACACGTTGACATTACTGGTAGCGACACCACTCCAAAAAAGAAGTCGAAGCTGCCCACTAGAGGCGGGAAAGGGAGCTGTGGTAAAGAGCGCCGATTGGTCCATTCGAGGAGGGACTATTTTTTGTTGTACAGCTCGTGGGTGACTTGATTAGCTGTATGTCTTTTTCGTTCTTATGCCTAAGTGTTAAGTCTGTATTTTAGGTTTGGTTGTTGGATATGTAATAATGATTTTCTTTGTTGGCCGATGTTGTGTGGGTACGGCCCCCATATTTTGATTCTATGTTCATAAAATTACAAACAGTGCAATGATATTTTGACTTGTAAGTTTGTCTATGTCTTTATACATACTCTGTGTGCACGCGTACGTTTCATTTCATACTTTTGCTGACATCACTTAGAGCACCTAAAGGATTTTTGTTTAGAAATTCGTAAAAATTTTGAAGACTTTCAAAACTGCTTAATCCTGTTTAGAAATCTATAGAGCTTCAACTAGGTTGTCTCTTGGAAATTTTATAATTTTCCTAAGGAAGTTAACCTTTTGCAAAGGATTCTTGTTAACTTTTGAGATAGAACTTGTGAGTTTATTGTCATTTGGAGTGACAGGGTTTGTGGACTCTTTGCATTTAAGTGATTCTGTCTGCATACAGGTGTATGCCCCCCAGTTCACAGGACTGTTCACTCCAAATAAAATTTAAGTATTCGACGTTTCCATGCAACGTGAGAAGTTGGAATTTGGGGTTCCTCGATGTTGCCAACCTCCGGGTAACACGAGAAGCTCGAATGTGGAGTTCTTTTGTGTCGCCTACCTCTAGGTGATGCGAGAAACTTGAGTCTGGGGCTCCTCGGTGTTGCCTATCTCCGGGCAACGTGAGAAGCTTGTGTTATGATTTCCTCAGCTTCGCCTATCTCCGGGCGATGCAAGAAACTTGAATCTGGGGCTCCTCGGTGTTGCATATCTTCGTGTAACGCGAGAAGCTTACATCATGAGTTCCTTAGCATCGCCTATCTCCTGGCTATGAGAGAAGCTTGAATCTGGGGCTCCTCGGCGTTGCCTATCGGTGGGCAACGTGAGAAGCTTGCGTCGTGAGTTTCTCGACGTCGCTTATCTCCGGGCGACGCGAGAATCTCGAATCTGGGGTTCCTCAGTGTTGCCTCTCTCCGGGCAATGCGAGAAGCTTGCGTCATGAGTTTCTCGGCGTCTCCTATCTCCGGGCGGCATGAGAAACTTGAGTTTGGGCTCCTCAGCGTTACTGATCTCAGGGCATTGCAAGAAGCTTACGTCGTGAGTTCCTCGGCATCCCCTATCTCTAGGCGACGCGAGAAACTTGAGTCTGGGGCTCCTCGATGTTGCCTAACTCTGGGCAACTCGAGAAGCTTGCGTCGTGAGTTCCTCGGCGTTGTCTATCTTCGGGCTACCCGAGAAACTCGAATCTGGGGCACCTCGGCATTGCCTATCTCCGAGCAATGCGAGAAGTTTTCGATCTTTGGGCAACGCGAGAAGCATGCGTCGTGAATTCCTCGGTGTTTCCTATCTTCGAACGACGCGAAAAACTTGAATATGGAATCTTTGGCGTTGCCCATTTCTAGGCGACGTGAGAGAATTGTGCTCATAACCCTCTAAATGCTGCCGGGGTGGCATAATCTTTCAGAGGGCTAGGATCGAGTTCCGCTGATCCATTGGTTCGAGTCGGTTTGCCCCCGTCGGATCATCGGGTCATCATTATGCACACAATTTGAACGATTCAAAAAGAAAACTTCATTAAGAAAAGCATGGCAGATTCTTTGCCTATTTACAATGCCACCGGCATTCCCATAATGGATTATTTGTTTAAAATTAGAAAAATACATAAAGTTGCTTTTAAATTAAATATTGGTGGAGCGACTCGCTATTCCAAGCTCTGGGAATAGCGACCTCGTCGACGGTCGTCAACTTGAATGTCCCATCTCCAAGTTTTTGATGAATGACGAATGGTCCTTCCCAATTCGGTCCGAAGGATCCCGGGACTGGGTAAACTCGCTTGAGCATGAGATCGCCAACTTCAAAGGTTTGATTGTGAACTTCGGAGTTGAAGTATCGTGCGACCCTTTTTTGGTGAACGGCGATTCTTAATTCTGCTTCCTCTCTCTTTTCATCGACCATGTCAAGTGATTCAAGTAGGAGTTGCTCATTTTGTTTTTGGTTGAAATTCAGCCTTCGGTGAGAGGGGACTTCTAGTTCAATGGGAATCGTCACCTCTGAACCATACGCTAATATGAACGGAGTATGGCCGGTAGCAGCTTTATGTGTTGTTCTGTAAGCCCATAGCACGAGTGGAAGCTCATCAACCCAACTTCCCTTTGCTTTTTTAATCGCTTTTTGATGGTGGACTTGATGATCTTGTTTATTGCCTCCACTTGCCCATTTTCCTACGGATGAGCTACTGTGGAAATGCTTTTCTCAATTCGGAAGCGCATGTAGAAGACTTTGAACTCTACACTTTCAAACTGCGTTTCATTATAAGTAATGATTTTCTATGGCACGCCAAACTTGCAAATGATATGTTTAGTAACAAAGTTAATAACTTTCTTTGCGGTTATGGTGGCCAACGGTTCTGCTTCGGCCCATTTTGTGAAATAATCTACGGCCACTATTGCATATTTAGCTCCTCCTTTTGCCATCGGAAGGATGCCAATCAAATCGATCTCCCATATCGCAAACGGCCATGGGAGGACTATTAGTGTTAGCTCTATTGATGGAGTTCTCTTAATCTTGTTGAATCTTTAACAATGGTCACATCTCTTGGCATGATCTGTGGCATTGCGGTTTACTGTTGGCCAAAACTACCCATACTGAGGTACTTTCTTTGCTAGTGTCTACCCCCCGTTGTGCCCTCCACACTCACCTTCGGGCACTTCTTCCAGGATTCGGTGTGCTTCATCTTCGGTCACACCTGAGAAGAGGGGTTGAGAATCCCCTTCGATAGAGTATTCCATATTGTATTATGAACAGCGGTGCCTTCCTAGGTAATGTCTTTTACTGGTTTCAGTCTGCCAGAAGAGTTCCTACCAGAAGATAATCCTTTATTGGTGTCATCCATGTATCCGGTTCCGCGGTGGTCTCGAGAATCCATTCTACATCCATTTCTTTAAAGCTTGGATTAGTTATGGTTTTGACAAGGACAACGCCCAGTGACTGTGCTTCTCCGGAGCTTGCCAACTTAGCCAAAAAGTCTGCCTTGGTGTTTTGCCCCCGTGGTATGTGGGTTAAGGTGTGGTGTTCGATGTCGCTCAGTAGCTCTTGCACTTTGGAGAGATACGGAGCCAAATTCTCATCGCGCACCTGATACTCTCCTTTCACTTGACACACAACCAGTTGAGTGTCACTATATATACGAATGGTATATTTAGCTCCTCCTTTCACGTGCCTGATACTTACTATTATATTTTAGTCAGTTCCGCTGTACGATATTTATTTGAGCTCTGATATATTTGTCTTTGCCTATTTGCAGGATACCAGGTACCTAACTCGGGCTTCAGTGGGCTTGGATTTTAGCATTTCTGCGAAAAATCCGGACCCACTGGAATTCAGGTTGGTAAAAAGATTATGTGATTGTTAAATTTTCTTCTTATTTTCTTTTTCTTTTACCCATAATGACTCATCTTTCATAGAAAGGAATGCAATTTGTTACATTCCTGATAACTCATAATTCTTTATTAAATTATTTTGATTACATACAATAACCATGTTATGGCCAATTAGTTGATTGTGATGGTGCATAATCTTCAGTTTTTTCTAATGAGTCTTCATCATCCATCGAATTTGAACTTTCTAACATTTAAGTTGGGAAATCATTAATTAGGCTTCATTTTCTTGAAGTTGAAAATGACTCTCCTAATGTTAAAAAAAGTAAAAAATGTTATTCTTGTATAAAATATTCGCTTAGAATTAATAAAATTAATAATAAAACTAATGAAAAAATTATTCAAAACAATACTAGGGAAATCGTTTGCTTATTGAATGGTACACAAAAGGAGCACCAAAAGAAAGATGATGATTGCACTATGTAACGATCTAGAATTTTAGTTATTTGAAATTAGAAAGTTTAATTAAATTTAAATATTGAAAGGTTAATTTTATAGATTTAATAACTCGAATTTCAAATATAGAGATTTATTGGATAATTTAACTGTTACAAATTAATAGTTGAAATTATTTAAAAGATTGAATTTTGAATTTTATTTGGATAAAAATGATTTAAAAGCTTACTAAATTTCTATTTAATAAGAAGGAAGGTAATAAAACTTTTAAAATTGGATTTAATGGTGATTTAACTAATTTTGAAATATCTCGTTTTAATTAACGTGTGAAACTAGCCTTCGAGGGGCAACGTATCGTATTTCGACAAAACCATTGTCATTGGGTCCGTAATAACAAATCATAATACGTCATCAAATTTTGCAGCGATCAGACATATCGTTTGGTCGTACAGGATAGAAACAAGTTGAAATTAATATTGAAAATTTAATATAATAATTGGGTTCAAAAAGCTATCTTCTACATACGATTGAATTAGGACTCGAGACTAGTTCCATTGCATTTGGAATAGAGGTATAACATTAGGAAAGCCAGGCGGCATGCCTCGATCGGTGTTCGGAATTAAATATCTAGATATTTTGAATTTTAAATAATACATTTTTTCGACTTAACTTTACAATGCATTGACATTTCTTATCAGCTCACACTCTCATCCTTTCCCCATCATTCCCTTCGTATTTATATTCATGATTTGCTAAAGAAGGATTCATTCCTTTAAAAATTTAAAATGCTCCATCCAAAGGCCCATATTCATTGGAACCACTCGAGTCGATTTCAGGTCTCGACGTTAACTAATGAAATGTTGGCGAAGGTATGTTGAGTGCAATCAATAGTGGAGATGAGGTGTGATTGTCTCTGGTGGCCGGAATTAGGAGATGAACGGCAACGACTCGGTTGGGTTTTTCGGTGAATTGGTGGAGTGTTTGGTGATTGGACCTGAAGGAAGATTCTTCGTGGGGATAAGGACTACATGTTATCAAAATTTGGTGGCGAATGGTAGTGCGTGGTGGCGGCAGTGGGAGGAAACATGGCCGCGTTTGAAGGTGTTTCAATGAGCTTGGTCATGATGGGAGGTGTTCGCGTGTGGGGGAAAGGTGTCGACGTGGATGGCGCTATGCTCTGGCGAAGTGTGGACGGCGGCGGTAGGGTAGGGTGGCAGCAGCGTTGAAGATTAAGGGGACTAGGTTGCATTAGTTCAAGCGAAAGTGGGAAGAAGGTTTAGCGGCTAGTAATTTTTTAAAAGGAGTAATTAATTGTTTAAGTATGTAACTAGGGAAAATTTTATATCATTTTATTCGATAATCTTATAAACGTGATAACTTACTCTTTTAGGTCCAAATCGTACGCGGTCTGTCACGTTAAGTTCATACTGACAAGCACTATGCTATGAAATTGGTTGGGCAACAAATAAAGCTTGTTGAATTTTCCACTATATTCGAACGTCGTTTGAACTCGAACGGAATCAGAATGCCTCGGCGATAACTGGAATAATAGTGAATTAAACTCACCTTTTTTAATCACTAGTACAATTTATAGTTCATAAGAATTGTTGAATGATTGTTTGGATAAGTTATTATATTTATTAGTTGGTTTGGATATATATTCCCGCCTATTGGAGCAGATGAAACCCTATTACATTCCCGTGTAAAAGCGGATGACCCTTTGTATATGAATCCCGCCTCGAAGCGGTTGATTATGTTTATGATTATATAACGTGTGATGCAGGGAAACAGGTTAGAGGGATCCAACAAGATTCCTCACTATTATTGAATTATATTGTTTCAATGATATCTCCATTATATGGATTATGGGAATAATATGATTATGGACACTGTAGTTATTACTTTGTTATATGTTGAAAACTAGAACCTAGTAGTAATATTAAATCAATATTGATATTGGATAAGTGTTGGGTGGTTATTAGCCTTAAATTAGTAGTTGATAGATACTGTAAATTGTCGATTAAGTCAGAATTGGTTTTTGAGACAAGAAATGATTTTAAATCCGAAATTGGGTTTCGAAAATAATTTGTTTAAAGGTTATCTAATTAAATATATTAATATGATTTTTAAGTTAATTTATTATATTAATATTGTTTTTTAGGTTATATAATTATATTTATATTATTTTAAAGTTATATAATCATATTAATATTATTTTAAAATTATTTAATTATTTTAATTTTGTTTAAAAGTTATTTGTTTATGGTTAATATGTTTTAAGAATTTATAAGAAGTTAGTAAGTTGAAAAATTAATAATTTAGGAATAATTATGGTTTGGAATGTTATAATAAGGATTATTAATCAGCTTTGCAAATAAGTTATTACTATTTAATGACAAAGGTAAATTATTATTTTTTATTTAACAATATTTTGGAATTACTAATTATTATTAAGATGTTAAAGTTAATAAATTTTTCATTAATTTAAATGTCTAGTGTTAATAATTATTATTATAAAATGATTTTTTGGAGTAAAAGATTTTAATTTGTAACGACCTGGATTTTCCATCATTTGATTTTGAATATTTAAATGGTTTTAAATATTGGATTTGGTAAATAAGTTGATTTTGAATATGAAGATTTTTGTTGATATTTTAGAATGAATTTAAATTTCAAATATAGTGACTTATCGTAATATAGGAATGGTAAATAATTGAGATTTGAGTTGAATATGAATCAAAATGATTTCTAATTTTTATATAAATTCTAATTGAACTAGAATTGAGTTAATAAGTTTTTGAAACTTAAATTTCAAGTGATTTCGTCAATTTAATCGACGCGTTAAGATAGCGATCCGGGGCACGGTTAAAGTGACTGTGTTATAGGATCGTGTAATATGGAATATATATACTTATAATCTAGTGTGGAAAATAACTATAAAATAAAATAGCAATAAAGCAAAATGACACCAGGAATTTTTATACTGGTTCGAACTCTCGTTCTACGTCCAGTCCCAAACTCCTTCTGGAGTTAAAACTAGCCACCCTCACTTAACCCGGAGGAACATGTATTACACCACCTGAGCAACCGAACAGGACTTGATCGCCTGAGCAATAGAAAAGGACTTGACCACCTGAGCAACCGAACAGAACTTTATTACAAACTGGATTGTCTTGACTTGTGTGTTCTGGATAACACGGATTTGTCACTTATAGTACACCCTTCCTATAATCTTTTCCTCAAGGGTAATGTATATGTACGAAGAATAGGAAGATCAGAATTGCTTATTGAATATGGAAGTGAAATTATAAGCAATGATTGTATAAAGTTTTGTAAGCAATAGAATCAAGAATGCTATGCACGTTAGATCAAGAGAGATGAGAGAATTAGATGATTTGATCATTGAAACTTGAGTGCATTTATAGTGTATCAAGAGTTACAGGATTCAGTCGACTGAATTCAAAAAGTGCACAAGTCACATGCATGGACTCAGTCGACTGACCATGGGTATTCAATCGACTGGTCCGTGTTATATATAAATATATATATATACTGATTCAGTCGACTAATAGCACATGGTCAGTCGACTGAAATATGTAGTTTAGTTAAATATGAGTGAATTAGGATGATGATTCTTGAGGAAAGATTTTAATAAAGCAACTAGACTAGACTCTATATACACATTTCATGACTTTTGTCAAAATATATAACTATACGAACCGTACTTTGAGTAGTTGAGTCCGGATGTTGTAGTAGTCATAGATTCTTGAATTGCTGTGTCATGTCAGCAATCAAAACCTAAGATCCAACATTCTCCCATTTTTGATGATGATAACTCCATTTGCTAAGAACGAATCTCGACAAGCTTTATTGATCTTTTTCTCCCTCTGAATATATACGTGCTATTATGCTCGTTGTATCTCCCTCTGAATATTTTCCTTATATTCCTGTAAATAATTATTAAATGATATCTTTTCTCCCCCTTTGTCATCGACAAAAAGGACAGTTCTCGAAACAGAAAATATTTATAACATATGAACAGTGATGATAACGCAGAACATATGACAAATATACAAATGATGAGAACTCAAAATTTTCAACATTCAAAATAATAACACGTCATCATTATCGAAATATTACTTAGTTAGTCTAAGATAACTACTATAGAAACACATAACCACATAACCACATTACCATTGTTTGAAATAAAATAACATATAAGTTCATCAAAATAGCAAGGATTGAAATAAACTTACTCATAACCATCACTACCTTCATTGGAGCTTTCACCTTCTTCATCTCCTTCGGTCGCTTCCTCGCCACTGGATTTTCTACCAACTTCTTCTCCTTCTTCTTCTTGTTGTTCCTCATTAGATATCGACCAAGTGAAGTGTTCAGTAGGTCATTTTCCTTGTGAAGTGGGCATGTGAACGGATGTGGAAGAAGGTTGAGAGTAGGAGATTGGTTCCCAAATGTTGTTGAGAAATCCATTGATATGATTAAGCTTCTTGTTTAACTTTAAGACGGATTTTTCAATGCGAGAGACATTTGACTCCACTCGAGAAAGACGGTGATCGAGAAGCCGTTGGTTACTTGATAGAATGGTTAGAGCTTCTTGAGGCCTAGCTTGAGAGCCGATTTCTCAAATCTTGCTAATCTCTCTTTGTTGTGGAGGAGGTTGGGAGGAAGTTGAGGCTTGATCATGAGAAGTTTCTTGTCGAGAAGAACGTTGAGCTTGACCGAAAGATTGATTTTCAAGCCAATGCTCATAGGTGATGATAGTATGGTCTCGATATTGCTTTGGCAGGTTCATCAAGCTAAGGGTTTTGGTATTCAAGGAACCATTGGTAGAGAATTCGGGGTCGGGAACCTGTATGTTGAAGTGCTTTAGAATTCACATAATATATGGGGCATAGTGTATTGTCTGCATACGTCTTTGGTTGAAAGTTTGAAATTCATCCAAAATTACCTTCGCCCAATTTACAGGATGCCCCCCCCATATTGCATAAAGAGACTGAAAATCTTGTCTGTAGACTTTTTCATAAATCCTAGTTCTCGGATTGAATGTGTGGGTTAGCGTATGTGCATTATTTGTGCTTTTGGTCGTAGCGCAACCGCCTTAAGCTCCGTTAAGTCATCCAAGAGAAAAAGGTGACTAGTCTGATCCCGCGATTCCATATTTATGGGTATTTCACTCAATTCTTCTCCTTCGTCAGGACACATTAGAATTCGAGCTAGTCATGGAAGAGGAAGGAAAATCTTGACATGACATACGACTGTCCAAATGCAATTATCTAGGTAAATGGAGTGGTGGTCAAGATTAAGGTTTGCATAGAATAGCTTGACAAGGAGGTGGTTAATTTTGATGCTATCCGCAGTATAATCGAGTTAAGATTTCAAACCGCTGCGACGAGCAAGTTATTGAATAGCATATTGTTATCCCGCTTTTTGGCAAGGCCGTGATACCAAGGAATTGGCCGGAAACTGAAGACAGTCCATTCTGGAGATCGATTGTACATAGGTCTACTATGGATAATGATAAACTTTTCCTGAGTCTGGATCAAGCTACAATTGATATGACACGACAAACAAAGCTATGAAAGCCAACATTTCAAATTTCAAGTCAATCGGAGTTCGTATGCTCAAGTTATGGATCGATCAAATTCTGTGAAAAGCGCGTTCTGTTCGTATCCATCTATTTCGCATCGGTCCATTTCGTATCCATCTATTTCGCATCGATCCATTTCGTATCCATCTATTTCGCATTGATCCATTTCGTATCCATCAGTCCACAGGCCTCAATCCGTATCCATCACCTTGCAATAACCCTATTCGTATCCCTCAAATATCACTCCCTTTTGTATCAATCATTCCTTAACAAACATCCATTCCGTATCAATCGCCCTCCATTATTTTCGTATCGGTTGCCACCCATTCATCTTGTATCGATTCCCTTCCATTGACACGAAACATATCGCCAGATAGTCGATATGAAGAATGCATACAATGAGCGATACGAAACGGCCTCTAAGTCATCGATACAAAGGATGTGTGAAATGATCGATACGAAAAGAGCTTCACATAATGGATATGAAGAACGCATAGTCAAGTGGATGACTCGGTCACTCGGCATAAAAAGTGGATCGATCCTAAAAGTTAGCACCACATCATCGGTCATCACGTGCACAAAAGCGATGCGAACTTAGCAGCCTTCAACAAATTCAAACTTGCATCGATCATAACTCGAGATCTACAAGTCCAAATGCTACCAAATTTTCACAGGAGCTTGCGTGCAACCTCAGGAATGCTCATGATTGATCTCGACTCAATTAGGCTAAACCTTGATCGATACGAATTTCATTCGTATCGATCATGGATCGAGTCCAAACGACCGAGGATCCATCACGTGGGCCCACCCACGTAAGATAAGGGTTCTTCCGAGATCTGGGCGAGATATTTGCTGCCTACGCCTATAAATAGCAGCCCAGGATCTATTGAAAAAGGACTTTTGGCTCTTCTACGTCTAGACTCTGCCGAAATTACTATTGTACTCGAACTATACTGTTGTAACTCTTTGTAACCAGCAAGCAAAAATCAATAAAAGTTAGCCAGTTCATAGTGAACGTAGACCATACGCCAAACCACTCTAAATCTGTGTGTTTTTCCTGTTTATCGATTGGTGTGTTTGTTAGATTTTCCTCATTTTCCATTTATATTCTTCATTTTATCTCTTCAAACACATCCGAAGGGTGTTGTGCCCAATTTTGGTACAAATACTTTGGTGCTTTCACCGAGAAAACCCAATTTTCTCCAGCTCATCGGATCTACTACCGATATCGGATTGCAAGTATCTAAGGAGGAGATCTAGATTTCAAGTACAGAAGTTCTTCCATCCTATTCAGATTTGTACCAAGTCTAGGAGAGAGCTTCGCTATCCACCATGGTCAACACTAGGACTACTTCAACAGCCGCAGCTCTAGAAGGACGGGATAGACAGAACCCTGTGCAATTTCCTCCTACCGACCAGAATGCTGCCGGACCTTCAGATCCAGAAGGCCCTGTCACCAGGGAAGAGTTTTAACTGCTATTGCAAGAGCTGACACAAAGCTGCCAACAGCTTACTCAACAACTCCATGCTAACGTGGAATTAACCAATCAACTGAATCGTCAAACACGAAGGGGATCCAGAAGGGATCGACCTTCCTATTCATCCACCGAGAGTTCAGCCTCTTCTGACTACAATCGCCGATCCACATGTCCACGGCTAGATGGAAGCTATACACAAGCTACTGGACATCAGTGCACCTTGAATCTTGGGCAACCAAGAGTTGTCCCGTCAACTAGCCATTAGACCGGACCCTCCTCCCGAGGAAGTACCGTTCCTTATCGTACTACCGACGACCGCGCTGCTACTGCTACTATTGAGTTGGGAGTTGATACTCAGAACCGAACAGATCCAACCCACCATCAACGTGATTATACTCCTGAGCCTTATGTTCCTGAAGACCTAGAACCAACGAGGTGAGATATGGACCGTCGACCGCGACCAGCCCATCCTCGCATTATGGAACCCGACCACACCTTGGCTCAGCATGCCCAGAACTTTCAGATGCCGGATATCCTGACAATGATCCGTCATATGTTCCGTGAAAGTCAGTGCCTCACCAATGACGATTGGGGAATCTCCCAGAGTCATACCCCTTTCATTGATGATATACTCAACGCTGAACCGCCCCGGTGATTTAGAATGCCGACTTTACCCGTTTATGAAGGGAGCTCTGATTTTAACCAGCACATCTTAAAGTACGAATGGTTAATGAATGCTGCATGAGCCGATGATGCGGTCAAGTGCCGAAGTTTCTCAATCTCCCTAGGGGGCATAGCAACTATGTGGTTTACTCGTCTACCACCTCGATCTATCTCATGTTTTGACCAGTTGGCAACGAAGTTTGTTGAACTGTTTCGCATGCATGTCACAAGGCCAAAAGATGTTAATACCTTGTCTAGTGTCACTCAAGCTCTCGGAGAGACACTTAGACGATATCTAGAGAGGTTTCATGCTGCATGCGCTGAGATTAGTAATCCCAATGACAACTCAATTCTGGTGGCACTAACTAAAGGCACTACAACAAAAGTTGTTATTGCTTGCATTTGTTAGTAGCGTTTAATGTTATATGCAACAGTTGATCATTTTAAAATATAAAAATCTATAAAGAAACGCAACTGATTGACTCTCGCCAACATTTCACTAAAATTTTAATAGAATTTTATGGGGGCGCTCATATCTCTTTTAACCCTTAACATTTTCTTTATCCTTCTCAAACGACGATGCAAACCCAAAAAACACTTGTTCAGAAACTCTGAATCTCTCTCGTCCTTTTTTATCCATTATCAATCGATATGCTTCGTCACAAAATCATTATCTTCTAGCTTGCGAAATTCGACGCGTCTATCCTCCCCAAACCCTAGCACCTAAAATATGGTTGAAAAATTCATCCTCTACCTTGCACAATTCAACTCTTATGAGGTAATTTAAAAACCAAATTTCTTCTTTGTTGCCATTTTGAACTGGATTAGATCAGTTTTGTTTGAGGTTGTTTATTGAATTTGTTGCTTGAATTGATTTTTGTTTATCCAAAATATAAATTGGTTGATTCTTAGATTATGTTGTTAGAGTTAGTTGCTTGAATTGGTTGATTTATGTTTATCCAAAATTTGCTAAGCTATTTATTTTCATGTTTAGCATTGTTAAATGTATTTTTTGAGTATTCGGTACCGTTAATGACCATTATATCTCAGTTGCTAACTTAGTGCTTTGACCAAATAAACTATCATTTGGATAACTTATCTATTCTAGAAGAACATTTATTTTGATGTTTGAAGGGCTCCCATCTTAGATTTTTAGAACACATTTAGGTATGGTCCTTGACTATAATTTTTTATTATATATACTTCATTTAACAGTTGCAATAGGAGATTCATATTAGTAGAGTACACATGAAGTGTAGGAGATATAGTGAAGAAGCATAGTCTGAAACTCCATATTGATGGTGCTCATATGTTGAGTGTTTCTGTTGTATGTTTCTATATTAATTCTTCGTTTCATCTCGAGGGATTCATCATTAAAAGTAAAGATTAGTCGGTGCATTATAGAATAATATTAAATTTAAAAAGTTGATATAACGAAGTGGTTGATCTGGATAATTAGGATTTTAAAACCGATGTAGGTGATCCAATTTCAATATATATCATGAAAATTGCTTAACAAGCATTAGTGTGAATTGTTAATAAGATAGACATTGGGAGTTCTAGTTTCAAGGCTTGTACAAGCAGTTAATTCGTTTCTGTGACACTCATTTATTGCATTTTTGGCTATTGCTTTGGATTGTTTTAGGTATATATGAGTGACTTATTGAAAGAAAAATGTAGTTATGTTTGTCTAAAGGTTTGGGTGCACCATTTGGATATGTTATTGCTGGTTCAGAAAGCTTTATTGCCAAGGTAATGTACATTTTGGTTTCTAAATTGAATAAGTGCACCACTTGCTTTAATTTTATTTTTTAGTGACTATCATTTATTTATTTGATAAGCAATAAAACTAAGGAAAACATTACGTGGGATGAGGCAAGTTGGAGTATTGACAGCAATAGCTTATTTTGCTTTGAAAGATAACATTAGCAAAATTATCCTTGATTACAAGAAAGAGGAGGTACTTGCAGGTTTTTTTCTTGACCTTCTTTCTCAGTATGACGACGAAAGAAAACTCTTATCTAATTATCTTTTGCAACCGAAATAATTTTGATTACTGATTGGTTGAATCAAATTGAATAACTCTCTACATGTACATCTACAATTGAAGCCAGTTTGGTTAGTTTCTTACTTTTTTATGTGCACACTTGTTAACCTTATTAAATTTATTTGCACTTTACATATGCAATTAGTATTTAGATTTAAGCTTGTTGTGTGCTACATTCTTAAAATTTAAAACTATATAAACACCCTTATGCTATTAGTTTTTCCCTATTTTATGAGCTGGAAAATGTAATTGTGTGTTCAAAAAACCTTTTGACTTATGCATATTTATTGACATTTCTTGGTCCATCTATATGCTGTTACAAGTCCATCACTCTCAGTTTTGCCAAGATGTACACAATTAGTCATGATGTATATTATATGAAATATAGTAAAACTTATAACATAATTTTCTATGTTTTTTGTCTTCAGCTCAAGGATTTTCAAATTTATTTTGATTTATATATATATAGGCATGTATTATACATTATTACATGTTGTGAATATTGATTTTATTTCATTATAAATATCCTCCAGATATTTTCATTTCAGTTTTACACATTTCATATACATTGATTTTAATTTCACTAGCATCATTTTCTTGTTTTCAATTGAGTAGTTTCATATAATTTCCCTACATGATCTGTATTTAAAAAGTACACTTTAGATGCAGCTACAATCAACTAGTTTCTTCCACTATGATTGCATTTGAAACACAAAACTAAACGGTTTTTTAGATGTAGAACAATAGGTTTATCTCTAGTATAACACAGTTTGGTCATATTATCATCTGTGGAGTACCACTATATTCATCAATTTCCAAATGAATTCTATACATCCTTCAATGGCATGACAATGAATGGTTGAGCACACGAATTCTTATTTTGAATGTTTATTAGGTCAAACTACTAAAAACTTTGTAGGCATAACATTGATTTTGATTGCATACGTAGATATTAAAGACGTGGTATATACAACATATAATTACGTACTATATATCTGAATATTTTCTTGCAGCAACGACATAATTCATGAAAGAGAACACAGTGCAATGGAACATAAATCATGATTAGGTATGTAAGTCGTAAGTTACAAGCATGCATAAATATATTAGAACATATACATATACTTGTAACTTACGATAAATTGGTTGATTTCTGTTTATCCTAAATTTGCTAAGCTATTTATTTTCCTTGAAATTGAAACTCAAGGTCCCTTAGTATCTTTGTACTAGAAGTATCGCCTTAAGAACAGTCAAGTATCGGCATACACCAGGCAGATATTAAAGGGTTTAAACTATCTTCATGAATGCTATATAGTTCATAGGTATGTAAATCTTTCTTACTTATATTACTTTCAGAACATATCCAATATGCATGTACAAATGGTATGCAAAGTTGAGAAGTCTTTGCAAAGTCTTTCTTAAATTATTGGTTCCTTGTCCCCTAACAAGGCAAATAAAATGGAGTTCATATCCTCTATAATACTATACTTTTGTATTTGTAAGGAGAAAGAAATCTATCAATCTTATTATTCCCATAAGGTCAAGTTCTTCGCTTCAACGAAATATTATTTTGGAGTTATTTGCATGTTTAAAATTGTAATTGGAATGTCTATCATATAGTAAGATACTTGTATGTATTCTCATTCACTACAAGAAAATCCGTTATTGGTTGTAATGAATAGTGGCATAATATTAGAATATCTATAAAATTGTGAGTTAAAACTACATATTTTACTGTACTTATTGTCTACTAGAAATCAAATTTGTCATCAGATGATAAAAGATTTACCTTTTGTGGAAGACATAAAATATACAAGAAACTCTATAGTCTTTTAAATTTTGCCCAAAATACAGACAATTACAATAGGTCTATTAATATGGTTATTTACTATCAATGCATGAATACAATGCAAACTTGCTTAATATTTTCTTAAGATAATGAAATACTTTTACACATATCATTACTGTTTACATGAATGAGTGAATGCTTTCATTACAAATGCCAACTGTAATATGATCTTAAACACTATAAATAAATAATGATTGTTTTTCATTTTCAATCTTAATTATATAAACAGCAAACCATGTAACTCCCTGGTATATTGATGTTCACTGACCAAATGATTGAACAATTCTTTTGTTCATAGCACCATCAGTATCACATTTTACATCGACCTTTTTCTTCTTTTTATTACTTTTTGCCGTTGCTATGTTCTCAATGTGCCCATTCAATACTTATGCTGTCGGCACAGGAAAAGTAGTACTCGACTTGGATTTTTCTATGATTAGATTGCTTAGGTCCACTATTGCTACTTGTGGCTTAGGCTAGAGTAACTACCATTAACATTATTGGAACATGAGTGTCTAATGAGAAATTCTCCTAACTGGGGCTTAATACTTGCATTGGTTTGATATGTCATAATACAACTGTTTGATCCATTATCTAGTATGGAAAGCTCAGAAGAACTTCCTTTCCTCCAGTCTGTAATTAAAGGAGAGAAATCACAGTGGTAAGTGTTTGCGCCAAAATTGGTCACAAACCCCGAATGTTGTGAAAGCACCAGTGTATGAATATAAATCAACAATATTCACACACAAATCTCAAATCTAAGCAAACAGAGTATCACAATTCAGAAATAATGAACAGAAACATGAGATTTATAGTGGTTCGACGATCTTGCCTACGTCCACTCTGAAGTTGATGATTTTATTGATGTTCACTCGATGATTACAATCTCTTCTAATGTAGTACAACTGAAATTATATGCTAAGTCTCAATCTAAGGTAGCGGTGGTGTTCTGGAGTAAATCTGACAGAATCTGGGCGCTCTTTAGTACTTAGAATTATCCGACCCCTTTTCTGAATGACTAGGGGCTCTATTTATAGGTGTAGGAGGCTGATATTTCACCTAAAATGAGGGGAGACCAGTTCTGGTACGGCAGGGGGCCCACATGGCCGAAATCTGGAGATCCGGGCCCACTTTGGGATCGATTCGACCCTTGGTTCGAATCGATCAAGAAATCATCCAATCGAGCTGAAATTTGGTGTGGACATTCTTCAACATGTGCTCAAGCTTCTGTGAAAATTTCATAGCATTTGGATGTGTAGATCTTGAGTTATGATCGATTCAAGGTCGCTTTTCTGGTTGCAGTGCTCCGTTCGAATCGATCATGTTCGACTCGATTGCTTCGAATCGATCAAGCGTGCGCTTCTGTGATGACGTGGAGCGCCTCCTTCGTATCGATCCGACTTCTATGCCGAGTTGACTGGGTCGACTCCATGGTTTTTCGCCGCTTTGACTGGGGATTCGTGGTAGTGGATTCGAAGATATCCCTCTTCGAATCGAATGAGCGAAGGTCTGTTCGAATCGATCAAGATATGCTATCGCGGATCGATTCGAAGTTACCTTATTATAGTTTTCGAAGGTACTGGAGTCGAAGGTTAGCTTCCTTCGAATCGATGATGTCGGTGCTTTGGAATGGAGTCGGAGCTCCTCTGCCTAAATGGATTCGAAGGATCCTTTCTTCGATGGATTCGAAGCGAGGCCCAGTGGGATGGATTCGAAGCATGGTCTGTGGATGGATTCGAATCACTACGTGGCTGATGGATTCGAACGTTGGAGGTTAAAGCACTTTCATGGATTCGAAGTCATCAGGGGAACTTCGTTGGAATCTAGTTTGATGGATTCGACCCTAGGGGATTCAAACCATTGGGAGACAAACTCAAGGCTATGTCCTTCACTTGCGTCGATGATATCTTAGGCGTACGAACTCGGATTGACTTGAGATTTGGAATGTTGTTCTATCTGGCCTTGCTTGACATGTCTTATCAATTGTAGCCCGATCCGGACTCGGACAAAATTCATCGATATCCATGGTGAACTTGTGATGTAACTGTCCTACAGGATGAACTGTCATTGAGTTCTAGTCAGTTTTTTGGTGTCACGGCCTTGCCAAAAGGCGGGATAACATTTGCCCCCAAAACACGCCTTGCGATAGGAAGGTGTGTTTTGTAATGCCATAAGCTGGATGTTCATATCCTGTTGATGCCCTACAAAGAAATTGATAGTTTTATCTGATCACAAATGACGATCGTTTGGGATCGTATGTCATTCAAGGCGATATGGACCTTTCGAGGTCGGATGTCGTTCACGGCAAATAAAGAAATGGGACCGTTCGCGGTCGGACGCCGTTCGCGACAAATACAGAAATGGGACCGTTCGCGGTCGGATGCCGTTCGCGGAAAATAAAGAAATGGGACCATCCGCGGTCGGATGTCGTTCTAGACGAGTTGCGACCGTTTGTGATCGTGTGTCGTTCTAGGCGAACTATGACCGTTTGCAGTCAGGTGACGTGGAAAGAGGAACGTGATCGTTCGCGATCGCGTGTCGTACGGGACAAAAATGTGATTGTTCGTGATCGAATGTCATGTTAGGTGAATTGTGACCGTTCGTGGTCGAGTGCCGTACGAGGCAGAGTGTGATCGTTCGTGATCGAATGTTATATTAGATGAAGTGTGACCGTTCATGGTCGGGTGCCGTTCGAGGCAAACGGTGACCGTTCGAGGTCGGGTGCCGTTCGAGGCTAATGGTGACCGTTCGAGGTCGGGTGCCGTTCGAGGCGAATGAGTGTGCCCGGGAGGGGGACTTAGTATTATCAATGTCAGGTTCACGTTCGGGTGAACTTCTGAATCAGCGATCGTGGCGGTTCGTCGCCATACAAGGTGTGCTTGTGGACCGTTCGCGATCTAAAGCATACGAAAGTAACTTCTTCTACAAAATTGAAAATATCAAATTAACGTTCACAGAAATATTCAAACAAACAAAGTCTAAATGTTCAAATCAACATGAAACAAAAGCAAAGCAAGGATGTCGAAGTGTAAATCCTCACTACGAGACGATCAACAATCATTCAGAGCATGCCTGTGGATCGTTCGTGATCTCATACATGTGTAAATGGTTTGATGTTGTTAGTGAGAAGTTTACGACTTGTTCATCGTTTATTCAAATCAATTGATAACCAAACGGTGTCCTGGTTCAGGATCACCCCTAGCTGATGTAGATGGTGGTCGCTCTGGTTCCACCGTTGGAGTTCGCCTCCTCACATACTGAAGTAGCCTGCCGTTCCTGATATGCCCTTCTACTTCATCCTTCAGATGTCTACAATCATTTGTGCTATGCCCATTCAGCTCGTGGAATAAGCAATATTTGTCTGATTTTCTCTCGTCGGTAGTTGGATCCCGTCGTATTGGTCTACGATAGGCAACTTGCTCTCTGGTGTCTTGGTAGATTCGCTCCAAACCCTCGTTGAGTTCTGAATAGGTGGTAAATCGCGGCTCCCTCCGTTGCCGCTTTGACCTGTCATCATTTTCTTCAGCCTTTCGTTTTCCTTTATCCTGGTCTAAATCCTTTTCAAAAGGTTTTTTTGTCTTTAAGTGCATAAACTTCTATTCCTCTCCTTCTTCTCTTTCAGCATTAGCGTCTTCCAATCGTAAAAACTTTTCTGCCTCGTGATAGAATTCTCCTAGATCCATAGGTGGATCCTTAGTTAATGAATTTTTGAATTCCGTGCCGTCAGCTATTCCGGACACAGCTGCCATCATAACCATGGATGGATCTGGCCGATACACCGATGCTGCTGCCGCATTGAACCGCGTCAGGAAATTCCTCAAAGACTCCCCAGCTTTCTGTTTTAGCGTTGCCAAACTCATCACATTCTTGGGTCTTGAAATATGAACCCTGAATTGCCTCATAAATTTCTCAATCAAATCGGTCCATGTCCCAATGGAGCCGCTCTCTAGCTGTCTGAACCATAAAGCTGCTATGTCTGTCAAATACAATGGGAAGCACCGGGCCATGACTTCCTGTGATGCCCCCAGCACTTCCATGTGCCTTATATACCTCGTTAGATGGACCGCAGGGTTCGTCCTCCCATCATACCTCTCTACTGTTGGCAGTTTGAATTCTGGTGGGTTCCTAGCCAATCTAATCGCAGGAGAAAATGGACTCTTGTTCACGTCTTCAAGATCTCTGTTTACTAATCCGCCTCTCATGGCTCGCCTGACCATCTCTGCCAATCTATCATTATCTCCAAGCTGTAGTCCTTGTTCACTACCTTCGATCTGCCCCCCGAGTCCGTGTGAGCTTTCGGGTGTCTGCCCCCCTGGCTGAGCATTCATCCCTCTATCGCCGCTAGGTTGCTCGGATGTCCTTGTCTCTCTTCCCAGGTTAGGATCAACATGTCCTAAGTGTGTGCCCCCCAGCTCCGGCGCTGCGTTAGATGGTCCTGCTCCGTTCTGGATTCTGGTTGCTCCTTGATTTTGTGCTCCAAGTTGTCCGATCTGTTGAAGCAAATTCTGGATCATTTCCTCTTGTCTCTTCATCATTGTCTCCATCTCTTCCCTAGTGATGAAAACTGAAGCTTGGTTTGCTCCTGAGGAAGCCTCTTGACTCCCTTCGTGCTGACTTCGCTCTGGCCTCTGCCTTTTACTTGTTTGTCTTGTCATGATTTTTCGGATCTGAATCTCTTAGCCTTCTGATTCAACTTTCAAATGATAGAACTCCTGAGTTCATCTCTCAATGAAAGCACCAAAGTGTTTGCACCAAAATTGGTCACAAACCCCGAATGTTGTGAAAGCACCAGTGTATGAATATAAATTAACAATATTCACACACAAATCTCAAATCTAAGCAAACAGAGTATCACAATTCAGAAATAATGAACAGAAACACGAGATTTATAGTGGTTCGGCGATCTTGCCTACGTCCACTCTGAAGTTGATGATTTTATTGATGTTCACTCGATGATTACAATCTCTTCTAATGTAGTACAACTGAAATTATATGCTAAGTCTCAATCTAAGGTAGCGGTGGTGTTCTGGAGTAAATCTGGCAGAATCTGGGCGCTCTTTAGTACTTAGAATTATCCGACCCCTTTTCTGAATGACTAGGGGCTCTATTTATAGGTGTAGGAGGCTGATATTTCGCCTAAAATGAGGCGAGACCAGTTCTGGTACGTCAGGGGGCCCACATGGCCGAAATCTGGAGATCTGGGCCCACTTTGGGATCGATTCGACCCTTGGTTCGAATCGATCAAGAAAACATCCAATCAAGCTGAAATTTGGTGTGGACACTCTTCAACATGTGCTCAAGCTTCTGTGAAAATTTCATAGCATTTGGATGTGTAGATCTCGAGTTATGATCGATTCAAGGTCGCTTTTCTGGTTGCAGTGCTCCGTTCGAATCGATCATGTTCGACTCGATTGCTTCGAATTGATCAAGCGTGCGCTTCTGTGATGACGTGGAGCGCCTCCTTCGTATCGATCCGACTTCTATGCCGAGTTGACTGGGTCGACTCCATGGTTTTTCGCCGCTTTGACTGGGGATTCGTGGTAGTGGATTCGAAGATATCCCTCTTCGAATCGAATGAGCGAAGGTCTGTTCGAATCGATCAAGATGTGCTATCGCGGATCGATTCGAAGTTGCCTTATTATAGTTTTCGAAGGTACTGGAGTCGAAGGTTAGCTTCCTTCGAATCGATGATGTCGGTGCTTTGGAATGGAGTCGGAGCTCCTCTGCCTGCATGGATTCGAAGGATCCTTTCTTCGATGGATTCGAAGCGAGGCCCAGTGGGATGGATTCGAAGCATGGTCTGTGGATGGATTTGAATCACTATGTGGCTGATGGATTCGAACGTTGGAGGTTAAAGCACTTTCATGGATTCGAAGTCATCAGGGGAACTTCGTTGGAATCTAGTTTGATGGATTCGACCCTAGGGGATTCGAACCATTGGGAGACGAACTCAGGGCTATGTCCTTCACTTGCATCGATGATATCTTGGGCGTACGAACTCGGATTGACTCAAGATTTGGAATGTTGTTCTATCTGGCCTTATTTGATATGTCTTATCAATTGTAGCCCGATCCGGACTCGGACAAAATTCATCGATATCCATGGTGAACTTGTGATGTAACTGTCCTACAGGATGAACTGTCATTGAGTTCTAGTCAGTTTTTTGGTGTCACGGCCTTGCCAAAAGGCGGGATAACATTTGCCCCGCAAAACATGCCTTGCGATAGGAAGGTGTGTTTTGTAATGCCATAAGCTGGATGTTCATATCCTGTTGATCCCCTGCAAAGAAATTGATAGTTTTATCTGATCACAAATGACGATCGTTTGGGATCGTATGTCATTCAAGGCGATATGGGACCTTTCGAGGTCGGATGTCGTTCATGGCAAATAAAGAAATGGGACCGTTCGCGGTCGGACGCCGTTCGCGACAAATACAGAAATGGGACCGTTCGCGGTCGGATGCCGTTCGCGGCAAATAATGAAATGGGACCGTCCGCGGTCGGATGTCGTTCTAGACGAGTTGCGACCGTTCGTGATCGTGTGTCGTTCTGGGCGAACTATGACCGTTCGCAGTCAAGTGACATGGAAAGAGGAATGTGATCGTTCGCGATCGCGTGCCGTACGGGGCAAAAATGTGATTGTTCGCGATCGAATGTCATATTAGGTGAATTGTGACCGTTCGTGGTCGAGTGCCGTACGAGGCAGAGTGTGATCGTTCGTGATCGAATGTTATATTAGATGAAGTGTGACCGTTCGCAGTCGGGTGCCGTTCGAGGCAAACGGTGACCGTTCGAGGTCGGGTGCCGTTCGAGGCTAATGGTGACCGTTCGAGGTTGGGTGCCGTTCGAGGCGAATGAGTGTGCCCGGGAGGGGGACTTAGTATTATCAATGTCAGGTTCACGTTCGGGTGAACTTCTGAATCAGCGATCGTGGCGGTTCGTCGCCATACAAGGTGTGCTTGTGGACCGTTCGCGATCCAAAGCATACGCAAGTAACTTCTTCTACAGAATTGAAAATATCAAATTAACGTTCACAGAAATATTCAAACAAACAAAGTCTAAATGTTCAAATCAACATGAAACAAAAGCAAAGCAAGGATGTCGAAGTGTAAATCCTCACTACAAGACGATCAACAATCATTCAGAGCATGCCTGTGGATCGTTCGCGATCTCATACATGTGTAAATGGTTTGATGTTGTTAGTGAGAAGTTTACGACTTGTTCATTGTTTATTCAAATCAATTGATAACCAAACGGTGTCCTGGTTCAGGATCACCCCTAGCTGATGTAGATGGTGGTCGCTCTGGTTCCACCGTTGGAGTTCGCCTCCTCACATACTGAAGTAGCCTGCCGTTCCTGATATGCCCTTCTACTTCATCCTTCAGATGTCTACAATCATTTGTGCTATGCCCATTCAGCTCGTGGAATAAGCAATATTTGTCTGATTTTCTCTCGTCGGTAGTTGGATCCCGTCGTATTGGTCTACGATAGGCAACTTGCTCTCGGGTGTCTTGGTAGATTCGCTCCAAACCCTCGTTGAGTTCTGAATAGGTGGTAAATCGCGGCTCCCTCCGTTGCCGCTTTGACCTGTCATCATTTTCTTCAGCCTTTCGTTCTCCTTTATCCTGGTCTAAATCCTTTTCAAAAGGTTTTTTTGTCTTTAAGTGCATAAACTTCTATTCCCTCTCCTTCTTCTCTTTCAGCATTAGCGTCTTCCAATCGTAAAAACTTTTCTGCCTCGTGATAGAATTCTCCTAGATCCATAGGTGGATCCTTAGTTAATGAATTTTTGAATTCCGTGCTGTCAGCTATTCCGGACACAGCTGCCATCATAACCATGGATGGATCTGGCCGATACACCGATGCTGCTGCCGCATTGAACCGCGTCAGGAAATTCATCAAAGACTCCCCAGCTTTCTGTTTTAGCGTTGCCAAACTCATCACATTCTTGGGTCTTGAAATATGAACCCTGAATTGCCTCATAAATTTCTCAATCAAATCGGTCCATGTCCCAATGGAGCCGCTCTCTAGCTGTCTGAACCATAAAGCTTCTATGTCTGTCAAATACAATGGGAAGCACCGGGCCATGACTTCCTGTGATGCCCCCAGCACTTCCATGTGCCTTATATACCTCGTTAGATGGACCGCAGGGTCCGTCCTCCCATCATACCTCTCTACTGTTGGCAGTTTGAATTCTGGTGGGTTCCTAGCCAATCTAATCGCAGGAGAAAATGGACTCTTGTTCACGTCTTCAAGATCTCTGTTTACTAATCCGCCTCTCATGGCTCGCCTTACCATCTCTTCCAATCTATCATTATCTCCAAGCTGTAGTCCTTGTTCACTACCTTCGATCTGCCCCCCGAGTCCGTGTGAGCTTTCGGGTGTCTGCCCCCCTGGCTGAGCATTCATCCCTCTATCGCCGCCAAGTTGCTCGGATGTCCTTGTCTCTCTTCCCAGGTTCGGATCAACATGTCATAAGTGTGTGCCCCCCAGCTCCGGCGCTGCGTTAGATGGTCCTGCTCCGTTCTGGATTCTGGTTGCTCCTTGATTTTGTGCTCCTAGTTGTTCGATCTGTTGAAGCAAATTCTGGATCATTTCCTCTTGTCTCTTCATCATTGTCTCCATCTCTTCCCTAGTGATAAAAACTGAAGCTTGGTTTGCTCCTGAGGAAGCCTCTTGACTCCCTTCATGCTGACTTCGCTCTGGCCTCTGCCTTTTACTTGTTTGTCTTGTCATGATTCTTCGGATCTGAATCTCTTAGCCTTCTGATTCAACTTTCAAATGATAGAACTTCTGAGTTCATCTCTCAATGAAAGCACCAAAGTGTTTGCGCCAAAATTGGTCACAAACCCCGAATGTTGTGAAACCACCAGTGTATGAATATAAATCAACAATATTCACACACAAATCTCAAATCTAAGCAAACAGAGTATCACAATTCAGAAATAATAAACAGAAACACGAGATTTATAGTGGTTCGGCGATCTTGCCTACGTCCACTCTGAAGTTGATGATTTTATTGATGTTCACTCGATGATTACAATCTCTTCTAATGTAGTACAACTGAAATTATATGCTAAGTCTCAATCTAAGGTAGCGGTGGTGTTCTGGAGTAAATCTGGCAGAATCTGGGCGCTCTTTAGTACTTAGAATTATCCGACCCCTTTTCTGAATGACTAGGGGCTCTATTTATAGGTGTAGGAGGCTGATATTTCGCCTAAAATGAGGGAAGACCAGTTCTGGTACGTCAGGGGGCCCACATGGCC
Organism: Allium fistulosum; assembly: GCA_030737815.1. NCBI lineage: Eukaryota > Viridiplantae > Streptophyta > Magnoliopsida > Asparagales > Amaryllidaceae > Allium > Allium fistulosum. Next base: position 43,557,058 of record CM060905.1, on the reverse strand, counting down.
GAAATCTGGAGATCCGGGCCCACTTTGGGATCGATTCGACCCTTGGTTCGAATCGATCAAGAAATCATCCAATCGAGCTGAAATTTGGTGTGGACATTCTTCAACATGTGCTCAAGCTTCTGTGAAAATTTCATAGCATTTGGATGTGTAGATCTCGAGTTATGATCGATTCAAGGTCGCTTTTCTGGTTGCAGTGCTCCGTTCGAATCGATCATGTTCGACTCGATTGCTTCGAATCGATCAAGCGTGCGCTTCTGTGATGACGTGGAGCGCCTCCTTCGTATCGATCCGACTTCTATGCCGAGTTGACTGGGTCGACTCCATGGTTTTTCGCCGCTTTGACTGGGGATTCGTGGTAGTGGATTCGAAGATATCCCTCTTCGAATCGAATGAGCGAAGGTCTGTTCGAATCGATCAAGATGTGCTATCGCGAATCGATTCGAAGTTGCCTTATTATAGTTTTCGAAGGTACTGGAGTCGAAGGTTAACTTCCTTCGAATCGATGATGTCGGTGCTTTGGAATGGAGTCGGAGCTCCTCTGCCTGCATGGATTCGAAGGATCCTTTCTTCGATGGATTTGAAGCGAGGCCCAGTGGGATGGATTCGAAGCATGGTCTGTGGATGGATTCGAATCACTATGTGGCTGCTGGATTCGAACGTTGGAGGTTAAAGCACTTTCATGGATTCGAAGTCATCAGGGGAACTTCGTTGGAATCTAGTTTGATGGATTCGACCCTAGGGGATTCGAACCATTGGGAGACGAACTCAAGGCTATGTCCTTCACTTGCGTCGATGATATCTTGGGCGTATGAACTCGGATTGACTCGAGATTTGGAATGTTGTTCTATCTGGCCTTGCTTGACATGTCTTATCAATTGTAGCCCGATCCGGACTCGGACAAAATTCATCAATATCCATGGTGAACTTGTGATGTAACTGTCCTACAGGATGAACTGTCATTGAGTTCTAGTCAGTTTTTTGGTGTCACGGCCTTGCCAAAAGGCGGGATAACAGTAAGATTTCTTATGTTTATTTTTGTCTTGTAATGTTTTGGACATTTGAGATGAACAAACTAGTGGTTGCATTTTCTTTTTGGAGGTATCCATTATACCGAGTATTGATTTCCAGTGGAAAAGCTAATGTCAAGTAGAGTATTCAACGCCGAATCCATTGAGTAACTGAAGTAATTGCCTGCTGCACCAGTGGGAGATGAATGCTTTTGGTAAGGGTTGAAAGAAATGAGTACTAATCGGTAAGAAAATGATAAACTAAGAAATATGGTGATGTTGTTTCTAAAATCTCATTAGTACAAATCAGAAGGAACATTAAGTATCATTTCTGCCTTGGTCTTGTAAGGCAGGTGCCCCTATTTCAACTATGGACGAACTTGTCCTGGAGAACATATGTAACAGGTAAGGCTGGTTCTCAAGCCAGCACCTTGTTTTTAATAATAATAATAATAATACAATTAAATTAACCTTGTTTTTTATAATAATAATAACAATAATAATAAATTAAATAAGTTAACCAAGTTAATAAAAATTAACTAAGTTTTGTTAAAATTAAACAAGTTTTGATATTAGATTTGAAGTCCTACGAATTAACATAATTGTTTGACTATATGTTGTGCTTTCTCTTGTGCAGACATTGGATTTCCGAAGAGAGCAAGGTTGAACTTTTATGGTGCTAACTTTCACTTGTGCATGCAACAAAGAATTATGGGTAATCAAGCGTTTTGTTAGCACCAGTTTGGTATAACATTTTATTAGCACTAAGTGTGTAAATTTGTATATGAATGATTATTGTATGTGAGTTTAGTCATTTTATCAAAAAACTATTGTATTAGAATGGTTATGGATATCTTATTTGATTATATGATTAATATGTTTTTTTAATTGTTTGAATATGATGATTATGTGAGTGATTGTTGATTGATATAATAGGAACAAAATAGTCCATCAACAGGAAATAATAGCTTGGAAAAATGGTGCAAAATGATCAACAACTTTTAGTAGCATTTCAGAAACGCTTCAGAAATACATATAGTGGCGTTGAGTAAACGCAACCGTAAGGTAGGGGTAAAATTGGAAACTCTATTGGTAGCGCAAAAAAACTTTTGAGCGTTTTTAAAATGCTACAAAAAGATTTATGGTGGCGTTTGAGAAACGCTGCAATAAAATGATTTATAGTGGCGTTGAAATAAATGCCACTAAAAATCATGGGATTTTTAGTTGCGGGCTTTATCACGGCGTTCATCAAAACGCTACCATAAGTTTTGGTAGCGTTTTGTGTGCCACCAAAAATAAAATTTCTTGTAGTGGGGGATCGATCCCGATTCTGAATTTGGCAACCGGTTGGCCGGAGAACCCCCTAAGTCATTAGACCGTTTCTATTCCAAGGCAGCCCAGTTTTTGAGAAGGGAGGATGTGAAACAGTCTATGAAAAAGGATGATGTTGGGCCCAGTGTGGAAGGAATCCAAAGCAATGTCATTGTTAAAAAAATCGGGAAGAGTTCCGAAAAGGTGCAATTGAACATACAAAATAAATAGAATCAGTAGAAAGGTAATGGAAATCAAAACAGGAAACGAGATCAAAATCATGGGCCACGACGTAGGGCTCCAATGTTTGACAATTATACTCCTTTAAATACGTCACTGGAAACTGTGTACTTGCAGACTTGCAATACTATCCAATATAAGAAACCCGCTCCGAAGCAATCGTTGGTAAAACAGATTCAAATGGGGAAGTTTTGTAGATTTCACGATAGCTATGGCCATAATACGAACGAGTGCCGTCATTTACAGGATATTATTGAGAAGTTGATACGAGAGAGAAAGTTGGAGCAGTTTGTGCGGGCGCCGCAGTTAGGAGGTGCGGGCCCATCGAATCAAAACCAAATACCAAATTAGGTGAGACCGAAGGAACCCGCTTATATCGGCGGGAGGCTAGTGATTAATACTTTTAGCGGTGGTCCTCATCCAACAGATCGATGCTGGAGGGAAATGGAGTCGTATGCTAGCTCTATTAGGCATGCGAGCTTCGAATGTTGTAGTAATTTGGAAGACGGGGCTCCGGCCAAGCAACAGAAAACGATGACAGGTGACATCGTATTTCGAGATAGGGATGCCGATAGAGTCGAAGCCCCGACCATTGATCCACTTGTCATTTCAGCACAGATAGGTCCTGCTTGGATGAAGAGGATCTTAGTGGACAGTGGAAGTTCAGTAAACATATTGTTTAAGCGAGCTTATGATCAGATGAAGATGGAAGCAAAGGATTTGAAGCCTTGCAAATCTCGCATTCACGGCTTCAATGAAAGTGTGAATATACCCACTGGGATAGTGGAGCTGTCGGTGGAATTAGGAATTGGAAAACGCCGGAGAGTCCGGGTATTACAGTTTGTTGTATTGGACATAGACTCGACATACAATGCTTTCTTGGGCCGACCGGCCCTAGCTGAGTTCAGGGCTGCCATTGCCCCTATGTCTTTGACTTTAAAATTCCCTACCGATAATGGAGTTGGAGTCGTTCAGGGAGACCAGGCTGCTGGAAGAGCCTGTTATGTTGCCGAGCTATGGGAGGCACAACGAAAAGAAAAAGGAAAGGGCGTAGAGGAATCTCTATGCGTCCGCTTTGCGGAAAATTAACAGCTAACGCCTGGGCCTAGGCCCGGGCACCCCAACCAATTCCCAAGGGATCTTAACCTGAGAGATACCGAAAGTGAAGATGAAAGTAAAGACAGTCAAGCTTCCCTGGCCGAGCTGACGATCGATGTTCCATCGACGATAATGACGATTCTAAAATGATAAAGATTGGATCTCAACTAAGCCAACAAATGCAGGAGGAATTGGTTGAATTTCTCCGAGCAAACCTCGACGTGTTTTCCTGGACACATTCCGACATGTGTGGAATTTCCTCGGACATTGCGAGCCACACATTGAATATTGACCTACGGCATGTCCCGGTCAAGCAGAAAAGGCGTGGTATGGATCCAAAGAGATCTGCTGCCCTTAAGGAAGAGGTAGATAAACTCAAGTCGAACGAGTTCATTCGAGATGCATTATTTCTGTAATGGGTGTCCAACCCTGTACTTGTCAGAAAGCCTAACGGGAAATGGAGAACATGCATTGATTACTCAGACTTGAATAAAGCTTGCCCTAAAGACAGTTTCCCACTTCCTCGAATCGATCAGCTTGTAGACTCAACGGCAGGACATGAACTCTTATCCTTCAAGGATGCGTATTCTGGCTACAACCAGATACCCTGCACTTACCCGATCAGAAGCATACCAGTTTCTTCACTGATCTGCGACTTTACTGCTAAAAAGTCATGCCATTTGGACTCAAGAACGTTAGGGCAACCTACCAATGGCTAGTTAATCGAATGTTCGCTAACTAGATCGGAATAACCATAAAGGTATATGTAGACAACATGCTTGTGAAGTCACGGTTCTCCACTGATCATATCAAAGATCTGGAATCGATGTTCAACATCCTCCAAGAATATAGAATGAAACTCAACCCGTTGAAATGCCACTTTGGGGTCGCATCTGGAAAATTCCTTGGATTTATCGTCAACGCTTGAGGAATTGAAGCCAATCCCAAGAGAGCTGGGCAATCAGAAATCTTGAGACTCCAAAGACTATAAAGCAAGTCCAGAGCTTCAACGGGAAAGTAGCAGCACTGAGCAGGTTCATTTCGAAATCCACTGAAAAATGCATCTCCTTCTTCGATGTGATCAAAAAAGGAAAACGGAATTTCGAATGGACTACAGAATGCGATAACGCATTCCGAGCACTGGTTTAACACCTTTCCATACCACCAATTCTGTCAAAGCCTATTGATCACGAGAGATTGTACATCTACTTGGCGATGTCAGAAAACGCAATTTGTGTTGCTCTAATTCGGAAGGAAGACCGGATACAACGACCAGTATATTACCTTAGCAAACGACTAACTGGAGCAGAGAGAAATTATCCGAAGTTGGAAAAGCTGGCCTATTGTCTTGTCATTGCCTCAAGGAAGCTCCGCCCGTATTTTCAGGCTCACCCTATCACCGTTTACACCGACCAGCCATTACGACAGGTCCTTATGCGGTCTGAGACGTCTGGTAGATTACTCAGGTGGAATATCGAGCTGAGTCAGTTCAACATCACTTACACACCAAGGCGAGCCATTCAAGGACAAGTCCTAGCCGATTTCATCACTGAATTCACTATCCCGGAGGACTTGCCCGAAACCAATGAATCTCCTAAATATGTCTGGAAAATACATACTGATCGTACATCAAATGACCGTTGCTCAGGCGCTGGAGATGTACTTGAAACTTCTGAAGGCCAGTCTATATGCTATGCCTTAAAGTTCGATTTTCATGCGACTAACAACGAGGCCAAATTTGAAGCCCTGATCGCCGGATTGAGACTTGCCAGAGATTTAAGAATTATTGCTGTGGATATTTACTGTGATTCACAATTAGTCATGTGTCAAGTTCGGGGAGGGTACCAGGAAAAAGACCGAAGACTGGCTGCTTATCATGCTCGGGTTCAGGAGATATTGGATTGGTTCGATTATTATGCCATTTATTTCATACCCCGAGAACGCAATCAGAAGGCTGATTCCTTAGAAAAGTTAGCCAATACAGGTGAGGCACAACAAATGGGAATCGTTCCCGTGGAGATATTATCTTCCCCGAGCATCGATCAAATGGAAGCAGACTGGGTGTTTGAAGTCGTTTCTGATAAGGAGTCATGGATGACTCCATTCAGAAACTATCTCGAGCATGGGACCCGGCCGGAGGATCGGAGTGAAAAAAGGCAAGTTCTTCGAAAGGCCTCGCGGTTCACTATTCAGAATGGAGTCATGTATAGAAGAGGGTACTCTATTCCTTTGCTCCGGTGTATCGCCCACGATGAAATCAAACGAGTATTGCACAACGTCCATGAAGGAGAATGTGGCGATCACACCAGGGGGCAAGCTCTTGCCAAGAAAGCGCTCCAATATGGATACTGTTGCCGACGGTAAATCACGATGCATCAGATTACGCTAGAAAATGTGACAGATGTCAAAAACACGCTTGGATTCCAAGAGCCCCACCTACCAAAATAACTCAAATGGTCAGTCAATGGCCGTTCGTAGTATGGGGCATTGACATTATCGGTTCTCTGCCTCTAGCCAAAAGTGGTGTGAAGTACGCCATCGTTGCAGTTGATTACTTTACTAAGTGGGCGGAAGCTGAGCCCCTTGCTACTATCACAACGAAGAAAGTGGTCAACTTTGTGGTACGCAACATTATCTGTAGATTTGACCTCCCACAAACCATCATTACTGACAATGTAGCATAATTCGACAGTGTTGAATTTAAGAATTTCTGTCAGCGATTCCACATCCAGAAGAAGTTCTCTACAGTTGCACACCCTCAAGCGAATGGGCAGGTTGAAGCCGTCAATAAAGTTATAAAGTCCATTCTGAAAAAACGACCGGAAAAGGCCGGAGGCAAATGGGTCGATGAACTCCCTATTGCCCTATGGGCTTATCGGACAACCCACAAATCCGCGACCGACCACATTCCATTCTCTCTTTCCTACGGTTCAGAAGCCGTTATTCCAGTCGAGATGGAAGTACCTTCTCATCGTGTGACATATTATGATCCGAAGAAGAATGCTATATTACTGGCTGAATCCCTTGACTTATTAGATGAGAAGCGTGAAGAGGCTGATTTGAGGGCAGTCGCATACCAAAGTCGAGTCGCCCGATTATGCAATGCCAAGGTCTGACCCCGAACCATTGAACTCGGCAATCTCGTCCTCAAGATAATTTACCCGGTTCCTTCACATAGGAAACCGACATGGGAAGGGCCGTATGTCATCGAATGAAAGCTTGGAGACGACACATTTAAATTATCGACCGTTGATGGTCTTACTCTGCCGAGAGCCTGGAACAGCGAAAGTCTTCGTCGCTACTACACATAACAGGCTTTATGTATTCATTTAATCTGCTTTTCGTTTGCAATTTGTTTATGCATTTTGAAATTTGAATTTGTAATAAGGCAATTGACTTTGCCATATTTCCTTATTTCAGCAATAAAATGCAACCTCTTCGAGCAGAAGCAGTGATTTCTAAATGCGTCATACAACCATCACAATGCACGGAGAGCTAAGTTCCATCCTATGGTGGGATTTATTTAAATAGGGAGTGACTATGATACGACCGATCACTCGCTAAGTGAAACTCGAGCTCGGGGACAAATCATCACACTGAAGCCTAAAAAAGGATTGATACACAACAATCCTCGAACTAACTCCAGATTCCTAGAGTGCGAACTGGAGTATAAACTCAATAATACGGGCTCGAAGAGGGTGAATCCGTCCATCTAACGACTTCGCCCGTATTTAAACCAAGTTCGAGGAGGATGGACCCATCCATCTAACGACCTCGCTTGTTAACTCATGGTGGATGTGATCTGACCATCCACGATCCTGATACATCCGTCGTTCCCGAAGTGCGAACGAAATTCTGAAACTCACAACAGATGTGATTGATCGTCTGTTAACTAAATCCCGAATCCTAGAGTGTGAACTGGATTATAAACATCAACTAACTCTAAGTCCCCAGAGTGTGGACTGGAGTATAAACATCAAATAACTCTAAGTCCCAGAGCATGGACTTGAGTATAAACGTTGACTAAATCAAAATCCCCAGAGTGCGGATTGGTGCTTAAACACAAACTAGGTGTGAATCGACCACCCGTAAGACACCACCCATAGGACAACTCCAAGCCCCGAAGTGCGGGCCGGAGTATAAACGCAAAGTGGGTGTGACTGACCACCCACAAATCAATCCAAGTCCCCAGAGTGTGGACGAAGTCCTAAATATCAAACGGGTGTGACCGACCATCCGTAAAATAACTAAAGTCCTTGGAGCGCGGACATATCTCAAAACCTTAAGCGGGCATGACCGACCGTCGACATATAAGTGCAATCCCTAGAGTGTGGATGCAATCATTAATTGATGAGCGAGTGTGATTCAACCACCCGGACTCGTCTTGGTTCAGCTTAAAGGCGAAAAATTATGGCCTACCGATCTTCTCAATTTGTCCCCGAAACTGGGGGCAGAACTTAAGTGTCAGCCACTGATTGTGCAGTGCAGCATCGAAATCCGACTTAACGCTCTATCGTGACCCGAAGCCATAGCTTCGGAACTTAGCGACTAAACCCAGGTCCGATTCGAAGGCTAAGATTCCACAAGTACATTGAATGGAAGTTTGAATGCTGAAACACTTAAGCGAAATAAACACTACCTATGCTGAAGACAAAATGAAATTTTATTTCAACTATTCTTTGGAAGAGAAGGATAAGTACAAAATTATTCCAAAAAATCCTACTAGCAGGGGCCGAACCCGCATCTATACACAGCATACAGAAGCAAAAGGAAATTCCTATCTATCTACCAAAAATGAGCCGAGAAGACATGTCTATTCTCTCTTCTTCTTCTTCTTCATCTTTGGCGTCGACCCATTGGAATCACCACTTGGATTCCTCTTTGAACCCTTGCCTTTTGGCGGTTGATCTCCAGTTGGGGGCATTATGGTAACCTCCTCCTCCGAGCTCACATGGATTGGAATACTTTTTGAAGGCGGAGTCGGAGGGACAGGATCGATGTTAGAAGGTGAGAGAGGCACACTGGTGTCGACGACCGTGCCTCCAGGAGAAATCATTCGCAAATGGGATGGACCAGGGCCCACCATCCCACCTCCGATGCCATTGGCTCGCGCAACCTCTTCCATTTCAGCGTTGATTTCAGCAATTATCTCCTCTTCATGCATTATTTGGGCATCTCCAGAGACGCTAGCAGTTGGGCCCAAGGAGCTGGTCACATGTGCGAATCCACCCATGACAAATGGCAGATCGGCAAAAGGGTCACTATGATGGCCGAGAAGTTCCTCCATCATTTGCTCATCAAAAGTAAGCGTGCTCCCCTGTTCTCCATCGGTTGGTGCTGTAGTCGTTGTAGTGGTCGCTTATGCTATGATGGCCTCCTGCTCGTGATGCGGCTTTTGAGTTGCAGGAGGCATGGCAGATGTAGCTCCTATCATTGAATAAAGACAAAGAAAAAGAGTTAGCGATTACTTCAATCAACGTTTCTGGCTTTGAATGAGCACGAGAAAGGTTCAGAATACCTTCCTTAGTTTGGCTCGCAGGTGGCAGAGCAGCTTCAGAGACATACTCGCGAGCTGGAGACAACTACGATTGATCGGGATTATATGCAGGAACAGACTGAGGATCAACCGCAAATGTAGATTCGGGCTGGGTTGGCAGAAGAGTTTCAGAACCCACATCATGGTGCTCAAATCCAGAACCCTTTCCAGCCTCTGAGTGCTGAGCACCAAGTTTCTCCTTTTCATATGTGATCGTGATGTCATGGAGAACTTTTCTCTCATCTTCACTCAGCACCCGGTTCTCTAGTTTAAATTCATCGACTGATTCAACTTGGTGTTATGTCTTTTCATCTTCCACCAAGCAGCTGCAAGCATTATACAAGTGTGATGGATAGTTATCGAGCCAGGTTAGGTTTCAGTGCTTCAGGACATTAGCGTTGTATGCGATAAGAAGATCTTCGATATCGGCCTCCAACCTGGTCTCTGCCATCTTCACTTCATTCTCAACCCTTGCCCCGGCTTCCTGAATTTTAAGCGTTGCCACATCCCTCTCTTCCCTAAGCACCACAACCTATTCACACGCTTCCTGGGCGGCTTTGTTTGCATCGTCTTTCTCTTTGACGATTTCAGCAAATTTGACCTTAAGCTCTTCAAGCTCTTTAAGCGCCCCGTCACATTCGGCCATGACTGTGGTAGTCCGATGCCCCATCTCCTCAACTAAGGCCAGGTGCATCCGCCTCATCTCTTCCATTCCCCGAGTAGCCTCATCAGCCCTTGTGTTGGCCTCTGTCTCTGAGTTTATGGCGGACTCGTTCTCATCATGAAGCACCTGAATTATGCGGTCCTTTTGAGTGAGATCAGTTTCTAATTTTTCAATTGTTTTTGCCCGCTCAAAGGCCACCGCTGATGCTTTGTCCGTGGTATTCATCCATTCCCGGTACTGGCTGTAAACGTCATGGATATAGTCATGCATTGTTTTTTCAGCCTCGACTAGAATTATCTTTAAATGCGGAGGGAAGATGAAACTATCAAAACAGATGTTCGGAAAGTCTTTTTTCAGTTGGGCTATTTTGATCACTCCCTCCCTAGTGGGCTCAGTGACAGCTTTCTCAGTGATAGTCGGAGTTTCGGTTTCAAACCTTCGGCGCTATGAATCGGACCTTGGTACTTGAGAATGCGGTCTTTGGCGTGAAGGTTCCAAAGGTTGTTTGGCATGGCCGGAAGGTTGTGTTGGAGCTCGCGGTGGCGGAGAGCGTGATCGAGAGCGAAGCCTATATTCTATCTCTCTCTATCCCACTCCCTTTCGTAACGCTGCTGGCTAGCATAACCGTGATCGCGGTCTCTATCAGCCTCCCTTCCACGGGACTCATAATATGAACTGGATGACTGGCATGCCGAGCGAAGGCTACCGATCATGGATTCCCGCCTAGTCATTGTATCTGTAAAATATAAAGAGAAGCAGAGTTGATAATCTCCAGAAATGAATAACTTATGATTGGAAATCGTGCAGTGCCGTGAAAGTGTATGTATGCATGTGCAAAACCCCCCGACCAACTGATTTTGTCGGCCATACTCATAGGAAGTGACTCGCCTAAATCTAAAGTGCTGTGGAGCCCTTCCAATCCGGTGTCTTGTTGGAGCAACACATAGTCCGGAATTGGAATATCAGCGACTCCTTAGAAGGGATTCTCCATTTGTGAGGGAGGAGCCTCCGAGATAATAACACCGGTGGTTGGTAGAGACATGACCATGGATTTCTATCTTAAAGACTTATGAAATTTATGAGCAACTGCCTTTCCTTTCCATTTCCCCTCCGAATGTCGAGGACTATCTGAGGGCACGACTACGGGTTCATCTTCGATAGGCGTATCTTTTTCATTTCCCTCCTCGGATATTACAATCTCGGGCGCCCTATGCTTAGCCCGTCTTGCCGGAGCTACCCTAAGGGATCCTTCAAGCCTTATGCTCTGATCTCGGTCAATTAGCCCAACGGCCCTCAAATTTTCGTCCGTAAGCACCAAGTCAATCTCTCTCATCTCTCCAGGAACCTCCTGAAGAATCCACACTATTTATTTAAAGTGGGCACCTTCGGGTCGCGGAATTGCGGCTGTAAAGGAAAGAAAATGTTAAACTCAGCATCGATTACGACTACCTCATTAGTCACCAGAGAAATTGCGACACTTACGTCTAACTAACCACTGTCTAGAAAACCCTAGCGGGCACCAAACATAGAACCATTCGGTTTTGAAGTAGCTAAGTCTGGTCCAGGATCCAGCCACAACATGACAATTCTTAACTGCCTTTATAAATGTGAATGAAGGATTATCTCCCCGACTCTTGACATTAAACAAGAATCTGACTTCCTTCGGAGCCGGGGGCCGCAGGAGATGCTCCATAAAAACAATGAATAAGCTGTTCAGCAATGCGTATCCATCCGGATGCAACTATGACGGAGCAATACCTAAGAAAGCTAACACTTCTCGAATATATTGGTTAAATGGAGGAAGCGTTCCAGCTATGCACGAATGTCTGTTAAAAGCACTGAATCCTTCTAGAGGAGAGCGTGGCCTGTCATTCGGTCCTGGTAGTAGAACGTCATCTAGTGGTAGACCATGTCTTAAGCAGATTCTTCCCAACATATCTTAAGAGACATTGGATGGTACAGAGTCTTGTGGATTCACAATAAATATTTCTCCTAGTAATTCGTCCGAAGCTGGACCTATAACTTTGGCCGCAATGGCCCGCATCTCTATTATCGGAGAAGGTGAACTTTGAGCCTCTTGCTGTTGTGAACTCCCGGGTTCCATAACTAATCAACTCAATAAAAACCATCATTAGATGATAATAAGCCCATGTGTTTCCAAGTGTGAAGTGCATGAATGCGTTGTGCAGTGCAGTGCTATATAATACTTAAGAAATTCTACAGAATTTTAGAAAATGTTCAAACGGTAAGATTTCGAGATTCAACTGGAGCGACCATCATCGCTGACGGTCACAACCGTGCCATTCAGACTTCGGAGAACGATCCACACTAAAGTTCGTTAAGTTTTCAAGTTACAGTTCCATCGACGAGCTTCGAAGGGCAGTCAAATATGCAGTTTAACAGTTAAGTCCAGATATGCAAGGGTGAAGCTCGTCGGAGTCAGATTCGAATATGCACAAGATTTCGTATCCATCAAAGTTTAAACTTGGATCGTTCAACAAAAGCTCAACTTCGTATCGATCAGGAAAGATTGGGTTTCGTATCGATCCAAAACCCTCGACTTCGTATCGATCATCGGCCTAGTCTTCGTATCGATCACCAGGTCCAGGATTTCGTATCGTTTGCACGGCCTAGTCTTCATATTGATCGCTCCAGATCGATACGAACTCCTACCATTCTCAATAGATACGAATCTCACCCTTCCATTCAACATTTCCAGATCGATACGAACTTCTAGTGTTTCCAGATCGATACGAGCTACATCCCAACGTTGCATCATTCCCTTCGTATCAATCAGTAGGCCTTCTTCCCCAAGCTGCTTAAACGCCATTACTCCTTCCTCAACCTTGCTCCGACCAAACTTCGGTATGAACATCGTCGAAATCAGCTATGACTTTGGACGAATTAACATTAAAACTTGAGTCTCATCATTTTAGAATGGAATTGATTGGTTATTTACCTAATTTAAACAATGGTTCGAAGGAATGAAGGGTTATTCAATTTGGGGACCAAGACAGTTCTTGTTTCTCGAGTGCTCTATTGATACAAAGGCAGAAAATAAAATAATAGCAAGTGAAATTTTTCTAAGTCCAGAAAGCATTTATATTAGTTCGTACCCAAGGGAAAAAGACGCTTCTTATCCCAGTTGTTATACTGAGATAACCAGTTACCTCCATCGATACGAAAGCGGAACTTCGTATCCATCAACGCAAGCGTATCCAACAGATTCATATCCATCCATGCATCGATACGAAAGGAACAGTGAGATTGCACTAGAACCGCATGACTCCATCGATACGAAGCATGCATTCAAACATTTAAACTCGATCCAGGAGAGGATCGATACGAAGAGAAACTCCAAAACAACTGTCAAGCGTTGTTACAACTCGAAATTCACATCGATTCAGGAGAGGATCGATACGGAATTCGATACGAGAAAACTGACAACGACTCGTGAACGTGCGAACGTTAACGGGAGTCAGGTTAACATACGTACATGTATGACGGACTAACATCCAATTTTCAAAACTCACAAGAAGTTAAATGTTCACCTGATGGCGATTACATCAAATAACATATTGCTATCCTTCAATACTCAGTTACAACTGTGCACAGTACAACAATTAGCAATCAACGATTCGTTATTTGCATTTCTGAAGGTCAATCAGAGGTTACATCTTTTGACGAAAAGACAACAACCGGTCAACAAGTCAGATAGAACTTTTCAGAATGAAGATTGTAGCTTTTCAAAGCACGTCATGTTCACACAGGACGTACTTTGCGGGGCAAATGTTATCCCGCCTTTGGCCAGGCCATGATACCAAGGAATTGGCCGGAAATTGAAGACAGTCCATTCTGGAGATCGATTGTACATAGGTCTACTATGGATACTGATAAACTTTGCCCGAGTCTAGATCAAGCTACAATTGATATGATATGACAAGCAAAGCTATGAAAGCCAACATTTCAAATTTCAAGTCGATCGGAGTTCGTATGCTCAAGTTATGGATCGATCAAATTCTGTGAAAAGCACGTTCTATTCGTATCCATCTATTTCGCATCGATCCATTTCATATCCATCTATTTCGCATCAATCCCTTTCGTATCCATCGGTCCACAGGCCTCAATTCGTATCCATTACCTTGAAATAACCCTATTCGTATCCATCAAATATCGCTCCCCTTCGTACCCATCATTCCTTGACAAACGTCCATTCCGTATCGATCGCCCTCCATTCATTTTGTATCGGTTTCCACCCATTCATCTCGTATCAATTCCCTTCCATCAACATGAAACATATCGCCAGATAGTCGATACGAAGAATACATACAATGAGTGATACGAAACGGCCTCTAAGTCATCGATGTAGGATCGATTTCACCCTAGAGGAGGATGAATAGGGTGATACTATCAATTATAAAAATTTAATGCGAAAGTATGTAAACTAATTTCAACAGATATAGTAGAATAATAGCAGCACGGATAATAGTAGAATAATAATTGCAGAAATAGGACAATACAGATTTACCCAGAATAATAAATATTTTCAAAAATACATTTTATTTTACGCTGCAAAAATATTTTATTTTCAATTTTACTGCGTCAGTGTTTATTTTACAGATCGCTCAGATGCTGGATTCAATCTGGAATAGAGTTGAAGAACAATTATGAGTGAACGAGTGATATGTAGTGAGGTGCAAATATAAATTGAAAATTGTGATGTAATCAAATTTGTATTGTAATCGAAATTGTGTATATATAGTGAGAGCTCAAATTTGTACTATTCAAAATTGTAATAAATATTTGTTTGAATAAAATATTTGTTTGAAATTAAATTTTGTGTTATTTATTTTATTCAGCAAATATTTATTTAATTATGTGAAAATAAAATAGTACATTAACAAATACATTTAAATGAATATATATATATATATATATATATGTTTATAATCATCAAACAAAAATCATATGCTCACATATTCAACAATCTCCCCTTTTCGATGATAACAAACCTATATTTAAGATTTTGAATTTATTAAATGTATTTGATTATTCAATTTGCTCCCCCGATTTGAATGCTCCCTTTCTACACAAAGCTCCCCCTTCATATATGCATGAAAATAAATAAAAATATGCAGATGGATCTTGATGCAAATAAATAAAATATTTGACCTTTATTTAGCAAAATCTTAACTTTTCTCTCCCCCTTTTGTTATCAGCAAAAGAGTAACGGTGTTAGAAAAATAGAGATAAAGTGATAGACATTAATACAATATTAATACCCAATCGAGTATAAATATTAAATTTCAATAAAAAATCAAACAAAAATCATAAATACTCTGTTAGGCACGTATTCCACTTTAGAATGATAGAGATGATGTCATCATATAAAACCATATAGTTGTGTCTATTTGTGGTATATTTATATCAGGAATTCGAATATCTACTAACCATGCATAACCGTTTGGACTTTAAATGAGATTAGTAGTATTCAAAAAATTTATAAAAAATGAATTCAAGTATCTTCTAACCACGCATCACCGTGAGGACTTTTAAATGGGATTAAAATCAACTTGTCTATTTAATTAATCAATTTTGATATGCGTTCCATACATGCATAACCGTGAGGACTTTTAAATGAGCATGAAAGCACATAATAAAAAATCCAAGTAATTCACCCATGCATAACCGTGAGGACTTTTAAATGAGAGTGAATACTTTGGATGTTTTTATTGCTTAAAAATATAATAAATTGAAAAACGAATGATTTCCCGTTTAAAATACCACATTTTGACATACTATCTTGGATTTTGATGAGTGATGGTCGTTATAAATATGACAGAAATAGAGATGGTCATGGAATTTTTACCCATCAAAAGTTATTATAAATCTTGTTTAAATTTCTAAAGAAATTTACTAAATATACTGTCTCAAGTTATAATATATGATTAATATCAACACCTCACTTTTTCAATCACTATTTATCTTTTCGATAATCAGTAGGGAGTCAGATTAGTTAATATAGTCATTTAAGATCAAATCTAAAAATAATTATAAAATCAAATTTCTAAAATGACTAATCTGAAACAAGGTCAACAGAAAACGATTTTCTGGAAGGGGTTTTAGAAAAATGTCTGCTATTTGAAAATTATTTCAAGTGAAAAATATGCAGATATTCTCTTTGAAAAACGCGATGCAACTAATGAATTTTTCAACATAAATCACGTTCCACTAATAATTTTTCTATCAATTGGATTACCAGTGTTATCTGCATCTGAATTTCTTGTTGACTCAAATTTATCATTAGTTGAATATCATAAACCAGACTGTGATGTGTGCAACATATGCCTTGAAATCATTTTTACAGATTTTAAATCAAATTCTTTTGAATTTGAATTGAAACTGTGCAAATAAACAATCAATGACCATAGTGTCAGATCCTGAAACAAATATATCCACGTGTATCAAAAGTAATCATCAATCAATAAAACACCATCATTAAACCGAACAAATCTATATGAAGTATTTCAAGGATTGTATTGTTCTCGGCATAAAGGAATAATTGGCTAACAATTTTGAAAAAGTCAGAATCAAAATCAACATTCATTTCATTATCACATAACTGGCAAATTTAATTTAAATTATGGTGCAGATTATCACATTTAATAAATCGTTCAAGATAAATATACCATTACCTAATTTACCTTTGCCGATAATTTTTCATTGTAGTCCATTATGATTCTGCCACCTTTATACTAGGCTAAGGAACTTTGATTTGTCACCCGTTGTGTGTCTAGAACAGCCATAATCCAGATACCGCTGTTGTTGTTCCTTAGCCTATCACCACACCTACACGAGAAAAGATTTTTATGACCTATTTGTTTTTATAGGTCCATGGTTGTTAGTGGCAATAGATTTTGAAAAGTAAGTTTGTGGAGACTAAAAACTATTTATAATTGTTCCTTTTGGCACCCAGATTCGTTTGACTCTGAGGAATTTTATATTCGTGCCTTTTGGAACCCAAATTGGAATGGTTTTCACGTGTTTGGGTCTATACCAACAATTATTTTGATTGTGTCCAAATTTTCTACAAATTGTGCATATAGATTTGACTTGATTAATTTTGCTTCTATCAAGATCAGATTGATTATATCCAAGTCCTTGTCTATCTGTATTAACAGTTTGTTTCCCTAACATCATATTTAATGATCTTTCTCCTTTGGAAAATTTTCCTAAAGTTGTAGACAATTGTAGGACTTGTGTTTTGAGAGATTCATTTTCATTTAATAATTGTGTGCATTTTTTAATAGAATTTTCTCTGCTCGTTTTTTCACTTTCTTTCAAACTCAGAATTTCATTTTCAAGCGATTTAATTTTAATTTCCGATTTTTTAATTTCTTCTTCGAATGTTGGACACTTATCACACTTAGGGCTCTTGCTTTAATAGTTTTTAACTAATTGATCAGGTTGTTTATTTAAATCTATCAAAGTATCTCTTTGTGATTCAATTTTAGCGTATTTCTCCCTAAGTCTTTCGAAACAGCCATTTACTTCGTGGAAATATATTGGAAATTCTGAGTGAGTGAGTTTTGATACCTCGCTTGGCTCGTCTCATCGCTATCAGTTATATCACCTCGAAGGCACGGATCTTCTTTTTCACTCTCACTACTAGTTCTTTTATAATCATCATCACTTTTATTCCACGTGGCTGCAAAACTTCTCCTTTTTTATTTCTTTTCTTGGCCGAGTCGATTTTGAGGACAATTGGGCTTGATGTGACCAGGTTTATTGTACTTGTGGCAGATGATCTCCTGCTCCTCTGGGTTGTCTAGTGCTTTGACTATTCTGCTTTTCAATTTTTGATTTAGAGCTGGATTTCCGTATTTGCGATTCCACTTTTTGAATCCTTTTATTAATAGTGCCAGCTCAGCTGCTCCATCATCGTTGTCGTCGTCGTCACTTTCTGTTGTTTCTTTGAGAGCTATCGATTTCTTTTGAGTATCACCCCCTTCATGCTCTTCCTTGAATTTCATTTCTAGCTCATAAATGGTGAGATTTCCGATGAGTTTTTCAACTTTGATTTGTTTCAAATCTTTTGATTCTTGAATGGCTGTAACTTTCGCTTCAAAATTCCGTGGAAGGACTATGAGGATTTTTTGGACTATTTCCAATTCTGTGTATGGTTTTCCGAGAGCTTTTGATTTGTATACGATATTGGAAAGTCATTTGTACTTCTCTTTGACATTTTCTTCCTTGGCCATTGTGAAATTCTCGTATTCGCTACTCAGCATGGCAAGGCGAGATTCCTTGACTTGAGATATTCATTCATGAGTTACTTCAAGTGTGTGCCATATTTCCTACGCAGTTAGACAATGTGAGACACGATTAAATTCAATTTGATCCAATGAACAAATAATAGAATTCGTAGTTTTGGCATTAGCATTCTGTAATTTATTTTCAAGATCTGTCCATTGATCCATCGGTTTATCTATTTCCTGATTATCTACAACTATAGTTGGTGGTCTATAACCTGTCTTAACAATATTCCAAGCATCAATGGTTTTTAGAAAAAATTTCATTCATTCTTCCAATAAGCATATTCAGCATTGAACATTGGTGATCTAACTATGGAATGACCCTCAGCAAAAGCATTATTAAAAGAGACCATTTTAAAAATTCAAAATTTTAAAACAAAAATTGGTTTTTGAAAAATCAAATTTTTAAATCAAAAATTGGCTTTTGTTCCTAGCTCTGGTACCACTTGTAGGATCGATTTCACCCTAGAGGGGGGGGGGTGAATAGGGTGATGCTATCAATTATAAAAATTTAATGCGGAAGTATATAAAATAATTTCAACAGATATAGTAGAATAATAGTAGCACAGATAATAGCAGAATAATAAATGCAGAAATAGAACAACACAGATTTACCCAGCTTTGGCAAAACCCTGCCTACGTGTTGCCCCAAGGTTTCTACTAGAAATTAAGTAGTCAGACGCTTACACACGTAAACTCGCGACATCCGCTATCGACTAACCTAACTCTACGCTCAAAACCCTACCGCAACTCAGCCACTGAGTTGCGAATTCTCGAACTACACCACCATAGTTCGTCCCCTAGTCACACGACTAGAAAATTACAAAAGATTAAAAGAAAATTACAAATAAAAAAATGTTAAACACACAAAACCCTAATGAAAAAATATAAGCCCAAAAGAAATGCCGACCTAATATAAAATAAAAGTGAATTCCCCTTTTCCTTCGTTTATTTCTTCGGCCTGACTTCTTGCTTTCGTTCTGTACTTCGTTCCTCTTTCAAAAAGTTTAGGGATTTGCTAAATTAAGGTGCCGCTTGATATCGTTCGATTGTAGAGATGAATGCTCTTTGATTTGGCTTGTTGATTGTTGCTTGCAGCTGCTTCAATTTGATCAAGTTCGACTAAAATGGTATGTGATTTATTCTTTTTTGCTTTACTGGTTAGCTTGCTTGAACTCGATACTTTTTCATGCCGATGATGATTGGGTTTTAAATAGAGTTCAATTCCCTTGATTTCCGTTCGAATTGAATTCATCTGATAATTTTTCTCGGCCACTGATTATTACTTGAATGCTTGTGATTTGTACTGACTTGTTCAATTCGTATATCCTGTGTTTACTTGATTATCATGGCTTTGAATTACTTTAATGATGTTTTCTTGGTCATCACGGCTTTGAATTTGCTGATTTGAAACTGCTGTTACAATCACTTGTACATTATGACACTATTACCATTTTTGTGTTGACGTCTTCGGCTTGATCAATTCCTGTTATCACTTTAGCTTTGAATATTTTCTAGTTTTTTTGTAAAACCTGCTGCTGACTTCGGTTACTTTGATTATGTGATGATATTTAAAAACACCTCTGTCTTTGTTCAAAACTGGTACTTGCAAAAATGTTCGACCTAGAACATTTTATCATTTGATTGATTTTTGACTCACGGCTTGTTTGGGTGTGTGGAATTTTGCATAGTTGTTGTTCATATCCTTTGCACCGTGTTTTGATTGCATTGAGCTCTGGTTTATGTTTGAAACTTGAACTCTATAGCTTGTATTCATTATGTAGTCTGGTTACTCTCTGTTGCATTTTGTGTCACTTCTGCTTATCACATCCATGCTTATACTTGTTGAGGCTGCTGCACCACTGTTGTCACTGCATACTTGATTTCATGTGTATACTTTGTAAGTCTTGTTGCAGCCCTTGTTGTCACTGTTGCATACATGTTGACTTCATATATTTGTCACTCCGTTTCACTTGAATCTGGTTTGTAACACTTGTTAAAGAAGTTGTTTGGTGGTTAAATTTGCTAGTGCATTCACTAATTTTGTACATTTCTTTCAGAACTGGTTTAACTTCTTCTGGAATCTCAACCTCTTCCTGACTCTCCCGTCCGATCAACAAAAACACTTCAGGTTCCTCCTCTATTTCCTTCACGAACTCCTTCAAAGATAACAAAGTTTTGAGCTCTTCAATCTCCTCTAATTTGTTTTCCTCCTATTGTCGCTTCTTTGGAACTAGAGTGATCTTTGTGCCTTCAAACATGAAACTGTAACTGTTGGTCCGTCCGTCATGCTGCACAGCTCGATCATACTGCCACGGTCTCCCTAGCAACAAATGACAAACGTCCATATCTACGACATCACACCAGATTTCATCTTTGTATTTCTTCCCAATTGAAAACTTCACACAAGCTCTACGTCCAACTTTCACTTCACCACCCTTCCTCAACCAAGCTAACTTGTACGGTTTAGGATGTTTCTCGGTTTTCAACTCCAACTTCTTCACCGCTTCTGTAGAGATAATATTATCACAACTCCCAGCATCAATAACAAATTTACAAACTCTTCCCAGAATAGTGCATGTAGATTGAAATATATTGTTTCTCAACCAACTACTTTCCTCCTCTTGCTTCGGTGTTAAACAACTTCTCCTCATCATCAATGCGTACCCGTCATCTCCTGATAATAAGTCTTCCTCCTCAATTGGTAAAGAATTAGAGCATTCAGCTTCTCTTCCTCATCCTCAACCTCAGCTATCATAGCTCTCTTCTTCGGCTTTGGACATTCATTACTTTTGTGGCCCAACTCTTGGCAATTATATCATTTGAAACTGTTATTGACTTTCGCCTTCCCAACCTCATTCACAACTGATTTTGCAACAGATTTTGAAACATTAGAACTCTCACTAACTCCCTTCACTGGATTGTTGGAATTTGTAAACACACCACCTCCTCGTCTACCCTGCTTCTCCCAAGCCAACGCTTTCTGATGTGCTTCCGCTACAGATCTAGGATCAAACATGTTAACCATATCCTGAATCTGCATTCTCAATCCCCCAATGAACCTAGATGTCAGCTGCTCTTCCATTTCCATAATATCATTCCTCGTAATAAGTTGATAGAATTCATCAGCATAGTCGTTAACAAACTTCGTTCCTTGTCTCAAGTTTTGCAAACGTTGATACATCAAAGATTGGTAATTGTAAGGTAAAAATGTTGCTTTCATCAATTTCTTCATCTTCTCCCAAGATTCAACTTTTGACTTTCCCATCCGATCACGTGTAAGCTTGGTTTGCTGCCACCATGCCAAACCTCTACCCCTCAGTCTCGTAGCAACCAACTTTACTCTACGATGTTCTGGAACTTCTTTGAAGTCAAAAATCTCCTCGACATTAGCTACCCAACCTAGAAACTCCTCTGCTTGCATACCACCTTTGAATTCAGGAATTTCAGTCTTCATTCCCGACTCCCATTTGTGATCGTACTCAGAGTGATTTCTTCCTTGTCCTCGAACACTACCACCATCATACTCCTCTTCAAAATCAGATGTATATCGTTGTCTATCTCGTCCACCCACATCTCTACTACCTTCTCGTCTACCACCATCATCCCTTCTATCTACATTCCTCCGTTCACGACCATTCACGTTCCTCCCACGCCCTTGATCATTTTCAACACTTCGGTCTCGATTGGAATGTGGCGAGACTCTACTACCCCCATGATTAGATTCAGGTGAAACCCTTCTCCGATTTTGATTCATTTCTGTCATAAGCTTCTCTAACCGGCCAATTCCTTCGTTAAGCTTTTCACTAAAGTTCTCATTGATTCTTTGCTCCATCTCATCAGCTTCTTCTCTTCGATACAAAGCTTCTACGTTTTGGTGGCGATTAGCTCTTCTTGGCGGCATACTTGAAAACTTCACAAACTCTTCAACACTTCAAAATTCAAACACAATTCAGACTTTGATCCAAAATGAAACGGATCGAAAACTTCCACTTTGTAGCAAATCACGATGAACACGATGGACAAAGTTTCGGCCTCCAATTCAAATCCGATCAAACAACTTCAATGCAAGTCGAACACTTCTACTTGCTCACGGCTCACTCTTCAAGCTTCTCGCTCAAACAACTTCAAACTTCAAAACTCTTCAAAATGATTAGGCTCCAAGTCTCGATCTAGCTATGATTGGCTAGAACAAGCTCTGATACCAAATGACGCAGCGGATTATAACAAAACAAGATAATACGATGAATGTAGTACTCAGTGGATTGATGGATACTGAAATGCCCGAATTCGTTGATCCGAAGATACCGAATTCTTAGCTATCTCTGACTCGTTGATCCGAAGATACCGGGAAAGAGATCTACGATTCTTCGACGTTGATCTTGCGCACAAGATTCCGTGAATCGGCTTCAACAAACGATGATTCGAGCGCACTCGAATGACGTAAGTGGAGATAGGAGATACACTCGACTACCAATTGAAATTGAAAGCACAAAGCTAACAAAAGAGAATTTTATTCAATATTCAACAACCATTACAAATGATTCACACGGCCTATTTATAGGCGTTTTACAACTCATGCAAAGAAAACACAAAATTACAACAACTCCTAAGTCGGCACCGACCTAACAATCTCCGACTTATGACCTATCATAACTCGGTGACGACTTAAGACAACATAGTTACAACACTTGCCTTCAGCGACTTAACAAACATAACGACTTATGAAAAAGACGACATACGACTTACAAAACATACGACTTAAAAACAGGTACGACTCAACCAGTAGCGCCTCCAAAGCAGACGACCTAAACATGCGAGTTACGACATAAGAACCAGACGACTTATCTTTCTACGGTCCAGATAAAAGCGGCATAGATATCTAAGGCCTTAGTCTTCAGCGACTTAACTTAGGTCGGTAACGACCTAAAAACAAACAAGTAGCGACTTAAGAAATCAACGGCTGAGATTAAGTCGGCAAACAAGATCTACGGCAACAAGTCTTCAGCGACTCAAGGAAATCAAAGGTAGAGATTAACTCGGCAGATGAATCAATGGCATCCAGAGCTTTGCGACTTAAAGATAACATAACTCCGCGACCTAAGCTTGTACGACTTAAAACCTTGCGACCTAAGAACCCTGGCATCTGAACCATCTTTATGCGACCTAAGTTCTTGCGACCTAACTTAGGTCGAGACATTTTCCTGCGACTTAGTATAGGTCGTTTCATTTTAACCCGGAGCACTTTTAACTCGGTAAGTCGTACTAGCGACCTATCTTCAAATTCATTAGGTCGTATACGACCTAAAAACGTGTTAGGTCGTCTGAGCGCTTTTCCAATAGGTCGTTGATCTTCACTAAGTCGTTGGAGCGACTTATTGGCTTCGTTAGGTCGGTCGCGACCTATGACTTCAACTTTCCACCTTTCTTCATGAAATATTGACTCCTTAGCTTTAGGTCGGATTCGACCCATCATCAGGTTACGACCTACGAGTTTGCTAGGTCGGTCACGACCTAGTACTTGGCCTGCATCATCCTCCCCTGGTTGAGAGAAATTCGTCCTCGAATTTGTAAATTCTTCCTCATCAGCTCGTTCATCCCCATGATATGGTACGAGATGTTTAACATTGAACACATCAGAAGTGTACACATCTTCTGGCAGCCTCAACCTATATGCATTTTCATTAATTCGTTTTATGACTTCCACCGGACCAATTTTCCTGGCTTTCAGCTTGTTATAAGTGCCTACTGGAAAACGATCTTTTGTTAACACTGCATAAACCATATCTCCTTCATTAAACTCAACATTTCGTCGTTTCAAATCTGCAGATTGTTTATACTTTTCATTTGCTTTCTCTAATCGTTCTTGAACGATTTTATGACACTACGTCAGCCCTTCAACAAAATCAGCAGCTTTCTTAACTGTCTTCTTTGATTGTGGCACTACCGTTAAATCCAACGGTCCCTTAGGTAAGCTTGAATATACTATCTGAAATGGACTGAACCCAGTACTTCGATTCACAGCATGATTATGAGCAAATTCTGCCTGGCATAACTTCACATCCCAACTCTTCAGATTATCTTGAACAAGACACCTCAACAAGTTTCCCAATGATCTGTTAACCACCTCTGTTTGTCCATCAGTTTGCGGATGATAGGCACTACTAAACTTCAACTTCGTTCCGACCATTTTCCACAAACTCAACCAAAAATGACTCAGAAATCGAGTATCTCTATCCGACACAATAGATTCTAGCAATCCATGAAGTCAATAGATCTCCTTGAAAAACAGCTGAGCAACATGAACAACATCCGCCGTCTTCTTACAAGCAATAAAATGTGCCATTTTCGAAAATCGATCAACCACCACATAAATGGAGTCGTTACCACGCTGTGTCCTCGGTAATCCCAACACGAAGTCCATACTCACATCAACCCATGGTTTGATTGGTACAGGTAACGGCATATATAAACCAGCATTAGTCGCAGTTCCTTTCGAAACCTGACAAATATGACAACGCTCCACAAACCTTTCCACTTCTTTCCTCATTGATGGCCAAAAGTAGGATTGTGAAATCAACTGTAAGGTACGGTCTCTCCCAACATGTCCCTCGTCGTGTATCTCTTTGATAATCTTCATTCTCAGACTACCCTCCGGTATGCACAATCGATTTCCCTTGAACAGAAAACCATCTACCATCAAAAACTCATCCGTCTTTCCCTCCTTAACTTTATCAACAAACTTCATGAAGTAAGGATCTTCAACAAATAGTTCCGGCAACATTTCAAACCCCGTCACTTCAACCTTCAGCGTAGTCAACAAATGACTCCTCCTACTCAAAGCATCAGCCACTCGATTTGTCACCCCTGACTTGTGTTTAACAACGAAAGTGAACTGTTGTAGATATGCAATCCACGATGCATGTCTCGCTGAAATCTTATCTTGCCCTTGCAAATGCTTCAATGCTTCATGATCGGTATACAGAACAAACTCCTTCTGAAATAGATAGTGTCTCCAGTGTTTAATAGATTGTACAACAGCATAGAATTCCACATCATACGTACTGTACCTCATCTTCGCTCCTGACAACTTCTCACTGAAATATGCAATTGGATGACCCTTTTGACTTAGCACTCCTCCAATTCCAACCTTGGATGCATCAGTGTGTAGTTCAAACACTAGCTGAAAATCAGGTAATACTAGAATTGGTGCGGTCGTCAGCAACTCCTTGATCTTCCCAAAAGCATTCCCTACTTCTTCTGACCATGAAAACTGTTTACCTTTCATGCAATCTGTAACAGGCGCCATCACACTACTAAAGTGTGGAATAAACCTCCGATAAAATGAAGCCAACCCGTGAAAACTACGAACTTCCGTTATCATCTTGGGCTGCGGCCAATCTCTGATTGCCTCAACTTTACCTTGGTCAACCTGTATTCCCTTTTCCGACACAACATATCCCAGAAATAAAACACTATGCGTCATGAACACGCATTTCTTTGTTGCAGCATAGAATTGTTCTTGTCGCAATACCATCAGCACTTCTCTAAGATGATTCAAATGTTCCTTTGGATTCCCACTGTAAATCAGAATATCATCAAAATACACCACCATAAATTTCCCAATGAACGGTCGAAAAATACGATTCATCACCCTCATAAAAGTACTCGGTGCATTGGATAAACCAAATGGCATGACCAACCATTCGTATAGACCCTCCCTGGTTTTAAAAGCAGTCTTCCACTCATCTCCTGGTCTGATACGAATTTGATGATATCCGCTCTTCAAATCAATCTTCGAAAATATAGTAGCTCCGCTTATTTGATCTAACAAGTCATCCAACCTCGGCATTGGAAATCTATATCTCACAGTAATCTTATTCAATGCTCGACTGTCAGTGCACATCCTCCACGTCCCATCCTTCTTGGGTACCAATAAAGCTGGTACAGCACAAGGACTTAAACTCTCCTGCACACGCCCCTGTTCAAGCAATTCTTCCACTTGCCTCCACAACTCTTCATGTTCCTTTGGACTCATTCGATAATGTGGTCTGTGTGGCAACACAGCACCTGGAACAAGATCTATCTGATGTTGTATATCCCTCAACGGTGGCAACTCGGTTGGTAACTCCTCTGGAAATACATCGTCAAATTCTTTCAGAACTGGTTTAACTTCTTCTGGAATCTCAACCTCTTCCTGACTCTCCCGTCCGATCAACAAAAACACTTCAGGTTCCTCCTTTATTTCCTTCATTAACTCCTTCAAAGATAACAAAGTTTTGAGCTCTTCAATCTCCTCTAATTTGTTTTCCTCCTGTTGTCACTTCTTTGGAACTAGAGTGATCTTTGTGCCTTCAAACATGAAACTGTAACTGTTGGTCCGTCCGTCATGCTGCACAGCTCGATCATACTGCCACGGTCTCCCTAGCAACAAATGACAAACGTCCATATCTACGACATCACACCAGATTTCATCTTTGTATTTCTTCCCAATTGAAAACTTCACACAAGCTCTACGTCCAACTTTCACTTCACCACCCTTCCTCAACCAAGCTAACTTGTACGGTTTAGGATGTTTCTCGGTTTTCAACTCCAACTTCTTCACCGCTTCTGTAGAGATAATATTATCACAACTCCCAGCATCAATAACAAATTTACAAACTCTTCCCTGAATAGTGCATGTAGATTGAAATATATTGTTCCTCAACCAACTACTTTCCTCCTCTTGCTTCGGTGTTAAACAACTTCTCCTCATCATCAATGCGTACCCGTCATCTCCTAACAGTAAGTCTTCCTCCTCAATTGGTAAAGAATTAGAGCATTCAGCTTCTTCTTCCTCATCCTCAACCTCAGCTATCATAGCTCTCTTCTTCGGCTTTGGACAGTCATTACTTTTGTGGCCCAACTCTTGGCAATTATAACATTTGAAACTGTTATTGACTTTCGCCTTCCCAACCTCATTCACAACTGATTTTGCAACAGCTTTTGAAACATTAGAACTCCCACTAACTCCCTTCACTGGATTGTTGGAATTTGTAAACACACCACCTCCTCGTCTACCCTGCTTCTCCCAAGCCAACGCTTTCTGATGTGCTTCCGCTATAGATCTAGGATCAAACATGTTAACCATATCCTGAATCTGCATTCTCAATCCCCCAATGAACCTAGATGTCAGCTGCTCTTCCGTTTCCATAATATCATTCCTCGCAATAAGTTGATAGAATTCATCAGCATAGTCGTTAACAGACTTCGTTCCTTGTCTCAAGTTTAGTAAACGTTGATACATCAAAGATTGGTAATTGTAAGGTAAAAACGTTGCTTTCATCAATTTCTTCATCTTCTCCCAAGATTCAACTTTTGACTTTCCCATCCGATCACGTGTAAGCTTGGTTTGCTGCCACCATGCCAAAGCTCTACCCCTCAGTCTCGTAGCAACCAACTTTACTCTACGATGTTCTGGAACTTCTTTGAAGTCAAAAATCTCCTCGACATTAGCTACCCAATCTAGAAACTCCTCTACTTGCATACCACCATTGAATTCAGGAATTTCAGTCTTCATTCCCGAATCCCATTTGTGATCATACTCAGAGTGATTTCTTCCTTGTCCTCGAACACTACCACCATCATACTCCTCTTCAAAATCAGATGTATATCGTTGTCTATCTCGTCCACCCACATCTCTACTACCTTCTCGTCTACCACCATCATCCCTTCTATCTACATTCCTCCGTTCACGACCATTCACGTTCCTCCCACGCCCTTGATCATTTTCAACACTTCGGTCTCGATTGGAATGTGGCGAGACTCTACTACCCCCATGATTAGATTCAGGTGAAACCCTTCTCCGATTTTGATTCATTTCTGTCATAAGCTTCTCTAACCGGCCAATTCCTTCGTTAAGCTTTTCACTAAAGTTCTCATTGATTCTTTGCTCCATCTCATCAGCTTCTTCTCTTCGATACAAAGCTTCTACGTTTTGGTGGCGATTAGCTCTTCTTTGCGGCATACTTGAAAACTTCACAAACTCTTCAACACTTCAAATTTCAAACACAATTCGGACTTTGATCCAAAATGAAACGGATCGAAAACTTCCACTTTGTAGCAAATCGCGATGAACACGATGGACAAAGTTTCGGCCTCCAATTCAAATCCGATCAAACAACTTCAATGCAAGTCGAACACTTCTACTTGCTCACGGCTCACTCTTCAAGCTTCTCGGTCAAACAACTTCAAACTTCAAAACTCTTCAAAATGATTAGGCTCCAAGTCTCGATCTAGCTATGATTGGCTAGAACAAGCTCTGATACCAAATGACGCAACGGATTATAACAAAACAAGATAATACGATGAATGTAGTAATCGGTGGATTGATGGATACTGAAATGCCCGAATTCGTTGATCCGAAGATACCGAATTCTTAGCTATCTCTGACTCGTTGATCCGAAGATACCGGGAAAGAGATCTACGATTCTTCGACGTTGATCTTGCGCACAAGATTCCGTGAATCGGCTTCAACAAACGATGATTCGAGCGCACTCGAATGACGTAAGTGGAGATAGGAGATACACTCGACTACCAATTGAAATTGAAAGCACAAAGCTAACAAAAGAGAATTTTATTCAATATTCAACAACCATTACAAATGATTCACACGGCCTATTTATAGGCGTTTTACAACTCACGCAAAGAAAACACAAAATTACAACAACTCCTAAGTCGGCACCGACCTAACAATCTCCGACTTACGACCTATCATAACTCGGTGACGACTTAAGACAACATAGTTACAACACTTGCCTTCAGCGACTTAACAAACAGAACGACTTATGAAAAAGACGACATACGACTTACAAAACATACGACTTAAAAACAGGTACGACTCAACCAGTAGCGCCTCCAAAGCAGACGACCTAAACATGCGAGTTACGACATAAGAACCAGACGACTTATCTTTCTACGGTCCAGATAAAAGCGGCATAGATATCTAAGGCCTCAGTCTTCAGCGACTTAACTTAGGTCGGTAACGACCTAAAAACAAACAAGTAGCGACTTAAGAAATCAACAGCTGAGATTAAGTCGGCAAACAAGATCTACGGCAACAAGTCTTCAGCGACTCAAGGAAATCAAAGGTAGAGATTAACTCGGCAGATGAATCAATGGCATCCAGAGCTTTGCGACTTAAAGATAACATAACTCCGCGACCTAAGCCTGTACGACTTAAAACCTTGCGACCTAAGAACCCTGGCATCTGAACCATCTTTATGCGACCTAAGTTCTTGCGACCTAACTTAGGTCGAGACATTTTCCTGCGACTTAGTATAGGTCGTTTCATTTTAACCCGGAGCACTTTTAACTTGGTAAGTCGTACTAGCGACCTATCTTCCAATTCGTTAGGTCGTATACGACCTAAAAACGTGTTAGGTCGTCTGAGTGCTTTTCCACTAGGTCGTTGATCTTCACTAAGTCGTTGGAGCGACTTATTGGCTTCGTTAGGTCGGTCGCGACCTATGCTTCAACTTTCCACCTTTCTTCACGAAATATTGACTCCTTAGCTTTAGGTCGGATTCGACCCATCATCAGGTTACGACCTACGAGTTTGCTGGGTCGGTCACGACCTAGTACTTGGCCTGCATCACACTGGCTCTGACCTTTGTTGCACCTGATCAGTTCATAATTGTGGTCTTTGTTGTTGTCACCATGTGTACACATGCATATGCATGTGTGTGTATATGTTGTTGAGGCTGTTGATATGTGCCTTTTATTGTTGCACATTTTAGTTTTGTGCTTTTCTCTGGTTCAGGTTCATAGCTTCGAGTCATGTGCTTCGAGGCAGATCATCTTGTACATTTGATATTTGAGTCTGCTACACTTGCTCATTCGAGCTGCTGTCTTCATTCATGCCTCCGTTTGTCCATTTTTAGTGCCATCCCTTCTCTGTTTGTCTGTACTATTGCATAGATATGTGAAGTTTTGTGTACTTGTAGTCTGTTGCTTGACCATATGCATTTTGCTGTTGAATTTCATGTTGAGGCTGCACTTGCATTTGTACATTTGTGTCTTTGTATGTACCTGATATACTAGCTCGAATTTGTCTTCGAGTTACACTGCATTTTTCACTCTTGAAGTTTACATGTGAGTATTGCTTCGAGTTTGAAATGTTTGCAGGCTTGGAGTCTTTGTACATTTGATTTTTCCTGTATATTAATCATGTTTCATGATTGTTGAGCCAGTCTCTTTCACTGGTGTAGTTTGAGTTGTCGAGTATTTTTCAAGTGTACACATTCATCTGGATTTGTTTTTCGTATTGCACCTGAGTTGAATCCAACTTATAGCTCGAGTTTGACCTTGTGCTCATGTGGGGACTTTATTTGTATTTCACTTGAGTTGAACCCGGCTTTTGATTGGGTTTGACCTTGTGCTCACCTGTCCCTGTAATTTAATCAAGTGTATATCGATGTGTACGGCCTTGTGGCATGTACAGTGATACACTGTGCATGCCACAAGTTGTTCGTGTATGATGAATTCAAAATAAATGATGACGAACAACCCAAATAACTAAGGCGAATAATATTTTCAAAAATACATTTTATATTACACTGCAAAAAAATTTTATTTTTAATTTTACTGCGTCAGTGTTTATTTTACAGATCGCTCGAATGTTGGAATCAGTCTGGAATAGAGTTGAAGAACAATTATGAGTGAATGAGTGATATGTAGTGAGGTGCAAATGTAAATTGAAAATTGTGATGCAATCAAATTTGTATTGTAATCGAAATTTTGTATATATAGTGAGAGCTCAAATTTGTACTATTCAAAATTGTAATAAATATTTGTTTGAAATTAAATTTTGTGTTATTTATTTTATTCAGCAAATATTTATTTAATTATGTGAAAATAAAATAGTACATTAACAAATATATTTAAATGAATATATATATATATATATATATGTTTATTATCATCAAACAAAAATCATATACTCGCATATTCAACAATCGATATGAAGGATATGTGAAATGATCGATACAAACAGAGCTTCACATAATCGATACGAAGAAGGCATAGTCAAGTGGATGATTCGGTCACTCGACAAAAAAGTGGATCGATCCAAAAGGTTAGCGCCACGTTATCGGTCATCACATGCACAGAAGCGATGCGAATAGAAGCAATGCGAACTTAGCAGCCTTCAACAAATTCAGACTTGCATCGATCATAACTCGAGATCTACAAGTCCAAATGCTACCAAATTTTCACAGGAGCTTGCGTGCAACCTTAGGAATGTTCATGATCGATCTCGACTCAATTGGGCTAAATCATGATCGATACGAATTTCATTCGTATCGATCACAGATCAAGTCCAATCGACCGGGAATCGATCACGTGGGCCCACCCACGTGAGAGAAGGGGTCTTCCGAGATTTGGGCGAGATATTTTCTGCCTACGCCTATAAATAGCAGCCTAGGATCTACTAAAAAAGGACTTTTAGCTCTTCTACGTCCAGACTCTGCCGAAATTAATATTGTACTCAAATTGTAATGTTGTAACTCTTTGTAAACAGCAAGTAAAAATCAATAAAAGTTAGCCAGCTCATAGTGGACGTAGGCAATACGCCGTACCACTCTAAATGTGTATGTTTCTGTGTGTTTTTCCCATTTATCGATTGGTGTGTTTGTTAGATCTTCCTCATTTTCCATTTATATTCTTCATTTTATCTCTTTAAACACATCCGAAGGGTGTTGTGCCCAATTTTGGTACAAACACATATGGAGCAAAATCAGGGTATTTGACAAATGAACCTTCGAAAATGCGAGAATTCTTCATTTTGTCGAATCGCTATGCTGCTCTTTCATTGTATAACCATCCTCGGATCTGAGAACCAAAGGGACAAGCTGTAGATAGAGATGGCCCAACCCTTTTTGGTGCAATTGAGTAGACTAGGGTTTAGCTTTGAAAAGTAGGGTTTGCATGAGGAAAAACTTGAGATATTTTTGGTTGATTTTGAAGTGAAAAAGAAGAGCAATGGCAGACTCACGAATCGAATGGAGTGAAAGTGAAAAAATATAAGAGTTTGAATAGGTTTTAGAAGTGTCCATTGGCCAAAGATAGCCCCTGTTACCAATTTCAGTCGACTGGATATTCATGACCAGTCAACTAACTGGTATTAAAAAAAAAATTTGTGTTCAGTCTAATGACTTGGGGGTTCAGTCGACTGAAGCCTTCCCAAGAGTTTTTAGTTCAAATTTGGCCAATTCAGTAGACTGAACTAAGTAGTCAGTTGATTGATTGTAGTGAAAAATAGAGTGTAAAAAGGCTCACTCAGTCGACTAATTAGACTTGGTCAGTCGACTGACACTTAAGAAAAAAAATGCAAGATGAATAAAAAATAGCATTTGTATCAAGTGTTGAAGAAAGAAAACATATCAATATAAGTTTTATTAATAGAAGAACATACAAATATACAAATCAATCAAACAAAAAACAAAAAACATGGTATATATATAAAAAAATTAGGTAGACTTGGATGAAGAAGAAGGGGTGTGGTATTCGTCCGGTTCTACTTTGGTGTTATCCTGAGCTGGTCTCAGTGGTGACCATCCATTGCCGCGTTCCTATGAGTTTGGAGAGACGGGTGGACGTTGCGGTGATGGTTCCCAAAAGTTATGTCATGAAGGAGAACAGCCAGATATTGGTTGGTGAACCGAATTATGGGACGACGATCCACAGAATTTTAGAGCAACTTGTTCTAAGAAGCTAAGTGCTTCGCATTCAGCTTTTGCTCAAAATACAGCTCACGTTGTAATTCCAGCGTCTCCCTTTGATATTGGTGGATGTCGTCTGTCTTATCTTTAGTAGACGATGATCCAAAAAATAAAGAGCGTTTAGCTCTTTTCCCCGGAGGAGTGTCGCCTGTATGAGTAGAAGGCGACACTATAGGAATGGGTTCATAAATTAGAGTTGGTGTAGGTAGGTTAACATAATCCGAGCTTATTGAGGTATAAGAGAGGGAGGATGATTCAGAGTTGTGTTGTGAAGACATGGTAAAAAAATTAAAGTGACTGTGCTATAGGATCGTGTAATATGGAATATATATACTTATAATCTAGTGCGGAAAATAACTGTAAAATAAAATAGCAGTAAAGTAAAATAGCACCAGGAATTTTTATACTGGTTCGAACTCCCGTTCTACTTCCAGTCCCAGACTCCTTCTAGAATTAAAGCTAGCAACTCTCACTTAACCCAGAGAAACAGGTATTACACTGCCTAAGCAGCCAAACAGGACTTGACTGCTTGAGCAATAGAACAAGACTTGACCGCTTGAGCAACCGAACATGACTTTATTACAAACTGGATTATCTTGACTTTGTGTGTTCTTGATAACACAGATTTGTCACTTATAGTACACCATTCCTATAATCTTTCCTCAAGAGTAATGTATATGAATGTATGTGTATGAAGAATAGGATGATCAGAATTGCTTAATGAACATGAAAGTGAAATTGTAAGCAATGGTTGTATAAAGTTTTGTAAGCAATAGAATAAAGAATGCTATGCACGTTAGATCAAGAGAGATGAGAGAATTAGATGATTTGATCATTGAAACTTGAGTGGATTTATAGTGTATCAAGAGTTACAACCTCTGGTAATAGTTCTCTGTGAAAAGCTAATGGATGCAACACTTGGGGAAGGAGATATCCTTTGATAATGGGAAGTGTCTTTTCATAATATTAGACTATTACAGGATTCAGTCGACTGAAAGAGCTTGGTCAGTCGACTGATTTCAAAAAGTGCATAAGTCACATGCACAGACTCAGTCGACTGACCATGGGTATTCAATCGATTGTTCCATGTTATATATAAAAATATATATACTGATTCAGTCGACAGATAGCACATGGTCAGTCGACTATTACAGGATTCGTGAATTGTTGTGTCATATCAACAATCAAAGCCTAAGATCCAACAACAGTCTCAGAATTCGACGAAACCAGTTCCATTGGATCCGCAATAGTGAATTATTATCGGATTTCAAATTTCACGGCGTTTGGAGTTACCGTTTGGTCGTACGGATTAGAAACACGTTGAAATTTATATCGGAAATTTAATATTATAATTTGGTTCAGAAAGCTATATTCTCCATAAAATCAAATTGGTGCTAGAGACTTGTTCCATTACGTTCGGAATAAGGATATAACAGTGGGAATGCCAGGCGGAATGTCTCGATAGGAGTTCGAGATTTCGAGCTATGCAAAACGAGATATTTTTAATATGTATTTATAAAATATAAAAAATATAAAATCAAGTCAACTTGCAACCACCCTAAAACTGGATCCGCCCTTCCCCTACGTGTACTTTCGCAGTCCACCTTCCCCCTTCTCATTCAAATTACGAATTTCCCTTCCTATTCCTCTTCAGTTCGAATCTCAAATGAAATAAAAAAAAGAAAAAAGAGAGGCACGCGATTGAATCGCGATGGACGCGTGGACCTGGGAGGGTGATGGTAGAGCGAAACGGTGGCGTGGGCTCGAACGGCAGTTCGCCATCTAGGGTTTAGGTTTATGGGTCGTTCGAGGGACGTGATCGCGGAAGTCTGGGTGACTTCCCGGCTTCGGGTATCCACTTTGCCACAAAAGCCTCCCTGAAATAAGATATCCAAACTTAAGAAAGATTCCAAAGAGAGAAAACTAAACCAAACTCAAAAACCAACTCAAGATGATACCTAAACTACTCCTAAGAAATATCTGCCTCAACAGTCTGAGCAGTAACAGACTCCCACCAATCCTGGGCTGCCTCCTACAACTACCAAGCTGCTAATTGACGCTTCTGAGCATCGGTGATCTCCAAATCAGTAAAAATCCTCTCTGAACTCCTCAACCACTGCTGAGCCTCAATGATGGTCTTTGATCCAGAAAACTTGGTAGCACCAAGCTGAGTGAACTCCTTACAGAGAGTGGTGAACCTAATGGGTGCAACATGGTTTGGAATTAGGGCAGCACCACGACACCGACCCCGACCTATGGCATTCCTACGACTCATCCTGGAAAATCAAGAATGAATTTTAGGACAAGGGTAAAGGAGAAAGACAGAAGATAAGATTCAACTAGAATGGAAATCCTAACCAAAGGATTCTATTAAACAAGGTGGATTCGGAAAGGAATGAAGTTAAGGAAACATGAGATTTTAAAACAAGAAAATTTATATCCAAAATAATCTTCTAAAATCCTTTGAAAATCATTCGAAAATCATTTTATACTTAAAAATACGTTCTCTCACAAAGAAGTGATTCTAAGATTGATTTCACTCATTCTAGGGTATTTCTACCCTAACACTATTGAGTTTTTGCTCCGCAGGCTAAGGTTTGCCTAAAACCAAAGCTCTGATACCAAAATAACATCCCACTATTTTTGACCATTCAAATCGACAATAAAACCACACATGTCGGACTTGAATAATTCAAAACAACATATTGTTAATAAATTTTGGAGCAAATAAAATCAATCACAGACACAGAATATCAGAATAACTCGCAGCGGAATAAAATAACATAGTAGTTCATAAAGCTACTACAACACATAGTCCCAAAACAAATAAATAATACCAGAGTCTGAAAGCAAATACAACTGGATATCCAAATACGTAAGTTCACTAATACATAAGCAAAGGTTGAATGGAAATTACTGAAATAGAAATAGATAGACAAGTAGATAGATAGATAAATCTCCAACGAATCTCTAGCTCCAAAGATGAATCCAAAGCTATGATACTCAGGCTGACCCGAGCGTAAAGCAAAACACAAAACACTCGAGTCAGGACATACATACTTATAAAATGTTAATAAACTCAAGTGGACTGTAATAGAAATGCATCAATAACTTAAAGGATGCTTGGGATCGCCCATCCTTTAAGGATCCGTTAAACTAACTATTATGTAGTAATATACGCTATTATAATAATGTCTAAAGTAAAATAAACTATTAAAATAGCGTTAAGGAGTTACCCATATCCTCCTTAACACATTTTTTTATAGGGGCATTTCACCAGAAGGACAAACTTTGCAGTCCAATTAGTTTCTAGGACACACATTCAAAGAAATTACTTTCAAGGCCAAAGTCAGCAGAATAATTACTTTCAAGGACAAAGTCAGCAGTCCAATTACTTTCAAGGACATAATTTCATAGGTTTTTAGGCCCTAGAAACTAATTATTTTACGTTTTGTCCTTGAAAGTAATTATTTCAGTTGTGTGTCCTAGAAACTAATTCCACTTGATAAAGAGGCCCTTGTGGCTAATTTCCACTTTTTTATATTCCCATAGTCTATATAGTACCATAATCTCCCCCGTACTGGGCGTCGTCAAAGGGCACTCCATAGGTATGGTACAAAACAAACTCGTAGAAGGCGTGCAAGGGTAGGTGACACGGCACAACTAGGCAATGGCAGGGTAGATATACCAATTACGCATCTGGGCTGGTGGTAACGCATAACAGCCATTACCGCCCACCTCGAGCCACACTCCCAAATCAAAGGTGTGCACCAAATCAATCACAAAGTAATAGAATGGCATACGAAGAAGTGTGTTCGATAGGAGGTGCTACCTCACTTGGCCCGAGAATCGCTCCTGTTTTAGCCACCTTATGCCAACTCACGGGAGTTCGGTCCACGTAAATATACCTTTAGGATCATCGCCACCATCCTACTTCATTCTGGAATCTCTACCGCGTACACGGTTGTTAAAGTGGTTTTTGGTATTGGCAGAGAGTATGACAATATCCGATCCCGGTCTCTTTAACAACCAACCGTTATTATAACCCATGGTTATTTAATTTCAAATGGTTTATATTTCAAATCAAAACATATTTATTTTAAAACCATTGAAATCTGATGTCATTATTATTTCAAAATAATATTCATTTTTCCAAAGTTGTAACACTTCAAAAATGTAATATTTAGAAACCATATAACACTTTTTAAAATGTAATATTTAGAAACCATTACACTTAAAAATGTGACCCTTATATAGTAGCATTTCGAAAATGTTACTTTTTTTTAGAAATAGTAGCATAATACCATAACCTTAAAACCATAGCATTTTGGAAATGCTACAATTTCTATGCTATTTTCTACTATAACATATTTAAAACATCATATCTTATATTTTTATCATAGTTATTATATAAAATCTATTTCACTTTACAAACTTATTTATTTGGATATAAATTAAACTATGATTTTAGTTAAATAAATTTATTACTAAAATATCCAACTAAAACTGTATTTTCTTATATTAGGTTAAAATACATTTAAACCATTTATTAACTTATAAAATATTAACTTATAGAAAATCAGTATATCATTTTAATCAAAAATTTAAGTTAAAATTTCATAATTTAAAATTCAAAAATACTTTAAAATTTTTAGAAAACTACTATTTAAAATTTAACCATAGGTCTGTATAATATTTTCTAACCTAGGTCGGATATGTATCATTTCAATCCGAAATATAAAAATTCCGGGTTTTATCATTTCAAACCCGCAATCCCAAGTCAAATAAAAAAATCGCTCGTGGCTATCATTTCAGCTCATAACGATTTTTCCCTATTCTAAAGTTCGTTCGGGTATGTACCATTTCAAACCATAGTGAAGGAACTTGCAATGTGAGAAACAAAATATAAAATGAACAATATAGCATAGCATATCATGTCAGGTGATGGAACAGTTATAGCATCAAGTTATAACATCATATAATATCATATCACAGGCATATATGAGACTACTATCATCATGGCATATCACTATTACAATTCACCAGTCATTGATTCAATAGAATATAAGTACGAAGTCGAGAGTGATAAACTCACCTTCTTTGGCTAGAGATGACAATTCAAACACAAGACAACTTCCGAAAAGGCACAACAAAGCACGAATCAAACTTGAGTGGAAGTAGAAACCAAATCCAAATCTTAGAAGCAAACAAAATAATATATATATATATAAGTAAATATTTATACATGAAAAATAAAATAAAAGACAAAGAAAAATGGGCTAAACAAACACAAGTGGGCTCGGCCACTTTGGAAATAGGCTCAGCCACATGCAATTGTGCTCGGCCATGATGAGTTTGGGCTAAGTAGGCTTGGCCCTAGGCTTGTGAAATGGCTACAAAGGCACGACTATGGTTAATACAAGGGGATGACAAGGCATGGATGGAAAAAAGACAAGGGGAACATTACATTTGGGTTCGGCCATGGTCATTTGAGTTCGGCCACTATGGAGTTTGGTTCGGCCATGATACAAATCTGGTCAAGGCAAGGCTATGGGTCACGACTATGGTTTGGCAAGATGAAGGAATGGTCACGGCCAAAGCTAGGGAAGTGGAAGGATTTGGATATGTCAAGACCGAAGTAAATAGAAATAGAGGAAGGGAAACAAGGGTCGGCTAGGGTTTTAGGCAAGGGGATGTGATGGTTTGGCCAAGGCTAGTCACGGCCATGGGATGATGGTCGGCCTATGGAGATGGTGGTGGATCATCATGGTGGAGGAGGCAAGAGGAAGTGAGGTCGGCTATGATATGGGTTGTGGCCGAAATAGATAGGAAGAGGAGGGAAAAAAAATAAGAAAATTTGGTAAAGTAAGAAGAGAACTTACTGTAAAAACTTCTGAGCAGGAAGAAAATGAGAAAGAGAAAGGAGAAGTCAGAAGTTTTGTACGTATATTTTCTCAAGAGATGCTTTTCACAATGAACAGACAAAGAGATGTCTATTAGGAATATTAGCCCATTAGCCAAGCCCATCAAGCAAAACCAAACCAGATCATGAATCAAATCAAGCCCAAACCCAAATAAAAATAGGAAATAAAAATACAGAAAATAATTGCGTGTAAAACGCTGAAACTTTGCAAATTTGAAAAGTATAAATCAGAATTTGACGAAATGAAAAGCATAGAGAATGTTAGAATCAAGTTAAGCTTCAAAGAAAAAGAATAAAATTTCAAATTTCAAATTTAAAATTTAAAATTTTCAACCGAAAGTCAAACTTTGACCAAAGTTGACCGAAAATTTAAATTTCAGAAAATATTTATTTTATTATATTTGGAAAAATAATTCTCAACAAATCCCAAAAATACGTTGTAAAATTCCAAATTTTCAATTTTTAAATGATTTAAAATCAAAGTTTCAAATAAATTGTATTTAAAATAATTGCTGAAATTACGGGTTGTTACAATTGATATTAGAAATGATTTCATAAAATAGACTTATAATATTTACCTAAGTGTTGAAATGAAAGGATTTGGAAATATTTTAGCGACAAAAGGATTTATATAGTGATATTTATCTATGTAATGGATTATAAATGGAATTTGAAAATATTTCACTAAATGTTGAAGAAAGATATGATTTTAAAATATTCCGTTAAGGATATAAGGGTTTGAAATTGTTTTCAAATGTTAGAATACTAAAAGAGATTTGAGTATATATCTATGTAAAGATATTTGAAATGAATGTTTTAAAGGATTAAATAAATTATTGGCCTAGTGACTGTTATGTGTGTAATTTGATAATTAAATAACCGATTAAAAAAATCTGTCCAAATTCGTTGATCGTCTCGATGTCGTTCTGAAGGTAAATGTAACCTCAAGCCTCATCAACCGGGAAATGACAAAATCAGGGCATGCAGCATGGCCATATGGGTCACTCTCATTAGGGTATGAACATCACTTATCTAGAGTGGACATCTATCATCACTTTCATTTGTATGCGTTCGGGGCCCATTAGTGGTGATCGTATTCGGTACTAGTAGTCAAGTGCTAGGTCAGTCTTGTGTGGTAGGGGTACAAGATGCCTTGTTAGACCCCAATGAATTTTAACTAGAGATACACCATCAAAAGGTAGTTCCTTACCTTGTCATAGTATGAAATCCATTCTACAGTAAGCGCTGTACGGTTTTGATTGTGCCCAACTATACTGAAATG
Source organism: Allium fistulosum (assembly GCA_030737815.1). NCBI lineage: Eukaryota > Viridiplantae > Streptophyta > Magnoliopsida > Asparagales > Amaryllidaceae > Allium > Allium fistulosum. Next base: position 43,516,923 of record CM060905.1, on the reverse strand, counting down.
TGAGAAGCAAGCCTTTCAGCTATTTTCTAGTTTACTCGCTATAGACACTATTATAATATTATATGATTTTGATATAAATTGTTTTGATTATCATAAGGTAAAATCCCGTCGTATTTACGTATGGCGTGGTCTTACGAGATCCATATCCATTTCAATCATAATCCAAACATATAGAATACTAAACCAATACCTTACCAAAACACTTTAAATATCATCTCTTTACAACCAACCATAACACTAACTTACCAATTTCAAACCATTCGCTAAACCACAAGTTAGCACACAAAAACAAATCCAATTCATTCCAAAATCAAACACCACATTATATATGCTTATACATAACCAAATCAAACCAACATAAGCGCATTATTTAATTCTTTTCAAAAATTAGAATTTACTCACTGAAAACTCGATGAACTAAAGTATTTTCTCTTCCAAACTCGAGTACGACCTAGACCTTTGTACTTTCTTAGCAAAATGAAGTCTTCACCTGCTTTTAACCCTCAAAAGGGTTCAGTCTTGATGAAACAGGGTTCGTCCTTGGAAAATTTTGAAGGAAGAGTGCTTGAATTTGAAGAAAGAAGCAAAGAGGTTGATTTTGTGGAGTTTAAACAAGCTTTGAAGTCAATTTAAAGTGAAAGTCTTATTTTTTATTTTTCTATTTCTCTTTAGGAAGCCATGAAAAAGGTTTTAAAAGCTTTATGAGATAGGACATGGAAGAGAGAAAATGTGGAAAATGAAAAAGAACTTGAAAAAAAGTGGGTTTATAATATGTTAACATGCGAATTTACCAATATACCCCCATACTTTACCCCTACCATGTAATGCCACCTATCAGCCTCCTCCCTCTTTCTTTCAATTCATTGTCCCCTTGTTCATCTCCGTCAAGTGACAAAAAAACATGAAAGTACGTACCTTTGTACTTATTGTCTACAAAGGCATCTTTTCTTAATTCAGTTTATATTTATATATATGCACTAATATTCTAACTCACTTATTCCTATGCATGTCTAAGTGTGTATGCATGTAAACATGCATATTTTCATTTCCAAACGTTAGTAATTAAATATAATGCCTATACCAAAGTGTCACGATATTCCGAACAACTTTAGCCGATGAGAAATCAAAATTTCAGAAAATGAATTCCGATCACATTTTCAATCTTTCTTCGAACTAATTATATTTAAAAAAAATTAAAATAATATCACCATTAATTTTTATTCATTAAAAAGAGTTTATTTTTGTTATAAAATCCATAATTTAATTATATAAAAATATATTTAAATTCCATAACTTAAGCTATCAAATTGCAGATTGTTACATTCCTCCCCCTTAAAAGAATTTCATCCCAATATTAGAAAGGAAAAAGTTAACTCAAGGCATACCAAAGTCATATATTTATATCATAAATCACATACAAATGTCATATACTAACTAACCATAGCAACATGACATACATTATACATACAACAAGCAACAACCAACTATCCTAACATTAACTGTGGATAAGCTTCTCTCATACGATCTAAAGTCTCCCAAGTGCAATCCCTAGGATCTTCACTCCACTGGATCTTAACCAACTTCACCATCTTATTCCGAACTCTATTATCATCCTGATCTATAATATACACTGGATGTCTAACCACTGTCAAGTTCGGTTATATTTCCAAATCCTCCTGAACCGATGGCTCACGATCAATGATGGGTCATGAACATACTTCCTCAAGTAAGATATGTGGAACACATTATGGACACCTGCCATCCTTTCCGATAACTCAACTTTATAAGCAAGGGACACAATCCTTTCGAGAATACAGAAAGGTCCGACATACCTTGGAGCTAGCTTCCCCACTTTCCCAAATCTAATCGCTCCACTAATTGGCTAAATCTTCACGAACACAAGGTCTCTAATAGAAAATTCCAAATCCCTTCGTCTTCTATCAGCATAGCTCTTTGGGCGGTCTTGAGCTTCCTTCATTCTTTTCTTAATCCTTTCAACTTTTTCTGACGCCTCTCGAATCATATACGGACCAAGGACTAAACAATCTCCAGACTCCACCCAACAAGCTGGTGACTTGCACGGCCTTCCATAGAGATCTTCATAAGGTGCTATGCCTATGCTTGCTTGATAACTATTGCTATAGGAGAATTCCACTAAGTGCAGATGATCCTCCTATGATCCACAAATATCCAAAATACATGCTCTCAGAAGATCTTCTAAAATCTGATTTAGTCGCTCCGTCTTTCCATCCGTTTTGGGTTGGTAAGCTGTGCTTATGCTTAGCTTGGTTCCCAAGGCTTCTTGCAATGCTTCCCAAAATTTACTGAAGCAACCCTCCCTAACTTGCCATTCTATTTGAAGGGCTCAATTTGGTTTGTGCTAAATTCAGGGTTACTTACTTCCTAGACCAACTTTTTCCTTTTTATTTATTTTTTTTCTTTTCTTTTCCCAAGATCCAATCTGATCAATATAGAAATATTGATATACTTCTTTGTAAAATTATTTGTATGTACATATAAACATACAAATCATTATAATTCTAATATCAGAGTTTTTTTTAATAAAGAATAACTCAGATTATTTTAAACTAAAATACCTATCTTTTAGCCACAGTAAAAAGAATTGGGAAAGACCCTCTCCCATTTGAATCTTTGTGCAAATTTACTAACCAATTCCTGTTTGTTTATTTGTGTTTGACAGTTGTATATTTAAGAAAACATGTGAATTGACTCCTGACATTTAAAATTTTACAAGATTGTTTTTCAAATAGCAAAACAGGAAGTTGTGCATGCTTATGTGCATCTGTGTGCACATAAACATGTACAACTGCTATTTACTACACCTGAGTTTTCAGGTTGATCAACTTGATTAGGTTAGATCCCTATACTGTCTTGTTATAATTTACTCGCTTTGTTCATTCATTTAAACATAGAACTCATGTAAATCTAGGTTCATACTTCTTATGTTTTTTTTCCTCTGCCTATGTGTTTATCCTTACTTTATAATATTTGCAGTTAATTTGTAAATAGGTTCTAGCTTCTAATACAGTCTAATACATATGTATACATTACTAGTTCACATATGCCCCAGTTCTACTACTAACTTTACTTCTCAATTCTTGAAAATTGTATGCTTACAGGTTATAATATAAAGCTAAATACTTTTATCTTTTTCTACTGACAATAGTTCCATCACATTGTATCTTTTTAAACCATTCATTACATCACAATCAAACTTTAGCACACTGCAAATATCATTACATAGAAGTCTTTGAGCTAAAATAAAACATAAGAGCCATTCTCCTACAAAAGTCATAGTTGAGTTAATTAGAAATTTCTCCTTAGCAACATACTTCTGCTCCTTATTACTTAGCTTTCTCCTTTCCTGCAGACATCACATGAACTGCTCCACAATGCATATGAAGCACCCATTTGATGCAAGAAACAAACAGGTCAGACTTATGTCTGGTGTAAGTAAAATTATTTGGTAATGCATAAAGACTAATGAGATAGGTTCCATTATTCCCTTTTTTTTCAGAGGTTAAGTGTTTTACTTAAATTAATCAAATTACTTTCTCATGCTCAAATTACTAAGTATTATAACAGTGGAGTGAATGTACTGCTAAATACATGTATATATGTTTAGACTAATTTTTCATTATAAATTCTAGTTTAAGAAATTAAGACAGTCATCATACAAATCACATAGGTTGATGTTAACACCCAGATTTTGCACAACATACACATTCAGTTTTCATGGAACTGAGCTAAAGTATCAATCCTGAGTCTACATGTTAGGACTGTCGTATACTTCTAGCCTACTTACCCTTGCATGTATGATCACTTCATGTCATTTTTGAGGATCCGGTACTACATTCATGGTTGCACTGGTGCACACTGCCTGGAACTACTACCTAATTTCCAGTACACTACAAGCTATTTGGGCATAACCATGCCATGTGCAAACTCACACCCCAACCTTGATGCAAGCCAACCACTATGTCGTACCCACTTCCCTCATACCCAACCTGATAGAGGTGACCCGGTTCCTTAGTTTAATTACTAAGTTTTTCTTATGACTCAATATGGTCTATGCAGTGTCATACCCAAGACTGTTGTATACTTGACTAATATATGCTAACAGATTTCATACATCCATCAATCCTTCATCCATTCATGCATTCAACAACTAGTCAATTATACTTGCATATCTCTTCAAGTCAGTTTTACATAGAGATATATCCTTGGTTAAAGCATAGATTAAAGCACTTTCAGAGAGTGAAATGCTACTATGGTTTCCAGCAATATGATTCTCATAATCAATCCACACATTAAAGTGTGTTTGCTTGTTACTCAACCCTATTTCCAGAGAATAATTACTGATGGATTAAGTCTCAGCACACGGAAATTCCATTGCACCCTAACCATCTTTTCAGTTGCAAGACATAAGCCAAAGAACCCCTTCCTCTTACTGCCTTGCACCCTACTTTTCTTATTAATTCATGCTTTAACTAAAAATATTTCTCAAGTTCATAAACATATAAATAAATCAGTTGTTATTCCTTCATTAAATTATCATATATAAACAAGCATAGGTTAAGTGACAACAAAGCAATGCAAGTCACAAAATCTCAGAAGCAACAGAAAATTGCTAAACTAAAAATGCATGCAAAACATCAAACAGAAGTTAAAATAAACTAAAGGTTAAATGGTTGCCTTTCATAGGTCTTAATTCCTTGCCAAGTGAGGGTTTACTCACCAAAGTTCTCCTTCCCAAATCTTGGTTCAGGTCTGCCATTGATTTTCTAAACTGCTGCCTATTTTTTCTATATTTTGTTTTCTGGTTCTAACATGTAACCATAGGAGATAATGATGTATATAAGGAAGTTACTAGGGTTTTAAGGTTAGTTAAGTAATTTATTTTCATCAGAAATCCCATCACCATTTCTGGTTTCACCCATAGTTCACCCTCTCCACTTTCCTTTTCCCACCATTTCTCCCTTTTCCCTTGTCTTACCCACTTTTGGAAAATTTCTCCACACATTATATGCATGACTTTGGCTCGAGCATTGTTTGTCTTTTTTGGTTTTAATCATGTATATAAACTTATGTGTCTAACTAAATTTGTGTGTGTGTCAATCAATTATTTTGCACAACTTACATTCACGCATTTTCTACCCATACATGCAGCTATGCTCATTTTAAAAATATGGGAATTTGGACTAAAACTGCCTATGTTACTTATGAATTTAATTAGGTTAATATAGCTACACTAATAGGTCATGCACTCATTTACTTTGCATTTACCTACAGGGCCTTTACTCACTAATTTACCTTGCTCAGGTAGTATGCTGGAACAGTGTGCACATGCACAAGGGCATGCATACTTATTTACACACAATTGTTTTTCAGAGAAAAAGAAAATTTTTGTTTTCAACTAATTAGCTTTCTTTTACAAAATATTTAAATTATATATATATATATATGCTTAAACTATGGGCTGTCACATTTGCTGATAAAGATAGGATCTCGATCACTTACTATACTTGCTGGAACTCCATTTAGACGAACTATCTCCCTCATAAAAATCTCTGCCAATGAAGCTGCAATTCTAGTTGGCTTGACCGGAATAAATCTAGCGCTCTTAGTTAACCGATCCACAATGACGCATAATCCTTCATTTTCCTTCCTGGTTCTAGGTAAACCATCAATAAAATTCATTGATATCATCTCCAACTTCCATTTCGGAAGTTCCAAAGGTTGAAGTAATCCAGCTATCCTTTTGTGATCCCCTTTCACTTGCTGACAAGTTGAACACCTGCTAACAAATATTAAGATATCCCTCTTCATCCCTTTCTACCAGAATGCCCGCTTCATATCCTTATGCATCTTATAAACACCTGGATGGATACTCATTTTGGATCTATGACATTCCCATAACACTTCTTGCCGAAGACCATCGACATTTGGTACATGTATCCGTCCATTCATCCTCAAGACTCCTTGGCTATCAATCTTGAAACTAGAACGCTGATCTTCCTTAATCCTCTTGATGATTGCCCCAAAGCTTATGTCCATTCTATGCTTTCTCGCTATCCTATCTAGAAGAGTCGGTGCAACCTCCAAAAGAGTCAAGACTGCATTCCTGCTTAAAGCATCCGCCACCACATTAGCCTTTCCTGGCGTATAGAGGATATCCAAGTCATAGGATGCCAAGAACTCTAACCACCTTGTTGCCTTAGGTTTAGATCCTTTTGAGTGAAAAGGTACTTCATGGGCTTATGACAAGTGAATAGTTCGATTTTTTCACCTAACAAGTAATGCCTCCACATTTTCAATGCAAAGACAACAGCTAATAACTCCAAGTCATGTATAGCATAATTCTTCTCATCGGGCTTCAACAGCCTACTTGCATACGCAATCACCCTTCCATTTTGCTTCAGGATTGCACCTAATCCCAAACCACATACATCAGTATAAACAGTGAATCAACTGTTCCTATCTGGAACAGCCAACACAGGTGCAATGGTAAGTCTCTTTTTCAATTCAAAAATGCTTCTTCACACTTTGGAGTCTATACGAACTTCTCAACCTTCTTAGTTAGTTTAGTCAAATGAGAAGAAATCATGGAATAATTATGTATGAACCTTCTATGGTACCCTGCCAAGCCTAAGAAACTATGAACTTCGGTAGGAGTCCGCGGTTGCTTCCACTCGTGCACAGCTTCCACCTTCACCGGGTCTACAGAAATGCCTTCCCCTAACACAATATTTCCTAAGAATCTTAACTGTGACTTCCAAAAATGTAACTTAGAGAATTTTGCCTTTAGAACTTGCCTCCGTAAAGTTTCTAACACCACTTCCAAATGGTGTCTATGCTCCTCTTCGAACTTAGAATAGATGAGAATGTCATCGATTAAAACCAACACAAACTTATTAATAACATCTCTGAAAACACGATTCATCAGGTCTACAAAGTATGCAGGTTCATTGGTTAGCCCAAAAGGCATAACCAACCACTCAAAGAAAAAGTCTGGGCCCCTAGATGCAGTTAAGGGTATACTATCTTCAGCGACCCTAAATTGATGGAGTCAAGTAGCTAGATCCATCTGAGAAAATACCGTAGCCCCATGGAGTTGATCAAAGAGGTCGTCGATGCGAGGTAAGGGGTACTTGTTCATAATGGTCAGCATATTCAATTCCCTATTATCAACACATAGTCTTAAAGATCCTCAGATTTAGCCACAAAAACAACTGCGAAATCGCAACTCGAATGACTAGGTCTAATCAATTCTCTGTCCAATAAATCCCGGCTTTGATTTACTCACTCCTCTCTCTCCCTTGAGGTAATCCTTCGCTTGGGTTGAATCACAAAACTTGCAACAAGAACTAATCAATTCAGAATTCTTTTTCTCGATGAGGGTGTAAGCTTTAACTTCTTCAAACACATCGTAAAAAATCCTAATATCCTCAATAGACCTTAAATTTTCCTGAGCTGCTTCAAGGGCATAAAGGAAACTACACTGGATAATGGGTTTCTTACATGACACTTAGCTTTTGTCCCTACATTGGTTACCAAAGAAATAGTTCTCTTATCACATTTTAAGACTGCCTCATACTTGGATAACCAATCCATACCCAAAATATTATCAAATCCTTTAAAGTCTAATACATACGGGTCGCAAGAAAAGTTATGGGAAAGGTAGGAAATTGGCATATTCTTACTGATCATATTCAAGTGGGTTACCCTACCTATAGGGTTAGATGCGCACATAGGGTTTTCTACAATAATAGGAATGAGCTGAAACTTGTCTACTGATTCTAAGGAAATAAAGCTATGAGAGGCACCGGTATGAAACAATGCTCGAACATAAATGCCATTAATAAGTAAGGTACCTTCAAGGACGCATTTCCCTTTCACTTCTGCCGAAGTCGATGGCTCATCCTTTATTGCATACACCTTGGATAGCTGCACTTTCTTCAAGAGTGGACAGTGTTTTACCCTATACCTAGGCTGATAAAAGGCGAAATAGAGGGCCTTCTGGACCATTGGAGAGATAGGTCCATTTTGTTGTTGTCGTTGCTACGATTGAACTTCAGAATTCCTACATAACTTTGTGATGTGGCCCATCTACTGGCACTTATGCCAAATAAAATCCTTGAAACGATTCCATTGAGTCTCTCTGCCTGGCTTCCTTTTTCCTTGATTCTTCCAATTGGGGTTGAAATTCCTTTTGTTGGAATTATTCTCACTTTCATTTCCACTAGGGGCTATTGGAATAATTTTCTTCTTTTCCAAGGCCTCATACCTTAGAGCCATATCAACCACATCTACAAAAGAAATCTTAACATAAGCAATCATTCTTTCATGATATTCCTCTCTTATGCCCAAGATAAACATCTCGTTCTTCTTCAATGGGATGTTAATCAATTCTAGACCAAAACAAGATAGCTCGTTGAACTTGGTCTCATATTCTGCTATAGATAAATCTCTCTACTTTAGGTCCATAAAGTTTCTATACATCCTTGTCTTCCCTGCTGTTGGCTAGAACTGGTTCTCAAAAAGTTCTTTAAATCGGGCCCACGAGATCTCCACTTATGAAATATTCATTGTAAGGGAGTCCTATCAAGAGGTTACACCTTCTTGTAGTTGCCATGCTACTAAGAACGTTTTCTGTTCATCTAATAAGTCAAAAAGAGACTCTTAAAAATATTCTTGCAAGATCGCAACCAAGCTTGCACTTCCATAATAGGCTCTATTCCTTTAAACGGTTTTCCTCCCAGATTAGTGTAGTCTTTGCACAAGGTTGCAAAGTTCAACCTTGGATGCATTGGTGCTACTTCTTCGACAATCCCAACTCTTCTAGGATTTGGGGTTCGACCATATGTAGTCGTAGTGCTACTTGCTCCCCTACATCGTTTTCCTATGTTGCTCATTTCTTACAACGTGGACATAGTAAGACAACACTTAGAATAGTTAGACGAGATAACTCCAAAAGGATGACACTAATCAACCCTATTAAGCTGATATTTAATTTTCAGGAATATATATAGTTATGTGAATAAAAATGACATATACGCTCTCTCGAAGTTGACTCCAACCCAAAGCCCAGGTGTTAGCTCAACCTAAGCCCAGATACAAAGTGTAATAAACTGCCTTCTGTCACATCCCCTATCTAGAGGCCTAAAACTAAGCGCTACAGATGTTGTAGTCATCCATAGTGTTAGCTCCCGTCGACTAAATACGGCTATGTTAATGGCATCAATAATATCAGAAACATTTGAATATGAAACAAAACACAGATTTCAAAACCACATTTACATCATTACATTTCAAAGCCAATTGTTTCACATTCACTACACATATTCCCAAATTGTTCCTAGGCACAGATAAAATATTATTATTACAACATATGCCAAGGGCGGTATATGAAGATATCCCCTTGGATGATCGGAGTCTTATAGTCATAATAGACTTAATACAATCTTAGTAGAAATACAACAAAACATAAACAAAAACTACAAGTCCTAAATAGCTATCTATTTGCCTCCCGCATGCCTCTGGTAGCTTATTCGTTAACGTTCTAAAACTTGAAAAAGACCTTAATCCTCAGTCTACTCAAATAAATTTAAAGCACCCGAGAGTTTAAAGGGAAAACGTAAACTTTGAGTCAGACATAAAGCCTGGTATGAATAGCATTGTGCATCCTAGTTTAGTATGTTAAGTGAGACCACGCCACTTAGCGGAATAGGTTTCCCCTCACTAACATCCTTTTAAAATATATCTTTTGCAAAATCTTTTTCCTGGAATCAAAACTGATTAAACACTATAAAGCATCATTATGTAAACATACATAAATATCACGTAATAATGAACTATCTGTTCAAACACATAATTTTTGTTTGGATAACTTTTAACCTTTGGCTGACTCGGGCCTACCAAACAATATAATCAAAATTAACCTAACTCCTATTAGCTATTCTTTTTTTGGACTATCTATCCATAACTATCTATTAAATACTTCTCTTTCGGACGGTCTGTCCCTATCTTAATCATCTCCTTGGTCTTCCTAATCCTAATGGTTTTTCGGGCTCACCAATAACCTCTCTGTGTATGAACTTATATTTCTTTCGGTGTGTAATCATAATTTTAGTCTACCTGTGACAAAGCCCAACACACTGGAATTTTGGACAACAATTAGCTCGGGCTATTAGCTAATGTATAGGGAGCGACCCCATACTAGTCCTATCTGGTATTCTAATATCCGAGTTATTTTTACTTAAGGATCCCCTCCCATAATTTTCCTTCAAAACATTTTTAAAATGATTCAAAACCTTTAAATCAAACTTAAACAAGGAAAAGTATATAATCTTTATGCTTTACTTAAAATCTTTTTACCGTGTTATATATATATATATATATATATATATATATATATATATATATATATTCTTTACTCAAATATTAGTTGTTGAAAACATTTAAACACTTGAAAGAACCTCCTTCTAACCATTTGAAATCATCTCTTTTAAAACCAAAGATCAAACCTTTTAAAAATATACCTTTCGAAACCATTGAAAATATACCTTCCGAAACCAATAAAACTTTGGACATCCTTCTTTAAAATCACTTTAAACACTGCCTTAGAAAAACGTTGGAAAACCTTCCATCTCAAACCTTTCGATATCATTCACTAGAACCATTCGAAATCATTGGATTTAACCTTTCGTAACCATTCAAAAAACAAACCTTTCGAAATCAATTCAGTAGACAAACCTTTCGAAACCATTCAGTAAACAACATTTCGAAACCATTCCATAAACAAACCTTTTGAAACCATTCAGCAAACAAACATTCCGAAACCATTCAGTAAAAAACCTTTCGAAACCATTGGAAGAAACCTTTCGACTAAGTCGAAAGCTCTGCTTTGAAAGCTTGGTTATACTTAAATTAAAAACAAGGGTATTTCACCTAAGTCGAAAGCTACCTTTTAAATGCATGGAGAAGCGGTTAATTTTAAAACAAGTAAAAATTCTCATTGGTTAGTAAATACTTTTCATAAAAGTGATGCCACTAAATTCAGAACTAAATAATAATTTTATTTTATAAAATGCTCCTTCTCTTTAATTAAATATATAAAACATTTAAGTCTCATACCTTAAATAATTTTATATATTCATCGAATCACTTAGGAAAAATCCCAGAAAATCTGTTTTAATATGTTACCTTACATATAAAACTACCAGACCCAAATAATCATTACTTTAGGCATAAATAATATATAATAAATTCATTTTCCTCGCTAGATAATAAATACAAAATCCACATAAATTCGAAAATTTATGAAAATTGATACCCATCTCTAAAATATCATTTCTGACCTATATTTATATTTTCAAGGCATTTGGATGTCATTTAATAGGGTTTTCATATCAAACATATCATAAAACTAATATGAACATATGCAATCTATCAACAAACATATATATAACTTTACTCATCAAAACATAGCATATACTTGCAAAACCATTTCAGATATAATCTTAAAACTAATATAATAAGAAAATGTGATATAGTAATTATTCACCTTAGCTTTGAGATTATAGATGTGAGATATGATGTTGATTTAGTTGATTAACTTCCTTCTCTTGAATCCTAGCTTTAATCTTCTCTTGAGAACAATAATGGTGGCCAGCCTTAGTATAATTTTAGTTTGACTGAAAATGAAATGAACGTGAGTTTCTATTCCTAAGGGTTTAGGGTATAGGCCTTTCTTTTTTCCTATATTGTCATCATCATATCCCAACACATAACTTAAGTTATTTCATTTTAGTTTATACACTAACATGGCACGACTACCCTTAGCTAATCAAATCTCAAATTATAATCTTCACATTATTTCATTTAATTTGTTTAATCAAATATACTAAATAATGTTATAAAAATATGCGGTGTTATAGACTCCCTTCCTTAAAGAATTTCGTCCTCGAAATTACGATAAGGCACACAATTAAACAATCAAGGATAAAACATACCATCAAACAAATCGGAATAACCATCTCTAATTCTACGCTCATTCTCCCAAGTATAGTCTCTAGCATCATCACTCCATTGAAACTTTACTAACTTGACTGACTTGTTCCTTAACTTCTTCTCATCTCTAGCCACAATCTGAATCGGCTTTCTAACTATAGTCAAATTTGGTTCTACTACTAAATATTCTAAAACTATAGGTGTTATGGTAGTCTCCTAGTCTCTAACACATTTCCTAAGGTGAGAAACATGGAAAAGATCATGAACTCCAACAAAACTATTCGGTGACTATTCTATAAGTGAGTTTTCGATCCTCTCGACAATACTAAATGGATCAATGAACCTAGGAGCTAACTTTCCAGACTCCCTAAATCTAATCACACACTTCATAGGTGAGACCCTAACAAACACATAGTCTCCAACAGAGAATTCCAAGTACTTTCTTCCTCTGTCTACATAACTTTTCTTCCTAGACCGAGCTTCCTTCATCCTAGCTCGAATCAATTCAATCTTTTCTGCAACTTCTTTCGCCAAATCCAGACCAAGAACCAATTTATCCCCGGTCTCCAACCAACATACGGGACACTTGTATGGTCTTCCATAGAAAGCCTCAAACAGTGCCATCCCAATACTAGTCTGATAACTATTGTTATACGAAAACTAAATGAAGATGTCGTCCCATTATCCCCTGAAATCCAACACACAAGCTCTTAACAAATCTTCTAAGACTTTGTTAACTCTTTTTGTTTTCCCATCATTCTGTAGATGGTAAGCAGTACTCATGTTTAGCTTGTTTCCTAAGTTTCCTGTAGACTTTTCCAGAACTCACTAGTAAACAATGCCAAAATAGGTGTCGTCCTAGTTGACTTTACCGGAATGAAATGGGCACTCTTGGTTAGTCTATCCACTATGACCTATATGCTTTAATTTCCTCTACTAGACCTTGGTAACCCATCGATAAAATCCATAGAGATAGAATCCCACTTCTACAATGGAACTTCTTATGAGTGAAGCAAACCACTTGGCCACTGTTGTTCAGCCTTTGCCTGCCGGCAATTCAAGCTCTGCTGAACACATAAACCAATGTCCCGTTTCATACCTTCCCAGAAGAAATTTCTCTTCGTATCCTGATATATCTCTGTTTCTCCTAGATGGATAATGAACTTCGAACGATGGCATTCATTCAAAACTTCTTTTCTCATGTTTCTTACATTCGGAACACACAACCTTTCTTTCTTTCTCAACCACCCATTTTGGTCAAGACTAAATTCCTTTAAGTCATTGCTCTTTGTTCCTTCCCTTAACCTTTTAATCCATTCAGCCAAAACTGGATCGTCCTCCTGTTTAGATGCTATCTTCTCAATCATTACTGGTCGAACATCCAAACTAGATAATACAGCACACCTACAATAAAACCTATCTTGGATCTAAATTGCACTCTACACGTTGACAAAGTTTCTAAATCCTTCCACTCAGCGATCATAGCCAATACTACATTTTGATGTTTCCGGCTAAGTGCATCTGCTACCTTCCTTTTCCCGGTGTATACTCAATTCCAAAATCATAAGCAGCAATAAACTCTAACCACTTCTGTTTTTTCCTGTTTAGCTCCATCTGAGAGAACAAGTACCTCAACGACTTATGACCTGTGTAAAGCTAAAATCACTCTCCCAAAAGACAATACCTCCACATCTTCAAAGTAAATATAACGGACGCTAACTCCAAATCATGCGTAGGATACCTAACGTCATGTGGTCTGAGCTGTCTAGAAGGATAAGCAATCACTTTACCTCTTTGCATCAACACATCTCCTAATCCAGTTCCACAGGCATCCGTATAAACCACTAAATCTTGATTCCCGTCTGGAAAAACCAACACTAGTGGATGGGTCAATAAGTGCTTCAAGCTTAGGAATGCTTCCTCACACTTATCAGTCCATACGAACTTCACATCATTTTGCAGCTTAGCCATCGGTGCAGCTATCCGCGAAAAATATTTTATAAATCTTCGATAATATTCTGCCAATCCAAGAAAACTCTATATTTCAGTCACCGTCTCGGGTCTCTTCCAATTATTCATCGCCTCAATCTTAGTTAGATCTATAAACAACCCTTTCTTTGAGACTACATGACCAAGGAACTTCACTTCCTTCTTCCAAAAATGACACTTCAAAAACCAAGCCTTCAACTGATGCTCCCTCAATGTCTCAAGCACAACTTTAAGATGAACATCATGCTCTTTCTCATCCCTAGAGTATATCAGAATGTCATATATTAAGACCAACACAAATCTATCTAAGTGCTCTTGGAAAATTCGGTTCATTAAATCAATAAAAAATGCCAGCGCATTTGTTAGTCCGAACGGCATAACTAACCATTCGTACGTTCCTTACCTTGTCCTAAACGCCATTAAAGAAATACTATCCTTTGCTACTCTAAGCTGATGAAATCCCATCGCCAGATCTAGCTGAGAGAATACCTTAGCTCCACTTAACTGATCGAACAAATCGTCAATTTTCGATAATGGATATTGATTCTTTATCTTTTTCTCATTCAACTTACTGTAATCGATACATAGCCTCAACGATCCGTCCGTCTTCTTAGTAAACACTGAGCAGCTACCCAAGGCGACCTCGATCGAATAAAACTCTTGCCTTCCAATTCCACTAACTACACCTTTAACTCCTTCATCTCTGTAGGTGCCATCCTACTTGGCGGCCTACTCACCGATTCAGCTCCAAGCACTAAATCAATCCGAAACTCAATAGCTCGTTTCGATGGTAATCCAGTTACCAGCTCAAATACATCTGCAAATTTTTTAACCACAAAGACTCCATGCAACTCATCCTCCAACTCCATGATACCCAACAAAGCATTCTCCTTACAACTAGGGTTTTCTACAGTATAAACTATCTGATCACTACAATCCAGGTGACTAACTGATATCTTCCTATCATGGAAATATCTCCTAGCATCATATTTACTTAATCAACCCATCCAAAGGATAATCCCAAATCCCACAAAATCAAATACATGTAAACAACAATCAAAAGTATGACCTAGCAAACCAAAATCTAAATGGTCACACCTCATCCCAAGTATTGCATACCGTCCAATCGAATTTGCAACCCTTAAGGAAATAACTAAATATGAGGGTTTTAGGTTAAGCTTAACTACCAAACATCGGAAAATAAAAGAATGTGGTGCACCAGTATCAAATAGAATGCTAACAGACGTATCGTTAATATGTAGTGATCCTCCCATAACAACCTTTCCTTTTTCATGCACAACATGCCTTGAATTTGCAGGCTCCAATGCATACATGTGTCCCTTTCCTTCTCCAGCAGGTTCTTTGCATTGGTTCATGTAATGGCTGATTTGATCGCAATTAAAGCATTAGATGTTCTTCTTTCCAATCACCTTCTTTCCTTTCTCTTTTCCTTTTCCAGTCTGACACTCATTAGCACAGTGTCCTTTCTTCTCCCCTTTATAACAAAACACCTCAGCTTTTCCCCTCTTCTGTGCTCCTCCCTTTGAGCATTTTTCTTGGACAAAATCTTTCTTTTCTGGCCCTCTCGCACCTGGGCCTCCTTCATCTTCTTCCTCAAGCAAGTTAATGCCTCTTCCTTTCTTAGCGCCATTTCCACCACTACATCACTGGGATCTCTTAAGTGTGGTAAAGTAGCACTTATCAACTTCGGTCTCAAGCCTCTTATAAACTTCTCATTCCTCCTGATCACTGTATCAACCAAAGCATACCCATATCGAGCCAACTTGTCAAATTTCCTTGCATACTCCAAAAAAGACATCTCCCCTTGCTCTAGTTCTACAAACTTCCTCACCAACGCCGATTGTGCCATCACTGACATAAATCTTTCTGAAAACCTTCTCTTAAACTCCACCCAAGTTATGGTTTCCTCATCAACACCAACTACAGCAGTATTCAACCAAAATAACGCAGCTCCCTGAAGCTGTCTCGATGCCAATCTCCTTTTCTGTTCGTCATTAAATCTTAAGTGTACAAAGATGCTTTCACAATGTAGCAGCCAATTTTCCATCTCGATCGCATCTTCAGTTCCAACGAGCGGCTTACCCCCAAGCCTGGTATAATCACTACTCAAATTAGCATGCTGGTTGACCATTGGAGCTTCCTGAACTCCACCTCCAGCAACATTTCCTCCAACAACTCCAGCTGCAATTCCAGCTTGCATCATGTTTACAAAGAACCAATACATGGCCCCATGTCCACTTAGGGAACCCCAGCACCAACAATTTCAGCTTGAGCCTGACTCAGACCTCTTCTAGCATTTGGTCGGGCATTTCCATTAGTGGTGGTGCCATCTCCTCCATGATTAACTCTGCCTCTTCTTCCTTCTATATTTGTATTCAAACCTCGTGAGATACAGATGAATAGCCTAACTAAGATAGGGGTCTAGAGATATAGCATATACTTATACATATATAGCAAATACAAATACGTTACTATAGCGCTATCCGATACCCCGATCTTATCCCTAATTACTAAGGACTATGTTTTAAAAAATCATTTTCAGTTAAAGTATTTCATAAACCATGCTCTAATACCAAGCTGTCAAATCCTCTATGTAAAGGCCTAAAACTAAGCGCTACAGATGTTGCAGTCGTCCATAGTTTTATTTCTCCACGACTAAATATGGCTATATTAATGGTATCCTTAATATCAGAAGCATTTGAATACGAAACAAAACATAGATTTCAAAACAACATTTACATTATTACATTTCAATACCAATTGTTTCACATTCACAACACATAATCCCAAATTATTCCTAGGCACAGATAAAATATAATTATTACAAAATACGCCAAGAGCGATATATGAAGATACCCCTTGGATCATTTGAGTCTTATGGTCATAATAGACCTAATACAATCACAGCGGAAATACAACAAAACATAAACAAAAACTACAAGTCCTAAATAGCTATCTGTTTGCCTCCTTCATGCCTCCGGAAGCTTATTCGTCAATATTCTAAAACCTAAAAAACCTTAACCCTTCAGTCTACTCAAATTAATTTTTAGTACCCGAGAGTTTAAGTAGAAAACATAAACTTCGAGTCAGACATAAAGCCTCATATTAATAGCATTGTGCATCCCGGTTCAGTATGTTAAGTGAGACCACGCCGCTTAGCGGAACAGGTTTCCCCTTACTAACAATGCATCTTTTGAAAATCTTTTTCCTACAATCAAAATCGATTAAACACTGCAAAGCATCATTATGTAAACATACATAAATATCATGTATTAATGAACTATCTGTTCAAACACACAAGTTTTGTTTGGATAACTTTGAACCTTTGGCTGACTCGGGCCTACCAAACAATATAATCAAAATTAACCTAACTCCTCTTAACTATTCTTTTTCTGGACTATCTATACTTAACTATCTGTTAAATACTTCACTTCTGGATGATCTGTTCCTAACTATCAGTTAAAAACTTCTCTTTTGGACGGTCTATCCCTATCTTAATCATCTCCCAGGTCTTCCTGATCCAAATGATTTTTCGGGCTCACCAATAACCTATCTGTATACAAATTCCTTTCGGTGTGTAATCATAATTTTACTCTACCCATGACAAAGCCCTATACACTAGAATTTTGGACAACAATTCGCTGGGGATATTAGCAAATGTATAGGGAGCGACCACATACTTGTCACATCTGGTATTCTAGCATATGAGTCATTTTTACTTAAGGATCTCCTCCCATAATTTTCCTTGAAAACATTTCAAAATGATTCAAAACCTTTAAATCAAACTTATATATAATCTTTATGCTTTACTTAAAATGTTATCACCATGTTATATATATATATATATATATATATATATATATATATATATATATATATGTATATATCTTCTTTACTCAAATCTTAGTTGATGAAAACATTTAAACACTTGAAAGAACCTCCTTCTAACCATTTGAAATCATCTCTTTCAAAACCAAAGATCAAACCTTTCAGAACTATACCTTTCGAAACCAAAAGTGGTTTTATAATATGTTGACATGCGAATTTACAAATATACCCCTGTACCTTACCACCTATCATGTCATGCCTCCCCTCACCCTCCTCCCTCTCTCTTTGAATTCGTTGTCCCCTTGTCCTCTTCCCTCAAGTGATAAAAAAAACATGAAAGTACGTAGCTTTTTACTTGTTGTCTACAAAAGCATCTTTATTATTTAATACACACACACACACTAATTTCCTAACTCACTTATTCCTATGGACGTCTAAGTGTGCATGCATTTACACATGTACATTTTTCATGTCCAAACAGTAGTAATTAATTGAATATGCATATACCAAAGTGTCACGATATTCCGAAAAACTTTAGGCGATGAAAAATCGAAATTTTAGAAAATGAATTTCCGGTCACATTTTCAATCTTTCTTCGAACTAGTTATCTTTCTAAATAAAATTTAAAATATTTCACCATCAATTTTTATTAATTAAAAAGAGTTTATTTTTGTTATAAAACCCATAATTTAATTATATAAAAACATATTTAAATTCCAAAATTTAAGATATCAAATTACAGGTTGTTACAATGAATTCGTCGCATAGATTTTCGTTTGTGTATGGGCTACGAATGACAAAAAAAAAAGATTTACGCTCGAAACAACAACACAACATCAAAACAATAATAGTATACACCGATTATCTTATTCTGTAAAAATCACAAAATTTATCGTTTACCAATAAATCGAAAGACGATAATTCAAATAATTTTCAAATTAAAAGTTAAGGAAAAATCGAACAAATTAAATTAAAAATACTTTAATAAAAATCAATTTGTTGTGTTAAAAATATATTTTCTTATTATTTATTTTAAATATTTATTATGGTAAATAAATTTGTAAAATGAATTCACTGTTATAATTTATTAATTAAAAGAAGTTAAATAAGACCATTAAATCCATTCAATAAATATTAGACTAAAATCCTCATATTTAGATCACTATTTCAATAATAAGGTCAAAATTCATATATTCAAATAAATCCATATATTTTAGTTTTAAATTAGTTAACTTTTAAAAGAAATATTTCAACATATAAAAATAATTAATATTCCAAAATTAAACGATAAAATTTCAATTCATTACAAAATGTATTCAACATTTATTTTCAATTCAAAATCCATTAATAACTAATAAAATTTACATAAACCTTCATAAAATATTGTCTTATCCAATAAATGTTCATAAAATTAGTACTTTAACAAGTAGATAAACTAGTAATATGATGACTAATTAAAATACTTATTATAGTATTATCGGCAAATTTAGCGCTATAATAAATTACTAAATAATAGGTAGTATTCTAACATAATCAATTAGTTAGTTACTTATTGAAAGTACATTAAAGTAGAAGCGATTATGTATATTAATTAGTTATTAAGTGCATTAAACACATTAAGTACATTAATATACATAACATAGCTAATGTATTAAAGTGCATAAGTTATTAAATCATTAATTACATAATGTACTAAATGCACTTAACAACTAATTAATGCATTTATTGTATTTAATAACTAAATGTACCATAGGTAATCGATGATGTATTTAATACAATAAGCTATTTAGTACATTAGGCATTCAGTAATGTATCTAATACATTAATGTATTTATGTAATAGATAAACCAATATATTTAGTACATAAATGTATTTAATACAATAAATACATTGTATATAATAATTAATTGTACATTTGGTACATTTAGGACATTTAGTGCTTCAATGTATTTAATACAATAATAACAGTAGTTAGTTATCAAGTACATTTAGTACATTATTAACTTTGTGTATCAGATACATTTAGTACAATATTGAATATATTGTATTAATACAAAGGATGCTTAATTACATTAATGTCCTTTGTATTAAGTACATAATATTTAATACATCGTATTAATGTATTAAGTACAATTGTACTAGCAATACATTAATGATTTTTGTATTGCACACAATAGCATAAAATACATTGTGCTAACAATATATTGTATTAAATACAATGTAGTTAATACACTTTATATTTAATACAATTAATGTATTAATAACTAATTAATGTACTTTAATGTACATTATTACAATGTATTTAATATATTAATGTATTAAATAACTAATTAATGTATTTAAATGTACACTAAGTATATTAATGTATTTAATATAAGAAATTAATTAATTAGTTATTAAGTACATTTAGTATATTATGTACTTAATGTGTTTAATAACTAATCCAACTTGTTCCGAATGCAATCCGATCCCTATGGGGTGTTCCACACATCCTAATTAGCTTATACTCCAAGTTTCATGTTGATAGAATTTGTAGATTTTGAGTTAACCGATCACAGTTGTAATATGCAGTGAAAGCTGAGTTTGACGATCCCTTTTTATGCCGACCCATTGTTATGCCGACCCATTTTTATGCCGATCCCTTTTTATACCAAGCCTTTTATACCGACCCCGTTTGATAGGTGAAGTAATTTGCTCAAAACCCGAGCATACGAACTCCAAATGACTTGAAAGTTGGAATGTGGCCTCGTAGATCCTTCATAGTCACTCTGTATGGATCTTACCAAGTTTGGGACATTAATTGAGGATATGTACTGACCCTCTAAGGATAGGATAGGCACTGAACCCTTGCCTAGGCGAGGCATTGTGCCATACTTAGAATATTCTGAAGAGTCTATCCGTTGGCCTCAGCTGATCGTCGCTTCATATCACTACCTACGCTTGATCTTCGAGCCTAATATCATCTCTTTAGGTTGTCTTCCTCGATGATCACCCAGTCTAACATGTCTAGTCAGTCTGAATATAGCCGGACCAAAATGCCGGATAACACTTGCCCCACAAAGTACATCTTGTTACAAACATGACGTGCTTTGGATCGAAGCAAGTTAGAGTTGCCAGAAAGAAATCCATCCAGTTTCCTGAATAGTCGTTATCCTTCCATTTTATCCTCCCAAAGTGTTGTATCCCTCTTCTATATCAGGAAGCATGGTCGAATTCCAATAGCACAAATTCAGGATTGTATTCCATCAGTTTCTTTCTATGTCCGATTCTACAAGACCAACAAGCTTTGGCTATTTGATCCGATGTTTTCTTTAATAACTCCAAGTAAAAATTCAATTTCTTTTGGTTTTAAGAAGTCAAATTTTATGATTGTACGCGTGCACATTCAGGTACATGTTCATGTCACTCGCTCCCGGATGCGTTTATACACTCATGAGTCGTCATCAATTCCTACTAGTTTAATTGCAATTGGATAACAATTCCTTGTTTATATATCATTTTATAATGAAATAGGGGTTGTAAAAGGTCAATCGATGAGGGGGAACTTCAAGCTCTACAGGGATGATGGCCTCAAATCCGTAGGCAAGGGTTAATGGAGTATGGCCAGTCATGGACTTGTGGGTGGTTCTATATGCCCATAATGTTGATGAGAGTTCGTCAATCCACTTGCCTCTAGCCTTATCCAAATGTTTCTTTAGAGCAGACTTTATGATTTTGTTCATAGCTTCAACCCGTCCATTTGCTTGAAGGCGAGGAACTTTCGCAAAACTTTTTTTAATATAATGCCGACGGTAGAAGTTTTCAAATTTAGCACTGTCGAATTAGGCTTCATTCCTAGTTATAATGGTTTGTGTAAGTTCATAATGATAGATGATGTTCCGAATAATTAAGTTGATTATTTCTTCATATTTATCGTGGTTTAAAGTTATGCTTCTGCCCATTTTGTGAATAATCAACTTGTACGACGACATATTTCACACCACCTTTAGGATCGACCAGAAGATGATGATGTCAATGCCCCCAAGTGGCAAATGGTTATGGACTAGCCATTTGAGTAATTTCCATCGGCAGGGCTCTCGCAATTTATGCAAACATCTAGCACTCGTCGCATTGTCTAATATGATTGGCTGCATCTCGATTGACAATTGGCCAGTAATAATCGTAGCAGAGTATTTTCTTGGTCAGCATTTGCCCCTGGTGTATTCACTGCATTCTTCTTCATGGACTTCTCTCAAGTCTCGTTTGATATCATCATGGGTGGTACACTAAAGAAGAGGATTGGAGAAAGTCCTTTCTATACATGACTCCTTCTTGGATGATGCATCGTGAAGCTTTGAGGAGGATATGTAATTTTTCATTCCTTCGTTCAGGAAGAATTCCCCATTTTAGATAGTCTATGGCAGGAGTCATCCGTGACTCCATTTTGGCTCTATCTCCAAGATATAGTCGATCTCCATCTGTCAATGCCTGGAATATTAAGTACTTCAACTGGGACAAAATCTATTTATCGTGCATCCTTAGAACTGGCCAGTTTTGTCAATGAATCGGCTTTTTCATTTTGTTATTTGACGATGTATGTAATACTCGAAGGCGGCTTGTAGCTCTCAGACTCAGGTGAGATAAGAAGCAAGAAGTTGCCCCTAGTAAGATAATCTTCCCTAGCTTTGCAAACTTCTAACCAGAAATCACAAAAGATATGTAAAGTTTCCACTCTTATTTTTCTAGCAAGTTTGAACGTGGCGAAAAATGCTTCATATTTAGCTTCACTACTTGTTGCAGGGAAGTTGTGTTTCAGGGCATATCAGATTGATCATTCCTCGAGTGTCAGTAACTCAACACCGGTGCCAGAACACCGATCATCGAATGCTCCATCCATGTACATTTTTCATCTGTTAGTCGATTCTTCATTGCTCTTCGAATAGTCATCTGATGTGGTGAATTCAGATATGATTTCTGCTAATTTGTGTCCTTGGATAGCTCTCGAGGGAAATAAGTGATATTGAATTGTCTTAGCTTGATATTCCATTTGAGTAACCCTCCAGACATGCAAGGTTGCTGTATGACCTATTTTAATGCCTTGTCGGTATAGATGTTAATGGTGTGAGCATGGCCATAGCTTGCTTACATCATATACTGGTATTTGGATCCTTTTCCCTTCGCATAGCATTGTGGTGCTTATGACATGTATCGACATGGCTAAATTGATGTATATATCTTTATGATCCAACGGCTTTGACAAGATGGGATGTCTTTTTAAGTGGTTCACCAACGCTTGGAATGTTTCTTTATAATCCTGTGTCCATTCAAAATTACTTTTCCATCTCCTGATTAGGTTGAGGAAGAGAGTACACTTGTTGATGGCCATGGAGATGAATCGACTTAGGGTGGTGACTTTCCCATTTAGACTATATACATACTTGATTGTCTTTGGTACCTAGATGTCATTGATTGCCTGAATCTTCTTAGGTTGGCTTTGATTCTACGAAAGTTGAAAATTAAACCCATGAACTTCCCTGATGCAACGTCGAAAGAGCGTATCAAGGGACTGAGTTTTATTTCATTTCTTTGGAAAAAACTGAACATCTCTACCAAGTTATCGATGTGGTTGTTTAATTTTTGTAACTTCAAGATCATGTTATCGACATATACCTCCCTTGATCGCTCGACTTATTCTTTGAACATCTGATTGACCAACCTTCGCTAAGTAGCACCCACACCCTTTATTTTGAATTCGTATGGCATTATAGCGTTCCAATATATCCCTAGGTAAGTAATGAAGTTGGTGTGTTCCAGGTTGGGATTGTGCATTAAGATCTGTTTGTACCCGGAGTACATATCCATAAATGAAAGAAGTTCATATCCAGCGGTTTAATCTACTAGTTGGTCGATCCTCGAAAGTGGAAAGCTGCCTTTCTAGCATATCTTGTTCATGTCTGAGTAACCGACGCATGGCCACTACTTTCCATTAGCTTTTCTCTCAAGGACTGGATTTGGTACTCATTTTGGGTAGAAGGTGTCTGTAACGACCCGTAAATTTCAACTGTTTTAATAACGTAATTAGTTGAAATTTTGTGAAATTTTAAACGATAAAATTTTGAAATAAAAATTTAATATTTGGAATACGTCTAGTTAAACATAGCAACTGGTAAATTTTCGTCCGAAAATACGGAAGTTTATTTCGCGCGTAAATTTACTTCAATTTAATCGGTTAAAAAGCGTTGAAATTAAAACATTTTCAAAATCTAAATATTTTTACATAGAAAAATTCTAAACCATCTTCTGAGCAAGATGTCAGTTTGTAGTTTTTCAAAATTTGGACATCTATTGCTCCGTCGTTCTTAATTTCTGCAAAATAGCAGTATTCTGGTACCGATATCGATTTTTATCGGATGATCGTACCACTGATATCCGTATATCGTTTTAATCATCTCGTCTTGCTGATCTCCGTAGTTTATTGATATGTGTGTTTCGGTGTCCGGTACGGGCGAAACCGTGAAACGATTAACCATACCGGTATCTAATTTCAACTTTGGGTTTCTTGTCCATTCGTTTATCCAATTGCAGAAAACTAATAGCCTCTAACCTTTTTAAAATTCCTAGGATTCACCTCGTGACTTTTGGCTTTCCAACATTTACTTTGGGGTATTTAATATCTGGGTCTGTTCATTTCTTTGGGAAAGAAAAAAAAAGGGAAATCGATATAAAGTTTTCATCTTTTCGTTCTCTTCCATTTTGCCGTGAAGCCAACTGCCCATGTCCATTCACTTTCTACCATGCAGCCCCATGCCTTAACCATTGTTCCATCACATGCAGCAGCCTCACCGAACGCCCCATCATTTTCGGCCTCATCTCTTCCCACTCAACCTCCGCGCCACTTGCCTCCGACCACACCCACCACCAACAGCCACCTACGCCTCTGATCCGCCTCGCACCACGGCAGCCGTTCCATCCGCGTACAACCGAGTTAATAGCGCCTCCACCTTTTGTGCTGCTACCAACCTTCCTTTCCGGTCCCCTGCATCTCCATCGCTCGGCCGAATTCACCTGTAGCTCCTCCGCCTTTACCACTTTGCCTTGATTCTTTGCCGAGCACTAGGCTGGTTCATCCTCTTCCAGTTCACAACCTTTTGACTCTAGCCTGCTCTTCTACCAGCATATATACAGATATATATTATTATACAACACGCGTATGTTGTTCTTTGAAACTTAGGTAAGTGTTTGCATATATATATATGCGCTTTATACGTATATACTTGTTAATATAATCGGTAGAGTTTATAGGTTATATATATGATGTATTATGTATATGTAAGAACAATTGGTTTTAAACTTCCTGTCATGATACATGCTTTATTTTATTTCTATGAGTCTTACATCTATATTTATATAAATCTATACTTCATACGTTAGTTATATATTTATTTAATATACATAAGTTTATAATATAAGTAAGTTCAGTTCTGTTGTATATATATTTGGTAGTGTGCACGTGATGACTTGATGTATCAATGCTGGGTTGATATATAGGTCATCTTTAAAATATAATATGTGTACAGGTAACAAATTTGTTTATAATTTCCGGTAGTTTAAGTAAAATTCATGTCGGTTAGTATATATGTTAGTTGGTTATTATATATATAGTATGGTAATCGTGACTTATAAAGTAATGATAGTATATGATTTAAGTAGCTTTCCTAAAAAAAAAAAAGGGAATATGTTGAAGCTGCCGTATACATGTGTTAGCCACCTATTTATATAAATGTCAGTATATGTTTCCTACCTTAGGCAGTGCTTGTATGTATAATATGTTGGATAGAGTTATATATATCGGCTGCGTGTATATTCATATGATATTTTAAAGGTAAATTAGTTGTTACTTGATATGTGTATATGAGAACTCTGTTTATGTATGTTAAAGTATACAAGCTGTCCTAGGTTATATTTTTATAATATATATTTATATAATGGGACTTGGTTATAACAGTTTCAAGTGTATATATGGTGTTATAAGTACAGGCTTGTATGTTTATGCTATATGTATATACGAAAGTAGTATAGGATAGTTTTTTTAGTTTTGGCTTTATGCAGTAGTTTCTTGAAATCAAATGTATAACACACTGTTTAAAGATGATTTGTACATATGAATCCATGCTTGCCTTGCCTTTACGTTTGAAGAGAAAATATATGGTTTTTAATAAATATCGGTTTAAAAAAAAATGTATATATAATGGTAGTGTATATATTATAATAATAATATAATTTGACTTATATATTAGTTATATATTATAAGTCGTATAAATGTATACTTTATTTATACGCATGAGTAAGTACAAATTGAAAATAAATATATGTTTTAAATTTATTTTAGAACAATAATATATGTATTTAGTTTAATTTAGATTAACTGATTCAGTCGTTCTCATCGATTTCACTTTATCAGCTTTTGTTCGTCGTACCTGCTTTCTTTGTCGAATTCGTGCCAACCTTGTTCATTTGGATTCATGCTTGGATTCGTAACTCATCACACTCTCGTTTGTCTCTAGCCTCGAAAGGTGAGCACTCACTCACGATTAACGTTCTTTTATTTATTAAATTTGATTTCAATTGAAACGACAATTGAAATATGCTGCTGTTAGTTAAATACACTGTTATATATGTTATTGCCTGTATCAGTTCACCTGTGACATCAGACACCATTCTCTGTTAATTAATTATGCGATGATAATACAGTTTGGCTGATAATTGATTGATTGTCGATGTTTATATTGGACGTTAAATTGTTAATGTTAAAATGATAAATAGTATGAAATTGAACTTGATATAGGATAATTAAATGTTAAATTTGATTAACTGACATTTGTATAATATGACCCCTTTTACTGTTAAACTTATTAACACGTAGGATTGTTAACTACACCTTGAACCATCAATTGTATGTTGTTTAAACTGATGATGTATGAAATTGTAAATAGATGACAAGTGGAAACCGTAATGTAATAATCTTTAATCTACATGAAATGATAGTGTAGATTCTAGAAATAATTATATTAATTCGTACAAATAACAATGCGAATTAATACGGTTATTTCGGGATTATTTGAATTGATTATTAGATTGATATTGGTTGTTGTTATTGCTTGTTTATTTACTTTGACACCATTCCAGTTATCACACTGCAAGTTCCCTTTGTTATGTTTTGATTTTGAATTGAATTGGAATCGGGTTGAAATGATAAATACCCAAAATTGAACTTTGACCTAGGAAAGAAAATTAAATAAAAACCCGATTGGTCAATAATTTGATTTAAAAATAAAATGAAGATTTTATTCGAATAAATAATATGGTTTCGAAATGAAGTTGGAAATTGAATTTTATTGAAAGGAAAAGGTTAATGGTAAAAAAATCTGAAACAAAGTATTAAAAATGAAATTGATGAAAGAACGATGTTTAATTTGGAAAATGATTGAATAAACTTTGAAATGATTTAATAATTAAGTTTTGAAATTATAATTTAGTTTGAAATTATTAAACTTTGAAATTATTTAATTATTAAACTTTGAAATTATTTAATAATTAAGTTTTGAATTATTTAATAATTAAATAAGATTGAATTATTTAATGATTAATTGAATTGAATTCTTTAATAAGAAAAATTGGATTTTTGAATAAGTAAATTTTACTTCGTAAATAATTGAAATTGAGTTTTCTTTATTAATTAAGTTTTGGAAAATTATTTAAGTAATTAAATAAGTGAAATTGAATTTCTTTAACCAGAAATGAAAATGTGATATTTTGGAATTAATGTAAGACTTGTAATTGAAAGAATTGATTTGACGAATTTAGTTTAATTCAAAATTGTAAATTTTGATTTAATGAAGTTGTACTTAAGAATTGATTTAATGAATTGGAAATTTAATGGAAATTGGTTTGAATAATAAAGTAACTAACGAATATTGAATGAAATCGATAAATGAGTTTAAGTGATTTGAATGTTAAATAAAGTTATTTAAATGATTTGGAAGGAAACTTATTTGCGAACTTGAATCAATATTTGAATGGTTTTAAATAAAGATTGAAATTGAATTATAAGTTTTTGAAACGATAATTTGGAAGTTTTGAAACGTAAATTTTGGAAAATTGATTTCGAAAGACAAATGAAATGTTGGTTTACAAATTGAAATTGAAATTGAAATTGATTTGGTTTTTGAAATATATAAACGACCAATCGGTGTAATAATTACGGAAGTTATTAAAGAGACCGGAATTCGGTTATGGGTATACTCTCTATCTAAACCGAAAACCACTTTAATAACTATGCGCGGAGTGATGATCCAGAATGAAGTGGTTGGAATGATGTACGTGATGACTGAAGAAAGAGAACGATAATGGATAGCCTTGACACTTGTGTCAAATTGGAAATGACTAAAACAGGAGCTGTGCCGGGCCAATGGAGGATTGATACCTCAAGTGGACACACTTCTTCGAACTACTTATACTTATTGTCGATTGGTGCACCCTTGATTTTGGGAGTGTTGTCTCACGGTGTTGCGGGCGCTGCGGCGTTGCGTTCTCACCAGCCCGGATCAGGCGAACGGTAGTATCACTACCTTGGGTATAGCCTCATGTGCCTTGTCATACTTGTATTCCATTTATGCGCGACCACTACGAATTTGTTTTGTACCTTGAGTATATGGATTGCCCTCTGGTGACTTCCGGTTTTGGGGAAACTACGGTCTTGTATATGCTTGTGGGAATAAAAATGTGTTAAGGGTGGAATGGGCCATGACTTAACGCTATTTTGATATCTTTATATTACTGATAGACATTATCTACTTATCGTACACTACTACATAGTAGATAGTTTAACGGATCCTTAAAGGATGGTTATTCCAAACATCCTTTGAGTTACTTGTATTTCAATTGCTATTTCACTTGAGTTGGATTTATTAATATAAGAATGTTAATCCTGACTCGAGTGTTTTGTGTTTTTGCTTTACGCTCGGGTCAGACTGAGTAGTTCAGCTTTCGAGACTCACCTTTGGAGTTGGAGCTTCGCTTGGAGATCCAGCTATCTATCCAGCTTTCAGATATTCGATGATTCCAGTGATGTATTCTGATTTGTATCTGTTACTCTTCCGTTGTATCTGGTTTAACTCTGATGTATCGTATTACTCTCCTGTTGTAAACTCTGATGTATTTTATATATTCATATAGTAGCTTCATGAACTACTATCTCTTTTATTTCCGCTGCATTTATTACTCTGTGTCTGTGATCTGTGATTATTTATTTACTGTGTATGTTCAGTTTTGCCAAATTTAAATTAACAACGCGTTATTTTGAGCAATTCAACTCCGGCATGAGTGTCTACCTATACACTTATAATGGATGCGAATGGTCCAAAATGGCGGGTCGTTAGAGTTGGTATCAGAGCTTTGGTAGCTCTAGGCAAAACTTAACATATAGGGTAAATGTATTTACAGAATCACTCTCATTCGAGTTTCAATCTCTTCCCTTGACTCAATTTCTTCGAATTTTGCAACGTTCCCCTCGGTTCCGAAATTCATTCGTGTCCTTCACTATTCGTCTTCTTTCAATCATGGAGCACCTCATAACTCCATTTTGAATGATATCTATAATAGATCGGCGGTCTCGTCCATCTTCGAATGATTCGTCAAGGAGCAAAACTCCTTTACAATTGGCATTGATTTACCGGAGATTTCTGTATCCTTGGTTTACGATGCTATCTATCTCCTGCTATACCTGAATTTATTTCTCGAGATCGGATGTCGATTTACCTCGGAATTCTACATCGATCTTATTCTTGAAGTCACGGTCGACCCGTTAAGGTTGCCCGCGATTTATATAAACTTATCCATCTTCTTATTTCGTTATTTTAACATCCTTTTTCTGTTCGAGCTTATCTTCGAATCAGAATTCTCCTTGATTTGAGTCCATCAAATTTGAAGCCCTATTCTTATTTTGAAAATTCATTCCTGTATCATCGAGCAAAGAAATGTATTTGTAAACTAATATATAAATGTTTTAATATATGATGTGTTGTTTGAGTTGTTGATGTTGATTTGGGTTTCCGATCGATTCGTCTGATCAACGCTATCGATAGGATTTCCAAAACACTTGAGCAGAGCAAACTGACACAATATTATTTTCAAATTTGGAAAATGAAATAAATTTGTTTGATTATATTGTAAAAATATAAGTAAAATTTTCTGGAATCTAATAAGTTAATTAAATTGGTTATTTGAAATGATAATATTTGATTATCATTTATTGTTCTAAATAATTTATAAATACGGTTTATAAATTGATTTGAAATTTGAAATGAATTTAATTCAGAAATTTGAGAATTTAGTTTCCGGTGATTTCGAACTTTGGTTTTTAAAATTTTAAAGTATATATTATTGAAGTATTTTCGAATAGAAAACGTTTTCAAAGAATTTTAAAATGTTGAAATCAGTGCTCTTCTCTTTGTCGCTGGAAAATAATTTCGGTGATGGCGGCCGCATCATCGATGTTCATTTTCGAGTTTCGAAGTGGAGATACTATTCTGTATCTTTGCTACGGTTTTGTTTTGAAAAATATTTTGATTTGAATTTCTTCAGTATATTTTGATTTATATATATATAAGTATCTTATTTTAAAATCTAATTTGATTTGATACAAATATATTGTATATATCTCTGAATTGTTTAAAGATAATCGGAAATCTAATTCTTAAATTTCGTTAAAAGATGATTTTAATTATAAATAAAACCAAAATTTGGAATAAATATTTAAACTCGAATAATTGAATTTGGAAAATTTTATTTGTATATTGTTCAACTGCATTCTAATACAACTTACCTAAGTCATTCAGAAGTTGAATATGTAATTGGATAATATATAATATAAATTGAATTTATAAATAAAATTTGAGTGTTTAAAATAAATGTTATACACTAAATTTTGATTATAAAAATGTTAATAGAGTTAAATATGATAATAAGTAAACTCAGTTAATAACGTAATAAATTTGTTTTGGAAGAAATTAATAAAATTGAAATTTGATCAACTCATGAAAATACCTCGAATTTAAAAGAAATTAATAGATGTAAATTAATTTAAATCGAAACTTTTATGGTTTAAATTAATTTATATGGTTAAATATATGTGATAGGATATTAAGTAGAATAAATTTAACAACAATTTGGAATAAAGAAGAATTTAAAATTGTTGAAAAAATATGATTATAATAAAAGACTATTCAAATTTATGGTTTTTAAAAAAAAAAAAATTGTAAATTGAAGAAAATGGGATAATAAGATAATGAATTTAGAAATAGTTGAGATTGATTTTAGTGAAATCAAATGGATTAAATCAATTATTGAATATCAATTAATTTAAATTGGAATTTATATGGTTTAAATTAATTGTTATTTTGTATTTCAAATCTGTTTTTCTTTCTGGTTGTTTCTATTCTCCTACCTCGTTCCTTTTCGGGGACGAAAAGTTTTGAGTGGGGGAGAGTGTAACGACCCGTAAATTTCAACTGTTTTAATAACATAATTAGTTGAAATTTTGTGAAATTTTAAACGATAAAATTTTGAAATAAAAATTTAATATTTGGAATACGTCTAGTTAAACATAGCAACTGGTAAATTTTCGTCCGAAAATACGGAAGTTTATTTCGCGCGTAAATTTACTTCAATTTAATCGGTTAAAAAGCGTTGAAATTAAAACATTTTCAAAATCTAAATATTTTTACATAGAAAAATTCTAAACCATCTTCTGAGCAAGATGTCAGTTTGTAGTTTTTCAAAATTTGGACATCTATTGCTCCGTCGTTCTTAATTTCTGCAAAATAGCAGTATTCTGGTACCGATATCGATTTTTATCGGATGATCGTACCACTGATATCCGTATATCGTTTTAATCATCTCGTCTTGCTGATCTCCGTAGTTTATTGATATGTGTGTTTCGGTGTCCGGTACGGGCGAAACCGTGAAACGATTAACCATACCGGTATCTAATTTCAACTTTGGGTTTCTTGTCCATTCGTTTATCCAATTGCAGAAAACTAATAGCCTCTAACCTTTTTAAAATTCCTAGGATTCACCTCGTGACTTTTGGCTTTCCAACATTTACTTTGGGGTATTTAATATCTGGGTCTGTTCATTTCTTTGGGAAAGAAAAAAAAAGGGAAATCGATATAAAGTTTTCATCTTTTCGTTCTCTTCCATTTTGCCGTGAAGCCAACTGCCCATGTCCATTCACTTTCTACCATGCAGCCCCATGCCTTAACCATTGTTCCATCACATGCAGCAGCCTCACCGAACGCCCCATCATTTTCGGCCTCATCTCTTCCCACTCAACCTCCGCGCCACTTGCCTCCGACCACACCCACCACCAACAGCCACCTACGCCTCTGATCCGCCTCGCACCACGGCAGCCGTTCCATCCGCGTACAACCGAGTTAATAGCGCCTCCACCTTTTGTGCTGCTACCAACCTTCCTTTCCGGTCCCCTGCATCTCCATCGCTCGGCCGAATTCACCTGTAGCTCCTCCGCCTTTACCACTTTGCCTTGATTCTTTGCCGAGCACTAGGCTGGTTCATCCTCTTCCAGTTCACAACCTTTTGACTCTAGCCTGCTCTTCTACCAGCATATATACAGATATATATTATTATACAACACGCGTATGTTGTTCTTTGAAACTTAGGTAAGTGTTTGCATATATATATATGCGCTTTATACGTATATACTTGTTAATATAATCGGTAGAGTTTATAGGTTATATATATGATGTATTATGTATATGTAAGAACAATTGGTTTTAAACTTCCTGTCATGATACATGCTTTATTTTATTTCTATGAGTCTTACATCTATATTTATATAAATCTATACTTCATACGTTAGTTATATATTTATTTAATATACATAAGTTTATAATATAAGTAAGTTCAGTTCTGTTGTATATATATTTGGTAGTGTGCACGTGATGACTTGATGTATCAATGCTGGGTTGATATATAGGTCATCTTTAAAATATAATATGTGTACAGGTAACAAATTTGTTTATAATTTCCGGTAGTTTAAGTAAAATTCATGTCGGTTAGTATATATGTTAGTTGGTTATTATATATATAGTATGGTAATCGTGACTTATAAAGTAATGATAGTATATGATTTAAGTAGCTTTCCTAAAAAAAAAAAAGGAATATGTTGAAGCTGCCGTATACATGTGTTAGCCACCTATTTATATAAATGTCAGTATATGTTTCCTACCTTAGGCAGTGCTTGTATGTATAATATGTTGGATAGAGTTATATATATCGGCTGCGTGTATATTCATATGATATTTTAAAGGTAAATTAGTTGTTACTTGATATGTGTATATGAGAACTCTGTTTATGTATGTTAAAGTATACAAGCTGTCCTAGGTTATATTTTTATAATATATATTTATATAATGGGACTTGGTTATAACAGTTTCAAGTGTATATATGGTGTTATAAGTACAGGCTTGTATGTTTATGCTATATGTATATACGAAAGTAGTATAGGATAGTTTTTTTAGTTTTGGCTTTATGCAGTAGTTTCTTGAAATCAAATGTATAACACACTGTTTAAAGATGATTTGTACATATGAATCCATGCTTGCCTTGCCTTTACGTTTGAAGAGAAAATATATGGTTTTTAATAAATATCGGTTTAAAAAAAAAATGTATATATAATGGTAGTGTATATATTATAATAATAATATAATTTGACTTATATATTAGTTATATATTATAAGTCGTATAAATGTATACTTTATTTATACGCATGAGTAAGTACAAATTGAAAATAAATATATGTTTTAAATTTATTTTAGAACAATAATATATGTATTTAGTTTAATTTAGATTAACTGATTCAGTCGTTCTCATCGATTTCACTTTATCAGCTTTTGTTCGTCGTACCTGCTTTCTTTGTCGAATTCGTGCCAACCTTGTTCATTTGGATTCATGCTTGGATTCGTAACTCATCACACTCTCGTTTGTCTCTAGCCTCGAAAGGTGAGCACTCACTCACGATTAACGTTCTTTTATTTATTAAATTTGATTTCAATTGAAACGACAATTGAAATATGCTGCTGTTAGTTAAATACACTGTTATATATGTTATTGCCTGTATCAGTTCACCTGTGACATCTGACACCATTCTCTGTTAATTAATTATGCGATGATAATACAGTTTGGCTGATAATTGATTGATTGTCGATGTTTATATTGGACGTTAAATTGTTAATGTTAAAATGATAAATAGTATGAAATTGAACTTGATATAGGATAATTAAATGTTAAATTTGATTAACTGACATTTGTATAATATGACCCCTTTTACTGTTAAACTTATTAACACGTAGGATTGTTAACTACACCTTGAACCATCAATTGTATGTTGTTTAAACTGATGATGTATGAAATTGTAAATAGATGACAAGTGGAAACCGTAATGTAATAATCTTTAATCTACATGAAATGATAGTGTAGATTCTAGAAATAATTATATTAATTCGTACAAATAACAATGCGAATTAATACGGTTATTTCGGGATTATTTGAATTGATTATTAGATTGATATTGGTTGTTGTTATTGCTTGTTTATTTACTTTGACACCATTCCAGTTATCACACTGCAAGTTCCCTTTGTTATGTTTTGATTTTGAATTGAATTGGAATCGGGTTGAAATGATAAATACCCAAAATTGAACTTTGACCTAGGAAAGAAAATTAAATAAAAACCCGATTGGTCAATAATTTGATTTAAAAATAAAATGAAGATTTTATTCGAATAAATAATATGGTTTCGAAATGAAGTTGGAAATTGAATTTTATTGAAAGGAAAAGGTTAATGGTAAAAAAATCTGAAACAAAGTATTAAAAATGAAATTGATGAAAGAACGATGTTTAATTTGGAAAATGATTGAATAAACTTTGAAATGATTTAATAATTAAGTTTTGAAATTATAATTTAGTTTGAAATTATTAAACTTTGAAATTATTTAATTATTAAACTTTGAAATTATTTAATAATTAAGTTTTGAATTATTTAATAATTAAATAAGATTGAATTATTTAATGATTAATTGAATTGAATTCTTTAATAAGAAAAATTGGATTTTTGAATAAGTAAATTTTACTTCGTAAATAATTGAAATTGAGTTTTCTTTATTAATTAAGTTTTGGAAAATTATTTAAGTAATTAAATAAGTGAAATTGAATTTCTTTAACCAGAAATGAAAATGTGATATTTTGGAATTAATGTAAGACTTGTAATTGAAAGAATTGATTTGACGAATTTAGTTTAATTCAAAATTGTAAATTTTGATTTAATGAAGTTGTACTTAAGAATTGATTTAATGAATTGGAAATTTAATGGAAATTGGTTTGAATAATAAAGTAACTAACGAATATTGAATGAAATCGATAAATGAGTTTAAGTGATTTGAATGTTAAATAAAGTTATTTAAATGATTTGGAAGGAAACTTATTTGCGAACTTGAATCAATATTTGAATGGTTTTAAATAAAGATTGAAATTGAATTATAAGTTTTTGAAACGATAATTTGGAAGTTTTGAAACGTAAATTTTGGAAAATTTATTTCGAAAGACAAATGAAATGTTGGTTTACAAATTGAAATTGAAATTGAAATTGATTTGGTTTTTGAAATATATAAACGACCAATCGGTGTAATAATTACGGAAGTTATTAAAGAGACCGGAATTCGGTTATGGGTATACTCTCTATCTAAACCGAAAACCACTTTAATAACTATGCGCGGAGTGATGATCCAGAATGAAGTGGTTGGAATGATGTACGTGATGACTGAAGAAAGAGAACGATAATGGATAGCCTTGACACTTGTGTCAAATTGGAAATGACTAAAACAGGAGCTGTGCCGGGCCAATGGAGGATTGATACCTCAAGTGGACACACTTCTTCGAACTACTTATACTTATTGTCGATTGGTGCACCCTTGATTTTGGGAGTGTTGTCTCACGGTGTTGCGGGCGCTGCGGCGTTGCGTTCTCACCAGCCCGGATCAGGCGAACGGTAGTATCACTACCTTGGGTATAGCCTCATGTGCCTTGTCATACTTGTATTCCATTTATGCGCGACCACTACGAATTTGTTTTGTACCTTGAGTATATGGATTGCCCTCTGGTGACTTCCGGTTTTGGGGAAACTACGGTCTTGTATATGCTTGTGGGAATAAAAATGTGTTAAGGGTGGAATGGGCCATGACTTAACGCTATTTTGATATCTTTATATTACTGATAGACATTATCTACTTATCGTACACTACTACATAGTAGATAGTTTAACGGATCCTTAAAGGATGGTTATTCCAAACATCCTTTGAGTTACTTGTATTTCAATTGCTATTTCACTTGAGTTGGATTTATTAATATAAGAATGTTAATCCTGACTCGAGTGTTTTGTGTTTTTGCTTTACGCTCGGGTCAGACTGAGTAGTTCAGCTTTCGAGACTCACCTTTGGAGTTGGAGCTTCGCTTGGAGATCCAGCTATCTATCCAGCTTTCAGATATTCGATGATTCCAGTGATGTATTCTGATTTGTATCTGTTACTCTTCCGTTGTATCTGGTTTAACTCTGATGTATCGTATTACTCTCCTGTTGTAAACTCTGATGTATTTTATATATTCATATAGTAGCTTCATGAACTACTATCTCTTTTATTTCCGCTGCATTTATTACTCTGTGTCTGTGATCTGTGATTATTTATTTACTGTGTATGTTCAGTTTTGCCAAATTTAAATTAACAACGCGTTATTTTGAGCAATTCAACTCCGGCATGAGTGTCTACCTATACACTTATAATGGATGCGAATGGTCCAAAATGGCGGGTCGTTAGAGTGTCGTGAGAAAACCTATTGTTTTAGAGTTTATCCACCTCCTCTTTAAGTGCATTAAATTTTTCCTAATCCATGCCATGTTGCTGTTGTTTCACGGGGAATTTCCTCAGGTCGATATTTAATGAATGGCTCACGATAGTCGGTGAGATCACATGCATGTCAGAATGGGTTCAAGCCAACACATCAAGATTCATTCAGTGAAAGCCAGCTAATTCCTTCAATATCGTTCACTGAGCTGTGATCCGATCTTCACTGCCCCTGATGGGTCGCCATGGATGATTGTAATGTCAATTGTCAGCTCAACGGGTGCAATTTTGGATTCTTTGAGTTCAAATGTAACTATTTCACGTAACAATCAACGTGATATCTGATTGGGATGGCCAATGATGATGGTTAATCTGGTCGAATCCTAGAGTCATGAGTAATTAAGACTGATAGTGAAGGGCTCTAGATGCTTTAAGAAATTATTTACAAATGGCCATAGATCGGGCTTAGAAGCATTTTAAAGTAAATGTCGAGTAGGAGTCAGTCTCGAGTTGCGCGCAACTGCATAGCTGAATCTTGCTTTGAGTTTGAATCTGCTTGTGTATTCGAGTAACGTGTTTTCATACTAGAAAACTATTGCTCGTCGTTTAGACTGGGATGACAGTTAGTTGCCCATGAGCTTAGGCATCGATTCGATGATTCTATCTCTAGGAAACCTTTCAGTCATAGCCTTAAGTTGTTGAAACACTGCTGTAAGTCACAATATTGAGCTATCGCAGCTAGTCTTTGGATGATCACACTTCTACTCCTAGTCTTGGGTTGTTAAATGTACTACATTGTTATCCCACCTTTTGGCAAGGCCGAGATACCAAGGAGCTGACTGGAAAAAGACTAGGTCATACGTCTTCAACTTTGAATGATCGTTGGGCAACTGCAAATATCGATGGATTATGCCCGAGTCCGGATCGGGCTACAATTGATGAGACATGTCAAGCATAGCCATGCAAACCGATATTCCAAATTTCGAGGCGATCCGAGTTCGTATGCTCAAGACATCGTCGACCAACGATGGAGTAAAACAGCCCTGAGTTCGAATCCATGAGATAGCCTATGTTCGAATCCATCAGGAGAAGGCCTTGATTCGAATCCATAGAATGCGAGCCTCAGCCTCGAATCGATCAAAATAGATCCCACTTCGAATCCATCAAAGCCATTTCTTGCTTCGAGTCCATCGAGGTAACACCCTTCGAATCGATGAAGTTGAAGGAACTTCGATTCCCTCCTGTGATTGCTACGAGTCCATTACCTCGGATCCATTGGAGAATTCCCATCTTCGAATCCAACAAACCAAATTCATGTGATCCTCTTCGAATCAATGAGGCCTTAGTCGTTCAAAACCCTCGGGATGGAGTACTTCGAAACCACCAAGCCACCACACTTCGTACCCATCAAGTTTTACCTGCTTCGTATCCATCAAGGAGAAGGTGCTTCGAATCCATGTAATTGCAGAGCCTTCATATCGATAGACTATAGCCTACCTTGATCGATTCGAAGGGATCATCCATTCGATCGATTCGAAGGCAACGTCCTTTCAAATCTGTTATCACGAGTCCACCAAGTCAAAGCGGCGAAGGACATGGAGTCGACCCAGTCAATCCGGAGTGAAGAGCGGATCGATATGAGGGACGCGCACCACGTCATCGCCTTCACGTACAGGAGCATGGATTCGACCCTATGGACTCGAACCATATCGATTCGAACGGATCCATGGGGCAAAAAACTCCACCTTGAATCGATCATAACTCGAGATCCACAAGTCCAGATGCTATGAAATTTTCACAGAAGCTTGAGCACATGTTGAAGAACGTTCACACCAAATTTCAACTCGATTGGACTCTTTCTTGATCGATTCTAACCAAGGGTCGAATCGATCCCAAAGTGGGCCCGGACTTCCAGAAAGCGGGCATGTGGGCCCCCTGACGTACCAGAACTGGTCTCCCTTCAGTTTAGGCGAAATATCGGCCTCCTACACCTATAAATAGAGCCCCTGGTCATTCAGAAAAGGGGTCGGACAATTCTAAGAGCTAAAGAGCGCCCAGACTCTGCCAGATTTACTCACAATCACCACGGTTGCTTTGGATTCAGACTTAGCTCAAAAAACCAGTTGTACTGCGTTAGAAAGAATTGTAATCTTCGAGTGTCGAGCAATAAAATCATCAAACTTCATAGTGGACGTAGGCAAAAACGCCGAGCCACTCTAAATCGCTTGTCTTTGCACTTTACATTTCTGTTATTTGGAGTTTTTGTTAGATAATCCACAGTGTTAATTTTCATTCCATGCGTTTATCTCTTCAAAGACTTCCAAAGAGTGTTGTGCCCATTTTTGGTACAAACACTTTGGTGCTTTCACTGAGAAAAAACCAGCTTTTTCTCCTGCTCCTTGGATCTACCATCGATACCGGATTGCATAAATCCAAGAGGAAGATCCAGATATCTAATCCAGAATCCTTCCATTCTATTCAGATTTGCATAAAAGTCTAGGAAAGGAATCTACAACTCAAAATGGTTAGTACGAGAACCACTTCTACAGCTGCTGACCAAGAAGGTCGAGATCGACAGAATCCTGCACAATTGCCTCCATCCAACCAAGGCAACACTGCTCACTCAGATCCGTCTGGGCCAGTAACCAGACAAGAGTTCCAGGCGTTACTCCAGGAACTGACCCAAAGCCGACAACAGTTGGCTGAACAGTTGCGTGTTAACATTGAACTAACCAACCAACTAAACCGCCAAAGCCACAGAAAGTCCAGGAGGGGTGATGTTTCCCATGCATCTACTGGAAGTTCCGCTTCATCTGATTATCACCGCAGGTCTACCCGTCCTCGGTTAGAAGGGAGTCACGCACAGACTACTAGGTATCAACCCGCGTTGACCGTTGGACAATTAAGGACGGGGCCGTCGACCAGCTTCCAAACAGGACCGTCGACACGAGGGGGGACTGCTCCGCAATATACCACGGACAACCGCGCTACAACCACCGCGGCAGAAATGAGGACTGATACCCGGAATCTGTCAGAGCCGAACAATCAATAGCGCGGACATACTCCTGAGCCGTATGTCCCAGAGAATGCCGAGCGAAGGAGGCGAAATACGGACCAACGACAGCGCCCGGTCCAAACTCGCGCTGTAGAACCCAACCACACCTTAGCTCAGCATGCCCAGAATGCGCCATTGTCAGATATCTCGACCATAATACGACAAATGATACGCGAGAATCAAGGGCTCACTAATGATGATTGGGGAATCCCCCGTGGACATACCTCTTTTACAGACGAAATATTACGCGCTGAACCCCCTCGACGATTCAGGATGCCAACTCTCCCAATGTACGAAGGGAATAGTGACCCGAATCAACATATTTTGAAATATGAATGGTCAATGAGTGCTGCAAGAGCTGACGATGCAGTGAAGTGTCGAAGATTCCCCATCTCTCTGGGGGGAATTGCAACAATGTGGTTCACAAGGTTGCCACCAAGATCCATCTCATCATTCGATCAACTGGCTAAGAAATTTGTCGAACAATTTCGCATGCATGTCGCCAGACCGAAAGACGTTAACACCCTGTCTAGTGTTATCCAAGCACGTGGAGAGACGCTCAGGCGTTATTTGGAAAGGTTCCACGCATCATGCGTTGAGATTAGCAATCCCAACGATAACTCAATCCTGATGGCACTAACAAAAGGAATCGATCCTGATTCTGAGTTTGGAAACTGGTTAGCCGAAAAACCGCCTGCATCGTTGGACCGCTTCTACTCCAAAGCCGCTCAATTCTTGCGACAAGAGGACGCAAAACAGTCTAGGAAACAAGACGATGCGGTACCCAGAACTGGAGGAATAGAAAGCAATGTGGTAGTTAAGCAATCCGGTGAGAGTTCCGGAAAGGTTCAGTTGAACATACAGAACAAACAAACTCAGCCAAGGGACAACAATGTTCAGGACAGGGGAAGAGATCAGAATCGAGGCCCACAGCATAGGACCCCAATGTTTGATAATTATACGCCAATAAATACATCGCTGTAAAACATGTATCTGCAAACTTGCAACACTGTGCAATATGATAAACCTGCTCTGAAGCAATCGTCGGAGAGACAAATTCAAACAGGAAAGTTCTGTAGATTTCACGAGAGTTATGGCCACAACACTAATGAGTGTCGACATCTGCAGGACCTCATTGAAAAGTTGATCAGGGAAAGAAAGCTAGACCAGTTTGTACGGGCACCGCAGTCTGGTGGAGCGGGCCCTTCAAGTCAGAATCGGGCACAAAATCAAGAAGGACAGAAGGAACCCGCTCATGCGGGCGGAAGACTAATTATAAACACGATAAGTGGTGGTCCCCACCCAGCAGACAGAAGCTGGGGGGAAATGGAGTCGTACGCTAGTTCGATCAGGCATGCGAACTTCGAATGTTGCAGTAATTGCAAGGATGGAACCCCGGCTAAGCAACAAAAGATAATGTCTGATGATATCATATTTAGAAGCAGAGATGCTGACAAAATCGAAGCCCCAACAATCGATCCACTGGTCATATCTGCCCAGGTTGGTCCTGCCTGGATGAAGAGAATCCTGGTTGACAGTGGGAGTTCTGTAAACATTCTATTCAAACGAGCTTATGATTTAATGAAGATGGAAGCAAAGGAGTTGAAACCTTACCAATCTCGAGTTCACGGCTTCAACAGGAGTGCTACGATACCCACTGGAATAGTGGAACTGCCAGTGGAACTAGGGGTTGGAGAACGCAGGAGAGTCCGCCTGCTGCAATTTGTTGTTTTAAACATCGCTTCACCGTACAACGCATTCTTGGGCCGACCGGCCCTCGCTGAATTTAGGGCAGCCATTGCCCCGTGGTGTTTGACTTTAAAATTCCCGACTGATCATGGGATTGGAGTCATTCAAGGAGATCAGGCAGCAGGAAGAGCCTGTTATGTTGCTGAACTGCGTGAGGCGTAGAAAAAGGAGAAAGGAAAGGGCGTGGAGGACTCTCTGCGTCCGTTTTGCGGATAATTGACAATTAATGCCTGGGCCCCGGCCCGGGCACCCTGACCAATTCCTTAAAGACCTTGACCCCAGAGACACCGAAGATAAAAGCGAATCTAAAGAGAGTCAAGCTTCCCCAGCCGAACTGACTATTGACGTTCCCGTCAGTGAAGATGACAATTCAAAAGTACTAAAAGTCGGATCTCAACTGGGAAGACAGACACAACAGGAATTGGTAGGGTTTCTCCAAGCGAATCTCGACGTTTTCGCTTGGACACACTCTGACATGTGCGGAATCTCACCATACATCGCGAGTCACTCCTTGAATATTGATCCGTGACACATCCCAGTCAAGCAGAAAAGGCGTGGTATGGATCCGGAGAGATCTGCTGCCCTTAAAGAGGAAGTTGACAAGTTACAATCGAATGGTTTCATCAGAGATGCTTTATACCCAGAGTGGGTATCAAACCCAGTGTTGGTTTGAAAACCGAATGGGAAATGGAGAACTTGCGTCGATTATTCTGACTTAAACAAAGCTTGTCCAAAAGATAGTTTTCCACTTCCTCGAATTGACCAGCTTGTAGATTCAACGGTTGGCCATGAATTGTTATCTTTTATGGATGCTTACTCTGGCTATAACCAAATACCTATGCATTTACCTGATCAAGAACATACCAGTTTCGTGACCGATTTGGGACTCTACTGCTACAGAGTCATGCCTTTTGGTTTAAAGAATGCCGGAGCAACATACCAACGCTTGGTCAACCGGATGTTCGCCGATCAGATTGGGAAAACCATGGAGGTCTACGTGGATGACATGCTAGTGAAGTCTCGATTCTCCACGGATCATGTCAGAGATTTAAATTCAATGTTCAGCATTCTCCGAAAATACGGAATGAAGCTCAACCCATTAAAATGTCATTTCGGTGTCGCCTTTGGAAAATTCCTCGGGTTTATCGTTAATGCTCGAGGGATAGAAGCAAACCCCGAAATGATCTGGGCAATAAGGAACTTACAAACTCCAAGAACCATAAAACAAGTCCAGAGTCTCAATGGGAAGGTAGCCGCACTAAGTAGGTTCATTTCAAAGTCAACTGATAAATGCATCCCTCTCTTTGATCTAATCCGGAAAGGAAAGCGAAACTTTGAATGGACCCCGGAATGTGAAGGCGCATTCCGATCATTGGTTCAACATCTTTCCACACCACCGATTTTGTCAAAACCTGTTGACCACGAGCAATTGTACCTCTACCTGGCGGTGTCAGAGCATGCGATCAGTGCTGCCCTAGTTCGGGAGGAAGACAAAGCGCAGAAACCGGTATACTATGTTAGTAAACGACTAACAGGGGATGAAAGAAATTACCCCCGATTAGAGAAGCTAGCCTACTGTTTGGTCATTTCCTCAAGAAAGCTTCGACCTTATTTCCAAGCTCACCCTCTTACTGTGTATACCGATCAGCCGTTACGACAGGTCCTGACGCGGCCTGAGACGTCTGGTAGGTTACTCAAATGGAACATTGAATTAAGCCAATTTGATATCACTTATACTCTAAGGAGAGCCATTCAAGGACAAGTCCTGGCAGATTTCATAGCTGAATTTACCATTTCAGAGGACTTACCCGAAACCAGTAAATCCCCCGAATACATTTGGAAGCT
Organism: Allium fistulosum; assembly: GCA_030737815.1. Taxonomy (NCBI): domain Eukaryota; kingdom Viridiplantae; phylum Streptophyta; class Magnoliopsida; order Asparagales; family Amaryllidaceae; genus Allium; species Allium fistulosum. The sequence continues at coordinate 43,473,452 of CM060905.1, read as the reverse complement.
ACATACTGACGGTGCATCAAACGACCGATGTTCAGGTGCTGGTGTTGTACTTGAGACGCCCGAGGGCCGATCTATATGTTACACTTTGAAGTTCAATTTTCAAGCAACTAATAACGAAGCTGAATATGAAGCCCTCTTAACCGGCCTAAAGCTTGCCAGAGATTTGAGGGTTATCGCTGTGGAAATTTATTGTGATTCACAGTTAGTGGTATGTCAGGTACGGGGAGAATATCAAGCGAGAGATCGAAGACTGGCTGCTTACTTGGCTCAAGTTCAGAAAGTACTGGAACAATTTGATTATTACGCCATTTACTATATACCCCGAGAACGCAATCAAAAAGCCGATTCATTGGCAAAGTTAGCCAGCACAAGTGAAACACAGCAAGAGAGATTTGTCCCTGTCGAAACTTTATCCTTCCCCGGCATCGATCAAATGGAGACGAGTTTTATATTTGAAACCGCTCCCGAAAGAGAATCGTGGATAACTCCATATCGAAACTACATCGAGAATGGGGCACTACCTGAGCACAGAAATGAGAAGAGACAAATTCTACGAAAAGCTTCACGATTCGTCATTCAAAACGGAGTAATGTATAGAAGGGGTTATTCTGTTCCTCTCCTCCGGTGTATCGCGCACGATGAAATTAAACGAGTGCTACATGACGTACACGAAGGAGAGTGTGGCGATCACACCGGTGGGCAAGCTCTCGCCAAGAAAATACTCCGGTATGGATATTACTGGCCAACAGTAAACCGAGATGCAGCAAACTATGCAAGAAGGTGCGATAGGTGCCAGAAACACGCCCGAATTCCGAGAGCCCCACCTACCGAGATAACTCAAATGGTCAGCCCCTGGCCATTCGCGATGTGGGGCATCGATATCATCGGCGCATTACCTCTAGCAAGAGGTGGTGCGAAGTACGCCATCGTCGTCGTCGACTACTTTACAAAATGGGCTGAAGCCGAAGCCCTCGCAACGATTACGACAAAGAAAGTAATAAATTTCGTAGTTCGCAATATCATCTGTCGATTTGGACTCCCGCATTCCATCATCACCGATAATGGAACCCAATTCGAAAGTGCAGAGTTTAAAAGTTTCTGTCAGCGATTCCATATTCGTAAAAAGTTCTCGGCAGTTGCACATCCTCAGGCGAACGGACAGGTTGAAGCTGTCAATAAAGTTATAAAATCCATTCTGAAAAAGCGATTGGAAAAGGCCGGGGGCAAATGGGTTGATGAACTCCCTATGGCATTAGGACTTATCGAACGACTCACAAGACCGCAACCGGACACACCCCGTTTTCTTTATCTTATGGCTCAGAAGTCGTTATTCCAGTCGAGACAGAAGTTTTTTCCCATCGCGTGACTTATTATGATCCGAAAACAAACGCTATATTGCTTGCTGAATCTTTGGATCTACTAGATGAGAAGCGGGAAGAGGCCGATTTGAGAGCGGCCGCACATCGGGGTCGAGTCGCCCGATTGTTCAATGCCAAAGTTCGACCTCGAACTTTTGAACTCAGCGATCTCGTTCTCAAGAGAATCTATCCAGTTCCTTCACACATGAAACCGAATTGGGAAGGACCATACGCAATTACCCGAAGACTCGGAGATGGCACATTCAAACTATCGACCATTGACGATCTTGATTTGCCAAGAGCTTGGAACAGCGAGAGTCTCCGTCGCTATTACACATAACAGGCTCTATTTATTTCATTATATTTTTTCCGTTTAGCAGTTTGCTTTTGCATTTCAAAATTAGAATTTATAATAAGGCAACTGACCTTGCCGTATTTTCTTATTCCAGCCATAAATGCCATCTCTTCAAGCCAGAGCGGTGATTCATTAAATACAATGTACAACATCACGATGCACGAAGAGCTAAATTCCATAATGCAATGGGATTTATTCAAGAAAGAAGTGGCTGTGTTACGACTGGCCACTCGCCAAGCGAAACACAAGCTCGGGGGCAAGCCATCACATCAGGCCGGAAAAGGGTTAATGCACGACAACCCTCCACTAAACTCCGCACTCCGAAGAGAGCGAGACGGAGTATAAACATTCCTAAACTCCGTACTCCGAAGAGCGCGAGACGGAGTATAAACATTCCTAAACTCCGTACTCCGAAGAGCGCGAGACGGAGTATAAACGTTCCTCAACTCCGCACTCCGAAGAGCGCGAGACGGAGTATAAACGTTCCTCAACTCCGCACTCCGAAGAGCGCGAGACGGAGTATAAACATTCCTAAACTCCGCACTCCGAAGAGCGCGAGACAGAGAATAAACATTCCTAAACTCCGTACTCCGAAGAGCGCGAGACGGAGTATAAACATTCCTCAACTCCGCACTCCGAAGAGCGAGACAGAGTATAAACATTCCTAAACTCCGTACTCCGAAGAGCGCGAGACGGAGTATAAACATTCCTCAACTCCGCACTCCGAAGAGCGAGACAGAGTATAAACATTCCTAAACTCCGTACTCCGAAGAGCGCGAGACGGAGTATAAACATTCCTAAACTCCGTACTCCGAAGAGCGCGAGACGGAGTATAAACGTTCCTCAACTCCGCACTCCGAAGAGCGCGAGATGGAGTATAAACATTCCTAAACTCCGCACTCCGAAAAGCACGAGACGGAGTATAAACATTCCTAAACTCCGTACTCCGAAGAGCGCAAGACGGAGTATAAACGTTCCTCAACTCCGCACTCCGAAGAGCGCGAGACGGAGTATAAACATTCCTAAACTCCGCACTCCGAAGAGCGCGAGACGGAGTATAAACATTCCTTAACTCCATACTCCGAAGAGTGCGAGACGGAGTATAAACATTCCTCAACTCCGCACTCCGAAGAGCGCGAGACGGAGTATAAACATTCCTCAACTCTGCACTCCGAAGAGCACGAGACGGAGTATAAACATTCCTTAACTCCTTACTCCCAGAGTGCGAGAAGGAGTATAAACATACATCAATTCCATACTCATCCCCAAGACTGGGGGCAGGACAAATGCAAAGCACGCCGGTTGGTCGTTTATCTAATAGAAGATTGCAAGAAGACGACTGTCAAGCAGTTAACTAAACGGACATATCCAACACGAAAGACTGCAGTTTTACAAAGCACATCATGTTTACACAAGACGTACTTTGGGGGGCAAATGTTATCCCACCTTTTGGCAAGGCCGAGATACCAAGGAGCTGACTGGAAAAAGACTAGGTCATACGTCTTCAACTTTGAATGATCGTTGGGCAACTGCAAATATCGATGGATTATGCCCGAGTCCGGATCGGGCTACAATTGATGAGACACGTCAAGCAGAGCCATGCAAACCGATATTCCAAATTTCGAGGCGATCCGAGTTCGTATGCTCAAGACATCGTCGACCAACGATGGAGTAAAATAGCCCTGAGTTCGAATCCATGAGATAGCCTATGTTCGAATCCATCGGGAGAAGGCCTTGATTTGAATCCATAGAATGCGAGCCTTAGCCTCGAATCAATCAAAACAGATCCCACTTCGAATCCATCAAAGCCATTTCTTGCTTCGAGTCCATCGAGGTAACACCCTTCAAATCGATGAAGTGGAAGGAACTTCGATTCCCTCCTGTGATTGCCACGAGTCCATTACCTCGGATCCATTGGAGAATTCCCATCTTCGAATCCAACAAGCCAAATCCATGTGATCCTCTTCGAATCAATGAGGCCTTAGTCGTTCAAAACCCTCGGGATGGAGTACTTCAAAACCACCAAGCCACGACACTTCGTACCCATCAAGTTTTACCTGCTTCGTATCCATCAAGGAGAAGGTGCTTCGAATCCATGTAATTGCAGAGCCTTCGTATCGATAGACTATAGCCTACCTTGATCGATTCGAAGGGATCATCCATTCGATCGATTCGAAGGCAGCGTCCTTTCAAATCTGTTATCACGAGTCCACCCAGTCAAAGCGGCGAAGGACATGGAGTCCACCCAGTCAATCCGGAGTGAAGAGCGGATCGATATGAGGGACGCGCACCACGTCATCGCCTTCACGTACAGGAGCATGGATTCGACCCTATGGACTCAAACCATATCGATTCGAACGGATCCATGGGGCGAAAAACTCCACCTTGAATCGATCATAACTCGAGATCCACAAGTCCAGATGCTATGAAATTTTCACAGAAGCTTGAGCACATGTTGAAGAACGTTCACACCAAATTTCAACTCGATTGGACTCTTTCTTGATCGATTCGAACCAAGGGTCGAATCGATCCCAAAGTGGGCCCGGACTTCCAGAAAGCGGGCATGTGGGCCCCCTGACGTACCAGAACTGGTCTCCCTTCAGTTTAGATGAAATATCGGCCTCCTACACCTATAAATAGAGCCACTGGTCATTCAGAAAAGGGGTCGGACAATTCTAAGAGCTAAAGAGCGCCCAGACTCTGCCAGATTTACTCACAATCACCACGGTTGCTTTGGATTCAGACTTAGCTCAAAAAACCAGTTGTACTGCGTTATAAAGAATTGTAATCTTCGAGTGTCGAGCAATAAAATCATCAAACTTCATAGTGGACGTAGGCTAAAACGCCGAACCACTCTAAATCGCTTGTCTTTGCACTTTACATTTCTGTTATTTGGAGTTTTTGTTAGATAATGCACAGTGTTAATTTTCATTCCATGCGTTTATCTCTTCAAAGACTTCCGAAGAGTGTTGTGCCCATTTTTAGTACAAACATACATGGACGGTCGAGTCTCATCCTATATATGTTTATACTCCCACCAAAGCTCTAAAGACTTAGAGTTGATCATTAAATGGTCGGTTCAATTTCATCTTGTTTCTCGCTCGTGCCCTCAAGTCTGCGGCATACATCGATTAGTAGGAATGCAAACCTATCTACTTTAGCTTTACACTCTTCCTCGTTGAATCGTGGGATCAGGTTAGTTGATGCAAGGCTGAGTCTCACTTATCCTGGATTGTATTCTTGTTTTTCCATCTAGGGGATTACTTCGATGCACATTTGGATTTTGGGCAATGGTTGGATACTAGACGGTCAACCACGTCCACTTTGATTCATATTATCTATTCAGATCTATGGGTAGAGTTGGCTCAGGTGCAGTCGGGTCATGCTCATATTGTGTCATACTCCTCTTCACGGATCGAAGGAGGGTGCTAGAGTATTAATGATCAAGTCTTCATGGTTTATTCTCCTTTCCACACTCTGTGATCATAGTTTTCTGAAGGACATCTGGGTCACATCTGTTTTTGTTCGGTGCGGATCAATATTGACCCTCGATCAGATGATGCGATATAGTCGGTCGCCCGTAACTTCGGATGTTGTTTCGATTGGTTTTTTTTGAGATCTCCTTGCAGTCATTGCCTTAAATTGTAAAGAGCACAAAGCCGGAGCTATAATGAGCCATCATCTTCATCTTTTAGTTACTTGTACTCCGGCCCCCACCATTGATTTGGCGAGGCCATAAGTCGAGCTGTCGAATTCAATCCCTATCAAATTTATACTCCTCTTGTCGATTTCAGTCTAGAGTTGTTGGGGTAGAGAATAGTCAAAATCCGTTCATCCGTCCATTGGGTTTTTGAATTAGCCTAAGGTCTAGGGACTTATAATTTTTTGCAAGTGGTCAGCTATATTCCAATCGACCATATTCTAATCCTTACTCCAACGACTCGGAGTTTTCAGCACGGGCGGTCGTGTTTTCGCCTGTAGCGTTCATTTTTTCGCCAAATGGTTTATACTCTGGTCTGCATTCATGGAACGTAGAGTACACTACTCCACAGTTAGGGACTTAGAGATTTTTGTTGAATCGTTTATACTCTAGTCCACACTCTGGGGACTTAGAGTACTCTAATCCATGCTTTTGGGAATTAGAGATTTTTGTTGAATCGTTTATACTCTAGTCCACGCTCCAGGGACTTAGAGTCGCGCTCCGGGGACCTAGAGTTTTTTATTGAATCATTTATGCTCTAGTCCGCGCTCCGAGGACTTAGATTACTCTAGTCCATGCTCCAGGGACTTAGCGATTTTTGTTGAATCATCTATACTCTAGTCCGTGCTCCAGAGACTTAAGAGTACTCTAATCCGCGCTCCGTGGACTTAGAGATTTTTTTTGAATCGTTTATACTCTAGTTCGCAACTCGGGAACTTAGAGTAGTTTTCTCCATGCTCTGGGGACTTAGAGATTTTTTGAATCATTTATACTCTAGTCCTCGCTCCGGGGACTTAGAGTACTCTAGTCCATGCTCCGAGGACTTAGAGATTTTTATTGAATCATTTATACTGTAGTCCACGCTTCGTGGACTTAGAGAACTCTTGTTCGGGATCCAGGGACATAGAGATTTTTGTTAAAACGTTTATACTCTAGTCACGCTTCGATGACTTAGAGTACTCTAGTCCATGCTTCGGGGACTTAGAGTACTCTAGTCCGCTCTCCGGGGACTTAGAGATTTTTTTTGAATCGTTTACACTCTTGTCCGCACTCCCGAGACATAGAGTACTCTAAACCATGCTCCGGCACTTAGAGATTTTTGATGAATAGTTTATATCCTAGTCCGCACTCCGAGGACTTGGAGTACTCCAGTCCGTGCTCCGGGGCATAGAATTTTTTGTTGAAATGTTTATACTCTAGTCCGTTCTTTGGGGACTTAGAGTACTCTAGTCCGCGCTTCGGGGACTTAGAGATTTTTTTTGAATCGTTTATACTCTAGTCCGTGCTCTGGGGACCTAGTGTACTCTAGTCCACGCACCAAGGACATAGTGATTTATGCTTAAACGTTTATACTCTAGTCCATACTCCGAGGACTTAAAGTGCTCTAGTCCACGCTTCGGGAACTTAGAGATTTTTGTTGAAATGATTATACTCTAGTCCGCACCCCGGGGACTTAGAGATTTTTGTTGAAATGTTTATACTCTAATCCGTGCTCCGGGGACTTAGAGTACTATGGTCCACGCTTCGGGGACTTAGAGATTTTTGCTGAATCGTTTATACTCTAGTCCATGCTCCGGGTACTTAGATATTTTTGTTGAGAGTAGTCGCATTTCCACTCGTTTGATTTGTACATCATTTACCGTGTTGAGGCAAAAGTTGTCAAATGAACGGTCGAACCACGTTCATTCATAAAATGGGATTCTGTACCTAGCTTTCAGGATGAAACTTGGCACTCAAATAGTCGATTCTCATTCACTTGGTAGTTCCCACTTAAGTCGAGGAAGGTGGTATGTGATGGATGATTGGATTATATCCACACCAGGGTTGGATGATTAAGTCTTGCCCAACTTGCTCTGTATTCTATCTAGCCAATAAAGATAAAGAGTTATTGAGCAGACAAATTAAGTTACATCCGGTTCAGGCTGCAATCATGCCCATTCGTTAAATTTTGTGGCTAACAAGTAGGCAGTCAAAAGCGACTACTTCAAGTCTAATATGAAGGTTGTTGAATGAACAGCCAGTCACGTTCACGTTCTATTGAATCGTGACCTTATCGAGTCTTTTCCATTCCATGTTTTGATGTTCCAAGTCAGGGGCATATGGCAGCTGATGAACGATCGAACTATGCTCGTCTAAATAAAGGCTCCACAGGTTCTATAATGATCTACGGAGATTGGTCGGCGCCCAAATCTAGGAACTTAGTTACATGCATCGCATGCCTATAGTTTAACTCAAGTTGGTCGTAGTTCACACCATAATTGAAATTGAATTAAAATAAATTAATTAAAAGAAGATCAGAATAAATCTCATTGATAAGCGAAGCAGCGTCTTGTGCTCGCTATTCCACTTTGCCCCTAGCTCCTTTCAATGGGGAGTCGAACGTCAGTGGTCTAATTTATAATCAGTGTTCTTTATAAATATTAATGTACTTAAATATTAATGTATTAAATATTAATATTAATCATCGGTCTAATGTATTTAATATTAATGTACTTAAATATTAATCGGTGGTCCAATGTATTAAATATTAATGTACTTAATACAATGTATTTAATACAAATAATTTATTAAATAACTAATTAATGTATTTAAATGCACATTAAGTATATTAATGTGTTTAATACAATAAATAAATTAATTAGTTATTAAGTACATTTAGTATATTATGTACTTAATGTATTTAATAACTAATGCAATTTAGTACAGTTCGTAAATTATGCACATTAGCATATTTAATGTGCTTATTGCATTTAACAACTAATGTAAATAACCATTTATATTTGAATGTACTTAAGTGTTTTTTCAATAACTAATAAAACACACTAAATTACATTAAAATACAAGTGGTTATGTGCATTAGTTCTTAAGTGCAATAAGCACATTAAGTACGCTAATGTTCATAATGTACCTACTATACTAAATTGCATTAGTTATTAAACACATTAAGTACGTAATATACTAAATGCACTTAATGACTGATTAATTAGTTTCTTGTATTAAATATATTAATATACTTAATGTACATTTAAATACATTAATTAGTTATTTAATACATTATTTGTATTAAATACATTATATTAAGTACATTAATATTTAATACATTGTAATAATGTACATTTAAGTACATTAATTAGTTATTAATACATTAATTGTATTAAATATAAAATGTAATAACTACATTGTATTTAATACAATATATTGTTAGCGCAATGTATTTTATGCTATTGTGTGCAATACAAAAATCATTACACTACTAGAAAAAAGCTAAATACCGACGGAGGGGGGCGACGGCTTCCGACGGCCTATTTTCGACGGCTTCCGACGGGCCGTCGGCGGCCGTCGGAAGCCATCGGAAATTATCGAACTGCAGGCTCAGCCGAGCCTTCTTCCTCCTCACTTTTCATACGAAAATATTAATCCCTAAATCCCCAAATCTCTTCCCCAAGCTTCCAATCATCAATTTCGAGCTTTCGGATCCTCCCCGGCTGCATAATCAGCGTCTATTGCTCTCTAGGTCAGGTATAATCTCTTATTTTTGCCAAAAATTTAATTTTTACCCTAAATCTAGATTTGCATAAGTTGTTAAATTAGGGCTAATTGGTTATTGAAATTGTTTCCAATAGTGTTATAATAGTTTCTAGCATTCCATGGTATTCCTATTTCATCTTTTATCGTGAAATTGTGAAAAACATGTATAATTTGTGGTTGTTCGTGTATATGTAAATCGTTGTGTATGCCTTGATTCTACGATTGTATATATGTGTAGCGCTGCTATCATTGTATTGTGTTAGTTGGTATAAGATAAAATGAATGCACGAGCTAGGAATATTATATTGTGCACGTATTGAATTATGCAACAACAAAAAATGCGTCAAACGAGTCTTAAGTTGATGGAATACATCGAATAAATGTGTTAAATTAAAATATATTTTTGTAAATGTGAACAGTTAGTAAAACTGTATTTTTTCGTAAAATGCGCACATTTAATTAACTAATGTTCCTTAGACAGTTTTTGGCCCCGTCTGACGAGTGTTGTACATGATCGTTATATAAATAGTCATTTTTTTAAAATGACCATTTATATTCATCTGGTACAATGTTTGTTGGATTTGTCCCTGTATTGAACAAGTTATGAGTTCCAATAAATTTGAGTTCGGAGGAGGATGTTGATATAATGCCCCCGACTGAAGATCGACCGCCGAAAGGCAAAGGTTCAAAGAGAAAACCAAGCGACAGCTCCAGCGGGTCCACACCGAAGAGGAAACCGAAGAAGAAAGAAGAATAGACACATCCTTTTGGTTCATTTTTGAGTTGATAGGAATTTCTTTAGCTTTTGTTGGTGGTGTATAGATGCAGGTTCGGCCCCTGCTAGTAGAATTTTTTGGATAAACTTGTACTTAGTTTCTTTCTACTAACAGTTGAAATGAAATTCCATTTTGTCTTTGACTCAATTTTCGTTTATTTGCTTAAGTGTTCCAGCATTTGAACTCTAGCCCAGTGTACTTGTTGAGTTTCGACCTTTGGATTGGACCCAAGTTTAGTCGTTAAGTCCTGAAATCATGACTATGAGTGATGACTGAATGTTAAACTGGACTCCGATGCTGCACTGTCTCAATTAGTGATCGACGCTTAAGTTTTGCCCCCAGTTTCAGGGACGAATTGTAAGACCAAGTGGCAATCACACTCCGCTTTCAACTCATCGAGCGTAACGTCGTCGAACTGATGCTGGAATAAAGAAATTTGAGGGGTCGAATCGCACTTTCTCATTTATCGTCAATTGCATCCACACTCCGGGGATTTGCATTCGTACGTCGGCGGTCGGGCACACCTGCTTGAGTTTCAAGGATACGTCCACGCTCTGGGGACTTAAGTCATTTTCACGGGTGGTCAGCCACACCCGCTTAATGTTTGTAACGATGTCCACACTCTGGGGACTTTATATGGATTCGTGGGTGGTCAGTCACACCCGATTTGCATTTACACTCTAACCTTGCTCCAGGGACTTAGAGCTGTTTCCTGGACGGTCAATCCCAATCCGGTTTGTGTTCAAACTCCAATCCACTCTTCGAGGATTTTGAGTCAACGTTTATACTCCAATTCGCACTCTGGGAATTTGGAGTTGGTGTTTATGTTGACACTCTAGTTCACACTCTGGGAATCCAGAGCTAGTTGATGTCTATACTCCAGCTCGCAATCTGGGAACTTGGAGATGTCTGATAGATGGTAAGTCACATCTGTTCGGGCTTTAGGATTTCGTTCGCACTTCGGGAACGACGAATTCATCAGGATCATGGATGGTCGGTTCACATCCACCCCGAGTTAACAAGCGAGGTCGTTAGATGGATGGATCCATTTTCCTCAAACTTGGTCAAGGTACAGGCGAAGTCGTTAGGTGGACGGATCCACCTTCTTCGAAACCGTATTCGTAAGTTTATACTCCAGTTCACACTTTGGGAATCTGGAGTTGGTTAAAGGATTGTCATGTATCAATCCTTTTTTGACTTCAGTGTGATGATATACCCCCGAGCTCGGGTATCATCTAGCAAGTGACCGGTCGTATCACATTCACTCCCTATTTGAATAAATCCCACCGTCGGGTGGAGCTCTCCGTGCATAGTGATAGTTGTATGACGCATTCAATAAATCATAGCTCTGGTTCGAAGAGATTGCATTTTATTCTTGAAATAATAAAATATGGCAAAATCAGTTGCCTTATTACAAATTCAAATTTCAAAATGCAAAAACAAATTGCAAATGAAAAATAGAATGAACAAATAAACAGAGCCTGTCATGTGTAATAGCGACGAAGACTTTCGCTGTTCCAGGCTCTCGGAAGAGTAAGACCGTCAACGGTTGATAATTTGAATGTACCATCTCCGAGCTTTCGTTCGATAACATATGGCCCTTCCCAAGTTGGCTTCATATGCAAAGGGACCAGATAAATTCCCTTAAGGACAAGATCGCCGAGTTCAAAGGTTCGAGGTCGGACCTTGGCATTATATAATCGGGCGACTCGACTTCGGTACACGGCTGCCCACAAATCACCCTCTTCATGCTTCTCATCCAATAAAACCAGGGATTCAGCAAGTAATATAGCATTTGTCTTCGGATTATAGTATGTCACACGATGAGAAGGCACTTCTAATTCGACTGGGATAATAGCTTTTGAACCATAGGAAAGAGAAAATGGAGTGTGGCATGTTGCAGATTTGTGGGTTGTCCGATAAGCCCATAAAGCCATAGGAAGTTCATCGACCCATTTGCCCTGGCCTTTTCTAGTTGTTTCTTCAGAATAGACTTTATAACTTTATTTACAACTTCGACTTGTAGATTCACTTGAGGGTGTGCAACCGTAGAGAATTTCTTCTGAATGTGGAATCGTTGACAGAAATCCTTAAATTCAACACTGTCGAATTGGGTCCCGTTATTAGTGATGATAGTATGTGGGAGACAAAATCGGCAGATGATGTTGCGCACTACAAAGTTGATCACCTTCTTTGTTGTGATTGTAGCAAGGGGTTCAACTTCTGCCCACTTGGTAAAGTAATCAACTGCTATGATAGCGTACTTCACACCACCTTTGGCTAGAGGTAATGAGCCAATAATGTCAATGCCCCATACAGCAAATGGCCATGGACTGACCATCTGAGTTATTTCAGTAAGTGGGGCCCTTGGAATCCGAGCATACTTCTGGCATTTGTCGCATTTTCTGGCATAATCCGATGCATCGTGATTTACGGTTGCCCAATAGTATCCATATCGAAGTATATTATTGGCAAGGGCTTGCCCCCCGGTGTGATCGCCACACTCTCCTTCATGTACGTCGTGCAACACTCGTTTGATTTCATCATGAGTGATACACCGAAGTAAAGGAATAGAGTATCCTCTCTTATACATGACTCCATTCTGAATAGTGAATAGCGAAGCTTTTCGAAGAATCTGTCTCTTTTCACTCCTGCACTCTGGCAGGATTCCGTGCTCGAGATAATTTCTGAACGGAGTCATCCATGACTCCTTCTCGGAAACGACATCAAATATCCAATTGGTTTCCATCTGATCAATGCGTGGGGAATACAATATCTCCATGGAAACGAGTCCCATTTGCTGCGCTTCACCTGTACTGGCTAACTTTGCTAAAGAGTCGGCTTTCTGATTGTGCTCTCGTGGTATGTAATAAATGGCATAATAATCAAATTGACTCAATGTCTCCTGAACCTGAACATGGTAAGCAGCCAGTCCTCGATCTTTGGCTTGATATTCCTCTTTGACTAGACATACGACCAATTGTGAATCACAATAAATTTCACAGCAATGATTCTTAAATCTCTGGCAAGTTTCAATCCTTCCAATAGGGCTTCATACTCGGCTTCGTTATTAGTTGCACGGAAGTTGAACTTTAGAGAATAGCATATAGATCGACCTTCAGGAGTTTCAAGTATAACCCGTGCACCTGAGCAACAATCATTTGATGCACCATCTGTATGCAGCTTCCAGATATACTTTGGAGATTCACTGGTTTCGGGAAAGTCCTCTGTGATGGTAAATTCAGCTATAAAATTTGCTAGGACTTGTCCCTGAATGGCTCGCCTTGGAGTGTAAGTAATGTCAAACTAACTTAACTTGATATTCCATTTGAGTAACCTACCAGATGTCTCAGGCCGCGTAAGGACCTGTCGTAATGGCTGGTCGGTGTAAACGGTGATTGGATGAGCCTGGAAATATGGACGGAGCTTCCTCAAGGCAATAACAAGACAATAAGCCAACATCTCTAGCTTCAGATAATTTCTCTCAGCTCCGGTTAGTCATTTGCTAATATAATAGACCGGCTTTTGTATTCGGTCTTCCTCCCGAATTAGGGTAGCACTGATTACGTTTTCTGATACCGCCAAATAAATGTACAATTTCTCATGATCGATAGGCTTCGACAAAATTGGCGGTGTGGAGAGATGTTGAATTAATGCTCAAAATGCGCCCAAACATTCCGTAGTCCATTCAAAGTTTCGTTTCCCTTTTCGGATCAGATCGAAGAAGGGAATGCATTTGTAAGTAGATTTTGAAATGAACCTGCTCAGTGCTGCTGCTTTTCCATTGAGACTCTAGACTTCCTTTATAGTTCTCGGAGTTTCAAGGTTTCTAATCGCCCAGATCTTTTCAGGATTGGCTTCGATTCCTCAAGCATTGACGATAAACCCAAGGAATTTTCCTGATGCGACCCCAAAGTGACATTTCAACGGATTAAACGTCATTCTATATTCTCGAAGAATATTAAACATTGACTCCAGGTCTCTGATGTGATCAGTGGAGAATCATGACTTGACTAGCATGTCGTCCATGTATACCTCCATGGTTTTTCTAATCTGATTGGCGAACATTCGATTAACTAATCGTTGATAAGTTGTGCCAGCATTCTTGAGTCCAAAAGGCATAACCTTGTAACAATAAAGTCCCATATTGGTTACGAAGCTGGTATGCTCTAGGTTGGGTAAGTGCATTGGTATTTGATTGTAGTCGGAATATGCATCCACGAAGGATAAGAGTTCATGTCCGGCAGTTGAATCTACGAGTTGATCGATTCGAGGGAGTGGAAAACTGTCTTTGGGGCATGCTTTATTCAAGTCTGAGTAATCGATGCACGTTCTCCATTTCCCATTTGGCTTTCGGACAAGTACAGGATTTGACACCCATTCTGGATATAATGTATCTCGAATAAATCCATTCGATTTAAGCTTGTCTACTTCTTCCTTAAGGGCGACAGATCTCTCTAGATCCATACCATGCCTTTTTTGTTTGACCGGGACGTGCTGCGGGTCAATGTTCAATGCGTGGCTTGCGATGTCCGGCGAGATCCCACACATGTCAGAATGCGTCCAGGTAAACACGTCAAGATTTTCCTGAAGAAATTCAACCAATTCCTCTTGCACTTGTTGGCTTAACTGAGATCTAATCATTATCATTCTAGAATCATCGCTATCATCGATCGGAACATCGATCGTCAGTTCGGCCGGAGAAGCTTGACTGTCTTTACTTTCGTCTTCACTTTCGGTGTCTCTCGGGTCAAGATCTCTTTGGAATTGGTTGGGGTGCCCAGGCCTAGGCCCAGGCGTCAATTGTCAATTATCAACAAAATGAACGCAGAGAGATTCCTCTACGCCCTTTCCTTTCTCTTTTCGCTACGCCTCGCGCAACTCAGCAACATAACAAGCTCATCCAGCAGCCTGATCTCCTTGAACGACTCCAGCTCCATGATCGGTGGGGAACTTTAGAGTCAAACACCATGGGGCAATAGCAGCCCTGAACTCAGCTATGGTCGGTCGACCCAAGAAAGCATTATATGGCGAGTCTATGTCCAAAACAACAAACTGTAGTATTCAGACTCTCCGGCGTTCTCCAATTCCTAACTCCACTGGCAATTCCACTACTCTAGTGGGTATAGTTGCACTCCCATTGAAACCATGGATACGGTACTGACAAGGTTTCAAATCTTTAGTCTCCATTTTCATCTGATCATAGGCTCTCTTGAATAATATATTCACAGAACTTCCACTGTCTACCAAGATCCTCTTCATCCAAACAGGACCTACTTGAGCTGATATGAAAAGTGGATCGATGGTTGGGGCTTCGATCCTATCGGCATCTCTATGTCGGAAGACGATGTCGTTAGTTATCGTCTTTTGTTGCTTGGTCAGAGCCCCATCTTCTGAATTACTACAACACTCGAACCTCGCATGCCTAATAGAACTGGCATACGACTCAATTTCCTTCCAGCTTCGATCTGCTGGATGAGGACCACCACTATTGGTATTTATCACCAACCTCCTGCCAGTACGGGCGGGTTCCTCCTGTCTAGCCTGATTCGGTACATGATTCTGACTCGATGGGCCCGCACCTCCAAACTGCGGCGCCTGCACAAACTGTTCCAACTTCCTTCCACGTATCAACTTTTTGATGAGATCCTACAAATGACGGCCCTCATTTGTGTTGTGGCCGTAGCTTTCGTGGAATCTGCAAAACTTCCCTATCTGAATCTGTTTCTCCGATAACTACTTCGGAGCAGGTTTCTTGTACTAAATAGTATTGCAGGTCTGTAAGTACACATTCTCCAGCGACGTATTCAAAGGAGTATAATTATCAAACATAGGAGCCCTACGTCGTGGACCACGATTATGATCCCATTTTCTACTTTGGTTACCATTGCCTTTCTGTGGATTTTGTTTATTCTGAATGTTCAATTGTACTTTCCTAGAGCTCTCCCCGGTTTGCTTAATAGCAATATTACTCTGAATTCCTTCCATACTAGACCCCGCACCATCCTTCTTCCTAGACTGTTTTGCATCCACCCATCTCAAGAATTGGGCTGCCTTGGAATAGAAACTGTCCAATGATGTAGGGGGTTTTCCGGCCAACCAGTTGCCGAATTCGGAATCGGGGTCAATCCCCTTAGTCAGTGCCATAAGAATAGAGTTATCATTAGGGTTGCTGATCTCGGCGCATGTAGCCTGAAATCTCTCTAAATAACGCCTGAGTGTCTCCCCCGGAGCTTGAGTGACACTAGATAAAGTATTAACATCCTTTGGTCTTGCGACATGCATACGGAATTGCTCAATAAACTTTGTTGCCAATTGATCAAAACAAGAGATAGATCGAGGTGGTAAACGGGTAAACCACATAGTCGCTTTGCCCCCCAGAGAGATCGGGAAGCTTCGGCACTTAACTACATCATCAGCTCATGCAGTATTCATCAGCCATTCATACTTTAAGATGTGTTGATTGGGATCAGAACTCCCCTCATAAACCGGTAAGGTCGGCATCCTGAATCGCCGAGTTCGTTCAGCATAGAGTATCTCATCGATAAAAGGAGTATGACTCGGGGAGATTCCCCAGTCGTCATTAGTGAGGCCTTGAATCTCTTAGATCATTTGATGGATCATCGTCGGAATGTCAGGCATCTGGGCATTTTGAGCACGTTGGGCCAGGGTGTGGTCGGGTTCAACAATGCGAGGAGGGGCCAGTCACTGTCAACGGTCCATGTCTCGCCTCCTTGGCTCTATGTTTCGAGGACATATGGTTCGGGGGTATGTTCATGCTGGTGATGATTCGAATCTGTCCGATTTTGAGCATCAACTCCTTGTTCAGTAGCAGTGGTGTCAATGCGGTTGTTTGTAACATGATATGGAATAGTGCCTCCTCGGGAGGAGGGTCCAGTCTAATGGCTGGTTGACAGGCCAACCCTCGATTGCCCAAGGTTCAGTGCATGCTGATGTCCAGTAGCATGGGTGTAACTCCCGTCCAGTCGCGGGCGCGTGGATCTATAATGATAATCTGAAGAAGCTGAACTCTCGGTGGAGGAATAGGAAGCCTGAACCCTTCTGGATCTCCTTCGTCATTGACGGTTCAGTTGGTTGGTTAGTTCTGCATTAGCACGGAGCTGTTGAGTGAAATGTTGGTGTCTCTGAGTCAGTTCTTGCATTAACATCTGAAATTCTTCCCAGGTGATAGGGCCTTGCGGATCTGATGGTCCGGCAGCATTCTGGTCGGCTGGAAGTGGTTGTACGAGATTCTGTTTGTCCTGTCCTTCTGGATCTGCAACTATAGAAGTAGTCCTTATGTTAACCATGATGAATAGTGAAGCTCTTTCCTAGACTTGATGCAAATCTGAATAGGATGGAAGAACTTTAATCTTTGAGATCTGGATCTTCTTCTTAGATTTGTGCAATCCGATATCGATAGTAGATCCAACGAGCAAGAGAAAACTGTGTTTTCTCAGTGAAAGCAATAGTCCAAAAAAGAATAGCTAACAGGAGTTAGGTTAATTTTGATTATATTGTTTGGTATGCCCGAGTTAGCCAAATGTTAAAGGTTATCCAAACAAAACTTATGTGTTTGAACAGATAGTTCATTATTACCTGATATTTATGTATGTTTACATAATGATGATTTGCAGTATTTAATCAGTTTTGATTGCAGGAAAAATATTTTAAAAAGATATATTTTAAAAGGATTTTAGTTAGGGGAAACCTTTTTCGCTAAGCACTGTGATCTCACTTAACATACTAAAACGGGATGCACAATGCTATTCATACCAGGCTTTTTGTCTAACTAGGAGTTTATGTTTTCCGCTTAAAATCTTAGGTACTAAAAATAATTTAAGTAGACTGAGGGGTTAAGGTCTTTTTAGGTTTTAGAATGTTGACGAATAAGCCACTGGAGGCATGCAGGAGGCAAACAGATAGCTATTTAGGACTTGCAGTTTATGTTTTGTTGTATTTCCGCTGTGATTGTATTAGGTCTATTATGACCATAAGACTCAGATCATCCAAGGGGATGCCTTCATATATTTCTCATGGCTTATTTTGTAGTAATTATATTTTATCTGTGCCTAGGAATAATTTGGGATTGTGTGTTGGGAATGTGAAACAATTGGTTTTGAAATGTAATGATGTAAATGTGGTTTTGATATCTGTGTTTTGTTTCATATTCAAATGCTTCTGATATTATGGATACTATTAACATAGCCGTATTTAGTCGCCAGAAGCTAATACTATGGATGACTGCAACATCTGTAGCGCTTGGTTTTGGGCCTCTAGATAGGGGATGTGACAGCATGGTATTAGAGCACGGTTTATGAAATACTTTAACTAAAAATGATTTTTTAAAACATAATCCTTAGAAATTAGGGTTAAGATTGGGGTATGGGATAGCGCTATAGCAACATATTTGTATTTGCTATATATATAAGTATACACTATATCTCTAGACTCCTATCTTAGTCAGGCTATTCGTCTGTATATCACGAGGATTGAATACAGATATGAAAGGAAGAAGAGGCAAAGTTAATCAAGGAGGAGATGGCACCACCACTAACGGAAATGCCCGACCAAATGCTAGAAGAGGTCTAGGTCAGGCTCAAGCTGAAACTATTGGTGCTGGGGTTCCCCAAGTGGACATGGGGCCATGTATCGGTTCTTGTAAACATGATGCAAGCTGGAATAGCAGCTGGAGTTGTCGGAGGAAATGTTGCTAGAGGTGGAGTTCAAGAAGCTCATATGGTCAACCAGCATGCTAATCTGAGTAGAGATTATACCAGGATTGGAGGTAAGCCGTTCATTGGAACTAAAGATGCGATCGAGATGGAAAATTGGCCACTACATTGTGAAAGGATCTTTGTATACTTAAGATTGAATGACGAACAGAAGAGAAGATTGGCTTCTAGACAGCTTCAAGGAGCTGCCTTATTTCCGTGGAATATTGTTGTAGCTGGTGTTGATGGGGAAGCCATAACTTAGGAGGAGTTTAAGTGAAGGTTTTCAGAAAGATTTATGTTAATGATGGCGTAATCGAAGTTTGTGAGGAAGTTTGTAGAACTAGAGCAAGGGGAGATGTCTGTTTTGGAGTATGCAAGGAAATTTGAAAAGTTGGCTCGATACGGATATGCTTTGGTCGATACAGTGATCAGAAGGAATGAGAAGTTTAAAAGAGGCTTTAGGCCGGATTTGATAAGTGCTACTTTACCACACTTAAGAGATCCCAGTGATGTAGTGGTGGAAATGGCGCTGAGACAGGAAAAGGCATTAGCTTGCTTGAGGAAGAAGATGAAGGAGGCCCGGGTGGGACAGGGCCAAAAAAGAAAGTTTTTCTCTAAGAAAAATGCTCAGAAGGGAGGAGCACAGAAGAAGGGAAAAGCTGAGGTGGTTTGTTATAAATGTGAGAAGAAAGGACACTATGCTAATGAGTGTCGGACTGGAAAAGGAAAAGAGAAAGGAAAGGAGGTGACTGAAAAGAAGAACATTCGATGCTTTAATTGCGATCAGATCAGCCATTACATGAACCAATGCAAATAACCTGCTACAGAATGAAAGGGAAACAAGTGTGCATTGGAGCCCGCAAATTCAAGGCCTGTTGTACATGAAAAGGAAAGGTTGTTATGGGAGGTTCACTACATATTCACGGTACATCTTTTAGTGTTCTATTTGATACTGGTGCACCACATTCTTTTATTTCCCGATGTTTGGTAGTTAGGCTTAACCTAGAATCCTGATATTTAGTTACTTCCTTAAGAGTTTCAAATTTGATTGGAGGGTATGCAACACATGGGATGTGGTGTGACCATTTAGATTTTGGTTTGCTAGGTCATACTTTTGATTGTTGTTTACATGTTTTTGATTTTGTGGGATTTGTGATTATCCTTGGGATGGGTTGATTAAGTAAATATGATGCTAGGATATTTTTCCATGATAAGAAGATATCAGTTAGTCACCCGGATTGTATTGATCGGATAGTTTATACTGTTGAAAACCCTAGTTGTAAGGAGAATGCTTTATTGGGTATCATGGAGTTTGAGGATGAGTTGCATGGAGTCTTTGTGGTTAAAGAATTTGCAGATGTATTTGAGCCGGTAACTGGATTACCACTGAAACGAGCTATTGAGTTTCAGATTGATTTAGTGCTTGGAGCTAAACCGGCGAGTACACCACAAAGCAGGATGACACCTATAGAGATGAAGGAGTTTAAAGTGCAGTTAGTCGAATCGGAAGGCAAGAGTTTTGTTCGACCGAGGTCGCCTTGGGGAGCTGCTGCAGTGTTTGCTAAGAAGACGAACGGATCGTTGAGGCTACGTATCGATTATCATAAGTTGGATGAAAAGAAGATAAAGAACCGATATCCATTGTCGAGAATTGATGAATTTTTCAATCAGTTAAGTGGAGCTAAGGTATTATCTCAGCTGGATCTGGCGACGGGATTTCATCAGCTTAGAGTAGCAGAGGATAGTATTCCTTTAACGACATTTAGGACAAGGTATGGATCGTACGAATGGTTAGTTATGTCATTTGGAGTAACAAATGCACTGCATTTTTTGTTAATTTAATGAAACGAACTTTCCGAGAGCACTTAGTTAGATTTGCGTCGGTCTTCATATATGACATTTTGATATAATCTAGGGATAGAAGGAGCATGAAGTTCTGCTTAGAGTTGTGCTTGAGACATTGAGGAAGCATCAGTTGATGGTTAAGTTTTATAAGTGTCATTTTTGGAAGAAGGAAGTGAAGTTCCTTGGTCATGTAGTCTCTGAGAAAGGGTTGTCTATAGATCCAACTAAGATTGAGGCGATGAATAATTGGAAGAGACCCGAGACGGTGATCGAGATAAAGAGTTTTCTTAGATTGGCAGTATATTACCATAGATTTATAAAAGATTTTTCGCAGATAGCTGCACTGATGACAAAGCTTACACGAAAAGATGTGAAATTTGTATAGACTGATAATTGTGAGGAAGCATTCCAAAGCTTGAAACACTTATTGACCCACGCACCAGTGTTGGTTTTTTCAGACGAGAATCAAGATTTAGTGGTTTATACTGATGCTTGTGGAACTGGATTGGGAGGTGTGTTGATGCAAAGAGGTAAAGTGATTGCTTATACTTCTTAACTGCTCAGACCACATGACGTTAGGTATCCTACGCATGATTTGGAGTTAGTGGCCGTTATATTTGCTTTGAAGGTGTGGAGGCATTATCTTTTTGGAGTGTGATTTGAGATTTATATAAATCATAAGTCATTGAGGTACTTGTTCTCTCAGAAGAGCTGAACGTGAAAAAACAGAGGTGGTTAGAGTTTATTGCTGCTTATGATTTTGGAATTGAGTATACACTCGGAAAAGGAAATAAGGTAGCAGAGGCAATCGGCCGGGAACATCAGAATGCAGTATTGGCTATGATTGCCGAGTGGAAGGATTTGGAAACATTGTCACTTGTAGAATGCAGTTTAGATCTGAGATAGGTTCTAGTGTAGGTAGTGTTGTATTATCTAGTTTGGTAGTTCGACCAGTAATGATTGAGAAGATAGCTTCTAAACAGGAGGAGGATCCAGTTTTGGCTGAACGGATCAAAAGGTTAAGGGAAGGAACAAAGAGATATGAGTTAAAGGATTTTAGTCTTTACCAAAATGGGTGGTTCAGAAAGAAAGAAGGTTTTGTATTCCGAATGTATGAAACATGAGGAAATAAGTTTTGAATGAATGCCACCATTCGAGGTTCACTATCCATCCAGGAGGAACGAAGATGTATCAGGATATGAAGAGAAGTTTCTTTTGGGAAGGTATGAAATGGGTGATCGGTTTATGTGTTGAGTGCTTGAATTGCCAACAGGCAAAGGTTGAACACCAAAATCCAAGTGGTTTGCTTCAGTCGTAAAAAGTTCAATTTTGGAAGTGGGATTCTATCTCTATGAATTTATCTATGGGTTACCAAAGTCTAGTAGAGGAAATGAATGCATATGGGTCATGTGGATAGACTAACCAAGAGTGCCCATTTCATTCTGGTAAAGTCAAATAAGATGACACCTATTTCGGCGAAGTTACTTTTGAAGAAAGTAGTTAGGCTGCACGGGATTCCTAACAGTATTATCAGTGATAGAGATTCTTTGTTTACTAGTGAGTTCTGGAAAAGTCTATAGGAAACTTTAGGAAACAAGCTCAACATGAGTACCGCTTACCATCCACGGACTGATGGGCAAACGAAAAGAGTTAACAAAGTCTTAGAGGATTTGTTAAGAGCTTGTATGTTAGATTTTGGGGGATCATGGGAAGACATCTTCATTTAGTCGAGTTTTCGTATAACAATGGTTATCAAACTAGTATTGGGATGGCGTCGTTTGAAGATTTGTATGGAAGACCATGCAAATCTCCCGTATGTTGGTTGGAGACTCGGGATGGGTTGGTTCTTTGTCCGGATTTGGTGAAAGAAGCTGCAAAAAAGATTAAATTGTTTCAAGCTATGATAAAGGAAGCTCAGTCTAGGAAGAAAAGTTACGTAGATAGAAGAAGAAAGGACTTGGGATTCTTTGTTGGAGACTATATGTTTATTAGGGTCTCACCTATGAAGGGTGTGATTAGATTTGGGAAGTCTGGAAAGTTAGCTCCTAGCTTCATTGGTCCATTTCGTATTTTTGAGAGGATCGGGAAACTCGCTTATAGAATAGAGTTACCGAATAGTTTTGCTGGAGTCCATGATGTTTTCCATGTTTCTCACCTTAGGAAATGTGTTAGAGACCCGGAGACTACTATAGCACCTATAGCTTTAGAATATTTAGTAGTAGAACCAAATTTGACTATAGTTAGAAAGCCGATTTAGATTGTGGCTAGAGATGAGAAGAAGTTAAGGAACAAGTCAGTCAAGTTAGTAAAGGTTCAGTGGAGTGCTGACACTAAAGACTATACTTGGGAAACTGAGAGTAGAATAAGAGAAGCTTACCCTGATTTGTTTGATGGTATGTTTTATCCTTGATTGTTTGATTGTGTGCCTTATCTTAATTTCGAGGACAAAATTCTTTAAGGAAGGGAGTCTGTAACACCTCATATTTTTATAACATTATTTAGTATATTTAATTAACAAAATTAAATGAAATAATGTGAAGATTAACAAGTTGAGATTTGATTAGCTAAGAGTAGTCGTGCCATGTTAGTGTATAAACTAAAATGAAATAACTTAAGTTAATGTGTTGGGATACGAGGATGGCAATATGGGAAATAAGAAAGGCTTATACCCTTAACCCTTAGGAATAGAAACTCACGTTCATTTAATTTTCACTCAAACTAAAATTATACTAAAGCTGGCCACCTTTATTGTTCTCAAGAGAATATTAAAGCTAGGATTCAAGAGAAGGAAGTTAATCAACTAAATCAACATCATATCTCACATCTATAACCTCAAAGCTAAGGTGAATAATTACTACATCCCATTTTCTTATTATATCAGTTTTAAGATTAGATCTGAAATGTTTTTGCAAGTATATAGCATGTTTTGATGAGTAAAGTTATCCATATGTTTGTTGATAGATTGCATATGTTCATATTAGTTTTATGATATGTTTGATATGAAACCCTATTAGATGACATCCAAGTGCCTTGAAAATTTGAATATAGGTCAGAAATGATATTTTAGAGATGGCTTTCAATTTTCATAATTTTTCAAATTTATTTGGATTTTATATTTATTTTCTAGTGAAGAAAATGATTTAAAGAGTTATAAATTATTTACGCCTAAAATAATAATTATTTGGGTTTGATATTTTTATATGAAAGGCAAAATATTAAAATAGATTTTTTGGGATTTTTCCCAAGTGCTTCATTGAATATATAAAATTATTTAAGGTATGGAACTTAAATGGTTTATATATTTAATTAAGGAGAAGGAGCATTTTATAAAATAAAATTATTATTTATTTCTGAATTTAGTGGCATCAGTTTTACGAAAAGTATTTACTAACTAATGAGAATTTTTACTTATTTTAAAATTAGTCGTTTCTCCATGCATTCGAAAGGAAGCTTCCGACTTAGATGAATTACCATTGTTTTTAATTGAAGTATAACCAAGCTTTCGAAGCAGAGCTTTCGACTTAGTCAAAAGGTTTCTTCCAATGGTTTCCAAAGATTTTTTACTAAATGTTTTCGGAAGGTTTGTTTACAGAATGTTTTCGAAAGGTTTGTTTACAGAATGGTTTCAACATGTTGTTTACTGAATGGTTTCGAATGGTTGTTTACTAAATTGATTTCAAAAGGTTTATTTATTGAATGGTTACGAAAGGTTAAATACAGTGATTTCTAATGGTTCAAGCGAATGATTTCGAAAGGTTTGAGATGGAAGGTTTCCAATGTTTTTCTGAGGCAATGTTTAAAGTGATTTTAAAGAAGGATGTCCAAAGTTTTATTGGTTCCGAATGTATATTTTCAATGGTTTCGAATGGTATAGTTTTAAAAGGTTTGATCTTTGGTTTTCATAGAGATGATTAGAGGTTCTTTCAAGTGTTTAAATGTTTTCATCAACTAAGATTTGAGTAATGAAGATATATATATATATATATATAACTATATAACAAGGTGATAAGATTTTAAGTAAAGCATAAAGATTATATACTTTTCCTTGTTTAAGTTTGATTTAAAGGTTTGGAATCATTTTGAAAATATTTTCAAGGAAAATTATGGGAGGGGATCCTAAATTCAAAATGACTCGGATATTAGAATACCAGATGGGACTAGTATGGGGTCGCTCCCTATACATTAGCTAATAGCCTCAGCGAATTGTTGTCCAAAATTCCAATGTGTAGGGCTTTGTCACAGGTAGACTAAAATTATGATTACACACCGAAAGGAATATATGTTTGTACACGGATAGGTTATTGGTGAGCCCGAAAAACCATTAGGATCAGGAAGACCTGGGAGATGATTAAGAAAGTGATAGACCATCCAAAAGAGAAGTATTTAACATATAGTTAGGGATAGACCATCCAGAAGTGAAGTATTTAACAGCTAGTTATGGATAGATAGTCCAAAAATAGAATAGCTAATATGAGTTAGGTTAATTTTGATTATATTGTTTGGTAGGCCCGAGTCAACAAAAGGTTAAAAGTTATCCAAACAAAACTTATGTGTTTGAATAGATAGTTCATTATTACCTGATATTTATGTATGTTTACATAATGATGCTTTGTAGTGTTTAATTAGTTTTGATTGAAGGAAAAAGATTTTGCAAAAGATATATTTTAAAAGGATGTTAGTGAGGGGAAACTCGTTCCGCTAAGCGGCGTGGTCTCACTTAATATACTAAACCGGGATGCACAATGCTATTCATACCAGGCTTTATGTCTGACTCGAAGTTTATGTTTTCCATTTAAACTCCCGGGTGCTCTAAATTAATTTGAGTAGACTGAGGGGTTAAGGTCTTATTCAGTTTTAGAATGTTAACGAATAAGCTACCGGAGGCATGCAGAAGGCAAACAGATAGTTATTAGGGACTTGTAGTTTTTGTTTATGTTTTGTTGTATTTCCGTTGTGATTGTATTAGGTCTATTATGACCATAAGACTCTGATCATCCAAGTGGGTATCTTCATATACCGCTCTTGATGTATTTTGTAATAATTATATTTTATCTGTGCCTAGGAACATTTTGGGATTATGTTTTGTGAATGTGAAACAATTTTCTTTGAAATGTAATGATGTAAATGTGGTTTTTAAATCTGTGTTTTGTTTCATATTCAAATGCTTCCCATATTATGGATACCTTTAACATAGCCGTATTTAGTCGCCAGATGCTAATACTATGGATGTCTGCAACCTCTGTAGCGCTGTTTTGGGCCTTTAGATGGGATGTGACAGAAAGCGGTTTGTTACGCTTTGTATCAGAGCTTAGGTTGAGCTAACACCTAGTCTATGGGTTGGAGGCAACTTCGAGAGAGCGTATATGTAATTTTTATTCACATATCTATATATATTCCTGAAAATTAAATATCAGCTTAATTGGGTTGATTAGTGCTATCTTTTTGGAGTTACCTCGTCTAAGTATTCTAAGTGTTGTCTTACTATATCCAGGTAGTAAGAAATGAGCAACAGAGGCAAATAAGGTAGGGGAGAAAGTAGCACTACGACTACATATGGTCGAACCCCAAATCCAAGAAGAGCTGGGATTGTCAAAGAAGTAGCACTAGTGCAGCTAAGGGGGAACTTTGCAACCTTGTGCAAAGACTACACTAATCTGGGAGGAAAAGCGTTTAAAGGAATAGAGCCGATTATGGAAGTGCAAGCCTGGTTGCGATCTTGCGAGAAGATTTTTAAGGCTCTCGACTTATCAGAAAATGTTCTTAGCAGCATGGCAACTACAAGAAGGGGCAACAGATTGATAGGACTCCCTTACAATGAATGTTTCAAAAGAGGAGATCTCGTCGGTCCGATTTAAAGAACTGTTCGAGGACCGGTTCTAGCCAACAGCAGGGATGACGAGGATGTATAGAAACTTTATGGACCTAAAGCAGAGGGATTTATCTATAGCATAATATGAGATAAAGTTCAACGAGCTATCTTGTTTTGGTCTGGAATTGATCAACACCACATTGAAGAAGAATGGGATGTTTATCTTAGGCACGAGAGAGGAATATCATGAAAGAATGACCGCTCATGTTAAGAGTTCTTTTGTAGATGTGGTTGATATGGCTCTAAAGTATTAGGCCTTGGAAAAGAAGAAGCTTACTCTAATAGCACCTAGTGGAAATGCAAGTGGGAATAATTCCAACAAAAGGAAGTTCAACCCCAATTGAAAGAATCAAAGAAAAGGAAAGCCGGGCAGAGAGACTCAATGAAATCCTTTAGGATTTTATTTACCATAAGTGCCAGTAGATGGGCCACATCGTGAAGTTTTATAGGAATTCTGAATTTCAATCGCAGCAATGGCAACAACAAAATGTACCTATCTCTCCAATATTCCAGAAGACCCTCTGTTTTACCTTTCATCAGCCTGGACATATGGTAAAATACTATCCACTCATGAAGAAAGTGCAGCAATCCAAGGTATATGCTATAAAGGATGAGCCATCGACTTCAGCAGACGTGAAAGGGAAAGGTGTCCTTGAAGGTATCTTTCTTATTAATGGCATTTATGTTCGAGCATAGTTTCAAACCGGTGCCTTTCATAGCTTTACTTCCTTTGAATCAGTAGACAAGTTTCACCTCATTCCTAGTATTGTAGAAAACCCTATGTGCGTATCTAACCCCATAGGTGGGGTAACCCGCTTGAATATGATCTGTAAGAATATGCCAATTTCCTACCTTTCCCGTAACTTTTCTTGCGACCCATATATATTAGACTTTAAAGGATTTGACATTATTTTGTGTGACTCCCCACCTCTATACTCACACTAGCCAAGAACACTACTGGGTAATGCCATCGACTAGCACAAAGAATAAGGCTGTTGAGGAGCGACCATCTGTGCAATTGCTTTGTGCGAGTACCGACATGTCAGATAATATAACATCCAAGAGGAAATCCGACATATCAAATACAAACTCAAAGCTACCACACAGTGGTTATGAGGCCTTCGGAAACAAATATAGAAATAAACATAACACAAATCAGTCACAGATATTCATATCACAAAGGCGGAATCAGATATGAATATAACACATAAAAGTGTACATCAAAGTAGTGGTCAAACAAGATCCACTACATCACAAAAGAATAGATACATGTTCTAGACAAAAGAATAATTATACATCAAGGAGTCTATATCTCAAATGTATAATAACCAAAAACTACTAATCTATAGTAGTTAGCCAAAAATCCGATGATAATCCCTGATAAGAAGCCAAGCAGAAGCACCTGTAACATCTCGGTCTGACCCGAGTATTATTTAATAAGTAAATAATAAAATGATCAGTCTAGCTATAATTATCATTTATAAAATGAGATATAAGTAGAGATATAACAAAAACGTATGATAACAATAATGTCATACTATGACAAGTATACTTTAAACAACAATAAAATCATACAATATCTCAAGAATCTCAAAGCACCAAAAAGAATGTCATATTCTTTATTTTATTCACCAAACCCCAAATGTTGACAAACATATCATTGCCAATCACAAAAAGAGGTGAAACACAAATTCTAGAAATCATCAACTAGAAATCCAGAAATCACAAAGGGTGGAGGCCTATCACAAACGGGAGCATGAAAACTCACCAACACGTGTATCACAAACAGAACACTATTCCATGGTCTCTAACCATAAATTTTGAGCCGAAGCTCCACAAACGGCCCGAAGACCATGGGTCGCTACCCCACCAAATTGAACCGAAGTTCCACAAACGGGGTTTTTAGTCCCCACACAAACAAATAGACATCGCACATCGCTAGTCTAAATCACAAAATGATCATCATTGATCAATAAGAAGTGTCGATTACACTTAGCTAGTAAATAGATGAGTTTAGCTTCATGTCCCATAACCACTAGCTTAACTTAAATATTTACGAACAAATTGTAGATTTGCACTCGAAAATTGTCAAAAGATTTTCAATCGAACAAGTCCAAAAATTAACCGACGAAGTAAACGCAAGCGTTTCATACCACTTGTTTTGCTATGTCGTTTAATTAGATTTACTCATACGAATGAGGTAAAGGTTTGTATATACTAATAGATTAGAAAAACGGTTTTATAAACGAGCTTTGCATAAAAATAGAGTTGAAATCATCTTTGTAAAAGAGTTTGAATATTTACTACTAGTATAGAAACCTTTGTAATTTAAAGTGACAAGTCACAGAAATGATTGTAGAAACAATCAATCACCAAAAATTCACATACGAAGACGTGAATCAAATCCAAAGAAATCGATACTGAATCCATCAAAATGGATATTCTCAAAAAATCCTAAAAAAAGAAGTCATCAAAGTCGACAAAGGTGATAACAACTAAAAGGATCAACAAAAATCGATAAACAATGGTAATTCACCAAAAAGAAGTAGGCAAAAATGCAAATCTGGTTGAGACAACAGATTCAGTCGACTGGGCACTGAGTTCAGTCGACTGGTCCAATGCCTGGAAACTCTCGGGTTCCAGGTCAGTCGATTGGTTCAATGCCTGGAAACTCTCGGGTTCCAGGTCAGTCGACTGCACTCAGAGAGCCAGTCGACTGGACAGAGCCTGGAAAACTTTCGGGTTCCAAGTCAGTCGACTGGACTCTGAGTTCAGTCGACTGGACCCTGTTTCCAGTATTTCCAGCCTAGCCCAATGAGGGGCAAACTCTCAACAATTTGCGATCGGATGAGCAATGGGCATTAGGGGTTTATGCCAATCGACAACCCAACCCTATAGGCTCTTCGATACACCACCAAAAGCATGTTCATACAACAAAGCTAGGATTTTTAAAGTTTTTGACTTCAAAACACCAAAAATTGAAATGTTCACCAAATCAATCGAAATCAAAAGCAAATGAACATGAATAGATGTTAGGAATTCATACCTAACAGCAATGATAGAAATAGACAAAGATGTGAGTTCAAAAACTCACTTTTTAAACCCAAACACAAATGATAAGCTCTAGAACAAGCAATAGGTTGATCTCTCTTCAATACCACCTCTAGAATCTTCAATATAATATCAAAGGTGAAGTTTTTCCTAAGTTAATTTATAAGAATTTCTGAAAATTAAAGAGGGATTGAGAAGGAGAAGATGAAGAGGATGCTTACCTAAACTTTTCTTTGATTTCTAGCTTGAAGATGATAATTCCTAAGAGAAATAGGACTTAGGGATTTCTAATTTCTTTTCTCTTCCCCCATTTTTTCTTTTAACTTGAGTGTTAGGAAATAATAGAGTGAGTGAAGAGGAGTTGGATGAAGGGTTAGGTTATTTGAAGGTTGGTGGGCTGAAACCCAAACCCAAGCCCAAAGCCCTAAGTGAAAAAGTCATAATTTTTTACTCAACTCCAAACATATCGATGTTTATACTCAAAAAAGTTGTAAACGCCATTTTGGACTCAATGGAGGTGGTCTCGAGTCCCAATTCGACTATTTACAAAATGTAGCTTTTCGGACTTTAATCCGATTAACGATTCTATATTAAATAAAACATTTAAATATACAAATTGTAAAATATGTAGGTTGTTACAGACTCCCCTCCTTAAAGAAATTGCATCCTCACAATCTTTAAGAAATAAATAAGAAGTAACAACAATAAAAGCATATCAACACAAAAAGAAGAAATTTGAAATAAGAAGTTTACCTTAAGGAGCACGAGAGAGCAAGTCCGGATGTGTTCGCTCGATGAATTTTCTGGATTCCCAAGAGCAATCCTTAGGATTTGAGGACCATTGAACTTTCACAAGTGGAACATCTTTATTTCGAAGGCGTCTAACCTCCGAAGCAATGATACGAATATGATGTTGCTCATAAGTCAAATTAGGTGAAACTTCAATTTCTTCAATAACACCGGGCTCAAGAATAGAATCGGAAGCTCGAAGGCATTTCCGTAGTTGAGAGACGTGGAATACGTCATGAATAGCAGAAAACTGAGCCGGTAATAAAATGCGATAAGCCATAAAGCCAATGCGTTCGGTGATGGGAAATGGGCCAATATATCGAGGTGCTAATTTTCCCGATCGACTGAAACGCACAACACCCTTCATAGGTGAAACATGAATAAACACAAACTCTCCCACAGAAAATTCTAATTTCCTTCTTCGATTATCGACATAGGATTTTTGTCTACTTTGAGCTTCTTTCATCCTATGACGAATAAGGTCAATCTTTTCTGTGGTATCACGGATAAAATCTGGACCTAAAACCAGCTTCTCACCGGCTTCAAGCCAACACGAAGGAGATCAACATGGCCTTCCGTATAGTGCCTCGAAAGGTGCCATACCAATACTAGATTGGAAGCTATTATTATAGGAAAATTCAACAAGAGAAATATGATCTTCCTAACTTCCACCAAAATCTAGAACACATGCACGAAGAAGATCTTCAAGAGTTTGATTCACATGCTCAGTTTGTCCATCGAACTGAGGATGATAAGCGGTGCTAAAATTAAGCTTCGTTCCCAAAGCTTTTTGAAGACCTTTCCAGAATCCACTAGTAAACAATGGATCACGATCGCTAACAATAGAAGTAGGAACCCCATGCAATTTAACAATTTCCTTGACAAAGAGTTTAGCCAAAATAGGTACGGTCCGAATGGACCGAACGGGAATAAAATGGGCGGACTTTGTAAGTCTATCAACTATCACCCATAGGCTATCATGACCCGAACGAGAATGGGGAAGACCGTCAATAAAGTCCATGGAAATTTGATCCCACTTCCATATTGGAATTTCCAAAGGTTGCAATAACCCACCGGGCCTTTGATGCTCGGCCTTTACAAGTTGGCAAGTCATGCAACGCTTAACAAAGTTAGCAATATCGGATTTCATTCCATCCCAATAATAAAGTCGCTTCATATTCGCATACATTTTACTACTACCGGGATGAATGGTAAATTTAGAACGATGAGAATCTTCTAAAATGTCTTTACGAAGATCAATAATATTTGGCACCATAAGTATACCAAATTTTCGAATACCGCCACGAGCATCAATATCAAAGTCTTTCAAACCTTCAATATCAATTTATCCCTACAACTTTGGCTAAGAAGAACCAATTCGAGAACATGCTTTTGATCTTCAAGAATGCGGTCTAAAAGAGAAGGATGAGCCTCAAGGCAACATAAAACAAGAGATGAACATGAATTGGATTCACGATCTCGAATCTCACAAGTGGATAAAGTAGCGAGATCATTCCATTTGGATATCATCATAGAAACAACCGCTTGTTGCTTACGACTAAGGGCATCGGCAACACGATTTCCCTTTCCGGGAGTATAAAGAATATCAAGATCATAAGATGCGAGGAACTCGAGCCAACGTTGTTGCCGCAAATTAAGTTCCTTTTGAGAAAATAAATACTTCAAAGATTTATGATCGGTGTAGAGAACAAATTTCTCTCCCAAAAGATAATGACGCCAAATTCTAAGGGCGAAAACAATAGCCACGAGCTCTAAATCATGAGTGGCATATCTAGTCTCGGCAGGCTTTAATTGCCTAGAAGCATAAGAAATAACACATTCCCTTTGCATGAGAACAGCACCCAAACCAACACGACTAGCATCGGTGTAAACAATAAAATCTTGGTTCCCTTCGGGAATCACAAGAATAGGAGCCACGGAAAGGAGTTCTTTTAGTTTCTGAAAAGCAGCTTCACATTTGTCTAACCAAATGTATTTAATTCCCTTCTTTGTCAAACTAGTAAGAGGTATGGAAATTTTAGAAAAGTCTTTTATGAACCGACAGTAATAGCCCGCCAATCCGAGAAAGCTATGAATTTCCGTCACACTCTCCGGTCCCTTCCAATTTTTGATTGATTCAATCTTTGAAGGATCCACGGAAATTCCGGATTCAGAAATGATATGTCCCAAAAATTTCACACGAGATTGCCAAAAGTGGCATTTAGAAAATTTTGCTTCCAATTGGTTGCTCCTAAGAGTTTCCAACACAATCCGAAGATGTTTTTCATGCTCTTCCTCGATTTTAGAATAAACAAGAATATCATCGATAAAGATGAGAACAAATCGATCGAGGAAGTCTTTGAAAACTCGATTCATAAGGTCAACGAAATAAGCTTGAGCATTTGTCAAACCAAATGGCATAACAAGCCATTCATAAGATCCATAACGTGTACGGAACGATGTCAAAGGAATGATATCCTCTACAATACGGAGCTAGTGAAAATCGGTTGCTAAGTCTAACTATGAAAAGACTTTAGCACCACTAAGTTGATCGAATAAATCATCAATCTGAGGCAAGGGATATTTATTCTTGATGGTGAGATCGTTAAGCTTGCGGTAGTCAACGCAAAGCCTAAGTGTACCATCCGATTTCTTCACAAAAATAGCTGAAGCTCCCCATGGAGAGGAACTAGATTGAATATATTGCTTTGCTTCCAATTCGGATAATTGTTTACGCATCTCCTCATTCACTTTATTGGACATACGATATGGAGGACGAGTAATAGGCAGAGCTCCAGGGATTAGATTAATTCTGAA
Source organism: Allium fistulosum (assembly GCA_030737815.1). Taxonomy (NCBI): domain Eukaryota; kingdom Viridiplantae; phylum Streptophyta; class Magnoliopsida; order Asparagales; family Amaryllidaceae; genus Allium; species Allium fistulosum. Next base: position 43,440,647 of record CM060905.1, on the reverse strand, counting down.
CTCAATTGCTCACTTAGGTGGTAATCCTAAAACAGGCTCAAATATGTTGGGAAATTCACGAACAATGTGAATGAGGGAAATGACATCTTCCTCATCATCGTTATCGTCATCATGAGGATTTAGTGAATACATGGACGCTCCCGAATTGGAATCTGAATCTTTAAGAACAAGAGAAATCTGCTTAACATATTGAGGATGTCGAAGATATATAGTCCGCTCAGGACATAGGATATGGGCTTCATAATGGTTAAGCCAATCCATTCCCAAAATCATTCCGAAACCAAGGTAACGCATAACATGCAAATCGGCTCAGAAAGCATAATCACATAAAATAATTTCGACATCTTTACATAGTAAACTGAGTGTTGCGGATCCACCAGTCGGATTCGCAATCCTTAATGAAGTCATCGAGCCAATAACATTCAAAGACAAAGCATCAACAAGTTCTTTTGATATAAAAGAGTGAGATGCACCCGTATCAAAAAGAACTCGAATAGGTAGATCATGAAATATAATAATGCCATCAAGGATAGAATGAGAAATACCTTGACCACGAGAAGTGTTAGTAGGGGCTTGTACAACATTTAGCTTGCCTTCCTTCTTGCTTTGAAGTTTGGGACACAAAGATATAGTATGACCCGAACTCTTGCAATAGCGGCAAGAAAGAGACTTCGGACACTTGTTTGCATAATGGTCCTTAGAACCACAATTGTAACATTCTCCACGTCGAGAGTTAGGAGTATTTGCTACCGAAGTTGTTTGCTTCCCCTTTTTATTGGGATTAGGCTTGAATTTAAAAGGTCTCTTCTTGTTGATGTTTTGTTTAACCTCAACATCACTTTCTTTATCGGCCTCTTCGATACGAAGAGCGATATCAACTAGCTGATCAAAAGAAACTTCCAATTTCAGAAGTAATGGCTTTTTGAGGTTCTTGTTTAACCCATAAACAAATCTCTGATTTTTCTTCAATGAGGTATTAATATACTCGACCCCATATTTAGATAGAGATTCAAAAGAAGCAACGTAATCCGTCACAGAAAATTCACCTTGAACAAAGTCAATAAATCGTTGAGCTAAAGATACTTTCTCAGCTTCCGGCACGAATTTCAACTCGAACCTTTCCTGAAATTGCTCCCAAGTAAGATCCGCTTCAATAATTTCGGAGATCAGAAGCTCATACCAATCTAATGCTCTTTCTTGGAGCATGCTAGAAGCCAGTTGGACTCGATGTAGATCAATAAGATTCATGCGGGAAAAGAGGCAATCGCATGTTCTCAGCCAAGCTTGGACTTCTATAACGCTCTCGGAACCTTTGAATGGCTTTCCACCCAAGTTGGTGTAATCACTGCACAAGCATGCAAACCCAGATTTAGGATGAGTGGGCTTTTGAACGGGTCCAATAGCTTGAGCATTTTTCACAAGATCTAGAAGTTGCTCAGCAGACATAAATACTACATCCTAAGGAGTAGCACTTGATTGACCGGCACTGGGACGGCCTGGTCTAACCATTTCTCTTCTTTAAGAAAGAAAGAAAAGAAGAAAAAGGTTATTCACAAAATGAATGTCAAACAAACTTGATTGATAAAACAAGGCATCATAAAAAAAAAGGATAGAATGGTACAAAGACTCGAATTAAATTCTATGGCATGATTCCTAAGGAAGAGTTAGGACAATGATCCTTGCTAGATTATTCTACATTGTTCCGAAGTTTGGCTCTGATACCATGATGTGACGCCCCACCTCTATACTGACGCTAGCCAAGAACACAACTGGGTAATGCCGTCGACTAGCACGAAGAATAAGGCTGTTGAGGAGCGACCATCTGTGTAATTGCTTTGTGCGAGTACCGATATGTCAGATGATATAACATGCAAGAGGAAATCCGACATATCAAATACAAACTCAAAGCTACCACTCAGTGGTTATGAGGCCTTCGGAAACAAATATAGAAATAAACATAACACAAATCAGTCACAGATATTCATATCACAAAGGCGGAATCAGATATGAATATAACACATAAAAGTGTACATCAAAGTAGTGGTCAAACAAGATCCACTACATCACAAAAGAATAGATACATGTGCTAGACAAAAAAATAAATATACATCAAGGAATCTATATCTCAAATGTATAATAACCAAAAACTACTAATCTAAAGTAGTTAGCCAAAAATCCGATGATAATCCCCGATAAGAAGTCAAGCAGAAGCACCTGTAACATCTTGGTCTGACCCGAGTATTATTTAATAAGAAAATAATAAAATGATCAGTCTAGCTATAATTATCATTTATAAAATGAGATATAAGTAGAGATATAACAAAAACGTATGATAACAATAATGTCATACTGTGACAAGTATACTTTAAACAACAATAAAATCATACAATATCTCAAGAATCTCAAAGCACCAAAAAGAATGTCATATTCTTTATTTTATTCACCAAACCCCAAATGTTGACAAACATATCATTGCCAATCACAAAAAGAGGTGAAACACAAATTCTAGAAATCATCAACTAGAAATCCAGAAATCACAAAAGGTGGAGGCCTATCACAAACGGGAGCATGAAAACTCACCAACACGTGTATCACAAACAGAACGCTATTCCATGGTCTCTAACCATAAATTTTGAGCCGAAGCTCCACAAACGGCCCGAAGACCATGGGTCGCTACCCCACCAAATTGAACCGAAGTTCCACAAACAGGGTTTTTAGTCCCCACACAAACAAATAGACATTGCACATCGCTAGTCTAAATCATGAAATGATCATCATTGATCAATAAGAAGTGTCGATTACACTAAGCTAGTAAATAGATGAGTTTAGCTTCATGTCCCATAACCACTAGCTTAACTTAAATATTTACGAACAAATTGTAGATTTCCACTCGAAAATTGTCACAAGATTTTCAATCGAACAAGTCCAAAAATTAACCGACGAAGTAAACGCAAGCGTTTCATACCACTTGTTTTGCTAAGCCGTTTAATTAGATTTTCTCATACGAATGAGGTAAAGGTTTGTATATACTAATAGATTAGAAAAACGGTTTTATAAACGAGCTTTGCATTAAAAATATAGTTGAAATCATCTTTGTAAAAGAGTTTGAATATTTACTACTAGTATAGAAACCTTTGTAATTTAAAGTGACAAGTCACAGAAATGATTGTAGAAACAATCAATCACCAAAAATTCACATACGAAGACATGAATCAAATCCAAAGAAATCGATACTGAATCCATCAAAACGGATATTCTCAAAAAATCTCAAAAAAAGAAGTCATCAAAGTCGACAAAGGTGATAACAACTAAAAGGATCAACAAAAATCGATAAACAATGGTAATTCACCAAAAAGAAGTAAGCAAAAATGCCAATCTGGCTGAGACAGCAGATTCACTCGACTGGGCACTGAGTTCAGTCGACTGGTCCAATGCCTGGAAACTCTCGGGTTCCAGGTCAGTCGATTGGTCCAATGCCTGGAAACTCTCGGGTTCCAGGTCAGTCGACTGCACTCAGAGAGCCAGTCGACTGGACAGAGCCTGGAAAACTTTCGGGTTCCAAGTCAGTCGACTGGACTCTGAGTTCAGTCGACTGGACCCTGTTTCCAGTATTTCCAGCCTAGCCCAATGAGGGGCAAACTCTCAACAATTTGCGATCGGATGAGCAATGGGCATTAGGGGTTTATGCCAATCGACAACCCAACCCTATAGGCTCTTCGATACACCACCAAAAGCATGTTCATACAACAAAGCTAGGATTTTTAAAGTTTTTGACTTCAAAACACCAAAAATTGAAATGTTCACCAAATCAATCGAAATCAAAAGCAAATGAACATGAATAGATGTTAGGAATTCATACCTAACAGCAATGATAGAAATAGACAAAGATGTGAGTTCAAAAACTCACTTTTTAAACCCAAACACAAATGATAAGCTCTAGAACAAGCAATAGGTTGATCTCTCTTCAATACCACCTCTAGAATCTTCAATATAATATCAAAGGTGAAGTTTTTCCTAAGTTAATTTATAAGAATTTCTGAAAATTAAAGAGGGATTGAGAAGGAGAAGATGAAGAGGATGCTTACCTAAACTTTTCTTTGATTTCTAGCTTGAAGATGATAATTCCTAAGAGAAATAGGACTTAGGGATTTCTAATTTCTTTTCTCTTCCCCCATTTTTTCTTTTAACTTGAGTGTTAGGAAATAATAGAGTGAGTGAAGAGGAGTTGGATGAAGGGTTAGGTTATTTGAAGGTTGGTGGGCTGAAACCCAAACCCAAGCCCAAAGCCCTAAGTGAAAAAGTCATAATTTTTTACTCAACTCCAAACATATCGATGTTTATACTCAAAAAAGATGTAAGTGCCATTTTGGACTCAATGGAGGTGGTCTCGAGTCCCAATTCGACTGTTTACAAAAAGTAGCTTTTTGGACTTTAATCTGATTAACGATTCTATATTTAAATAAAACATTTAAATATACAAATCGTAAAATATGCGGGTTGTTACATTTTGGGTATGGATTCGTTATCCAAGTATGAGGCAGTCTTAAAATGTGATAAGAGAATTTTTTTCTTTAGTAACCAACGTAGGGACAAAACCTAAGTGTCATGTAAGAAACCCATTATCCATATGTGCAGTTTCCTTTATACCCTTGAAGCAGCTCAGCAAAATTTAGGGTCTATTGAGGTTATTAGGAACTTTTCAATGTGTTTGAAGAAGTTAAAGCTTACCCCCTCTTTGAGATACAGAATTCTGAATTGATTAGTTCCTGGTGCAAGGCCTGTGATTCAACCCAAGCGAAGGATGGCCCCGAGGGAAAGAGGAGTTAGTAAATCAAAACCAGGATTTATTGGAGAGAGAGTAGATTAGACCTAGACATTCGAGTTGCGATTCCGCAGTTGTTTTGTGGCTAAATGTGATGGATCCATTTTCGAATAAAGGAAAACTAAGATAAATCTGTTTTCGTAGGGAGCACGATTACATTGAGCGTATGCAACAAGCCGTTAAACCTCTGGGTGTCCTAAGTAGGACGAGTGTTCTCTCATGAGGGTTTTCAGTGGATTCTACCCACAAAATCCAAATGCAAAGTGAATATATTTACAAAATGCAAGATTTATTTACAATGGGATGAATGCAAGTTTTTGAAAATATTTACAATGAAGAATTCACTTTTAAATCGACATAAATAAGTTAAATACAAGTTTTGGTCATTATCTTGAAAATTTAAGTCATTTACTCGTCAAAATTTCCAACAAAAATTAAGTTATTATAACAGATAGACAATAATTTAACTCGTTATTTCGGTCGATAATATAGTGTAACTATGAAATAGATCCTTGGTTGATTCTCAAAGTTTATCAAAGTGGTATTTTCATTTCTTTCCAATAACAAGTCAAATCAAATAAGTTAAAATAGTGCTTGGATTTCAATTGCTTATTCTCTAAAAATTTTATTTGGAAATTTTACTGATATTAACAATATTTACATATGCCTAACTAAAGTAAACTGATGCCAGATATATTACCCATGCACTGCCTTGCGGACTTGTTTGAGGGGAACACAGAACGTGGTGAGTGAACACACAAGTGTGAACACTTATCGACTGTAGGCGTTATTAATTTTTTTATATACACACACCTAACTCAGATAAACTGAGGCCAGATATACCGATCTTGCACTGCCTTTCGGGCTTACGTGAGAAGGGTACAGAGCATGACGAGTGAACACACAAGTGTGAACACATGACTCTAGGTATTTATTAAAAACTATACATATATACATGAAATTTTTTTTGTATATTTTTTTTGTTTTTTTTTCGAAGAGATAATTTTGCAAAATCATCTTGGCACCCTTTAACTTTTAGAAGACAAAAAAAAATGTTATATCCTTTTATTTGAATTCACCACTTTTTAAAACAAAGATTTTCAATTAGGATGTATTATATAATTAACACGTACGGATCTTCCTATATACTAGTTAAACCATTGTTATTTGTAATCAAACGACATTTTTATTTTTGTTAAGACAAATAAAATTTAAAAAATTTCAATTTAATGGTCCAAAACCATATATTTATCTTATAGTGTTTTTTTTAAATAAATCAAAATGCTTAAAAAATTGTTTTTTTTGAGATTTTTTTTAAATTTTGGAAAGGAAATAAACCATGAAAAATCAAGAAGAAGATGAGATTCCCCCCACACTTGATTTTGACTGTGTTCCCACAGTCAACCTAAGTGAAAGGAACGTTTATTATTATTTACATGAAAATGAAATGTATTTACACGGCCTTAGAAAGTATATTGTTAAAAAGTAAATGAAACGGTCTTCCAAAGACCGATTCATTTGTCTTGTCAAATATGCGAGACACGGCTTAAGCTCAGAATACCAAATCGTAAAAGATTTCAAAGTTGAATGTGGATTTGGAAAAACAAATGTCATTTTATTGAAAATCGTGCAAGTTGTTTTATTTTCGATGATTTTCCGGGTTGATAAAACAATTGATTGAAATTTAAGTTTATTTTCACCAAGTTGAAGTTCAAACTTATCATTGAAAACTTCTTCAAAATTATCGATTTCAAAATCAAAATGGTGATGTAAATCTTCCCCTTCAGTATTTAACAACTCATTTTCGAAAAGTCCTAAGAATCGTGTTCAGTGAATTCATCTTCCTTTATTAGATTATCAACAACTTCATTGCGTATCTCAAGTTCAAAATCCAAAGTTGTTGTATTTAAAATTTTGAAATCGAGAAAAGGATAGTCGAATTTTAAATTTGGTTCCACACCCTCAAAAGAATTGAAATCCAACTCAATTACCGTGTTTTCAACAACTTCATTAAGATTATTATTTTCAATTTCAAAAGTTGTTATTTGAAAATCGTCGATTTGGGTAAAAGATGGATTATTGTTTGACTCGTCACATGTTGGGATTTGGTTTTGTTTTTCACGTTGTTTCATATATATTTCGAACAACAAATCCATGTGATTATTGTGAATTTTGTTCCTTTGCTCAACAAAGTCAAATTTATAGTTATTAACTTGAGAATTTTTTATTTGAACTTGTTGAGAACAAAAAATTTCAATCGCATCGTAGTCGAGATTATTCCCATTGCCAAAACTATTTGAAAAGTGGGTCACATTCTCGTTTTGACTTTGAAATTCATTTTGGAGTTTGAAGTTGTATTGGCATGAGTTACACTCGAAATTGTTTGAATTTATAAGTGAATTCAAGTTTTGGTCACTTTGAAAACTTGGCCTTGAATCGTTGTACAAATATGAATTACACAAATCATTTATCTCTTGATTTTGGTGTATAGAGAGTTCGAGTAAAGATGAAATCATTTCAATGCTATTTTCGAGAGTCGAAGTTTGGTCATTGTTTTGAAAACTTTGTTGTTCAAACTTCGAATTATTTATACAATGGTTGTCGTAAAAATATCCATACGAATTTGGAGAGAAATCATATGGATTATATTGATTTTCACAACTATTGTAAAATTCATGTAAGTGGGGAAACTCGGACATTTTCAAGAATGTTTTTTTTATAAAGGAAAAATATTTACAGATAGAATTTATTTTTCAAAATGGAAAATTTATTTTTGTTTTTTATTTTTCAAATTTTTTGTTTTGGAAAAGATTTTTTTTGGATTTTGGATTTTCTAAAAAAAATTAGGTAATTTTTTTTTTGACTTTTTGGATTTTTGATTTTGAAAATTTTCAAAGGAAAGGAAACGGAATATTTACAATTTTTTTAGTTTTGAATTTTGAAATATTTTTTTGTTTTTGTTCTTTTTTATATGCATGAACTAATGCAACTAAATGAATGCAAAGGTTAATTACAAATGATTTATCCTAAGTTAACCCAAAATTGTATAGTCACGCTCTGTCTTAAATCAACAAGATAGTTCTTAGCCAGGTAACGGACAGGATTTATCGGTGCACCATGAATCACCGTAGCAATGCAGCCGAAGGTTTAAGTACCTTTAGAGAAATAATTCAGTATAATATTTACAAATCACCGTAATATTTATAACTTATTATTGCTTTGTTATAGCCTAGACACCAAGAAATTAAATTGTCGAAAAAGAACAAATTGTCAATATACAATTAAGTGTTATCGATATCTAACCGTTATTATTAATCAAATTCTAAGATGAAATGCAAAGCAGAAAGTAAACATGTATTAACAATGCAACTATGAATGAAATTTGTTTTTGTTTTTGATTTTTTTTCAATTTAATTTTTTTTCTAAAATGTAAGCAAACAATAATGCAAATCAAAACAAGGGCTAAGGGTTAAAAGCAGCAGAATTTTTTTTATAAGCACGCAAACAGTTATTTTTTTTGGCAAGCTAAGCAAAGCAAAGCGATTGTTTTAGGCAAGCGGTTCTTCCTTAATTTGCTTGGGCAACCTGAAATAAAAACAATATATGTACAAAACTTTTTTTTGACATATCAAAGTAAAACTAAAATGGATGAAGACAAAATAGAAGTGAAATTAAAACTTGTTTATTTGTTTTTTTTTGCTTTTTTAAAACAAATTAAAACCAAAACAGCACAATTTTTTGGGATTGAACTAAAAACAATTCAAACAAAACAAAAAAAATAAAACAAAACAAAAGAAGAGAAAAAAAATAAAAAATTCGCTCAATAAACCTATAGCCCGGCCCAAACAAAGGTACCCCTAAATCGATTTATACCCAATTCGTTCTCTATTCAAAAAAAAAAGCGAAATCAAGGGGAAAAAAAGAAAGAAAGGGCAAACTGTAGAGGAAAAAAAAGGCCGTCGTCGTGAGTTGTAGAAAGTTGGAGGAAGGATCGCTCGACGTTGGTCGGCTGATTTTTAGGCAGTGGAATTCGCGGCGGCGATGCCCTTGCAGGAGGCGAGTTCGATTGGGTTTGCTGTTGGAGTTCGATGTCGTGGTTGTTGAAATCGATGTTGAGGGTGTTGAAATCGAGGTCGTTTCGGTGATGAGGCTTGCCAGTGGCTATGCTTCGAGGTAGTTTGCAAAGGCGGGGTATTGCGGTTGAGTATGGTTGCGGTTATTGTTGGGTTTTTCGACTGCATCAGGTGATGAATTGTGTCATCTTCATATTTTTTTATTGTTTGGGAGATAATAGGTAGTCAGTGGATTGCAGGCAGTTGCAGTGTTGAAGTTGATGGGGGGTTTTGCGGTTTTTACTGTTCATGTGTGGTTTGTGGTTGAGTCTGTGGAACAAAATGGTGTAATTTTGTTTGACAGTGGCATTGGTGATTGATGATGGAAGTTTGGATAAAGGCACTTTGACTGCTATGATGGTTTGTAGCAGGAAATTTGGTGGTTGGGTTTGTGATATGGTCACACAGTGGTTTGTTATGTGGTGAGAGCAATGTTGATGCAGTGTTCGGGTTGTAGGCAGTGGAAGGAGTGGGTGCAATGAAAGAAAGTGGAGTTGATGGCAGTTTGTATTTGGGACTGTAGTGGTGATCGATGGAGATTGAGGACGGTGCTGGTTCGCGATGATGAAGCGAGAAGTGAAAGCAGTGTGAAGTGGGGTGGTTTAGGCAATGGTTGGCAGGTGGTCGTGAATATGAGAAGCGGTTTGAAAATAGGGTGGATGGCAGTTTTGAATGAGGTGATAGGGTATACTATTTTGAATGATGGAGCAGTATTGAATGCGTTAATATGAATGAATTAATGAATGACATTAAATGAGGTGATATGAATAATAGTGAATAGGTAGGAAGGATATGAATGAATGATGGATGGCAGTTTTGAATGGGTGGATGGCAGTTTTGAATGAATGATGGAGCGGTATTAGTAGTATTAGCAGTGGATATATGTTTTGTTGCCGAGGTTGAGCAATGGAGGAGGTGCTAGGAGATAGAGGCAGTGAATAGAATGGTGGATTTAGGGAGGCAACTATGGTGAAGTTCAAAGTATTAATGTAGGGAGGAAGTCTTTGATGTGCAGAAGTTGATGAACGATCTCTGGTGAAGGAAAGTGGCAAGAAGATGATGTTTGGGTAGTGGCAGCGAGGAGGTTATATGTGAAGTTTGTACAGCAGTTTGGAGATGAGCGGTAGTTTGGGGTTATGCGTAGTGCAGAAGCAGGTGGGGAATGGGATCAAGGATGTATGCGTTGAGGCAGAGGTGGTAGTATTGTTTGGAGGCTGAAGTGAAAGTAAGTGGTGGTTGGATGGTGGTTGATATGCAACAATTTGAATGGCCAAGGAGCCTTGATGGCAGCAAGTTGTAAGGGATGTTGATGGAAGGGCACAGTAACACAGTAGCACAGTTTGAAAATGGGCAGTGTATATGAGATGGACAGTGTAATTTGTACACAGTGAGATGAAAGTGAATGCAATATAATTTGTAAATTGAAAATGAAATTTGAGAATGAAATAAAATTTTCTTTTTCTAAAAAATATGAATTATGTGTTTATTTTTATTTTTTTTTATTTTTTTTAAAAAGGATATGCAATGCAAATGGAAAACTAGAACAACCTGCACACAAAACAAATGTCGCAAAAAAATCAAACAAACACACAATTTTTTTTAAATGCAAACACACAAAAGAAAAACACACAAAAATCAAATGAAAATAATTCAAAGAATATAAAACCAAAATCAAAACAACTCCCCTGCAACGGCGCCAAAATCTTGTTCAACGACGAGTTTTCTATCGGATTAGAAAACCGTCGATAAATTTTGAATTAAATTTTAACCGCAAGCGCACGGCGTACTATCATAGTACGTGGCGAGTACGGGTCGATCCGTAGGGAATTTTTGATTTTAAATCTCTATTCAATCAAATTAACTAAAGTTCAAAGTGATTAGCTAGAAAATGTAAGAAAAATGACAAAAAGAAAGTGATAAAAAATATGAGAGTAGAAAAACAATTTAGAGATAAATTCATTCTCTAGATCACATAGTTCAACAAAAATGAAATTATGATCTCTTTTTTTTGTCATTAGTGAATTTAAATGATGTGTTTATCATAAGTATGGCTTATTTGTGCTATTAATTAGCTCAACTTAAGCCATCAAACTATGACACACCCCTTAAACTACTTACTAACTCTCATAAAAATGACAACAAAGTTGAAAATGAAATTTATTTTAAGCATGGCCTATTAACTATTGTTTAGAAATATAGGCCATCAAATTTTGATTTAAACATTCACTTATTTGCCATAATCATATATAGATGAAGAGGCAATTTGTGATTCATATGACTAAGCATAGCCTATTTGTTTTGAACAACATAAGCTATCAAACTCAATCCTAAACACAAAATTACATAAACATCATTTTTCCATGAAGCACAAAAGAGAGCAATAATTATCAAAATGTTGAAGCTACATGATTAGAGGCTTCATTACCCCTAAATTGATGGGATTAGCCTCTCATTTGTGTTATTATATCAACACAAGCAGCATGCAACATGAAACAAAAAGAAGAGAAAAAAAGTGAGCTAAATGAACAAGAAATAAAACTTATCTACTTGCATTAAAATCAAACTACACTACTAGCATGAAAGGAAGTAAACAAGAAAAGAAAAGAGCAATGTATTAAAGTTGCATAAAAAAATAAATTACATGAAAGAAATGGCTAAGTAGCCATGTAAAGAAAAGAGAAGCTTTCTTTTATTTCTAAGCTAAAAACTAACTAAGAGGAAAAGGTTACATGAAGCATAAGGGGTATTTATACAAGTTGGAAACCCTAATCCATATTTTTGGGGAATGCCCAAACTACCCCTTATGAAGTGTGGTGGCCAAGTAACCATTAGCATCCACTAATCATCCATTAAGTGTGCATGAAGATTTAATGGTTTTTTAGCATGTGCATTAGCTCCTAAGTGTACATTAAGGTAGGTGGGTAAGTGGGGTCCTCAATGATCATCACTTTGAATTATTTCCATCTTCATTTTCTTTGTTTCCTTTTGTGCATGCATATCTTCATGAAGCCACTTGTATTTTAATTTAAATTCCTACAAAACAACATAGAAATTTTTAATTAAATTTTAAAAAATTAATATATGCACAAAAATGACCATTTTGCCCTTGGATGAAGATGAATATGTGACGATTTGAAATAATTTGAATTTTTGGTTTAAACAAGTCAAAATACCCAATATGATCATTTATTTATTTTAAATAGATTAAATATGGTGGTAAAAATATGCATATTTACATGCACATCACCTAGACATTCGAGTTGCGATTCCGCGATTGTTTTTGTGGCTAAATGCGATGGATCTTTTAGACTATGTGTGGATTATAGGGAATTGAATAAGCTTACCATTATGAACAGTACCCCTTACCTCTCATCGACGACCTCTTTGATCAACTCAATGGGGCTACGATATTTTCTCAGATAGATCTAGCTACTTGACTCCATCAGTTGAGGGTCGCTGAAGATAGTTTACCCTTACCAGCATTTAGGGGCCCAGACTTTTTCTTTGAGTGGTTGGTTATGCCTTTCGGGCTAACCAATGCACCTGCATACTTGTAGACCTGATGAATCGTGTTTTCAAAGATGTTATTAATAAGTTTGTGTTAGTTTCATCGATGACAGTCTCATCTATTCCAAGTCCGAAGAGGAGCATAGACACCATTTGGATGTGGTGTTTGAAACTTTACGGAGGCATGTTCTGAAGGAAAAATTCTCTAAGTGACATTTTTCGCAGTCAAAGGTAAGATCCTTAGGCAATATTGTGTCAGAGGAAGGCATTTCTGTAGACCCAGTGAAGGTGGAAGCTGTGCAAGAGTGGAAGCAACCGCGGACTCCTACCGAAGTTCATAGTTTGTTAGGCTTGGCAGGATACTATAGAAGGTTCATACATGATTATTCCATGATTTATTCTCATTTGACTAAACTAACTAAGAAGGTTGAGAAGTTCGTATAGACCCCAAAGTGTGAAGAAGCATTTTTGGAATTGAAAAAGAGACTTACCATTGCACCTGTGTTGGCTGTTCCAGATAGGAATAGTTGATTCACTGTTTATACTGATGTATGTGGTTTGGGATTAGGTGCAATCCTAATGCAGAATGGAAGGGTGATTGCGTATGCAAGTAGGCAGTTGAAGCCTCACGAGAAGAATTATGCTACATATGACTTGCAGTTATTAGCTTTTGTCTTTGCATTTAAAATGTGGATGCATTACCTGTTAGGTGAAAAATTCGAGCTATTCATTGATCAAAATCCCCTTAAGTACCTCTTCACTCAAAAGGATCTAAACCTAAGGCAACAAAGGTGGTTAGAGTTCTTGGCATCCTATGACTTAGATATCCTCTATACGCCAGGAAAGGATAATGTGATGGTGGATTCTTTAAGCAGGAATGTTGTCCTAACTCTTTTGGAGGTTGCACCAACTCTTCTAGACATGATAGCAAGAAAGCAGAGAATGGACAGGAGCTTTGGGGCAATCATCAAGAGGATTAAGAAAGAGCAGTGTTCTAGTTTCAAAATTGATAGCCAAGGAGTCTTGAGGATGAATGGACGGATAGGTGTACCAAATGTCGATGGTCTTCGGCAAGAAGTGTTATGGGAATGTCATCGATCCAAATTGAGTATCCATCAAGGTGTTTCTAAGATGCATAAGGATATGAAGCAGGTATTCTGGTAGAATGGGATGAAGAGGGATATCTCAATATTTGTTAGTAGGTGTTCAACTAGTCAGCAAGTGAATGGGGATCCCCAAAGGACAGATGGATTACTTCAAACTTTGGAAATTCAAAAATGGAAGTGGGAGATGGTATCAATGGATTTTATTAATGGTTTAGCTAAAACCAGAAAGGGAAATGAAGGATTATGCTTCATTATGGACCAGTTAACTAAGAGTGCCTGATTTATTCCAGTCAAGCCAACTAGAACTGCAGCTTTATTTGTAGAGATTTTATGAGGGAGATAGTTCGTCTAAATGGAGTTCCAGCAAATATAGTAAGTGATTGAGATCCCATCTTTACCAACAAATTTTGGGAAGCATTGCAAGAAATCTAGGGTACCAAGCTAAGCTTAAACACAGCTTACCAACCCCAAACGGATGGATAGACGGAGTGAGTAAATCAGATTTTAGAAGATCTTCTGAGAGCGTGTATCTGGATTTTGGTGGATCATGGGAGCATTATCTACACTTAGTGGAATTCTCCTATAAAAATAGTTATCAAGCAAGCATGGTCATGGCACCTTATGAAGCTCTCTATGGAAGGCCGTGCAAGTCACCAGCTTGTTAGCTGGAGTTTGGAGATCGTTTAGTACTTAGTCTGTATATGATTCGAGAGGCGTCAGAAAAGGTTGAAAGGATTAAGAGAAGAATGAAGGAAGCTTAAGACTGCCAAAAGAGCTCTGTTGATAGAAAATGAAGGGATTTGGATTTTCTATTGGAGACCTTGTGTTCGTGAAGATTTCGCTAATTAGAGGAGCGACTAGATTTGGAAAAGCAGGGAAGCTAGCTCCAAGGTATGTCGGACCTTACCGTATTCCTAAAAGGATTGAGTCCCTTACTTATAAGGTTGAGTTATCGGAAAGGATGGCATGTGTCCATAATGTGTTCCACATATCTTACTTGAGGAAGTATGTTCATGACCCATCATTGATCGCGGAGCCATTGGTTCAGGAGGATTTGGAAATACAACCGAACTTGACAGTGGTTGGACATCCAGTGTATATTACATATTAGGATGAGAATAGAGTTCGGAATAAGGTGGTGAAGTTGGTTAAGATCCAGTGGAGTGAAGATCCCAGGGATTGCACTTGGGAGACTTTAGATCGTATGAGAGAAGCATATCCAGAGTTGATGATAGGATAGTTGGTTGTTGCTTGTTGTACGTATAGTGCATGTCTTATTGCTATGGTTACTTAGTGTATGACTTTTCTATGTGCTTTATGATATAAATATATGACATTTGTATGTCTTGAGTTATCTTCTAGCTTTCTAATTTTGGGCTGAAATTCTGTTAAAGGGGGAAGAATGTGACGATCCGCAATTTGATAGCTTAAATTAAGGAATTTAAATATATTTTTATATAATTAAATTATGGATTTTATAACAAAAATAAACTCTTTTTAATTAATAAAAATTGATGGTGAGATCATTTAAATTTTTTTTACAAATATAATTAGTTCGAAGAAAGATTGAAAATGTGATCAGAATTCATTTTCTGAAATTTCAATTTTTCATCGGCTAAAGTTGTTCGGAATATCGTGACACATTGGTATAGGCATATATATTTAATTACTAATGTTTGGACATGAAAATATGCATGTGTACATGCATACACACTTAGACATGCATAGAATAGGTGAGTTAGGATATTAGTATATATATATATATACTAAAATAACAAAGATTCCTTTGTAGACAACAAGAACAAAGGTACGTAGTTTCATGTTTTTTGTCACTTGACAGAGGGGGCAAGGCGACAACGAATTGAAAGAGTGAGGGAGGAGGGTGAGAGGTGGCATTACATGGTAGGGTGTAAAGTATAGGGGTATATTGGTAAATTCACATGATAACATATTATAAAACCACTTTTTTCATTTTCTTTTTCATTTTCCTCATTTTCTCTCTTCCATGTCCTATCTTATAAAGCTTTTAAAATCTTTTCCATGGCTTCCTAAAGAGAAATAGAGAAATAAAGATAAGATTTTCACTTTAAATTCGCTTCAAAGTTTGTTTAAACTCCACAAAATCAACCACTTCGCTTATTTCTTCAAATTCAGGCACTCTTCCTCCAAAACTTTCCAAGGCCGAACCCTTTTGCGGGTTAAAAGCAGGTAAAGACTTCATTTTGCCAAGAAAGTACAAAGGTCTAAATCATACTCGAGTTTGGAAGAGAAAATACTTTAGTTCGTCGAGTTTTCGGTGAGTAAATTCTAATTTTTGTATAGAATTAAATTATGTGCTTATGTTGGTTTGATTTGCTTATGTATAAACATATATAATGTGGTGTTTGATTTTGGAATGAATTGGATATGTTTATGTGTGCTAACGTGTGGTTTAGCGAATGGTTTGAAATTGGTAAGTTAGTATTACGGTTGGTTGTAAAGAGATGATATTTAAAGTGTTTTGGTTAGGTATTAGTTTGGTATTCTATATGTTTGGATTATGATTGAAATGGACATGGAAGTTGGTTCTTTGGATGTTGAATGGACTTGAGATCCGATTGAAAATAAAATCGTTTACTTGTTTCGGTTCCTTAAAGATGGGTTGTTTCTTTAATTTGTTCCCTAACTATTCTAAAGTTTTTTTTAAATTACTCGTTTAAATGTTTAAGTAAACGAGAATGGAAAGTCAATGTTTTGGATGTTAACTTAGAAAAGGAATTCTAAGTTATTGCATCCATAGCGATAGTCGATATGGATGTAGTTCGGAACTCAAATTTTCAAAGTTTGTAATGTTCTTTCAAAGTGTTTTGAAAAATCTTTAACAAACAAAATTATCGACACTTAAGTTAATTATAACTTAATTAAGTATTTTTTTATTAATTAATTAAATAATAATTAATTAATTCGTAATTAAGGTAAAGTATTTAGCATTAATTAATACTAATTAAGTAAGTTAATTATCTATTAATTAAGAAGTTAATTAATAGTTAATTAGGTTAACAAGGTAATTAATTTTTAATTAATCAAGTTTAATTATTTTAATTTTTAATTTAATTTAATATAATTTATTTATTTATTATTATTTATTTAAAGGTTAATCATTTAATTAATTATTATTTATTTAGAGGTTAATTATAAATAAAGGCTATTTAATTAAAGTTTAATTTTTTTAATTAATTAAGGATTAATCGTGATTAAATTATTACCAATTAAGGTTTAATCATGATTGAATTATTATTAATTAAGGTTTAGTTAAGCTTTAATTATTATTTAGTGGAGATTTATTTTTAAAGGTTATTTTACCCCTTTAGTTATTTATTTTCAATGTATCTTTTTAAGTGGATTGTTTTAAACTAAGGATCTCTTGTCTGTACCATTAAGTAGCCAAATAAATTAAAGTAGTTAGAATAAAATGTTGATACATTTTATTGGAAATAAGTCGACCTGTACTTATCACAAATACCTCATTTCGGGAACGTGATGGATACAACAGAGTTAATTTCAATAAGCGGTTCATGATAATCTAAACATATGGAATCTATTTTTATATTTAAATCTTTACACCTTGATAGTGGAATTGCTGACTATAGTTAACTTGACCCTTAACTATTATCGAATGTTGGCTCAAAGTGACCAGAATCGGATAACAATAGTTTTTCAGAAACCACTTTGAGCGTGTGATTGGAAGGTTTGAGTCATGACCCAAGGTGAAGATTATGAAGCGCAAGGGCTATTTGCTACTAACCTTGAGGGTGATTCCAAAATCGATGTAATGGAAATTGTGCCTTCGGTTCGTTTATCACCTAAATGACTTATATTGATGAATTTGGACATCGTGTCATCACTTGGAAGGCAATGTCAGTATTCCAAGTGTGCAGTGCTTTTCAAAGGTAATGACGTAACCTCATGCCTCACCAACCGGAATGGCAAAAACAGGGTGTGCAGCAGGTGTAACGACCCGGAATTTCACTGCTCTGATTTGTGGATATTTAATTAATTTTAAGTATTCAATATATACGTTGTATAATAAAGATAAAACTCTTTTGAATAGTAAATAATGATTGTGAAATATTTTTTAAAATGTGTTTACAAAAATATATAGTTCGATGAAAAGCAGAAAATGTGATCGGAAACTGTTTTCCGAATTTTCACGTTTCATCATATAAAAGTTGTTTGAAATGTTGTGTACACCTTCATATATATATATATATATGCACATATATATTAAGTATATAGCATGGTTTAGGATAATATAATTAGGTTTAATTATGTAAATTAAGTTAATTTAATTAAGATAATCATGATATGACACTTTGGCAACTAATATAAAAAAATAAAATAAGAATGTCACATCAAGGGTGACATGATGTGACATATTGGCAACTAGGAGGACAAGAATGTGACGGGGGGTAGTGATGTGTCATTGAGTTGTGGAGGGTAAAGGACGAGGGGTAATATGATAATATAGTAAATGCACTTCGTATATAAGCTGATTTCTAATTTTCTCTTCCATTTCATTTTCATTCTTCCAGTTTTTTCCTAAAGCTCCATTTTCTTCCAAGCTTTTGAAAAACTCTTTAATGGCTTCCTTACCATTTTAAAGATTTAAATTTTCAAGTTTTAATTTTTAAAAATGTTTTAAACTTGGTTTAAACTCCTTTTCCAAAGAAATTTCTTCATTTTTGCCTGAAATGGTTTCGGCCATAACTTCTTACAAACAACACTAAAACCAAATTTTATTTTTTAGCCCCTTATAATTTCAGTGGCTACAAGTTTGTAGTTCACTACTTTTCCTGATTTTAAGCTTAAATACTCAAAAAATTCACTTTTATATAGAGTTTTTTGAACTTAGGCCGAAAATTTAATATTTTAGAATCAGAGAGTAAGAGGTCCAAAATTCGAGTGCAAAATAACCTATTTTCAAGAAGAGTTTGTGGTTTTCCAAGCTTTCCGAACACTAAAGTATTTCAAGTTTTCAGAAGTTTTGGTGAGTAAACTTCTTAACATCTTAGGAAGAATTTACTTATATATGTATATATATATCGGTGTGTTTGTATGTGTTGGTTATGTGGTTGTATATATATATATATATATATGTGAATATAAATGATTGGCTAGGATTATGGTATTGCTTGGATATGTTAGTTATAAAAGTTGTGATGTTGATTATGTTTGGTTCAAAAGATTTGCGCTTGCTTATGTGACGATTACGGTTTAATAGACTTTGGGTTGGTTATGATATAGAATTGGAAAACGGGTTGGAAATTACGGGTATTCATAGTGATTGTCGCTATGGATGCAGTTCAGATTTTTCAAAAATTTCAAGTTTTAAGTTTCTTTAAAAATGTTTTGGAAATCTTTTCAAACTAAGTTAGCGACACGTAATTTAATTTTAACTTAATTAAGTATGCATTTATTAATTAATTTATAATTATTAGTTATTAATTAATTAGCAATTAAGGTTAATTAATACTAATTAAGTAAGTTAATCATCTATTAATTATGAAGATAATTAATAGTTAATTAAGTTTTAAAAAGGTAATTAATTTTTAATTAACCATGTTTAATTATGTTAAATATTTATTTAATTTAAGTTAAGTAATTAATTAATTATTATTTAAAAGTTAATTATTTATTTAATTATTTCTTAACTAAAGTAAATTTTAATCAATTATGATTAAAAGGATTTAAATTATTATTTAAGTTTTTATTAAATGTTATTTAATTATTTAATTGAGATTAATTAATATTTAATTATTAATTAAGGTTTAAATTATTATTTAATAGTTTAATAAAGGATTAATTAAGATTTAATTGTTTATTTAATAATTAATTATTGTTATTATTTATTTAAAAGTTAAATTATTTCTTAATTACTTGACTAAATTGAGTTAAGATTTAATAAAGATTAATTATGATTTTAAAAGTGATTTAACTTATAATTTATTATTTTAAAAAGACTTAAAGTTTTAAATCCTTTGTTTTTCCAAGAATCAAATTGTTTTAAAGAAACTTATTTTCCTAAGATGGTTTTGAATTCAAAGAATTCAAGTGTCGATACGATTAAGGAACCATATAATTATGAACTAGTTATAATGTGAATTATTGTTATGTCGACATGTGTTAGCAGAATAAATCCTCGCTCTGTTATAAATTGATTTTTTGTTTGTTGTATGGACATATGTTAGCAGAATAAATCCCCGTTCTACTATCAATTGACTATTTTTTTTATGGACATGTGTTAGCAGAATAAGTCCTCGTCCTACCATAAATTGATGGTTGCCTTGTTTATGTGTTTGTGTGGACATATGTTAGCAGAATAAATCCCCGTTATACCATGAATTGATTGAATTATTAGGACATCTGTATAGCAGGACAAATCACCATCCTTCTATAATGTTATTTGTACATGTATATGCTAGTTAGTTCATATTAACATGTTATTCCCTTATTGGATATGAGTTGTATTTACATATATGTTGATCTATGTAAGTAACTAATAACTGAATTGGAATTGAAATTGAATGGTAACTTAGATTAGTACCATTGGGATTTCTAAGCCTCTTCTTGAAATGATAAAGTGTATTTTTGAATCAATCTAAATTCTTTGATCAATTTGGGTTTAAAGTTTATGAATGATTTCAAGTTATTTTATAAAGTCATTTTTAACTAATATTTTTTTTATCAAAGGGTTTTTACAGAAGAGTATAATTAAACTGGTTTACAAAAGATAATTTGTAAATGATATTTTATAAAGGATTTGTAAAGAAGTTTTATAAATAGTTTTGAATTAAAAAGAGATTTTTAAACCATTTTAGAGATTTTAAAAGAAGTTTTAAATCAAGTTTGAAAATTTATAAGAGGTTTGAAATGTGAAGTGAACATATAAAAAGTATTTTTATAAGGGATAAGTGAATGCGTTTTATAGTAAAAGATGTTTTGGGAAGGGAATTACTTGGCCATTTAGTATGGAATTTTTAAAGACGACAGTTTTCCAAAGGCTTTTAAGGATAAAGGAATGTTATGGGTATTGGAAAAAGTGTTTTTGAAGGGATTTGTGGATCAAGTTTTATAAAGTGATTTATTAATTAAATTTTAATTAACAAAGGCTTAGAGGATCCCATATGGGATTGAATCAATGTTTCGTTGTTGTATAATTTGATAGTTAAATCACCGACTATCAAATTTGGACCAAACGTAACTTCGGAAATATCCAAGGGAAGTATGAGAATTATATGGTACAGTTACCATCGA
Organism: Allium fistulosum; assembly: GCA_030737815.1. NCBI lineage: Eukaryota > Viridiplantae > Streptophyta > Magnoliopsida > Asparagales > Amaryllidaceae > Allium > Allium fistulosum. The sequence goes on along the minus strand of CM060905.1, from coordinate 43,419,807 downwards.
AGGTGCTATACTGTACGTACAAACTCATTTCTTCTTCCAGGATAAAGGATAAGGAAATCCGTCCATAAACGGTTAGGAGGTGAACTTCTCTCTTATCTTTGTCTGTTTATTTCCGAAAGAATCGGGATTGAGTTTATAGGAAATATCAAAAGTTGTTTCGAAGAGACCGGGATCGGATTTTTTATCCGAAAACTACTTCGATCCAACTCAAGCGTTTCGAAATGAAAACATCTTGAAGCATGGGAACGAAGATGGAGCCATTGAAGTGCAGGGTTTGCTTGCTACTAATCCTGAGGGTGATTCCAAAATGGATGTAGTAGAAGTAGTGCCTTCAGTTTGTCCTTATCCTGGTCAACTTGTATTGATAAATGCTAGCATTGCATTGATGCCTGGAGGGTAGTGTTAGCATTCCAAGTGGGATTGTTATTCAAAAAGGTAAAACGTAGCCTCAAGCTTCATCAACCGGGAATGACTGAAAATTAGGGGAGATGTAGCAAGGCTAAGTGGGTCGCACCCATTAGGTTATGTTGTCACCTTTTTAGATACCCTATATCTACATACTTATGGATTGGTTGTGCATGAGATCTCAAAGGTTGGGAACAACCGGGGTGATGACATATTCGGTACTACCTAGTAAGGGGTAGGCCAGTCTTGTGTTGGCAGGATCGATAGGTACGGTCTCGGTACATTTTTCTAGAGGTGTACTATGATAGGTGGTACCTGTTTGAACAAAAAATGGACAAACACCTCCAAGTCGTATGATTTAATTGATTTTATGTTGTTCTTAGTGATTTGGGTGGTTTATGCAAATAAATGAAAAGCAGGGACTAAACTGTAAAAGACACGCAGATTTATAGTGGTTCGGCCAGAATGTGCCTACGTCCACTTTATATGTTATTCTTCTTTTCTATTCAAACTACAAGTACAAAGCTTTGATACAAGTATATGAAAGTTGTTTGAAAGTTCTATTCGTGCTCGAGCTCTCAAACTTGTCCCCCATTGTTGTACCCCTGCCTCTCTATTTATAGAGTGAGGCTGGGGGTAGGGGTCTTGGATGTATAGAGCTGCTGGCGGGCCTGGGCTGATGTAATCTGGCCTGGCAATGTTGGTTCGGTACTCCCTGGTTCGGTGATAGTTGTGAGGAGTGGTCCGGTGGTTCTAGTCTGGTAGCACCTAGGAGGTAGCTGGTTCGGTAGTATGGAGCTGGGTTGGTTCGGTAGCTCTTGGGAGGTAGCTGGTTCGGAATGGACAAACACCTCCAAGTCGTATGATTTAATTGATTTTATGTTGTTCTTAGTGATTTGGGTGGTTTATGCAAATAAATGAAAAACAGGGACTAAACTGTAAAAGACACGCAGATTTATAGTGGTTCGGCCAGAATGTGCTTACGTCCACTTTATATGTTATTCTCCTTTTCTATTCAAACTATAAGTACAAAGCTTTGATACAAGTATATGAAAGTTGTTTGAAAGTTCTATCCGTGCTCGAGCTCTCAAACTTGTCCCCCATTGTTGTACCCCTGCCCCTCTATTTATAGAATGAGGCTGGGGGTAGGGGTCTTGGATGTATAGAGCTGCTGGCGGGCCTGGGCTGATGTAATCTGGCCTGGCAATGTTGGTTCGGTACTCCCTGGTTCGGTGATAGTTGTGAGGAGTGGTCCGGTGGTTCTGGTCCGGTAGCACCTAGGAGGTAGCTGGTTCGGTAGTATGGAGCTGGGTTGGTTCGGTAGCTCCTGGAAGGTAGCTGGTTCGGTAGTGTGGAGCTGGGTTGGTCCGGTAGCTCCTGGGAGGCAGCTGGTTCGGTAGTGTGGAGCTGGATTGGTCCGGTAGCACCTGGGAGGCAGCTGGTTCGGTAGTGTGGTGCTGGGTTGGTCCGGTAGCTCCTGGGAGGCAGCTGGTTCGGTAGTGTGGAGCTGGGTTGGTCCGGTAGGTCCTGGGAGGCAGCTGGTCCGGTAGGCTTTGGAAATGAATTGGTTTGATCTTCCATGGCTATGAATTCGGTTCGGTAGTGGTGGAAACACATCCAACACTTGCCCCCCAAAGTGGGGCATATGCCAGATATGTCGTGCTTTGTTTCAGTTTGGACGTTTCCATTCGGTCCTACGCGCCGAACCAGTTGGTTCGGTTATCTTTGTTTTGTCTATAAATGTGGGCTTCATGTCCCTCGTTATTCCCTACCAAGCGAGGTAGCCGAATCAGATTTGCCGGATCACGCGTTACTACCGAATCAGGTGGTTGTCGAATTACTTTCGTGTTTCGAACTGCCGAACGAACTCGTGTAGTTCGAGTACTGAATGAAGACTTGTCTTATCGAATGAACTCGAGGCGCTTTAAGCACCGAATGAACTCGAAGCCTTTGGACTACCGAATGAGCTTCGATGTCTTGGAATGACCGAATGAACTCGATGTCTTTGGTCAGCCGAATGAATTCGATGTCAATCGAATGAATTCGTTGTCTTTGGAATGACCGAATGAACGCGATGTCTTTGGTCAACCAAATGAATTCGATGTCCCCGGTTAACCGGATGAATTCGATGTCTTTGGTTAACCGAGTGAATCTTCATGCTTGAATTACCGGGCGAGTTCGAATGCCGGACGAATCTTGAACCTTTTATGTCTCGAACTACAAATGAAATTCTAGATTGTACTCACTTACTTGTTTATATCTCTACATCCTTTGTTCTAACAATGTGCTTTTTTGTGTTGCAGATAATGTCGCACAAAGTGGAAACCCGTTTAGAAAAGAAGAGATCTACGGACAGAAGAGAATCTCCCGTCGTGCCCCCAGTTCAGCCGAATCCAGAACGACATGGGCCTACCCCGAGATCGCTAGTGGACGGGTACGGTCCTCAAGAGCTTCTGAACTCACCTCCTGATTGCTTCCCTAGCTCCCTCAAAGACGAGCAGCTTGATGTCATTTCTCTCTCTTTCGGGATTGACAGGGCGCGTATGCTGTTGTCGGGGAAGGAGTGATGCCATATAATCCCCCCGAAGGATATTTCACTTACAGCAGGTATCACTGCATGTGCGGTGCCATCCCGCCTCTCAATGCCTGGATAGTCAGCTTTGTCACATATCTGAAGGTGGCTCCATTCCAGCTTCAGCCTAACTCCTACGCCATTCTGGTGAGCCTCTTTGTTATCTTCCAAAGGAGATACGGGCGTCCTCCTTCCAACCGGGAGATCCGGTATTTGTACAACTTGAGGGGCTATAAGAAGGGGTCTCCATACATTAGCTTGGAATCAGCCGTATCTTTCAAGCCGGTCCTAGACTTATACTCGAAGTTCAGCATGTTTAAGAAAGAATGGTTCTTTATCAAGGATGACTCTGTTTCCGTCCGTCGCTTCACTTCCGGCTGTAAGTCTTAAGCTTATTTATAATTTCTGTTCTGACTGCAATACCTCTTCTTATGTGTTTTTGTTCTTGCTAGCGACAGGTGGCTTTGCGGTCGTAGAGAGTGACCGCCTGGTTCAGATGGCTGCGGAAATAGAAGCCATCACGGGAAGGGATAGGTCGGCCTCTTATTTAATCAGGAACGCTACACTTCTAGAGCACAACCTGATCCTACCACATCAGTCTGTGGTTAAGCAGAGAGACACGGCGGAGGAGAGGGCTGCCAAAGCCATAGGAGGGGCCACGGCGGAGAGCGGCAAAAGGAGACCCTTCTCGGCGCATCCAGTCACTGGGGGGAAGAAGCTCAGGAAGTCCGATGGACCCTCTCCTAGCACACATCCGGATGTTCAGGAGGAGGAGAAAGGTGAGGACGAAGGAGGTGAGGCAGAGAGCGGAAGTGGTAGAGAAGGTGACGGCGACCGTCACGGTGATGATGGTGGCGAAGGACAGGGTGGTGACGGCACCAGGGCTTTGTCTTCGGGGCAAGTAGGCGAGATGTAAGAGTGGACGGATGACGCTTTCCGCCAAGCCTTCGAAGGTTTGGAGGGAACGGAGAAGTCCAGGAAAGCTGAGAAAGTTGGGACTGGCGTCGATTTATCTTCCGGGAGCGCTTCTACTGAGGCAACTTCTGCGGTTCAAGGTGAATTTCTCTCTATTCTTTTTAATTCTCGAATGATGGCTCAATGCATACTGGTGACACTTGATTTTTACACCAGGAGTGGGCAAAACGGCCAAGACCTCATATCTTCGGCACAGGCTTGAACAATACAAACTCCTCAAAGCTTCCGCCAAGTCAAAGCCTTCTACTAACCGCCCTGGAGACGTAGTCGGCTATTGTCCTCTTCTCGGAGTTATTGAAGAAGATATACAGAAGAGGAAGAGGAGTCGATCTTCGTCTGAACCTCTTCTTGAACCCCCGGCTCCACTCCAGCCTATTCACGACATTACGGAGGAGGATACCGAGCTTATGCCCTCCCCCCATCCGTCTGAGAATCCAACCGTCATCCCGATAGATCATCCTGGCTTAGTACGCAATCCGTTTGCGGGTCATCCGGACCTGGACCCGGCATCTCATGACATCTCTTTTGATGAGGTTACTGATGAGCATCTCCTCCCTCGTAATCCTATGGTACGGGTGCTTGACGAAGCTAAGTCCGTGGACCTTGATCTGCTTACTACCCGGGTCATAACTATGGGAGATGAGGCTAAGGCAAATATTGACCGGGATGCTGAGGAGACCAGGAAATTGATGGGGCACCACGCCCGACTGGTCAAGGCTGGGGAAGAGATAGGAAGCGCCAACATTCGGCTGCGGTTGATGGTTTCCGACCAGGCTAAACAACTTGCTGACCAAGCCATCCAAATCTCCCAGCATGAGGTCGCATCCAGACAATTGAGGAAGACTATTGAAGAGGCCAGTAGGGCGGAGTTGCAGAGGATGGAGGCCGTCTGTAAGGAGCGGATTGACATGGCCATTGCCACGGTGGATGAGGTTCGGCAAGCGGACCTAGAGCGGGTAGAGGAACTATCGGGGAGACTTGAGGCTGTGGAGCTTGCTCAAGCCAAGTCGAAGGAGGAGATGGAGGCGATGAGGAGGTCCCTTCAGGCCGACCGTTTACGGTATCGATCGGAGAGGGATGCTGTTGTTGCAAAGCTGCGAGCTTCTGAGGTCCGAATGAGGGAGTTTGAAGAGAACGAGGGGATGATGGATGGGATGCTCCAGGATATGTACTTCCATACTTGGAGGCAGGGTAACTTGTCCTGGATGGATGACTACCCTCGGGTTATGGCTAGGATCTATCTCAGGGTTCTAAAGGAGGCCAAGGCTGAGGCGGATAAGGAGGGTGGTGTGGTCTTCAGGATGGATGTGGTTACCGCCCAGTTTACCAAGGAGGAGAAGGTGGCGGTGAAGGAGGGCATGCGGTTGCTTGCAGCTGAGGAGGCAGGTGTGGAAGTAGAGGATGATGATCAAGATGATCAAGAAGCAGATGCTGGTAAGTCTTCATTTCTAGTCTTTCCGTTAACTTGGTTGCTTATCACTAACGAATTCTTTCTCTGACCGGACAGGTGGGCAACAGGACAAGGATAAGACTCCGACGCAGCCGGCTCCTTGATTGGACCTGGAAATCTTTTTGTGGACTTGACATTGTTGTATATGTTAGTCTTAAAGCAGTAACGTAACTCTTAGGTTGTAATTATGCTACTTGTAATAAACAATATGGTTCTCGACATGTAATTTTTTAGCTTAAGCCGATTCTGTCGTTTTTTAATGTTTTTGCCATTTTGACATGTTGTATGAGAAGTATAGCTATGCATATTCTTGTAATTAAATTGTGTTTGACGTCAAGTTCTTGTTTAAAACATAATTTCATGTCTCGCAATGTTAGTGTGATGTGTGAATAAATCATAGCCACGTGTTTATACATGAAAGAAGGAAATACTGCCCTTTATATTTTGCTTGTAGATGGCAGCTTTGAATGTCTTGTGTGACCGAGTATGGAATGCAGTCCAGTATTTCGTTGTGAGTACCCGCTTCCATTAGCGAATGTCTCCTATTCTGTGTCCTGTACTTTAGGGATTGTTACATTGGATAGGAGAATAGTTTTTTAAATAAAATTGAAATATGAGAAATAGTAAAACTTCCAATCACGGAAGGCCTTCGATGTGCTTAAGTTCGTGGCAAACGGGCTTTGTAGTCACTTTCCCTAGCTGTGGGTCTTGGAGACATTTGTCACCCATCTTACACCTCCGCGGGGAGTTAATCTTTTTTACCACAGCCGTACTTAAGACACATCGGAGCCGAGATCGCGCACAGTAACTACCCAGGCCATTATGGCCCGTAATCGTGGGTATTATTCGATTTACTGTGGCCGGCTAGCGTGGGTGCCGATCGTCAACCGTGAACTACTCCTGGCCGGCCACACCTTATGTTGGGGCTTAAAGTAGGTTCACAGTTGCCGGCGAGCCGAACGCTGTAATGAGCTGCCTCGGCTATAGTCGGCCTTCTCGGTGGCTTATAATCGGCTCATTACAGTTGGCTTTAAGGGCCGTCGCGAGCAATGAGTTAACCCGCAGCAGAGGGATGCCGGAGCAAAAGTGTCTCATTGGCGAGGGCATAGATTCGCATAGTACCTATTAGGTCTTGTCCAGGTGAAGTCGCGCTGTGGAGTGCTTTGAATGGAAATGCTATATGCACAGGATTTTGTTCAACAGAAAAGGATAAAGTTAACAAGCAGCCAAGATACAAAGGAACAAGTTAAAAAAGAGACAAGGTTTTCTAAAGTGGTTCGGCATGAAAATGCCTACGTCCACTGATTCTCTTTGTTAATTCACTTCATATGGGAAGTACAAGTTAAGAAAAGTATCGACGGAGGTGTTGGATGTTCCATGCCCTCTGGAACACCTCTCCGTCCACTATTGACAAAATATAAGCTCCATTGTGGAGATCTTTATGAATTACATATGGTCCATCCCAGATTGGATCTAGTGCTCCGGGGCGAGGGAAGATTCGCTTGAGGACAAGATCTCCTTCTTGTAAGGTACGACGCTTGACTTTGGAGTTGTATTGTGCTGCCACTTTTTGCTTGTGGGCTGCTGCTTTAAGGGCTGCATCATTCCTTCTCTCCTCAATTAGATCCAAAGACATGTGAAGGACTTCTTCGTTCTCTTCTGGGTTATAGTGGATCCTACGGTGGGAAGGCACAATGGTTTCAACTGGGAGCATAGCCTCCGATCCGTATGCCAAAGAGAAAGGAGTATGCCCCGTTGATGTTCTGAAAGATGTGCGATAGGCCCACAGTGCCGTAGGGAGTTCATCCACCTAAGCGCCTTTTGACTTTTCGAGTTTCTTTTTTATTAGAGTTTTCAGAATTTTGTTGACGGCTTCGACTTGTCCGTTTGCCTGGGGATAAGCCACGGATGAAAAGCTTTTGTGAATTCCGTGCTCTTGGCACCAGTTGGCGAACTCCTCGCTGTCAAACTGAAGTCCATTGTCCGATATAATTTTGAATGGGACTCCGTACCTGCATAGAACAATTTTGATCAAGAAGTTAATAACTTTTGCTGAAGATACTTTATTTAGGGGTTCTGCTTCCACCCATTTGGTGAAATAGTCGACTGCCACTATAGCATATTTGGCCCCGCCTCGGCCCATTAGCAGTTCGCCGATTAAGTCAATTCCCCATACTGCAAAGGGCCAAGGGCTGGTCATTTGAGTAATCTCAGTTGTTGGTAGCCGTGGAATCTTAACAAACTTCTGGCATCTGTCACATTTTCTGACGAAATCTAAGGCGTCCTTGCTTAAGGTGGGCCAGAAATATCCATATCGGAGTATCTTTTTTGCCAAAGTCTGCCCTCCAGTGTGATCTCCGCAGCTTCCTTGATGAACGTTGGATAAGATTTCCTTGGCTTCCCTTCCAGCGACACACCTTAATAAGGGGTTAGAGAAGCTGCGCCGATAGAGGGTGCCCTCTTGTATTATGTAGCGGGAGGCTTTCCTCAAGATTTTCTTGACTTCGTTACGCCCGTTGGGCAGTGTGCCACTTTGTAAGTAGTTTCGGATGGGAGTCATCCAAGTTGCCTCTTCGGTTGCAGCTATCAGATTTACTTGCCCAAAACTTGGGGTCAGTTGCTTTGAGATGGCTACTGCTCCGGAAATAGCGACGTCTCTCATGTTAACTTGCTTCGCCAATTCGTCGGCCTCTTGGTTCTCTTCTCGAGGGATGTGTTTGACTAAATAGTGGTCCAATCGATTGAGAAGTAACTTGGTCTTCTTTAAATATGCTATGAGTCGTTCTTCTCGAGCCTGGAATTCTCCTAGTATTTGATTTACAATAAGTTGAGAATCGCTATGAAGACACAAAGAATTGGCTCCGATTTCTAAGGCAAGTTCTAATCCAGCTATCACTGCTTCATACTCTGCATCGTTGTTAGTGGCAGTGAATTCCAACCTTATAGCATAGTGCAGCTTACTTACCCTGGGAGTGATTATTACCACACCTGCCCCCGAGCCTTGTTCGTTTGATGCACCATCCACAAAGAGGTTCCACTTGATGTCTTTTGCTATCTCTGATTGCTTCTTACCTTCCTTGGTAGTGAATTCGGCAATGAAATCGGCCATGGCTTGCCCCTTGATGGCGGTGCGAGGATGGTAGGTAATATCATATTGACTTAGTTCAATACACCATTTAAGTAGTCATCCGGAAGTGTCGGGACGATGGAGTATCTGCCTCAGCGGTTGATCGGTCAGAACTCTGATGGAATGGGATTGAAAATAGTGTCGCAGTTTCCATGATGCGATTAGTAGACAGTATGCTAGCTTCTCAAGTTTAGGATATCTGACTTCTGCCCATGTAAACCTCTTACTTACAAAGTATACTGGCCGCTGCGTGCGGTTGTCTTCTCTTACCAAAGCAGCGCTTAGAGCATGAGATGATACAGCAAGGTATAGGTATAACTCTTCGCCATCATTTGGAGTCGAGAGTACCGGTGGTTTCTGGAGGTGTTCGATTAAGTTAAGGAAAGCTGTTAAGCATTCGTCAGTCCATTCGAACTTTCCTTTGTCTTTCTGTAGAGCTTCAAAGAAGGGGACGCACTTGTCCGTTGCTTTGGAGATGAATCGGCTTAGGGCGGCCACTTTCCCATTCAGGCTTTGCATTTCCTTTCGACTGGAAGGTATTTTGATATCTTTTAGAGCTCGGACTTGTTCAGGGTTTGCTTCAATCCCTCTGGCATGGACGATGAATCCCAAGAACTTTCCTGATGATACTCCGAAGGAGCATTTTAGAGGATTAAGTTTCATTCCATATTGGCGAAGTACTCGAAACATCTCGTCCAAGTGGCTTACGTGATCGTCGGCTTTCCTTGACTTTACCAGCATGTCATCCACATACACTTCCATAGTTTGTCCTATTAGCCCTGCAAACATCTTGTTGACGAGGCGCTGGTAGGTGGCTCCTGCGTTTGTAAGTCCGAAAGGCATTACCTTGTAGCAGTACAATCCCCGGTTAGTGATGAAACTAGTGTGGTCTTGATCGGGAGCATGCATGGGAATTTGATTGTATCCTGAGTATGCGTCCATAAAAGATAAGAGTTCGTGCCCGGCTGTGCTGTCTACAAGTTGATCGATTCGGGGAAGTGGGAAGCAATCTTTCGGGCAGACGTCATTTAAGTTGGAGAAGTCAATGCATGTTCGCCACTTCCCATTAGCCTTCTTTACCAGCTCCGGGTTGGCGATCCACTTTGGGTAGATGGCTTCTCGTATGAAGTCATTGGCAAGTAGATTTTTTACTTCTTCATCGAGGGCTGCTGATCGTTCTGCCCCCATGCTTCTCTTTCTTTGTTTTACGGGTGCCTTGGTAGGATCAATGTTTAGTACGTGGCATGCTATGTCAGGGGAGATTCCGATCATGTCAGCATGTGACCATGCAAATACATCCAAGTTGTGGCGGAGAAAGTCAATGAGTTGTTCCTTCAACTCTGCTTTTAGTTGGGACCCGATTTTCAATAGTCTACTAGAGTCATGTTTGTCTACAGATACAAATTCCATAGCCTCTGCAGGCTCGGCGGTGGCCTCCTTCTCTTTGTCCCTGGGGTCTAACTCATTGAAAGGGTCGCTGGTATATCGAAGAGGAGGGACTTTCTTTAGCTGCTATGCTTCCAAACTTTTTGTGCAGAGGGCAACCTCTACACTCTTCCCTTTATCCTTCCTGTGGTTGTTGCGAAGTTCAGTTACATAGCAGTCTCGAGCGACGTCCTGGTCTCCCTCTACTTCCCCTACTCCATAGTCCGTCGGAAATTTCATCTTTAGGCACCAGGGGGCTAGGACAATTTGGAAGCCAGACAAGGCTGGCCTTCCTAAGAAGGCGTTGTAGGCTGAGTGGTTTTCTATTAGCACAAATGTCTGTTTTTGCACAACGGAGCGGGGATGACTTCCAATTTCAACAAAGAGGTCCAGTTGCCCGAGGGGCATCTTTGCATCTCCAGTGAAACCGTGTAGTGGTTTATTGCAGGGAGAAACATCCTTCATTGATAGTTTCATTTTGTCGAACGCATGCTTGAATAGGATATTTACTGAGCTCCCAGTGTCTACTAGAATTCGGAAAACTTCGGCCGGACCGAGCCGGGCAGAGATAACCATGGGATCCATGTGAGGTTACTGCCTTCCCTCTAGGTCACGCCTACTGAATGTGATGTTATCACTCTCTTTCCGCTTCGGGTGGCATTCTTCTATAACAGAATTAACATAGTCTTCATTGTTTCTAAGCGACTTTCTATATCTTTCCATTTCTGCCCAGCTTCTGTCGGCGATGTGCGGTCCTCCCGAGATGGTATGGACCACTATCTTCTCTTGATTGGAGCTGCTAGTGTTGCGATTTCCTCTGCCTACCTCTGGGGAGGGTAGCCTTGGGTTCTCATCGGCAAGAGCTGGAGTCCTGTTCTGACCTTTTACATAGCGTTCCAGTCTCTTCCTTCTGATGTGTTCTTCAATCAAGTCCCCGAGATGATGGCATTCATTGGTATCATACCCATGGGATTCGTGGAAGCGGCAGAATTTTCAAGACTTAATCGCGTTATCTGATTCCTTCTTGTGCGGGGGGCGTTTTTATTTAACTTCGTCTTGGGTGGCAAGGAAGATGTTTTCAATGGTTTCATTCAAAGGAGTGTAAGTGTCGAATCTCGGTCCTGGCCGATATAGGCGCTTTTCTCCCTTCTTGCCCCCAGCATTGTCTCTAGAATCATTTCTTCGAACGTCCTTCGCTGCAGCGGGTGTGTTGCCGTGAGTTGCCTTACATTGTTGCCCTGACCGTTCCTCAGTGGCAGCGTCCTCAAGCCTCATATACTTCTCGGCTTCATGGAAGAAATCGGGTAAATTAGCTGGTTTTTCTTTTGTCAATCTTCTAGCAAATTTAGTATCCGGATGCATACCACTATAGAGGGCCATTAAGACAAGCTTCTCATCGGCATCTTGGACCGCGGCCGCTGCGGCATTAAATCGGGTTAAATATTGCTGCAGCTTCTCTTCAGGTTTCTGTTTGACATTGGATAAGGAATAAGCGTCCTTGGGTTGTTCCACATGAATGCGGAACTGGCTGATAAACTTTTCTTTCAACATCTCCCATGAGCTGATGGATCCTTGGGGTAAATGGCAGAACCACGAGGTAGCTAGATCTGCTAAGAACAGTGGAAAGCATTTGCACAGTACCCCCTTTGTTGCCCCGCTCATGAGCATATGCTGTGTGTATCTCTGCAAGTGTACAACGGGGTCAGAGGTTCCTTTGTAAGGTTCTATTGTTGGCATTTTCCATTCTCGGGGGGTGATACCAATTTCGATATTGTGGGCGAAAGGGCTGGTTACCCTAGCGCCTATCCCTCGATCTCTTTGATCCCATTGGACGCACTCTCTGAACAAGCGTGCCATCCTTTCATCAGAATTTGGAGCAGATAGAAATGAGTTCGGTTCTGTTCTGTGGGATTGATTCCGTCCAGATGACCTGTAGGGATGGTATCGTCTATCATTCCTAATACTTTCCAGTGGCTGCCTTCGGTCTTCTGGGAACATGTTAGGGTCAGCTACAGTTGGCGCTTGCCTTGATCTTCCCCTGCTGGGGTCTGATCTAAGCACTTCCTTGGGTCCAACTTCGGGGTGGACTCTAGCTCGGCCCCGTTCATTGGTGTTTCCGTGGTTAGGCAGTACGACCGGCTCGGCTACAGTTGACCTCCGCCCGGTACCTCCCCTGTTGGGTTCGGTTCCAAGCGTTTCCTCAGGTCTAACTTCGGGCTGAGCTTGGTCTCGACTCCTACCATGGCCGCTTCCGTCGTTAGCTCCTTCGAAGAAGGAAGATCTTTGTTGTCTCTGAGATCCTCCAGACCGGGACTCACCCCATGATTCAGTGTTGCGGTTGGACTCTCCAGCATCCCTTAAGCATGACATGAGATGGTCCACCAAGGCTTCCTGCTGGGATGTGAAGCGGTTAGTCACTTCAGCCACAACTCTGTCTAGATCTGCCCTAGTAATTGTTGCCGGTGGTTCTGTGGCGGGGGTGGTCGGATTTGCTTGATTTCCTGTTGGTACTGCTGCTGGAACGGGACGATCCTCTTGATTTGTGACCACTGGATCTGGAATACTACTAGTCGTGATGTTCTTTCCTCTGTTAACATCTTTCCTCTGCTTGGGAGCCATGTTTTCCAAGCAATGAACGATGCTGTTAGGAAGAAGGTTAAGTGGGAGGTCCTGAGTTCAGCTCTCAGTGAAAGCACCAAAAATGTTTGCACAAAAAATGGACAAACACCTCCAAGTCGTATGATTTAATTGATTTTATGTTGTTCTTAGTGATTTGGGTGGTTTATGCAAATAAATGAAAAGCAGGGACTAAACTGTAAAAGACACGCAGATTTATAGTGGTTCGGCCAGATTGTGCCTATGTCCACTTTATATGTTATTCTCCTTTTCTATTCAAACTACAAGTACAAAGCTTTGATACAAGTATATGAAAGTTGTTTGAAAGTTTTATCCGTGCTCGAGCTCTCAAACTTGTCCCCCATTGTTGTACCCCTGCCCCTCTATTTATAGAGTGAGGCTGGGGGTAGGGGTCTTGGATGTATAGAGCTGCTGGCGGGCCTGAGCTGATGTAATCTGGCCTGGCAATGTTGGTTTGGTACTCCCTGGTTCGATGATAGTTGTGAGGAGTGGTCCGGTGGTTCTGGTCCGGTAGCACCTGGGAGGTAGCTGGTTCGGTAGTATGGAGCTGGGTTGGTTCGGTAGCTCCTGGGAGGTAGCTGGTTCGGTAGTGTGGAGCTGGGTTGGTCTGGTAGCTCCTGGGAGGCAGCAGGTTCGGTAGTGTGGAGCTGGGTTGGTCCGGTAGCTCCTGGGAGGCAGCTGGTTCGGTAGTGTGGAGCTGGGTTGGTCTGGTAGCTCCTGGGAGGCAGCTGGTTCGGTAGTGTGGAGCTGGGTTGGTCCGATAGGTCCTGGGAGGCAGCTGGTCCGGTAGGCTTTGGAAATGAATTGGTTTGATCTTCCATGGCTATGAATTCGGTTCGGTAGTGGTGGAAACACATCCAATAGTACCCTAGTGCCTAGTCATTTTATGGAATCCATTCTTCAATAAGCGTTCTACGGTTTTAGTGGTATACCAAATATGTTGGAATGTGAGATGCAAGCATTCGAGCTATTTTAATATTTTACTTTGAACCCTTAGACATTATTATAATATCACTGGATTTTTATATAAAAGTGCTTTGGTTATCATAAGGTAAAAACTCATCCATGTTTATATACGGTGTGGTCTTACAAGATACCTTTGATTTTTAAAAGGTTTTGAAATGTAATAATCAGGTTGTTTGAGTTTACTCACACCAGACCCATATCTGATCCGGAGTTTTATTTTCTTTCCTAAAAGTCTTGGGTGCTCAAATTTTGACAAGTAGTGTAACACCCCGATATTTTACGGGAAATATAATCAAAAGAAAATTAAAAGCGCATTTGGTACAGTGGTAAAGGCGCATGTTGATTTCCTTAGTGACTAGGGATTAAGTCCCTTTGTCGCCCAAAATCTGGAGCGATGTTTTTTTAGCTGGTTCATTTCCAGCGATTTTCCTACGTATTTCAGTGTTGTTTCTGACATGTAGCGGCTTCCCATTCACTCCAGCGATGTAATAGGATGAGATGGCTAAATTTTATTGGTTGAGTGATGTGTATGGGCTAGAATGGAAAACCATTAAGTGTATGAAAGAACCGGATTTAATCTAAAATAATCAAATGGATTATATTGACTCAAACAATCTATAAATAAACCATCTAACCTAAACCTAATCTCTTATTCAGTCGTTGCCATAATTCTACAGTAAAATTAGTGTGTATTATTCTTCCTCCTTTTCTCTACTAAATTAACAAATCACTACCAAATTAAATTATCTATATATATTCAAGAAATTTGGGGAATTTAGAAGAATCAAAGGGTGAAAGATTAAAGAAAAGCTTTTTTCAAATTTATGCAAGCTCAAGTGCCAGGTGAGCGGGAATTAATATGAAATAGAAAAATAAAGTAGTTCAATTTCAGTTCTTTTCTAGCATGTTAATATGAATTAATTTATGTTATTAATTGAGAATAGATGTAAATTATTGTAATTTCTTCTTCTTCTGCCACTTCTCAATTCTAATTCATATTTGGGTTGAAATTTGGAACAAACAAATTGTTATTCACGTTTCATGGCGTAAATTAGATTGGTTTAATTAAATTGAATTAGAACTGTTATTCAATTTCTAATGGTGGAACATGTTAGTTGAATAAATTTAGAGTATGTTACTTGAATAAAATTATGGTTTTGATTGATATAATTACATAATTTTGAATATGGTTTTGGAACAAAATAGGGAAGTCTAATTGGCATAATTGTTTGTTTCATATGTGGCCTAAAAGTGTAAAAGTGGAATTTTGTGTAATTAATGGTTTGTGCATATTGGATAAAAAAATTGTATAGATTAAATCTCTAAAAGAAGAACATAAATTAGGATGGAAAAAAAATGTAAATTAAATGGACCCTAAAGGCTAGTGTAAATCTATAACAAAATGGCATAAAAATTACAAAGAAACCATACGGACTGAATGGACCTGAAATTGAAATACCATTTATGTAAGAAAAAGGGAAATTGTGAAATAACCAAATCAGATTTAAAAATGGCCTAAGGCAGATTAATGGAAATAAACAGTATGTAAACTATAACTATAAACTTAATTAATCAGGAAGCGATTTGGTAGGCATACCTTGTAAAGTTCTAGATAGGTGTTTTCTGCAGTTAAGACCAAAATATAGTTTTGGTTGTACATACTAAGAGTGGGCAAGTAAGTTCGCAAGGATGCTTGTTACCTTTCATAGGTTGCTAGTACGTAGGATAGATAGCATCTGCAATCGTAAGGCTTCTTTAGGTAGATCGACGCAGACGGAATAGGACAAGTGTGCTCCGATGTAGGCTTCTTTAGGCAGATCGTTGGAGGATTTTGCGCAGCCGACCCAGCAGCGGGTGCTCTTTTGGAGGACCGACACTTTGGATAGGGGTAAGTCCACGTTGCTAACCGAGGAGACAGGGGGATAGGAGTCCAGTTTGGCAGTGCCTGAGCACAACTTTGGGGTCCTGCGGGCTTGTTTGAGTCGGCACCGGTCAGACGTAAGAGGCATTTAGTCACAGTGCACGGGTGAAAAGCATGACTTTCAAGCTGTAGCACATGGATAGGTAAGGACAGCAGGTCTGATAGGCCGATTGACGTTTAGTATTACTGCATGGTTGACTTCCCTAGAGTGACCATGGACTTTGGCTTCTTAGGAACTGTATTTAAGAAGGATTCACTGCACTATATTATTCACCCTCTACGATATTTGGTGAAGAACTGGAATTAAATGGTTTTATTCTTTCTGCTTCATTTTATTTCTCATTCACCAGACTTTATGTCTGACACATTCCTATTTTCCTCAAATCACAAGAGGGCAGGTCTAGGTTGCAGTCCTTTGCAGCTTGGAGGGTCATTGGAGCAGTTGTTATCTTCAGCTTTTGTTTCTTTTGTTTCATGTACTTCGTTTCTCTTTTCCATACTTTACTCTATATATGGGGACCTATATTGTGAACTTTGTTATGTTTTATGTTTTGGTGGAGACTACTTGGTACTTTTGGTTTCAGAAATAAATTTGGGATAATGTTGTTTTTAATGAAGCTGTTTTGCTATTAATTTATAATTAGTGAAAGTTTTCTTCGCTGTAATATTTTAATCATTTTATGTTGTTGCCTTAGTCTCTGTGCTATGTTATGTATTTTTATTTCACCCGACCAACCGTGCTTCTAGTCATGTTCGATTTTTGGGGTGTCTAGAGGTGCGGGGTGTCACAGTTGGTATCAGAGCTAAGGCTTCGGTAATCCTAAAAATATTTTAAAAATATGAAGGTTTTCGAATAATTTTTAAAGGATATTCCAAATAATACTTTTAAAAGTGTATGTATATATTTTGGAAAAAAAGAAATTTTAGAAATGGGTCCCTCATATCTCTTCCTCCCTATCAATTAAACTATTTGTAGAGTACCTAAACCTATATTTTTAATATCCACAGATAAAAATGTCTGAACCGCAGGATATCCCTGAAGTTCCAGGCCTAAATATGCCTGGTTTGATCAGACGTTATTTACTGGCTACTACACGAGCAGAGCCACCAACTAGGGATGATGCTTCGGTGGATGGGGCTCCACCCCGTCCGTCGGGCATTGCCGATTTTCCCAAGTTATGCAAGGACTACACCAGCTTAGGAGGCTAGATGTTTCTTGGCATCGAGTCATATACTGAGGCGAGAGCTTGGATCCATAGTTGTGAGCGGATATTTGGACTTATGGGATTGGAGGACTTGGCTCAGAGGCAGTTGGCTTCATGGAAGATATAGGGAGAGGCTCTTTGTTGGTGCGAGATTGTGGAGGCCGAGGCTGATAATTTGACTTGGAGGGATTTTTGTACTAGGTTTGAGAGGAAATTCTTACTACAGGCTGAAGAGGGGGTGCAGCTAGAGAAATTTATACAGCTCAAGCAAGGGGATATGACACTTAAGGAATATGTTAATTAATTTAATGAGCTTGCCAGATTTGGACTAGACCTGATCAATACTCCTCACAAGAAGGCGCAGAAGTTCTCTACGGGTTTGAGTCGGCCATTACAGAGTTTGGCGGTGAGCCACATTCCAATGGAAGATGCTTTTGAGGGATTGGTAGGGATGGCTTTACTTGCTGATACTGAGAAAAAAGGAGATGTGGTGCAGAAGAGTGAAGGAAAGAAGCAGTGGAAAAGAAAGAGGAGAGGAGGAGGAGGGTCAGGTGGAAAACGGAAAGTTCCAAGGAAGGACTGGAAGTGCAGTACTTGTGGGAAACTAGGTCATCTTGTTAAGGATTGTAGAGGGGCGGGAGAGCGATCGAGACTAAGATGCTATCTTTGCGATCAAGTGGAGCATATGAAAAAGTACCGTCCGTCGAAGCCCAAGGATAGTTCACAGACACCTTCACAGCCTGCTCAGGCTTATGCTTTAGAGGCAGCTCCTTCCCCTAATACTCATCCGGTTGTGGACAAGGGAAAGAAGGTGATCATCAAAGGTGTGTTATCTATCTCTAATTTTCATGTTCATGCCCTATTTGATTCTGGAGCTTCGCACTCTTTTATATCTAGTACTCTAGTAGAGGGTCTTGGTCTTGATGCTTGCTTAGTGACTGACCCGGTAGTAGTATCAAATCCTCCAGGAGGATCGGCCTATTTGTCCATGTTATGTCGGGATTTGAAATTGTTTATTTTAAGGGTTAAGTTTGACTGTAGTGGCTTTGTATTGGGCTGTTCTTTGTTCGGGCTGATTCTTGGTTTGGATTGGCTATTAATGTATGGTGCTGTTCTTGATTGTGATAAGAGGGTAGTGAGGTTAGGCACTTGTAGTGGACGTACCTTAGAGGTATCTTGTGATCCTAGAGGATCAGTCATGTTGAGCTACCTTTATTCTCTTGACTTATCGCCTAATAGTTTGAGTTCGGTACCCATTGTTAGAGACTTTCCAAATGTGTTTGAGGAGGTTGCTGGCCTTCCACCTCGAAGAGAGATCGAGTTCAAGATTTAACTTGTCGATAATGCCAAACCGGTTGCTTTACGGTTAAGGCATATGGCTCTTAAGGAACGTCGTGAGTTAAGCAAGTAGATTGGAGAGCTTTTGGAGAAGGGCTTCATTCGTAGGACCATTTCTAAGTGGAGCGCACCCGTCGTCTTTTCCACTAAGGCAGATGGCTCTCTCAAGCTTTCCATGGATTATATGGAGCTTATTGAGCTGACGAAGAAGAATCGTTATCCTCTTCCCCGTATAGACGATCTATTCGAGTGGCTAGAAGGAGCCAAGGTATTTTCGCAGCTCGATTTGGCCACAGGATTTCATCAATTGCATGTGGGGGAGGATAGCATCGAGAAGACTGCATTTAGGACTCCGGATGGGTTATTTGAATGGTTAGTCAGGCCATTTGGGCTAACCAATGCTCCGGCATATTTTGTGGACCTAATGAGTCGAGTATTTCACGAATCGTTGAACAAGTTTATGGTGGTGTTCATCGACGACATTTTGGTTTATTCACGAAGCAAGGAGGAGCATACTGTTCATTTGGAAGAAGTGCTTAGGACCCTGCGAGTACATAAGTTGAAGGCGAAGTTCTCCAAGTGCCACTTTTGGAGGGATAAGGTTTGCTTTTTGGGACACATCATTTCGGAGGATGGACATGCAGTAGATGCGGCGAAAGTGGCAGCAGTACAGGATTGGAAGACCCCTAAGAATGCCACAGACAAAAGGAGTTTCCTTGTTCTTGCGGGCTACTATAGGAAGTTCATTAAGGACTTCGCTAGGATATCAGCTCCACTTACCCACCTTACCAAGAACAACTCATCTTTTGTTTGGGATGCCAAGTGTGAGGATGCCTTTGGTCGATTGAAGGAAGCTTTGACTATCGCTCCCGTATTGGTATTACCAGATGGAACAAAGCCTTTCTCAGTTTATATGGATTCTTGTGGTACGTGGCTAGGGGCGGTACTGATGCAAGAGGTTAGGGAAGTGTGATATGCAAGTAGACAGTTGAAAACACATGAGAAGAACTACCCGATGCATGATCTTGAGTTGGTAGCTATAGTTTTTGATCTCATGTCTTGGAGGCACTATCTCTTAGGAGAAAGATTTGAGCTTTTCATGGATCATAAGTCTTTGAAGTATCTATTCTCTCAGAAAGACTTGAATTTGAGACAGCAAAGATGGATGGAGTTTTTAGCCTCTTATGACCTTGAGATTTCCTATACTCCTGGCAAGGGTAATGTAGTGGCAGATGCATTGAGTAGACGCAAAGTGGTTTTAAGTCCTCTGTTTTCGGAATGGAAGCTTTTGGAGTACATTGCTACCTTTTATTTTAGACCTCCATCGGATTTAGCTCTGGGATTGTTAGCAGCCCTCGACATCCAGCCTACTTTGATGGAGCAGATTGGAGCAAGGCAAGGTGAGGACGAAGAGTTAAAGGACATTTTAGATAAGCTTGGTAGAGGAGAGTCATCACCACATCTTAGGCGCTATACCATGGACACTAAGGGATGGCTTAGAAGGGATGGTAGACTTTGTGTTCCCCGTAGTGTAGATTTAGTAGATGCGGTGTTAGCCGAGTCACATCCTTCTAGGATGACAGTGCACCCTGGTGGTGATAAGATGTACCGGGATATGAAAAGGGTAATCTATTGGTCCAGAATGAAGAAGAGGTTGGCGAAGTCTGTATCGAAGTGCATCACTTGCCAAAGGGTAAATGCGGAACAGAAGAAGCCCTAAGGACTATTGCAGCCATTGGATATTCCATTATGGAAATGGGAGAGCGTCTCTATGGACTTCGTTGATGGATTACCAAGGTCATGGAGAGGGAACATGAGCATTTGGTTCATTGTGGATAGACTGACGAAGAGCGCTCATTTTATACCCATTACGATTAATAGGATGGTGGCTTCTTTAGAGACTCTTTATGTAAGGGAGATAGTTAGGCTTCATGGAGTTCCCCCCAGCATTATGAGCGAC
Organism: Allium fistulosum; assembly: GCA_030737815.1. Lineage (NCBI taxonomy): Eukaryota > Viridiplantae > Streptophyta > Magnoliopsida > Asparagales > Amaryllidaceae > Allium > Allium fistulosum. The sequence goes on along the minus strand of CM060905.1, from coordinate 43,399,826 downwards.
AGAGATCCATTATTCACCAGCGAGTTTCGGAGGAGTCTTTGGCAAGCTTTAGGAACCGAATTGAATCCGAGCACGGCATATCACCCTCGGACAGATGGACAGAATGATAGGTAAATAAGGTTTTGTAAGATTTGCTCAAATTGTGCATCATTGACTTCGGAGGCTCTGGGGAAGACAACCTACCTTTGGTGGAGTTCGTGTATAATAATAGTTATCAAGCAAGTATTGGGATGCCATCGTTCGAGGCCCTCTATGGCAGACCATGTAGATCACCAGCCTGTTGGTGGGATACCACTGATAGGATCTTCCTTGGACCAGACTTGGTGAGGGAAACTTCCGAGAAGGTGGATTTGATTCACGAGAGGTTGAAAACTGCACAAGATAGACAAAATTCATATGCTGACAGAAGACGTTCAGATTTGGTGTTTAAGGTAAGAGATATGGTTTTTGTTAAGGTTTATCCTCTAAGAAACGTTATGAGATTTGGCTCAGTGGGTATGTTGGCACCGAGATTTGTAGGACACTTCCATATTACTGCACAGATTGGAAAGTGGTATACAGAGTTGATCTTCCAGATAAGTTGGCAGGAGTTCACGATGTTTTTCATGTTTTGCATCTGAGGAAGTGTCTACATGATTCCACATTAGTAGTTGAACCCGATCAGCTAAGGGAAGTGGAGCTAGAGCGCAAATCACTTATGTGTCGTACACCCACCCGTATATTGGAACACGGTGTTAAGAGATTACGCAACAAGGAAGTTTTTCTAGTGAAGGTTCGGTGGGGGAGATGACCCCAAGGAGTGCATATGGGAATCTGAGGAGAGAATTCGAACTTCTTATCCTTTTCTATTTGAAGGTACACTTCAAATATCCTACCTTTGATCTTTCCTTAGTTAGGGTCTTTTAGATAATCTTTAGGTGAAACCTATGGATGGTAGCTTGGTTGTAAAAATGTCATTAGGGCATGTTCTGTTTGATGGATGAAAATGATTGCAAGTGGATGTCAATGTTTGCAAATGGATGCATTGCATGTAGTAGATAGATATTTATTAGGATAATCGGCCAACTAAGTATACACACCTGCATATGCGTACCTGTTATCTATTGCATTCGCATATGGTTGTGTATATATATATTTGTATATATAAATTTATGTTGCATATGGATGGTGCATTTGGGTGAATGATTGAAACATACATATAGAATTGTCAATTATACTATGGTAATTGCATACATTTGGTTGTATGGCATAAGCATACTTGAATTACAGGAGGTCAACTTAATCAGTAAACCGACTACCTTTTCGCATTAGGTAAGTTCATGTGCATTTCACTTTGCATAAATCATAAATTGCAGTAGTTAAAAATAATGACAATGGTAGAAATGGATGATGGTTGAGTAGATGGATGTAGTTCTTGGATGCTGGTTTTTAATTACGTTCTTCCATCTTTGGAGATTTCGGGGATGAAATCCTTTATGGGGGGAGAATGTAACACCCCGATATTTTACCGGAAATATAATTAAAAAAGAAATTAAAAGCACATTTGGTATAGTGGTAAAGGCGCATGTTGATTTCCTTAGTGACCAGGGACAAGTCCCGTTGTCGCCCAAAATCTGAAGCGATGTTTTTTTAGCTGGTTCGTTTCCAGAGATTTTCCTATGTATTTCAGCATTGTTTCTGACATGATGAGGCTTCCCATTCGCTCTAGTGATGTAATAGGATGAGATGGCTAAATTTTATTAGTTGAGTGATGTGTATGGGCTAGAATGGATAACCATTAAGTGTATGAAAGAATCAGATTTAATCTAAAATAATCTAATGGATTATATACACTCAAACAATATATAAATAAACCATCTAACCTAAACCTAATCTCTTATTCAGCTGTCGCCATAATTTTACAGTAAAATCAGCGTGTATTATTCTTCCTCCTTTTCTCTACTAAATAAACAAATCTCTAACAAATTAAATTACCCCTATATATTCAAGCAATTTGGGGAATTTAGAAGAATCAAAGGGAGAAAGATTAAAGCAAAGCTTTTTTCAAATTTACGAAAGCTCAACTGTCAGGTGATTGGGAATTAATATGAAATAGGAAAATAAAGTAGTTCAATTTCAGTTCTTATCTAACACGTTAATATGAATTAATTTCTATTATTAATTGAGAGTAGATGTAAATTATTGCAACTTCTTCTTCTTCCACTTCTCAATTCTAATCTATGTTTGGATTGAAATTTGGAACAAACAAATTGTTATTCACGTTTCATGGCGTAAATAAGATTGGTTTAATTAAATTGAATCAGAATTGTTATTCAATTTCTAATGGTAGAACAGGTTAGTTGAATAAATTCAGAATATGTTACATGAATAAAATTATGGTTTTGATTGATATAATTACATAATTTTGAATATGGTTTTGGAACAAAATTAGGAAGTCTAATTGGCATAATTGTTTGTTTCATATGTGGCGTAAAAATGTAAAAGTGGAACTTTGTGTAATTAAATGGTTTGTGGCTATTGGATAAAAAATTTGTGCAGATTAAATCTTTAAAAGGAGAACGTAAATTAGGGTGGAAAAAATATAAATTAAATAGACCCTAAAGGCTAGTGTAAATCTGTAACAAAATGGCATAAAAATTACAAACAAACCAAATGGACTGAACGGACGTGAAATTGAAATAACATTTATGTAAGAAAAACGGAAATTGTGAAATAACCAAATTAGATGTAGAAATGGCCTAAAGCAGATTAATGGAAATAAACAGTATGTAAACTGTAACTGTAAAATTAATTAATCTGGAAGCGATTTGGTAGGTAGACCTTGTAAAAGTCTGGATAGGTGTTTCATGTAGTTAAGATAGAAATATAGTTTTGGTTATACGTACTAGGATCGGGCAAGTAGGTTAGCAAGGATGTTTGTTACCTTTCATAGGTTGCTAGTATGTAGGATAGATAACATCCGCGATCGTAGGCTTCTTCAGGAAGATCGACCCGGATGGAACATGACAAGTGTGCTTCGACGTAGGCTTCTTTAGGCAGATCGTTGGAGGATTTTGCGCAGCCGACCCAGCCACGGGCGCTCTTTCGGAGGACCGACACTTTGGATAAGGGCAAGTCCACGTTGGTGACCGACGAGATAGGAGGATAGGAGTCCAATTTGGCGGAGTCTGAGCACAACTTCGGGGTCCTACGAGGTTGGTTGAGTCGGCGCCGGTCAAACGTAAGTGGCATTTAGTCACAGTGCACGAGTGGAGAGCATGACTTTCACGCTGTAGCACGTGGATAGGTAAGGACAGCAGGTTCGACAGGCCAATTGACATTTAGTATTTATGCATGTTTGACTTCCCTAGAGTGACCATGGACTTTGGCTTCTTAGGAACTGTATCTATGAAGGATTCACTGCACTATATTATTCACCCTCTATGATATCCGGGGAAGACCTGGAATTAAACTGTTTTATTCTTTCTGGTTCATTTTATTTCTCATTCAACAGACTTTATGTCTAACCCATTCTTATTTTTCCTATTTTCCCCAAATCACAGGAGGGCAAGTCTAAGTTGTAGTTCTTTGCAGCTTGGAGGGCCATTGGAGCAGTTGTTATCTTCAGCTTTTGTTTCTTTTGTTTCATGTACTTTGTTTCTCTTTTCCTTACTTTACTCTATATATGGTGACCTATATTGTGAACATTGTTATGTTTTATGTTTTGGTGGAGACTACTTGGGGTTTCAGAAATAAATTTGGGATAATGTTGTTTTTAATGAAGCTGTTTTTCTATTAATTTATTAATAGTGAAAGTTTTCTTCTGCTGTAATATTTTAATCATTTTATGTTGTTGCCTTAGTCTTTGTGCTATGTTATGGATTTTTATTTCACCCGACCACTCGTGCTTCTAGTCATGTATGATTTTCGAGGTGCTTAGAGGTGCGGGGTGGCATAAGCAGCCAAGTAATTCAGGTTTTTCCATGGATGCATTTTGGAGGAGATCGGAGCTAAAGGCTTCATCAATAGCTACTTATTATCTTGTTTCTGATGTATACTATACTCTATATCTGATGTATAAGGACAGGTAGTTATAACTGTCCTAGGTTAGAAATTGTATTAGTGTAGCTCTGATGTATCTTTTTTGAAATGACTTTGTAAAGAATTATGTTGATTAATGTATGTCCGTTGCGTTGTGAGATTCTATGATTTGTTTTGTTTCTTCTTATCTTTTATCTCCTTTCTTTTCCCAAACAAACGATGTTTCCAACACTTGAATAGTCGGCACGCAATACAGTGAACGTATTAGTGTCGATTTTCAAGGGTCGAAAATCCAGTTCATTTCATATCAGAGCTGAAGGTTAAGCGAGAACCTTTGATTCGGTGGGGTTAACTCATTATAGATCAGATTAGTAGTATGCTAGAATGAGTTTGAGTGTATATTATATACGAGCGCGTATTTGTTAGTTATATAAAAATGTTTTATATTGTGCTGTTTGATCTGTTGAGTGGCTTATGAATTCTAGTCAACACGCTTGATCAACGTTGTCGATATGGGTTCCTAAATACTTAAACTTGGAAAATCGACATAATATGGTTTTGAAATTGGGTAAATGAAATAATTTTACCTAGGATATATTTTGTATATAAAGAATGATTTCTAAAATAACATAGTATTTTTGTGTTGTTGTTTGCTAAGAGATGATAATATTTTTATTACCATTTAGGGTTTGTTTAGTCATGCTCATCCGGTTTAGGCATTGACTATGTTAATGTGTACGAGTAGCTTCCTCCTTAGGATTTGTGTTGGGTAATTAGGAATTGGGTAAAACATTGAAATGAACACCTTGTGAATTAAGTTTCACAATTTAACCCTAAGGCATTTAATGTTAAGGTTGAATTGAAATTTGCTTAAAATGTTATCAAAGGTCAGAATATTTTGAGATTAATATTTAGTAATGGATTAATAAGAATGAGCCTTTTGATTAAAAAGAAAATTAGGTTGAAAACTTGAGAACCTAAACCCCAGAGGTTTTGGAAAATGGTCTCCAAGGATTTGGAAAATAATAAAAGTATTTTAAAGTAATTTTGATTTAAGTACGAATTTTTGGGACTGAAAATGTTAAGTAAAAGATGTTTTCTTTGGGATAGTTTGGGAAATAAGTCTTGATTGTTTTGAGATGATCGGCATAATCTTCTAGGTGACAGTCGGATGTAATCCTAGGCGAACGTTGAAGTGCACTTAGGAAATTTTTCTCTTCATTAATGTACGATCAAAACATACTCAAACCCGGATGAATCCAAAGCAAGTTGTGAAAAATGCTTTGTGGGAAAAATAAAAGGTATTTCCAAAAATGAGATTTTTGAAATAAAGAAATATTTTTAAGTTAACTAGTTCGAGTGGCTCGAAAATAACTTAAAATTGGCAAAGAGATGTGTTCAGATGGTAAACACCTCTCTTGAATATTACACTTCTTGGTAAGGGAAAGTACGATACTGTTTGGTAGTACCCAGTCCCTTAGTATTATTTTGGAGTTACTCGAGCCATATATATATATATGTGTATGTATGTATGTATATGTATATGTATATGTATATTTATATGTATATGTATATGTATATTCTATGATTTAAATATAGAGTTCCATTTAAAAAAAAGTTTTCGAAATAAAAGCCAGATATTTGGATTTTAAGTTTTCTTAAGAAGATAAATTAAAAATGGAATAGGGGAATCAGATAGGGGTATATACTCTTAGGCTGTAGTAGAGTATTATCCAGGTTGAACCAATGTAGTTTATGGAATATTTTCATAAATAATTTAGTGGGAATCGAATTGGTATTAGTAAGAACCAATAAAGTGAGTGCGTAGGATAGGCGTATGTCATTTCTCCTTTTTATATGGTTTTGATCTAAGATTCGAGTATATGATTTTAAGGTGTTTGCACCGTTCCGAATAAGGATTTATTACTCGACTTTAACGGCAAGATCTTGATGAGAATTCTTGGTGTGGGACCAAAGTTTTCTATCATAGTTACAACTATGTAAGGAGAACAGAGGTTCCAAAGCAAGGAGCTTGATCGGAGTTCGTGCTAGAAAATCGGGTAAGCGATACTAGTTTGTAGGTGAAGTTATGTATTCGAGTGAGATCGAATAAAGGTTTGCATATGAATGATCTATGTACATCATACAAACTGATGTATAGTGTTAAGTGTTTTTGGGATGTAGTTGTGGTGTAATTTCGGGGATGAAATTCTTTTAAGGGGGAAAGAATGTAACGACCTGGAATTTCATTGCTTTGATTTATGAATATTTAGTTAATTTTAGATATTCAATATATAGGTTTTATAATAAAAATAAAACTCTTAATAGATTCATTTAGAAGTAGTTTAAATGTTTTCATGGTGAACCACGACAAAGAAGCGAGAACGGTTACAGATTTTCCACCTTTCCCAAAACCGCTGGATCCATCCTCCTGTACAGGGGCGGAGGCCGCCCCCATCTCCCCTACTTCGCTTTGTGCTAAACCAGGTGGCCAATCATCCTCACAGTCTCTTGTTCGGCCTTCATATTCACAGAAGAGATAAGCATCAGAGTATAAAACGTGGCAGCAGTCATGGGCTGATAAGGTCAAAGAATTTGTAGTAGATAAGGACTGTGATATTACTAATCTCACGTTTTACCCCCTATTAGGATGGGGAAACGGTTACATCGGTGATGCCTGAATCTTTGTTCACGACAGCAACTGTTAAATGGCAGAACCCACTTGTAGTGTAGATACTGGGTCTCCGCCCTCTGTATGGTAACTTTAAGACCTTTATCAACAAAACATGGAACCCTACTTGTGAGTACGACTTATATTATAGACAGAATGGCTTCATTTTTGTAAAGTTTTATAATTCTGAAGACTGTGCCAAAATAATTAGATATGTACCATATACACTTGGTTGCAGGATATTAATTATTAAGAAATGGAAACCCGACATCAAAATTAACAGAGGTTCATTCTCCACAATTCCAATCTGGGTATGTTTTACAGATTTGCGATTGGAATATTGGAGTAATGAGGGTATAAGTCGGATTGCTAGTGCCGTAGGACGTTCTATACGTATGGACTCAACTACGGCTTTAGAGAACAGACTAAATTACGCTCGTGTTCTAGTAGAAGTTGATGGTCATTTCTCATAAACCTCTACAATTTAGTTACGCCTATATGATGGTACAACAGACTGCATTAATGTTGATTATGAGCATAAGTCCGTTCCATGTTCAGTCTGCAATGCTTATGACCATGTAGAAAAAATGTGCAATAACAAAACCAGACAGGAATGGAGACCCAAACCATCTACGACATCCACTGAACAACCATAGACGTCAACTACTACTACAGTAAATACTAATTATCATACAAATGATACAGTGAATTTGTAATAACAACGGAACAAAGCGGAACTTAAATGACAGTCCAACTATAGTAACTCTGCAGAACCAGTTTTCAGTCTTGGACGACTCTCCAGAAGATCCACTTGGTCAGGTCGAAAGGCCCTCATCTGCATCTCCTTCTTTGTCCACGCATCCAGCTGTGAGAAACCTGTTTCATATCCATAAAAAAGTGCAGTAACTAATACAGAAACAACATATGGTACTGATAATTATGCAACTACAGAAGAACTTATTCATGACGTAGCTACACATATTCAAGAGATTGGTAATAAAGACAATTTGGAGATGAATGTTTTCCCCATGCTGTAACAACCCACCTTTTTGGACGTTTCAAATCGACAACAAACCACACATGTCAGACTCAAACCATTCAAAAGGGAGGATTGTTAATGGGGTAAATAAGAAAAAAAGAAAACAAAACACAGAATCTCGCAGTGGAATAACAAAATATAATAATCAAATAAACAGTTCATGAAGCTGTTTTACAAATAACATTTGATTACACTTTTACAATTCAAATCAGAGTTATACATACATCAGAAATAAACAAATAATACAGCAGAACACAGAATGTAGTGAAATAATAAATAGCAATAATATACTGAATCTTCGTCTTCGTCCTCCAGAAAATAAGTGTCTTCGCTAAACTGAAATACTCGGTCTGACCCAAGCGTAAAGTAAAACAAGAACACTCGAGTCAGGACTAACATTCTTATTTAAGTAAGTCAACTCAAGTGAAATGTACAGATAACTCAATAAGTGAAATGCTTAGGTTTAAATAAACATCATCTTTCACACTATAAATCAGTTCAGTTCAAATACCGACTTTATGTTCGTTTCCAATCGATTCATTATCAAATCCAACTTCAGATTTCAATTTTTCACTTAAAGCTATTAAGTTATAATCAAACAACAAGTTTAAATCTAAAAAAATCCAATTAAAACTTTCATTAAATCAATTAAATTTCAATTTCATAATTTCAAGTTCAAACACAAATTTAAACTTACAATATTTCAATTTTATTTCTAAATCAATTTATTTAAACCCAAAGTGGTTTTATATCGGGTATGTATCATTTCAATCCAAAGTGATTTTGCTAACATATCACATGTGTCACATATCGTAAACAACATAAGTGAATATTTCAAATTCTAACATAACATATAAATATATAACATGACATATATACAAGGAACTTGCAAGGTGATTTACAATAAATTAACATGGCATATCATTTTTCACAAACATAACACATTATCACATAGCATATGTGACATGTTATTAACATAGCATGTGCAACATATGATTTTATTAACTAACACATTTGTTTCAACATAGCATAGGTGATGTATTTCAACAAGGCATATACAAATATTTTTTCTAACATAACACATTTTTTTTACATATCATATGTGATGTATATCAACATGGCATATAAAAATATATTTTTCTAACATAACACTTTTTTTACATATCATATGTGTTGTATTTCACATACATATGTGACAATTAATCAAATCAACATAACATACTACTTGTGACATATAAAACAACATGTGCAGGTGAATATCATAACACAAATTCAAGGGAACATAACAACATATATCACATATTCATATCTAAAGCAAACATTTCTTATAACATTTCGATGATTATTTACCTAACAATAAAAATGTTAATCGTGAGTGATTGCTCACCTTTCGAGGTTAGAGAGTTTTTGACAACACAAATATGTAGATCCTAGTTGAAATCCAAACATGACAAGCTAACCAATCTTATCCATAGCAACAATCTAATAGAAAAGCAAAGCACGACAATGCACATCGAACTGATTGAGTTTTCTTCTTCTTTTTTTAGAGAGATGAAGCAAGGGGAATTTGTGGATTTAGAAATTTTGGAGTTTATGTAGTTTTGAGGATGGAGGAAGTGTGAGCAGAAAGCTTCAGATAGAGGAATGAGAAACAATCTGTACGTACTTTGGTTTTGTTCTCTAGTGGGATATTGAAAAGTCAACAGGTTGGAAAGTGGGAAGGTGATAAAAGAATACAAAAATAAAGTAAGATTTTCAAAGAAACGACGTGGTTATGTGTTTAATAAATATAAACATGAACAGGCTAGCATGAATGATGCATGTGCATTAAATCTGAATTGTTAATGGACGAATTAGTGCAGGCAGAAGTTATGAAAAAGAGTGAATACTAAAAGTTGTAACGTGTAAAAATAAATGCTTAGATGCAAATACAAGAGGTATATAAGAATTAGGTCGAATAAAAGTGGGTAAGAGAATGTATAGCTAACAATAAGAATGGAAAATGAATATATAGAGAACAAATGAAAGTTTTATGAAATAAAGAGAGAGGTTTTTTTTAATATGAATAGCTGAAATGTGAGAGTAAACAAGGCAGAAAAATATGAATGAGATAGTAGTTAGAAAAGGCAATAGAATATGAAACGTGCATGAATATGAATTCATGATGAACATCACCTTTCATACTTCAAAAGGAATTTAATGTCACATTAATTCAATATGGAAATATTTTTCAATTCAATTAATTTCTTTAACTCCAAATCAACTCAACTTTACACCTATCTAAAAGTTTTATTAACATACAGTAAATAAAATTTGAACACACCAATTAAAGTAACGATGACCACCGCTACATAAAATAAAAGGAGAACCATGATTCCAAATTCCAATTCAAAATCGGTGTTTTTCTCAGCGCACAATCATGAACATAAAATATTTAATTTATTCTAAATTTTACGATTAGCATTAAAATCAATTCTATACTGCCAAAGATTACTATTCAACGACCGTAAAATATTGCATCAAAATTCATTTTTTTTTCTTTTTATAAAATTACACTTACTTTAAAAACAACAACGTTTATTTTGTTTTCATTAAAACATACTTTTTTTAACAATAACGTACATATCTTTCGTTAAATCTATTAATTACAATTAATGGTTTTTTTTTTGCCTCTTTAATATTGAAAGATTCCAAATCGACATAGTTTTAATTAGTTTCAAAATTACACTTTAAAGCAGATCCTTTACATTTCATTCATTAAACGCCATTAAGTTCAATTAAATTATCTTTCCCTTTTATTGAAAGATTTCAAATTAAATCCACGGCAATAAATTTCAACATTAAAATTTAAAACGAAAAATAATTAATGGATAGATAATAAAAACAATTGAATTCTTTTTACAGTAACTTAAATACATTTGTAGAATTGTTGTTTACACATAAGATAATTAAAACAACCGAAGTCTTTTTACAGTAACTTAAATACATTTATAGAACCGTTGTTTACACATAAGAGTTATAGATTAACTTGCTTAAATAGATTATTTTCCTACTCTTGTAATCCATCTGTATGCTAAAACATAGTTCAAATATACATATATTTCTTCCTTTAAATCAATCATTCTATTCTTTATTTTAATGAAATTAAACCTACATTCACAAATGAAACATTCATTTCATTTGATATAAATGTTCTTTTCATTAAATCAACTTTCCTTATATTTTCATAAAACATAAGCTACGTTTAATTACACCTATTAATTTACAATTTGGTGTCCTCTCTACCATTAATTGAAATTATTCAATTACATTAATTTCAATTGTTTACAAAGGTGAATTTAAAATGAACAAAATAAATGTAATGAGAAATAGAACAATTATTTCCTATCTAATAGTAATTTAAACATAATTACACACTATTGGATACAAACAGAAATTATACATTTCTACCAAACATTTCAAATAAATAAACATATGATTTCTTATTTAATAAAGAAACATTTATTATTCTTCATTAACATTTATTATTCCAATCAATTGGAAATTTACATTCAGACAATTGTTAATTTCACTCAAACCAACGCTATTAAAATACACACTAGCATTTGTTATCATCCTTACATTATTGCAAACATGTTTCATTAATAGAATTTTTACTTAAGCTCATAACTTGGATTATAATTAAATTTGTATCAGTAAAATCTTACAAAAAAATTCCTAACAATTTTATTCAAAAATCTTATTTAATTTAATATTTTTAAATGTTTAAAAATACGGGTCGTTACACCCATGGTGTCAAAGAACCCAACATATATGAAGAAGCGTGAAGTCTCTACGAATCCCAAACCCCAAAAAATTGTTCCGCCTAAAAGATCAACACATAGCTCTTCCACGGGTAAATGAATATTATTACTTGGAACATTAGAGACATGAATACTGATGAAAATATCAGTCAAATATTCACACTTCTACATTCTCACAAGTCATAAGCTTAGTTAAGAATAAGTTATCTAGCTGCAGTATTGATAATTTGCAAACAAAACTGCCAGCTTGGAATGTTATTCATAATAATGACACAGGTAGTAAAGGTAGGAATTTACTATTACTTCATAAAACTGTTTGGGAGTATGTTGTTGTGAGCAGTTCACAACAACACATAACCTTACGGTTAATTAACAAGGGAGGACTGCAGTTTTATTTTACATGTGTTTATGCTAGTAACTCGTTTTTGGAGCGAATAAAAATTATGGGATTTGCTTCGACTCGATGCCTCAACAATAATGTCTCCATGGTTAGCAATGTGGGATTTTAATAATGCTCTCAAGGCAAAGGATAAATGTAAAGACCCAAAAGTCGACCTTCGAAAATCGGCACCCGTACTCCACTTGTACTCAAAATGCCGTAGATTCAAATGCCGAATCTGGTTCTCCGGAGCTTATAACATAGTTAAGTAAACAACACAGCGGAAGAAAAAGAATAATACATTGATATACAATATCTGATACAACAGAGAGATACAACGAATATCAATATACATCAGAGATACGATACAAGAAATAGCGGCGGAAAAGAAAACGATAACAATAGCAGCGGATAATCTTCATCTTCAAAGAACCAATCCAGATATAGCTTGAACTCCCAATAACGATGCACAAAGATAAGCAAATGTGATCCGATCCAAAGACTGAACTAGCTCCAGATAATCTACTAAATCTGAATATCTGAAAAATCCAACTCTAGACTGCTCGTGTCGAAAAATTTTAAGCATCCAGAGTTTAGGAAAGGAACAATAAACTCCGAATCAGTCATGGGACTGGTGTGAGCAACAAAAACAGTTTATCTTTAAAACAAATAGCAAAGAATTTTAAAGTCAATTCGCAATGCTTTTGGAAAATGAAACTACCATAAGGCCTCCCGCACACACACACACAATGCAAACGCAGAATCGGAGGAGATTTCTTCTTATGATAGCCAAAGATGCTTACTACGTAAACAAAACATTTGATTTGATATTACTATTAGTGCATAGTGGGAAAAGTATTTCGAATATAGAATATCAATCTTAGCCAACATACGACCAGTATCGTATGCCTACTATAACTACCATGTTCAATAGCAGGTTACCGCCACATTCCATGGCAGGTAATACAACTAAAATCGTACAGGTTTCGTATTGTTTCTTTGGATTTCCAACAAATGGTCAGGCTAAGGAACTTCCTATGCCACGAAGGAACGCCTCTGGAATGACGTCCTGAGAACCTAACCAGATCTCTGCCAACACAAGGCCGGGTTACCTCTGCAAAAATAGGTAACTACTGACACGCGTATGCCATCCCCCGATCGTAACCGATCTTCCCGAGGATCCTCGATTCCAACAACCACATAATAAATTAGCAGTATCAACATAGGTTAAGTATCTGGGCTCCATACCATGATACCACCTCTATCCAGAAAGAATGACATACACTAAGGGGCGCTACTCCCTAGAACCTTGCTGCATCCTTCCTGTTTCGACCATTTCCGGGGTGTGAGGTCCGACGAAGTCTCGTCCACAAAGCGTAAAGCTACGCTTTGTCACAAAGCCATGCTTCGGGTCAAACAAATGATCAAAGTAATGATCATAAAGATATAAAATCAAACAAATGATCATATCACAAATGATCAAATAATGATCATCACACAGCAACACTCAGCATGTCACATTACCAAATTGGGAGTATATCGCTGATAAATTTCAACTACATAACCTCTGAGCTCATATGTCTCAGAGAAGGGTGTTAAGCTAAGAGAATAAATTCTCCGCCACCAAACAGAAATGTATTTGAAAGAAATCAGCTTTATATCTCAAAGTGTAATGTCAGACATGTAACCATACAAGTCTGTTCCGGGTTCGAACAGAACCGAATGCACTTCTTACGAAGCCCTTGCAAATCCGGGTATTCACAATCCCGATCGGATTTCCCATCACTTAGGGGATCTCTATACCGGGAGCTACCCAGTGCAGAAACAATCGACGAGTTATCTTTTCGTTCTCGTGAATATCCGGTCTTCATCACCGGTCTTCAATTGCTATCCATATACGACGTATCACTATTCGGAATGGGTTATATGACACAATTGTCTTTTCCCGGCTAACCCGAATAGTGAGCGTAATATTCAAAAATATATGGATATAGGGAATTCAATTAAGTCACAATTTAAACCCAAACTTTCTTTTCAAATGGTTTGACAAATCACTATTTCAATCTTTTTAAACAAAAAGATTCAATTCACCAAGTTCACTAAATTTTCACAAAGATTTATTCATAGATTCCCCAAATCAATTTCCGTTTTAATTGGATTAACTCGTTAAATCTTTAAATCAAAGATTTAACTCATAGTTTTCAAAAAAACTTCATTTCGAATGGTTTAAATGAATCATCATTTTAAATCTGTTAAAAATAAACAGATTTAATTCATAGCTTTCAAAAAGAATTTACTCATAACTTGAAAAAAAACATTTTTCAATTCAATCTTGAAATTCCTTTAATTAAACTGGAATTTCATTTCTTATCTGAAAACTTTTATTCTTTTAAAAACAAACAGTTTTCATTTTGGAAATCTGATTCATCTATACGAGTTAAGGTTCTTGGGTTAAATCCAAATTCTCAAAATTATACTTTTAAAATGGTTCAAATTCATATAAACACATTTATATCATCTTTAATCCCTAGTTTCAAATCATAGGATTCAATTTCAAACTTGAATTCAAATTTAAATCAAATTATTTAAATTTTCAAAACTCGGTTAAGTTATTCAAAATAACTTTTATCTTTGAAATTCCATTTCAAAAGCTTTTCACTTTAAACCCAAATTTCCAATTTCAAAATCAATTGAAATTAAAATTTAAATTTCAAATACATCAATTTTAAAATTATCTGTGACTTAACTGATTTCCACGTGAAATCCATATTTGTGTGTGTAAAGGTGTAGTCTAGGGGTTTCACACACAATAGTGCAACATCATTCAATCATCATAGATCAAAATACAGGATATAGTTGATAAGCGATATGAACTATAACGCTTATCGTTCGTTCACAGATCACAGATATATAAAGGTCACAGATAATAAATTACAGATCACAACATAAATTAGGGCTGTTATGGTAATGGTTACCGTTACCATTTCACAAATACCGTTACCGTACCATTTTTACTAGTAAACGAAAATTGCTTACCGTTACCGTTACCGATAGACTGGTATACCGATGACTGGTATACCGATAATCTGGTAACCGTTACACTGGTAATAGTAAATTACCGTTTGTCTAAAAAAGGTTAGTAACATAACACGTATTCACACCATAACAGTGCTTCATTGTACAATTTATAGTGTTACTTAATTAAAGACATAAATGAGAAAGAAGTGAAGTGTATTTAACATTATTTCACATGGTTAATAAACTAAATTTAATCATTTGCTTGGTTCTAAATGCCTGTAACAAAGCATGTTACATGAATATGCATGTATTATAAATTGACTGGTAAAATTACCGTTACCGCTGGTATTGAAGAAATGTTACCGATGATTTACCGTAGAAAATGGTAAATTTACCGTTACCATACCGATTAAACTGGTATACCGATTTCACTCGAAAATGGTAACCGATTGGCTGGTAATGGTATGGTAATGGTAAATTTACCGTTATCATAACAGCCCTAACATAAATCAGGGTATATCACAAAGCATCACATATCAGGGATATCAAACAATCAAATCATCCAATAGAATCCAAATATTCATAAGTAAGATCAGTTAATTTTCTGATTAATTCAAATCAGATTAATTTATTATGAATAAACTACAAATCTTGGTTAATTAATCATTAATCAATTATAAACCATTTCAATTAATTAATCTTTAATCATTTATTAATTAACTTTTAAAAATAAATAAATTAACCTTTAATTATTAAATAATTAACTTTTAATTATTTAATTCTCCATTTAATTAATTATCATTCTTTAATCACCTTCATTAATTAATTAACCTTTAATTAATTATTCTCAGATTTATTACCTTAATTAATAAATCATATTAATTATTTAATATTTAAACCAATTACATAATTAATCAACCCCTTAATCATTCAATTATTCTTAAATTAATCATCTCTGTAATTAATTTTCATTAACAATCCTTAATTTCTAATAAATTATATTGCTTAATTATTAGTTTACCAATTTATTAATTACAAATCTATAAATCCCTAATTAATTACAAATTAATTAACCAAATCTTTACTTACCTTTATAAATTAATCATTATTAACACATTAATTTATTCAAGAAATTAAGGTTAATCAAATTATAAATCTATCTTAATTAATTCCATTTTTTTTATTTGAAATAAATAAATTTATAATAATGTCATAAATTAATTTAATTAAACTTAATTACTTTCAAAATAATTAACTTAACCTTTCCTAATCCCATTTTTTTTCCAACACGATTATTTTTAAAAGAAGAAGCTTAAATTGGTTCAGACTTGAATTTGTTTAAAGCTTGAAAACTGTTTTTATGTCAAATTTCCCAGACCCGAGACAACCCCAGTTTTCACTCGAGTTAAACCCGAGTTCTCCCATACGTTTCCCCGAGTTCTTCCTCCCCTTCTCTCATACTTACCTCTTTATATTCAAATCTGTTAAAATTTTAAAAGAAAACTGTAACGAGTCTCTCACGCAAAACCCAGATGAAACCCGAGACAATCAACGAAAACTTCGAGCAATTCCCGATCCTCTCTCGAATCCCACTCCTCTGCTCTTCTTCCCAAACACGTAATTCACCTGACATACAAGTGCACCGTGCATGTGCACCTCCACCAGAGCCACCTCCGCCCTCCGACGAACCCTCCGGCAAGTCACAAATCGACACCGCAGTCGATGCAAGCCATCCATTCGACATAACCTAACCCAAAACGAGAACGAGTATCCCAGTTCAAAACTGGAAATCGACATCACCTGGAAATCTATCACGCAACCACAATTCCGACCACCTGGACACGAGCCACCAAGCAGAAATCCTTGTCACATCGCAACGCCTCGAACCGCCTCCACGCGATCCATTCCGATCACCCATCGACGCCGGAAATGCCCCAAGAAGCACCACGATAAATGTTGGGTACAAAACCCTATTTCATCTTCAATCCACTTCTCCAATCATAAAAAAAATTTATAATCATTTTTCCTACAATCTATCCTATATCATCCTCCTCCAGATTAAATCTGGAAGCTTGATTTTTTTCTTGATCGATGGGAATTGACCTTTTTGTCAAATTCGTTCAACTTGAAAATTGAAACAATTCTTGAATCTGAAAATCTTGAAACTATATTCTAAAATCATGATTTTCTGTCACGAATCGTTTCCTGAGACCCAAACGAGAAATCATAATAAATGATTTTTATCTTGAGTTAAATTATTATTGTCATATTCAAATTTTAGATAAATTACTTAATTATTTTACTTGTTTTTATTTTTAGAATTGGTCTTACCTCATTACAATCAATTTCCTTTTAAACATCACATTTCCTAATGATTTGGATGAGGAGTTAAAAATTATTCTTGAAAAAAATCTTAAACCTGTTAAACAACAGAACATGCATATACAAGTACCCAGCCTAGGCATGCATAACTTACCTTTGTGTTCCCAGATAAAATGCATATCTACCACCGTTTTTTTAAAAAAAACATTTCCCAATCATCATTTTCACTCATCATCACAGGCATTTTCAAGTAAAGAGGATCAAGTTTTGAGGGGAAGTTTACTCACCTGGATGAAACAGAGAAACATGGGTTTGAGGAGGTTGAAAACTGAACTGTTTTGAAAGCTTGTTTTACTGGAACCCTGAATTGCTTAGATTTCCATTGAAACTGAAATGCTTGAAAAACTGGAAACTTGCTTAGTTCATTCAGATTGAAGCTTGTTTGTTGATGATTCAAGATTTTGATAATTTATTTGATACCAGGTTGCAACTGAAACAGTCTTTTTTGTATTATTTTTTTCTTTTTAGATGGTATGTTTCAGAGTTTCTTAGCTTGCTGGACGAAATGGAAAGAGGAAGGCTGATATATAAAAAGGAGTAGTTGTACAGAGGAAGGTGTTTGTGCAGGTGATGTTATTAAAAATATTGTTTGTACAATATGTTATAATATTGTTTTGTACTAAGGCATGGCTGAAGATGCTCTTCTTTACTTCTTGTTTGATATGTTGCATTAATTATTAAGTACTTTATTTCTGTTTTTGCTTGCTCTAGCCTTGTATTATTTTACTCGGTTGATAGATTTTGTGCTGTGAAGATTTTGTTTGTACTTGCTTTACATAGTCTCTTTTGTTATGTTTTTGTTTATTGTTGTTTGAATTATTGTATGTCATTTCTTTTGTTTTACTATTTTGCTTTGCTTTGTTTATTTTGTATGTACATAGATAGTTTGCATATATTTTGTAGATTTCTATTTTAATATGTTGTTATAATTATTCTAGTTTTATTTACTTTACAATGTAACGATTCTTACTTTAATATGTTGTTTAAATTTGTATTCTCTATAACTTGTAAACAAGCTATTTCATATATATTCGAGTTGAGTGTATTTGTTGTTATATTTTACACTTTTGTTTCATTTAATTTTATTTACTTACTTATGCTTGGATTTATTTTGTTTGTTACTTTGCATGTGTATTTGCTATTTTATTTAATTACTTATGCTAGATCGCGAACGGTCGTCATTTAAGGTCATATAAAACTGTCAAACTCTTCGCAGGTTGTACCACAGGTCATCAACAGGATATGAACATCCAACTTATGGAACTACAAAACACACCCTCCTATCGCAAGGCATGTTTTGGGGGGCAAATGTTATCCCGCCTTTTGGCAAGGCCGTGACACCAAAAAATTGACTAGAAATCAATGACAGTCCATCCTGTAGGACGGTTACATCACAAGTTCACCATGGATATCGATGAATTTTGTCCGAGTCCGGATTAGGCTATAATTGATAAGACATGTCAAGGAAAGCCATAAGAGCCAGCATTCCAAATCTCGAGTCAATCCGAGTTCGTACGCCCAGATATCATCGATGGAAGTGAAGGACATAGCCTTGTGTTCGTCTCCATATGGTTCGTATCCATCAAGGTCGACTCCATCAAGATTGACTCCATCCCCTTCGTATCCCTCAGAGCAAACCCTTAACTCGAATCCATCGTCCCTGCATTACTTCGAATCCATGAGAAGTACCATTGCTTCGACTACATCAAAACACCCTCAACGTTCGAATCCATCCAAGGCCTCCCGTGGTTCAAATCCATCAGAATATTTCCAGCTTCGAATCGATCAAAGGGAAGGTCTTCGAATCCATGCAGTTGATGCCTTCGAATCCATCCAGACATAGTTGCTTCGTATCGATCGAATGGAACACGTCACGATCGATACGAACCCTTGTTCGAATCCAGGTACGATCACTGTCTTCGAATCCATCAAGTCAACGCGGCTAAAACCATGGATTCGACCCAGTCAACTCGGAGCAAAAGTCGGATCGATACGAAGAAGGCGCGCCATGTCAACACCTTCGCTCACCAAGTCATCGATTCGACCCTATCGATTCGAAGGGGATCGATTCGAACAGACCACATCAACCAGAAATGAAATCTTGAATCGATCATAACTTGAGATCTATAAGTCCAAATGCTATGAAATTTTCACAGAAGCTTAAGCACATGATGAAGAATGTCCACCCCAAATTTCAGCTCGATCGGACTCTTTCTTGATCGGTTCGAACCAAGGGTCGAATCGATCCCAAAGTGGGCCCAGATCTCCAGATTTCGGCCATGTGGGCCCCCTCACATACCAGAACTGGTCTCCCTTCAATTTAGGCGAAATATCAGCCTCCTACACCTATAAATAGACCCCCTGGTCATTCAGGAAGGAGGTCGGACAATTTCAGGAGCTAAAGAGCGCCCAGACTCTGCCAGATTTACTCAGAATCACCACTGCTTCCTTAGATTCAGATTATAATCATACAATCAGTTGTACTACATCAGAAGAAATTGTAATCATCAAGTGAACATCAATAAAACCATCAACTTCAGAGTGGACGTAGGCAAGATCGCCGAACCACTATAAATTCTGTGTCATTTACTGTTTTCATTAAGTTTCCTGAGTGATTTGCATACTTATTATTCTGTATATTTGATATTTGTGATCTGTGATTGCGAACTGGTGCTTTCAACGGCTATTGGGTGTTTGTGACCAATTTTGGTGCAAACAGCTTTGCTTTGTTTATTTTGTATGTACATAGATAGTTTGCATATATTTTGTAGATTTCTATTTTAATATGTTGTTATAATTATTCTAGTTTTATTTACTTTACAATGTAACGATTCTTACTTTAATATGTTGTTTAAATCTGTATTCTCTATAACTTGTAAACAAGCTATTTCATATATATTCGAGTTGAGTGTATTTGTTGTTATATTTTACACTTTTGTTTCATTTAATTTTATTTACTTACTTATGCTTGGATTTATTTTGTTTGTTACTTTGCATTTGTTTTACTTTGTAATTTATAATTTATCTCTTGTTGTTTGAATTATTGTATGTTATTTCTTTTATTTTATTGTCTTATATTTAATTTATAAATTCGATTATTATTATTAACCCATTCATTGTCATATATATATATATTGTTAATTTTACTCTTAAATCACATATACATATACATTTATATATATATATAAACAATATTTAAATTTAATTGATTTAACAAATTTTAATTACGATCCGGGGAAACTCGCTTACTTTATCAATTAATTTACTATTTTTATTCAAAATTTCAATAAATTATTAAATTAAATTAATTTAAAATATGTGATCGTTACAATAAAAAAAGCGATTTGCCAATCCCTTTCTCCTATTTGAATTCGTTTAAAAACTATTTTTTTGCATGTGGTTTGGTTAAATCTTACTTTCATGGTTGTAAATATACTTGGCAGCAATAGGGAATTGCAAAGAACATCGAAAAAGTTCTAGTTAATTATGAATTTTTGTCTATGTTCCCACACATGAGCACCATCGCTATAACGACCCCACCGCGATGCTCAGATTAGCAAAGAACATTACAAGTAATGTTGTTTGCTAATCCAGAGAATACGGTTTGTTAAGGGCAATCGAATGCGAATATATCTTTATACTAATACTGACACGTCATTTATACCTTTTCACTTAGTATCTGAACGGAATTTGACGTGCACAATATTAATACAAAGTAATAGACACACCGATATCTCTTAAACAGAATAATATATCATATAAATAACATTCATAGATCACAGCAGAATAAATCTCAACTTATACATATACAAATTATTTAAATTTATAAAATGAAATACTAAACTCGATTGTTATACAAATTTAACAATTCTCTAATCTCAATTATACATTTTATATAAATGGTCCAAATTCCTAAATGGGATAAACTAAAAGTCCAAATGTTTATCTCCTTGCTAGCACAACCATTCAGAGGTCAACCTATTCTGTAACCTGAAAAGTCTCAGCCTGACCTGAGCAAAATAACACCCGGGTCAGACTATCTCTAAATATCTAATAGGGTGAGAACAAGATATAGCACAAAAACAAACAACATATAAGTATACACAGATGTTCAGGATTGGATTCACATAAAAAAACACAATATCTCTAAGCACGCAAATATCATTGATTAACTCAGTACAGGTTATAAGTTTACGTCACAAACACAAACTAGTCACTAAACACAAAATAATAGAATTAACTTAACATCCATCATAAGACATAAGAACATATATTTATTTCATGAACACATGACATAAGAATATATGTTAATTTCAAAAATACTAGACACAAGAATAAATATACTTATTTCACGAACATAGAATAGTCACAGAATCCAAATATCCAGAATCCAAGAGATCTTAATCCAAACCGATCGTAATGATCGTCCAAAACAATTGCAATGATTGTACTCAAAACCCATGGCAAACAAACAAACAAATTGGTATCACTCGAACCGATCCAATAGCAAGGATCGTACTCAGACCGGGAACACGGAATCATAGAATCACAGAATGATCTCACACTACACCAAAACAGGTGATTCCCAACGAGTATAACTGTCGCAAACAGTTTCAGCAACGCTTATTAGCGTCGCTGTAGGGCGTCGCAATTTATTGCCAACGCTTATAAGCGTTGGCGAGTTTAGTTTCCCAACGCTTATAAGCGTTGGAAGGTTGTATTCGCCAACGCTTATAAACGTTGGTGTATATTATTTAGTAACGCTTATAAACGTTGGCAAATTAACCATCCAACATTGTTTAATTTTCTATGCTGACGCTTATAAGCGTTGGTATATTTTAATTGCCAACGCTTATAACGCTTTAACAGCATTATTATACTACATTCAATAGGAACCCAAAATTTACAATATTCATGATCAAATAACAACATAAATTTCATAGTCAACTACTTCATAACAATGTCAACTACTTCATAACAAGTACAATACATTTCAGAATCCAAAGGTACATCTTAGAAATAAGAATACAGGAAACCTCACAATATGACTGCATTTATTTATATATATAGACTAAACCCTTAAACTTGCAAGTTCACATTACAAAACCAAAAACAAAACACACAAGAACCTAGAAAAAAGAGAGGAAGGCTCAGTAATCAGCAGGAGCTAAAGGCTGATGGGTGGGATGAGGCGCCTCGGTGGGTATCATAAGAAACTCATAAATCAAACCGGCAAGCCCGACTCCAACAAACGGCCCAACCCAATAGACCCAATGGTGGTGCCTCCTCCATCCCACAAGGGCCGGCCCAAACGCTCTAGCCGGATTCATAGACGCTCCATCATACGGCCCACCCGCCAATATGTTGGCTCCCACAATCAATCCAATAGCCAGGGGTGCAATCGTCCCCAACCCACCTCTCTTCGGGTCCAGCGCCGTTGCGTACACCGTGTACATCAGTCCGAAAGTCAGCACTATTTCCAACAGTACCGCATGCCACTCCCCCACTCCCTTCGCCAGTGAAAATCCAAGTGGCCTCTGCACCCCAAAAACATATGTTACGTACATAATTACAAAATTGTACAAACAGTCACAGGTAAAAAATGTTACCATGCCAGCAGTGGAAAAGCGCATACATAGAGTAATTTCAAATATACGGTTGCAATAACTATAATAATCCAGCGAAAATGACTGAACTATTAAAATATAATCCCAGGTTAGAACAATATGCAAGTTATAATTTATAAATGACTCATTGAAAAGAATATGGACATCGGGTGTGAATGAATTAATCATGAATCAAGGTATTTGCGGGTCAGTGTTAACAATCTTCTTGCACGTTATTTTATTGTTCCGAACAAAGAGAATTCCATGTGCAAACAAAAAAGAGACTAATCCAACACATAAATATATACGGAAAATATCAATCTGAAAAATGAACATATAGTTTCCGAAATAAACGAGGACGAAAGAACTAACAAACAAAACAAATGTACATGCAGGTACTGTTGAGCTATTGGGGACTTACAAATTTCCCTTAGGGTTGACAAGCAACGTAATATGTTGCTTTGCCACGAAAGCAACAGACTGAGTGAACAATAGAGAAACGATATGTAATATGTTCAACATGTTGACTGTATACAAATTAAGGAAAGATATTTACGCTGTCGAACATGTTGATAACCCAACTGTATATGACAGCTAAATATGTACACAGGCCAGCATTTTACATAATCTGTAAGAGAAACAATAAAATCAATGAACTTTCTGGGCTCGATTTTTCTAACAAATGGTTTGAAGTGTCGTAATGCTCTCAAGAGATATTGATAAAGTTGGGTAGTTACTAGTCTGAAAGTAGTAACAGAGTAAGTCTCTACCATGTCAATACTAATAAAAAGCAGTTTACAAAATAAACTTAAACATTAACTTGTCAATTACTCACATTGTCTTCATTGTCTTGGCAATGTGCATACGGCTCTATATCCGATAGAAAGTATAGCTCCCCAACATTTCACTGATTACTAATAAATATAATGTGTATCAGAAAATCCTAGACATAATTATATATTGGCATGAAGGAGTAATGTAAAGCGAAGGTACACTCTGGAAAAAAGGAAGAAAAATAAAGCCTTGCACCATACACTTATCAATGACCTCAGTGGGGCAAGTGAATGCGCCTAGACAAAATTAATGCTAATGTCAAGGACAATCATCAACTTGCTGCAATGTAATACATACACCGTGTTACGCAGGAATGAAATGTATGCTTACTTGTAGAATATGTCCTTCACAAATGACACTTGTTGTGTATTGAATGGTGAATCTCTTAATTTCATCGTCAATGATGGATTAGAAAAATAGTAGTACTACCGTTGGAATATGTACTACTGTTAGATAAGGTCTTAATATGCTCTGTTTCAGACTTTCAGTGTTTCACTAAGCCAGACTAGCCAATGTTAACATGCATTGTCTGATACATGTTCATGTTTTAACAGTTTCAGACTACCAGTATTATAATGACTAATATGCGATGTTTTAACCAAGAATAAATGTTCATGTTTTAACAGTTTCATACTGGTCTATAACTAATATATAATGCACTGCATGCTCATGTTTTAACAGTTTCAGACTAGCCAGTAATACAATGACTAGTAGCCTTGGAATAAAATAGGCACCTCTTGTACATGGTTAAAATCCAACATGATATAAAATTTTAGTTGGCACTTTATGCCAAAGAGATTGAATAAGCTGCCAAACTCTAAACTCATCTAAAAGTGCTAAAATCGAAGATCCAAATTAGATCAAGGAATTTGTTAATTGTTTTTATACAACAAGCAAAATGGATCATGATCAGTTTAAGCAAATATAAACAAACTGATTAAAGCAGGAGCATATACTTCATATTATAAATTATTATAAATTAATATAATTTACAAATGTGAACACTACAAATATTTAGCTTGATATCTTACCACAAGATCATGATCATATTATATCTCTTGTGGTTGGCCCTGTCATTTTCTGTAACCACGACAATCAACTTGGATTAAAATTTTCTGTTCGGGTATGCAGGTAGGTATCGAAACTATAGATTAAATTTTTCTGCTTGGGTATCCTCCTCACATTTTCTGTAACCACGACAATTAACTTGGATGTCCTCATCTAATTTTCTGCTTATTTTCTACTCTGGTCTTTTACAAATCTTCATGTCTTCATCTCTTATGTTTATCATGTATCACTATGACAAACTTTAACAAATGGAATACTAATTATTTTATGGTTATTAATTGTCTAGTTGTTTTATCGACCTCCTAATAGATTTTGGACAAATTTATTACAGATCTATATGTTATTGTCGTTAAAATCCTAGCGCTAGGAGCTTGATTTCTTTTAAGGATTCACTAAGATTTTGGTCAATTTAGTTTTTTCCTCTTCTTATTATTAGATTCATAAATTTTCGATCGATCTATTTCTTTTATGTTCTTTTTTTAATAGTTTGCTTAAACAATGGAAAATATTAACCAGGAAATAATAAACTTGTACATATAACACTTGATAACATGTAAATACATATGGTGCAAATAAAATCAGCATCACTAATATGAATAAAGTAACTAAAAAACAAAAAGAACTTCAACGTAAACAGAGTAACATATAGAAGGGTGAACATGGTTTCGATACCTACCTGCATACACAAGTTTACCAAAATTTAATCTGTAGTACTTCATAAAAATTATGAAACATCACGAACTCACTAACTCTTGAGAAAAAATTAATCTTTAGTACTTTCAAATTGACTAATTGCATTCAATGTATTTTCATCAACCTAACATTTCTATAGAGAGTTATCAAATGTTAAAAATGAAATGAGATTAGAATGAATTAAACAGAAGGGAAGAAATAAAAGTAGAAATTCATATTGAATGATTTTTGATTAGTCGTTGTGAAGTAGAAACCAAATACGGAAACAATAAAAAATTACATATGTCATGAGACTTGGAGCATCTAAATTTCGGTATTAGAAAGCAACTTGTCTCAGGTTTCTAAAGCGGCAAAACATTTGATAACAATAACTAAGATAGATACTACTATGATAAATAATATACACATAATCTATATAAAGTACCTCAATAGCTTCATCAGCGTTCTGATCATCTGCAAATAGATTTTAATGTAAGGAAGAACCTTTGCCAACATAGCCTCAGTTTTAAACTGAGGTCTGAGGCAAACATGGCCACAATGGCCTCAGATTAAGATATCTTTATGACAAAAGTTTCAAATGAACCAATTTGTTTTTAATAATAGATATAAACAATAAATATTAATTTGAATTTTCTTTTAATGTATTAGATTTATTTTATTCATCGAAGTCAAATGGAAGACAAATTTAAATCTGACAACTGTCCACAAACTAACTGAAGTGCATGACCTCAAGAAAACATACCATAGTAATATGCTTGCACTTGCAATCTTTAATGAAATATCTCATGAGTCATGGTTGGAAGATATATATCATTTCATAACTACAAAATTATCAAATTAATAGTTAGTTTGTACGCTATCAAAATGCATAAAGAGACTGAAGTCGGTCACGTAATTTGACATAGTTATAGCTAAATTATGTTCATAATTGACATCCATGTTAAATAAAAATGGAGAGGATTCACATATATCAGAGCAAAGTAATAAGTACTGGCTATAATATTTTTTACAATTCATAAATTAAGTTAACCTTTAAAAAAACAGAATTGTGCAATAACCTCTAGTATGAATTTTAAACTATGGAGATTGATATTATAGTTAAAGCTATCTATAAATGCTAGTAACATCAGCATGCTCAAGTTGGTTCAATAATGTTTATAAAAATTGAGTTTGTATATCAAGTATACCGAGTTAATAAAGACAAAGGGGTTGTAATCCTATAGTACCGAGTTAATAAAGGCAATGGGTTGGTTAGCTCATAATATGAATAGGAAAGAAAAAACTATAAATCTTTCTCACATTAGACGGAAAATCATATCGTGTATATGAGTCATATGGTGTGGAACTTTGACGTGGTGTATATTTGAAAAAGTGGACAAAGGTGGAGTTCTACGATGCTTTAATATAAACTAATATTAGATAATAGATGCATAAAGAATGTTATGCAATTGATCATTTACCATTTATGACGGCTTTTTTAAAATCCAATATGCATTGAAAGCTTGCTTATTCATAGAATACTAGCTTAAATATTATCAATAATGCATCAGTTTGGCCAACTACAATCACATATGGTTGACAACATAACAAAAGAGTAAGTAAATAACACAACTATTAGTTGAGCCCACAATATAAAAAAAATTAGACGTAAAAAACTGGTGCTATGTTCTAATTGAACTGAACTGCAAAAAATAAGGTAAGAAAATATGAGCAAACACGAATGCAAACTGTCAATAATTTACAAATGTGAACACTACAAATATTTAGCTTGATATCTCACCACAAGATCTGTACACTGAAATCCTGCATAAGTTCATGCCAAAGAAGAATTTCAAGCAATAACAACAACAAATTATTTATATTATTCAAGAATTTCATGAGTAAATGATTCATAATTGAGCTAAATAATTGAATACATAAAAACAATAACTTACACAGAACCTAATTAACAATTTCATAGATCAGCAGATTACAAAATCAATTTTAGTTTTAGAATTAAGCATAAATCAACACCTTGACATCAGACTCTACCTATTTATGAGTATGTCGTATATATAAATAAAACGATTAAAAATAGAATTGATATATTCTTAAAGATAAAATACTTGCAAAATAAGGACCACCTTTAAGATCACGATGCTAAGCCCCTAGAAAGCAGGATATATATGCCAACAAGAATTTCCCAACACTGGCTACAAGAAGCTCTGGACGATGAGAGTGAAAAACATTAGGCGCTTCATCAGTTTTCAGTCAAAAATTTAGGAACGATTGAATAGGTCAAACGGAGAGACGGAGGTCGCCGAGGTCCACGGGTGGGAGAGAGATGGAAGTGATTGAAGGTGGTAGAGAGGAGAGGTATGCCTGGTAATCGAACGTGTAATTGAAATATCCTGGAAACGATTTGGGGAAAATGCGGCCAGGAGGAATAAGCGTGGTTAGGGTTAAGCGTGATATCTTATTTAATTACAATTTTGCCCTAGTATATTTCAATTAACTCCAATTAAACCAAGGCTTACAATGAAAATAAGTGTCGCCGTATTTAAAAGTGTAAATTTTTATTTTCAGTAACACTTATATTGGATAGCGACACTTATTAGCGAGACTAAAATGCAACCCATATAAGTGTCGCCAAATGAAAAAAAAAAGTGTTGCCAAATGACTGTTTTGGTGTAGTGTCAAGGATAGTCCATACCAATCAAGGTGATCGTAGAAACCATGACTCGATAATTCCATATTTATTTAATATTATTAAATTATTATGTTTGAAAAGAAATCTAGGAATAAACTTCTTAAGGATCTAGCAGCCACTTGCTGCACACCAAAAGAGAGTAAACTCTAAAATGTCAAATACTATCACCTTTAGTAATCACTAAAATTTAACCAATACGTCTCATACCATATGGTGAAATTCAAGTATTTACTAAAAGATAGTAAATATAACTTATTACGGATACCACTGGAAAACCTGAACCATATTCTCTTAAGGATCTAGCAACCACTTAATCGCACACCAGAAGAGAATACAACTCTAAAGTGTTAAGTACTTTCCCAAATACGATCACAAGAATTTAACCAAGGCATCCCATACTACCCGGTGGAATTCGAGTATTCGTTAATAGGCTAGTAAATTCTACTCAAATATTCTATTCAATGAGTTATACCATATTCGACGAAGCATTATTCAAAAGCATTTAAACAAATCGATGATCAAAATATATAATTTTCTCTTTGATTTTATTGTCTAGAAACACTTATTATAAATTTCCATAAGTTTATTTACTATTTTGATTAAAATAAATTTTCATTATTTGATAAAATATTCCATAAACCCGAATTATTCCAAATTTACATTTATGTCCACAATGTCTCAAATTTCCGTATAAAACATTTAGTTAATAACCCATATTTTAAAACCACTTTTATTATTCTTCCAAATCCATTTCGATATATATATTATTTAGAAATAAATTAGACTCACCTTTTTAAAACCGTATTCCCAAAGCCACTTGTATATGCTATCGCTTATTTTATAAAACCATAATCACTCATATCTTCAAATCCATAACACTATACACTACAAATAATTAATATACATATATATATATATATAATTACTTATTAAAATCATTTAAAAAAGAAAGTCAAACTAATATAGAAACAAGTTTGAAATTTATAAATTTAAATAAACTCTCTTTTGTAAAATTACTTGAATATGAAACATATCCATTTATATATTTTCAACTCAAATTTATGATTTAAAGATCTATAGTTTCGACCACTTAAATCTTATAATTTTACAAAACTTAAAACATGAAAATTGTAGAAAAATGTCTTAGCTTTCAAATAAGAAAAAGATAATCCAAATTTGGATTTACGGTTTAAAATTTATGAAAGAAAAGTTTTTCAGATTTAAATTTACTAACTCTGTCTTTCATTGACATAATAGCAACAAAGAAATGAATTTTTGACCATATAAACATCAAAATTATGCAAAACTAAAAACATAAAAATTGTAGCAGATAATCTAAGCTTTCCAGAACATCAAGAATCATTGAATTCCGACAAGAAATGAAAAAATACGACTAAAACAATATTCAGGTTTTAACTTTGTTATCCCTGTCGTTTATTCTCGGGACAACAATAATAAAACGTATTTTTGACCATGTAACCAACAAAGTATTACAAAACAAAAAATATGAAAGTTGTAGCATATAATTTAAGATTTCCAGAATATCAAGAATCATCGAATTTTGATAAGTAATGATAATGTTATGGCCAAAACCAATTTAGGTTCAAACTCAGAAAATTTTGACATAGGCAAAATTGTTATTTGACCTTCAATTCTATTTCAGATCAAGTTAATGGCAAAATCTCTAATGGTAGCCAAAAGAGAAAATGTTTCTCAATGAATATAGTTTCTAACTTGGATAGAGCGGGCCATTTCGGATCATCTTACACCAATATATCGCTGTATTATTGTAGCGATTTCCTTAAGAAATGTTCAGCTATCGATTTGTATATTTCACATTTTCATTAACATAATAAATTTTTCTTTTAGACCTCATGTGTTATGGTTTAGTTTTATGCTCAATACTAACATTCATCAAAGTCATAATAATCACAACAACAAGTGCATAAATAATCACATCCATATATGCAAGCAATAGACTTGTATTTGTACATATAAAAATTTAAATAGAGATAGTTATGAAATTACTCACCTTTCTTCCTTAGCTAGCTACAACCATACTTATCAATCTTGCATTCAATTTCAAAAAACCTAACAATTTGTCTCAAAATAAAGGAAGAACAACAACAATCAAAACCTACTAAATATTGATGATCAACTTATCTAAATAATGAATTAGAGTTAGGAGAACTTACTTTTGATTTTCTCTTAATTTTCTGGAATTTATTAGATTTTAAAACTATGATTTTGAGAGAACTAGGTTTTAGAAAATAAGAGAAAGAAGAGGTTCTTTTTACTATTAGGAGAAAAAAATGAACTTGATGTTTATTCTCTAAATGCAGAAGAAAGAAACTTATTCTTAAGTGGGCTGAAATCATCATAAGCCCAAACCCATTAGTTAAATAGAATAATAAAATACTTACACATTTTCTCATTTTCTATCTTACTAAAACACTAATAACTAATTCAATTCACCATAGAAGAATTCAAGTTAATATACTAAAATTAAGGTCATTACCTAATCTTCATGATTAATTAAAAAAACATAATTTTTAATAATTTATAAACCCATATTTTCCTTATTGAAAACATGGTATTTTGCATTTTCTATAGTATAACAACTCAAAAAAATAAATAAATTTTAACTTTAAAAATCACCATTTTCTTATTAAATAAAATTACACCATATTTAGAAAATTGTAACACGTTATTTAACAAGTCTTAAAACAAGAATTTATCATTAATGAATTCCATATTTTTCTTTTCCAATTATTATTCAAATAAAACACTTAATATTCAAATCTACTTCAATAAATGAGAAATCCAATTTCTCATTAAAATTATAACTCTAAATCTTTATTAAATTTAACAACACTGAAATTTAGGGTTATTACATGTTAGTCCTTGAGATGATGATTTTGATGACAACAACCTTAGAATAAGATTATAAAATATAAATACTAACATTATAGTTTAGATATATATGTATATGTAGGATTTAACCATGCAGGTATCAAGAATGAAGACTGTACAGTATAGAGATTCAAGATATCAAGATTGAAGACTCATGAGTGTCGAGAATAGCAAGATTATCAAATAGTACAAGATAAGTATTGAGTCTAGAATTATGTTAAAACCTCATAATAGCACTGAAATCTTCACACCATATTTCATTTGGGATGGAACCCATTTCTACCTTTTAGTGGCTTACAAACCCACGACAAGTAGTTTACAAACCTACGACAAGTGGCTTACAAACCCACGAACATCCTGGTTTTGTACAAGTTCTCGAGTCCTGATGTGATGAGATATTCTGCAGGAAGAAGCTTGCAAAACCACTTCAAAATGATTTTCAAAACTGCTTTTCAAAATGTTTTAGCCTTAAAAATTATCTTTTCAAATGATTTTAAAAATATGTTTTAGCCTTAAAATATTATTTGATTTGGTTTTTAAATAAACTCTTATTTTAAACTTCGTTTGTTTTAAACTATCTTTTAATTATAATATATTTATACTTAGATTTAAATATAAAATTATAGTAAATTTTTATATATATTATTCTCTATATTTACTTATGAATTTTAACTATAGTTAAGTATATTCATAAAGTTTAAAACAGTTTTAATATAAGATAGAAGTAATTTTCAAAGCAAAACAAATCACCAAAATTTCCTTTGGGATGTCGACATACCCAAGATACCCATGTCGACATAGTGGTAGTTGGTTTCAAAAATTTGAATTTCAAAAGAAGTGTCTATTCGCCATAACCTTTCACGAATAGACATGGATGTTGTTCTTCTATAAATAGGGGATGTTTTCAACGAATTTTTAACAATATTTTTCTGGTTTTCACTCCTCTTCTTCTTCCACATTTCTTTATATATATTCTTACCATTACTCTGCCGAAATCACCACTGAATTTAACTAGATCATTTCTGGTTTGATTCTCTATCACTATCTCAACAAGATCCCAGTGCTATTCAGAGTTATAGGCTTCTTTGTAATCAATCAAGTGAGAAAAGGTGTGATTGTAGCCTAGGAAATCAATTGGGTGAACTTGTTGCCCGGGAAAATCAAGTATCTCTACCTAGAGGATTATGAATCTGGAGTGGTGTACCTCATGACCTTGAAATCGAGGGTTGTAATTGTAAAGATTGTTTTTGAAAGGAAATCCGTACTTATGTGCGGGACTAGATGTAGGGTAACTCCGAACCAGTATAAAATCCGGTGTGTTCTTTCCTTTACTGCTTTTACTTTATATTTGCTTCTGTGTTTGAATTGTGATCATATTTGTGTCTGAATATTGTATACATTTGTATTCAAATTAATATAAACTCGAAATGAATTAGTAATTCCTTAAACACTATTCACCCCCCCCCCTCTAGTGTTTATACTAGCCTTAAGATCCGTAATCCGCATTTCTCATATTTGGTATCAGAGCCAGGTTTTCAAAGTTTCATAATCTGAATTTTGAAAAAATTTTAATGGCTATATTTGAAAATTTTGTTAATACTTGTTTAAAAATATTCAAATCATCATTGTATCATAAGTCTGCATATAATCTATATTCAAAGTCAAATCATTCACAAGGTTTTTATGATGTGCAGGAAACATGTTTTATAGGTGTTGAGGAATCAATCCACAATGGACAAATTATGCAGATCAAAAAGAATAAATGGATACTCGATATTGGATGTTCTAGACACATGACTGGTAATCCGGATATGCTAAATGATATAATATACAAAGATGGAGGATTGGTTAACTTTGGAGACAACTCAAAAGGATATGCGATTGGCATCGGCAATGTCGGTAACTCTAAAACTCCTATTATTACTAATGTTTTGCTATTTAAGAATCTGAAACATAATTTGCTAAGTATTAGTAAACTTAGCGATAAAGGATATAAAATTAAATTTGAAAAAGATAAGTGTCACATTGAAGATAAAAATTCAACCATAATATTTGAGGGAATTAAGAAAAAGAATATTTATATTCTTAGTATGAAAGTTTCAAATGATAACTTGTGTCTTTTGGCAAATACAAGTGACCCTTGGATTTGGGCATTTGAATTTCAAACTCTTATCTCGACTGTCAAAACATGATCTAGTAAGAGGTCTCCCTAAAATGAATTTTAAAGTAGATAGTTTATGTGATGCATGTCAATTAGGAAAACTTAGAAAAAGTTCCTTTAAATTAAAAGATATGATTTCAACTTCAAAACCTCTTGAATTACTTCATCTTGATTTATTTGGTCCATCTCAAATTCAGTCAATAAATCACAGTAAATATGTTTTTGTAATTGTAGATGATTATTCTAGATTTACATGGACAATATTTTTGAAACATAAAAGTGATACTTTTGAATGTTTTAAGAACTTTACAAAAATGATTCAAAATCAACTTTCTGTAAAAATTACAACCATCCATAGTGATCACGGTGGTGAATTTGAAAATGAAAAGTTTAAGGAATTCTGCAATAAAAAGGGGATAACTCACAATTTTTCATTTCCAAGAACTCCACAACAAAACGGAGTAGTAGAACGTAAAAATAGGACGATTCAAGAGTGTGCGAGAACTATGCTTTCAGATAGTAATTTACCAAAACATTTTTAGGCAGAAGCAGTTGCTACCGCCTGTTATATTTTAAATAGAATCTTAATAAGACCTTTAACTGATAAGACATCTTATGAACTTCTTCACGGAAAGAAACCTAAGGTATCTTATTTTAGAATTTTTGGAAGTAAATGTTTTATTTTAAATACAAAAGATGACTTGATAAATTTGATCCTAAACCCGACAAAGGTATCTTTATCGGATATTCTAATAGAAGCAAAGCATACAGAGTGTTTAATTTAAGAACTAACACCATTAAAGAAACAATGCATGTTTCATTTGATGAAAATCCCAAAAATTTTGTACATACAAATGATGAAGAGGATTTAATTACTCAAAATCAAGAGTCAATTGAAACTAATAATGAATTTAATCATCCTAATAAAAGAATTAAACTTTTAAAAGATCATCCCATAAAAAATATTCTAGGAGATATGCAATATGTTGTTACAACTAGAAATCAACTAAGTAAAATGAGCAATGTAGCTTTTATATCAACTATTGAACCCAAAAATCCAAAAGAAGCATCAACTGATGATTCATGGATTTTGGCTATGCAAGGAGAATTAAATCAATTCACTAGAAATGATGTTTGGGAACTTGTTCCTAGACCTAAAAATAAAACTATAATTGGAACAAAATGGGTTTATAAAAATAAAATGAATGAACAAAGTGAAGTCATTAGAAATAAAGCCCGGTTAGTCGCTCAAGGTTATTGTCAAGAAGAAGGAATAGATTTTGATGAAACCTTTGCTCCCGTAGCAAGATTAGAAGCCATTAGGATTCTACTTGCTTTCGCAAATTATAATAATTTCAAATTATTTCAAATGGATGTTAAAAGTGCCTTTTTAAATGGATTTGTAAAAGAAAAAGTATATGTTGAACAACCACCACTTTTTGAAAATGAAAAATTTCCAAATCATGTTTACAAACTTAAGAAAGCTCTATATGGTCTAAAACAAGCTCCTAGAGCCTGGTATGATAGACTAAGATCTTACTTATTACAATCAAACTTTGAAATTGGTAAAGTAGATAATACTCTTTTTATTAAAAGAAATAAAAATGATATTCAACTAGTACAAGTTTACGTAGATGATATCATTTTCGGATCAACTAATTTTGAAATGAATAAATAATTTTCTGAAATAATGACAAAAGAGTTTGAGATGAGTCATATGGGTGAATTAAACTTCTTTCTTGGATTACAAATAAAACAATTAGATAATGGTATCTTTATTAGTCAAAAAAATATGCTAAAGACCTAGTTAGTAAATTTGGTTTGACTACTGCAAGTGAAAAACCCACTCCCATGGCAACCAATGAGTACCTAAGTAAAGAAGATCTCTCGAAAAATGTAGATCAAAAATTATATAGAGGAATGATTGGGTCACTACTCTATATCACTGCTAGTAGACCTGATATCATGCATATCATTTGCCTCTGTGCAAGATATCAATCCCAACCTAAAGAGACCCACTTAAAAGTTGTAAAACGTATCATAAGATATATTAAACACACCATTGACTATGGCTTGTTTTATCCTAAAAATGATTCTTTTGAATTAATATCTTATTGTGATGCCGACTATACTGGTTGTAAGTCAGACCAAAAAAGTACAAGTGGAACTTGTCACTTTTTGGAGTATTCTCTGATTTCCTGGTTTAGTAAAAAGCAAAACACAGTTTCTTTATCAACAACTGAAGCAGAGTAAATTTCTGCTGCTTTAGCTTGTTCTCAAGTAATATATATGCAACAAACTTTAAAAGATTTTGGTTTAAATATCTCAAGATCACCAATTTATTATGATAATACTAGTGTAGTAACTTTATCAAAAAATACTACTCATCATGCTCGAACTAAACATATTGATATCAGACATCATTTTCTCAGAGATAATATAAGTAAGGAAGTAATTACTCTCGATTATATCAATTCTGAGAATCAAATTGCTGATATATTAACAAAACCCTTAAATGAATCTATATTTACTAAATTAAGAAGAGAATTAGGTATTTGTTCAATAAATGAAATATAAAATATAAATAACAAAGTATAATTAAAAATTAAATTAAAAATAAATCAAATAGTAAAAATATCAAGCACCATGTCGACATCCTCTTCCTAACCATTTCGACATATAACGATTTTTTTATTTTTGAATTTTTCCCACCAAAATTCAAATAAGTGGTTATATATTCTTCTTATTTCGAAAATTGGATCATTCTTTCTGTTCTATCTTCTGAAAACATTTAAACAATGGCCTCCTCTTCCAAATCAAACAAAAATTCAATCTTTTTGTTCCCTTCTCCTACTTCTGGACCGTTTCAACGAACTACACTTGCACGAGCGACGAAAATGGAGGATTCTTTGAAGGATGCACTGCAACTAATGACTGAAATTCAAGTGGTGCAACTTAGACTGGCCAAAGAACGAGAACGGCAAGGCAAAATTCTTAGAAATTTGCAAAAATTTCTGATGGAAAATCATGCTAATCCGATCTTGATTGATGAAGAGTCTTCAGGAGATCAAGTGCAAGAGGACAGCGAGGAAGAAGAAGAAGAAGCCCCCATGGAAGAAGAGCACGCTGAAGATAACGACAAAGTCGTTTGCATTGGCGAAGTGTGCTTTGACGAAGATGGAAATCTTGTCGAACAATGTGGAAATTTCTGTTTCCACTATCCAAATTGTTCGGTTCATAGATCTCCCATTTTTAAGGACACGCATTAGTTTATCTTTCCTCTTTCCTATTGTTGTATTTTTTTACTTACGTTCTCTACGCTCATGTAAATATAACAATATAAATGATTTGTGTTCTTATAGTGTTGATTATTTATGATAACACTATCATTATAATCATTTAATATTAGACCAAGGGGGAGTTATATTGTTGATGACAAAGGGGGAGAAGTATAAAATATAGGATAGTTAGGCATAGATTAAGGGGGACTTATTAGTTTTAGGGGGAGTCATTAGGATAGAAATAATATTTTATAAACAAAGGCTGCCATCATAAAAAGGGGGAGATTGTTAGTCCTTAAGATGATGGTTTTGATGACAACAACCTTAGAATAAGATTATAAAATATAAATACTAACATTATAGTTTAGATATATATGTATATGCAGGATTTAACCATGCAGGTATCAAGAATGAAGACTGTACAGTATAGAGATTCAAGATATCAAGATTGAAGACTCATGAGTATTAAGAATATCAAGAATAGCAAGATTATCAAATAGTACAAGATAAGTATCGAGTCTAGAATTATGTTAAAACTTCATAATAGCACTGAAATCTTCACTCCATATTTCATTTGGGATGAAACCCATTTCTACATTTTTAGTGGCGTGCAAACCCACGACAAGTAGTTTACAAACCTACGACAAGTGGCTTACAAACCCACGAACATCTTGGTTTTGTACAAGTTCTCGAGTCCTGATGTGGTGAGATATTCTGCAGGAAGAAGCTTGCAAAACTATTTCAAAATGATTTTCAAAACTGCTTTTCAAAATGTTTTAGCCTTAAAAATTATCTTTTCAAATGATTTTCAAAAGGATGTTTTAGCCTTAAAATATTATTTGATTTTGTTTTTAAATAAACTCTTGTTTTAAACTTTGTTTGTTTTAAACTATCTTTTAATTATAATATATTTATACTTAGATTTAAATATAAAATTATAGTAAAATTTTATATATATTATTCTCTATATTTACTTATGAATTTTAACTATAGTTAAGTATATTCATAAAGTTTAAAATAGTTTTAATATAAGATAGAAGAAATTTTCAAAGAAAAACAAATCACCAAAATTTCCTTTGGGATGTCGACATACCCAAGATACCCATGTCGACATAGTGGCAGTTGGTTTCAAAAATTTGAATTTCAAAAGAAGTGTCTATTCGCGATAACCTTTCACGAATAGACATGGCTGTTGTTCTTCTATAAATAGGGGATGTTTTCAACGAATTTTTAACAATATTTTTCTGGTTTTCACTCCTCTTCTTCTTCCACATTTCTTTATATATATTCTTACCATTACTCTGCCGAAATCACCACTGAATTTAACTAGATCATTTCTGGTTTGATTCTCTATCACTATCTCAACAAGATCCCAGTGCTATTCAGAGTTATAGGCTTCTTTGTAATCAATCAAGTGAGAAAAGGTGTGATTGTAGCCTAGGAAATCAATTGGGTGAACTTGTTGCCCGGGAAAATCAAGTTTCTCTACCTAGAGGATTATGAATCTGGAGTGGTGTACCTCGTGGCCTTGAAATCGAGGGTTGTAACTGTAAAGATTGTTTTTTGAAAGTAAATCTGTACTTGTGTGTGGGACTGGATGTAGGGTAACTCTAAACCAGTATAAAATACGGTGTGTTCTTTCCTTTACTGCTTTTACTTTATATTTGCATCTGTGTTTGAATCTGTGATCATATCTGTGTCTGAATATTGTATACATTTGTGTTCAAATTAATATAAACTTGAAAAGAATTAGTAATTCCTTAAAATACTATTCACCCCCTCTAGTGTTTATACTAGCCTAAAGATCCGTAATCCGCATTTCTCACATTACAAACTTCCCCCTTAAAGAAATTGCATCCCCGCAATTTTCTTAATGAAAGAAATCCACAATATAAATTTCTTCTTATAACAATTATTTGTTAATTGATCTCTAATTTAATTTCCAAAACATTCAGTTAATACCACTCCAAACTATAATGCCAAACTCAAATTTTAGTTATCAAAATTTTCAAAAATATTCTAACGCCTTAAATTTACAGAAAATTTCGCCAGCGTCCCCTTTGTGCGGCTAGCGTTTTGAAAATTTATAACACGGATATAATAACATAATATACATCTCATCTTAATAATGAGGCATCCCATAGGAAAAACATAAAAATGTAATATGTAATCCGAGATATGTACCTTATACTTGAAATATTAGCGAGTCCACTATTCCTTAAGAAAACAATTTATAACCTTTTAACCGATATCTATTTATCTTAAGATACCTGCATCTATCTCAAAAATTCATGTTAGTATTTAATATCAAATTCATATCATATAAGAGATATGAAAAATTCATGATATTCCATAAGGAAATAAATATGTACTTTAATTTCCAAATTTTAATTATTAGTTATGTCAAAATTTCACGTTCGATGTTTAGGAATCCCTATCGATAACATGCCGTCCCATATATCGACCAGAATTCTTAAACAACGCCCGGATATGTCAACACAATAGATAATCACAAATTTATAAGCATTTACTTTATTATCACTAACATTCATTCATTCAGTTTTAAATAAATGCAACCAAGCAATCAATTCCTAGCAACCAATCGACCAATCAACCAAAACATACATAACCAGTTACAGTAGAATAATTCAATGTTTGAAATTCCACTGCGCAACTCTGATTATTCCTAGATCATTTAAATATTATACTTATTCACTCAAATTTTCTAAATTTTCTATTAAAAGAATACAGTTCACTTTAATAAAATTTGTTCCAGTTTTATTCCAAGATTTTCTAATTGATGAAATCATCCAGGCCCCAAAGTAAAACTTCCAAAATATTTTACTCAATAGTTTCCAAAAGTTTTAATGTCGCAAACTCCAATTTATCAATTAAATTTTTTTAAATCAATTTACGCCCCAAATGATTATCCAAATAATCATTTTACATTCCTATTTGTAGCGACCCGTAATTTTCCAATAATTAAATGATTGAATTTAATAAGATTTTATAATTTAATATTGGAAGAAATAAAACATTTGTGATTTATTAATAAGAAAAATAACTATAATGTAATGTTAATAATTTTTATTTAAGGCTATTGGTAGCTATTTTAATGCAATCTCAATTAACTGGAATGATTGGAAAGTTATAATTGGTCATAAAATGTAAATGGTAAATAAACCAAATATTGTATTAACGGTGAAATTGTATGTAATTAATTGGAATTGATTAAACTATAATAATTAATCCGTATGTGAATTTATTAGTTCTGTTTGTTAACAATAATCATAGAAATGTGTTTGAAATCGTTAGTCGTAACAACTGTTTAATTATCGTTTCACTATTTAATCCGTTGAAATTTAAATGGAAATCAATTGCAATTAATCTATTTAAATACTGTAGTTAATGTGAATTAAGATGGTAACTGTAGAATATTGATGTAATAAATGGTAAACCGATGTTAACTATGTCCTTAAAGTAATGATTGATTGAATAAAAAGATTGAAATCAAAATGAATCAATTTATTGGGTTTTAAATTATAATTAATGAATTTTATTGCAATTGGAATTGGAACGCTGTAATTAGCACAATATTAATAGTTAAATTTGACATGGAAATTTGTTTTAAAAGATTTAAAATTACTTAGTAATCAAAAATGATAAAAATTGCTAGTTATTAAATTTGAAATTAAAAAGTGATTTAATCAATTTAATAATAATTTATTTAATTAACGTGAAAGTAGCCATTTTGGCCACTGTCTCGGATTTCAACGAAACCAGTTTCATCAGATCCATAACAGTGAATTATTATAGGATTTCATGTTTCGTAGAGATCGGACTTGTCGTTTGATCGTGTGTGCTCGAAACGCGTAGAAATCAATTTAATGAAATTAATTTAAATAAGCTGATTTTAAAAGCTAACTTCTGTATACAATGGAATTAGGACTTGAAACTCGTTCCATTGAGTTTAAAAATATCAAAAACCTATATTTCGATATATTGGATGACCCAATTTCGTTCCGGAACGAAACGGGCTTTTCGGGTCGTTCTTATCGTTTCGATCCAACCCTGCCTATATATAGGCTGTTATAAACCATAGTTGTTTCTCATTTTATTATTTCCATATGTACATCTTTTTCCTCCTTCTCAAACGACAGAACATCAAACCTAATTCCCAAATACAAAACCTAGTTTTAAAAAAAATTGTTGCTCCGAGTTTACTTCGAGTCAGGAAGAGGTTCGCTTCGAGTTCTAGAGGCGAAAACCTGCAGCGACTTCGGGTCAGAGAGAGTTTCATGTCAAACAAGGCAGATCTGGTCGCGCTTCAAGTTCCAGTGGCGAAAATCCTGCAGCGACATCGGGTCAGGAGCCAAATAACTCGGGTCTCAGGTCATTTTGGGAAAAACTCAGAGCGAACACCAGGTAATTGAGGCGGCGGACCGAAGCAAGACTCGAAGTCAAAATTTTCCAATCTTCTAACATTAATAACTTTCACATACGAGCTCGGATTCACGCGCAGTTTTCTCCGTTGTGATCTTATCAAAATTCTGGACATTATGGAACTAGTTTGGCTGCATTTTGATACTGTTAAATTTTTGGGCTAATTTTGAATTTTGAATTTTAAATCGACGACAAATCGAAAGTGAGTGTTTTAACCCACTCACAACTACTAAATTATCTTATGTTAGTTAAATTGAATTTATAATGCAAATAGGAATTGATTGGTTGATGTTTGGTATGTTAAATTGTCATTCCAGTTAAATCTGACTTTTATTGAATATCATCGCCATTAATTTAATATTAAATTTCTAAATTGCCAGTTAATACCCATTATTGATAATCAGTCGCTTGTTATTATTTATTGAATAGTTTGAATGGTGATTGTGATGGATGTTGATTATTGATATTGGATGACTAGATGTTATATTTATATTGTTATAACTGTTGAATATGCTAATATATGATTTTTGTTTGATGATAATAAACATATATATATATATATATATATATTCATTTAAATGTATTTGTTATTGTACTATTTTATTTTTCACATAATTTAATAAATATTTGTTGGATAAAATAAATAACATAGAATTCATATTCAAACAAATATTTTATTACAATTTTGAATGGTACAAATTTGTGCTCTCGCTATATATACACAATTTCATTTACATTAAAATTTCGATTACATCACAAATTTCAATTTACAATGTTCACCTCACTACATATCACTCATTCACTCGTATTTATCTTCAACTCTATTCCAGATTGAATCCAGCATCTGAATTATCTGCAAAATAAATACGGACGCAGTAAAATTGAAAAGGAAATATTTTTGTAGTGCACAATGAAGTGTGTGTTTTTGAAAATGTTATTTGCCTCGGTTATTTGGGTTGTTCGTCATTTATTTATTTTAATTCATCTTACACGAACAGCTTGTAACATGCATAGTGTATCACTATACATGCCACAAGGCCATTCACACCGATATACACTTGCTTGTTGAAACTACAAGGACAGGTGAGCACAAGGTAAAACCTGAGCCATAAGCTGGATTCAACTCAGGTGCACGCAAAACACCATACAACACTTTAAATATACACATGAGAGCAAACAAGTTTGGCTCGAACAATACAAAACTAAGGTGAACATAGACCAAACTATAGCAACACATGGAACCAACCAGACCAAAGGCTCCAAGTTCAATGAAATGGTCCATACACATAAAGACTCAAATGCAACAACCAAGTTTATATGAAATAATGAGACGAACTCAAGTATGCAGATTCATTAAGACCATCACAACCAAAGAGCACCAGACATTAAAGCATGAAGCCATGAACACACTCAAATAACTAGACTCGAGTGAACCACACTAGATAGGAGTATGTACAAATGTATCAAGGCAGTTTTCAAATCAATTTACACATGAACTACAAACCAAAACTCCATGATGCAACAATAATGCAAAACAGCAACCAAAATGAAGTACACAGCATACATGGATGCATGTGTGAACACATATATGTGTATTGACAACCAGGTGAAGATACCAAACAAGTGTACACAAGACTAATAACCCAATTCAATGAAATACGAAGATCACTCAATGCAACATGATACCAAACTCACAACGACCAAGTGAAGACTCTAAGAGGAACAAGTGCAGGCTTACAACAATCAAACATGATTACATGAAGCTTCAAACAAAACCAGACATGTGAAAGTTCAAGGAACTGGACAGAGCACACACATATATACATACATGTATGTATATATGTGTATAGTTATGAAGACCAACAAAACTCAAATGCATATGACCGGTCTACATGAAAACACTAGAAGAAAATGAACACAAATGACTCAACATGCTCACATGTGCAAAGTAGGGAGAACATGCCTAGACTACAAGACCACATGACACTGCAGCTACCAATTGAACACAACAGATCAACATGAACCAGAGTTCATGCATATCGGTTCAGGTATGAAGAGATGAACATGAAAACATGATCAAAACAGGATGCAATACTCATGAAGACACAATGCAACGGAGGTGACAACAGAGTATCAAGCAGAACAAGGCATCACAACATACATATTTACATGCGTGAACACACATACACACATGCAGTGGAAACCAGACTTCATTCCAAGCAAACGTGAATGGTGATATATAAATGTGATAACATGAAGCAGTTTACAGTCTTACAAAACAGTGCAAGTTGTAGTTCGAACAAGTCAGAGTAGTGTCAAATACAAATTTAAATGCCAAGGTCAAAAATTCGAAATAAATGAAGCATTTTTGTGTTTAAAAGAAAATCAAGCCGTGGGTCAAACATTTTCGAACAGAGGTATATAGAGTAAATTGAACAAGTCGAAGTCAGGTTTATCTCAAAAATTCACGATGCCAAATTCATAGCAGAAAACTACGGTCACAATATTCAAATGCCGAAGTTATAGGAACCGACCCAAAGCAAGTCAAGCTAAAATTCAGAGATGAACAAGTAAAAGAATTATCACAAGCATTTAAGCAAAATCGAACGACCAAGCAAGAATTATGATGATTTCAAACATATTTATACGAACGAAAATATAGGGTGTTCGATCCCTATAAAACCCCAATCATCGTCATCAGTAGTAAAATCATTCGAGTTCAGGACAAAAATCCAGAGTATACTCTTAAATCGAAAACAATTTTATAACTCGAATCGAAGTCGAGCAAATTCAAAATCGAACAAGAAAATCATGTACCAAATCATAGCACTCGAGCTCGACACAGATTGAAGCCACCGTGAATTACCAAGGCTAGTGAATCAAAGCCAAATCAAGTGAAAGCGATTTTGAATGATCAATTTTCCAATCGGCGCTTCAAATTTCACAAAGCCCTAATTATTGGAGAAGGAACGAAAAAAGGATCGACCGAAGTTTTGCATAGAGAAAAGAAATAAAGGGGAAAGTTTCTTTTATTTTGGGCCGGCCTTTATATATTTCATTTTGGGCTTAAAATATTAAATAGGGTTTTGTTTTTGTTTTGTTAATTTTTAGTTGTAATTTTCTTTTTTAAACTGTGTAATTTTCTAGTCCTGTGACTAGGTTACGAACTACGGTAGTGTAGTTCGAGAATTCGCAACTTGGTGGCTGAGTTGTGGTAGGGTATTGAGTGTAGAGTTAGGTTAGTCATTAGTGGGTGTCGTAAGTTTACATGTGTAAGCGTCTGGCTACTTAATTTCTTGTAACGACCCAG
The DNA here is from genome assembly GCA_030737815.1 of Allium fistulosum. Taxonomy (NCBI): domain Eukaryota; kingdom Viridiplantae; phylum Streptophyta; class Magnoliopsida; order Asparagales; family Amaryllidaceae; genus Allium; species Allium fistulosum. The sequence continues at coordinate 43,355,516 of CM060905.1, read as the reverse complement.
TATTTCATGCCATTCACATCCACACATGTCAGACTTGAATTGCTCAAAATATCATATTGTTAATTTATATTTGGCAAAACTCAACATATACAGTAGATAAATCAATCACAGAATCACAGACACAGAGTAATATAGTAATAAGCAGCGGAATAGATAAATAGTAGTTCATGAAGCTACAATATAAACATCAGAGTTTGGAATAAAATACAACCGAAATATCAAATACAATAAAGTCTCGAATACAAACAGATGACTTCTCTGAATAAATCAACTGGAAAAGCTGAATAGATAAGACAGATCTTCAAGCAAAGCTCCAATCTCCAAACGGTGAGCCTCAAATGTTGTGACACTCAGTCTGACCCGAGCGTAAAGCAAAACACAAAACACTCGAGTCAGGATTAACATTCTTATATAAATAAATTCAACTCAAGTGAAATGTCAACTGAAATACAAGTAACTTAAAGGATAGTTAGGACTTCCATCCTCTAAGGATCCGTGGAACTATCTACTATGTAGTAATATACACTATTATAATATGTCTATAGTAAAGTAAAAGTATTAAAATAGCATTAAGGCGTTACCCATATCCCCCTTAACACATTTTATATATTTCCATAGTCTATACAGTACCGTAACTCCCCCTTTAAACTGGAAGGCTATCAGAGGGCACTCCATAGGTATGGTACAAAACAAACTCGTAGAAGGCGCGCTAAGGCATGTGAACACGACACTTCAGGCAATGCCAGGGTAGATATACAAATTGCACTCCCGGACTGGTGGTAACGCATAGCAGCTACTACCGCACACCTCGTGACACACTCCCAAATCAAAGGGTGCACCTAATCAAATCACCAAAGCAATAGAATGGTATCGAAGAAATGTGTCCGATAGAGGGAATGACCCCCACTTGGCCCGGTATAGCTCTTGTTTTAGCCACATCAAGCTGACTCACGGGATTCAGGGTAAATACCATACAGAATCGCCACCAAACCATCCTACTTCATTTTAGAATCTCCACCACGTACATAGTTGTTAAAGTGGTTTTCGGTATTGGCAGAGAGTATGACAATATCTGATCCCGGTCTCTTTAACAACCAACCGTTATTATAACACCACAGTCATATCATTCAAATCATATTTCAAAACCAAAATACCATATCTATTTCAAAATCATATCAATACGATATCATTTTTCACTTAAAATAATATTCGTTTCCAAAATCATAACACTTTCCAAAGTTATAATACTTTTGAAATTATAACATTTTGAAACCATAACACTTAGGAAATCATAACACTTGGAAATCATAACACTTGGAAATCATAACACTTTGAAATCATAACACTTTGAAATCATAATACTTTCCACTCAAACAGTTTAGATATAGAAAATAGTATATGTAATAACATAGATTATAAAATAAAATAGTTTATATAATAAAATAGTTGTATATTAAAATAGTTGTAAATTAAAAATAGTTTATATTAAAATAGGTCACAATTAACAAAAAAGCTCTCATGTCTGCTCCCGTAGTACCTCCCCTTTCCTCCAACGTCATCTCTGTCGTACCTCCCCACTCCCCCAACGTCAACTCTGTCCAATCCCCATCATCTTTTAACCCTTCGCCCCCTCCTCCCATCAATCCCGTTCCACCCCCTCCTCCTCTGTGCCCTCTCCCCATCGTCATTCAGCTTTTGTTCATTCGTCCTCTCCAGTCCATGCCTCTATTCCTCCAGTCATCCCCTCTCCTATCCCCCCTGACCCTTTCCATATTCGTCCTCCTAATGCTTGTCCTTCTCACCATCTCAGCCTGTTGTCCCCCCCTTCTCAAGGTGAACGGAAATGGACTTCTCTTTTCAAGCGTAAACCCAAGAACGCTGGGAAGTACATCCCTGTTGACCTGACTCCTGAGTATGAAGATGATGTTTTAGTGCCTCCGCCGGCTGTCCTTGAAGCTGGTGCTTTGATCTGGAATGATACAATAGTAGGTTTTTTCTTAGACAAGCCGTTATCGTACACAGCTGTCGTTTAGAAGCTTAAGAATATTTGGCGATTAAAAGGCTCTGTCACTGTTAAATCAGACGGTATCATTTTCTTATTCAACTTCTCCTATAGTGAAGATAGGAATAAAATTCTACAGAGTGATCCTATTATTATGAATAATAAATTGTTCATAATAAAACCATACGATGCAGCTGTTAGTAATGTAACTAGCTGTGTCACCGCTGTTCCAGTATGGGTACACATGTATAACCTCCCTATATATGCCTGGTCGCCACTAGGTATTAACTGGCTTAGTAGTCATTTGGGTAAATTGTTGTGTATGGATGAAATGACGGAGAAGCAAGATAGGTTGAGCTTCGCGAAATGCTTGATTGAGGTAAGGCCAGACAAGGAACTAGTTGATGAATTTATGGTTAAGCTAGTGGAAGGGGGTTATAAGAAAATCTATGTCCAATATCTATGGAGGCCGGATGTATGTGTTATGTGCAAAAAATTTGGACATTCAACTGAAAGTTGTGATAATAAGGAGAAATGTAACACAAAGAACGATAAAGACATAAGAAAAAATGACAGCAAGGAAGACAAAGAAGAAACCACAGAGAATGCCCAAGTACATAGAAATGTCAGACCTTTCCAGAAGTAGAACATCAGAAAATGGCAACGCGTGAAAAAGAAGAGAATAGACACTGCTGTGAAGGATAGTAACTTGGAACAAATAAGAGGAAGGAGCGATGAAATTGTGAGTGAACTAGTAAGGGACAATATTGATGATGATTAAAAGGTTGAGGAGGGTGAGATAGTCGGGCAGGTAAATGGGCACTGCAGTTCTGATAAAGTGAATAATGTAGAAGGAAATGAACGTGAATCAGACAGCTCTCAAGCATTTGCTGATAATGTGGTTGAGGACAAAAGAAACGTAAAAGATGCGAATTTTGTGTTTGAGGATATAGAAGATAATCTCTTGATATCTAATAAATTTGATGTTCTCCTTAAACTGGACGAGGCAGATGATTTAAGTGATATGCATGATGATAGTATGAATGTGGTTGGAAAAGGTGATGTAGCACTTGGTAATACAGAGGTAAAAATAAAAAACCATGCAGAAGATCAATTAATGCAAAAGGACACAAGCAACAAAATTACAAAGCAAGTGATGGTTGTTCATTCTTTACAAATGCAGGAAAAGGTAGATAATCTTGAAGGCCCTATAGCAAGTAATGACAGTGGATCTAACAATGAAAGTAAAATTGTAGAGGGTGCTAACTCAAGTGGTAAGAAAAATAAAAAGAATAAAAAAAAGACTGAACAACTCAAAAATGCAACTGTTATGCAAGACGACATGCACATGCATGAATCTACAAGCACAACTCATATGGCCAAGGAACACTCTTCAAATATTACTCCCCCAAATGCTGTCAAATCTCCCAACCCTTCTCCTCAACACACGTACTCCAACATCAAGCCTCCATCTGCTTACAAACCGCCTCCCCCATCTGTCAACCCTTCTACTCTCTCCTCCAACCTCTCCTCATTCCTCACCTCCCCTGTCTACTCTCATTCGTCTGGCCTCCTCCCCTAAGGTTGATGGCAAAACTAACAGTGAAGTTACACCCCTTTCAGCTACAATTCCTAACTACTTGTCCTCCTCTCAGGCAGTAACTAGGAGAATGAAGATAGAAATGCTTAACGCCCATGCTCTCCAATGATGTCTCATATTGGAGCATGGAATATACATGGGGGTCACCATGTCATCAAGCTTGACCAATGTAAACAGCTTATCATTTCTCATCAGTTATCGATTCTAGCGATACTTGAAACTAAGTTAAATCTAGCTTTGACAGTCAAAGCTGCTGGATACATAAAACCAGATTGGAACTATATCCACAATCTGAATGAAGCTCCATACGGTAGGATTATGATACTTTACAATCCCCTTCATGTCCAATTAACTCCAATCCTCTCCACTTCCCAACTGATTCATTGCCATGCTCATAATTCCTCTGATAATTCTTCCTTCTATGTCTCCTTTGTCTACGCATTCAACTCAGTTGCAGTTAGAGCCTCATTATTTTCGGTCATCCCGACTCTAAGGCAGTCCTCCCATCCGTGGTTAATACTTGGTGACTTCAACTGTTCTTATACTCTCTCTGATAGAGTCGGAGGAAATCCCCTGTCCCTTAACGAAATACAACCACTTGCAGATACCCTAAACCATGCTGAACTTGTTACGGTAAAATCAGTTGGTATGCAGTATTCGTGGAATAATAAAAGAAGGCAAGGCAGTAGGACCTTTTCTAGGATCGACCACTCTTTCACCAATCAAACTTCTCTTTCCAAATGGCCTCTCCTCTTCAGCCATCTCCCTCCTCCTCTCCTATCGGACCACTCTCCTCAGATAATTCACCTACGTGAAGCGGACAAGAGAGGAAAAACTAATTTTAAAATTTTTAATTCATGGGTTCTTGAACCTGACTTTAAAACTATTGCTTTATCTGCATGGAGTAAAACTAAGAATGGTAACCATTTATTTGTTTTGCAGGAAAAAATTAAAGAGATGAAGAAAGTCTTTAAAGTGTGGTCGTTTAAACGATTTGGCAAAGGTTTTAAAATGAGCACTACGATTGAGGCTAAGCTTGCTGAGGTTCAAATAGCTATGATGTCTGATGTTAGTGATGCAAACCTCTCTTCAACTGAAAGTGCTCTGTCACAGCAATTCTTTGAAGCGTTAGCTAAAGAAAGTGATATGATAAGGCAAAAGTCTAGAATAAAATGGTAGGCAAAAGGAGATAGAAACAGTGCCTACTTCCATGAAAGTCTCCCTAATAAGCAACACAAAGAGAATATAGCATCTATCAATGATATGAATGGTGTTCTTCAAACATCTGCTGAAGGAGTACAAGACGCTTTTGTTCAACATTTCTCTTCCCTGTATGGCAACAAAAACAATTTCATACCAGGTATTGATGACATCCCTACTGATATCCTACCTAGATTAACGGCAGATGATTTTGCCTCGCTATGCAAAGACGTTACCCCTGAAGAAATAGAAAAGGCCATATTCTCGCTTAATAGTAACTCGTGCGGTGGACCGGATGGGTTGAACGCTCATTTCTACACTTCTTGTTGGTCGTTTGTATCACATGATGTGTGCAATGCCATAATTCTTTTCTTCAAAAAGGCCAAAATCTTCAGGTCGTTTAACTACACCAATATAGCACTAATCCCCAAAGTCAAAAATGCTCACCATGTGAACGCCTTTTGACCTATTTCCTGCTGTAATACCATATATAAATGCATCTCAAAGGTAATTGCAACGAGACTTATGTATGTGCTTCCTAGCATTATTTCCAAGAATCAAGTTGCTTTCTTGCCAGGAAGAAATATTCTAGACCATATCCTTCTCTCTCACGAACTCCTTAAAGGGTATAACCATAAGAATGCCCCCCGAAAGCAATGATGAAGCTAGATATTATGAAAGCTTTCGACATGTTACAATGGGATAGCATCGTTCGAATCATGGGTTACATGAATTTCCCGCCTTATTTTATTTCTTGGATTTATGAATGTATCTCAACTCCAAATTATTCGGTCATCGTCAATGGTATGACAGCGGGTTTTTTTGGAAGTAGTCAAGAGATAAGGCAAGGAGATCCGCTGTCTGCATACGTCTTTATTCTGGTGATGGAGCTTCTAACTAGGATGATAAACAAGCTAATAAACCATGGAAGTTTCAAACTGCATCATGCATGCATTGACCGTCAAATCTCAGCATTGATGTTTGCTGATGATTTAGTGGTGTTTTGTACTCCAGACATCAACACTGTCAAGAATATAATGTTCACTCTTGATCAGTTTTACGCAATGACTAGATTAAAAGTTAACATCCAAAAATCTGATATCATTATGGCTGGTGTTAATTTGGAACAGGCTGCTGAAATTACTCTTGCATCTGGGCTGTCTCCTAACCCTAGCACTGTTTTATACTTAGGGCTACCGCTCACAACTTCTAAGATTACAACTATCCAATGTTTTCCCCTTTATGAGAAGATTACAGCAAGATTAAATAGCTGGACTACTAGGAAGCTCAGTCAAGCCGGGAGAGTTACTTTAATTAAGTCAGTAACCTTTGCAATGCAAGTGTACTGGGCTAGGACTTTCGTTCTACCCTTTAAGCTAATTAAGATGATTAGAAGTGCCTTTATGAAATTTCTTTGGACGGGCAACACTACGAGCAGATACATTGCGCTAATTAAATTTAACAGAGTGGAGCGACCTATGAACAAGGGTGGACTTGGTATTTTAAACTTGACTCAATGGAATAGGGCGGCCTTTGCGAAACATGTAGACACCTACTTTAACTGTTCTGACAGCCTTTGGGCTGAATGGTCTAAAAGAAATGTGATTAAATGTAGAAGTTTATGGTATATGCTCAAGCCACAAAACTTAAGCTGGACATGGCAAAGTATTTTCAAGTTGAAGGAGACTTTTCTCCCACTCATTCAAATGAACACCAACCCAACATACAATACGCATTTCTGGGATGATCCGTGGCTTGATAAGGGGATGATACTTAGAAGACAACTCACGCACATCGAGATATAGCAATCAGGCATTCACTCAGCGGCAAAGGTAAAGGATGTAGTCTTTAATAATCAATGTTTTCGGTCCTTTTCATCCAATCAGAGAACACAACATATATGGAATATGATTAGAAGATTTACACCGCTGTCTTCTACCGCAGACGAGATTGTATGGGGTGCTAGAAAGGCTAAATTTAAAATAGGAGACGCATATGAATTCTTGTTGAAGAACAGTGCTCAGCCAACGTGGAAATGGTGTAAGAGAACGTGGAATATGGATAGTAGTTTGAGAGAAAACTTTATGATGTGGAAAGTGCTAAATCGTTCAATCCTAACGAAAGCTAAACTCGCATGCATGGGCATGAGAGTAAACATATATTGTTCATTCTGCAGTGATCAACCAGAGACAGTAGATCATTTGTTCTTCGAATGTCCTGTAATAATGCTTGTGTGGACTGCGGTGATGTCAAAGCTTCGAAGATATGATGTATCGCATGATAATCAGGTTGAGTGGAATCATATCCATGTGAACACTGGGTACAAGCAGAAAGGTAAGAGATTATTTAGCGCTGTGTTGAAGAGTTTCATCTCAGCAGTCTGGAGAGAGCGTAACACTAGAGTGTTTGACGCTGCCAAAGCCAAATCTGATGCTCTGTTCAAGCTGTGGATTATGCATGAAATTAAACATGCGCTGGGGATGCTTAATTTCTACTTTGACCCAGGGATATATTTGTCCTTCCAATTGTTTTAGATTTTGTTTGGTTTTCTTTCTTTGTTTTTGTTTCCCTCAGTGCTTGTGGCACCTTGTTTTCCTCTGTTTTCATCGAGCTTTTGCTCCCTATTGTATGTGTTTCTTTGGTGCTGCAATTAACTGGTCGGGGACCATCCAACCCCGTCGGCCTTGCCAAAAAAAAATTAGTATATTAAAATAGTTTATATAATAAAATAGTTGTATATTAAATTAGTTATAAATTAAAAATAGTTTATATTAAAATAATTAGTATATTAAAATAGTTTATATAAAAATGATTCATAAAGTAAAATATTTTTATATATTAAAATACTTTATATAAAATAAAAAAATAGTTTCCTCAAATTTCACAAATCGATTCATATCAACTCGAATTCCAAAATTCAATTTAATTTAATCTCAATTCGCCAATTTCAATTCAGTTCAAAATCATTTAAAATTTATATCAATTTCAAATACATATAAAAACTACAATTTAAACCATTTCAATTTCAATAGATTTCAATGCTTAAATTCATTTATATTTCAAATTCAATTTTACCATTATTTAATATTGAAAATTCTCTTAGTCAATCGAATATCCTTTAAATAAAACCTTAAATTACAATTTATATAAACTAAATATTCCCTTCAATTTATTTACTTGAAATATTCATTTAATCACTTTAAATCAAAATCAAGTTATAAATCATATCTTTAAAATCTCAAATTTAATAAGTTTCAAATCAGTTTTATTTTATAAAATTCAAATAAATTTCAAATTAATTTCTATTTATCTTTCCAACTTAATTTATTAAAATTATTATAAAATCTATATTAAAAATATAATATTTTAAAATCAATATTTATTAAAACTACATATATTTCTTTTCAAAACCTTGGAAATCATTTTCAATATATATATATATACCAACTATGTCTGTATATCTATCATATGGTCAAGTGATACAGATATTTATCATTTAAATCCACAATTTAAATATCTATAGGTATATATCTTTTCAACCTGCAATCCCAAATTCAATTCAATGAAAATCGCTTGGGTTTATCATTTCAACCCATAACGATTTTCTCCTATTCTACAAAATCGTTCGGGTATGTATCATTTAAACCCATAAGGATTCTATACTAATAGGGAACTTGTAGAGTGAGAACAGTTATCATAATAATAATAATATCAACAATAGGCATATATCATCAGTGAAAAATAAATATAATATAAATAACAGATCATGGTGCCAGATGTCACAGGTGAATAGTTACAGATAATGGCATGTCATATATAACAATTAAATAATTAACAGTTCAATTCAGCAGCATATTTCAATTGTCGTTTCAAATAAAATCAAATTTACTAAATATAAGAATGTTAATCGTGAGTGATTGCTCACCTTTCGAGGCTAGAGAGATTCGATAATGAAATGAGTTACGAATCTAAGCACGAATTCCAAAGCAAAGCAAGGTTGGCATGAATTTCACGAACAAAGCTGATAGATAGGAATCGATAGGAACAAATCAAATTAGCTTGATATAAGATGAATAAAATATATGTTATAATTTCTCTCAAAAACCAATTTTTAAAACATATATCTAAAATAATATAAAATTACAAATCAATATTTAATCCAGACACATAAGAAATAAAATCTCCATATATATTGGTATATTGAAAACCAACTCATCTATAGTTAGATAAACAAATATATTGGTATATTGAAAACCAACTCATCTCCATATATATTGGTATATTGGTATATACTTACCTGTATATATCATATATAACTAACAATTTATATAAGGAAAAACTGACATATATATATATATTCACCCCCACTCATATATATCTTTAAAAACAAATTAAATAATTCACATAACTTATATATACCACCCAGGTCAAATAGATAACTAACACCTATTCAATTGCAAAGTACTGGTTTAAAACTATATATATATTTTTTCCTTTCTAGTATAATATACATTGTAAACCAGGGCTTTGAATATAAGACATATGTTTTTAAACACATATACTAAACTGTAAAGTATATATATGTATATGTATATTATAACCTATATCCTTCACTGCTTATTTCTCTAAAATATGATATGTTGCTAACAAATATATACAACATACATATCTTTTCTTTTCAAATATATACACTTTTATATATATCAGATCACACAGCTTATATAGGCTTTTACATATAAAATAGACCAATCATATATATAGTTTATAAACTTATGTATATAAATACAAACAGATTATATAACCCTTTTATAAATTTATATATGTAAAGAGACAGATGATATATAGAAACTAATATATATGCAACAACAAAAAAATATCAGCTTCGAAATAAAATCATACTAACCATAATATATATATATATATATATATATATATACTATAAATCATATTTTAAAATACTATAAACACATTATGAATACCTCTATAAAAGCATGCGCTCGGTTAGGGTTAGGAAGTGGTGATGGGTTCGGTGTACGGTGGAGTTGCTGCGCAAGGAGGAAGGGGGTGACTGGGCAGTTTCGGGGCTGGAAGGCATGGCGAGAGGGGTGTTGGGGAGTATGCTAGAATGGTTGCGGCTGTTGGAAGCAAGGGTGGTGAGGCCGAACTCGGCAAGAGAGGGAGAGGGGTGCTGACAGGTGGGGAAGTCACGTGCAAAGAGAGGGGGAAAGGTTGTGAGCGAAGGGAAATAAGGCCTGCGTGTAGAGTGCGATGAGGTCGGACGTGGGGAGAGGTACACTGCGCGGGTTCGGATTGGAGAGGAAGGACGGCCGGAAGTGTTGTGTGGCCACGTGGGTGAACAGGCGGTCGAGCATTGGAAAGGGAGAGGGTGGAGAAACGAAAAAAACGTGGAAGATAATAGGTCTCAAGAAAAATAGAAGAAGAAGAAGTTTCAGGAAATGTATATGCAAAGTGATAACGTATTAATATATATTTTTTTTCTTTTTAAACGAAGTTAAGAAATGGAAGAGACAGCAAGCAGAACACAAACCAACAAATAATAAATTGACGTGATGGAATGACAACAGGAAACAGTTTTATTCCAGGGAATTAAAAAGGCTAGAGGCTGCTGCTTTTGTACGGTAGATAATCGAATGGTCATGGGAAACAAATGGACTTGAACGGATACCGATATTGTTGACTGTTTTACCGATTCCACCACGTATCGAACTCCAAAACACACAAATGAATATACCACAGAGATCAGCACGACGAGACGATCAAAACGGTATATGGATATCAGTGGTACGATCATCCTATCAAAACTCGATATTTCGGGGCCCAAAATGTTTCAAATCTGTCGAAAATAAGATAAACGGGGCTAGAGAAGTCCAAATTTGGCAAAACGAAATATGACGTCTCACTCAGAAAAGGATTTACAAATTTATTATAAAAAAATATTCAGGTTTGGGAAATATTTTATTATCATCAAATATTAACTGATTTAAATTTAAATAAAATCACACAAGAAAATAAACTTCCATATTATTTGATGAAGATTTATCATTTTCTATGTTTAAATAGACGTATTCCAAATATTAAATTTTTATTTCCAAATTTATTTATTTAAAATTTCACAAAAATTCAGTTAATTACGTTATTAAAAATCGTTAAAATTTACAGGTCGTTACATTTCTAGTAGAAACCTTGGGGGCAGCACGTAGGCAGGGTTTTGCCGAAGCTGAGTAAATTTTTGTGTGATCTCTTATGCATTATCTTTCTGCTTTTATTATTCTGTTATTACCTGTGCTGTAATTATTTTATATATTTCCGCATTAATTTTTATTATTATTAGTATCACCCTATTCACCCCCTAGGGTGAAATCGATCCCACAAGTGCTATCAGAGCTAGAAAAAAACCAATTTTTGTTTTAAAAATTTGATTTTTCAAAAACCAGTTTTTGTTTTAAAAATTTGATTTTTTAAATGGCTTCTTTTAATAATGCTTTTGCTGAGAGACAGTCCAATAGTTAGACCACCCATGTTCAATGGTGAATATGCTTACTGGAAAAATAGAATGAAAATTTTTCTGAAAACCATTTATGCTTGGAATATTGTTGAGACAGGATACAGGACACCAACTATAGTGGTAGATAATCAAGAAATTGACAAACCGATGGATCAATGGACAGATCTTGAAAATAAACTACAGAATGCTAATGCTAAAGCTATGAATTCTATTATTTGTTCATTGGATCAAATTGAATTTAATCGTGTCTCACATTGTCTAATTGCGTAGAAATTTGGCACACACTTGAAGTGACTCACGAAGGAACCTCTCAAGTCAAAGAATCTCGCCTTGCTATGCTTAGTAGCGAATACGAGAACTTTATAATGGCCAAGGATGAAAATTTCAAAGAGACGTATGGATGACTTTCTAATCTCGTATACAAATCAAAAGTTCTCGGAAAACCATACAAAGAAATGGAAATAGTCCGAAAAATCCTCAAAGTCCTTCCACGAAATTTTGAAGCAAAAGTCACTGCCATTCAAGAATCAAAAGATTTGAAACAAGTTAAAGTCGAAGAACTCATCGGAAATCTCACCACTTATGACCTAGAAATGAAATTCAAGGAAGAACGTGAAGGTGGTGATACTCGAAAGAAATCAATAGCTCTCAAAGGAACAACTGAAAGTGAAGATGACGACGATGATGATGGAGCAGCTGAATTGGCGCTATTAATAAAGAGATTCAAAAGGTGGAACCACAAATACGGAAATCCAGCTCTAAATCAACAATTGAAAAGCAGAATAGTCAAAGTTCTAGATTATCCAGAAGAGCAAGAGATCATTTGTCACAAGTGCAATAAACCTGGTCACATCAAGCTCGATTGTCCTCAGAATCGACTCGGCCAAGGAAAGAAATCGAAAAGCGGATGTTTTGCAGCCACTTGGAATAAAAGTGATGACGATAATAAAAGCACTAGCAGTGAGAGTGAAAAAACATATCTGTGTCTTCGAGGTGAAACAATTGACAGTGATGATGACGTGCCAAGCGAGGTATCAAAACTTACTCACTCAGAATTACTTATATATTTTCACGAAGTAAATGGTTGTTTTGAATGACTTAGAGAGAAGTATGCTAAACTTTAATCACAAAAAGATAGTTTGATAAAACTAAATAAACAGCTTGACCAATTGGTTAAAAACTATCGAAACAAAAGCCCTAATTGTGACTAGTGTCCATCATTCGAAGAAGAAATGAAAAAATCAGAAATTAAAATTAAGTCACTTGAAAATGAAATTCTAATTTTGAAAGAAAGTGAAAATACTAGGACATAAAATTCTATTAAAAAGTGCACCTTGTTATTGAATGAAAATGAATCTCTCAAAACACAAGTCCAACAATTGTCTTTAACTTTAAGAAAATTTTCCAAAGGAGAAAGAGCGCTATATATGCTATTAGGGAAACAAAATGTCAATATTGTTAGACAAGGACTTGGGTATACTCAATCTGAACGTGTTAGAAGCGAAATTAATCAAGTCAATTCCAAGTACACAATTTGTGGAAAAACTGGACACAATCACAATAATTGCTAGTATAGACCCAAACACGTGAAAACCATACCAATTTGGGTTCCAAAAGGCACGAATATAAAATCCCTTAAAGTCAAACAAATTTGCGTGCCAAAAGGAACAAATATAGATTGTCTAGGGTCTACTCAAACATATTTTTCAAAATATTTTGTCACTAACAACCATGGACCTATAAAAACAAATAGGTCACAAAAATCTTTTCTCGTGTAGGCGGGGTGACAGGCTAAGGAACAACAAAAGTGTTACCTGGATTTTGGCTGTTCCAGGCACATGACGGGAAACAAATCAAAGTTACTTAACCTAGTACAAAGGTGGCAGAATCAAAATGGACAACAACGAAAAATTATCGGCAAAGGTAAAATAGGTAACGGGACATTTATCTTGAACGATATATTAAATGTGAAAATCTGCACCATAATCGGATTTAATTCTGCCGGTTATGTGATAAGGAAATAAATGTTGATTTTGATTTTGATTTGTGCAAAAATGTTGACAAATCATCTTTTCATCCTTGAACTATTTCATATAGATTTGTTTTGGAATAACTATATTGCAAGTTTAGGTAATAAGAGATGTTGTTTTGTATTGATTGATGATTACTCATGATACACGTGGATATATTTGTTTATTTTACTCATTCTAGACCTGACATTATGTTCACTGTTTGTTTATTTGCATGGTTTCAATTCAAATCCAAAAGAATTTCATTTAAAAGCTGTAAAAAGGATTTTAAGGTATTTATTGCACACTCCACGATTTGGTATATGATATCTATCTAATGGCAACCTTGAGTCAAATGGAAATTCAGATGCAGATTACACGTGTAGCCTAGTTGATAGAAAATGTACCGGTGGAACGTGTTTTATGTTGAGACATTCATTAGTTGCATCATTTTCAAAGAAAATATCTGCATATTTTTCATTTCAATTGATTTTCAATTAGCAGACATTTTTTTAAAACCCCTTCCAGAAAATAGTTTTTGTTGACTTCGTTTCAGATTAGGCATTTTAAAATTTTTGATTTTATAATTATTTTTGGATTTTTTTCTTAAATGCCTATGTTGACCAATCTGACTCCCTACTGATTATCGAAAAGAGAACTAGTGACTGAAAAAGTGATGAGTGTTGATATTAACCATATATTATGATTTAAGACAGTATATTTAGTAAATTTCTTTAAAAATTTAAACAAGATTTATAATAACTTTTGTTGGTAAAAATTCCATGACCATCTCTATTTTTATCATATTTCTAATGACCATCACTCATCAAAATCCAATATAGTATGTCAAAATGTGGTATTTTAAACGAGAAGTTATCCATTTTTATATTATTTTATTTTATTTTTTAGCAATAAAAACATCCAAAGTATTCATTGTCATTTAAAAGTCCTCACGGTTATGCATGGGTGAATTACTTCGAATATTTGTTTATGTGCTTTCATGCTCATTTAAAAGTCCTCACGGTTATGCATGTATGGAACACATATCAAAATTGATTATTAAATAGACGAGTTGATTCAAATCCCATTTAAAAGTCTTCACGGTTATGTGTGGTTAAAAGATGCTTGAAATTCATTTTTTGTATAAAAATTGGGAATATTACTAATCTCCTTTAAAAGTCCTAACGGTTATGCATGGTTAGTAGATATTCAAATTCCTGATATAAATATAACACAAATAGACACAACTATATGGTTTTATATGCCGACATCACCCCTATCACTCTAAAGTGGAATATGCACCTAACAGAGTATTTATAATTTTTGTTTGTTGTTTTATTGAAATTTAATATTTATATTCAATTGGGTATTGATGTTGTATTAATGTCTATCACTTTATTTCTACTTTTCTAACACTATTACTCTTTTGCTGATAACAAAAGGGGGAGAGAAAAGTTAAGATTTTGGCAAACAAAGGTCAAATATTTTATTTTTTATTTGCATATTCCCATCTAAGTTCATTTTCATATTTTTATTTATTTTCATGCATATATGAAGGGAAGCTTTGTTGTAGAGAGGGAGCATTCAAATAGGGGCCAAATAGAGTTCATCAATGACCAAATACATTTAATAAATTCAAAATCTTAATATATGTTTGTTATCATCAAAATGGGAGATTGTTGAATATGCTATTAAATGAATTTTGTTTGATGATAATAAACATATATATATTCATTTAAATGTATTTGTTACTGTACTATTTTATTTTTCACATAATTAAATAAATATTTGTTTGATAAAATAAATAACACAGAATTCATATTCAAACAAATATTTTATTCAAACAATTTTTTTTTATTACAATTTTTGAATGGTACAAATTTGAGCTCTCACTATATATACACAATTTCGATTACGTCACAAATTTCAATTTACAATGTTCACCTCGCTACATATCACTTACTCACTCGTATATATCTTCAACTCTATTCCAGATTGAATCCAGCATCTGAATTATCTGCAAAATAAATACCGATGCAGTAAAATTGAAGAAAAATATATTTTTGTAGTGCTCAATGAAGTGTGAGTTTTTGAAAATGTTATTTGCCTCAGTTCTTTGGGTTGTTCGTCATTTATTTCTTTTGAATTCATCTTACATGAACAGTTTGTAACATGCACAGTGTATCACTGTACATACCATAAGGCCGTGCACATCGATATACACTTACTTGTTAAAACTACAGGGACATGTGAGCACAAGGTCAAACCCGAGCCACAAGCTGGATTCAGCTCGGGTGCACGCAAAACAACATACAACACTTCAAATATACACATGAGAGCAAACCAGTATGGCTCGAACAATACAAAACTGAGGTGAACACAAACCAAGCTGCAGCAACACATGGAACCAACCAGACCAGAGGATCCAAGTTCAATGAAATGGTCCATACACATAAAGACTCAAATGCAACAACCAAGTTTATATGCAATAATGGGACAAACTCAAGTCTACAGATTCATCAAGACCATCACAACCAGAGAGCCTCAGACATTAAAGCATGAAGCCATGAACACACTCAAATAACTAGACTCGAGTGAACCACACCAGATAGGAGTATGTACAAATGTATCAAGGCAGTTTTCAAATCAATGTACATATGAACTACAAACCAAAACTCCATGATGCAACAACAATGAAAAACAGCAACCAAAATGATATACACAACATACATGGATGCATGTGTGATCACATATATGTGTAGTGACAACCAGTTGAAGGTACCAAACAAGTGTACACAAGACTACCAACCCAGTTCAATGAAATACGAAGATCACTCAGTGCAACATGATACCAGACTCACAATAACCAAGTGAAGACTCCAAGAGGAACAAGTGCAGGCATACAACAACCAAACATGAGTACATGAAGCTTCAAACAAAACCAGACATGTACAAGTTCAAGGAACTGGATAGACCACGCACATATATACATACATGTATATATATATGTACAGTTATGAAGACCAACAAAACTCAAATGCATATGACCAGTCTACATGAAAACACTAGAAGAAAATGAATACAAATGACTCAACATGCTCACATGTGCAAAGTAGGGAGAACAGGCCTAGACTACAAGACCACATGACACTGCAGCTACCAATTGAACATAACGTATCAACATGAACCAGAGTTCACGTATATCAGTTCAGGTATGAAGAGATGAACATGAAAAAAAGGTTCAAAACAGGATGCAATGCTCATGAAGACACAATGCAACAGAGGTGACAATAGGGCATCAAGCACTACAAGGCATCACAACATACATATATACATGCGTGAACACACACAAATATATGCAGTGGAAACCAGACTTCATTCCAAGAAAACGTGAATGGTGATATAAAAATGTGATAACACGAAGCAGTTTATAGTCTTACAAAACAGTGCAAGTAGCTGTTCGAACAAGTCAAAGTAGTGTCAAATACAAATTTAAATGCCAAGGTCAAAAATTCGAAAAGAATGAAGCATTTTTGTGTTTCAAAGAAAATCAAGTCGTGGGTCAAAAATTTTCAAACAAAGATATATATAGTAAACTGAACAAGCCGAAGTCAGGTTTATCTCAAAAATTCACGATGCCAAAGTCATAGCAGAAAACTACGGTCACAATATTCAAATGCCGAAGTTTTAGGAACCGACCCAAAGCAAGTCAAGCTAAAATTCATAGATGAACAAGTAAAAGAATTATCATAAGCATTTAAGCAAAATCGAACGGCCAAGCAAGAATTTTGACGAATTCAAACATATTTATACGAACAAAAATATAGGGTGTTCGATCCCTATAAAACCCCAATCATCGTCATCGGCAGTAAAATCATTCGAGTTCAAGACAAAAATCCTGAGTATACTCTTAAATCGAAAACAATTTTATAACTCAAATCAAAGTCGAGCAAATTCAAAATCGAACAAGAAAATCACGTACCAAATCATAGCACTCGAGCTCGACATAGATTGAAGCCGCCGCGAATTGTCAAGGCCAGTGGATCAAAACCAAATCAAGTGAAAGCAATTTTGATCGATCAATTTTCCAATCGACGCTTCATATTTCACAAAGCCCTAATTATTGGAGAAGGAACGAAGAAAGGATATGCCGAAGTTTTGCACAGAGAAAAGAAATAAAGGGGAACGTTTCTTTTATTTTGGGCCGGCCTTTATATATTTCATTTTGGGCTTAAAATATTAAATAGTGTTTTGTTTTTGTTTTGTTATTTTTCAGTTTCAATTTTCTTTTTTAAACTGTGTAATTTTCTAGTCTTCTGATTAGGTTACGAACTACGATGGTGTAGTTCGAGAATTCGCAACTCAGTGGCTGAGTTGTGGCAGGGTTTTGAGTGTTGAGGTAGGTTAGTTATTAGCGGGTGTCGCAAGCTTACGTGTGTAAGCGTTTGACTACTTAATTTCTAGTAGTATCCTTGGAGGCAGCACGTAGGAAGGGTTTTGCCGAAGATGCGTAAATTTGTGTGTGATCTCTTCTGCATTATCTTTCTACTTTTGTTATTATGCTATTATATGTACTGCAATTATTATATATATTTTTCTACACTAATTTTTATTATTATTAGTATCACCCTATTTACCCTCTCTAGGGTGAAATCGATCCCACAATAACACTTCAAGTTCACTTAGTTTATTGTTAGAAAATCCTTATGGGTTGAAATGATACATACCTAAATGATCTACATATTAGGGAAAAATCGTTATGGGTTAAAATTATAAACCCGAGCGATTTTATGGATTTTGAATTTTATTCGGGATTGTGGGTTGAAATGATATATATCCGTAAATATAAAATATTTGCGGATTGAAATGATAAATATCTGTATCAGTTGACCATAGGGTAGAAAATTATATACGGACACCGGATTGGTTAAATTAAATGATTCTAAATCCTTCAATTTTGAATTTAGTGAAATGATATTTTGAAGAAAATTTGATTTATATAAATTGAATTATTTTTGAAAATCCGAGTTTTAAATGTAAAATTAGAATTGGTTTAAATTAAACTTTTAATGTTAGATTTGAAGTATAAATTAAATTTATTAAAATTGAGTTATTGAAAATGTTTGAAAATGTAACTTTGAAATCTACTAAATTTGAAATAGTTTGGATTTATTGTTTGAACTTGGATTTGAAATCGATATTGATTAAATGGTTTAAATGAGAATTTGAATTGAAGGATAAAATTTAGTTTGTTGATTTGAAAGCTGGACATGGTCCAGATGTGTTGAAATGAAAGAAATAGTATAATTTGGTATTAATTTCAAATTTACCATTTTAATATAAACTATTTAAAATATATTATTTTAAATCCTGATTATTAAGATTTTCAAACTATTAAACTAATTTAATCTATTTTAAACTATTTCAAACTATTTTAATCAATTTAAACTATTTTAATTCATTTTAATCTATTTTAATCTATGTAATCCAATTTAATCTATTTTAACCTATTTTAAACTAATTAACCCATTTTAATCTATTTTAAATCCATTTAATATATTTTAAATCTACTAAATCTATTTTTTTTAATATTTCAGATTATTTTAACTATATGAAAATATATTTTAACTATGTTAAACTATTTAAATTATTTATAACTATCTAAACTATTTTCTAAATTTCAGACTAAGTAAAGTGGAAGTGTTTATATTCAAATATTTGATTTAAAAGCGAATATGGTTAAATGATGTTATAACCTAAGTTAGGATTTATATGACATATTTGATTGAATATGATGATTTTGAAATGAGGGTTAACCTATTTTGAAAGTGTGATTTTGAAAGAAAATATGATTTCGGAAGTGATATGATTTCAAATGTGATATGATTTCGAAGGTGAATATGATTTCAAAAGTGAATAAGATTTTGAAAAGTGATATGGTTTGAATTGAATATGATATTTTGATATCAGTTATGAATCGGTTTTGAAATGTAAAAGAACCGTCCATTGTGAAATAAGCATTTAGTTGTTAAAGAAACCAGGATCGGATATTGCATACTCTCTGGCAATACCGAAAACTACTTTAACAACTGCGTACGTGGTGGAGATTCCAAAATGTAGTAGGATGGTTTGGCGAACGATTCTGTATGAGGTATTAACGTAGGCCTGACTCTCGTGAGTCAGTTTGATGTGGCTAAACCAGGAGCCATGCCGGGCCAAGTGAGGTCGACCTTCGATCAGACACATTTCTTCGATACCATATTATGACTATGTGATTGATTTGGTGGCCACCCCTCGATTTTGATTATGGGAGTGTGTTTCGAGGTGGGTGGTAGTAGCTGCTATAAGTTACCACCAGTCCGGATCTGCAAAGCGGTAGTATCATATCCTGAGCATTGCCGCATGTGCCTTGTCACATGCCTTATCGCGCCTTCTACGAATTTGTTTTGTACCATACCAATGGAGTGCCCTCTGGGTAAACCACTGGTTTGGTGGAGCTTACGGTACGGTATAGACTACGGGAATATATAAAATGTGTTAAGGGGGATATGGGTAATGCCTTAACGCTATTTTAATACTTTACTTTACTGTAGACACTATTATAATACTGTATTGTACTATGTATGTAGATAGTTTAATGGATCCTTAGGAGATGAAAACCCCGAACATTTCTTAATTTATGCACTCACGTTGACACTAGATAGGAGATATCAAACTCCGTAAACATCTCTGATGTCGTTACACTCATATTTATTTACTGTTGGTCTAACTTACGTAAGATCTTTTAGTTTCGACTGAAGTATTTTGTCTTTTCAATTCGCTCGGGTCAGTCTGAGCTTTTCAGTGTATCGAAGACTGCTTTGGTGGACAAAGATGGAGATTTGTATACTATTATTATTTATTTTATTTATTCCGCTATATCATGTTGTTCCGCTGCACTATTTATTTATTACTGCTCTATATACCCTGATCTGTATTGTAAAAGTGTAAAAACTGTTATTTGTAAAACAACTTCATGAACTGTTTATTTGATTATTATATTTTGTCATTCTGCTGCGAGATTCTGTGTTTGTTTTCTTTCTTTCTCTATTTTTCTTATTTACCCCATAACAATCCTCCTTTTTGAATGGTTTGAGTCTGACGTGTGTGGTTTATCGTCGATTTAAACTGTCAAAAAGGGTGGGCCATTACATTTGGTATCAGAGCTTTTGTTTAGCGATAACCATAGCAGGGGTCTGACTCATTAAAGATAGGGTAGTAATACCCTAGAATGACTCGTTGAGGGTATATATAGGAGAGAGCATATTTGTTAGTGTTATAAAAGGTTTTGTATTATGTTAATCTGTTCTGTTTAGTATTTATAAATTCTGTTCGGTACATGGGACGCCATGGCATCGATAGGGATTTCTAAACGTTTAATAGGGCAGACCGACACAATATTGGTTTTGAAATATAGGTAAATGAAATAACTTTATCTAGTATTATATTTTGTATATAAAAGAATAATTTTTATTAATGGATGTTGTGGTGTGTGATATGTTTGTTTGTTAGGAAACTGAAATTTATAAATATTGATTGCAAAATGAGATTAAACATAAAAATGAATATAAATTGGAAATTTGGGAACTTAAGTTTCAGGATTTTGAAATTTTCTTTCGAAAGATTTTGTAATATAATATTAGTATTATTTGGAAGTATTTTGGATATAAATATTTCAATATGATTTGAAAGAAATGTTTTAAATGAAATTTTAAAGGAAATAAGTTATGTACTCTCCTCTCTGTACTTGGAAAATAATTTCGGTGATGAGTGCAGGCCTCATCGACGTTCATTTTCGAGTTTCAAAGTGGGAAGACTGCTGTAGTAGTTTACTACACATTTGTTTTGATAAACAAATCTTAATTTTGATTTCCAAATATGATTTGATATATGTAAAAGATATGATTATATATATTATTTTAAATTGATTGAAATGGAAACCGATATTTTGTTCTTAAGTTTCTATAAATTAGTAGTTTCAATTATAATAATGAGTGAAATCTTATCCTTTTAATAATTGGAAACTTCCAAAAAGAAAAAAAAAGAAATTGGATGTTAAGTGATTAATGGAATATATAAGAAATTGAAAATTTATAACTTGGACATATGAAAATTTAGGAGATGTAATTATCAAACATTTTGTTAATTAAGATGAATAAGGTATGCTTGTGTAACATTCAGTTACATTCTAAAAGACATATATATAACTTACCAAATTTTTTAAAAGTTGAAATGTTAATAGAAACATGTAATAGAATATTATACAAGTAAAACTTTAATAATGAAGGTGATCGATGGAATTACTTTTATAATTAAGAATTCTGATGTTATAAAATGTTATAAACTTAAGTTAATAAGTTGAAATGCTAGTAATTGAATGTAACAGGAATGATGTAAGTAAATGGTTATGAACTTAAGTTAACATTTTTGGCTATTTATAATCAGATTGAATGTAAAGGTAAATCCTATATTAAGTGAATGATTATCACTTTCGAAATGTTGAAATGGTCTAGAGATAGAATTAATATTCAATTTACATTATAAAAGGTAAGAGTAAATGTAAATTCAAGGTAGAAATACTTAAGTATGAAATGATTTATTTGTTGGGAATCAAGTACATCATCCAATAATAAATTTGAATTAAGCTGTAATGAAAAGTATGTAATACTTAAATATTGAATTCATTGATTATTTTAAATAATTGAATGAAAACAACTTATGCAAGTAATCGGATGTAAAGAAATGAAAATGACATTGTATGGATAAATGAAAAATGAATTTTGTAAGTAATGAATGGAAATAAATGAAAATAAATACTGTATGAGTGAATGGGAATTGAATTTTGTAAGAAATAAATGTAAACTAAAGAAAATAATCATTGTATGAATGAAAAGAATGAACAACAAATGATATAAAAGGAAGTAATAAGAATAAACGTAAATAATATTTGAAATTATTGTTTGTTTTGGCTTATGGGATGGTCGGGAAAGGATACATCTAACTGTATAAAAATGTATGAATAATCTATTAAGTTTTATCTAAGACTGTTGAGTGTATGGTATACTTAGTAGTTTATTTATCATTTTATACGATTAAAGTTTCTAAACTCGAACAAACCATTTGTTTGGTTGCTATGGATAGATGGTTAAATTATTTTGATTGCACGTGATGATTGTATGTTTTGTTTGCCAAGTGACTATTGTTATGTTGTGTTGATTGTTGTTATTAATGAAACAACGTAAATATTTCTCTTTTTACATAATTCTAATTCTTTGGATTTTATAAGTGAAATACAGGTTATGGAAGCAATAGCTACAGCTTTTGGTTTTATAATTAAGCGTTGTTTTCCCGACAAATAGGTACATTTTTGGATTACGGTTTTCTAGCGATATTATATTGTTTTTTCCCATGGTATGGAAGATTTTATTTTGAATATGATATATATATATATATATGGTTATTATTGATATTATTTTTCTCCCGGACCTCTCCGTATAAAGGAGACTGTGCCGAAATTTTCCGTGAATTTTGGACTTCGAAAATTTTTGTGAAAATGTTTTTCAAATTTTTATTGAACTTGAATAAGAAAGGATTTAATTTTTTATAAATTGATACATTTTATTTAAATTATTTAATTATGTAAATTAATTATTTATAAACTGAATATTTTTAATGAGATATCAATTCCTTAATTCCTTCTTTTCCCTTTTCAAGGAAAAAAATGTTTGAGTGGGGGAGAGTGTAACGACCCGTAATTTTTTGATAATTAAATTATTGAATTTAATAAGATTTTGTAATTTAATATTGGAAGAAATAAAAAATTCGTGATTTATTATTAAGAAAATAACTAGAATGTAATGTTAATAATGTTAATTTAAGGCAATTGATAACTATTTTAATGCAATCTCAATTAATTGGAATGATTGGAAAGTTATAATTGGTCCTAAAGTGTAAATGGTAAATAAACTAAATGTTGTATTAAACGGTGAAATTGTATGTAATTAACTGGAATTGAATAAAATAGAATAATTACTCCGTATGTGAATTTATTAGTTTTGTTTGTCAACAATAAACATAGAAATGTGTTTGAAATCATAAGTTGTAACAATTGTTTCATTATCGTTTCACTATTTAATCCGTTGAAATTTAATTGGAAATCAATTGCAACTAATCTATTTAAATACTGCAGTTAATGTGAATTAAGATGGTAACTGTAGAATACTGATGTAATAAATGGTAAACCAATGTTAACTATATCCGTAAAGTAATGATTGATTGAATAAAAAGATTGAAATCAAAATGAATCAATTTCTTGGGTTTTAAATTATAATTAATGAATTTATTGCAATTGGAATTGGAACGATGTAATTAGTGCAATATTAATAGTTGAATTTTACATGGAAATTTGTTTTAAAAGATTTTAAATTACTTAGTAATTTAAACTGATAAAAATTGCTAGTTATTAATTTGAAATTAAAAAGTGATTTAATCAATTTAATAATAATTTAATTAATTAACGTGAAAATAGCCATTTTGGCCACTGTCTCGGATTTCAACGAAACTAGTTTCATCGGATCCGTAACAGTGAATTATTGTAGGATTTCAAGTTTAGTAGCGATCGAACTTGTCGTTTGATCATGCGGGTTTGAAACGCATAGAAATCAATTTAAATAAGCTGATTTTAAAGGCTAACTTCTATATACAATGGAATTAGGACTTGAAACTTGTTCCATTGAATTTAAAAATACCGGAAACCTATATTTCAATATATTGTATGACCCATTTTCATTTCGGAAATGAAACGGTCGTTTCGGGTCGTTGTTATCATTTCGATCCAACCCTGCCTATATATAGGTTGTTATAACCCCTACTTGTTTCTCATTTTATTATTTCTATACGTACAACTTTTTCCTTCTTCTCTAACGACATAACATCAAACCTAATTCCCAAATTCCAAAACCTGATTTCAAAAAAAATAAAAAAATAAAAAATTTGTTGCTCCAAGTTTACTTCGACTTAGGAAGAGGTTCGCTTTGAGTTCCAGAGGAGAAAACCCGGTAGCGACTTTGGGTCAGAGAGAGTGCCATGCCAAACAAGGCGGATCTGGTCATGCTTCAAGTTCCAAAGGCGAAAACCCTGTAAGGACTACGGGTCAGGAGCCAAATGACTCGAGTCTCGGGTCATTTTAGAAAAAACTCAAAGCGAACACTGGGTAATTGAGGCGGCGGACCGAAGCAAGACTCGAAGTCAAAATTTTCCAATCTTCTAACGTTAATAACTTTTGCATACGAGCTCGGATTCACACGCAGTTTTCTCCATTGCGATCGTATCGAAATTTCGAACATTTTGGAACTATTTTGGCTGCATTCTTCGACCATTAAATTTTTGGGCTAATTTTTTATTTTAAATCGATGACAAATTGAAGCCGAGTGTTTTAACCCACTCGCAACTACTAAATTATCTTATGTTGGTTAAATTGAATTTATGATGCGATTAGGAATCGGTTGGTTGATGTTTGGTATATTTAAATTGTCATTCCAGTTAAATCTAACTATTATTGAATATTATCGCCATTAATTCAACATTAAATTTCTAAATTGCCAGTTAATACCCATTATTGATAATTAGTCACTTGTTATTGTTTATTGATTAGTTTGAATGGTGATTGTGATGGATGTTGATATTGGATGAGTAGTTGTTATATTTATATTGTTATAACACTGTAAGTTCCCTTAGTTTATTGTTAGAAAATCTCTATGGGTTGAAATGATACATACCCAAACGATTTATAGATTAGGGAAAAATCGTTATGGGTTGAAATGATATAACCAAGCGATTTTATGGATTTTGACTTTTATTCGGGATTGCGGGTTGAAATGATATATATACATAAATATAAAATATTTGCGGATTAAAATGATAAATATCTATATCACTTGACCATAGGGTAGAAAATTATATACGGACACCGGATTGGTTAAATTAAATGATTTTAAATCCTTAAATTTTGAATTTAGTTAAATGATATTTTGAAGAAAATTTGATTTATATAAACTGAATTATTTTTGAAAATCCGAGTTTTAAATGTGAAATTGGAATTGGTTTAAATTGAAATTTTAAAGTTAGATTTGAAGTATAAATGAAATTTATCGAAATTGAGTTATTGAAAACGTGACTTTGAAATCTGCTAAATTTGAAATAGTTTGGATTTATTGTTCGAACTTGGATTTGAAATCGATATTAATTAAATGGTTTAAATGAGAATTTGAATTGAAGGACAAAATTTAGTTTGTTGATTTGAAAGCTGAACATGGTCCAGAAGTGTTGAAATGAAAGAAATAGTTTAATTTGATATTAATTTCAAATTGACCATTTTAATATAAACTATTTAAAAATATATTATTTTAAATCCTTATTATTAAGATTTTCAAACTATTAAACTAATTTAATCTATTTTAAACTATTTCAAACTATTTTAATCAATTTAAACTATTTTAATTCATTTTAATCTATTTTAATCTATTTAATCTAGTTTAATCTATTTTAACCTATTTTAAACTAATTAACCCATTGTAGCGACCCGCAGTTCCGTACCCTTCGAGTTAAAAATAATTCACCGTTGTTCAACCCAAATTGTACGAAAGAGCGAATAACTAGGGTAAAGAAGAAGAAAGAGATAGAAGAAAATAAACAACAACATAGAATCTCACAATCGCAGTGGAACAAAATATAATATACAATAACAGATTTTTATATAAGGGAAACTGTATCTGTTAATATACATATAACCATCAGAGTATAACAATTCAATACATCAGAATGGACAGTTATAATAACTTGTCCTCACACAGCGGAAATATAGCCAAGTACGGAGATACGTCTCTGTCATCCAGCTCATCTCACGTGCTCCATAACATTCTAACCTGAAACTATAATACTCGGTCTGACCCGAGTATTATAATAAAATAACACTTGAGTTAGTCTGGAAAACTAGCGTGAGAAAACACACTCAATTTGAATTATTATAGTTATCAAAATCGTTTGAAAAACAAAGGTATCTCGTAAAACCGCGTCACACATAAACACGACGGGTTTTCCCCTTACGATAACCAAAACACTTTATAGAAAATACAGTGATATTATAATAGTGTCTGAATACAAATACTTATTCAAATAGCTGAAAATGTTACATTAATTAAATTCCAGCATACTAGGCTCTACAAACAAAACCGTTAAGGCTCATATTGGAGAATGGATCTCATACAATGATTAGGCCACTGGGGTACCTCCCATCACAGTACACCTCTAGAAAAATGTACTGAAGACCTCGCCGGGATCCCATGCTACACAAGGCCGGCCTACCCCCAACCTAGATAGACCGAATATGTTATCTCCCCGGGTGTTCCCACCCTTAACAATCGAGCGCTCCTTCTTTCATGCACAGCCATATCAATAATATATATATTTCCGAGGATATCTAGAAAAGTGATAACATACCCTAATTGGGTGCGACCCACTTAGCCCTGCTACATCTCCCCTGTTTTAGTCATTCCCCATTGATGAGGGTTGAGGCTAAACATTACCATTCAAGAATAATTCTACTTTGAATGCTCATTGTCCTCCAATGATGATGTTCTGATAGCATTCGTCCATACAAGTTGTCCTGGGTCTGGAAAAACTGAATCACCGTCTTCATCATCTTCACGGTATTCATCCGTAACGTTCAAACCGGATCGAAGTGGTTTTCAGATAATTAAATCTGATCCCGATCTCTTCGAAACGATTAACGAAATTGGCCAATATTGATAGTAGGTTATTTAACTATTAATAAAACATCCATAAGCAGTCACTAGGCCTTATTATAAATTTTTTCCAAACATTTATTTCAAAATATCTTTACTAAGATATATATATATATATATATATATATATATATATATATATATTCAAATCCCTTTCCATATTACAATATTTGAAAACAATTTCAAATACTTAAATCCATAACAAGATATTTTCAAACCATCTCAACACTTAGGAATATTTCCAAATTTCCATTTTTATACTTAGGAAAATATTATAAGTCTATTTTTCAAAAATCTTTTCAAATATCAGTACTTAAGAGAATATTTCAAAACTTATCTCAAAAGTCTTCAGAATCACTAATAAATTCCCATTTTCAATTTCCAAAACCCCGTATACTTATTTATAACCCCATTCAACAATTTATAACTTCTTTTATGAATTCAGATTTCATTTCCAAAATTCCCATATTCAACATTTTGAAATTCCATTTCCTCCAAATCCCTTATAAAATTCCTCTCCTCAAAATCATATCCATTTAAAAGCCCCATTTACGAATCTCGAGAGAATTTATAAATAAATTTTTTAATCACTTCAAAAAAGTATTTAAAAAAGATAATAATTTATTTTTAAAACGTGTTCAAGTAATTATTAAAATATCGAAAACACTTTTATAAACATAAATAACTCATTTTTAGATAAACAAATAAATTTTCAAAGCTGATTTTAAAAGTTAGAATTTACTAAAACAAATACTTAATATTTAAAAATCTACTTACTAAAGTATTTCAATCCTAACTAGTTTAAAATTCCATAGTTTTTTTAAAAATAAAATTTTCCTTTTAAAAGCAAACTTAACTTCTTAGAATTAAAAAAATATTTTTTTTAAAACCTCAATAATCAATTCCATTTTATAAATTCCGCTTGAATCACATCACATCACTCCCATTTCGATCTCCTTAACCATTTTCCACTTTTCAAAAATAGTATCCACTATTTTTCTTTCCATATTCTAATATAAATTCTCCCTATAAATTTATATTCAAAATCTAACATCTGATATCGATTTCCCTTATTTATAAACATCGTTTATAAATTTTATAACTCCCTTTGAGTTTCACATTTCTAAAAATAATCTCATTTATAAAATCTCTTTTTGTAAATTCATTCGTTTATAAATCCCATTTTTAACTTTCAATCTACTTTTAATATCGACTTCAACTCCTTTTATATTTCCCGAATATCATTTATAAATTCTTTTTATATAATTTTTTTTAAATCTCTATTTAATAATTCACAATAGTAAGTATAACAAAAATCAAA
Source organism: Allium fistulosum (assembly GCA_030737815.1). NCBI lineage: Eukaryota > Viridiplantae > Streptophyta > Magnoliopsida > Asparagales > Amaryllidaceae > Allium > Allium fistulosum. The sequence goes on along the minus strand of CM060905.1, from coordinate 43,327,017 downwards.
TATATTTTTCTAACCCAATTTCTTTTAAATAACCCCAATTCCAATATAAATATTTTTATATCAAAAATTCCCTTTTTTCCTTCAGTTTTAAAATATGTTTATGGTATTTAAAATATCAAAATTCAGTCCAGTGCTACAATAGCATCCAAAAATTCGAATCACTACAATAATCTATAATAGATTATTCTACACAATCCATATATCATAATATATGAAATTAAATTCAACATTTTGAGGAATCCAGTTGGATCACTCCAACCTGTTTTCTTGCATCCATAGATGTGAATACAACATAAAAATACCAATCCCACTTCGAGGAGGATATTGCGGTATATAGGGTCATCCGCTATTATGCAGGGCGCATAGGGTCTCATCCGTTATAATGTGGGGGAATATGACTCCAAATACTAGTATATATATACTACTACATATATAATATAATATCATTCAACAGATAATCAATTCAACCAAACATCCATAATTAATTTTAGCTATTTAAAATTTAAAATCTAGCAATCCAAAAAGAGTGAGATTTACTCACCTTGATTTTTATTTGCAGTCCGTTCCAATTTTTAATCAAATTGAACAGCGTTCAACTTAATTTAAAATTCAAGTTATCTTCAATAAATTCCAAACCAATTTTTATTGCGAAATTTCGACCTCATAAGAACATATTACGGGTACTAACAATATAAATTTTTACAAACCAATAAACAATTAAATTAGTGTTAACGATATGATTAAATTTAAATTAAACTAATTACAGTACCTTCACCATATCCTACAGCAATCACAGCCTCACAATCCCTTGAAATAACATCACAACATAGATGAATCGTTCACTGCCGTCGTCAGGCTTCCATAAACCATGACCTCGCGCTTTCCTCCTCCCCTCTGAACTGACACACGCCTACCCCTACCCAGATTGGCTCCACGAATTCCGCGACACCACTCACTCGACCGCCGCCTATGATGCTAACCGAGAAACACTGCCCTGGCTGAATCGTTTGATCGCGACTTCATCTTATACACATTTTTTTTCATCCACCAAAAAGCGATCACCAGGCCAAGACGCCGCCGTCGTTGACAACCACCCAACCATTTGCATCCCAAAACCACTCGCGAACGAGTTGCCCACCATCGCCGCAAGACTACCGCTTTTGCGATACTCAAACACCGCAACTCCATCTGCCTTCACTTCCACTACCGAACAACGTCGCGGCCAACTTAGCTTCACCACGAGCCATCCTCGTGCGCACACGAATACCAAGAAATCACGATCATTTTCGATCGCTGTAATTTTTTTGAATTCGTTAATACTAGCTGGAGAAAAGAGAAAGGGGAGACACGATTTAAAAAGAAGCAGTGGAGTTGATCGCTGTAATTTTTCGATCATTGTATTCTTTTTTTTCTCTACTAATCAACTGATTAAATTTTAGAAGATAAAGGGGAATCATACGTAAATATAAAACAGAAGAAGACAGCTATGCATACAATACTAGGTCTGCATACTAAGGTGGCTGATGGATGGAATGGCTGATGTGAATAATGATGATAATATGTATATAATTAAAATCCCAAATATCTTGGTATCTTTATTCAAACCCCTAATGAGGCATGTTGCTAGGCGTTCATAATGTTATACCCCTATTCTGAACGTAATTGAAAAGGTTTCGATTCCTAATTCGATCGTATGGAGAAGATAGCTTTTTGGATCCAATTATTATATTAAATTTTCGATATTAATTTCAATGCGTTTTTATCCCGTACGATCAAACAATAACTCCAAACACTACGAAATTTGAAATCTGATAATAATACACTATTACGGATCCAGTAGAACTAGTTTCATCAAATTTCGAGACTGTGCCCCGGATCGCTGTTTTAACACCTCGATAAAATCGATGATTTTGAAAACTCCGAAATCGCTTGAAATTTTAGTTTTAAAAACTTATCAATTAAATAAAAAATTAAAAATCCATTATTTAAACCATTTAAATATTAAAAATCAAATGACGAAAAATTCAGGTCGTTGCATCCCCCCCAATAGAATTTCGTCCCTGAAATTTCTAAGGTAGGAAAATGCTCCAAACACATTAACTTTTCCAAAACCCACTTAGTGAAAATTCGATATTTCACTTTTTTTATCCTTTAGTTCCAACCAAAACAATTAGTTCTCAATTCTAATTCCAAAATATTTTATTCCAATTACAATTCGAAATTAAATTGTCATTAACAAAAAGTTTCCAAAATTTTTCTAACACCCTAAATTTCCGTAATTTTTTGGCAGAGTCTCACTTGTACGGAGCCTTTTGCAGTATGACAAGAGAGATAAATATATATACATCAACCCACACGGTCGGAATATAATATATATATATATCAATATTTTATATTTGCAGTATTTAATCCGAAAATGTACCTTATATTTAGCGTTTTTATGCAAGCGGTTTATTTATTTGCAGTTTGCGCGATCAAAGTCAAGCAAAACAGGTCCAGGTACCTGCACTTACTCAATTTAAACACGTAAATACCAAAACATCAAATTCAATAACATTTCACTTATTATAATAATGACAACACATAAACTTCATAACCCAATCATGCTAAACATATATTATAAGCAATTATAAGGTTCTGATACTAATTTAATTGCTTTCAATCAATCCCTATTCAATTCGAATGATTTACAACTCAATTTCCTTGCATTCAATTTATTTTATGTCAAACAAACTCATATCCTCTCCAAATTGATTAAAAATCCATCTATTCACTTTCTATTAATTCATAGAATCTTATTTACTTCTGTTTTCGTCAAACACTAACTTTTCTATGCAAACTTGGCGATATTTATTTAATAGAATAATCATTTAAGCATATAGTTATTTTATATTCAATTTTATTCCATTTCAAACTCAATCCATTTATTTGCATTCCATTCATATCCACATTATATTATATTCAAATCTATTTTATTAAGCTCGAAATCATTCCACGCTATTTATTAAATAACCGTTTCACAGTTTATTCGAGCCACACTTCCCTCCAAAATATTAACTTAAGTTAATTGTTTATTTTCAATTTATTCAACTATATAACTTAAGTTCATTACTCTTGCAACCAAATTCCATTTCAATTTTTGATTGATTCTTATTTAATCAAATTCCATTCCATTTACTAATTAATTTAATTATTTCATTCATGTAATCCACTTCAATTATAATTCCATTACTCGAACTCGTTCTCGAATTCATTTAAATGATATCAAGGCCATATTCAATTTATTTATACTCAAATTGAATTTATTTGTAACTCAAACTCATTTCTATTTCAATCCATTTCTATTTTATTCGACTCGGTCCAATTTTATTTCATTCGCTTATAATTAGATCGAATCTTATTTAAAACTCAAGTTCCACACTCCGATTTCAATTTCATTCAACTCATGTCTCATCTCAATATCCAATTCACTATTTAAGTTTTCTAACTGGTTTGTTTTCATTTTGTACCTCGCAATTGGATTTTCATTCCAAAAACCATTCCATTTGATTTACTTAGTTCACATTCACATTTATAATTCAAGTTTGGCTTTATTCTTCACTTTAATTTCTAGCCTAAGTATTTTTTTATATTCTATTAATTTCAATTTTTATAAGCTATACGAACTTATTATCCTCAATCCAACAATTTCCACTTACATTTTATCCTGATCACAGTTTTATAACTCATAGTTATATAATCACTTTATAATTCATATTTATATTCCATTCAATCAACTATTAATATTTATTTCAATTCACATTATTAGTTCCCTTCATTTATACACATCCAATTTCTTTTCATTCAATTAATTCACATGCCTTCGTCACCTTATTTATCACTTAGTAACCATTTCATCAAATTCATTTTACCACTTAAGTTCATATTCAAATTGTTATTCATCAGCATTCTGAACCATATTCCATTCACTAATTCATTTTCAATTCAATCCTTTTAATTAGTTCACTTTACTAATTTATTCATTCAACTTAATTTAAGTTAAATTCCATTTTAACTTTCTCAATTTAATTTTTTATTCCAAACTTCAATTTTCACACTTCTTTCCTTATTAATATCATCTTCCACTAATAAGTTTTCTTTTAAAACTTATTTCTGAAATTCTCTAGAACATTAAATAAGGATTCCAGAATTTTCTTAAATACCCGGTATTTACTTCAAATCACTTTGAAATCAATATATATATAAACTCTCTTTGGTTTAACAAAACACTTCCTTATATATAAAAAAGATCATCAAGTCCACCATTAAAAAGCGATTAACAAAAGCAGAGGGAAACTGGGTTGATGAGCTTCCACTCGCACTATGGGCTTACAGAACAACACATAAAGCTGCTACAAGTCACACTCCATTCGCATTAGTGTATGGTTTAGAGGTGATGATTCCCATTGAACTAGAAGTCCCCTCTCACCGAAGGCTGAATTTCAACTAAAAAAAACATGCAACTCCTACTTGAATCGCTTGACATGGTCGATGAAAAGAGAGAGGAAACATAATTAAGAATCGCCACTCACCAAAAAAGGATCGCACGATACTTCAACTCCAAAGTTCACAATCAGACCTTTGAAGTTGGTGATCTCATGCTCAAGCGAGTTTACCAGTTACTAGGAACCTTCAAACCGAATTGGGAAGGATTGTTTGTCATTCATCAAAAACTTGAAGATGGGACATTCAAGTTGACGACCGTCGATGGGGTCGCTATTCCTAGAGCTTGGAATAGTGGGTCGCTTCGCCGATATTTCATTTAAAAGCAACTTCATGTATTTTTCTAATTTTTAGAAAATAAGCCATTAGGGGAATGCCGGTGGCGTTGTAAATAGGCAAAGAATCTGCCATGCTTTTCTTAATGAAGTTTGCCTTTTGAATCATTCAAATTGTGTGCATAATGATGACCCGACAATCCGGCGGGGGAAAACCGACTCGAATCGTCGGATCAGCGGAACCCGATCCTGTCCCTCTGAAAGATGATGCCACCCCGGCGACATTAAGAGGGCTACGAGCTCAAGTCTCTCGCGATGCCCAGAAAAGGGCGATGCCAAAGATTCCAGATTCAAGTTTCTCGCGTTGGCCGGAGATAGGCAATGCCGAGGAACTCACGACCCAAGCTTCTCGCGTTGCCTGGAGATCGGTAACGCCGAGGAGCCCCAGACTCATGTTTCTCGCATCCCCCGGAGATAGGAGATGCCGAGGAACTCATGGCGGAAGCTTCTCACATTGCTCGAAGATAGGAACGCTGAGGAGGCCCAAACTCAAGTTTCTCGCGTCACCCGGAGATAGGCGACACCGAGGAACTCACGATGCAAGTTTCTCACATTGCCCGGAAATAGGCAACGCCGAGGAGCCCCAGATTCAATTTTCTCACATCGCCCAGAGATAGGTGATGCCGAGGAACTCACAACGCAAGGTTCTCACATTGCCCGGAGATAGGCAACGTTGAGGAGCCCTAGATACAAGTTTCTTGTGTCGCCTGGAGATAGGTGACGTCGAGGAACTCACGACGCAAGCTTCTCGAGTTGCCCTGAGATCGGCAATGCCGAGGAGCCCCAAACTCCAGTTTCCCATGTCACCTGGAGAAAGGTGACGCCAAGGAACTCACTATGCTAGCTTCTCGGATTGCGCAGAGATAGGCAACACCGAGGAGCCTCAGATTCGAGTATCTCACGTCGTCCGGAGATAGGCGACGCTGAGGATCTCACAACGCAAGCTTCTCATGTTGCATGGAGATAGGCAACACCGAAGAGCCTCAGATTCAAGTTTCTCGCATCGCCAAGAGATAGGCGACGCCGAGAAGAACTCCACATTGAGCTTCTCGCATTACCCGGAGATAGGCAACATTGAGAAACCCCAAATTCCAACTTCTTACGTTGCTCGAAACATCGAATGCTTAAATTTTATTTGGAGTGAACAGTCCTGCGAACTGAGGGGCATGTAACTGTATGAAGATAGAATCACTTAAATGCAAAGAGTCCACAAGCCCTGTCACTCCAAACGACAATAAACTCTCGAGTTCTATCTCAAAAGTTAAAAAGAATCCTGTGCGAAAGGTTAACTTCCTAAGGAAAATTTTAAAATTTCCAAGAGACAACATCGTTGAAGCTCTATAGATTTCTAAATAGGATTAAGTAGTTTCGAAAGTCTTTGGAATTTTTATGAACTTCTAAAGAAAAATCCTCTAAGTGCTCTAAGTGCAGTCAGCAATATTATGAAATGAAACATACGCTTGCACACAGAGTATGTATAAAGAGATAGAAAAACTTACAAGTTAAAATATCATTGCATTTTTTGTAATTTTATGAACACAGAATCAAAATGTGGGGGTCGTAACCACACAACATCGACCAACAAAGAAAAATCATTATTACGGATCCCACAACAAAAACCCAAAATACAGGCTTAACTCTTAGGCATAAGAATGAAAAAGAGACACATCAAATCAAGTCACCTACGAGTTGTACAACAAAACACAGTCCCTCCTCGAATGGACCAGTCAGCGCTCTTTACCATAGCCCCCTTTCCCGCCTCTAGTGGGCAGCTTCGACTTCTTTTCTGGAGTAGTATCATTTCCAGTAATGTCAAAGTGTATCTCTTCTGCGATTTCCTCCTCCTCAAAATTCTTCCCATTTGAGTTCCCTAACTCCCTACGCTTTTTCCGCTTCCGGTAATTCTTTCAAGCCTTGGCTGCCTCCACCTTTTCTTTCTTGACGGCAACCAAGTCATGCGCAGTCCCCGATGGCGGCTCCAGCGGTGTCCCCTGCTCATTAGCCTTAATGGTAGTCACATCACCTTCAAGGGATGTCGATGGAACATCCAAGCCATGAAGCGCCTCAATCTTTTCAGCCATCGGTCCAAGTTGAGAGCTGGGAGTTGATGTAGGAGCAGGAACATGAACATATATAATTTCGGAAGATGTAAAGATAGCCGCGTGCACAAGCGCCGAGGTGACTAGCACGCCAACAGGAATAGTAGAGTGACCTATAAGATCAAAAATAAAAGAATTAAACTCCTCTTATTCATGTGCCGTAAGATGGAGTCCCCCGATTTCGAGAAAGGAGTAATCATTACCTGCATAGGAAGTAGGGTCGTGGATGACAACTTCAAACTCATCTCCTTCATCACCTTTGAAAATCTCTGCCACGGGGGGAGCAACATCGAGCCCCGAACTTGTAGGCTGGTCATGAATCTACCCTGAGGGTCCACCCGCATCTGAAATTGAAGGCTTAGCAGGCACATCTGTGGTAACCATTAGAGCTGCCTCGGCAGTTTCCATCTCCCGTTCTGCTTAGAGAATTTTTTGGCCTTCGAGCAATGCCTTCTTGGTTTCCTCATTGAGATAGTCGTCACATAACTCCTAGTCTGTATATGCATCGCCGTTCTCGGAGAAACAAAACAAGATTTCCTCCAAAAAAGGGTAAGAGTGCATGGAAACTTCGCCCCAAGATAAGAAAGACTCCCTTGATGCAATATAGAGTTGACATAGAAATTTAGGATCGTCAAATCTAGTTTCTCCATCTTCCGGTCAAAAGTATGCTGGAGTTCTAGATAATTTACTATCAGCATAGCCTTCTCCGTCTTAATTACAGTCTTCTCGGCATCAAGTTGTGTGACTTGATCTTGTAAACCTGCGATTGTCCCCTGAAACTCCTCAGTTGTCTTGGCCTGATCAGAGATTGTTTTATTATGCCCCTCTACGACCAGATTATGGTCGACAATTGTCTTTTTTGGGCTTCGATAATGGTGTCACGGGCAATTACATCTTCCTTCGGCTTGGCTTCTTCCGCAAGAGTCTTCTTAATTTCATCTCTCCAGATGATCTCAGCTCTCTCATGCGCCAGCTTCAACTCCTGCATTAAGCCAACAGTCCTCTTACTATCCCAAAGCACCGCCACTTTCTTCTACTCTAGTTGTTTAATTCTAGCATCCCGCTCAGTCAGTGCCTTTTCAAAATCATATTTTTTTTCCTTCGAAGGAGAGGATCTCCTGATAATTGTTCCTAGTAGTATCAGCGAGTTGTTTGGAGAGCCTCTCCCACTTCTCGCCCTGCTACAAATCAGCATGAATGCCTTGAAGTGGTGGCATGTAAATGTCCCTCCGAATGTGATGAATATCCATATCACACTTAACACCCTTTAGAAACCAACCCGGAAGGGTCGCCTTAAGCTTGGGTGGACCTGCAGGAAGAATATAGGCCAGCCTCCGGCGGGGATGAGACGGGACATGGGAAGTAGCAAAAGAAGAAGAAGATAAGATGTGCGTTGAAGGCGGAACCAGGGTAGAAGAAGTAGCAATCTCTTGCCCCGCCGAAGTATGTTTCGAAACGGGTTCGGAAGAATGCGAGAGATGATCGAGCTTATACTTTTTTGATGACTCTTCCCTTTCATTTGAGACCATTTTCTCTCGTAACTGCTTCTGTGCGGGCGATATTTATCCTTCTCCTCTTGACAGCGGGTCTCAGCCTCAAGTTCTTTTCTTCGCCTATATTCTTCCTCCGACTCCCGGACTTGATGGCGACTATAAGAATGCTTCGGATATCGTTGCGAATCAGTGTAATCCTCGAAGTCATCTTAATGACCACGTCCTTTGGTCATACCTAAAATGAAACCATCAGAACATTAGAAATGCGTAAAGAATTGAGTGAACATACGGGAGAATGTAAAATAAATATAAGAGCGATCCTAATGTGTCGTGTTGTGTATTCCTAAAATAGGCCTAAGACGTCATCATAAACCAGAGCGAACGATTTTAGGAGGGGAAATAGGACTGATTTCAGTTGTCACAGGCAGAGTCAGACTGATGGATGGCGCTATACTGCCAGAACATGATGGCGTCACATCAAAGTTGAAATCATCTTTCATGAGTGCATCAAAATCAATAAATACATCGTCGATGTCTCCAAAATCGACCCCGATAGGCTTACTTGGGGAATCTTGATGCTTTCCAGCAACTAGAACTTTATCTTTATCATCAGCATCGGAAAGGGGTGAATTCGGTAGGACGGTACTCATGCCCGGTGTCTCGTCACAAGATTCTGAATCTTTGCCTTCAGACTCAGATGAATAATAGTGACTGGCTATAGATCCATCACTGTTGCTTTCAAACTCTCCTTCCTCCTTCTCCGAGTCTATCGCAGATTTCCCCTCTATCTGCGCAGGCTCGATCTCTGATTCCTCCTGAATCGGGGATGTTCTTGTAGAACTGCTTAGACTAGCTGTGATTCCGTCCTAATGGGTCTCGTCGAGCGAACTTTCGAAGGGACCGCCTAATTCACGACCCTCCTTAGACTCCTGTGAAGAGGAAGAAGGCCTTGCGTGAACCCTAGCTCGGCCGGGGGAGGAAACTTTAGCCTGAGCAACCGATCTCCCTAGAGCGAACAACCCGAATTGGCGCAAATTCTCGTCAGTGAGCAAGACTTTAGCGCTCCGCTCCTCGACATCAATAGCTTTAAGAGTCCAAAAAATTTCAGTAATGGTCGTGTCTCTATTTGGACTTGGGATAACTGCGAAAGGAGAAATCAATTAGAAACTTAATCACAACACTTCAAAGCTCGACGAATAGAGAATACGAAAACTTATCCATTGTTGTCCAGCGACGATTAAATTCCTCGGGGCACCTAACGAAGAAGTACTGCATCTTGATTAGGATAAGTTACTTTTCAGACGCAAACCGAGCTTTCAATTTCGTTGGCCCTTGATTATGATTAGGGAGGAGCAGTCATCTCTTCTATTGAAAGCTAAGAAGTATCACAACTCGTCAAAACTCGGAGCACGATGAAATGTCCACATAAAGAGGATGTGCAGGAAAGTGAGGATGGAATAATCGTTCTGGTGAAGCTGGAATGGAGCAATCCCCAGGTTTGATAGCGTTTCACGAAGAAAATCGTTGAAGGGAGGCACAACTCCATTCAAACATGTGAACCGATGGCAAGCTGTAAATCTAGGGGGAGGCATGTGAGCGAACTCATCCTTCTCCGGAAGGTGCATGTCCTCTTCGGGGATTCAGTGCTATAAACATATGTTACGGATAACCTTGGCGGGGATCACCGACAGGGCTTTTTCAGGTGAACAGAGTAAAACTCAGAAGTTGGGTGGCATGTGATCCACGATCGTCCCGACTAAAACTAGTTGACCAAACTCGGCTTGTGAAGTAGATGACGAATCACCTTCAGAAAGCACTGGACTTCGTCCGCTTGGCTTGTGACGTGCAGATGGCTACTTCATTCTATATAACAGAACTCGCGTTCAAAAACGGTCAGGTAGATCTATCCTAATTTCATAAGTTTCCCCTATCATACTTAAATTTCGAGGGAATTTTAATAGTAATCAACGTCCCGGACTTCAAGTACGAACTGGGGCAAGTGAAGTGTGCTGTCAATATGGGGTAAACTCGGTGCTCAATGCACTGCAAATGCTCTATCCCATGTAGATAGTTCGCTTGCCGTGAAAAAGGAAGAAGAACTTTCTGTGCCAGTTCATTTCCCACTCTTCTTGTTTAATTCTTGTACATTTACGCCTTATCAATCAATGATCGATAACGGATCCGCTGCCCGAAGAGACATGGAAAGCTCTTTACATTGTAGGAACACCGAGTGCGGAGTAATCAAGCAGGATAAGCCTGGATGCTTTAAATTGATTGATGAAACGTTGTACGATGGTGTTTGTGAAACTCCACACAAGTCAATTCTGGTATAATGGACGAAGATAGTAAGACGTGTTAAGCATTGGGCCAAGGGCCAAACGTTGTCCTAAGGAGCAACACAAAACTCTATTTACTATCTTCCTCCATATAACTGCAATTAACTCAAACTTCTCGCAGATTGAACGTCACGAGCTAAAGCCGGGTATTGTACCATCGTACTGATATTGCAATCAACAACTCAACTAAGCGAACCCATCTCAAATTAGCCTGATGGAACAGAAAGAAGTCACAAATTGAATTTGGAAAGCTATGAACTAGGTCGGGGGCGAGTTAATGAAGGATTATCTCATCTACAACAAGGCGATGGGTCGGCTACACCTAAAATTTGCACGAAGGAGGTCGGCTAGGGCTCGAATTCGTAGGTCGGCTAGAGCTTGAACTTGTGGATCTTTGCAGTAGGAGGAGGCGCTCAGGCAAGATGATGGCAAGGAGATCTGGGCGGTAGGAAGGATCGGCGGGAACTCGTTTAAGGAAAAATCGCTTGAGGAAAGAGCAGGCGATCAGATCAAATGAGGGAAGAATGATAGGCTCTGGTATATGTAGTGAAAAAGAGGAGAAAAACTTTCCAAGTGTTTGGGTCGCATGCGACCTGACCCATCGTGGTCATCGCGACCCAACCTAGCATCAGAGGAAGAAAAAATTCCTCAGATAGGTCGCCAGCGACCCATCTCACATGGGTCGCTAGCATCCCATCACAAAAAAAAGTTATGTGTACCTAATGTACGTAAATATTTGCATACCTTATGTATTTGCATACTCAAAAAAGAAAGCTTTGCCCAGCCACTTTAGAATCAGTTAATTGTGATTGCTCGTCACTCCAAGATCTGCAAAGATGCCACAAGAAAAAACAAGACGAGTTGAGGCAAGCATCAATAGCTAGAACTAAAGGAAAATAACCAATGACATTGGGCTATTCTATGCGTAGAGCCTCAATACGACCACTTGAGAATGAATAAAAGGGTATGGAAAACGATAAATTAAAAAGCACACCTTGTTAACAACGAATACATACTCTGGGGGGCAAATATATCCGGGTTTTTAACCCAGCAAACACCGGCAGTAAGCGAGGCAGCCTTAAGCTGTAGGATGATTCAAGAGCTAATCGGGAGATAATATGTGACGCCCCACCTCTATACCCATGCTAACCAAGAACACTACGATGTAGTGCTGTCAATTAGCACGGAGAATAAGGCTGTGGAGGAGCGACCATCCATGTAACTTCTTTGTGCGAGCATCGATACGTCAGATAGAATAGAATGCATATCTTTTGAGGAGGAAATGCGACATACCGATACCAACACAAAGCTATCACACGGTGGCTATATATAATCTTCGGAAACAAACATAGAAATAATCATAACGACAATCAGTCACAGACATCCGTATCACAAAGGCGGAAGAAGATATGAATAAATATATATAACACATGAAAGTGTACATCAGAGTAGTGGTCAGAAAGATCCACGATAATACAAAAGAATAGCATCACGTGCTATACAAAAGAATAAGTACACAACATAGAGTCTATATCTCAAAGGTGTACATCCAAAAACTACTAATCTAAGTAGTTAGCCAAAAGTCAGAGTAATCCAGAAGAGAAGTCAAGCAGAAGCACCTGTAACATCTCGGTCTGACCCGAGTATTATTTATAAGAAAATAATAAACGGATCAGTCTAACTATAAATATCAGATGACATGATATAGGATAAAAGGTATGGCATAAACATATAATAACCATGATGGCATACTTCTATAAGTATGTAAATGATAATCAACAAGGGATTAATCAATGTCACAAGAATCTTCTCAAAGATCCAAACACATAAAAAGGGTAATGACACACAAATTCACCAATACACAAAAAAACTGATATCATATCAGTGAAAACCACAAAAGTTGGTGAAGCACTAAATCCAGAAATCAACACACGAAATCCAGAACAAATCCCAGAAATCAACACACGAAATCCAGAAATCACTAAAAGGGGGAAGTCCGACACACGGACGAGAAGTTATCTCATGGAAGCTATCCATTTAAATTTTCCGAACACACGGATGGCCCGAAGGCAAGTCCGACACACGGACGAAGAGACATCGCACATTGCTAGTCTAAACCATAAAATGATCATCATGATCAGCGAGAAGTGTCAATCACACCAAGCTAGTAAATATATGAGTTTAGCTTCATGTCCCATAACCACTTGCTTAACTTAAATATTTACGAACAAGCTGTAAATCTTCACTAGGAAATTGTCACGAAAAGGATTCAATCGAACAAGTCCAAGAGCTAACCGACGAAGTGAACGCAAGCGTTTCATACCACTCGTTTTACTAAGTCGTTTAAGTCGATTTCTCATTCGAGTGAAGTAAAGGCTTGTATATACTAGTAGATTGAAAAACCGGTGTGAGAAAACGAACTTTAGATATTTAAAATAGTGTTGAAATCGCTTTGATGAAAGAGTTTTGATATTTACTATTAGTATTGAAACCTTCATATATCTTTAAAGTGACAAGTCATAAAACGATTGTAGAACAAATCAATTCACGTTCGAAGACGTGAGTAAAGTCCAAAGAAGTCAATCCCAAAACCATCAAAGTAGAAATTCTGATAAATGTTTTTCAGAAGAGATTGCCTACGCAGAGTAATACGGGGTTCGACCTGCCCGGTCAGGTCGCGGGGGTCCAGGGGGCAGCGCCCACGGCGGGGTGCGGGGCAGCGCCCCGTCACGGTACGACCTAGTGAAGGCAAGCGGTCCAGCGACCTAAGGAAAAATAGGTCATACGACCTAAGGAAAAATCTCGAACAAAAAGTCTAAGTGTAAGGTCGGCGACGACCTACGACTTACGAGCTACGACCTATGGACAGCCGACTTAACAATTTGCGACTTAGTGGGGCTTAGGTCGGAGACGACCTACGACTTAGTGGAGGCAAGCTGGTCCAGCGACCTAAGGAAAATCGCGACCTAAAAAGACCAAGTGTAAGGTCGGCGACGACCTAAGTTTTTGCCTGGGATTTATAGGTCGGCAACGACCTAAGATTTTGCCTGGGATTTATAGGTCGGCAACGACCTAAGACTTAAGGTTTAACTCGCGAACGACTTAACGTTTTGCCTGGGATTTATAGGTCGGCAGCGACCTAAGACTTAAGGTTTAACTCGCGAACGACTTAACGTTTTGCCTGGGATTGATAGGTCGGCAGCGACCTAAGACTTAAGGTTTAACTCGCGAACGACTTAACGTTTTGCCTGGGATTTTATAGGTCGGCAACGACCTAAGACTTAACTCGCAGTTGACCTACGACCTATGGATGGGCGACCTAACTCCGAACGAGCTAAAAATGGCCAGAACGACCTAGTAGCAGTTTTTTTCACCAAGATCACTAAAATTTGGAATTTTTCGCCAATCCAATCCAAACCAAATGCAACAAACATGCTAAAGTGATGAGGAATCATTCCCAACAGTCCAATGACGATTATAGGCAGGATGTGAGATCAAAAATCTCACCTTTTCCACGAATTTGATGTTGGAGAGCTTAAGAACAAAGCAAGAATCAACCCCTAGCTTGAATCTATGTTCTTCACCTTGAAGTCGGAGTTTGATGCTGAATTCACTAAAGATCTCGAGCTTGGAATTTTAATTTCTCTTTCCCTCCACCATTTTTGAAGAAGCTTGAATGTTAAAACAAAGGGTGAATGAAGTGAGGAAGAGGGTTGGGCTGAACTAAGGAAGTGCAGTCCAAACCAAAGTCTCAAGCGGGAAAAGTGACGAAAATTTCACTATCTCCAAACATATCGAAGTTTACACTCAAAAAGATCGCAAACGTCATTTTGAACTCAATGGGGGTGGTCTCGAGTCCTAATTTGACCGTATGCAAAAAGTAGCTTTTCGGACTAACATCCGACTAACGATAAAATATTTAAATATAAAATCGATAGATATGCGGGTTGTTACATAATACGATTAGAGTTCAACAAGGACCGAGTTACACGGTTAAGATGACAATATGAGTCAACGAAGCCAAGAGACCAGCTTCCTTACGAATCAGTTAGAGTTTAAGTATAAGCAACCAAGTCGAAAGCTCTTATTCAAAAGCAAAGCAGGTGAAAGCTTTAGTTTTATAAAACTAACATACTTCAACCACTTTTGACAGTTAACCATTCCACTAAGAACCGTTCGACTTTGTCCAATTCATTACTTACCAAGCAAGTTGATACCATATGCATTTCTTTGACCTTGTCGAAAACTTTGAACCTCTCGACCTTGTCGAATGCTCGGGTCGGAAGGTCTGATGCTAAAATGGCTGAAACATGCTAAAAGTATGATTTCTTTGTTTTTAACTTAAAAAATGTATCTTTTCAACTAACCTGCCTTTGTTTGTCAAATTCTCATTGGTGAATAAATAATTTTTAGAAAAGTGTTGCTACTAAATTCAGAATTAAATAATAATTTTATTTTATAAAATGCTCATTCTCCTTAACTAAATATATAAAACATTTAAGTCCCATACCTTAAATAATTTTATATATTCATCAAATCACAGAGGAATAATATGGAAAAATACTAGAAAATCTATTTTAATATGTTGCCTAACCTATAAAACTTTCAAACCCAAATAATAATTATTTTAGCCGTAAATAATTTATAACTCTTTAAACCATTTTCTTTATTAGAAATTAAATATAAAATCCACATAAATTCAGAAAATTATGAAAAATGAAACTCATATCTAAAATATCATTTCTGACCTATATTTAATTTTCAAGGCATTTGGATGTCATTTAATAGGGTTTTCATGTCAAACATATCATTAAACTAGTATGAACATATGTAATCTATCGACAAACATATAGATAATTATACTCATCAAAACATGGCTTATACTTGCAAAAACATTTCAAATCTAATCTTAAAACCAAAATCATAAGAAAATGGGATATAGTAGTTATTCATCTTAGCATTGAGATTATAGATGTGAGATTTGATGTTGATTTAGTTGATTAACTACCTTCACTTGAATCCTAGCTTTAATTTTCTCTTGAGACAGTAATGGTGGTCGGCCTTAGTATAATTTAAGTTCGAGTGAAAATGAAATGAACGTGAGTTTCAAGTCCTAAGGGTTTAGGGTATAAGCCTTTCTTATTTCTCATATTGCCCTCCTCATATCCCAACACATTAACTTAGGTCATTTTATTTTAGTTTATACACTAACATGGCACGACTACACTTAGCTAATCAAATATCAACTTATTAATCTTCACATTATTTCATTTAATTTTGTTAATTAAATATTCTAAATAATGTTATAAAAATATGGGGTGTTACACCTTCCTTACTTCGAAAGACGAGTCATTATGGGTAAAAGAAAAAGGAAGATAAGAAGAAAATTTAACAATCACAGAATCTCACATCGGAAAGGAACAAGATATAATATATAACATAGAATTATACATAGTTACATCAGAGTCATAATAGTACAAGCTCTACACTAGGACAATTATAACTACTTCTCCTTACATCACAAGTCCAAAATACATATATAAACATATACGGTGGAAATAAATACTAGCTAGCTATCGGTGAAGCCACCTGCTCCTGTTCTTCCAAAATGTTATCGTGAGAAACCTGGATCACTTGGCTACTCATAAAAATTTGAGTACCCAAGAGTTTTAGGGAAAGAAGATAAAACTCCGGGACATGGGTCTGGTGTGAGTAAATTCAAAACAACTGAAATTTTATTTTAATACACTTTGAAAATCAAGGGTATCTCGTAAGAACATGCCACATATAAACACAGACAGTTTTTTGCCTTACAATAACCAAAATACTTTACATAGAAAAATCCAATGATATTATAATAGCGTGTAGGGTTTTCAAGTAAATATATAAATAGCCTAAATTGTTACATTAATTAAATTCCAGCATAATAGGTATACAAATAAAGCCGAAGGCACTTATTGGAAATTGGGTTCCATACATGGCAAAGTAAGGAACTACCATCCGAAGAGTGCACCTCTAGATAAAATGCACTAGGGGTATGACAAGAACATCTTGTATCACTACTACATAGAATCGGCCTACCACTTGACCAGTAGTACCGAATACATCACCACCATGGTTGTGATCAGCAACCGTACCGGAGCATACCAAAATGGGATGAATATCGAGTCTAGATCTGGTGATGACATACCCTAATGGGAGTGACCCACATAGTCCTATTGCATACCCTGTTTTTTCCATTCCTGGTTGGTAAGGCCCGAGGTTACATCATTACTTTTGAAAAGCACTACACACATGGGATACTAACATTGCCTTCCAAGTGATGACACCATGTCAGCATTCATCCATACAAGTCCTTCAGGTGATGAGCGAACCGAAGGTACTATTTCCATTACACCCATTTTGGAATCACCCTTAGGTTTAGTAGCAAATATCCTTTGCATTTCATAATCTTCATCTTGGGTCATGACTTCAAACCTTACAATTGCACACTTACATTGGTTCGAAGTGGTTTTCGGATAACCATTGCTATCCGATCTCGGTCTCTTCGAGCCAACATTCGAAAATGGTTAAGGGTCAAGTTAACTATAGTGAGCAATTCCACTATTAAGGTTTAAATATTTACATATATAAATAGATTCCATATGTTAAAATTATCATGACCCACTTATCGAAATTAACTCCTTTGTATTCATCACGTTCCCGAAATGTGGTATTTGAGATAAGTACAAGTCAACTTATTACCAATAAAATGTGTCAAGGTTTTATTCTAACTACTTTAATTTGTTTGACTACTAAATGGTATGGACAAGAGATCCTTAGTTTAAAACAATCCACTTAAAAAGAAACATTGAAAATAAAAAAACTAAAGGGGTAAAATAACCTTTAAAATTAATTCTCCATTAAATAATAATTAAAGCTTAATTGAACCTTAATTAATAACAATTAAATCATGATTAAACCATAATTAATAATAATTAAATCATGATTAAACCTTAATTATTTTAAAATAAATTAAACTTTAATTAAATAAACTTTATTTATAATTAACCTCTAATTAACTAATAATTAATTAAATGATTAACCTTTATATAGATAATAATAATTAAATTAATTAAATTAAATTAAATTACAAATTCAAATAATTAAACCTGATTAATTAAAAATTAATTACCTTGTTAGCTTCATTAACTATTAATTAACTTCTTAATTAATAGATAATTAACTTACCTAATTAGTATCAAATAATGCTAATTACTTTACCTTTATTACGAATTAATCAATAATTGATTATTATTATTCAATTAATTAATTATAACAAAAATACTTAATTAAGTTATAATTAACTTAAGTGTCGATAATTTAGTTTGTAAAAGATTTTTCCAAACACTTTGAAAGAAAATAACAAACTTTGAAAATTTGAGTTCCGAAGTACATCCATATCGACTATCGCTATGGATGCAATAACTTAGGAATCCTTTTCTAATTATCATCCAAAACTTTGACTTTCCATTCTCGTTTACTTAAACACATCAAGGAGTAATTTAAAAAAAAAACTTTAGAAAAGTTAGGAAACAAATTAAAGAAACAACCCGTCTTTAAGGAACCGAAACAGGTAAACCATTTTTATTTTCAATCAGATCTCAAGTCCAATTCAACATCCAAAGAACCAACTTCCATATCCATTTCAATCATAATCCAAACACATAGAATAATAACCAATACCTTACCAAAACACTTTAAATATCATCTCTTTACAACCAACCATAATACTAACTTACCAATTTCAAACCATTCGCTAAACCACAAGTTAGCACACATAAAGACATCCAATTCATTCCAATATCCAACACCACATTATATATGCTTATACATAATCAAATCAAACCAACATAAAGAAATAATTTAATTCTTTCCAAAAATTAGAATTTACTCGCCGAAAACTTGACGAGCTAAAGTATTTTCTCTTCCGAACTCGAGTACGACCTAGACCTTTGTAATTTCTTAGCAAAATGAAGTCTTCACCTTCTTTTAACCCTCAAAAGGGTTCGAGCTTAATGAAATAGGGTTCGGTCTTGGAAATTTTTGGAGGAAGAGTGCTTGAATTTGAAGAAAGAAGCAAAGAGGTTGATTTTGTGGAGTTTAAACAAGCTTTGAAGTGAATTTAAAGTGAAAGTCTTCTACATTTTTCTATTTCTCTTTAGGAAGCCATGAAAATGATTTTTAAAGCTTTAGGAGATAGGAAATGGAAGAGAGAAAATGAGGAAAATGAAAAGGAAATTGAAAAAAGTGGTTTTATAATATGTTAACATGCAAATTTAGCAATATACCCCCGTACCTTACCCCATACCATGTCATGCCACCTCTCACTCTCCTCCCTCTCTCGTTCAATTCATTGTCCCCTTGTCCTTCTCCCTAAAGTGACAAAAAACATGAAAGTACGAACCTTTGTACATGTTGTCTACAAAGGCATCTTTATTATTTTAATATATATATATATATATATACACACACACACATATACAAACACACACACTAATATCCTAACTCACTTATTCCTATGCATGTCTAACTGTGTATGCATGTACACATGCACATTTTCATGTCCAAACCATAGTAATTGAATGTATATGCATATAGCAAAGTGTCACAATATTCCGAACAACTTTAGGCAATGAAAAATTGAAATTTCAGAAAATGAATTCCATAATTTAAGCAATCAAATTATAGATTTTTACAGTGAATTTGTCGCATAGATTTTCGTTAGCGTATGGACTACAAAAAACAGCCATGCTTAAAGCAATAACACAACATCAAAACAATAATAATAATATACACCGACTATCTTATTCTGTAAAATCACAAAAATTATCGTTTGCCGATAAATCGACAGACGATATTTCAAATATTTTTCAAATTAAAAGTTAAGGAAAAATTGAACAAAATAAATTAAAAATACTTAATAAAAATCAAGTCACTGTATTAAAAATATATTTTCTTATTATTTATTTTAAATATTTATTATGGTAAATATATTTGTAAAATGAATTCACCGTTATAATTTATTAATTAAAAGAAGTTAAATAAGATCATTAAATCCATTTAGTGAATATTAGACTAAAATCTTGATATTTAGATCATTATTTCAATATTAACTTCAAAATTCATATATTCAAATAAATCCACATATTTGAGTTTTAAGTTAGTTAACTTTTAAAAGAAATATTTCAATATAAAAAAAATTAATATTCCAAAATCAAACGAAAATTTTTCAATTCATTACAAAATGTATTCAACATTTATTTTCAATTCAAAATCCATTAATAACTAGTAAAATTTACTTAAACCTTCATAAAATATTGTCTTATCTAATAAATTCTTCATAAAATTAGTATATTAACAAGTAGATAAATTAATAATATAATGACTAATTTAAATACTTATTATAGTATTTTCAGCAAATTCAGCACTATAATAAATTACTAATTAATAGGTAGTATTCTAACTGAATTAATTAGTTAGTTGCTTATTGAAAGTACATTGAAGTACATTAAAATACAAGCGATTATGTACATTAATTAGTTATTAAGTGCATTAAACACATTAAGTACATTAATATACATAACATGGCTAATGTACTAAAGTGCATATTAAATCATTAATTACATAATGTACTAAATGTACTTAACTACTAATTAATGTATTTATTGCATTTTATAACTAAATGTAAAGTAGGTAACCAGTAATGTATTTTATACAATAAACTCATTTGGTACATTAGGCACTCAGTAATATATCTAATACATTACTGTATTTATTTAATAAATAAACCAATCAATTTAGTACATTAATGTATTTAATACAATAAACATTGTATTTAATAACTAAATTTACATTTGGTACGTTTAGAACATTTAGTACATCAATGTATTTAATACAATAATAACATTAATTGGTTATTTAGTATATTAAGTACATTTAGTGCATTATTTACTTTGTGTATCAGATACATTTAGTACAGTATTAAATACATTGTATTAATACAAAGGATGCTTAATTGTATCAATGTCCTTTGTATTAAGTACATAATATTTTATACATTGTATTAATGTATTAAGTAAAATTGTACTAGCAATACATTAATGTTTTTTGTATTGCACACCATAGCATAAAATACATTGTGATAGCAATATATTATATTAAATACAATGTAGTTAATACATTAATACTTTATTTAATACAATTAATTTATTAAATAACTAATTAATGTATGTAAATGTGCATTATTACAATATTTTTATCCGGCCTTTTTGTTCGGCTATATTCAGACTGGCTAGACAAGTTAGATGAGACGATCATCGAGGAAGACAATCTAGAGAGATGATTTTTAGGCTTGGAGATTAAGCGTAAGTAATGATACGAAGCAACCATTAACCGAGCCCAACGGATATACTCTCTAGAATATTCTAAGTATGGAATAATGTCTCCCCTTGGTGAGGGTTTAGTGCTTATCCCTTTCCTTAGGGGATCATCCTAAATAAATGTCCCAAACTTGAAAAGATCGATATAGAGTGACTAGGAAGACCCCACGAGGCCACATTCCAAGTTTCAAGCCATTTGGAGTCCATATGCTCAAGTTTTGGGCAAATTACTTCACCTATCAATAGGGGTCGGTATAAAAGGGGTCGATATAAAAAGAGATCAGCATAAAAAGGGGTCGGCATATAAAGGGATCATCGTATTCAGCTTTCACTACATATTGCAACATTGATCGGTCAATAACTAATAATCTACAGATGCTATCAACATGAAATTTGGAGTATGAGCTAATTAGGATGTGTGGAACACCTCATAGGGATTGCATGGAATTTGGAACAAGTTGGATGGATCGGTACCTACCCTCTAGAGAGATCGGCAGAAATCAGAATTCAAGCAACACTACTTCACGGAAAATGCGATATCTCACAAATCGTATGTCGGAATCGCATGAAATTTGGGGAGCAAGTAGCTAACATCATGGGGCATCCCTCATAGGATTTCAACCTATTTGGACACTAAAACAGGGGTTGGTACGACCCCTATTGTGGGCCTCGATGGGCCTGCCAATTCTTGGATCACCTCGTCTTGGTCTCCCGAACTTTTTGCCATAGTTTCAGTCCAATCTGTTCCCCTATAAATACAGCAAGCATGGCGTTAGAAAAGGGACCTTCTTTCGGTTTGGAGGCTTTGCCATTTTCAATCTTGAATCTTGTATTAATGAATCCTAGCTGATGTAAATATTCTTGTAATTATAATCCAGTGAAAGCTAATGAAAGTGTGAAGTTGATGTAGGTCAAGATTGCCGAACCACTATAAAAATCTAAGTGTTCATTTACTTTTATGCTTTGTTTTTGATTTCATTCATTATTTAATATCCATGAGATTCGATGGGTGTTGATGGTCATTTTTTGAGTCAAAATTTTGGTGCTTTCATTAAGAAATGAATTCTCAACTTGATTGGATCTCATCATCTACTGGTGGATTCCCATATTCACAAGATAGATGCAGTTATTAACCTACAAACTTCCTATTCTACTCAGATTGAAGGAGATCTAAAGGAAGTCGATAGCCATGGCTAGAGGAACTAAGTGTACTTCCCCTATTTTTTTAGGATCCAATTATGCTAATGTCCTTGTTTGGAGCCGTTTATGTGTTCATGTCCATTTGGAAGGGATCAAATAACTCATGATGCAAGTTCTTGGGATTTGATGTTGAATTTTACACTCAAGTTAGTGAAGGGTCTATCACTCTCTAAAGTCCTAGATGGTCGATCCCTCTTTGAAGGCCTAGATAGCCGATCCCTCCAAAAAACTTATATATTGATCCCTCCAAAAAACTTGTACACCGATCCCCCTAGAAAGCATATATATCCATCCCTCCAAAAAGCTTGTACATCGATCCCTCAAGTAAGCATATGTACCGATCGCTCCATAAGGCAATGTACCAATCACTCAAAATACATCAATACTGATCCCTCCAGAATATACGTTGATCCTTCTGCTAAGCTAGTAAGTTGATTCCTCACTCAAGGCTGATAGCCGATCCCTCACTCCAAGCTGATAGTCGATCCTTCACTCAAGGCTGATATTCAATCCCTCACTCAAGGATGATAGCCGATCCCTCACTTAAGGTTGATAGCCGATCCCTCACTCAACCATGATAGCCGATCCTTCACTCAATACCGATCCCTCTAATTTTTGTATGTCGATCCCTCTCATATAGCAAACGAACGACCCCTCAGTAAGGCAATTCAGCCGATCCTTATACTAACGATCCCCGCGTCATATTCATCCAGAATCAAACCCTTACTTAACTGGTCCCTTTAAAAAAATATGGATCGGGTACAACCCCCATTTTTTTTAAAAACTCTTTTTCGGGTACGAACTAAATTTTAAGAAAAAGGTCTATGCACTTCGGGTGCCAAACCCGTGCCACGATGTAGTGCCACCGCATTTTGGATTCAGAACTCAACTTAAACACAGTGGATTCTATCCACTTTCCTTATGTCTTGTGACTGACCATTGCATAGGGGATCAAGCGGCAACTTTGAAACTACGACCAAGGAACGGACAAAGCAACTGCTACTCAAACGATACTCCCAAAGGATGGAGAACATAAGTGATGTGACTTTAGGGAACCCAAGAAACTTTTGCCCAAAGGCAAACTCGAGTAAAACCAATATTTTCTCCAAAAAAATGCCAAGATAACTCCAAGCATCATTTTTCACTGACCCAGCGCTTCAAATATTGCTGACTCCAAGCAATCATATTGCTGACTCCAAGCAAATAACAGATTTCCTCAAGTCCGACTCCAAGTAACTTAACACTTATATGTCAATGCCGGTCTATCTTGCTTTGCTCATGTCTCGGGCCTATATACATCATTCACAAGCATAACAAGTAGTTGTAAATTATATACGAACCAGATTAATGATAACTGAAGCATCTCCCACAGCCAAAGCCTATTCGTTGAAGTCATTCAGTTGCAGAATATTTGAGGAGATTCAATGTACCAATCATATCAGTTTACTTAGGGAAAACCAATCATAGACTACATCTCATGAAATTCATTTGCCATGTGAATTCCGCTAGAGTGATATGTTCCATCGAATGCAGACGCTTTCATATATTCCTCGAAGGTGAACGATCATGCGATTTATGCGATTATTGCCCAAATCCATATCCTTATTCAATCAGTCGGATGAGAAGTTCGTCGAGCAGTTTAGAATACACAGAACTCACACCAAGGATGTGATGTCATTATCCAATTTATTCCAGATGCTAACGAGAATATCATACCGATCGCGTTAATGAGGAGAGTCAACCCCAAACAGATTTTGTTAGCTAGATAGCCTCCTACGACCTTGGATCATCTCAGTTATAAAGTGAATAAAAAGCTAAGCAAGGAGTAGGTAGAGTAGACTAGGAGAAAGAAAAATACGTGCCAGTTGGATAAGGACTTAGAATTCAGGAGACGACCCAGGATCTCAATATTCGACTCATATACTCTTTTAAATGATTAAATCGATAAGATCTACTTAGAGACTCCCGATTCAGAGTAGTACTAAAAACCAGCCTCGAGAGAGTCCACCGACGCCCAAAGAAAATCCGGGGAATGTAGTATATTCTAAGATGCACACGGTGCTAACACTGGCGATTATAAATACCTCCAAGATGTTATCGGAAAGCTATTTCAAAAATGAAAGCCTCAATAGTATGTTCAAGCCCTATAAAATGGCAGGCATGGAGCATCCGATGCCTATCAATAAAGAACTCTGATTGTAAATTGGACCATTGATGGTCGACATTCCGTTGAAAGGAGCTATGGGCAAAGTGGAATAGCGAGCACAAGACGCTGCTTCGCTTATCAATGAGATTTATTCTAATCTTCTTTTAATTAATTTAATTTAGTTTCAATTTTAATTATGGTGTGAACTACGACCAACTTGAGTTAAACTATAGGCATGCGATGCAAGCAACTAAGTTCCTAGATTTGGGCGCCGACCAATCTCCGTAGATCGTGATAGAACCTGTGGAGCCTTTATCTGGACGAGTGTAGTTCGACCATTCATCAGCTGCCATATGCCCTCGACTTGGAACAACGAAAGATGGAATGGAAAAGACTCAATAGGGTCACAATCTAATAGAACGTGAATGTGACTGGTTGTTCATTCAAAAACCTTCATATTGGACTTGAAGAAGCCGCTTTTGCCTGCCTACTTGTCAGCCACAAAATTTAACGAATGGGAATGATTGTAGCCTGAACCAGATGTAACTTAATTTGTCTACTCAATAACTCTTAATCTTCATTGGCTATAAAAAATACGGAGCAAGTTGGGTAAGACTTAATCATCCAAACCCTGTGTGGATATGATCTAATCAACCATCACCTACCACCTTCCTCGACTTAAGTGGGAACTACCAAGTGAATGAGAATCGGCTGTTTGATTGGCAAGTTTTGTCCTGAATGCTGGGGGCAGAATCCCATTTTATGAACGAACGTGGTTCGACCATTCATTTGACAACTTTTTCCTCAACACGGTAAATGATGTACAAATCAAACGGGTGGAAAGGCGACTACTCTCAACAAAAATATCTAAGTCACCGGAGCATAGACTAGAGTATAAACGATTCAACAAAAATTTCTAAGTCCCCGGAGCGCGGACTATAGTACTCTAAGTCCGTGGAGTGTGGACTAGAGTATAAACGTTTCAACAAAAATCTCTAATTTTCCACAGCACAGACTAGAGTACTCTAAGTCCCCCAAGCATGGACTAGAGTATAAACGTTTCAACAAAAATCTCTATGTCCCGGGTGCGAGGACTAGAGTACTCTAAGTCCCTAGAGCACGGACTAGAGTATAAATGATTCAACAAAAATATCTAGGTCCCTGTAGCGCGTACTAGAGTACTCTAAGTCCTCGAAGCACGGACTAGAGTATCAACATTTCAACAGAAATCTCTATGTCCTTGGAGCATGGACTAGAGTACTCCAAGTCCCCGGAGCGCGGACTAGATTATAAACGATTCAATAAAAATCTCTAAGTCCCCGGAGCATGGAGTAGAGTACTTTATGTCCTCGGAGCGCAGATTAGAGTGTAAACGATTCAAAAAATAATAATCTCTAAGTCCTTGGAGAGCGGATTAGAGTACTCTAAGTACCCGGAGCGCGGACTAGAGTACTCTAAGTCCCCGTAGTGTGACTAGAGTATAAACATTTCAATAAAAATATCTATGTCCTCGAAGCGGGGACTAGAGTTCTCTAAGTCCTCGAAGCGTGGACTAGAGTATAAATGATTCAATAAAAATCTCTAAGTCCTCGAAGTGGGGACTAGAGTACTCTAAGTCCCTGGAGCGAGGACTAGAGTATAAACGATTCAAAAAAATCTCTAAGTCCTCGAAGCATGGACTAAACTGCTCTAAATTCCCAGGGCACGAACCACGAACTAGAGTATAAACGATTCAACAAAAATCTCTAAGTCCCTAGAGCGCGGACTAGAGTACTCTAAGTCTCTGGAGCGCAGACTAGAGTATAAACGATTCAACAAAAATCTCTAAGTCCCCAGAGCACGGACTAGAGTAATCTAAGTCCTCGGAGTGCGGACTAGAGTATAAACAATTCAACAAAAAACTCTAGGTCCCCCGAGCACGACTCTAAGTCCCCGTAGCACGGACTAGAGTATAAACGATTCAACAAAAATCTCTAAGTCCTCGGAGCCCGGATTAGAGTACTCTAAGTCCCCAGAGTGCAGACTATAGTATAAAAGATTCAACAAAAATCTCTAAATCCCCACTGCGGACTAGTGTGCTCTACGTTCCCTGAATGCAGACTATAGTATAAACCATTTGGCGAAAAAACGAATGCCACGGGCATAAACACGACTGCCCATGCTTAAAACTCCATGTCTCCGAAGCAAGGATTAGAATATGGTCGATGGAATATAGCTAACCACTTGCGAAAAATTCTAAGTCCCTGGACCGTAGGCTAACTCGAAAACCAAATGGAATGATGAACGGATTTTGATCGTTCTCTGCCCCAACAACTCCAGACTGAAATCGACGGGAGGAGTATAAAATTGATAGGGGATTGGATTCAACAATCCAACTTATGGCCTTGCCAACTCAATGGTGGGGGCAGGAGTACAAGTCACCAAAAGCTGAATACGATGGCTCATTATAGCTCCGGCTTGGTGCTCTTTACAACTTAAGGCAACGATTGCAAGGAGGTCTCAATAAAACCAATCGAAACAACATCTGATGTTACAGGTGACCGACTATATCGCATCATCGGATCGAGGGTTATTATCGATCCGCACCGAACACAAACAGATGTGACCCAGATGTCCCTCAAAAAACAATGATCACAGAGTGTGGAAAGGAGAATAAACCACGAAGACTTGATCATTAATACTCTAGCTCCGTCCTTTGATCCATCAGGAGGAGTATGAAACAAGATGAGCATGACCTGACTGCACCTGAGCCCACTCTACCCCTAGATCTGAATAGAGAGTATGATTCAAAGTGGACGTGATTGACCGTTCAGTATCCAACCATTGCCCAAAATCCAAAGGAGCATCGAATTAATCCCTAGGAAGGAAAAACCATAATACAATCCAGGATAAGTAAGACTCAACCTTCCATCAACTAACTAGATCCCATAATTCAACGGGGAAGAGTGTAAAGCAAAAGTAGACAGGTTTGCATTCCTACTTATTGATGTATGCCACAGACTTGAGGGTACAAGCCAGAAACAAGATGAATGTGAACCAACCATTTAACGATCAACTCTATGTATTTGGAGCTTTGGTGGGAGTATAAACATATCTAGGACGAGACTCGACCATCCATGCAATATATTTATCAACCCAAGACTAGGAGCAAAAGTGTGATCATCCAAAGACTAGCTGCGATAGCTCAATATTGTGACTTATAACGGTGTTTCATCTACTGGAGGCTATGACCGAAAGGATGCCTAGAGATAGAATCATCGAATCGATGCCTAAGCTCATGGGTAACTAACTGTCATTCCAACCTGAACGACGAGCAACAATCTGCCAGTATAAAAACATGTTACTCGAATACACAAGCAAATTTAAACTCAAAGCGATAGTCGGCTATGCAGTTGCACGCAACTCGAGACTTACTCCTGCTCGACATCTACTTCAAAGTGCTTCTAAGCCCGATCTATGACCATTTGCAGATAATCGCTTAAAGCATTTAGAGCCCTTCATTATCAGACTTAATAACTCATGACAAGACTCTGGGATTCGACCAGATTAACCATCATCATTGACCGTACCAACTGGATTACACGTTGATTGTTACACGAAATAGTTGCATTTGAACTCAAAGAATCCAAGATTGCACCCGTTGAGCTGACAATCAACATTACAGTCAGCCATGGCGACCCATCACAGGTAATGAAGATCTGATCATAGCTAAGTGTAGCGATAATGAAGGAATTAGCTAGCTTTCACTAAATGAATCTTGATGTATTCGCCTGACCCCATTCTGACATGCATGTGATCTCACCGACTATCGCGAGCGATTCATTAAATATCGACCTGAGGAAATTCCCATTGAAACAAAAGCAACACGGCGTGGATTAGGAAAAATTCACTACACTTAAAGAGGAGGTGGTTAAACTAAAAAACAATCGGTTTTCTCTCGACACCCTCTACCCAAAATGAGTATCAAATCCAGTCCTTGAGAGAAAAGCTAACGAAAAGTGGTGGTCATGCGTCGACTACACAGACTTGAACAAGACATGACCGAAAGACAGGTTTCCACTTTCGAGGATCGACCAGCTGTAGACTAAACCCCTAGATATGAACAGCTTTCATTTATGGATATGTATACAAATAGATCCTGATGCACGATCCTGACCGGAAACACACCAACTTCATTACCGACCTAGGGATATATTGGTATGCTGTAATGCCATTCGGATTCGAAATAAAGGCCGTGGTGCTACTTAGCTAAGGTTGGTCAACCGGATGTTCAAAGACTAAGTCGGGTGATCAAGGGAGGTATATGTCGATAACATGATCTTGAAGTTCCGGAAATTAGACAACCACGTCGATGACTTGGTAGAGATGTTCAGTTTTGTCCAAAGAAATGGAATAAAACTTAGTCCCTTGATACGCTCTTTTGGCATTGCATCAGGGAAGTCCATGGGTTTAATTTTCAATTCTCGCATAATCGAAGCCAGCCTAAGAAGATTCAAGCAATCAAAGATATCTGGGTACCAAAGACAATCAAGTAGGTATAGAGTCTAAATGGGAAAGTCACCACCATAAGTTGATTTATCTCCAGGGCCATCGACAAGTGTACTCTCTTCCTCAACCTAATCAGGAGACGGAAAGGAATTTCGAATGGACACATGATTATAAAGACACATTCCATGCATTGGTGAACCACTTAAAGTGACCTCCCATCTTATCAAAGTCGGTGGATCATAAAGATATATACATCAATTTAACCATGTCGATACATGTCGTAAGCACCACAATGCTATGCAAGGAGAAAAGGATCCAAATACCAGTATATGATGTAAGCAAGCTATGGCCATGCTCACACCATTAACTTCTATACCGACGAGGTATTACAATAGGTTATATAGCAACCTTAGATGTTTGGAGGGTTACTCAAATGCAATATCGAGCTAAGACAATTCGATATAAATTATTTCCCTTGAGAGATATCTAAGGACACAAATTAGCAAAACTCATATCTGAATTCACCACATTAGACGACTATTCGAAGAGCAGTAGAGAGTCGACCAATAGATGGAAAATGTACATGATGGAGCATCCGATGATTTGTGTTCTAGTGCTGGAATTGAGTTACTGACTCTCGAGGAACGATCAATCTGATATGCCCTAAAACTCAACTTCCCTGCAACAAGTAGTCAAGCTAAGTATAAAGCATTGATCGCCACGCTCAAACTTGCTAGAAAACTGGGAGTGGAAACTTTACATATATTTTTTGATTTATGGTTAGAAGTATGCAAAGCCAGGGAAGATTATTTTACTAGGGAGCAGCTTCTTGCTCCTTATCTCACCCGAGTCTAATAGCTACTAGCCGACTTTGAGTATTACACACATCGTCAAAGAACAAAATGAAAAAGCCAATTCATTGGCAAAGCTGGCCAGTACTAGGGATGCACGATAAATAGACTTTGTCCCGGCTGAAGTACTTAATATTCCAAGCATTGACAGATGAGATCGACTATATCTTAGAGAGAGAGAGCTAGAAAACGAGTCATGGATGACTCCTACCAAAGACTATCTAAAATGGGGAATTCTTCCTGAATGAAGGAATGAAAAATTACATATCCTCCTCAAAGCTTCATGCTGCATCATCCAAGAAGTAGTCATGTATAGAAAGGGCTTTCTCCAATCCCCTTCTTTAGTGTACCACCCATGATGATATCAAACGAGTCTTGAAAGAAGTCCATAAAGAAGAATGCAGCGATTACACCAGGGGCAAATGCTAACCAAGGAAATACTCTAATACGGGTATTAGTGGCCAACCATCAATCGAGATGCATTCAATTATATTAGACAATGCGACAAGTGCAAGATGTTTGCAAAATTGCAAGAGCCCTAGCGATGGAAATTACTTAAATGGTTAGTCAATTGCCATTTGCCACTTGGGGGCATTGACACATCATCTTCCGACTGATCCTAAAGGTGGTGCGAAATACGCAGTCATACTAGCTGATTACTTCACCAAATGGGCAGAAGCAGAACTTTTAACCACGATCAATATGATGAAAATAATCAACTTAATTATTCGGAACGTGATCTATCATTATGACCATACATGAACCATTATAATTAGGAATGAAGCCTAATTCGATGGTGCTAAATTTGAAAATTTCTATAGTCGGCATTATATTAAAAAAGTTTTATGAAAGTTGCTCGCCTTCAAGCAAATGGACGGGTTGAAGCTATAAACAAAATCATAAAGTCCGCTCTCAAGAAACATTTGGATAAGGCTAGAGGCAAGTGGATTGATGAATTCTCATCAGCAATATGGGCATATAGAATAACCCACAAGCGAACGACTGACCATACTCCATTCACCCTTGCCTACGGATCTGAGGACGTCGTCCTTGTAGAGCTTGATGTTCCCTCTCATCGAGTGACCTGTTGCAACCCCTATTTCATTATAAAATAATATATAAACAAGGAATTGTGATCCAATTGCAATTAAACTAGTAGGAATTGATGACGACTCGTGAGTGTATAAACGCATCCAGGAGCCAATGAAAGTAACATGTACCTGAATGTGCACACGTATAATCAAAATATTTGACTTCTTAAAACCGACAGAAATTGAATTTTCACTTGCAGTTATTAAAAAAAGATCGGATCAGATTGCCAAAGCTTGCTAGTCCTGTAGAATCGGACACAGAAAACAATTTGATGGAATACAATCCTGAATTTGTGCTATTGGAAATCGACCAAGCATCTTGACGATAGAAGAGGGATACAACACTTTGGGAGGATAAATGGAAGGATAACGACAATTCAGGAAACTTGATGGGTTTCTTTTTGGCAACTCTAACTAGCTTCGGTTCAAAGCACGTCATGTTTGCAACAAGATGTAATTTATGGGGCAAGTGTTATCCGGCATTTTGGTCTGGCAATATTCAGACTGACTAAACAAGTTAAATTGGGCGATCATCGAGGAAGACAACCTAGAGAGATGATTATTAGGCTCGAAGATCAAGCGTAGGTAATGATATGAAGCGACGATCAACTGAGCCCAACGGATAGACTCTCCAGAATATTCTAAGTTTGGAATAATGCCTCTCCTAGGCAAGGGTTCAGTGCCTATCCCTTTCCTTAGGGGATCGGTACATATCCTCAACTAATGTTCCAAACTTGGCAAGATCGGTAGAGAGTGACTAGGAAGGCCCCATGAGGCCACATTCTAATTTTCAAGTCATTTGGAGTTCGTATGCTCAAGTTTTGGGCAAATTACTTCACCTATCAAAAGGGGTCGATATAAAAGGGTTGGTATAAAAAGGTATCAGCATAAAAAGGGGTTGGGATAAAAAGTGGTTGGCATAACAAGGAATCGACATAAAAATGGATCGTCAAATTCAGCTTTCACTACATATTGCAACAGTGATCGGGTCAATAAATCAAAATCTACAGATGCTATCAACATGAAGCTTTGAGTATAAGCTATTTAGGAAGTGTGAAACACCCCATAGGGATTGAATTGCATTTGGAACAAGTTGGAGGGATCGGTACCGATCCCTCTAGTGGGATCGGTAGAAATAAGAATTCAAGCAACACTACTACATGGAAAACGAGATATCTCCCAAACCGTAAGTCGGAATTGCACGAAATTTATGGAGCAAGTATCTAACATCATGGGGCATTATTCATAGGGATCGCACCCCATTCAGACAAAAAAATAGGGGTTAGTACCGACCCCTATTATGGGCCTCGATGGGCCTCGCAATTTTTGGGTCGTCTCGTCTTTGTCTCCCGAACTTTCTGCTAGAATTTCAATGAAATATCTGTTTAAACACATAAGTTTTGTTTGGATAAATTTTAACCTTTTGCTGACTCAGGCCTACCAAACAATATAATCAAAACTAACCTAACTCATGTTAGCTATTCTTATTCTGGGCTATCTATACTTGACTATCTGTTAAATACTTCACTTATGGATGGTCTGTCCCTAACTATATGCTAAATACTTCTCTTTTGGACAGTCTGTCCCTATCTTAATCATCTCCAAGGTCTTCCTGATCCTAATAGTTTTTCGGGCTCACTAATAATCTATTTGTATATGCAAACATATATTCCTTTCAATGTGTAATCATAATTTTAGTCTACCTTTGACTAAGCCCTACACACCGGGATTACGGACAACAATTCGTTGGGGCTATTAGCTAATGTATAGGGAGCGACCACATACTAGTCTCATCTGGTATTCTAACATTTGAGTCATTTTTACTAAAGGATCCCCTCCCATAATTTCCTTGAAAACATTTTCAAAGTGATTCAAAACTTTTAAATCAAACTTAAACAAGGAAAAGTATATAATTAAAATCTTATCACCGTGTTATATATATATATATATATATCTTCTTTACTCAAATCTTAGTTGATGAAAACATTTAAACACTTGAAAGAACCTCCTTCTAACCATTTGAAATCATCTCTTTCAAAACCAAAGATCAAACCTTTCAGAACTATACCTTTCGGAATCATTGAAAACATACCTTTCGAAACCAAAAGTGGTTTTATTATACGTTGACATGCGAATTTACAAATATAGCCCCGTACCTTAACCCCTATAATGTCATGCCACCTCTCACCCTCCTCCCTCACCCTTAATTCGTTATCCCCTTGTCCTCCTCCCTCAAGTGACAAAAAAACATGAAAGTACGTACCTTTGTACTTCTTGTCAACAAAGGCATCTTTGTTATTTTAATATATACACACACTAATTTCCTAACTCACTTATTCATATGCATGTCGAAGTGTGTATTGCTGAATATGCAAGTATATGATTTTTGTTTGATGATAATAAACACACACACACACAAACACACACACACACATATATATATATTCATTTAAATGTATTTGTTAATGTACTATTTTATTTTTCACATCATTAAATAAATATTTGTTTAATAAAATAAATAACATAGAATTTAAATTCAAACAGATATTTTATTCAAACAAATATTTATTACAACTTTTGAATAGTACAAATTTGAGCTCTCACTATATATATACAAATTGCAATTACATTACTATTTCAATCACATCACATTTTTCACTAAACATTTGCACCTCACTACATATCACTCGTTCACTCGTATTTAATCTTCAACTTTATTCCAGATTGAATCCAGCATCTGAGCGATTTGTAAAATAAAAACTGAAGCAGTAAAATTGAAAAGGAAATATTTTTTCGTGTAAAATAAAATGTATTTTGAAATATTATGTGCCTCGATTATTTGGGTTATTCGTCATCATTTAATTTTGAATTCATCATACACGAACAGCTTGTGACATGCACAGTGTATCACTGTACATGCCACAAGGTCGTGCACACCGATATACACTTGATAAAATTACAGGGACAGGTGAGCACAAGGTCAAACCCAATCAAAAGTCGGGTTCAACTCAAGTGAAATACAAATAAAGTCACAATACGAGCACAAGGTCAAACCCGAGCTATAAGCTGGATTCAACACAGGTGCAAGCACAAAACAATGGGTCAAGACAAAACCGAGGTGGCTACATTAACAAGCACACATGCCCAGGTTCAATCAAAGTCAAATGCACAAGTAAAGCTCTGAAACAATTGTAATGGCAATATCAGTTCAGACAGAAAGTAGCACATTAGATACAAGTGAACAAGAGAACAGTGTAGCTTGATCAGAAGTACAAAAGTGCAGACCACTAGACTTGGCAATAATGAAACACAGGACAATAGTTCTACACAACTCCAAGCAGACCATACATGAACCAAACAGCAAATGGTCAAGTGCATAACAAAGGAGCAACACAAGCACATGAAATCAAAGTGCGGAATCTACTTTCAACATATATCAAAGCAAACAGACAAATGTACAAAGGTATAACTAAGTACACATGAACACACATGACACATGACTCGAGAACAAGACCATGTAAACATGCAACATCAACCAGACTAAAATGGCACCAAGACAACCAGAGAAGTTCAACTGACAGCAAGTGGAACAAAACCACCGAACTAGACTTGGTAGCTAGATACAGTAAAAACTGTGTAGTCATAAGAGAAACAAATTCAAACCCAAAGTGACCGAAGTTCCAAGAGTTAACAAAAATTAAACAAGTAAATAGTATCACAAAACTCAAGCAGAACTAGAAAAGTATCGAACTTCTATCTAACAATATCAAATAACAAAATCAAACCTGTTGTGACCTAGGTGGTAGCAAGTTCGAACAAAGCAAAAATTAAGAAACCGATGTCAACAGTAGTTTCAAACCAAAGTCAGAGTCGTGGTGGCCAAGGAGTCGAACAAAGAAATTAAAAGCCGTGATAATCAAGTAAACAAAAATTATAAGAATTGAAAAAGTCAGAGAAATCACCATCATTCAAGACTAATCGAATGGCCAGCACAAAAATTATCAAACGAATTCGAAAATAAATTCGAACGAAACTTAAGGGATTCGAACCCTATTTAAACTCGCTAACATCATAGGCCGAAATTCATTCGAGTTCAAGCAATATCATAGAGCATAGCATTAATTAGGAACTCAAATCAAAAGTCGACCATAATCAAAATCGAAAAGACAATTCACGTACTAGTTCAAAACAGTGATTCGAACTCGACTAATTAGAAGCGACCGCGAGCCAAATTGAAGAAGCATTGAAGCCAATTTGAAATGACCCTCCTATTTACACACTAATTTTATTAGTGATTTTTTTTTTTTAGAGATGATATATAGATGTATCATCTATTACAAATATACCTCCCAGGGTCATTTTCTTTCTCTAATAAACAAAAATATATCCAGGATCTTTCACAATATAGAAATATTGTTTTAATTCTAAATCATTTTTAACATACATATATGAAGATATCTATGTTATATTCTACTTGAATCAGAGCATGATAATAAGTAGAAATCCTTTTTAAATTTGCAAAAATGTGATAAATTCCCTTTTAAATTAAAACTTAATGTATCCTGATTTTTGACTATAGTGTCCACTGGAAATATGTACCTTAGACTGTAATTATAATTAAGAAATAACCAAGCAATAATCAGTGGAAAGCAGGCTTATAATATAGATGATTGTCTTAAAGTCTGAATATTATCAAACTCAGGTTAAAAGAAAGTGGATCCTAAGTGAACACAAGCAACATCTAGGCGTAATGGAAACGCGCCTAACTTATTCATGCAAGGTCACTAGTTCGAGTACTATGCTGGTCGGTTCAAACACAATTTTTTTTTTTTTGTTTTTCTTTTTATTTTCTCCTGTATGGCTAAAATCTGATACCTACCTATAATTGTGCATATATATTTAAATTTTGCCTATAACCTAACATACAAAACAATTCTTCTTGCATAACTATTTTTAAAACCCATTCTTTCAACTGTTTTAAGAATTTACATCTATAATTTTTGCCCAATATCAACATGTACACAGATATACATGTACATGTCAGTGTCTTTGTTCATTTTCCAGAAAACTGAGCTCAATTGTTCCCTTGCTTCATTGATCTGAAGTGAAACATTAGGCCTGACCTATGGCCTAACCATGAGGTTACTCTGGCCATTCTTTTGTTTGCATTTTCACAACCCAGATTGTACACAAAACATTGATACCTTTCCTTTTCAAAAGCATGTGTATATATTTGCATGAATCAGACATTTGGTGGTCAGATATATCATTCTTCCTAATCATACTTCTCTTTTAAAAATACATCCTCAGAGTATAAACACTTTTTCTTGCATCTAGACTTATGTCAATATCATAAATTGAAGATATAGCAGTTTAATTCTTTTCTGGGTTTTCCCAATATTATTTTCTGTATATCTTTATTCTTTTTGAAAGAACTCAGGATTAACTGAAATCATCATAAAATGATTATGCTTATAAAATCCAGGTTTTACCTCTAAATCAAAACAACTTTAGCAAATAGGTTTTCAAATCAGTTCAACATCAATATCCTTAGTACATACCAAATCAGAAATAACCAGAAACAACATAGCACATGTCTCTTACAAGTTCTTCCTACTTAATACATTTAGATAGCCATATTAATCAGGGAATACATGCATGAATTAACACATTTTAGCTTTTATTTCTAATTATCTTAGCATCCTCTATTCCATATCTTTTTAATCTTGCTTACCTAGCTTCATCACAACTTGCAAAAGCATTAGTGGCTGCCCCATTATAAATGAGACACCCCCATGTGCCATGAGCAATAAGGGTCAGATCTATGATCTGGTGTGAGCATTTCTAACATATCCATGATATTAAGCTAAGGATACAGCATAAATATACTTTGCATACTTGACAGGTATTATCATGTACAATACATAAGAGCAAACATGTGCAACAAAACAACTTTTATCTGGAACTACTAAGGTTGCCTTTTCTTTTTCTTATAAATTCCTGGCCTCATCTGCTATAAGGAATCAAAGGGACACATTGTCATGAACTAATTAACATTATGGCACAAAGATCTCAGGACTTAAACAAGCCATGTGCCAACTTGTCTACTTCAAATAGGACAAGCATTCCAGCAGCCTTCTTGGCACAAAATCCTTAGTTATATCACTAAGTGTATTTATGTTCATTCTATCAATGATAGCTAGGTGTACATACCACCTGTACTCATGAAACATACTAGTTACCTTGCAGACATAATATTGCAAGCAAGTTAAAGGTTACTTTCTAGAGGTATAACACCCCAGTCATTCCATCTCACATTATTTAGCATATAAACACCCTATTCAAGCATATACCAGAATGTTTGCAACTGAGAATAAATACATGGCTCTATTGAGTTTATTTTGATTTTGCAAGCAACTATATTTAGCCAGATTTTCAATCTTGTTTAAACATAGTTTTTTAGGCTTGTAAATTTCTGTTTAGTTTAGGGCTCAGCACTTATAGAGAAAAACTCCATTGCACCCTTAACCAATTATTTCTAGCCTCAGCACCATACCAATGTATATGCAGCTCATAGTTTTCTTTATCTTTTTATTCTTTGTCTTAAGCCATTATTCAAACTAGTTACAAATACTCTGATATATGTTCCTTAAGGTTTTGGTATAATATACAGAGATGAAAATAGAACAACAAAGTTATACATCCAGCATAGCAGATCATATCTCATCCAACATTCATGAAACCATCAGCAGCCAACATAGTTTGTAAATCAAAACATGCAAAACATAACATATAAAAGCTTGGCTGCCTAATCCCAGGTCTTAATGCCATGTATATGAGTGAGGATACTCACCTAAATGCTTACACAAGCTTAAACCAGAAAACCCTTCAAATCTTTAGCCTTATCTTCCTCTTCTTCCTTAGGTTAATTAATTAGTGAGAGAGCAGTTTTCTGATTGGGCTCTTGGTTTAAATAAGGGTTCTGTCTAGGGTTTTGGGTGATGCAAAATCCCTATTTTAACCCAGACCAGAATCATGCATTTGGCATTGCATATTCCTTCCCTCCTAACCCTTAATGTCCCGGCCAATATTTTAAAACAAGACTAAATTGTGCCTATTTTCCTTTCTTTTCAGAAAGTGATAACTTTAAGTATTTTTATTATATTTACCTTAAACATGATAATGGTGTGACTTTCTATTTTCTGCCTATGCACATTTGCTTTCTTGCACTTTGGTTCTTACTGTTTTAGTGATTCCTTTATTAATTTTCTGCTCAAATAATATCTGGATATATATATACATTTATACAACTATGGGTGTTAATTTAACTTTAACCTTTTATTTGCAGAAAATATGTGCATATTTATGTGCATTTTTACACACCCATTATTCAAACAAAATTCCACTTATTCATTGTAAATCAATGTTCTCTTCTGTCTTAATTTTCAAACAAGTAATATATATATATATACACACATCCACAGGAATTTTAATATTCATGCCTAGGCCTATATTTCTTTTATTTAAAACATTTTATCTGAATGTTTTCCTTTCTTGTTTTATTATTCAGGAATTCTGGATTTTCTCTTAGTGCCATATCTAGTGTGCACGTGCACACATGCACACAACCTTGCACCACTGAAAATCCCACCTATATAATAATTCTGATTTTTCCCCCAGAATTTTAATCATTTATTTAAAAGAATTTTCCTCAAAATCTTGGGGTATTACAATCACCCCTTCTTTTAGGAATTGTGCCCTCACAATTTACAACATATTCTTTGAGTACTCCTACTTTCTTAGGAAAATTATTTAAATATGCATGAGCAATTCAAATAGTTACTGTCTATCATACATATCAAACTTTCTTAGTAATCTAAGAATTTACCTTTTAAATTTGCAAAGAGCCTAGGGTAATCCATCCTGATTTTATCCTCTAGCTCCCAAGTACAATCACTGGGATCTATACTCCATTGAATCTTTACAAGCTTCAATGTCTTGTTTCTTAATTTCTTTTCTTCCCTTGCCACAATTCCCACTGGCTCTTTTTCATAGATTAGATCTGGATTAATCTGAACTTCAGTAGGCTTTTCTAAGATTTCCTCCTTGTCATGTACCCATCTCCTTAGTTGTGACACATGGAACACATTGTGCATTGCACTCATCTTCTCTGGAAGCTCCAGCTTATAGGCTAGTGAGCCTATCCTTTCCAAAATCTTGTATGGTCCAACATATCTGGGTCTGAGTTTCCCCTGCTTGCCAAATCTCAAGACTTTCTTCATTGGTGAAACCTTAATGAAGACATAATCACCTACTTTGAATTCCACTGACTTCCTCTTTGCATCAGCATACTTCTTTTGCCTATCTTGAGCTACTGCCATCCTCTTTCTCACCAGTCCTATTTTCTCTGTGATGTCTTTGACATATTCTGGCCCTAGGATAGCTTTCTCTCCTGCCTCAGCCCAACACATAGGTGATAGACATGGTTTCCCATATAGGGCTTCAAAGGGTGCCATTCCAATTGTACTTTGGTGGCTATTATTGTATGTGAACTCAGCCAAATGGAGGTGGTCCTCCCAATTCCCTCCAAAGTCTAACACACATGCTCTAAGCAAATCCTCTAAAATCTTGTTTACCACTTCTGTTTGCCCATCTGATTGGGGGTGATAAGCAGTGCTTAGGCACAATTCACTCCCCATAGCTTCTTGGAAGCTCTTCCAGAATCTTGAAGTGAAGATTGTATCCCTATCACTCACTATAGTTTTAGGAACACCATGCAGTTTTACCACTTCTCTCATAAAAATTTGGGCTAACCTAGGTGCATTTCTGTCTGCTTTCACTGGTATGAAGTGGGCTACTTTAGTCAGCCTATCTACAATTACCCAAATACTTGTATTTCCCCTCTTGGATCTAGGAAGACCATCTATGAAATCCATAGATATGTCTTCCCACTTCCACTGTGGTATGCTAAGTGGCTGCAATAACCCTGAAGGTCTTTGGGTCTCAGCTTTTATTTGTTGACAAACTATGCACTTAGCAACATATCTGGCTACCTCAGACTTCATTCCCTTCCACCAATAGTCCCTTTTTAAGTTTTGGTACATCTTGGTGCTGCCTGGATGTATGGAATATTTGCTCCTATGGTACTCATTAAGGATTTCTTCTTTCAATTCTATGATGTTTGGGACACATATCCTTCCCTTGTACCTTAAGTATCCTTTTACATCTATGTGATAATCCTTCACTTCTTCCTTCTTTAATAGGAGAGACCTCTTTTCTGCTAAGTCTTGATCTTCTCCTTGCATTTTTGCCACCTTCAAGGCCAAATTTGATTGTAAAGTAATTAAACTTATCCTTCCTTTACTCTTTTCTTCCTCAATTATCTCCATACTTATCCCACTGTTCTCATCTATTTCCAAATCAGTGAGCATGGTCAAATCTCTAAACTCCTCCATCATTAACATGGCCATTTTTGCATGCTGCCTACTCAATGCATCTGCCACCTTATTAGCCTTGCCTGGTGTATAAAGTATATCTAAGTCATAAGCAGCAAGAAATTCAACCCATCTGTGTTGTCTTATATTTAAATCTTTTTGTGAAAAGAGATATTTTAAGGCCTTGTGATCAGTGTATAAAATGAACTTTGCACCCAATAAATAATGCCTCCAGAGCTTTAAGGCATATACTACTGCTGCCAACTCAAGATCATGAGTTGCATATCTAGTTTCATGGGGTTTTAGTTGTCTAGATGCATAGGCTATGACCTGATCTTGCTGCATCAACACAGCCCCTAGCCCTGACCCACATGCATCTGTATATACAACCAATCCCTCATTGCCTTCTGGTACTCTCAACACTGGTGATTTTACCAAAGCCTCCTTGATCTGGGTGAAAGCTTGTTCACACTTATCAGTCCATATAAACTTTTGGTTCTTCCTAGTCAGGTTAGTGAGTGGCATTGCTATTTTAGAAAATCCTTGTATGAACCTCCTATAATATCCTGCCATCCCCATGAATGACCTAACTTCACTGACATTGTTAGGCTTCTTCCATGCTTGGATTGCTACTATCTTATTGGGGTTTACAGAAATTCCTCTAGCAGAGAC
This sequence comes from Allium fistulosum, assembly GCA_030737815.1. NCBI lineage: Eukaryota > Viridiplantae > Streptophyta > Magnoliopsida > Asparagales > Amaryllidaceae > Allium > Allium fistulosum. Next base: position 43,285,969 of record CM060905.1, on the reverse strand, counting down.
AACATGTCCAAGAAAGTGTACTTCCTCTTGCCAGAACACACACTTAGAGAACTTTGCTTTCAAATCTTTTTCTCTTAATCTAGATAAGACCAAATGTAAGTGGTTCTCATGTTCCTCTATTGTTTTAGAGTAGATTAGAATATCATCTATAAAAATCAGAACAAACTTGTCTAAGTAATCTCTGAATATCCTATTCATTAGGTCTACAAAGTAAGAAGGGGCATTTGTTAGCCCAAATGGCATAACCAGAAACTCATACAAACCATATCTTGTGTTGAATGCTGTATATTTAACACTTGATTCCTCAACCTTCATCTGATGAAACCCAGATGCCAGGTCTAGCCTAGAAAACACTTTAGCTCCACTGAGTTGATCAAAGAGATCATCTATCCTGGGTAATGGGTATTTGTTTTTGATGGTTACTTTGTTTAATTCTCTGTAATCTATACACATTCTTAAGGTACCATCATGCTTTTTAACAAATACTACAGGAGCACCCCAGCATGAATTACTTGGCCTTATAAACCCCTTGGCTTCTAATTCTTCCAGCTGGTTCTTTAGCTCTTTTAATTCACTTGGCCCCATCCTTGTAGGCTTTTTGATAACTGGGCTAGCCCCAGGCATAAGGTTAATCTGGAATTCAACAGGTCTATGGTGTGAGACACCTTTTACTTCCCCAAATACATCCAAGTATTCTTTAACTATGGGGATTTCATTAATAGCTATTTCCTTGGGATTATTTTCTAACTCAATTAAATGATTTAGACTGTTTTCTTTGATAGGTTCACATAGAATTGTAACCCTTTGGCCTTTAGAATTTTGTAGTGAAATGGTGGATGCATCTAGGTCAATTATGGCTTTGAATTGTCTTAGCCAATCTGCCCCTAATATGACTCCTATATTTGGGAAATTTAGAACATACAAATTGGAAACAAATGTGTTTCCTCCTATGTTCAAATTCACATCCACACAGATCATATCTAATACACTAGAACTTCCTAAAGGGCTTTGTATTAACAGAGGTATTTCAGCCAAATTGCAGTTCATTTTCAACCTTTTAACTATTTCATGGGAAATGAGTGAGTGGGTTGCCCCGGTATCATATATTACAGCTAAAGGTATGGTACAAATAAATAGTGTACCTTCCACTTGACCATGGTTTTCAGCATTAGTCTCAATTATGGCCTTGCCCCTACCTTCCAGGTTTGCCACTTTCCCTTGTTGCTTGTATTCTGGGCAATTTCTTTTCATATGCCCTTCCTTCCCACATAGATAGCATTTGAAAGCTCCCCTTTTAAGCTCTGGGCATCTTGGCTTAATATGGCCTTCTTTCCCACAATGGTCGCAAACTATTTTTCTTTTGGCTTCATTGGGCTTTGCATCTACTGCCTTCTTACCATCTGCCTCTCCTTTCTTCTTATCATAAGGGTGGTACTTCCCTTTGTTCTTCTTGTTACTATTGTTTTTGAAGTTCCTGAACTTATCTCTTTCCTTGTCATGCTGCTCAATCTTCAGAGCCAAATCTATCACTTGATCAAAAGTTCTGTCAGCATAAGGTAGTATAGCCCTGCTAAGCCCTGGGTTCAATCCCTTGATATATCTATCATTTTTGGATGCTTCATCAGCCACTAACATTGCCCCATAGGTAGACAATCCCTCAAACTTCTGGGTGTATTCTGTGACATTCATAGTCCCCTGTCTAAGTTTGATGAACTCCTCAAGTAAAGTGGTTTTTGCTGAGGCTGGAACAAACCTTGCCTCTAACATCTCCTTAAATTGATTCCAATTAATATCATTTTCATTCCGGCCAGCTATGATCACCTCCCACCAACTCAAAGCTGCACCTTTTAATTGCCTTGAGGCCACTTGCCTCTTCCTTTGGTCATCTAGTTGCATATCAGTGAAGATCCTCTCTAATGTCCTCAGCCATGCTTGAATCTCCATTACACTTTCAGTTCCTTCAAAGCTCTTGCCTCCCAAGTTGGTATAAGTCTTCACTAACTTGGAGAGCTCCTCATGTGGGTTCTCAGGTCTGTGCCCAATTCCATCTCTCAAAACTCTCACAAATTCCTGCATGTCAAGCATTTGTGGTGTGCTAGATCCTCCTTGATGATGAGACCCTCTTCCTACCATATTTCTAAAAGTATATGTATTTCATCTTATTAGTTTATAACACTTAGCTTTTATTTTAAATTGATTGTATCTTTTCCTATTTAATCATTGTGTATGTCACATGCACACACATACATACATTCAGGGAATACTTATAAACAGTCAAATATACAAACAACCTAGTATAAACATAAGCATACAACATTTTGCTATGTTAATTAAAACATAGCTCTGATACCAAATGAAATGACCCTCCTATTTACACACTAATTTTATTAGTGATTTTTTTTTTTTAGAGATGATATATAGATGTATCATCTATTACAAATATACCTCCCAGGGTCATTTTCTTTCTCTAATAAACAAAAATATATCCAGGATCTTTCACAATATAGAAATATTGTTTTAATTCTAAATCATTTTTAACATACATATATGAAGATATCTATGTTATATTCTACTTGAATCAGAGCATGATAATAAGTAGAAATCCTTTTTAAATTTGCAAAAATGTGATAAATTCCCTTTTAAATTAAAACTTAATGTATCCTGATTTTTGACTATAGTGTCCACTGGAAATATGTACCTTAGACTGTAATTATAATTAAGAAATAACCAAGCAATAATCAGTGGAAAGCAGGCTTATAATATAGATGATTGTCTTAAAGTCTGAATATTATCAAACTCAGGTTAAAAGAAAGTGGATCCTAAGTGAACACAAGCAACATCTAGGCGTAATGGAAACGCGCCTAACTTATTCATGCAAGGTCACTAGTTCGAGTACTATGCTGGTCGGTTCAAACACAATTTTATTTTTTTTTGTTTTTCTTTTTATTTTCTCCTGTATGGCTAAAATCTGATACCTACCTATAATTGTGCATATATATTTAAATTTTGCCTATAACCTAACATACAAAACAATTCTTCTTGCATAACTATTTTTAAAACCCATTCTTTCAACTGTTTTAAGAATTTACATCTATAATTTTTGCCCAATATCAACATGTACACAGATATACATGTACATGTCAGTGTCTTTGTTCATTTTCCAGAAAACTGAGCTCAATTGTTCCCTTGCTTCATTGATCTGAAGTGAAACATTAGGCCTGACCTATGGCCTAACCATGAGGTTACTCTGGCCATTCTTTTGTTTGCATTTTCACAACCCAGATTGTACACAAAACATTGATACCTTTCCTTTTCAAAAGCATGTGTATATATTTGCATGAATCAGACATTTGGTGGTCAGATATATCATTCTTCCTAATCATACTTCTCTTTTAAAAATACATCCTCAGAGTATAAACACTTTTTCTTGCATCTGGACTTATGTTAATATCATAAATTGAAGATATAGCAGTTTAATTCCTTTCTGGGTTTTCCCAATATTATTTTCTGTATATCTTTATTCTTTTTGAAAGAACTCAGGATTAACTGAAATCATCATAAAATGATTATGCTTATAAAATCCAGGTTTTACCTCTAAATCAAAACAACTTTAGCAAATAGGTTTTCAAATCAGTTCAACATCAATATCCTTAGTACATACCAAATCAGAAATAACCAGAAACAACATAGCACATGTCTCTTACAAGTTCTTCCTACTTAATACATTTAGATAGCCATATTAATCAGGGAATACATGCATGAATTAACACATTTTAGCTTTTATTTCTAATTATCTTAGCATCCTCTATTCCATATCTTTTTAATCTTGCTTACCTAGCTCCATCACAACCTGCAAAAGCATTAGTGGCTGCCCCATTATAAATGAGACACCCCCATGTGCCATGAGCAATAAGGGTCAGATCTATGATCTGGTGTGAGCATTTCTAACATATCCATGATATTAAGCTAAGGATACAGCATAAATATACTTTGCATACTTGACAGGTATTATCATGTACAATACATAAGAGCAAACATGTGCAACAAAACAACTTTTATCTGGAACTACTAAGGTTGCCTTTTCTTTTTCTTATAAATTCCTGGCCTCATCTGCTATAAGGAATCAAAGGGACACATTGCCATGAACTAATTAACATTATGGCACAAAGATCTCAGGACTTAAACAAGCCATGTGCCAACTTGTCTACTTCAAATAGGACAAGCATTCCAGCAGCCTTCTTGGCACAAAATCCTTAGTTATATCACTAAGTGTATTTATGTTCATTCTATCAATGATAGCTAGGTGTACATACCACCTGTACTCATGAAACATACTAGTTACCTTGCAGACATAATATTGCAAGCAAGTTAAAGGTTACTTTCTAGAGGTATAACACCCCAGTCATTCCATCTCACATTATTTAGCATATAAACACCCTATTCAAGCATATACCAGAATGTTTGCAACTGAGAATAAATACATGGCTCTATTGAGTTTATTTTGATTTTGCAAGCAACTATATTTAGCCAGATTTTCAATCTTGTTTAAACATAGTTTTTTAGGCTTGTAAATTTCTGTTTAGTTTAGGGCTCAGCACTTATAGAGAAAAACTCCATTGCACCCTTAACCAATTATTTCTAGCCTCAGCACCATACCAATGTATATGCAGCTCATAGTTTTCTTTATCTTTTTATTCTTTGTCTTAAGCCATTATTCAAACTAGTTACAAATACTCTGATATATGTTCCTTAAGGTTTTGGTATAATATACAGAGATGAAAATAGAACAACAAAGTTATACATCCAGCATAGCAGATCATATCTCATCCAACATTCATGAAACCATCAGCAGCCAACATAGTTTGTAAATCAAAACATGCAAAACATAACATATAAAAGCTTGGCTGCCTAATCCCAGGTCTTAATGCCATGTATATGAGTGAGGATACTCACCTAAATGCTTACACAAGCTTAAACCAGAAAACCCTTCAAATCTTTAGCCTTATCTTCCTCTTCTTCCTTAGGTTAATTAATTAGTGAGAGAGCAGTTTTCTGATTGGGCTCTTGGTTTAAATAAGGGTTCTGTCTAGGGTTTTGGGTGATGCAAAATCCCTATTTTAACCCAGACCAGAATCATGCATTTGGCATTGCATATTCCTTCCCTCCTAACCCTTAATGTCCCGGCCAATATTTTAAAACAAGACTAAATTGTGCCTATTTTCCTTTCTTTTCAGAAAGTGATAACTTTAAGTATTTTTATTATATTTACCTTAAACATGATAATGGTGTGACTTTCTATTTTCTGCCTATGCACATTTGCTTTCTTGCACTTTGGTTCTTACTGTTTTAGTGATTCCTTTATTAATTTTCTGCTCAAATAATATCTGGATATATATATACATTTATACAACTATGGGTGTTAATTTAACTTTAACCTTTTATTTGCAGAAAATATGTGCATATTTATGTGCATTTTTACACACCCATTATTCAAACAAAATTCCACTTATTCATTGTAAATCAATGTTCTCTTCTGTCTTAATTTTCAGACAAGTAATATATATATATATACACACATCCACAGGAATTTTAATATTCATGCCTAGGCCTATATTTCTTTTATTTAAAACATTTTATCTGAATGTTTTCCTTTCTTGTTTTATTATTCAGGAATTCTGGATTTTCTCTTAGTGCCATATCTAGTGTGCACGTGCACACATGCACACAACCTTGCACCACTGAAAATCCCACCTATATAATAATTCTGATTTTTCCCCCAGAATTTTAATCATTTATTTAAAAGAATTTTCCTCAAAATCTTGGGGTATTACACAATTGTGGAACGACCAGCAATTGATTAGAATCGGCGCTCCAAATTACAAACCCTAAATCTGAAAGGGAAATGAATGAGCAAGAGGCAGCCATATTTTTTATCAAGCAAAAGAATACAGGCCGATAGTTATGAAGGAGAAGAGCATATTGTTTTATCACTTTAATATATTTGGGCCGGCCGTTTTTATTTGCTTTGGGCTTTAGTTTTTAAATTAGGGTTTATTGTTTTTTATTGTTTTAAATTTGTATTTTTTTTAAATGTTTGTAAATTCTAGTCGTGTGACTAGAGGACGAACTATAGTGGTGTAGTTCGAGAATTCGCAACTCAGTGGTTGAGTTGTGGCAGGGTTTTGAGCGTAGAGTAAGGTTAGTCGATAGCGGGTGTCGCGAGTTTACGTGTGTAAGCATTTGACTACTTAATTTCTAGTAGAAACCATGGGGGCAACAAGTAGGCAAGGTTTTGCCGAAGCTGGGTAAATCTGTGTGTTTTATTTTCTGCATTTATTATTCTGCTATTATCTGTGCTGTTGTTGTTCGACTATTATCTGTTCTGAAATTATTTTATATACTTCCGCAATAAATTTTTATAATTAATAGTATCACCCTATTCACCCCCCCCCCTCTAGGGTGAAATCAATCCTACAAGTGGTATCAGAGCTAGGAACAAAAGCCATTTTTTGTTTTAAAAATTTGATTTTTCAAAAACCAATTTTTATTTGAATTTTTAAAATAGCTTATTTTAATAAATCTTTTGTTGAGGGTCGGTCCAATATTATTCCTCCTGTTATTGATGGAATAGATTTTTTGAATTGGAAATTATAAATGGAATTTTATTTAAAATTATAATTGTGAAAATGCATAGGAAATCTGGAATACTTTTGATGCAATATACGGTGCAAAAGTCAACAACGATGAGGAATCCTCAAAAATCAACTCAGTTAAAGAAACGTGCTTAACAGGATTGGCAAAAGACAGTAGTGATGAAGATTCAATAGCCGATGAGATAAGTGATTTTTCATTCAATGATTTAGTTCTCTTGTACTGAAAATTAATTGAAAATATAAAGCTCTTGAGATGAAAAATAATAATTTGATAAGGGAACAAACCAAATTTCATCAGAAAAATATTGATTTGGAAAATGAGCTTAAAAATAAAAGTTCTAATTTCAAAAAGTGTTTGGCCTATGAAAAAGAATTTGCATGTTTACATGAAAACTTTCAAAAGTTAAAAAACAAAATTTTAATTCAAGAGAAAAACAAAACTGAGTTGATTTGTAAAAATAATATTTTGCAAAAAGAGTTGGATAGTTTTAAGAAGTCGAAAAGTTCTAAAAGTGCAACTTTTGAAAAGAAATTAAATGAGATCAATGGAAATTTCAAAACTCTCGAAAAAGAAAACGTGATTATGAGCAATTCTGAAATTATTAGATTAAATCATGAGTTTGAAAAGGAGATTGAAGAATTCAAGAATTTTGAAAAAATTAAATATAAAAAACTCTAGCTCTTTGAAACCAAGATGTTTGAAATTGAGAATAAAATTAGAGAGCTTCAAATGAAAATATGCTATTAAAAATGAATAGTTTTGAAAAGAGAGATAATAGCATTAGTTGTTGTTCGAAGCTAATAAATGAAAATAAACTTTTAAAATCCAAAATTAATAAACTTGAGTTGGTTACTCGAAAATTTGTCACTAGAGATAAATCATTTAATATACTCTTCGAAAATCAGCTCTTCGAGAACAAAAGGAATACATCTGGATTTACAACAGTGTCAAAATATGAACAAACAACTAATAACATTGTTAAAGGGAAAAGTGTGATACCCAAACACGTGAAAACCATACCAATTTGGGTTCCTAAAGCCACGAATATAAAATCTCTTAAAGTTAAACAAATCTGGGTGCCGAAAGGAACATATATAAATAGTTTTGGGTCAAACAAACATATTTTTCAAAATCATTTTCCACTAACAACCACGGACCTATAAAAACAAATAGGTCACAAAAATCTTTTCTCGTGTAGGTGTGGTGGCAGGCTAAGGAACAACAACAGTGTTATCTAGATTCTGGCTGTTCCAGGCATACAACGGGCGACTAATCAAAGTTCCTTAGCCTAGTATAAAGGTGGCAGAATCACAATGGGCAACAACAAAAAATTATCGTAAAGTTAAAATAGGTAACGGTATTTTGAACTATTTAATCTGCACCATAATATGAATTAATTCAGCCAGTTATGTGATAAAGTTATGAATGTTGATTTTGATTCTGAATTATGAAAATTGTTGGCCAAATTATTTTTTTATGCCGAGAACACAACAATCCTTGAAATACTTCATATAGATTTGTTTGGTTTAATGATGGTGTTTTATTGATTGATGATTACTCATGATACACATGAATATATTTGTTTATCCTACGGCTTCTAGATCTGACACTATGTTCACTATTTGGTTATTGGCACGGTTTCAATTCAAATCAAAAGAATTTCATTTAAAAACTGTAAAAATGATTTCAAGTTATTTGTTGCAACATCACGGTCTGGTCTATGACATCAAACTAATGATAATCTTGAGTCAAAGAAAAATTCAGATGCAGATCACATTGGTAATCTAGTTGGTAGAAAAATTACTAGTGGAATATGATTTATGTTGAGATATTCATTAGCTGCATCACATTTTTCAAAGAAAATATCTACATATTTTTCATTTCAAATAATTTTCAATTAGCAGACATTTTTCTTATAAAACTCCTTTCAGCAAATCATTTTTGTTGACCTTGTTTCAGATTAGTCATTTTAGGAAATTTGATTTTATAGTTATTTTTGAATTTGATTTTAAAATGACTACATTAACTAATCTGACTCGCTACTGATTATCGAAAAAATAAATAGTGATTGAAAAAGTGATGAGTGTTGATATTAATCATATATTATAACTTGAGACAGTATATTTAGTAAATTTCTTTAGAAATTTCAACAAGATTTATACAAACTTTTTGTTGGTAAAAAAATTCCCCGACCATTTCTATTCCTATCATATTTCTATCGACCATCACTCATCAAAATCGAATATAGTATGTCAATATGTGGTATTTTAAACGGTGTTTGTACCAAAAATGGGCACAACACTCTTCGGAAGTTTTTGAAGAGATAAAAGTGAAGAATGAAAATTAAAACTGTGGATTATCTAACAAAAACTCCAAATAACAGAAAATAAATTGCAAAGACAAGCGATTTAGAGTGGTTCGGCGTTTTGCCTACGTCCACTATGAAGTTTGATGATTTTATTGCTCGATACTTGAAGGTTACAGTAGTTTATAATGTAATACAACTGAATTTAAATGCTAAGTGTCAATCTAAAGCAGCGGCGGTGTTCTGGAGTAGATCTGGCAGAATCTGGGCGCTCTTCAGTACTTAGAATTATCCGACCTCTTTTCTGAATGACCAAGGGCTCTATTTATAGGTGTAGGAGGCTGATATTTCGCCTAAAATGAGGGGAGACCAGTTCTGGTACGTCAGGGGGCCCACATGGCCGAAATCTGGAGATCCGGGCCCACTTCGGGATCAATTCGACCCTTGGTTCGAATCGATCAAGAAATCATCCAATTGAGCTGAAATTTGGTGTGGACATTCTTTGATGTGTACGCAAGCTTCTGTGAAAATTTCGTAGCATTTGGACCTGTAGATCTTGAGTTATGAGCGATTCAAGTTGGAGTTCATCGCCTTATGGATCCGTTCGAATCGATGTGCTTCGAATCCATAGGTTCGAATCGATGGTGTTGCACGTGAAGATAGTGACGTGTTGCGTGTGCTTCGGGTCAATCCAGCTTTCGCTCCGAGTTTTACTGAGTCAACTCCGTGTATCTCGCTACTTTGACTCGATAGATCCGAGGGGATGGACTCGAAGATAGGTGTCTTCGAATCGATCAAGGCATATTACGTTCGATCGATTCGAAGCTGCCTCATGAGATGGAGTCGAGGTCCTTATGACTGCATGGATTCGAAGGATCCTTCCTTCGATGGATTCGAACTATGGTGTATGCCTGGATGGATTCGAACTTAAGGCATATGAGGACTTGCTTGATGGAGTCGAAGGCGGTGAATGCTCCAATGGATTCGAAGCTATCGGTTTCGCCTGATGGAGTCGAAGCAATTCTCCTTTGACCGATTCGAACCAGCCTCTTTCTCATGGATACGAGGCAATGCTTGTCTGACGGATTCGAACATAGGCTCCGCCTATGGATTCGAACTAAGGATGTTCTACTCCATCTTTTGTCGACAATATCTCGAGCATACGAACTCGGATTGACTTGAAACTTGGATCGTTGGTTCCCACGGCTTTGCTTGACGTGCCTTATCAATTGTAGCCCGATCCGGACTTGAACAAATTTCATCGATATCCGTAGCAATCCTTGCGTGTAACCGATTTCCGAGACGATCTGTCACCGGTATCTAGTCAAGTCCTTGGTGTCACGGCCTTGCCAAAAGGCGGGATAACAAACGGGAAATCATTCGTTTTTCATTTCATTATATTTTTAACAAATAAAAACATCCAAAGTATTCACTCTCATTTAAAAGTCCTCACGGTTATGCATGGGTGAATTACTTGGAATTTTTGATTATGTGCTTCCATGCTCATTTAAAAGTCCTCATAGTTATGCATGTATGGAACGCATATCAAAATTGATTGATTAAATAGACAAGTTGATTCTAATCCCATTTAAAAGTCCTCACGGTTATGCGTGGTTAGAAGATGCTTGAAATTCATTTTTTTTTAAATTTGGAATACTACTAATCTCATTTAAAAGTCCTAACAGTTATGCATGGTTAGTAGATATTCAAATTCCTGATATGAATATACCACAAATAGACTCAACTATATGGTTTTATATGATGACATCATCCCTATCATTCTAAAGTGGAATATGCGTCAAACAGAGTATTTATGATTTTTGTTTGATTTTTTATTGAAATTTAATATTAATACCCGATTGAGTATTAATATTGTATTAATGTCTATCACTTTATCCTTATTTTTCTAACACTATTACTCTTTTACTGATAAAAGAAGGGGGAGAGAAAAGTTAAGATTTTTGCAAACAATGGTCAAATATTTTATTTTGTATTTTCTATTTGCATCTAGGTCCGTCTGCATATTTTTATTTATTTACATGCATATATGAAGGGGGAGCTTTGTGTAGAGAGAGAGCATTCAAATATGGGGAGCAAATTGAATGACCAAATACATTTAATAAATTCAAAATCTTAAATATATGTTTGTTATCATCGAAAGGAGGAGATTGTTGAATATGCAAGTATATGATTTTTGTTTGATGATAATAAACATATATATATATTCATTTAAATGTATTTGTTAATGTACTATTTTATTTTTCACATCATTAAATAAATATTTGTTTAATAAAATAAATAAAACAGAATTTAAATTATAACAGATATTTTATTCAAACAAATATTTATTACAACTTTTGAATAGTACAAATTTGAGCTCTCACTATATATATACAAATTGCAATTACATTACAATTTCAATCACATCACATTTTTCACTATACATTTGCACCTTACTACATATCACTCGTTCACTCGTATTTAATCTTCAACTTTATTCCAGATTGAATCCAACATCTGAGCGATCTGTAAAATAAAATCTGAAGCAGTAAAATTGAAAAAGAAATATTTTTGCAGTGTAAAATAAAATGTACTTTGAAAATATTATTTGCATTGGTTATTTGGGTTGTTCGTCATCATTTAATTTTGAATTCATCATACACGAACAGCTCGTGACATGCATAGTGTATCACTGTACATGCCACAAGGCCGTGCACACCGATATACACTTTACAAAATTACAAGGACAACTGAGCACAAGGTCAAACCCAATCAAAAGCTGGGTTCAACTCAAGTGAAATACAAATAAAGTCACAATACGAGCACAAGGTCAAACCCGATCTATAAACTGGATTCAACCTAGGTGCAAGTACAAAACAATGGGTCAAGACAAAACTGAGGTGGCTATAGTAACAAGCACACATGCCCAGGTTCAATCAAAGTCAAATGCACAAGTAAAGCTCTGAAACAATTGTAATGGCAATATCAGTTCAGACTGCAAGTAGCACATTAGATATAAGTGAACAAGAGAACAATATAGCATGATTAGAAGTACAAAAGTGCAGACCACCAGACTTGGCAACAATGAAACACAGGACAGTAGTTCTACACAACTCCAAGCAGACCATACATGAACCAAACAGCAAATGGCCAAGTGCATAACAAAGGAGCAACACAAGCACATGAAATCAAAGTGCGGAATCTACTTTCAACATATATCGAAGCAGTGCAGACAAATGTACAAAGGCATAACTAAGTACACATGAACACACATGACACATGACTCGAGAACTAGACCATGTACATGCAACATCAACCAGATTAAATTGGCACCAAGACAACCAGAGAAGTTCAACTGACAGCAAGTGGAACAAGACCACCAAACCAGATTGGTAACCAGATACAGTAAAAACTGTGTAGTCATAAGAGAAACAAATTCAAACCCAAAGTGACCAAAGATCCAAGTGTTAACAAGAATTGAACAAGTAAATATTATCACAAAACTCAAGCAGAACCAGAAAAGTATCGAACTTCTATCTGACAATATCAAATAACAAAATCAAAGCGGTTGTGACCTAGGTGGTAGCAAGTTCGAACAAAGCAAAAATTAAGAAACCGATGTCAACAGCAGTTTCAAACCAAAGTCAAAGTCGTGGTGGCCAAGGAGTCGAACAAAGCAATTCAAAGCCGTGATAATCAAGTAAACAAAAATTATACGAATTGAAAAAGTCAGAGAAATCACCATCATTCAAGACTAATCGAATGGCCAGCACAAAAATTATCAGATGAATTCGAAAATTAATTCGAACAAAACTTAATGGATTCGAACCCTATTTAAACCCTCTATCATCATAGGCCAAAATTCATTCGAGTTCAAGCAATATCACAGAGCATAGCAATAATTAGGAACTTGAATCAAAAGTCGAGCATAATCGAAATCGAAAAGGCAATTCACATACCAGTTCAAAACAGTGATTCGAACTCGACTAATTGGAAGCGACCGCGAGCCAAATTGAAGAAGCATTGAAGCCAATTGTGGAACGACCAGCAATTGATTAGAATCGGCGCTCCAAATTACAAACCCTAAATCTGAAAGAGAAATGAACGAGCAAGAGGCGGCCATATTTTTTATCAAGCAAAAGAATACAGGCCGATAGTTATGAAGGAGAAGAGCATATTGTTTTATCACTTTAATATATTTGGGCCGGCCGTTTTTATTTGCTTTGGGCTTTAGTATTTAAATTAGGGTTTATTGTTTTTTATTGTTTTAAATTTGTACTTCTTTTTTTTAAAATGTTAGTAAATTCTAGTCGTGTGACTAGGGGACGAACTACGGTGGTGTAGTTCGAGAATTCGCAACTCGGTGGCTGAGTTGTGGTAGGGTTTTGAGCGTAGAGTTAGGTTAGTCGATAGCGGGTGTCATGAGTTTACGTGTGTAAGTGTCTGACTACTTAATTTCTTGTATAAACCTTGGGGGTAGCACGTAGGCAGGGTTTTGCCGAAGCTGGGTAAATCTCTATGTTCTATTTTCTGCTTTTATTATTTTGCTATTATCCGTGCTGTTGTTGTTCGATTATTATCTATGCCGAAATTATTTCATATACTTTCGCAATAAATTTTTATAATTAATAGTATCACCCTATTCACCCCCCCCCCTCTAGGGTGAAATCGATCCTACATGTATGCATGTACACGTGCACATTTTCATGTCAAAACAATAGTAATTAAATGTATATGCATATACCAAAGTGTCATGATATTTTGAGCAACTTTAGGCAATGAAAAATCGAAATTTTAGAAAATGAATTCTGGTCATGATTTCAATCCTTCTTCGTACTAGTTATCTTTCTAAAAAAAATATAAAATGATTTCACCATCAATTTTTATTAATTAAAAAGAGTTTATTTTTGTTATAAAACCCATAATTTAATTATATAAAAATGTATTTAAATTCTAGAATTTAAGCTATCAAATTGTAGGTTGTTACAATGAATTCGTCGCATAGATTTTTGTTTGTGTATGGACAATGAACGACAAAACAAAAAAATGAGTTGCGCTCAAAACAACAACACAACATCAAAACAATAATAATATACACCGATTATCTTATTATGTAAAATCACAAAAATTATCGTTTACCGATAAATCGACAAACGATAGTTCAAATATTTTTCAAATTAAAAGTTTAGGAAAAATCGAACAAATTAAATTAAAAATACATAAATAAAAATCAATTCGTTGTCTGAATAATGCAAAAGCTAGCTGCATTCAAATTGTATATCACAGCCGTTTTGTGTATTGTACCTCTCCTTATTATAAATATTCACAAAACAAACGCACATGTCCATTGTTAAAAAATATATATCAGTAATAGGATTGTTAACTAAGTTTAATAAACACACACTAAATCATTTCGATAATCTGCAATGGATCTCGAACCACCAAGTTGTAATTTTGGGTTCTTTCTCCTTCGTTCGGAGTTTCTTTTCTTTGAAAATTGTCGAACATCCGAAAGCTCCCAATATGTCAAGAATTGAATATCTCTTAAGCGAGACACGTGGGTTTCTTCTTAGTTCCTTTCATGTGAGATACCCATTCTTGATATTTCGAACCACCTTTTGCATTCCATAACTTTCAGAAGATCCAAAAGATCCCTTCTAGTTGCAGAAGGTCCACTATTTATAGGATTTGAGAGCGAATTGGACCATACTTTTACAATCAAAAGCTTCTATATGCAGCCCAATACTATGCCAGAAAAATGTAGCCGATCCGAGTTATCCATATGACTCAGTGATGACCCATAGCCATGACTCGACGATGACCTATAGCTATGACTCAGTGATGAATCATAGCCATGATTCGACGATGACCCATAGCTATGACTCGGTGATGAATCATGGCCATGACTCGACGATGACCCATAGCTATGACTTAGCGATGACTCATGGCTATGACTCAGCCATGAATCATAGTCATTACTCGACGATGATCATGGTGTCAGCTCCATACTTGATGAAACATTTTTGAGCCTGTAATTTGCTCCTTTTAAGAGTGCTTGCAAAGTTGGAGAAGTTGGTTAGTAAGTGTGATCACTCGTCGATGAGTCATAGCCATGACTCGGCGATGACTCATAGCCATAACATATTTTTAGTCCAATTTTTCTTGAGATATTTCCTTTGTCTAAGCTAGCAACTTGCCAAATGCCAAGCTGTAGTGATGAAGCATGAAGACTCATCGCCGATCATCCCTATGAGTCATGCCCGAGTAATAGCTATGACTAGGCTCCCACTCATGAAGTTGGCTTATTTTTGTACTTTCTCTCTTGTGTTTTCTTCTTATCTTCGAGTTAAGTCATCTGGTCCAATCTTGAGTCATTCCAATTTAGTTTGATCATCTATCTTTATGACTCATCTGATTCACTTAAGTTTAGAGTATGAGTCATCCATATCTCATCCAATACTTATTCGAACCACTTGATATCACATGGGTGCAATCCATAAGAGTTGGGAAGTATGGTCATGAAGTCAGAAGGGTCATTGCATGAGCCCTTATGACTCGGACCCGAGTCATCAAGGTGACTCGGTACCGAGCCTAGAAGATAGCTCCAAATTATCCCAAACTTCCTCTAGTTGCTTTCTGGTGCATTCTAAGTGCTTCTTTGAAGTTTCACTCCAATCTGATCTCATCCGAGTTCTTTAATTTCAGTTAAAGCTGCTTTGCAAAAGCAGGTAAACGAGTACTGTTTCTCAAACATAGGTGATCGTGTAAATTCACACTCATATCGGTGCACAACTTATGCAAATTACAAATTTTAAATGGAAAATGAGATCCTTGTACAAAAATATAAGCACATATATTGGATATAAATTTTACCAAAAATAGTAAATAAAAGATGTAGATCGACCACAATTGCACGTAAAATGTTTAATATTTTAGTTGTTAGTTGTGAATGATTATAGTAGTTTGGGCATTTTATATTTAAATTTATTTTCAAACAAAAAGGGGAAAAAGAGGATTTATAATCGTAAGACATTAGCTTGAGTTGGATGTTTTGAATTCGTACCCTAAACCATGCATAAGACCTTTTTTATAATTTGGATAATTCTTTTTCAAGAAAAGAAAATTACTAATCAAAAATTTATTGGTTAAGTTGTTCTTAATCAAAGCGTCTTTAAATTTTGGTCTTATAATTACTTAACTAAGGCTTCTTAAATAATGAAATTTACGCACTTCAAGCAATTATTTTTATTCAAATTCTAATTGAAAATTCAACTAATCCACTAATTAAGATTAAATCTTTATCTAATAATCATAATTCAATAAGTCTAAAAATTAAGAGCTCATATCATATTTATTAAAATCAAGAATACATTATACTAATGTGACATATATAACATAAATCCATTGAAAAATATGTAACGTATTTCTTATATAAATTATACCGACATATCAATTTATGAGATTTTTATTTGATAATACAACGCTTTCTTGCTTATATATGTTAACTTGCAAAGGCATTCATACATACTAGTAGGCAAGCATACAAAATTCAAATGACGTGATGATAGACAAGCAGGAAATACTTGCTATATATAAAAAAATCATGGAGCAAAACATCAAATTAATACATTACATAGACTCAATTTTATATGTCAGTCTTCTTAATCAAAGCCCGTGGTTAGATCTATAAAATCGGATGTATTCTTCAGCATAAAAATTTCAAGATTAAATTCTTTACCTGCGATAGTGAAGGAGAGCAGATGTGGCGTTGATGAAGGGCACACACTAGGCCTTATTTTATAATCTCCAAAATATTTATTTCAAAACATCTTCACCAAGATATATTTTCAATCTCTTTCAATATTTCTATATTTGAAAACAATTTCAACACTTGGATCCATAACAGGATATTTCACCATTTTCAACACTTAGAAATATTTCCAACTTCCATTTTTATAACACTTAGAAAATATTTCTATTCCAAATCATTTCCCACTAAAAATATTTCCAAAATCTTCCTTTCAATACTTAGGAAATTATTTATACGTATAATTTCCAAAATCATTTTAATATTAAACTTGGAAATTTCATAACTTATCCCATAAGTCTCCGCAATTTTAATAAATTCTTCCTACGATTTACAAACCGGTTATACTTATTTATAATCCCAACTAACCATTTATAACTTCTTAAATGAATTCAATTTCTTTCCGAAGTTATCACATTAAACATTGGAAATTTTCTCAAGTCTCTAATATTCCATTTACAAGATTTTTCTTATAAAATCTCATTCTTAAAATAAAACCTGTCTACACATCTCGAGAGAATTTTATAAATAAATTTTCAATCATGTCAAAGCTATATATATATATAATGAGCATTTTTAAA
Organism: Allium fistulosum; assembly: GCA_030737815.1. NCBI lineage: Eukaryota > Viridiplantae > Streptophyta > Magnoliopsida > Asparagales > Amaryllidaceae > Allium > Allium fistulosum. The sequence continues at coordinate 43,268,622 of CM060905.1, read as the reverse complement.
GAATTGTAATTTATTTTAATTTTAAAAATATGTTTTAAGTTATTATTTAAAATATTGAAAACACTTTTATAAACATCATTTACTCATTTTCAGATAAACAAATAAATTTTCAAAGCTGATTTTAAAAGTTAGAATTTATTAAATAAACACTTAATATTTGAAATCTTCTTACCGAAGTATTTCTATCTCAAATAGTTTAAAATTTCATAGTTTAAATAATAAAATTTTCCTTTTGAAAACAAACTTAACTTCTTAGAATTAAAAGTATGTTTTTAAAACCTCATTAACCAATTCAATTTATAAATTCCGCTCGAATCACATTACATCACTTCCATTCCGATCTCCATTCAAAACCATTTTCACCTTTTTTTTCCAAAAATAACATCCACTATTTTCTCACCCTATTTCCATACTCTAATATAAATTCACCCCATAAATTTATATTCCCAATTTACCATCCTGATATCGACTTCCTTTCATGTTTTGGCTTTTTCTTTTGTGAGGGCCAATAGTTAAGTTCGTCCTTCGTAAGCAAGTAAACATTTTCCGTTGATGTTGTTAAATTGCATTCTTTTAGAGGTCTATACTTGAAGCTTGACTCTTGAGGATGATTATTTTGTTATTTGTCTTTCGGTCTTCTTATTTCATGCTCCTTGATTATTTTTCTTTTTGCTACCCTTTGAATATCTTGGGTTGGAAGAGCCCTTGTTGTAGTTGGTTGCCATTTGTGTGCGAAGACTTGTATTCATTCATTATCTCTATCTCAAAGATTGTGCTTTTGGAATAATGTTGGATTGTTTCGCTGATCCGATTGAAGATATTATCACTTCCATTTATTCTTTTTTCTAGTGCAAAGATTGGGGTAGGACCTACATGAATGGGGTTTAAACTCCATTTCTCAGGGTCATAATATTCTGCTTTCTTTTTGTTTATAATCCTAAAGGCTTCGAGCCTTAATCTTTGTTCTTCATCTTGATTGGAGCTTTTGACATTTTCTTGGGAGAATCCTGATAAATATGGTTCAGAAGACCCTTGTTCAGATCTTTTAAATCTTCTGGCCATGATCAATCCAAAGTGGGTAGTCTTGGTATAGAATCAATCCAAGGGGGGTTAGATAATAGTAGTGTTAGGAGGTTAACCAAGTCGGAGGTTCGAGCCATCCTTCTAGCATTAATAATGTTAACCAAATTTATGGTCAACACCCCAAAATTATTACAGGATGAATAGAAAGACTTGTTTGAATAAGTGACTTGATGTCCCTAAGAATTACCTTTATATTTAGCTTTACTTGTTATCGATTCTTAACTTGAACCTTTCGATGTCGTAGAAAGGTTTGATCCTTGAAGTAGATAACCTTTCGTCTTAGTTAAACTGGTATGGGGCTTCCTATAAAGTTCCCTCCCTTAGCTGGGATAAAATCTCCTAGATTAGTACCTTAAAGATCGGTCTTAATCTTGTCGAAAGGTTAAGATGATAACTTTCTTTGGATTTAGGTAGGTAATCAGTCTTCTTGGTGGATATGTAGGAGCTTTCGACCTCGTCGAAAGGTTTGATCACTTCTATGACATATGTTTAATCTTCATCGAAGGGTATGAGAAATGTCTCTTTTAGATTAAGCCTTGTAAGTCTGGTTATCTGTACTCAAAGAGTATATTTTGACCTCGCCGAAAGGTTTGGACCTCAAAGTTAACCACTTCGGAAGGTTACAGTTAGTATTGATCCACATAAGTTATTGACCTTATCGAAAGGTTTAGATTGTAGGGTTGATGACATCTGAGGGTTTCAGTTATTACTTATACGGGAGTGCTATCAACCTTGTTGTCAAGAACCTTCTGATGAGATTAAACTTGAAAACATGAGTTAATCCAACAAGGGTTTAAGAAAAACAGTAAGTAATTAACAAAGCACAAGACTTACCTCTTTATTCATGATCAACTCTGTATTATTAAATCCCAAATCAATTCCCAATTAGGGTTACAATACTTTTGCTAAGAATTTAAATGATTAGAATAGGAGAGATCATATCAGATCCTCTAATACAGGACCCCTAAGGTCTTATTGTAGATGCAGGTGGGCCTCCTTTCAACTCCATGCTCTCGACTGGGTCGGAAGGTCTCTCCTTTGTATGCACTTATCAACCTTTCAACTTTATTGGAAGGTTTGCCTCTCGTCGGTTATCATAAACTTTTTGACTTTGTCGAAAGGTTTGCTTTTCTTTACGTCTTCCTGAAACTTTTGACCTTGACGGAAGGTTGCTTCTCTCTTGGTTGTTGTGATCCTTTCGACCTTGTCGGAAGGTTGTCTTTCACTTTTTGTTGACTTGTGAGCGCTACTTTCTTTATAAACCTTACGTCATCGTTGAAGGGTTACTTGGATGTGCTTCGACCGGTTCAAAAGGCTTGATATGCTTTCGAAAAGATCATTAAGTAGTTGTTCACACTTGCTTTGACTCCTTCATCCCCTTTGAACACCTTGGATACTAGAGATGGAACCTTTCGACTCCTTCAGAAGGTTTGATGCCAATGAATTCTAATGACAGCATCCCTTCAACTCTTCTAGATGGTTTGGGCTGTGCTCCTTTTCCTTGGCTTGTTGAAAGACCTTTCTTCTTAGTCGAAAGGTTGATTTTTATTGTAACATATACACACACGTTAAAACTAAAGCAAAGTGCTACTTTGACAAAACAGTTGCAGCAAAATATGTAGGAGGAAATGCACATATTAAAAATGTTGAATATTAAATAGTTGTAGATAAATATGCACAAATAATGTTCATTCTCAGCACAATAACTAACCAAAAATTGGCCATCAAAAGTCATAAATCAACACAAAGAAAGGAGACCCGAAGTTACTGTCATTAGACTGCAACTAGCAATCAAAAGCAAGTAAATCATCAAGTTCAGTAAATCAAATCCAACGCGTGAAATGGCACAGAAAAGTGACAAAACATCAAGCACAGACCCTTAAATACCAACTAAAGAAGATAAAACTTTTAAAACAAAAGTGACATATCTACTAATGAGTGTATGTAGTTTTCTTATTTAAAACCAACTAACAGAGAAAGTAGAAACTCAAGGCATGCAAGCTAGTACATGGCCTAATTATTGCCCAACATGGTTACAAATCAAATGGGAAAAGATGGCATTTTTTTGAAGACAAACATATGTAATCCTCAACTGGTACCTAGACTCGTCGGGTCGGATCATAAATGGATCGGGTAGAACTTGACCTAATGCATTCAAGAAATAAACATAACCAACCTATTTGATGTAACACTCTAATTTTTGTTTAACATTATTAAAGGAATTCAATTAGACAAATTAAATAGAATAATATGAGGTGATAAGGAGAATGAAATATGTTAACTAATTTGGGTCAGGCCTTAATTGATCAATTAAAAAGATGGTTGAGGGGCGTAATGGGAATAACTCTTATTCAGTTCCCTAAAATCCTTCCTCTCCCTCATTCATTCTCACTTTCGAAATTCACAAAAAAAATTAAAAAAGAGGTCGGCCATTACTTGAAGGAAAAGAAGAGGAAATCTAAGGGAACCAAAGGGGAAAGTTTAGGGATTTAATCTACATCAAATCTAAATCTCTCTTACCCAATCTAAGGTGAATAATAGTAAAACATCTCATTTGTTATGTTTTACTTTCAGATTTATGATTGGATTCCCAATTGTTTGTGATAATATGTCATGTTTGGATTGAATATATCATTATTAAATTGAATGATGATTTGTTGGAATTTTATGGAATTATTTTAATGAATTCTAAAGGCAAAACCGAATCATTTGATCTTCTATTGATATGAAATTCGAATATGTTGCGTAGAACATTGTTTCAGAGATGAGTTTTCAATTTCATAATTTTCCAATTTCATATGAATGTATTATGAATTTCTTAAGTGGAAAAAAGGTATGTATTTTCGGGTTTTAATTATAAAATATAATTAAATAAATATTTTAGTCTTGAAATTTTTATATATGGAAGAAGATAGAAATTCGGATTTTTTGTGATTTTTGGAGATTTTCTGTAATTGTTATGATTTTCTATGAATTTATTATGCTAGAAAAGTTATTCATTAATATGGATTTACAACATTAATTATAAGGGTTTGTAACGGTTATTTATAAGGTAGAACATGATCTGTCAAAATTTTAGCAAAAGAATCTGAAAAGAATTTTATTATCCAATGATATTTTGACATGGGACAAGGGTTGTTAGAAAGTTATGGCTTTAAAAAGAAATAAATCAAATTTTAACTTATTTACAGATTTGCCATTGGCATGATACTGTAATGACCCTGAATTTTTGACATTTGAAATGTGAATATTTTACTGATTTTAAATATTCGAATGATAGTTTAATTTGAAATTCAAATATCAGAATGAATTTGGCGATTTAATTATTGAATTTAATTACTGAAGTTGGGTAAAAATTTGAATATTCAGTTTTAAGCTGATTAAAAATATTTTCAAGGCTTGGAAAATCCATATTGATAATTCTGAAGGTACTGGAACTTTCAGAATTGAATTTAAAACTGTTTTGTCCAGTTTTGAAATTTTGTTGTTTAAATCGATATTTGAAAATAGCGTTCCGGGGCATAGTCTCGGAATTCGACGAAACCAGTCCCATTGGATCTGTAATATTGAATTATTACCGGGTTTCAATTTTCATAGCGTTCAGAGTCATTATGTGAGCGTACGGTATAAAAACGCCTAGAAATAATTAATCGTTTTAATTTAAATATCTTACATCTTTTCACCTTTCAAAATCTTTTTCACATCAGCCGTAATACTTCTTTTCAACGTCTCCAATACGCAACTCTTCACCTCATAATTAATCACGCGTCTTCTTTAGTGAAAATAATAACAAGGATAAAAACACGTTTTGATTCCTTCTGTAAGTATAAACATTTTCCCCTCTTTCATTTCGATTTCAAAATACCAGTTCTAAATTTAATGGCCGCTCCTCAAGAAAAAAAACAAACGAACTAGGTTCGAAATCGTTTAAAACAATATTAATGGTCGAGCCTCGTATAAATCTCGTTCTCCTCAAATCGCATACCCCAATTCTCTTCAACCTCGAACGAAAGAACGAAAGGAGGAACGATTCAAACGACGAAGGCGTTTCGTTGACCCTATCTTCACGGCCGCGACGGCGTTGACGACTCCAAGTTCGTCAAGTTTAGGGCTTCCGATGGGGTTTCTCAAGGGGTGTCGCGCACGAGGCTATGGCAGAGGGCGACGATGTCATCGGTGGCAAGCTTGGTGGAGGAGCTGGCCAGACGCTCGAACTCAATTCGCGATTTTGGGAGGGGACTAGCCTGGTGATTAAGGTATTTGTCTGGTAATGAATGTTTTTCAATCAATAATTTATTAAACTAATTTCAGCTGTTATATATATATATACAACCATTTTTGTTTCAGTCTAAAATATATGTTGATAGGTTAGAGAAAATTTAATGACAATAAAGGTATAAGGACAGTTCTGTTGAATTTATAAAAGGTTTAAAACAGAAATATATATATTTATACAAGGTTTGGAATATATATATATATATATATACACATATGTGTTTTAATTGTGTCTAGAGTTATGTAAAGTTAGATTTTATCAGTATAAATTATTTTGGTATATGTAAGAAATAAATACACATACATATGTTTCAATTTATTAATTATGCTAAAATAAATTATAAAAGTGATTTATTTGTTTAGGTAACTTATTTCAAATTTATTTTGTTTAATTACTTATTTACAATTTATTTTTGTCGCTAAAAATAAATTATTTAAAGGAAATTCAGTTTGAAATTTAATTTTTAGTTAAAGGGAATTAGTTGGAATAAATCATTGGTTAATAAAATCTTATTAAATGGAAAAATTATTTATTCGATCAATTCAAATATTAATAAATTGTATAAATTGTTTTATACAAGGTCTAGAATCAGCGTGAAAACAAACTGGGATTGGAAATGGATTGCGAATAAAAGCGAAGGTGAGATCTTCTCACTCAAAATGAAAAGTTGATTTTTTTGCAGTTATTGATTGATTGCTGTTTGGATTGTGATATTAGATATAGTAGGATATATCTATATATATAGCAATATATATATATATATATATATATATTGGCATATGTATATATTGGAGTCGATTGATTTCCCGCATTATATAGCGGATGAGACCCTATTGCGCCGCATAATAGCGGATGATATTTTTATAAATCCCATATACCGCTATATTCCACCTCGAAGTGGAATTGGTATTGTGCTAACATCTGTGGATGCAGGGAAACAGGTTGGAGGGATCCAACTGTATTCCTCAAATTGTTTGAATATTATTTCATATATGAATGATGTGATTTATTGATAATCTGTGGATGATTTATTGATAATTGAAATTGTTGAAGGCTAAAATTTAGCCGAATGTATTTTTGGTATCGTTGGATACCAGAAATGAATATAAATTGGATTTTTAAATTAAAGTGGAAAACTTTAAGTGAATTTATTATTAAGAATTGAATTTATTTGAAAGAAGGAATTTTAAAGTATACAAATTGATTTTCGAAATCTTACCAAATAAATTCTAAAATATGGGAAAAGAAGTTAATAAATGAGTTTTGAATAATATAGTTTAAAAGTTGAAGAATTCATTTAAAAATGGAATTTTGAATAATTTGGAAAGAATAAGGGAATTTATTTAAAGGTGATAAATTTAGAAATCAAATTTGTAATTAATTTGGTGATGGAAAATAAATCATTGGAAAATTTATTTGAAATTGATTTAGTGTTTGAAAAATAAATTTGGAAATCGATTTGCAAATGGTTTGTTATTTGGAAATAAACTTAGAAATAAATTTGCAATGTTTTGTTCTATTGAAATAAAACTTAGAAATCAATTTGTAATCGATTTGATATTGAAATAAAATTAGAAATCAATTTGGAATTTGATTTTGGGGTTAAAAGTGAATATTTGGGAAATGTAAATTCAAAATGGGATTTATGAAATGAAAGGGAAATTTGTTAAAAAAACGCTGATTTATTTTTAAAGTGTGAAAGTAAATTTACGGATTTGGAACGTAAATTTCAAATAAATCGATAAAGATTTATTTAATTGGTTTAAATGGACCATTTTGAAATGGAAGTGTATTTTCCTTGAAAAACCGAGTATATTCCAAAGTACCTTTTTAAAATATAAATTAAAGGTTCTTAAGTTGGTTTTTAAAAGATATATTTGGAAATATATTCTGTGTAAGGAAATTGATTTGAAATTTATTTTCAAATGTTGAAAGGTGAAAAATGATTTGAAATTTGTTTTCAAAGTGTTGAAGTGAAAAAAATATATATCTTGTGAAGATATTTTGAAAATAAATAATTTGGGAAAATTATTTAAATCTGATGATTGTTGTGAATATTGTTGATAGTTAAATCACTGACTATCAACCTTTGCCTTTGAAATGGCACTTGAATTTGTTTTTAAAACAAACGCTTATTATTCGGTTTAGCCGGGAAATGACCTTTGTGTCAGATAAACCATTCCGAATAATGATACGACGATATGGATCGTCTTGAAGACCGGTGGTGAAGACCGGGTGTTTGTGAAAATGATAGGATGACCTATCGATTGTCTCTGCACCGTTAGCTACAATATAGAGATTTCCTTTGTGATGGGAAATTTTATCGGGATTGTGAATAGCCGGATTGCAAGGGCTTCTTTTGAAGTGCCTTCGGTTCTGTTCGAACCCGGAACAGACTTGTATGGTTACATGTCTGACATTACATTTTGAGATGTAAAGCTGTTTTCTTTCAAATACATTTCTATTGGTGGCGGAGAATTTATTCTCTTAGCTTAACACCCTTCTCTGATACGTACGAGCTCAGAGGTTATGTAGTTGAAATTTATCAGCGATATACTCCCAACTTGGTAATGTGGCATGCTGAGTGTTGTTGTATGATGATCATTTATTGATCAATTATGATCAAAGCGTGGCTTTGTGAAAAAACGTAGCTTTGTGGACGAGACTTCATCAGACCTCACACCCCGAAAATGGTCGAAATAGGAATATGCGGCAATGTTATGAGGGTCGCGCCCTTTAGGGTATGTCATTTCCTTCTGGAAAAGGGTGGTATCAGGTATGGAGCCCTGGTATTTAACCTATGTGGATACTCCGATCTCATTGATTGTGTGATTGTGTGTTTATCGAGGCGCCTCGGATAAAGGTCCCAAAGGACCGGGGGGTGGCATATTTGTTAGTTACCTAGTTATAGGGGTAACCCGGCCTTGTGTTGGCAGAGAGCAGTTGTCTCTCGGGACGTCCAGCCAGAGGCGATCCCATGTGGCAGTAGGAAAGGAAGTTCCTTTGCCTGACCATTTGTTGGAAATCCATTTCCCAATACGAAACTTGTACGGATTTAGTTGTACAACCTGCTATGGAATGTGGCGGTAACCTGCTATTGAACATAGTAGCTATAGTAGGCATACGATACTGGTCGTATGCTGGCTAAGATTAATATTATACTTTCGAAATGTTTTCCACACTTGACATTAACAATAATAATCCAATGATTTGCGTAGTAAGCATCTTTGACTATCATAAGAAGAAATCTCCTCCAATTCTGCGTTTGCATTGCGTGTGTGGCGGGAGGTCTTATGGTAGTTTCATTTTCCAAAAGCATTGCGAATCTGTTTTATCACTACACCAGAAACAGCTTTTGACAGCGTTTCAGGAACGCTGTTATATGATACGACAGCGTTATTATAAACGTTGTATAACGACATGCTGTCGTAGATGCAAAAGTTTTAACAGCAAAATAGAAAACGCTGTAAAAAATTTGATACCACAACGTTTACTAAACGCTGTTATATGACACAACAGCGTTAGAACAAACGCTGTATAACGACAAGCTATCGTATAAAGAGAACTTACAACAGCTTAATTTTAAACGCTGTGGAAATTATTCTTTTGACAGCGTTTTATTTAGGCTGTTAATATTTTTATTACAGCGTTTAATGCGTGCTGTGTTATGTTTTTACAGTTGGGATGATGTTTTACTACAGTTTACAACAGCGTTTAATAAACGCTATTACTCACTATTTAATGATAATTACAACACGAATTAAACGTTGTTGTTTCTTCATTGACAGCATTAACATTCCACTATATTTGCATATTCCAGAACTACATTTTGAGTATAATCAAGCAACCAGTATATATAACATGTTCTAATGAATAATAATATGTTAAATAAACTAGCTAAAACAATATTAATATACAAAAAACATATATAAATCAAGTTTCAATAGTATCCATAAACAAAAATAACACAGTAGACCAAGTTATCATAATATTGTTAAACAAAGATATCACCATATCTTGCTAGAGGAAACCCCTTATTTCCAGATCTATCACCAACTGAACAGTGGTTAAATTTCCAAATCGAGCAGCCTAAACCAAAGCCGCACCATACCCGTCAAGCAAATTGCTTGAACTCTTACACCATTTACAAACTGAAACAAGCAGCTTCGCTTCCACCAGCTCCATCTACAAACTCTTCCAGTTCATCAGCAAATCAACCAGACCACCTACAAAGTTCACAACACTCAACCCTTGAATGTACAGCCACCCTCCATCTCTTGCTAAACAATTAACTCCTTCATAGCCACATCACCAGACTAGCTGCGAACACCAACCTACAACCTTACCTTCTTACTGCACTTACATCCACTCCCTGTACATCGGAAATTTATCCCATTCACCTAAACTGCCACTACAGTCCAACACCTCATTCAACCACTTAAAGCATCACAACTTCAATCCATTCCAACACTACCAGTCCCTTACTCCTCATCTTCAACCCCCTTTCACTGATGTCCACTGCTTCCAGTAATGGTGAATTTCCAAATTTATCTGTGAATTTTAAGTTTAAGCATTAGGCAGTTTATACTTATGTTTAGCAAGGAATCAATAACTGTTTCTTTTTGCTTACCAATGCAATTGACATTAGCTTTTCTTTGAACAAGAAAGCGAACAACATCTTCGTATCCTTTGGATGCAGCCATGTGCTGAATTAATAGAAAATAGTATTAATATGATTTCTAACTTATAATACGTCATGTATTAGTAGGAGCATTGTTGTTCATAATTGGTAGTTATACATTAAATGTATGCATGTGTATGATTCATTCTCTTCTTTTTAACCTTGGTTTAATAAAAAATCTTATGGTAGACCAAGTAAATTATAAAATACTTGAAGTTATGAGAAGTTACCAAAGCTGTCCTTCCATCATAATCAGTTTTGTTAGGATCTGCACCAACATTAATTAATCCTTTGAGATGGTACAAATCTCCATGATATGCAGCACTGTTTACTCATATTGCCAGTTCAGCTTCTTGCTTTGCGATTAAATATGTAATATCCAACTCTAGTTGCTTGATTCTTAAATCTGTTTCCTTCCCCTGAAAAAATAATTTCTTCTTCTATCAGTTTTGTTCTTTACTCTATCATTTTGTAATTTAATGTACATGTTGTGGCAATACCTTTAGTAAATTATTGAGTATTTGTCGACTGTCTCTAAAATAAAGCTGTAATATACTTGTCAGGGCTTGTTTTTCCATGCGTAGAAGTCAACACAATTCACAGACACGAACGGTGTATGGCTGTGGAATGTTACATAGAACTGCAACTTCACCAAATATATCGTATGTCATGAGCTCTGCTATTGATTCTTCTGATCCATCTTCCCCATCGACTACTTCCTCCTACAAGTAAGTTGATCAATTGTTGGATAATTATTTTCAAATATGTTATGAATTGTCACACGAGCTATATGTAAATGTCAGTGTTTCTGAATTTATTTTTTTGGGAGTTTTCTTTCATTATAAGGAAATTGATCGTGGGTACAAGATTTACTGTAGACAATTCGCTCCTGTTTACATATTGAAATAAAAACGGAGGCAAATTTGTCTAATATAAGCATTAGTTGCACACAACACAAGGTAAATGTGAGCAGGTCAGTTTCTCCATTTATTTTTGTTGTATATTGGTTTAACACTTATGATTCACCAATATTGTATTATAAACTTTGCAGTTTTGTCAGTTATATACTGATTATACTTTTTATCTTCATATTGGAAATGAAGGGAAAAAAAGGCCAAGGATGTGATTTCTTACCGAACAGCGATGCTACCTCTGTCATGTACCATTTTATAGGTATGTTCATCTCTGTATGCCACAAAAAATTGTATAAGCACATCAATTAAGAACACAATTTGCATGCAGTCTAATATTTCCATATGTTTGGGCAACCCTTCGAAAAATCCAAACTCTAATGGTGTGAAGAATGATGAGTAAATTGACCATAAGAAAATTATGTTCACCCACCATCTATAGAACCTGGAAATTTAATGTTAATTTGATTTGTTATGCGATGAAAAATCACAAAGAAATATAGGTTTCTAAGTAAAAAAAATATATAGTTCTTACTTTCCATTTGGATTTATGCAAAACTCTTCATAACAAAATAAATGAGAAACTTAGTTTTTTTTCTTAGTGAAATTAATTTAGGATTTAATACATTGTTCAAACTAATTCATGATCAAGTATTTTTTATTATTTAAATTTAATTAGTTACATTGAAAAGTCAGGAAGATTCACAAACTTGTTTGAATTAAATGAAGGAAAGTGACACTGATTTTTGGAAGTTTATAAATCTATTAGTTGCCAATTGGAGTTTTCTGTCTACTTGAAGAAGAAAACATAGAGAAGATGCTACTAGTATGAAGTTTTAGTTTTAATGCCAAATGTAATTCAACAGTTGCTTTTATGTATAATTATTAATTATTTCTCTTGAACTCAGTTGTGCAGTACCATTAAACACTTACTTTAGTTTATAGTTTAAATAATTTGTTAAAGAACCACTACATCAAAAAGCTCAAGTGAGTAAGTTTGCGGAAGATAAAATTGTATTTTGGTTAAGACGAAGTTAAATACAATCTGGATTAGTGAAATGAATGGTAAGAAATTATAAAGTTTGAATAGAATAAGGAATATATTAGAAAATTTCAGCAATATGACTGTTTATTTAACAAAAAATTGTATCTGCCAATAAATAATTATCAAACATAAAGTTAAGTGCTGAACATTCAAGCAAACTTGCACAGTTTTTAACTGACTTGCTTAATTTTTTAACTGACTTGCTCGGATTTTAACTGAGCATACGTTTAAAAAAATTCATGAAAACACTTCATTATATTTGTCTTAGGACATAAAATCATTTTATGTATTATAATTATTCTTTTACTGAATGTGCTTTCATTAATATTAATATCAGACTTTAGAACAAAATATTATCAAAATTGATGCATATTAAGCAAATTTATATTTTTAACAATTACTTGATCTTTTACCATGCGTCATGCAAAATGATTACTTCACAACTGGAAGATATATCAAAAATATAACTCACCAATAACATTCCACACCATAGCCCTTCTTTGATAATACTTCGAGAGCAATATAATCAGGAGTTCCAATAGTTGTATTAGTCTGTAGTATAAAACTACTCAGACAATTTACAAGAAAATTATATGGTTACAAGATACGGTGTAGTAAATAACATTCATATCATTGTCCTTACTATAGATGATCAAAGGCTCTATATTTCAACCATATACGAATGCATTTGCTGTGATATGATTCATCATTCTACTCTCCTGGTCTCTGCTATTGATAACCACTACAATAGTTTTTACTCTCTATTCATCTATAGTAGTAGTGACCAGTGCATTTGATTTCAGTTGTCCAACATCATCACCATTCTTTTCCATATATATATATATATAGTGTGCGTGCACGCGCATATAGACTAATGTTCTGTGAATTTTGATGTGGTATATAAAACGTTTAAACCCAAATGTGCACCAGAGTCTTCGTTATTAAGTGGAAGTTGGGAAAAAATCATTGTAGAGACTAGACATCTGTTGAAATAATAATAAGTGCAAGAGGCCACGTCAGTCAATTCCATTATTGTAAAGCCAATTGAAAACATTTCACGCACGTTTAAAAGCATAATAGACTGAAATTTTCATCAATATTTCTTTGGTTGATCCCTTTGAAATACTTAATATATGAAGTATAAAAAACGATCACTGTTTATTTAAGTTCGGTAGAATGAACAAAGTTTGAGTAACTTTAAAACTTGGAGCAAATTTCAACTTCACGTAAAAAAGAAACATTTACCATTAACTGTGAATGCAATCAACTTACCAATGGACGTCTATTCTTTTTCCAATATTGTAAAGTTTCAGTTGGAACAAGGTCACTAGTGCTTTTAGGTAATGAAACACCATTATCAGCAGAACCACTTTTGCTATCTAGATGCTTGCATAGCCCAAAGTCAGTAAGCTTTAGGTGGCCATATAGATCAAGTAAGATGTTGTCTTGTTTGACATACATTTGGTTGCATAGCATAAGAATAAAACTACAAGAAAGTGTACAACTGCATATCATGAAAATATTTGGCTATATTTTTCAAGTTGTAATCTTAGTCAGGCCTCCATCCCTGAAAGATTTCTATCCTAAATGTAGCCTTTCATTCCATGCTAAAAAAGCGTGAACAAGAAAACAAATTATGTGTCATGACGTAGCAAAGAAAGTTCTTTGCTACACAACCAAAATTAAGGGGATCTTCTCATATTATCCAGTATTCCTTAAAAAGCTAACTATAAACTAACCTATGAGCATAATTGTGCTTGTGTATTAACTTTAAGGCAAGAACTGCCTCAGCAACATAGAATCTAGCCACATCCTCGCTCAATACATCTTTTCTCATGAGTGGTGTCATCAGATCTCCACTCGGTATATATTCCAAGATTAGATATAGAAAATCCTTGTCTTGGAATGAACAGTACAATTTAACAATGCAATTGCTATGGACTTGTGCAAGAAAATCTCTCTCAGCTTTAACATGCTCAACTTTGAAAAATTAAAATGTTCAGGTGATATGTAAATCTGAAGAGTATGAAACTTCTGGAAAACGCTATCTAACTTGAGTAATGGAATATTAAACAAAAATCTGTACATAAATTATTGTTTAATCCACTTTAGCAACAGTCAATAATTTGTGTAGCATTAGTAAATTATGTGCCAAGATCCTTTTCCTCTAAGTAAATTATTGATAAACAACATGTTTCATACAAGGCTAGAAAAATATTCTGCAATTCCAATATATTAAACAGTTCATGTCTTTTTTTCCCAATTTAAGTTCCATATATTTTATCATGATGTATACCCAAAGCAAATATAGACAATATTTTTTATCTTATATTAGTATCACTGGTACTTTGATTGAATAATTCCAAAATCAATAGCATGCGAACGATATAACAATACTAAACCTATATCAATCAATATTGGAGTTCCATGTTGCATGTGTATTAGAGAGGATTAAAATCTCAATGTTGAAATTTTATAAGTGTAATTTATAGCATAGCTGAACCACTTTACTAACTTTTTCCTGCATTTATCTTACACCCTTAATTTATTTAATGTGCAAAAAAGATAAAGATATAGCACAAAGTGTCTGCCAATACATTCCAGAATTTTCATGAGTAATGGGTTTAACTATAGGTAACGTCATCATAGATCAAAATTATGTTAGGAAGTTTTCAACCAAATAGAAGAATTATTATATATAATTAAAAACCTGTCCATGACGAACCATTTCATACTTGTTTAGCTTCTTCATTGCATAAACATGGCCAGTTGACTTTTCCCTACATACCCTGACCTGCATATTGTTTGCAATATTCAACAATTAATTTTGAAGTATATGATATCAAATAAAAATTATGGTTTCACCTTAATTAACAATGCTACGTTGTACAGCGATGAATACTTATTTTTTTCCCTCTTCACATACTCTAGGTTAGACCATTTCTCTCTAAGAATCATACAAAAATCTATCATTACAGTCACTAGTATTGGCATGTGTCCATGTGCATTTATTGACCATGTTTAAAAAAAAGTTTATTTAAAGGGCTCAACAACATGTACTCTATTCTACAATATCTTGTTCGAACTGAGCTATAAATATCATAGGTGATTTTAAACTTGAGGTAAAATAATTTTAAAGATATTCCAGGGTATGATTCAGTTTCAGTTTTCTGTTTGCTTTTCTACATGTTGTGAGAGCATCATTGTAATGGAATAAAGGAAAACCAATAAGCATTTCATATATGATAGCCTTAAGTGACCACCTAAAGAAATCAAAATTCAACATTTTAATCATTAATATTAAAATCATACTTTATAGCAAAATATTATCAAAATTGATGCATACTAAGAAAAATTATATTTTTAACAATTGCTTGAACTTTTGCGAAGCATTATGCAAAATGATTACTTTACAACTGACAAATATATCAAAAAATGACTCACATATTATGTAGAAATCATTTCGATAACTGAATTAGATAACTGACAATTGCATATGTTTATTTTAATGAATGATATTGTGTAGAAATCATTTTCACTGGAGGGTATTAGGATAGATAATGTGGCCTATTAATGATGCATTTCCTCAAATGGATGTGATGGTATACAATACGTTTTAAAAAAGGTCTCTTGTGACACCTCGCATAAATAGAGAGAATAAATAGGATGCGATTTATGGCTCTCAAATTCCTAATAATTTTAATCTGAGAGGCTTTTCATTTGCATCTTAAAAATAATTCTCAATTCTTACATAATTTAAAACTCCACTCTCAATTAAAAGTTATACAACAAATATATGTTTGCAGCATGCCTTTACTAATCGACCAAAATTAAAATCTAGACTTTGATCAGGTGTTAATGCAACACAAACATCCGATTTAAAAGATTTATTTAGTAATCAAATGAAGCAGTTTAATTCTTCAAATGTCTATGTAATGATAGTCAGTACAAGACAACATGATCATACACTTTAGCGGTAGGAAGTTAAATGAAACACACACCAACATAGCAATTTCAGTTTTTCCCAAATATCGGCTATTTTGTTCAATAGCAAGTGCAATAAACTATTAAATTTAACAGTTCAATAAAGAAAATCAAAGTTCAAATTCAAAATTTAATCGAATTTGAACGAATTTAATTTAGAGCTCGAATTTGCAGTTCTCTTCTTACCGATAGCAGCGATGAAGAGTATAGGGTGGCGAGTGCGACGCGACTAAGCTCCAAGTGATGCGATTGGCCAACTCAATGAATGGTATCTCTCCGACGAAAGCATAAGCAAGCAGCCATGGCTTTGTGAGCAACGGTCATGATAGAGAGAAGTAGTTTTAAAGAATTTGCTGAGTGGAGGCAATCAAGATTTGGAGAGGAGTCATTTTAAAAGATTTGTAGAGAGGAAGCAATTAAGATTTGGAGGCATAGGTGATTTAGGGTTGCTGGGTAGTGGAGGGAAATTAATCTTACGCGGCAATGAAATTTTCAGAGGGAACAACATTTCATAATTTACTGAATAAAAATCTTAGCGTTTTCCAATGTCGTCTTTAGATTTTCCTACTTATAAAAGGTTGGACAACAGCAATCAACATTTAAACGCTGTTCTCCATTGCTGTTAAAAGCAATTTTTCTTGTAGTGTATTTTCTTTGTGAAAATAACTGTTTTACGATCTCACACCAGTCACCATGACTAACTCGGAGTTTATTATTTCCTTTCTAAACTCTGGGTGCCCATAATTTTCCACATGGGCGGCCTAGATTTATGTTATCAGGATATTCTGGATATTCTGGAGCTTTGGAAGCAAGCTAGATGGCGAGACGTACTTCCGTACTTGTTTATTTATTTCGCTGTGTATTCTGTATGAGGACAAGTTATATAACTGTCCATTGTTGTATATTGACTCTGATGATGTATGTATAAACTGATATAGTTCTTTGTTTAAAAGACTAGTGATTATCTATTATATATTGTTCCGCTGCGAATGTGAGATTCTGATATTGTTTCTGTTTCTGTTTATCTGTTCTTTCTTTTTTTCTGTCTTCTTCTACCTCTTCTTTTTAACCCTAATGGTTCGGTTTTCCGGCATTCGATTGCGCGGCATTTGATACAATGGACGTATTAATGTCGACTTTCGAGCGTCGAAAAGTCGTATCGTTACAAGTTGTATCAGAGCATCCGGTTAAGCGACAACCCTGCTCTGTTGGGTGTTACTCATTAGAGATAGAGTCAGTAGTACTCTAAAATGAGTGTGAGTGTAATAATAGATATGAGTGCGTATTTGTTAGTGAATACGAAATTTGTTTTATATTGTGTTGACTTATCGGTTGATTGTTTATTGATTCTGGTCGGTGCAGTCTGGCCAACTATAATCGATAGGGGTTTCTAAACTCTTAAACAAGATAAATTGACACAGTATTGTTTTAAAATGGGGTAAATGGAATAATTTTGCCCAAAACTATTTTTGTATAGAAAAGAAATGATTTTCTATGAATTATCATAGTATATGGATGCTTGGTTGTAGAAAGTGATAATATTGAATTATTATCATTATTATATGGGAATTAAATAAAAAATAATGGTATAACCAAAGATTTGGAGATAAATTCATTTAACAAATGAAATTTATAAATATGAATTGAAAGATAAGGAAATAAATTCATATATGTGGGATTTGTAAATGTAAATTGTAAATGTGATTTATAATTGGAAATAGAATTCCAGAAAATATTTGAAATAAAATTCATTAATGGAATGTAAATAAGTTTGATAACTTATGAATTATTTGAAGTTTGATTGGAATGAAATTCAAATTGAAAAGGAATGAATAAATGAATAAACAAATGAAGCTACATTTGTAAATAAGTGAATTGAAATTTGAATAATGTGATGAAATTTGATTTGAATCAAGTTGAATAAAAATCCAAACTTGGAAAATAAAATAAAATGGATTGAATTCAAGTAAATTAATAGGAAAATTAATTAATTCATGAAATAGGGAAGTTGAGTTAGTTAAATAAAAATTCAATTGTGAGTTAAATTTGCAAATAGAATTCAAATAAGTAGAAATAAATTTCCAAATGAATGAATGGAATTTACAATTGCAAGTAAATAAAATTTAAACTGAATGTTAAACTTCGTTTTGAATTTGTTAGTAAGTGAAATTCAAGCTGAATATTGAAAACTGGAAGTGTTTATTTCAGTCCATTGTTTGCTCATGACCTCTGTTTTGAGTTTCTCAATATAAATGTTTGATTTCAAAATCATTCTCTCTGGATATACTTAATTGTTTGAGCTTAGAGTTAAGCCAATATAGGTTGTTATATTCTAAATTAAAGATTTAAACATATATTGAAGTTAAACAGTTAGTTCATAATCTCTGAAAGGACTCAAAGAAACTGATTTAATTTATCTTTAAACACAGGTTTGACCTGAGTTTTCTAAAACAAAGTCTTAAATATAAATACAAGTCATTGTTATACTTAAGTCACAACTTCATGCTTGAAGTGGTCTGCACATATGAAGTGTATATGTTGTGACTCTAATCTGGTCTGCACATATGAAGTGTTCACTGACCTGAGTTGTAGCATTGGTTATTTTCACTTAACTTTGTTGGACTTGCCTCAAGTTAGTTGTCTGGTTTCAGTTTTTTTGAAAATCTGACTGTAGTTTGAAAATTTAAGAGAAAATTTAAAGGAAATTTAAATTGGTGAGCCAGATTTAGTAAAGTTTTAATCCAGTTTGAAATGTGGATTCAAATTCACTTTTGGATTCTAATATGAAATAAAATAAAGTTTAAATAATTTAAATATTAGGCTTTCAGGTTAAAAAAATCGGAAAACTGTCATATGGTAAACAGTGGTTTAAATTCAAAGTAAAGTATATATTCAAATCAAACTTTTGAATCATAAAGTTCTAAAATGAATTTGATTTTTTAAATTTTAAACTTAAGAAATGAATGGCAGATAAAATTCAATATTCAGAGTTGTAAATGAATTGAATTCATTTGGTAACGAGAAAACTATTTGAATAGAAGTAGATATGAAAACTTCTGTAAGAAAATGTGTGAAATGATTTTTGTAATCTGTAGTTGGATATAGTTAAATTGGATATACAGGTATTATAAGGCTAAGGAAAATTGGATTTGATTTCGAAGATAATTTGAATTTGTTCGACATAAGGTATGTGTTTAAATTTCAGTATGAAATTTGATATTTTCTTGTCTAGCCGCTTGGCTTTCCTTTCTCTTTTTGAAATCTGAGGGTCCGTAAGGATTTTATAGTCGTACCATGTTAGCCGCGTAAAGGAAATGCTGGCGAATTTTTCTGAAAATTTCGAGAGTTAGAAAAATTTTGAATTCAAAATTTGAATTTGAATTTAAATTTGAATTGTTAAGAAAACCATATTATTTGGAACTTATGGTTGATTTTGGGAAGTTAATTGAAGTGATAACGAATCTTTAATAAAAAGATTTGTTTTGAAAATTTGATAAAACTGTTTGGGTTTTGGGAAAATAGTTAAAGGGGATTGAATTAATCTTCTTAACTTGTAATTTCAGGACGAAATTCTTTTAAGGGGGGAAGATTGTAACGACCCTGAATTTTTGGCATTTGAAATGTGAATATTTTATTGAGTTTAAATATTCGAATGATAGTTTAATTTGAAATTCAAATATCAGAATGAATTTGGCGATTTAATTATTGAATTTAATTACTGAAGTTGGGTAAAAATTTGAATATTCAGTTTTAAGCTGATTAAAAATATTTTCAAGGCTTGGAAAATCCATATTGATAATTCTTAAGGTACTGGAACTTTCAGAATTGAATTTGAAACTGTTTTTTCCAGTTTTGAAATTTTGTTGTTTAAATCGATATTTGAAAATAGCGTTCCGGGGCACAGTCTCGGAATTCGACGAAACCAGTCCCATTGGATCCGTAATATTGAATTATTACCGAGTTTCAATTTTCGTAGCGTTCAGAGTCATTATGTGAGCGTACGGTATAAAAACGCCTAGAAATAATTAATCGTTTTAATTTAAATATCTTACATCTTTTCACCTTTCAAAATCTTTTTCACATCAGCCGTAATACTTCTTTTCAGCGTCTCCAATACGCAACTCTTCACCTCATAATTAATCACGCGCCTTCTTTAGTGAAAATAATAACAAGGATAAAAACACGTTTTGATTCCTTATGTAAGTATAAACATTTTCCCCTCTTTCATTTTGATTTCAAAATACCAGTTCTAAATTTAATGGCGGCTCCTTAAGAAAAAAATCAAACGAACTAGGTTCGAAATCGTTCAAAACAATATTAATGGCCGAGCCTCGTATAAATCTCGTTCTCCTCAAATCGCATACCCCAATTCTCTTCAACCTCGAACGAAAGAACGAAAGGAGGAACGATTCAAACGACGAAGGCGTTTCGTTGACCCTATCTTCACGGCCGCGACGGCGTTGATGACTCCAAGTTCGTCAAGTTTAGGGCTTCCGGTGGGGTTTCTCGAGGGGTGTCACGCACGAGGCTATGGCAAAGGGCGACGATGTCATGGGTGGCAAGCTTGGTGGAGGAGCTCGCCAGACGCTCGAACTCAATTCGCTATTTTGGGAGGGGACTAGCCTGGTGATTAAGGTATTTGCCTGGTAATGAATGTTTTTCAATCAATAATTTATTAAACTAATTTCAACTGTTATATATATATATACAACCATTTTTGTTTCAGTCTAAAATATATGTTGATAGGTTAGAGAAAATTTAATGACAGTAATGGTATAAGGACAGTTCTGTTGAATTTATAAAGGGTTTAAAACAGAAATATATATATTTATACTAGGTTTGGAAAATATATATATATGTATACATATGTGTTTTAATTGTGTCTAGAGTTATGTAAAGTTAGATTTTATCTGTATAAATTATTTTGGTATATGTAAGAAATAAATACACATACATATGTTTCAATTTATTAATTATGCTAAAATAAATTATAAAAGTGATTTATTTGTTTAGTTAACTTATTTCAAATTTATTTTGTTTAATTACTTATTTACAATTTATTTTTGTCGCTAAAAATAAATTATTTAAAGGAAATTCAGTTTAAAATTTAATTTTTAGTTAAAGGGAATTAGTTCAAATAAATCATTTGTTAATAAAATCTTATTAAATGGAAAATTTATTTATTCGATCAATTAAAATATTAATAAATTGTATAAATTGTTTTATACAAGGTCTAGAATCATCGTGAAAACAAACTGGGATTGGAAATGGATTGCGAATAAAAGCGAAGGTGAGATCTTCTCACTCAAAATGAAAAGTTGATTTTTTTGCAGTTATTGATTGATTGCTGTTTGGATTGTGATATTAGATATAGTAGGATATATCTATATATATAGCAATATATATATATATTGGCATATGTATATATTGGAGTTGATTGATTTCCCGCATTATATAGCGGATGAGACCCTATTGCGCCGCATAATAGCGGATGATATTTTTATAAATCCCATATACCGCGATATTCCACCTCGAAGTAGAATTGGTATCGTGCTAACATCAGTGGATGTAGGGAAACAGGTTGTAGGGATCCAATTGGATTCCTCAAATTGTTTGAATATTATTTCATATGTGAATGATGTGATTTATTGATAATCTGTGGATGATTTATTGATAATTGAAATTGTTGAAGGCTAAAATTTAGCCGAATGTATTTTTGGTATCGTTGGATACCAGAAATGAATATAAATTGGATTTTTAAATTAAAGTGGAAAACTTTAAGTAAATTTATTTTTAAGAATTGAATTTATTTGAAAGAAGGAATTTTAAAGTATAAAAATTGATTTTCGAAATCTTACCGAATAAATTCTAAAATATGGGAAAAGATGTTAATAAATGAGTTTTGAATAATATAGTTTAAAAGTTGAAGAATTCATTTAAAAATGGAATTTTGAATAATTTGGAAAGAATAAGGGAATTTATTTAAAGGTGATAAATTTAGAAATCAAATTTGTAATTAATTTGGTGATGGAAAATAAATCATTGGAAAATTTATTTGAAATTGATTTAGTGTTCGAAAAATAAATTTGGAAATCGATTTGCAAATGGTTTGTTATTTGGAAATAAACTTAGAAATAAATTTGCAATGTTTTATTCTATTGAAATAAAACTTAGAAATCAATTTGTAATCGATTTGATATTGAAATAAAATTAGAAATCAATTTGGAATTTGATTTTGGGGTTAAAAGTGAATATTTGGGAAATGTAAATTCAAAATGTGATTTATGAAATGAAAGGGAAATTTGTTAAAAAAAAAAATAAACGCTGATTTATTTTTAAAGTGTGAAAGTAAATTTACGGATTTGGAACGTAAATTTCAAATATCGATAAAGATTTATTTAATTGGTTTAAATGGACCGTTTTGAAATGGAAGTGTATTTTCCTTGAAAAACCGAGTATATTCCAAAGTACCTTTTTAAAATATAAATTAAAGGATCTTAAGTTGGTTTTTAAAAGATATATTTGGAAATATATTCTGTGTAAGGAAATTGATTTAAAATTTATTTTCAAATGTTGAAAGGTGAAAAATGATTTGAAATTTGTTTTCAAAGTGTTGAAGTGAAAAAAAATATCTTGTGAAGATATTTTGAAAATAAATAATTTGGGAAAATTATTTAAATCTGATGATTGTTGTGAATATTGTTGATAGTTAAATCACCGACTATCAACATTTGCCTTTGAAATGGCACTTGAATTTGTTTTTAAAAAAAACGCTTATTATTCGGTTTAGCCGGGAAATGACCTTTGTGTCAGATAAACCATTCCGAATAATGATACGACGATATGGATCGTATTGAAGACCGGTGGTGAAGACCGGGTGTTTGTGAAAAGGATAGGATGACCTATCGATTGTCTCTGCACTGTTAGCTACGGTATAGAGATTTCCTTTGTGATGGGAAGTTTTATCGGGATTGTGAATACCCGGATTGCAAGGGCTTCTTTTGAAGTGCCTTCGGTTCTGTTCGAACCCGGAACAGACTTGTATGGTTACATGTCTGACATTACATTTTGAGATGTAAAGCTGTTTTCTTTCAAATACATTTCTATTGGTGGCGGAGAATTTATTCTCTTAGCTTAATACCATTCTCTGATACGTACGAGCTCAGAGGTTATGTAGTTGAAATTTATCAGCGATATACTCCCAACTTGGTAATGTGGCATGCTGAGTGTTGCTGTATGATGATCATTTATTGATCAATTGTGATCAAAGCGTGGCTTTGTGAAAAAGTGTAGCTTTGTGGACGAGACTTCGTCAGACCTCACACCCCGAAAATGGTCGAAATAGGAATATGCGGCAATGTTATGAGGGTTGCGCCCATTAGGGTATGTCATTTCCTTCTGGAAAAGGGTGGTATCAGGTATGAAGCCCTGGTATTTAACCTATGTGGATACTCCGATCTCATTTATTGTGTGATTCTGTGTTTATCGAGGCGCCTCGGATAAAGGTCCCAAAGGACCGGGGGGTGGCATATTCGTGAGTTACCTAGTTATAGGGGTAACCCGGCCTTGTGTTGGCAGAGAGCAGTTGTCTCTCGGGACGTCCAGCCAGAGGCGATCCCATGCGGCAGTAGGAAAGGAAGTTCCTTTGCCTGACCATTTGTTGGAAATCCATTTCCCAATACGAAACTTGTATGGATTTAGTTGTATAACCTGTTATGGAATGTGGCGGTAACCTACTATTGAACATAGTAGCTATAGTAGGCATACGATACTGGTCGTATGCTGGCTAAGATTAATATTATACTTTCGAAATATTTTCCACACTAGACATTAATAATAATAATCCAATGATTTGCGTAGTAAGCATCTTTGACTATCATAAGAAGAAATCTTCTCCAATTCTGCATTTGCATTGTGTGTGTGGCGGAAGGTCTTATGGTAGTTTCATTTTCCAAAAGCATTGCAAATCTGTTTTATTTTCTTTGTGAAAATAACTGTTTTACGATCTCACACCACTCACCATGACTGACTCGGAGTTTATTGTTTCCTTTCTAAACTCTGGGTGCCTATAATTTTCCACACGGGCGGCCTAGAGTTATGTTATCAGGATATTCTGGATATTCTGGAGCTTTGGAAGCAAGCTGGATGGCGAGACGTACTTCCGTACTTATTTATTTATTCCGCTGTGTATTCTGTATGAGGACAAGTTATATAACTGTCCATTGTTGTATATTGACTCTGATGATGTTTGTATAAACTGATATAGTTCTTTGTTTAAAAGACTAGTGATTATCTATTATATATTGTTCCGCTGCGAATGTTAGATTCTGATATTGTTTCTGTTTCTGTTTATCTGTTCTTTCTTTTCTTCTGTCTTCTTCTACCTCTTCTTTTTAGCCCTAATGGTTCGGTTTTTCGGCATTCGATTGCGCGACATTTGATACAGTGGACGTATTAATGTCGACTTTCGAGCGTCGAAAAGTCGTATCGTTACAGATACCATAGAAAATAGACATCCCTAATTCCTAAAATTTCAACATCTTTAACTGTCAATACATGTGATAGATGCAAAGTATATTTGTTACGTATCTGCTACCATATTAGTTTGACACCTTCAATTGTTAGAACTCGGTATCTCTTTCTTGTTAAAATTCGGCATCCCTTCATTTAATGGACTTCGTATTCTTTATTCTTAAGGTTGCAGTATCCTAGGTTTTAAGGCCTAAATCCCAATGTTTTAAGGCTTCGGCATCCTATGTTTTGAGTCGATACCCCTTTATGTTTTATAAACACGACACCCTAAGTTTTAATGGTACAGTATCATATATGTTTTAGAGGTTTGGCACCTCAAGTTTTTAAAGAACCGATACCTTATGTTTTGTAGAGGCACGACACCTCATATTTTAAGGACTCCGCACCCCATGATTTATAATGTTTTGATAGCTTTCTTATAGCTATTCGATGTCATTATTTTTGGCGGCCGATAAATAGCATGTTTTACCAACTTGGTAACCATGTTTAAGAGGCTCGATAGCCCATATTTATTAGGGTCAAGACACCTTTGTTTTATTAGCAATTGTTTTAAATGCTATGTAAAGATGGTAGTGCTTTGGCACAAAATTTGACTGAGCGTTTGGGCTATGTTTTCCTTGTTTTTAAGAATGATTTAAAGTGGTTTATCGTTTTAAAAGATAAATGATTTAAAGGAAATAAAATGGTGTTTTAGCCCAATTTTATATGAGTTTTTTCCAAAGGAAGATATTAATTAATTTTAAGTAATTTTGTTATGGTTACGACTATTGATTGAACATACTTGGATGAATGCTGTTATATATTCTTATTATCATTTGATCAATTAAATTTTCATAATGTATCATTTGTCAACTCACGTTTCATTATCTAACGTTGCATCTTGGGATTTAGGAACAAAATTACCAGTTAGGTTATTCCATTAGTATGGTCAGACAAAATTCCTATGACAAAATTCCTATGTGACTAGAACTGCATCTAGGAGATCAAATAGATCAATTGTGTTAGGATGTCTTGAACTGATTAAAAAGATATAACTTATAGATTTAAAACCAAATAAGATTTTATATGGATCTGGTGTAGGGTCGCGGCCTATGCTTCAGTAGATAACTCCCGGTTGGTAAAGGTCCACGATTCCATTGCATAGGGTTTTGTCAGTACCGAGACTAAAAGATGTGCATGCACAAAAAGGAACTCGTAGCTCTATATGCTCACTGTATTGTTTCCTCCAAACTGTATTTGGAGATTATTGTTTCCTCCGAACTGTATTTGGAGAGTACGATTTCCTCCTAAATGTAATTGGAGATTATTGGTTACTCCTAAGTGTACTTTTAAATGTACTTGGAGATTAATGGACATTTGATTATATTTATCCCGAGTCAGCCTAATATGTTATTAGTTGGCCTGTGAAAACTAATAGGTTCATAGTGACACTAGGAAAACTATGATTTGAGACAGACAGTTAATTTTACCGGATGGGTAAAACTTTGGTTTATCATTTAGTGTTTGGGCTATATTTTCCTTGTTTCTAAGAATGGTTTAAAGTGGTTTATCATTGTAAAAGAGAAACATGAACTCGTATAACAAATGAATGTCTTATCTCATTTCCATGTTCACTGCTTTGACGCATGAATATCAAACTAAATAGACTAGTTTTTGTATTAACTAGTTCAGTTTACATTTAGCTTATCAATTTGATCGTTTCCTTGATAAATGATAGCAGGAAATTAGTACACAATATTTCTATAAATTGTTCTGAACTAATATTCAAAATAGACAGATAGAGTTAACTTCAACATTGTCTTCTTATACATATACGCAGAATTATTTGTCAAAAAAACGTTGTCTATGTTACAAAATATATGTTAGTTATGTTTTGATCCCACAAATGTTTTTCCTTTTGAATTAAATGGCCTTTATTACATTCCGTTGATCACCACACTACTCGCATAATATTCCTTTTCTTGTTTATTTACCCATCATAATCATTCACGTTATGATATGATGAAATATACATCATAATTAGAATTGAATTAATTTTGAAAATATTTTTGTTTGATACCAGTTTCATTTGCAGGTGCTACAAGTTTAAACATATGGCATAAGAAATTAAAATTAAAATATTGACAATTTTCTAAGAGGAAAGCCAATTGTTACGCTAAAACAAGGTCAGGACTTTATATACAGCTTGGATTAAATGGTTACACATATTCATTCAAGTCAGACCCATTTATAACGTATTAAATAAAATATGTCAATGCAGTTACTTTTTGACTAATCTATATCAATGAAGATCTTATACTTCTCTGTAATTTCCAATTGAAACGGCTGAATTGACAAAAGCAATCCATATAGATATAAGCAACAGTTGCTAATCAGATGTGACAGCTGCATAGTTTCACCAAAAGAAACAGCTGAATCATTTATCCTTCTTAAAGAAGGATATTTTGGAACACAAAAGCTAGTTAGTACCCATAGACAGATGAACCTGAATATGAAACAAGTCAAACAGTTAGAAATCAAAATTCAAGAGGAAAAAAATGACTAAGCAACATATAAAAAATGCTAGACTATTTACAAATATAAATGAGGAATACATAGACCAATTTGGGGAAACAAGCAAGAAAAAGAAGGGTGACTGTTAATGTCCATATGCTCATCCTAGATACTTAAGGAGAAAATCTAAAAATTATTGCTAATGAGTCTACTTTGTTGGAATTTACAAGGTCTCAATTCAGATGTTATGCACTTGGACCTTTTTATCATTGTATGAACAAACTACAAGCTTTCTATACTAAGAATATTGGAAATAAAAATTCACAACTGAGAGCATTCAATGCTATGGAAATGTGATGGACAACATGTGCACAATAGCAACAATACGACACAAAAATCCTCAACCGTGTGGTATACATAGTAACGTAGTAGCGATCAATAAATAACACTCTTGGCTAGCAACATTTGGGATTGACAACCCCTATCACCTTTTTGTATGCAAATAAATTGGAAACCACTATTATTTCACCCACTTGGAACAGTTGAAATCAATACAAAATTCATGCTACTCCTGGCTTGTTCTAAGAGACTTCAATGTAGTTTTAAACGTTAGCTAATGAAAAAAATGAAAAAGCAATATTACCTCCTAATACTTTAATTTTACTACCATTAACTTAATATTAACAATAGAAGTAAAGAAGAGATAAGATCCAAAAACAAAGAAGTTGTAATTGGTAATTATTTTGTCATTCTTCTCATCAATAATGCAATCTAAAAGGGAAGAGCAGTAATGTTTCAGTTCAATTCAAAAACAATTGAACTGTAAATTAAATTTTATATAATGTATTACACTAAACTAGGTTAGTTAACATTCCTGGTACATTGCTTACCAGAATTTCCAACATTCTAAGCTAACTAATACTACGTTTGCATTAATTCCTAGTTCGCATGACAATGAGGTATAGAAAAAACGTAAAATCAAACAACATTTAAGAATAAAAGATGTAAAAAAAGGAAAAGGGTAAACCTGAAATAAAACATCATCATTTTTTTAGAAACCATTGCCTTTTTCACAACCACTTGTCCTTTCGAAATATTGTAACAACCATAGTTTTTATTCATTTTAATTCTTTTTCTTTCCGTTGGTATTGAATATGCAATTTTCTTTTGTTAGTTTCAGTTTATCAATTTTTTTAATCCCGTTCTTTTGTAATTCCAGTAAATTTACATTTTTGAATCCTTCTTCTTTGATTGTTCATTCAAGTTTCTATTTGTTTTTTTGATGTCCTTTAATTTCAACTGTTGAATTCTTGGAGGTAATCTTGCGCAAAATTCTTGTGTGTGAATTAAAGTTCTTTTCCTAAAATTGTTGCTTCTTGTCCAAGTTTATGTGCAAATATACATAATTTAATGGTCATGTCTTCTTCGAGAAAATCTGCATCTTCCCCGATACCTCCTTTGAGTCACACTTTAAATTTTTATTTCTTGATTTTCTTGCAGCCTGTCATCATCGTTATTCATTTCTTTTCATTCTTGAGTGCACAAACACATCTGTGCACGTGCACAAAATCAATACTTTCTTCCTTCTTCCCGAACTCATCACCATCTTTCCAGTTTTCCTTCTTCAGCAGCCATGGCCAAAGGTTCAGAACTTCCTGGGCCTTCCAATTTGGCATCAGAGCGGTTGTCGGAGATACAACTGGTTTGGTTGAATTCAGAGATAGTCTGATTCACGTGTGATTTCTCCTCTTAGACTCATATTGAAATTCTGGATAATATGAAACTGATTTGGTTGAATTCGGAGACTGTTGAGATTTCAGACTTCTGTTGGATTTTTAATCGGCTCAAATCAAAGGTGAGTGATTAAACCCACTCACACGATACTAAATTTTCTGATGTTTGTTGAATTAAAATCAAGTGATAAAATTTTATTAATTGCCGTTTGGAAATTTAAATCGACATTTAAGTTAAATTAGAATTTTATATTGAATTGAATTGACATTTGAATTAATATTGAAATTTAATTGCTAGTTAAACACCAACAATTGATAACTAGTAATTGTTGCGATATATTGGATGATTTGGATGTTGATTGTTATTGGATGGTTATCGATTGATGTTGGATGTATGGTTGTTTATTTATTTTGACGTATCCCTTGTTATTACCCTATATATTATTGACATTATATAAATTATCATTTGTATTATTTGAAATGAACTAATCGGTGTATAAAATGACTTGTTGACTCTAACCGGTGTATCATTTGATGTATGGATGTTGAATCTGATATTTTGATATGAAATATGACTTGTTCATGAAATTTAAAAGAACCAACCGGTGTATAAAATGGACGATTGGTTATTAAAGAACCAGGGCTAGATGAATGACATACTCCATGTTATTCTACCGGAACCACTTTAATAACCACGTACACGGTGGATGTTATCCAGAAAGTAGAGGTTGAATTGGCGGTATTTGCTAGAATAAAGAGAGAGAACGATGATGGATGACCCCGACACTTGTGTCAATTTGTAATGACTAAAACGAGAGCTTATGTCTAGCCAAGGGGTTGCTACCTTTAGGGGCCATCACTCCTTAGTATTGCTATATTGATTTTGACTCGATCGGTGCATATTGATTTGATTTTGGGGGTGATGGACTCGGTCGGTAGTCGTTGCAGCGATGTGTTACGACCAATCGGAAAGGGTAAACTGGTAGAATCCAACCTTGGGCATTGCCTCACGTGCCTTGTCGTAATTTATCCTTATATGCACCCACTATGATTTTGCTTTAGTATGGTACCTATAGGGGACTCACTGGCTACCAACGGTACCGGTTGTGAGCTGCGTAGACTACCTTCTTAAATATATGTTAGGGGGATCAATGTAAAGACTTAACAACTCATCCGCTGACTCCTTAGCAAAACTGGATAGTACCAAAACGACCCATGAAACAAAAGTGGTGCCAATTAGGTATCAAGCAGAGCCAAGCATAACTGAGTCGAATCAAATCCTGATTCTGACCCGAGCCCAATAGACCATCATTTAGGATGCACAGAAACAAGGGGTAGTGGAAAACCAAGAGCAGCCTGCTCAAGAATCCTCACTTCAGCAAGCTGAAGAGGCCAACTGGATGACTCCAATCAAATGATACCTCTTGAGTGGGATCCTTCCCCTAGTAGGAATAAAGCCTAAAAATAAAGATACCAGGCCCCATACTACTCATTCTTTGATGGAACTTTGTATAAGAGAGGATATTCTACTCCATATCTTAGGTGCATTTCCAAGGAAGAGGAATACGAGACACAAGGGAAGTGCATGAAGGACAATGTGGTGATTGCTTTGGGGAAACAAATTGGCAAAAAAAACATGCTACGACATGGATACTACTGGCCCACTGCACTTCAGGACGCAAAGGAATTCGTAAGGAGGCGCGATAAATGTCAGTGATTCACTAATATCCCTAGACTGCCATCCCATGAACTTATCCCACTAGCAAGCCTGTGGCCATTTGACATATGGGGCACAAATCTGATAGGACCACTGCTGATCTCTAAAGGAGAAGCCAAATATGCCATAGTGGCCACATATTACTTTACCAAATGGGTGGAAGCGGAAACTCTAGCCACAATTACTTCAAAGAAGATAGTCACATTTGTAGTAAGAAATATAATCACAGGCATGAGAAACCTTATAAAATCATTTATTACAATGGTACCCTATTTGAAAGCAACGAGTTCACAGAATTGTGCAAGAAGAATGGCATAATAAAGAGTTTCTCCTCAGTCACTCACCTGCAAGCAAATGGACAGGTTGAGGAAAAAAATAAGACCATCAAGTAATTACTCACGAAAAGGCTACAGAAAGCCAAAGGAAAATAGTATCCACTATTTTCTCACCCTATTTCCATACTCTAATATAAATTCACCCCATAAATTTATATTTCCAATTTACCATCCTGATATCGACTTCCTTTATTTATAAACATCGTTTATAAATTTTAATAACTCCTTTGAGTTTTACTTGTTTATAAAAACAATCTTATTTATAAATTCCATTTTTATAAATCCACTCCTTTATAAATCCCATTTATAACCTTCAATCTATTTTTAATATCGACTTCAACTCCTTTTTATATTTTTCCAAATATCTTTTATAAATTCTTTTATATAATTCATTTTTTAAAACCTCTATCTTAAAAACAATTCACGAATCGTTACGTACAACTTAAACAAAAATCTATTATTTTTATTTTTCAATACAGTTTTCTTTAAAATAACCCAATTTCCAATATAAATATTTTTATATCCAAAATCCCTTTTTATTCCCTCGAATTCCAAAGAATAATATTTATGGTATTTAAAAATACCAAAATTTCAGGCCAGTGCTACTATAGCATCCATAATTCAAAATTTCAACGATAATCGAAAACAGATTATCTACACACATCATATATCACTATATATGAAAATAAACAATATATTTGAGGAATCCAGTTGGATCCCTCCAACCTGTTTTCTTGCATCCACGGATGTTAATACAACATAAAAAAATACTAATCCCACTTCGAGTGGGATATCGCGGTATATAGGGTCATCCGCTATTACGCGGGACGCATAGGGTCCCATCCGCTAAAATATGCGGGAATATCAATCCAACTACTAATACACACACACACTACTATATATAAAATATCATCCACACTGATAATAATTATTAAATTCAACCAGGCATCCAATAATTCATTTTTAACTTTATAAAATTAAATTGGTAATCCAAATGAGTGAGAATTTCGCACCTTGATTTTTATTGCAATCTATTCCAAATTTCCTTTCGTATCCTACGAATTAAATGCCATGCTCGTACAAATAATTTATGACATATATATAAGTTAATGATTTTCTGTAATTAACCAATTACATATTAATTAAAATAAATTTAAGATTAACCAATATACCTCATCTTCCCCCGCTTACGTACAATCTAAAAACTGCACATCCACTTCCTCACAGAACGACCTACCTTGACATTGTCGCACCATCAACTGCCGCAACTCACCATCGCCGTGATCCACTCCTCCTCTGCCATGCTCGAATGATCCCCAAAACACTGCTCTGATCTTCAATCCGACCCCTTTGAACTCATCAGTGAATCAACCTCCACCACCTAAACGAACCCGAACTACCACATCGACATCGATCGATGTCTGAGCTGTCGCGCGCTCGTGAATCGAACCAGCCCCCAAAACCTAGGTCGCATCTTCGATCGAACCACGACATCCAGTCACGATACTTCCTGTTGCAACCACCCATAGTCAACAACGTTGCTCCCTTCAAATCGCCATCGTGATCTCGTGCTGTCGCTCCCATCGCCGTTCCCCCCCACCCCCAGTCGCGAGTGCGAACGCGCTTTCTCTTTTTTTTTTATGTGAAAGTGGTTTTCGTGGATCAGTCTGAGGAAGAGAACGCGATTTGAATTTATTCAAATTTTTATGATATCTTCCCTTCGAATTTTATTTGGTTCGAACAGGTTATTTTCTTTCTTTCAATTTGAACGAAATGAATTTATTTTCGTCTGATAAGAGGCGATTTGAACTGAAGGAATAAAGGAGAGGGAAGACGTGATTTGAAGGGAGAAAGAAATGTTGTGTGTTTGAATGGAGAAAGGTGGCATATTTGAGAAGGAACAATAGTTGACTGGTCAATATATATATAAATAATTAAATCTCCAAAATATCTCGATTTACGCAACTCAAAATTGTGAACCCCTAACGAGGCATACTGCTAGGCGTTTATATTTTTATAACTCTATTTTGAACGCAATGGAAAATATTTTGAGTCCTACTTCGATCGTATGGAGAAGATAGGTTTTTGGACCCAATTATTATATTGAATTTTCGATATAAATTCCCGCGCGTTTCTATCTCGTATGATTAAACGATAACTCCAAACACTACGAAATTTAAAATTCGATAATAATATACTATCACGGAACCAATGGAACTGGTTTGGTCGAATTCCGAGACTGTGCCTGGATCGCTATTTTAACGCGTCAATTAAATTGACGATTTCAATTTTTTTGGAAATAACTTGAAATTTCAGTTTTAAAAACTTGTTAACTCAATTATAAATTCCAAATCAATATTTAAAACCATTTAAATATTCAAACCCAAGTGACGAAAAATCAGGGTCGTTACATTCCTCTCCCCTTAAAATAATTTCGTCCCCGAAATCTCTAAGGCAGGAAAAATGATCCAAACCCATTGAATTATCAAAACCCACTTAGTTAAAATTAGATATTCACTTTTCTAATCCTTTAGTTCTACCCAAAAAAATTAGTTTTCAATTCTAATTCCAAAACCCTTTATTCCAATTTAAAATCGAAATCAAATTGTCGTTAACAAAAAATTTCCAAACTTTTCAAAAAAATTCTAACACCCTAAATTCTCGTTTTTTGGCAGAGCCTCTTTTGTACGGAGAGCCTTTTGCAATATGACAAGAGAGATAAATATATATACGTCGACCCACACAGTCGGAAACAATATATATATATATATATATATATATATATATATATATCAATATTTATAATTTGCAGTATTCAATCCAAAAACGTACCTTGTTTTAGTATTTTAAGCATTATTAAGCAAGCAAGTTACTTCATATGCAAATACGCAACCCAAATCTAGTCCGACGGCCTTCGGTTACCTGTACTTACTCAATTTAAACCACGTTAGTACCAGAACATGAAATTTTAACAACATTTCATTTATTTAACTAGTTAAACACAAGAATTTCATAAATCACCTGGCAAACATATATTTATAATCCATTATAAGGTTCCAATATTCGATTATCATCTTTAAAACAGTTTATACATTAAAATTCATTAAATTTCAACGATTCACAACAATTTTTTTGTATTCAATTCAGTTTTATATCAACAAACTCATATCCATTCCAAATTGATTTAAAAATCAATTTTATTCACTTCTATTAATTCATAGAATTTTATTTACTTTCGTTCATGCCAAACGCCAATTTTTTTCCATGCAATTTCGACGACATTCATTTAATAGAATAATCATTTAAGCTTATAGCTATTTTAAATTGATTCCAACTCAATTTATGTTTAATTCAATTCCATTTTAAAATGATTCTCAATCAATTTATTTACATTCCCTTTTATTAATATCCACATTCATTTTATCCAATCCATTTTATTAAACTCGGAATCATTCCATGCTACTTCATTAGATAACCATTTCACACATTTATTTAAGTCAAGCTTCCATTCAAATATTTACTTAAGTTAATCCGTTATTTTATATTACTTCCACCTTATAACTTAAGTTTGTTTTTCATTTCAACCAACTTCCATTTCATTTACTAATTAATTAATTAGTTCATTCATTTAATCCACTTAAATTTTAAGTTCCATACTCAAATTCATTCTCGAATTTATTTAATTCATATCCAAGGCCACATTTAATTTATTTACACTTTAAACCGAATTTATTTATACATTAAGTCATCACTATTTCAATCCATTTCTATTTTATTCGATGATATTTCCAATTATATTTAATTTGCTCATATTTTGTCGAATTTTAATTTATACTCAAGTTCCACATTCAATTTCTGATTTTTATTTCAAAAATCACTTCATTTAATTTTTTTGAGTTCCAAATTCATTTTATAATTCAAGTTTGGATTTATTCCCCTTACCAAAATATCAACAATCTTATTTCAGGTTTTCTATTTCACTTTTCAATATTAAATGTCACACAACTTATTTTTCATATTTCCATCAATTCTATACTCAAATACATTCACATTTTATTTTTAACTCGAGATTATACATTTATTTATAGCCTATGTATATTTTTATTCCATTAATTTCAATTTTTTTAAGCTATTCCAATTTATTTATCAACAATTTCAAATTTTCACTTAAATTTTAACTCATTTAAAATTTATACCTTAAGGTTGTATGATTATTCCACAACTCAATTTTTTTTATCAATTCGACATTATTTCTAATCCAATTCAATTTTTAAATAAAGTAAGAATTCAATTCCAATTTCAAAAAATTTCCACTTCCTTATTTATATTCATATAGCAATTTCACCGTTCAAATTTATTATTGTCTCAATTCCCAATAAATTTTTTTAACTTTCCTTAAGTTAAATTAAATCCACACATTCTATTTTAACTTACTTATGTTAAAATTTAGTTCCCAAAACTCAAATTCCATACTTTCCTTTCTTATTGAAATCATCGTCACCTTATAAGTCCATAACTTATTCCCGAGGTTTTCCCCAATATTTATATTAAAATCCTAGATTTTTTTTAAACAACCGATATTTATTTCAAATCACTTTGAAATCAAATACATACCTATATATAACCCTTTGTTTCAACAAACCATTTCTTAGAATTTTAAACTCAAACTTGGTTTTATCCAAAATAGATTCTCTTGGAATTTCCAAAACAAAACTTGTTTTTATCAAAACAATCCAAAGACAACAACCACAGTAGCAATTCATCACTTGGAAACTCGAAAATAAACAATGATGATGCCACGATCATCATCGGATTTATTTTCCAGCGACCGAAGTGAGTTCTGTGCTATATCATCTTCAAAATCCATTTAAAATAATTTTTCTTCAAGAAACCTTTCAAAGAAATAAGGCTATTTCATTTTCACAACACTTCGGAAAATATTTTTCCCGACTTCTAGAATTCCAAAATTTCCAAATACTTAGTTCAAATCCCTTTTAAAACATTTCTCAAAGCTTCCAGGGTTTCAAACTTTCAAATTCTGGTTTGAATCCATTTTTAGTTTTTAATTCACTTGTATAATTCATACTTAAACAATTTTTAATTTTTGGTTTTTATAAACCAATTTTCAAATTTTTATAATCTTATTTTGATTATAATATTATCATCCAAACACTCCAAATATACCATAATAATTTCTAAAAATATTTTCCTTTATATAAAAATATAATTTGGGTAAAATTATTTCATTTACCCGCTTCAAAACCATACTGTGTTAGTTTATCGTGTTCAAGTGTTTAGAAACCCCTATCGGTTTAGTGGCGTCCCACTATTCGACAAGAATTTATATGCCACTCAACAGATAAGTCAACACAATATAAAACCATTTTATATTCACTAAAAAATATGTGCTCATATCTATTAATACTCTTAACTCATTCTAGAGTACTGCTGACTCCATCTCTAATGAGTAATCCCCACTAAAGCCAAGGTTAATGCTTAACCTCTCTCTGATAACAAGTGCAGTTACCCATGGTTCCGTACCCTTTGAGTCGATAATAATTCGCTCCTGTTCAACCCAAATTGTACGAAAGAGCGAATAACTAGGGTAAAGAAGAAGAAAGAGAGGGAATAAAATAGAACAACAACACAGAATCTCAAAGTCACAGCGGAACAAAATATAATATATAACAACATATTTTTATACAAAAGAATCTGTAACTGTTTATATACTTACAATCATCAGAGTACAATAATCAATACACTTATCTGGACAGTTATAATAACTTATCCTCTCATACATAGCATACACAACGGAAATATAAACCAAATACGAGAATACGTCTCGTCATCTAGCTCGTCTCTTGAGCTCCATAGCATCCTATCCTGAATCTGTAATACTCGGTCTGACCCGAGCATTATAATAAAATAACACCCGAGTC
Organism: Allium fistulosum; assembly: GCA_030737815.1. Classification (NCBI taxonomy): domain Eukaryota; kingdom Viridiplantae; phylum Streptophyta; class Magnoliopsida; order Asparagales; family Amaryllidaceae; genus Allium; species Allium fistulosum. The sequence goes on along the minus strand of CM060905.1, from coordinate 43,231,893 downwards.
TGTCTGGAAAACCAACGTGAGAAAACACACTCAATTTGAATTATTAGAGTTATCAAAAACCTTTGAAAAACAATGGTATCTCGTAAGACCACGTCACACATAAACACGACGGGTTTTTACCTTACAATAACCAAAACAAATTTTTAGAATATCCAGTGATATTATAATAGTGTCTAAATATAAATACTTATCCAAATGGCTGAAACTGTTCATGCATTGCTCCCATCATCACCTCCATCTCGTCTCCAGTGATGAAAGCCGAAGTCTGATTAACCCCTAATGATGCCTCTTGGCTCCCTCCATGCTGACTTCTCTCAGTTCTTTGTCTTCTACTTGATTGCCTTGTCATCGCTCTTTAGATCTGAACCCTTAAGCCCTCAAATCTAAACTTCAAATCTGGTATAGTGGGTGCTAGTCGTTCTCGGTGAAAGCACCAAAGTGTTTGCGCCAAAATTGGTCATAAACCCCAAATATTGTGAAAGCACCAATATGTGAACACAAATCAGCAGTATATAATCACAAATCTAAGTAATGTAGAGGATAAAAAATGAAGAATAATAAACTTAAAACAGAAAGAAGCAGACGGAGACACAGGATTAATAGTGGTTCGGCTATCTCCGGCCTATGTCCACTCCAAAAGTTAATCTTTTATTGACTTTCCTTGCTGGTTACAGCTGATTACAGCAGATTACAATGATAGAATTCGAGTACAACAGCAGCTATGGAGTGCAAAGTTGAATCGGGCAGAGTCTGGATGTTGAGAAGCCAAAGATCCCTTTTCCGTAGGCTCTGGGGTGTTATTTAGAGGCGTTCCATGCAAATATCTCGCTCAAACTTCGGGAGACTCCTTCTGGCACGTGAGTGGGCCCACGCGATCGATCCCATGAAGTTTCGACTCGATACGTGATCGATACGAACGTAATTCGTATCGATCAAGTTTTTGTCCAATGGAGTCGAAACTTGGTATGAACATTCTTTAGCTTGTACGCAAGCTCCTGTGAAAATTTCATGGCATTTGGACTTGTAGATCTCCAGATATGATCAATACAAAATGTAGTGTTCGTGTGGTATTACGTTCGCATCGATCAATTTCGTATCAATACCGGATCGTATTGATACAGCGCATTTGTTTACCGATGATGTGGCGCTACTTCCAAGGCTCGATCCATTTTCTACGCCGTGTTGAACGCTTCCTCCTTTAAACCATGCACATTTCTAGTTCGCATCCAGGCTTCGTAATCATTTATTCGCATCCATCTGTTAACGTTCTCAGTCTTCTTCGTATCCTTCGACCGCTCTTCTGTTCGTATCCATCGACCAACCTTCCTTCGTATCGACTCGAAGTATCCAATGTCGATCGATACGAACAGTATCGATTCGAAGTATCCAATGTCGATCGATACGAACAGTACCGATTCGAAGGAGTCCATGCTGATTGATACGAACAGTATCGATTCGAAGTATACTGTTATGCTCCATTTTGATCGATTCGACCTGCATCGAGTCGAACAAACCATCACATGCTTACCTATCCAATTCCGGGTCCATCGCCATCGAGTCGAAATCCATTTGGCTCTCCTACCTGATCGATACGAACACACTGTTCATATCCTAGTGGATCGATACGAAGTGTATCGATACGAACCGTTATTCACGTATTTTAACCCATCCATATCTCGAGCATACGAACTCCGATTGACCTAAAATTTGAAACATAGCCTCTCCTAGCCTTGATCATCATTTCCTATTGATCCCGCCATGATTGTAGCTCGGCCAAATTTTGACGACATCGATCACATCCTTGTTTCCAATCGATTTCTAATCCTGATATCGATCACTTTCCAGCTAATTTGTTGATATTCCAGCAGTATTTTTATCCAATGTAAAAATATAATATTGAATTATATATTTATTTAACCATGCATTTTTTCAATGTTTATTATTAATACCATTCTTTAGTAGTCACTATATTATAGATACGTTGGTTTTTATATATGTGTGAAGATGATGATGATTTAACACATTATTTATTTCAATCAACAAATAATTTTGAAATTGTGCATCTAATGAACATAACTTATCAAGTCTAGTTTGTTCTATCACAAAAGTCAAATTTTAAAAAATTGTAATATAATTGTTTGTAAAATACGAATGCTATGCGTAATTTAAAAAATATTTATAGAAAACAAAACTTGTTATACTATGTATAATAATCTTTACACACACACACACATAGTTTTTGTCGTGCTTCTTTTTTTGGTATTTATTATTAATAGCTTCATATGATCGTTCATATATTAGTTATATGATTATTACTAATTTGTCAATATGATTAAAATTGCAATCAGTAACAAGGTTACTAATACTATAGTATGATTTGAACACATTATTTGCTTCACTTGAAAAATTAATTTATTTAAAATTGTTTATCTAGTGAAGATAACATTAAAATCAACCTTACCGCAGAAGTATATGAATTTGAAATTTTAATAATGTACTTTTATTAATGAAATACGAATGGTGGATCAATGGTGTACTGCAAAAAGTTAAATACAATTATTTGCAAAATTTTATTTGACTATATTATTTAAAAAATAGTATTTGTCATGTAACATAACAAAATAGTTATAAATTTATATCATATTTTTATAAAAGAATTAGTATCATTCTATAGTAGTTATCATTCTCACTTATATAGCTCCTATTAACTTATTTTACGTTATCATTGCTACAATTGTTAATAACATTAGTTTCAATACATTATGTTTCTAATGATTTTTCCGGTATCAATAAGCAAAATAAAATCAATCAGCCGATGATCAAGGTATTTGCAGTCTTTTTTATTGCAGAACAAATTTGCATTTTTATAATGTTTTTATTCGTTGTTAAATAGAGTGACTGATTAATAATAAGATATAAGAAATTGATATTTGTTATATTTCTTTTAAAATATTGTTAAGAAATGAAATTTTTATGCAATTAAAAAAAAGTTGTATCTTATTTTAAACCACACGTTTCAATTATTACTTGTATTTGTGTTTGTGTGTAGTTCTTTTTTTAAAATACTTTCTAATTTTATGTTTTTCTCTTATAAATGAGGTGCAATTTTGAGAACATAACGATTTTTTCAAACTAACCAGTTTTTTGTTGATACTAAGAATCGAACCTGTGACCAATTATATGACAATTAGATGTTTTAGTCGAATGAGCTATTGATGTTGCTCAAAATAATGTGCTTTCCAAGAATCAAATCATGCACATTCTTAAGCAAGAAATATGACTTTACCACCAAGTTACAACTTCTTTTACGAAGGAAAAAATTAACCGAACTTAGTTGAAGAATAATTAAGTAGAGCATCATAAATAGTTATAACAACAACAACTAAGCCATTATTTCCAAACAAGTTGGGGTCGACTAGAGATGGAACCCAAAACTAAATGACAAAGTCCATTTAAAAATCATAATAATAAAATAAAGTCAAATAAGAAAATTAATAATAAATAATAACTAAGGAAAATAAAAATAAAGATAAATATATATATATATATATGTATGTATGTATAAAAAAATGATAATAATAATAATACTAATAGTTATAATGATACTAATAGTAATATTGGTCAAAGACTAAACATTACGTCTTAGGCTCATGTTCCCTAGTTCTATAATCTAAAACTTATAAAACTCACAGCTCATGGTTCCGGTACGTGGATCGCAAAATTCCACGCGCTCTTGTCCGACACCAGCTCTTCGGATATACTCCAAATCTTCAAATCTCTTTTTATCACTTCCTCTCATGTCAACCTTGGTCGACATCTACGTCTCTTTGAGCATTCGACGCGGCCATAGTTATAGAATGATAAATTATAGAGACATGAATTTTAAATAACAAAAGAGGTAAGTAGAGTTTTGTGAATAATTATAAAATTACAAACAATATAAAGTCATGAGAGAATTAAGGAAACGCTTAGAAATGTTTAGAATCACTGTTTTAAATCTCGTTTATCTCATCCGAGATCTCACTCGAGATCTCATCTTTGAACTTGAGCGAGACGAAATTTAGGGAAATGTGACATTGAATTTTATTCATCTCTTATTTGACAATCATCTCGCCCAAGGTATTAAGTTCTCTAGTGTAATTTGAGATAAATCTCAATAGACGGTCTTATTCGAATACATTAAATTTTGTTTATATCTTTTGTGATACACATCTCATTCAAGAATTAAGATCTTAAGCAGAATTTGAGATAAATCTCAATTGTACTCATTCGAAAATGTTTTCCATTTGGATATTTTTAACTTCTTTCATGGGAGCAAAAGAAATAGAAATTTAATTATTTTTTTACTAGCTCTCTAATTTTAGTTTTTAGTTTTTAATGAGTGAGAAAAAGTAGATGACATTTTGTTTATTTTTTATTTTTAATATTCAAATGAGCAGAATCCATTTAATCAATACCAAATCAATAATGCAACCACTTTCCTCTAAAAATAATTTTAATATTATCATTTTTATGAATTAGTCATATTAATAAATTTAAATTTGGATATCAATTATTTTAAAAATCTTTGGAATGTCAATTTTGGACTCTTAACTTACTCCGAAATAGTCCGACATGGACTTTAAAATACGAAATGTCAATTCGAGATGTACACCTGAGATGCACTCATCTCATCCGAGATCTTGTCCAATATGAGATATTGTATGTAAAATTCCCGAGACGAGTCACTATCGAAATCCGAGATTTAAAACCTTGTTTAGAATTAACGAGAGAGCTAGAAATTTTCTATTTCACTATTATAAATTATGCCTTTATTCAGAAGTGGAGTGACAATTATATACCAGTCGGGTCGGACCCAAACCCGACCCTATGAGACTTAGTTCTATGCGAGTTGGGCTTTGTTCGGTTCAAACTATACATTTTAAAATTTAATCCGACCTGATTCGAGGATCAAGTAGGGTATGGTCCAATTGGATAATAATACTAAGATACATATATTATTGTACAAGCAATTGGATCGAACAATGATATTGGACAGGTAAAGCTGTAGATTTTACAAATTATTGTACAAGCAAATGATTTAATAGCTCTATACTGTCTCCTTTATTTATTTTGCAGTTATGTTCGACACTCTGTGAACCTGGCTCAAAGTTCCATCTAGATTTTGTGGGGCACCTCTATCAAGGGGCTGTTGCACAAAAAATTGCAAATCCATCTAGGAGCTATGAGGTGATAGTTAACTTATTTCTCTTCCTTTTGAATGTTAAAATGTAACAACTGTTGTTCCTAATGTTTAAAATCAACATCAAGTCAAGAATATCATATTTAGCCTTATTAAATTTGAATCGTGTTACCTAAAAGGTCACTATTAATCAACCATATTTAAGCTACTGCAGGATATTAATGTAATCAAAGATGACATGGACAAAATTGAATTAGAAATGGCAGCGGAAGCTAATCTACACAAAAGAAAGGTTTCTTTTTCTTTGGAATAATATATCTTCTTTTCTTTTTTTACTCTTTAATCTTTTTGTGCCTTGTCAATATTCTTATAGGCAGAGGAATCATGTGAACGCTGTTATACAAATTGGCAAAATGGTTATCCTCATCACAAAAACAAACGCAAACGAAAGGTTTCTTTTTCTTTGGAATAATATATCTTCTTTTCTTTTTCTACTCTTTAATCTTTTTGTGCCTCGTCAATATTCTCATAAGCAGAGGAATTACGTGAAGGCTGTTATACAAATTGCCAAAATGATCATCCTCATCACAAGGACAAGGTCTTTCCACACTTGATATATTTCTTGGAGAATCGTTATCAAGAGGTAAATATTAAGAAAATTTTGGTAATTTCTTGATTTCCATAAATTGTTGTTTATATATTTAGTCCGACTCCTTGTGTTACCATATCTGTGAATTGATATTTGCATTATGCATTTTTGTACTAGTTCGTAGTTTCCATCGATCTAGTTGAAAAATACCCACATGGAAAACTTTGTGTTGCATGTCTTAAATTATGACCTTGTATATTCATTTCATCAAAATAGAAGCTTGTAAATGTTGTATAAAAGATTGCTGCTCAACATGTATAATTTATGTAATATTTAACAGAAGATGGTACCATTTGTTAGGCTGGGGAATATACTTTTAAATTTGAATTTATTAGGAAGCACCTATTCTTTTGCTGTTGTTGTTTACAAACAACTATTTTTATTCATTTTTTGACATGAGAGAGGATCCAAATTGTTGTTGTTGTTAAAAAAGATGAAGAGTACCATCTACTGGGCTGGGCAAATGCTTTTAAATTAGAATTTTTTAAGAAGCGCCTATTCTTTTGCTTATGTTGTCTATATGAAGCGCCTATTCCAGCTGACTACTACACAATCGGTAATTGACGCACCTTTTAAAAAAATAAAACGTTGCCTTTAGTTACATTAATAACTCAAATATTTATCAACATGAACCAAGAGTGTATAATAAGCATCAATAAAATATTAAATAATTAGGAGATATTTGTTTTGATTACTTGAAACATACAGATTACAGTAGTGAAAGTAGTTATCTCCTGAATATTTTCTTATTTATTGATGAGGAACTAATGTTGTCTGATCATATATTATAATCTGACATCTAGATATAACACATTTCGTTTCACGTCTAGGACACAAGACAAAAATCTCATACACTTTATCTTTAGATTGTCGAAGTATTTTCCGCGTGTTTGAATTTGTGTTCACAGTTCTTAAGATGAATTGTATTTTTTCATCCTTATAATTTATTTTTAACCCAGACCTCTATTTGTAACCATGATATTAGGATCGTTCGCTTCTATTTGCAGATTTATTGTGCTTTATGCAACTTGAGAAGGTGGATGATTGCTCATGAAGTTCAGTGCTATTTTAACAAGTTGAATGTTTGTAACGAAACCACTTTCGAGTATGCATATGATCAAAATGAAGACCAAGACGAGGATGTGGAAAGTGAGGTATGATCGTCCTATTATTTCTTGCCCTATATTAAACTGGTAACTTTGTTGTAAGCATTTCTATTCTTCGAGAAATGAATTACATTCAGCTAAGGTATTTTTGGTACTACACTTGAAAGTTTATTAAAGGATGTCATAGGAAAGTTGTATGAGTGTTCTTTTATTTCTTATTGTCTTTTAAACAAGGAACCTGTGTTGCTAACTTGGTTTTTGTTGGAATATATATTAAAAAAAAGGTTGGAGACTAGAGAGAAGAAACTTGTTCTCACTAATCCACACAACTCACACACAAAGAGAAAAAACTTGTTCTCACAAATAATGCTTTATATTATTTTTCCTTTGCTTGATTGCTTGATTACAAATGAGGGGAGAGCTCCTCCATTTATAGTCCCTAATAGATCATTCTAGAATTACTTTTGCTTGATTACAAAGAAAACATAATTCTAGAAATACTTTTACTTGGTTACAAAGAAAACATAATTCTAGAAAGACTTTTACTTGATTACAAAGAAAACATAATTCTAGAACTCTCACCCCCCTTTAAACATAATACAAGAATTCTCTAGAAACTAATAAATCAAGTTTATATTCCAACACCCCCCTTTAAACTTGATTTGCCCCCCTTTGAGCTAAACTTTTACGCATGCCAAGTTTCTTCTTTAACTCCTTGAAAATTTCCAACTTCAAAGGCTTCGTTAAAATATCGGCAATTTGATCTTTCGTCTTGCAATGCTTGACAACTACTTCTCCTTTTCCAACCAAGTCTTGAATGAAATGATACTTGATTCTTATATGCTTGCTCCTTCCATGAAAAACTGGGTTTTCGGTGAGTGCTATAGCAGAATTTCTATCACAATATATAAGTGGACTTTCTTTTGGAGTATGCTTAAGTTCTTCTAGCACCCATTTAATCCATAAAGCTTGACAACTAGCTAAAGATAGTGAAATATATTCTGCCTCGGCGGTTGAGAGAGCCACAACTTGTTGTTTCTTTGACATCCACGTGATTGCACTTGATCCAAAGTAGAAAACATTTCCCGAAGTACTTTTACTATCATCAACACTTCCGGCCCAATCACTATCACAATATCCAAGCGCCTTAGGATCATTTATCTTTTGATAATAAATTCCATCCCCAAGTGTTCCACGCACATATCTCAAAATTCTTTTTCCGGCATCCCAATGTGTCTTCTTTGGTTGCTCCATGAACCTACTAATCAAGCTCACAACATATGTAATGTCCGGCCGAGTGGCTGTCAAATACATTAAACTCCCAACAAGACTTCTAAACAATGTTGGATCAACATATTTAGAGTTGTCATCCTTAGTTTCAAGCCAACTTCAACTGGAGTGCTAATTGGCTTTGCCTCTTCCATTCTAAACTTCTTCATCAAATCTTTTGCATACTTTTCTTGAGAGATAAATATACCATCATTATCTTGCTTTACTTTAATACCAAGAAAGTAATGAAGTAGACCCAAGTCGGTTATCTCAAATTCTTGCATCATACTTCTCTTAAATTCTTCAATATTATCAAGACTATTTCCCGTAAAAATCAAATCATCCACATATAAACCAATGATGAGAATGTTACCTTTGTTCTCCTTGATGTAAAGAGTATGCTCAAATGGACACCTCTTGAATCCCATCTTCACAAAATAGTCATCTATACGACTATACCATGCACGAGGGGCTTGCTTAAGGCCATACAATGCCTTATTCAACCGATAGACTTTATGCTCTTCATCCTTTATCACATAGCCGGAAGGTTGATCAATGTACACCTCTTCTTGTAGTACTCCATTCAAGAAAGCAGATTTAACATCCATTTGATAAACTTGCCACTTATTTTGAGCGGCCAATGAAATTATCAAACGAATTGTTTCAAGACGTGCCACGGGAGCAAAAACTTCTTTGTAATCAACACCATACTTTTCCTTGTAGCCTTTCACAACTAATCGTGCCTTATGTTTTTCAACTTCACCTTGTGTATTCAACTTTGTCTTGTAAACCCATTTGACTCCAATGGGTTTCTTCCCTTCAGGTACTTCAACCAACTCCCATGTTTGGTTCCTTTCAATTGCATCAATTTCTTGATCCATGGCTTGTCTCCATTTGTCTTCCTTGGCGGCTTCTTCAAAATCAACCGGATCCGCAGTTGCATATAAAGCAAAATCAACAAATTCATCTTCTAAAATTCTTCTTGTTTCTTCATAAACCTCCGCAAGAGGTCTTTTCCTTCTAGGTGTTGATTCTGAACTTGAAGATGATGAGCTTGGAGGAGAATTAGATGGTGGAGTAGGTGGAGTCGATCCTTCTTCTTCAATTGGCTCAAATGCATCATTATTAAGAAAGATACTTGTACTCTTTTTCTCATTTTTCCATTCCCATGCTTCTTCCTCATTGAAAATTACATCACGACTAATAATAGTCTTCTTTGTGATGGGGTTATATAATTTATATGCCTTAGATCTTTCACTATAGCCAACAAAGATGCACTTTTCAGATTTGTCATGAAGTTTTCCTCTCTTTTCATCCGGCACATGAGAGTAACAAATGTTTTCAAAAATTCGGAAGTGGGAGACACATGGCTTATGACCACTCCATGCTTCTTGTGGACTCTTTGCATGAACACTTTTAGTTGCCGAACGGTTGAGAACATAGCATGCACATGCTACAGCTTCGGCCCAAAATATTTTAGGCAATCCTTTTGTCTTCAACATAGTTCGAACAAGTTCCATGATGATACGGTTCTTTATTTCGGCCACCCCATTTTGTTGAGGGGTTGAGCGGACCGTTAGTTGATGATGAATGCCATGATCCTTTAAGAAATTTCTAAATTCTTCTGCCATATATTCTCCACCACGATCGGATCGGAGTGTCTTTATAGAAAAACCACTTTGCTTCTCCACAAGTGCTTTAAAATTCTTGAATGCTTCAAATACTTGAGATTTTTCTTTGAGAAAGTAAATCCACATCTTGCGACTATAGTCATCAATAAAAGTGAGAAAATACTAATTATCTCCAAGAGATTTTGTGCGCATAGGTCCACATAAATCCGAATCCACTAGCTCCAAAGGATTCTTTGCTCGCCATGCCTTTTCTTTTGGAAATGGATCTCGATGGTGCTTGCCAAAAACACAACTTTCACATAATTGATCTTGTTTGCTAATATTTGGGATGCCTCTCACCATATGATCTTTGCAAATCTTGGATAGAGTGCTAAAACTCAAGTGATTATAACGAAGATGCCAAAGCCTTGACTTGTCATGAACAATATTAGCAAAACATGGAAATGCTTCATTTTTAATTTGCAACGGAAACATTTTTGTTGGTGTCATCTTCACTTTTGCAATAAGAACACCATTTTTGTCTTTGATCTCACATAAATCATTTTTGAAATTCACATTATGTCCCTTCTTTAAAAGTTGCCCAACACTCAAAAGATTGTGTTTAAGATCGGGATCATAATAAACATTAGAAATATAATTTGTGCCTTGCTTTGTCCGTATCGGAATATCACCACTGCCTTTGACAATGAGCCTTTTGTTATCACCTGTCTTGACTTCTCGTTGGACACTTTCATTAAAATTCACAAAGAAACTTTTATTTCCGGTCATGTGGTTACTACAACCACTATCAATATACCATATATCATCAAAAAAAGCTTCTTGAACATTACAAGCAAGAAGCATACTTTCATCTTGTGTCTCCAAATTCTCATGTAGAAAATTAGAATTATCTTTTTTATCATTAATTCTTTTAAAACAATCCTTTTTCATATGCCCATATTTATGACAATAATGACATTGAATATTATAAGAGTTACCTCTTCCTCTTCCACTGTATCCTCCACGACCTCTTCATCTTCCTCCTTGAGATGGGCTTGAATTTTCACTTTGAATTTGGCCTCTTCCTTGTCCTCTACAACGGGCTGATCTTCCACCTCTTCCTCTAAAACCACCACGGTTGGTGTCTCAAATTTGAAAAGCTTGCTCGGAAGGAGAGGAATCAAATTGTTTGATGCGAAGCTCATGAGATTGTAGTGAGCCCAACAATTCTTCAAGAGAGAAAGTATTCAAATCTTTTGATTCTTAAATAGCTACAATAACATGCTCAAATTTCCTTATCATACTTCGAAGAATTTTTTCAATAATTCTTTTATCCGAAATTTCTTCACCATTGACTCGAAGTTGATTAGCAATAGAAATAGTTCTATTATAAAATTCCTCCACCGATTCACTTTCTTTCATTTTGAGTAAATCAAACTCACCTCTTAGAGCTTGAAGTCTTACCATCTTTACCTTTTCTTCACCTTTGTACGCCTTGTTAAGGATGTCCCATGCCTCCTTTGATGTTGATGCCGAAGAGATCCTTTCAAAAATTGCTTCATCCACCGCTTGATAGATAAAATAAAGAGCCTTCTTGTCCTTCTTTCGAATCTCTTTCAAAGTATTCAATTGTTGTGTTGAAAGTGTTGCTTGATTCTCCGGTTCTTCATATCCATTTTCAACAATCTCCCAAAGACCTTGAGAGCCATACAAGACCTTCATTTGAATGCTCCATTGATTGTAATTCTTTTCCGTCAAATAAGGAAGTTGAGGTTGCAACATATTGTTGGAAGTCATCCCTAAACCTTGCTCTGATACCACTCTGTTGGAATATATATTAAAAAAAGGTTGGAGACTAGAGAGAAGAAACTTGTTCTCACTAATCCACACAACTCACACACAAAGAGAAGAAACTTGTTCTCACAAATAATGCTTTATTATTATTTTTCCTTTGCTTGATTGCTTGATTACAAATGAGAGGAGAGCTACTCTATTTATAGTCCCTAATAGATCATTCTAGAATTACTTTTTCTTGATTACAAAGAAAACATAATTCTAGAAATACTTTTACTTGGTTACAAAGAAAACATAATTCTAGAAAGACTTTTACTTGATTACAAAGAAAACATAATTCTAGAACTCTCACCCCCCTTTAAACATAATACAAGAATTCTCTAGAAACTAATAAATCAAGTTTATATTCCAACAGTTTTCACCAATAAGTTTTTGTTGTAAGCGTATTTCTTTTCTTCTAGAAATGAATTCAATTAACTAAGGTATTTGTGGTGTGCTACACTTGAAAGTTTATGAGAATGCCGTAGTAAAATTAAGCGAAAATGTTTTAAGAACAAGGGTAACTATTTGTGACATTTAGCCTTTTTTCTTTGGATTTCTTGCTGTTTTTCGTCTCCCTTTATATAACCATATTAACCTATATTTGTATGAAGACAATTCTCAATTATTGCGTACGCAGGAGCAAAACGAAGACTGTCATGAGGATGAAGGAAATGAGGTATGATTGTTCTTTTATTCCTTGTTGTCATAAACTAGCTAGGAACTTGTGCTGCTAACTTGTGTAAACTAATAAGTTCATGTTGTATGCATTTCTTTTCTCCTAGAAATGAATTCATTTAGCTAGGGTGTTTTTGGAACTACAGTTAAAAGTTTATAAAAGAATGTCAAAGTATAATCGAGCGAAAATGGTTTTTGAGAGTGGATAATTATTTATATGACTCTTGTGTTTTTTCCCCTTGCTTTATTCAACCAAAATTAACCTATATTTGTGCGAACACCATTCTCAATTATTACATACATAGGGGAAAACAAAGACAATAACGAGGACGAAGGAAGCGAGGTACGATGGTTCTTTTATTTATTTCTTATGGTCTTTTAAACTATAGGAACTTGTGTTGCTAACTTGGTTTTCGCTATTAATTCTATATACGCTTCTGATATGAGTGTTTATGGTACTATACTTGGGTTATAGTTTAGAAAGCTTAAGATATTATGTTTTTGCCATGCAGGTCTTGCAAAGCCAAGAATCAGAAGCCGACAGACAAATTAGGAATGGCATAGTTGCATCATTGAGGAGATTAACAGGTTTGGCAGTAGGTGCAAGTCGTGATTTTACTGATATATACAAGTTTTATCAAAAGTTGCAGATAGAGATGCGGATGGTAAACCATGTTAACTTGCTTATAAAAGATGAAAAGGTGATATGCGTATGCCTCACTAACTCAACTTAGTCAATGTTTGCTTTTCAAATCTACACATCCACTGTTAATTATATGCTAATAATTGATTTTGTAGATGCTTGCCTTTATTTGTAAAGAGAAATTCAATCTATATATGAGAGCTTCTAAACAGGGAACAACAAGTATGATCAGTTTTGCTGAGAACAAAGAAGAGGTATCATCGCTGTTAGCATTGATATTGAGTTTATTTCTATTTTGTGTTTTGGCTGCCATTTTATATTCAAGTCTTTTAGAGGCGAACAGCGTGTAGTAGCAAGAGAACAAAATGCCATGCAAACAACAAAAAATAGTTTTATCTTTTCCATATTTGCTACATTCCATTGAATGGATGATGATTTTCCCTCACCAATATTATTATATGCTCTGTATATATGCACTCTCATGTGCGTAGTTTGACAGAATTGAGGAAGAAACAGACAAAAAGTTTGGTGATAGAGGTCCAGTTATCGAAGAAGCCAAGAAGAAGTACTTTCAGTATTATAGGAAGTTCCATTATGCAATGGTAATAAATAAAGTTCAATTACTGGGTTTTAGTTTTCACATCCTAACAAAGTTAGGCCCCGTTTGGTTTATCGTTTTCAAATCATTTTCAATTTTCAGTTTTGAAAAACATCGAAAACTTGTTCTTTTTATCGTTTTGAAAAATTGATTTTGAAAATTCATCATTTTTAAAAATGGGCTCAATACAGAAAACTAAAAACAGTTTTTTTTTTTCGTTTTCACCATTTTCAAGCCCAACGGAAAAACCAAAACTGGGAATCCAAAAATGAACTAAACACGCTGAAAAAACCCTAATCCATTTTCTGGCCGCACTCTTCTTCTTCTTCTTCCATTTTCGTCGATTATCAAAATTTCTGCTAAAATCGCAATTTTTTGTTTCTTTTGCACCACCCTTGATTCGATTTGTTTAGATCATTAAGTTTATTACTGCAGTGTCTCCTTCTCTCCAGAATGGGTTAGGATTTTCTCACCACTCAAGTTGCTTCTGATTCAACATCGTTCTAAGGTAAATTCTGATTTATGTTTGGTGCTATGTTGACTCAAAGAATTCGGTCCTTTCGTATATTTTCATTCTATTGCAGAATAAGTTGGCTAAAATTTTGTATATAACATTTAACATTACAAGGCGATATGGGTCTATAATCAGCTATGCACTGGGGGTTCTTAATTTTAGGAATGAGACAATGAAAGTATGGTTAATTTATGAACAAACTTTAATTTTAGCAATGAGACAATGAAAGTATGGTTAATTTCATGAACAAACTTTCCCTGAACGAAGAACTCCTTGCATTGCTAGCAAATCATGTTTAATTTCCTCCCAGTGAAGCTTATAGAATCTTAAGTTAAAGCTATCAGGGCCTGGAGAACTAAAAATATTTTGATCATTGAGTAAATCATTATTAACAGATCGATTGACGGCAGTTGATTAAAAAGCATATTTTGATCATTGAAGAGCTGTTCATAAATTACACCTCTAAAAATCATGATCTTTGCTTTAAAATTCATGTTAAAGTATGAGAATTCAATTCACATGACTGAAATCGAAAATTAAAAGTTTTGAATTTTAACTTGTTTAAAGCTTTGTCCAGTCATGTTGATTTCCAAAGGCATTTACCAGTTATTTTTACTTGAATAAAATTTTAATCTTAAGCTTATGCTATATCAAACCAATTTTGTTTTAATACTAAGTCCAAACAACAAGTAGATCGAGGGAAAATAATTTTTGAATCAAGAATCTGGTATCTTAAAATTCCAGAACAGAGAAAACATGTATAAACTGTACAAAGTGCTTCCAATTTCCCAGTATATTCAGAGAATCCTTATATATATATTGAAACAGACATATATGTGCAACAAATTCAAACTTTTTAAATTTAAAAAAACATATGTTACTCACTTGGGTTTCAGAATGGATGAGCAGAGTTGATAATGAAACAGGCTTTTGAAAATTGCAAAACTGAAACTCCTTTTCCTTTGATTCTCTGATTTACTTTGATTTGTTTTGTTGTTTGATGTTTTCAGTTGAATTTTGTTTAAATTTTAGATGATGCTTACTTTATATTTTCTCATCTTGAAATGAACGAACTGATGAAGATAATGGATATATAGAAATGAAGTTACAGGGTGATGTTTCTTTTAGTACAAATATAGGCAGAGATTTTTCTCTGTTTGGTGGCTGATATAATTTGTTGTGATGGCTTGCATTAATGATGTTGTACAAACAAATATATATATTTGCTTTCATTCAGTTGTACGTGCATGAGAGAAAGGTCTGGTGGCTTCTACTTTGCAAGCTTCTTCACCTATATATATTTGTATTTCTTCTTTTCTTTAGTAAGTGTACATCCCTATCTTTTATTTGCTTATACATAGTTGAATGTATTTTATTAATCTTTTTATTTTGTCTTTATACTTAAACTTATTTTTCTTTTATTATTTTTGTTTGTTTTTATTCTATGTGTATTCCTTTGTATTGATTTATTAAGATTTATATATTTACTTTATATCAAATAAAACTATATATCACACAAGAAAGTCAACTCTCATGTCCGCTCATGGAGCTCCCAACCTTCCCCCCAGTGTCACCTCAGAAGTACCTCCCCCCATCTCCTCTGCCAGTATAGATGTTCCTTTCTCTGACACCCTTGTCTCTGCCTCGACCACATCTCCGTTCCCACCAAGCCTTGCCACATCCAAAACCACCCCGGTACCTATTCCAACTCAAGCAGATATCCCTCCCCTTGTTCCCCCTGACCCCACCCCGACTTCTTCTCCTACCCTCAATCTTTTTTCCTACAACGAAGCGCCTCCGAATCCACCTCCTAGTGAACGGATATGGACTTCACTGTTCAAGCATAAACCCAAGAATGCTGGGAAGTACATCCCCGTTCACCTGTTACCTGATTATGAAGATGATGTCTTAGTCCCTTCTGCTGAAGTTATTGACGCTGGTGCGGCGTTATGGAAGGATACCCTAGTTGGTTTCTTCCTCGATGAACCATTGTCTTACACTGCTGTTATTTCCAGACTTAAGAAGATATGGAAGCTTAAAGGATCGGTGACAGCTAAGTCTGATGGTATTTTATTCTTGTTCAACTTCACTTGTTCGGAAGATAGAGACAAGATCCTGCAGTGTGATCCTATTATCATGAACAATAAGTTGTTCATTGTAAAACCTTACGATTCTGCTATCAGTAACGTCTCTGGATCGATTACAGCGGTTCCAGTTTGGGTGCAATTGTATAACTTACCGATTTTTGCCTGGTCTCCTCTGGGAATTAATTGGCTCTGCAGCCATCTGGGGAAGATGTTATGTATGGATGAAATGACAGAAAAACAAGAAAGATTGAGTTATGCGAAATGCTTAGTGGAAATTAAACCAAACAAGGAACTTCCTAATGAATTCACAGTGAAGTTGGCTGAAGGTGGGTATCAAAAAATCTATGTGCGTTACATGTGGAAGCCTGATGTTTGTGTGCTGTGTAATAGATTTGGTCATAAAACCAATTGTTGTGATAGTATAAAAAATAATCAGAATGAGGACAAAAAAGTATCAGTTAACAATGCCAAGAAAGACAAAATGGTGGTTAAGGCTGTCTCAACCCAGGTGAATAGAATTATGAAGCCAATGCAGAAACGAAACATAAGAGTTTGGCAGCGAGTAAGTAGAAAGAAAGTGGAAACAATAAACAAAGGCAAAATGGAGGACCAAAAAGGAGGAACAATTAAAGAAAAGGAGAACAGTGAAGATAAATTAGGGAAGAACAATGACGAAGGACTCGGTGGGAACAAAGAAGCAATTCAACAAGACACAAACGAAGAAGAAACATCCAATACCATATTTCAGATAGATTCAGTGAGTAATGTTGAAGGCCAGGAAAATGAAGTAGGAATAAATGACAGTGATATAGGAAGCGAACCCCTTACCTTCAATAAATTTGCAGTTTTGCTTAATTTGGAAGATGAGGAAAATGTGAATGTCATGGTAGAAGAAAGTCTGGAAATTAGTGCTAAAGGTAAAGATGCTCAACTTAAGGAGGCTGATGTGCAAAAGGAAAATAAGAACCAAATATCACCAAAACAAGGAAGCTGTATCAGGACGAAAAATCGGAGTAAATATGATATGCAAACATTGAACAAGACACAAAGTAAGCAAACAGTAGATGAGGTAGATAAAAATGGACGTCAGAGTGGTGAAAGTGGAAAAGGTGCTGATATAAACACGGGGGGTAGGAAGAATAGTAACAATGAAAACAAACACTCTGAACTCAGTACAAATATTTATGAAAAAGAAGATGTGCACGAGACATGCACAGCGTATCGGACAATGCAGACTAATGAAACTTCTCCTCAAGGCAACGCCACATCCCCAATCTTTTCTCCTAGTCACATTTATTCCAAGATCAAACCTCCCCAAGCATTCAAGGCCCCTTCTAATGATGAAATGCCCTCTATTCTACCCGCTACTCAATCTCCTGCTCGAACCAACACCCATTTAATTGAGGAGACATCTAATCTTGAGGTAACACCTCTTTCAGCAACCATTCCTAATTACCTGAACTCGAAGCAGGCAGTGACTAGGAGAATGAAGATAGAATTACTTAACGCTCGTGTTGTCCAATGATGTTACGCTTAGGAGCTTGGAATATACGCGGAGCACACCATGTAATCAAGCAGGACCAATGCAAACTACTTATTTCAACTCATCAATTATCAGTCGTAGCAATTCTTGAAACCAAGCTTAATCTTGCCTTGACTATCAGGGCAGCAGAGCACATTAATCCAAGGTGGAAATATATTCATAATCTGATTGAAGCGCCGTATGGTAGAATTTTGATTCTTTTCGATCCCCTACGCATTCAACTTACTCCAATCCTAACTACCCCCCAACTGATACATTGTCACGCCACTGACCTCTCTGACAAAACATCTTTCTATGTCTCCTTTGTGTACGCTTTCAACTCGGCTTTATCAAGAACATCTTTACTCTCGGTCATTCCTCCCCTCAGACAGTCCACGCACCCATGGATAATTCTTGGTGACTTCAACTGCTGTTGCAGTCTCACTGATAAAATTGGTGGTAATCCCCTCTCTCTCAATGAAATCAAACCCCTAGCTGACTCTATATCAGATGCTGATCTGGTTAAGGTTAGAACTGTGGGTATGCAATACACGTGGAACAATAAAAGGAGACTTGGATGCAGGACCTTCTCTACTATTGATCACTCTTTCTCGAATCAATGTGCTTTAACTAAATGGCCTCTCCTCTACAACCACATTCCTCCTCCTCTCCTTTCAGATCACTCTCCCCAAATCATCCACCTTCGTGAAGCGGACTTGAGAGGAAAATCAAATTTTAAATTTTTTAACACTTGGGTTTCTGAACCGGACTTTAAAAGTACCGTGTTAGCTGCATGGAATATAACTAAAAATGGTAATCACATGTTTGTTTTGCAGGAAAAAATCAAGGAGATGAAGAAAGTCTTGAAACAATGGGCGTTCAATAAATATGGCCAAGGTAACAAGATGTCCACTCTGCTTAAAGATAAGCTAATTGAAGTTCAGACAGCTATGGTGGCTTCTGTTAACAATGCTAACCTATCTATATCTGAGAGTAATCTGACTCTGCAATACTATCAAGCTTTAAGCAAAGAAAATGATATGATTAGACAGAAGTCGAGAATCATCTGGCGAGACAAAGGTGATAGAAATAGTGCTTTCTTCCATGCAAGCCTTAAGAAAAAGCATGCGAGCGAAAACTTAATCACCATCTATGATAAGTATGGTAATCTTCACTCTTCCCCTAATGAAGTCAAAGGGGCTTTCGTTAATCATTTCTCTGATATGTATAGCAATGTGACCAACTTTATGCCGAACATAGATCTAATTCCCAGTGACATTCTTCCTAGACTAAACCCTGTAAACTATGCATATTTATGCAATGAGGTCTCCCCCGAGGAAATAAAGAATGCAATGTTCTCTTTAAACACTGAATCGTGTGGAGGACCGGATGGGCTAAATGCTCTATTCTACACCACATGTTGGCCTATTGTCTCTGATGATGTGACCAATGCCATTCTCCTTTTCTTCAAAAAGAGTAAAATCTTCAGATCTTTTAACTATACCAACATAGCTCTTATCCCCAAGACCAAGAATGCTCACAGTGTTAACGATTACAGACCTATCTCCTGTTGTAATACCATCTACAAGTGCATCTCCAAAGTCATAGCAACTAGACTTAAGAATGTTCTTCCATCCTTAGTCTCCAATAACCAGGCTGCTTACTTACCTGGAAGGAACATCCTGGATCATGTTCTTCTATCCCATGAGCTCATTAAGGGATATAAACGTAAGAGTGTAACTCCAAGAGCTATGATGAAGATTGACATTATGAAAGCTTTCGACATGCTGCAATGGAACAGTGTTGTGAGGATCATGGGGTACATGAACTTCCCCCCTCACTTCATAGCTTGGATATATGAATGTATCTCTTCCCCAACTTTTTCAGTAAATATTAATGGCAAGAATGAGGGATTTTTTGTCAGTAATCAAGGGATTAGGCAGGGGGACCCCCTTTCTGCGTACATTTTCATTCTTGTCATGGAGCTCCTAACGAGAATGCTTGATAGGCTAGTTTCTCAAGGTAAATTTAAGCTCCACCCTGCCTGCTCTAATCCACGCATCTCGGCTCTTATGTTTGCAGATGACCTTGTTGTGTTTTGTACTCCTGAAATCTCTACTCTGAGTAATATAATGCACTCTCTTGATGAATTCTATGCTATGACGGGGTTAAAAGTGAATCTACTTAAGTCTGAAATCATCACTGCTGGCGTTAGTACTGATCAGTGTAATCTCATCACCCAAATCACTGGGTTGACTCTAACTCATGACACTATTTCTTACTTGGGTCTTCCGCTAACAACATCGAAAATCACTGCAATCCAATGTCTCCCTCTTTTCCAGAAGATTACTGCCAGGCTTAGTTGCTGGACATCCAAGTTGCTTAGTCAGGCTGGAAGGTTAACTCTTATCAAATCTGTGATATTCTCTATGCAAGTTTACTGGGCTAGAACCTTTATTCTCCCCATTAAATTGATTGGTATGATCAGAAGCGCATTCATGAGATACTTATGGAAGGGCAAAGTGACAGGCAGATATATCGCCCCGATTAAGTTTGACTATATCGAAAGGCCTATGGATAAGGGGGGGCTGGGTATACACAATATAATGCAATGGAATTACGCTGCCTTTGCCAAGCATATTGACACATTTTATAACAGTACTGAAAGCCTCTGGGCTACATGGTCTGAAAAGAACGTGATCAAAGGAAGGAGTTTATGGAGCATGATCAAGCCTCAAAATTTAAGTTGGACGTGGCAATGTTTATTTAATTTAAAGGAGAAGTACCTTCCTCTCATGCAAATGAATACGAATCCTATGCACAGTGTGAATTTTTGGGATGATCCTTGGTTGGACAATGGGTACATTATTAGTCGTAAACTAACGCATGGAGAGATTCATCAGACTGGAATACACCCGGCAACCAAAGTCAGAGATATTTTGTACACCATTCAAACTTCGCGTACATCTACATCCAATCCTCGGATACAACAAGTCTGGAACAAAATTATTAGTTTTACTCCACTATCCACTGCTGCCAAGTGTTTAGTTTGGGGGGACAAAAAGGAATCTTTCAAAATTGGAGCTACTTATGAACTTATGATGAACAACAAATCTCGCCCTAAATGGAGATGGTGGAAGAGAACGTGGGGAAGAGATAGTAGTATGAGACACGACTTCATACTGTGGAAGGTTCTTAATCGTGCGCTATTAACTAGTGTTAAGCTTGCGTGCATGGGAATGAGCATAAACATAACATGTAAGTTCTGCTGCGAAATGCCTGAAACTGTCGAACACTTGTATTTCGAGTGCACTTTCATTAAGCGGATCTGGATCGATGTGATGGCTAAAATGCAACGAAGTAATGTCTCCCATGATAATCAAGTCGAATGGGGACGGATATTCGCATACACTGGCTACAAAAGAGAAAATGAAAGGACTTTCACTGTGGTATTGAAGAGCTTTATTAGCTCGGTTTGGAGAGAGAGAAACACCAGGCTGTTCGAAGCTACGAAAGCAAAAACTGATGATAATCTCAAAAAGTGGATTATGAGTGAGATTAGGGAATCCATGGGCAAGCTATCGTTCGCAATTGATCCAGGAATACGTTCTTCTTTTCTTCTTAACTAATGTGTGTTTCTTCTTTTGTGTTGTTTTGGTTGTATTTTTTTATTATTTTCTGTTCCCCCTGTGCTTGCTACGCCAAGTGCCCCCTGTTTTCTATCTTCCCCTTGTTGTATGTGTCTTGTTCTGTCTGGTGTAGCAATAAATGGTCGGGGTCCATTTAACCTCGTCGGCATTGCCAAAAAAAATAAAACTATATATATATATATATATATATATTGTAATATAGATGAATTTCTAGATTTTAATTTGTTGTTAAAATTTTGAGCTAATGTTTTCCTTTATATTTTTATTACAATTTGTCTTTTATATATTGATTTCTATTTCTAATTTAATTTATTACTATTGTTTTATATTTAATTTATAAATTCAAATCATTATTAACCATCAATTCTAAATTTAAAATTACTTATTTATTTATTTTATACCTGTGTCAATGTATATACTTTTATATTTATTTCCAAACCATTTATATTTAATATTTTTTTTTAAATTCAAATAATTTAACACATTTTTATCTGAACTCGGGGAAACTCGCATCACTTTATCAATTAATTTCACAAATTTTATTCAAAAATTCAATTAATTATCAATTTAAATTTGGTTAAAATCCAGGGTCGTTACAACCTTCCCCCCTTAAAAAATTTTGTCCCCGAAATTTGCCAGGGAGACACAAAGATAGATGAAGAATATTTCATCAAATCAACTGAATATCTATTCTGCATTTGGCTTACCAAATCAGAATATCAATAATAGATACGAGAACGAATCTGTTACATTTTTCACAGGATACTCGGGTTTTCCAGATCTACGAAATATGTAGTGGCATTGGTAAGTTCGAAAGGATAACTAACCGTTCGTAGAACATATTCGGACCCAAATTGTACAGATATATAGATACAATTCCAAAACTTTTAGTTTAGAAACCAAAGTATACCTACCAACCATAGCAACCAAAGCAACCAATACATCCAAACAACAATTTCTAACTCAGTTGTAGTTTATGTCCCATTTTAATATATCGAATCTCTTCCTAGATCGACCAGAAACTATCAAAGAATAGAGAAGAGATGCTGAACAAAAGAGATTGATATAAAAAATATTGCTTCCTTGTTGTCACAAAGTATTGACCATTTATAGTCGTATCCCCTGTCCCCTATCTCATCCTCTTCTTGCACTCATACTTACTATCAGTGAATAGTAAGAGAATTTACTGAGGCGTACAGACATATATCTTAGAGATTACACAATTCTAGGGTATACTTTACCCTATCTCTAATGAGCTACTTAATGTGTTATACTCCTGAGCTAAAGTTCAACCTTAGCTCTGATACCACTTGTAAAGATCCCAGACTCGGCCTTCGAAAATCGGCACCCGTACTTCACTTGTACTCAAATGTCATAGATTCAAACGCCGAATCTGGCTCTCCGGAGCTTATAACACAGTAAGTATAACAACATAGCGGAAGAAAGAAATAGATGATATCATATACAACTCCAATGAATATAATATCCAGAATGATATACAACAAAGATACAATATGATACAAGAATATCAGAGATATGATACAATGCTACAGCGGAAATAACAACAATGGAAGAGATCACTCCAAATGATCTACAAAAGAGAATGACTCCAACAACTCCAACATCAGCTCGAACCACCATCACGTTGCACCAAAAGAAGCAAGGTAGGTCATGGACTCCAAAACTGAACTAGCTCCCGATAATCTATTAAACCTGAATATCTGAGAAACCCAACTCTAGACTGCCCGTGTGGAAAATTGTGGGCACCCAGAGTTTAGGAAGGGAACAATAAACTCCGGGTCAGTCATGGGACTGGTGTGAGCAACAAAAAGAACAGTTTATCTTTAAAACAAACAACAAAGGAATTTTAACATTGAAATCTGCAATGATTTTGGAAAATGAAACTACCATAAGGCCTCCCGCCACACACACAATGCAAACGCAGAATTGGAGGAGATTTCTCCTTATGATAGTCAAAAATGCTTACTACGCAAAATCATTGGATTATTATTATTAGTGCATAGTGTAAAACATTTAGAAAATATAATATTAATCTTAGCCAACATAGACATTCCGAACTATGCCTACTATAGCTACCATCTAAACAGTGGTGACCACCATAAGTAAATGGCAGGTTCTACAACTAAAACCGTACAGGGTTCGTATTGGGAATTAGATTTCCAACAAATGGTCAGGCTAAGGAACTTCCTATGCCACATGGGAACGCTTCTGGAGGGACGCCCCGAGAGACAACCTGCTCTCTGCCAACACAAGGCCGGTTACCCCCTTCCCGGGTAGTAAACCTGAGATATTCCACCCCTGGTCCTTTGGGACCTTTATCCGAGGCGCCTCGATCACACAGCAACAATCACACAGTAAATGAGATTGGAGCAACCACACAGGTAAATATCTGGGCTCCATACCATGATACCACCTTTTTCCAAAAGGAATGGTCATACCCTAGGGGAGCTACCCCTGAAACCTTGCCGCATCTTTCCTATTTCGACCATTACCTGTCTGGGAGGTCCGATGAGGTCTCGTCCAAAAAGCTACGCTTTACACGAAAGCCATGCTTTGATCAACAAATGATCAGCAACACACAGCAACACTTAGCATGCCACATTACCAAATTGGGAGTATATCACTGATAACCTTCAACTACATAACCTCTGAGCTCTCAGAGAAGGGTGTTAAGCTAAGAGAATAAATTCTCCGCCACAAAACAGAAATGTATTTGAAAGAAATCAGCTTTATATCTCAAAGTGTAATGTCATACATACAACCATACAAGTCTGTTCCGGGTTCGAACAGAACCGAAGGCACTTCCAAAGAAGCCCTTGCAAATCCGGATAATTTCTAATCACGTCCGAACTTCCCATCACAAAGGGTGCTAAAATCTCTATATCGGAGATCAGCCGATGCAGAGACATTCGACGAGTTGTCCTTCCATTTTCGAAAATATCCGGTCCTCACCACCGGTCTCCAAATGCAATCCATATTCGACGTATCATTATTCGTAATGGGTTATATGACACAAAGTCCTCCCCCGGCTAAACCGAATAGTGAGCGCAATATTTAAAAACATATGGATAATGGGATTTCAATTAAGTCACAACTTAATACCCTAAACTTCTCTTTCAAAAGGTTTAAACACATTACCATTTTAAATCTTTTAAATAAAAAGATTCAATTCACAAAGTTCACCCAGTTTCACAAAGATTCATTCACAGATTTCCAAACAATTTCCTTTTCAATTTGATTAACTCATTAAATCTTTAAATCAAAGATTTAATTCATAACTTTAAAAACACGTTTCCAAAGATTTATTTGTAACTTGGAAAACCATTTTCAATTCAAACTTGAAATTCCTTAATCACAAGTTGGAAATTCATTTCTTAAATGAAAGCTTTTATCATTTGAAAACAAACAGTTTTCATTTTGGAAAATCTGATTCATTTATACGAGTTAAACCCCTTGGGTTAAATTCAAATTCCTAAAACCATAGTTTTAAAGTGGTTTAAATTCATATAAACACATTTATAACATCTTTAACCATAATTTCCAAACATGGAATTCAATTTCAAATTTTGAATTCAAATTCAAATTTAATTAGTTAAATTTCAAGATATTCAAATATCTTAAAACTCCTTCCAAAAGCTTTAACATTTAATCCAAATTCATTTCCAAAATCAATTGAAATTAAAATTTCAATTTCAAAAATATTAAATTTAAATCATCTGTAACTTAACCAATTTCCTCGTGAAATCCATATTTGTGTGTGTAAAAGTGTGGTCCAGGGGTTTCACACAGTATAGTGCAACATCAATAAATCATCACAAATCAAAATACAACAATATATTTGATAAGTGGTATAAACTATAATGCTTATCTTTCATACACAGATCACAGATATATATAAATTACAAATAATATATTACATTCACCCCAGATAAATAAACTACAGTACAGATCACACATAAATCAGAATTTATCACACATCATCACAGATCATGAAATATCAACCATTCAATCATTCAGTCAGGTCCAAACATTCACAAGTAAATTTATTAATCAACTGATTAATTTAAATTAGATATATTACTTATGAATATATTGTTAACCTAGGTTAATTATCATAAGTTAATTTTTAAATTATCTGAAATACATTTCCCTTTCAAATTCAGTAGTTAATCTTTAATTATTAACTAATCAATCTTAATTAATGAACTAATTTGACCTTTAAATTATTAATTAATCAACCTTAATTTATAAATCAATCAACCTTTAGTCATTAAATAATTAACCTTTAATCGTTCAATTATCCTTTAATTAATTATCTTTAATTAATTACATTAATTAATTAACCCTTAACCATTTAATTAATGATCCTTTAATCATGTATAAATTAAACTTAATCAAGTCATTAATTAACCTTAATCATTTAGTTAATTAACCTTAATTATGTAATTAATTAACCTTTAATTAAATCTCTAATTAAGTAATTTTTCTTCAAGTACTTAACCTTTAATTACTTTCATGAATTAATTAATCTTTAATTAATAAACTTTAATTAATTAAAAGATAAATCATTTATCTTAATTTAATTACTTAATCATCATTAAAAATCTTCATTTAATAAACCTTGGAATTTATCATTATTAACAAATAAATTAACTTAAACCTTTAAGTTAATTAACAATTGAAAACATCTTTATCCTTTTAATTAACTCCTTAATTACATTTTTAAATTTGTTTTTAAATACTTAAAGAATTAATAATGGTCACATAATTAAGTAATTAATTCTTAATTAATTCAAAATAATCTACTTTAAAACCTTAACAAATCCCCAACTTAACAAAAATAAGTATTTAAAAGAATTTGTTAAGAATTATTTGAACTTAATTTTGTTAAAGTTTTTAAAACTGCAACTTCAACTGCTCGAGGCAAAACCCTGGTTTCCTCGAGCCTTGCATCGAACTACCCCTTTTCTTTTAAAATTTTACTATGTTTAATTTTTTTTAAAACCTGTTATAAAAATCCACATGAATTCCCCCGAGAACAAACCCGAGCCAGGACCCAAATTCTCTAAGTTCATCTTCCAGTCTCAACCCTTCTTCTCAAAATCCACAGCACCCAAACTACTGATATTCTTCTGACACACGTGCATGTGCATGACTCCGACCATCATCTCCGGTCAACGTTGTATCGACGACCAAGTCGACGATCGATCACCAACCATTCTTCGACCATCTGAATCCCCATCCTCCTTGCGAATTCGAATTCGAGTATAAACTCAAAACCTGGAAACGTCAAAACCCACCACAACCAAACCTGTCAACGGTTCGACCATGCACCTCCAACCACCAAAAAATCCACTACTTCGGCTACGACTTTGTCAACGACCAAACTACCATTTCCCAAAACCCCGAAACACTCGATCAATTGACCATGACGAACGAATCAATAACTAAACCTCGTCAAAACCATGAGTTAAACCCTAAATTCGCCTCGTTCCCTCAATTCTTGCAATAGAAAATTTAACCACCAAATTTTCTAATATAATCGATTGACGAACTTGCTTCGAGCAAAGTTTCAGCGTTTATTAACAGATCGATTGATAGCAGTTGATTAAAAAGCATATTTTGATCATTGAAGAACTGTTCATAAATTACACCTCTAAAAATCATGATCTTTGCTTTAAAATTCATGTTAAAGTATGAGAATTCAATTCACGTGACTGAATTCGAAAATTAAAAGTTTTGAATTTTAACTTGTTTAAAGCTTTGTCCAGTCATGTTGATTTCCAGAGGCATTTACCAGTTATTTTTACTTGAATAAAATTTAAATCTTAAGCTTATGCTATATCAAACAAATTTTGTTTTAATACTAAGTCCAAACAACAAGTAGATCGAGGGCAAATAATTTTTGAATCAAGAATCTGGTATCTTAAAATTCCAGAACAGAGAAAACATGTATAAACTGTACAAAGTGCTTCCAATTTCCCAGTATATTCAGAGAATCCTTATATATATATATTGAAACAGACATATATGTGCAACAAATTCAAACTTTTTAAATTTAAAAAAACATATGTTACTCACTTGGGTTTCAGAATGGATGAGCAGAGTTGATGATGAAACAGGCTTTTGAAAATTACAAAACTGAAACTCCTTTTCCTTTGATTCTCTGATTTACTTTGATTTGTTTTGTTGTTTGATGTTTTCAGTTGAATTTTGTTTAAATTTTAGATGATGCTTACTTTATATTTTCTCATCTTGAAATGAACGAACTGATGAAGATAATGGATATATAGAAAAGAAGCTACAGGGTGATGTTTCTTTTAGTACAAATATAGGCGGAGATTTTTCTCTGTTTGGTGGCTGATATAATTTGTTGTGATGACTTGCATTAATGATGTTATACAAACAAATATATATATTTGCTTTCATTCAGATGTACGTGCATGAGAGAAAGGTCTGGTGGCTTCTACTTTGCAAGCTTCTTCACCTATATATATTTTTATTTCTTCTTTTCTTTAGCAAGTGTACATCCCTATCTTTTATTTGCTTATACATAGTTGAATGTATATTATTAATCTTTTTATTTTGTCTTTATACTTAAACTTATTTTTCTTTTATTATTTTTGTTTGTTTTTATTCTGTGTAATCTTTTGTATTGATTTATTAAGATTTATATATTTACTTTATATCAAATAAAACTATATATATATATATTGTAATATAGATAAATTTCTAGATTTTAATTTGTTGTTAAAATTTTGAGCTAATGTTTTCCTTTATATTTTTATTACAATTTATCTTTTATATATTGATTTCTATTTCTAGTTTAATTTATTACTATTGTTTTATATTTAATTTATAAATTCAAATCATTATTAACCATCAATTCTAAATTTAAAATTACTTATTTATTTATTTTATACCTATGTCAATGTATATGCTTTTTTATTTATTTCCAAACCATTTATATTTAATATTTTTTTTAAATTCAAATAATTTAACACATTTTTATCTGAACTCGGGGAAACTCGCATCACTTTATCAATTAATTTCATAAATTTTATTCAAAAATTCAATTAATTATCAATTTAAATTTGGTTAAAATCCGGGGTCGTTACAGTTCCATACCCTTTGAGTTGATAATAATTCGCTCCTGTTCAACCCAAATTGTACAAAAGAGCGAATAACTAGGGTAAAGAAGAAGAAAGAGAGGGAAGAAAATAGAACAACAACACAGAATCTCACAGTCGCAGCGGAACAAAATATAATATATAACAACGGATTTTTATACAAAAGAATCTGTAACTGTTTATATACTTACAATCATCAGAGTACAATAATCAATACACTAATCTGGACAGTTATAATAACTTGTCCTCACATACATAGCATACACAACGGAAATATAAACCAAATACGAGAATACGTCTCCTCATCCAGCTCGTCTCCTGAGCTCCATAGCATCATATCCTGAATCTGTAATACTCGGTCTGACCCGAGCATTATAATAAAATAACACCCGAGTCAGTCTGGAAAACTAGCATGAGAAAACACACTCAATTTTAATTATTAGAGTTATCAAAAACCTTTGAAAAACAACGGTATCTCGTAAGACCACGTCCTACATAAACACGACGGGTTTTTACCATACAATAACCAAAACAATTTTTTAGAAAATCCAGTGATATTATAATAGTGTCTAAATATAAATACTTATCCAAATAGCTGAAATTGTTACATTAATTAAATTTCAGCATACTAGGCTCTACAAACAAAACCGCAAAGGCACGTATTGGAAAATGGATTCCATACGAATGACTGGGCCACTGGGGTACTAACGCAGCAGAAATAACAGAAATGAATACAACGATGAAAGTAGCAATCAGTGGATTGAAAATACCAAACGCCAAAATCCGTTGATCACGAAGATACCGAATTCTAGCAATCTTCGACACGTTGATCGCGCAAGATACCATGAGAGAAGATCTACAATTCTTCGAACGTTGATCAAGCGCACTTGATTCCGTGAATTGGCTTCAACAATCGTTGATTCGAGCGCACTCGAATGCCGAAAGTGGAGATAGGAGATAACACTCAACTACCAATTTCAAAGTGGCACAAAGCACACAAACAAAGTTTTATTCAAAATCAACCAACTTTACAACTGACACGACCTCGCTATTTATAGAATTTTACAACCCTAGGTGTGCGACCTAACATAGGTCGTTAACGACCTAACAACATGCGACCTAACCATGTTAACAACCTACGACT
Organism: Allium fistulosum; assembly: GCA_030737815.1. Lineage (NCBI taxonomy): Eukaryota > Viridiplantae > Streptophyta > Magnoliopsida > Asparagales > Amaryllidaceae > Allium > Allium fistulosum. The sequence continues at coordinate 43,202,257 of CM060905.1, read as the reverse complement.
CACGACTTATGGAAACATCATCAACGAGTTAACAACTTACAACACACGCGACTTAAAAACATTACAACACAACAAAGTACAGCAGTGCGACTTACGACTTATAGTATTTACAATAGTTACAACATCACAATTTACAACAAGAACGACTTACGACCTAACACTTGAGCGACCTAAAAGATAACACATCTTCAGGTTGAGCTTTGGCTTTGTGAGCGACCTACGAGATAACGACTTAGCATCTGGAGCGACCTAACCCTTCAGCGACATAAGAAAATAATACTTCTTCAAAGACTTGCGACCTAAGCTTGAACGCGGCATCATTACTCTGAGTAGGCTGTGAGTTGCTAGGTCGTTCGCGACTCAAGGAACCAGAACGACCTAAGGTTTTAGGGCAACTTGACTCGTTATGCGCTGCATTGTTAGGTCGTTCGCGACCTAGGGGTAACTCGTCATCTTGTCTTGAGCGACTTAATGAATTGGGGCGACTTGACTCAGGCTGGGCTGCATCAGGTACCGCCCATCGCAGTACACCTCTAGAAAAATGTACCGAGGACCTCGTCGGGATCCCCTGCTACACAAGACCGGCCTACCCCTAGCCTGGATAGACCGAATATGTTATCACCCCGGGTGTTCCCACCCTTTACCATCGAGCGCTCCTTCTTTCATGCACAACCATATCCAAAATAAATAGGTTTCCAAGGACATCTAGAAAAGTGATAACATACCCTAATTGGGTACGACCCACTTAACCTTACTACATCTGCCCTGTTTTAGTCATTCCCGGTTGATGAGGCTCGAGGAGAAGCGTTACCTTTCAAGGAACAATTCTACTTAGAATGCTCATCGTCCTCCAATGACGATGTTCTAATAGCATTCGTCCATACAAGTTGTCCTGAGTCTGGACAAACCGAATCACCGTCTTCATCATCTTCACGGTATTCATTCGTAACCTTAAAATCAGATCGAAGTGGTTTTCAGATAATTAAATCTGATCTCTGTCTCTTCGAAACGATCAACGGATTTGGCCAATATTTGGTAGTTGGTTATTTAACTATCAAATAGCATCCAAAAGAAAACACTATGCCTTATTTTATGATCTCCAAAATATTTATTTCAAAACATCTTCACCAAGATATATATTCAATCTCTTTCAATATTTCTATATTTGAAAACAATTTCAACACTTGGATCTATAACAGGATATTTCACCATTTTCAACACTTAGAAATATTTCCAACTTCCATTTTTTATAACACTTAGAAAATATTTCTGTTCCAAATCATTTTCCACTAAAAATATTTCCAAAACCTTCCTTTCAATACTTAGGAAAATATTTATACGTATAATTTCCAAAATCATTTTAATATTAAACTTGGAAATATTTGATAACTTGTCCCATAAGTTTCCGAAATTTTAATAAATTCTTCCTACGATTTCCAAACTGATTATACTTATTTATAATTTCAACCAACCAATTATAACTTCTTAAATGAATTCAATTTCTTTCCGAAGTTATCGCGTCTAGACATTGGAAATTTTCTCAAGTCTCTAAAACTTCCATTTATAAGATTTTTCTTATAAAATCCCATTTTTAAAATAAAACATGTCTACACATCTCGAGAGAATTTTATAAATAAATTTTCAATCATGTCAAAGCTATATAGATATATATATATATATAAAATAAGCATTTTCAAAGAATTGTAATTTATTCTTATTTTAAAAATATGTTTTAAGTTATTGTTTAAAATATTGAAAACACTTTTATAAACATCAATAACTCATTTTTAGATAAACAAATAAATTTTCAAAGCTGATTTTAAAAGTTAGAATTTATTAAATAGATACTTAATATTTGAAATCTACTTACCAAAGTATTTCAATCTCAACTAGTTTAAAATTTCATAGTTTAAATAATAAAATTTTCCTTTTGAAAACAAACTTAACTTCTTAGAATTAAAGGTATATTTTTAAAACCTCATTAACCGATTCAATTTATAAATTGCGCTTGAATCACATTACATCACTTCCATTCCGATCTCCATTCAAAACCATTTTCACCTTTTTTTTCCCAAAAATAACATCCACTATTTTCTCACCCTATTTCCATACTCTAATATAAATTCACCCTACAAATTTATATTCCCAATATACCATCCTGATATCGACTTCCTTTATTTATAAACATCGTTTATAAATTTTTAAAACTCCTTTGAGTTTTACTTGTTTATAAAAATAATCTATTTTATAAAATTCCATTTTTATAAATCCATTCCTTTATAAATCCCATTTATAACCTTCAATCTATTTTTAATATCGACTTCAACTCCTTTTTATATTTTTCCGAATATCTTTTTTAAATTCTTTTATATAATTCATTTTTTTTAAATCTCTATCTTAAAAACAATTTACGAATAGTTAAGTACAACTTAAACAAAAATCTATTATTTTTATTTTTCAATACAGTTTTCTTTAAAATAACCCAATTTCCAATATAAATTTTTTATATCCACTTTTTATTCCTTCGAATTCCAAAGAATAATATTTATGGTATATAAAAATACCAAAATTTCAGGCCAGTGCTACTATAGCATCTAATAATTCAAAATTTCAACAATAATCGATAACAGATTATCTACACACATCATATATCACTATATACGAAAAATAAACAATATATTTGAGGAATCTAGTTGGATCCTTTCAACCCATTTCCTTGCATCCATAGATGTTAATACAACATAAAAAAAAACCAATCCCACTTCGATGGGGGTATCCTGGTATATAGGGTTATCCGCTATTATGCGGGGCGCATAGGGTCTCATCGGCTAAAATATGCGGGAATATCAATCCAACTACTAATATATATATATATATACACTACTATATATACAATATCATCCACACTGATAATAATTATTAAATTCAACCAGGCATCCAATAATTTATTTTTAACTTTGTAAAATTAAATTGGTTATCCAAATGAGTGAGAATTTCTTACCTTGATTTTTATTGCAATCTGTTCCAAATTTCCTTCTGTATCCAACGAATTAAATGTCATGACCTCGTACGAGTAATTTACGACATATATATAAGTTAATGATTTTTTGTAATTAACTAACTACATAATAATTAAAATAAATTTAAGATTAACCAATATACCTCATCTTCCCCCGCACACGTACAATCTAAAACTTATTTCATTATTTTAATAATGTTAATCTACTATAGTGTTAGTAATAGTTTCATTATTTTTGAACTGTGAAAAAAAGTTGTAAACATGCTATTTCTTATTTTTGAACTGTGAGAAAAAGTTGTAAACCAATATACCTCATCTTTCCCTGCACATGCTAAACTGTGAGAAATCATTTCATTATTTTAATAATGTTAATCTGCTATAACTTATTTTGTTAAGTAAACATACTATATTTTAATTTTATTACGAAATTATTTTAGCGTTTAACTTGATATTTTATATTTTGATAATTTTTTTTGGAAGAATAGCATTTAAATATTCATTTTTAAATGTCAGATAGTAAATATAAGTTTATTGTTTTCATTTATATTTTTTAGTTCTAAATATATATTTTAAATTAGAAAAGGATAATGTGTAAAATGTAAATTATCACAATTCTATATTTCTTTGGTTTAATGTAAAGAGGCTGCTTTTAATATGAACATATGTCAGCAAATGTAAATTTTAGTATAAACAAACAACTTATATAAAGATTTCAAATCATGATGTGCTTTATTGTAAAATAGCTGGATAATTTATTATTAAATTGTAAAAATAGTAATTTTAAGTCTATATATGATTTTAGGTCTTCAAATTAGATCATTTCAAAAATGTTTATCCGAAGATCATCGTATTTAAAATAGAGTTTGTTAGAAAATCATTGAAATTCAATATTTCAATAATGTATTTATCATTGAAAAATATGAATAGTAGAATAATGATATACTATAGAAAACTAGTATGATTCTTTACAAAAATTCTGTCCAAATATATTATTAGTAACATTAATTTATTATACAATAAAAATATTATTTTTAAAATTTATATTTCCATAATTTGGATGTTTTTTGTTATTCATTATTAATATTGTTTGATAGTAGTTACTACTATCATGATATATAGTAACCATTAACTTATTTAACGTTATTTTTGTAGTTATTAATAACATCATTCTTATTAATTTTATAATTCTAACACATTATTTGTGTACATCAACAAAATCAAATCAAAAGCGCATTTGCAGTCTTTTTTATTGCAGAACAAATTTGCATTTTTATAATGTTTTATTCGTTGTTAAATAGAGTGATCGATTAATAATAAGATATAAGAAATTGGTATATGTTATATTTCTTTTAAAATGTTGTTAAGAAATGAAATTTTTATGCAATTAAAAAAAGTTGTATCTTATTTTAAACCACACGTTTCAATTATTACTTGTACGTGTGTTTGTGTGTAGTTCTTTTTTTAAAATATTTTCTAATTTTATGTTTTTCTCTTACAAATGAGGTGCAATTTTGAGAATATAACGATTTTTTCAAAGTAACCAGTGTTTGTTGATACTAAGAATCGAACCTGTGACCAGTTATATGACAATTAGATGTTTTAGTCGAATGAGCTATTGATGTTGCTCAAAATAATGCGCTTTCCAAGAATTCATGCACATTCTTAAGCAAGCAATATGACTTTACCACCAAGTTACAACTTCTTTTACGAAGGAAAAAATTAACTGAACTTAGTTGAAGAATAATTAAGTAGATCATCGTAAATAGTTATAGCAACAACAACAACAACTAAGCCATTATTTCCAAACAAGTTGGGGTCGGCTAGAGATGGAAACCAAAACTAAATGACAAAGTCAATTTAAAAGTCATAATAATAACAATAACAATAATAAAATAATGTCAAATAAGCAAATTAAAAACAATAATAACTAAGTAAAATAAAAATAAAGATATATATATATATATATATGTTTGTATGTATGTATGTATAAAAAAATGATAATACTAATACTAATAGTTATAATGGTACTAACAGTAATATTGGTCAAAGGCTAAAAACTACTTCTTAGGCTCATGTTCCCTAGTTCTATATTCTAAAACTTATAGAACTCATAACTCATGGTTCCGGTACGTGGATCACTAACTTCCACGTGCTCCTGCCCGACACCAGTTCTTCAGATATACTCCAAATCTTCAAATCCCTTTTTATCACTTCCTCCCATGTCAATCTTGGTCAACATCTACCTCTCTTTGAGCATTCGGCGCGGCCATGATTATAGAAATGATAAATTATAGAGACATGAATTTAAATTAACAAGAGTGGTAAGTAGAGTTTTGTGAATAATTATAAAATTACAAACAATATAGAGTCATGAGAGAATTAGGGAACACTTGGAAATGTTTAGAATCACTGTTTTAAATCTCGTTTATCTCATCCGAGATCTCGCTCGAGATCTCATCTTCGAACTTGAGTGAAACAAAATTTAGCAAAATGAGACATTGAATTTTATTCATATCTTATTTGACACTCATCTCATCCAAGGTATTAAGTTCTCTAGCGGAATTGGAGATAAATATCAATAGATGGTCTCATTCGAATACATTAAATTTTATTTATATCTTTTTTGATACTCATCTCATTCAAGATATTAAGATCTTAAGCAGAATTTAAGATAAACCTCAATGGTACTCATTCGAAAATGTTTTTCATTTGCATATTTTTAACTTCTTATGTGGGTGCAAAAGAAATAGCAATTTAATTATTATTTTTACTAGCTCTCTAATTTTAATTTTTAGTTTTTAACAAGTGAGGAAAAGTAGATGATTTTTTATTTATTTTTTATTTTTAATAATCAAATGAGCAGAATCCATTTAATCAATACCAAATCAATAATGTAATCACTCTCCTCTAAAAATAATTTTAATATTATCGTTTTTTATGAATTATTCATATTAATATATTTATATTTGGATATCAATTATTTTAAAAATCTTTAATTTGTATTTTATTACAAAGAAATATATACAAATAAACTCATAAAATTGATTTCTTTCTTAAGTTTGCATGTTAATAATACAAAGAAATATATACATAATTTTTTCTTTCTAAAATTGGTATTTTATTACAAACAAATATATACATAATTTTTCTTCTTCTAAAATTGGTATATTACTATAAACATCTTTAATAATAGTTGTAATAGCTTTGGTGTCACACTTTTTTGGTATCAATGTGAACTACCAAAAACGTCCATCTATATATTATCAAAAGTAGGATCTAATATTAAATTTCATTTACAATTCAAATACCCTTAAAAGTAGGATCTAAAAATTAAACATGTTTTACAAATTCAAAACGCTTCTTAAAGTAGGATCTAAAGTTAAACTTCCTTTACAAATTAAAAATACTTTTTTACAAATATACTAAAGAAATCGGGCCAGCCCGTAGCGGAAGAAATGGCGGATTTCAAAATTTTACCATTTTGGATCATTAATGGGTCTATGAAGTCTAAATTCATTTAGAGCTTTTCTAAGTTTCTTTTAAATAAAATCAATATTTATTTTAATTTTATAAATAAAGTTTTACTTTAATTTAATGTGTATGTAAATTAGAGTATATCAAATATACTCTTAGGTACATAATTGTGTGTAATAGTAACTTATTAAATTTATAGGGAATGAAACTTTCATTTTCTCTCTCTTAAATTATTCAATTACTGACGGGGCATAAATTTATTTAGAGAATGAAACTTTTTATTTCCTTCCCCTAAACTTATTCAATTAATGATGGGAATATTTTTTTTCTGCCATGAAAAGTTATGAGGAGATAAAGAAAAAGAATGAATGAGAAAGAATGAATTGTACTTACAAAATGAATTAGAGAATATGTTTTATTTGAAAGAAGGAAACCTTTCCCATTCTTTAATTAAAACTTCTCTAATTAATTCTGATTAACTTTCTCTTTTCACTCCTATTTCTTTACATGGTATGGCAGAAAATTATGTGCCATCAAATGACAAAAGATTCCATAAATTAACGCTTGTAATTATCTTTTATTTAATTACAATGATATCATATATCAATGTGCACAAATATAACTTTTATAAATGCATTCAAAGAATTACAAATAACTCCCACCATCAAATAAAATAAATAATAATTAATATTCCTCAAATACTAATTAATTTAATTAATTTACAACTTTTTATAAATTAGTTAAACCATGTGGTTTTCGGTGAATTCATCATTACGGTTGTGCGAATCAAAGGTGTAAATTCAGTCACCGATTAATATTGAACAATTCAAATATTAACATTTACACGTCACTTAGCAGGTGGTGTGACATTTTGGCTGAATTCATCGCTTACACACCTTTTGGTAAAATCCAATTTTACTTATTATAAGCGGTACCTAATAGTGACTATTATTTACACCAATTTCTTCGTCGAAACTATATCACTTTGGATTTACGGAATTTGGTAACGGTCAAAATTCCAATATCATCCACATTCAACTTTATAGTCCAAATACAAAGTCATTGGTTCAATAACAACAATTATTATTAACCAAAATGCTCTGGCCAAAGACTTTGACTTTGAGTTGACTTAAGTTGACCATGATACTAACCCCATATAATCGAGGAGACATATCCTCTATTGAATAGTGCTTCACTTCTAATACTTCTACTCGATTCAACTATAGTCACTCGATGAAACGCCATGCTATGATTGACTATAATCAAAGCGGAACTTTCAAATTGAAGATCCATGGTATTCTCAAGTCGAGAGAACTGTGTAAATCAATTACATCGATGTTTTCTGTTTGACCTTAGTTGTATTAACCAACAGAAAACAATCGAGTGAGTCGTTCCGCAGTTATCCAATAACTATCAACACATAACCTCTAGGTGCCCCCAACAGTCATGAGTAATACATTGCCCAACATTTTGAGAGCGTTACATGCTCTAATCTCAACGGATACACCGATATCCACTCTCGATGCATCTTGACTAGGAACATTTAAAATGGTATATTTGTTTTGTTGTGATAAATTACTCACGGTCACAACACTTTGTAACTACTATCACAAAATATGTCATTTATGGATTTTCTATTAAATATACTTTTAATTAAATTAATTAATCAATATAACCACATTATATCAAGTACAATGGAAATAAACACCTTTATTATGAACAAGATTGTTCAATGAGTCAGATATATGTAGCAAATTACATAATTACCCCTAGGGCATACCCCTAACTTTATCATATACAAATCTTAATATCACTTGAAAATAAAAATCATTTTTTTGACTAAATTAAACATATACAATTTATAAGAAAAACAATTCACTCGTGAAGCGCGTGCCTTAACGCTCGTACATAACAGTTTTCATTTTCAAAATTGGTACGTCAAGTGGATTCTTTGTCGTTAATTTTTTTTTGAAGAACGACATTACAATATATGATAAGTGATGAATGTCGGTATTTTATAATATTGAATAATAAAAAATGTTTCCAATTAGTATGCTTTTATAAAAAAAATCATTTTAATTATTTATATTTGTAATTTATGTTAATTAATGGACAAAAATCATACCACAATTTTATTGAAATATTCTCTTTTGTATTTTATTATCTTTCTCAGGTAAACGTTAAATATTTGTTGGAAAGTTTTATTATAAATTAAGTTATAAGAGGTATGAAGCAACATACTAAAAATCAATGTTTTATACAATTAAAATGAAAATATGAATATAATTTTTCAAATCTTATTTTCACATAATATTAATTTTAATAATAAAAGAAATATTTTATTTATCGCTATGACAATATCATATACTTATTTTTGATAAATATGTGTTACAAGAACTTTAAACAAATAAAATATATTGCTTATTATTAATACAATTCTATTTTTGTTTGCGCTAAAATTGGTCACAAACCCCGGATATCGTGAAAGCACCAGTTTGTGAATACAAATCAACAATATTCAAACACAAATCTCAGATCCAAGCAAAATAGAGAACAACAATTGGAAAATAACGAACAGAAACATGAAATTTATAGTGGTTCGGCTATCTCCGGCCTACATCCACTTCAAAGGATAATCTTTTATTGATGTTCTTGCTGGTTACAGAGAATTACAGTAGTAATTTTCAAGTACAATTATGGAGTTTGAGTGCAATCGTGATTTTGGCAGAGTCTGGACATTCCTCATCCAAAAGTCCCTTTTCCAGTAGGCTCTAGGGTGCTATTTATAGGTGCTCCATGCAAATATCTCGCTCAAACTTTGGGAGACTCCTTCTAGCACGTGAGTGGGCCCATGCGATCAATCCCAAGCAATTTCGACCCGATCCGTGATCGATACGAACGTAATTGGTATCGATCAGGATTTTGTCCAATGGAGTCGAAACTTGGCACGAACCTTCTTTAGCTTGTACGTAAGCTCCTGTGAAAATTTCATAGCATTTGGACCTGCGGATTGTGAGATATGATCTATGCAAGATTGCGTTTTTTATGAATGCTTTCGCGTTCGCATCGATCCTTCGTGTTGCTCCTATTCGTATGGATACATTTCGTATCGATCTGTTCGTATCGATCCAAGCACATGATAGCATGTTGACGTGGCGCGCACTCTTCGGATCGATCCAATTTTTATGCCGAGTTGATCGAGTCTTATTTGCACCTTGTTCGTATCGATGGTTCGTGTTCTTTTGCGTATCGATGAAAAAGCGTTGATTTCGTATCGATGATTTGTAGCTCTGTTCGTACCGATGTTTTCAGGCTACTTCACATTGATGGCTGGGGGTCATTTCGTACCAATATCTGAAGGTGCCACTTCGTATCGATCGTTAATCAATCGATACGAACTGCTCAATTTGGATCGATACGAATTGACTCCGAGTGATCGATGCGAAGTAAAACCAAGTCTAGTGGATACGAAGCAGAGCGTTCGTGATGGATACGAAGTGGACATTGCTGGTCGATTTGAAATTGGATACGAATAGTTTCATTTAGATCGACACGAACTCGATGGATTCGAACAGATCGATACCATGGCTTTCTGATTGATTCGAACTTGATCGATTCAAAATCTGACTTCCCTTGATGGATACGAACAACATGTCTTTCCTAACTTGTATCAATCATATCCCGATCATACGAACTCCGATTGACCTGAAATTTAAAACATCGTCTTTCATGGCTTTGCTTGTCATGTCTTGTCAATTGTAGCCTGATCCGGACTCGGACAAAATTCATCGATATCCATAGTGAACCTACGATGCATAATCGATATTCGGAACGAGTAATCATTGATTTTCAGTCAATTTCTTGATATCTCGGCCTTGCTAAAAGGTGGGATAACACTTTGCCCCCCAAAACATGCCTTTTGGTAAAAGGTGTGTTTTGAATAGCTTCAAATCGAATGCTGTGAGTTCATGTTTTATTCATAGCTATAGTATCGCCAATCAAGTTTGTGGCTGTTCGAAGCCGAACCAATATCCATTTCCACTCGTGGAAGTCAGTAATCAAATTTTACAGCCTCTCCGGACCATCGATGGTCACTCTAGACCCTTGCTAAGTCCATTCCAGACCTAACGATCGAATAGAAAGATCTTGTAGTGCTCCGGTGCTGCTTTCTATCCCTTGCACACTGACCCTAATGAGGGCATATAGCGATGTCTTGGTCTCTCTAGACCGATCATAGCCTCTCCGGGCTCTTGCTGAATCCCATCCCGTCACTCTCCGGTGAAGGGGAAACAACGTCGAGTGAGCCGATCCTGTCGCTCTCCGACGAAGCGGCAACACCCCCCTGCACTCCGGTTCAGTGTCTCTGAACATTAAGCGATGTCTTGGCCTAAATCCTTGGCCGATCACAGCCACTCCGGGATCTTATCGAACCCTAATCCAATCACTCTCCGGTGAATGGGGAACGACGTTAAGTGAGTCGATCATGTCGCTCTCCGGCGAAGCAACTCACTTCCTGCACTCCGAACCCCGCCTCTCCGGGTAGGGTCATAAAGCGATCATTTTCAAGCTGGTTTTGAATATTTATCCTTTAACTCTCCGGTCAAAGGTTTATTTCGAGAAATTCAAGTTCATTTATTAAATTCAAGTTCCGGACATTTAATCTCAAACAACAGGAAAAACTAGGCATTGCCTCTCTGGGCAGAGCAGTCTATTACCATCTCGGAGCATGCCTGGGGATCTCTCCGGTTCCCGTACATGTGTAAGTGGAATAGCCGTTTTATTTTGAAATCAAATCTAAGGAATCTAATCGACCAAAGTCCAAACCTCGAACTTGGCCCTTGCCATCATAATCAATTGATGACAAGTCGTGATCCTGATCCAGGATTAGTCCTGTTAGGTGGAGGCGGTAGTTGCTCAGGACCTACGGCCGCTGTCCGATCTCTGGTGTATTATGGCAATCTACAACTTCTGGCATGCTCCTCCACCTCATCTTTCAGATGGAGACATTCGTCGGTTGTATGCCCTTCCAGCTCATGGAATAGGTAGTACTTCCCACTCCTGTGTTCCCGTTCTGTGGGATCTCTCCTGGGTGGTTTTCAATAGGGGAGCTGCCCCCTAGTCTCCGTGTAAATCCGTTCCAGGCCTGCCGTCAAGTCTGTGTATTGTCTGAATCTGGGTTCTCGGAATTTCTTCCGTTTGTCAGGACCATCGTATCTGTCGTTCTGCTTTCGCTTCCCTTTGTCTGCTTCGGACAGTTCTTTGGAGGTTCCTTCGCCTTGCACAGCGTTTGTTTCTCGCCTCTCGGCGCGTGAATCTTCTAGCCGAATGAATCTTTCAGCTTCATGATAGAATTCTCAAGGTCTTGTGATGGATCTCTTGCTAAAGAATCCTTAAATTATGTGCCTTCCGCAAATCCTGCTACCGCCGCCATCAAAATCATCGATGGATCCGGCCAATCTACTGAAGCCACCGTTGCATTGAATCGTAGTAGAAAATCTCTTATGGACTCTCCAGTCCTTTGCTTTATCGAAGCTAAGGTCATCACACTTTTGGGTCACGTCACATAGACCTTAAACTGCCCCATGAAGCGTTCCACTAGCTCGCCCCACGTTCTAATTGATCCATTCTCTAGCTGCCTGAACCAAAGCACAGCCAAATCTGTCAAATATAGAGGGAAGCATCGTGCCATCACTTCCTCAGATGCCCCCATCACTTCCATATGCCTGATATACCTGGTAATATGCACAGTCGGGTCTGATTTTCCATCGTAAGGATCCAGCGTGGGTAACTTGAACTTTGGAGGATTCCTTGCATTTCTGATATTCGGAGTGAACGGACTCCGACTAACTTCCTCTAAGCCCTCGCTTGACAATCCTCCTCTCATAATCCGTCGTACTAGTCCAACCATCCTTTCATCTCCATCCAGGGGTTGTCCCCTTAGCATGCTTCTGTCCTGCCTCCCGGGTCTCGAAGGGTATTCTGGGTAATATTCTTCATGTGGCTCATTAATGTTAGCGTTGGCTTTGGCTTGTTGAGCTCCATCTATGGGTCTTCCAGCATCAGGTCCAGAGGGTCTGCCCCTAGGTCCTTGTTGATCACCTTCACGTTCTTCGTTCGGATCTCGAATCTGACCTCCATTGGTCTTTGTGACTCTAGCTCCTTGTTCCGTATTTGCAGCCACCGTAGTCGGTCCAAGGTTCTGTGTCCCGGCTGCTCTCGTCTACTCAAAGAAGCTTTGCATCATTTCTTGTTGACTCTACAATAATCTTTCATGTATTGCCTCCACCATAGCCTCCATCTCATCCTTGGTAATGTAGATCGAAGCTTGTCCTTCTCCAGCTCCAGAGGATGCCTCTTAACTTCCCGCTTGTTGGCTTCTTTCTCCTCTGTCTTCTTGTTGATTGTCGCGTCATTGTCTTTCAAATTTGAATTCTTCAAGCTTTCAAATCTGAACTCCAAATCTGGTATAGCGGGTGCTAGTTCTTCTCAGTGAAAGCACCAAAGTGTTTACGCCAAAATTGGTCACAAACCCCGGATATCGCGAAAGCACCAGTTTGTGAATACAAATCAACAATATTCAAACACAAATCTCAGATCCAAGCAAAATAGAGAACAACAATTGGAAAATAACGAACAGAAACACGAAATTTATAGTGGTTTGGCTATCTCCGGCCTACATCCACTTCAAAGGATAATCTTTTATTGTTGTTCTTGCTAGTTACAGAGAATTACAGTAGTAATTTTCAAGTACAATTATGGAGTTTGAGTGCAATCGTGATTTTGGCAGAGTCTGAACGTTCCTCATCCAAAAGTCCCTTTTCTAGTAGGCTCTAGGGTGCTATTTATAGGCACTCCATGCAAATATCTCGCTCAAACTTCGGGAGACTCCTTCTGGCACGTGAGTGGGCCCACGCGATTGATCCCAAGCAATTTCGACCCGATCCATGATCGATACGAACGTAATTGGTAACGGTCAGGATTTTGTCCAATGGAGTCGAAACTTGGCATGAACCTTCTTTAGCTTGTACGTAAGCTCCTGTGAAAATTTCATAGCATTTGGACCTGTGGATTGTGAGATATGATCAATGCAAGATTGCGTTTTTTATGAATGCTGTCGCGTTCGCATCGATTCTTCGTGTCGCTCCTATTCGAATCGATACATTTCGTATCGATCCAAGCACGTGATAGCATGTTGACATGGCGCGCACTCTTCGGATCGATCCAATTTTTATGCCGAGTTGATCGAGTCTTATTTGCACCTTATTCGTATCGATGGTTCGTGTTCTTTTGCGTATCGATGAAAAAGCATTGATTTCGTATCGATGATTTGTAGCTCTGTTCGTACCGATGTTTTCAGGCTACTTCGCATTGATGGCTGGGGGTCATTTCATACCGATATCTAAAGGTGCCACTTCATATCGATCGTTAATCAATCGATACGAACTGCTCAATTGGGATCGATACAAATTGACTCCGAGTGATCGATGCGAAGTAAAACCAAGTCGAGTGGATACGAAGCAGAGCGTTCGTGATGGATACGAAGTGGACATTGCTGGTCGATTCGAAATTGGATACGAATAGTTTCATTTAGATCGACACGAACTCGATGTATTCGAACAGATCGATACCATGGCTTTCTGATCGATTCGAACTTGATCGATTCGAAATCTGACTTCCCCTGATGGATACGAACAACATGTCTTTCCTAACTTGTATCGATCATATACCGATCATACGAACTCCGATTGACCTGAAATTTGAAACGTAGTCTTTCATGGCTTTGCTTGTCATGTCTTGTCAATTTAGCCTGATCTGGACTCGGACAAAATTCATCGATATCCATAATGAACCTACGATGCATAATCGATATTCGGAATGAGTAATCATTGATTTTCAGTCAATTTCTTGATATCTCGGCCTTGCTAAAAGGTGGGATAACAATTTTCTTGGTATTTTTATTACTCTCAACTGATAATTAAAATTCAATCTATACATCATTTATCTTTTTGTCAAATACATCAAAAGCTAAATGTCAATTTCAAAATTGACGTACATGAATATTTATCTATATATATAAAAATATCAATTTCAATTAGCTAAGAATATTAAATTTTATTTATTTTACTTAACAAATATTGAATCCTAAGAACTAGTAAGCCAATATATAAACTTATTCGTTTTTACTAACAAAAACTGATAATTTTATTTTTATTTGAATATAAAAGTACATAAATCCAATAACAAAAATTACACATTTATAAATATAGTAAATTCAATTTATAACTTATTAATCCTAACAAATCATCATATATCGCATAATAAATTTTAGGCAAGTTTTGTTGGTACATCATAGACTACTTTATATACACTATAGAAAAATTAAAAAAAAATTAGGACAAAAAGACCCTATATTTTAACCGTTTTAAATTCAAAGTATGCATCATAATAATTTCTATAGGGGGAATTGGTTTAAAGGACAAAAACTCGTATGTTTTTAGCCTCAAGGACACAACCTTCATATTTTAGTCATAATGACAAACACTCTTCCAAATTAGTTATAAGGACAAACCGCCAAAACTACTAACCACCACTTCTCGCACCGCCACCCGTCGATGTCATCTGCAATACTAGTCTCGTCGCCGCTCCTAACACCACCAAAAATCGTCAAAATTTGTAATTTTAGCAGCATGTTTGACACTGCTACTATGTAGTATTAATTTCCTTTTATTAAATAAACTATATTATGTAGTATCATTAATGCTATTATAAGCTAAAATATACATATACTTCAACCCAATTTAAATCTACTCCTTCATAATCACCATCAATACATATCCTATTACACATAAAGAAAAGGTGCATCATTAATTTTTTTTACAAACACAGAAATGCCGATATTGCACATTATCATTTATATATACTATCAAAAAACTGCTACCATCGAATGTTTATAAAACTGCTACTATTAAATGTATATCTACTATCAGAAAACTGCTACTACGAACATGATAAATGCACACTACATATATAAAATGGTACATTTGTTAAAAAACTGCTATTACAATTCATAAACTGCTAGTATAATTAAAAAAATATTAATTAAATACTTCAAAAATGCTACTGCAGTTCACAAAACTGATACTATACATTAGCACCGTCCTTAAGTTAAAAGTTTCAAAAACTTATGCATGTCTCAACTTTTAATTTCATAACCCATTCTATCTCTTGCTAGTAGTAATATTGAAAAACCATAACCATTAAAATTTGAATTGTATTTGTGGTTAAATTAATAAGTCGTAATAAATGGAAAACGTGTTATCAATTGATGGGGTGATTGAGAAAGAGTTTTCATAGGGTAGCCGTTGAGAAACTACATATTGGAGCGTGCAAAACTGTATTTAGTAAAATTTATTATTAGAATTTATGAATTTGATTGATTAGAGGAAGATAAAATAAGATAAGGGATCTATTACCTCCACTCTTGGGTAAATTGAAGTCCATTCTGGGGTGTAATTTTCTCCACTCTACGTATAAGATCAATTAGGGACCTCAAAATAAAATAGGAAGGCAGAGAATTAAGCGGGGAAAGAATTATTCCTCCCACGTTATATCTGTTAACGTTCCTCTCACATATTTATTAATGGTATATATAAAGTAATTAATTGTGTACAAATGGATTTAGCCTAAATTTTATTCTTCAACCATATTTATTGTATTAGTTGTTTACAGCATCCCGTAATGCACTATTATATAATTAACTTAAATATAAGGTTAACAGGGATTTTGTTATCCCGCCTTTTGGCAAGGCCGTGACACCAAAAAGTTGATTGTAAAACTAAAGACAGTTCGTCGTGAAAGTTCGTTATGCACTGGATATCGATGAAATTTGTCCGAGTCCGGATCGGGCTACAATCGATAAGACACATCAAGCAGAGCCATAAGAGCCAGCACTCCAAATCTCAAGTCAATCCGAGTTCATATGCTCAAGATATCATTTATGCAAGTTGGAGGAAATAGCCCTAGGTTCGAATCCATAAGCCCAGTCTTGGGTTCGAATCCCTCGAGAATAGCACATGCTCGAATCGATCTCAAGAAAGCCATGCTCCGAATCCATCAACCATACACTGGTTCAAATCCATCCTCGAGGCCTCGCTTCGAATCCATCAGCACCGAGCTCCAGTTCGAATCCATCGAAGGAAGGGTCCTTCGAATCCATGCAGGCAGAGGAGCTCCGACTCCATTCCAAAACACCGACATCATCGATTTGAAGGAGGCCAACCTTCGACTCCAGTACCTTCGAATCCCATAAAAAAACAACCTTGAATCGATCCACGATAGCGCATCTAGATCGATTCGAGCGAGCGCAGTTTCCATCGATTCGAAGGAAGTAAACCTTCGAATCCAGCATCTCGAGTCCATCAGATAAGCGCGGCTAAGAACAAAGATTCGACCCAGTCAACTCGGCAAAGAAATCGGATCGATACGAAGGAGGCACTCCATGTCATCACAGAGGCGCATGCTAGGATCAATTCGAAGCAATCGATTCGAACGCAATCGATTCGAACAGAGCACTGCCACCAGAAATGCAACCTTGAGTCGATCATAACTCAAGTTCTACAAGTCCAAATGCCATAAAATTTTCACAGAAGCTTAGGCACATGATGAAGAATGTTCACGCCAAATTTCAGCTCGATTGGATGATTTCTTGATCGATTCGAACCAAGGGTCGAATCGATCCCAAAGTGGGCCCGGATCTCCAGATTTCGGCTATGTGGGCCACCTGACATACTAGAACTGGTCTCCCCTCACTTTAGGCGAAATATCAGCCTCCTACACATATAAATAGAGCCCCTGGTCATTCAGAAAAGGGGTCGGAGAATTCTAAGTACTAAGGAGCGCCCAGATTCTGCCAGATTTACTCCAGAACACCACCGCTGCTTTAGATTGAGACTTAGCATATAATTTCAGTTGTACTACGTTATAAAGAATTGTAATCTTCAAGTATCGAGCAATAAAATCATAAAAATTCATAGTGGACGTAGGCAAAACGCCGAACCACTCTAAATCGCTTGTCTTTGCAATTTACCTTCTGTTACTTGGAGTTTTTATTAGATAACCCACAATTTTAATTTTCATTCTTCACTTTTATCTCTTCAAAAACTTCCGAAGAGTGTTGTGCCCATTTTTGGTACAAACACTTTGGTGCTTTCACTGAGAAAAAACCAGATTTTTTCTCCTGCTCCTTGGATCTACCGTCGATACCGGATTGCACAAATCCAAGAGGAAGATCCAAATCTCTAATTCATCATCCGTCCATTCTTTTCAGATTTGCATAAAGTCTAGGAAAAGGATTCATCATTCAAAATGGTTAGCACAAGAACCACTTCTACAGCTGCTGGACAAGAAGGTAGGGATGGACAAAATCCTGCTCAACAGCAGCCATCCAACCAAGACAACACTGCTCATTCAGATCCGTCTGGGGCAGTTACCAGACAAGAATTCCATGTGTTGCTTCAAGAGCTGACTCAAAGTCGGCAACAATTGGCCGAACAGTTGCATGCTAATATTGAATTAACAAACCAACTGAACCGCCAGGGCCGTAGAAGGTCCAGAAGGGATGATGTTTCCCGCTCATCCACTGAAAGCTCTGCCTCATCTGACTATCATCATAGATCTACCCGTCCCCGATTGGACGGAAGTCATGCTCAAGCTGCTCGATATCAACCCGCCCTGACTGTCGGACAGTTGAGGGCAGGACCGTCAACCAGCTTCCAGGCTGGGCCATCAGCACGAGGTGGTCGTACTCCATAATATACTACGGACAATCATGTCACAGCTGCCACA
This sequence comes from Allium fistulosum, assembly GCA_030737815.1. Classification (NCBI taxonomy): domain Eukaryota; kingdom Viridiplantae; phylum Streptophyta; class Magnoliopsida; order Asparagales; family Amaryllidaceae; genus Allium; species Allium fistulosum. The sequence continues at coordinate 43,183,920 of CM060905.1, read as the reverse complement.
GTAGAAACAAGGGTTGATACCCGACATCTTCCAGATTCAGGTAATCAACAGCAGGGACGTACTTCTGAACCATACGTCCCAGAAGATGCTGAGCCAAGGAGGCGAAACTTGGACCGTCGACAGCGCCCGGTCCAAACTCGCACTGTGGAACCCGACCACACCTTAGCTCAGCATGCTCAAAATGTAGCAATGTCAGACCTCTCGACTATGATACGTCAGATGATCCGCGAAAGCCAAGGTCTTACCAACGACGATTGGGGGATTTCTCGAAGTCATACTCCTTTCACGGATGAGATACTATACGCTGAACCTCCTCGGTGATTCAGAATGCCAACTCTCCCTATGTACGAAGGAAATTCTGATCCCAATTAGCACATATTGAAATATGAATGGTCAATGAGCGCCGCAAGGGCCGACGATGCCGTGAAATGTCGAAGTTTCCCCATCTCACTAGGAGGAATTGCAACAATGTGGTTTACAAGATTACCTCCAAGATCTATCTCTTCATTTGACCAATTGGCTAAGAAATTTGTTGAACAATTTCGCATGCATGTCGCTAGACCCAAAGATGTTAACACCCTGTCCAGTGTTACCCAAGCTCGTGGGGAAACACTAAGGCGTTACTTGGAGAGATTCCATGCGGCATGTGTGGAGATTAGTAATCCCAACGACAACTCAATTTTAATGGCATTGACAAAGGGAATTGATCCCGATTCCGAATTTGGAAACTGGTTAGCCGGAAAACCACCCGCATCGTTGGACCATTTCTACTCCAAAGCCGCTCAATTCTTACGGCAAGAGGACGCGAAACAGTCTAGGAAGCAGGACGATGCGAAGCCCGGAAGTGAGGGAATACAAAGCAATGTAGCAGTTAAACAGTCCGATGACAATTCCGGAAAAGTTCAGTTAAACATACAGAACAAACAAACTCAGCCAAGAGGTAGCAATGGTCAAAGTAAGACGAGAGATCCGAATCCAGGCCCACGGCGTAGGGCTCCGATGTTCGAAAGTTATACACCATTAAATACATCGCTGGAAAATGTGTACCTACAAACTTGCAACACTGAACAATATAAGAAACTAGCTCCGAAGCGGTCATCGGAGAGGCAGATTCAGACAGGAAAGTTTTGTGGATTTCACGAGAGTTATGGCCACAATACAAATGACTGTCGACATTTGCAGGACCTCATAGAAAAGCTGATCAGGGAGAGGAAGTTAGATCAATTCGTGCGGGCACCACAGTCTGGTGGTGCGGGCCCGTCAAATCCAAACCATACATAGGATCAAGAAAGACAAGAGGAACCCGCTCGTACAGGCGGGAGGCTAGTTATCAATACCATAAGTGGTGGTCCTCATCCAGCGGACAGAAGCTGGAGGGAAATGGAGTCGTATGCTAGCTCTATCAGGCATGCGAGCTTCGAATGCTGCAGTAATTGTGAGGATGGAACCCCGGCTAAGCAACAAAAGACGATGTCTGACGATATCATATTTAGAAGCAGAGATGCTGACAAAATCGAAGCTCCAACAATTGACCCACTTGTCATATCTGCCCAGGTTGGTCCTATTTGGATGAAGAGGATCCTGGTTGACAGTGGGAGTTCTGTAAACATTCTATTCAAACGAGCTTATGATTTAATGAAGATGGAAGCAAAAGACTTGAAACCCTGCCAATCTCGAGTTCACGGCTTCAATGGGAGTGCAACAATACCCACTGGGATTGTGGAACTACCAGTGGAACTGGGGATTGGAGAACGCAGGAGAGTCCGACTGCTGCAATTTGTTGTTCTTGACATCGCTTCACCGTATAATGCATTCCTGGGTTGACCAGCCCTTGCTGAATTCAGGGCAGCCATTGCCCCGTGGTGTTTGACTTTAAAATTCCCAACTGACCATGGTATAGGAATCGTTCAAGGAGATCAGGCAGCAGGAAGAGCCTGTTACGTTGCTGAGTTGCGTGAAGCACAGAAGAAGGAGAAAGGAAAGGGCGTAGAGGAATCTCTCTGCGTCCGTTTTACTGATAATTGACAACTAGCGCCTGGGTCCCGGCCCGGGCGCCACTACCAATTCCTTAAAGATCTTGACCCTAGAGATAACGAAGATAAAGAGGAAGTTAAAGAGAATCAAGCGTCTCCAGCCGAACTGACTGTGGACGTCCCGGTCAGTGAGGATGACGACTCGAAAGTACTAAAAGTTGGGTCTCAACTGGGAAAACAGGTACAACAGGAATTGGTTGAATTTCTCCAAGCGAATCTCGATGTCTTCGCCTGGACGCACTCTGACATGTGCGGAATCTCACCGAACATTGCAAGTCACTACTTGAATATTGATCCGCGACATGTTCCGGTCAAGCAAAAGAGGCGTGGTATGGATCCAGAGAGATCTGCCGCCCTTAAAGAAGAGATTGACAAGTTGCAATCAAATGGTTTCATCCGAGATGCTCTATACCCGGAGTGGGTGTCAAATCCGGTAATGGTTCGAAAACCGAATGGAAAATGGAGAACTTGTGTCGACTACTCCGACTTAAACAAAGCTTGTCCAAAAGATAGTTTTCCACTTCCTCGAATTAACCAACTCGTAGACTCAACCGCAGGCCATGAATTGTTATCCTTTATGGATGCTTATTCCGGTTATAATCAAATACCTATGCATCTACCCGATCAAGAACATACCAGTTTCGTGACCGATCTGGGACTCTACTGTTACAGAGTCATGCCTTTTGGTTTAAAGAATGCCGGAGCAACTTACCAACGCTTGGTTAATCGAATGTTTGCTGACCAGATCGGGAAGACCATGGAAGTTTATATGGATGACATGTTAGTAAAGTCCTGATTTTCCACAGATCACGTTAGGGATTTAGATTCAATGTTCCGCATCCTACGTGAATATGGAATGAAGCTTAACCCATTGAAGTGCCACTTTGGCGTTGCATCCAGAAAGTTCCTCGGTTTCATCGTCAACGCTCGTGGGATAGAAGCAAATCCCGAAAAGATCTGGGCAATAAGGAATTTGCAAACTCCAAGGACCATAAAGAAAGTCCAGAGTCTCAACGGGAAGGTAGCAGCGCTAAGCAGGTTCATTTCAAAATCCACTGATAAATGCATTCCTTTCTTTGATCTAATCCGGAAGGGAAAACGAAACTTTGAATGGACCATGGAATGTGAAGGCGCATTCCGATCGCTGGTTCAACATCTCTCTACACCACCGATCTTGTCAAAACCGATTGATCACGAACAATTATACCTTTATCTGGCAGTATCAGAGCATGCGATCAGTGCTGCTCTGGTCCGAGAAGAAGATCGAGTGCAGAAACCGGTCTATTATGTTAGTAAACGATTGACCGGAGCTGAAAGAAATTACCCCAGGTTGGAGAAACTGGCTTATTGCCTGGTCATTGCCTCGAGGAAACTTCGTCCTTATTTCCAAGCTCATCCGCTTACTGTGTATACCGATCAGCCGTTACGACAGGTCCTCACGCGGCCTGAGACGTCTGGTAGGTTACTCAAGTGGAATATCGAACTAAGTCAATTTGACATTACTTATGCTCCGCGGAAAGCCATTCAGGGGCAAGTCCTAGCTGATTTCATAGCTGAATTTACTATTTCGGACGACTTACCCGAAGCCGGTGATTCTCCTGAATATGTCTGGAAACTTTATACAGATGGTGCATCAAACGATCGGTGTTCGGGTGCCGGTGTTGTACTTGAAACCCCCGAAGGCCGATCCATATGTTATGCTTTGAAGTTTGATTTTCCCGCAACCAACAATGAAGCGGAATATGAAGCCCTATTGACTGGATTAAAACTTGCCAGAGATTTGAGAATTATCGCTGTGGAAATTTATTGCGATTCACAGTTGGTTGTGTGTCAGGTACGGGGAGAGTATCAAGCAAGAGACCGGAGATTAGCTGCTTACTTGGTTCGAGTTCTAGAAATACTGGATCAATTTGATTATTACGCCATTTACTATATACCTCGAGATCACAATCAAAAGGCCGACTCCTTGGCAAAGCTGGCCAGCACAAGTGAAGCACAGCAAATGGGACTTGTCCCGGTCGAAACTTTGTCCTTCCCAAGCATCGATCAAATAAAAATGAATGATGTGTTGGAAACCTCTCCCAGCAGAGAATCATGGATGACTCCGTATCGAAATTATATTGAGAACGGGATATTGCCTGAGCACCGAAATGAGAAAAGGCAAATTTTACGAAAAGCTTCACGATTCATCATACAGGATGGGATCATGTATAGAAAAGGTTATTCTGTTCCACTCCTCCGGTGTATCGCTCACGACGAAGTCAAACGAGTGTTACAAGACGTATACGAAGGAGAATGTGGCGATCACACCGGTGGACAAGCGCTTGCTAAGAAAATACTCTGATATGGATATTACTGGCCGACAGTGAACCGAGATGCAGCCAACTATGCCAGAAAGTGCGACAAGTGCCAAAAACACGCTCGAATTCCAAGGGCCCCACCTACCGAGATAACTCAAATGGTCAGTCCCTGGCCGTTCGCTATGTGGGGTATCGATATCATCGGCGCTTTACCTCTGGCAAGAGGTGGTGCGAAGTACGCCATCGTCGCAGTTGACTACTTCACGAAATGGGCCGAGGCCGAAGCTCTCGCAACGATTACGTCGAAGAAAGTAATAAACTTTGTAGTCCGCAATATCATTTGTCGATTTGGACTCCCGCATACCATCATCACCGATAATGGGACCCAATTCGAAAGTTCGGAGTTCAAGAATTTCTGTCAATGGTTTCATATTCATAAAAAGTTCTCTGCAGTGGCACATCCACAAGCAAACGGTCAGGTCGAAGCTGTTAACAAAGTTATCAAATCCATCTTAAAGAAACGACTGGAAAAGGCTGGGGGCAAATGGGTCGATGAACTTCCTTTGGCATTATGGGCTTATCGAACAACTCACAAGACCGCAATTGGACACACCCCATTTTCCTTATCTTATGGCTCGGAGGCCGTTATTCCAGTCGAGACAGAAGTATTTTCTCACCGCGTAACTTATTACGATCCAAAAACAAATGCCATATTACTCGCTGAATCTTTGGATCTGTTAGACGAGAAGCGGGAAGAAGCTGATTTGAGAGCGGCCGCATACCGAAGTCGGGTCGCCCGGTTATATAACACCAAAGTTCGACCCCGAACCTTTGAACTCAGTGATCTTGTCCTCAAGAGAATCTACCCGGTTCCTTCACACATGAAACCAAATTGGGAAGGACCATACGTGATTACACAAAGACTTGGAGATGGCACATTCAAACTATCAACCGTGGACGGTCTAGTTTTACCAAGGGCCTGGAACAGCGAGAGTCTCCGTCGCTACTACATATAACAAGCTTTATTTATTTCATTATGTTTTTTATTCAGCAATTTACTTTTGCATTTCGAAATTAGAATTTGTAATAAGGCAACTGACTTGCCATATTTTCTTATTTCAGCAATAAAATGTCATCTCTTTGAGCCAGAGCTGTGATTCATTAAATACAATGTACAACATCACGATGCACGAAGAGCTAAATTCCATCACATAGTGGAATTTATTCAAGTAGGGAGTGGCTATGAAGTAATCAACCACTCACTAAATGAAACCCAAGCTCGGGGGCAAGCCATCACATCAGGCCAGAAACGGGTTGATACACGACAACCCTTCACTTAACTCCGTACTCCCAGAGCGCGAGGCGGAGTATAAACATTTTCCTAACTCCGTACTCCCAGAGCGCGAGGCGGAGTATAAACGTTTACTTAACTCCGTACTCCCAGAGTGCGAGACGGAGTATAAACATTTTCCAAAATCCCAGAGTACTCCGAGAGCGCGAGCTGGGTACAAACTATTTACTTAACTCCGTACTCCCTAAGTGCGAGGCGGAGTATAAACATTTACAAAATTCCAGAGTACTCCGAGAGCGCGAGCTGGGTACAAACATTACTTAAACTCCATACTCCCAGAGCGCGAGGCGGATCATAAACATACGTCAACTCCACACTTATCCCCAATACTGGGGGCAGAACCATAACACATAACAAGTTGAAGACAAAAAAGGGAATAAATTTTCATTTCCACTATCAACAAAAAGAATCTGATTACAAAGTGGTTCAAAAAATTTCTACTAGTGGGAGCCGAATCCACATCTATACACGGCTACAGAAAAGTCAACAAAATATTACCCCATGCAACGGAAAATTAAAGAAAGAGTTCAATCTTTCTTCTTCCTTATTTTCTTCTTCGGGGTAGCTCCGCCAGATCCGCTGCCTGATTTTCCCCTCGACCGTTTGCTCTTTTCGGGCTTGTCCTCCGGCAACGACATAATATCAACGTCTTCCTCAGAGCTTGAGACGACGGAAATTCTTCTCGGAGGACGAGCTGAAGGCATGGGAGCAGTAACAGGGAGTGGGGCAGGAGCAGCTTCGATAACTATAGTACCGCCCGGTGAGATCACCATTAATGGAGTAGGCCCTGACGAATTCATACCAGCAGTCCCTGCTGCCATCTCGACGTTGATCTCAGCAAAAACTTCGTCCTCATGAGATGCTTGGGCCGCGTCAGATGCGACAATAGCTGGCATATATGAACTAACAGCCAGAGCAGCCCCACTTATAGCATCAGACGGATTAACTGAGGGGTTGATGGGTTCATTAAGAAGCTCCTCAATCATTTGAGCGCTAAAAGAAAATATGTTTGCATCTCCCTCTTCGCCAACCAAGGTAGAAGTCGTGATGGCTTCAGTAAAAACAACCCCTTGTGTTTGATATGGAACTGATAGTGCAAGAGGCGCAGAAACAACGACTTCAGTCACTGAAATGCGACAAAGCGAAGATTGTTAGCCAAGTGTGTTTCTTAAGGTTCTTCACAACTAAAATGCGGGAAGCGTTCAAATACCTTCCTTAGTCTGGACCGGAACATGGGCAGAATCATCGGCGGAAGATAATAGCGGTTGGTCAGGATTATATGCAGGAACAGACTGGGGATCTACCGCACCAGTGGTTTCGGGCAATGTTGGAATTACAGCTTCAACACTTGCCTCGTGGTGCGCGATCCCCGAGCCTTCGCCTGTCTCTAGAGATTGAACACCAAGTTTTTCTTTCGCCATAGAAATCACCGCCTCATGAAGGACCTTCCTCCCATCCTCGGTGAGCAAACGCATCTCCAACTCAAAGTCAACAAGTGTTTCATCTGGATGCGCTGCTCTCTTTTCATCCACCAGCCGGGTCCAGGCGTTGTACAGGATCATGGAGTCATCTCCCAGCCATGCTAAATTTCTGTGCTCCAGAACATTAGCGTTGTACGTGACCAAGAGATCATTAAACTCAGCATCAAGCCTGGACCTCTCCTCCAAAATCTTTTCTTGGATTTCTACTTCCACAGACTTAGTCTTGACCGCCGCCGCAGCAAGTTCGGCCCTAAGAGATACTGCTTGGTCGCAAGCCTCTTGTGCAGTGGCGTTTGCGTCATCCTTCTCCTTCACCATTTCGGCAAATTTGGCCTTGAGCTCGTTCAACTCTTTAACGGCTAAGTCTTGCTCAGCTGCAATGGTGGTGTTGCGGTGGCCCATCTCCTCTACCGTGGCGCAGTGTTCCTGTTGCATCCTCGCCATTTTGGCCACGGCATCCTCATGTTTCTGAAGTGCTTCAAGCTCTAACTTCCGGAGCGTCTCCATTTCGGATTGAAGAACCTGAATAATACGTTTCTGTTTAACAATGTCAGCATCGCGCTCAGCAATAATCCTCGCCCGGTCAAAAGCTACCCTCGATGCTTTCGCTGCCGCTTTGTACCACTCCTTATACTGAGCATAGAAGTCACGGATATAATTATGAGCAATGTTCTCAGCATCCAGAGGAATTCTTTTAAGATTAGGAGGGAAGACATAAGCATCCATACAAATTTCAGGAAAATCTCTTTTCATTTGCGCAAGTTTGATGGCTCCCTCACTTGTCAGCTCAGTCGGAGCTTGTTCTATTATAGCGGCTGTTGTCGGTTTTATTCTTGGCTGCTGAGTATCAGGCCGAGAAGATTGAGAAGGCGGCTGTTGCTGTTGAGCAGGCTCGGAAAGATCAACTGGGGCCCTAGGAGGCGGAGGAGAGCGAGATCGGGGGCGGTACTGGTATCCCCGGTCTCTGTCAGAGTAATCATGGCCAGAACGGCCACGCGAGTAATCTCTATCTCTATCATAACGTTCTTGACTTGAATAGCCTCGCCCATGATCCCTATCTGTCTCTCTCCTGCGGGAATCATAAAATGGAGAAGATTGGCGCACGTTCCGGAGCCTATCCAAAGTGGAGCCTCTACCTGACATTTCCCCTGCGATAAAAAAGGATTACGGGTTAGGATCCGATAAAGCAATGTTTACTATGCAAAAGTCATGAAGTGCTGTGGAAGTGTGTTTAAATGTGTAAACCCCCAAACCTACCGGAAGTGTTGACCGCACTTAAAGGAAAGGGCTCGTTCATATTTAGGACATCTTGAAATTCCTCCAACCCAGGATTATGAGAAATCGATATATAATCTGGGATAGGAATATCATCAAGCCCTTTGAAAGAATCTCTCGAATGAGAAGGGGCGGCCTCAGAAATCATGACTCCGGAAGCGGGAGGAAACACATCTACTGATTTCCCCCCCTTGGACTTAAGTTTTTTGGAAACGGCGGCCTTGCCTTTCCGTTTTTCTCCCGATTCTTCAAAGTTTCCCGAGAGATCAGCCATCGGCTCCGAATCTGTATGGGTTCTTTCTTCATCACTCGCTTCGGTTATGGTGATTCCGAGCGGTTTCTTCGCCGTTTTCTTCTTCGTTTTCTTCTTGGTTTTCTTCTTGTTCTTCTTCTTGGAGGCAGGCTTTGCCAACCCTTCGATAACTATACTTTGATTGATTTCGATCAGACCGAGAGTTCTTAAGTTATAGTCATTCATCACCGAGTCGATATGTCTTAGCTCACCCGGAACTTCTTGAAGACTTCGGACTATACCCTTGAAGTACCCGCCATCGGGTCTGGAGATAATGGCTGTAAGAGAAATAAGGTGTCAATACTAACGCCAAAAAGCTATTGGTCAAGAGAACAAGTTAGGGTGCTTACGTCTAGACAACCATCGCCTAGCAAAACCCGGAGGGCATCGAACATAGAACCATTCATTCTTGAAATAACTCAGTCGGGTCCAGGCTCCGACAACAACTTGGCAATTTCTAACTGCCTCCAGAAATGTGAAAGACGGGCTATCACCCCTACTCTTGAAGTTAAATATATATCTAATCTCGGTTGGCCTTGGCGGGCGAAAGAGACAGTCCATAAATATGACAAAGGCACTGTTCAGCAATGCGTGCCCGTTGGGATGAAGTTGTGAAGGAGCGATTCCTAAATATGATAGCATCCCTCTGATATATTGATTGAAAGGAGGGAGAGTTCCGGCCGCGCAAGCATGGCGATATAAAGCTGTATATCCATCAGGCGGATTGTGCGGTCTATCATCGGCATTAGGTAATAACACATCATCTAGAGATATGTTATGCTTCAAGCATATTCGTCCCAACAAAGATTCGGAGATGTTAGATTGAACCGAATCAACAGGGTCTTCAATAAATATAGCCTCCGGCAATTCATCCGGAGCTAGGTCAATTACGTCGGCAGGAATATCGAGAATCTCAAGCACCAGAGGAGTCAAGCTTTGTACCTCTTGTTGTTGGGAGCTCGAAGATTCCATTATTAACTAACTCATCAAAAAGCAACGTTAAGTTCATAAAGAGCCCGTGCATCCCCCAGTGTGAAGTGTGTGAGCGTGTCGTGCCGTGCAAGTGCTGTGCATTACTTAAGCAGATTTTACAGATTAAAACAAGATGTCCGTGCGACAAAACTTGGGAATTATAGAATGAAAATGACCGTCATCGCTGACCGTCACTTCCACACCATCTAGAGGCTACTAACTACTTCAAGTATAGATCAGTTGTATTTTTGAGGATAAGTCATAGTTCCATCGACGAGCTTCAGAGGAAATTCAAGTTTAAATCTTTCAGTCAAGTTCGATTATGCAAGGCCGAAGCTCGTCGGAGTCAAGTATGCAAAAGTTCATTATGTTCGTTAGAGTACAAACTTGAGGTTGGTCGTAGTTCAGATAATGAAGCAAATCAAAAGAGCAACGGTATCAGAGGATGAAGACGTTTGAATCCATCGACTTTGAATCGATAAGGGTCGAATTGATGGAGTTCGATTCCAGGTACTTCGAATCCAAATGGTTCGACTCGATGTAACTTTATGATAGGGGAGCGCTTCGAATCCATGAGCTCCCCGATACTTCGAATCGATCTGTATTCAATTCCTTCGAATCGATCTAGATAACATCGCTTCGAATCGATCAAATCGATACCCTTTCCCTCCAAGTCATCGATTCGAAACCTTGCCCTCGAGTTCGATTCGAACCGGTCATTCCTGGATCGATGCGAAGCAACGGGAAGCGACACTCTAATCGTTATAACCCGAAAGACATCACTCCTCGACTCCTTCGAGTCGACCCATTTCATTCAGATCTCGTCACTCCTCAGAGTTTTCTAAGGCGAAGATAGTCTATTTTTCTCATCTCTAATCGATCCCTTGAGTACCTGTCTTGATTACGGGTGGAAGCGTGGACGAGTTCGATCGATTCGTGGTAGGCACGTCAGTTTTAGCTCTGGAAAATCGACTTGAAGAAACAGCTGAAGCAATGGTAAAAAGTAAAAAGTGAGAAGTGAATAGGACCCCGGTATATATAGGGGAAGTATGACGATTCGCCTCCCGATATACCTGACCGGCTTCTACAGGTGGGGAAATCGAATCGAATCGATTCATTGTAGCGAGTACGAATCCGTTGTAACCCACCGCTTCGAATCCATCCCTTAGTTCGAATCCATCCGGTTTTGAACCCTTTACAGCGTTGAATCCATTCATGCAAGTATCGATGCGAAGCATCATCGATTCGAAGGAGTAGCCGAACAGAGGCTTGGATGATAGTCTTATCGACTCGAAGCACGAAGTCCCTAGGGCCATCAATTCGGAAGCCATCGATTCTAACATACATAGCTTCGAATCCATCACAGACCACTGACGAAAATGGACGAACCGTTTCAATGAGAGGATCGATACAAGAGGACGACCACAGACAATCATAAAAGCAATATTTTAACTCGAATCTCAAATCGATTCAGGAGAGGATCGATGCAGAATTCGATAACAAATCGAACTGGCGAAGACTTGCTGTCACACAACGTCAATTAAAGACAGGCAGACGGCCAATCGCGGTCGTTCAGTGGTCAATTACGGCAGTACAGAATACAACTTTCGGTAAAGCACGTCGTAGCTGTCCAATGAGAGACTACAACTTTTCAAAGCACGTCATGTTTACACAAGACATACTTTGGGGGGCAAATGTTATCCCGCCTTTTGGCAAGGCCGTGACACCAAAAAGTTGATTGTAAAACTAAAGACAGTTCGTCGTGAAAGTTCGTTATGCACTGGATATCGATGAATTTTGTCCGAGTCCGGATCGGGCTACAATCGATAAGACACGTCAAGAAGAGCCATAAGAGCCAGCACTCCAAATCTCAAGTCAATCCGAGTTCGTACGCTCAAGATATCATTGATGCAGGTTGGAGGAAATAGCCCTAGGTTCGAATCCATAAGCCCAGTCTTGGGTTCAAATCCCTCGAGAATAGCACAGGCTTGAATCGATCTCAAGAAAGCCATGCTCCGAATCCATTAACCATACACTGGTTCGAATCCATCCTCGAGGCCTCGCTTCGAATCCATCAGCACCGAGCTCCAGTTCGAATCCATCGAAGGAAGGGTCCTTCGAATCCATGCAGGCAGAGTAGCTCCGACTCCATTCCAAAACACCGACATCATCGATTTGAAGGAGGCCAAACTTCTACTCTAGTACCTTTGAATCCCATAAAAAAACAACCTCGAATCGATCCACGATAGCGCATCTAGATCGATTCGAGCGAGCGCAGTTTCCATCGATTCGAAGGAAGTAAACCTTCGAATCCAGCATCTCGAGTCCATCAGATAAGCGCGGCTAAGACCAAAGATTCGACCCAGTCAACTCGGCAAAGAAATCAGATCGATACGAAGGAGGCACTCCACGTCATCACAGAGGCGCATGCTAGGATCGATTCGAAGCAATCGATTCGAACGCAATTGATTCGAATAGAGCACTGCCACCAGAAATGCAACCTTGAATCGATCATAACTCAAGTTCTACAAGTCCAAATGCCATAAAATTTTCACAGAAGCTTAGGCACATGATGAAGAATGTTCACGCCAAATTTCAGCTCGATTGGATGATTTCTTGATCGATTCGAACCAAGGGTCGAATCGATCCCAAATTGGGCCCGGATCTCCAGATTTCGGCTATGTGGGCCCCCTGACGTACCAGAACTGGTCTCCCCTCATTTTAGGCGAAATATCAGCCTCCTACACCTATAAATAGAGCCCCTGGTCATTCAGAAAAGGGGTCGGAGAATTCTAAGTACTAAGGAGCGCCCAGATTCTGCCAGATTTACTCCAGAACACCACCGCTGCTTTAGATTGAGACTTAGCATATAATTTCAGTTGTACTACGTTATAAAGAATTGTAATCTTCAAGTATCGAGCAATAAAATCATAAAAATTCATAGTGGACGTAGGCAAAACGCCGAACCACTCTAAATCGCTTGTCTTTGCAATTTACCTTCTGTTACTTGGAGTTTTTGTTAGATAACCCACAGTTTTAATTTTCATTCTTCACTTTTATCTCTTCAAAAACTTCCGAAGAGTGTTGTGCCCATTTTTGGTACAAACAGATTTCAAAGTAAGGGAGAGAATTAAGCGGCAAAAGAAATATCCCTCTCACGTTACAACCCTAGAGAATGACAGAAGACATAAAATTCGCAACCCTAGAGAACGGAGAAGTACGTATTACTATTGAAGATGCACAATATATTAGCTTGGAATCGGAGACTGTTGCCTCAATTTTGGCTGGCAAAATCAGGGAGGAAGAGTACGCAGATCTAAGATATGGAGGCGTAGCTATTATCTTGGCCCTGGAATATTGCAGAAAATTGGGTGAAATCAAATATCGTAGCTCACAGCCCTCCGAATCCAAATCAAACGCAAACAATAATTTCGCCACACTAGAGGTTGAAACTAAATGCAAAGAAGTCGATAAAGAGGCATGGATCGATGATTTTACTGTTCAAATTACCAATTATGGTCCAGGAATGGCTCATGAACTTCTTGCGGTAAGCTTTTTTTGTTGTTGTTTTTCTTTTTTAATTTTTTTAGTTTTTAGTTTTAAGTTTGATTACGCTTTCCCATTTAATACTTTTTTCCAAAAGAACATAATGGTTTTGAACTGCTATGAAGACTTATTTAGTTTTAACTTGAAGATGCGTTTGTCATTTTCGGGTCTCTACAATAAAACAGTAAATAAAACATTTAATCAAACCATTAATATAATCCTTACAATTACAACCACTTTTAAAAAACAAGTATAATTCTAGCACTAGTTGACAGCAAAAAGTGGCAGCAATTCGTTGTAGGGATCAAAACATGGGAATGTCCTCTTTTCGTTGTTGAAGAAGGTGTATTTATGGTCGAAAACCTACCAAAGTTGTCAGTCCGTGGAAGAAAGGGTAAAACGTCAGATCCACGAACTCAAACATGAAGAACGAGTAAATCTCGACAATCAACACATGTCGATACCGACATGTGGACAAGTCGGTGCCAGTATGTTTCCAAATTGTAATTTCATCTTATCCTCAAACATGTTCTAGTCTTCTAGCTTTCTATCTTTGTTGACCAAATTGCTCCCTCTAATCATGTCGGTTCCGACATGATTTGTCGTACTTGAGATCTTGTCTTTTTTTGCAAAGTATAAAACAACCCTGCCTACAACTCTTGGGTCCCATGTGTTCTGACATGTCGGTACCGACTTGTGCACATGCCGGTACCGACATGGTTTGCCTTATGCAAATTATGTTCATTCTTCTTATGCTTCTTCTACTCATCAATATTGACATCTCTTGAACTTCTTGATCCATTTCTTCATCATTTTGAAGTCCAGATTCGTCGAGACGTTGCTTGGTTCATATGTCGGATAACAATTGTCCTCCAAAGCATGCTTTGGGACCAAGACAGACGACTAAATCCGAATTCAAAATCCGAATTTTCAATTTATGTTTTCATCAAAAAATTAGTTATGTCTAGTCTTATAATAACCCTTCTTGCTCATTTCTTGAGAAGGTGATAGACATTATGAAAATGGATAGTAGGAATAAGAATGCGTTGTTTATGTATTCAAACGTTTCGTAATAAATGTCAGAATATTCTTCTTCTGAACTAAATATATTGATCTTTTATTTCTAAACAAAATAATTAATTGTTGATCGTAATAATGGAAAGTAGAAATAAGTGTTGAACTGTGAGAAATCATTTCATTATTTTAATTATGTTAATCTACTGTAACTTATTTTGTTAAGTAAACATACTATATTTTAATTTTGTTACGAAATTATTTTAGCTTTTAACTTGATATTTTATATTTAATAATTTTTTTTGGAAGAATAGCATTTAAATATTCATTTTGAAATGTCAGATAGTAAATGTAAGTTTATTGTTTTCATTTATATTTTTTAGTTCTAAATATATATTGTAAATCAGAAAAGGATAATGTGTAAAATGTAAATTATCACAATTCTATATTTCTTTGGTTTAATGTAAAGAGACTGCTTTTAATATGAATATATATGTCAGCAAATGTAAATTTTAGTATAAACAAACAACTTATACAAAGATTTCAAATTATGATGTGCTTTATTGTAAAATAGCTGGATAATTTATTGTTAAATTGTAAAAATAGTAATTTTAAGTCTATATATGATTTTAGGTCGTCAAATTAGATCATTTCAAATATGTTTATCCGAAGATCATTGTATTTGAAATAGAGTTTGTCAGAAAACCATTGAAATTCAATACTTCAATAATGTATTTATCATTGAAAAATATGAATAGTAGAATAATGATATACTATAGAAAACTAGTATTACTCTTTACAAAAATTCTTTCCAAATATGTTGTTAGCAACATTAATTTATTATACAATATAAAAATTAGTTTTAAAAATTATATTTCCATAATTTGGATGTTTTTTGTTATTCGTTATTAATATTGTTTGATAGTAGTTACCACTATCCTGATATATAATAATCATTAACTTATTTAATGTTATTTTTGTAGTTATTGATAACATCATTCTTATTAATTTTATAATTCTAACACATTATTTGCGTACATCAACAAAATCAAATCAAAAGCGCTTGTTCAATTGGTGGTATCATTTAAAATCTATTTTATAGAAAAAGTGGTCAAATTTAAGAATTACACGATATATTTGCTGTTCATAAAATAGGAACATCATATTAATTGAATTCTATAAAAAAGTTGATATGATCATGTATAATTTTTCTCAATGTATTGTTAGAAAGCGGTATTTTTATGCAATGTAAAATATAATATTGAATTATATATTTATTTAACCATGCGTTTTTTCAATGTTTATTATTAATACCATTCTTTAGTAGTCACTATATTATAGATACGTTAGTTTTTATATTTATGTGAAGATGATGATGATTTAACACATTATTTATTTCAATCAACAAATAATTTTGAAATTGTGCATCTAATGAACATAACTTATCAAGTCTAGTTTGTTCTATCACAAAAGTCAAATTTTAAAAAATTGTAATAGAATTGTTTGTAAAATGAAAATGCTATGCATAATTTAAAAAATATTTATAGAAAACAAAACTTGTTATACTATGTATAATAATCTTTACACACACACATAGTCTTTGTCGTGCTTCTTTTTTTGGTATTTATTATTAATAGCTTCATATGATCGTTCATATATTAGTTATATGATTATTACTAATTTGTCAATATAATTAAAATTGCAATCACTAACAAGGTTACTAATACTATAGTATGATTTGAACACATTATTTGCTTCACTTGAAAAATTAATTTATTTAAAATTGTTTATCTAGTGAAGATAGCATTAAAATCGACCTTATCGCAGAAATAGATGAATTTGAAATTTTAATAATGAACTTTTATTAATGAAATACGAATGGTGGATCAATGGTGTACTGTAAAAAGTTAAATACAATTATTTGAAAATTTTTATTTGACTATATTATTTAAAAAATAGTATTTGTCATGTAACATAACAAAATAGTTATAAATTTATATAATATTTTTATAAAAAAATTTAGTATCATTCTGTAGTAGCTATCATTCTCACTTATATAGCTACTATTAACTTATTTTACGTTATTATTGCTACAATTCTTAATAACATTAGTTTCAATACATTATGTTGCTAATGATTTTTCTGGTATCAATAAGCAAAAGAAAATCATTTAGCCGACGATGAAGGCATTTGCAGTCTTTTTTATTGCAGAACAAATTTGCATTTTTATAATGTTTTTATTCGTTGTTAAATAGAGTGACTGGTTAATAATAAGATATAAGAAATTGATATTTGTTATATTTCTTTTAAAATATTGTTAAGAAATGAAATATTTATGCAATTAAAAAAAAAGTTGTATCTTATTTTAAACCACACGTTTCAATTATTACTTGTATGCGTGTTTGTGTGTTAAATATTTTCTAATTTTATGTTTTTCTCTTATAATGAGGTGCAATTTTGAGAATATAACGATTTTTTCAAACTAATCAGTTTTTGTTGATACTAAGAATCGAACCCGTGACCAATTATATGACAATTAGATGTTTTAGTCGAATGAGCTATTGATGTTGCTCAAAATAATGTGCTTTCCAAGAATCAAATCATGCACATTCTTAAGCAAGCAATATGACTTTACCACCAAGTTACAACTTCTTTTACGAAGGAAAAAATTAACCGAACTTAGTTGAAGAATAATTCAGTAGAGCATCGTAAATAGTGATAACAACAACAACTAAGCCATTATTTCCAAACAAGTTGGGGTAACGACAAAATCCATTTAAAAGCCATAAAAATAACAATAACAATAATAAAATAAAGTCAAATAAGTAAATTAATAATAAATAATAACTAAGTAAAATAAAAATAAAGATAAATAAATATATATGTGTATATATATATATATATATGTGTGTATGTATGAATAAAAAAATGATAATAATAATACTAATAGTTATAATGGTACTAATAGTAATATTGGTCAAAGACTAAACACTACGTCTTAGGCTCATGTTTCCTGGTTCTATAATCTAAAACTTATAAAACTCACTGCTCATGGTTCCGGTACGTGGATCGCTAACTTCCACGCGCTTCTGTCCGACACCAGCTTTTCGGATATACTCCAAATCTTCAAATCCCTTTTTATCACTTCCTCCCATGTCAACCTTGATCGACATCTACCTCTCTTTTAGCATTCGACGCGGCCATAGTTATAGAAATGATAAATTATAGAGACATGATAAATGATAAAGTTTTTATCCTTTGCACCACCAAATACTTTCTTGCTCTATCAATTTCTAACAGGCATATCCAAAAATTTGGACATGTCAAATTCAAGTTTTCCATCTTTATATTTATTCCCCGGAATTTGATTTTGTATCAAAATCACAACACCACATACATCTACCCATGCATTTCAAGTTTATAATTTGTTATCTAGATTTTAAATCAAGGTATATTCGTGTTACTGCATCCTTCATTGGATGTCCACACATAGATGACTAGCTATGTGGCTATGGGTAATTTATTAAAAAATCCCTCCGTGACCAAATGAATGAAGAAAGTTCATCATGCATCGGTCAATGTTTGACTTATATTCATTTTACATGTTTTTTCCGTTCATATAGCATGCAGTTTGATTGCTACTTTTGTCTTTACGTAATTGATCATATGATTATTTTTTGCTTTAGGTGTCCAAATATCTCGTAGCATCTGGGCTAATGGACCTGACTTGCCAATGTATATTTGACTACGTAACTTTTAAAGATTATCGAGATTTCCGTAAAGCCTTTGCCTTTCAGTTTTTATTTCCACCGTATTTTGGCAGTGAAGAGATACGGAACATAGAAAATGTGTTGGAATGTATACTAAAACTTCCAACGTTAGATGAGATTCATGCTGAGTTCAAAGATAAAATTCCTTTCACAGCTGATGAACTTGAGTTAGCAGAATCAGAGAACAAATCACTGCGAGTTGGTGGGAATTTGGAATACAAGACTAATAAAAGGTCCACTGAAGAACTTCTCATCAAAGTAGAGTATATGGTACGCAGGTTGAGTTCCTTCCTGAGTCTGTCCTTTTGGATGACCGATGCTTTCGCAAAATGTATCACCGAAACCTTTGCTAATTTAAAAGGATTTTTCGATGATCAATATTCTCATAGGTTTCTTTTTCTTTGGAATAATATATCTTCTTTTCTTTTTCTACTCTTTAATCTTTTTGTGCCTCGTCAATATTCTCATAGGCAGAGGAATTACGTGAAGGCTGTTATACAAATTGCCAAAATGATCATCCTCATCACAAGGACAAGGTCTTTCCACACTTGATATATTTCTTGGAGAATCGTTATCAAGAGGTAAATATTAAGAAAATTTTGGTAATTTCTTGATTTCCATAAATTGCTGTTTATATATTTAATCCGACTCCTTGTGTTACCATATCTGTGAATTGATGTTTGCATTATGCATTTTTGTACTAGTTCGCAGTTTCCATCGATCTAGTTGAAAAATACCCACATGGAAAACTATGTGTTGCATTTCTTAAATTATGACCTTGTATATTCATTTCATCAAAATAGAAGCTTGTAAATGTTGTATAAAAGATTGCTGCTGAACATGTATAATTTATGTAATATTTAACAGAAGATGGTACCATTTGTTAGGCTGGGGAATATACTTTTAAATTTGAATTTATTAGGAAGCACCTATTCTTTTGCTGCTGTTGTTTACAAACAACTATTTTTTTTCATTTTTTGACATGAAAGAGGATCCAAATTGTTGTTGTTGTTAAAAAAGATGAAGAGTACCATCTACTGGGCTGGGCAAATGCTTTTAAATTAGAATTTTTTAAGAAGCGCTTATTCTTTTGCTTATGTTGTCTATAAGAAGCGCCTATTCCGGCTGACTACTACACAATTGGTAATTGACGCACCTTTTAAAAAAATAAAACGTTGCCTTTAGTTACATTAATAACTCAAATATTTATCAACATGAACCAAGAGTGTATAATAAGCATCAATAAAATATTAAAGAATTAGGAGATATTTGTTTTGATAACTTGAAACATACAGATTACAGTAGTGAAAGTAGTTATCTCCTGAATATTTTCTTATTTATTGATGAGGAACTAATGTTGTCTGATCATATATTATAATCTGACATCTAGATATAACACATTTCGTTTCACGTCTAGGACACAAGACAAAAATCCCATACACTTTATCTTTAGATTGTCGAAGTATTTTCCGCGTGTTTGAATTTGTGTTCACAGTTCTTAAGATGAATTGTATTTTTTCATCCTTATAATTTATTTTTAACCCAGACCTCTATTTGTAACCTTGATATTAGGACCGTTCGCTTCTATTTGCAGATTTATTGTGCTTTATGCAGCTTGAGAAGGTGGATGACTGCTCATGAAGTTCAGTGCTATTTTAACAAGTTGAATGTTTGTAACGAAACCACTTTCGAGTATGCATATGATCAAAATGAAGACCAAGACGAGGATGTGGAAAGTGAGGTATGATCCTCCTATTATTTCTTGCCCTATATTAAACTGGTAACTTTGTTGTAAGCATTTCTATTCTTCGAGAAATGAATTACATTCAGCTAAGGTATTTTTGGTACTACACTTGAAAGTTTATTAAAGGAAGTCATAGGAAAGTTGTATGAGTGTTCTTTTATTTCTTATTGTCTTTTAAACAAGGAACCTGGGTTGCTAACTTGGTTTTCACCAATAAGTTTTTGTTGTAAGCGTATTTCTTTTCTTCTAGAAATGAATTCAATTAACTAAGGTATTTGTGGTGTGCTACACTTGAAAGTTTGTGAGAATGCCATAGTAAAATTGAGTGAAAATGTTTTAAGAACATGGGCAACTATTTGTGACATTCAGCCTTTTTTCTTTGGATTTCCTGCTGTTTTTCGTCTCCCTTTATATAACCATATTAACCTATATTTGTATGAAGACAATTCTCAATTATTGCGTACGCAGGAGCAAAACGAAGACTATCATGAGGATGAAGGAAACGAGGTATGATTGTTCTTTTATTCCTTGTTGTCATAAACTAGCTAGGAACTTGTGCTGCTAACTTGTGTAAACTAATAAGTTCATGTTGTATGCATTTCTTTTCTCCTAGAAATGAATTCATTTAGCTAGGGTGTTTTTGGAACTACAGTTAAAAGTTTATAAAAGAATGTCAAAGTATAATCGAGCGAAAATGGTTTTTGAGAGTGGATAATTTTATTTATATGGCTCTTAGTGTGTTTTTTCCCCTTGATTTATTCAACCAAAATTAACCTATATTTGTGCGAATACCGTTCTCAATTATTACATACACGGGGGAAAACGAAGACAATAACGAGGACGAAGGAAGCGAGGTACGATGGTTCTTTTATTTATTTCTTATGGTCTTTTAAACTATAGGAACTTGTGTTGCTAATTAACTTGGTTTTCGCTATTAATTCTATATACGCTTCTGATATGAGTGTTTATGGTACTATACTTGGGTTATAGTTTAGAAAGCTTAAGATATTATGTTTATGCCATTTAGGTCTTGCAAAGCCAAGAATCAGAAGCCGACAGACAAATTAGGAATGGCATAGTTGCATCATTGAGGAGATTAACAGGTTTGGCAGTAGGTGCAAGTCGTGATTTTACTGATATATACAAGTTTTATCAAAAGTTGCAGATAGAGATGCGGATGGTAAACCATGTTAACTTGCTTATAAAAGATGAAAAGGTGATATGCGTATGCCTCACTAACTCAACTTAGTCAATGTTTGCTTTTAAAATCTACACATCCACTGTTAATTATATGCTAATAATTGATTTTGTAGATGCTTGCCTTTATCTGTAAAGAGAAATTCAATCTATATATGAGAGCTTCTAAACAGGGAACAACAAGTATGATCAGTTTTGCTGAGAACAAAGAAGAGGTATCATCGCTGTTAGCATTGATATTGAGTTTATTTCTATTTTGTGTTTTGGCTGCCATTTTATATTCAAGTCTTAGAGGCGAACAACGTGTAGTAGCAAGAGAACAAAATGCCATGCAAACAACAAAAAATAGTTTTATCTTTTCCATATTTGATGCATTCCATTGAATGGATGATGGTTTTCCCTCACCAATATTATTATATGCACTCTCCTGTGCGTAGTTTGACAGAATTGAGGAAGAAACAGACAAAAAGTTTGGTGATAGAGGTCCAGTTATCGAAGAAGCCAAGAAGAAGTACTTTCAGTATTATAGGAAGTTCCATTATGCAATGGTAATACATAAAGTTCAATTACTGGGTTTTAGTTTTCACATCCTAACAAAGTTAAATTTTGAATTTTCTTCGCTTTTCTTGAGTTAGGTCGTGGTTAACAAATAGTTCAGTTGGTTAATTTTAGATCAAAAACATTAAAATATGCTTTAGGTTTCCAAAGTATATATGTTGATAAACATCCAAGTTATAAATACATTACTAGTGCATGTATATGTTTTATGTTATTGAAGGAAATTAATCTGTTAAGATATCATTATTATGTTCAATTAGTCTGGAAATAAATCCTGATTGCCCGAAATTGAGAAAAATTGACTCTCACTCCTTTCCTTTCCACGAAATATGCAGGTTGATGAGACTAAACGGCAGATGGAATGAAACTCCAAATATGTTAATGGAAGCCGATGATATGATTTATTGAGTTGGTTGCAAGTCTATGTGATTTCACTTATATATTCTCAGTGTTCCTGCTATTTTGATCTATGACATTGAGAAGATGACAAAAGACTTTTCTACATGTTTTCATGCTATTTGTGATTAATAACACACAAGGTTTGAAGTTTCATTTTGCTTCAAAAACATCTTTCTAACTAGTTGGCTGAACCCAAGTTATTTTATTTTTGGGATTAATAACGCACATGTCCATTTTTAAAAATATATATCAGTAATAGGATTGTTAACTAAGTTTAATACACACACACTAAATCATTTCGATAATCTGCAATGGATCTCGAACCACCAAGTTGTAATTTTGGGTTCTTTCTCCTTCGTTCGGAGTTTTTTTTCTTCGAAAATTGTCGAACATCCGAAAGCTCTCAATATGTCAAGAATTGATTAAATATCTCTTAAGCGAGACACGTGGGTTTCTTCTTAGTTCCTTTCATGTGAGATACCCATTCTTGATATTTCAAACCACCTTTTGCATTCCATAACTTTCACAAGATCCAAAAGATCCCTTCTAGTTGCTTAATGTCCAGTATTTATAGGATTTTGAGAGCGAATTGGACTATACTTTTGCAATCAAAAGCTTCTATATGCAGCCCAATACTATGCCAGAAAAATGTAGGCGATCCGAGTTATCCATATGACTCAGCGATGATCCATAGCCATGACTTGACGATGACCCATAGCTATGACTCGGTGATGAATCATGGCCATGACTCGACGATGACCCATAGCTATGACTTGGCGATGACTCATGGCTATGACTCGGCCATGAATCATAGTCATTACTCGACGATGATCTTGGTGTCAGCTCCAAACTTGATGAAACGTATATTTTTAAAACCTCATTAACCAATTCAATTTATAAATTCCGCTCGAATCACATTACATCACTTCCATTTCGATCTCCATTCAAAACCATTTTCGCCTTTTTTTTCCAAAAATAGCATCCACTATTTTCTCACCCTATTTCCATACTCTAATATAAATTCACCCCATAAATTTATATTCCCAATATACCATCCTGATATCGACTTCCTTTCATGTTTTGGCTTTTTCTTTTGTGATGGCCAATAGTTAAGTTCGTCCTTCGTAAGCAAGTAAACGTTTTTCGTTGATGTTGTTAAATTGCATTCTTTTGCAGGTCTAGACTTGAAGCTTTACTCTTGAGGATGATTCTTATGTTAGTTGTCTTTCGGTCTTCTTATTTCATGCTCCTCAATTATTTTTCTTTTTGCTAACCTTTGAATATCTTAGGTTGGAAGTGCCCTTGTTGTAGTTGGTTGCCATTTGTGTGCGAACATGTTGTATTCATTCATTATCTCTATCTCAAAGATTGTGCTTTGGAATAATGCTGGATTGTTTCGCTCATCCGATTGAAGATATTATCACTTCCATTTATTCTTTTTTCTAGTGCAAAGATTGGGGTAGGACCAACATGAATGGGGTTTAAACTCCATTTCTCAGGGTCATAATATTCTGCTTTCTTTTTGTTTATAATCCTAAAGGCTTCGAGCCTTAATCTTTGTTCTTCATCTTGATTGGAGCTTTTGACATTTTCTTGGGAGAATCCTGATAAATATGGTTCAGAAGACCCTTGTTCAGACCTTTTAAATCTTCTGGCCATGATCAGTCCAAAGTGTGTAGCCTAGGTATAGAATCAATCCAATGGGTGTTAGATAATAGTAGTTGTTTGTACCAAAATTGGGCACAACACTCTTCGGAAGTCTTTGAAGAGATAAAGTGAAGAAATTAAATGAAAAAAGAGGAATTATCTAACAAAAACTCCAAATTTCAGAAATGAGAATAATTAAAGTGCAAGGAGACACAAGAATTTAGAGTGGTTCGGCGTATAGCCTACGTCCACTATGAAGTAGTTTGCTTTATTGATCTTTCTTTTGTGTTTACAAGTGAATTCAATGTTTTACAGCAGTCAATTGTGATTTGCAATAGTGAATCTTGTTGGTAGCAGCAGCAATGGAGTTCAGATCTGGATCTGGCGGAGTTCGGGCGTTGGAGAGCTCAAAGAGGAAGAAGAAGCCCTTTTCTATTGGCTTTGGGGGTCTATTTATAGGTGTAGGAGGCTGATATTTCGCTCAGATCTCGGGAGACCCTCTCTGGCACGTGACTAGGCCCGTACGCCCAAGCCCGTGAAGTTTCGGTCCAATCCGTGATCGACACGAACAGATTTCGACTCGCTCAAGAATTCATCCAATGGAGTCGAAATTTGGCGTGGACATTCTCTAGCATGTAAGTAGTCTTCTGTGAAAATTTCATAGCATTTGGGATTGTAGATTGGGAGATATGATCGATACGAAATGGAGTTTTCGGTGGGCTATTTCCTTCGACTCGCTTCCGTTCGACTCGATGACGTGGCACTTGATTCTTACTCTGTCCTGGATATTGCTTCGAGCGAGTTGAAGTGGGTACTTGGTCGAGCGAGTCGAAATAGGACGTTCTGGGAGGTTTGAGCAGGTGAGTCGAAGTTGATGGAGTCGAACCAGTTGTCTGAGCGGAGCGAGTCGAAGTGTGCACTCTTGATGGCTTTAAACTAGAGCGAGTCGAAGAGAGCAGCTTTGAGGGATGTGGAGCGAGTCAAACCTGATCGACTCGAGATTGACCTCTGAGCGAAGCGAGTCGAAGATGTCACTCCTGGGCGCTGCGAAGCGAGTCGAAGTTGGCTTCAAACTGAGCGTTGGGAAGCGAGTCGAAGGAGCGAGTCGATTGGTAGTCAATCTCCATCCAACCTTGCATCGTTCATAACTTGAGCATATGAACTCGGATTGACTTGAGATTTGAAACGTTGGCTCTCTTGGCTTAGCTTGCCATGTCCTACCAATTTTGGCTCGATCCAGACTCGGATAAAATTCATCGATATCCGTTGTGAGCCCATGTATAACTGATCTCTGGGACGGACCGTTCACTGGTTACTAGTCAATTCCTTGGTATTACGGCCTTGCCAAAAGGCTGGATAACATTTGTCCCTCAAAGTACGTCTTGTGAAAACATGATGTTCTTTGAAGTGCTGCAGTCTTTACTCTGAATAGTTATCGTCCTTTCGATGAAAGTTGCAACCTTTGACCGTTCTTCTTGAAAATGTAAACTGTTGACTGCCGATCGCTGTACCCTGTATTGTTGCAACTATTTGCTGTATGCTAGTGGTTACCCGTTTGCTGTTGTAGTCGTTACTGGATGAATTTCTGATTCCTAAAAATCTGGAATATTGAATATTAGTCCGTCACTCATGCATACATGTTAATCTGACTCCCGCCGACGTTCGTACGTTCTCGAGTCGTCGTCAGTTTAGTGTTTTCGAATTCCGTACCGATCCTCTCCTGAAGCGATGTGAAATCCGTTGTAACAATGCTTGTCGGTTGTTTTGAATGTCCCTTCGTAACGATCCTCTCCTGAACCGTTGTCAAGGATTGAAACATCGAAGATAGTTTCCATTGGATTTGTGGACGCAAAGTAAGTATGTCGAGTTGATGACAGACTCGAACTGAGCGAGTCGAAGTGGAGTGAGTCGATGTAGATTTCCTGATGGGGTCGAACTGGTCGTTTGACTCGGTCTTGGGTTAGAATCGCAGGGAAGCGAGTCGAAACATATAGGAGGCAGTAGAACGAGTCGAGACATTCACAGATTGAGCGAGTCGAAGTGACGTCTTTTATGGCTGTATGAGGGAGTCGAACTAGTCATGAGGATGGAGTCGAAGGAGCGATACGAAAAGGAGCTCCGCATCAGTGCACTGAAGAGGGAGTCGAAGCACGTGCTCGACCCTACTGGAATTCAAATCGGTTATTCCTCTTGTTTTCGACTCCATATAAATACTCCATACTTAGCCTTTTTTCTAGTTTTTACCTTTCATCTCTACCTGCCTTCGTAACGCTCAAAAACTCGAGCCAAAAGAACAAACGTCCTCGCCTTCGAATCGATTCATACCTTCGATTATTCGAACCAATCAACAAATTGAGCTAATCCATTGAGCGAAAACATCACGTAAACGAGGAGACTCGAGGCTTAACACTAAATTGGTCAGAGTCGCGATTGACCGAAGAGTCCCCGACCTTAGCTCTGTGTCGATCTGGAGTAGGGGTTTCGAGACGATGAGGCGGAGGCCTTCGTATTGATCGATGGTAGAGCTTCGCATCGAGTCGAATGCTCTGTATATGTGGATCGATACGAAGGAGCTGTGTCTTATGGATTCGAAATGATGGCCCTAGATCAAGTCGAAGAGTATATCTTTTGATCGAGTCAAAGTACAGGTCTGGGATGGTTCGAAGTGAAGTGCCTGGAGATCGAGTTGAACTGCGTAGCTTTTGATCGAATCGAAGCAGAGGCTTTGGATCGAGTCGAAGTGCGTGGTTCGGGATCGAGTCGAAGTAAAGGCTTCGAAGCGAGTCGAAGAGTGTGGCTTCGGACAGAGTCGAAGGACATAGTCTTGGATCAATTCGAAGTGCATACTCCCAAATGATCGATCTAACCTCGAGCCTTAGTGAATGCTTTGAATTCAAACTCGAATAATTGCCTTGGACTTGAACTTTTGATGTTTTGACCATTGGTTCAATTTTGACGACATCGAAAACTCTAGTGCCTTTGACCACTTAACCCCGACGAGCTTCAAATGTGCTTAACTGGACATAATTGTTTCACCGCATATCTGACTTCCTATCGAAGCTCGTCGATGAAACTGCAACTTATAAAAAATAACATCAAACTTCGACTTGGAGTGATAGTTAATAACTAAATGGCGCGGTTGTGACGGTCAGCGATGATGGTCCTTCTGGCTGAATTTCGAAGTCTCGTTCGTTACACGTTTTCCTTAATCCGGTCTACCCTCCCAAATAATATACAGCACTGCACTGCACAACACGCTCACACACTTCACACTGGGGGATGCACAAGTGTTATTTGTCAGTTTAACAATGATTTTTTATAAGCTAGCTGGTTATGGATCCTTCAAGTTCTCAACAGCCGGAATTTCCAAGTTCTGCTCCTTCAACTATTGAGATACCGGTTATAGAGGCCGAAGTTATCGAGACAGCCCCGGACAAGTGTCAAGGGGCTCGGTTTATTTGTACTCCACCCGATTCGGTGCCGTCGGGTATTTCTGAAGACATGTTGGGTCGGATCTGCTTAAGGCACGGTTTGTCGCTTGACGACGTGCTACTTCCTGGACCGAAAGACAGGCCACATTATCCCCCGGAAGGGTATACTGCCTTCAACTGTCATGCGTGCACGCGGGGACACTTCCTCCCTTTAATGACTATATAAGGGAGACGTTATCATTTCTTGGTATAGCCCCGTCTCAGCTACATCCCAACGGGTACGCCTTGTTAAACAGCACCTTCATCCTGTTCATGGAGATCCTTTTTCGACCGCCGAAGCCGATCGAGATCAGATATTTATTCAACGTTAAGAGTCGTTGAGATAGCCCTTCCTTCACCTTCCTGGAGGAAGTCAGAATCTGCCATATTGTGCTGGGTTCCTGGGGGAGGCTAAGTTATTACAAGTCCGAATGGTTCTACGTTTGGTGCCCCCCGGGGTTTGCTAGGCGCTGGTTAGATAGACGTAAGTGTCGCCATCCTCTCCTGAACTACTGAGATGTTAGTGACCGACTTCAAAAAAAATGACATACTTTTCTTTTCTTATAGTCGCAATCTCTCGCCCCGATGGCGCATACTTCAGGGAGCTTGTTTGAATTCTTCAAACGTTTCCGGGCGAAGAGAGGCACATAGACTTAGTCCTGACCGATAGGAATTTGATGGCCGTCGGGCTGATAGAACGAAGACAGAGCATTCACCTGGATGCGATACATAGAGTAGCCCCAAAGAAACACGTGAAGCGCAAAGCGCCCACAGTTGTGATCACCGAAGAAGTTGATCTAGAAAAAAACGCCCACCGATACCGAGCTCCAGCCCGTGCTCCTTTCGACGTTCAGGATTCCGGAGGAAAAAGAAAAGGCAAGGCCGCTGCATACAAACGCCCTGAATCTAAATGATTTAAATCCATGGTCGTGTCTTTACCTTTCCAGGGGGTTAGAATTTCAGAAGCTCCTCCCCTGCAAGTGGAGAATCCGTTTGCAGGGCTTGATGATATTCCGATCCCGGATTCCGTGTCGTCTCCACACGACGCCGGGATGGAAGGGCTTGATAGTGCTTTTGAACCGAGCGGGTCACTTGCTACGAGTGCGGTCGACATTTCCGGTTGGTCGGGGGATTGCACATGCATACACTTCACTACACTACATGATTCACAACTGTACTTCGTCCGACTTGGGAAGTTACTAACTCTTCTTTTACTTCTCATTTTCAGGTACTAGGTCCGGAAGGGGTTCTATGCTTGGTAATCTTCGCTCTGCCCGAAAAGCTTTCGGTTATTATGATTCCCGCAGGAGGGATTCGGACAGGGATCGCGAGTATTCTAATCAGGATAGATACGGGCATGACAGGGATAGAGAATACCGACACCGGTCTAGATCACGCTCTCCTCCTTCTAGACTTCTGTCTCCTCCTCCTGTTCAAACTTCATATCCATCAGAGCCTCCTCGTCATATGCCGTCCTCTCATGCTTCTAGGTCCGAAACTCATCTTCAAAGAGCTGAGACCTCCTCTTCCCTGGTTACAGAGCAGGTCCCCACCGAGCCCACAGAAGAAGGGGCCCTTAAACTAGCTCAGATGCGGAAGGAATTCCCGAACATCTGCTTCGATGGCTATGTCTTCCCACCACACTTGAAAAGAATTCCGTCTGGAGTAGAAAACACGATGCATGAGTACATTCATGACATCTATACTCAGTACAAGGAGTGGGTTAAGGCTGCGGAGAAGGCTTCTAAGGTGGCTGCTGAGCGAGCCAAGGCACTCGAGAAAATGGAATCCGACCTTGCTCAAAGGGACCGGATTATTCAGGTGCTGACTGTTGAGTCCGAGTCTTCTCGAAAGTCTGAGATTGAGGCCGTCAAAAGGGCTGACGATGCAAAGGCAGAAATGGAGAGGTTGAGTCAGGCACACGTCGCCTTGGTGGAGGAGATGGGCCACCGGAACATTAAGGTCATTGCTGAGCGGGATGCGGCAGTCAAAGAGCTTAATGAACTAAAAGCCAAATTTGCTAGCCTGGTCAAAGAAAAAGATGACGCGAACAACACAACTCAAGAAGCGTGTGATCAGGCTGTTCTGCTCAGGGGAGAACGGGATGCGGCGGTGGCCAAAGTCCAAAAAGTGGAGACCGAGGTCGAGGAAAGGGTGAAGTTGGCCGAGTCCAGGCTAGAGGCTGACATTGAAGAACTTCTTGTGGTCTACAACGCTAATGTGCTGAGGCACAGGGGCCTAGCCTGGCTTGATGAATTTTCGACTCATCTTCACAATGCTTGGGGTCGTTTGGTTGAGGAAGAAAAAGAGGTGCATCAAGGCGAGTCCGTAGATGAATTCGAACTCGAGAACAGTATTCTGACTGATGATGAAAAGAAGCTTCTCCATGAGTCGATGATTCTGTGTGAGAAGGAAAAGCTTGGCGCCCAGCATTTTGAGGTGGGAGAGGGTTCTGGAGTTGACCGCCATGAAGCAAGTCTCGAAATTCCCGTGTCAACCCAGCCCGGATCCTCGTCTGCGGTCGATCCCCAGGCCGTTCCTGCTTACAATCCAGATAAGCCGCAGATGTCTTCGGCTGCTGCGCAAGTTACCGATGCCGCCCTGTCGCCTATAAGCCGAACTGAGGAAGGTATTCTGAACATCCCACTTCTCTTAAATTGGAATTTTCGATCGAGTTAAGTTCTAACAGTTCTTTTATTCTTTATCTAGTGATTGATGCCGCACCGGCCATGCCTTCTGCTACTCAAGAGCTGTATCAAACGTAGGAGGCTATTACGACTGAAGCAACCACCATGAGTACAACTGCTCCGCTCGACGATCTGCAGGGAGGTCCAATTATGTTTGACGAGCAGTTGATGAATGAACTCTTTCGCCGTCACGGTGATCCCCTTGCTGACTCGCCACCCATCATGAGCGGAACTGATCCTGCTGCAAGTTCTTCAATGCTAACTGCCGATGCCCCCGGTGGGGCTCGAGCGATAACCGAAGAGGATATGTTCGCTTCAAATTGACGCTGAAATGGCAGCAGTGGCTCAGGGTAAAAGTTTTGGAGGTGGGATGGAAGCATCAGGGCCTGCTCCGCTTAGAATGATATCTCCCGGTGGTGCTGTTTTTCTTACCAGCCTGCCCATTCCACCGTCTGTGATTGATCCCGTTCCTCCGACTCCGCCCGTAGGAAGCATTCTCATTCACACGAGTTCAGAGGAAGATGTCAACATAATGCCATCGCCTGAAAATCAACCGTCGAAAGGCACGGGCTTGAAGAGGAAGACCGGCGATGGCTCGAGTGGGTCCACATTGAAGAGGAAGCCAAGGAAGAAGAGAGATTAGGCATGAACATCTGGCGTATTTTAATTTTTGCATTTTGTTAGCCGTGTATAGATGCAGGTTCGGCCCCTGCTAGTAGGGATTTTTTGGAAACTTGTACACAAACGTCTTCTATAATCAATAGAAATGAAACTTTTCTTTTTTGTCATTGTGTACTTGTTTAAGTGCTTCAGCGTCTGAAATGCACTTGTGAAGCTTCAGGTTCCGAATCAAGTTTGTTTTGGTTTTGCCAAGTTCGGGAACTGTGGACATGGCTTGTGACCGGGAAGCGAGTTGAATTCCGACATCGCATCGCTTCAATCTTATAACCTGTTGAGTCTGGTGCCACCGAACGGATGTCCGAAGCAAGTGGAGATTGGGTAATGCATCCATGCTCGTTTGACTGTCGATGATCATATCTGTACTCCGGTGATTCTCACTTGCTTACTGGCGGTTGGTCACGCCGGCTTAAGTTTTAACCACATGTCTGCAGTCGGGAGACTTGGAATTGGCATTTGCACTCTGGGAGCTTGAAGTTGAATGTTTATACTCCGACTCGCGCTCTAAGAACTCGAAGTTGAATGTTTATACTCCGACTCGCGCTCTGGGAACGCGGAGTTGAATGTTTATACTCCGGTTCGCGCTCTGGGAACTCGGAGTTGAATGTTTATACTCCGGTCCGCGTTCTGGGAACTCAGAGTTGAATGTTTATACTCCGCTTCGCGCTTTGGGAATACGGAGTTGAATGTTTATACTCCGCTTCGTGCTCTGGGAATACAGAGTTGGATGTTTATACTCCGACTCGCATTCTGGGAACTCGGAGTTGAATGTTTATACTCCGACTCGCGCTCTGGGAACTCGGAGTTGGATGTTTATACTCCGCTTCGCATTCTGGGAATACAGAGTTGAATGTTTATACTCCGCTTCGCGCTCTGGGAATACGGAGTTGAATGTTTATAATCCGGTTCGCGTTCTGGGAACTCGGAGTTGAATGTTTATACTCCGCTTCGTGCTTTGGGAATATGGAGTTGAATGTTTATACTCCGCTTCGCGCTCTGGGAATACGGAGTTGGATGTTTATACTCCGACTCGCGTTCTGGGAACTCGGAATTGAATGGTTATACTCCGACTCGCGCTCTGGGAACTCATAGTTGGTTGTTTATACTCCGCTTCGCGTTCTGGGAATACGGAGTTGAATGTTTATACTCTGACTCGCGCTCTGAGAGTTTGGAGTTGGATGTTTATACTCCGACTCGCGCTCTGGGAGTTCGGAGTTGAATGTTTATACTCCGCTTCGCGCTCTGGGAATACGGAGTTGAATGTTTATACTCCGACTCGCGCTCTGGGAGTTCGAAGTTGGATGTTTATACTCCGCTTCGCGCTCTGGGAATACGAAGTTGAATGTTTATACTCCGCTTCGCGCTCTGGGAATACGGAGTTGGATGTTTATACTCCGCTTCGCGCTCTGGGAATACGGAGTTGAATGTTTATACTCCGCTTCGCGCTCTGGGAATAAGGAGTTGGATGTTTTATACTCCGACTCGCGCTCTGGGAGTTCGGAGTTAGATGTTTATACTCCGCTTTGGGCTTTGGGAATACAGAGTTGAATGTTTATACTCCGCTTCGCGCTCTGGGAATACGGAGTTGGATGTTTATACTCCGACTCGCACTCTGGGAGTTCGGAGTTGGATGAAGGATTGTCGTGTATTAATCCTTTTTTGACTTTGATGTGATGGCTTGC
Source organism: Allium fistulosum (assembly GCA_030737815.1). Lineage (NCBI taxonomy): Eukaryota > Viridiplantae > Streptophyta > Magnoliopsida > Asparagales > Amaryllidaceae > Allium > Allium fistulosum. Next base: position 43,151,824 of record CM060905.1, on the reverse strand, counting down.
CCCCGAGCTCGGGTTTCTCTTAGTGAGAGATTGGTTGCACCGTAGTCACTCTCTATTTGAATAAATCCCACCGTATGATGAGACTTAGCTCTCCGTGCATAGTGATGGTCATATGAAGTATTTCAAGTAAATCACAGCTCTGGCTCGAAGAGGTTGCATTTTATTGCTGAAATAAGAAAGTATGGGAAAGTCAGTTGCCTTATTACAAGTTCTAATTTCGAAATGCAGAAACAAAGTGCAGAAAATGGAAGTAAACTAAATGGATAGAGATAGCCTGTCAGATGTAATAACGGCGAAGGTTCTCGCTATTCCAAGCTCTCGACAAGGTAAGACCGTTGACGGTCGATAATTTGAATGTGCCATCTCCGAGTCTTAGTTCAATAACATACGATCCTTCCCATGTCGGCTTCATATGCGAAGGAACCGGATAGATTCTCTTTAAGACGAGATCGCCTAGTTCGAAGGTTCACGGACGGACCTTGGCGTTGTACAGTCGGGCGACTCGACAACGATGCGCAGCTGCCCTCAAATAAGCCTCTTCATGCTTCTCATCCAGTAGATCGAGAGATTCAGCAAGTAGTATAGCATTTGTCTTCGGATCATAGTATGTCACACGATGAGAAGGTACTTCTAGCTCGACGGGAATAACGGCTTCTGAACCGTAAGAAAGAGAGAACGGAGTGTGGCTAGTCGTGGTCTTGTGGGTTGTTCGGTAAGCCCATAGATCCATAGGAAGTTCATCGACCCACTTGCCCCCGACCTTTTCCAGTCGTTTCTTCAGGATGGATTTTATAACTTTATTAACTGCTTCTACCTGCCCGTTTGCTTGAGGATGTGCAACTGCGGAGAATTTCTTTTGGATGTGAAATCGTTCGCAGAAGTCTTTGAATTCAGCACTGTCGAATTGGGTTCCGTTGTCCGTAATTATAGTGTGTGGGAGACCGAATCGACAGATGATGTTGCGAACCACAAAGTTGATTACTTTCTTCGTTGTAATAGTAGCGAGAGCTTCGGCTTTAGCCCACTTTGTAAAGTAATCAACCGCGACGATGGCGTACTTCGCACCTCCTTTTGCTAGAGGTAGAGCACCGATGATGTCGATACCCCACATTGCGAATGGCCATGGGCTGAACATTTGCGTTATCTCAGTAGGAGGAGCTCTAAGAATTCGAGCATATTTTTGGCACCTATCGCATTTCTTTGCATAATCCGACGCATCACGATTCACGGTTGGCCAGTAATATCCGTATCGAAGTATCTTCTTGGCAAGTGCTTGCCCTCCAGTGTGATCGCCGCATTCTCCCTCATGCACTTCGTGCAATACTCGTTTAATTTCATCATGAGCGATACACCGGAGTAGAGGAACAGAGTACCCTCTTCTATACATGACCCCATCTTGAATGGCGAATCGTGAAGCCTTTCGGAGAACCTGTCTCTTTTCATTCCTGCGTTCCGGCAGTATTCCGTGTTCGATGTAATTTTTGAGCGGAGTCATCCATGAGTCCTTTTCGGGAACAGTTTCGCATACCCGGTTAATTTTCGTCCGATCGATACTTGGGGAAGGTAGCGTTTCTACAGGAACGAGTCCCATTTGCTGAGCTTCACCGGTGCTGGCTAGTTTTGCTAACGAATCGGCCTTTTGGTTGCGTTCCCGAGGTATACAATAGATGGCATAGTAATCAATCTGACTTAGTACTTCCCGAACTCGAGCTAAGTAAGCAGCCAACCTTCGATCTCTTACCTGATACTCTCCCCGTACTTGACACACAACCAACTGTGAATCACAGTAAATTTCCACAGCGATGATTTTCAGATCCCTGGCGAGTTTCAAGCCAGCTAAGAGAGCTTCGTATTCAGCTTCATTATTGGTTGCATGAAAGGCAAACCTCAAAGCGTAGCATATAGATCGACCTTTGGGGGTTTCGAGCACAACACGAGCGCCTGAACATTGGTAATTCGATGCACCATCGGTATACATCTTCCAGACAGATTCGGGGGATTTACTGATTTCGGGCAAGTCCTCTAGAATTGTGAATTCAGCTATGAAATCAGCAAGGACTTGTCCTTGGATTGCTCGTCTTGGAGTGTAAGTGATATCGAACTGGCTCAGTTCGATGTTCCACTTGAGTAATCTACCAGACGTCTCAGGCCGTGAAAGGACCTGTCGTAACGGCTGGTCGGTGTAAACAATAATGGAATGCACCTGGAAGTATGGTCGGAGTTTTCTTGATGCAACGACGAGGCAGTAGGCCAACTTTTCTAACTTCGGGTAGTTCCTTTCAGCCCTAGTCAATCATTTGGTGACGTAGTATACCGGCTTCTGTATTTTGTCTTCTTCTCGGATTAATGCAGTGCTGATAGCGTTCTCTGATATCGCCAAATACATGAATATTTTCTCATGATCGATGGGCTTCGACAGGATAGGCGGTGTGGAAAGATGTTGGACCAGTGCTTGGAAAGCGCCCTTGCATTCTACGGTCCATTCAAAGTTTCATTTTCCTTTTCGAATCAGATCGAAGAAAGGAATGCATTTGTCAGTGGACTTTGAAATGAACATGCTCAATGCTGCTACCTTTCCTTTGAGACTCTGGACTTGCTTTATAGTCTTGAGAGTTTCGAGATTTCTGATTGCCCAAATCTTTTCAGGATTAGCCTCGATTCCTCGAGCATTAACGATGAACCCAAGGAACTTCCCGGATGCAACTCCAAACTGACACTTTAATGGATTTAGCTTCATTTTGTATTCCCGGAGTATCTCGAACATAGTCTCCAGATCTTTAACATGGTCAGTGGAGAGTCGTGACTTTACAAGCATGTCGTCAACATATACTTCCATTGTTTTTCTGATCCGATTGGCAAACATCCGATTAACCAATCGTTGATAAGTAGCTTCAGCGTTCTTGAGTCCGAATGGCATAACCTTGTAGCAGTAAAGTCCCAAGTTGGTCACTAAGCTGGTAAGCTCCTGATCGGGTAAATGCATCGGTATCTGATTGTAGCCGGAGTACGCGTCCATGAAGGATAAGAGTTCATGCCCAGTTGTCGAATCTACTAGATGATCGATTCTGGGAAGTGGAAAACTGTCTTTGGGACATGCTTTATTCAGATTGGAATAATCGACGCACGTCCTCCACTTTCCATTCAGCTTTCGGACGAGCACGGGATTCGACACCCATTTCGGGTATAGTGCATCTCGAATGAATCCGTTCGCTTCAAGCTTTTCCACTTCCTCCTTGAGGGCGGCAGATCTCTCTGGATCCATACCGCGCCTTTTTTGTTTGACTGGGACATTCCACGGGTCAATGTTCAGAGTGTGGCTCGCGATGTCCGGCGAGATCCCGCACATATCGGAGTGTGTCCAGGCAAATACATCGAGATTTGCCCGTAGAAATTCAACCAATTCCTCTTGACTTTGCTGGCTTAGCTGAGACCCAATCTTTATCATTTTTGAATCATCGTCACTATCAACTGGGACATCAATCGTTAGTTCAGCCGGGGATGCTTGACTTTCTTTAGATTCTCCTTCGTCTTAAGTTTCTCTTGGGTCAAGATCCCTGAGGAATTAGCCGGGGTGCCCGGGCCTAGGCCCGGGAGTTAATTGTCAATTATCGGCGAAACAGACACAGAGAGATTCCTCTACGCCCTTTCCCTTCTCCTTTCACTACGCCTCCCGCAGCTCAGCAACATAACAGGCTCTGGCAGTGGCCTGATCTCCCTGCACGATCCCTATTCCATGGTCAGTGGGAAATTTTAGGGTCAGACACTATAGGGCAATGGCAATTCTGAATTCAACGAGGGCCGGTCGGCCCAAGAAAGCATTGTAAAGGGAGTCTATGTCCAAAACGATGAACTGCAACATCCGTACTCTCCGACGTTCTCCAACTCCCAATTCTACTGGCAGTTCCACCATCCCATTGGGTATAGATGCAATTTCGTTGAAACCATGGACTCAAGATTGACAAGGCTTCAAGTCCGCGGCTTCCATCTTCATTTGATCATAAGCTCGTTTGAACAGAATATTCACAGAGCTTCCACTGTCAACTAAGATCCTTTTCATCCAGGCGGGACCTACTTGTGCTGAGATGACCAGTGGATCGATAGTGGGAGCTTCGATTTTATCTGCGTCTTTGCTCTTTAATAAGATGTCATCCATCATCGTTTTTTGTTGCTTGGCCGGAGCTCCCTCTTCAAAACTACTGTAACACTCGAAGTCCGCATGCCTAATAGAACTGGCATACGACTCCATTTCCTTCCAACTTCGATCTGCTGGGTAAGGACCACCACTTATCGTGCTAATGACCAACCTCCCGTCCGCACGAGCGGGTTCTTCCTGTCCTTCTTGGTTTGGCGCACGATTCCAATTTGATGGGCCCGCACCGCCGGATTGCGGCGCCCATACATACTGATCCAATTTCCACTCACGTATCAGTTTTTCAATGAGGTCTTGTAGGTGACGACACTCATTGGTGTTGTGGCCATAACACTCATGGAATCTACATACTTTTTCTGTTTGCATTTGTCCTTCAGTTGGTGGTTTCGGGGCAGGTTTCTTAAATTGCATGGTATTGCAGATCTGCAAATACACATTTTCCAGCGACGTATTTAACGGAGTGTAGTTATCATACATGGAAGCTCTACGCCGTGGACCGCGATCCTGATCGCGTTTCTTGCTTTAATTCCCATTGTCCCTCTGTGAATTTCATTTATTGTGTACGTTCGACTGAACTTTCCCAGAACTATCTCCGGACTGTTTAATAGCGATGTTACTTTGGATTCCTTCGATGTTGGGCCCTACATCATCCTGTTTCCTAGATTGTTTTGCATCCTCCCTTCTCAAGAATTGGGCTGCCTTGGAATAGAAACGGTCCAATGATGCAGGTGGTTTTCCAGCTAACCAATTTCCGAACTCGGAATCAGCATCAATCCCCTTAGTCAAAGCCATTAGGATAGAGTTGTCATTGGGATTAATTATTTCTGCACACGCAGCATGGAATCGCTCCAAGTAACGTCTAAGTGTTTCTCTGGGAGCTTGCGTAACACTAGACATAGTGTTGACGTCCTTTGGCCTTGCCACATGCATACAGAATTGTTCGACAAACTTGGTGGCCATCTGGTCAAAGTTAGAGATGAATCGCGGTGGTAAGCGAGTGAACCACATGGTAGCGATGCCACCTAGGGAAATGGGGAAACTATGGCACTTTACTGCGTCATCAGCTCTAGCAGCGTTCATCAGCCATTCGTATTTCAGGACGTGCTAATTGGGATCAGAACTTCCTTCATAAACTGGCAGAGCTGGCATCCTGAAGTGCCGAGGTGGTTCAACATACAAAACATCATCGGTGAAAGGGGTATGACTTTGGGAGATTCCCCAGTTGCCATTAGATAGACCTTGACTTTCACGGATCATTTGGCGGATCATCGTCGGTATATCTGGTGTTCGGACACTTGGTGCATGTTGTGCCAAGGTGTGGTCGAGTTCCACAGCGCGAGTCTGGATCGGACGCGGTCGACGGTCCGCGCCTCGCCTCCTTGGTTCAACATCCTCAGGGACATAGGGTTCAGGAGTCTGCTCTTGTTGGCTACGTTGAGGATCAGCTTGGTTTCTAGCGTCACCTCTTCGTCCAGCAGTGGTGGTAGTAGCAATGTTGCCGGTAACGTGATAAGGAGCAGCTCCTCCTCGAGTTGAGGGTTCTGTGCGGAGACTAGCGGATGGTCCAGCTCTAGGTTGCCCAAGGTTCGAAGCAGGTTGAAGTCCCGTGGCTTGGGTGTAGCTTACACCTAACCGTGGACGTGTAGATCTAGTTTGGCCATCGGAGGAGGCTGAACTTTCTGTGGAAGAGTGAGAATTTAGGTCTCTTCTAGATCTTCTCCGCCTTTGGCGGTTTAGCTGGTTAGTCTACTCCGTGTTGGCGCGTAGTTGTTCCGCTAGCTGCTGCCGACTTTGGGTTAACTCTTGAAGCAATGTCTGGAATTCTTGCCTAGTGATTGGACCTGATGGATCTGGAGGTCCCGCAGCATTTTGGTTGGATGGCGGCGATTGCACGGGATTTTGTCGGTCCCGTGCTCCTTGATCAGCTGCTGTAGAGGTGGTACGTGTGCTCACCATAATGAATTGATGAAGTTCTTTCCTAGATCTGACTGCAAATCTGAATAGAATGGAAGGGCTTCCAGGTTCTAGATCTGGATCTTCTTCTTAGATTTATGCAATCCAATATAGATAGGAGATCCAAAGAGCAGGAGAATAATCAGTTATTCTCAGTGAAAGCACCAAAGTGTTTGTACCAAAATTGGGCACAACACTCTTCGGAAGTCTTTGAAGAGATAAAGTGAAGAAATTAAATGAAAAAAGAGGAATTATCTAACAAAAACTCCAAATTTCAGAAATGAGAATAATTAAAGTGCAAGGAGACACAAGAATTTAGAGTGGTTCGGCGTATAGCCTACGTCCACTATGAAGTAGTATGCTTTATTGATCTTTCTTTTGTGTTTACAAGTGAATTCAATGTTTTACAATAGTCAATTGTGATTTGCAGCAGTGAATCTTGTTGGTAGTAGCAGCAATGGAGTTTAGATCTGGATCTGGCGGAGTCCGGGCGTTGGAGAGCTCAAAGAGGAAGAAGAAGCCCTTTTCTGTTGGCTTTGGGGGTCTATTTATAGGTGTAGGAGGCTGATATTTCGCTCAGATCTCGGGAGACCCTCTCTGGCACGTGACCAGGCCCGTACGCCCAAGCCTGTGAAGTTTCGGTCCGATCCGTGATCGACACGAACAGATTTCGACTCGCTCAAGAATTCATCCAATGGAGTCGAAATTTAGCGTGGAAATTCTCTAGCATGCACGTAGTCTTCTGTGAAAATTTCATAGCATTTGGGATTGTAGATTGGGAGATATGATCGATACGAAATGGATTTTTCGGTGGACTGTTTCCTTCGACTCGCTTCCATTTCGACTCGCTTTTGTTCGACTCGATGACGTGGCACTTGATTCTTACTCTGTCCTGGATATTGCTTCGAGCAAGTCGAAGTGGGTACTTGGTCGAGCGAGTTGAAATGGGACGTTCTGGGAGGTTTGAGCAGTGGAGTCGAAGTTGATGGAGTCGAACCAGTTGTCTGAGCGGAGCGAGTCGAAGTGTGCACTCTTGATGGCTTTAAACTAGAGCGAGTCGAAGAGAGCAGCTTTGAGGGATGTGGAGCGATTCGAACCTGATCGACTCGAGATTGGCCTCTGAGCGAAGCAAGTCGAAGACGTCACTCCTGGGCGCTGCAAAGCGAGTCGAAGTTGGCTTCAAATTGAGCATTGGGAAGCGAGTCGAAGGAGCGAGTCGAAGGAGCGAGTCGATTGGTAGTCGATCTCCATCCAACCTTGCATCGTTCATAACTTGAGCATATGAACTTGGATTGACTTGAGATTTGAAACGTTGGCTCTTTTGACTTAGCTTGCCATGTCCTACCAATTTTGGCTCGATCCGGACTCGGATAAAATTCATCGATATCCATGGTGAGCCCATGTATAACTGATCTCTGGGACGGACCGTTCACTGTATACTAGTCAATTCCTTGGTATTACGGCCTTGCCAAAAGGCGGGATAACAATAGTGTTAGGAGGTTAACCAAGTCGGAGGTTCAAGCCATCCTTCTAGCATAAAAAATGTTAACCAAATTTATGGTCAACACCCCAAAAGTTATTCCAGGATGAATAGAAAGACTTGTTTGAATGAGGGGCTTGATGTCCCTAAGAATTACCTTTATATTTAGCTTTACTTGTTATCGATTCTTAACTTGAACCTTTCAATGTCATCGAAAGGTTTGGTCCTTGAAGTAGATAACCATTCGTCTCAGTTAAACTTGTATAGGGCTTCCTATAAAGTTCCCTCCCTTAGCTGGGATAAAATCTCCTAAATCGGTACCCTAAAGATCGGTCTTAATCTTGTCGAAAGGTTAAGATGATATCTTTCTTTGGATTTAGGTAGGTAATCAGTTTTCTTGGTGGATATGTAGGAGCTTTCGACCTCGTCGAAAGGTTTGATCACTTCTATGACATATGTTTAATCTTCATCGAAGGGTATGAGAACAGTCTCTTTTAGATTAAGCCTTGTAAGTCTGGTTATCTGTACTCAAAGAGTATATTTTGACCTCGCCGAAAGGTTTGGACCACAAAGTTAACCACTTCGGAAGGTTACAGTTAGTATTGATCCAAATAAGTTATTGACCTTATCGAAAGGTTTAGATTGTAGGGTTGATGACATCTAAGGGTTGCAGTTATTACTTGTACGGGAGTGCTATCAACCTTGTTGTCAAGAACCTTCCGATGAGATTAAACCTGAAAACAAGAGTTAATCCAACAAGGGTTTAAGAAAAACAATAAGTAATTAACAAAGCACAAGACTTCCCTCTTTATTCATGATCAAATTTGTATTATTAAATCCCCAAATCAATTCCCAATTAGGGTTACAATACTTTTGCTAAGAAGTTACAAGATTAGAGTAGGAGAGATCAAATCCTCCAAAACAGGACCCCTAGGCTCTTATTTGTAGATGCAGGCGGACCTCCTTTCGACTCCATGCTCTCGACTAGGTCGGAAGGTCTCTCCTATGTATGCACTTATGAACCTTTTATTGGAAGGTTTGCCTCTCGTTTGTTATCATAAACCTTTTCACTTTGTCGAAAGGTTTGCTTTTCTTTACGTCTTCCTGAAACTTTCGATCTTGACGGAAGGTTGCTTCTCTCTTGGTTGTTGTAAACCTATCGACCTTATCGGAAGGTTGTCTTTCACTTTTTGTTGACTTGTGAGTGTTGCTTTCTTTATAAACCTTACGTCGTCGTTGAAGGGTTACTTGGATGTGCTTCGACCGGTTCGAAAGGCTTGATATGCTTTCGAAAAGGTCATTAAGTAGTTGTTCACACTTGCTTTAACTCCTACATCTCCTTTGAACACCTTGGATACTAGAGATGGAACCTTTCGACTCCTTCAGAAGGTTTGATGCCAATGAATTCTAATGATAGCATCCCTTTGACTCTTCTGGATGGTTTGGGCTGTGCTCCTTTTCATTCACTTGTTGAAAGACCTTTCTTCTTAGCCGAAAGGTTGATTTTTAGTGTAACATATACACACACGTTAAAACTAAAGCAAAGTGCTACTTTGACAAAACAGTTGCAGCAAAATATGTAGGAGGAAATGCACATATTAAAAATGTTGAATATTAAATAGTTGTAGATAAATATGCACGAATAATGTTCATTCTCAGCACAATAACTAACCAAAAATTGGCCATTAAAAGTCATAAATCAACACAAAGAAAGGAGACCCGAAGTTACTGTCATTAGACTGCAACTAGCAATCAAAAGCAAGTAAATCATCAAGTTCAGTAAATCAAATCCAATGCGTGAAATGGCACAGAAAAGTGAAAAAACATCAAGCACACACCCTTAAATACCAACTAAAGAAGATAAAACCTTTAATACAAAAGTGGCATATCTACTAATGAGTGTATGTAGTTTTCTTATTTAAAACCAATTAACAAAGAAAGTAGAAACTCAAGGCATGCAGGCTAGTACATGGCCTAATTATTGCCCAACATGGTTACAAATCAAATGGGAAAAGATGGCATTTTTTTGAAGACAAATAGATGTAATCCTCAACTGGTACCTAGACTCGTCGGTTCGGATCATAAATGGATCAGATAGAATTTGACCCAATGCATTCAAGAAATAAACAAAACCAACCTATTTGATGTAACACTCTAATTTTTGTTTAACATTATTAAAGGAATTCAATTAGACAAATTAAAAAGAATAATATGAGGTGATAAGGAGAATGAAATATGTTAACTAATTTGGGTCAGGCCTTAATTGATTAATTAATAAGATGGTTAAGAGGCGTAATGGGAATAACCCTTATTCAGTTCCCTAAAATCTTTCCTCTCCCTCATTCATTCTCACTTTTGAAATTCACAAAAAAATTTAAAAAAGAGGTCGGCCATTACTTGAAGGAAAAGAAGAGGAAATCTAAGGGAACCAAAGGGGAAAGTTTAGGGTTTAATCTACATCAAATCTCAATCTCTCTTACTCAATCTAAGGTGAATAATTGTTAAACATCTCATTTTTTATGTTTTACTTTCAGTTTTATGATTGGATTCCCAATTGTTTGTGATAATATGTCATGTTTGGATTGAATATATCATTATTAGATTGAATGATGATTTGTTGGAATTTTGTGGAATTATTTTAATGAATTCTAAAGGCAAAACCGAATCATTTGATCTTCTATTGATTTGAAATTCGAATATGTTGAGTAGAACATTGTTTTAGAGATGAGTTTTCAATTTCATAATTTTCCAATTTCATATGAATGTTTTATGAATTTCTTAAGTGGAAAAAAAGTATGTATTTTCGGGTTTTAATTATTAAATATAATTAAATAAATATTTTAGTCTTGAAATTTTTATATATGGAAGAAGATAGAAATTCGGATTTTTTGTGATTTTTGGGGATTTTCCGTAATTGTTATGATTTTCTATGAATTTATTATCCTAGAAAAGTTATTCATTAATATGGATTTACGACATTAATTATAAGGGTTTGTAATGGTTATTTAGAAGGTAGAACGTGATCTGTCAAAATTTTAGCAAAAGAATCTGAAAAGAATTTTATTATCCAATGATATTTTGACATGGGACAAGAATTGTTAGAAAGTTATGGCTTTAAAAAGAAATAAATCAATTTTTAACTTATTTACAGATTTGCCATTGGCATGATACCGTAGAAAATAGACATCCCTAATTCCTAAAATTTCAACATCTTTAACTGTCAATACATGTGATAGATGCAAAGTATATTTGTCACGTATCTGCTACCATATTAGTTTGACACCTTCAATTGTTAGAACTCAGTTTCTCTTTCTTGTTAAAATTCGGCATCCCTTTATTTTATGGACTTCGCATTCCTTATTCTTAAGGTTGCAGTATCCTAGGTTTTAAGGCCTAAATCCCAGTGTTTTAAGGCTTCGACATCCTATGTTTTGAGTCGATACCCCTTTATGTTTTATAAACACGACACCCTAAGTTTTAATGGTACAGTATAATATATGTTTTAGAGGTTCAACACCTTAAGTTTTTAAAGAACCGATACCTTATGTTTTGTAGAGGCACAACACCTCATATTTTAAGGACTCTGCACCCCATGATTTATAATGTTTTGATAGCTTTCTTGTTGCTATTCGATGTCACTATTTTTGGCGGCCGATAAATCGCATGTTTTACCAACTTGGTAACCATGTTTAAGAGGCTCGATAGCCCATATTTATTAGGGTCAAGACACCTTTGTTTTGTTAGCAAATGTTTTAAATGCTATGTAAAGATGGTAGTGTTTTGGCACAAAATTTTGACTGAACGTTTGGGCTATGTTTTCCTTGTTTTTAAGAATGATTTAAAGTGGTTTATCGTTTTAAAAGATAAATGATTTAAAGGAAATAAAATGGTGTTTTAGCCCAATTTTATATGAGTTTTTTCCAAAGGAAGGTATTAATTAATTTTAAGTAATTTTGTTATGGTTACGACTATTGATTGAACATACTTGGATGAATGCTGTTATATATTCTTATTATCATTTGATCAATTAAATTTGCATATTGTATCATTTGTCAACTCACGTTTCATTATCTAACGTTGCATCTTGGGATTTAGGAACAGAATTACCAGTTAGGTTATTCCATTAGTACGGTCAGACGAAACTCCTATGTAACTGGAACCGCATCTAGGAGATCAAATAGATCAATTGTGTTAGGATGTTTTGAACTGATTAAAAAGATACGACTCATAGATTTAAAACCAGATAAGATTTTATGTGGAACTGGTGTAGGGTCGCGGCATATGCTTCAGTAGATAACCCCCGGTTGGTAAAGGTCCACGATTCCATTGCATAGGGTTTTCAGTACCGAGACTAAAAGATGTGCATGCACAAAAAGGAACTCGTAGCTCTATATGCTCACTGTATTGTTTCCTCCAAACTGTATTTGGAGATTATTGTTTCCTCCTAACTGTATTTGGAGAGTACTATTTCCTCCTAAATGTAATTGGAGATTATTGGTTACTCTTAAATGTACTTTTAAATGTACTCGGAGATCGATGGACATTTGATTATGTTTATCCCGAGTCAGCCTAATATGTTATGAGTTGGCTTATGTAAACTAATAGGTTCATAGTGACACTAGGAATACTATGATTTGAGATAGACAGTTAATTTTACGGCATGGGTAAAACTTTGGTTTATCATTTAGTGTTTGGGCTATTTTCCTTGTTTCTAAGAATGGTTTAAAGTCGTTTATCATTGTAAAAGAGAAACATGAACTCGTATAACAAATGAATGTCTTATCTCATTTCCATGTTCACTACTTTGACGCATGAATATCAAACTAAATAGACTAGTTTTTGTATTAACTAGTTCAGTTTACATTTAGCTTATCAATTTGATCGTTTCCTTGATAAATGATAGCAGGAAATTAGTACACAATATTTCTATAAATTGTTCTGAACTAATATTCAAAATAGACATATAGAGTTAACTTCAACATTGTCTTCTTATACATATATGTAGAATTATTTGTCAAAAAAACGTTGTCTATGTTACAAAATATATGTTAATTATGTTTTGATCCAACAAATGTTTTTCCTTTTGAATTAAATGGTCTTTATTACATTCCCTTGATCACCACACTACTCGCATAATATTCCTTTTCTTGTTTATTTACCCATCATAATCATTCACGTTATGATATGATGAAATATACATCATAATTAGAATTGAATTAATTTTGAAAATATTTTTGTTTGATACCAGTTTCATTTGCAGGTGCTACAAGTTTAAACATATGGCATAAGAAATTAAATTTAAAATATTGACAATTTTCTAAGAGGAAAGCCAATTGTTATGCTAAAAATAGGTCAGGACTTTATATACAGCTTGGATTAAATGGTTACACATATTCATTCAAGTCAGACACATTTATAACGTATTAAATAAAATATGTCAATGCAGTTACTTTTTGACTAATCTATATCAATGACGATCTTATACTTATCTGTCATTTCCAATTGAAACGGCTAAATTGACAAAAGCAATCCATATAGATATATGTAACAGTTGCTAATCAGACGTGATAGCTGCATGGTTTTGTTAGGTGTGGCTCGCATTGTAAATGGAGTGGGTGCGTGGATTGAACAGGTTAAAAGTCCAACATCGCAGGATATTTGGAATAATCGTGGTATATATATGGGTTTGGTGGCACGTAACATTGGGGATTCCTTTTGTTACAATGTGTTGCCAAGACCAGATTATATGCTCGAATGAGGCGATGGAGGGATGTTCAATCGGGATGCCGGCATGGGAGACTTCGACCGTTGACTCCGGCTAGACACGGTGAAGCGAACGCGTACAGTACGCGGAATGCCGAAACTTAACATTTGGTATCAGAGCTTTGGTATTGGTAGGTGGTTGTAGAAATGCCAGAAATAGATAATACTTCAAGTAGTTCTTCAATGGGTAATCCAAGTGGTGTAGCACCTTATGTACGTGGATCGTATGCAGCTTCAGGATCACAATTGGTAATAGACAAGTGGAATGACGATAATGATTTTGAAAAATGGTAATGGAAGATGAAAGCGGTTCTAAGGAGGAATCAAGTACATCGGGTAGTGTTTGACACACATTTGTTGCCAGCAGACATCTCGGATGTTGAGAGAGAGGAGATGGAAGAGTGGGCATTCACTACACTTCAACTTTCTATGGGAGAGAATGCTATCTCTGACATTAGTGGTGAGACAACCGCTAAAGGTATTTGGGACAAGTTGGAGGAGTTATATATGAAGAAGTCTCCAACTAATCGTTTGATCTTGTTGCGAACGTTTTTCACCTATAAGATGAAAGAAGGAACTTCACTAAAGGCGCACTTGAATATATTTGATGATTTGCTAATGAAGATGAAGACGTTAGATTTGAAGATTGAGGAAGAGCAAAAGGCGATGATATTGTTGTGTTCGTTGCCAGATCGCTATACAGGTTTCTCAAATAGTTTGATCTATAGCCGAGATACATTGACTCTTGATGATGTCAAGACGGGTCTTCTTAGCGAGAAGTTTCGGGATCAAATGAAGGAGTTAGGTGATGGAGGTAGTGGTGCTAGTAATGGTCATGGCTTGTTTGTGGAGAAGGAGAGGTATGTGAAGAAGGAGAACGGGGGGCGTTCTAAATCAAGGAACCCCGGTTGGAGAGGAAAGTCGAAGGAAAGAAAAGGCAAGTGCTATATTTGCAAGAAGCCCGGTCATTGGAAGAATGAGTGTCCGGACAAGGAGAAGGGTAAAAAGGAAGTAGCATCTTCATCTGTAGCGGTGGAGAGAGGTGTTAGTGAGGAAGACGTAGATGTGTTGACGGCGGTAGCATCGGATGTTTTCGGTAGTGAGTGGGTGCTCGATTCGGGGGCATCTTATCATATGACGCCAAATAGAAATTGTTTTTCTTCTTACATCGACAAAGAAGGAAATTCAATTGTTATGGGAAATGGTGCTATTTGCAAGTTGAAAGGCATTGGTTCCGTGCAAATTCGGATGTTTGACAGAGTGGTTCGTACTCTCACTAATGTACGCTATGTTCCGGGACTTCGGAAGTCGCTTATCTCTTTGGGGCAGCTGGATTCTTTAGATTGTAAGATCACTATTGAGAGTAATAGATTGCGGGTTTCGAAGGGGGTGCTTGTGGTGATGAAGGGTGCTAGGACTCATGGTATTTATTTGCTTCAAGGAGTGACTGTGGAAGGCGAAACTTGTATAGGAGTTGATAGTTCTCGTGGCTTGGATGCGACTAGGTTGTGGCATTTGAAGTTAGGTCATGTCTCGGAGAGGAGTTTGGACATTCTTCGAAAGAGTAATATGATCGATGGAGAAAGTTTCAACAAGTTAGAGTTTTGCGAAGAATGCATCATGGGGAAGCAAACAAAAGTTTCATTCGGTGAAGGAAAGCATGATTCGAGAAGGGTTCTTGAGTATGTTCACACGGATGTTTGGGGACCGGCACCAGTAGCTTCTTTAGGTGGAGCTCGCTATTATATTTCCTTTATAGATGACTTTTCTCAGAAAGTTTGGGTGTATGTAATGAAGGCCAAGTCGGAGGCATTTGCGAAGTTCAAAGCATGGAAGGCTCTTGTTGAGAATGAGAGTGGTAAGTCTTTGAAGGTTCTAAGGTCTGACAATGGCGGAGAGTATGTTTCCGAAGAATTTTTAGAATTTTGCAAGCATCATGGTATTCGGAGGCATTTTACTACACCTGGAGATCCGCAGTCGAATGGTGTTGCGGAAAGGATGAATCGTACTCTACTTGAGAAAGCTCGATGCTTGAGATTGACATCGGGTTTGGCGAAGGGATTTTGGGCTGAAGCTTTGTCAACTGCAGTGCATATTATTAATCGAATTCCGTGCTCAGCTATTGGTAACAAAATTCCGGAGGACGTGTGGAAGGGAAAAAGCATTGACTTGAGTTATCTTCGTGTCTTTGGAAGTCCAGTTTATGTGCATGATCCGGGAAATGATAAGCTTGAACCTAGAGCTTTCAAGGGGATTTTGCTTGGTTATACAGATGGAGTAAAAGGCTATCAGATTTGGAATCCGGAAACAAAGAAGGTAGTGAATTCTCGTCATGTTACTTTTGATGAGTCGGCGATGTTCAAGGAGAATGGAAGCTCATCGAATGTTCCAGATTCGGCTCATGGTGAATCAAAGGAGAAGGAAATTATTTCCATATTTTGTCCAAGGAGTAGAGAGAGTAGAGTAGTTGGAGATGCTTGCGAGGAAGTAGCAGTTGATGTTACATCACATAGTCCACAGTGTACCTCTAGTAGTGTTGGTGATGTGCATGATTCTAGAGGAGATTCGGTTCAAGGTGGAGCTGAAGGAAGTTTGGGTGATGGTATTGCTACTCGGGTTGGTCGTCGTACTATAAGACCACCCGAAAGATATGGTGATTGGAACTATCTTAGTTTTTGTGAAAATTTGGACTATGCTCTTCATGTAGTCCAAGATGAGCCGATGGACTTTGATGATGTCATGATGATGCAGCGCAACCTATATTTTTCAAAGGGTTAAGTCGAACACGACTTAAGGACAAAGCTATAAGTCGTCCGCGACCTAAGGAGTCATGTGGACAAGAACTACGACTTAACCAGGGTTTAAGTTGTACGCGAGATAACAGAACTGAAGAACTAAGTCGTCCACGACTTAACGAGTTAGGTCGCCTGCGAGATAATGAAGTAGCGGCACGAGTTAAGAATGTGCAAGGTTTAAGTCGGCTATGACTTAATGGAATTATTTTGAGTCGTCCACGATTCAACTGGAAACAAGGGGGAGAAGTTGCTTTGAGTTCACGACTTATCGAGAATGAGGGGTTAAATCGTCTACGACCTAACAAAAGTGAGGAGATAAGTCATCAACGACTTAACAAGGGTGTTATGGGAGGAATAGTTGAGAATGCCCAAGGGATGAGTCAGATACGACTTAAGGAAAACTAAAGCCATCTTATGTCGACACCGAGTTACGACTTACTTAAGTCGCACCATCTTAAGTCGCAGAAGTTTGAAACCGAAGATCCTGATGCCGCGTCAATCTGGACCGTTGATGTCTCAAGTCGTGAGTCGTAAGGAGTTTACGACTTAAGTGTTGAGTCGTTTTATGGTATTGTATTGTGTTTTCTTGAGTCGTTTGTACATAAGTCGTATGTCGAAGACTATGTGTTGTAATCTTTAAGTCGTAAGTCGCTGAATAGTTATGTCGCATGTTTTGTATAAATCATAAGTGTGACATTTGTATTGTAAGCTGATAAGTCGTATACGACTTATGATGAGTCGTAGGTCATAGATGATGAGTCAGAAACGACTTAAGACTTAGGAATTTTTCTGGATATGTGTTGTAGCCTATAAATAGGCAAGTTGTTTCATTTGTAAAGGTTGTTGATTTTTGAATAAAATTCTCTTTTGATTGCTTTGTGCTTTCATTCCAAATTGGTAGTTGAGTGTAATCTCCTATCTCCTCTTTCGGATAATCGAGTGCGCTCGATTCAACGATTGTAGAAGCCGATTCGCGGAATCAAGTGCGCTTGATCAATGCTTGAAGAATTGAAGATCTTCGAACCCGGTATCGTGCGCGATCAACGAGTTCAGGATAGCTAGAATTCGGTATCTTCGGATCAACGAATTTGGGCATTTCGGTATCTTCCATTCCACCGATTGCTACATTCATAGATCTACATTTTTGTAATATCCGCCGCGTCACATGAAGTCAAGTGATAGCTCAAAATGGATTTGCCATGGAGGAAGAGATGCAATCATTATTGAAGAATCAAACTTGGGATTTGGTTCAGCTTCCTAAAGGAAACCGTGCTATTGGGTGCAAATGGATCTACAAGGTGAAGGACGATGGAAGATACAAAGCTAGGTTAGTGGCTAAGGGGTTTGCACAAAGGAAGGGGAAGGAGTATGATGAGATATTCACACCAGTTGTGCGCCATACTTCTATCCGGATATTACTTGCCATAGTTGCTATTCACGACTTGGAGTTGGAGCAACTTGATGTGAAAACCGCCTTTTTGCATGGTGACTTGGATGAAGACATCTACATGGAGCAACCAGAAGGTTTTGTTGTGGATGGTAAGTCAAATTTGGTTTGCAAGTTGAAGAAATCACTATATGGACTAAAGCAATCACCTAGACAATGGTACAAGAGGTTTGATCATTTTATGCTTGAAAATGGTTTTGATAGGAGCATCAAGGATGCTTGTGTTTATTTCAATAAGTTGGAAAATGATTATTGGGTGTATTTACTCTTGTATGTGGACGACATGCTCATTGCTTCGAAGGACAAGAATGAAATCAACAAGTTGAAATTGCAATTAAAGTCGGAATTCGAAATGAAGGACCTTGGAGAAGCAAAGAGGATATTGTGCATGGAAATAGAAATGGATCGAAAGCGTTTTGAGTTGAAATTGACTCAAAAGGAGTACATAAAGAAAGTGCTTTGCCGGTTTAGCATGGAGAATGCAAAGGCGTCAAATACACCTTTACCTTTGCATGTGAAGCTTTCGGGTAAAGGGTCACCTATCTTGGAGAAAGACAAGGCTTATTTGGCAAAGGTGCCATATGCAAGTGCGGTTGGAAGCTTGATGTATGCTATGGTGTGTACAAGGCCCGATATAGAAAATGCCGTCGGGGTGGTTAGTCGTTTTATGTCTAATCCGGGAAAATTGCATTGGGAAGCTGTGAAGCTTATATTGAGATACCTTAGGGGTACGTCATCTCATGGTCTTGTTTTTGGTGGTAGTGGTAAAAAGAGTTGCAACTTAGTTGGTTATTGTGATTCAGACTACGCCAGTGATAGAGATAGGAGAAAGTCAACTTTCGGTTATGTCTTCACACTTGGGGGTACAACCATAAGTTGGAGATCTAGATTGCAGATCGTAGTTGCTTTATCCACTACGGAGGCGGAGTTGATAGCCGCAGTGGAGGCGGCAAAGGAGGCACTCTATTTGAAGTGATTGTTGTGTGACTTGGGATTCAGGCATGATAGTATTGATGTTCGATGTGATAGCCAGAGTGCTATTCACTTGACAGAGAATTTGGCGTTTAGCTCACGGACTAAGCATATTGAGGTGAGAGAGTCATTTCTAGTAGCCATAGATGAGGATAAGCAAGTATACCTTCGGAAAGTGCACACAAAGGATAACGCGGCGGACATGTTCACTAAGGCTTTGCCGGTTGGGAAGTTCGAGCATTGCTCGAACTTGATTCGCTTGGAGAAGTGCTAGGTGCCACGGGTTGGCACGGTTAAGGGAGGAGCTTGGTGGTAGATGAGAAAGAGTATTGGTGAGAGATTGAGGTTCTACCTTCTTGGTTAGTGCTAGTCTTTGGAGAGATAGCTTAGGTTTTGGATGTTTTCAACATTTCATTAGCGGACGGGGGCTTTGCCTGAGCTCGTTGGTGGAGTGCAATGGGCGGTGGCTTTGCCGGAGCTCATTGGGAAAGCATTCATGTTTGGTTGAAGGTAGAAGAAGTGATAGTTGGTGCTATCGGTTGTTGTTGATGGTATGGTACCATTAGAGTCAGAGATGAATATAGTGTCAAGGTGGAGTGTTAAATTTTGGCGACACTATATGAGGATTTGTAGAGGTCGGAAGTAGCTTCGCAACGGAGAAAATGGTTCGCAAATCGGAGTTCGGAGGTGGAAGTTATAAGAGAAAATGTGAAGTAGGCAAAGTTGGGGCAGAAACTCCTTTCAGATGTCTGACCTATTTTTCAGACGTCTGATTTGGTTCAGAAATGCTTCCAGAGCATTTCGTCAGACGTCTGACGAAATGGGTCAGACGTCTGATCTGAAGGAAAGTCACTCCAGTGACTTTAGCCAGACGTCTGACCTTTTGGTCAGACGTCTGGAACGATTTTTGCCTGTTTTCTCGTACGGACTTGGCATGAAGATTTGTGTCAACTGCGGGGGCAATTTCGGAACATTGCCTAAGGTTTCTATTCTCCTATATAAGCTAGCCTCTGGTTTCAGATCTAATATGCAAGCGACTATAAGAGATTAGCCTCCACTAATTAGAGTTTAATCAAAACCTAATTTTCTTCAATTCTCTTCTCCACAAATCAATTTCTAATTAGAATTTGATCATTGTAATCAATCTCTTGTACTCTTCTCATCAATAATAATAAAGCTCTCTCTTAAAGTGGATGTACACTAACACAATGTTAGTGGAACCATTATAAATCGCTGTGTGATTTATTTTTCGTTATTGCTTTAATTTCTGAATTGCTTATTTGGGATTGTGGTTGTCTTTGGATTGGTTGAGTTTAGATTCGAGTTATTGGTTGGTTGTTTTTGCACTATTTATCACGATCTAGCTTTTCCGCTGCGTTTGGGGATTTGAATTTGAGTGGTCTCGATTGAAATCCGCCATAACATTTGGTATCAGAGCTCCATGGTTCGATGGGACCGGTATGATGCAGCGTGACCGAAGCATGGCTCCTAAGGGGCTTAAGCATGTGATGCTCGTCAAGGTGGAGATATGGTTAAGCAGCCGCCTCCCTGCTTATGAGAACTCGGAATAGCAGCTTGACTCCACTGCGAAGAGGACTCGGTATAACTCCAAGGTGACTTGAGCAATGCTCGCCTAGGTGGAGATTGTTAGGTGTGGCTTGCATTGTAAATGGAGTGGGTGTGTGGATTGAATAGGTTAAAAGTCCCACATCGCAGGATATTTGGAATAATCGTGGTATATATATGGGTTTGGTGGCACGTAACATTGGGGATTCCTTTTATTACAATGTGTTGCCATGACCAGATTATATACTCGATGGAGGCGATGGAGGGATTTTCAATCGGGACACCGACATGGGAGACTTCGACCGTTGACTCCGGCTAGACACGGTGAAGGAACGTGTACGGTACACGGGAATGCCAAAACTCAACAGGTTTCACCCAAAGAAACAGCTGAATCATTTATCCTTCTTAAAGAAGGATATTTTGGAACACAAAAGCTAGTTGGTACCCATAGACAGATGAAGCTGAATATTTGAAACAAGTCAAACAGTTAGAAATCAAAATTCAAGAGGAAAAAAATGACTAAGCAACACATAAAAAATGCTAGACTATTTACAAATATAAATGAGGAATACATTGACCAATTTGGGAAAACAAGCAAGAAAAAGAAGGGTGACTGTTAATGTCCATATGCTCATCCTAGATACTTAAGGAGAAAATCTAAAAATGATTGCTAATGAGTCTACTTTGTTGGAATTTACAAGGTCTCAATTCAGATGTTATGCACTTGGACCTTTTTATCATTGTATGAACAAACTACAAGCTTTCTATACTAGGAATATTGGAAATAAAAATTCACAACTGAGAGCATTCAATGCTATGGAAATGTGATGGACAACAAGTGCACAATAGCAACAATACGACACAAAAATCCTCAACCTTGTGGTAACGTAGTAGCGATCAACAAATAACACTCTTGACTAGCAACATTTGGGGATTGACAACCCCTATCACCTTTTTGTATGCAAATAAATTAGAAACCACTATTATTTCACCCTGTTGGAATAGTTGAAATCAATACAAAATTCATGCTCCTCTTGGCTTGTTCTAAGAGACTTCAATGTAGTTTTAAATGCTAGCTAATGAAAAAAGGTGGAACGCATTGGAAGTGTCTCATTTGACATATTTTAATAATTGCACGCCTACAGCTGGTCTTGTTGAAACCTTTCATGCACAATTCAAACACCCATGGAGTAGTGTGAAAGTTAAGAATTTCACTTTTAGGCTAGATAGAGCTTTGGCTAGGCCTCAAGTGTTACATAAATTCCCGGACCTAAAGTAGCTATCAAGTTCTTTCAACGATCTTATCCCTCTCTAAGTAGACTTTCATTCTAATTACAACAAGACATCCAGTGGTAAACCTTTCAGGTATTAAGTTTCATCACTAATTTGAATGTCATGTTTATACACAAGCAATTGATTTTAGTATCACTAGATTTTTCACAAGTAAAATTACTTGTTTAAAACCACAACGATTCCATAAGATACAATCATACAAGCAATCACATTTAAAACAAAAGGCAAATGAAGAATGACTATCAAATGGGGATGAGTGCTCCTGAGTTTTTTTATATATATGAGAATGACTCAAAAAATGAAAAAGCAATATTACCTCCTAATACTCTAATTTTACTGCCAAAGATATATGATCGCTTGGTAATGACGATATCATTAAATCTTCTTTCGAAAGCATTTGAAGTGCTTCAACACATGTGCCATCTAAACAAAATCGATTAGTATACAATAAATATATCATGTTACTTAAGACTTTTATTCTTATGTATTAGTTAAACTTACTTCTAAACATAACATAATCTCTAGTAGCTACCAGCTTTCTCTTTTTGCTACTAAATGTGTACGGCTCATTGTTATTATGTCTATGTCTATGTAACAACTTTCCTTTTTCTCCTCTTGGAATGATTGTTTCATATGTACTTGACTGTACATGTAGGGAAAATTAATCATTAGAAACAAAACATAGTACAATATAATGTGTAAAATTTGAAACGATTCTCAAAATTTATACCATCTTTGGAAATTCTAATGGTGGGAAAACCTTACTCAGTTCCGAATAAGGTGAATGCGGATCATCTCTTATTTTTTTCACTTTACCCTCTTTTAAAGCTGCTAGAACATCTCTGTATATAAGAAAACATATCACTGAGATGCAATAAGAAAAGTAGTGTATAATATATGTTTTATTTTGAGTGAGTTAGAGAAGTAGTGGATTTAGGAGGAAAAATGTGGGTTTATATAGTTTAAAATTATTTATCAATTCTAGCATAAATTTGTGTATGTTATACAAAATTTATCAGTTCTAATAATAATTTTTTTATGTTATAAACAATTATACCTATTGGGGTCGGCATTAAAATCTCCGCCAAGAATGATAGTAGTGTTTTGATTATATTCTTGCAATTGCATGATATGATGGAACAGAGAGGAGACCTACAAATATAAAGTGCGATTATTGTTAACAATAAAAGATGAATAATGGGATAAAATGTTAATATAAGATGCAATATTAGAAAAAATCATTGATCAAAACAAAACACACATTAAAACTGTAATCACCTGAAACATTCTTGCTCTTGCTTCTTTAGAGCGAAAGTGCACATTAGCTATTATAATTTTTTTTCCATTGCGATCTCTTCGAGCACGAGCACTATTGAAACATTTGACTGCAATGGGAAAAAAATTATACAATAAGGATTCTACAACAGATTAGTAAAAAGTAACATTCAAAAACCTTTGCAAAAAAAAGGAAAGAAAGAGAATTGTAAATGCACACATATTATTGACAATACTTTTGCCACAATTTCCTATATTTCTTTTTCAGTAATGTTTATTTAACGTTGTTTTCATTGTGTATTTTACACATCAAGATTAAACTAATATGTACATCCTAACTTGGCAACTTCAGAAAGTAATTGAGTACGGGAGGATCTTTGCTTTGTGAGATGAATACAGTGTATTTCTACATTGGTGTTTATACCCATTTAAAATTTTTATTTATTCAGCGAGATTTATCTGTTATTTTTATTTAAACTTACAAGTTGGATCATCGAAATGCTTATGTGTGCTTTCAACCATTTCAAAATTGGTGAAAAAAAGGAAAATCCTTGTTCTAACTACTGCTAGGAAGCCTTGCTAAATTACGATAACATAGCATAAATGGTCGATGAATCATGCTTTTGTAATCATAATTTTTCTGCTATAAACTATTTTGTTAGTTGTTTTGACATGGACAATTCTACCGAGAAATTGTTAGTTAAAAAAACATTTAAGAGTTTTTTTGTCAGTTATTTTTTTAACAAGCTGATGAGGTCGGGTGTAATGTACCTGAACTGTTTCTTTTATGGGCCTTGCGCTATATATTTAATTTTCAGAAAAAGGAAAAGTAAAAAAACAAAACAAAACAAAACAAAAAGGTGAGCAATAAAGATTCCCAATCAGTATTTTTACCCTCTTTGCTCACGATTGGTTCATGCATTTCCAAACATGTTCATCGTGGCTTAACCCTACAACTGGCTCGCATATGTTAAGTGTATCACAAAAATATCAGCATTCTTTAACGTATAATTTATTGGTTAAACAAAATTATGAAATTGTTATTGATTTTAAATTTCAAACTCAAGCAACTGTACGATCTACTGATGTTGTAGATCATGATTAACTAACCTTATTATACAATTCTTTATCTAATTGATGCTTGCTTCCAAATTTTTTCCAATAGGTGTCAAAATCAATCTGCGAATAAATTAAATTTAAACTTTACAAAATATAAAACAAATAATATACACACAATTTATAATTATGTACTAAGCATCTTTAGAACTAACCAAGTGGGGTTGAAAGTTTGAGAATTTCGTCCTTCTTACACCAACGCAAACACCTTCTTCCTCATCTCGGAATTGATTACGATTTATGCTATAATGGTTTTCCTAGCAAAACCATAATATAACATCAGTAAAAAATTGACTTAGTTATGAAATACATTCTTTCTTAAGCATAATAAATTTTGTAATGATCTACCTTCGATTTGTAAAAGAAGTCGTAATCATGATGTTTTTCCTTGAACGCAACATTAAAAGCATGCTCTTCAACCTAATTTAAAAAAAAAGAGTTTTAGCAATGCAAAACTATAAATAATAATAAAATACTATTGTAAATTAAAAACTTAAAAGACTTACTTCTTATGGAAGAATAATATCTGGATTCAATCTTTTTATTTCAATTGTAGCCCATGTGGTGAATCCAGTTCAAACCCACATTGGACTTTGGAGATGACCCTTCTGATATTTTTATGTACGGGTCGGCCATGACATTATAAGTATACATCAACATACTCAAGTTATATTGCTTAAATACATCAAAACCCTCAATCATTTGCAATGTTCGCTTGTACCACGGTGGAAAATGAGCTCTTGATAATATAGGATCAGAGTATACTTTCCTACATACACTGCCACCCTCAGGTAGTTCAATGGTGACAGTTAATTCAAGTATTGATTCAATGTCCTGTTCTCTTGGTAAAAATAACCATCATTTCCCATGAATTCAAATTCGTATAATTTCTCAACCAAAGTCATGACATTCCATGATAAATGAGGTTGTTGCGCATTCAATTCCAAATCCAGAGTAGACGCGCCTTGTTTGTACAACTCTACTTTTGGGTGGATCGGAACGGACACAACCGGTGCAAACTTGTTGAAATGCTTGACATAAATAACATACATTGTTACTATAGTTTGATCAAAATTAGGTAGAAGAAAATAAGAGCAAAGGAACCAACGATATAAAAGATTTTGTGCAAAACCTAACAAAGGATAAAAATGTCGCAGAAGAAGAAAAAAGAGAGAAACACCGAAGAGTTTTCCACACATTTTTTCACTCTCTTATAAGCTCTATTTATAAAATCAATTACTTAATGTCAAAGTTAATATTATATGGCAATAAATAAATTGATCTGCCAATATGGTAGAGAAATAAACAAAGCCAAATATTTCTATTAAGGACATATGTTTGCAATAAGGGCAAGAATGATAACATATGTTAGTGTGTATTTTAATGACGTTGGTTTGAATTAAATTAATAACTATCTAAATGTGAATTTTCAATTCATTGGAATAATAAATATTAATACAGAATAATAAATGTTTCTTTATTAATGAAGAAATCATACGTTTATTTATTTGAAATGTTTGGCAGTTGAAAGATTGAATGCAGAGATGAGAAACTATTATTTAGTAAGAACTGTATAATTGCTGTTTATACCCAGTAGTGTATAAATATGCTTAAATTACTATTAGATATGGAATAATTGTTCTATTTCTCATTTCAATTATTTAGTCCATTTTTGAAATTCACCTTTGTAATCAATTGAAATTAATGTAATTGAATAATTTCAATTAACAGGAGAGAGGACACTAAATTGTAAATTAACAGGTGTAATTTAAACGTAGCTTATGTTTTGTGAAAAATAAGGAAAGTTTGATTTAATAAAAAGAATTTTTTTATCAAATAAAATGAATGTTTCATTTGTGAATGGAAGTTCAATTTCATTAAAATAAAGAATAGATTGATTGATTTAAAGGAAGAAATATATGTTTATTTAAACTGTGTTTTAGCATACAGATTGATTACAGGAATAGGAAAATAACCTTGTTTATTTTAAGTAAGTTATATTTTACCCTGATGTATAAACAACAAATTTATAAACTTGTTTAAATGACTAAAAGAAACAAGTTTCTATTTTTCATCCATTTTAGTTTATCTATTTTGAAATTTAACTTTATAACTAATTGCAACTGAAGTAATTGAAATATATCAATTAAAAGGAAAGAAAATGTTGATTGCAATCAATAGATTAAATAAAAGAAATGCATGTTTTGTGTTAAACAAAAATGTTGTTTTCATGGAAATAAAAGATCATTTTTGGAAAACCAGGTTGAACGTTTTCATTTACAGGGTAAGTATAATTTTATTTATTGAGCGTAGATAAAAAATTAAATGGATACAAATTTGATTATTATTTTAGTTAATGAAATTAATTTGGGTACATTTCAAAAATTGAATTTCAAAAGGGTTTGCGGTGCACATGGTCCCTTTATTTCTTTTATTATTAATTATTGCATGTATGTTCTAAAATATACCTTATTATTAATGCTTGATATGTTCGTTTCTTCTTCCGTTTAATACCCGGGCCTACACTTTTAGGTTGTATTTAAATGATCTGCAACTTTATTTCTTCATTTGACACCCCATATTCATTTAGTTAAAATTGTTCTTTGCTGAATGTATATTCTTAGGCCAGATCTATTCACACCCCACCTTTGCCTTACTCACCCCACTAGTTAAACAAAAAATATCACACCCTACCTTTTGCTTTCCCACCCCAAGAAAACCAAGAACTACCTTTTATTTCACCCTATCAAAAACAATAACTTAATATTAACAATGGAAGTAAAGAAGATATAAGATCCAAAAACAAAGAAGTTTTAATTGGTAATTATTTTGTCATTCTTCTCATCAATGGTGCAATCTAAAAGGGAAGAGCAGTAATGTTTCAGTTCAATTCAAAAACAATTGAACTGTAAATTAAATTTTATATAATGTATTACACTAAACTAGGTTAGTTAACATTCTCGGTACATTGCTTACCAGAATTTCCAACATTCCAAGCTAACTAATACTAAGTTTGCATCAATTCCTAGTTTGCATGACAATGAGGTATAGAAAAAACGTAAAATCAAACAACATTTAAGAATAAAAGATGTAAAAAAAGGAAAAAGGCAAACCTGAAATAAAACATCATTATTTTTTTAGAAACCATTGCCTTTTTCACAACCACTTGTCCTTTCGAAATATTGTAACAACCATAGTTTGAAAACCATGATTATGAAAATGAAAAAATGCTGTGAACAAACTGAGAAAGGAGGAGCTTCTGCAACCTGGCACAGTTCATCAGAGTTGACTTGGAGATCATCGGAGAAGAAGGATAGAGATGGCATGCAAGTGTCAGAGGCAGAAAATATGAAGATTATGGACTGTGGAGAGAGTTAGATCTGTGTATAAGTGTGTGCATGCTTGTGCATGTGGATGGTTGATATATACATATCCAGTTCAGTTATTGTTGAGAACGGTGCAGTGAACATTGTATATGAAGTATAATTGAGTGGGCTTATAATTCTTTGTATATGGGCTGTATGGGGTTACATGGTTATGAATGGATTGATTAAGTCATATGTGCTGCTGGCCATTTGTATAAATGCAAGAACATGCTCGTATTGTAGTGTGTGAAAAAACTTGAATCAATAAATCAAATTTTCTTGTATCCATGCTATGCAGATTACCTTCATCTCATTCCTGTTTTAGTTAGTTTTGTTGCCAATTTATTACTTTCAGTTTTTGGTACCTTCTTTGTTAATTCTTGTGCATGTTGTGTGATATTCGATCTTCTATTCATTTTAATTCTTTTTCTTTCAATTGGTATTGAATATGCAATTTTCTTTTGTTAGTTTCAGTTTATCAATTTTTTTTAATCCTGTTCTTTTGTAATTCCAGTAAATTTACATTTTTGAATCCTTCTTCTTTGATTGTTCATTCAAGTTTCTATTTGTTTTTTTGATGTCCTTTAATTTCAATTGTTGAATTCTTGGAGATAATCTGGCGCAAAATTCTTGTGTGTGAATTAAAGTTCTTTTCCTAAAATTGTTGCTTCTTGTCCAAGTTTATGTGCAAATATACATAATTTAATGGTCATGACAATTCGTAAACTTAGCCTTCAACTGATGCTTCCTCAATGTCTCAAACACAACTCTAAGATGAACTTCATGCTCCTTCTCATCCCTAGAATATATCAGAATGTCATATATGAAGACCAACACAAATACTTATTACGAATTAATTAATAATTGATTATTATTATTACATTAATTAATTATAAAAAATACTTAATTAAGTTATAATTAACTTAAGTTTCGATAATTTAGTTTGTAAAAGATTTTTCCAAACACTTTGAAAGAAAATTACAAACTTCGAAAATTTGAGTTCCGAACTACATCCATATCGACTATCGCTATGGATGCAATAACTTAGGAATCATTTTCTAAGTTATCATCCAAAACTTTTACTATCCATTCTCGTTTAGTTAAACACATAAAGGAATAATTTTTATAAAAAAAATAAGAACTTTAAAAAAGTTAGGAAACAAATTAAAGAACCCATCTTTAAGGAATCGAAACAAGTAAAAAAATTTGTTTTCAATCAGATCTCAAGTACATTTTAACATCCAAAGAACTAACTTCCATATCCATTTCAATCATAATCCAAACACATAGAATAACAACCAATACCGTACCAAAACGCTTTAAATATCATCACTTTACAACTAACCATAACACTAACTTACCAATATCAAACCATTCGCTAAACCACATGTTAACACACGTAAACAAATCCAGTTCATTCCAAAATCCAACACCACATTATATATGCTTATACATAATCAAACCAAACCAACATAAATAAATAATTTAATTATTTACAGAAATTAGAATTTACTCACCGAAAACTCGACGAGCTAAAGTATTTTCTCTTCCACACTCAATTACGACCTAGAACATTGTAATTTCTTAGCAAAATGAAGACTTTACCGGCTTTTAACCCTCAAAAGGGTTCGGCCTTGGAAATTTTTGGAGGAAGCGTGCTTGAATTTGAAGAAAGAAGCGAAGAGGTTGATTTTGTGGAGTTTAAACAAGCTTTGAAGTGAATTCAAAATGAAAGTCTTCTACTTTTTTCTATTTCTCTTTAGGAAGCCATGAAAAAGATTTTTAAAGCTTTAGGAGATAGGAAATGGAAGAGAGAAAATGTGGAAAATGAAAAAGAAATCGAAAAAAATGGTTTTATAACATGTTAACATGTAAATTTACCAATATACCCCCATACCTTACCCCTACCATGTCATGCCACCTCTTACTCTCCTCCCTCTCTCTTTCAATTCAGTGTCCCCTTGTCCTCCTCCCTCAAGTGACAAAAAAACTTGAAAGTACGTACCTTTGTACATGTTGTCTACAAAGGCATCTTTATTATTTTATACACACACACACACACTAATATCCTAACCCAGTTATTCCTATGCATGTCTTAGTGTGTATGCATGTACACATGCATATTTTCATGTCCAAGCCAAAGTAATTAAATGTATATGCATATAGCAAAGTGTCACGATATTCCGAACAACTTTAGGCGATGAAAAATCGAAATTTCAGAAAATGAATTCCATAATTTAAACATCAAATTGTAGGTTGTTACCATGAATTCGTCGCGTAGATTTTCGTTAGCATATGGACTGCGAACAACAAAACAAAAAATGGTGGTGCTCAAAGCAATAACACAACATCAAAACAATAATAATATACACCGACTATCTTATTCTGTAAAATCACAAAAATTATCGTTTGCCGATAAATCGACAAATGATAATTCAAATATTTTTCAAATTAAAAGTTAAGGAAAGATCAAACAAATTAAAAGCTTTCCGGAACATCCAAAATTATCCAAATCGGTTAAGAAACGAAGAAGTTATGGCCAAAACAATATGGCGACAGAAAACAGAAAAAAAACAAAGAGGAAACATAACCTTATTAATACGAAAATTCAACTCAAAACTTTGTTTTTGGCTAGCATTTGTAAGCTTTTAAAAATACTTAATAAAAATCAAGTTGTTGTATTAAAAATATATTTTCTTATTATTTATTTTAAATATTTATTGTGGTAAATATATTGGTAAAATGAATTCACTGTTATAATTTATTAATTAAAAGAAGTTAAATAAGATAATTAAATCCATTCAGTAAATATTAGACTAAGATCCTGATATTTCGATCATTATTTCAATATTAAGTTCAAAATTCATATATTCAAATAAATCCATATATGTTTTAAGTTAGTTAACTTTTAAAAGAAATATTTCAATATATATAAAAAATTAATATTCCAAAATTAAACGAAAAAATTTCAATTCATTACAAAATGTATTCAACATTTATTTTCTATTCAAAATCCATTAATAACTAATAAAATTTACTTAAACCTTAATAAAATATTGTCTTATCCAGTAAATGCTTCTTAAAATTAGTATTCTAACAAGTAGATAAACTAATAATATAACGACTAATTAAAATACTTATTATAGTATTTTCAGCAAATTTAGCACTATAATAAATTACTAATTAATAGGTAGTATTCTAACTGAATTAATTAATTAGTTGCTTACTGAAAGTACATTGAAGTACATTAAAATACAAGCGGTTATGTACATTAATTAGTTATTAAGTGCATTAAACACAGTAAGTACATTAATATACATAACATGGCTGATGTACTAAAGTGCATGAGTTATTAAATCATTAATTACATAATGTACTAAATGTATATAACAACTAATTAATGTATTTGTTGCATTTAATAACTAAATGTACAGTAGGTAACCAGTAATGTATTTAATACAATAAACTCATTTGGTACGTTAGGCACTCGGTAATATATCTAATACATTAATGTATTTATTTAATAAATAAACTAATCAATTTAGTACATTAATGTATTTAATACAATGAACATTGTATTTAATAACTAAAGTACATTTGGTACATTTAGAACATTTGGTACATCAATGTATTTAATACAATAATAACATTAATTAGTTATTAAGTATATTAAGTACATTTAGTGCATTATTTACTTTGTGTATCAGATACATTTAGTACAGTATTAAATACATTGTGTTAATACAAAGGATGCTTAATTGTTTCAATGTCTTTTGTATTAAGAACATAATATTTTATGCATTATATTAATGTATTAAGTACAATTGTACTAGCCATACATTAATGTTTTTAGTATTGCACACAATAACATAAAATACATTGTGCTAGCAATATATTGTATTAAGTACAATGTAGTTAATACATTAATACTATATTTAATACAATAGATGTATTAAATAACTAATTAATGTATTTAAATGTGCATTATTACAATATTTTTATCCGGCCTTTTGGTCCAGTTGTATTCAGACTGACTACGCAAGTTAGACGGGGAGATCATCGAGGAAGACAACCTAGAGAGATGATTATTAGGCTCAGAGATTAAGCGTAGGTAATGATACGAAGCAACGATCAACCGAGGCCAATGGATAGACTCTTCAGAATATTCTAAGTATGAATAATGCGTCCCCTTGGCGAGGGTTTAGTGCCTATCCCTTTCGTTAGGGGATCATCCTAAATAAATGTCCCAAACTTGGTAAGATCGATACAGAGTGACTAGGTATCCCCACGAGGTCACATTCCAAGTTTCAAGTCATTTGGAGTTCGTATGCTCAAGTTTTGGGCATATTACTTCACCTATCAATAGATGTCGGTATATAAGGGGTCGGTATAAAAAGGGATCGGCATAAAAAGGGGTCGGCATAAAAAGGGGTCGGCATATTCATCTTTCACTACATATTGCAATAGTGATCGGTCAATAACTCATAATCTACAGATGCTATCAATATAAAATTTAGAGTATAAGCTAATTAGGATGTGTGGAACACCTCATAAGGATTGCATAGCATTTGGAACAAGTTTGATGGATCGGCACCTATCCCTCTAGAGGGATCGGTAGAAATCAAAATTCAAGAAACACTATTTCACGGAAAATGCGATATCTCACAAATCGTATGTTGGATTTGCATGAAATTTGGGGAGAAAGTAGCTAACATCATGGGGCATCCCTCATAAGATCACTCCCTATTTGGACACTAAAATAGGGTTCGGTACAACCCCTATTGTGTGCCTCAATGGGCCTACCAATTTATGGGTCACCTCATCTGGTCTCTCGAACTTTCTACCATAGTTTCAGTCCAATCTGTTTCCCTATAAATACAACAAGCATGGCGTTAGAAAAGGGACCTTCTTTCGGTCCGAAGGCTCTCCCATTTTTATTCTTGAATATTGTATTAGTGAATCCTATCTGATGCAAATATTCTTGTAATTATAATCCAATGAAAGATTAATGAGGAGTGTGAAGTGGATGTAGGCCAAGGTTGTCGAACCACTATAAAAATCTATGTGTTCATTTTCTTTTATGCTTTGTTTTTTATTTCAGTCATTATTTAATATCCATGAGATTCAATGGGTGTTGAAGGTCATTTCTGGGGTCAACATTTTGGTGCTTTCATTGAAAAATGAATTCTCAGCTTGATTGGATCTCATCATCTACTAGTGGATTCCAATATTCGCACGATAGATGCAGTTATTAACCTACAAACTTCTTATTCTACTTATATTTGAAGGAGATCTAAAGGAAGCTGATAGCCATGGCTAGAGGAACTAAATCCACTTCCCATGTTTTTGGAGGATCCAATTATGCCAGTGTTCTTGTTTGGAGTCATTTATGTGTTCATGTCCATTTGAAAGGGATCAAATTAACTCATGATGCAAGTTCTTGGGATTTAATGTTGAAATTTACACTCAAGTTAGTGAAGGGCCGATCACTCTCTGAAGGCCTAGATGGTCGATCCCTCTTTAAATGCCTAGATAGCCGATCCCTCCAAAAAACTTATATATCGATCCCTCCAAAAAGCTTGTACACCGATCCCTCTAAAAAGCATATATACCCATCCCTCCAAAAAGCTTGTACACCGTTCCCTCCAGTAAGCATATGTATCGATCGCTACAAAAAGCACTGTATCGGTCACTCCAAATACATCAATACTGATCCCTTCAGAATATACACTAATCTCTCTGCTAAGCAAGTAAGTGGATTCCTCACTCAAAGCTGATAGCTGATCCCTCACTCAAGGTTGATATCTGATCCCTCACTCAAGATTGATATCCGATCCCTCAATCAGGGATGATATATGATCCCTCACTCAAGGCTGATAATTGATCCTTCAGTCAAGACTGATAGCCGATCCTTCACTCAATACCGATCCCTCTAATCTTTGTATGCCGATCCCTCTCATATGGCAAACGAACGACCCCTCAACAAGGAAATTCATATGATCCTTATACTACCGATCCCCACGTCATATTCGTCCAAAATCGAACCCTTGCTTAACTGGTCCCTCCAAAAAAATATGAATCAGGTACAACCCCATTTTTTTTATAAAATGTTTTCCGGGTACAATCTAAATTTTAAGTAAAAGATTCTATGCACATCGGGTGCCGAACCCGTGCCACAACGTAGTGCCCCCGCATTTTGGATTCAGAACTCAACTTAAACACAGTGCATCTATCCACTTCCCTTATGTCTTATGACCGACCATTGCATAGGGGATCAAGTGGCAACTTCGAAACTGCGACAAAGGAATGGAAAAAGAAACTGCTACTCAAACGATACTCCCAAAGGATGGAAAACATAAGTGATGTGACTCTAAACACACCCAAGAAACTTTTGCCCAAAGGCAAACTCGAGTAAAACTAAGATTTTCTCCAAGAAAACGCCAAGATAACTCCAAGCATCGTTTTTCACTGACCTGGCGCTTCGAATTCCTTGACTCCAAGTAATCTTATTGCTGACTACAAGAAAATAATAGATTTCCTCAAGTATGACTCCAAGTAACTTACCACTTATCTATCAATGCCGGTCTATCTTGTTTTGCTCATGCCTCGGGCCTACATACATCATTCACAAGCATAACTAGTACTTGTAAATTAAAAACGAACCAGATTGCTAATAACTGAAGCATCTCCCACAGCCAAAGCCTACTCATTGAAGCCGTCCGGTTGCAGAATATTCGATGAGATTCAATGTACCAATCATATCGGTTTACCCAAGGAAAACTGTGACGACCTAGAATTTTTGAGCATTTGAAATTGAAATATTTAATTGATTTTAAATACTTGTAAGGTAGTTTAACTTGAATCTCAAATATTATTATTTATTTAGCAATTAAGTTATTGGATTTAATAAACTGAAATTGGATAAATTTATGGTTCATTATTTTTGGAGATCGATTAATTCGGCGATTTAAATAGCGCTGTTTGACGTATAAAATATCATTCCGGAGCACAGTCTCGGATTGCGATGAAACTAGTGCCGTTGGATCCATATTAGTTAGTTATTGTAAGATTTAAAATATAGTATCAATTGGAGTTACCGTTTGGTTGTATGATTAGAAAAAGCCTAGAAATAAATCGTTTTAATTTAATTTAAATCGTTGATTTAAATTGATATCTTCTCCATATGGTCGAACTAGACCTCGAAACCTATTCCAACGTGTTCAGAATAACGATAGAACGTTAGGAACGCCAGTCGTTGCATTTAAATCGGAGTTCGGGGTTTAGAATTATGGACCATGAGATATTTTGGTTATTATATTATATTTCTGGATGAGTATGAATTCAACTCAGAATTAAAAAGAAAGGACAACACACTGATATACTCGTACCTCATTAATAACGATCGCGACATTATACTGATCGGTTCTTTTACAAATCGCGATCATCTTCTTCTTTTGGAAAAAATGGATCCCATCTCGTATGAAAATTAATTCAGTCTCTAGTTAAAAACGAAGCTGCCTTCCTCCCTTCAAAATCACGTCTCCTTCTTGTTCAAATTCATTCTCCAGGAAAATTGAATTCAAAGATCACTGGCTGCCTCGTTCTAAATTTCCTAAGGCCGAACGAAATTTCCCATCCTCTTCTCAGTTCTTTCACAAATAATGGCCGAGTGAATTCTTTCCTCCTCCATTCCTTTTCATTTCAAATCAAAGCAGACAAGGAAATCACAAGCCTCGGTGATGGGTGTTGATCGATCTTTGGGTTGCAGTGATGTTCGAGATCTAGAGGAGCACGAAGGCGAATCAATTGAGCGGGAAGGTGAGATGTCGATCGAGCCTGGGTGTCGATTTCCTATGGCGAGCTGTGTCGCGTAGTCTTGGGCGGAGTCGGAGGTCGTGGGGTTCGCGTGAGAGCTAGGGCTTCGCTCTGATGTGGGTCGACTTCGTAGTCGTGAGTAGTTTTGGCTGCTGCGGGGAAGCTAGGGTTTTCAGTAAGGTATCGTAAAATTTTATTAAATTTTATTTAATATTTATTTAATAAATACATATATGTGTATATACGTATATATATTAGGAAGGAAATTTGTCAGTAAGGTCAAGTTCTATTTAAAATATATATATATGGTATAAACAGAAAAAAAGAGAGGAAGAAAACTATTACAGTAAGATATTTTACTTTATCTTATTTTATTTTATTAAAGTATATATATATATATACACTAGGCATAAAATCATACAGTAAGGGCAGCTTTATTTTGAAGATATGTATATAGGGTTTAAAGCAGAAAATATGTATACATACATAAGATTTTATAACATAAAAGTTTATATAAAAGTTAGATTTTTAAGCCTATATAGATTTTTTTATATATGCAGTTTTTAAATACAGAAAGAAATAAAATAATTTATTAAAGGAAGATTAGTTTACATTAAATCATTAGTTAATTAAATTAGTAAACGGTAATTGATTGTTCGATTTATTTGGAATATTAATAAACTGTAAATTGTTATACAAGGTCTTCAATCGTGAAGGAAAGAAGTCTAGACGGTAATGGATTGCAAATAAAAAAAGCAAAGGTGAGTTAATCTCACTCATTTGGGTTTTATTTAAATTTAAATGGTTAAATTTAAATAACTGGTTGAATGATTGAATTATTTGGATGGGATGATATATACAGTAGTGTGTGTGTGTGTGTATATATGTATATTGGAGTGATTGATTCCCACATTATATAGCGAATGAGACCCTACACACCGCATAATAGCGGATGATATTTTATGATCCCATATACCGTGATATTCCACCTCGAAGTGGAATTGGTATTGTGCTAACGTCTGTGGATGTAGGGAAACAGGTTGGAGGGATCCAAATGGATTCCTTAAATTTATTTAGAATATTTTTATTTTGTGTTATGAATATTTGATATTCTATGATTAATTATATTGATAATTGGAATATTGAATGCTATGGTTTGTTTGAATATATTTCGGTGCACTGAGTTACCAAAATATATAGATTGGATTTTTTTTGAAAAGAAAATAAAAGAGAGAATTTTTAAGTAAAATAATTATAGAGGATTTGAATAAATTTAAGAATAAAATGGGAAAGGGATTTTAGGTAAACCGAGAAATAACGAATTTTAAAACTTAAGTAATATTAGTTAAAGAAATAGAGAATTTATTTTAAAATTCAAGGTAAATTTATTTAAAAAGGGATAAGAAAGGAATTTGGGAAATCTGGAAATGGGTATTTTAAGTTTAAATATTTTAAATCATAATAAAGAAATAAAATCTGAAAGTTAATGGATTTTGAAATAAATGGAGTAAGTAAGGAAATTTATTTCAAAGTGAAGTAAATTGGAAATCAATTGTAAATTGATTTAAGTGTTTGGAATTGGAATTTAAAAGAGAAGTGAGATTTTGGAATTTATAAACTGGGTTTATAAAGTGAAGCAAAATATCAGTGGATATTTGGA
The DNA here is from genome assembly GCA_030737815.1 of Allium fistulosum. Classification (NCBI taxonomy): domain Eukaryota; kingdom Viridiplantae; phylum Streptophyta; class Magnoliopsida; order Asparagales; family Amaryllidaceae; genus Allium; species Allium fistulosum. The sequence continues at coordinate 43,115,174 of CM060905.1, read as the reverse complement.
AACATAAATTCAAGGTGGGGATTTATAAAGGAATGTGAATTTGTTTAAGAGAAAATAAATAAATAAATAAATAGTGATTTATTTTTAAAAGGGTGTGAAAGAGAAGCATATTTCCTCGAATAGCCAAGTACGTTTCCAAAGCAAAGTTTTAAGTATAAGTTTAAGGTTTTAAAGTGTTTCAAAGTGTGTTTTAGAAAATTTATTATTTTTCAAATGATTAAATTTTGAACTAAGTATTTCTCAAATTTATTATAGTGGTAATTATTAAAAGTGACGTAGTATTTTGTTTTAGAAAGAATAAAATTTAGTGTTATATTTTATATCTAGCTTTATTTTAAATATTCTTTAAGCATATATCTTTGAATAAAGTATTAAAGTAGTTTTTAATTTAAATGTTTAAAGCATATTTCATAATATAGTATTTTAAATTATTTTAGAAATCTAAGTGTTTGTACTTGGTGATATCAGTGGAAATAGAAAATATTTGAGAATTTATTCCATGAGAGAAGACGGTTTGAAACTGTTTTCAAAGGGTTGAAAAGTGGAAATATATCTTGCGAAGATATTTTGAGATTAATAAATAATTTGGGAAATTATTTATGTTTGTTGGATGTTTTGTGGATGTTAATTGATAGTCAAATAACCGACTATCAATATTGGCCAATGCGCTGATCGTTTCGAAGAGACCGGGATCGGGATTAATTTCTCGAAAACCACTTCGATCCGGTTTGTACATTTCGTGGGGAAAACGAGTTTGGAGTCGAAGATGGTACAGTGAAGTGCAAGGGCTAGTCGCTACTAATCCTGAGGGTGATTCCAAAATGGATGTAGTCAGGTGGATGGTGGGCATTCCAAGTGATATGTTCTAAAAGGTAACGCTTAGCCTCGAGCCTCATCAACCGGGAATGACTGAAAATCAGGGGTTATGCAGCAAGGCTACGTGGGTAGCGCCCATTAGGGTGAGGTCATCCAAGTCCAGATGTCCCTTTTATTTCGGCTTGGTAGTGCGGTTGCTGATCCTAACCGTGGGGTGATCTTACTCGAAATTACCCTTAGGTAGTTCCGTTCTTGTGTTGTAGGGGATCGGGCGTGGTCCTCGGTACGCTGATCTAGACCAGGTACTGCGACAGGTGGTACCCCAGTGCCTAGTCATTGATGGAAATCCGTTCTCCCTACGCGCCTGTACGGTTCTGATTGTGCCCAACTATTGCTGAAACTTGAGATGCAAGCATTTCAGCTAGATTCTATTTTACTTTCTATAGACACTATTATAATATCAGACGGATTTGATAAAAAGTGTTTTGGCTATCGTAAGGTAAAAACCCGACATGTTTATTTGTGGCGTGGTCTTACGAGATGCTTTTGATTTCAAAGGGTTTGGAAAACTTTAATAATCCAATTGAGTGTGTTTTCTCACGCTGGTTTTCCAGATTGACTCGGGTGTTATTTTATTATAATGCTTGGGTCAGACCGAGTATTACAGATACATGATAGGATGTCGAGGAGCTCAGGAGACGAGCTGGATGGCGAGACGTATCACTCGTACTTGATGTATATTCCGCTATGTTGTGTGTACTATGTATTCTGTTTGAGGGACAAGTTAATATAACTGTCCAGTATTTGATTCTGATTTGGTTGTACTCTGATAATGTAATTATAAAACATATATAGTTTCATTTGTGTAAAGGATCAATTATTAACTATTATATATTATTCCGCTGCGATGTGAGATTCTGATGTTGTTTGTTTTCTATTTTCTTCTTCTACCCCCTTCTTCTTTAATTCTAATGGTTCGGATTTTCGGGCATGGAAAATTGGGTTGTCACACAAACCGATCCTAGACTATATCTCATGAAATTTAGGTGGCACGTGAATTCCTCTAGAGTGATATGTTCCATCGAATGCAAACGCTTTCCAATATTCCTCGAAGGTGAACGATCATGCAGTTTATGCGATTATTGCCGAAATCCAACTCCTCATTCAATTGTAGGATCGATTTTACCCTAGAGGAGGGGTGGGTTGAATAGGGTGATAGTAATAATTCTTAAAATTTAAAGTGGAAATATATAAAATAATTGCAGCATAGATAATAGCAGAATAATAAAAGCAGAAATAGAACAACACATATTTATCCAGCTTCGGCAAAACCCTGCCTACGTGCTGCCCCCAAGGTTTTTACTAGGAATTAAGTAGTCAGACGCTTACACACGCAAACTTGCGACACCTGCTATCAACTAACCTAACTCTACGCTCAAAACCCTGCCATAACTCAGCCATTGAGTTGCGAATTCTCGAACTACACCACCGTAGTTCATTCCCTAGTAACACGACTAGAATTTTACAAAAGTTTAAAAGTAAATTACAAATAAAAACAACTTAAAAAAACAAAACCCTATATAATATACTAAGCCCAAAATAGAGAAAACCGGCCCAATAAAAATTAAACGAGAATAGGGGTAAAACATTTTAAACGCCAGGTGGCATGCTTCGTTTGGAGTTCGAAATTTTTTCGGCTGAATAGTGTTTTGGAATTTTCTACATTAGGACTTCATTTTCTTTCTATTTGCAAACCCTAGCCAACCCTAACCCTAGCCACCGGTTACAAATCAATGGCAAACAATGCTATGAACTTTCCCCTCCGATTTCTCCCACTCCGTCCAATATTTTTGAAAACTTTCTAAAGCAAAATGGTAGAGGGTGGCGAGATCTATAACTTCAACGGTCATGATCGAATATAGTCGAGTAAATCGACAACAATTTGGGTTTGAATTCATCACGTTTGGAGGCTTTTTCTGGCGCGACGGTAGGGCCGAATTTCACGTGCTCGCGGCCGTTGGTGGAGGCGGGGGTCGGCGTTCGTGTGGGGTGTTCGATCGTGCTCCGGTCGTGTTGTGGAGGTGCGGCGTTCAAAGCATGAATGCGATGATGGGTTCGGTTGCATATGTATAGGCCAGGGGAAGAAGAAAATAAACTTGCAGCCGAGATCTGCTATCTACGAAATCAACGGCCCGATTTATCTAAGGTTTTAAAATAAAATAAAATTGTAAATTATTATATAATAAAATCGTATAAACTTCTAAACATCATAACTTTTCATACGAGGTCCGTTTTTGACGAAACGAAATGCGTTGGGTCCGTATTGATGAGTACTACATTTTAAAGCTAGTTTGGAGTTGATTGGAGCTAGTGTAAATTTTGGGTAAAATTAAACGGTTGTTTAATTTTATTTGGAATAAAACACTGCAACTGCTATTGGAAGTAATGTGAGTACAACTCACTCTTTCTAACTCACTAATATTTTTATATAAGTGAGAATAAATTTATTTATGCTGATTGATGATTGTTTGGATGATATATGATATGTTGTATATATATTGATTGGTATTTGGATATATTCCTCCCTATTGGAGCAGATGAGACCATATACGTTCCCGTGCATGAGTGGATGACCCTTTGTACGCGCGTCTGCCTCGAAGCGGACATTGTACAAATATTCTAATATGTATATTTGTTGCAGGTGATAGGTTGGAGGGATCCAACTGGATTCCTCACTAGTATTGGTTTTATTTACAGATATTGATATATATATATATATGCTGTTATCATGTGATATATGATGATTTGGATGTCGTGATTGATGTATTCAGTGTTGTTGCAGCATTGGGCCTATTTTGGTAAATTAAAAATATTTAAGTGATGATTTCAAATTAAAAAGGAATTTCAAGTGATTTTGAAAATAGATGTTTTGTTCATTTTTGAATTGTTAAGGAATGAATTTATTTTTAATAAATAATAGTTATAATTTTTATGGTATAAAAATTATGATTTTTGGGAAATATAATCAGAATGTGATTTTTGAAATGTGAAGTTGATTAATAAATAAAATAATTTAAACTGAGATGTTTAAATTATTATAAACGGTTTATATATAAGATTTATAAAATTGATATTTTATAAATAAAAATAATGGAATTATTAAGAAGTTTTATAAATGTTAAAATGAAGTTATAAATGCATTTTATAAGTGAATAAGATTTATGAATTGATGAAGTTATAAAAGGAATGATTTTGTAAATAAGAGATTTATAAGTAATTAACTTATAATTTGGATTTTTGGCATATAAATGAGATAAATAGAATTGGTTAATAAAGGGATTTTATAAATGGACATTTTTATAAAATATATATGAAATTTATAAACATTGTTTTATAAATCCGAAATCAATTGAAATTGGTAAGTAAATATGAAAGCTTATTAAAGGAATTTCATCCACGATTTTGGACAGTGGATAATCCTTTAATTTAATATGCAATAGTAATGAATTTGGTAAAGGGATTATATTCACGATTTTGGACAGTGGATTATCCTTTAATAAATGTGTAGAAACATTGGATTTGGTAAATGAACTATATTCACGATTTTGGACAGTGAATAATATATTAAATAAAATGGATATGTTTTGGAAAGTGATCTTTTAAATTTAAAGATAGGTTTTGGAAAGTGATATTATAAATAGAGTTAAATGGTTTGAAAATGTGTTAAGTATCGAAACCATAGATTTCAACATTCATTTTTGAAATAGACGTTTTCGAGAAATAAGGAAACGATGGACTATAATACTGTTGTTATAGTAAATGATTTTCGAAAGGAAATGTTTTTGTATAGTATATGGGATTTATATATGATGTGCACGTAAATGTGCATATATTTACATCCATATTTTATCTCTTTTTATTTAAATAAACATCATATTTGGGCATTTGTACATGTTAAAACCAAAATTCAAATATTTTCAAACCATCATATTTTCATCTTCGTTCAGAGGAAAATTGGTCATTTTTGTGCATGTGTAAATTTGAGATTTTTTACTTGGACATTTTTGATGATTTTTATAGGAATTTGGATGCATATGGCACAGGCTTATATGAAGATACATGCATGCACGAATGAATACAAAGGAAAGAAGAGGGAAATAATTCAAGTCCAACATCATGGAGGACCCCATCCACTTGCCTAAATCTCCAATTAGAAGCTAATGGAAAACTAAGTGGAGGTTAAAGCTTCATGCACATCAAATGATGGATTAATTAGTGGCTAATGGTTACTTGGTGGCCACACTTCCTAAGGGGTATTTTGGGAAGCCCCCTAAAAATGGAATTAGGGTTTTATGCATATATAAATAACCCTCTTATGTACCTGAAAATATCTTCTACCTTTCATATTACTTAGAAAATTAGAGTGCAAAATTGTAAGCAATGTTTCATGAAATAAAAATGGCTTCTTAGCCTCTTTCTCTTCTCTTAGTTACATGTTTTTATTTACTTTTCATGCTTTTATTTATGCTCTTTTCTTTTCTTTGTTAGTAGAATAGTTTTACATTCATGCAAGTAGTGTAGCTTAATTCCTTTTGTTGTAAGTAGTTTAATTACATTCTCTTCTTTGCTTATTTTCTATTTTCTTCTCTTTTTAATGTTGAAATTTACTTGTGTTGCTTCAACGCCACAAATGAGTAGCTAAACCCCTTCAATTTAGGGGTAATGAAGCTCTCAAATATTATGTAATTTCAATATTTTTTATGATTTATGATCTCTTTGTTTGTGCTTCATGAAAGTGAATTTTGATGCAAGTTTATACAAGTGGGTTTGATAGCTTATATTGCTTATGCAAATGTGCTATTCTTATTCAACATATACACAATTTGCATCATCATTTGCTAATCCATTTTTGATTGTGAAATTAAAGTAAAAATGAAATTTGATGATCTATATTACTAGTTACAATAGTAAATAGATCTTACTTAAAATAGCTTTTGTTTTGGCTTTATTTTCATGAGATATATAAGTGGTTTATTTGTTGTATTATAGTTTGATGGTTTGAGTTATGTTAATTAATAACATAAACAAATCATACTTATGATAAATACAACAATATTTCACTTAATATCAAAGCTAGAGATCACAAATTGATTGTTTGTTGATTTACAAAAATATGAGAGTGGATTTGCCTCTAAATTGTTCTCTAGTTCGATAGTTTTTAATCAAATTTTAATTCTAGTTTTAGCTTCATTTTATTTCTAGTTCACAATTTCTCCTCCATTTGGTCTAATTTGATTGAATAGATTTTTAAACTCTAACAAATCCCTGCGGATCGACCCGTACTCGCCACATACTAACTATTGTACGTCGTGCACTTGCGGTAATTTTATTTCTAAATTCGTTCGACGGTTTTATAAACCGATAGAAAATCCGTTTTTCGAACAAGTTTTTTGGCCCCGTTGCTGGGGAATTATTTTGATTTCAATTTTCTATTCTTCGGATTAGTTTTGTTTAATTTTATAGTGTGTGTATTTTGTGTGTTTGTTTGCATATTTTTTCTAAAAAAAGAAAAAAAATTGTTGTGTTTTTGTGATTGTTGTGTGTTTGTTGTTGTTTTAGTTTCCTTGGTATTTGCATTTCCATATATATGTATATATATATATTAATATAAAAAATATATACACAAAATTTACAAAAAAAGGAATTCATTTCCATTTTCATTTTACAATTTTTGCTTTGTTTTACAAACTTTAACCTTTATTTACAAAATTGTTCTTCCTACCCCCACTGTCCACTTTCAACTTTCCCCTACACATTTATTCTCTGCTCTGTCAAACCATCTTCTTTGCATACAACTGCCACAGTCTCTAGCAAACACCACAAACCCCATTGCCTTATCAACTTCCCTCAACATCACTGTCAATTTATGCACATTGCTCAACCACCACCACAACTCATTCCACTTAAACACCAAGATTCGAGACCACTGCCACCCATTTCAAACTGCCTTCACTGTTACGAACTACAACCCTGCCATCAACCTGCCTCTTCCCACTGCTACAACATAGTTCAACTCACAACACCTCTGCTACATAACATACTCTGACTACTACATAACCTCCATCACAAACATTTCTAATAGAAACATAACAACACTTCCTTCACATACATCTACACACTATCTAGCTTGCATTGCCACAGGAAAAATTCTTCTTCACCTCCTCCTTCATATTAACTTCCAGCCACTTATAACATCCTCTTACCATCCTGTTACCCCCAAATCCACTGTCATTTCTCCTTCAATACCATCCACAACCCCACTTCTCTACCATACATCCTTACTGCCTGGGCTCTAACCAAAAATACATACCACTCCTAACCATCATATCACCCCATTACTGCCTGCATTCATCCTCCATCCATCCTATCATCTTGTACATTGTTGAATTCCTGCATTCATCAACACACCACCACCATTATCACACCACAAGACACGACTGTCTTACCACAACAACTCCTTGCCATTCAACATAAGACAAGTGCTAACCGCAAACAAAAACAACAAGTTCAAACCGCAAACTTCATTATCATCATATACACTTCTCTGCCGAACACAAGACTACACTCACCATTGCTCACCATTGCTCTCACAAACTCCACTGCTCCTATCGCGAGTTCAACTACACAGTATAGCCTACTGTAGTATCCACCATTTATAGTTTCTGCCTACATATCTTGCACATATCACAAGCAACCCCAGTGCACTGACAACTGCAGCAACCACCTACATCCAACAAATCCACCGCAACCCAACCTCCGCTTCCACCCCACGAAACCACAGCCTAACTCCTCCAAACTCACCTGAAGTAATCAAACAACCCCGCGTCATCATCATTCACCATTTCAAAGCATCGACCACCCTGTTCCTACCACATCAAACACTTCACCAACGCCTGCATCTCCACAAACCCAATTCAAACACCAACCGACAACACTTCGCCAGCAACCATGAAGTTGCAAGCCACCACATTCCCATAACGCCTGAACCAGACACGCCTTCTGCCAGTCCTACTCCGCCGTGTACACACATCGAACCACTGTCATACTTCAAAACATCATCCCCTATTCCCTGTCAATTCACTGCCTAATTCATCACCCTCCCTCACATTCAACATAACCACGACTGCTGCCTGCATAATCCAATTCGCCACTTCAATACAAACACCAACCGCTACCCACAAACACCGCCAATCTAGTCAGTTTATCCCCTCTGCATATTGCCACAACCTCACGCCAATCGAGTCGAACACCAAACTCAGCCAAGTCGACTATCAAATTGAACTTACTACCTGCCACTGAATGTCACTTCAAACCGAATCAAATCTCTGTGACCATCTCCTCAGCATCAATCGACCGACCCCCATAAACAAGGAAGGGAAGATTTCGAACTGTGAAAGAAAACACAATTTGAGATTTTAAAAATTCGAGAGGTTCAGGGTGTATTTGTTGACTTTGATTTTGTTAAAAAAAAATTTCGCGAAGATAAACACAATTTGAGATTCTTTGATTGAGGCAGAGGAAGTTTGTTTGGTAAATTTTGACAGAGAATTATAATTGTGTTCATTTTTTTGGGCCAGTGGGCCATTTTGTTTGGCTTAATTTTTTTTAAGCTTGTTTTCTTTTAGCTTGTTTTCAAATAAGAAGTGTTCTCTATAAGCTTATTTTCTTTTATTCTAATTTGTTTTGATTTGATTTCTTCTTGATAAAAAAACTATATATATCTCCTTTTTTATTTCAGGTTGTCAAAGCAGATAATCAAGAGGCTTTGCTTGCTTTAAAAAAAAATCACCGCTAATAATTTTTTTTGCTAATAATCTGCACGCTCTAGTATCGTGCCCATTTTCCTTGTTTTTGTTTGAATTGCATTGTTAGTTGCTTGCATTTGCATTTATATGAAAAAAAATTCAAAATCCAAAAACAAAAACAAAATTCATTTTAGTTGCATTGTAAATTCACATTTAATTTCTGTTTTGCATTCATCTCATCTTATTTTCTTTTCCCAGGGCAATAGCCCAATTCACATAAGGTGAGTGATTTCATCACTCTTTCCTTAGCCCACAAATGCATTTTATCGTTGAATTTGACTAATAATAAAGGTTAGACATTCGACTTAAGGGTGTCACGAGCTCACTTAGGGCTTAATTGTATCTTCACAATTGTTTTCTTTGAACAATTTTATTTCTTGGTGTCTAAGCTACGGTAGAGTAATAATCATTTATAAATATTACGGTGATTCATAAATATTATAGTAGTTGTTCCTCTGAAGGTACTTAAACCTTCGGTTTCATTGCTACGGTGATTCGTGGTGCACCGATAACCCCTGCCGGTTACCTGGCTGAAAAATATTTTTGTTGATTTAAGACAAAGTGTGATTATAAAATTATGGGTTAGGAGCAACTAAGGACAGAAAACTGTAATTAAGTCCTTTGCATTCATTTAGTTGCATTAGTTCATGCATATTTAAAAAAAAATCAAAAATCCAAAAAAATTGTAAATTTTACTTAACTTAGTTTTTAATCCAAAAAAAACCTTTTATCCTTTCCTTTGAAAATTTTCAATCAAAAACAAAAATTCAAAAAAAATATAAAATCATTTCAAAAAGAAAAAAATATATAAAGAAGAAAAATATATAAAAATTCAATTTTTTTTTTGAAAATTCAAAAACAAAACAAAAATCCAACTTTTCTTTTGAAAATAAATCTCAATTGGTAAATAGTTTTCTTCCTTGTAAAAAAAAGAGAAAATTCAAAAACAAAAGCAAAAATAATTTTTCACTTCATTTTTCAAATTTTCTTTTATTCTGTAAACTCGATTCTAACTTCTTTCTCCTCTCGACTTTCACTTGTGCATGAGTACTTGGACTCGTGACACAACAACAAACCGTTGGACTCGTGACTCGACAACTAACCATTTGACTCGAATAGACGATACTCTCGAAATGGCGAACGAGAACGCCCCTCGAACTCTTATGGATAGAATCTTTCCCGATAGAGTTTCTATTCCACCTTGCATCACGTGACCTGCCCCTACGGGTAACCATTTCGAGATTCACTCAAACCTTATTGCCACTCTTTCGAAATTTGGCAATTTCGAACACGATGATCCATACATCTTTTTGACGAAATTCGAACAAGTTTGTGCAACCATTAAACTCCAACAACTTTCTGATGACGGAATCAAACTTCGATTAATCCCATTCGCTCTTACGGATTACGCTGAAAAATGGTTGTACAGCTTACCATCGAATTCAATTAAAACGTGGGAAGAATTCGTAAAAGCTTTCTTAAAAAAGTTCTACCCCTTGGAACAAACGAGTAGAATCCGAAACGAAATTGTAAATTTTCATCAATTCAAGGGAGAACCATTCAGAAAATATTTTGAAAGATTCAAAGAGCTTTTGATAAAATGTCCACACCATAACTTCGAAAAATGGACGGTTTGCCAAATTTTATACGATGGACTCGAAAATAGCTCACGTACCATGCTCGAATCAATGTGCCAAGGCAACTTTCTTGCCCAACATCACGACGATGCTTGGCAATTTCTTAAAAACCTTGCTAAAAAATCATCTCAATAGGAACGTTCAAACGAAAAATCAATTTACTCTCGATCGAGTGCACAATCGATAGGATCTAATTTTGCTTTGGAAGCTAAGATCGACGCAATGATTAAAAAATTCGATAACGTTTTCTCATCGAATCAAATGAATCAAGCTTCCCAACCGATGTGTTATAAATGCAATGATCCTAATCATATATCCGATCAGTGTCCTAATTCTGTCGAACAAATCAATGCTTTCAATAAAGCCAAAAATGACCCATTCTCTCCAACGTACAACCCTGGTTGGAGAAATAATCCGAATTTTGCGTGGAACCAATACAATCCCAATACGAATACAGTTCGTCCCAATTTTCAAGCATTCCCGAATAATGCTTCGAATCCTCCCTTTCAACCGAACAATTTTCAACCAAACTTTGCGGGTCCGTCTCATAATCAACCGCAACAATCAAATTTTCAATCAAATTATGTTCATCCTCCCGAAGACGATAAACGTTTAACTTCGCTTGAGAAAACTCTTGAAACGTTGGCTAAGGCAACTACTCAAAGCCTTCAATCAAACAACAATTTGCAAAATTTATTGACTTCATATATGCAAAACACAAACCAATCGATTGCAAAAATTGAAATGCCAATGAGTCAATTAGCCACGTCTGTGAGCGAACGTGAACGAGGAACATTCCCAAGCCAACCCATTTCAAATCCTAGAAATCAAAACGCCAATCCAAATCAAGCCCATGTTCTTCAAGATAGCAACGCCACCCAATTGAATGCTATCACAACTCTCGGTTCCGGTAAACAAATCGATAATCAAGTCGTTAATCCAAACGATTTACTGGAAACCTCTCTTGATACTTCTAAAACAACGAACGAATCTGAACAGAACATGGAGCCAAACGTGGAATCGAATGCCAATCAAAACTCTTCTTCTTCTACTCGAGTAGACCCACCCACCGAGTATTGTGTCTCATTTCCACATTGTTTTCGACCAAAGAAACACTCGGACCACATGGAAAAGAAGTTGGAAATTTTTAAACAAGTCAAAGTTAACATTCCGCTTCTTGACATCGTTCAGCAAGTCCCAACTTATGCGAAATTTCTTAAGGACTAGTGTACCCAAAAGCGACACACTCAAGTGCCCAAAAAAGTCTTCTTAGCCGCCAGTTTAAGTGAAGTCTTGTCCCAATCCATGCCCGTAAAATACAAACATCCTGGCTGCCCTAAGATTTCGTGTACAATTGGAGACAAGACGATTAACAAATGCTTGATAGACTTACGCACGAGTGTCAATTTGATTTCATATTCCATGTACGAACAATTAGGCTTAGGTGAGCTCAAACCCACAAAGGTTACGCTTCAATTCGCTGATCGTTCCATTAAGAAGCCCGTGGGAGAAATCGAGGACGTGCTCATTCGAGTAGGGCAATTCATATTCCACGTTGATTTTATCATTCTCGAAACACAACCCATGACAAATCCTTCGAGTCAAATTCCTTTGATTTTAGGCCGACCATTCTTAGCCACCTCAAATGCCTTAATCAATTGTCGTAACGGTTTGATGAAAATCTCTTTTGGAAACATGACTTTGGATCTTAACATTTTCAATCTTGAAAGCCAATCAAAGGAATCTCGCGACCTAACGTTGGAAGATAGTGCCATTCACGAAAATTTTGAAAATGAGACACTTGATCTTAACGACGAACGCGAAGCAGAATACGAAAAATTGTTTCATGAACTTCCCAATGAAATTGAATACACTCTTCTCTTTGAAACGCTTCCTGTTGAGTCCGAATATCAACCCAACCCTTTGATCGAAAAACTCCCGAAGTTGGACCTCAAACCACTTCCCGATCACCTTAAGTATGCATACTTAGGTGATAACGAAACGTTACCTTTCATAATTTCTGCAACTCTCTCTTTTGATTAAGAAACTTCCTTACTTTCTATTCTTTCGAAAAACAAGGAAGCGATGGGATGGTCGATATCCGATATAAAGGGAATTAGCCCTGCTATTATTCAACATTACATCCGTTTAATCGACGATGCCAAGCCTGTTCGTGCGCAACGAAGGCTTAATCCAAAAATGAAAGATGCGGTGTATGATGAAATTCTTAAACTTCTCGACAACGGAATCATTTACCCAATCTTTGATAGTTCGTGGGTTAGCCCAATTCACGTTGTACCAAAAAAATCTGGGCTAACCGTTGTCAAGAACGATTCAAACGAACTTATTCCAACTCGTACTCAAACGGGTTGGCGTGTTTGCATTGACTATCAAAAAATAAATGTCGCAACATTAATAGATCACTTCCCTCTTCCTTTCATTGACCATATGCTCGAATGTTTAGCCCGCCATGAATTTTACTACTTCCTTGATGTTTATTCCGGCTATAACCAAATTACCATCGCTCCCGAAGATCAAGAGAAAACGACTTTCATGTGTCCATTTGGTACCTTTTCTTATGACGTATGCCATTCGGACTTTGTAACGCTCTTGCGACTTTCCAACGATGCATGGTTAGAATCTTTTCCGACATGATTGAACGCTTTCTAGAAGTTTTTATGGATGATTTCTCAATCTTTGGCGATTCTTTTTCCCAATGTTTACATCATCTCGAATTGATTTTAAATCGATGTAATGAAAAATATTTGACTTTGAATTGGGAAAAATGCCACTTTATGGTCAAACAAGGCATGGTCCTTGGACATATCATCTCAAATAAAGGCATTGAGGTAGATAAAGCGAAAATCGACGTAATTGCAAACCTACCCATTCCCAAAACTGTTAAGGACATTCGATCGTTTCTTGGAAACGCTGGCTTTTACCGACGCTTTGTGAAAGACTTTAGCAAAACCGCTCGTCCTTTGACTACTCTCCTCGGAAAAGACATTCCTTTCGATTTTAACTCTGATTGTATCTCTTCTTTTGAACATCTTAAGAATAAACTCATTTCTGCGCCAATCATTTGCGCTCCCAATTTGGATCTTCCTTTCGAAATCATGTGTGATGCTTCGAACTTTGCGGTTGGTGCTGTCTTAGGACAACGCATTAACAAAATCCTTCATGTCATTTATTACGCAAGTATGACTTTGAACGACGCTCAACTCAACTACACAACAACCGAAAAAGAGCTTCTTGCTGTCGCTTTTGCGCTCGAAAAGTTTCGACCTTACTTGATAGGTTCACACATTACTGTGTATACGGACCACTCTGCGCTTCGTTATCTCTTTGCTAAAAAGGATGCTAAATCCCGTTTGATTCGTTAGATCCTTTTACTTCAAGAATTTGACCTTACAATTAAAGATAAAAAAGGATCCGATAACGTCATAGCCGGTCACTTGTCTCGTCTCCCGAATGCACCATCTTCTTTGCCAATCAATGAAAACTTCCCCGATGAACAACTTCTTTCTATTTCTATTGATCCATGGTGCGCTGATATAGTGAACTACTTAGTCACTAAAGAAACTCCCTCGTCTTGGTCCAAACAGGACAAATGCAAATTCATGTCCCAAGTGAAATACTTCTATTGGGACGATCCATACTTGTTTAAATATTGTCCCGACCAAATCATCCGACGTTGCATTCTGGATAATGAGATAAGGAGTGTTTTTTTGTTTTGCCACGATCAAGCGTGTGGTGGACATTTCGGTCCTCGAAAAACTGCAGAAAAAGTGCTTCGGTGTGGATTCTATCGGCCTTCTCTTTTTAAAGACTCGTTCGAATTTTTCAAAACTTGCGATCGATGTCAAATGCATGGACGAATTTCTCGATGAGATATGATGCCTCTTAACCCCATTCTTACGATTGAAATCTTTGATGTTTGGGGTATCGACTTTATGGGACCTTTTCCCAACTCTTTTGGAAACTTATATATCCTTCTCGCTGTCGATTACATTTCAAAATGTGTCGAAGCCATTCCGTGCAAAACCAACGACCATAAAATTGTTATTAAATTTCTCAATGAAAACATCTTTTCAAGGTTCGGCAAACCTCGCACAATAATCAATGATAACGGAACCCATTTTTGCAACCGTTCTTTTGAAACTTTAATAAATAAAAACTCGATAACCCACAAGTTATCCACTCCGTATCATCCTCAGACTTGTGGCCAAGTTGAAGTTTCAAATCGACAAATAAAACAAATCTTGGAGAAAACTGTCAGTAAAAATCGAAAAGATTGGTCTCAGAAATTGACTGACGGGCTTTGGGCTTATCGTACTGCTTTTAAAACTAACCTTGGGATGTCCCCATTTCGTTTGGTTTACGGTAAAGCTTGCCATTTACCCGTTGAAATCAAACACAAAGCGTCGTGGGCAATAAAGAACTTAAACTTTGATCTTGAGAAAGCTGGCGAAAACCGAAAACTACAACTCAACGAACTAGAAGAACTTAGGAACGACGCGTATGAAAACGAGAAAATTTACAAAGAAAGAACCAAAGTTGTTCATGACAAGTCAATCTTAAGGAAAACGTTTTTGCCTAACCAGAAAGTTCTTTTATATTACTCAAGACTTCATTTATTCCCTGGGAAACTTAAATCAAGATGGACCGGACCATTTTTGGTATGAACTATTTTTCCCCATGGTGCCGTAGAAATAGAAAACCGCAGGGATGGATCGATTTTCAAAGTCAACGGTCATCGTTTGAAACCTTTCTTGGAATTGCCAAATAACAAAGAGGAGGAGCTCATGATTCTTCATGAGCCAAGCTGCGTCTAGTAAGAATGTTAACCCTCTTTTGTAAATATGTACTTTGTTTTCCCCGCTACACTCATTATATCATGCATTGACTGTGAGGACACTATCAAAATTAAGTGTGGGGGGGTCTCATTTTCATTTTTTTAGTTTCATGGCATTTTTAAATTTTCATTTTTCTTTTAACTTAAAAAAACATTTGTATATATATATATATATATATATATTTTAACACCTAGAGTCATGTGTTCACACTTGTGTGTTCACTCGCCATGCTCTATACCCTTCTCACGTAAGCCCAAAAGGCAATGCATGATCGGTATATCTGGCCTTAGTTTATCCGAGTTAGGTGTATGTATATAAAAATTCTTTTTAATAACGCCTACAGTCGATAAGTGTTCACACTTGTGTGTTCACTCACCATGCTCTATATTCCCCTCACATCAGTCCGCAAGGCAGTACACGAGTAATATATCTGGCCTCAGTTTACCTGAGTTAGGCATATGTAAATATTGTTAATATCAATGAAATTTTCAAGTAAGGGAGAGTAAGCAATTGAAATCCAAGCACCATTTTAACTTGTTTGATTTAACTTGTTATTGAAAATAAATGAGAATACCACATTGACAAACTTTGATAATCAACTAAGGATTTATTTCATAGTTACACTTTGTCATCAACCGAAACAACGAGTTAAACTATTATCTATTTGCTATGATAACTTGATTTTTGTTGGAAATTTTGACGAGTAAATGACTTAAATTTTCAAGATAATGACCAAGACTTATATTTAACTTATTTGTGACGATTTAAGAGTAAATCCTTCATTTGTAAATATTTTCAAGAACTTGCATTCATCCCATTGTAAATAAATCTTGCATTTTGTAAATATTTTCACTTTGCATCTGGATTTTGTGGGTAGTATCCGCTGAAAACCCTCACGAGACAACACTCGTCCTACTGGGGACACCCAGAGGTTTAACGGCTTGTTGCATATGCTCAATGCAATCGTGCTCCCTACGAAAACAGAGTTATCTTAGTTTTCCTTTATTCGAAGACGAATAAAAGGATAAGTGTGGGGGTATTTGATGTGCATGTAAATGTGCATATATTTATATCCATATTTTATCCATTTTTATTTAAATAAACATCATATTTGGGCATTTGTACATGTTAAAACCAAAATTCAATTATTTTCAAACCATCATATTTTCATCTTCATTCAGGGGCAAATTGGTCATTTTTTTGCATGTGTAAATTTGAGAATTTTTACTTGGACATTTTTGATGATTTTATAGGAATTTGGATGCATATGGAAGAGGCTTATATGAAGGTACATGCATGCACAAATGAATACAAAGGAAAGAACTGGGAAATAATTCAAGTCCAACATCATGGAGGATCCCACCCACTTGCATAAATCTACAATTAGAAGCTAATGGACAACTAAGTGGAGGTTAAAGCTTCATGCACACTAAATGATGGATTAATTAGTTGCTAATGGTTACTTGGTGGCCACACTTCCTAAGGGGTATTTTGGGAAGCCCCCTAAAAATGGAATTAGGGTTTTATACATGTATAAATAACCCTCTTATGTACATGAAAATATCTTCTACCTTTCATATTACTTAGAAAATTAGAGTGCAAAATTGTAAGCAATGTTTCATGAAATAAAAATGGCTTCTTAGCCTCTTTCTCTTCTCTTAGTTACATGTTTTTATTTACTTTTCATGCTTTTATTTATGCTCTTTTCTTTTCTTTGTTAGTAGAATAGTTTTACATTCATGCAAGTACTGTAGCTTAATTCCTTTTGTTGTAAGTAGTTTAATTACATTCTCTTCTTTGCTTATTTTCTATTTTCTTCTCTTTTTAATGTTGAAATTTACTTGTGTTACTTCAATGCCACAAATGAGTAGCTAAAACCCTTCAATATAGGGGTAATGAAGCTCTCAAATATTATGTAATTTTAACATTTTTTATGATTTATGATCTCTTTGTTTATGCTTCATGAAAGTGAATTTTGATGCAAGTTTATACAAGTGGGTTTGATAGCTTATATTGCTTATGCAAATGAGATATTCTTATTCAACATAAACACAATTTCCATCATCATTTGCTAATCCATTTTTGATTGTGAAATTAAAGTAAAAATGAAATTTGATGATCTATATTACTAGTTACAATAGTAAATAGATCATACGTAAAATAGCTTTTGATTTGACTTCATTTTCATGAGAATTATAAGTGGTTTATTTGTTGTATTATAGTTTGATGGTTTGAGTTATGTTAATTAATAACATAAACAAATCATACTTATGATAAATACAACAATATTTCACTTAATATCAAAGCTAGAGATCACAAACTATTTGTTTGATGATTTACAAAAATATGAGAGTGGATTTACCTCTAAATTGTTCTCCAGTTCAATAGTTTTTAATCAATTTTTAATTCTAGTTTTAGCTTCATTTTATTTCTAGTTAACAATTTCTCCTCCATTTGGTCTAATTTGATTGAATAGATTTTTAAACTCTAACAATTCCCTACGGATCGACCCGTACTCGCCACATACTAACTATTGTACGCTGTGCACTTGCGGTAATTTTGTTTCTAAATTCATTCGATGGTTTTCTAAACCGATAGAAAATCCGTCATTCGAACAATATATCTATCTAATTTTCGAATCCCTATACTAATGATTTTGGGTTGTCGTAACGATTTTTTATGCAACATTCATTTTGACCCGAATAAATATGTTTAAGAGAATGTTTTCCGTAAAGAATAAAATATACTTAATCGTGATTTAAGTATATGTAATATTTTCTAAGTGATGAAATTAAAGAGATTTGTAAATTACTTATTGTTAAATAAGTATATAGGAATGTTTTCCAATATAGAAAGTTGAAATGGTTTGAGATTATATCTTTTTAAAGATAATTTGAAGTGAATATTTGGCAAGTGATTTAATTAATAAAAGATTAATTAAAGGGCCTAGTGATTGCTTATGGTGCTAAATATTTGTTGTTTGCTTTGATAGTTAAATAACCGACTATCAAATTTGGCCATTTTAGTTCCTCGACTTGATGTTGGAACTATTTAGTCATACACTTAGTACGTAGCCATCTGTGTAGGCTTGATTATCATTTGTGTTGAGGATGTTGATTCGTGTAGTGCGGAGTATTACTCCAATCTATCGAGCTTCCTTCTTGGCCCGAAGTATAGCAAGTTGAAAGATGGAGACGTGATAAGTCTATGAGACTTAGTTTCTGTGTGAGGTTGAGAAACGCTTTTTCGTTGTTGGTGCGAAGAGACCGAGATCAGTTTATCCGAAAACCACTTCGGACCAATGTATATGCATTCGATTTTTGCAGGTTATGATGATATTGATATTCAGGATTTTCATAGTGGAGGTCTGCTTGTTGATCGTTTGTGGTTAAAATCCCAATATACATCCAGTAGCAGTAGTCTCTTCATTATGAAATATCCAATGCAAGGACTATTCGCTACTAATCCTAAGGATTTCCCGACAGGATATGGTAGGAAAGTACCTTCGGTTTGTCCTGTTCCTGGACAACTTGTATGGATGTTTGTCTGATATTGCATTTCTAAAGATTACGTACATTGGTTTTTACAAACGTACATCAGTGGTGGCGGAGAAGGCAACTTCTCTTAGCTTAACACCCTCCTTGAGACATATGAGCTTAAGGGTTGTATTTTTGTTGAAGGCAATTAGTGGTCAACGGAAATGGCCATGTGGCATTCTAAGTGATGTGATTTGTGATATGTGAAAGGTAATCGTTACCTCAGGCCTCATCAACCGGAAATGACCAAAACAGGGTTAGATGCGGCAAGGCTAAGTGGGTCACTCCCAAGTAGGATATGATCATCCTCTTTTAGATATATCTTTACACGCTATGACGTTGTGTATCTGATTATTATGGTTTGTATGCTATAAGGGCCCTCGGAAAAGGTCGGTAATGACCGGAGGATGATACATCCGGTACCATCTAATTATAGAGGTGGGCCGATCTTGTGCTGGTAGAGGATCTTTTGTGATGGTCCTCGGTACATTCCTTTAGAGATGTACTGCCAAAAGGTAGTCCCTTCACCTGGTCATTTGTATGGAAATCCAAACTTCACTACGTGCCTGCCATTTTGATTGTATTACCCATTATGGGCTATATGCTGGAATTTAATCAATGTAACAATTTCGGCTATGTTTAATATTATTTGTACACTAGACACTAGTATAATATAAGATGATTTGATATGAGATGTTTAGTTATCGTAAGGTAAAAACATGTCCGTGTTTATGTGTGGGCGTGTCTTACGAGATACTTTTGTTTTGATAAAGAAAAAGTTTGGTAATTTAATAAATTTAGTTGAGTGTGTTTCTCACGCTGGTTTACCAAACTGATCCAGGCTTCTTCCCTTTCGATGCTCGGATCAGACCGAGTATATTTACAGGTTTGGATTTGGTGCTTTTTGAGCTTCAGCAGGAGAGCTGGAGATTTTTATTTTCGTATACATGTTTCTGTTTTGATTATCCGATGCTTAGTTGTTGTATATTATTGGCAATTGTGAGGACAGGTTATTATAACTGTCCAGGCTGATGATTAGTGATTGATTGTTGAACTCTGATTGATGTATGTATATAAAGTTTCTGTTTTGTAAAGATCATTGATATGATATTATATGTTTTCCGCTGCGATGTGAGATTCTGTATTGTTCTATTTAGTTCTCTCTTCTCTCTTTCTTCTCTTCTCTTCTTCTCTCTTCTTTTCTTTATCTTGACTTTCTGTTAGTCTGTGCTTTTTGGGTCGGGCGTGTGTGGATTATTGTCGATTCAAAGGGTACGGATTTGCGGGTCATCACACGTGGTATCAGAGCTTAAATTTTGTATATTCCTAAGCTTTGACGTGTACTCAGTATAGATAAGGACAGTAGCACCCTAGATTGAGTTGAGTGTATTATATATATGAGCGCGTATTTGTTAGTGGATATAAAATATTTTATATTGTGTTTACTTATCCGTTGAGTTGTTTGTGAATTCTAGATGGTATGCGGGATGCCATGTTATCGATAGGGATTTCCAAACACTTAAACGAGGCAAGTCGACATAGTATTATTTTAAATTGGGTAAATGAAATAATTTTACCTCGATTATATTTTATATATAAAGAAACAATTTTTCAGAAATTATTAAAGTGTATATAAATTGAATTGTTTGGTTGTTTGAAAATGTAAACATATATAAGTTAATAAAAGTTGTTTGAATAATCTAAATAAAAACAACAATTGTAAAAGAATAAATTATATAAGCTAATGAATTATAAGTATGGAATTATAATTAATATAATTTACAATTGTGAAATAATCTTATATATAAGAAATGAAAGAACATGAGTATATTTATAAATATGGGTTATAAATATAGATGAATTTAAACTAAGAATTGAAAATTGGAATCAGGTTGATTTTGAAAGTTGTTTTTTCAAAGTTAAAAAGGTTATATTATTATAAATCTAAATAAGATAAATGAATTTGAAATGAGTCTTATATAAGTTAAGTAATATAGTGAAATTATATAAGTAAGAAGATTTAAAAATGTGATTTAAAAATAAAAGGAAATTTTTAAAAGAATATAAAGCACTGAATTCACTACTGTTTCTGGGAAATATTAAGGGTGATGACTGCAGCATCATTAGTATCATTTTCGAGTTTCTGTGTGATTGATTTGCTACCAATAGTAAATTGAAATTGAAGTTTTGATTTGATAAACAAATTTGAATTTAAAATCCAAGTTGAAATTAATGAATATAAGTAAGATGAAATTGGACTTATAATATGAAATGATAAAATATATGATTTGAAATTTAACTAAAGGGAAGTTAAATAAAGTGAATTAGATTTGAACTAGATTGAATAAGTTATTGAAATAAAATTAAACATAAGTGGTAAGTGATTATATAATATGAATTTGGAAGTTTAAATAAATAAGTTATATAACTTAGAAAATGAGAAAATGTAAGTAAAACAAAATATTAAAATGGTCAAACAATTTCGTTAAGTAGAACAAAATCTGAATTTGAATAGTGATATGAATTTGACTTAAGTAAAAGTTAAATAAAATGACTCTAGAAATGAAATCTAAGTTAGAAAGGAACTTAAGTTGTATAGTGAAAGTAAATGCAAGTGAGAATGAAATGAAACATAGCGTAAGTAATGTTGAATCAAGTTGATATTGATAAATATAATTAAATTCAACTTTAGTTGTTAAATGAATTAGCAATTGAATTAATGCATGAATTGAATTGGACTAATGAAATAAATTAGTAAAAGAAATATGAATTGAATGTTAATCAATCAAATGTAAATGAATTGATAAGGACTAATGAATGAAAGTGTTAATTCATTAAAAGCTAATGAAATTTGAAATTGAATAATTGAATGAAAGTTATTTAGATATTAAACCAATTGGAAAGTAAAAGTGTTAAACCAAATTGAATGTAAACGAAGTAAATTGAATAAATTTGGTAATGTTGAATATGCATTGGTTGTTAGATGGATGTTAGTTGATTGTATAGAAATTCATTAAATGTTAATGAAATTGAATCAATGAAATTAAAAGATAAATAATTGAATTCAAATTGAAAGCAAGAGAATCTAAATAGAATTGAATTTAATTTGATTTGGGAATGAACTAAAATGAATATAAATTAGTGAATGTAAACTAATTGAATGTGAATGAATGAATGTTAGTAAAATCCAATGTTAATGAATCAAATGTGAATAAATTGAAAACTAGTTCAATGAATATTAATGAGAAATGAATTTATATTGATTTGGTTATGGATTGATTGGATAGATATTGGTTTGTTTGATGTTAGTTGGATGATAGTGGTTTGATGGTTGGATTTGTTGCTTTTGGTTGCATTTGCTATATTGGGATATATAGTTGTTATATTGGTATATGTTGTATATTGATATTACATTCATATATACATGTTTCTCATTTATTATTGAGTGTTTAGTAGGTGCGAATGGCGCTTGCTTCGCATTTGAAGCTCGCTTTCGCGCTATATTAGCCGTATATGCTCGCAAATAATATATAACGTACATATCTCGGATTACATATCGTACTTTTACACTTTTTCCATACGGGATGCCTCATCTTTGAAGATGAGATATATATTTGTGAACCTACTATATCGAACCGCGCAAAGGAGACGCTGGCAAAAAAAATTGAAAATTTAAGGCGAGAAAATTTTGGAAAAAAAAATTGATAACAAAATTTTTGATTTTGAGTTATAAAGTGAAACGATATTAGTTGGTTTTGAAAAGGTAACTATGAATGGATTTGAAAATTTAGAAAAGTTGTTATAAGAAGTTTAACTATTGGATTTTGGAAAAGTTAAAAGTTTAAATGAATTTGATATCTAATTTGAACGAGTTGTTTTTGAAAAGTTAAAGGATTTTGTGACCTTTTCTTACTTGGTAATTTCGGGGACGAAATTCTTTTAAGTAGGGGAGATTGTAACGACCCAGAATTTCAGTCATTTGAAATTCGTATTTTTAATTGGTTTTAAATATTCACAAGTAAATTTTATTAGTTGAATAACTTATATTTCAAATATATTGATTTAATTGGATAATTAAATTGTTAATTTAATATTTGAAATTGTAGAAATAATTAGAATTTGGATTTAATATGAATGAAAATGATATACCAAGTTGATACAAATTCTGTTTGAATTAGAATGATGTTAGTAAACTTTTAAAATTGATTTAAAAGCGAAGTTATAGAAATTGAATATTTTAATATTTAATTGACATGTAAAATAGCCATTTTTCAAACAGTTTCGGATTTCGACGAAACCAGTTTCATTGGATCCGTAATGTTATATTATTGTAGGATTTCAAATTTCAAGCCAATCGGATTTATGGTTTAGTCGTGGCAAGCTAAAACACGTAGAAATCTGTTTAAGTCAAATTTTAAATTTAAATAATTCGATTCGAAAACCTATCTTCCAAATACGATTGAATTGGCTCTCGATATATATTCCATTGTGTTCGGAACAGGGGTAAAACATTATACTTGCCAGGCAGCACACTTCGTTTGGAGTTCGAAAAATTTTCGGGTGAATAGTGTTTTGGAATTTTCTATATAAGGACTTTGTTTTCTTTCTATTTGCAAACCCTAGACAACCCTAACCCTAGCCGTCGGTTACAAATCAATGGCCGAAAATGCTATAAACTTTCTCCTCCAATTTCTCCTAATCCATCCAATATTTTTGAAAACTTTCTAAAGAAAAATGGTAGAGGGTGGCGAGATCTATAACTTCAACGGTCATGATCGAATATAGTCGAGTAAATCGACGGCAATTTGGGTTTGAAGTCATCGCATTTGGAAGCATTTTATAGCGCAACAGTAGGGCCGGGCTTCAGATGCTCGCGGCCGTTGGTGGAGGCGGGGGTCGACGTTCGTGTGGGGGTGTTCGATCTGCTCCGGTCGTGTTGTGGAGGTGCGGCGTTCAAAACTTGAACGCGATGATGGGTTCGGTTGCATACGTATAGGCCAGGAGAAGAAGAAAATAAACTTGCGGCCGAGATCTTCTATCTATGAAATCAACGGCCCAATTTATCTAAGGTTTAAAAGTAAACTAAAATTGTAAATTATTATATAATAAAGTGGAAATTAGCCACAAGGGCCTCTTTAGCAAGTGGAATTAGTTTCTAGAACACCCAACTGAAATAATTATTTTCAAGGACAAAACGTAAAATAATTAGTTTTTAGGGCCTAAAAACCTATGAAATTATGTCCTTGAAAGTAATTGGACTGCTGACTTTGTCCTTGAAAGTAATTATTCTGCTGACTTTGGCCTTGAAAGTAATTTTTTGAATGTGTGTCCTAGAAACTAATTGGACTGCAAAGTTTGTCCTTCTGGTGAAATGCCCCTATAATAAAATCGTATAAACTTCTAAACATCATAACTTCTTCATACGAGGTCCGTTTTTGACGAAACGAATTGTGTTGGGTCCGTATTGAAGAGCACTACATTATCCAGCTGGTTTGGAGTTGATTAGAGCTAGTGTAAATTTTGGGTAAAATTAAACGGTTGTTTAATTTTATTTGGAATAAAACACTGCAAATGTTATTGGAAGCAATGTGAGTACAACTCACTCTTTCTGACTCACTGATATTTTTATATAAGTGAGTGAGAATGAATTTATTTACGCTGATTGATGATTGTTTGGATGATATATGATATGTTGTATATATATTGATTAGTATTTGGATATATTCCTGCCTATTGGAGCAGATGAGACCCTATCTATACTCGTGTATGAGCGGATGACCGTCTGTACGCGCGTCTGCCTTGAAGCGACATTGTACACATATTCTAATATGTATATTTATTACAGGTGACAGGTTGGAGGGATCCAACTAGATTCCTCACCAGTATTGGTTTTATTTACAGATATTGATATATATGTTGTTACCATGTGATATATGTTGATTTTGGATGCCGTGATTGATGTATTTAGTTCTGTTGCAGCATTGGGCCTATTTTTGGTAAATTAAAAATATTTAAGTGATGATTTAAAATTAGAAAGGATTTTCAAGTGATTTTGAAAATAGACGTTTTGTTCATTTTTGAATTGTTAAGGAATGAATTTATTTTTAATAAATAATAGTTATAATTTTTATGTTATAAAAATTATGATTTTTGGAAAATATAATCAAAATGTGATTTTTGAAATGTGAAGTTGATAATTAAATAAAATAATTTAAATTGAAAAATTTGAATTATTATAAACGGTTTATATATAAGATTTATAAAATTGATATTTTATAAATAAAAATAATGGAATTATTAAGAAGTTTTATAAATGTTAAAATGAAGTTATAAATGATTTTATAAGTGAATAAGATTTATGAATTGATGAAGTTATAAAAGGAATGATTTTGTAAATAAGAGATTTATAAGTAATTAACTTATAATTTGGATTTTTGGCATATAAATGAGATAAATAGAATTGGTTAATAAAGGGATTTTATAAATGGAAATTTTTATAAAATATATATGAAATTTATAAACATTGTTTTATAAATCCGAAATCAATTGAAATTGATAAGTAAATATGAAAGCTTATTAAAGAAATTTCATCCACGATTTTGGACAGTGGATAATCCTTTAATTTAATGTGCAATAGTAATGAATTTGGTAAAGGGATTATATTCACGATTTTGGACAGTGGATTATCCTTTAATAAATGTGTAGAAATATTAGATTTGGTAAATGAACCATGTTCACGATTTTGGACAGTGAATAATATATTAAATAAAATGGATATGTTTTGGAAAGTGATCTTTTAAATTTAAAGATAGGTTTTGAAAAGTGATATTATAAATAGAGTTAAATGGTTTGAAAATGTGTTAAGTATCGAAACCATAGATTTCAACATTCATTGTTGAAATAGACATTTTCGAGAAGTAAGGAAATGATGGATTATAACACTGTTGTTATAGTAAATGATTTTCGAAAGGAAATGTTTTTGTATAGTATATGGGATTTATATATCTATCTAATTTTCGAATCCCTATAGTAATGATTTTGGTTTGTCGTAACGATGTTTTACGCAACATTCGTTTTGACACGAATAAATATGTTTAAGAGAATATTTTCCATAAAGAATAAATATATACTTAATCGTGATTTAAGTATATGTAATATTTTCTAAGTGATGAAAATAAAGATATTTGTAAATTACTTATTGTTAAATAAGTATATGGGAATGTTTTCCAATATAGAAAGTTGAAATGGTTTGAGATTATATCTTTTTAAAGATAATTTAAAGTGAATATTTGGAAAGTGATTTAATTAATAATAGATTAATTGAAGGGCCTAGTGATTGCTTATGGTGCTAAATATTTGTTGTTTGCTTTGATAGTTAAATAACCGACTATAAATTTGGCCATTTGTATTCCTCGACTTGATGTGGGAACTATTTAGTCATACACTTAGTACGTAGCCATCTGTGTAGGCTTGATTATCATTTGTGTTATGGATGTTGATTCGTGTAGTGCGGAGTATTACTCCAATCTATCAAGCTTCCTTCTTGGCCCGAAGGATAGCAAGTTGAAATTGGAGACGTGATAAGTCTATGAGACTTAGTTTCTGTGTGAGGTTGAGAAACTCTTTTGTGTTGTTGGTGCGAAGAGACCGGGATTGGTTTATCCGTAAACCACTTCGGACCAATTTATATGCGTTCGATTTTTGCAGGTTATGATGATATTGATATTCAGGATTTTCATAGTGGAGGTCTGCTTGTTGATCGTTTGTGGTTAAAATCCCAATATACATCCAGTAGCGGTGTCTCTTCGTTATAAAATATCCAATGCAAGGACTATTCGCTATTAATCCTAAGGATTTCCCGACAGGATGTGGTAGGAAAGTACCTTCGGTTTGTCCTGTTCCTGGACAACTTGTATGGATGTTTGTCTGACATTGCATTTCTAAAGATTACGTATATTGGTTTTTACAAATGTACATCAGTGGTGGCGGAGAAGGCAACTTCTCTTAGCTTAACACCCTCCTTGAGACATATGAGCTTAAGGGTTGTATTTTTGTGGAAGACAATTAGTAGTCAATGGAAATGGCCGTGTGGCATTCTAAGTGATGTGATTTGTGATATGTGAAAGGTAATCGTTACCTCAGGCCTCATCAACCGAAATGACCAAAACAGAGTTAGATGTGGCAAGGCTAAGTGGGTCGCTCCCAAGTAGGATATGATCATCCTCTTCTAGATATATCTTTACATGCTATGACGTCGTGTATCTGATTATTGTGGTTTGTATGCTATGGGGGCCCTCGGAAAAGGTTGGTAATGACCGGAGGATGATATATCTGGTACCATCTAGTTATATAGGTGGACCGGTCTTGTGCTGGTAGAAGATCTTTTGTGATGGTCCTCGGTACATTCCTCTAGAGATGTATTGCCGGAAGGTAGTCCCTACACCTCGTCATTTGTATGGAAATCCAAACTCCACTACGTGCCTGCCATTTTGATTGTATTACCCATTTTGGGCTATATGCTGGAATTTAATCAATGTAACAATTTCAACTATGATTAATATTATTTGTATACTTGACACTAGTATAATATAAGATGATTTGATATGAGATGTTTAGTTATCGTAAGGTAAAAACATGTCTGTGTTTATGTGTGGGTGTGTATTACGAGATACTTTTGTTTTGATAAAGGAAAAGTTTGGTAATTTAATTAATTCAGTTGACTGTGTTTCTCATGCTGGTTTACCAGACTGATCTGGGCGTCTTCCCTTTCGATGCTCGGGTCAGACTGAGTATATTTACAGGTTCAGATTTGGTGCTTTTGGAGCTTCAGTAGGAGAGCTGGAGATCTTCATTTTCATATACACATATCTGTTTTGATAATCCGCTACTTATTTGTTGTATATTATCGGCAATTGTGAGGACAGGTTATTATAACTATCCAGGCTGATGATTAGTGATTGATTGTTGAACTCTGATTGATGTATGTATATGGAGTTTCTGTTTTGTAAAGATCATTGATATGATATTATATGTTTTCCGCTGCGATGTGAGATTCTGTATTGTTCTTTTTGGTTCTCTCTTCTCTCTTTCTTCTCTTCTCTTCTTCTCTCTTCTTCTCTTTCTCTTGACTTTCCGTCAGTCTGTGCTTTTTGGGTCGGGCATGTGTGGATTATTGTCGATTCAAAGGGTACGGAGTTGCGGGTCGTCACATGTATTCAGTTGAGCTGCTGTCTCATTGTTTTCAGTTGATTATGTTGCTTTGCACTACACTTGTGTAATCTGGCCATTTGAGGTTTTGTTTGTTCTTGAAGTCACCACTGTTGACATGTGCATTTTGGTTTCTCTGACCAGTCTGGGTTCAATTGTACATTGAGTTGGTCTGTGCAGTCAAGTAGTTTGCTTGCATATTGAACTGCTTCCATTGTTTTGCACTTGACCATTTGTATCTGGTCTATATGCTGTTTAATTTGTTTTCATTGACCATCATATATACTTGTTTTCATGTTGATTCTGGTTTGCATTTGTTATATTTTGTGTTGTCCACCATATATGTGTACATGTGTTACTTTATGACTGCACCTGATGTATTGATAGTTGTTCATGTTGTAGCTGGAACTGTTCCACTTGTTGCCAGGTCCGGTTCCATAAGTATAAAGTGTTTCTCCTAACTGCATTTTGTTGTTGCACATTTCCTTGAGTCTGAATATAGTTGTACATTTGATGTTATTCAAGTGGGTCTTCACTGGTTCTTGATTTGCTTCGGGATAACCTTGCCAGTTGTGCATTTGAAGTCTGGTACTCATATTGCTTTGAGTTTGGATGCTGTGTCATCATGTTGCATTGCATTCATATTTGTGTGATCTCCGATCTAGATTTTCTTTGAGTTTGGTTAAGTTGTTGTTGCCTTTGGTATTTGAGTTCATTTGAGTCTTCACTTATATTCAGTTGCATTCATTAGTTCACTGAATATGATTTTGGACTTGAGTCTTGTATATCTGCAATCTGATTCACTATAGTCTTGTATTCTCATATTGCTTTGACTCCACTGTCGAGCCTGTTCTCATGTGTACACATTTGTGCACTTGTTAGCATGAGAACTTGTACTCGACAATTTTGTGATGTATTTGCATTGCTCCTGAGTTAAATCTAGCCTCAGCTCGGGTTTGACCTTGTGCTCACCTGTCCCTGCAATTTTACCAAGTGTATATCGGTGTGCACGGCCTTGTGGCATGTGATACACTATGCATGTCACAAGTTGTTCGTGTATGATGAATTCAAAATAATGATGACGAACAACCAAAATAACTGAGGCAAATAATATTTTCAAAAACACATTTTATTTTGCACTGCAAAAATATTTCTTTTTCAATTTTACTGCGTCAGTGTTTATTTGGCAGATAATTCAGATGCTGGATACAAATTGGAATACAGCTGAAGGACAAATATGAGTGAACGAGTGATATGTAGTGAGGAAAGTTATGTAAATTGAAATTTGAGATGTAATATGTAATTGACAAATGTATATATAGTGAGAGCTCAATTTTTGTATTATTCAAAAATTGTAATAAAATATATGTTTGAATAAAATATCCGTTTGAATTAAAATTCTGTGTTATTTATTTTATTCAGTAAATATTTATTTAATTATGAAAAATAAAATAGTATAATAACAAATACATTTAAATGAATATATATATTTATTATCATCAAACAAAAATCATATACTAGCATATTCAACATCAATCAGCCGGATGAGAAGTTCGTCGAGCAGTTTAGAATACACACAACTCACACCAAGGATGTTTGTACCAAAATAAGGCACAACACTCTTCGGAAGGGTTTGAAGAGATATAATGAAGAAATTAAATGGAAAAAGAGGATTATCTAACAAACACTTCAAAAACAAACAAGAAAGTACGCAGAAACACAGAAATTTAGAGTGGTTCGACGTGTTGCCAACATCCACTATGAAATGATTGATCTTTATTAACTTTAGGTTGCTAGTTACAGCGAATTACAATGGTAAATCTCGAGTACAACAGTGAAATTCGAGTACAATGGTGAATTCGGCAGAGTCTGGACGTCAAAGAGCCAAAAGATCACTCTTTTATAGGCTCTGGGATGCTATTCATAGGTGTAGGCTGCAAATATCTCGCTCAGATCTTGGGAGACCTCTTCTGCCACATG
The DNA here is from genome assembly GCA_030737815.1 of Allium fistulosum. Lineage (NCBI taxonomy): Eukaryota > Viridiplantae > Streptophyta > Magnoliopsida > Asparagales > Amaryllidaceae > Allium > Allium fistulosum. The sequence continues at coordinate 43,085,277 of CM060905.1, read as the reverse complement.
TGTGGGTCCACACAATCGATCCCACGTGATTTGCACTCGGTCCATGATCGATACGAACCAATTTCGTATCGATTAAGATTTGGCCCAATCGAGTCGAAATTGGCATGAACATTATTGATGATGTACGCAAGCTCTTGTGAAAATTTGGTGGCATTTGGACTTGTGGATCGTGAATTATGGTCGATGCAAATTCGATTTTTCGGTAGGCTGTTCAGTTCGAATCGATACACTTCGCATCGACCAGTTCGAATCGATGCACTTCGTATCGATCAGTTCGAATCGATGTTGAGCACGTGCTTCATTTTGGATCGATCCAAAGTTCATGCCGAATCGACCGAGTCTCCCCTACGCAAGAGCCTTGTTTGAATCGATCAGTAGTGTGTTGTTCGTATCGATCAGTAGTATGTTGTTCGAATCGATCAGTACTCGCTTTATTCATATCGATCATTCTGCTTTGTTCATATCGATCGATATGAAGCAGCGGCTTCACTTGGACTTGATGGATACGAATAGTAGCTTCATGATGGATACGAAGTGAAGCGCACGAGATATGATCGATACGATTAGTCGACACATGATGGACAAAACAAGGTTCTTTTTTATGGGTACGAATAGGGTAGTTCCACTGATCGATACGAATTAGCGTGCCTCTGATCGACTGGAAAAAGATCGTACGAAGTCAGATTTTCCCTGGTTGCTTCATGGACACGAACAAGGCGATTATTGATGGATTCGAATAGTGCTACTGCAAGGTGATGGATACGAACATAGGCCTTCCCCTTTGATTTTGATCGATCCATATCTTGAGCGTACGAACTCCGATTGACATGAAACTTGGAACATCGGCTTTCATAGCTTTGTTTGTCATGTCTTGTTAATTGTAGCTCGATCCGGACTCGGACAAAATTTATTGATATCCATAGCGAATCTGTGTATAACCGATTTTGGGATGGACTTTCCTTGGTTTCCAGCCAAGTTCTTGGTATCACGGCCTTGCCAAAAGGCGGGATAACATTTGCCCCCCAAAGTACATCTTGTGAAAACACGACATGCTTTGAAAAGCTGCAATCTTCATTCTGAATAGTTCCATCTGACTTGTCAAACGGTTGTCGTTCTCTCGTCGAAAGTTGTAATCTTTGACTGATTTTTTAATAATATGAATTTTTGACTGCCAACTGCTGTATCGTATGCTGTTGTAACTGATTGTTGTATGATAGCGATTATTTATTTGTTGTTGTAACCGTCATCAAGCGAATATCTAATCCTTGTGAATTTTTAAAATTGAATATTAGTCCGGCATACAAACATATAGGTTAACTTGACTCTCGTTAACGTCGCACGTTCACGAGTCATTGTCAGTTCTTCTTGTATCGAATTCCGTATTGATCCTCTCCTGAATCGATGTGAAATTCAATTTGTAACAATGCTTGATGGTTGTTTTGGAATGTTCCTTCGTATCGATCCTCTCCTGAATCGATGCGGGATGAATAAACATGAATCTTGTATCAATAGAGTTGAATTATCCAAATATTATTCTGTGTTGATCTTCGCATCAATGGCTGTGAACCCCTGCAACTGTCAAAGTGATGGATACGAACAGTTCAGTTCGTATCGATGAGTCTCGGATGGAGTCGAAAACAGTGGATACGAACAAGTGTTTCGTATCGATGGAACCATGTGGAACTAGTGCAGTCTTAACGTTCCTTTTGCATCGATGCATCTTTATCGATTTGAATAGTTCGCGCGAGCTTTGCCTTTGTCGCTGGTCGGGTCTCTTTTCGTATCGAGGGACTTAATATGGATATGAATAGTCCAGCCAGTCATTCGGGCATTATTCGTATCGATGGATACAAGTCTTCATGGGCCATGTGCTGATGGTTACGAATGGAACAATTCGTATCGATGGAGTCGCATGGTTCCAGTGCAATCTGGCTGTTCCTTTCGTATCGATGAAGTTTGAGTCGATGGACATGAATAATCAATTCGCATCAATCCGATGATAGACCTGTTGTAACTGGTCATTTTGACTGGGAGGCGAAACGTTTTTTTTGCTCTCGGTTTCGCACCCATATAAATACACGATTCCGTACTTAGAAAATTTTTACTTATTCATTTTCTGATTCGCCTTCGTATCGAATGAGAGACCCAGGAAAAGAAACTACGCTTGCCTTCTGTTTGAACAACCCCTTAACTTTTTGACTCGAATCCTTACACTAGGTAACTAACCAATCAAATCCGCTTTAAAATGACAAGACTCGAGCTTTAACGCCAGATCATCCACAGCCATAGCCGATTCCAGCGTTAGCGTTGTCGGAGTTAGGTCGGGGTAAGGTCGAGGAAGGAGGAAATGGCATCTAAACTATTTAGGGAAGAAAGCCTACTGATGGATACGAAATGAACACTATAGCACGTTGCAGTGGTTCACATCGATTTGAAAACGTAGAAACTGGTATCGATGTGGGAGAAATAGAGATTCGTGTCGATCTGAAATTGGTAAGATTTCGTATCGACTTGATCGATACGAAGTCTTAACTAGTGATTGATGCGAAGTACCTAGTGGTGATCGATACGAAATGTATTGATTCGATCTGATCGATACGAATTTCCATCCTGGCGCTCGATAAGAAATTTGAACGTTGTGATCGATATGAACTGCAACCAGGGTGATCGATACGAATTAGACCTCTGATGACCGATTCATGTCTTGACCGTGATGGATACGAATACTCTTGAATAATTGGACACTTATCTCCGACGAGCTTCAATCTGGCATAATTGGACTTGGCCTTTGAACTACATATTTGATTATCCTTCGAAGCTCGTCGATGGAACTGTAACTTAACAAAAAATTTAACGAACTCTGACTTGGATCGATCACCAAAGTTTGAATGGCACGGTTGTGACGGTCAGCAATGATGGTCACTCCAGTTGAACTTCGAAGTCTTGTTATTTGAATGCTTCCTTTAATTCTGTAGAATTTGTCAAGTAACATGTAGCACTGCACTTGCACATTCACACACTTCACACTGGGGAACACTCGGGCTTATTACCTTCTAATGACAGTTTTTAATAAGTTGATTAGTTATGGAGTCCACAAGTTCACAGCAACAGGAAAGTCAGAGTCTGTCTCTTCCAATAATAGAATTGCCGGCCATCGCAGCCGAAGTTATAGATTCAGCTATGGACGAGCTGCCTGGGGCCAGGTTTATAGGAAATCCTCAGGATTTTTTACCATCCAACATCTCCAAAGACATGTTGGGATGGATATGCTTAAGGCATGGTTTGTCATTGGACGATGTACTATTACCGGGACCAAACGATAGACCACATGCTCCCCCAAAGGGGTTTACGGCCTTTAATCGTCATGCATGCACAGCAGGCACACTTCCTCCATTTAACCAATACATTAGGGAAGTGCTGTCTTTCCTCGGAATCGCTCCTTCACAATTACACACCAACGGATACGCTACGTTGAAAAGTTTATTTATTATATTCATGGAACAACTCTTTCGGCCACCGACTCCAAGAAAGATTAGATATTTTTTTAACATCAAGAGTAGGGGAGATAGTCCATCTTTTACATTCCTGGAGGCGGTCAGGAATTTTCAAGTAGTAACCGGATCCTGGACAAGGCTGAGTTACTTTAAAACAGAATGGTTTTACGTCCGATGCCCCCCAGGATTTGCCAGCCGATGGTTAGTCAGACGTAAGTTTGGCAGTCTTCTCCAAGAGTTATCAAGATAATAATAGTTGATGTAAAACTAATATCTTCATTTTTTTATAGCCGCAATTTCACGACCTGAAGGTGGGTACTTCAAAGAAATAATAAGGATCCTTCAAGAAGTTCCAAGTGAAATGAGGGACATCGATTTGGTTCTAACCGATAGAAATTTGAGAATCGTTGGACTGATTGAGCGGAATCAAAGCATAAGACTTGAAGGAACACTGAGGGCAGCCCCAAAGAAGCAGTTAAAACGCAAAACACCCGAGGTCGTAATAACTGAAGAAGGTGATGAAGAGAGAATGCCCACGGGTGATGAACTTGTTGTTGGGTCTTCGGCCGGGTTTCAAGCGATAGAAGGAAGAAGAAAAGGCTAGGCCGTTGCTTACAAACGTCCTAAGTCTTCGAGGTGGAAATCAGTTGTGGTTTCTTTGCCGGCTCTCGGCATTAGAATCTTAGAGGCTCCTCCCTCACCAACAGAGGGTCCTTTTGAAAGGCTTGTCGATATTCCGATTTCGGACTTCGTGTCATTTCCACACGACACCGGGTTGGAGGAGCTTGATAGTGCTCTTGATCTAAGCGAGTCACTTCCTACAAGTGTGGCCGACATTTCTGGTTGGTCGGAGGTTGCACATACATACACACTTCACGACACTACACGATTTCCAATCACAAGTTGTTCAATTCAGGAAACCACTAACTCTATTTCTCTTTCTTTTTTACAGATACGATGTTCGGACGAGGGTCAATGTTAGGGAGTCTTCGCTCAGCTCGTCGATCTTCTTCATATTATGAGTCACGTAGGAGAGAGGAAGAAAGAGACTGCGATCGCGGGTACTCTAGCCAGGAATGTCATTAGAGAGATAGGGATAGGGACTATAGACATCAATCCCGATCCCGCTCTCCTCCTCCTAGACTCCCTACACAACCTTCGGGCCAAGGAAAACATCCGGTAGAGCCCCCTCGTCACAAACCATCTTCGCATGCTTCTAGGTCTGAGTTGCAACGCCATAGAACTGAGGTTGAGCCTCCCGTCGTCGCTGAGCAAGCTACCAGTGAGCCCACTGGGGAAGGGGCTATTAGAATTGCTCGGCTAAAGAAAGATTTCCCAAATATATGCTTTGACGGCTACATTTTCCCCCCTCACTTAAAGAGATTTCCATCGGGGGTGGAGAACACAATGCATGATTACATTCATGACATCTACTCCCAGTACATAGAGTGGGTGAAGGCTATAGAGAAAGCGTCGAAGATGGTATTCGAGTAGGCTAAAATAATCGAAAAGATAGAATCTGATCTCTCCCAAAAGGACCGCATCGTCCAAGTGCTTAATAATGAAGCCGAGTCCTCTCGAAAATTAGAGATAAAGGCCACCAGAAAGGCCGATGAGGCGAACTTGGCCATGGAGAGATAAGGCAGAAACACTTTACCTTGGTGAAGCACATGAGCCACCGAAACACCACAGTCACAGCTGAACGGGACGCCGCTCTAAAAGAACTCAACGAGCTCAAAGAAGAATTTTATGAAATCATCAAGGAAAAAGATGATGCAAATAGAGCGGCCCAAGAAGCTTGTAACAGGCTGTAGTGCTCCGAGGTGAGCGGGATGCGGCAACGGCTAAGGTCCAGGTGGTGGAGACTGAGGTCGAGGAGAAAGTTAAATCGGCTGAGTCCAGGCTAGAGACGGATATAGAAGATCTCTTAATAACTTACAATGCTAATGTACCAAGGCACAGAAATCTAGCTTGGCTCAAAAACTATCTGACACATTTATACAATGCTTGGGGCCGATTGGTTGAGGAGGAGAAGGCGGTGCATCTGGGTGAATCAATCGACGAGTTTGAGCTTGAGATTCGTGTGCTAAATGAAGACAAACAAAATATTCTCCATGAGTCGATGATTTCGCACGAAAAAGAAAGGCTCGGCACCCAACACTCGGAGGCCAAAGAAGGGTTAGGTGTTGAGCAGCATGATGCAAGTGCTGAAGTTCATGTGCCAACTCAGCCTGAATCCGCACCTGTGGTTGATTCCCAGTCAGTTCCTGCTTACAATCTGAATCAGCCGCAGTTATCTTCGGTTGGAGAACAAGTTTCTGAAGCCGTTCATCCATCCATGAGCCAAATTAAGGAAGGTACTCTGAACATTCCGCATACTTGCTCAAAATCAGGAGCTTGATTTGAAACGTTTACTAACAGTCTTCCTTTTTTCTCTATCCAGTGGCTGGAGTTACACCGATTGCGCCTCCTGCAACTCAAGGATCACATCAAGCGTAAGAGGCCATCATCACTGAAGCGACCACCATAACTACAACTGTGCCGATTGATGGAACACAGGGGAGCACGCTTATTTTCGATAAACAGATGACGGAGGAACTCCTCGGTTATCATAGTGACCCCTTTGCGGACCTACCATTTGTTATGGGTGGAAGTGTACCTGCTACTGGCTCTTCAATGCCAACCACTGATGCTCCCAGCGAGGCCCACGCAATTCGTGAAGAAGAAATATTGGTCGAAATTGACGCTGAAATGGAGGCAGCGGCTCGTGGTGGTAGTTTTGGCGGTGTGATGGCAGCACCTGGTCCGGCTCCATTAAGTATGATATCACCTGGTGGTACAGTTATTGATACCAATGTGCCTATCCCGCCTCCTATAGTCGATCCAGTTCCTCCGACTCCACCTTCAGGGAGCATTCCCGTACACTTGAGCTCGGATGAGGAAGTTGATATCATTCCCCCTACTAGAGATCAGCCACCGAAAGGCAAAGGCTCGAAAAGAAAAATAAGTGGCAACTCCAGTGGGTCCACACCGAAGGGAAAGCCGAAAAAGAAGAGAGAGTAGACGTGCTTCTTCGGTTTATTTTTGGTAGATAAATAGGAATTTATCTTCGTTTTTCTTTTGTAGGCTATGTATAGATGCGGGTTCGGCCCCCGCTAGTAGGAATTTTGGAATCAACTTGTACATATTTTCTTTTCACAAATAGTTGAAATGAAACTTTATTTTGTTTTGAACTTGATGTATGTTTATTTGCTTAAGTGTTCTAGCATTTAACTTCCTTGTTCAGTACACTTGTGATGTTTCAACTTTTGAATCTCGTTTGAGTTTATCCGTCAAGCTCTGAAATCATGGCACAAGTCATGACTGGATATTAAGTTAACCTCCGATGTTGTACTGCTTCAGTCAGCGATTAAGACTTAAGTTCTTCCTCCAGTTTCAGGGATGAATTGAAAAGATTGGATAGCGATCGTATTTCGCCTTCAATGCAGCATGCTTAGCATCGTTGAATTGATGTTGAAAGAAGGAGAATTCGAGTGGTCGAATCACACTCGCTTTTTTATTGATGATTGTATCCACGCTCCGGGGATTGCACTTGTGCGTCGGCGGTTGGTCATGTCTGCTTGAGTCTCAAGGATGCATCCACACTCCGGGGACTTAAGTTATTTTCACGGGCGGTTAGTCACACCCATTTTGCATTTACACCCTAACCACGCTCCGGGGACTTAGAGTTGTTTTACGGACGGTCGATCCTAATCCGGCTCATGTCAAAACTTCAATCCTCTCTCCGAGGATTTTGAGTTGACGTTTATACTCCAATTTGCACTTTAGGAATTTGGAGTTAGTGTTTATGTTGATACTCTGGTTCACACTTTGGGAATCAAGATCATTTTGATGCCTATGCTCTGGTTCGCACTCTGGGAATCCGGAGTTAGGTGATGTTTATACTCAGGTTCGCACTCTGGGAATCCGGAGTTAGATGATGTTTATACTCCGGTTCGCACTCTGGGTATCCGGAGTTAGTAAACAAATAGTCAATCACATATGTTGTGTTTTTGAATTTCGTTCGCACTCCGGGAACGAAAGGTGCATTGGGATCGTGGATGGTCGGATCACATCCACCCTGAGTTAACAAGTGAAGTCATTAGATGGACGGGTCCATCCTCCTCAAACTTGGTTCTGATACGGGCGAAGTCGTTAGGTGGACGGATCCACCCTCTTCGAAACCATATTTGTAAGTTTATACTCCAGTTCGCACTCTGGGAATCCGGAGTTAGGTAAAGGATTATCATGTATCAATCCTTTTTTGACTTTAGTGTGATGGCTTTTCCCCGAGCTCGGGTTTCACTTAGTGAGTGACCGGTCGTATCACAGTCACTTCCTATTTGAATAAATTCCACCGTATGATGGAACTCAGCTCTCAGTGCATAGTGAGGGTCATATGAAATGTTTCAAGTAAATCACAGCTCTGACTCGAAGAGATCGCACTTTATTGCTGAAATAAGAAAATATGGCAAAATCAGTTGGCTTATTACAAAATCAAATTTCGAAGTGCATAAACAAATTGCAACTGAAAAAATAGATTGAACAAATAAACAGAGCCTGTTATGTGTAGTAGCGATGAAGACTCTCGCTGTTCCAGGCTCTCGGAAGAGTGAGACCGTCAACGGTCGATAATTTGAATGTTCCATCTCCGAGATTTCGTTCAATAACATATGGTCCTTCCCAAGTTGGCTTCATATGCGAAGGGACCGGATAAATTCTTTTGAGTACGAGATCGCCAAGTTCAAAAGTTCGGGGTCAGACCTTGGCATTGTATAATCGGGCGACTCGACTTCGATATGCGGCTGCCCTCAAATCAGCCTCTTCACTCTTCTCATCTAATAAATTAAGAGATTCGGCAAGTAATATAGCATTTGTCTTTGGATCGTAGTATGTCACACGATGAGTAGGTACTTCTAATTCGAATGGGATAACAGCTTCTGAACCATAAGAGAGAGAGAATGGAGTGTGACCGGTCGCAGACTTGTGGGTTGTATGGTAGGCTCATAAGGCCATAGGAAGTTCATCGACCCATTTGCCCCCAGCGTTTTCCAGTCGTTTCTTCAAAATAGACTTTATAACTTTATTTACAGCTTCGACTTGTCCATTCGCTTGAGGGTGTGAAACTGCAGAGAATTTCTTCTGGATGTGAAATTGTTGACAGAAATTCTTGAACTCGGCACTATCGAATTGGGTTCCGTTATCGGTGATGATTGTATGTGGGAGACCAAATCGATAGATAATGTTGCGTACTACAAAGTTGATTACTATTTTCGTTGTAATTGTAGCAAGAGGCTCTGCTTCTGCCCATTTAGTAAAGTAATCAACTGCAATAATGGCGTACTTTGCACCACCTTTGGCTAGAGGTAAAGAGCCAATAATATCGATGCCCCATACCGCGAATGGCCATGGGCTGACCATCTGTGTTATCTTGGTAGGTGGGGCTCTAGGAATTCAAGCATACTTCTGACACTTATCACATTTCTTGGCATAATCCGATGTGTCACGATTTACAGTCGGCCAATAATATCCATATCGAAGTACTTTCTTGCCAATAATTCTCCTTCGTGTACATCACGCAATACTCGTTTGATTTCATCATGAGAGATACACCAGAGTAAAGGAACAGAGTATCCTCTTCTATACATGACTCCATTCTGAATAGTGAACCTCGAAGCTGTTCGAAGAATTTGTCTCTTTTCACTCCTATGCTCTGGCAGGGTTCCATGCTCGAGATAATTTCTGAACGGAGTTATCCATGACTCCCTCTCGGAAATGACATCAAATATCCAATCGGTTTCCATCTGATCGATGCTCGGCGAAGATAACGTCTCTACGGGAATAAGTCCCGTTTGTTGTGCTTCCCTTGTACTAGCTAACTTTGCCAACGAATCAGCTTTCTGGCTGTGTTCTTGTGGTATGTAATAAATAGCATAATAGTCAAACTGATTCAATGTCTCCTGAACCTGAGCAAGGTACGCAGTCAGTCTTTGATCTCTGGCTTGGTACTCCCCTCGAACATGACACACGATCAATTGCGAATCACAGTAAATTTCCACCGCAATGATTCTTAAATCTCTAGCAAGTTTCAATCCAGCCAATAGTGCCTCATACTCGGCTCCGTTATTAGTTGCACAGAAATTGAACTTTAGAGCATAACACATAGATCGACCTTCAGGAGTTTCAAGCATAACCCCTGCACCTGAACAACGGCATTTGATGCACCATCTGTATGCAACTTCCAGATATACTTGGGAGATTCACTGGTTTCGGGCAAGTCCTCTAGGATGGTAAATTTAGCAATGAAATCTGCTAGGATTTGTCCTTGAATGGCTCACCTTGGAGTGTAAGTAAGGTCAAACTGACTTAACTCAATATTCCATTTGAGTAACCTACCAGACGTCTCAGGCCGCGTAAGGACCTATCGTAATGGCTGGTCGGTGTAAATGGTGATTGGGTGAGCCTGGAAATATGGACGGAGCGTCCTCGAGGCAATAACAAGGCAATAAGCCAATTTCTCTAGCTTCGGATAATTTCTCTCAGCTCCGGTTAGTCGCTTGCTTATGTAGTAGACCGGCTTCTGTATTTGGTCTTCCTCCCAAATTAGGGCAGCACTGATTGCATTTTCTGATACTGCCAAGTAAATGTACAATTTCTCATGGTCGATAGGCTTTGACAAAATCGATGGTGTGAAGAGATGTTGAATTAGTGCTCGGAATGCACCCTCACATTCCGTAGTCCATTCAAAGTTTCGTTTTCATTTTCGGATCAGATCGAAGAAGGGAATGCATTTGTTAGTGGACTTTGAAATGAACCTGCTCAATGCTGCTACTTTCCCATTGAGACTCTGGACATGCTTTATAGTTTTCGGAGTTTCAAGATTTCTAATCGCCCAGATCTTTTCAGGATTGGCTTCGATTCCTCGAGTGTTGACGATAAACCCAAGGAATTTCCTAGATGTTACCCTAAAATGACATTTCAATGGGTTGAGCTTCATTTTGTATTCTCGGAGGTTATTAAACACGGACTCCAAGTCTCTGATGTGATCGGTGGAAAATGGCGACTTGACTAGCATGTCATCCACATACACCTACATGGTTTTTCCAATCTGGTTAGCGAACATTCGATTGACCAACCGTTGATAAGTTTCCCCAGCATTCTTAAGTCCAAAAGGCATAACTTTATAGCAATAGAGTCCCATATTGGTTACGAAGCTGGTATGCTCCTGGACGGGCAAGTGCATGGGTATTTGATTATAGCCAGAGTACGCATCCATAAAGGATAAAAGTTTATGTCCAGCCATTGAGTCTACAAGTTGATCAATTCATGGAAGTGGAAAACTGTCTTTGGGGCAAGCTTTATTCAAGTCTGAGTGGTCAACACATGTTCTCCATTTCCCATTTGGCTTTCGGACAAGTACAGGATTGGATAACCATTCCGGGTATAATGCATCTCGAATGAATCCATTCGTCTTAAGCTTATCTACTTCTTCTTTAAGGGCGGCAGATCTCTATGGATCCAGACCACGCCTTTTTTGCTTGACCGGGACATACCGTGGGTCAATGTTCAGTGCGTGGCTCGTGATGTCCAGCGAGATCCCACACATATCAGAGTGCATCCAGAAATACACATCAAGGTTTACCCGGAGAAATTCAACCAATTCCTCTTGCATTTGTTGGCTTAGCTGAGATCCGATCTTTATCATTTTTGAGTCGTCACTATCGTCGATTGGAACATCGATCGTTGGTTCGGCTAGGGAAGCTTGACTGTCTTTATTTTTGTCTTCACTTTCGGTGTCTCTTGGGTCAATATCTCTTTGGAATTGGTGGGGTGCCCGGGCCCGGGCCTAGGCGCTAAATGTCAATTATCAGCAAAGCGGATGCAGAGAGATTCCTCTACGCCCTTTCCTTTTTATTTTCGCTGCGCCTCGCGCAGCTCAGCAACATAACAGGCTCGTCCTCCAGCTTGATCTCCTTGAACAACTCCGACACCATTGTCAGTAGGGAATTTCAAAGTCAAACACCATGGGGCGATGGCAGCCCTGAATTCAGCTATGGCTGGTCGGCCCAAGAAAGCATTATATGGGGAGTTTATATCCAAAACAACAAACTGCAGTATCAGGACTCTCCGGCGTCCACCAATTCCTAACTCCACTGGCAATTCTACCACTCCAGTGGGTATAGTTGCACTCCCGTTGAAGCCATGAATACGAGACTGACACGGATTCAAGTCTTTAGTCTCCATTCTCATCTGGTCATAAGCTCGTTTAAACAAAATATTCACAGAGCTTCCGCTGTCTACCAAGATCCTCTTCATCCAAGCAGGACCTACTTGAGCTGATATGACAAGCGGATCAATAGTGGGGGCTTGGACCCTGTCGGCATCCCGACCTCAAAATATGATGTCATCTGCACTACGCCATAAATGGCCTTCTGCAACACAAAAAAAGTGTTGGCTCATGCCCGAAAAATGTTGCCATAGGTCTATGGCAACACTTTTAGGGTGATGTAATTTTTGCCGTTGTCTTAGACCTCAAAGGCAACATTTTGACTATCTAAGGCAACATAAGTAATATTGTTGCAATATAATCCTATTTGGGTCTATAGCAACATCCATAGGTTCATGTAGCAACATTCAAAAATGTTGCTATAGATATTAATTTTTTGAATTTGCGGGGCCCACAATGTAGAGCATATTTGATTTTTTAATAGAAATAAATATTTATTTAATAAAATGCTATTACACAGAATTTAATATGCAAACAGTATTTTATTTAAATAAATATTTTATTTCAACATTTGAAATAGTACAAATTCCTGACTCCACTATTTTACAATTCAATGATTTATAACACTGATATTCACATATACAGATATTCCTCACTACATCACTCAGTTCACTCATTACATATACAGTTTCATTTACAGACACATACTGACTCATGCACTGAATCTTCAACTACTTCCATATCATTACATATACAGTTTCATTTACAGACACATATCTGACTCATACACTCATGAACATTTGATTTGACTATGTCTTCAAGCTTGTATCTAGCTGTCCAGTCTTCAATACCTGTCACATATAATTCAAAAGCAGTATTCTGAAAAATAATATTTAACTCGAACAGAAAATGAAAATATTTTTTTTATATTATTTGCCTCAGGTATTTGGGTTGTTTCTTTTCATATTTTTTTCTGACAGGGACCAAATATTTGCACGGACAACTTGTGATATACACAGTGTATCACTGCATATATCACAAGGCCGTTTCCCATTTTTTATCCCATGGACGATTGAAAATTCCCACAAAAATGGACATGGCACAAGGTCATACCCGAGTCATCGACTGGATTCAACTCAGGGCCTAGTCAACCAGCAATGAACAGTGCACTAGAAGTGCAGCAGCAAAACAGTGCACAAGTCAGCTGTTCACAAGTTCATAAGCCAAACATGAATGCAACACATGGATACAAGGCAGTATGGAAGACATCAAGCAACAGTTCAGGCAAAAATGCACAAAGGAGAAGCCAAGTGCACAAAGTAGTATTCAACACAGCAAGCAACATAACATGACCAAGAAATGCATGTACATGGATGAACATACATGCATTATAAGGCTTGGTACAAGAAACTACTCAAGTGCAAGTTCATACTCAAGTGCAGCCAGATATGTAGACAAGCCAAAAAAATGGACATGGCACAAGGTCAAACCCGAGTCATCGACTGGATTCAACTTAGGGCCAAGCAACCAGCAAAACAAACAAGAATCGGGTTCAGCAAAATGTAGACAAGCCAGTGCAAGAAACACAACAGTACACATAGGAAGCCCATCAAACAAAAACAATGAATGCATCAGGCATGTACAAGAGAAACATAGGCAGTAATATGATATACAGAGGACTTGGAGCATCAGTTTCAGGTTAAAGAACAAGGTTAGCATGGAACCAGTTCAGTCTAGACCAAGCAAAACCACCAAAGCTCAACACACATATGTTTGTATATATCGTGGAAATCAAAACTCAATGTTCAGATTTAACAAATGCAGCAAGGTACAAAGGTATGTGAACAAGTTTAACAAAGGTTCAAGTTCTGGTTTAACAAATGCAGCAGAAAGGAGCTAACAAGCTCAGATCAGAAATCAAAATCAAGCCAGTGAACCAAAATCCAACATACCAAATAATATCACATCGCAATTCATCATCGGCAAAGCAAAATCAAGCCAGTGAACCAAAATCCAACATACCAATTCATCATCGCAATCCAACATACCAGATTTCTCAAAGTCCAATAGAAAGATTAAACTCGAGATTATAGGAAATAAAGCCTATAAATAAATCCCAATTCATCATCGGCAAAAGCGTGCGAGTGTAACCAAAATCAAGAATAATCAAGTAAACCAGAAGGCAGAAAATATACCAAATAAAATCACATCGCACCCGACGACGAAGTCAAAGCAATTCGAGCAATCAATCAAGGAGAACGAAGGAGCAAGCTACCAGGAACGTTTCTCACACTAGATTTGATCAATCAGAGAATCAAAGCAACTGGAATCGCGTGCCCTAGTTTTCAAAAAGAGGAACGAGAAAGAAAAATCGCGTGCCCTAATTTTCACACAGAGAGGAACGAGAAAGAAAAGTAAAGAAGGAAATGGAAATTGCTAAGGTGTGGATTGATGGTTGAGATTTTGTTTTAAATGATGGTGTGGATCGCTGAGGTGTAAATTTTTTTTAATTTTTTTAATTTGTATATATTTATAGCTACTGCAACATTTTGCTGATATCTATGCTAACACATTGAAGTGAATGTTGCAATAGACAAAAATCAGCATAGTTATCGTTACATTGTAGCTAGCAACACCTTGTAATTTCGTTGCAATAGGCCACCTATGGCGTAGTGCTGCCATCATTCTTTGTTGCTTGGCCGGAGCCCCATCTTCAAAATTACTACAACATTCAGAGTCTATATACTTGATAGAGCTGGCATACGACTCCATTCCTTCCAGCTTCGGTCTGCTAGATGAGGACCACCACTAACCGTGTTTATCACCAATCTCCCGCTAGTACGAGCAGGTTCCTCCTGTCTAGCCGGATTTGGTACATCATTCCGCACCTCCAGACTGTGGCGCCCGCATAAAATGTTCTAACTTCCTCTCTCTTATCAACTTTTCGATGAGATCTTGCAAGTGACGGCATTCATTTGTGTTATGGTCGTAGCTTTCTTGGAATTTACAAAACTTCCCCATTTGAATTTTCTTCTCTGATGACTATTTCGGAGCAGGCTTCTTATACTGAATAGGTTGCAGGTTTGTAGATATACGTTCTCCAGCAACGTATTCAAAGGAGTATAATTATCAAACAATGGAACTCTACGATGTGGACCACGGTCCTGATCCCGTTTTCTATTTTGGTTACCATTGCCTTTTTGCTAATCTTGCTTATTCTAAATGTTCAATTGCACTTTTCCGAAACTCTCCCCGGATTGTTTAATAGCAATATTACTCTGGATTCCTTCCACACTGGGCCCCACATCATCCTTCTTCCTAGACTATTTCGCATCCTCCCTTCTCAAGAATTGGGCTGCCTTGGAATAGAAATGGTCCAATGATGTAGGGGGTTTTCCGGCCAACCAGTTGCCGAACTCAGAGCCAGGCTCAATCCCTTTAGTCAGTGCCATGTGAATAAAGTTATCATTTGGGTTGCTGATTTCAGCATATGCAGCATGAAATCTTTCTGAATAACGCTTGAGCGTCTCTCTAGGAGCTTGAGTGACACTGGACAAAGTATTAACATCCTTCAGTCTCGCGACATGCATACGAAATTGCTCAATAAACTTTGTTACCAACTTATCAAAGCAAGAAATAGATTGAGGTGGCAGTCGGGTAAACCACATAGTCACTATGCCCCCTAGAGAGATCGAGAAGCTTCAACACTTGACTGCATCATCAACTCGTGCATCATTCATCAACCATTCATACTTCAAGATATGTTGATTAGGATCAGAGCTCCCTTCATAAACGGGTAAAGTCGGCATCCTGAATCGCCGAGGTGGTTCAGCATAGAGTATCTCATCAGTAAAAGGGGTATGACTCCGGGAGATTCCCCACTCGTCATTGCTAAGACCCTGACTTTCACGGATCATTTGCCGGATCATTGTTGGCAGGTCGGGCATCTGGACATTTTGAGCATATTGGACCAAGGTGTGGTCGGGTTCCACAATGCAAGGAGGGGTCGGTCGCTATCGATGGTCCATGTCTCGCCTCCTTGGTTCTATGTCTACGGGGACATAAGGCTCGGGATGGTATTCACGCAGGTGATGGTTCGGATCTGCTCGATTTCCGGTCTCAGCGTCCAAATCAGTAGCTATCGCAGTACGGTTATCAGTAATATGGTGTGGAGTAGCGCCTCCTTGGGAGGAGGGTCCAGTCTGATGGCTGGTTGACGGGTCAACTCTCAGTTGCCCAACATTCAATGTATGCTAATGCCCAGTGGCCTGTGTGTAACTTCCGTCTAGCCGTGGGCATGTAGATCTGTCATGATAATCAAAAGAGGCTTAACTTTCAGTGGATGAATAAGAAGCCCGATCCCTCCTGGATCTCCTTCATTATTGACGGTTCAATTGGTTGGTTAACTATGCATTAGCACGGAGCGGTTGGGTGAGCTGTTGGCGGCTCTGAGTCAACTATTGCATTAACATCTTAAATCCTTCCCTAGTGACAGGGCCTTGCGGATCTGATGGTCCAGTAGCATTCTGATCGGCTTGAAGCGGCCGTATGGGATTCTGTCTTTCCCGTCCTTCTGGATCTGCAGCTTTGTGTTAACCATGATGGATGATGAAGCTCTCTCCTAGACTTGTAGCAAATCTGAATATGATGGAAGAACTTCTGAAATTGAGATCTAGATCTTCCCCTTGGATGTTGAAATCCGATATCGGTAGTAGATCCAATGAGCAGAAGGAAAAAACTAGGTTTTTTCTCAATGAAAGCACCAAAGTGTTTGTACCAAAATTAGGCACAACACTCTTCGGAAGGGTTTGAAGTGATAAAATGAAGAAACTAAATGGAAAAATAGGATTATCTAACAAACACTTCAAAAACAAACAAGAAAGTACGCAGAAACACAGAAATTTAGAGTGGTTCGGCGTGTTGCCTACGTCCACTATGAAATGATTGATCTTTATTAACTATAGGTTGCTGGTTACAGCGAATTACAGTAGTAAATCTCGAGTACAACAGTGAAATTCGAGTACAATGGTGAATTCGGCAGAGTCTGGACATCAAAGGGCCAAAAGATCCCTTTTCTGTAGGCTCTGGGATGCTATTTATAGGTGTAGGCTACAAATATCTCGCTCAGATCTCGGGAGACCTCTTCTGGCATGTGTGTGGGCCCACGCGATCGATCCCACGTGATTTGCACTCGGTTCTAATCAATATGAACCAATTTCGTATCGATCAAGATTTGGCCCAATCGAGGCAATATTGAGCATGAACATTGTTGATGATGTACGCAATCTCCTTTGAAAATTTGGTGGCATTTGGACTTGTGGATCGTGAGTTATGATCTATGCGAATTCGAGTCTTCGGTAGGATGTTCAGTTCGAATCGATACACTTCGCATCGACCAGTTCGAATCGATGCACTTCGTATCGATCAGTTCGAATTGATGTTGAGCACGCGATTCATTTTGGATCGATCTAAAGTTCATGCCGAATCGACCGAGTCTCCCCTACGCACGAGCCTTGTTCGAATCGATAAGTAGTGTGTTGTCCATATCGATCAGTAGTATGTTGTTCGAATCGATCAGTACTTGCTCTATCCGTATCGATCGTTCTGCTTTGTTCGTATCAATCGATACGAAGCAGCGGCTTCGCTTGGACTTGATGGATACGAACAGTAGCTTCATGATGGATACGAAGTGAAGCGCACGAGATATGATCGATACGAATAGTCGACACATGATGGACACGAACAAGGTTCTTTTTTATGGGTACGAATAGGGTAGTTCCACTGATCGATACGATGTAGCGCACCTCTGATCGACTTGAAAAGATCGATACGAAGTCAGATTTTCCATGGATGCTTCATGGACACGAACAAGGCGATTATTGATGGATTCGAACAGTGCTACTGCAAGGTGATGGATACGAACAGAGGCCTTCCCCTTTGATTTTGATCGATCCATATCTTGAGCGTACGAACTCCGATTGACTTGAAACTTGGAACGTTGGCTTTCATAGCTTTGTCTGTCATG
Source organism: Allium fistulosum (assembly GCA_030737815.1). Classification (NCBI taxonomy): domain Eukaryota; kingdom Viridiplantae; phylum Streptophyta; class Magnoliopsida; order Asparagales; family Amaryllidaceae; genus Allium; species Allium fistulosum. The sequence goes on along the minus strand of CM060905.1, from coordinate 43,067,492 downwards.
TCTTGTCAATTGTAGCTCGATCTGGAATAGGACAAAATTTATCGATATCCATAGCGAACCTACGTATAACCGATCTTCGGGATGGACTTTCCTTGGTTTCCAGGAAAGTTCTTGGTATCACGGCCTTGCCAAAAGGCGGGATAACAAAGGATGGGATGTCATTATCATACCGATCACGTTGATGAGGAGAGTCAACTCCCAAACAGATTTTGTTGGCTAGTTAGCTAGATAGCCTCCTACGACCTTGGATCATCTCAGTTACAAAGTTAATAAGAAACTAAGCAAGGAGGAGGTAGAATAGACTAGAAGAAAGAAAAATACGTACCAGTTGGGTAAGGACTTAGATTTCAGGCGACGACCCATGATCTCAATATTCGACTCATATACTCTTTTGAACGATTAAATCAATAACATCTACTTGGAGACTCCCGACTCAGAGTAGTACTAAAAACTAGCCTCGAGAGAGTCCACCGATGTGCAAAGAAAATCTGAGGAATGTAGTATATTCTAAGATGCACACGGTCCTAACACCTGCGATTACAAATACCTCCAAGATGTGATCGGAAAGCTGTTTCAAAAAGGAAAGCTTCAATAGTATGTTCAATCCCTGTAGAATAGCAGGCATGGAACATCCGATGCCTATCAGTAAAGAACTCTTATTATAATTAGACCATTGACGGTAGACATTCCGTTGAAAGAAGCTAGGGGCAAAGTGGAATAGCAAGCACAAGACGCTGCTTCGCTTATCAATGAGATTTATTTTGATCTTCTTTTAATTAATTTAATTTAGTTTCAATATCAATTATGGTGTGAAATACGACCAACTTGAGTTAAACTATAAGCATGCGATGCAGGTAACTAAGTTCCTAGATTTGGGCGCCAACCAATCTTCGTAGATCGTGATAGAACCTGTGGAGCCTTTATCTGGATGAGCGTAGTTCGACCGTTCATCATCTGCCATATGCCCCCGACTTGGAACATCGAAACATGGAATGGAAAAGACTCGATAAGGTCATAATCCAATATAACATGAACGTGACTGGCCATTCATTCAACAACCTTCATATTAGACTTGAAGTAGCCGCATTTGACTGCCTATTTATCCGCCACAAAATTTAACGAATGGGCATGATTGCCACCTGAACCGATGTAACTTAATTTGTCTACTCAATAACCCTTTATCTTCATTGGCTAGAAAGAATACGTAGCAAGTTAGGCAAGACTTAATCATCCAACCTCTATGTGGATACGATCCAATCATCCATCACCTACACCCTTCCTCGACTTAAGTGGGAACTACCAAGTGAATGAGAATCGACTTTTTGATTGCCAAGTTTTGTCCTAAATGCTGGGGGCAGAATCCCATTTTATGAAAGAACGTGGCTCAACTTTTCATTCGACAACTTTTTCCTCAACATGGTAAATGATGTACAAATAAAATGGGTGGAAATGCGACTACTCTCAACAAAAATATCCAAGTCCCCAGAGCACAGACTAGAGTATAAACGATTAAACAAAAATCTCTAAGTCCCTGGAGCGCGGACTAGAGTACTCTAAGTCCGCGGATTGCGGACTAGAGTATAAACATTTCAATAAAAATCTCTAAGTTCCCATAGCATAGACTAGAATACTCTAAGTCCCTGGAGCATGGACTAGAGTATAAACGTTTCAAAAAAAAATCTCTATATCCTCGGTGCATGGACTAGAGTATTCTAAGTCCCTAGAGCATGGACTAGAGTATAAATGGTTTAACAAAAATCTCTAAGTCCCCATAGCGTGGACTAGAGTACTCTAAGTCCCCAAAGCAAGGACTTGAGTATAAATGTTTCAACAAAAATCTATATGTCCTCGGCGCGTGGACTAGAGTACTCCAAGTCCCCAGAGCGCAGACAAGAGTATAAACGATTCAATAAAAATCTCTAAGTCCCCGAAGCGTGGATTAGAGTACTCTATGTCCACAGAGCGCGAACTAGAGTGTAAACGATTAAAAAATAATAATATCTAAGTCCCTAGAGAGTAGGCTAGAGTACTCTAAGTCCCCGTAGCACGGTCTTGAGTATCTAAGTCCCCAGAGCATGACTAGAGTATAAACGTTTCAATAAATATCTCTAAGTCCCCGGAGCCCAGACTTGAGTTCTCTAAGTCCACGAAGTGCGGACTAGAGTATAAATGATTCAATAAAAATCTCTAAGTTCCCAAAGCATGGAAAAGAGTACTCTAAGTCCCTAGAGCGAGGACTGGAGTATAAACGATTCAAAAAAATCTCTAAGTCCCCGGAGCATGGACTAAACTACTCAAAGTTCCCGGGGCATGAACTAGAGTATAAACGATTCAACAAAAATCTCTAAGTCCCCGAAGCATGGACTAGAGTAATCTAAGTCTCTGGAGCGCGAACTAGAGTATAAACGATTCAAAAAAAACCTCTTAGTCCCCGGAGCACTAACTAGAGTAATCTATGTCCTCAAAGCACAAACTAGAGTATAAATGATTTAACGAAAAACCCAAGGTCCCCTGAGCGTGACTCTAAGTCCCCAAAGTGCGGACTAGAGTACAAACGATTCAACAAAAATCTCTAAGTCCCCAGAGCATGGATTAGAGTACTATTAGTCCTCAGAGCGCGAACTAGAGTATAAAAGATTCAACAAAAATCTCTAAGTCCCAGACGGCGGACTAGGGTACTCTACGTTCCCTGAATGCAAACTATAGTACAAACCATTTGGTGAAAAAACGAATACCACGGGCGAAAACACGACTGCCCGTGCTGAAAACTCCTAGTCTCCGAAGCAAGGATTAGAATATGGTCGATGGAATATAGCTGACCACCTGCGAAAATTCTAAGTCCCTAGATCGTAGGCTAACTCGAAAACCCTAGGGTAACTCAAAAACCCAATGGATGGATGAACGGATTTCGACTATTCTCTGCCCCAACAACTCGGGGCTGAAATCGATGGGAGGAGTATAAAATTGATAGGGATTGAATTCAATAATCCGACGTATGGCCTTGCCAAATCAATGGTGGGGGCAGGAGTACAAGTCACTAAAAGCCGAATAAGATGGCTCATTATAGCTTTGGCTTGGTGCTCTTTATAACTTAAGGCAACGATTGCAAGGAGGTCTAAAAAAACCAATCGAAACAACATCTGAAGTTACGGGTGACCGACTATATCACATCATCGGATCGATGGTCAATATCGATCCGCACCGAACACAAACATATGTGAGCCGGATGTCCCTCAAAAAAATATGATCACAGAGTGTGGAAAGGATAATAAACCACGAAGACTTGATCATTAATACTCTAGCACCGTCCTTTGATCTGTCAAGAGGAGTATGAAACAAGATAAGCATGACTTGACTGCACCTGAGCTAACTCTACCCCTGGATCTGAATAGAGAGTATAGACGTGATTGACCGTCTAGTATCCAACCATTGCTCAAAATTCAAAGGAGCATCGAAGTAATCCCCTACAAGGAAAAACAAGAATACAATTAAGGATAAGCGAGACTCAACCTTCCACCAACTAACCTGATCCCACGATTCAATATGGAAGAGTGTAAAGCTAAAGTAGACAGGTTTGCATTCCTACTTATTGATGTATGCCACAGACTTGAGGGCACGAGTGAAAAACAAGATGAATGTGAATCGACCATTTAACGATTAACTCTATGTCTTTGGAGCTTTGGTGGGAGTATAAACATATATAGGACGAGACTCGACCATCCATGTAGTATATTTATCGACCCAAGACTAGTGGTAGAAGTGTGATTATCCAAAGACTGGCTGCGGTAGCTCAATATTATGACTTATAACAGTGTTTCAACATCTTGAGGCTATGACCGAAAGGATTCCTAGAGATAGAATCATCGAATCGATGCCTAAGCTCATAGGAAACTGTCATTCCAACCTGAACGACGAGCAACAGTTTGCCAGTATGAAAACACGTTACTCGAATACATAAGTTAATTCAAACTCAAAGCAAGAGTCGTCTATGCAGTTGCAAGCAAATCGAGACTTACTCCTACTCGACATTTACTTCAAAGTGCTTCTAAGCTCGATCTATGGCCATTTGCAGATAATCGCTTAAAGCATTTAGAGCGCTTCATTATCAAACTAAATAACTCATGACAAGACTCTGTGATTCGACCAGATTAACCATCATCATTGACCGTCCCAACTGGATAACACGTTGATTGTTATGCAAAATAGTTACATTTGAACTCAAAGAATCCAGGATTGCACCTGCTGAGCTGACAATCGACATTATAGTCAACCATGGCGACCCATCGCGGGTACTGAAGATCGGATCACAGCTCAGTGCAACGATAATGAAGGAATTAGTTGGCTTTCACTAAATGAATCTTGATGTGTTCGCCTGAACCTATTCTGACATGCATGTGATCTTACCGACTATCGCGAGCCATTCATTGAATATTGACCCGAGGAAATTCCTAGTGAAAAAAAGCAACACGGCATGGATTAGGAAAAATTCACTACACTTAAAGAAGAGGTGGTTAAACTAAAAAACAATAGGTTTTCTCGTGACACCCTCTACCCAAAATGAGTATCAACTCCAGTCCTTGAGAGAAAAGCTAAGGGAAAGTAGTGGTCATGTGTCGACTACTCAGACTTGAACAAGACATGAACGAAAGACAGCTTTCCACCTTCAAGGATCGACCAGCTAGTAGACTAAACCACTGGATATGAACTGCTTTCATTTATGGATATGTACTCCAGGTACAAACAGATCCTGATGCACAATCCCAACCTAGAACACACCAACTTCATTACTGACCTAGGGATATATTGGTATGCTGTAATGCCATTCGGATTCGAAATAAAGCGCATGGGTGCTACTTAGCAAAGGTTGGTCAACCGAATGTTCAAAGACTAAGTCGGGCGATCAAGGGAGGTATATGTCGACAACATGATCTTCAAGTTATGGAAATTAAACAACCACATCGATGACTTGGTAGAGATGTTCAGTTTTGTCCAAAGAAATGGAATAAAACTCAGTCCCTTGATACACTCTTTCGGGATTGCATCAAGGAAGTTCATGGTTTTAATTTTCAACTCTCGCATAATCGAAGCCAACCAAAGAAGATTCAGGCAATCAAAGACATCTGGGTGCTAAAGACAATCAAGTAGGTATAGAGTCAAAATGGGAAAGTCACCACCCTAAGTCGATTCATCTCCAGGGCCATCGACAAGTGTACTCTCTTCCTCAACCTAATCAGGAGACGGAAAAGGAATTTCGAATAGACACAGGATTATAAAGACACATTCCAAGCATTGGTGAACCACTTAAAGAGACCTCCCATCTGGTCAAAGCCAGTGGATCATAAAGATATATACATTAATTTATCCATGTCGTAAGCACAACAATGCTATGCAAAGAGAAAAGGATCCAAATACCAGTATATGATGTAAGCAAGCTATGGACATGCTCACAACATTAACTTCTATACCGACCAGGCATTACAATAGGTCATATCAACAACCTTAGATGTCTAGAGGATTACTCAAATGGAATATCGAGCTAAGACAATTCGATATAACTTATTTCCCTCGAGAGCTATCTAAGGACACAAATTAGCAGAACCCATATCTGAATTCACCACATCAGACGACTATTCGAAGAGCGGTGGAGAATCGACAAACAGATGGAAAATGTACATGGATGGAGCATTCGATGATCGGTGTTCTGGTGCTGGAGTTGAGTTACTAACTCCCGAGGAACGATCAATCTGATATGCCCTAAAACTCAACTTCCTTGCAGCAAGTAGTGAAGCTAAGTATAGAACATTGATCGCCACGCTCAAACTTGCTAGAAAACTGGGAGTGGAAACTTTATATATCTTTTGTGATTTCTGGTTCGAATTATGCAAAGCCAGGGAAGATTATCTTAGTAGGAGGCAGATTCTTGCTCCTTATCTCGCATGAGTCTAAGAGCTACTAGCCGACTTTGAGTATTACTCACAACATCAAAGATCAAAATGAAAAAGCTGATTCACTGGCAAAGCTGGCCAGTACTAGGGATGCATGATAAATAGACTTTGTCCCGACTAAAGTACTTAATATTCCAAGCATTGATAGATGGAGATCGACTATATCTTGGAGAGAGAGCCAGAAAATGAGTCATGGATGACTCCTACCAATAACTACCTAAACTGGGGAATTCTTCCCAAACGAAGGAATGAAAAATTACATATCCTCCTCAAAGCTTCACGCTGCAACATCCAAGAAGGAGTCATGTATAGAAAGGGCTTTCTCCAATCCCCTTCTTTAGTGTACCATGAAGAAGAATGCAGCAATTACACCAGGGGCAAATGCTGACCAAGAAAATACTCTGCTACGGGTAGTACTGGCCAACGGTCAATCGAGATGCAGCCGATTATATTAGACAATGCGATGAGTGCAAGATGTTTGCAAAAATTATGAGAACCCTGCCAATGGAAATTACTCAAATGGCTATTCAATAGCCATTTGCCACTTAGGGGCATTGACATCATCATCTTCTGGCTGATCCTAAAGGTGGTGCAAAATACGCTGTCGTACCAGTTGATTACTTCACCAAATGGGTAGAAGAAGAATTTTTAACCACGATCAATACGATGAAAATAATCAACTTAATTATTCAAAACGTCATCTATCATTATGACCTTACATGAACCACTATAACTAGGAATGAAGCCTAATTCGACAGCTCTAAATTTGAAAACTTCTACAATCGGCATTATATTAAAAAAGTTTTGTGAAAGTTGCTCGCCTTTAAGCAAATGAACGGGTTGAAGCTATGAACAAAATCATAAATTACGCTCTAAAAAAACATTTGGATAAGGCTAAAGGCAAGTGGATTGACGAACTCTCATCGGCATTATGGGCATATAGAACCACACACAAGTCCATGACTGACCATACTCCATTCACCCTTGCCTACGGATCTGAGGCCGTCATCCCTGTAGAGCTTGAAGTTCCCTCCGATCGAGTGACCTTTTACAACCCCTATTTCATTATAAAATAATATATAAACAAGGAATTGTGATCCAATTGCAATTAAATTAGTAGGAATTGATGATGACTCATGAGTGTATAAACGCATCCGGGAGCCAATGAAAGGAACATGTACCTAAATGTGCATTCGTATAATCAATAAATTTGACTTCTTAAAACTGATAGAAATTTAATTTTCACTTGGAGTTATTAAAGAAAAGATCAGATCAGATAGGCAAAGCTTGCTAGTCCTGTAGAATCAGACAAAAAAGCAACTGATGGAATACAATCATGAATTTGTGCTATTGGAAATCGACCAAGCATCATGACGATAGAAGTGGGATACAACACTTTGGGTGGATAAAATGGAAGGATAACAACCATTTAGGAAACTGGATGGATTTCTTTCTAGCAACTCTAACTTGCTTCGATTCAAAGCACGTCATGTTTGCAACAAGATTTACTTTGTAGGGCAAGTGCTATCCGACACTTTGGTCCAGCTATATTCAGACAGACTAGACAAATTAGATTGGGCGATCATCGAGGAAGACAACCTGGAGAGATGATTATTAGGCTTGAAGATCAAGTGTAAGTAATGATATGAAGCGCCGATCAGCTGAGGCCAATGGATAGACTCTCCAGAATATTCTAAGTATGGAATAATGCCTCTCTTAGGCAAGGGTTCAGTGCCTATCCCTTTCCTTAGGGTATCGGTACATATCCTCAGTTAATGTCCTAAACTTGGTAAGATCGATACAGAGTGACTAGGAAGGCCCCATGAGACCACATTCTAAGTTTCAAGTCATTTGGAGTTCGTATGCTTAAGTTTTGGGCAAATTCCTTCACCTATCAAAAGGGGTCGGTATAAAAGGGTTGGTATAAAAAGGTATCGGCATAAAACGGGGTCGGGATAAAAAGGGGTCGGCATAACAAGGGGTCGGCATAAAAAGGGATCGTCAAATTCGGCTTTCACTACATATTGCAACAGTGATCGGTCAATAAATCAAAATCTACATTTGTTATCAACATGAAACTTGGAGTATAAGCTATTTTGGATGTGTGGAACACCCCATAGGGATTGCATTGCATTTGGAACAAGTTGGAGGGATCTGTACCTATCCCACTAGAGGGATCGGCAGAAATCAAAATTCAAGCAACACTACTTCACGGAAAACGCGATATCTCCCAAACCGTAAGTCGAAATTGCACGAAATTTGGGGAGCAAGTATCTAACATCATGGTCATCATTCATAGGGATCGCACCCCATTCGAACCAAAAATTAAGGGTCCGTACCGACCCCTATTGTAGGCCCCGATGTGACTTCCAATTTTTGGGTCGCCTCGTCTTTGTCTCCTGAACTTTCTGCTAGAATTTAGATCAAATCCATGCACATCTTCCCCTATAAATAAAGCTGGAATGGCGTAAGAAAAGGGACCTTCTTTTGGTTTCGGAGGCTCTTCCTTTTTTATTCTTAAATCTTGTATCATGAATACTAGATGATGCAAATATTCTCGTAATTATAATCCAGTGAAAGATTAAAAAAAGTGTGAAGTGGATGTGGCTAGGATTGCTGAACCACTATAGAAATCTACGTGTTCATTTACTTTTATGCAACGTTTTTGATTTCATTCATTATTTAACCTCCATGAGATTCTAGGGGTGTTGATACCCATTTTTGCTGTCAGCAAATGCCTTTAATATAATGTATTAAATATTAATGTACTTAATACAATGTATTTAATACAAATAATGTATTAAATAACTAATTAATGTATTTAAATGTAAATTAAGTATATTAATGTGTTTAATACAATAAATAAATTAATTAATTATTAAGTACATTTAGTATACTATGAACTTAATGTGTTTAATAACTAATGCAATTAAGCACAGTGCGTAAATTATGACATTAGCGTATTGCACTTAACAACTAATGTACATAACCACTTATATTTTAACGTACTTCAATGTGTTTTCAATAGCTAATAAAACACACTAAAGTACATTAAAATACAAGTGGTTATGCACATTAGTTATTAAGTGCAATAAGCACATTAAGTACGCTAATGTGCATAATGTACCTACTGTACTAAATTACATTATTTATTAAACAAATTAAGTACATAATATACTAAATGTACTTAATAACTAATTAATTAATTTCTTGTATTAAATACATTAATATACTTAATGTACATTTAAATACATTAATTATTTATTTAATACATTATTTGTATTAAATACATTATATTAAGTAAATTAATATTTAATACAGTGTATTAAATACATTGTAATAATGTACATTTAAGTACATTAATTAGTTATTAATACATTAATCATATTAAATATAAAATTTATTAACTACATTGTATTTAATACAATATACTGTTAGCACAATGTATTTTATGCTATTGTGTGCACTACAAAAATCATTAATGTATTGCTTGTACAATTGTACTTAATACATCAATACAATGTATTAAATATTATGTACTTAATACAATGGACATTAATACATTAAGCATCCTTTGTATTAATACAACGTATTTAATACTGTACTAATTGTATCTGATACACAAAGTAAATAATGTACTAAATGTACTTAACAACTAATTAATGTTATTATTGTTCTAAATACACTGATGTACTAAATCTCCTAAATGTACCAAATGTACATTTAATTATTAAATACAATGTATTTATTGTATTATATACATTAATATACTAAATGTATTTGTTTATTTATTACATAAATACATTAATGTATTAGATACATTACCGAGTACCTAATGTACTAAATGAATTTATTGTATTAAATACATTACTGATTCCCTACTGTACATTTAGTTATTAAATACGGTAAATACATTAATTAGTTGTTAAGTACATTTAGTACATTATGTAATTAATGATTTAATAACTTATGCACTTTAGTACATTAGCTATGTTATGTGTATTAATGTGCTTAATGTGTTTAATGCACTTAATAACTAATTAATGTATATAATTGCTTGTATTTTTATGTACTTCAATGTACTTTCAATAAATAACTAACTAATTGATTCTGTTAGAATACTACCTATTAATTAGTAATGTATTATAGTGCTAAATTTGCCGATAATACTATAACAAGTATTTTAATTAGTCATTATATTACCAGTTTATCTACTTGTTAAAATACTAATTTTATGAAGCATTTATTGGATAAGACAATATTTTATGAAGGTTTAAGTAAATTTTATTAGTTATTAATGGATTTTGAATAGAAAATAAATGTTGAATACATTTTGTAATGAATTGAAATTTTTTCGTTTAATTTTGGAATATTAATTTTTTTTCATATGTTGAAATATTTCCATTAAAAGGTAAAAAAACATAAAAATCAAATATATTGATTTATTTTAATATTTTAGTTTTGAACTTATTATTGAAATAATGATCTAAATATTAGGATTTTAGTCTAAAATTTACTGAATGGATTTAATGGTCTTATTTAACTTCTTTTAATTAATAAATTATAACAGTGATTAAAATAAATAATAAGAAAATATATTTTTAATACAATGAATTGGTTTTTATTAATTTTTTTAATTTAATTTGTACGATTTTTCCTAAACTTTTAATTTGAAAAATATTTGAATTATCGTTTGTCGATTTATTGGTAAACGATAATTTTTGTGATTTTACAGAATAAGAGAATCGGTATATATTATTATTGTTTTGATGTTGTGTTGTTGTTTTGAGTATGACTCTTTTTTTGTTTTGTCGTTCGTAGTCCATACGCGAACATAAATCTGTGCGACGAATTCATGGTAACAACTTCCAGTTTGATAGCTTAAATTATGGAATTTAAATATATTGTTATATAATTAAATTATGGGTTTTATAACAAAAATAAGCTCTTTTTAATTAATTAAAATTGATGGTGAAATCATTTTAAATTTTTTTAGAAAGATTAATGGTTCGAAAAAGGATTGAAAACATGACCAGAATTCATTTTCTAAAATTTCGATTTTTCATCGCCTAAAGTTGTTCGGAATATCGTGACACTTTGGTATATGCATATACATTTAATTACTATGCTTTGGACATGAAAATGTGCATGTTGGGAGTGTTTTTGCCTACTACCGGACCAAACTCCCCTCTTATGCATGGCCGAACCAAACCCCTTCCTAGGCATAACCGAACCAGCCTCTGCTTCACTGCCTACCGAACCAACTACAAGGTGCCTCTACCGGACCAACCCCTGAGACCAAGGATGCCGAACCAGCCCTCTACCGGTCCAGAGCTACCGAACCAAAGCAGCCGAACCAGCCTCCCTCAGGCCTCACCGGACCAGCCATCCACCATACCAACTCCTTCCACTCCTCCCACCGGATCAACCTACGACCAAACCAATCTCCACCGGATCAACCTACGACCAGACCAACCTCCACCGAACCAGCCTATGCCGGACCAACTCCTCACCGGTCCAAACCTATCCACCGAATGAAGTCTCCACCGAACGAAGCAACACATCTCACCACCAGACCACTCATCTCACCACCAAACCAAAGGAAACCGGACCAGATCCACCAGGCCAGATCACGTTAGCCCAGGCCCGCCAGCTGCTATATACCTCCAAGACCCCTACCCCAGCCTCACTCTATAAATAGAGGGGCATGGGTACAACAATGGGGGACAAGTTTGAGAGCTCAAGGATGGAGAGAACTTTCAAACAACTTTCTTTTACTTGTATCAAAGCTTTGTACTTGTAATCTAAACAAGAGAAGAGAAATAACATATAAAGTGGACGTAGGCACATTCTGGCTGAACCACTATAAATCTGCGTGTCTTTTTACAGTTTAGCCCCTGCTTTTCATATATTTGCATAAGACACCCAAATCACTAAGAACAACATAAAATCTACTAAGTCACACAACTTTGAGGTGTTTGTCCATTTTTTGTGCAAACATTTTTGGTGCTTTCACTAAGAACTAGAAGCTCAAAGCTTCAGCTTCTTCCACTTAAACTTTTTCCTAACAGCATCATCCACCGTTCGGAAAACATGCCTCCCAAGCAGAAAAAAGATATTAACAAAGGAAAAAACATCGCTTCCAGCAGTCTTCCAGATCCAGCGGTCATGGATCAAGTAAATCGTCCTCCTCTAGCGGCAGTACCGAATGAAGGACGGGCTAATCCGACCACTCCTACCGCAGAACAACCCGCAACAATTACTAGGGCAGATCTAGATAGGGTTGTGGTTGAAGTAACTAATCGCTTCACGTCCCAGCAGGAAGCCTTGGTGGACCATCTCATGTCACGCTTGATGGATGCTGAAGAGTCCAACCGCAACACTGAATCATGGGGCGAGTCCCAATCTGGAGGGTCTCGAAGACAACAAAGATCTTCCTTCTTCGAAGGGGCTAACGGCAGAAGCAGCCATGGTAGGAATCGAGATCGAGCCCAGCCTGAAGTTAGGCCTGAAGAAACGCTTGGAACCAAACCCCACATGGGAGGTACAGGACGGAGGTCAACTGCAGCTGAGCTCGTCATACTACCTAACCATGGAAACGCTAGTGAACGGGGCCGAGCTAGAGTCCAGCTCGAAGTTGGACCCGAGGAAGTGCTTAGATCAGAACCCAGCAGGGGAAGATCAAGGCAAGGGCCAACTATGGCTGACCCTAGCATGCTCCTAGAAGACCAAAGGCAGCCACCGAAAAATATGAGGAATGATAGACGATACCATCCCTACAGATCATCTGGACAGGATCAATCCCACAGAACAGAGCCAAATTCGTTTCTATCTGCTCCAAATTCTGATGAAAGGATGGCATGCTTATTCAGAGAGTGCGTCCAACGGGAGCAAAGAGATCGAGGGATAAGCGCTAGGGTGACCAGCCCTTTCGCCCGCAACATCGAAATTGCTATCACCCCTCGAGAATGGAAGATGCCAACAATGGAACCTTACAAAGGGACCTCCGACCCCGTTGTACACTTGCAGAGATACACACAACATATGCTCATGAGTGGAGCGACAGAGGGAGTACTGTGCAAATGCTTTCCACTCTTCTTAGCAGATCTCGCTACCTCCTGGTTCTGTCATCTACCTCAGGGATCCATCAGCTCGTGGGAAATGTTGAAGGAAAAGTTTATCAGTCAGTTCCGCATTCATGTGGAACAACCTAAGGATGCTTATTCCTTATCCAGCGTCAAACAGAAACCTGGAGAGAAACTGCAGCAATACCTAACCCGATTCAATGCCGCAGCAGCCGCAGTCCAAGATGCCGATGAGAAGCTTATCCTCATGGCCCTCTGTAGTGGTGTGCATCCGGACACTAAATTTGCTAAAAGGTTGACAAAAGAAAAACCAGCTACTTTACCCGATTTCTTCCATGAAGCTGGGAAATATATGAGGCTTGAGGATGCCGCCGTTGAGGGGCAGTCAGGACAGTAAAATAAGGCAACTCACAGCAACGCCCCTGCTGTGGCAAGGGATGCTCGAAGAAATGATTCCAGAGACAATGCTGGGGGCAAGAAGGGAGAAAAGCGCCTATATCTGCCAGGACCAAGATTCGACACTTACACTCCTTTGAACGAGACCGTCGAAAATATCTTCCTTGCCACCCAAGGCGAAGTTAGATACAAACGCCCACCATACAAGAAGGAATCAGATAACGCACAGAAGTCTGGAAAGTTCTGCCGCTTCCACGAATCTCATGGGCATGATACCAATGAATGCCATCATCTCCAGGACTTGATTGAAGAACACATCAGAAGGAAGAAACTACAACACTTTGTTGGGAAGGTCAGCCCTGTCTGACTTCCAAATTGTCCTAGCCCCATAGTGCCTAAAGATGAAATTTCCAACGGACAATGGAGTAGGGGAAGTAGAGGGAGACCAGGACATTGCTCGAGACTGCTATGTAACCGAACTTCGCAACAACCACAGGAAGGATAAAGGGAAGAGTGTAGAGGTTGCCCTCTGCATAAAAAGTTTGGAAGCATAGCAACTAAAGAAAGCCCCTCCTCTTCGATATACCAGCGATCCCTTCAATGAATTAGACCCTAGGGACAGGGAGGAGGAGGCCACCGCCGAGCCTGCAGAGGCTATGGAATTTGTATCTATAGACAAACATGACTCGAGTAGACTATTGAAAATCGGGTCCCAACTAAAAACAGAGTTGAAGGAACAACTCATTGACTTTCTCCGCCATAACTTGGATGTATTTGCATGGTCACATGCTGACATGACCGGAATCTCCCCTGACATAGCATGCCACATACTAAACATTGATTCTACCAAGGCGCCCGTAAAACAAAGAAAGAGAAGTATGGGGGCAGAACGATCAGCAGCCCTCGATGAAGAAGTAAAGAATCTATTGCCAATGACTTCATACGAGAAGCCATCTACCCGGAATGGATCGCAAACCCGGTGCTGGTAAAGAAGGCTAATAGGAAGTGGCGAACATGCATTGACTTCTCCAACCTAAACAACGCCTGCCCAAAGGATTGCTTCCCACTTCCCAGAATCGACCAACTTGTAGATAGCACAGCCGGGCATGAGCTCTTATCTTTTATGGACACATACTCAGGGTATAACCAAATTTCTATGCATGCTCCCGACCAAGACCACACTAGTTTCATCACCGACCGGGGTTTATACTGCTATAAGGTAATGCCTTTCGGACTTAAAAATGCAGGAGCAACCTACCAGCGCCTCGTCAACAAGATGTTTGCGGGGCTAATAGGGCAAACTATGGAAGTGTACGTAGATGGCATGCTGGTAAAGTCAAGGAAAGCCGACGATCACGTAAGCCACCTAGGCGAGATGTTCCAAGTACTTCGACAGTATGGAATGAAGTTGAATCCTCTAAAATGCTCCTTCAGAGCGTCATCAGGAAAGTTCTTAGGATTCATCGTCCATGCCATAGGGATTGAAGCAAACCCTGAACAAGTCCGAGCGCTAAGGGATATCAAGATACCTTCCACTCAGAAGGAAATGCAAAGCCTAAATGGAAAAGTGGCCGCCCTAAGCCGATTCATCTCCAAAGCAACGGACAAGTGTGTCCCCTTTTTCGAAGCTCTAAAGAAAGACAAAGGAAAGTTCGAATGGACCGACGAATGCCTGACCGCTTTCCTTAACTTAATCGAACACCTCCAGAAACCACCGGTACTCTCGACTCCAAGCGAAGGCGAAGAATTATACCTATACCTTGCTGTGTCATCTCACGCCCTGAGCGCTGCCTTGGTAAGGGAAGACAACCACACACAGCGGCCAGTTTACTTCGTCAGTAAGAGGTTTACGGGGGCAGAAGTCAGATATCCTAAACTTGAGAAGCTAGCATACTGTTTACTAATCACATCACGGAAACTGTGTCACTACTTCCAATCCCATTCCATCAAAGTTCTAACCGATCAGCCACTGAGGCAGTCACTCCATCGTCCTGACACTTCTGGGCGACTACTTAAATGGTGCATTGAACTAAGTCAGTATGATATCACCTATCACCCTCGCACCGCCATCATGGGACAAGCCATGGTTGATTTCATTGCAGAATTCACTACCAACGAAGATAAGGAGCAATTGGAATCAGCAGAAGACATCAAGTGGAATCTCTTTGTGGATGGTGCATCGAACGAACAAGGTTCGGGGGCAGGTGTGGTAATAGTCACTCCCAAGGGAAAAAAGCTGCACTATGCTATAAGGTTGAAGTTCGCTGCCTCCAACAACGATGCAGAGTATGAAGCAGTGATAGCTGGATTAGAACTTGCCTTGGAAATCAGAGCCAATTCTTTGTGTCTTCATAGCGATTCTCAACTTATTGTTAATCAAATACTAGGAGAATTCCAGGCTCGAGAAGAATGACTCATAGCATATTTAAAGAAGACCAAGTTACTTCTCAGTCGATTGGACCACTACTTAGTCAAACACATCCCTCGGGAAGAGAACCGAGGGGCCGACGAATTGGCAAAGCAAGCAAGCGTGAGAGACGGCGATATTTCCGGAGCAATAGCCATCTCGAAGCAACTGACCCGAAGTTTTGAGCAAGTGAATCTGATAGCTGCAACCGAAGAAGCAACTTGGATGACTCCCATCCGAGACTACTTACAAAGTGGCACACTACCCAACGGGCGTAACAAAGTCAAGAAAATCTTGAGGAAAGCTTCCCGCTACACAATACAGGAGGACACCCTCTATCGGCGCGGATTCTCTAACCCCCTATTAAGGTGTGTCGCTGGAAGGGAAGCCAAGGAAATCTTATCCAACATTCATTGAGGGAGCTACGGAGATCACATCAAAGGGCAGACTTTGGCAAAAAAGATACTCCGATATAGATATTTCTGGCCCACCTTAAGCAAGGACGCCTTAGATTTCGTCTGAAAATGTGACAGATGTCAGAAGGTTGCAAAGATTCCGCGGTTACAAACAACTGAGATTACTCAAATGAACAGCCCTTGGCCCTTTGCAGTACGGGGAATTGACTTGATTGGCGAACTGCCAATGGGCCGAGGCGGGGCCAAATATGCTATAGTAGCAGTCGACTATTTCACCAAATGGGTGGAAGCAGAACCCCTAAATAAGGTATCTCCAGCAAAAGTTATTAACTTCTTGATCAAAAATGTTCTATGCAGGTACGGAGTCCCATTCAAAATCATATCGGACAATGGACTTCAGTTTGACAGCGAGGAGTTCGCCAACCGGTACCAAGGGCACAGAATTCACAAAAGCTTCTCATCCGTAGCTTATCCCCAGGCAAACGGACAAGTCGAAGCCGTCAACAAAGTTCTCAAAACTCTAATAAAAAGAAACTCGAAAAGTCAAAAGGCGCTTGGGTGGATGAACTTCCTACGGCACTGTGGGCCTATCGCACATCTTTCAGAACATCAACAGGGCATACTCCTTTCTCTTTGGCATACGGATCGGAGGCTATGCTCCCAGTTGAAACCATCGTGCCTTCCCACCGTAGGATCCACTATAACCCAGAAGAGAACGAAGAACTCCTTTACATGTCTTTGGATCTAATTGAGGAGAGAAGAAATGATGCAGCCCTCAAAGCAGCAGCCCACAAGCAAAAAGTGGCAGCACAATACAATTCCAAAGTCAAGCATCGTACCTTACGAGAAGGGGATCTTGTCCTCAAGCGAATCTTCCCTTGCCCCGGAGCACTAGATCCAATCTGGGATAGTGTAATTCATAAAGATCTCCACAATGGAGCTTATATTTTGTCAACAGTGGACGGGGAGGTGTTCCAGAGGGCATGGAACATCCAACACCTTCATCGATACTTTTCTTAACTTGTACTGCCCATATGAAGTGAATTAACAAAGAGAATCAGTGGACGTAGGCATTTTCGTGCCGAACCACTTTAAAAAAACTTGTCTCTTTTTAACTTGTTCCTTCATATCTTGGCTGCTTGTTAACTTTATCCTTTTCTGTTGAACAAAATCCTGTGCAAATAACATTTTCATTCAAGGCGCTCCACAGCACGACTTCTCCTGGACAAGACCTAACAGGTACTATACGAATCTATGCCCTCACCAATGAGTCACTTTTGCTCCGGCATCCCTCTGCTGCGGGTTAACTCATTGCTCACGACGGCCCTCAAAGCCAACTGTAATGAGCCGATTATAAGCCACCGAGAAGGCCGACTATAGCCGAGGCAGCTCATTACGGCGTTCGGCTCGCCGACAACTGTGAACCGATTATAAACCCCAACATAAGGTGTGGCCAGCCAGGCGTAGTTCATGGTTGACGATCGGCACCCACGCTAGCCGGCCATAGTAAATCGAATAATACCCACGATTACGGGCCATAATGGCCCGGGTAGTTACTGTGCGCGATCTCGGCTCCGATGTGTCTTAAGTGCGGCTGTGGTAAAAAAGAATTAACTCCCCGCGGAGGCGTAAGATGGGTGACAAATGTCTCCAAGACCCACAGCTAGGGAAAGTGACTACAAAGCCCGTTTGCCATGAACTTAAGCACATCGAAGGCCTTCCGTGATTGGAAGTTTTACTATTTCACATATTTCAATTCTATTTAAAGAACTTTTCTCCTATCCTCTATAACAATCCCTGAAGTACAGGACACAGAGTAGAAGATACTCACCAGCGGAAATGGGAATTCACGGTTGGATAGCAGGACATTCAACTGAGCTCCATCCTCGGTCGTACAAAAATATTCAAAACTGCCATCTACAATTAGAACATGAAAGGCGGTATTTTCTTCTTTTATACAAATTCCTGACTATAATTTATTCATACATCACACTAGCATTATAAGGCATGAAATTATGCTTTAAGCAAGAACTTGACATTAAACACAACTGAATTACAAGCATATGCATAGCTATATTTCTCATACAACATGTGAAAATAACAAAAGCATTCAAAAAACGACGGAATCAGCTTAAGTTAAAAAATTATACGTCAAGAATAGTGTTGTTTATTACAAGTAGCATAATTACAACCTAAGAGTTACGTTACTGTTTTGAGACTAACGTATACAACAATGTCAAGCCCACCAAAAGATATCCAGGTCCAATCAAGGAGCCGGCCGCGTCGGAGTTTTATCCTTGCCCTGTTGCCTACCTGTCCGGTCAAAGAAAGAATTCATTAGTGATAAGCAACCGAGTTAACAGAAAGACCAGAAAGGAAGACTTACCAGCACCTGCTTCTTGACCATCCTGGTCATCATCCTCTACTTGTACACCTGCCTCCCCCGGCAACAGCATGCGCGCTCTATCAATCCCAAAGGAGCGGGAGATAACATCAAGCTGCTCGCCTTTGAGAAAGCTTGGGAAACAGTCGGGAGGTGAGTTCAGAAGCTCCTGAGGGCCGTACCCATCCACTAGTGACCTCGGGGTAGGCCCATGACGTCCCGGTTCTGACTGAGCTGGGGGCACTGCGGAAGGATCGTCTCTATCCTGAGATTTCCTCTTTTTTGATCGGGTTTCAACTTTACAAGACATTTATCTGCAAACACAAAGAAGTGCTTCGTTACAATAAAGGATGTAAACAAGCGAGTGTGTGCAGTCTGGAATTTCACTCATAATTCAAGTCATAAAAGTGCATTCGGTAGTTCAAGACCGAAAGGTCATTCGGTATTCGAACTCCCCTATCTCGTTCGGCATATCCAACAAGGGACCCATTGGCACTCGAATTTATTCGGTAGTCCAAGACCGAAAGGTCATTCGGTATTCAAACCATCAATCTCATTCGGCAATCATACTCTTCATGGTCATTAGGAATTTCAAGCACGAAGTTCATTCGGCAAAGAATGTCTCACCTAGTTCGGCAATCAGAAACCGGTTCGGCACTATAATCGATTCGACAGTCAATAATTTGGTTCGGCTATTTCAAAAGGTAAGGGACAACGAAAGCCTCAAGCCCATACTTATAGGCAAGCACCAAATAGTCGGACCAGATAATTCGGCATTCAAAACCGGATGGGGGCGTCCAGACAAACAAAGCGCGCCATACGCAAGCATATGCCCCACTTTGGGGGGCAAATGTTGGGAGTGTTTTCGCCTACTACCGGACCAAACTCCCCTCTTATGCATGGCCGAACCAAACCCCTTCCTAGGCATAATCGAACCAGCCTCTGCTTCACTGCCTACCGAACCAACTACAAGGTGACTCTACCGGACCAACCCCTGAGACCAAGGATGCCGAACCAGCCCTCTACCGGTCCAGAGCTACCGAACTAAAGCAGCCGAACCAGCCTCCCTCAGGCCTCATCGGACCAGCCATCCACCGTACCAACTCCTTCCACTCCTCCCACCGGATCAACCTACGACCAAACCAATCTCCACCGGATCAACCTACGACCAGACCAACCTCCACCGAACCAGCCTATGCCGGACCAACTCCTCACCGGTCCAAACCTATCCACTGAATGAAGTCTCCACGGAACGAAGCAACACATCTCGCCAACGGACCACTCATCTCACCACCGAACCAAAGGAAACCGGACCAGATCCACCAGGCCAGATCATGTCAGCCCAGGCCCGCCAGCTGCTATATACCTCCAAGACCCCTACCCCCAGCCTCACTCTATAAATAGAGGGGCAGGGGTACAACAATGGGGGACAAGTTTGAGAGCTCAAGGACGGAGAGAACTTTCAAACAACTTTCTTTTACTTGTATCAAAGCTTTGTACCTGTAATCTAAACAAGAGAAGAGAAATAACATATAAAGTGGACGTAGGCACATTCTGGCTGAACCACTATAAATCTGCGTGTCTTTTTACAGTTTAGCCCCTGCTTTTCATATATTTGCATAAGACACCCAAATCACTAAGAACAACATAAAATCTACTAAGTCACACAACTTTGAGGTGTTTGTCCATTTTTTGTGCAAACAGTGCATGTGTACATGCATACACACCTAGACATGCATAGGAATAAGTGAGTTAGGAAATTAGTATGTGTGTGTATTAAAATAATAAAGATGCCTTTGTAGACAACAAGTACAAAGATACGTACTTTCATGTTTTTTGTCACTTGAGGGAGGAGGACAAGGGGATAACAAATTGAAAGAGAGAGGGAGGAGGGTGAGAGGTGGCATGACATGGTAGGGGGTAAGGCATGGGGCTATATTTGTAAATTCGCATGTCAACATATTATAAAACCACTTTTGGTTTCGAAAGGTATAATTCTAAAAGGTTTGATCTTTGGTTTTAAAAGAGATGATTTCAAATGACTAGAAGGAGGTTCTTTCAAGTGTTTAAATGTTTTCATCAACTAAGATTTGAGTAAAGAATATATATATATATATATATATAACATGGTGATAAGATTTTAAGTAAAGCAAAAAGATTATTTACTTTTCCTTGTTTAAGTTTGATTTAAAGTTTTTGAATCACTTTGAAAATGTTTTCAAGGAAAATTATAGGAGGGGATCCTTAAGTAAAAATGACTCAGATGTTAGAATACCAGATGGGACTACTATGTGGTCGCTCCCTATACATTAGCTAATAGCCCCAAAGAATTGTATCCAAAATTCCAGTGTGTAGGGCTTAGTCAAAGGTAGACCAAAATTATGATTACACATTGAAAGGAATATATGTTTGTATATACAGATAGGTTATTGGTGAGCCTGAAAAACCATTAGGATCAGGAAGACCTGAGAGACGATTAAGATAGGGACAGACTGTCCAAAAGAGAAGTATTTAACAGATAGTTAGGGACAGACCATCCATAAGTGAAGTATTTAACGGATAGTTAAGATAGATAGTCCAGAAAAAGAATAGCTAACATGAGTTAGGTTAATTTTGATTATATTATTTGGTAGGCCCGAGTCAGCCAAAGGTTAAAAGTTATCCAACAAAACTTATGTGTTTGAATAGATATTTCATTATTACCTGATATTTATGTATGTTTACAAAATAATGCTCTGTATTGTTTGATCAGTTTTGATTACAGGAAAAAGATTTTGCAAAAGATATATTTTAAAAGGATGTTAGTGAGGGGAAACCTGTTCCGCTATGTAGCGTGGTCTTACTTAACATACTAAACTAGGATGCACAATGTTATTCATACCAGGCTTTATGTCTGACTCGAAGTTTATGTTTCTGCTTAAGCTCTCGGGTACTAAAAATTAATTTGAGTAAACTGAGGGATTAAGGTCATTTTCAGGTTTTAGAATGTTGACGAATAAGCTACCGGAGGCATGCAGGAGGCAAACAAATAGCTATTTAGGACTTGCACTTTTTGTTTATGTTTTGTTGTATTTCGCTGTGATTGTATTAGGTATATTATGACCATAAGACTCTGATCATCCAAGGGGGTATCTTAATATACCGCTCTTGGCGTATTTTGTAATAATTATATTTTATCTGTGCCTAGGAACGATTTGGGATTATGTGTTGTGAATGTGAAACAATTGGTATTGAAATGTAATGATGTAAATGTGGCTTGAAATCTGTGCTTTGTTTAATATTCAAATGCTTCTTATATTATGGATACCATTAACATAGCCGTATTTAGTCATCGGAAGCTAATACTATGGATGACTGCAACATCTATAGCGCTTAGTTTTGGCCTCTAGATAGGGGATGTGATAGCTTGGTATCAGAGCATGGTTTATGAAATACTTTAACTAAAAATGATTTTTTAAAACATAATCCTTAGTAATTAGGTTTAAGATCGGGCTATGGAATAGCGCTATAGTAACGTATTTGTATTTGCCATATATATAAGTATATGCTATATCTCTAGACTCCTATCCTAGTTTGGCTATTCGTTTGTATCTCATGAGGTTTGAATACAGATATGGAAGGAAGAAGAGGCAGAGTTAATCATGGAGGAGATGGCACCACCACTAATGGAAATGTCCGATCAAATGCTAGAAGTGGTCCAGGTCAGGCTCAAGCTGAAACTGTTGGTGCTGGGGTTCCCCAAGTGGACATAGGGCCATGTATCGGTTCATTGAACATGATGCAAGCTGGAATTGCAGTTGGAGTTGTCAGAGGAAATGTTGCTAGAGGTGGAGTTCAGGAAGCTTTGATGGTCAACCAGCATTTTAATCTGAGCAGAGATTATACCAGGCTTGGGGCTAAGCCGCTCATTGGAACTGAAGATGCGATTGAGATGAAAAATTGGCCGCTACATTGTGAAAGGATCTTTGTAGACTTATGATTTAATGACAAACAAAAGAGGAGATTGGCTTCGAGAAATTTTCAGGGAGCTGCCTAATTTTGGTGGAATACTGTTGTGGCTGGCGTTGATGAGGAAACCATAACTTGGGAGGAGTTGAAGAAGGTTTTTAGAAAGATTTATGTCAGTGATGGCGCAATCGGCGTTGGTGAGGAAGTTGCAGAACTAGAGCAAGGGGAGATGTCCCTATGCAAGGAAATTTGAAAAGTTGGCTTGATACAGGTATGCTATGGTTGATACAGTGATTAGGAGGAATGAGAAGTTTATAAGAGGCTTGAGGCCGAAGTTGATATGTGCTACTTTACCACACTTAAGAGATCCGAGTGATATAGTGATGGAAATGTCGTTGAGACAGGAAGAGACATTAGCTTGTTGGAGGAAGAAGATGAAGGAGGCCCAGGTGGGACAGGGCCATAAAGGAAAGTTTTTCTCTAAGAAAAATGCTAAGAAGGGAGGAGCACAGAAGAGGGGAAAAGCTGAGGTGGTTTGTTATAAATGTGAGAAAAAAGGACACTATGCTAATGAGTGGCGGACTGGAAAAGGAAAAGAGAAAGGAAAGAAGGTGATTGGAAAGAAGAACATCCAAAACTTTATTTGCGACCAGATCAGCCATTACATGAATCAATGCAAAGAACCTGCTAGAGAAGGAAAAGGACACATGTATGCATTGGAGCCTGCAAATTCAAAGCCTGTTGTGCATGGAAAAGGAAAGGTTGTTATGGGAGGTTCACTACATATTCATAGTACGTCTGTTAGCGTTCTATTTGATACTGGTGCACCATATTCTTTTATTTCCCGATGTTTGGTAGTTAAGCTTCATCTAGAACCCTCATATTTAGTTACTTCCTTAAGGGTTGCAAATCTGATTTGAGGGTATGCAACACTTGGGATGAGGTGTGACCATTTAGATTTTGGTTTGCTAGGTCATACTTTTGATTGTTGTTTACTGATTTTGTGGGATTTGGGATTATCCTTAGGATCAGTTGATTAAGTAAATATGATGTTAGGATATTTTTCCAAGATAGGATGATATCAGTTAGTCACCCGGATTGTAGCGATCAGATAGTTTATACTATAGAAAACACTAATTGTGAGGAGAATACTTTATTAAGTATCATGGAGTTGGAGGATGAGTTGCATCGATTCTTTGTTGTTAAAGAATTTGTAGATGTATTTCAACGGGAAACTGTACTACCACCGAAACGAGCTATTGAATTTCAGATTGACGTAGTGCTTGGAGCAGAACCAATGAGTAGGCCGCCAAGCAAGATGACACCTACAGAGATGAAGGAGTTAAAGGTGCAGTTAGTGGAATTGGAAGGCAAGAGTTTTGTTCGAACGAGATCGCCTTGGGGAGCTGCTATAGTGTTTGCTAAGAAGACCGACGGATCGTTGAGGCTATGTATCGGTTATCGTAAGTTGAATGAGAAGAAGATAAAGAACCGATATCCATTGCCAAGAATTGACAATTTGTTCGATCAGTTAAGTGGAGCTAAGGTATTCTCTCAAGTAGATCTGGCGATGGGATTTCAATAGCTTAGAGTAGTAGAGGATAGTGTTCCTTTAACGACGTCTAGGACAAGGTTTGGATTAAACGAATGGTTAGTTATGCCATTCGGACTAACAAATGTGTCGACATTTTTTGTTGATTTAATGAACCAAATTTTCCGAGAGCACTTTGATAGATTTGTGTTGGTCTTCATATATGACATTCTGATATACTCTAGGGATGAGAAGGAGCATGAAGTTCATCTTAGAGTTGTGCTTGAGACATGGAGGGAGCATCAGTTGAAGGCTAAGTTTTCGAAGTGTCATTTTTGGGAGAAGGAAGTTAAGTTCATTATTCATGTAGTCTTAGAGAAAGGGTTTTCTATAAATCCAACTAAGATTGAGGCGATGAATAATTGGAAGAGACCCGAGACAGTGACCGAGATAAAGAGTTTTCTTGGATTGGCAGGATATTATCGAAGATTTATAAAAGATTTTTCGTGGATAGCTGCACCGATGACTAAGCTTACGCGAAAAGATGTGAAGTTCGTATAGACTGATAAGTGCGAGGAAGCATTCCAAAGCTAGAAACACTTACTGACCTATGCACCAATGTTGGTTTTTCTAGGCAGGAATCAAGATTTAGTGGTTTATACTGATGCATGTGGAACTGGATTGGGAGCTGTGTTGATGCAAAGAGGTAAAGTGATTGCTTATGCTTCCAGACAGCTCAGACCACATGACATTAGGTATCCTACGCATGATTTGGAGTTAGCGGCCGTTATATTTGCTTTGATGTTATGGAAGCATTATCTTTTAGGAGAGCGATTTGAGCTTTATACATATCATAAGTCGTTGGGGTACTTGTTCTCTCAGAAGGAGCTGAACATGAAAAAACAGAGGTGGTTAGAGTTTATTGCTGCTTATGATTTTGGAGTTGAGTATATACCCGAAAAAGGAAATAAGGTAGCATGTGCATTCAGCCGGAAACATCAGAATGCAGTATTGGATATGATTGCTGAGTGGAAAGATTTGGGAACATTGTCAGCTTGTAGAATGCAGTTTAGATCAGAGGTAGGTTCTAGTGTTGGTAGTGTTATATTATCTAGTTTGGAAGTTCGACCGATAATGATTGAGAAGATAGCTTCTAAACAAGAGGAAGATCCATTTTTGGCTAAACGGATGAAAAGTTTAAGGGAAGGAACAAAGAGCAATTACTTAAAGGATTTTAGTCTTGACCAAAATGGGTGGTTGAGAAAGAAAAGAAGGTTGTGTGTTCCGAATGTAGGAAACATTAGGAAAGAACATTTAAAGAATCTCATCGTTCGAGGTTCACTATCCATTCAGGAGAAACGAAGATTTATCATGATATGAAGAGAAGTTTCTTTTGGGAAGGTATGAAACGGGACATTGGTTTATGTGTTGAGCAGTGCTTGAATTGCCAACAGGTAAAGGCTGAACACTAAGAGCCAAGTGGTTTGCTTCAGTCGTAAGAAATTCCGTTGTGGAAGTGGGATTCTATCTCTATGGATTTTATTGATGGGTTACCAAGGTCTGGTAGAGGAAATGAAAGCATATGGGTCATAGTGGATATACTAACCAAGAGTGCCCATTACATTCTGGTAAAGTCAACTAGGAAGACACCTATTTTGGCGAAGTTATTTTTGAAGAATGTAGTTAGGTTGCATGTGATTCCTAACAGTATTGTCAGTGATAAAGATTCTTTGTTTACTAGTGAGTTCTGGAAAAGTGTACATGAAACTTTAGGAACCAAGCTCAACATGAGTACCGCTTACCATCAACAGACTGATGGGAAAATGAAAAGAGTTAACAAAGTCTTAGAGGATTTGTTAAGAGCGTGTGTGTTGGATTTCGAGGGATTATGGGAAGACATCTTCATTTAGTCGAGTTTTCGTATAATAATTGTTATCAGACTAGTATTGGGATGGTACCGTTTGAAGCTTTGTATGAAAGATCATGCAAGTCTCTCGTATGTTGGTTGGAGACTAGGGATAGATTGGTTCTTGGTCTGGATTTGGCGAAACAAACTGCAGAAAAGATTGAATTGATTCGAGCTAGGATGAAGGAAGCTCAGTCTAGGTAGAAATGTTATGTAGACAGAAGAAGAAAGGACTTAGAATTCTCTGTTAAAGACTATGTGTTTATTATGGTCTCACCTATAAAAGGTGTGATTAGATTTGGAAGTCTAGAAAGTTAGTTCCTAGTTTCATTGGTCCATTTTGTATTGTTGAGAGGATCGACAAACTCGCTTATAGAATATAGTTACCAATAGTTTTGTTGGAGTCCCTGATGTTTTCCATGTTTCTCATCTTAGGAAATGTGTTAGAGACCCGAAGACTACCATAGCAAAAATAATTTTTGGACGATTTAGTAGTAGAACCAGATTTGACTATAGTTAGAAAGCCGATTCACATTATGGATAGAGATGAGAAGAAGTTAAGGAACAAATCAGTCAAGTTAGTAAAGGTTCCATGGAGTGATGATGCTATAGACTATACTTGGGAGACTGAGAGTAGAATTAGAGATGCTTATCCTGATTTGTTTGATGGTATGTTTTATCCTTGATTGTTTGATTGTGTGCCTTATCGTAATTTCGAGGACGAAATTCTTTAAGGAGGGGAGTCTGTAACACCCCATATTTTTATAACATTATTTAGTATATTTAATTAACAAAATTACATGAAATAATGTGAAGATTAATAAGTTGAGATTTGATTAGCTAAGGGTAGTCGTTCCATGTTAGTGTATAAACTAAAATGAAATATCTTAAGCTAATGTGCTGGGATATGAGGATGGCAACACGGGAAATAAGAAAGGCTTATACCCTAAACCCTTAGGAATAGAAACTCATGTTCATTTCATTTTCACTCAAACTAAACTTGTACTAAGGCCGACGACCATTATTGTACTCAAGAGAAGATTAAGGCTAGGATTCAAGAGAATGAAGTTAATCAACTAAATCAACATCATATCTCACATTTATAATCTCAAAGCTAAGGAGAATAATTACTACATCCCATTTTCTTATTATATCAGTTTTAAGATTAGATCTGAAATCTTTTGCAAGTATATGCCATGTTTTGATGAGTAAAGTTATCTATATGTTTGTTGATAGATTGCATATGTCCATATTAGTTTTATGAAATGTTTGATATGAAAACCTTATTAAATGACATCCAAATGATTGAAAATTTAAATATAAGTTAGAAATGATATTTTAGAGATGGGTTACAATTTTCATAATTTTTCAAATTTATGTGGATTTTATATTTATTTTCTAGTGAAGAAAATGATTTAAAGAGTTATAATTTATTAATGCCTAAAATAATAATTATTTGGGTTTGATATTTTTATATGTAAGGAAGCATATAAAAATAGATTTTCTGGGATTTTTCCTAAGTGATTCGATGATTATATAAAATTATTTAAGGTATGGGACTTAAATGTTTTATATATTTAATTAAGGAGAAGGAGAATTTTATAAAATAAAATTATTATTTAATTTTGAATTTAGTGGCAGAACTTTTATGAAAAGTATTTACTAACCAATGAGAATTTTACTTGTTTTAAAATTAGCCGCTTCTCCATGCATTCGAAAGGAAGCTTTCGACTTTGGTGAAATACCCTTGTTTTTAATTGAAGTATAACTAAGCTTTCGACTTAGTCGAAAGGTTTCTTCCAATGGTTTCGAAAGGTTTTTTACTGAATGGTTTCAGAAGGTCTGTCTACTGAATGGTTTCGAAAGGTTTTTTTATGGAATGGTTTTGAAAGGTTGTTTACTGAATAGTTTCGAAAGGTTGTTTACTGAATGGTTTCAAAAGGTTTGTTTACTGAATTGATTTCAAAAGGTTTGTTTATTGAATGGTCATGAAAGGTTAAATCAGTGATTTCGAATGGTTTAAGTGAATGATTTCAAAAGGTTTGAGATGGAAGCTTTTCCAAAGCTTGTCTAAGGAAATGTTTAAACTGATTTTAAAGAAGGATGTCCAAAGTTTTATTGGTTTCAAAAGGTATATTTTCAATGGTTTCGAAAGGTATAGTATCAAAAGGTTTGATCTTTGTTTTTCAAACAGATGATTTCAAGTGGTTAGAAAGAGGTTCTTTCAAGTGTTTAAATGTTTTCTTCAACTAAGATTTGAGCAAAGAAGATATATACATATACATATACATATACATATACATATACATATACATATACATATACATATACATATAACATGGTAATAAGATTTTAAGTGAAGCATAAAGATTATACACTTTTCCTTGTTTAAGTTTGATTTAAAGGTTTTGAATCATGTCGAAAATGTTTTCAAGGAAAATTATGGGAGGGGATCCTAAAGTAAAAATGACTCGGATATTAGAATACCAGATGGGTATAGTATGATGTCGCTCCCTATACATTAGCTAATAGCTCCAGCTAATTGTTGTCCAAAATTCCAGTGTGCAGGGCTTTGTCACAGGTAAACTAAAATTATGATTACCCAACGAAAGGAATATATGTTTGTGTACAGATAGGTTATTGGTGAGCCCGGAAAACCATTATGATCAGGAAGACCTAGGAGATGATTAAGATAGGGATAGACCATCCGAAAGAGAAGTATTTAATAGATAGTTAGGGATAGACCATCCAGAAGTGAAGTATTTAACATATAGTTAAGGATATATAGTCTAGAAAAAGAATAACTAACAGGAGTCAAGTTAATTTTGATTATACTGTTTGGTAGGCTTGAATTAGCCAAAGGTTAAAAGTTATCCAAACAAAACTTATGTGTTTGAACAAATAGTTCATTGTTACCTGATATTTATGTATGTTTACAAAATGATGCTTTGCAGTGTTTAATCAGTTTTAATTGCATGAAAAAGATTTTGCAAAAGATATATTTTAAAATGATGTTAGTGAGGGGTGACTCGTTCCGCTAAGCGGCGTGATTTCACTTAACATACTAAACCTGGATGCACAATGCTATTCATACCAGGCTTTATATCTAGCTCGAAGTTTATGTTTTCCTTTTAAACTCTCGGGTGCTCTAAATTAATTTGGGTAGACTGAGGGGTTAAGGTCTTTTTCAGGTTTTAGAATGTTGACGAATAAGCTACCGGAGGCATGCAGGAGACAAACAGATAGCTATTTAGGACTTGCAGTTTTGGGCCTTTAGATAGGGGATGTGACAGAAGGCTGTTTGTTACGCTTTGTATCAGAGCTTAGGTTTCGCTAACACCTAGGCTTTGGGTTGGAGTCAACTTCGAGAGAGCGTATATGTAATTCTTATTCACATATTTATAAATATTCCTGAAAATTAAGTATCAGCTTAATAGGGTTGATTAGCACCATCATTTTGGAGTTATCACGTCTAAGTATTGTAAGTGTTGTCTTACTATATCTAGGTAGTAAGAAATGAGCAACAAAGGCAAACGAGGTAGGGGAGCAAGTAGCACTACGACTATATATGGTCGGACCCCAAATCCTAGAAGAATTGGGATTGTCGAAGAAGTAACACCATTGCAGCCAAGGGTGAACTTTGCAACCTTGTGCAAAGACTACACTAATCTGGAGGGAAAACCGTTTAAAGGAATAGAGCCTATTATGGAAGTGCAAGCCTGATTGCGATCTTGCGGGAAGATTTTTAACTGTCTCGACTTATCAGATGAACAGAAAAGGTTCTTAGCAGCATGGTAACTACAAGAAGGGGCAACAGCTTGATAGGACTCCCTTACAATAAATGTTTCAGAAGAGGAGATCTCCTGGGCCTGATTTAAAGAACTTTTCAAGGACTAGTTCTAGCCAATAGCTGGGAAGACGAGGATGTAAAGAAACTTTATGGACATAAAGTAGGGGGATTTTGTTATCCCGCCTTTAGGCAAGGCCATGACACCAAGAACTTAACTGGAAACCAAGGATAGTCCGTCCCAAAGACCGGTTATACACACGCTCGCTATGGATACTAGTGAATTCTGTCTGAATCCCGATCAAGCTACAATCGATATGGTAAGACGAGCAAAGCTCTGAAAGCCAACATTCCAAATTTCAGGTCAATCAGAGTTCATATGCTCAAGATATGGATCGATCAAGTTTCACGAGAAAGGTGCATATTTCATATACATCGAGTTCGTATCCATCAAACCAGCAACCACCTCCTTCGTAACCATCTTATATGGATCCATAAAAGACAAGGGAATCATAACCACTTCGTATCCACGAAAAGAATGCCGCGTTCGTATCCATCCCCTATAAAGACCCTCTTCGTATCCACTAAGAGACCGTTGGTTCGTGCCCATCGAACTAACCCTACTCCGGATCCATCCTATAAACCACAGTTCGTATCCGCAGAAGGACTCCATTTCGTACCCATTGCTTCTGCTCTGTTTTGTATCGATCGTCTGAATACGTCTCGTGTTGCTTCCACTTGTACATCAATATACTCATCAACTTAGTTTGTATCGATCGGCTAGTAAGCGATACGAACCATGCCACTTAAGCAATCAACACGAGAAAACATGAACTCGTATCGATATGAGGTGGTTTCATTGGATCGATATGAGGGAGCGATATGAATGGGATATTAGGGGTCGATACAAACAAGACCTACATGGAAGGAAGACTCGGTCACTCGGCATGAAAAGAGGATCGATCCTAAAAGATAGGCCACGTCATTGACCACCGCGTGCCAAAGAGCGATACGAACCAAATCGACACGAATGGAAGCGATATTAGTTTGACAGCCCATTGAAAGTTCAAACTTGCATTAATCATAACTCAAGATCTACAAGTCCAAATGCCACCAAATTTTCACAGGAGCTTGCCTACAACCTCAAGAATGTACCTCATAAATTTCAGCCCGAAAGGACCATTTATGGATCGATACGAACCCAATTCGTATCGCTCCCAGATTGAGTGAAAATCACTTGAACTCGATCCTGTGGGTCCACTCACATGAGAGAAGAAGTCTTCCGAGATCTGGGCGAGATATTTGCTGTCTACACCTATAAATACTGACCCTGGACCGAAAAAATGGACTTTTTGGCTTCTCTACACTGTTACTCTGCTGAAATCATTATTAAACTTCTGTTGTACTGTTGTAATCTCTTGTAAACAACGAGTGAAATTCAATAAACATCAATCATTTCATAGTGGACGTAGGCAATACACCGAACCACTCTAAATTCGTGTGTTTCTGTGCATTTTCTTATCTGTTGATTAGTGTGTTTGTTAGATCTTCCTCATTTTACATTTACTTTCTTCATTTTATCTCTTCAAACACATCCGAAGAGTGTTGTGCCCAATTTTGGTACAAACACTTTGATGCTTTCACTGAGAAAACCCAGCTTTTCTCTTGCTCATTGGATCTACTACCGATATTGGATTGCGAAAATCTAAGGAGAAGATCCAAATCTCAAGCCTAGATGTTCTTCCATCCTATTTAGATTTGCACCAAGTCTAGGAAAGAACTTCACCATTCACCATGGTCGCTACCAGAACTACCTCAACCGCTGTAGATCCAGAAGGACGGGATTGGCAGAACCCCGCACAACTTCCCACTGTAGACCAGAATGCTGCCGGACCTTCGAATCCACAAGGCCCTGTCACCAGGGAGGAATTTCAACTACTGATGCAAGAGCTGACTCAAAGTCGCCAGCAGCTTACCCAGCAGCTCCATGCCAACGCGGAGTTAACCGATCAGCTGAACCATGAAGGACGAAGGAGATCCAGAAGGGATTAGGCTTCTACTCATCCACTGAGAGTTCGTCTTCTTTTGATTACAATCACAGATCCATGCGCCCACAGCTGGATGGAAGCTATACACAGGCTATCGGACTTCAGCGCACTTTGACTATTGGACAACCGAGAGTTGGTCCGTTAAACAGCCACCAAACCGGACCCTCTTCTCGAGGAGGGATGGTTCCTTATCACGCCACTAATAACCATGTTGCTGCCACTGCCACCAAGTTGGAGCTAACACTTGGAACCAAATAGATCCGAACCTTCGCCTATGCGATTATACTCCTGAACCTTATGTTCCCAAATAATTAGAGCCAAGAAGGCGAGGTATGGACCGTCGACCGCGCCCGACCCATCCTCGCATTGTGGAACCCGACCACACCTTTGCTCAGCATGCTCAGAATGTCAAGATGCCAGACATTCCGACAATGATCCGTCAGATGATCCATGAAAGCCAAGGCCTAACCAACGACGACTGGGGAATTTCCCGGAGTCATACCCCATTCACCGATGACATCCTCTACGCTGAACCGCCTCGGCGATTAAGAATGCCAACTCTACCTCTTTATGAAGGGAGTTTTGACCCTAACCAGCACATTTTAAAGTATGAATGGTTGATGAATGGTGCATGGGCTGATGATGCAGTCAAATGTCGAAGTTTCCCAATATCCCTAGGTGGCATCGTGACTATGTGGTTTACTCGCTTACCACCCCGATCTATTTCATGTTTCGACCAGTTGGCTACAAAGTTTGTTGAACAGTTTCGCATGCATGTCACAAGACCCAAAGATATTAATACCTTGTCCAGTGTCACTCAAGCCCTTGGAGAGACACTTCGACGTTACCTGGAGAGGTTCCATGCTGCATGCGCAGAGATTAGTAACCCTAATGATAATTCCATTCTGATGGCGCTGACTAAGGGAATCGATCCCGATTCCAAATTTGGAAACTGGTTGGCAGGAAAACCTCTTGCGTCATTGGACCATTTCTATTACAAGGCAGCTCAGTTCTTGAGAAGGGAGGATGCTAAATAGTCTAGGAAAAGGGATGACGCGGGGCCCAGTATGGAAGGCATCCAAAGCAATGTCGCTATGAAACAAACCGGGGAGAGTTCCGGAAAGGTGCAGTTAAACATACAGATGAAGCAGACTCAGTAGAAAGGCGATGGAAATCAGGGTAGGAAACGAGATCAGAATCGCGGACCGTGATGTAGAGCTCCCATGTTTGATACATATACTCCTTTAAATACGTCTCTGGAAAATTTGTACTTGCAAACTTGTAATACTATCTAATATAAAAAACCTGCTCCGAAGAAATCATTAGAGAAACAGTTTTAAACTGGGAAGTATTGTAGATTTCATGATAGTTATGTCCACAACACGAACGATTGTCATCATCTACAGGATATTATTGAGAAGTTGATCCGAGAAAGAAAGTTGGAATAATTCATTCGGGCGCCGCATGCTGGAGGTATGGGCCCTTCAAATCAAAATCAAGTACCAAATCAGGTTAGAACGGAGGAACCCGCTCGTACCAGCGGGAGGTTAGTGATTAACACTGTTAGTGGTGGTCCTCATCTAGCGGATCGAAGCTGGAGGGAAATGGAGTCGTATGCCAGCTCTGTTAGGCATGCGAGCTTCGAATGTTGCAGTAATTTGGAGGACGGGGCTCCGGCCAAACAACAAAAAACGATGACAGACGACATCGTATTTCGAGACAGAGATACCGACAGAGTCGAAGCCTCAACCATTGATCCACTAGTCATTTCAGCTCATATAGGTCCTGCTTGGATGAAGAGGATCTTAGTAGACAGTGGAAGTTCGGTGAACATACTCTTTAAGCGAGCCTATGATCAAATGAAGATGGAAGCGAAAGATTTGAAGCTTTGTTAGTCTCGTGCTCATGGTTTCAATGGAAGTGCGACTATACCCACTGGGATGGTGGAGCTACCAGTGGAGTTCGGAGTTGGAGAGCGCTCGAGAGTCCTGATATTTCAATTTATTGTATTGGATATCAACTCACCATACAACGCTTTCTTGGGCCGACCAGCCCTTGCTGAGTTCAGGGCTGCTATCTCCCCTTGGTGTCTAACTTTGAAATTCCCTCCAGACAATGGAGTCGGAGTCGTTTAGGGAGACCAGGCTATTGGACGAGCCTGTTATGTTGTCGAGCTGCGGGAGGCGTAGTGAAAAGAGAAAGGAATGGGCGTAGAGGAATCTCTCTGCGTCCGCTTAGCTGATAATTGACAGTTAACGCCTGGTCCAAGGCCCGGGCACCACAACCAATTCCCAAGAGATCTTGACCCGAGAGATACCAAAAGTGAAGACGAAGTCAAAGACAGTCAGGCTTCTCCGGCAAGGCTGACAATCGATGTTCCAATCGATAATGATGACAATTCTAAAATGGTAAAGATTGGATCTCAGCTAAGCCAACAGATGAAAGAGGAATCGGTTGAATTTCTCCAGGCAAACTTCGATGTGTTTGCCTGGATGCACTTCGACATGTGTGGGATCTCGCCGGATATCGCGAGCCACACATTGAATATTGACCCGCGGCGTGTCCCGGTCAAGCAATAAAGGCGTGGTATGGATCCAGAGAGATCTGCCGCCCTTAATGAAGAGGTGGATAAACTCAGGTCGAATGGGTTTATCCGAGATGCGTTATATCCAGAATGGGTGTCCAACCCCGTACTTGTCAGAAAACCTAATGGGAAGTGGAGAACTTGTGTCGACTACTCAGACTTTAATAAAGCTTGCACTAAAGATAGTTTTCCACTCACCCGGATTGATCAGCTCATAGACTCAATGGCTGGACATGAACTCTTATCCTTCATGCGCATATTCTGGCTACAATCAGATACCGATGCATTTGCCTGATTAGGAGCATCCCAGCTTTGTCACTGATTTGGGACTCTATTATTGTAAAGTGATGCCGTTCGGACTTAAGAATGCCGGGGCAACTTATCAAAGACTCGTCAACCGGATGTTCGCTAACCAGATCGGAAAGACAATGGAGGTATATGTGGACGATGTGCTTGTAAAGTCACAATTCTCCACCAATCATATTAAAGACCTGGAAACAATGTTCAACATCCTCCGAGAGTACAGAATGAAACTCAACCCGTTGAAATGTCACTTTGGGGTCGCGTTTGGAAAATTCCTTAGGTTCATCGTCAATGCTCGGGGAATCGTAGCCTGTTATCCCACCTTTTGGCAAGGCCGTGATACCAAGAATTTGACTGGAGACCAAGGAAAGTCCATCCCGAAAATCGGTTATATGCAGGTTCGCTATGGATATCGATAAATTTTGTCCGAGTCCGGATCGAGCTACAATTAACAAGACATGACAAGTAAAGCTATGAAAGCCAAGGTTCCAAATTTCAAGTCAATCGGAGTTCATATGCTCAAGATATGATTGATGCAAACTAAGGAAATCAACACAATCGCATCATTTCGTATCCATCATCATGCATCCATCTGTTCGTATCCATCTACTGAAGAGCCTTGCTCGAATTCATCAAGCTTCGGTAGTTCGTATCCAGGAAACCACTATTCGTATTCAAGGCCAAGCAAGGCCACTATCTGTTCGTATCCACCACATCCTCAGTCGTTCGTATCCATCAAGTTGGAACGACTTTGATCGATATGAACAAAACCACACAATCAATGCGAATAGTTCAACTTAGATAGATACAAATAGAGCCGCGACACTCGATATGAACAAGGCAACAAATTTGATCGATACGAACAAAGCAGTGCGACCGATCGATACGAACAGAGCGATGCTAACGGATCGATTCGAACTGAACTGCCTACCGAAGACTCGAATTCGCATCAATCATAACTCACGATCCATAAGTCCAATTGCCACCAAATTTTCACAGGAGCTTGTGTACATCATCAACAATGTTCATGCCCAATTTCGACTCGATTGGGCTAAATCTTGATCGATACAAAATTGGTTCGTATCGATCGCGAACTTAGTGCAAATCACGTGGGATCGATCGCGTGGGCCCACATGTGCCAGAAGAGGTCTCCCGAGATCTGAGCGAGATATTTGTAGCCTACGCCTATGAATAGCATCCCAGAGCCTACAGAAAAGGGATCTTTTGGCTCTTTGATGTCCAGACTCTACCGAATTCACCATTGTATTCAAATTCCACTGTTGTACTCAAGATTTACTGCTGTAATTCGTTGTAACCAGCAACCAAAAGTTAATAAAGATCAATCATTTCATAGTGGACATAGGCAACAGGCCGAATCACTCTAAATTTCTGTGTTTCTACGTACTTTCTTGTTTGTTTTTGAAGTGCTTGTTAGATAATCCTCTTTTTCCATTTAGTTTCTTCATTTTATCTCTTCAAACCCTTCCGAAGAGTGTTGTGCCCAATTTTGGTACAAACACTTTGGTGCTTTCACTGAGAAAAAACCCAATTTTTTCCTTCTGCTCATTGGATCTACTGCCAATATCGGATTGCAAACATCCAAGGAGAAGATCCAGATCTCAATTTCAAAAGTTCTTCCATCCTATTCAGATTTGCTACAAGTCTAGGAGAGAACTTCATCATCCATCATGGTTAACACCAGGACTACTTCAACAGCTGCAGATCCAGAAGGACGGGACAGACAGAATCCCGTACAACCGCTTCCAGCCAATAAGAATGCTACCGGACCTTTAGATCCGCAAGGCCCTGTCACCAGGGAAGAATTTCAGATGTTAATGCAAGAGTTGACTCAGAGACGCCAACAGCTGACTCAACAGCTCCATGTTAATGCGGAGCTAACCAACCAACTGAACCGTCAACGATGAAGGAGATCCAGGAGGGATCAGGCTTCCTATTCATCCACTGAAATTTCAGCTTCTTCTGATTATCATCATAGATCTACACGCCCACGGCTAGACGGAAGTTACACATAGGCCACTGGGCATCAGCATACATTGAATGTTGGGCAACTGAGAGTTGGCCCGTCAACCAGCCATCAGACTGGACCCTCCTCCCGAGGAGGCGCTACTCCACACCACAGTACTGATAATCGTACTGCGACAGCTACTGATTTTGGCACTGAGACCCAAAATCGGACAGATCTGAACCATCACCAGCGTGAATACCATCCTGAGCCTTATGTCCGTGAAGACATAGAACCAAGGAGGCGATGAACCGTCGACAGCGACCAGCCCCTCCTCGCATTGTGGAACCCGACCACACCTTGGCCCAACATGCTCAAAATGTTCAGATGCCTGACCTGCCAACAATGATCTGACAAATGATCCATGAAAGTCAGGGTATTAGCTATGACGACTCGGGAATCTTCCGGAGTCATACCCCTTTTACTGATGAGATACTCTATGCTGAACCACCTCGGCGATTCAGGATGCCAACTTTACCCGTTTATGAAGGGAGCTCTGATTCTAATCAACATATCTTGAAGTATGAATGGTTGATGAATGCTGCACGAGCTGATGATGCAGTCAAGTGCCAAAGCTTCCCGATCTCTCTAGGGGCATAGCGACTATGTGGTTTACCTGACTGCCACCTCGATCTATTTCATGCTTTGATCCGTTGGCAACAAAGTTTATTGAGCAATTTCATATGCATGTCGTGAGACCGAAGGATGTTAATACTTTATCTAGTGTCACTCAAGCTTCTGGAGAGACCCTCAGGCGTTTTAGAGAGATTTCATGATGCATGTGCTGAGATCAGCAACCCAAATGATAACTCTATTCTTATGGCACTAACTAAGGGGATTGAGCCCGATTTTGAGTTCGGCAACTGGTTGGCTGGAAAACTCCCTACACCATTGGACCGTTTCTATTCCAAGGCAGCTCAATTCTTGAGAAGGGAGGATGCGAAACAGTCTAGGAAAAAGGATGATGTGGGGCCTAGCGTGGAAGGAATTCAAAGTAATATTGCTGTTAAACAATCCAGGGAGAATTCCGGAAAAGTGCAATTAAATATTCAGAATAAACAAGATCAGCAAAAAGGCAATGGTAACCAAAATAGAAAACGGGATTAGAACCATGGTCCACGACGTAGAGCTCCAATGTTTGATAATTATACTCCTCTAAATACGTCGCTAGAGAAAGTATATCTACAAACCTGCAATACCATCCAGTACAAGAAGCCTGCTCTGAAACAGTCATCGGAGAAGCAAATTCAAACGGGGAAGTTTTGTAGATTCCAAGAAAGCTACGACCATAACACAAATGAATGTCATCACTTGTAGGATCTCATCGAAAAGTTAATAAGAGAGAGGAAGTTAGAACAGTTTGTGTGGGCACCGCAGTTTGTAGGTGCGGGCCCATCAATCAAAATCATGTACCAAATCAGGCTAGACGGGAGGAACCCGTAGTCTGTAGGTGCGACACTTATAGCATGTACCAACACGGCCAAGTAGATATACAAGTCTTCATGATCCAATGACTTTGACAAGATGGGAGGAA
Organism: Allium fistulosum; assembly: GCA_030737815.1. NCBI lineage: Eukaryota > Viridiplantae > Streptophyta > Magnoliopsida > Asparagales > Amaryllidaceae > Allium > Allium fistulosum. Next base: position 43,029,196 of record CM060905.1, on the reverse strand, counting down.
GCCGTGTTAGTCTCGTATTCATGGCTTCAACGGGAGTGCAACTATACCCACTGGAGTGTTGGAATTGCTAGTGTAGTTAGGAATTGGTGTACGCCGAAGAGTCCGGATACTTCAGTTTGTTGTTTTGGATATAAACTCCCCATATAATGCTTTCTTGGGCCGACCAGCCCTAGCTGAATTCAGGGCTGCCATCACCCCATGGTGTTGGACTTTGAAATTCCCTACCGATAATGTTGTCGAAGTTGTCCAGGAGGATCAGGCCGTAGGATGAGCCTGTTACGTTGATGAGCCACGCGAGGCGCAGCGGAAAGAAAAAGGAAAGGGCATAGAGGAATCTCTCTGCGTTTGCTTTACTGATAATTGACAATTAGCTCCTGGGCCCAGGCCTGGGCACCCCAACCAATTCCAAAGAGATCTTGACGCGAGAGATACCGAAACTTAAGATGAAGGTAAAGACAGTCAAGCTTCTCCGGCTGAACTGACGATCGATGTTCCAATCGACGATCATGACGACTCGAAAATGATAAAGATCGGATCTCAGCTAAGCCAATAAATGCAAGAGGAATTGGTTGAATTTCTCCTGGTAAACCTTGATGTGTTTGCCTGGACGCACTCTGATATGTGTGGGATCTCGCCGAACATCGCGAGCCGCATACTGAATATTGACCCGCGGTACGTCCGGGTCAAGCAAAAAAGGCGTGGTATGGATCCAAAGAGATCTGCCGCCCTTAAAGAAGAGGTAGATAAGCTTAAGACGAATGGGTTCATTCGAGATGCATTATACCCGGAATGGGTGTCCAATCTTGTACTTGTCCGAAAGCCAAATGGGAAATGGAGAACATGTGTTGACTACGATACTTGAATAAAGCTTTCCCTAAAGACAGTTTTCCAATTCCACGAATTAATCAACTTGTAGACTCAACGGCTAGACATGAACTCTTATCCTTCATGGATGCGTACTTTGGCTATAATCAAATACCCATGTACTTGCCCGACCAGGAGCATACCAGCTTCCTAACCAATATGGGACTCTATTGCTATAAAGTTATGCCTTTTGGACTCAAGAATGCTGGGGCAACTTATCAATGGTTAGTTAATTGAATGTTCGCTAACCAGATTGGAAAGACCATGGAGGTATATATGGACGACATGCTAGTCAAGTCGCGATTTTCCACCGATCACATTAGAGACCTGGAGTCAATGTTTAATTTCCTCCGAGAATACAGAATGAAGCTCAACCCATTGAAATGTCACTTTGGGGTAGCATCCGGAAAGTACCTAGGGTTTATCGTCAACGCTCGAGGAATCAAAGACAATCTCGAAAAGATCTGGGCGATCAGAAATCTTGAAACTCCAAAAACTATAAAGCAAGTCCAGAGTCTCAATGGGAAAGTAGCAGCACTGAGCAGGTTCATTTCAAAGTCCATTGACAAATTCATTCCCTTCTTCGATCTGATCCGAAAAGGAAAACGAAACTTTGAATGGACTACAAAATGTGAGGGCGCATTCCGATCACAAGAAATTATACATTTACTTAGCGGTATCAGTAAACGCAATCAGTGATGTCTTAGTTCGGGAGGAAGAACGAATACAAAAGCCGGTCTACTACATAAGCAAGCGGCTAACCCGTGCTGAGAGAAATTATCCGAAGCTAGAGAAATTGGCTTATTGTCTTGTTATTGCCTCGAGGAAGCTCCGTTCTTATTTCCAGGCTCATCCGATCACCGTTTACACCGACCAGCCATTACGACGGGTCCTTACGTGGCCTGATACATCTGGTAGGTTACTCAAATGGAATATCGAGTTAAGTCAGTTTGACCTTGTTAGCACCAAAATTGGTGACTAACCTCGTAGAGAAAGATTGTGTAGAGATATAAGTGATGAAGATAAATTAAACGGGGAAGAGAGTACTAGTTTAAATGCAGAAAGTAAGAACACCAAATTTATAGTGGTTCAGCGTAATTGCCTACGTCCACTTTGAGGTTAAACTTTAGTGATCTTCTTAATAGTTGATTACAAATACAATTCGTGAATCAAATGCTTGAATGAAGTTGTTAAGTAGAGAAGATAAGTCTCAAAATTGGCAGAGTCTCCCTAGTGTTCTTTCCAAAAGATCCCTCTTCACTGTGACCCTGCCCCTCTATTTATAGACAAAGATGGGCTGGACTTCCCAGGTGTGCTCGGTAGCCGAACACTCAAGCCCAAGTATAGTGGTCGCTGCATGCCGAGCCAGGTATGCCGAACGCCATGATGTCGAACCATCCCTTCTATGCCGAACGGTGTGTTTGATGTGTGGGAAGTGCAGAATGGTTGTCTGTTGAAGCCGAACGTGCCTCTGTCCGAAGCTCTAAACCGAACGGCGCTCTCTGGCCGAACGATGCATCCTGGCCGAACGATTCCTTTGGCCGAACGATGCAGTCATGTTGAGTAGTCGTGTACGCCGAATGTCTTCTAACGCCGAGTACTATGGATGCCGAGTACCATGGATGCTGAGTACTTCGCCGAGTACTCCCAGATGCCGAACACTCCCTGATGCCGAGTTCCACTGGATGCCGAGTACTTCGCCGAGTACTCCCAGATGCCGAACACTCCCTGATGCCGAGTTCCACTGGATGCCGAGTACTATGAGATGCCGAGTGCTACCTGATGCCGAGCACTAGTTGCCTGGTCCAATCTCCAGGAAACACTTGCCCCCCAAAGTGTATTACGTGACTGAACGTGATGCGCTTTGAATCTAGTTTAGCTTTCCTTGGAGATGCCTTCTCGTGAATATCAGTGACGGAGGTGTGTGACAAGCGTGGTATGGATGCCGAATGATACGTTCGAAGCCGAACAATCCTCATGTGCCGAGTGACACTTCTCTTTGAGGCCGAACGCTACGACTTTGACCGGTTCCACCGGAAATAGCCTTTTCAACTTCTATCTTCCCACTATAAAACCAGGCATCCTTCCTCTATTCTCCTTTTACACCTTCATTTCTGTCACTCCCTAAAGACTTGCAATTCTCGCCAGCCTATCAGACTTAAAGCCTAATCAATCTTTCCTCAGCTTCGATCTTCGAACTAGGTATTATCCCTTCCACGATTGAATTGCTTCAACATGAGATTTAGGTTTGTGTGCAGCCGAGAGGGTCACGTGGAAAACTGGTTATCTTTACGGTTGTATGATGTGTGGCGAGTAGGAATGGCTCGCACATTGAAGTTGTCGGACAATGCATGGTAGTTAGGCCTAGTTCCTTCGTGCCGAACGAGACTGGAAGAAAAGAAAGATGGGGGTGTCGAACGGTGTAATCTTCGCCGAGCGACCTATTCTTGTTGTTCGGCGCAGATGGAGAAGGAGAAGGGTGGAACTGTAATCGAAGGTGGAGTGCCAAACGACCATGAATGCCGAACAATACTCGGGCCTACCAAACCTAAACGCCGAACCATATTTCAGCCGAACGGTATCAAGGCCGAACAATACTTAAATGCCGAACCATATCAAGGCCGAACAATATAAATATTGAACAATTGACACGCCGAACTATACTTAGGCCGAACACTCCAATTGCCAAACAAAACCTAGACCGAACAATACAATTGCCGAACACCATTTAAATGCCGAACAGTATACATGTTGAACAACTAACATGCCGAACTAAGCTTTTAGCCGAACAATGACTTTAGCCGAGCAGGAACTAGGCCGAACAATACAATTGCCGAACATCATTTAAATGCCGAACAGTATACATGTTGAACAACTGACATGCCGAACTAAGCTTTTAGCCGAACAATGACTTTAGCCGAGCAGGAACTAGGCCGAACAATACAATTGTCGAACATCATTTAAATGTCGAACAGTATACATGTTGAACAACTGACATGCCGAACTAAGCTTTTAGCCGAGCATGAACTAGGCCGAACAATACAATTGCCGAACACCATTTAAATGACGAACAGTATACATGTTGAACAACTAACATGCCGAACTATACTTAGGCCGAACACCTATTAACCTTGCCTATTCATATAGCAAGATCAAGGACCTGGACCTAAGCACTCTATCACATGAAACTGACCCGGATCATTAACTCCCTAGCTTTAATAGACATAAATCTGAACTTAGATTAACATTCGTTTTCTGAATTCGAAACTGCAATCACCACAAGGCGGGCTTTTTGAGACGGTCAGTGATGACGGTCTTCGAAGGCGATGATTCGAGGCTCATTTTTATATCTTTGAAATCTCTAGATTCTTATTGCTTGTACATGATTGCTTGCACTAGTTCACACATCACGTGGGGGGGAAGTTCGTGTTGTTAATTCTAACGTTCAACGTCTTTTGAGTATAGTTTTCTCAGGCACTTAGCCAGATCCATTATTTATTGGGGATGTCAAGAAAGTCTAGCTCTGCCACTATATCCGACAGGCCTGGGCCGTCATCAAGGCACGAAGCCGCTGATGTTCCTAATCCATCGACTTCTCCGGCTCATAACTTAGCACCCGACGCCCTGGAGGCAACGATTCTACTAGACAATCCGATCGATTCGCAAGCTTCAAAGATCAATGAAGCCGCACTCCGACGGATATGTTCCATCCACAGGATTCCTTTCGCCGATGTGTTAGTCCCTTCACGACACGATCGTCCTCACCTGCCCCCAGTCCGATATACCACTTGCAACAAGTTCATGTGTTGGATGGGCAGCGTGCCTCCGTTTAACTTATTTCTTCGGGACGTGTTACAGTACATCGACATTGCCCCGTCCCAGCTACATCCGAACGGTCACGCGTTTCTACATGGGACTTACCTACTCTTCATGGCTGTCTTCTCCAGACCTCCAACTCCTGGCGACATTTGATACATCTATATGGTCAAGAAGCGAAAAGACAGCCCTTCCTTCATGTTCCTGGAGCCATACTATAAATGCCAGATCTTGACAGGGGCATGTAGTAAATTCGCCCTGTACAAACAGGAATGGTTCTACGTGCGTTGCCCTCCTGGTTTTGCGAGGAGATGGGTTGAAGGCCGTAAGTCTCTTCGCTGAGTCATCATTTGCGATTAATCGGAGTCATGCTTCTTCTAACTCCTCGTTTCATCTTTTTTAGGTATCAACCCGCGTCCGGAGGGCCGAGGATATTCTGAGGCCGTTGAGGCCATTAGAGCTCTTCCTGCCGAGGAACGAGACATTCAGACCATCATTTCAAACGAGTCATTGTCGAGGTTTGGCTTGCTAGCCCCTGGTCGCCGGATTAGCCTTCCGGAGGGCGTCTCTATTCCCAAGCCAGCATCCGATAAAGGGAAAAAACAGGCTGGATCGTCATCACGCCGCACTCCGGATGCGCACGAAGAAGGCGAGCACAAAGAGGATGAAGCACCTAAGACCCAAGGCGAGAATGTGGGTCCTGCTTGGAATCCGGCTGTCGAAGTCCACGACATTGAAACGTCATCCTCCCCTTCGAAGGGAAAGAAGAGGTTAAAATACAAAATTCGGAAGGAGAAAGTTTGTGGTACTTCAAAAGTTATGCCTATCCCGCCTGAGAAAGAGGCTTCCTCACAGCACCTGGAAAGTTCTCTAAGGGGTTTGTCGAATCTCTCTATCCCCGATGATATACTTAATTATGGGTTTGACGATCCTGAAGCCCTCAAGTTTTCTTCGCCCGCTAGAGGCAATGTGGGAGTTCAACTCCCAGTCCAGGGAGACAATACTCCGATTAGTAAAGATAAAAGAACTGGTCCGTCGGGGGGAACATTAGGACACACACGCACATACGCATTCCATCATACACTTCAAGTTTTTTCTTATTTCCCGGATTTTTCTTGACTCGTTGTTATCTCCATTCTTTGCAGGTGACATGGGGCGCTCTCACGGACTCGATCGCCTTCATGGCTCTTCCATATTTCATCATTCCGGACGGGACTCAGGTTCAGGCAGATGCAGGGACAGAGATGATTATGAAGATAGAGACAATCGTCCCCGCGAGTCGTCTCACCATAAGAAGGCATACTCTCAATCTTCACAGTCTTGTGATCCTCTTCCTCCAACTGAGCCGGATAGAGAGAAGTCTTCACAGAAGGGTTACCAACCCGACGCTCCTCGACAACAACACTCTGGTTCATCGAGCACACGTCAAATTCGGGAGCAACGAAAAAGAGCAGAACTTCCAAAGCCTCCTCCCCCTACTCCCGCGGTTGATCCAACCGTAGCGGAAAAGATGGTCGATCTTAAGGCCAAGTTCCCAAAAATTTGCTTCGATGGTCTGAAGTTCCTCCCGGCTATTCACCATATCTCTGGGCACGTGAAGCAGAGTGCCATCGCCTGTAATAACGACGTCTATGTTCAACATGACACGTTTGTTCACCTGGTTGAAAAGATCTCGGAGGTGTCCGTTGAGCGATAATATGAAATTGATCATCTGAAATTGGAGGCTGGTTGTGACAAGAACATTATCAAGCATCAAGACGAAGAGCTTGCTTCGTATAAGTCGAAGCTGGAAGCTGCTGAGCAAAGCGCAAAAGATACTGCTGAGGCAGTTACTCGCTTAGAGATGGCTCACAAGAAGGAACTTGACGAAGCAGTCCAGCGTAGCGGTGCCCTCGCCCTAGAAAAAGACTCTGTCCAAAAAGAAAGGGATGCGCTCGTCGTACAAGTCAGGGAGCTGAAAGAGTTACTCTCTAAGGAGAAAGAGGACAAAGTAGCCGCCCAAGAAGAATCACAACGATATTGTGATGAAATTGTCGCTACTCGGCTTCTGAAAACAAAGATCGATGACGAACTTGCTGGAGTTGAGAAAATGAAGGACGAAGCCCGTGAGGAGGGCAAAAGAAAAGCTACGGAGGAGATTGATTCTCGCCTCGAGGCGGCCGTAGAAGCCGGCAGGGAAGAGGTCAAGTGCATGTTTGACCCGTTGATTGCTGAGTATGGAGCCCGTGTCCTCATGCACCGCGACTTGACATTCTTGGGCGAGGGCTATCTTGAGTCTCTTGCCTAGGCCTGGGTAACTTTAGTGAAGATCAGAAAGATCGAGTCGGGCTCTGAGGAAAGATGAGGATGCACTGGTGAAAGAATTTCTTAGGGGGAATGAGCCAGCGGATCTATCTGCAGCTTTGGCACTTTATGGCAAAGACTCTCCCCTACCAGAGGAAAGAAATGATGAAGCTGGCCCGTCTGGGGCTTAGACTATGGCTCCTTATATTGCTGCTTCTCCCGCTGCTCAACCGGCCGGTCGGCCGACACTTGACCCATTCGAGCATCATGCCGGCTACAATCCTGAAGATCCCGGGCTTGGTGTTCATGTGCTATCCCCTATTCTAGAGGGCGAGACTCCACGCGCGACTGATAGCCAACCAGAACCCGGTAGGAAAATTTTCTTTTAGAAGCTAAAGGATCCGCCACTTTCTAGTAGCGGTTATTCGTCCTAATGTTCATTCTTTATGTTTTCATGCAGGTTGCTCTGATGCCGAGCCAACTCCGAGGAACGATGACGCCAAGGAGGAGGCAGAGAAAACAAGCGATGTAGCTCACGCGGGAGCAACTCCTGGCCCTGACGCTCAAGTGATCGGGGCGCTAGATGATGATAAGCTTGACACCTCATCTCCCGCCGAGGGGAGTGATGAAATCGACATCACTGGCGCCTCTGAGCATACCTCAAAGATGAGCATGAAGAACTGCCTCGCCGAAGAGGAGAAGAAAAAGGTCGAGGTCAAAATTGAACCTGAAATATTGCAACTTAACGACCCGCGGAACAGACCTTTGAAAATCATTCTCCCGGGCAGGTCCAAACCACTGGATGTTCCGTCTCCTACTCCTGACTCCGCTTCTTTAGCAAGCAAGAAGTCCAAGAAAAAGCGTGAGGGAGAGGAGTCGTCGGAAAAAACAAAGGATGACAAGAAGAAGAAACTGAAGAAATAATCGATGCACTCGTTCAACGAGCCACTTGCTTAAGTCTTGTAGTTGCTTTTATCTTTTGTAGCTTGTAGTTTGTACAGATAGGCTCTTAACTCTGAGTTTTGTAGGAGTAACTGTGTAACCCCATTTTGAACTATTGAATGAAGTTTAGTTTCTTTTTCGTTTGAATGATTCTCTTGCTTTTCTTTGGTTCGCTGACTATCTATAGTCATAACTCAAGTTCTTATGAGTTGCATTATTTCCTGGTCCATTCTCGTGCTGTTCAAACATTTCTAGACGTGGCATACTTCTTGTCCCACATTTCTCGAGTAATTGGACTTTTTTCTGAATCTGCGCTCCGGGGATTTAGAGTAAGTTGATCCGTGTTCAGGGGATTCGGAGGTTTGAAATCATTTATACTCTAGTCCATGCTCCGGGGACTTAAAGTACTCTGATCCGCGCTCTGGGGATTCGGAGATTTGAAATCGTTTATACTCTAGTCCGCGCTCCGGGGACTTAAAGTACTCCGATCCGTGCTCTGGGGATTCAGAGATTTTAAATCGTTTATACTCTAATCCACGCTCCGGGGACTTAGAGTATTCCGATCCGCGCTCTAGGGATTCGGAGGTTTGGAATCGTTTATACTCTAGTCCGCGCTCCGGGGACTTAGAGTACTCCGGTCCGCACTCTGGGGATTCGGAGGTTTGGAATCGTTTATACTCTAGTCCGCGCTCCGGGGACTTAGAGTACTTCGATCCGCGCTCTGGGGATTCGGAGGTTTGGAATCGTTTATACTCTAGTCCGCACTCTGGGGACTTAGAGTACTCAGGTCCGCGCTCTGGGGATTCGGAGGTTTGGAATCGTTTATACTCTAGTCCGCACTCTGGGGACTTAGAGTACTCCGGTCCGCGCTCTGGGGATTTGGAGGTTTGGAATCGTTTATACTCTAGTCCACGCTCTGGGGACTTAAAGTACTCTGATCCGCGCTCTGGGGATTCAGAGATTTGAAATCGTTTATACTCTAGTCCGCGCTCCGGGGACTTAAAGTACTCTGATCCGCGCTCTGGGGATTCAGAGATTTTAAATCGTTTATACTCTAATCCGCGCTCCGGGGACTTAGAGTATTCCGATCCGCGCTCTGGGGATTCGGAGGTTTGGAATCGTTTATACTCTAGTCCGCGCTCCAGGGACTTAGAGTACTCCGGTCCGCACTCTGGGGATTCAGAGGTTTGGAGTCGTTTATACTCTAGTCCGCGCTCCGGGGACTTAGAGTACTCCGATCTGCGCTCTGGGGATTCGGAGGTTTGGAATCGTTTATACTCTAGTCCGCACTCCGGGGACATAGAGTACTCCGGTCCGCGCTCTGGGGATTCGGAGGTTTGGAATCGTTTATACTCTAGTCCGCGCTCCGGGGACTTAGAGTACTCCGATCCGCGCTCATGGTATTCGGAGATTTGAAATCGTTTATACTCTAATCCGCGCTCCGGGCACTTAGAGTACTCCGATCAGCGCTCTGGGTATTCGGAGGTTTGGAATCGTTTATACTCTAGTCCGCACTCTGGGGACTTAGAGTACTCCGATCCGCGCTCTGGGGATTCGGAGGTTTGAAATCGTTTATACTCTAGTCCGCGCTCCGGGGACATAGAGTACTCCAATCTGCGCTCAGGGGATTCAGAGATTTGAAACTGTTCATACAAGTCTGTACATCGTATACTATAATGTAATTCGTCACCCGATTATAAGATATAGAGACATTAGTGATTCGCAGAAAATATGGCTTCAAGCCTTTATTAATGAAAAACAACTAAACTGCTTGATTACATAGTTAAAAAGAAGCTAAGGTACAACTGAAATGAAAACACACAGGAAACAACAGTGCTTAAAACAAGAAAGGAAACATGCTAAATGTAATAGTGCCTCAGATGCTCACTGTTCCATGCTTGGGGGAGTGTCGTGCCATCAACGGTCGCTAGCTTGAATGTTCCTTCTCCAAGCTTCCGTTCAATGGCGTATGGACCTTCCCAGCTGGGATTCATACGCGATGGTACCGGGAAAACTCGTTTGAGAACGAGATCACCCACATAGAAAGTTCTTGGGCGGACTCTGCCGTCGTAGTAACGCTTGACTCGGTGTCTATGCACTGCCGCCCTTAATTCGGCCTCTTCATGCTTTTCATCGATGCAGTCCAGTGATTCCAACAAGAGGTCCTGGTTCATCTTGGGATCATAGTACGTCACTCGGTGTGATGGAACTTCAAGTTCCATGGGAATAACGGCTTCCGAGCCGTATGCCAAGGCGAATGGAGTGTGACCGGTCGCGGACTTGTGGGTGGTTCTATAAGCCCATAATGATGTTGGGAGTTCATCTACCCACTTGCCCCCAACCTTCTCTAGACACTTCTTCAGTATGGACTTGATTATTTTGTTAACGGCCTCGACCTGTCCGTTAGCTTTCGGGTGTGCAACGGCGGCGAACTTCTTCTCGATGCCGTATTTCAAACAGAACTCTTTGAACTCTCTACTTTCAAATTGCGTCCCGTTGTCCGTAATGATGGTGCGAGGAAGGCCAAAATGACATATAATGTTTCTTACAACGAAGTTAATAACCTTCTTAGAGGTGATTGTGGCCAAAGGCTCTGCCTCAGCCCATTTTGTGAAATAGTCGACTGCAACTATCGCGTATTTCGTACCACCTTTGGATATGGGCAAAGAGCTGATTATGTCGATTCCCCAGATTGCAAATGGTCAGGGACTAACCATTTGTGTGAGTTCCGTTGATGGAGTCCTCGGGATTTTCGCATATCTTTGACACTTATCACATTTTCTTGCGTAGTCTGCGGCGTCCCAATTTACGGTCGGCCAGTAATATCCATAGCGGAGGATCTTCTTTGCTAGCGTTTGCCCCCCAGTATGGTCGCCACATTCCCCTTCGTGAACCTCTCTTAAGACCCGCTTTGTCTCGTCATGAGCGATGCACCGTAATAATGGGACTGAGAACCCTTTTCGATACATTAATCCATCCTGCATCACGTATCGCGCGGCCTTTCGAAGGACCTGCCGTCTTTCGCTCCTTTTTTCTGGTAAAGTCCCGGTCGTTAGGTACAGTTTGAACGGGGTTATCCACGATTCCTTCTCGATTTTTGTTTCCAATACACAATCAATTTTCATCTCTTCTATGCTCGAGGCGTGCAAGGCCTCAACGGGATACAATCCCATTTGCTGTGCATCGCCTATGCTCGCAAACTTAGCCAACAAGTCGGCTTCTTTATTCTGTTCGCGCGGGACATGCGAAATGTCGTAATGCTCGAGATTCGACAGTAGTTCTTGGACCTGAACAAGGTACGGAGCAAGCTTCTGTCCCTTGGCCTGGTAATCTCCCCGTACTTGGTAAACCACCAACTGTGAATCACAAAAGATCTCAACTGATTTGATTCCGAGTTCTCCGATGAGCTTCAAGCCAGCAATCAATGCTTCATATTCAGCTTCGTTATTTGTAGCTGGGAAATCAAGCTTCAAGGCATAACAGATTGGTCGATTTTCTAGAGTTATAAGAACTACACCCGCGCCAGGGCAACGGTCGTTGGATGCCCCATCAGTGTATAATTTCCATCGAACGGGGGGAATAGCGTCATGATTATCTGGTTTCATTGGCATGGTAAACTCAACGATAAAATCTGCTAATGCTTGCCCTTGTATGGATCTCCGTGGCAAGTAGGCGATATTGAACTGGCTCAACTCGATGTTCCATTTTAGCAATCTTCCAGAAGTTTCTGGTCATTGGAGTACCTGCCGCAGGGGTTGATCGGTATAAACACTGATTGAGTGTGCTTGAAAATATGGGCGTAGCTTACGTGATGCAATCACCAAGCAATATGCCAATTTCTTGATTTTAGGGTAATTTCTTTCTGCCCCCGTTAAACGCTTGCTAACATAATACACCGACTTCTGGATCCGGTCCTCCTCGCGAACCAAAGCCGCACTTATCGCATGCGGGGATACAGCTAAGTATACGTACAACATCTCGTGGTCTATTGGTTTTGACAGAACTAGTGGACTCTCCAGATGCCTTACCAGATCCCGGAATGCTTCCTCACAGCTAGACGTCCATTCGAAATTCCTTTTCCCTTTCTTTATCACATCAAAGAATGGGATGCACTTGTCGGTTGCCCTGGATATGAATCGACTTAGCGCAGCTACCTTTCCGTTCAAGCTTTGTACCTGCTTTATAGTTCCGGGCACTTGCACATCTCGAATAGCTTGGATCTTTTCTGGGTTAGCTTCAATTCCCCTAGCATTGACGATGAATCCCAAAAACTTCCCCGATGCCACGCCGAAGGAAGACTTCAGAGGGTTGATCTTCATTCCATAAAACCTGAGTATGTCGAACATTTCAGCCAAGTCTCGAATGTGGTCGTTTGACCGTCGTGACTTCACGAGCATGTCATCCACATAGACTTCCATTGTTCTACCAAGCTGGTCCTTGAACATTCGGTTCACCAAACGCTGGTAAGTTGCTCCTGCGTCCTTCAGTCCAAAGGGCATTACTACATAGCAATATAGCCCGACATTTGTAACGAAGCTGGTGTGTTCTTGGTCCGGAATATGCATCGGGATTTGGTTGTATCCTGAGTAGGCATCCATGAATGATAACAGTTCGTGTCATGCGGTGGAGTCGACCAACTGATCGATCCTAGGCAAAGGGAAACTGTCCTTGGGGCATGCTTTGTTCAAGTCGGAATAATCTACGCAAGTTCTCCATTTCCCATTCGCCTTTTTCACCAGCACGGGGTTGGATACCCATTCAGGGTAGAGGGCGTCGCGGACAAACCCATTTGCTTTGAGTTTGTCCACCTCCTCTTTGAGAGCAGCGGACCTTTCCGGGTCCATTCCTCTCCTCTTTTGTTTAACCGGGACATATTTCGGGTCTATGTTCAACATATGACTCGCGATGGCGGGAGAAATCCCACACATATCAGAATGCGTCCAGGCGAAAACATCAAGATTCGCTCGGAAGAAGTCACTAAGGTCATCAGTCATCGCGGGGCCAAGCTGTGATTCGATCTTCAGTATTCGCGAAGGGTCGTCTCGGCTAACTGAAATGTCGACCGTTAATTCAGCCGGTGCTGCCTTCTCTTCCCTGGGTTTCTCATCGTCGTCTCTCGGATCTATGTCTCTGAAGATCCAAGAATTATGCCCGAGCCAAGGCTCGGGCACTACTTGTCAATTATCCGTGTTTGCGCCAAAAATGGTCACAAACCCCAAGTATTGTGAAAGCACCAGTGTATGAATACAAATCAGCAATATTCAAACACAAATATCAGATCTGTGCAAGCAACAAACATCAATTTAGCAATAATGAACAGTGACGCACAATTTATAGTGGTTCGGCTATCTCCGGCCTATGTCCACTTCAAGGTTTTTATGATTTTATTGCTCGATGCTTGAAGATTACAATTTCGTGTGTTGTATTACAACTGAATTTTCTGAGCTAAGTCTGAATCTAAGGCAGCAATGGTGATCTGGAGTAAATCTGGCAGAGTTTTGGCGCTCTTTAGCTCTCAAAATTATCCGACCCCTTTTCTGAATGACTAGGGGCTCTATTTATAGGTGTAGGAGGCTGATATTTTGCCTAAACTGAAGGGAGACCAGTTCTGGTACGTGAGGGGGTCCACATGGCCGAAATCTGGAGATACGGGCCCGCATTGGGATTGATTCGACCCTTGGTTCGAATCGATCAAGAAAGTGCCCAAACGTGGTGAAACTTGGCGTGAACATTCTTCTATGCATACTCAAGCTCCTGTGAAAATTTCATAGCATTTAGACTTGTAGATCTCAAGTTATGATCGATTCAAGGTCGCTTTTTTTGGTTGCAGTGCTCTGTTCAAATCGATTACGTTCGAATCGATTGCTTCGAATCGATCCAAGCATGCGCTTCTGTGATGACGTGGAGCGCCTCCTTCGTATCGATCCGACTTCTATGCCGAGTTGACTGGGTCGAATCCATGGTTTTAGCTGCTTTGACTTGGTGGGTTCGAGGTAATGGATTCGAAGGCATGCTCCTTCGCTCATGGATTCGAACGTGTGCTTGTTCGAATCGATTGTGTTGCACTGCAGCCCATCGATTCGAAGCCATCTTAGCAGGATGGGTTCGAAGCTAAGTCACTGGATGGATGCGAAGTAATCCAACTTCATCGATTCGAAGGGTGTTCCCTTGATGGTCTCGAAGCTGGAAATATTCTGATCGATTCGAACTAAGGGAGGCTTCGGATGGATTCAAACGTTGAGGATGTCTTGATGGAGTCGAAGCAATGGTACTTCTCATGGATTCGAAGTGATGCAGGGACGATGGATTCGAGCTAAGGGTTTGCTGTATAGGATACGAAATGGATGGAGTCAATCTTGATGGAGTCGACCTTGATGGATACGAACCATATGGAGATGAACACAAGGCTATGTCCTTCACTTGCGTCGATGATATCTTGGGCGTACGAACTCGGATTGACTCGAAGTTTGGAATGTTGCTTTTTCTGGCCTTGCTTGACATGTCTTATCAATTGTAACCCGATCCGGACTCGGACAAAATTCATCGACATCCATGGTGAACCCGCGATGCACAATCGTTGCTCATGACTAGTAATCATTGATTTTCAGTTAATCTTTGGGTATCTCGGCTTTTCCAAAAGGTGGGATAACATTTTTCCCCCAAAACACGCCTTTCGGTAAAAGGTGTGTTTTGATCAGTCTAAAATTGAATGCAGTGAGTTCATGTTTTACTCAGAGCTTGCGGCATTCTAAATCAAGTTCATGGCTGTTCGAAGCCGAATTGTTATCAATTTCTTCCGGTAGAAGTTAAGAATGAAACTCTCCAGTCTCTTCGTACTGTCGATGGTCACTCCGAACCCTTGCCAAGCCCATTCCAGACTTAGCGATCGAATAGAAAGATCCTATTGCACTCCGGCGTTGCTTTCTACTCCTTGCACTCTGGCCCCATTTAGGGCGTAAAGCGATGTCTTGGTCATACTGGACCGATACTAGCCTCTCCGGGCTCCTGCTGGATCCCATCCTATTACTTTCCGGTGAAGGGGAAACAACGTTAAGTGAGTCAACCCTATCGCTCTCCAGCGAAGCGACTCACTTCTTGCACTCCGGTTCAGTGTATCTGAACATTAAGCGATGTCATGGCCTAAATCATGGGCTGATCATAGCCTCTCCGGGCTCTTATCGAATCCCGATCCAATCACTCTCCGGTGAATAGGAAACGATGCTTAAGTGAGTCGATCATGTCGCTCTCCGGTGAAGCAACTCACTTCTTGCACTCCGGACCCCGCCTCTCCGGGTAAGGTCATAAAGCGATCATGTTTATATTGACATTTTAATGTTCATCCTTTAACTCTCTGGTTAAAAGGTTTATTTTAATAAGTGTTTATTTATTAAATTCAAATCCTTGATGTTCAATCTCAAACACCAGGAAAAACAAGATAATGCCTCTCCGGGCGGAGCGGTCTATTACCATCTTAGAGCATGCCTAGGGATCTCTCCGGTTCCCGTACATGAGTAAGTGGGATAGCCGTTTTATTTTGGAAATCAAATCTAATGAAATTATTTGACCGAAGTCCAAATCCTGAACTTGGCCCTTTCCATCTTAATCAGTGGATGACGAGTCGTGATCCTGATCCAGGATCATTTCTGTTAGGTGGAGGCGGTAGTTGTTCAGGCCTTACTACCGCTACCCGTTCTTTGACATATTGTGGCAATCTACCACTCCTGGCATGTTCTTCCACCTCATCCTTTAGGTGGCGGCATTCATTGGTTGTGTGCCCATCTAACTCATGGAATAGGCAATATTTTCCGGTTCTACGTTCCCGCTCTGTGGGATCTCTCCTTGGTGGTTTTCTATAGGGGAGTTGCCCCCAAGTTTCGGTGTAAATTCATTCCAGTCCTGCCACCAAGTCTGTGTATTGCCTGAATCTGGGCTCTCGGAATTTCTTCCGTTTATCAGGACCATCATGCGCGTCATCCTGCTTTCTCTTTCCTTTGTCCGCCGTGGGCTGTTCCCTGGCGGTTCCTCCGCCTTGTACAGCGTTTATTACCTGCCTCTCGGCTCGCGATTCTTCAAATCGGATGAATCGTTCAGCTTCATGGTAAAACTCTCCAAGATCTTGCGGTGGGTCTCTTGTTAAAGAGTCTTTGAATTCGGTGCCTTCTCCAACTCCTGCCACCGCCGCCATTAAAATCATCGATGGGTCCGGGCGATCTACAGAAGCCACCGTTGCATTAAATCATAACAGAAAATCTTTTATGGACTCTCCGGTCCTTTGTTTTATTGATGCCAAAGTCATCACGCTCTTGGGTCGCATCACGTGAACCCTAAACTGCTTCATGAAGCAATCCACAAGCTCGCCCCATGTCCTGATTGATCCTGTTTCTAGCTGTCTAAACCAAAGCGCAGCCAAATCTGATAAGAATAACGGGAAACATCGTGCCATTACTTCCTCGGATGCTCCCAGCACTTCCATGTGTCTGATATATCTGGTGATATGCATGGTCGGGTCTGACTTTCCGTCATAAGGATCCATCACTGGTAGTTTGAACTTTGGAGGGTTCCTTGCATTCCAGATATTTGGAGCGAACGGACTTCGACTAACCTCTTCCAATCCTCCGCCTGACAATCCCCCTCTCATGATTCGTCTTACTAGGCCAATCATTCTTTCATCTCCATCCAGGGGTTGCCCCCTTGTCATGTCTCTGTCTTGCCCTCCGAGCCTTGTAGGGAATTCTGGTACGTACTCTTCGGGTGGCTCGTTAGCATTTGTGTTGGCCCTAGCCGGTTGAGCTCCTTCCAAAGGTCCTTCTGCGTTGGATCCTGCGGGCCTGCCCCCAAGCCCTTGTTGATTGCCTTCTGGTTTTGTATTCTGTCCTCCGTTGGGTTCCATAGCCCTAGCTCCTTGTTCCACATTCACAGCCGCTGTAGCTGGTCCAAGGTTCTGTGTTCCTGCAGCTCTCATCTACTCGAAGAAAGTCTGCATCATATCATGTTGACTCTTCAGCAACCTCTCATGCAATGAATTTGCCATAGCTTCCATTTCGTCTCTGGTAATGTAGTTCGAAGCTTGTCCTTCTCCAGCACCAGAGGATGCCTCTTGACTTCCTCCCTGTTGGCTTCTCTCAGCTCTTTGCCTTCTACTTGTTTGTCGAGTCGTTGTCTTTCAAATCTAAACTTCAATCCGATGTAGCGGGTGCTAGTCCTTCTCGGTGAAAGCACCAAAGTGTTTGCGCCAAAAATGGTCACAAACCCCAAGTATTGTGAAAGCACCAGTGTATGAATACAAATCAGCAATATTCAAACACAAATATCAGATCTATGAAAGCAACAAACATCAATTTAGCAATAATGAACAGTGACGCACAATTTATAGTGGTTCGGCTATCTCCGGCCTACGTCCACTTCAAGGTTTTTATGATTTTATTGCTCGATGCTTGAAGATTACAATTTCGTGTGTTGTATTACAACTGAATTTTCTGAGCTAAGTCTGAATCTAAGGCAGCAATGGTGATCTGGAGTAAATCTGGCAGAGTCTGGGCGCTCTTTAGCTCTCAAAATTATCCGACCCCTTTTCTGAATGACCAGGCGCTCTATTTATAGGTGTAGGAGGCTGATATTTCGCTTAAACTGAAGGGAGACCAGTTCTGGTACGTGAGGGGGTCCACATGGCAGAAATCTGGAGATAGGGGCCCACATTGGGATCGATTCGACCCTTGGTTCGAATCGATCAAGAAAGTGCCCAAACGTGGTGAAACTTGGCGTGAACATTCTTCTATGCATACTCAAGCTCCTGTGAAAATTTCATAGCATTTGGACTTGTAGATCTCAAGTTATGATCGATTCAAGGTCGCTTTTCTGGTTGTAGTGCTCTGTTCGAATCGATTATGTTCGAATCGATTGCTTCGAATCGATCCAAGCACGCGCTTCTGTGATGATGTGGAGCGCCTCCTTCGTATCGATCCGACTTCTATGCCGAGTTGACTAGGTCGAATGCATGGTTTTAGCTGCTTTGACTTGGTGGGTTCGAGGTAACGGATTCGAAGGCATGCTCCTTCGCTCATGGATTCGAACGTGTGCTTGTTCGAATCGATTGCGTTGCACTGCAGCCCATCGATTCGAAGCCATCATAGCAGGATGGGTTCGAAGCTAAGTCACTGGATGGATGCGAAGTAATCCAACTTCATCGATTCGAAGGGTGTTCCCTTGATGGTCTCGAAGCTGGAAATATTCTGATCGATTCGAACTAAGGGAGGCTTTGGATGGATTCGAACGTTGAGGGTGTCTTGATGGAGTCGAAGCAATAGTACTACTCATGGATTTGAAGTGATGCAGGGACGATGGATTCGAGTTAAGGGTTTGCTCTGAGGGATACGAAGTGGATGGAGTCAATCTTGATGGAGTCGACCTTGATGGATACGAACCATATGGAGATGAACACAAGGCTATGTCCTTCACTTGCGTCGATGATATCTTGGGCGTACGAACTTGGATTGACTCGAAGTTTGGAATGTTGCTTTTTCTGGCCTTGCTTGACATGTCTTATCAATTGTAGCCCGATCCGGATTCGGACAAAATTCATCGACATCCATGGTGAACCCGCGATGCACAATCGGTGCTCATGACTAGTAATCATTGATTTTCAGTTAATCTTTGGGTATCTCGGCTTTGCCAAAAGGTGGGATAACAATCCGTATTAAGGATGCGGACGGGATTGTCCGCAACCTTTCCTTTCTCCCTCCGGTGGGCCTCTCGGAGCTCGGCCACATAACAGGAACGACCAGCTGCTTGGTCGCCATGAACAATACCTACTCCTTTGTCAGTTGGGAACTTCAAAGTTAAACACCACGGGGCTAATGCTGCCCTAAACTCAGCCAGGGCCGGCCGACCCAAGAAAACATTATATGGAGAATCCACGTCCAAAACTACGAAGGGTAGAATTCGCACCCTCCGGCGCTCACCTTGTCCCAGTTCAACTGGTAACTCAACGTACCCCACTGCATCGGTCGCCGCGCCGTTAAAGCCATGTATACGAGCCTTGGACGGTTTCAAGTCCTTCGTTTCCATTTTCATTTGGTCGTAAGCCTTCTTGAAGATTATGTTGACATAACTTCCGCAATCAATCAGAATTCTTTTTACATATGCCGGTCCGATCGTCGCAGATATGACCATCGGGTCGATGGTTGGAGCCTCTATCTGATCAGCGTCTCTGTTTCTGAACACTATATCGTCTTTCATTACGCGCTGCTGCTTAGCAGGGGTCCCATCCTCCACATTCGAACAGCACTCAAAATCTACATGCTTCAGGGAACTTGCATATCGCTCCATCTCTTGCCAATTCTTATCTGCGGGGTGAGGTCCGCCGATAATTGTATTTATGACTAGTCTACCCACGGTACGGGCAGTCTCCTCGGGATGACGCGGAGCTGGTGCACGACCTGGGTTGGACGTTCCCCATCCTCCTTCCTGTGGATCCTTCACAAATTCTTGCAACTTCTTTTGCCTGATCAACTTCTCGATAGCGTCGTGCAGGTGTCTACACTCTTCTGTATTGTGCCCATAAGTCTCATGGAAGCGACAATATTTCCCGGTTCGCTTCTGTTCCTCAGTTGACTCTTTCGGACGTAGATAGGTAAATGTTCTCAAGAGACGCATTCAACGGGGTATACTCGTTGTAGCTTGGAATTCTCGATTTCCACTTCCCCACTTCTCTCTTCTTCCCTTGATTTCTTCCTCCGGACTCCTTAGGCTGCCCAGGCTTGTTCTGGACATTGACTTGGACCTTTCCCGAGTTGTCTCTGGACTGTTTCACAGCAATGTTGCTTTTCATAGACTCTTGGACAGGTCCTGGTGCCTTATCTCGTCTTACCCACCTAACTTTCTCTCTCCTTATGAACTGGTGTGCCTTTGAGTAGAAACGCTCTAGCGTAGTCGGAGGTTTTCCTGCTAACCAGTCTCCAAACTCAGAGTCTGGATCCACACGTCTCATTACGGCCATTAGAATCGCATGATCATTGGGATTACTGACTTCAGTTGCTGCAACATGGAATCTTTGTAAATATTCCTTCAATGACTCCCCAGGATTTTGGATTACACTTGACAGAGACATTACATCCTTTGGATGAGTAGTGTGTATCCTGAACTGCTCAATAAACTTCTTTGCCAACTCCTCGAAATTGGATACGGACCGCGGAGGAAGTCGGGTGAACCACATAGTAGCGATCCCAGATAGGGTAATTGGAAAGCATCTACACTTGGTGGCATCATTTGCTCTAGCTGAATCCATCATCCATTCGTACCTCATGACATGCTGTCTGGGGTCAGTCTGTCCCTCATACGCAGGGATAGTGGGCATACTAAACTTCCTGGGGTACGCCGCCTGAAACACAACATCTGTGAATGGAGTATGACTTCTTGATACTCCCCAATCATCATTTGATAAGCCTTGATTCTTTTTCATCAATTGCCTGACCATGGCTGTCAGATCTGGTGTCTGTATGGAAGGCGGAAGGTTAGTGTCTGTTCTACGCGACTGTCCATGCTGATGTCTCCTCTCCTGGCGATCTGCCAATCGCGCGTCTTGAGGTTCGACATCGTTAGCGTTTTGATGGTCTGGGCCTCCAGCTTCCACCCGAACTCCGGTCCCGAAGTTTCCAGCTCCTGATTGGTCATGGTCTCCAACTGTTCGAACAGCAGCATCTGCTCGCACAGCTTCAGTCTTGTGGCGACTGCACCTGGGTGGTTCATCAGAGGAAGTAGAGCTGTCAGATGAGGAATAAGGAGCGGGATTGCCTCCAGCAGTCTGTTGTTGTTACTGTTGTGTGAGTTGTGCCATCAGGTTGGCGTTAGCTTGCATCTGCTCTCCTAGTTGTCTCCTGCTTTCCCTGAGCTCTCTCATCAAGTCATTGAACTCTATTCTGGTGACAACTGGAGTCTGGTCCTGGGCGGCAATTCCTACACCCGGAATTGCTGGTTGATTGCTAGGTCCTGCTTGTTGCACGCTAGCAGTCTCGTGGGCATCCGCATTATGAGAAGCTGACTTGGTACGTGGTCCTGCCATTGTAGAGTTATCGGTATAAACTCTGAGTAGAATCAACGGATGTCCTATCAGTGAGTCGGATCTTGCTTGGGGGATTTGTTCAATCCAGTAGCATCAAAGCAGATCCTTGAGGTCTGAGAATTCAATTTTCAGTGAAAGCACCAAAGTGTTAGCACCAAAATTGGTCACTAACCTCGTAGAGAAAGATTGTGTAGAGATATAAGTGATGCAGATAAATTAAACTGGGAAGAGAGTACTAGTTTAAATGCAGAAAGTAAGAACACCAAATTTATAGTGGTTCAGCATAATTGCCTACGTCCACTTTGAGGTTAAACTTTATTGATCTTCTTAATAGTTGATTACAAATACAATTCGTGAATCAAATGCTTGAATGAAGTTGTTAAGTAGAGAAGATGAGTCTCAAAAATGGCAGAGTCTCCCCAGTGTTCTTTCCAAAAGATCCCTCTTCACTGTGACCCTGCCCCTCTATTTATAGACAAAGATGGGCTGGACTTCCCAGGTGGGCTCGGTAGCCGAATGCTCAAGCCCAAGTATAGTGGTCGCTGCATGCCGAGCCAGGTACGCCGAACGCCATGATGCCGAACCATCCCTTCTATGCCGAACGGTGTGTTTGATGTGTGGGAAGTGCAGAATGGTTGTTTGTTGAAGCCGAACGTGCCTCTGTCCGAAGCTCTAAACCGAACGGCGCTCTCTGGCCGAACGATGCATCCTGGCCGAACGATTCCTTTGGCCGAACGATGCAGTCATGTTGAGTAGTCGTCTATGCCGAACGTCTTCTAACGCCGAGTACTATGGATGCCGAGTACCATGGATGCCGAGTACTTCGCCGAGTACTCCCAGATGCCGAACACTCCCTGATGCCGAGTTCCACTGGATGCCGAGTACTATGAGATGCCGAGTGCTACCTAATGCCGAGCACTAGTTGCCTGGTCCAATCTCCAGGAAACAGACCTTACTTACACTCCAAGGCGAGCCATTCAAGGACAAGTCCTAGTAGATTTCATTGCTAAATTTACCATCCCGGAGGACTTGCCCAAAACCAGTGAATCTCCCAAGTATATCTGGAAGCTGCATACAGATGGTGCATCAAATGAACGTTGTTCAGGTGGAGAGGTTGTGCTTGAAACTCCTGAAGGTCGATCTATATGTTATGCTCTAAAGTTCAATTTTCGTGCAACTAATAACGAAGTCGAGTATGAGGCACTATTGGCTGGATTGAAACTTTCCAGAGATTTAAGAATCATTGCGGTTGAAATTTACTGTGATTCGCAATTGATCGTGTGTCAAGTTCGAGGGGAGTACCAAGCCAGAGATCAAAGACTGGCCGCGTACCTTGCTCAGGTTCAGGAGACACTGAATCAGTTTGACTATTATGCTATTTATTACATACCACGAGAACACAACCAGAAAGCTGATTCGTTGGCAAAGTTAGCCAGCACAGGTGAAGCACAGCAAATGGGACTTGTTCCCTTAGAGATGTTATCTTCGTCGTGCATAGATCAGATGGAAACTGATTGTATATATGATGTCGTTTCCGAGAGGGAGTCATGGATGACTCCGTTTAGAAATTATCTCGAGCACGGAACCCTGCCAGAGCGTAGGAGTGAAAGGAGACAGTTTCTTCGAAAAGCTTCGTGGTTCACTATTCAGAATGGAGTCATGTATAGAAGAGGATGCTCCGTTCCTTTACTCCGATGTATTTCTCACAATGAAATAAAGCGAGTATTGCATGATGTGCACAAAGGAGAATGTGGCGATCACACCGGGGGGCAAGCTCTTGCCAAAAAAGTACTTTGATATGGATATTATTGGCCGATAGTAAATCGTGATGCATCGGATTATGCCAAGAAATGTGATAAGTGTCAAAAGCATGCTCGAATTCCTAGAGCCCCACCTACTAAGATAACTCAAATGGCCATCCATGGCCATTGCAGTATGGGGCATTGATATTATTGGCTCTCAACCTCTAGCCAAAGGTGGTGCGAAGTACGCCATCGTTGCAGTTGATTACTTTACAAAGTGGGCTGAAGCTGAACTTTTTGCTACCATAATGACGAAAAAAGTGATCAACTTTGTAGTACGCAATATTATCTGTCGTTTTGGTCTCCCGCATACTATCATCACTGAAATGAAACCCAATTCGACCGTGCTGAATTTAAAGATATCTACTAACGGTTTCACATTCAGAAAAAATTCTCCATAGTTGCACACCCTCAAGCGAATGGATAGGTCAAAGCTGTTAACAAAGTCATAAAGTCTATTCGGAAGAAACGACTGGAAAAGGCCGGGGGCAAATGGGCCGATGAACTTTCTATGGCTTTATAGGTCTATCGAACTACCCACAAATCCGCAACCGGACACACTCCATTCTCTCTCTTATATGGTACAGAAGCTGTTATTCCAGTCGAATTAGAAGTACCTTCTCATCGTGTGACATATTATGGTCCAAAGACAAATGCTATATTACTTGC
Source organism: Allium fistulosum (assembly GCA_030737815.1). Taxonomy (NCBI): domain Eukaryota; kingdom Viridiplantae; phylum Streptophyta; class Magnoliopsida; order Asparagales; family Amaryllidaceae; genus Allium; species Allium fistulosum. The sequence continues at coordinate 43,005,763 of CM060905.1, read as the reverse complement.
TAAATCTCTCGATTTATTGGATGAGAAGTGTGAAGAGGCTGATTTGAGGGCAGCTGCATACCGAAGTCGAGTCGCCCGATTATACAATGCCAAGGTCCGACCGTGAACCTTCGAACTTGGCAATCTCATACTCAAAAAAATTTATCCGGTCCCTTCGCATGTGAAGCCAACTTGGGAAGGACCATATGTTATTGAACGAAAGCTCGGAGATGGCACATTCAAATTATCGACCGTTGACAGTCTCACTCTTCCAAGAGCCTGGAACAACGAGAGTCTTCATTGCTACTACACATAACAAACTCTATTTATTTATTCAGTCTATTTCTCATTTGCAATTTGTTTCTGCATTTCGAAATTAGAATTTGTAATAAGGCAACTGATTTTTTCGTATTTTCTTATTTCAACAATAAAGTGCAATATCTTCGGGCCAGAGCTGTGATTTACTTGAAATACTTCATAAGACCATCACTATGCACGGAGGGCTAAGTTCCATCATACGGCAGAATTTATTCAAATAGGGAGTGACTGTGATACGACCGGTCACTCACTAAGTGAAACCCGAGCTCGAGGATAATCCATCACACTAAAGTCAAAAAAGGATTGATACACGACAATCCTTTACCTAACTCTGGATTCCCAGAGTGCGGACTGAAGTATAAACTTACAAATACGGTTTCGAATAGGGTGGATCCGTCCACCTAACGACTTCGCCCGTATTCAAACCAAGCTTGAGGAGGATGGACCCGTCCATCTAACAACCTCCCTTGTTAACTCGGGGTGGATGTGATCCGACCATCCACGATCCTGATACACCTTTCGTTCCCAGAGTGTAGACGAAATTCAAAAACTCACAACAGATGTGATTGACCGTTTGTTTACCAACTCTGGATTCCCAGAGTGCGAACCAGAGTATAAACATCAACTAACTCTAAGTTCCCGAAGTGCAAACTGGAGTATAAACAACACCTAACTTTGGATTCCCAAAGTGCGAGTTGGAGTATAGGCATCAAAATGATATGTATTCCTAAAGTGCAAATTGAAGTATAAATGTTGACTCAAAATCCCCGGAGAGTGGATTGAAGTTTGGACATGAGCCGGATTGGGATCGACCGTCTGTAAAACAACTCTAAGTCCCCGGAGTGTGGTTAGAGTGTAAATGCAAAATGGGTGTGACTAACCGCCCATGAAAATAACTTAAGTCCCCGGAGCGTGGACGCATCCTTGAGACCCAAGCAGGTGTGACCAGCCGCCGACACACAAGTGAAATCCCCGGAGCATGGATACAGTCATCAATAAAAGGTCGAGTGCGATTCGACCACACAAATTCTCCTTGTTTCAACATCAATTCAGCGATGCTAAGCATGCTGCATTGAAGGCGAAATACAATCGTTATCCGATCTTTTCAATTCATCCCTGAAACTTGGGGTAGAAATTAAGTGTTAATCACTGACTAAAGCAGTACAACATCCGAGTTCTTATAATATCCAGTCATGACTAGTGACCGTGATTTCAGAGCTTGACGGATAAACTCAAACAAGATTCAAGAGTTGAAACTTCACAAGTGTACTGAACAAGGAAGTCAAATGATGGAACACTTAAACAAATAAACACACATCAAGTTCAAAACAAAATAAAGTTCCATTTCTACTATTTGTGAAAAGAAATTATGTCCAAGTTGATTCCAAAATTCCTACTAGCCGGGGCCGAACCCGCATCTATACACGGCCTACAAAAGAAAAACGAAAATAAATTCCTATCTATCTACCAAAAATAAACTGAAGAAGCACGTCTACTCTCTCTTCTTTTTCGGCTTTCCCTTCGATGTGGACCCACTGGAGCTGCCACTTATTTTTCTTTTCGAGCCTTTGCCTTTCGGTGGCCAATCTCCAGTAAGGGGCATGATATCAACTTCCTCATCCGAGCTCAAGTGTATGGGAATGCTCCCTGAAGGTGGAGTCGGAGGAACAGGATCAACTATAGGAGGCGAGATAGGCACACTGGTATCAATAACTGTACCACCAGGTGATATCATCCTTAACGGGGCTGGACCAGGTGCCGCCATCCCACCTCCAAAACTACCACCACGAGCTGCTGCCTCCATTTCAGCGTCGATTTCGGCCAATATTTCTTCTTCACGAATTGCTTGGGCCTCACTGAGAGCATCAGTGGTTGGCATTGAAGAGCTAGTAGCAGGTACACTTCTACCCATTACAAATGGCAGGTCCGCAAAAGGATCACTGTGATGACCGAGAAGTTCCTCCATCATCTGCTCATCAAAAATAAGCGTGCTCCCCTGCGTTCCGTCAATCTGCACGGTTGTAGTTATGGTGGTCGCTTAAGTGATGATGGCCTCCTGCGCTTGATGTGATTCTTGAGTTTTAGGAGGTGCGACCAGTGTAACTCCAGTCACTGGATAGAGAAAAAGGAAGACTGTTAGTAAACGCTTTAAATCAAGCTCCTGATTTTGAGAAAGTATGCGGAATGTTCAGGGTACCTTCCTCAATTTGGCTCGTGGACGGTTGAACGGCTCCAGAAACTTGTTCTCCCGCCGAAGATAACTGCGGCTGATCCGGATTGTAAGCAGGAACTGATTGGGAATCAACCACAGGTGCGGATTCAGGCTGGGTTGGCACATGAACTTCAGCACTTGCATCATGTTGCTCAACACCTGAACTTTCTCCAACCTCCGAGTGTTGGGTGTCGAGCCTTTCTTTTTCTTGCGAAATCATCAACTCATGGAGAATCTTTCATTCATCTTCATTTAGCACATGATTCTCAAGCTCAAACTCGTCGATTGATTCACCCAGATGCACCGCCTTCTCCTCCTCAACCAATCAGCCCCAAGCATTGTATAAACGTGTCGGATAGTTGTCGAGCCAGGCTAGATTTCTGTGCCTTAGTACATTAGCGTTGTAATTTATCAAGTGATCTTCTATATCTGTCTCTAGCCTGGACTCAGCCGATTTAACTTTCTCCTCGACCTCGGTCTCCACCCCCCGGACCTTAGCCGTTGCCGCATCCCGCTCGCCCCAAAGCACTACGGCCTGTTCGCAAGCCTCTTGGGCCACTCTATTTGCATCATCTTTTTCCTTGGTGATTTCAGAAAATTTGGCTTTGAGCTTGTTAAGTTCTTTCAGAGCGGCGTCCCGTTCAGCTGTGACGGTGGTGTTTTGGTGGCCCATCTGTTCCACCATGGCAAAGTGTGTCTGCCTTATCCTCTCCATGGCCAAGTTCGCCTCATTGGCCTTATTGATGGCCTCTATCTCTAATTTCTGAGAGTACTCGGCTTCATCATTAAGCACATGGACGATGCAGTCCTTCTGGGCGAGATCAGATTCTAACTTTTCGATTATTTTAGCCCGTTCGAAGGCCACCTTCGACGCTTTCTTTGCAGCCTTAGCCCACTCTTTGTACTGGGAATAAATGTCATGAATGTAATCATGCAATGCACTGTGTTCTCTGCCTCCGATGGAATTCTCTTTAAGTGAGGGGGTAAAATGTAGCCGTCAAAGCATATATTTGGGAAATCTTTCTTTAGCTGAGCAATTCTAATAACCCCTTCCCCAATGGGCTCAGTGATAGCTTGCTCAACGATGTCGGGAGGCTCAACCTCAGTTCTATGGCATTGCGACTCAGACCGAGAAACATGCGATGATGGTTTATGATGAGGGGGTTCTACCAGCTGTTTTCCTTGGCCCGAAGGTTGTGTAGGGATTCTAGGAGGAGGAGAGCGGGATCGGGATTGAGATCTATAGTCCCTGTCTCTATCACTCTCATCACGTTCCTGGCTAGAGTACCTGCGATCGTGGTCTCTATCTTCCTCTCTCCTACGTGACTCATAATATGAAGAAGATCGGCGAGCTGAGCGAAGACTCCCTAACATCAACCCTCGTCCGGACATCGTATCTGTAAAAAAGAAAGAGAAGTAGAGTTAGTGGTTTCGTGAATTAAACAACTTATGATTGGAAATCGTGTAGTGCCGTGAAATGTGGATGTATGTGTGATGTGCACGTAAATGTGCATATTTTTACCGCCATATTTAATCTATTTAAATTAAATAAATGATCATATCGGATATTTTAACTTGTTTAAACCAAAATTCAAATTATTTCAAATTGTCACATATTCATCTTCATCCAAGGGCAAAATGGTCATTTTTGTGCATATATTAATTCTCTAAAATTTAATTGAAAATTTCTATATTATTTTGTAGGAATTTAAATTCATATACAAGTGGTTTCATGAAGATGTATGCATGCACAAGAGTGAAGATAAAGAAATGAAGATGGAAATAATTCAAAGGCATGATAATGGAGGACCCCACCTACCCACATACCTTCATGTACAAATTAGAGGCTAAAGCACATGTTAATAGAGTTTAAAAGCTTCATGCACATCTAAATGAGGATTATTTGAAGCTAATGATTACTTAGCCTCCACACTGCCTAAGAGGGTATCTTAGGAACTCCCCAAAAATATGAATTAGGGTTTAACACATGTATAAAATCCCCTTATGTTTTATGTAACCCTCTTCTTCTTAGTCTCTCTTACTTGGTATTTAGCTTAGAAAATAAATCAAAAGCTCTTCTCTTCTTTTCATGGCTACTTAGCCATTTTATTTCATGTAACGTTTTTATGCAAATTAATACATGTTCTTTTCTTTTTCTTATTTATTTCCTTTCATGTTGTAGTGTAGATTTATTTTATTTTATGCAAGTAGAATAGTTCTCTTTTCTATTAGCTTTCAATTTTCTTTCTTTTTGCTTTCGTGTTGCTATCTACATTTGTTAATCAAATGACAAATATGAGAGGCTAAACCCCTTCAATTTAGGGGTAATGAAGCTCTCTAATTATGTAGCTTCAACTATTTGTTAATTCATGCTCTTTTTTTGTGCTTAATGATGATGATAGAAATGGTTTACTAGTTGTTTTTGCTTTGAATTTGATAGCCTATATTGTTTACACTAAATAATAGGTTATGCTTAAACAATCACTAACACTAATTGCCTCTTCATCAAAATATGATTATGGCAAAAGAAAGTGATTTGAAATTAAAATTTGATGGTCTATATTTCTAATCAATAGTTAATAGGTCATACTTAAAATAGATTTCATTTTCATTGTCAAGTTTAATGAAGGTTAGTAAGTGGTTTAAAGGGTGTGTCAAAGTTTGATGGCTTATGTTGGCTAGCTAATAGCACAAATATGCCATACTTATGATAGGCACATCAATTAAAGCACTAATGACAATAAAAGAGAGATCATGATTTCATATGTGTTGAACTACATGATCTAGAGAGTGGATTTATTCTCTAAATTGTCATTTAACTCTTATATTTGGATTTCTTTTCTTTTAGTTAGTTAGTTAATTCTCTAATTCTCTAGCTTAACTTTCACTCGACTTTGGTTTAATTTGATTGAATAGATTTTTAAAATCATCAATTCCCTGCGGATCGACCCATATTCGCCACGTACTACAAGTGTACGCCGTGCGCTTGCGGTTATTTTTAATTTAAATTCGTTCGATGGTTTTCTAAACCGATAGAATTTCCGTCGACGAACAATGTGCAACCCCCCGACCAACCTGAAAATGTCGGGCGCGCTTATAGGGAGAGACTCGCTTAAATCTAGAGCACTATCAAGCTCCTCCAACCCGGTGTCGTGTTGAAGTGACACATAATCCAAAATCGGAATATCGGCAAGCCCTTCAAAATGACTCTCTGTTGGCGAGGGAGGAGCCTCTGAGATTCTAATACCGGGGGCCGACAAAGAAACCACAACTGATTTCCACCTCGAAGACTTAGGACGTTTGTAAGTAGCGGCCTTGCCTTTTCTTCTTCTTTCTGTCGCTTGAAATCCGACCGAAGACCCAACAACAAGTTCATCATCCGTGGGCGTTCTCTCTTCATCACCTCCTTCAGTTATTACGACCCCGGGTGTTTTGCGTTTCAACTGCTTCTTTAGGGCTGCCCTCAGTGTCCCTTCAAGCCTTATGCTTTGATTCTGCTCAATCAGTCCGACGATTCTCAAATTTCCGTCGGTCATTACCAAATCGATGTCCCTAATTTTACTTGGAACTTCTTGAAGGACCCTTACTATTTCTTTGAACTACCCACCTTTAGGTCATGAAATTGCGGCTATAAAGAAAAGAAGATATTAGTTTTACATCAACTACTATTATCTTGATAACTCTTGGAGAAGACTGCAACACTTACGTCTGACTAACCATCGGCTTGCAAATCCTGGAGGGCATCGGACGTAGAACCATTCTGTTTTAAAGTAACTCAGCCTTGTCCATGATCCGGTTACTACTTGACAATTCTTGACCGCCTCCAGGAATGTAAAAGATGGTCTATCTGCCCTACTCTTGATGTTAAAAAGATATCTAACCTCAGTTGGAGTCGGTGGCCGAAAGAGATGCTCCATGAATACAATAAATAAACTGTTCAGCATAGAATATCCGTTAAGGTGTAGTTGTGATGGAGCGATTCCGAGGAAAGACAACACTTCCCTAATGTATTGGTTGAATGGAGGAAGTGTTCCTGCTGTGCATGCATGGCGATTGAAGGCAGTAAACCCCTCTGGGGGAGCGTGTGGTCTACCGTTTGGTCCCGGTAATAGTACGTCGTCCAACGACAAACCATGCCTTAAGCATATCTGTCCCAACATATCTTTAGAAACGTTAGACGACACAGAATCCTATGGTTTCATGATGAACATAGCACCAGGTAGCTCATCCGGAGTGGGGTCTATGACTTCGACTGTGATGGCCGGCAATTCTATTGTTGGAAGAGGCAGACTCTGACTTTACTGTTGATGTGAACTTGACGACTTCATAACAAATCAACTTATTAAAACCCATCATTAGACAATAATAAGCCCGTGTATTCCCCAGTGTGGAGTGCATGAATGTGTTGTGCAGTGCAGTGCAGTGCTACAAATTACTTAGAAAATTCTACAGAGTTAAAGAAAACATATGCAAATGACAAGACTTCGATTTAATCGGAGTGACCATCATCGTTGACCGTCACAGCCGTGCCATTCAGACTTTGAAGACCCATACGAGCTAAAGTTCGTTAAAATTGTGTTAAGTAACGGTTCCATCGACGAGCTTCGAAAAGCGGTCAAATATGCAGTGGAATGGTTAAGTCAAATTATGCAAGGCAGAAGCTCATCGGAGTCATGTGTTCGAATATACAAGGGATTTCGAGTTTGACAAGATTCGACTCGTATCGATCACCCCGGCTCTAATTCGTATCGGTCAAGGGGTATTTTTGTATCCATCAAGGATACGTTCGTATCGATCTCCTGACAAGCACTTCGTATCGATCAAGTACAACACCTTCATATCGATTAGTAAGTCCAAGCATTCGTATCGATCACCTCGAATCGATACGAAGCCCTATCATCAATCGATGCGAGGGTCTCCACTTCTTCGTTACGAAATCTCATCACCCAGATCAATTCGAACACTCCTACTCCGGGTTGATACGATCCATCCTTCCTCCTCCTTCGACACGAAGCGAAGGCCAAGCCATTCATCCACAAATCCTTCGTATCCCAAACTCCATTTTCTCTAAAAGCTTCGAAGGAACTGGCTCTTCAATTCTCGACCTCGCTCCAACTAAATTCCGGCGTCAACGATGCCGGAATTGGCCACGACAATGGATGAAATGGCATCGAGCCCCAAGTCTTGTCGTTTTAAAGTCGATTTAGCTAGTCAATTACCTAGTTTCAAGAGTCAGTTTGAAGGATTAATGGGATATTTGATTTGGAGACGAATGTGTTCTTTCTTCTCATGTTCTTAATCAGTACGAAGGAAGGTTAAATGTAAGTGAACAAGTGGGAAAAATGCTAAGAACAAAAGCATTATATACTAGGGAGAGAGTCTGTTCGTCTCCAAGTTATCACGACTGGTTGAAGCGGTCTATAGCACAATCGATACGAAGACCAATTCGTATCCAATGTTCAATACGAAGCAATTCATATCCATCCAACGAACGATACGAAGCGCGGTGCCACAGCTTGTCTGGACTATTCGAACCCATTAGAAATGCATCGATACGAACTGTACTGTTCGTATCCATTAACATACAACCCATAAAGGCCCATATTCATCGATACAAATAGTGCATGGGGGACCAGTTGCTCTGTTCGCATCCTTCATTAGTCTATCGATATGAATTGCGACTTCATATCCATCATTTAGAAAATTGCAAGAAATTCATGGTCATCGATGCGAAGAATGCATTCCAACTTCTAAAATCGATCCAGGAGAGGATCGATGCGATGAGATACACGGAAACAACCATCAAGCGTTGTTACAACTCGAATTTCACATTTATTCAGGAGAGGATTGATGTGAAAGTCGACACACAAAAAAACTTAAAACTTGGCAACGACTCGTGAACGTACGAACGTTAACGGGAATCAGGTTAACATGCATTCATGAATAATGAATTAACATCCAAACTTTGAAATTCACAGGGATTGGATATTCGCTTGATGACGGTTACGACAACAAACAAATAATCGCTATTATACAACAATCAGTTACAACAATACACGGTACAGCAGTTGGCAGTCAACAATTCATATTATTGAAACATTAGTCAAGAATTACAACTTTCGACGAGAAAACAACAATCGATTGGCAAGTCAGATGGGACTATTCAGAATGAAGATTTCAGCTTTTCAAAGCACGTCGTGTTTTCACAAGACGTACTTTGGGGGCAAATGTTATCCCGCCTTTTGGCAAGGCCGTGATACCAAGAATTTGACTGGAGACCAATGGAAGTCCATCCCGAAGATCCGAATTTTATGCTCCGAATCGTCCACTGGTTTCATCGGCTACCACCGGTTTCGTCTACTGGGATACGAATTGCCACAAAGTCCCTATAAATACTGAGACGTCATTCACTTTTCACTTTTTACTTTTGCCTTCGTCGTCCTGCGTCTTCGATTCGATTCCAGATTTCAAGAACAAAGACGAACGAACTACTCCCTCCTTTGAATCGAACTAGCACCCAAGTTTTTATAAACTAACTTCACATCTAGGTAGGTAATTTGACTAAGTCTTTGAGGTTCCAAGATTCGAAACCCTCGCCCATTCCTGTTTGTGTCGATCTTGATGGAGTCGAGATCGAGGTCGAAACCAAGAACGGTTGGTTGGAGAAGAAGTATGAGTGAGCCCTTCGTGTCGATCTGGAGTAACGGTGATCGAATCGATCTGGGAGACGTAACTTTACTTTTAACATTCGTGTTGATCAACATGTATGAAGTGGAGGTTCATGGGTTGAATCGGTCGGGGCTGTTGGGTCATCGTATCGATCCACTACGATCGATACGATGGAGTTGCCCCCTTGCGATCGATTCAAAAGTTCTACCCATACGATCGATACGAATCTAAGGTCACTCAACCGTTTGCAAACTTTTGTTTCTGGGGATCGATTCGAGAGTTCAGTTGATGATGGATGCGAAGCACGAGTCGCCGATCGATACGAAAGGCCCGGTTATAATTGATACGAACCGTGTCGATTCGAACGAGATCGATTTGAATTTCTCTTCTCCGGCCTTGGTCGATTCGAACAAGATTCCATGGATACAAAACTTTCACACATTTAACGACATGATTCCGACGAGCTTCATCCTTGCATATTTAGACTGAACTTGTTAAACTGCATACTTGACTGCCCTGTGAAGCTCGTTGATGGAACTGTATCTTGACAAAACAAACTCCAATCTTGACTTGAATTTTATTGGTTTGGATGGTATGGTTGTGACGGTCAGCGATGACGGGAGTCCAGATTGAGCTACAATTGACAAGACATGACAATCAAAGCTATAAAAGCATTTCAAGTCAATCAGAGTTCGTATGCTCAAGATATGATTGATGCAAACTAAGGAAATCAACACAATCGCATCATTTCGTATCCATCACCATGCATCCATCTGTTCGTATCCATCCACTAAAGAGCCTTGTTCGAATCCATTAAGCTTCGGTAGTTTGTTTCCAGGAAACCACTGTTTGTATTCAAGGCCAAGCAAGGCCGCTATCTGTTCGTATCCACCACATCCTCAGTCGTTCGTATCCATCAAGTTGGAACGACTTCGATCGATACGAACAAAACCACACAATCGATGCGAACAGTTCAACTTAGATCGATACGAACAGGGCTGCAACACTCAATACGAATGGGGCAACACATTTGATCGATACGAACAAAGCAGTGCGATCGATCGATACGAACAGAGCGATACGAACGGATCGATTCGAACTGAACAACGTACCGAAGACTCGAATTCGCATCGATCATAACTCACGATCCACAAGTCCAAATGCCACCAAATTTTCACAGGAGCTTGCGTACATCTTCAACAATGTTCATGCCCAATTTCGACTCGATTGGGCCAAATCTTGATCGATATGAAATTGGTTCGTATCGATCACAGACCGAATGCAAATCACGTGGGATCGATCGCGTAGGCCCACACACGTGCCAGAAGAGGTCTCCCGAGATCTGAGCGAGATATTTGCAGCCTACGCCTATAAATAGCATCCCAGAGCCTACAGAAAAGGGATCTTTTGGCTCTTTGACGTCCAGACTCTACCGAATTCACCATTGTATTCAAAATCCACTATTGTACTTGAGATTTACTGTTGTAATTTGCTGTAACCAGCAACCAAAAGTTAATAAAGATCAATCATTTCATAGTGGACGTAGGCAACACACCGAACCACTCTAAATTTCTGTGTTTCTGCGTACTTTCTTGTTTGTTTTTGAAGTGTTTGTTAGATAATCCTCTTTTTCCATTTAGTTTCTTCATTTTATCTCTTCAAACCCTTCCGAAGAGTGTTTTGCCCAATTTTGGTACAAACATAGCCAATCCCGAGAAAATCTGGGCAATTAGAATTCTCGAGACCCCAAGGACTATAAAGCAAGTTCAGAGCCTCAACGGGAAAGTAGTAGCATCAAGCAGGTTCATTTCAAAATCCACCAACAAATGCATTCCCTTCTTTGATCTGATCAGAAAAGGGAAACGGAACTTTGAACGGACTACGGAGTGTGAGGGCGCATTCCGAGCACTGGTTCAACATCTATCCACACCCCTCATTCTGTCAAAGCCTATTAATCATGAGAGACTGTACATTTGCTTGGCGGTGTCAGAAAATGCAATCAGTGCTGCTTTAGTTCGGGAGGAGGACGGGCCAGTCTATTATATCAGCAAATGACTGACCGGAGCAGAAAGAAATTATCCGAAGTTGGAGAAGTTAGCTTGCTGCCTTGTCATTGCCTTAAGAAAAATCCATCCATATTTCATCCTATCAGTGTCTACACCGACTAGCCGTTACGACAGGTCCTTACATGGCCTGAGACGTCTGGTAGGTTACTCAAATGGAATATCAAGCTGAGTCATTTCGACATCACTTACACACCAAGGCGAGCTATTCATGGACAAGTCCTGGCAGACTTCATCGTTGAATTCACTATCTCAGAGGACTTGCCCAAAATTAGTGAATCTCACAAATATGTTTGGAAGCTACATACTGATGGTGCATCGAATGACCGCTGCTCAGGCGCTAGGGTTGTACTTGAAACTCCTAAAGGACGATCTATATGCTATGCTTTAAATTTGATTTCCGCGTGACTAACAACGAAGCCGAATACGAAGCCCTGCTCGTCGGACAAAGGCTTGCCAGAGATTTAAGATTTACTGCTATGGAGATTTACCGCGATTCACAATTGGTCGTGTGCCAAGTTCGGGGGGAGTAACAAGCTAAAGACTAGAGACTGGCCGCTTATCTCGCTCGGGTCCAGAAAATATTGAATCAGTTCGATTATTATGCCATCCATTGCATACCTCGAGAACACAATCAAAAGGCCGATTCCTTGGCAAAGTTAGGTAGTACCGGAAAGGCACAGTAAATGGTACTCGTTCCCGTTGAGACATTATCTTCCTTGAGTATTGATCAAATGGAGACTGACTGGGCACTTGAACTCATACCCGATAAGGAGTCATGGATGACTCCATTCAAAAACTATCTCGAGCATGGGACGCTGCCAAAGCGTCGAAGTGAAAAAAGACAAGTTCTACGAAAGGCTTCATGGTTCACTATTCAGAATGGAGTCATGTATAGAAGAGGGTACTCTGTTCCTCTACTCCGGTGTATCGCCCACAATGAAATCAATCGAGTATTGCATGATGTACATGAAAGAGAATGTGGCGATCACACCGAGGGACAAGCTCTTGCTAAGAAAGTGCTCGGATACGGTTATTATTGGCCGACTGTAAATCGTGACGCATCAGATTATGCCAGGAAATGTGACAGATGTCAGAAACATGCTCGGATTCCAGGAGCTCCACCTATCGAAATAACTCAGATGGTAAGTCCATGGTCATTCGCAATATGGGGCATCGACGTCATTGGGTCTCTACCTCTAGCCAAAGGTGACCCGAAGTATGCCATCGTTGCAGTTGATTACTTTACTAAATAGGCGGAAGCCGAGCCCCTTGCTACTATCACAACGAAGAAAGTGATCAACTTTGTTGTACGCAATATTATCTGTTGATTTGGTTTCCCACATACCATCATCACTGACAACAGAGCCCAATTCGATAGTGTCAAGTTCAAGAATATCTGTCAGTGATTCCATATCCAAAAGAAATTCTTTGTAGTTGCACACCCTCAAGTGAATGGACAGGTCGAAGCTGTTAATAAAGTTATAAAGTCCATTCTGAAGAAATGATTGGAAAAGGCCAGGGGAAAATGGGTTGATGAACATCCTATGCCCCTATGGGTTTATCGAACAACCCACAAGTCTGCAACCAGCCATACTCCGTTTTCACTTTCTTACGGTTCAGAAGCCATTATTCCAGTCGAGTTGGAAGTACCTTCTCATCGTGAGACATATTATGACCCAAAGACAAATGATATATTACTTGCCGAATCTTTGGACCTATTGGATGATAAGCGAAAAAAGGCTGATTTGTGGGCAGCCGCGTACCGAAGTCGAGTCGCCCGATCATACAATGCCAAGGTCTAACCCCGAACCATTGAACTCGGCGACCTCGTTCTTAAGAGAATTTACTCGGTCCCTTCCCATATGAAACCAACGTGGGAAGGACCGTATGTTATCGAACGAAGACTCGGAGACGACACCTTTAAATTATCAACCATTAATAGTCTCACTTTGCCGAGAGCCTGGAACAGCGAGATTCTTCGCTACTACTACACATAATAGGCTTTATTTATTTATTCGGACTGCTTTTCATTTGCAATCTATTTATGCATTTCAAAATTTGAATTTGTAGTAAGGCAACTAACTTTGCCATACTTTCTTATTTTAGCAATAAAATGCAACCTCTTCGAGCCAAAGCAGTGATTTTTGAAATGCGCCTTGCGACCATCACAATGCACAGAGAGCTAATTTCCATCCTACTGTGGGACTTATTCAAATAGGTAGTGACTGCGATACAACCGGTCACTCGCTAAATGAAACTCAAGCTCGGGGGCAAACCATCACGCTGAAGCCAAGAAAGGATTGATACACGACAATCCTCTAATTAACTCTGGCTCCCAGAGTGCAAGCTGGAGTATAAACTTACAAATGCAGGTTCGAAGAGGGTGGATCCGTCCGCCTAACAACTTCGCCCGTGTTTAAACCAAGTCTGAGGAGGATGGACCTGTCCATCTAACGACCTCGCTTGTTAACTCAGGGTGGATGTGATCTGACCATCCTTGATCCTGATACACCTATCATTCCCGGAGTGCGAACGAAATCCTAAAACTCAAAATAGATGTGATCGACCGTCTGTTAACCAACTCCAGATTCCCAGAGTGTGAACTGGAGTATAAACATCAAAATGGATGTAACCAGCCACCCATCGATTAACTCCAAATTCCTAGAGTATGAACTGGAGTATAAACACAAACCGGGTGTGAAACGACCACCCATGAGACAACTCCAAGACCCCGGAGTGCGGACCGGAGTATAAACGTAAATTGGGTGTGACTGACCACCCACGGATCAATCTAAGTCCCTAGAGTGCGGATGAAATTCTAAATATCAAACGGGTGTGATTGACCACCTGTAAAGTAACTTAAGCCCCTGGAGGGCGGACATATCTCTAAACATTAAACGGGCGTGATTGATCGCCGGCATACAAGTGCGATCCCCAGAGAGTGGATGCAATTTCCAATAGATGAGCGAGTGTGATTCGACCACCCGAACTCGTCTTGTTTCGGCTTCGTTTCAACAAAGTCAAGCTTGATGTATTAAAGGCGAAAAGCGACTGCCAACCGACCATTTCAATTTATCCCCGGGACTAGGGGCAAAACTTAAGTACCAGCTACTGATCAAGACATTGCAGTATTGGAACTCGACTTGGCGTTTGGTTATGACCCGAAGCCATAACTTTGGGACTTAACAACCGAACCCAGGTCCGATTCAAAGATTAAAGTTTTATAGGTATATTAAATGGAAGTTCAAGTGCTAACACATTTAAGAAAATAAACACGAAACTATGTTGGAAACAAAATTGAATTCTACATCAACTATTCTTTTAAAGAGAAAGATAAGTGCAAAAATTATTCCAAAAAATCCTACTAGCAGGGGCCGAACCCGCATCTATACACGGCCTACAAGGAGCAAAAAGAAATTCCTATCTATCTACCAAAAAAGGGAGCGAGAAATACATCTATTCCCTTGGTTTCTTCTTCTTCCCTCTCGGTGTCGACCCACTAGAGCTACCGCTTGAATGCCTCTTCGAGCCTTTGCCTTTTGGTGGTCGGTCTCCAGCCAGGGGAATTATGGTGACCTCTTCCTCCGAACTCACAGGGATTGGAATGATTTCTGAATGCGGAGTCGGAGAGATAGGAACACTCTCAATATTGGATGACGAGGGAGGCACATCTGTGTCAACAATTGTGCCGCCGTGAGAAATCATTCGCAGAGGAGCCGGAACAGTACCCGCCATGCCACCTCCGATACCACTGGCCCGCATGGCTGCTTCCATCTTGACATTAATTTCCGCTATTATCTCTTCCTCATGGATAGTTTAAGCATCCGTGGGGATGCTTCCAGTTGGACCCGAAGAACTGTCCATGGATGCGCCTCCGCCCATGACAAACGGAAGTTTGGTAAAAGGGTCGACTTGGTGACCAAAAAGTTCTTCCATCATCTGCTCGTCAAAAGTAAAAGCGCTCTCCCGCACTCCGTCAGTTGGCGCAGCGCCCGTTGTTGTAGTTGCCTCCATCACAAGGGCCTCCTGCTCATGATGCGACTCTTGAGTTGCAGGGAGCACGGCCGGGGCAGCTCCTATCACTGAAGAAAGATAAGAGAAAAGGTGTTAGTGACTACTTCAAACAACGCTCCCGACTTTGAATAAATGCGAGAAATGCTCAGAATACCTTCCTCAGATTGGCTCGCGGGTGGCAAAGCAGCTTCAGAGACATGCATGCAAGCTGGAGACAACTGCGGTTGATTAGGATTGTAAGCAGGCACGGATAGAGAATCAACCGCAGGATTAGACTCGGGCTGGGTTGGCATAGGAATTTCGGAGCCCGCATCATGATGCTCAATGCCAGAACCCTCTCCAGCCTTCGGATGCTGAGTACCGAGCTTCTCCATCTCGAATGTGATAGTGATGCCATGGAGAACTCTTCTTTCATTCTCATTCAGCACACGATTCTCCAATTCAAACTCATCGATGGATTCAGTGTGGTGCTCCACTTTTTCATTTTCAACCAAGCGGCACCAAGCATTTTATAGATGTGATGGATAGCCTTCGAGCCAGCTTAGATTTTGATGCTTCAGAACGTTAGCATTATATGTAATATGGAGATCTTCAATGTCACCCTCCAGCCTGGTCTCTACCGTTCTCACTTCACCCTCAACCCTGGCTTCGGCTTCCTGAACCTTCAGCGTTGCAGCATCCCTCTCATCCATGAGCGCCAAAACCTGCTTGCATGCCTCCTGAGCGACTTTATTTGTGTCATCTTTCTATTTGACGACTTCAACAAGTTTGGCTTTAAGCTCCTCAAGCTTTTTAGCGCTCCATTCCTTTCGGCCATAATTGTGGTGGTCCGATGCCCCATTTCCTCAACCAGGACTAAGTGTGTTTGCCTCATCTCCTCCATCCTTCGGGTTGCCTCATCGGCTCTTTTATTGGCCTCCGTTTCTAAATTTCTCACAGACTCGTTTTCATTATTAAGCACCTAGATTATGCATTCCTTTTAAGCGAGATCAGTTCCCAATTTCTCAATTGGCTTCACCGGCTCAAAGGCCACCACTAACACTTTATCTGCGGTCTTCGTCCATTCCCGATATTGGCCGTAAACATCATGTATATAGTCGTGCATCATTTGTTCTACCTCGATGGGAATTTGCTTTCAGTGCGGGGGAAAGACGAAGCCGTCAAAGCAGATATTTGGAAAATCTTTCTTCAGCTTAGCGATTCTAATTGCTCCTTCCCCGATGGGCTCTGTGATGGCTTGTTCAGTGATGACAGGAGTTTCTGTTTCGGTCCTCCAATGCTGTTGGTCAGGCCTTGGGGCTTGAGAAGGTGGTATTTGACGCGAAGACTCATGGGTTTGTTTGCTAGAACCAGAAGGTTGTGTTGGACCCCTAGGTGGCGGAGAGCGTGACTAAGAATGGCGCCTATACTCCTTCTCCCTCTCTCTATCCCTTTCCCTCTCATAGCGCTCCCTCTCTTGATTAGAGTAGCCATGATCGCGGTCTCTATTGGCCGCACGTCTGCGAGACTCATAATATGAACTAGATAAATGACGTGTAGAATAGAGGCTGCCGGGCATAGGTCCTCGCTTTGACATCGTTCCTATAAAATGAAAAGAGAAAAAGAGTTGGTATTTCCCAAAGATAAATTGCTTATGATTAGAAATTATGTGGTGTCGTGAAGTGTGTGTATGCATGTGCAAACCCCCCGACCAACCAGTTATATCGGCCATAATCGAAGGAATTGACTCGCCTAGATCTAAAGCGCTCTGAAGCCATTCCAATCCGGTATCTTATTGGAGCAACACATAGTCCAAAATTGGAATGTCTGCAAGTCCTTCAAAAGGATTCTCCATATGTAGGAGAGGAGCCTTCGAAATTATAACACCAGCGGCTAGCAGAGACATGACCACAGATTTCCATCTTGATGGCTTGTGAAGCTTATGAACAACCGCCTTGCCTTTCCTTTTTCCCTCTGAATGTCGAGGACTATCTGAGGGTCGAGCTACGAGTTCATCTTCATTAGGCATATCCTCTTTGCCACCCTGATCAGCGATTACAATTCCAGGAATTCTACGCCTAGCTTGTCTTGCTGGAGCCTCCCTAAGTGATCCTTCAAGCCTTATGCTCTGGTCTTTGTCAATTAACCCGAAAGCCCTCAAATTTTCATCCGTAAGCACCGAGTCGATCTCTCTAATCTCGCCTGGCACCTCTTGAAGGATTCGTACTACTTCCTTAATGTAAGCACCTTCGGGTCGTGGAATTGAAGCTGTAAAAGAAAGAAAATGTTAGACTCAACATCGATTGAAACTATCCCATTAGTCACCGGAGAAATTGCGGCACTTACGTCTGACTAACCACCGTCTAGCGAATCTTGGTGGGCACCGAACATAGGACCACTCGGTTTTGAAGTAGCTAAGTTTGGTCCAAGTCCCAATCACGATTTGACAGTTTATGGCTCCCTCTAAGAATGTGAAAGAGGGATTATCTCCCCGACTCTTTACATTGAACAAGAATCTGACTTCCTCTGAAGTCGTGGGCCAAAAAAGGTGCTCTATGAAGATGATAAATAGGCTATTCAGAAGAGCGTACCTGTTCGGATGCAACTGTGACAGGGCAATCCCTAAATAAGATAACACCTCTCGGATATACTGATTGAATGGTGGGAGCATCTCGGCCATGCAGGAAAATCGATTAAAAGCAGTGTACTCTTCCAGAGGGGTATGTGGCCTGTCGTTCTGCCCTAGTAGTAGGACATCATTCAATGATAGTCGTGCCTCAAACAAATTCTCCCCAACAGATTTTTGTAAACATTGGATGAAACGGAATCATGTGGGTTCCCAACGAAGGTTGCTAATGGTAATTCGTTCGGAGTTGGACTTATGACTTCGGCCGCAATGATGGGCATCTCCATTATCAAAGGAGCTGGACTTTGAGCCTCCTGTTGCTGTGAACTCCCAGGTTCCATAGCTACATTAAAAACCATCGTTAGGTAACAATAATCCTATGTGTTCCCCAGTATGAAATGCATGGGTGTGTTGTGCAGTATAGTGTTGTGAGTTACTTAAGAAAATTCTACAAAGATTAGCAAAAGTGTTTGAACAACGAGACTTCAAAGTTCAACCGGAGTGACCGTCATCGTTGACCATCATAGCCATTCCATCCAGACTTTAGAGATCGATCCAGGTTACGGTTCACCAAATGTTGTCAAGTTACAGTTCCATCGACGAGTTTCGAAGGGAAGTCGAATATGTAGTTAAATGTTAAGTCAAATTATGCAAGGCAGAAGCTCGTTGGAGTCAAGTGATCAGATGAGCAAAGGTTTTCGTGTCCATTATGAATTAAACTCGGATCGATCCCCAAAAGTATAATTCGTATCGATCAGTGGAAGGTGAGCTTCGTATCGATCGATGGAAGGAAGTACGAACACCCTCGTATCAGTCATTCATGTGTAACTTCATATCAATCAAAGGCTCGGTTTCGTATCGATAGCCTTACGAGGTTTTGTATCGATCATTCAAGACGTCTTCGTCTCGAGCACCTAACAGGGTTTCGTATCGGTCATCTTTACACAATTTTGTAATGACGACCATGGATCAATATGAAACTACGCGATTCCAGGACGGACAGGAACTCCATGCCCCAGATCGACACGAAAAGAGCTCTCTACATCCTTCACCCATCGATACGAGTTCACATTCGAGCAATTCTTCCATCAACTTTTCGTATCCCTCCTCAATCATTCTTCCCCAATCAGCATGGGAGCTATTTCTCCTCTTTATCAAGCTTCGGCTCAACTCCGACCATCCACGACCACCACATCACCAAAGTCAGCCGCGAATACTGGTGTGAGAATTCAAGTCCCATCGTTCTGTGTTAGTTTTTTTATCGATTTATTACCTAATTCAGGCAAGAAATTCGAGGGATTAATGGAGTCGCTGATTCGAATGTAAGAGCGAGTTCCTTTTCTTTTGGTTTAAGCGATACAAAAGACGAGGTGATAGAAGGAAAGTAAAAGTAAAAAAAATTCTAAGTGCTGAAGCATTTATAGTGGGAAAGCGTCCCTTCTTCTCTTGGACATTTTGACCTATTAGAACTAGTCTCCTCGAATCAACACAAAAGCCGCCATTCGTATCCATGTGCCATCAGGCCAAAGCAATGCTTGTTCGAACCCACTTAGGACACATCGATGCGAGATGCTTTATTCATGTCATTTAATGCGACAGTCAATTGTATCCATTAGTTCCATTGATATGAATGCCACTATCGAGTCCTGATTAGACTCCTCAACTTTACCGATACGAAGTGCCAGTTTCGCATCCCTCCATTCGAAGACTCTGAGGCCCGTACCCATCGATGCGAACGACCTTAAAACGCCAACCAAAAATTCGTATCAATCGCCATCGATACAAAGACAATTTCTCAACTTTTCACATCGATCCAGGAGTGGATCGATACGAAGAGATACTCCAAAGCAACCGTCAAGCATTGTTACAACACGAATTTCACATCGATTCAGGAGAGGATCGATACAGAATTCGATAAGAGAAAACTGACAATGACTCGTGAACATACGAACATTAACGGGAGTCGGGTTTTCTATCATTCAACACTCGGTTACAATAGTGCACAGTACAACAATTGGCAGTCAACAATTCAATATTTATATTACTTGAGATCAATCAAAGGTCATATCTTTTGACGAAAAGACGACAGCTATTCGGCGAATCGGAAAGTACTTTTCAAACTAGAGATTGCAGAATTTCAAAGCACGTCATGTTCTCACAAGACGTACTTTGGGGGGAAAATGTCATCTCGCCTTTAGGCAAGGCCGTGCACCAAGAACTTAACTAGAAACTAAGGACAGTCTGTCCCAAAGACCGGTTATACACACGCTCGCTATGGATACTAGTGAATTCTGTCCGAGTCCAAATCAAGCTACAATCGATATGGTACGATGAGCAAAGCTCTGAAAGCCAACTTTCCAAATTTCAGGTCAATCAGAGTTCGTATGCTCAAGATATGGATCGATCAAGTTTCATGAGAAAGGTGCTTATTTCGTATCCATCAAACCAGCAACCATCTCCTTTGTAACCATCTTATCTGGATCCATAAATGTCAAGGGAATCATAGCCACTTCGTATCCACGAAAAGAACGCCGCATTTGTATCCATCCCCTCTAAAGACCCTCTTCGTATCCACTAAGAGATCATTGGTTCGTGTCCATCGAACTATCCCTACCCCGCATCCATCCTGTAAACCACAGTTTGTATCCATAGAAGGACTCCATTTCGTACTCATTGCATCTGCTCTGTTTCGTATCCATCGTCCGAAGATGTCTCATGTCGCTTCCACTTGTATATCAATATACTCATCAACTTAGTTCGTATCGATCGGCTAGCGAGCGATACGAACCATGCCACTTAAGCAATCGATAAGAGAAAACATGAGCTTGTATCGATACGAAGTGGTCATATGCCATCAATACAAGGTGTTTTCATTGGATCGATACGAGGGAGCGATACGAATGGGATATTAGGGGGTGATACGAACAAGACCTACACTGAAGGAAGACTCGGTCACTCGGCATGAAAAGAGGATCGATCCTGGAAGATAGCGCTACATCATTGACCATCGCGTGCCAAAGAGTGATACGAAACAGATCGACACGATTGGAAGCGATAAGAGTTCGACAGCCCATTGAAAGTTCAAACTTGCATCGATCATAACTCGAGATCGACATGTCCAAATGCCACCAAATTTTCACAGGAGCTTACCTACAACCTCAAAAATGTACCTGATAAATTTTAGCCTGAAAGAATCATTTATGGATCGATGTGAACCCAATTCGCATCACTCCCAGATCGAGTCAAAATCACCTGAACTCGATTCCATGGGCCCACTCACGTTAGAGAAGAAGTCTGCCAATATCTGGGCGAGATAATTGCTGTCTACATCTATAAATAATGACCCTGGACCTACAGAAAATGGACTTTTTGGCTTCTCTACGCTGTTACTCTACCAAAATCATTATTAAACTTCATTTGTACTTCTGTAATCTCTTGTAAATAGTGAGTGAAATTCAATAAACATCAGTCATTTCATAGTGGACGTAGGCAATACGCCGAACCACTCTAAATTCGTGTGTTTTTGTACATTTTCTTATCTGTTAATTGGTGTGTTTGTTAGATCTTCCTCATTTTACATTTACCTTCTTCATTTTATCCCTTCACACACATCCGTAGAGCGTTGTGCCCAATTTTGGTACAAACCGATTTATCTATAGTAGAATATGAGACCAAGTTCAACGAGCTATCTTGTTTTGGTCTGGAATTGATCAACACCCCATTGAAGAAGAACGAGATGTTTATCTTGGGCACGAGAGAGGAATATCATGAAATAATGAGTGCTCATGTTAAGAGTTCTTTTGTAGATGTGGTTGATATAGCTCTAAGGTACAAAGCCTTGGAAAAGAAGAAGCTTACTCTAATAACACCTAGTGTAAATGCAAGTGGGAATAATTCAAACAAAAGGAAGTTAAACCCCAATTGGAAGAATCAAGGGAAAGGGAAGCCGGGCAGAGAGACTCAACGGAATTGTTTCAAGGATTTTACTTGCCATAAGTGCCAGTAGATGGGCCACATCATGAATTTTTGTAGGAATTCTGAAGTTCAATCATAGCAATGGCAACAACAAAATGGACCTATCTCTCCAATGGTCCAGAAGACCCTCTATTTCTCCTTTCATCAACCTGGGCATATGGTAAAAGACTATCCACTCATGAAGAAAGTGCAGCAATCCAACGTGTATGCTATAAAGAATGAGCCATCGACTTCAACACACTTAAAAGGGAAAGGCATCCTTGAAGTTACCTTACTTATTAATGGTATTTATGTTCGAGCATTGTTTCATACTAGTGCCTCACATAGCTTTATTTCCTTAGAATCAGTAGACAAGTTTCACTTCATTCCTAGTATTGTAGAAAACCCTATGTGCATATCTAACCCCATAGGTGGGGTAACCCACTTGAAGATGATCTGTAAGAATATGCCAATTTCCTACCTTTCCCATAACTTTTCTTATGACCCGTATGTATTAGACTTTAAAGGATTTGACATTATTTTGGGTATGGATTGGTTATCCAAGTATGCGGCAGTCTTAAAATATGATAAGAGAACTGTTTCTTTAGTAACCAATGTAGGGACAAAAGCTAAGTGTCATGTAAGAAACCCATTATCCGTATGTGTAGTTTATTTTATTCCCTTGAAGCAGCTCAGGAAAATTAAGTGTCTATTGAGGTTATTAGGGATTTTTCCGATGTGTTTGAAGAAGTAAAAGCTTACCTCCTCATCGAGAAACATAATTCCGAATTGATTAGTTCCTGGTGCAAGGTCTGTCATTCAACCTAAGCGAAGGTTGTCCTCAAGGGAGAGAGAGAGGTGTTAGTAAATCAAAGCCAGGATTTATAGGAGAGACGATTGATTAGTCCTAGTCATTGGAGTTGTGATTCCATAGTTTTTTTTGTGGTTAAATCTAATGGATCTTTAAGATTATGCGTGGATTATAGGGAATTGAATAAGCTGAACATTATGAACTAGTACCCCTTACCTCGCATCGACGACTTATTTGATCAACTCCATGGGGCTACTATATTTTCTCAAATGGATCTTGCTACTTGACTCTATCAATTGAGGGTTGCTGAAGATAGTATACTCTTAACTACATTTAGGGGCCCAGACTTTTTCTTTGAGTGGTTAGTTATGCCTTTCGGGCTAACCAATGCACCTGCAGACTTTGTAGACCTGATGAATCGTGTTTTCAGAGATGTTATTAATAACTTTGTGTTGGTTTTCATCGATTACATTCTCATCTATTCTTAGTCCGAAGAGGAGCATAGACACCATTTGGAAGTGGTGTTAGAAACCATATAGAGGTATGTTCTGAAGACAAATTTCTCTAAGTGATATTTTGGCAGTCAGAGGTAAGATTCTTACGCAATATTGTGTCAGGGGAGGGCATTTCTGTAGACCCAGTGAAGGTGGATGTTGTGCAAGAGTGGAAGTAACCGTAGACTCCTACCGAAGTTCATAGTTTCTTAGGCTTGGCAGGGTACTATAGAAGGTTCATACAAGATTATTCCAAGATTTCTTCTCATTTGACTAAACTAACTAAGAAGGGTGAAAAGTTCGTATGGACTTCGATGTGTGAAGAAGCATTTTTGGAATTGACAAAGAGACTTACCAGTGCACTGGTGTTGGCTGTTCCGGCTAAGAATAGTTGATTCACTATTTATGCAAATATATGTGGTTTAGGATTTCTTGCAATCCTGATGCAGAATGAAAGGGTGATTGCGTATGCAAGTAGGCAGTTTGAAGCCCGACGAGAAGAATTATGCTATGCATGACTTGGAGTTATTATCTGTTGTCTTTGCATTGAAAATGTGGAGGCATTACTTTTTAGGTGAAAAATTCAAGCTATTCACTGATCATAAGCCCATGAAGTATCTCTTCACTCAAAAGGATCTAAACCTAAGGCTACAAAGGTGGTTAGAGTTCTTGGCGTCCTATGACTTGGATATCCTCTATACGCCAGGAAAGGCTAATGTGGTGGCAGATGCATTAAGTAGGAATGCAGTCTTGACTCTTTTGGAGGTTGCACCGACTTTTCTAGACAAGATAGCATGAAAGCAAAGAATGGACATGAGCTTTAGGGCAATCATCAAGAGGATTAAGGAAGAGCAGTGTTCTAGTTTCAAGATTGATAGCCAAGGAGTCTTGAGGATGCATGGATGGATACGGGTACCAAATGTCGATGGTCTTCAGCAGGAAGTGTTATGGGAATGTCATCGATCCAAATTGAGTATCCATCTAGGTGTTTCTAAGATGCATAAGGATATGAAGTGGGTATTCTGGTAGAAAGGGATGAAGAAGGATATCTCAATATTTGTTAGCAGGTGTTCAACTTGACAGCAAGTGAAAGGGGATCACCAAAGGACAACTGGATTACATCAAACTTTGGAAATTCCAAAATGGAAGTGGGAGATGATATCAATGGATTTTATTGATGGTTTACCTAGAACCAGGAAGGGAAATGAAGGATTATGCGTCATTGTGGACCAGTTAAGTAATAGTGCATGATTTATTCCGGTCAAGCCAACTAGAACTACAGCTTCATCGGCAGATATTTTTATGAGGGAGATAGTTCGTCTAAATGGAGTTCCAGCAAGTGTAGTAAGTGATCGAGATCCTATATTTACCAGCAAATTTTGGGAAGCATTACAAGAAGCCTTGGGAACCAAGCTAAGCTTAAGCGCAACTTACTAACCCTAAATGGATGGACAGACGGAGCGAGTAAATCGGATTTGAGAAGATCTTCTAAGAGTGTGTATTCTGGATTTTGGTGGATCATGGGAGGATCATCTACACTTAGTGGAATTCTACTATAACAATAGTTATCAAGCAAGCATAGGCATAGCATCTTATGAAGCTCTCTATGAAAGGCCGTGCAAGTCACCAGCTTGTTGGGTGGAGTTTGGAGATCGTTTAGTTCTTGGCCCATATATGATTCGAGAGGCGTCAGAAAAGGTTTAAAGGATTAACAAAAGAACGAAGGAAGCCCAAGACCGCCAAAAGTGATCTACTAACAAAATACGAAAGGATTTGGAATTTGCTGGCAGAGGAGCGATTAGATTTGGAAAAGTAGGGAAGCTAGCTCCAAGGTATGTCGGACCATTCCGTATTCTTGAAAGGATTGGGTCCCTTGTTTATAAGGTTGAGTTATTGAAAAGGATGGAAGGTGTCCATAATGTGTTCGATATATCTTACTTGAGGAAGTATGTTCATGACCCATCATTGATCGTAGAGCCATCGGTTCAGGAGGATTTGGAAATATAACAGAACTTGATAGTGGTTAGACATCCAGTGTTATTATAGATTAGGATGAAAAGAGAGTTCAGAATAAGGTGGTAAAGTTGGTTAAGATCCAGTGGAGTGAAGATCCTAGGGATTGCACTTGGGAGACTTTAGATCGTATGAGAGAAGCATATCAAGAGTTGATGTTAAGATAGTTGGTTGTTGCTTGTTGTATGTATAGAGTATGTCTTGTTGCTATGGTTACTTAGTGTATTATAACCAACCAGAATTTCATTCATTCGAAATTGGGATATTTAATTGATTTTAAATATTCAAAAGTTAATTTTATAGGTTAAATAACTTATATTTCAAATATAATAATTTATTTGGATAATTAAATTGTTAATTTAATATTTGAAATTGCTGAAATAATTGGTTTTGAATTTAATGTGAACGAAAGTGAACTATAAATTTGATTTAAATTCTATTTAAATTAGAATGATGTTAGTAAACTTTTAAAATTGATTTAAAAGTTAATTTATAGAAAGTGAAAATTTTAATATTTAATTAACGTGTAAAAATAGCCATTTTTAACATGGTCTCGGATTTCGATGAAACCTGTTTCATTGGATCCGTAATATTATATTAATGTAGGATTTCAAATTTCGTTTCAATCGGACGTACGGTTTGGTCGTATGAAGCTGAAACGCCTAGAAATTTATTTAAGTAAAATTTTAATTAAAATAAGTCGATTCGAAAACCTACCTTCCAAATATGATGGAATTAGCCTCTGATATATATTCGATTGTGTTCGGAATAAGGGTAAAACATTATAAACGCCAAGCGGCATGCTTCGATTGGAGTTCGGGAAATTTGAGGACGAATAGCGTCACAAAATTTTATATAAAAGGACCTTAAGCCACATTCATTTGCAAAACCTAATCCACTAAAACCCTAGCCGCCATTTCTTGATTCAATGGCCAGAAAATTTGAAACTTCTCCCCTCAATCTCTGCAAATCCACTCAATATCAAGCAAAACCTCCAACTACAAACTTGTAGAACTCGGCACAATCTATACATCCAACGGCTATGATCGAGAATAGAGCAATGGATCAATGGCGATTAGCGTTTGAACGCTGCATGTTCTTGCACGATTTTCGAGATGATGGGGCAACTGAGCTCACCATGCCTCTGGCCATGGGTGCGGTGGAGCTAGAGAGTTCGAATGGCAATGATCGATCAACTTCTAGTAGACGATGGTGGCCGCGGTGTTCAAATTTTGGTCGCGTGCTATATGGATTTCTCAACCTGTTGAACGCGTGTGAATGAAGGGGAAGGGGAAAAGAAGGAGGAAGCCAAGATTTTTAGATCCAGGGATGGACGGTCTAGATAGGAAGGTTAAAAAATAAAAATAAAAGATTTATAAATTAATTTGTATATAAAATTGTATAATCTTATAAATCCATAACTTTGTCATACGAGGTCAAAATCGAACGAAACAAGCTGCGTTCGGTTCGTTTTTGCATATACTACACGATGGAGCTAGATTGGAGTTAATTTGTGCTAGTGAAAATTTTGGGTAAAATTAAACGTCAGTTTAATTTTATTCGAAAAAAACGCTGCAAAGACTATTGGAATCAAAGTTAGTACAACTCACTCAATCTGACTCACTTATATTTTTATATAATTGAGAATAAATTTATTTTGTGTTGATTGAAGGTTGTTCGAGTGATATATGATATATTATATATAATGATTGGTTTGGATATATTCCCGCATATTTTAGCAGATGAGACCTTATACGTTCATGTGTATGAGCGGATGACCTTTTGTACGCGCGTCTGCCTCGAAGCGGACAATATATTTTCTCATATGTATATTTGTTGCAGGTGACAGGTTGGAGGGATCCAACTGGATTCCTCACCAGTGTTCATTTTTAATTACAAATATTGTTATATATGTTGTTATCATATGATATATTATATTTGGATGCCGTGATTGATGTGAATCACCTTATTTAGCGATGTTGTAGCGTTCAGCCATATTTTTGGAATTTTAAAAATATTAAAATGATGATTTCAAATTAAAAAGGCTGTTTAATTGATTTTTGAAGTAATAAAAATTTTTAATAATGTTTTTTAAATTATTAAAAGAAGAAGTTTATTTAAATGGAATCAAAATATGATTTTTGAAATATGGAGTTAACTATTTTATAAAATAAGTTAAACTGAGATTTTTGAACTTATTATAAATGGATTATATATAAGATTTATAAAATTGATATTTTATAAATAAAAATAATGGAATTATAAATGAGTTTTATAAGTGTTAAAATGAAGTATAATTGAATCTTATAAGTAAATAAGATTTATAAATTTATGAAGTTATAAAAAGAATGAATTCGTAATAAGAGATTTTATAAGTAAATTAACTTATAATTGGATTTGAAATATAAATGAGATTTTATAAGTAAAGGTATCAATGAACCGTAGAGCCAGAGAACAGAATGCACAGTGTCATAAGTAGAGTGTGAATACGAACGAACCGGCTAACACATATATAGTGTTGTTTGTGTATCAGAGAAACTTTAAAGTCATTCTCTTGCCAAGAAATCACCTCCCTGCATTCTTTCTAGTTTCTTCTGTTCGTATTCATATAATATATATAAAGTAAAAAGTTGATAGCTCATTTCTTTTAAAACTTAAGCTAGCACATTTATGATTGAGAAGCCTCTTTATCTCCTCCCTCTGCACGTCTTCTTCTCTCATTTTTCTTTGTTCTCTTCTCTTGAAAAAAGAAGAAGAAAAGATATGGTTGCATGAATTTATCTTACATGGAACCTCCATCCGATAATCCTACAAACCACTTCGACGACCAAAGCCATTGCCACCTTCGTCATCCCTTCCGCCGAACCACCTAGCAAACCCTCCGCCTCCATCCAAACACGCATAACACCACCTCTCCCTTCGGCCACCATCGGTCACCGCCACCCACTCATCAACCACGCAAGCACCTGCAACCTGTGCCTCCGCCCTACCTTGCTCCAAGGCCGAAATCCCTCTCATCGGCCTTGAGATCAGCCACCATGGATCCACGCGCCTCCGTTTCTTTTGCTTGCATAGCCGAAGCCGGGTTCATGCAGATGGCAGCCCACGTTTTCTTCTTCCACTCACCACGTCGGCCACCTCATCGATGTCAGCCAACGTCTCAACCGGCACCTCCCCCTCTCCTTTGCCTTCCGCTCTTCTCTGTCGAAAAAAAAACTTTGAAACAGGTATATTTTTTTTTTGTTCTGCATATATATATTGTTTCAACAGTTGCAAGGGTATAAGTTTTTATATATATACTATGTTTAAGTTGAAAGCCAGTAAACTGTATATTGTTATATAAAAAAAATGAGGTTTGTTGTTTTATATATATATATATAAGGATTTATTCAAAGTCTATATCATTTTGATGGTTATGTATGGATTTAAATAGGTTGTACATCATCTTGGGTCAGTATATATATGGGTAGTTTTATGATATTCTATGTGTATAATTATATCTATACACTATTAGCTTATATATTTGAACTAAGTTGGGTATATATGAAAAGTTTAAAGGATACGTATATTTTTGTGTTTGCATGTTTATTTTTTTTTTCCGAACAGCAGTTAGACTTCATGTTCACGATATCATATCTCACTCATGTTTTATCGGAACGGGATGATTCTATTTTTAAAAAATAATCGAAGTTACCTAGTTTATGCCTGTCAAATTTCAGCAAAATCCGACATCGTTTGATTAGTGGTCGAGGATCTGGAAGTTAGACCCAGGCAGCTGTTCTTTTGTACTTGAAATTATTTTACACTACTGCAAACTCGACCTGAGTTCATGTTTGGCGCATCATAACTCTTCTGTCTTACGTCGGAATACAGTGATTCCCTTTTTGTTTAAAAGATAAAGTTTTCTACTTTCTGTATATAAAATTTTAGCTTCATACGAGGTGGTTCAGTACCTGAAAGTCAAACCCAGAGGGATTTTCAGACCTGAACATTTGACAGTCGCAACATGGCCTGAGTCTATGTTCGTGACATCGTAACTTTTCTCGTCTCTTGTCCAAATCAAGTGATTCTTTTGCAGTTTGAAATACAAGTTTTGATCTTTATTCATACCAAATTTCAGACCATTTCGATCTCGGTAGCACATAGAATTATATTGTTAAACTTTGACGCAGGATATGTTTTGTAATTGTTGCTATGTTGAATGTTTTGATTTGATTTCGGCAATTCCTATTTAACAGCTTTGCTCGTCGATTCGTGCCAATCTAGTTTATTACGGAAGTCGTGCTTGCAATGCGTAACTCAACTTCATTGTCTATTCTCGCTCCCTAGCCTCGCAAGGTGAGCAATCACTTACGATTAATGTTCTTTTATTTATTAAATTTGATTTCAATTGAAACGACAATTGAAATATGCTGATGTTAGTTATTTACACTGTTATTACCTGTATCAGTTCACCTGTGACATCTGACACCACTATCTGTTATTTATACAATGATAATTCAGTTTGGTTGATAATGATTGATTGTTTGATGTTGACATTGGATGTTAAATTGTTAATGTGTAAGTGATAAATAATTTGAGTTTGAAATTGACGTAGGATAGTTAGATTTGGTATATGCTAAATTTGATTGAAGTTTTTATAAAATATAAATGGAATTTATAAAAATTGTTTTATAAATCTCAAATCAACTTATTTTGATAAGTTAAATATGAAAGCTTATTAAAGGAGATATATTCACGATTTTGGACAGTGAATAATCCTTTAATTTAAATGTGTAGAAGTAATGAATTTGGTAAAGGAATTTCATTCACAATTTTGGATAGTGAATAATTCTTTAAATTAAATGAATGTCTTGGGAAGTGATATTCTAAAATGATGTTTGAATGGTTTGAAAATAAAGTAAATTGTGAATTCACTTATTTTTAAAATAAGTATATGGAAATGTTTTTCAAGTAGTGAAATATTGAAATGGTTTTGGAATTATATATTTTTAAAGATAATTTGAAGTGAATATTTGGAAAGTGATTTAATTTATAAAAGATTAATTAAAAGGGCCTATTGATTTCTTATGGTGCTAGATAATTGTTGTTTGCTTTGATAGTTAAATAACCGACTATCAAATTTGGCCATTTTAGTTCCTCGACTTGATGTGGGAACTAATTAGTTGTACACTTAGTACGTAACTGACTGTGTAGGCTTGATTATCGTTTTTGTTGAGAATGTTGATTCGTGTAGTGTGTAGTGATTACTCCAATCTATCGAGCTTCCTTCTTGGTCGAAGGATAGCAAGTTGAAAGTTGGAGACGTAATAAGTCTATGAGACTTAGTTTCCGTGTGAGGTTGAGAAACACTTTTGCATTTTGGTGTGAAGAGACCAGGATCAGATATATCCGAAAACCACTTCAGACCAGCGTATATGCATTCGATTGTGCATGTGATTGAAAATATTGATATTTAGGATTTTCATAGTGGAGGATTGCTTGTTGATCGTTTGGGGTTAAAATCCTAATACACCTGGTAGCAGTAATCTCTTTGTTATGAAATATCCAATGCAAGGACTTTCGCTATTAATCCTAGGGATTTCCTGACAGGATGTGGTAGGAAAGTACCTTCGGTTTGTCCTGTTCCTGGACAACTTGTATGGACGAGTGTCTGACTTTGCATTTCTAAGATTACATACATTGGTTTCTACAAACGTACATCTGTTGGTGGCGGAGAAGGCAACTTCTCTTAGCTTAACACCCTCCTTGAGGCGAACGAGCTCAAGGGTTGTATTTTTGTGCAAGGCAATTAGTAGTCAACGGAAATGGCAATGTGGCATTCAATGTGATGTAATATGTGATATGTGAAAGGTAATCGTTACCTCAGGCCTCATCAACCAGAAATGATCGAAACAGAGTTAGATGCGGCAAGGCTAAGTGGATCATTCCCAATTAGGATATGATCATCCCCTTCTAGATATATATCTTCCCGCTATGACGTTCGGGATGTAAATTAATGTGGTTTTTATGCTATGAGGGCCCTTAGAAAGGTCGGTAACGACCGGGGGATGATATATTATATATTACCTAGTTATAGAGGTAAGCCTGTCTTGTGTTGGTAGAGGGCAGATGTTCTGTGCCTTGGTACATTCCTATAGAGATGTACTGCCGGAAGGTAGTCCCTTCACCTGGTCATTTGTATGGAAATCCAAACTCCATTACGAGTTTGCGGGTTTGTTTGTAGTAATGAATAGCCTCGAAATGCTATATGGGTAACCATTTCGGCTATGATTAATATTATTTGTATACTAGACACTAGTATTGTTAATTGGTTATTTGACCCAGTAACGAGAGGCTCGGCACAGAGTTCCCATTCGGCATGCAAAGCCATCGTTCGACACACAGCCTCGATCGGCCCGGAACCTCGTTCGGCATGCAGGGATTCGTCTGTCTTCAGACCTTACTAGGCATAAGTCTCTCGTTCGGCATACGATTGTCGCCCAGCCTACACTCATCGCTCGTCGTCGGGATATCGCACAAGTTCGAAGAAAAGGTTAAAATTCAACCTTGAGTGAGGGCATCGCTCGGCATGCCTCGCTCGGCAAATGTCGTTCATCCATGATAGCGCAGAGTTCCTAGTTCGGCCAAATGTGGTCCGGCTTGTCTCGTCCGGCATGTCTCGTTTGGCTTGCGTGGAACAGTGCGCAGTAGTCATCTACTATGGGCCGAGGTACCTTGTTCCTAGGCCCGTGAGGGAAGTCCAACCCATCTTCGTCTATAAATAGAGGGGCAGGGGCATACTGAAAAAGGACTTTTTTGGAGAACACTGGGGAGACTCTACCGCTTTCAAGTCTTATTATTTTCATTTCAAACTTGTATTCAAGTCATTAATATACGAATTGTATCTATATTCAACTACTTATGAAAGCAATAAAGATCAAAACTCAAAGTGGACCTAGGCAATTACGTCGAACCACTATAAATCTGATGTTCTCGTTTTTGCTGTTCTTTTGGCAATGAATTACACTATTTTTCAGTTATAATTTATCTTCTTTATTAATCTCTCTACATAATCTTTCTCAATGAGGTTAGTGACCAATTTTGGTGCTAACACTTTGGTGCTTTCACTGAGAGTTGAATTCTCAGCTTGATTGGATCTCATCGTCTACTAGTGGATTTCCATATTCGCGAGAAAGATCCAGCTGTTTAATAGAAAACTTCCTATTCTACTCAGATTTAAAAGAAATCTAATGGAAGCCAATAGCCGTAGTTAGAGAAACCAAGTCTACGCAAGATCTGGGGATTGGACGTTGAAGTTTGCACTCAAGTTGAATGAAGGCCGACCCTCCTCTGAAGGCAATTCAGCTGATCGCCCCAGAAAAGGCGTATGCCGACCGTTCCAAAAAGGCGTATGCCGACCGCTCCAGAAAAAGCCTATGTCGAGCGGCATCCAGGCCGAGCCGCATCCCTATGCCGAGCGCCATCCAGGTCGAGCCGCATCCCTAGGCCGAGCGACATCCCTATGCCGAGCGGCATCCAGGCCGAGCGGCATCCCTATGCCGAGCGGCATCCCTATGCCGAGCTGCATCCCTATGCCGAGCGGCATCCCTATGATGAGCGGCATCCAGGCCGAGCCGCATCCCTATGCCGAGCGGCATCCAGGCCGAGCCGCATCCCTATGCCAAGCAGCATCCCTATGCCGAGCGGCATCCAGGCCGAGCCGCATCCCTATGCCGAGCCGCATCCAGGCCGAGCTGCATCCCTATGCCGAGCGGCATCCCTATGCCGAGCCGCATCCCTATGCCGAGCCGCATCCAGGCCGAGCCACATCCCTATGCCGAGTGGCATCCATGCCGAGCCATGCTTAGCCGATCCAAACTTATGTTACACCGGTCTCTTATACGACCCCTATTTTCAAAAAAAAAAATTTTGGGATAGTGAATTGCCTCCGGATAGTGAATTCAAAACTCAACTTAACAAAGGAAGATTCTATCCACTTTCCTTACATCCCATGATCGACCGGAGCATAGAGGATTCAACGGCAGCTTCTGAATGGCAACAAGGGAACAGACAAGCAACCACTACTCAAAGGATACTCCCAAAGGTTGGGCAACATAGATGATATGACTCTAGGCAAGCGCCAAGATGATTCCACGCACAATTCTACGCTGACCCAGCAATTCGAATTTAGTGACTCCAAGCAAACCAATGTTTGACTCTAAGCAATTTGTTCCAAATGCTAACAAGGATATCATACTGATCGCTCTCGAGGGGAGTTGACCTCCAGATATATTTTAGCATCTACTTAGCTGGAGAGCCTCCTATGACCATGGATCATTTCTTTTACAAAATGAATTGGAACCAAAATGAGGAGGAGTGGAGTAGACTAGGAAAAAATAGCAATGCAGGCCCATCGGCTAAGGACACTGATTCCAGTAGAAAAAATAAGATCACAAAATTGGACTCATATGCTCTTTGAAAGATTCGATCGATAGCCTCTACTTGGAGACTCGTGACTCAGAATGGTACTGAAAACCAACCTCGGGAGAGACCACTGAAGTCTAGAGAAAATCAGGGGAATGTTGTATATTCCAAGATGCACACTAATCCTAACACTGACGATTACAAACACCCCCGAGGTGTGATCGAAAAGCTGATTTGGAAAGGAAAGCTTCAGTAGTATATGCAAGCCTTGTAGAATGGCAAGCCAGGAACTTTGGATCCCCATCAATAAAGAACTCTAATTATCAATTGGACTGTGGGCAGTCGACATCTCGTTAGAAGGGGCAGAGTTGAATAGCGAGCATACGACGCTGCTCCATTTATCAATGAGATTTATACCAATCTTCTTTGGATCATTTTAATTTCAATTGTGCTTTGAATTACGACCGACTTGAACTAAACTTCTTCCAAAATGATGCAGGTGACCAAGTACGTAGAGTTAGCCACCAACCAATCCACGCAGATCTTGATCGGACCTGTGGAGTTTCGTCAATACGAGCATGATTCGATCGCTCATCATCCACCATGTGCCTTTGATTTGGGGCCAAGGACTAGAGATTGAAAAGTTCGTCACGGTCACAGCCCAATACAAAGCGAACATGACCGACCGTCCATTCTTCGACTTCCACATTTGACTTGAAGACCTAAGCAAGGCTTGGAATGAATATTGCTCGATCATCCACTCAAATCGAGTCAGAAAATAAAGTTCGATAAAATACATACACCTCTCTTGAAGCTCAGTAATGTCGGGATCAAACTAGAGCGGACATGATTTGATCATCTGCACATCAACTCCTACCCGGAACACAAGAGGTAGTTCGAAAGCCCGACTTGAAGTAGCTATGATGGACTGCCTAATCGTCAACCATCACTCTCAATACATGGACACGACTGCACCTTGAAACATATGTAACTTACTTTGTCTACTAAATAATCCATTATCCTCATTTCCTAAAAAGAGATACGAAGAAAATTGTGCAGGACTTGATTATCCAACCCAAGCATGGATGTGATCCAACCATCTGTCATATACCTCCTTCCTTGACTTGATTGGAAGATCTATAATCACCAAGCGGACGAGAATCGACCGTCCATTTTTAAAGTTTCATCCTTGATGATGGGGGCAGAGTCCCATTCCATGAGCAAACGCGGTTTGACCATTCATTCGACGAAATTAGCCTCGATACGGTAAATGAAATAAAAATCAAACGGGTGGAAATACAACTGCTCTCAACAAAAAGCTCTAAGTCCCTAAAGCGGACTAGAGTACTCTAAGTCCCCAGAGCACGAACTAGAGTATAAACGACTTGAAAATTTCTAAGTCCCAAGGGTGCGGACTAGAGTACTCAGAGTACCCAGAGCGTGGACTAGAGTACTCTGAGTCCCCAGAGCGCGGACTAGAGTATAAACGACTTCAGAAAAATCTCTACGTCCCTGAAGCGGACTAGAGTACTCTGAGTCCCTAGAGCGCGGACTAGAGTATAAACGACTTGAAAATCTCTAAGTCCCCAGAGTGCGGACTAGAGCGCTCAGAGTCCCCAGAGCGTGGACTAAAGTATAAACGACTTCAGAAAAATCTCTACGTCCCTGAAGCGGACTAGAGTACTCTGAGTCCCTAGGGCGCGGACTAGAGTATAAACGACTTGAAAATCTCTAAGTCCCCAGAGTGCGGACTAGAGTACTCAGAGTCCCCAGAGCACGGACTAGAGTATAAACGACTTAAAAATCTCTAAGTCTCTAGAGTGCGGACTAGAGTACTCAAAGTCCCCAGAGCGCGGACTAGAGTACTCAGAGTCCCAGAGCGCGGACTAGAGTATAAACGACTTAAAAATCTCTAAGTCCCCACAGTGCAGACTAGTGTACTCTGAGTCCCCAGAGCGCG
This sequence comes from Allium fistulosum, assembly GCA_030737815.1. Taxonomy (NCBI): domain Eukaryota; kingdom Viridiplantae; phylum Streptophyta; class Magnoliopsida; order Asparagales; family Amaryllidaceae; genus Allium; species Allium fistulosum. Next base: position 42,970,262 of record CM060905.1, on the reverse strand, counting down.
GACTAGAGTATAAATGACTTGAAAATCTCTAAGTCCCCAGAGTGCAGACTAGAGTACTCGGAGTCCCTAGAGCACGGACTAGAGTGTAAACGATTTGAGAAAAATCTCTATGTCCCTGAAGTGGACTAGAGTACTCTGAGTCCCCAGAGCGCGGACTAGAGTATAAACGACTTCAGAAAAATCTCTACGTCCTTAAAGCGAAGTAGAGTACTCTGAGTCCCCAGAGCGCGAACTAGTATAAACGACTTGAAAATCTCTAAGTCCCCAGAGTGCGGACTGGAGTGCTCAGAGTCCCCAGAGCGCGGACTAGAGTATAAACGACTTCAGAAAAGTCTCTACGTCCCTGAAGCGGACTAGAGTACTCTGAGTCCCCAGAGCGCGGACTAGAGTATAAACGACTTGAAAATCTCTAAGTCCCCAGAGTGCGGACTAGAGTACTCAGAGTCCCCAGAGCGCGGACTAGAGTATAAACGACTTAAAAATCTCTAAGTCCCCAGAGTGCGGACTAGAGTACTCAGAGTCCCCAGAGCACGGACTAGAGTATAAATGACTTGAAAATCTCTAAGTCCCCAGAGTGCGGACTAGAGTACTCAGAGTCCCCAGAGTGCGGACTAGAGTATAAATGACTTTAAAATCTCTAAGTCCCCAGAGTGCGGACTAGACTACTCTGAGTCCCCAGAGCGCGGACTAGAGTATAAACGACTTGAAAATCTCTAAGTCCCCAGAGTGCGGACTAGAGCGCTCAGAGTCCCCAGCGCGTGGACTAAAGTATAAACGACTTCAGAAAAATCTCTACGTCCCTGAAGCGGACTAGAGTACTCTGAGTCCCCAGAGCGCGGACTAGAGTATAAACGACTTGAAAATCTCTAAGTCCCCAGAGTGCGGACTAGAGTACTCAGAGTCCCCAGAGCACGGACTAGAGTATAAACGACTTAAAAATCTCTAAGTCTCTAGAGTGCGGACTAGAGTACTCAAAGTCCCCAGAGCGCGGACTAGAGTACTCAGAGTCCCAGAGCGCGGACTAGAGTATAAACGACTTAAAAATCTCTAAGTCCCCACAGTGCAGACTAGTGTACTCTGAGTCCCCAGAGCGCGGACTAGAGTATAAATGACTTGAAAATCTCTAAGTCCCCAGAGTGCAGACTAGAGTACTCGGAGTCCCTAGAGCACGGACTAGAGTGTAAACGATTTGAGAAAAATCTCTATGTCCCTGAAGTGGACTAGAGTACTCTGAGTCCCCAGAGCGCGGACTAGAGTATAAACGACTTCAGAAAAATCTCTACGTCCTTAAAGCGAAGTAGAGTACTCTGAGTCCCCAGAGCGCGAACTAGAGTATAAACGACTTGAAAATCTCTAAGTCCCCAGAGTGCGGACTGGAGTGCTCAGAGTCCCCAGAGCGCGGACTAGAGTATAAACGACTTCAGAAAAGTCTCTACGTCCCTGAAGCGGACTAGAGTACTCTGAGTCCCCAAAGCGCGGACTAGAGTATAAACGACTTGAAAATCTCTAAGTCCCCAGAGTGCGGACTAGAGTACTCAGAGTCCCCAGAGCGCGGACTAGAGTATAAACGACTTAAAAATCTCTAAGTCCCCAGAGTGCGGACTAGAGTACTCAGAGTCCCCAGAGCACGGACTAGAGTATAAATGACTTGAAAATCTCTAAGTCCCCAGAGTGCGGACTAGAGTACTCAGAGTCCCCAGAGTGCGGACTAGAGTATAAATGACTTTAAAATCTCTAAGTCCCCAGAGTGCGGACTAGACTACTCTGAGTCCCCAGAGCGCGGACTAGAGTATAAACGACTTGAAAATCTCTAAGTCCCCAGAGTGCGGACTAGAGCGCTCAGAGTCCCCAACGCGTGGACTAAAGTATAAACGACTTCAGAAAAATCTCTACGTCCCTGAAGCGGACTAGAGTACTCTGAGTCCCCAGAGCGCGGACTAGAGTATAAACGACTTGAAAATCTCTAAGTCCCCAGAGTGCGGACTAGAGTACTCAGAGTCCCCAGAGCACGGACTAGAGTATAAACGACTTAAAAATCTCTAACTCTCTAGAGTGCGGACTAGAGTACTCAAAGTCCCCAGAGCGCGGACTAGAGTACTCAGAGTCCCAGAGCGCGGACTAGAGTATAAACGACTTAAAAATCTCTAAGTCCCCACAGTGCAGACTAGTGTACTCTGAGTCCCCAGAGCGCGGACTAGAGTATAAATGACTTGAAAATCTCTAAGTCCCCAGAGTGCAGACTAGAGTGTAAACGATTTGAGAAAAATCTCTATGCCCCTGAAGTGGACTAGAGTACTCTGAGTCCCCAGAGCGCGGACTAGAGTATAAACGACTTCAAAAAAATCTCTACGTCCTTGAAGCGAAGTAGAGTACTCTGAGTCCCCAGAGCGCGAACTAGAGTATAAACGACTTGAAAATCTCTAAGTCCCCAGAGTGCGGACTGGAGTGCTCAGAGTCCCCAGAGCGCGGACTAGAGTATAAACGACTTCAGAAAAGTCTCTACGTCCCTGAAGCGGACTAGAGTACTCTGAGTCCCCAGAGCGCGGACTAGAGTATAAACGACTTGAAAATCTCTAAGTCCCCAGAGTGCGGACTAGAGTACTCAGAGTCCCCAGAGCGCGGACTAGAGTATAAATGACTTAAAAATCTCTAAGTCCCCAGAGTGCGGACTAGAGTACTCAGAGTCCCCAGAGCACGGACTAGAGTATAAATGACTTGAAAATCTCTAAGTCCCCAGAGTGCGGACTAGAGTACTCAGAGTCCCCAGAGTGCGGACTAGAGTATAAATGACTTTAAAATCTCTAAGTCCCCAGAGTGCGGACTAGACTACTCTGAGTCCCCAGAGCGCGGACTAGAGTATAAATGACTTGAAAATCTCTAAGTCCCCAGAGTGCGGACTAGAGCGCTCAGAGTCCCCAGCGCGTGGACTAAAGTATAAACGACTTCAGAAAAATCTCTACGTCCCTGAAGCGGACTAGAGTACTCTGAGTCCCCAGAGCGCGGACTAGAGTATAAACGACTTGAAAATCTCTAAGTCCCCAGAGTGCGGACTAGAGTACTCAGAGTCCCCAGAGCACGGACTAGAGTATAAACGACTTAAAAATCTCTAAGTCTCTAGAGTGCGGACTAGAGTACTCAAAGTCCCCAGAGCGCGGACTAGAGTACTCAGAGTCCCAGAGCGCGGACTAGAGTATAAACGACTTAAAAATCTCTAAGTCCCCATAGTGCAGACTAGTGTACTCTGAGTCCCCAGAGCGCGGACTAGAGTATAAATGACTTGAAAATCTCTAAGTCCCCAGAGTGCAGACTAGAGTACTCGGAGTCCCTAGAGCACGGACTAGAGTGTAAACGATTTGAGAAAAATCTCTATGTCCCTGAAGTGGACTAGAGTACTCTGAGTCCCCAGAGCGCGGACTAGAGTATAAACGACTTCAGAAAAATCTCTACGTCCTTAAAGCGAAGTAGAGTACTCTGAGTCCCCAGAGCGCGAACTAGAGTATAAACGACTTGAAAATCTCTAAGTCCCCAGAGTGCGGACTGGAGTGCTCAGAGTCCCCAGAGCGCGGACTAGAGTATAAACGACTTCAGAAAAGTCTCTACGTCCCTGAAGCGGACTAGAGTACTCTGAGTCCCCAGAGCGCGGACTAGAGTATAAACGACTTGAAAATCTCTAAGTCCCCAGAGTGCGGACTAGAGTACTCAGAGTCCCCAGAGCGCGGACTAGAGTATAAACGACTTAAAAATCTCTAAGTCCCCAGAGTGCGGACTAGAGTACTCAGAGTCCCCACAGCACGGACTAGAGTATAAATGACTTGAAAATCTCTAAGTCCCCAGAGTGCGGACTAGAGTACTCAGAGTCCCCAGAGTGCGGACTAGAGTATAAATGACTTTAAAATCTCTAAGTCCCCAGAGTGCGGACTAGACTACTCTGAGTCCCCAGAGCGCGGACTAGAGTATAAACGACTTGAAAATCTCTAAGTCCCCAGAGTGCGGACTAGAGCGCTCAGAGTCCCCAGCGCGTGGACTAAAGTATAAACGACTTCAGAAAAATCTCTACGTCCCTGAAGCGGACTAGAGTACTCTGAGTCCCCAGAGCGCGGACTAGAGTATAAACGACTTGAAAATCTCTAAGTCCCCAGAGTGCGGACTAGAGTACTCAGAGTCCCCAGAGCACGGACTAGAGTATAAACGACTTAAAAATCTCTAAGTCTCTAGAGTGCGGACTAGAGTACTCAAAGTCCCCAGAGCGCGGACTAGAGTACTCAGAGTCCCAGAGCACGGACTAGAGTATAAACGACTTAAAAATCTCTAAGTCCCCACAGTGCAGACTAGTGTACTCTGAGTCCCCAGAGCGCGGACTAGAGTATAAATGACTTGAAAATCTCTAAGTCCCCAGAGTGCAGACTAGAGTGTAAACGATTTGAGAAAAATCTCTATGCCCCTGAAGTGGACTAGAGTACTCTGAGTCCCCAGAGCGCGGACTAGAGTATAAACGACTTCAAAAAAATCTCTACGTCCTTGAAGCGAAGTAGAGTACTCTGAGTCCCCAGAGCGCGAACTAGAGTATAAACGACTTGAAAATCTCTAAGTCCCCAGAGTGCGGACTGGAGTGCTCAGAGTCCCCAGAGCGTGGACTAGAGTATAAACGACTTCAGAAAAGTCTCTACGTCCCTGAAGCGGACTAGAGTACTCTGAGTCCCCAGAGCGCGGACTAGAGTATAAACGACTTGAAAATCTCTAAGTCCCCAGAGTGCGGACTAGAGTACTCAGAGTCCCCAGAGCGCGGACTAGAGTATAAACGACTTAAAAATCTCTAAGTCCCCAGAGTGCGGACTAGAGTACTCAGAGTCCCCAGAGCACGGACTAGAGTATAAATGACTTGAAAATCTCTAAGTCCCCAGAGTGCGGACTAGAGTACTCAGAGTCCCTAGAGTGCGGACTAGAGTATAAATGACTTTAAAATCTCTAAGTCCCCAGAGTGCGGACTAGACTACTCTGAGTCCCCAGAGCGCGGACTAGAGTATAAACGACTTGAAAATCTCTAAGTCCCCAGAGTGCGGACTAGAGTGCTCAGAGTCCCCAGCGCGTGGACTAAAGTATAAACGACTTCAGAAAAATCTCTACGTCCCTGAAGTGGACTAGAGTACTCTGAGTCCCCAGAGCGCGGACTAGAGTATAAACGACTTCGGAAAAATCTCTATGTCCCTAAAGCGGACTAGAGTACTCTGAGTCCCTAGAGCGAGGACTAGAGTATAAGCGACTTGAAAATCTCTAAGTCCCTAGAGTGCGGACTAGAGTACTCAGAGTCCCCAGAGCGCGGACTAGAGTATAAACGACTTAAAAATCTCTAAGTCCCCAGAGTGCGGACTACAGTACTCTGAGTCCCCAAAGCGCGGACTAGAGTATAAATGACTTGAAAATCTCTAAGTCCCCAGAGTGCAGACTAGAGTACTCAGAGTCCCTAGAGCGCGCACTAGAGTATAAACGACTTTAAAATCTCTAAGTCCCCAGAGTGCGGACTAGAGTACTTATAGTCCCCAGAGCGCGGACTAGAGTATAAACGACTTAAAAATCTCTAAGTCCCCAGAGTGCGGACTAGAGTACTCTGAGTCCCCAGAGCGCGGACTAGTGCAGACTAGAGTACTCAGAGTCCCTAGAGCGCGGACTAGATTGTAAACGATTTGAGAAAAATCTCTAAGTCCCTGAAGCGGACTAGAGTACTCTGAGTCCCCAGAACGTGGACTAGAGTATAAATGACTTGATGAAAATCTCTACGTCCCGAACTGTGGACTAGAGCATAAACCATTCGACAAATATCTAAGTCCCTAGAGCGTCACATGAACACAAATTGGGCGCGAGTCGACCGAGGGAATAATAACTCTAAGTCATTAGAATGCAGAGTGGCGTATAAATATCGATAAATAGATGAGTGGATTCTGGCCGTTCTCTATTCTGCAAACTTTGGCCGCAAATTGACAGGAGAAATATTAACTCGCTAAGGATGGAGTTCGACCATCCGACTTGTGGTTTGGCCAAATCAATGCTGGGGGCAGGAGTACAAATCATTGAAAGCTAAATACGATAGCTCATTATAGCTCTAGCTTGGAGTTCTTTACAACTTAAGGCAACGGCTGCAAGGAGGCCTCGATACAGAACCAATTGAAATGACATCTAAAGATACGGGCGACCGACTATATCATACCTCAAATCAAGGGTCAATATCGATCCATAGCAAGCACATATGAATGTGACCCGAATGTCCCTTGAAAAACTATGACCACCAGAGTGTGGAAAGGAGAGTAAACCATGAAGACTTGGTCATTAATTCTTCATCACCCTCCTTCGATCCGTAAGGAGGAATATGAAACTGGATGAGCATAACCCGACTGCACTTGGGCCAACTTTACCCCAAGATCTGGCTACAGAACATGAACCAAAGTGGACATAGCTGACCGTCCAGTATCCAACTAACGCCCATAAACTGACGATGCATCGGAGTATTCCCCTTGGAATGAAAAACCACAATACAATCCAGGATAGGCGAGACTCATCCTTCCATCAACTGACCTGATCCCACAAGTCAAGGAGAAAGAGAGTAAAGCTAAAGAGGGCATAGTTGGCCTTCCTACTTATCGGTACATACCCCAGGCTTGGGGGCACGAGTGAGAAGTAAGATGAATGTGAACCGACTATTCACCGATCCACTCTATATTTTTGGAGTTTAGGTGGGAATATAAACATAGCTAGGGCGAGACTCAACCATCCACGCAGCACATTTGTCAACCCGAGATTGGGAGCAGAAGCGTGATTATCCAAAGACTAGCTACTATAGCTCAATATTGAAACTTATATAGTGCTTACAGTTACTCAAGGCTATGACCAAAAGAATGCCTAGAGATAGAATCATTAAATCGATGCCAAAGCTCGTGGGCAACTGACTGTCACTCCAACCCGAAGGGCGAGTGAAGGATCATGAATGCATTGAATAGAAAATGTGTTACTCGAATATACAAGCAAATTCAAACTCATAGAAAGATCCAGCTATGCAGTTGCACGCAACTCGAGGTTGATCCCTACTCGACATTTCCTTCAACGTGCTTTTAAGCCTGATCTTTGGCCATTTACAGATAATCAATTAGAGCATTCAGAGCCCTTCATTATTAGACTTAACAACTCATGACAAGATTCTAGGATTCGACCAGAGTAACAATCAACATTGACCGTCCCAACCATATTTCACATTAATTGTTATGCAAAATAGTTACATCTGAACTCAAAGAATCCGGGATTGCACCCACTAAGCTGACAGTCGACATTACAGCCAGCCATGGCGACCCTTTTCGGGTGCTGAATATCGGATCACAGCTCAGTGCAAGGATGATAAAAGAATTAGTTGGATTTTTCTGAATAAATGATGATATATTCCCTTGGACCCATTCTGACATGCATGTGTGATTTCACCGACTATCGCGAGCCATGCATTGGATACCGACCCGAAGCCACAAAAGCTAGTGCAATGTCTATTGATTTCATCATGAAAGCTCCACTCTTACTTTTAGGCTCGCCCCATCAACGTCTATGCCTGACAGCTATTACGACAGGGCATACAATAAGCTGAGACGTCTGAAAGACTACATAAATAAAATATCAAACTAAGCCAATTCGATATCACTTATTTCCTTCGAAGGGCTATCCAAGGACGGAACTTAGCAGACCTCATACCCGAGTTCACTGTATCCGATGACTACTCAACGAGTAGTAGAGAGCCAACCAACAGATGAAAAATATACGCGGATGGAGCATCCAGTGATCAGTGTTATGGCGTAGAAGTCATGTTAATGACTCTTGAGGAACGATCGATCTGCTACGTCCTGAAACTCGATTTCCCTGTAACAAACAACGATGCTTAGTATGAAGCCTCGACCGCCAGCCTCAAACTTTCTAGAGGACTTGGAGTGGAAATTTTATATATCTTTTATGATTCCTGATTAGTAGTATGCAAAGTTAAGGAAGTTGATCTTGCTAGGGACATTGTCTTGCTCCTTATCTCGACCAGGTCCAAGAGCTACTAGCCGACTTCACGTATTACATCATTACACACATCCTCAGCGATCCAGTTTCAGGGACGTGCAACGGACATACTTTGTTTCGATTGAAATACTTAATATTCCAAGCATTGACGGATAGAGATTGACTGGGTCTTGGAGACAGAGCCAGAAAAGGGGTCATGGTTGACTCCTATCAAAGACTATCTACGATGAGAAATTCTTATTGAATGGAGGAATGGAAAACAACAGATCCTCCTCAAAGCTTCATGCCAAATCATCCAAGAAGAAGTCATGTATAAAAAGAAGTTTATCCGTTCCCATGCTTTGGTATATCACCCATAATGATATCAAATGAGTTTTGAGCAAAGTATATGAAGAAGAATGCGGCGAGTACATCAGGAGGTAAACCCTGACAAAGAAAATACTCCGCTACGGGTATTACTGGCCAACTATCAATCAAGATGCGATTGATCATGCTAGACAATGCAATGAGTGCAAGATGTTTGCAAAAAATCTGGGAACCCCGCCGATGGAAATTACTCAAATGGCTAGTCCGTAACCGTTTGCCACTTTGGGGCATTGACATCATCGTCTTCTTTCCGATCCTAAAGGTGGCATGGAATACGCCATCATAGCGGTTGATTACTTTACCAAATGGGTAGATGAAGAACTTTTAACCACGACCAAGATGAAGAAAATAATCAACTTCATTATCCTTAATGTCATCTGTCCTTATGACCTTCCATGATCCATTATAATTGGTTGAAGCTATGAACAAAATCATCATAAAGTCTATTCTGAAGAGAGGTTTGGAAAAGGCTAGAGGTAAATGGGTGTATGAACTCTCAACAGCATTATGGGCTTGTAGAACTACCCATGAGTTTGCGGCTGGCCATACTCCATTCGCTCTTACATATGGCTCCAAGGCCATCATCTATGTAGAACTTGAAGTCCCCTCTCATCGAGTGGCTGATGACAACCGATATTACAAAAAAAAATATAAACAAGGAATTGCAATTGAATTGCAATTAAACTAGAAGGAATTGGTGATAAATCACGAGAATATAAAACGCATCCAGGAACCAATGGCAAGAACATGTACCTGAATGTGCACGTTTATAGTCATAAAATTCGACTTCTTGAAATCAACAGAATTTGGATTTTCACATAGGGTTATTAAGAAAAGACTGGATTAGATAGCTGAAGTTTACTAGCCTTAAAATACCAGACACAGATGGCCACTGATGAACTACAATCCTGAATTTATACTATTGGAAATCGACCAAACGTTGGGACGACCACAGAAGGATACAACACTTTAGGAGGATAAAATTGAAGAATAATGAATATTCAGAAAATATGATGGATTTCTTTCTAGAGACTCTAACTTGCTTTGATTCAAAGCACGTCATGTATGCAACAAGACATACTTTGGGGGGCAAGTGTTAACCGATTATTTGACCCGGTAACGAGAGGCACGGCACAGAGTTCCCATTCGGCATGCAAAGCCATAGTTCGGCACACAGCCTCGATCGGCACGGAACCTCGTTCGGCATGCAGGGATTCGTCTGTCTTCAGACCTTACTAGGCACAAGTCTCTCGTTCGGCATACGATTGCCGCCCGGCCTACACTCATCGCTCATCGTCGGGATATCGCACAAGTTCAAAGAAAAGGTTAACATTCAACCTTGAGTGAGGGCGTCGCTTGGCATGCCTCGCTCGGCAAACGTCGTTCAGCCACGATAGCACATAGTTCCTAGTTCGGTCAAATGTGGTCCGGCTTGTCTCGTCCGGCATGTCTCGTTCGGCTTGCATGGAACGGTGCGCAGTAGTCATCTACTATGGGCCGAGGTACCTTATTCCTAGGCCCGTGAGGGAAGTCCAACCCATCTTCGTCTATAAATAGAGGGATAGGGGCATATGCTGAAAAAGGACCTTTTTTGGAGAACACTGGGGAGATTCTGCCGCTTTCAAGACTTATTGTTTTCAGTTCAAACTTGTATTCAAGTCATTAATATACGGATTCTATCTGTATTCAACTACTTGTGAAAACAATAAAGATCAAAACTCAAAGTGGACGTAGGCAGTTACGTGGAACCACTATAAATCTGATGTTCTCGTTTTTGCTGTTTTTTTGGCATTGATTACACTATTTTTCAGTTCTATTTTATCTTCTTCATTAATCTCTCTACATAATCTTTCTCAATGAGGTTAGTGACCAATTTTAGTGCTAACAAGTATAATATAAAATGATTTTATATGAAATGTTTTGGTTATCGTAAGGTAAAAACATGTCCGTGTTTATGTGTGGGCGTGTCTTACAAGATACTTTTGCTTTCAAAAAGAAAAGTTTTGGCAATATAATAAATTCAGTTGAGTGTGTTTTCTCACGCTGGTTTACCAGACTGATCCGGGCGTTCTTCCCTTTCAATGCGCGGGTCAGACCTAGTATATTTACAGGTTCAGATTTGGTGCTTTTGGAGCTTCAGCAGGCAAGCTGGAGATCTTCATGTCGTATACCCGTATCTGTTTATTTTTCGGTGCATTGTTGTTGTATATTGTCAGTAATTGTAAGGATAGGTTATTATAATTGCCAGGCTGATGATTAGTGATTGATGTTGAACTTTGATTGATGTATGTATATACAGTTTCTATTTTGTAAAGATCTTTGGTATGATATTATATTTTATTCCGCTGCGATGTGAGATTCTATATTGTTCTGTTTTGTTTTCTTCTCTCTTTCTTCTCTTCTCTTCTCCTCTCTTCTTTTCTTTCTCATGACTTTCCGTCATTTTATGATTTTTGGGTCAGACATGTGTGGTTTATTGTCGAGTCAAAGGGTACGGATTTGCGGGTCGTCTCATGTATGACTTTTGTATGTCTTGAGTTATCTTCTTGCTTTCTAATTTTGGGACGAAATTCTGTTAAGGTGGGGGGGGATGTAACGATCTGCAATTTGATAGCTTAAATTATGGAATTTAAATATACTTATATATAATTAAATTATGGGATTTATAACAAAAATAAACTCTTTTTAATTAATAAAAATTAATTGTAAGATCATTTTAATTTTTTTTGCAAATATAATTAGTTCAAAGAAAGATTGAAAATGTGACCGGAATTCATTTTCAGAAATTTCAATTTTTCATCGGCTAAAGTTGTTCGTAATATCGTGAAACTTTGGTATAGGCATATATATTTAGTTACTAACTTTTGGACATGAAATTATGCATTTGTACATGCATACACACTTAGACATGCATAGGAATAAGTGAGTTAGGATATTAGTGTGTGTATAAATATAAATATATACTAAAATAAAAAGATGACTTTGTAGACAACAAGTACAAAGGTACGTACTTTCATGTTTTTTTGTCACTTGACAGAGGGGGAAAAAGGGACAATGAATTGAAAGAGTAAGGGAGGAGGGTGAGAGGTGGCATTACATGGTAGGGATAAAATATGGGTATATTGGTAATTCGCATGTTAACATATTATAAAACCACATTTTTCAATTTCTTTTTCATTTCCTCGTTTTCTCTCTTCCATGTCCTATCTCATAAAGCTTTTAAAATCTTTTCCATGGCTTCCTAAAGAGCAATAGAAAAATAAAAATAAGACTTTCACTTTAAATTCACTTCAAGCTTGTTTAAACTCCACAAAATCAACCTCTTTGCTTCTTTCTTCAAATTCAAGCACTCTTCCTCCAAATATTTCTAAGGCCAAACCCTATTTCATTAAGGCCGAACCAATTTAAGGGTTAAAAGCAGGCAAAGACTTCATTTTTCCAAGAAAGTACAAAGGTCTAGGTCGTACTCGAGTATGGAAGAGAAAATACTTTAGTTCGTCGGTTTTTTGGTGAGTAAATTCTAATTTTTGGAAAAAATTAAGTTATGTGCTTATGTTGGTTTGATTTGGTTATGTAAGCATATATTATGTGGTGTTTGATTTTGGAATGAATTGGATGTGTTTATGTGTGCTAATGTGTGGTTTAGCGAATGGTTTGAAATTGGTAAGTAGTGTTATGGTTGGTTGTAAAGAGATGATATTTAAAGTGTTTTGGTAAGGTATTGGTTTGGTATTCTATATGTTTGCATTAAGATTGAAATGGATATGGAAGTTGGTTCATTGGATGTTGAAATGGACTTGAGATCCAATTGAAAATAAAATCATTTACTTGTTACGGTTCCGTAAAGATGGGTTATTCCTTTAATTTGTTTCCTAACTATTCTAAAGTTTTAATTATTTTTTTAAAATTACTCCTTTATAAGTTTAAGTAAACGAGAATGGAAAGTCAATGTTTTGAATGTTAACTTAGAAAAGGAATTCTAATTTATTGCATCCATAGCGAGAGTCGCTATGGATGTAGTTTGGAACTCAAATATAGAGTTTGTAATGTTCTTTCAAAGTGATTTGAAAAATCTTTTACAAACTAAATTATTGACACATAAGTTAACTATAACTTAATTAATTATTTTTTGTTCTTAATTAATTAATTCATAATTAAGGTAAAGTAATTAGCATTAATTAATACTAATTAAGCAAGTTAATTATTTTTTAATTAAGAAATTAATTAATAGTTAATTAAGTTAACAAGGTAATTAATTTTAAGTAATCAAGTTTAATTATTTGAATTTTTAATTTAACTTAATTTAATTTAATTTATTATTATTTATTTAAATATTAATCATTTAATTAATTATTATTTAATTAAAGGTTATTTAATTAAAATTTAATTTATTTTAAAATTAATTAAGTTTTAATCATGATTTAATTATTATCAATTAAGGTTTAATCATGATTTAATTATTATTAATTAACGTTTAATTAAGCTTTAATTATTATTTAGCGGATATTTATTTTTAAAAGTTATTTTACCCCTTTAGTTGTTTATTTTCAATGTTTCTTTTTAAGTGGACTGTTTTAAACTAAGGATCTGTTGTCCATACCATTAAGTAGCCAAATAAATTAAAGTACTTAGAATAAAACATTGATACATTTTATTGGAAATAAGTCGACTTGTACTTATCACAAATACCGCATTTCGGGAACGTAATGAATACAGAAGAGTTAATTTCGATAAGCAGTTCACAATAATCTAAACATATGGAATCTATTTCTATATGTAAATCTTTACACCTTGATAGTGGAATTGCTCACTATAGTTAACTTGACCCTTAACTATTATCGAATGTTGGCTTGAAGAGACCAGAATCGGATAGCGATGGTTATCCGAAAACCGCTTTGAGCATGTGATTGGAAGGTTTGAGTCATGACCCAAGGTGAAGATTATGAAGTTCAAGAGCTATTTGCTACAAACCCTAAGGTTGATTCCAAAATGGGTGTAATGGAAATAGCGCCTTCGGTTCGTTTATCACCTGAACGACTTGTATTGATGAATTTTGACATTGTGTCATCACTTGGATAATATATGTACACATTCATATATATATATATATATATGCATATGTATATTAAGTATTTAATATGGTTTAGGATAATATAATTAGGTTTAATAAAGTTAATTTAATTAAGATAATCATGATATGACATTTTGGCAACTAATATAAAAAAATAAAAGGAGAATGTCACATCATGGGTGACATGATGTGACATATTGGCAACTAGGGGGACAAGGATGTTACGGGGGGTGGTGATGTGTCATTGAGTTGTGGAGGGTAAAGGACGAGGGATAGTATGGTAATTTAGTAAATGCACTTCGTATATAAGCTGATTTCAAATTTTCCCTTCCATTTCATTTTCGTTCTTCCATATTTTTCCTAAAGCTCCATCTTTTTCTAAGCTTTTAAAAAACTCTTTAATGGCTTTCTTGCCATTTTAAAGATTTAAATTTCCAAGTTTTAATTTTTTAAAATGTTTTAAACTTGGTTTAAACTGCTTCTTTTCCATAGAAATTTCTTCATTTTTACCCGAAATGGTTTCGGCCATAACTTCTTACAAACTTCCAAAACCAGATTTTCATTTTTTAACCCCTTATAATTTCAGTGGTTACAAGTTTGTAGTTCACTACTTTTTCTGATTTTAAGCTTAAATACCCGAAAAAATCAGTTTTATACAGAGAGTTTTTGGACTTAGATTCTAAAGACCGAAAATTTAATATTTTTGAATAATTCTTTTTGTAAATGATAGAGAAGAGAAAAATCTAAAACTTTTCTTTTTATCACTTTATCAAAATCAGTGAGTAAGAGGTCCAAAATTCGAGTGCAAAATGACCTATTCTCAAGAAGAGTTTGTGGTTTTCCAAGCTTTCCGAACGCTAAAGTATTTCAAGTTTTCAAAAGTTTTGGTAAGCAAAGTTCTTAACATTTTGGGAAGAATTTACTTATATATGTATGTGTATATATATATATTTATGTGTTTATATGTGTTGGTTATGTGGTTATATATAAATGGTTGGATTGGATTGTGGTATTGTTTGGATATGTTGGTTATAAAAGTTGTGATGTTGATTATGTTTGGTTCGAAAGATATGTGCTTGCTTATGTGACGATTACGGTTCAATAGACTTTGGGTTAGTTATGATATAGAAGTGGAAAACAGGTTGGAAATTACGGGTATTCATAGCGATAGTCGCTATGGATGCAGTTCAGATTTTCAAAAATTTCAAGTTTTAAGTTCTTTAAAAATGTTTTGGAAATCTTTTCAAACTAAGTTAGCAACACGTAAGTTAATTATAACTTAATTAAGTATGTATTTATTAATTAACGATAATTAATTAATAATTAATTAGTAATTAAGGTTAAGTGATTAGTATTAATTAAAACTAATTAAGTAAGTTAATCTCTATTAATTAAGAAGCTAATCAATAGTTAATTAAGTTTTAAAAAGGTAATTAATTTTTAATTAATCATGCTTAATCGTGTTAATTATTTTTAAATTTAAGTTAATTAATTAATTAATTATTATTTAAAGGTTAATTATTTATTTAATTATTTCTTAATTAAAGTTAATTTTAATCAATTATGATTAAAAGGATTTAAATTATTATTTAAGTTTTGATTAAATGTTATTTAATTTTTTAATTGAGATTAATTAATATTTAATTATTGATTAAGGTTTAAATTATTATTTACTAATTTAATAAAGGATTAATTAAGATTCAACTATTTATTTAATAATTAATTATTGTTATTATTTATTTAAAGGCCAAATTATTTCTTAATTACTTAATTAAATTGAGTTAAGATTTAATAAAGATTAATTATAATTTTAAATGTGATTTAACTTATAATTTATTATTTTAAAAAGAGTTAAATTTTTAAATCCTTTGTTTTTCCAAGAATCAAATTGTTTTAAAGAAACTTATTTTCCAAAGATGGTTTTGAATTCAAAGAATTCTAGTGTCGATACGATTAAGGAACCATATAATTATGAATGAGTAATAATGTGGATTGTTGTTGTATGGACATGTGTTAGCAGAATAAATCCTCATTCTGTTATAAATTGATTGTTTTATTGTTGTGTGAACATATGTTAGCAGAATAAATCCCCGTTCTGCTATCAATTGGTTATTTATTTTTTGTATGGACATGTGTTAGCAGAATAAGTCCCTGTTCTGCTACAAATTGATGGTTGGCTTGTTTATGTGTTTGTGTGGACATATGTTAGCAGAATAAATCCATGTTCTGCTATGAATTGATTGAATTTTTAGGACATCCGTTTAGGTAGGACAAATCACCATCCTTCTATAATGTTATTTGGACATGCATATGCTAGTTACTTCATATTGACATGTGTTTCCCCTATTGGATGTGAGTTGTATTTACACATAAGTTGATCTATGTATGTAACTAATAAGTGAATTGGAATTGAAATTGAATGGTAACTTAAATTAGTACCAATGGGATTACCAAGCCTCCTTTTGAAATGATAAAGTGTGTTTTTGAATTAATCTATTTTATTTGATCAATTTGGGTTTAAAGTTTATGAATGATTTCAAGTTATTTTATGAAGTCGTTTTAACTAATATCTTGTTTATCAAAGGGGTTTTTTCAAACAGTATAATCAAAGTGGTTTACAAATGATATTTTGTAAATTATATTTCATAAAGGATTTATAAAGAAGTTTTATAATTAGTTTTGAATTAGAAAGAGATTTTATAAACCATTTTAGAGATTTTAAAAGAAGTTTTAAATCTAGTTTGAAAATTTATAAGAGGTTTGAAATGTGAAGTGAACTTATAGAACTGTTTTTATAAGGGATAAGTGAATGTGTTTTATAGTAAAATATGTTTTGGGAAGGGAATTACTTGGCCATTTAGTATGGAATTTCGAAAGAGGACAGTTTTCCAAAAGCTTTTGAGTATGAAGGGATGTTATGGGTATTATAAAAAGTGTTTTTCAAGGGACCTTTGGATCAAGTTTCATAACGTGATTTTACTAATTAAAGTTTAATTAACAAAGGCTTACAGGATCCCATATGGGGTTAAGTCAATGTTTGATTGTTGTTTAATTTGATAGTTAAACCACCGACTATCAAATCTGGACCCAAATGCAACTTTGGAATATCTAGGGGAAGTATGAGAATTATTTGGTGCAGTTACCATCGAATGTGCTATACTATACGTATAAACTCGTTTCTTCTTCTAGGATAAAGGATAAGGAAATCCGTCCATAAACGATTAGGAGGTGAACTTCTCTCTTATCTTTGTCTGTTTATTTCCTAAAGAACCGAGGTTGAGTTTACCGGAAAAATCGAAAATTGTTTCGAAGAGATCGGGATCAGATTTGTTATCCAAAAACAACTTTGATCCAACTCAAGCATTTCAAAATGAAAACATCTTGAAGCATGGGAACGATGATGGAGCCATTGAAGTGCAAGGGTTGCTTGCTACTAATCCTGAGGGTGATTCCAAAATGGATGTAGTAGAAGGTGTGCCTTCGGTTTGTCCTCATCCTGGGCAACTTGTATGGATAAATGCTAGCATTGCATTGATGCCTGGTGGGAAGTGTTAGCATTCTAAGTGGGATTTCTATTCAAAAAGGTAAAACGGGCCTCAAGCCTCATCAACCGAGAATGACTGAAAAATTAGGGGAGATGCAGCAAGGCTAAGTGGGTTGCACCTATTATGGTATGTCGACACCTTTCTAGATACCCTAAATCTACATATTATGGATTGGTTGTGAATGAGATCTCAAAGGTTGGGAACAACTGGGGTGATGACATATTCGGTACTACCTAGTAAGGGGTAGGCCGGTCTTATGTTGGCAGGGATCGATATGTTCGATCTCGGTACATTTTTCTAGAGGTGTACTGTGACAGTTGTACCCCAGTGCCTAGTCAGTGTATGGAATCTATTCTCCAATAAGTGCTGTACGATTTTAGTTGTATACCAAATATGTTGGAATGTGAGATGGAAGCATTATAGCTATTTTAATATTTTACTTTGAACCCTTAGACATTATTATAATATCACTGGATTTTTATATAAAAGTGTTTTGGTTATCGTAAGGTAAAAACTCGTCCATGTTTATATGCGGCGTGGTCACACAAGATACCTTTGATTTTTAAAAGGTTTTGAAATATAATAATCAAGTTGTTTGAGTTTACTCACACCAGACTCATATCTGACCCAGAGTTTTATTTTCTTTCCTTAAACTCTTGGGTTCTCATATTTTTACGAGCAGCCAAGTAGTTCAGGTTTTTCCACGGATGCGTTTTGGAGGAGCTTGGAGTAGGATGCTTCATCAATAGCTACTTATTATCTTGTTTCAGATGTATATTGTACTCTATATCTGATGTATAAGGACAGGCAATTATAACTGTCCTAGGTTAGAAATTGTATTGGTGTAACTTTGATGTATCATTTTGAAATGACTTTGTAAAGAATTATGTTGATTAATATATGTTATTCCGTTGCATTCAGAGATTCTATGATTTTTTTGTTTCTTCTTATCTTCTATCTCTTTTCTTTCCCTAAACGAACGATGTTTCTGGCACTTGAATAGTCGGCACGCAATACAGTAAACGTATTAGTGTCGATTTTCGAGGGTCAAAAATCCGGTTCATTACATTGAAGGTTAAGCGAGAACCTTGGATTTTGTGGGGTTAACTCATTAGAGATCAGTTTAGTAGTACGCCAGAATGAGTTTGAGTGTATATTCTATACGAGCGCGTATTTGCTAGCGATATAAAAATGTTTTATAATGTGCTGTTTGATCGGTTGAGTGGCTTATGAATTTTGTTCGACACGCTTGATCAAAGTTGTCGATATGTGTTCCTAAACACTTAAACTTAGCAAATCGACACAATACGGTTTTGAAATTTGGTAAATGAAATAATTTTACCTAGGATATATTTTATATATAAAGAATGATTTCTAAAATAACATAGTATTTTTGAGTTATTGTTTGCTAAGAGATAATAATATTTATTATTATAATTTATGGTTTGTTATTGTGCACGAGTAGCTCCCTCCATAAGATTTGTGTTGGGTAAATAGGAATTGGGTAAAACATTAAAATGAACATCTTGTGAATTAAGTTTCACAATTTAACCCTTAGGCATTCGATGTTAAGGTTGAATTGAAATTTGATTAAAAATGTTATAAAAGGTCAGAATATTTTGAGATTAATATTTAGTAATGGATTAATAAGAATGGGTCTTTTGATTAAAAAGAAATTAGGTTGAAAACTAGAGAACCTAAATCTCGGAGTTTTTGGAAATTGGTTTCCAAGGTTTTGGAAAATAATAAAAGTATTTGAAAGTAATTTTGACTTAAGTACGAATTTTTGGGACTGAAATTGTTAAGTAAAAGGTGTTTTCTTTGGGATAGTTTGGGAAATAAGTCTTGATTATTTTGTGATGATCAGAATAATCTTCTAGGTGACAGTCGAATGTTTGCCTAGGCGAATGTTGAAGTGCACTTAGTAAATTATTCTCTTCATCATTGTACGATCAAAACATATTCAAACCCGAATGAATCCAAAGCAAGTTATGCAAAATGCTTTGTGGGAAAAATAAAATGTATGTTTCCCCATAAATGAGATTTTTGAAATAAATAAATATTTTAAATTTAACTAGTTAGAATGGCTCGAAAATAACTTTAAATTGGCAAAGAGATGCGTTCAGATGGTAAACACGTCTCTTGAATATTACGCTTCTTGATAAGGGAAAGTACGATACTGTTTGGTAGTACCCAGTCCCCTATTATTATTTTGAAGTTACTCGAGCTATATATATAGACATATTGTATGATTTAAATATAGAGTTCCATTTTAAAAAAAAGGTTTTTGAAACAAAAGCCGGGTATTTAGATCTTAAGTTTTCTTAAAAAGATAAATTAAAAATGGAATAGGGGAATCAGAAAGGCGTATATACTCTTAGGCTGTAGTAGAGTATTATCCAGGTTGAACTAATGTAGTTTATGGAATATTTACATAAATAATTCAAGGAGAATCGAATTGGTATTAGTAAGAACCAATTAAGTGAGTGCGTAGGATGGGCGTATATCATTTCTCCTTTTTATATGGTTTTGATCTAAGATTGAGTATATGACTTTAAGGTGTTTGCACCATTTCGAATAAGGATTTATTACTCGACTTTAACGGTAAGCACTTGATGAGAATTCTTGGTGTAGGACCAAAGTTTTCTATCATAGTTACAACTATGTAAGAAGAATAGGGGTTCCAAAGCAAGGAGCCTGATTGGAGTCCGCCCTAGAAAATCGGGTAAGCGATACTTGTTCGGATGTGAAGTTATGTATTCGAGTGAGATCGAAACAAGTTTTGCATATGAATGATCAATGTACATCATACGAACTAATGTATAGTGTTAAGTGTTTTTGAGATATGTTTGTGGTGTAATTTCTTGGACAAAATTCTTTAAAGGGTAAAAGAATGTAATGACCTGGAATTTCACTGCTTTCATTTGTGAATATTTAATTAATTTTAGACATTCAATATATACATTATATAATAAAAATAAAACTCTTTTGAATAATAAATAATGGTTGTGAAATAGTTTTTAAATTGTGTTTAGAAAAATATAAAGTTCGATGAAAAACAGAAAATGTGATCGGAAATTGTTTTCCGAATTTTCGATGTTTCATCCTATAAAAGTTGTTTGAAATGTTGTGTACACTTTTGTATATATATGCACACATATATTAAGTATATAATATGGTTTAGGATAATATAATTAGGTTTAATTAAGTAAATAAAGTTAATTTAATTAAGATAATCATGATATAATACTTTAGCAACTAATATAAAAAAATAAAAGGAGAATATCACATCAAGAGAGACATGACATAACATATTGGAAACAAGGGGGAAAAGGATGTGACGGGGGGTGGTGATGTGTCATTGAGTTGTGGAGGGTAAAGGACGAGGTTTAATATGGTAATTCAGTAAATGCACTTCGTATATAAGCAGATTTCTAATTTTCTTTTCCATTTCATTTCCATTCTTCCATGTTTTTCCTAAAGCTCCACCGTCTTCTAAGATTTTGAAAAACTCTTTAAAGGCTTCCTTATCATTTTAAAGATCTAAGTTTTCAATTTTAAATTTTTTGAAATGTTTTAAACTTAGTTCAAACTCCTCCTTTTCCAAAGAAATTTCTTCATTTTGTCTGAAATGGTTTCGACCATAACTTCTTACAAACCCCTCCAAAATCAGATTTTATTTTTTTCTAAATCATTTATAATTTTAGTGGCTACCAGTTTGTAGGTCAAAATCTTTTCTGGTTTTGACCTTAGATACGCCAAAAATTCACTATTATACACAGTGTTTTTGAACTTAGATTCTAAAAGCCGAAAATGGTCCTTCTTGTTTCGGCCATAACTTCCTTAAGCTTTAACATTTTTGAGTAATTCATTTTCTAAATGATTGAGAAAAGAAAAAATTAAAACTTACCTTTTTTATCACTTTATCAAAATTAGAGGGTAAGAGGTCCAAAAGTCGATTGCAGAATGACCTATTTTCAAGAAGAGTTTGTGGTTTTCCAAGTTTTCCAAACGGTGTAGTATTTCGAGTTTTCAAAAGTTTTGGTGAATAAACTTCTTAACATTTTGGAAAGAATTTACTTATATATGTGTGTTTGTATGTGTGTGTGTGTGTGTTTATATGTATTGGTTATGTGGTTATATATATATATATATATATATATATATATATATATATATATAAATGGTTGGCTTGGATTGTGGTATTGTTTGGATATGTTGGTTATAAAAGTTGTGATGTTGATTAGGTTTGTTTCAAAAGATATGTGCTTGCCTATGTAATGATATGGTTCAACATACTTTGGGTTGGTTGTGATATACAAGTGGAAAACGGGTTGGAAATTACGGGTATCCATAACGATAGTCGCTATGGATGTAGTTCGGATTTTCAAAAATTTCAAGTTTTCAGTTTCTTTAAAAATGTTTTGGAAATCTTTTCAAACTAAGTTAGCAACACTTAAGTTAATTATAACTTAATTAAGTATGTATTAATTAATTAATGATAATTAATTATTAATTAATTAGTAATTAAGGTTTTGTAATTAGTATTAATTAATACTAATTAAGTATGTTAATCATCTATTAATTAAGAAGCTAATCAATAGTTAATTAAGTTTTAAAAAGGTAATTAATTTTTAATTAACCATGTTTAATTATGTTAATTATTTATTTAATTTAAGTTAATTAATTAATTAGTTATTATTTAAAGCTCAATTACTTATCTAAATTATTTCTTAACCAAAGTTAATTTTAATCAATTATGATTAAAAGGGTTTAAATTATTATTTAAGTTTGGATTAAATGTTATTTAATTATTTAATTGGGATTAATTAATATTTAATTATTAACTAAGGTTTAAATTATTATTTAATAATTTAATAAAGGATTAATTAAGATTTAATTATTTATTTAATAATTAATTATTGTTATTATTTATTTAAAGGTTAAATTATTTCTTAATTACTTAATTAAATTGAGTTAAGATTCAATAAAGATCAATTATGATTTCAAAAGCGATTTAACTTATAATTTATTATTTTAAAAAGAGTTAAAGTTTTAAATCCTTTATTTTTCCAAGAATCAAATTGTTTTAAAGGAACTTATTTTCCAAAGATGGTTTTGAATTCAAGGAATTCAAGTGTCGATACGACTAAGGAACCATATAACTACGAATGAGTTATAATATGGATTATTGTTGTATGGACATGTGTTAGCAAAATAAATCCTCGTTCTGTTATAAATTGATTGTTTGTTGCGTGGACATATGTTAGCAGAATGTATCCCCGTTCTTCTATAAATTGGTAGTTTGTTTGTTTTATGGTCATGTGTTAGCAAAATAAGTCCCCGTTCGGCTATAAATTGATGGTTGGCTTGTTTATATGTTCGTGTGGACATATGTTAGCAGAATAAATCCCCATTCTGCTATGAATTGATTGAATTGTTTGGACAAGTAGACAAATCATCATCCTGCTATAATGTTATTTGGATATGTATATGCTATTTAGTTCATATTGACATGTTATTCCCTTATTGGATGTGAGTTGTATTTACATATATGTTGATTTATGTAAATAACTGATAAGTGAATTGGAACTGAAATTGAATGGTAACTTAAAATAGTACCATTAGGATTGCTAAGCCTTTTTTTTGTAATGATAATGTGTGTTCTTGAATTAATCTAAATTCTTTGATTAATTTGGGTTCAAAGTTTATGAATGATTTTGTGTTATTTTATAAAGACATTTTTAACTAATATCTTGTTTATCAAAGGGGTTTTACAAAAGAGTATACTTAAAGTGATTTAAGAAAGATATCTTGTAAATGATATTTTATAAAGAATTTATAAAGAAGTTTTATAAATAGTTTTGAATTAGAAAGTGATTTTATAAACCATTTTAGATATTTTAAAAGAAGTTTTAAATCTAGTTTGAAAATTCATAAGAGGTTTGAAATGTGAAGTGACTTATAAAATATTTTTATAAGGGATAAATGAATGTGTTTTATAATTAAAATGTTTTGGGAAGGGAATTACTTGGCCATTTAGTAGGGAATTTTGAAAGAGGAAAGTTTTCCAATAGCTTTAAAGTATAAAGGAATGCAATGGGTTTTGGGAAAAGTGTTTTTGAAGGGATCTTTGGATCATGTTTTATAAAGTGATTTCATTTAATTAAAGTTTAATTAACAAAGGCTTACAGGATCCCATATGGGATTGAATCAATGTTTGATTGTTGGTTAATTTGATAGTTAAATCACTGACTGTCAAACTTGGACCTAAACATAAGTTTGGAAATATCTAGAGGAAGTATGAGAATTATATGGTACAGTTATCATCGAAGGTGCTGTATTGTACGTATAAAATTTTTCTTCTTCTAGTGTAAAGGGTAAGGAAATCCATCCATAAACGGTTAGGAGGTGAACTCTGCTCTTATCTTTGTCTGTTTATTTCCTAAAGAACCGGGGTTGAGTTTACCAGAAATATCGAAAGTTGTTTCGAAGAGACCGGGATCTGAATTGTTATCCGAAAACCACTTCGATCCAACTCAAGCATTTCAAAATAAAGACATCTTGAAGCATGAGATCTAAGATGGAGCTATTGAAGTGCAAGGGTTGCTTGCTACTAATCCTGAGGGTGGTTCCAAAATAGATGTAGTAGAAGTAGTCCCTTCGATTTGTCCTTATCCTGGACAACTTGTATGAACGAATGCTAGCATTGCATTGATGTCTGGAGGGCAATGTTAGCATTCCAAGTGGGATTGCTATTCAAAAAGTTAAAACGTAGCCTCAAGTCTCATCAACTGAGAATGACTGAAAATCAGGGGAGATGCAGCAAGCCCAAGTGGGTCGCACCTATTTGGGTTTGTTGTCACCTTTCTAGATACCCTACATCTACATATATATGGGTTGGTTGTGCATAAGGTCTCAAATGTTAGGAACAACCGTGGTGATAACATATTCGGTACTATCTAGTAAGGGGTAGGCTGGTCTTGTGTTGTTAGGGATTGATAGGTTCGATCTCGATACTTTTTTCTAGAGGTGTACTGTGATAGGTGGTACCCAAGTGCCTAGTCATTGTATGGTATCCATTCTCCAATAAACGCTGTACGGTTTCAGTTGTACACCAAATATATTGGAATGTAAGATGCAAGCATCCAACTATTTTAATATTTTACTTTAACCCTTAGACATTATTATTATATCACTGGATTTTTATATAAAAGTGTTTTGGTTATCGTAAGGTAAAAGCTCGTCTGTGTTTATGTGCGGCATGGACTTACAAGATACCTTTGACTTTTAAAAGGTTTTGAAATGTAATAATCAAGTTGTTTGATTTTACTCACACCAGACCCATGTCTGACCTGGAGTTTTCTTTTCTTTCCTTAAACTCTTGGGTGCTCAAATTTTATGAGTAGCCAAGTAGTTCAGGTTTTTCCACGGATGCATTTTGGAGGAGCTCAGTGTAGGAGTCTTCATCAATAGCTACTTATTATATTGTTTCCGCTATATACTGTAATGTATATCTGATGTATAAGGATAGGCAGTTATAACTGTCCTAGGTTAGAAATTGTATTAGTGTAACTCTGATGTGTCATTTTTGAAATGACTTTTTAAAGAACTATGTTGATTAATATATGTTATTCCGTTGCATTGTGAGATTCTATGATTTTTTTTTCCTTCTTAGCTACTATCTCCTTTCTTTCCCCTAATGAATGATGTTTCCGGCACTTGAATAGTCGGCACGCAATACAGCGAACGTATTAGTGTCAATTTTTGACAGTCGAATATCTGGTTCATTACACCAGGGCTATGTGGGTCGCTCCCATTAGGGTATGTCATGTCCAGATCTAGACTCGATATTTGTCCCATTCTAGTATGTTGTGGTACGGTTGCTGATCATAAGCGTGGTGGTGATGTATTCGGTACTGTTAGTCATGTGGTAGGCCGGTTCTGTGTAGCAAGGGTACAAGATGTTCTTGTCAGACCACGAGTGCTTTTTATCTAAAGGTGCACTCTTCGGAAAGTAGTTCCTTACCTTACCATGTAATGAACCCAATTTCCAATAAGTGCCTTCGGCTTTAGTTGTATACCTATTATGCTGGAATTTAATTAATGTAACAAATTTGGCTATTTATATATTTACTTAAAAAACCTAGACACTATTATAATATCACTGGATTTTTCTATATAAAGTGTTTTGGTTATCGTAAGGTAAAAACACGTCCGTGTTTATGTGCATCGTGGTCTTACGAGATACCCTTGATTTTCAAAGTGTTTTAAAACAAAATTTCAATTGTTTTGAGTTTATTCACACCAGACCCATGTCTAACTCGGAGTTTAAACTTCTTTCCCTAAAACTCTTGGGTATTCAATTTTTTTACGAGTAGCCAAGTGATCTAGGTGTCTTACGATAGCATTTTGGAGGAACTGGAGCAGGTGGCCAAATCAATAACTAGCTAGTATTTATTTCCACTGTGGATGTGTGTGTGTGTATTTTCGACTTGTGATGTAAGGATTAGTAGTTATGATTGTCCTAGTGTGGAGCTTGTACTTTTATGACTCCGATGTATTACGATAGCAGTGACTATGTATAACTCTAAGTTATATATTATATGTTGTTCCTTTCCGATATACGATTCTATGATTGTTAAATATAATTCTTATTATTTTTTCTTTTACCCATAATGACTTGTCTTTCGAAGAAAGGAAGGCGGTTTGTTACATTCATAATTTGATTACATCAATAACCATGTTATGGCCAATTAGTTGATTGTGCTGGTGCACAATCTTCAGTTTTTGCCAACGAGACTTCATCATCCATCAAATTTGAACTTTCAAACATTTAACCTGATAAATCATCAAATAGGCTTCATTTTCTTGAAGTTGAAAATGACTCTCCTAATGTTCGAAAAAAAGTATAAAATTTAATTCTTGTATAAAATATTCGCTTAGAATTAATAAAATTAATAATAAAACTAATCAAAAAATTATTCAAAACAATACCAAGGAAATCGTTTGCTTGTTGAATGGTACACAAAAAGAGCACCAAAAGAAGGATGATGATTGCACTATGTAACGACCCAGAATTTTAGTTATTTGAAATTAGAATGTTTAATTAAATTTAAATATTAAAAGATTAATTTTATAGATTTAATAACTCGAATTTCAAATATAGAGATTTATTAGATAATTTAACTGTTGCAAATTAATAGTTGAAATTATTTAAAAGATTGAATCTTGAATTTTATTTGGATAAAAAAGATGTAAAAGCATATTAAATTTCTATTTAATAAGAAGGAAGATAATAAAACTTTTAAAATTGGATTTAAAAGTGATTTAACTGATTTAGAAATATTTCATTTTAATTAACGTGTAAAAATAGCCTTAAGGGCATCATCTCAGACTTCGACGAAACCATTGTCATTGGATCCGTAATAACGTATCATAATATGTCGTCAAATTTCATAGCGATCAGACGTATCATTTGGTCGTACGGGATTGAAACACGTTGAAATTAATATTGAAAATTTAATATAATAATTGAGTTCAAAAAGCTATCTTCTACATAGGATCGAATTAGGGCTCGAGACTAGTTCTATTGCGTTTGGAATAGAGGAAAAACATTAGGAACGCCAGGCGGCATGCCTTGATCGGGGTTCTGAATTAAATATCTATATATATTGAATTTTAAATAATTCATTTTTTGTCGATTTAACTTTACAATACATTGACATTTCTTATCAGCCCACACTCTCATCCTTTCTCCATCATTCCCTTCCTATTTATATTCGTGATTTGCTAAAGAAGGATTCATTCCTTTAAAAATTTAAAATGCTCCATCCTAAGGCCCATATTCATTGGAACCACTCGAGTCGATTTCAGGTCTCGATGTCAACTAATGAAATGTCGGCGAGGGTATGTTGAGTGCAATCAAAGGTGGAGATGAGGTGTGATTGCCTCTAGTAGCCAGAATTTGGAGATGAACGGCGAAGATTGGGTAGGGTTTTTCGACGAATTGGTGGAGTGTTTGGTAATGGGACCCGAAGGAAGATTGTTCGTGGGGATAAGGGATACCTGCTATCAAAAATTGGTGGCGAATGGCAGTGCATGGTGGCGACTGTTGGGAGGAAACGTGGCCGCATTTGAGGGTGTTTCGACAAGCTCATTCACGAGGGGAGGTGTTCGAGTGTAGTGGAAGGTGTCGATATGGATGGCACTATGCTCTGGCGAAGTGTGGACGACGGCGGTGGGGTAGGGTGGCACCGGGGTTGAAGATTAATGGGGCAGGGTTGCGTTAGTTTGAGCGAAAGTGGGGAGAAGGTTTAGCAGCAAATAATTTTTTAGAAGGAGTAATTAATCGTTTACGTATGTAACTAGGGAAATTTGTATATTAGTTTATTCGATAATCTTATAAACGTGATAACTTACTCGTTTTAGGTCCAAATCGTACGCGGTCTATCACGTTAAGTTCGTATTGACAAGCATTATGCTATGAAATTGGTTTGGCAACAAATAAAGCTTGTTGAATTTTCCGCTATATTCAAACATCGTTTGAATTCGGACGGAATCGGAATGCCTCGGTGATAACTGGAATAATGGTGAGTTAAACTCAACTTTTTGAATCACAAGTATAATTTGTATTTTATAAGAATTGTTGAATGGTTGTTTGGATAAGTTATTATATTTATTAGTTGGTTTGGGTATATATATTCCCACATATTGGAGCGGATGGAACCCTATTACATTCCCGTGTAAAAACCTGATGGCCCTTTGTATACAAATCCCGCCTCGAAGCGGTTGATTATGTTTATGATTATATAATGTGTGATGTTGGGAAACAGGTTGGAGGGATCCAATGGGATTCCTCGCTATTATTGAATTATATTGTTTCAATGATATCACAATTATATGGATTATGGGATAATAATATGATTATGGACACTGTGGTTATAACATTGTTAAATGTTGAAAATTAGAACCCAGTAGTAATAAAAAATCAATATTGATATTGGATTAGCGTTGGGTTTTTATTGGCATTAAATTAGTATTTTATAGATACTGTAATTATCGATTAAGTCAGAATTGGTTTTTGAGACAAGAAATGATTTTAAATCCAAAATTCGGTTTCGAAAATATTTTGTTTAAAAGTTATCTAATTAAATATATTAATATGATTTTTAAGTTAATTAAATATATTAATATTGTTTTTAGGTTATATAATTATATTTATATTATTTTAAAGTTATATAATCATATTAATATTATTTTAAAATTATTTAATTATTTTAATATTGTTTAAAAGTTATTTATTTATGGTTATTATGTTTTAAGAATTTATAAGAAGCTAGTAAGTTGAAAGATTAATTATTTAGGAATAATTATGGTTTGGAATGTTATAATATGGATTATTAATCAGCTTTGGAAATAAGTTATTATTATTTAATGGTAAAGGTAAATTATTGTTTATTTAACAATATTTTGGAATTTTTAATTATTATTAAGACGTTAAAGTTAATAATTTTTCATTAATTTAAACGTCAAGTGTTAATAATTATTATTATTATAAAATGATTTTTTAGAGTAAAAAATATTAATTTGTAACGAACCAGATTTTCCGTCATTTGATTTTGAATATTTAAATGATTTTGAATATTGGATTTGGCAAATAAGTTGATTTTGAATATGAAGATTTTGGTTGAAATTTTAGAATGAATTTAAATTTCAAATATAACGACTTATCATAATACAGAAATGGTAAATAATTGAAATTTGAGTTGAATATGAATCGAAACGATTTCTAATGTTGATATAAATCCTAATTGAAGTAGAAATGAGCTAATAAGTTTTTAAAACCGAAATTTCAAGTGATTTCTTCAATTTAATCGACGCAGATAGCGATCTGGGGCACAGTCTCGGAATTCGACGAAACTAGTTCCATTGGATCCATAATAGTATATTATTATCGGATTTCAAATTTTGTAGTGTTTGGAGTTACCCTTTGGTCGTACGGACTAACAACGCGTTGAAATTTATATCGAAAATTTAATATTATAATTTGGTTCAAAAAGCTATCTTCTCCATAGGATTGAATTAGGTCTCGAGACTTGTTCTATTGCATTCGGAATAGGGGTATAACATTAGGAATGTTAGGTGGCACATCTCGATAGGAGTTGGGGATTTCGAGCTATGCAAAACGAGATATTTTGAATATATATTTATAAAATAAAAAAATATAAAATCAAGTCAACTCTCAGCCACCCAAATTTGGGTCCACCCTTCCCTTAAGTGTACTCACGCAGACCTGCTTCCCCCCTTCTCATTTAAATCGCGAATTTCCCTTCCTATTCCTCTTCAGTTCAAATCTCAAACGAAATATAAAAAAAAAAGGGAAGCACAAGCTTGAATCGTAATGGTCGCGTGGACCTGGTAGGGTGATGGCAGAGCGAAACAGCGGTGTGGGCTTGAATGGCAGCTCGCCATCTAGGGTTTGGGCTTATGGGTCATTCGAGGGATGTGGTCGCGGAGGTCTGGGTGGCGAAGCCATGGGTGCAGAAGCTCTTGCAAGCGTGCGCTGGAGATTGGTAGACGAAGGGTGGAAGCGGCGGTAGCATGGGTCGAGGGTCGCGATGGGATTCTTGGTCGATGGTTGTGCGCGTAGTGATGTAGTGGAGCATGTTTTGGTCGTAAATCGAATACGGACGTGGTGAATTACTGTAATCGAATGCTGAAGGTAATTTCTTAGTTAATTACTATAATTAAATTTAGTTAACTATATCATTAAAAATCGAATGCTTATAAATGTGATAACTTATCCATACGAGGTCCAAAATTAATGTAACGAGTCACGTTGGATTCGTAGCGGCATATACTACGCAATAGAATAAATTTGGAATTCGAACGATCAACAATTTCGAAAAATTAAGGTGAGTAAATCTCACTCATTTGGATTACTGGATTTAATTTATAACTACTAAAATCAATTATTGGATGATTGGTTGAATTGATATTTTATTATCAGTTGAATATTATATTATATATATAGTAGCATATATATTAGTAGTTGGATATATTTCTCGCCGTTGGAGCGGATCAGACACTATGTGCCCCGCATAATAGCTGATGACCCTATATTACCGCGATATCCGCCTCGAAGCGGGATTGGTATTTTATGTTATATAACATCTTTGGTTGCAGGGAAATAGGTTGGAGGGATCCAACTAGATTCCAAAAAAATATACTGAATGTTTCATATATAGTGATCTATGTTGTGATTGAATAATCTGTTATGAATTGTTGTGTGATTTGATATATTGGTTGCTAGAGTAGCACTGGCCCTAATTTTTGGTATTTTAAATACCATAAATAATATTTTTGAATCTTAAAAAGAAAATTAAAGGTGATTTTTTTGAAATAAAATTATTTGTATGGAAATTGGAATATTGAATAAGGAATTGTTTGGATTAAGTAAAAGATTTGATTTTTGAAATTGTTATCCCGCCTTTTGGCAAGGCCGTGACACCAAGAACTTGACTAGAGACCAAAGACAGTTCGTCTAGAAAATCGGTTATACACAAGTTCACTATGGATATCAACAAATTTTGTCCGAGACCGGATCGAGCTTAAATTGATATGACACAGCAAGCAAAGCTACGAGAGTCAACGTTCCAAATCTCAGGTCAATCCGAGTTTGTATGCTCAAGTTACAATCGATGCAAAATTGATTAAAAACAGCCATCTTAGACTCGCTCAGTTCGCATCCCTCAGGAAAGTCCACTTCGACTCGCTCCACTTCGACTCGCTCCACTCCGCGTCCATCAGAACACCACTGTTCGACTCGCTCCACTTCGACTCGCTCCACTTCGACTCCATCACGGAACCACTGTTCAACTCGACCAAATTCATGTCCTTCAAGAAGCAACAGTTCGACTCGATCAACCAATGCCTACTTCGTATCCATCGACAACGAACAACTTGCATCACCAAGCGATGCGAAGCACACACCTCCCATCGATGCTAACAAGCCAACGTCAATCGATTTGAATTAGGTACGCTGCAAGATCGAAGCAAAGGACGCACGCCACATCATCGAGTCGAATAGCAAGTCGAACCAGACCGAGTCGAACAAGAGCGAGTCGAAAGAAGCGAGTCGAACGAAACAGCCAACCGAGAATCCAAATTTGTATCGATCATATCTCACAATCTAAAAGTCCAAATGTTATGAAATTTTCATAGAAGACTACGTGCATGCTAGAGAATGTCCAAGCCAAATTTCGACTCCATTGGATGAAATCTTGATCGAGTCGAAATCTGCTCGTGTCGATCATGGATCGGTCCGAAACTTCACAGGCTTGGGTGTGCGGGCCTGGTCACGTGCCAGAGAGGTTCTCCCAAGATCTGAGCGAAATATCAGCCTCCTACGCCTATAAATAGGCCCGCAAAGCCAATAGAAAAAGGGTTCTTCTTCCTCTTTGAGATCTCCAACACCAAGACTCTGCCGGATCCAGATTCAAACTCCATTGTTGTTGCTGCAAATCATAATTATCTGCTGTAATTCATTGAATTCACTTGTAAACATCAAAGAAAGATCAATAAAGCAAACTACTTCAAAGTGGATGTAGGCAAGATCGCCGAACCACTATAAATATTGTGTCTCTGTCTACTTCTTTCTGTTTTAAGTTTATTATTCTTCATTTTTATCCTCTAAAATACTTAGATCTAAGATATTTGATTATATATTGCTGATTTGTGTTCATACACTAGTGCTTTCACGACATTTGGGGTTTGTGACCATTTTTGGCGCAAACACTTTGGTGCTTTCACTGAGAAGAACTAGCACCCGCTATACCAGATTTGAAAACTTAAGAGTTCAGATCTGAAAAAGCTATGACAAGGCAATCAAATAGAAGACAAAGGGCAGAGAGAGGTCGGCATGAAGGAAGTCAAGAGGCTTCTTCAGGTGCAAATCAGATATCAATCTACATCACCAGGGATGAGATAGAGACAATGATGAAAAGACAAGAGGAAATGATCTAGAAATTGCTTCTTCAGATTGGGCAACTTGGAGCACAGAATCAAGGAGCAACCAGAGTTCAGAACGGAGCAGGACCATCTGGCACAGCCCCATAACTAGGGGGCACTTACCCAGAGCATGTTGACCCGATCCCAGGAGCAGTACCATGAGGAGCTGCGCAGCGCGGTGTTGATAGAGAAACGAATGCTCGTTCAGGAGAGCAGACTCCAGGAATCCCTCGTGAACTCGGGGGGCAAATCGGAAACAACGGACAAGGACTACAACTTGGAGATAGTGACAGGTTGGCGGAGATGGTCAGACGAGCCATGAGAGGCGGACTAGTGAATAGAGATCTGGAGGATGTGAATAGGAGTCCCTTCGCTCCTACGATCAGGCAAGCTAGGAATCCACCAGAATTCAAGCTACCATCATTGGAGACGTACGATGGAAGGACAGATCCTGCAGTGCATTTGACACGATACATGAGGCATATGGAGGTGTTGGGGGCATCAGAGGAGGTCATGGCCTGGTGCTTCCCATTGTATTTGACAAACATCGCAGCGCTTTGGTTTAGACAGTTGGAGAGTGGCTCTATAGGAGCATGGACCGATCTGACTGAGAGGTTTATGAGGCAATTCAGAGTTCACATTTCAAGACCCAAGAATGTGATGAGTTTGGTAGCACTGAAGAAAAGAGTCGGGGAGTCTTTGAAGAACTTTCTGACACGATTCAATGCAGCGGCAGCATCGGTGGATCGACCCGATCCATCCATGGTTTTGATGGCAGTTGTATCTGGCATAGCTGATGGCACAGAGTTCAAGAATTCGTTAACAAGGGATCCTCCTATGGATCTAGGAGAATTTTATCATGAAGCTAAAGGATTTTTACGATTAGAGGATGCAAATGCTGAGAGAGAAGAAAGAGAAGGAGTTGATGTTTATGCAATCAAGGGTGAAAATCTTCCTAGAACAGATCCAGGGACCAGTAAAGGGAAATGAAAGGCTGAAGATAATAGTGACGAACCGACGCGACCCCGGAAGGAACCAAGATTCACCTCTTACACGGAGTTGAATGAAACGTTAGAGCGAATCTACCAGGATACTAGGGGGCAGATTCCCTATCGAAGGCCGATGAGAAGGGATCCAACCAACAATGAAAGAAGATCCGACAAATATTGCTTATTCCACGAGCTGAATGGTCATAACACAAATGACTGCAGGCACTTGAAGGATGAGGTTGAGGGACATATCCGGAATGGTATGCTATAACAGTATGTAAGAAGGGGAACGACAACTGTGGAACGGGAGCGACCACCACCTGCACCT
The DNA here is from genome assembly GCA_030737815.1 of Allium fistulosum. Taxonomy (NCBI): domain Eukaryota; kingdom Viridiplantae; phylum Streptophyta; class Magnoliopsida; order Asparagales; family Amaryllidaceae; genus Allium; species Allium fistulosum. Next base: position 42,936,920 of record CM060905.1, on the reverse strand, counting down.
ACTGGGGACGGCTCAGGATCGAGGCGTCGGCTTGTCATCAATTGATTGGGGTAATGACGAATAAGTAGCAAATTTCACACCAACGCGATTAAGTCATTTACACATGTACAGGACCGCGAACGATCCTCAGGCATGCTCTGATACAACTACTAATCGTGAAGGTGTAGGTGTTTGCACTTTGACGTCCTTGTTTTCCTTTTACATTCCATTTCTAATATTTGAACCTGATTTTGTTGAACATTTTGAATAAAAGTATGCTATTTGTGATGCCATGACGGCTAAGCCACTTACACATGTAAGGGATCGCAAACGGTCCTCAGGCATGCTCTAAGACGGCGATAAACCGCCACCACAAAACAACTCAGAAACTCACTCGAACGTGAAATCTAACATTGTTAATACTAAGTCCACCCCGGGAGCACTTATTTTGCCTCGAATGGCACCCCGACCGTGAACAGTCACAAAACGCCGCGAACGGCACCCGACCGCGAACGGTCACAAATCGCCTCGAACGGCACCCGAACGCGAACAGTCACAAATCGCCTCGAACGGCACCCGACCGCGAACGGTCACAAATCGCCTCGAACGGCACCCGACCGTGAACGGTCACAAATCTCCTCGAACGGCACCCGACTGCGAACGGTCACAAATCGCCTCGAACGGCACCCGACCGCGAACGGTCACAAATCGCCACGAACGGCAACCGACCGCGAACGGTCAAAATTCGCCTCGAACGGCACCCGATCGCGAACGATCACAAATCGCCTCGAACGGCACCCCAACCGTGAACGGTCACCATTTTCCACGAACGGCATCCGACCGCGAACGGTCACATATCACCTCGAATGACATACGATCCCGAACGATCGTCATTCGTGGTCAAATAAAACTATCAATTCCTTTGCAGGTCATCAACAGGATATGAACATCCAGCTTATGGCATTACAAAACACACCTTCTTATCACAAGGCATGTTTTGAGGGGAAAATGTTATCCCGCCTTTTGGAAAGGCCGTGAAGCCAAGAACTTGACTAGAGACCAAAGACAGTTCGTCTAGAAAATCGGTTATACATAGGTTCACTATGGATATCAACAAATTTTGTCTGAGTTCGGATCGAGCTTAAATTGATATGACACAAAAAGCAAAGCTACAAGAGTCAACGTTCCAAATCTCAGGTCAATCCGAATTCATATGCTCAAGTTACAATCGATGCAAAATTGATTAAAAACAGCCATCTTCGACTCGCTCAGTTCGCATCCCTCAGGAAAGTCCACTTCGACTCGCTCCACTCCGCGTCCATCAGAACACCACTGTTTGACTCGCTCCACTTCGACTCGCTCCGCTTCGACTCCATCACGGAACCACTATTCGACTCGACCAAATTCATGTCCTTCAAGAAGCAACAGTTCGACTCGATCAACCAATGCCTACTTCGTATCCATCGACAACGAACAACTTGCATCACCAAGCGATGCGAAGCACACACCTCCCATCGATGCTAACAAGCCAACATCAACCGATTCGAATTAGGTATGCTGCAAGATCGAAACAAAGGACGCATGCCACGTCATCAAGTCGAACAGCAAGTCGAACCAGACCGAGTGGAACAAGAGCGAGTCGAAATAAGCGAGTCGAACGAAACAGCCAACCGAGAATCCAAATTTGTATCAATCATATCTCCCAATCTACAAGTCCAAATGTTATGAAATTTTCATAGAAGACTACGTGCATGCTAGAGAATGTCCACGCCAAATTTCGACTCCATTGGATGAAATCTTGATCGAGTCGAAATCTGCTCGTGTCGATGACGGATCGGTCCGAAACTTCACGGGCTTGGGCGTGCGGGCATGGTCATGTGCCAGAGAGGGTCTCCCAAGATCTGAGCGAAATATCAGCCTCCTACGCCTATAAATAGGCCCCCAAAGCCAACAGAAAAAGGGTTCTTCTTCCTCTTTGAGATCTCCAACACCAAGACTCTGCCGGATCCAGATCCAAACTCCATTGTTGCTGCTACCAACGAAATTCACTGCTGCAAATCATAATTATCTGCTGTAATTCATTGAATTCACTTGTAAACATCAAAGAAAGATCAATAAAGCAAACTACTTCAAAGTGGACGTAGGCAAGATCGCCGAACCACTATAAATCTTGTGTCTCTGTCTACTTCTTTCTATTTTAAGTTTATTATTCTTCATTTTTATCCTCTACAATACTTAGATCTAAGATCTGTGATTATATATTGCTGATTTGTGTTCATACACTGGTGCTTTCACGACATTTGGGGTTTGTGACCATTTTTGGCGCAAACAGAACTATACTAAACTATTTCATATGGAATTTTCCGTAACGACCCAGAATTTTGGATATTTGAAATTAGAATATTTAATTGATTTTAAATATTTAAAATTTATTTTTTAACTTGAATTTTAAAAATAACCATTTATTGGATAATTAAATTATTTAATTTAATATTTGGAAATTGTTTAAAATAGTGAAATCTTGAGTTTTAAGCTTGTGAAAAATAATTTAAAGGCTTATAAATTTTATATTAATAATAATGAAGATAATAAAAGTTTTAAAATTGAATTTAGAACTGATTTGTTCAGTTATAAAAATAGCCTTCCGGGGCACAGTCTCGGATTTCGACGGAACTAGTTCCGTTGGATCCGTAATAGTGAATTATTGTCGTATTTAAAATTTCTGAACGTTTGGAGTTATCGTTTGGTCGTACGGTATGTAAAAGAGCTGAAATCTATATCGAAAATTCAATATAATAATTGGGTTCAAAAAGCTATCTTCTCCGTACGATCGAATTAGGACTCGAAATCTTTTCCATTGCGCTCGGAATAGGGGTAAAACATTATAAACGCCTAGCGGCACGCCTCGATAGGAGGTCGAGATTGTAAGTTGCGGAATCGAGACGATTTAATTTTAAATAAATAATTATTTGAATTGATTGACCATATTTCTTATCAACTTTTCTTTCCTTCACCTCAATCACTATACCAGGCTGATTCAAACACATTTCCTCTTTTTATCTCGTCCTTATCTTTTTTTTTACTAGTAGGCTACAGTTCGAAAAGATAAAAAAATGGCCGAACTTCAAAATTTTTTTATCTCCTAATCCACTAATCTAAAAATCTTGAAACAACTTCCTAAATTCATGTTTTACCACCCTCTTCGATCTAATACCCATATCATATGGTGCGGCCAGAGTTAGGTGAAGTCGACGGTGAGGTTGAAAGCATGAACGTGAAACTAAGGTTAAGGATTTGCAATGTTTCGGTCATCGATATGGATTATTGAGCCTAGATTTGACTTCGGGAAGTTAAATTGTAGCTAGAAGCGAAGTTTGGCAGGTCACGAGGCAATGTGGTGAGGTGCAACTTTTCCAGTCGAACATGGAAAGGGCTGGATATTGCATCTTCAAGGAGGAGGTCGTGCTTTGACATTTTGGGTCGAAAAGGTGGAGCTCGCGTAGAGGGGATGAGCGGCTTTGGTTTCGGGTGATTTCGTGGAGAGATGAGAGGGATTGGGGTGCATGCACGCATGACATGGTGGCTGTACACGTTTCTTGCCTTCAGGAGCTTTTGGGGAAGAAGGAGTCTAACTGGGCCGGGTTTGAAAGTGAGGGTATGGGCTTTGCTTATTATTAAATATAAAAAAAAGAGTTATATAAGTTATTGTTAACTTGTAAATATAATATCTCGTTCGTGCTAGGTCAAAGTGGAACGCAAATTTTTGCATCATGATCGTAATAGCATGTTCTACGACATGAAGCTGGGTTGGGTAAAATTGGAGCTTCTGAGATTTTTAACTAAATTCGAACGCCGTTCGAATTTGGTCAGAAATCAGAAATGAGGGCGATAGCTGAAATAAATGTGAGTTAATCTCACACAATTTTGGATTTACCGCAATTAATTTTAAATAGTTAAAATTAATTATTGATTGATTGATTGAATTGATAAATTATTATCAGTTGGATGTGATATTATATATCGTAGCATATATATATTGGAGTGATTAATATTCCCGCATATATATAACGAATGAGACCCTATGCGTCCCGCATAATAGCGGATGACCCTATATACCACGATATCCCCTTCAAAGTGGGATTGGTATTTTAATGTTGTATTAACATCTTTGGATGTAAGGAAACAGGTTGGAGGGATCCAACTGGATTTCTCAAAAAAGTTGAATTAATTTCATATATTGATATATGATTTGTATGAATAATCTGTAGTAGATTATAGTGTAATTTGAATTTATGGAATGCTGTGGTAGTTTTGACCTGGACTTTGATATTTAAAAAAAAATCAATAATAAATGTTTTGAATTTTAAAAGAAATTAAAAATGGATTTTGGAAGTGAAGTATTTACGTTGATAATTGGATTAATTAAAAGAAAGGAATTTTGGGTAAATAAATAGTTTGATGCAATTTTGTATTTAATAAATTTCAGAATATTGTAAATAGGAATTTGGAATATTGTAAAAGAGATTTTGGAATAATGTAAATAAAAGGGTTTTAAAATAATAAAACTCAAGTGATATTATTTAAGTATACAAGAATTTATTTTTAAATTGAGATGTAAATAGTTGGAAGAATGAAAAGGAGAATTGAAAATGAAATATGGGATTGTCGTGCTAGATCTTAAATAAGATTTTAAATTATAAAAAGGGAAGTGGAATCGGAATGTAGCTGATTTTGGAATATAGTTGGGTTATTTGGGACATTGATTTAAAAATGGAATTCAATTTAGAAATCGATTTAAAATCGAATAAGTATTGTGAAACAGTTATAAACGGGAAATGAGACTATGGAGTTTATATACAAGGTTTATAAATAAAATAAAGTGATTTTCAGTAGATAGATTGAAATTATAAATTCATAGTGAGGATTTATAAGAAGATGGGTCAATCGGTTTAAAAATAAATGGTAGATTTATTTTTAGAGATGTGGAAAGGGAATTTACGGAATTGGGACGTAAATTAAATTGGGAATAAATCGAGAAATATTTAAGAAAATGTTAGGCTGGTTATATTGAAAATTGGAAAATATATTTTATCGAGGAATTGGAGTTTGTTTTACAAAGGAAGGAATTGTAATTTTAAGCTGGAAATTCTTAAAAGTGTTAAAGGATAATTCAGAAAATTTATTATTTAGTTGTTTTAAAATTCTTTAAAATATATTTAAGTATTAATTAAGTAGTTTTATAAATGGTTGATATTAAGTTAATATTTATTTAAGAATTAACCAGTCTTATTATTTTAAAGGGATAAAGTATTCAATATTAATATTTTATAAAATAACCTTTATTCAAAATATTTGCCTAAAATTAACTTGGAAGATTATTATAGAAATTTCATAAGTATTATTTTGAAATTTTTTAAAATAAAGATTTCGGGAAGTAATGGTATACCCGTATGGCGAAATCGGAGGCAGTGAGTGCCTGCAGTTAAGTCTTGAATTGCTGTGGGATAGAGACGTAACCATTGAGCTGTGAATCCATGGTTTGATACCGCAATGGTACTTTCCAGATTATTTTAAATGTTTTCAAATATTTTTGAAAAGAATAGTTTGTGAATATACTAAATTCGGCAAAATAAGTATATATTTCGGATAAAGAGATTTAATTTATTAAAATTAAATTAAAAAGAGATTTGGAGTTTTTTAGTGGAAAATGGAATCTGTGATTATATGATTGTTTATTTGATAGTTAAATAACCGACTATAAAATCTGGACCTAAATATAACTCTGGGAATATACGGAAGAAACACGGTGTAACGATCCCGGATTGTAACTAAGTTTAAATTGATAATTAATTTAATTTTTGAATAAAAATTGTGAAATTACTTGGTAAATTGATTTGAGTTTCTCCAAATTCAAATAAAATATTTGTTGAATCATTTGAATTTAAATCTTGTGTATATATGTGAATATATATGTATATGTGCATATATGAGTATATTTGAATATATATATATATTGGATTTGAATTTAAAATTTAAGTAAATGGTTATAAAATCATCTATAAAAAATATTATAAAGTAATATTACAAAGCATAAGACAAAAGAAAAAATATAAACTTTTTGTATAGGTAAACTTTACCATTTAAATTCAATATAAAAATATCCATAAATAGATATGTATGTAACCATACATATAAGTAAAGGAAAAAAATATATGTACGGATATAAATATAAGTGTGTATGATGATAACCAATTATAAATATCTATGTACAAACTAAAGTGGATAAGTATGAACACTTGGAAAAGAAAAAAATCTCAGTTTGTAAATGGCAATTAATGTTAGCCACAATTTTATCATATCAGCCAACAAAGCAAGAAAATAATCTCTGCCTGTATTGTACAAACAAATAATAATATCACACAGTAAACTGTTTCCTCATATATCAAACTCTCCAATTCATTTTCGTCCATTCCAAGCTGTGTAAATCTGAAGTAAATATCATCTCATAACTCAAACAAACTTCAACATAAACAACAATACAAATCAATTCAAACCAGAGATCAAAGAAAAAGGTTTCAACTTGCAAATTTCAATACTATTTCAAAAAGGGATGCTCTGTTCATCATCTTTCACTGGTGAGTAACATCATTTTTAAAACTTAAGTATATAAATCTGGTTGCCTGATCATCTTTGGAAAGAAGTATGTTTGTGTGTATAAATATATATGAATGTATGGATGAGTTTGCATGTTTGTTTTTTTTCTGAGACATATCTATTTCCAGTCCAAGCTCAAGTTTTGATCAAAATTCATTGTCTCTTATCTGATTGCTGTTAAGACTTAGGATTTAAATAAAGTTTGTTTGTTATATGATAAAGTGAAGTATAAAAATTTATTCAAGTTTAAATAAGTTGAAATTGTTCTGGAAATCAAAATAAACAGGAAAGTTTGGGTTTTGAGTAAATTTCAAACATTCAAATTCATTGATTCAGGCATGTAATCTGAAACTCTATCCAGAAACATGATTTTTAAAACTAAAATCAAAATTTTTAGATTAAGGTTGAATGTGCAGTTCAAGTTGATCAGTATTGGGAGATTTGGGTTGCCTCTGGCGATCTAGTTGATCGGGGTGGTTGAGATTCTCACTGGAGATGCAAGGATGGTCGGAGGGTTTAGGAAACATATCTGGGTGATGATCAAAGCACTGTGGCCACGACAGGGGGTCAATTTTGTTTTTAAACCTAGTTTCGGTGAGGTCGAAAATTTTGATTCGTTCTTCGTCTGTGTTGGATCGAGTGCGACGTGGTTCGGGTAGATGGTGGAGGAGGTGTTGACGAAGTGATGGCCGGAGTCGTATGAATTCTGGTGGTCGGAGCTACGAGAATGAGGCGATGACAGGTTTGGGGGTGGTTCCAAATTGTTGTTTCCAGGTTTCGAGTTTGTACTCGATTTCGATTTCGAGAAGATGGTGGAGTTTTGTCGATCGGAGATTGATTCGAGGATGGAATTCGACTTGCTCGATGATGTGATGTCGCCTGGAGTCGATCATCGGCGACGTGCACGTGCACCGTGCACGAGTTCTAGTGATCTGGTGTAACAACCCGATATTTTCAGCCATTCGCATCCGCACATGTCGGACTTGAATTGCTAAAAATACCACATTGTAAATAAATTTGGAGCAAATGAAATCAAATACACAGAATCACAGACACAAACCATATCAGAATAACTCGTAGCGGAATATAAAAACCATAGTAGTTCATGAAGCTACTATAACAAACTCTCAAAACATAATATATAATATTTGTGTGAAAACATATACAATAGAAATCTAAAATAAATAGAAGTTTATGAATACCAGAACTGAAATAGAACAACTGAACTGAAAGGAACAGATAACTAGACAAGCAGAATCTCCAGCGATTCCTAGCTCCAGAAAAGAAATCCAAAGCTAAGCTGTAAATACTCAGGCTGACCCGAGCGTAAAGTAAAACACAAAACACTCGAGTCAGGACAATATATACTTATATAATGTAAACCAACTCAAGTGAACTGTAGTAGAAATGCATAATAACTCAAAGGATGCTTGGGATCGCCCATCCATTAAGGATCAGTAAAACTATAAATTAAATACATCCCGTGGTTAAAATTTCAAAATGGTATTTTATACTTCGAAATCAAATATCATTTCAAAATTCAATATCATTCAAAAATCCATTTCAAAATATCAAAATATCGTATCTTCCAAACCACATTCATTTATTTAAAATACCACTTCAACACACATTTCAAAATAGTTTATATTTCAAAACAAATTACTTCTTTTTAAATCATAAAATGAAGTTATTATATTTAATAATTAAATTATTAAATTTCCAAAAATTTAATTTTCAAAGTTCATTCATTCACTTAATTTTATCAAAACAGTGAAAATTCACCTTTCGTAGCATTTAGAAAATGCTACTGAAAGTCACATTCAAAACAGTTCAATTTAACAAAAGACAGCATTTAAAAATGCTCTAATAGGGTTACATTAGTTCAAACAAACTTAGTTAAATTCGTCAATTATAACATTTACAAAAATGCTATAATAGCCTTTAACTAAATTTAGCCATTTGGTTCATTATTATCAACTACAGCATTTACAAATGTTGTATTATCATTTACATTAGAATTAATAGCATTTCAAAAATGTAATTAATTAACTTCAAATATTCAGTATAATTTCACAAACAATTATATTTTTATTTAAATCATTTTTTTAACTTATAAAATCAAATAATTTCACTTTTATAGTCATCATTTAAATACCCTTATATTCATGATTTTATAAAGTTAAATTTCCATTCAAAAATCAAAATTTAATAATAATTCACTTATGAAATTCCAACATTAAATTTTAAATTCATTAAATTAAATTTAACTTAACACTTAAGTTTAAATTTTAAAATATAACTTAATTTCATTTTTATTTACTTAACTTAAAATTCTCTTTTAAGCCAAATTCATAAATTTCTAATTTTAGTTATATTTCAAAATTTCAACTTAAATATTCATTCATTTCACATTTAACTTTATTCAAAAATCATTAATATATTATAAAATCATTTAAATTCACTTTAATCCAAATTATCATGAATTTATCATATTTCATATTTAATTTAAATTCCAATTATCACCAAATTAAAATTTCCCAAAATAACTTACATTTCAGATTTTCTAACTTTACCATTAATTTATTTCACTTATAAATTTTCAAAAAATCAATAATGCTTTACAAAAATCATTTTTAATCAAATTTAAATCAAAATATTATAATATTTACATTTCTAAAATATTTTAAAAATTTCAGAAAAACATATTTTAACTACGGGTCTGTATTTCATTTTTTAGCCTAGGTAAAGTGATACGGGTAATATATCATTTCAACCCATAATTTACAAAAGAAAACCCGGGTTTGATCATTTCAAACCCGCAATCCCAAGTAAATGAAAATAATTGAAAATCATTCAGGCCTATCATTTCAGCCCATAACGATTTTCTCCTATTCTAAAGTCCGTTCGGGTATGTATCATTTCAACCCATAGTGATTCTAATCTAAAGGGAACTTGCAGTGTGATAAACTGATAAAAATAACAGAACAACATAATATAACAGTAACATATGATATAACAGGTGTTTAAGCATGGGTGAAAATCATATAATCATAACATAGCAGATATAATATAGTGATGCATTTTACAGATTCAAAAGTGGTCAATTTACTAGTTATATAGGTATACACTGTCTGGTGAGAATAACTCACCGGTATAAGCTGGAGACGACAACTGAAACACACAAACTAAGATCTTCGAAGGCATAAAAGCACGAATAAGATTTGAGATTGGGAGAGCCAAAGATTAATCACCTTGAATACATTCAAACAAACAAAACAATCTACATAAGTTTTCAACCCGAATATAATAAAACAATGTTAGAAATGAATGTACAAAACATCACCAAAGTATTTGCACTTGCTTCAACCATTTGTGCTTCAGTCTAGGGTCAGAAACACATGGCTAAGCATGGGTTAGGATCCGGTCTTTGGGTTCAAATGGGTCGGCCAAGCATAGATTTAATGATGGTGCAAAGGTATGGCATGAAACTACACAAAACAAGGCAACACAACATGGTTCAAAGCAAACAAAGGCTCGGCCAAAGCAATCATGGCACGACCAGGTATGGTGGGGTCAGGGGATGACGTGGCAGTGGGTGTAGGTCGGGTTGGAGGTGGTGGTGTAGGTGGCGGCTAAGGGGGTGTTTGAGGTGATGGAACATCATGGTGCATGGCTATGTACATTCAAGTGGAGTTTGGTGCATTTTCATGTGGATCTTCAACCTAGGGACCACGACATGGCTTGGGGTTGGACTAGAGGTGGTGGAGATTGGTTGAGATGATGGTGGAGGCGGCCAAGGTGCTGGTGGTGGCAGGGGCCGAGCCTAGAGATAGGAGAAGCAAGTGCAAATTCATGAAAACAAGTATAAAAACAATGAAAAGAAAAGAGATTTTTACCAAACTTTTTTACAAGGAAGGAGGCCAAAATTTTTGTGAGATGAGAAGAAAAGAAATTCAGGTGAAATGGAAATGAAATGGTCGGCTGAAAGGTAGGAGTTAGGGCAGCAAAATGAATTAAAGTGTTGGTTGATAATGAAAAGACAAGAAGACAAAAAGCCTTAAGCAAATCAAAGGTCACAAACTCTTCAATTTACCATATTTCTTTTGGATTTTTAAATAACTGAAAAATACATATAAATTTCAGATAAAAACAAGAAAATTTAGTAAATAAACAAAAATAAATAAATAAACATTAATTATATATAATTAAATTAGGAAAAATGGCAAAAATTGTAAACTAGTCTAGAAAATTTGAAAATAAATGGAATAAACCTTGGAAAATTTTTATGTACTTGAAAAATATTTATAAATAAAGATAAGACCACAAAGTAAAAATGCATTCACAAAAATAAATAAATAAATTTTAATTAAATATAATTTAAATGAAGAAAATAGCAGAAAATGGAAACTAGCCTTTAAAAATAGGAAATAAATGCAATAAATTTTGAAAAAAAATTCTATTATCACTTTAAAAATATTTTAAAATAAAATATATACCTAACATGTAATATAACACATATTAGAACTTGATTTGACAAATAAAAATATTATTTATATAAATTAAAATAGATAATTTTATTAAATAAATCAATATACACCCAATATTGTAAAAAGCATAACTTTCACAATATAAATCGGATTTCAATGAAACGAAAAGTAGTATTCTTAAAATTTAATATATTTTCGTAATAAAAGATAAAATTCATGAATTCAAATATTTAAATTTTAAATGTAAAAGTCAAAGTTTGACCAGATTGACCAAAAATCCACTTTTTCTGGAAATATCCTATTTATTCAGGTTTGGAATTATAATTCACACAAAAATCAAAATATACTTTAAAATATCAAAAATTATTCATTTTAATAAATATAATAAAGTTTTCAAATCAAATAATCAAAATAAACAATTAAAATAAATCACAAAATTCAGGGTTGTTACACTCTCCCCCACTCAAATCTTTTCGTCCTCGAAAAGAACGAACAAGGAAAATAAGGAAAAGCAAGATAGAAAAAAACAAATAGTACCTGAAAAAAACAATTCTGGATTTGAAGCACGAAAGCTCTCCTTTGTCTCCCTGGTACATTCTCGATCATCAGTACCCCATTGTACTTTGATCAAACTAACAGATTTCCTTCTTAGCTGCTTCGTACCTCTATCGACAATACGAAGTGGCTTACTCTCGAAAGTCAGATTTAGGCTAAATATCCAAACTATCAAGAGCAGAAGGCTTGAACAAAAAGAGATAGGTCAAGAAGATACTATAGAAGATGTGAGACATGGAATACATCATGCACTCTAGACAGCTTCTCGGCAAATCCAGAGGATAAGCCAAAGAACCAACTCTTTCCATAATGCGGAAAAGACCCTCGAAGAGGACAAAGGTAGGAATAACTAGAAGAGAAAATAGGTTGGAAGACAAGGATGAACCATATTTTAAAACTATATAAATTTTAATTTAAAATTTTATATTTAACATTTTAAACATTTTATAATATGATAAATAGTCATTTGATTCAATTTTAATAGTTCGAAGTAAACAATATTAAAACAATTTAAATCATGATTAAAATATCCTATATATAATACTTTACCAAAATATATTTATAACTCGATGTCTTAACAAGTTTATCCTCGTTCCTGCAAACTCTGGCAGTGCGTTGATCAGGCGCAAAGCTAGAATTCTCCAGGTACTTAGTAGACTTGTTTCAACACCCAGGGAAAATACTGGAAAACTTTTAAAAACAGATATGGAAAGTACAATCCAAAAAACAAAACAAAACGTGTCGATCATGGATCGCGGATACACAATGGTTACGCCTGGATCCCCCAGGAAACATCCGTACCCGTAGGTCGCCCCCCAACCTTGCGATTACGCCATGAAGACTGGTAGTACTGCAGATACACAATGGTTACGCCTAGATCCACCAGGAAACATCCGTACCCTAGGCTTTCGCAACCCCTGCTGATTACGCTACCAAGCAACCCAATAGATCGCAGATACACAATGGTTACACCTGGATCTCCCAGGAAACATCCGTACCCGTAGGCCGACCCCCAACCCTGCGATTACGCTATGAAGTCGCGCTCGTAAGACCATGGAGATTGCCATGGAATTCGATGGAAACTCGAGTATCATATCCGGAAAATCAAAAATCAGAGAAATATCGATAGAATGAGTCCACAATGTGGCCACAAAGCGGATATCAAGCAGAAAGCACTTTCCATATCTTTACTTCAAAAATATGTATCATATAGTACCTTTTCAAATCACTTTCAAATATCATACTTATATAAAGTCCATTATATATAAGATTTTATTTTCAAATCAAATACCTTTCCAAAATCAAAAGTATATCAAATCACACTTATATAGACTTCACTTATATAAGATTTCACTTTTCAAATTGAGTACCTTTTCAAATCCATAGTTTTCGAATCATCATCATACTTATACAAACCAAATTTTTATATAAGTTCGATAACTCCCAACTCAAAGTATTTAAATAAACAAAGTTCTCAATTTCAAACCATTTCAATATCAATTCAGCTTCAAAATCATTTATGATTTCACCAAATCATTTCTTCCAAATTACATAAATTTAGTTTCAAAGTTTCTTAAACAATAGATTTAGAAAATAATCCAAATTTCCAAATCAACAAAATTTAGGTCAAACAAATTCATTTCCATTTCAAACATATATTCACTTCAAAAATCATAATACTTTCAAAGTTATAAATCTTTCGAAACCAAATACTTGAAATCATTTCACTTTGAAAATCATAACATTTTGAAATCATACATTTGAAATCATAAAACATTCCCTTAATTCTTTACATTTCACAAATTTATTCAATTAAACCAAAATCTAAAATTTCCAATTTTAATTCAATTCAAAACATTTGTTTCAATTCAATTTAGTTTTCCAACAAAACCATTTCAAATATTATCAAATTTCAAATATAGATTTGATTAATAAAATAAACTATTAAATCTTAAATATGTTTCAAGGCTTAAATATACCATATTTCAAAACTAAATTTTATAATTTCATATATCTCAAATTTTACTTCATTATTACTTAATGTTGAAATATTTATTTCATAAATCCATTATTTTTAAATAAACTCAAATTATAGGTAAACCAAATATCCTTTCATACTAATATAAGCTTCAATTATTTATTTATCAAAATCAATGGTTTTCAAATCATCTTATACTTACATAAAGTTTATCTTATATAAGGATCAAAATTTTCAAAAATAAATTTCGTTGCATGAAAAGCCATATGGGATTGAACATCTTTGCTTACTAAAAGATTTTTATCTAAGAATAGTTTTGTATATAAAGTAGTTTGTATGAAAAATAGAATAAAATAGTTAGTTTAAGAAGAATAAAAGAAAAATAGTTTTGAAAAATGGTTTTAAATTTGATAGTAGTTTTCATATAAAAAAATTCCAATTAAATTACAAAGATATCTAACCCAACAGCTTTCAATTTCAGCGTCAAGTATACCAATGATATTAGGATATAAGATGTACATATGTCATCATTTCGCAACGTTACATTCGATCACTCGCTCGATCACACAAGTTCGCTTTTGAACTAGTATTGTCCATTCGACTTCCCTAATGCGGACTTCGATATGGTTTCTCGACTAGAAGCCATCAGTCTCCTTGCATAGCCATATACTATGATAGAGAATTCTAGAATCAAGCCCAAAATCCATATCAAATATTCGCCATCAAGAATCAAATGAAAAATCCTAACACGAAATGGTGTAATTCACCTCGAACTTGTGTACTCAAACTTGGATCAAATTAATTATGCGAATAAAACAGCATACATACAACTTATGTATATATTCCAACTTGTTAAATAAATAGTTTCATAAAGATGTTACTAAGTTAAAACATTTAAAACCAAATTTTTCTCAAACATTTAAAGACTAATTTTTATCCAAAATAATTCAAAACTAAATTTCATATTAGTATAATTCAAAATAGTCTTATTTATTTACTTAACAAAACAGTTTCAACTTATACAAATCATATTATTTCATACTTGAAACATACAAACTAAACTTATATTCTTTATCAAATACCTTATACCTTTCAAAATTTCTTAGCTTTGAAAAGTTAACCTTGATTTGGAAGTGCCCGAACCTTCAAAATAGTCGAAGAAATCATATTTTCAATGCAAGAGTTGGAAATCAACAACAAATCAGTAAATAAAATTTCAAAAGATAGGTTTCAAATCCGAAACTCGGGGACTGAACACCGGCTTACTTTAAATAAATTCAAATATACATACACATATCTTTCGAAAATCAAATCATACCTCGAAATTTGAAATCAAAACTGGTTTCACAAAATCACTCGCATAGCAAAGCTACTAGAGTGGCCTCTTGATGCAGGCCAAGTACTAGGTCGTGACCGACCTAGTAAACTCGTAGGTCATAACATGTAACGACCCACTATTTTGGACCATTCAAATCGACAATAAATCCACACATGTCTGACTTGAATAATTCAAAATAACAGATTGTAATAAATTTTTTGCAAAACTCAGCATATGCAGTAAATCAATCAATCACAGACACAGAGTAATACCATAATACGCAGCGGAATAGATAAAATAGTAGTTCATGAAGCTACTATATACAACATCAGAGTTAAATAAAATACAACAGAATATCTCAAATGTAGTGAAGTCTCCAATACAACAGATGACTTCTCTGAACGAATCAACTAGAAGAGCTGAAAGCTGAGGCGATAGTTGGATCTCCAAAGGAAGCTCCAAATTCCAAAGGTGAGTCTCAGATGCTGTATCACTCGGTCTGACCCGAGCGTAAAGCAAAACACAAAACACTCGAGTCAGGATTAACATTCTTATATAAATAAATCCAACTCAAGTGAAATATCAATTGAAATACGAGTAACTTAAAGGATGTTGGGATAACCATCCTCTAAGGATCTTCAGAACTATCTACAAGGTGGAAATATACATTTTAACACCGTGGTCATTTCAATTAAATTTATACTTCAAAACCCAAATATCATTTTCATTTCAAATATATCCATTTTCCAAAATAATATATATATTAAATGATTTAAAAGTAAAGTATTTAATTTCCTCAAGTCTAGCAAATCGATTCAAATCAACTTCAAATTCCAAATTCAAATTTATTCAAAGCTCAATTCATCAATTTAATTCATTTCTAAACAGATCATTTAAATTTTTAATATATATTTCAAAGCTTTAATATTCAACATTTCCAAAGTTAATTTTACAGTTTCATATAACTCTTGGTTTAACTTTATTATTATTTAATCAGGAAATATTCACTTAATAAATTCAATATCGTTTAACTAGCCTTAAATTACATTTTACTAAATATTTCCTTAAACTTTATTTAAACAAGAAATATTCATTAGATTACTTATAATTCAAACTCAAGTTATAAATCATATCTTACATCTCAATTTCAATAAGTTTCAAATCGGTTTAATTAAATAAAATTCTTTATTGAATACAATTTCAACTAAATTCAAATTATCTTCCCAAACTTAACTTATTCAAGTTATTACTGAAATCTATTTTGAAACATAAATTTAAATTCTCAACCATATTATGTATTTAGTCAAGCATTCCCATTTATATAAATAATTTAAGGCTCAACATTTATTAAAACCAAATATTTCTTTCCAAAGCCATAGAATTCATTTTCAAAATATTTATATATATGGACCAACGGTGTCTGTATATATATTTATCATAGGGTTAAGTGATACGGATATTTATCATTTCAATCCGAAATTTTAAATATATACGGGTAGATATCATTTCGACCCGTAATCCCAATTTTAATTCAAATGAAAATCGCTTGGGTTTATTATTTCAACCCATAACGATTTTCTCCTATTCTAAAGTCCGTTCGGGTATGTATCATTTCAACCCATAGTGAATTCTATACTAACAGGGAACTTGCAGAGTGATAACAGATACTAAAAAAAATATAACAACAGGCATGTATCATCAGTATAAATAACAGATACGGGTGTCAGATGTCACAGGTGAACAGATACAAATAATAGTAATAACAGGCATGTAATACTAGATACTGGTGTCAGATGTCACAGGTGAACAGTTATAGATAATAGCATATATAACCATGTAAATAACTACAGCAGCATATTTCAATTGCTATTTCAATTGAAATCAAATTTAAATACTAAAAGAACGTTAATCGTGAGTGATTGCTCACCTTTCGAGGCTAGAGGATAGTCAAAGAACGAGCTACGAATTCCAAAGGAATGCTAGATGGACACAAATCGATGAAGAAACATGCACGACGGACAAGGCTGCTAATGGGAATTCGATGAGAACTAAATCAGAATCAGTTTGATAAAAATAGAATATATATATATATGTTATTAATTTATAAAGATTGATATTTTTAACTTTAACACTAAAAAAAAAAATCAAATCTATATATAGATATATATTGGGAAGCCAAAGTCCAATAACTTGTATATATGAGCTAATATATGAACCTATTAAAATTTAAGACAAATGTTTATAACAAAACAATATAACATATCTTATTATCATATATGTACAACTCAATAGCCTACATGTGTTAAAAAAAATCCAAACTTAAATAAATAAATTTAAACTTAACCAGTTAATATATATATCCTATAGTCTCAAGATACAGGTCATACAAAGCTTATCTAACTTATATACATAAGCGAATAGGTTACATAAACTTATAACTGTATAATATGTACATCTGAAACTTATAAAACTAACAATTGCAAAGCTTATAAAATTTTAAAATTCGTATGCACGTGAAACTTATCAATCATAGATAAGTAAGTATAATTTCATATATGAATATCAGACTCACCACCTAGATGTATATCTAACTAACATATTAAAACTTAAACTATTTATAAACTGTAAACATTTAGAATTTTAAAACTGTAACAATACACTTACTACAAATATAACCCCTAAAATCTCATACCCATATATAATTTACTTCAAATGTATATACTACCACTAAACAGATCCTATATAGAATAAACCGACCTATGAAATACAAACAGCTTATATACAAGACAACAATATACATACTGTAAGCCTATACGTGTACGTGAACCAATGTATATGCAGACCAACATTAATTTACCTACTTATCTTCTGCAAACATCAATACTTCTGTCCATTTATGTATACCATAACTATATATATACTAGCGAACAATGTATAGCTTATATAAACTAACAGATGCATAAATGCTTACAACATGTTGCCTACAAAATATTTATATAGCTTATAATATATACTAATAATATATAAAACAATAATATAGACATTTATATATTAACCAAATATACTTTATAACAATTCTATTACACAGTATAAAATATATATACATGTTCTCAACTCACCAAAAGCAGAAATAAAATATCAAATACCAAAACCCATATTTTATATATATATGTGAATAAACAAACCTTATCTATATCTGCAATCTATATAACCGTACTCATATAGTATATATATGCTAGAACCATACATTTAAACACCTATGTTTAAATCGAAGAAATATATGTATATATAAATATTTTAAACACTAATATATATATATAACTTATAACAGATAAGATAACCTTTTTTATATAAATGTATTCATACAAACTGTTCAAATAGAACTTACCTAAAATAAGAAAAAGGGTTTGTCGCTGGGTGGCTGGAAGGTTTGTGGAGGATCTCGGCGCGGAGGAGAGGAGGAAGGTGAGGATTTGGGCGAACGGTGAAGAGTTGGGTTGTGTGGAGGGGAAGGTGGATGCGGCGAGCTGGAGACGTGCGTTTGGGAAATGGGGAAAGGAAAGGTGGCTGAGAAAAATGTTGTCAGGTTATTAATTTGTTCATTTCGAACATAAAGATATTTTTTTTAGAGTAAGCAATGGATCTGGAAAAGAAGAAGGTAAGTTTTGAGATGAGAAAGAAGGAAGATGGGATACGAACTAGGTTGCAGGCAAAATAATAGGAATGCAATGGAAAAAAAACGGATGAAGGTATAACGGATTAAAGCTTGCCAAATCAATAAAACGTATACAAACTTTTTGATTTTCGAACGGTTATGGGATGGGGTTGAGCTGCATAATAAAAGCAAATTATTATTGTTTGAGCATCACGTTTCAAATTTGAAACGTAAAGTAAAATATAAAGTCAGGATTTTGGTACCGTTACAACGAACAGTTTATTGTCTCTGTCGCGTACCGGACCTCAAAATACAGAAATAAATATACCGCAGAGATCATCACGACGAGACGATCAAAATGGTATATAGATATCAGTTATACGATTATCCGATCAAAAGTCGATAATCGGTACCAGAAATGCTGCTATTTGACCAGAATTAAGATAAACGGAGCAGTAGAAGTCCAAATTTGGAAAAACGAATTTCGCAGTCTGATTCAAAATAATCTGAATAAATTTTCTCCTGTTGACATATTTTGGTTTCGGAAAACTTTTAAATTCACTGTTATTAACCGGTTAGATTTGAAATGAAATTTCACAGGAAAATAAACTTCAATATTATCAGATGAAAATTTACCAGTTGCTATATTAAAATAGACGTATTCCAGATAATAAATTTTTATTTTCAGATTTTATTGTTTAAAATTTCACAAATTTCCAGTTAAATATACTTTTAAAACCATTAAATTTTACGGGTCGTTACACTCTCCCCCACTCAAAACTTTTCGTCCCCGAAAAGGAAGAAGGTAGGAGAATAGAAACAACCAGATGGAAAAGATAGATTGAAAGTCAAGATTAACAATTAATTTGAAACTATATATAAATTTTACTTGAAATATTCATTTGAAACTTCAATGGCAAATCAATTATCTTTAATACTTTAAAACCCATTTGCAAATTCTTGCTTCCTTTATAAATGCCATTTATGTTTAAATAACATCTTTATAAATATGAAAAATATTTGAAAACAATTATTTACATCATTACTTATATTTACAACGAAGCTATTTGAAAACATTAAATCCATAATTCATAAATTTATTAAATTTTTATCTCAAGGTACTTTTCAAATATTATTAATAAATCAATAAACATTTACTTTAAATAAGTTTTATTTAATTAATAACTTCTAAAATATTTATAACACTAAAAATTTCTATTAAACCATGTAGCATATAAATAAAATATATAAAAAAAAAATATAGTCAACAAGGAAAACAAGGAGGATTTGGAAAAAACAGAATATAGGTGGATAAATAAAGCTAAGCAGATAAGGTACATTCAAAAGAATAATATCAGGCACGAATAATTAATTTAGAACCATAAGGGTTTTAATTTCAAATATTAATACGGAATTTCTTATGTTGAAAATACTTTTTATAATAAAATACCTTTATAACGAAACAAATTTCATTTCGAAAATACTTTTATAACTCGATGTTTCGACAAGTTTATCCTTGTTCCTGTAGACTCTGGTAGTGCGTTGATCAGGCGCAAAACTAGAATTCTCCAGGTACTTAGTAGACCTGTTTCAACACCCAGTGAAAATACTCGAAAAACCTTTAAAAAACAGATATGGAAAGTACAATCCAACCAAAAACGAACAAATCATGGATCGCAGATACACAATGGTTACGCCTGGATCCCCCAGGAAACATCCGTACCTTTTAAGCATTCACTGCCTTGCGAATTTCGCCATGCAACAAAACGGTGGACCGCAGGATACATAAAAATGGTTACGCCTGGATCCCCCAGGAAACATCCGTACCCTTTAAGCAATCACTGCCTTACGAATTACGCTATGCAGTCGAGTTCGTAAGACCATGGGTAACGCCATGGAATTCGAAGGACACTCGAGTATCATATCCGGAAAACCAAAATCAGAGAGAATAATATCGATAGAATGAATCCAAGATGTGGCCACAAATCGGATATCAAGCAGAAGGCACTTTCCATATCTTTACTTCGAAAATATATATCATATAGTACCTTTTCAAATCACTTTCAAATATCGTACTTATATAAAATCCATTATATATAAGATTAAATTTTCAACTCAAATACTTTCCAAAATCAATAGTATATCAAATCATACTTATATAGACTTCAATTATATAAGATTTCACTTTCAAATTGAGTACCTTTTCAAATCTATAGTTTTCGAATCAATTTCATACTCATACAAATCAATTTTATATAAGTTCGACAACTCCCACATCAAGTGTTTAGTAACATAAGGTTCTCAAATTTCAATTTGTTTCAATATCAATTCAATTTCAAAATCATATAAAATTTTACCAAATTATTTCTTCTCAAATTAATTATCTTTAGTTTCAAAGTTTCCAAAATAATAGATTTAGAAAATAAATCCAAATTTCCAAATCAATAATTTAAGTCAACCAATTCATTTCAAAAATCAAATGTTTTCAAAATCATCTTATACTTACGTAAGGTCTATCTTATATAAGGATCAAATTTTTCAAAATAAATTTTCGCTGTATGAAGAGCCATATGGGATTGAATACCTTTGCTTTTATGGGTTATATTCTTTGTAATTTAAATTGGAAATTTTCTTTTAGTAAGCAAAGATATTCTAACATGACAGCTTCCAATTTCAGTGTCAAAATATATCAATGATATTAGAATATAAGATGTACATACGTCATCATTTCGCAAAATCACATTTGATCGCTCGCTTGATCACACAAGTTCGCTTTCGAACTAGTATTGTCCATTCGACTTCCCTAATGCGGATTTCGATGTGGTTTCTCGACTAGAAGCCATCAGTCTCCTTGCATAGCCATATACTATGATAGAGAATTCTAGGATCAAGCCCAAAATCCACATCAAATATTCGCCATCAAGAATCGAATGAAAAAAATCCTAACACGAAATGGTGTAATCCACCTCGAACTTGTGTACTCAAACTTGGATCAAATTAATTATGCGAATAAAACAGCATACGTACGACTTATATATTTATTCCAACTTGTTAAATATATAGTTTCATAAAGATGTTACTAAGTTAAAACATTTAAACTAAATTTTATTCAAAATATTTTGAAGACCAAATTCTTCTCAAGACATTTCAAATCTAAATTTCATATTAGAAAATTTAAAATTTCCTTATTCATTTACTTAACCAAACAGTTTCAACTTTTTTTTAAATCATATTACTTCATACTTAAACATTCAAAACAAACTTATATACTTTATCAAAATACTTTTCAAAATTTCTTAGCTTTGAAAAGTTAACCTTGATTTGAAAGTGCTCGAACCTTCAAAATAGTTGAAGAAATCATTTTCAAATTCAAGAGTTGGAAATCAACAACAAATCAGTAAATCAATTTTAATAGATAGGATTATATCAAATCCAAAACTCGAAGACTTAACACCGGCTCATTTCAAATCGTTTCAAATACATATACATATATCTTTCGAATATCAATCATACTTCAAAAATTTGAAATAAAAATGGTTTAAAAAAAATCACTCGCATAGCAAAGCTACTGAAGTGGCCTATCCCTCACTCTGAAACTCGAAAATCAATGTCGATGATGCGTGCACTCATCACCGAAATTATTTTCCAGCGACACAAGTGAGTTCTGGACTTCTATTTTCTCAAACTTCTTTTGAAATTTCTTCGAAACTCATTGGAACTCATTTGAAGTCATTTGAAACATTTCTTATTCGGAAAATACTTTTAAATCATATTATAATTATATATTTCAAAATCTTAAAACCAATTTCAAAATATCGGAGTTCAATTTTCGAATTTCAAATTTAAAATCCTTTAGTTATAAATCATTTTTATATAAATCAATTTCTTATATAACTTCAAAATTCAAATCCTTTCAAAAATTCAAATTCTTATCCTTTTAAAAGGTATATATAATCCTTATCGAAAACATTTCACTTTTATATATAGAATATAATCATACTTATAAAATTTCGATATATAAAACAATTTCCAAAATACTGATAAACCCGATTTTTCAAAAGGATGATTCAAGAATGGATTTCAAAACAAAGATAAACATTCAAATTAGAGGGGCTCTAATCAATTAGGATTCTGATTCGAAGATAAGTTCGAACGAAAATGAGATAATTAAATTTCAAAATAGAAGATGAATATACTTATATAAATCGCGGGCGACCATAACCGGATCAACCGTGACTTCAGGAACAAGATTGATGCGGAATTCCAAGAAAACCAACATTCGATCGCAAGAGATAGCGGCATCTAAACCAAAGATATAGAAATCTCCGGTGAATCAATGCCAAATGTAAAGGAGTTCCACCCCTTTACAAATCATTCAAAGATTGGCGGGATCGCCTATTCTTATAGAGATCATTCAAAGTGGAGTTATGGGATACTCCAGAATCAAAAGAATACAAATAGGGAGAGACAAGAATGAATTTTGGAACCGTAGGGAACGTTCCAAAGTTCAAAGGAAATCGAGTCAAAAGGAAGAGATTAAACTCAAACGAAAGTGATTCTGTAAATAAATTTACAATATATGCTAAGTTTCGCCTAGAGCCAAAGCTTTGATACCAACTGTAACGACCCACTATTTTGGACCATTCAAATCGACAATAAATCCACACATGTCTGACTTGAATAATTCAAAATAACAGATTGTAATAAAAATTTTGCAAAACTCAACATATGCAGTAAATCAATCAATCACAGAATCACAGACACAGAGTAATACCATAATACGCAGCGGAATAGATAAAATAGTAGTTCATGAAGCTACTATATACAACATCAGAGTTAAATAAAATACAACAGAATATCTCAAATGTAGTGAAGTCTCCAATACAACAGATGACTTCTCTGAACGAATCAACTAGAAGAGCTGAAAGCTGAGGCGATAGTTGGATCTCCAAAGGAAGCTCCAAATTCCAAAGGTGAGTCTCAGATGTTGTATCACTCGGTCTGACCCGAGCGTAAAGCAAAACACAAAACACTCGAGTCAGGATTAACATTCTTATATAAATAAATCCAACTCAAGTGAAATATCAATTGAAATACGAGTAACTTAAAGGATGTTGGGATAACCATCCTCTAAGGATCTTCAGAACTATCTACAAGGTGGAAATATACATTTTAACACCGTGGTCATTTCAATTAAATTTATACTTCAAAACCCAAATATCATTTTCATTTCAAATATATCCATTTTCCAAAATAATATATATATTAAATGATTTAAAAGTAAAGTATTTAATTTCCTCAAGTCTAGCAAATCGATTCAAATCAACTTCAAATTCCAAATTCAAATTTATTCAAAGCTCAATTCATCAATTTAATTCATTTCTAAACAGATCATTTAAATTTTTAATATATATTTCAAAGCTTTAATATTCAACATTTCCAAAGTTAATTTTACAGTTTCATATAACTCTTGGTTTAACTTTATTATTATTTAATCAGGAAATATTCACTTAATAAATTCAATATCGTTTAACTAGCCTTAAATTACATTTTACTAAATATTTCCTTAAACTTTATTTAAACAAGAAATATTCATTAGATTACTTATAATTCAAACTCAAGTTATAAATCATATCTTACATCTCAATTTCAATAAGTTTCAAATCGGTTTAATTAAATAAAATTCTTTATTGAATACAATTTCAACTAAATTCAAATTATCTTCCCAAACTTAACTTATTCAAGTTATTACTGAAATCTATTTTGAAACATAAATTTAAATTCTCAACCATATTATGTATTTAGTCAAGCATTCCCATTTATATAAATAATTTAAGGCTCAACATTTATTAAAACCAAATATTTCTTTCCAAAGCCATAGAATTCATTTTCAAAATATTTATATATATGGACCAACGGTGTCTGTATATATATTTATCATAGGGTTAAGTGATACGGATATTTATCATTTCAATCCGAAATTTTAAATATATACGGGTAGATATCATTTCGACCCGTAATCCCAATTTTAATTCAAATGAAAATCGCTTGGGTTTATCATTTCAACCCATAACGATTTTCTCCTATTCTAAAGTCCGTTCGGGTATGTATCATTTCAACCCATAGTGAATTCTATACTAACAGGGAACTTGCAGAGTGATAACAGATACTAAAAAAAAATATAACAACAGGCATGTATCATCAGTATAAATAACAGATACGGGTGTCAGATGTCACAGGTGAACAGATACAAATAATAGTAATAACAGGCATGTAATACTAGATACTGGTGTCAGATGTCACAGGTGAACAGTTATAGATAATAGCATATATAACCATGTAAATAACTACAGCAGCATATTTCAATTGCTATTTCAATTGAAATCAAATTTAAATACTAAAAGAACGTTAATCGTGAGTGATTGCTCACCTTTCGAGGCTAGAGGATAGTCAAAGAACGAGCTACGAATTCCAAAGGAATGCTAGATGGACACAAATCGATGAAGAAACATGCACGACGGACAAGGCTGATAATGGGAATTCGATGAGAACTAAATCAGAATCAGTTTGATAGAAATAGAATATATATATATGTTATTAATTTATAAAGATTGATATTTTTAACTTTAACACTAAAAAAAAAATCAAATCTATATATAGATATATATTGGGAAGCCAAAGTCCAATAACTTGTATATATGAGCTAATATATGAACCTATTAAAATTTAAGACAAATGTTTATAACAAAACAATATAACATATCTTATTATCATATATGTACAACTCAATAGCCTACATGTGTTAAAAAAAATCCAGACTTAAATAAATAAATTTAAACTTAACCAGTTAATATATATATCCTATAGTCTCAAGATACAGGTCATACAAAGCTTATCTAACTTATATACATAAGCGAATAGGTTACATAAACTTATAACTGTATAATATGTACATCTGAAACTTATAAAACTAACAATTGCAAAGCTTATAAAATTTTAAAATTCGTATGCACGTGAAACTTATCAATCATAGATAAGTAAGTATAATTTCATATATGAATATCAGACTCACCACCTAGATGTATATCTAACTAACATATTAAAACTTAAACTATTTATAAACTGTAAACATTTAGAATTTTAAAACTGTAACAATACACTTACTACAAATATAACCCCTAAAATCTCATACCCATATATAATTTACTTCAAATGTATATACTACCACTAAACAGATCCTATATAGAATAAACCGACCTATGAAATACAAACAGCTTATATACAAGACAACAATATACATACTGTAAGCCTATACGTGTACGTGAACCAATGTATATGCAGACCAACATCAATTTACCTACTTATCTTCTGCAAACATCAATACTTCTGTCCATTTATGTATACCATAACTATATATATACTAGCGAACAATGTATAGCTTATATAAACTAACAGATGCATAAATGCTTACAACATGTTGCCTACAAAATATTTATATAGCTTATAATATATACTAATAATATATAAAACAGTAATATAGACATTTATATATTAACCAAATATACTTTATAACAATTCTATTACACAGTATAAAATATATATACATGTTCTCAACTCACCAAAAGCAGAAATAAAATATCAAATACCAAAACCCATATTTTATATATATATGTGAATAAACAAACCTTATCTATATCTGCAATCTATATAACCGTACTCATATAGTATATATATGCTAGAACCATACATTTAAACACCTATGTTTAAATCGAAGAAATATATGTATATATAAATATTTTAAACACTAATATATATATAACTTATAACAGATAAGATAACCTTTTTTATATAAATGTATTCATACAAACTGTTCAAATAGAACTTACCTAAAATAAGAAAAAGGGTTTGTCGCTGGGTGGCTGGAAGGTTTGTGGAGGATCTCGGCGCGGAGGAGAGGAGGAAGGTGAGGATTTGGGCGAACGGTGAAGAGTTGGGTTGCGTGGAGGGGAAGGTGGATGCGGCGAGCTGGAGACGTGCGTTTGGGAAATGGGGAAAGGAAAGGTGGCTGAGAAAAATGTTGTCAGGTTATTAATTTGTTCATTTCGAACATAAAGATATTTTTTTTTTAGAGTAAGCAATGGATCTGGAAAAGAAGAAGGTAAGTTTTGAGATGAGAAAGAAGGAAGATGGGATACGAACTAGGTTGCAGGCAAAATAATAGGAATGCAATGGAAAAAAAACGGATGAAGGTATAACGGATTAAAGCTTGCCAAATCAATAAAACGTATACAAACTTTTTGATTTTCAAACGGTTATGGGATGGGGTTGAGCTGCATAATAAAAGCAAATTATTATTGTTTGAGCATCACGTTTCAAATTTGAAACGTAAAGTAAAATATAAAGTCAGGATTTTGGTACCGTTACAACGAACAGTTTATTGTCTCTGTCGCGTACCGGACCTCAAAATACAGAAATAAATATACCGCAGAGATCATCACGACGAGACGATCAAAATGGTATACAGATATCAGTTATACGATTATCCGATCAAAAGTCGATAATCGGTACCAGAAATGCTGCTATTTGACCAGAATTAAGATAAACGGAGCAGTAGAAGTCCAAATTTGGAAAAACGAATTTCGCAGTCTGATTCAAAATAATCTGAATAAATTTTCTCCTGTTGACATATTTTGGTTTCGGAAAACTTTTAAATTCACTGTTATTAACCGGTTAGATTTGAAATGAAATTTCACAGGAAAATAAACTTCAATATTATCAGATGAAAATTTACCAGTTGCTATATTAAAATAGACGTATTCCAGATAATAAATTTTTATTTTCAGATTTTATTGTTTAAAATTTCACAAATTTCCAGTTAAATATACTTTTAAAACCATTAAATTTTACGGGTCGTTACATAACATGTTGATAAGTCGAATCCGACCTAAAGCTAAGGAGTTAACATCTTATGAAGAACGGTGGAAAGCTAAAGTCTTGGGTCGTCTACGACCTAAGGAATTGATAGGTCGCGAACGACCTAACTTTGCAGTGCAACATGGTGAACGACCTAACATAGCACCAGGGAATGAGCTACGAGTTAACGGGTTTGAGGAGGGCGAGCTAAAACTAAGAGATAGGTCGCTGGTACGACCTAACATGCTTTTAGGTCGCGTACGACCTAGCGAGATAGGAAAGAGGGTGCTGGAACGAGCTAGCGGGGTGCTCCGACCTAACAAATCACGACCTATGTTAGGTCGCACGAAAAGGTCACAACCTATGATAGGTCGTTGGGGAATCTGGGAAGATAAGTCGCGAAGTATTAAGTCGCGAGGGCTTAGGTCGCGAAGTTTCTGGAACCGCTTATCTTTTAGGTCGCAAAGCTCTGGATGTCATTGGTTCTTATGCCGCATTGATCTCCGCCGTTGATTCTTAAGTCGCTAAAGGAAGCAGATGTAATGAAGTTAAGTCGCGTCTGTTTTAGGTCGCAATGTTTTAGGTCGTAGGTCGTTCACGACCTAAGTGTTGTTGTAATTACCATTTGTTAAGTCGAAAGCTGAGTTTTCTAAAGTCGTCTGTTTAGGTCGACTGTTGTTAGGTCGAAGGTTATAGGTCGGAAACGACCTAAGAGTTGTACAAATTTGTGGCGTGTGTTGTAAAAAGCTATAAATAAGCGTGCGTTGTACATTTTGAGGGTTGTTGATTTTTGAATAAAATTCTCTTTGATTGCTTTGTGCTTTCAATTTCAATTGGTAGTCGAGTGTATCTCCTATCTCCACTTACGTCATTCGAGTGCGCTCGAATCATCGCTTGTTGAAGCCGATTCACGGTATCTTGTGCGCAAGATCAACATCGAAGAATCGTAGATCTCTTTCCCGGTATCTTCGGATCAACGAGTCAGAGATAGCTAAGAATTTGGTATCTTCGGATCAACGAATTCGAGCATTTCAGTATCCATCAATCCATCGATTGTTACATTCAACGATCTACATTGTTTTTGTAATATCCGCTGCGTCAGTTTGGTATCAGAGCTTGTTCTAGCCAATCATAGCTAGATCGAGACTTGGAGCCTATTCATTTTGAAGTCGAAGTTGTTTGGCCGAGAAGTTTGAAGTTTGAGCCGTGGCCGAGAGGAAGAAGTGTTCATCATTGTTCAAAGTTGATTGAACGAATTTGTATTGGAAGCCGAAACTTTGTCCATCGTATTCATCGTGATTTGCTACAAAGTGGAAGTTTTCGATCCGTTTCATTTTGGATCAAAGTCCGAAAAGTGTTTGAATTTTGAAGTGTTGAAGAGTTTGTGAAGTTTTCAAGTATGCCGCCAAGAAGAGCTAATCGCCACCAAAATGTAGAAGCTTTGTATCGAAGAGAAGAAGCTGATGAGATGGAGCAAAGAATCAATGAGAACTTTAATGAAAAGCTTAACGAAGGAATTGGCCAGTTAGAGAAGCTTATGACGGAGATGAATCAAAATCGGAGAAGGGTTTCACCTGAATCTAACCATGGGGGTAGTAGAGTCTCGCCACATTCCAATCGAGACAGAAGTGTTGAAAATAATCAAGGGCGTGGGAGGAACGTGAATGATCGTGAACGGAGGAATGTAGATAGAAGGGATGATGGTGGTAGACGTGATGGTAGTAGAGATGTGGGTGGACGAGATAGACAACGATATACATCTGACTTTGAAGAGGAGTATGATGATGGTAGTGTTCGAGGATAAGGGCGAGGACAAGGAAGAAATTACTCTGAGTATGATCACAAGTGGGAGACGGGGATGAAGACTAAAATTCCTGAATTCAAAGGTGGTATGCAAGCGGAGGAGTTTCTAGATTGGGTAGCTAATGTTGAGGAGATTTTTGACTTCAAAGAAGTACCAGAACATCGTAGAGTGAAGTTGGTTGCTACAAGGTTGAGGGGTAGAGCTTTGGCATGGTGGCAGCAGACCAAACTTACACGTGATCGGATGGGAAAGTCAAAAGTTGAATCTTGGGAGAAGATGAAGAAATTTATGAAAGCAACGTTCTTACCATACAATTATCAATCTTTGATGTATCAACGTTTGCAGAACTTGAGGCAGGGCACGAAGACAGTTAATGACTATGCTGATGAATTTTACCAACTGATTGCTCGAAATGATATTATGGAGACGGAAGAACAACTGACAGCTAGATTTGTTGGGGGACTACGAATTCAGATCCAGGATATGGTTAATATGTTCGATCCAAGATCTGTAGCAGAGGCACATCAGAAAGCGTTGGCTTGGGAGAAGCAGGGACGACGAGGAAGTGGTGTGTTTACTAATTCTAACAATCAAGCGAAGGGTGTTGGTGGAAGTACTAATGTTTCTAAACCTATCTGTAGACCAGTGGTGAAGGAGGTTGAGAAGGCGAGGGTTAACAATGGTTTCAAATGTTACAATTGTCAGGAATTGGGTCATAAAAGCAGTGAGTGTCCAAAGCCGAAGAAACGAACCATGATTGTAGAAGTTGAAGATGAGGATGTTGTAGGGGAGTGTTCTAGTCCAGTTGAGGAAGATGAACAGGATATTGCGTCAGGAGATGAAGGTTGTAATCTAATGCTGAGGAGATCGTGTTTGACACCAAAGCAGGAAGAAGCTAGTTGGTTGAGAAGTAATATTTTTCAGTCAACATGTACTATTCTGGGGAAGGTGTGTAAGTTTGTGATTGACGCATGAAGCTGTGATAATATTATTTCAACCGAAGCTGTGACAAAGTTGAAATTGAAGACAGAGAAACATCCGAGTCCATACAAGTTAGCATGGTTGAGAAAAGGAGGAGAAGTAAAAGTGGATAGACGAGTTCGTGTTCCATTCTCTATTGGGAAGAAATACAAAGACGAAATCTGGTGTGATGTAGTAGAGATGGATGTTTGCCACTTATTATTGGGAAGACCATGGCAGTATGATCGAGCAGTACAACATGACGGTCGGACCAATAGCTACAGTTTTATGTTTGAAGGCACGAAAATTATCCTAGTTCCGAAGAGAAGATCACAAGGAGAAAGTAAGTCAGAAGAGATTGAAGAGCTGAAAACTTTATTATCTTTGAAAGAGTTTGATAAGGAGGTTGAGGAAGAGCCTGAAGTGTTTTTGTTGATTGGGCGAGAAAGCAGTGAAGAGGTTGAAATACCAGAAGAAGTTAAACCAGTTTTGAAAGAATTTGATGATGTATTTCCAGAGGAGTTACCAACGGAATTACCACCGTTGAGGGATATCCAACATCAGATAGATCTTATTCCAGGTGCTGTGTTGCCAAACAGACCACATTATCGAATGAGTCCGAAGGAACATGAAGAGTTGCGGAGGCAGGTAGAGGAATTGCTTGAGCAGGGGCGAGTGCAGGAGAGTCTGAGTCCTTGTGCTGTACCAGCTTTATTGGTACCCAAGAAGGATGGGACGTGGAGGATGTGCACTGACAGTCGAGCATTGAATAAGATTACTGTGAGATATAGATTTCCAATGCCGAGGTTGGATGACTTGTTAGATCAAATAAGCGGAGCTACTATTTTTTCGAAGATTGATTTGAAGAGCGGATATCATCAAATTCGTATCAGACTAGGCGATGAGTGGAAAACTGCTTTTAAAACCAGGGAGGGTCTATACGAATGGTTGGTCATGCCATTTGGTTTATCCAATGCACCGAGTACTTTCATGAGGGTAATGAATCAAATTTTTAGACCATTCATTGGGAAGTTTGTGGTGGTGTATTTTGATGATATTCTGATTTACAGTGGGAGTCCAGAGGAACATTTGAATCATCTTAGAGAAGTGCTGATGGTATTGCGACAAGAACAATTCTATGCAGCAACGAAGAAATGCGTGTTCATGACACATAGCGTTTTATTTCTGGGGTATGTTGTCTCGAAGGAAGGTATACAGGTGGACCAGAGTAAAGTTGAGGCGATCAGAGATTGGCCGCAGCCCAAGACGATAACGGAAGTTCGTAGTTTTCACGGGTTGGCTTCATTTTATCGAAGATTTATACCACACTTTAGTAGTGTGATGGCACCTGTTACTGATTGCATGAAGGGTAAACAGTTTGCATGGACGGAGGAAGCCGGGGTTGCTTTTGAGCGAATCAAAGAACTTTTGACGTCTGCACCAATTCTAATATTACCAGATTTTCAGTTAGTGTTTGAACTACATACTGATGCATCCAAGGTTGGAATTGGAGGAGTGTTGAGTCAGAAGGGACGTCCAATTGCATATTTCAGTGAGAAGTTGTCAGGAGCGAAGATGCGATACAGTACATATGATGTGGAGTTTTATGCTTTTGTGCAAGCTATTAAACACTGGAGACATTATCTATTTCAGAAAGAGTTTGTTCTGTATACGGATCATGAAGCATTGAAGCATTTGCAAGGGCAAGATAAGATTTCAGCGAGACATGCATCGTGGATTGCATATCTGCAACAGTTTACTTTCGTTGTGAAGCACAAATCAGGGGTGACGAATCGAGTGGCTGATGCTTTAAGAAGAATGAGTCATTTGTTGACGACGATGAAAGTGGAAGTGACTGGTTTTGAATTATTGCCGGAGCAGATTGCAGAAGACTCTTATTTTAAGAAATTTGTTGAAAGGGACAATGAAGGGAAGACTGATGAGTTTATGATGATTAATGGTTTTCTTTTTAAAGGAAATCGATTGTGCATACCGGAAGGTAGTCTGAGAATGAAGATTATCAAGGAGTTACACGAAGAGGGACATGTTGGGAGAGACCGTACCTTACAGTTGATTTCACAATCGTACTTTTGGCCATCAATGAGGAAAGAGGTGGAAAGGTTTATGGAGCGTTGTCATATTTGTCAGGTTTCGAAAGGAACTGCGACTAATGCCGGTTTATATATGCCGTTACCTGTACCAATTAAACCATGCGTTGATGTGAGTATGGACTTCGTGTTGGGATTGCCAAGAACACAGCGAGGAAACGATTCCATCTATGTGGTAGTGGATCGATTTTCGAAGATGGCACATTTTATTGCTTGTAAGAAGACGGCGGATGCTGTTCAGATTGCTCAATTGTTTTTCAAGGAGATCTATCGACTTCATGGATTGCCAGAATCTATTGTGTCGGATAGAGATACTCGATTTCTGAGTCATTTTTGGTTGAGTTTGTGGAAAATGGTGGGAACGAAGCTGAAGTTTAGTAGTGCTTATCATCCGCAAACGGATGGACAGACCGAGGTTGTGAACAGATCGTTGGGAAACTTGTTGAGGTGTCTTGTTCAAGATAATCTGAAGAGTTGGGATATGAAGTTATGCCAGGCAGAGTTTGCACATAATCATGCTGTGAATCGAAGTACTGGGTTCAGTCCATTCCAGATTGTTTATTCGAGCTTACCGAAGGGACCGTTGGATTTGACGGTAGTGCCACAATCAAAGAAGACAGTTAAGAAAGCTGCTGATTTTGTTGAGGGGTTAGCGGAATGTCATAAAATCGTTCAGGAACGATTAGAAAAAGCAAATGAGAAATATAAACGATCTGCAGACTTGAAGCGAAGAAATGTTGAGTTTAACGAAGGAGATATGGTTTATGCAGTGTTAACAAAAGATCGTTTTCCAGTAGGCGCGTACAATAAATTGAAAGCACGAAAGATTGGTCCAGTGGAAATTTTAAAGAGAATCAATGAAAATGCTTATAAATTGAAGCTGCCAGATGATGTGTATACGTCTGACGTGTTCAATGTTAAACATCTCGTACCATATCACGAAGATGAACGAGCTGAGGTGGTAGAATTTACAAATTCGAGGACGAATTTCTCTCAACCAGGGGAGGATGATGCAGGCCAAGTACTAGGTCGTGACCGACCTAGTAAACTCGTAGGTCATAACATGTTGATAAGTCGAATCCGACCTAAAGCTAAGGAGTTAACATCTTGTGAAGAACGGTGGAAAGCTAAAGTCTTGGGTCATCTACGACCTAAGGAATTGATAGGTCGCGAACGACCTAACTTTGCAGTGCAACATGGTGAACGACCTAACATAGCACCGAGGAATGAGCTACGAGTTAACGGGTTTGAGGAGGGCGAGCTAAAACTAAGATATAGGTCGCTGGTACGACCTAACATGCTTTTAGGTCGCGTACGACCTAGCGAGATAGGAAAGAGGGTGCTGGAACGAGCTAGCGGGGTGCTCCGACCTAACAAATCACGACCTATGTTAGGTCGCACGAAAAGGTCACAACCTATGATAGGTCGCTGGGTAATCTGGGAAGATAAGTCGCGAAGTATTAAGTCGCGAGGGCTTAGGTCGCGAAGTTTCTAGAACCGCTTATCTTTTAGGTCGCAAAGCTCTGGATGTCGTTGGTTCTTATGCCGCGTTGATCTCCGCCGTTGATTCTTAAGTCGCTGAAGGAAGCAGATGTAATGAAGTTAAGTCGCGTCTGTTTTAGGTCGCAATGTTTTAGGTCGCAATGTTTTAGGTCGTAGGTCGTTCACGACCTAAGTGTTGTTGTAATTACCATTTGTTAAGTCGAAAGCTGAGTTTTCTAAAGTCATCTGTTTAGGTCGACTATTGTTAGGTCGAAGGTTATAGGTCGGAAACGACCTAAGAGTTGTACAAATTTGTGGCGTGTGTTGTAAAAAGCTATAAATAGGCGTGCGTTGTACATTTTGAGGGTTGTTGATTTTTGAATAAAATTCTCTTTGATTGCTTTGTGCTTTCAATTTCAATTGGTAGTCGAGTGTAACTCATATCTCCACTTACGTCATTCGAGTGCGCTCGAATCATCGTTTGTTGAAGCCGATTCACGGTATCTTGTGCGCAAGATCAACGTCGAAGAATCGTAGATCTCTTTCCCGGTATCTTCGGATCAACGAGTCAGAGATAGCTAAGAATTCGGTATCTTCGGATCAACGAATTCGAGCATTTCAGTATCCATCAATCCATCGATTGTTACATTCAACGATCTACATTGTTTTTGTAATATCCGCTGCGTCACCTCTCCCCCACTTGGAAACTCGAAAATCAATGTCGATGATGCATGCATTCATCACCGAAATTATTTTCCAACGACATAAGTGAGTTCTGGACTTCAATTAACTTTGAAAAACTTCTTTGAAATTCCTTTGAAATCATTGAAATTCATTCGAATACAATTGAAACATTTCTTATTGGAAAAAATATCTTTAAATCATGTTATTATTATATATTTTCCAAAATCTTAAAACCAATTTCAAAACACCAGAGTTCGATTCCTCGAAATTCAAATTCAAAACCCTTCAGTAATAAATCATTTTTGTATAAATCAAGTTTCTTATCAATTTCAAAATTTCAAATCCTTTCAAAGCTTCAAATTTTCATTTTAAAAGGTATATAATCCTTATCGAAAACATTTCACTTTTATATACAAAATATGGTCATCCTTAATAATTTCGATGTATGCACAATTTCAAAATACAACGAAACACAAATTTCCAAAGATGATTCAAGGAAGGATTTCAAACAAACAAAGATTCAAAATTAGAGGAACTCTAATCAAATAGAATTCTAGTTCGAAGATAAACTCAAACGAAGATGAGAAAATTTAATTATCGAATAGAAGATGGATAAGCCTATAAAAATCATGGGCCACCTTAACCGGTCAACCGTGACTACAGGAATATAATCAATTCGGAAATCTGAGGCAAATCGACATTCGATCGCAAGATATAGGATCCAGATAGAGCAGGAGATAGATAGCATCGACATCCGAGGATACAGAAATCT
Source organism: Allium fistulosum (assembly GCA_030737815.1). Classification (NCBI taxonomy): domain Eukaryota; kingdom Viridiplantae; phylum Streptophyta; class Magnoliopsida; order Asparagales; family Amaryllidaceae; genus Allium; species Allium fistulosum. The sequence goes on along the minus strand of CM060905.1, from coordinate 42,901,571 downwards.
CCGGTGAATCAATGCCAATTGTAAAGGAGTTTCACCCCTTTACAAATCATTCAAAGATTTACGGAATCACCGCTCTTTAGAGAGGTCATTCCAAAGTGGGGTAACGGAATGCCCCAAAATCAAAAAGGTAAAAATAGGAAAGACAAGACTGGATTTTAGAACAAGTGGGAGCGTTCCACAGTTCAAGGAATCCAAGTCGATAAGAATCCTAACCAAGAGATTTCTAACAAGGTGGATACCGAAGATATGAAGTTTAGAAAATCTTGATTTCAAAATAAGAGGATTTTTATACCAAAATAATCTTTGAAAATCCTTTAAAAATCATTAAGAAATCATTTTATACTTCGAAAATATGTTCTCTCACAAAGAAAGGATTCTGAGATTGATTTCACTCATTCTAGGGTATTTCTACCCTATCTCTAATGAGTTTTTGCTCTACAGGCTATGGTTTGCCTAAAAACCAAAGCTCTAATACCAACTGTAACAACCCGATATTTTCAGCCATTCGCATTCGCACATGTCGGACTTGAATTGCTCAAAATACCACATTGTAAATAAATTTGGAGCAAATGAAATCAAATACACAGAATAACAGACACATAACATATCAGAATAACTCGCAGCGGAATATAAAAACCATAGTAGTTCATGAAGCTACTATAACAAACTCTCAAAACATAATACATAATATCTGTTTGAAAACATATACTATAGAAATCTAAAATAAATAGAAGTTTATGAATACCAAAACTGAAATAGAACAACTGAACTGAAAGGAACAGATAACTAGACAAGCAGAATCTCCAGCGATTCCTAGCTCCAGAAAAGAAATCCAAAGCTAAGCTGTAAATACTCAGGTTGACCCGAGCGTAAAGTAAAACACAAAACACTCGAGTCGGGACAATATATACTTATATAATGTAAACCAACTCAAGTGAATTGTAGTAGAAATGCACAATAACTCAAAGGATGCTTGGGATCGCCCATCCTTTAAGGATCAGTTAAATTATAAATTAAATACATCCCGTGGTTAAAATTTCAAAGTGGTATTTTATACTTCGAAATCAAATATCATTTCAAAATTCAATATCATTCAAAAATCCATTTCAAAATATCAAAATATCGTATCTTCCAAACCACATTTCATTTATTTAAAATACCACTTCAACACACATTTCAAAATAGTTTATATTTCAAAACAAATTATTCATTTTAAATCATAAAATGAAGTTATTATATTTAATAATTAAATTATTAAATTTCCAAAAATTTAACTTTTCAAAGTTCATTCATTCACTTAATTTTATCAAAACAGTGAAAATTCACCTTTCGTAGCATTTAGAAAATACTACTGAAAGTCACATTCAAAACAGTTCAATTTAACAAAAGACAGCATTTAAAAATGCTGTAACAGGGTTACATTAGTTTAAATAAACTTAGTTAAATTCATCAATTATAACATTTACAAAAATGCTATAATAGCCTTTAACTAAATTTAGCCATTTGGTTCATTATTATCAACTACAGCATTTACAAATGCTGTATTATCATTTACATTAGAATTAATAGCATTTCAGAAATGCAGTTAATTAACTTCAAATATTCAGTATAATTTCACAAACAATTATATTTTTATTTAAATCATTTTTTAACTTATAAAATCATATAATTTCACTTTTATAGTCATCATTTAAATACCCTTATATTCATGATTTTATAAAGTTAAATTTCCATTCAAAAATCAAAATTTAATAATAATTCACTTATTAAATTCCAACATTAAATTTTAGATTCATTAAATTAAATTTAACTTAACACTTAAGTTTAAATTTTCAAATATAACGTAATTTCATTTTTATCTACTTAACTTAAAATTCTCTTTTAAGCCAAATTCATAAATTTCCAATTTTAGTTATATTTCAAAATTTCAACTTAAATATTCATTCATTTCACATTTAACTTTATTCAAAAATCATTAATATATTATAAAATAATTTAAATTCACTTTAATCCAAATTATCATGAATTTATCATATTTCATATTTAATTTAAATTCCAATTATCACCAAATTAAAATTTCCCAAAATAACTTACATTTCAGATTTTCTAACTTTACCATTAATTTATTTCACTTATAAATTTTCAAAAAATCAATAATTATTTACAAAAATCATTTTTAATCAAATTTAAATCAAAATATTATAATATTTACATTTCTAAAATATTTTAAAAAATTTAGAAAAACATATTTTATCTACGGGTCTGTATTTCATTTTTTAGCCTAGGTAAAGTGATACGGGTAATATATCATTTCAAACCGTAATTTTCAAAGAAAACCCGGGTTTGATCATTTCAAACCCGCAATCCCAAGTAAATGAAAATAATTAAAAATCATTCAGGCCTATCATTTCAGCCCATAACGATTTTCTCCTATTCTAAAGTCCGTTCGGGTGTGTATCATTTCAACCCATAGTGATTCTAATCTAAAGAGAACTTGCAGTGTGATAAACTGATAAAAATAACAGAACAACATAATATAACAGTAACATATGATATAACAGGTGTTTAAGCATGGGTGAACATCATATAATCATAACATAGCAAATATAATATGGTGATGCATTTTACAGATTCAAAAGTGGTCAATTTACTAGTTATATAGGTATACACTGTCTAGTGAGAATAACTCACTGGTATAAGCTGGAGACGACAACTGAAACACACAAACTAAGAACTTCGAAGGCACAAAAGCACGAATAAGATTTGAGGTTGGGAGAGCCAAAGATTAATCACCTTGAATACATTCAAACAAACAAAACAATCTACATAAGTTTTCAACCCGAATATAATAAAACAATGTTAGAAATGAATGTACAAAACATCACCAAAGTATTTGCACTTGCTTCAACCATTTGTGCTTCAGTCTAGGGTCAGAAACACATGGCTAAGCATGGGTTAGGATCTGGTCTTTGGGTTCAAATGGGTCGGCCTAGCATAGATTTAATGATGGTGCAAAGGTATGGCATGAAACTACACAAAACAAGGCAACACAACATGGTTCAAAGCAAACAAAGGCTCGGCCAAAGCAATCATGGCACGACCAGGTCTGGTGGGGTCAGGGGATGACGTGGCAGTGGGTGTAGGACGGGTTGGAGGTGGTGGTGGTGGTGTAGGTGGCGGCTAAGGGGGTGTTTGAGGTGATGGAACATCATGGTGCATGGCTATGTACATTCAAGTGGAGTTTGGTGCATTTTCATGTGGATCTTCAACCTAGGGACCATGGCATGGCTTGGGGTTGGACGGGAGGTGGTGGAGATTGGTTGAGATGATGTTGGAGGCGGCCAATGTGCTGGTGGTGGCAGGGGCCGAGCCTAGAGATAGGAGAAGCAAGTGCAAATTCATGAAAACAAGTATAAAAACAATGAAAAGAAAAGAGATTATTACCAAACTTTTTTACATGGAAGGAGGCCAAATTTTTTTGTGAGATGAGAAGAAAAGAAATTCACGTGAAATGGAAATGAAATGGTCGGCTGAAAGGTAGGAGATAAGGCAGCAAAATGAATTAAAGTGTTGGTTGATAATGAAAAGACAAGAAGACAAAAAGCCTTAAGCAAATCAAAGGTCACAAACTCTTTAATTTACCATATTTCTTTTGGAATTTTTAAATTACTGAAAAATACATATAAATTCAGATAAAAACACGAAAATTTAGTAAATAAACAAAAATAAATAAATAAACTTTAATTATATATAATTAAATTAGGAAAAATGGCAAAAATTGTAAACTAGTCTAGAAAATTTGAAAATAAATGGAATAAACCTTGGAAAATTTTTATGTAATTGAAAAATGATAAAACCGTTTGTTTTATAAGAAATGAAACCTTGTATAAATGAATCGGATTTTTCCAAAATAAAACCGTTTGTTTTCAAATGATAAAAGCTTTCATATAAGAAATGAAATTCCAATTTAAATTAAAGGAATTTCAAGTTTGAATTGAAAATGGTTTTCCAAGTTACGAATAAATCTTTGGAAACGTGTTTTGAAAGCTATAAGTTAAATCTTTGATTTAAAGATTTAATGAGTTAATCCAATTGAAATGGAAATCGATTTGAAATCTATGAATATATCTATGTGAAACTGGGTGAACTTTGTGAGATGAATCTTTTTGTGTAAAAGATTGAAAATGGTAATTTGTTTAAACCATTTGAAGAGAAGTTTTGGGTAATAAGTTGTGACTTAACTGAAATCCCAATATCCATATGTTTTTAAATATTACGCTCATTATTCGGTTTAGCCGGGATCGGACTTTATGTCATATAACCCATTTCGAATAGTGATACGACGTAAATCGATAACATTTGAAGGCCGGTGTTGAAGACCGGGTGTTTGCGAGAACGATAGGATAACCTATCGATTGTCTCTGCACTGAGTGGCTCCGGTATAGAGACCTCCATATGTGATGGGGAGTCTGATCGGGATTGTGAATACCCGGATTGCAAGGGATTCTTAGGAAGTGCCTTCGGTTCTGTTCGAATCTGGAACAGACTTGTGTGGATGTATGTCTGACATTACACTTTGAGATATAAAGCAGATTTATTTCAAATACATTTCTGTTTAGTGGCAGAGATTTATTCTCTTAGCTTAACACCCTTCTCTAAGACGTACGAGCTCAGAGGTTATGTAGTTGAAGGTTATCAGTGATATACTCCCAATTTGGTAGTGTGGCATGCTAAGTGTTGCCGTGTGTTGTTGATCATTTGTTGATGAAAGCATGGCTTTGTAAAAAAGCGTAGCTTTGTGGACGAGACCTCATCGGACCTCACACCCCGGAAATGGTCGAAACATGAAAAATGCGGCAAGGTTTCAGCGGTAGCTCCCCTATGGTATGTCCATTCCTTTTGGAAAAAGGTGATATCATGGTATGGAGCCCAGATATTTACCTATGTGGTTGCTCCAATCTCATTTACTGTGTGATTGTTGCTTTGTGCTCGAGGCGCCTTGGATAAAGGTCGCAAACGACCGACGGTGGCATATCTTAGGTTTACTTCCCGAGAAAGGGGTAACCGGCCTTGTGTTGGCAGAGAGCCAGGTAGGTTCTCGGGGCATCCCTCCAGAGGCGTTCCCATGTGGCATAGGAAGTTCCTTAGCCTGACCATTTGTTGGAAAATCCAAAGAAACAATACGAACCTTGTACGGTTTTAGTTATAGAACCTGCCATTTAAAATGGTAGCTATAGTAGGCATAGTATAATGGTACCTATGTTGGCTAAGATTAATATTGTACTTTCGAAATGTTTTCACACTATGCACTAGTAATAATATCAAAAGAGTTTTTTGCGTAGTGAGCATGTTTGACTATCATAAAGAGAAATCTCCCCCATGTGTGCGATTGCATTGTGTGTGTGCCGGGAGGCCTTAGGTAGTTTCATTTTCCAAAAAGCATTGCGGATTTCAATGTTTAAAATTCTTTTATTGTTTGTTTAAAGATAAACTATTTTTGTTACTCATACTGGTCCCACGACTGACCTGGAGTTTATTGTTCCCTTCCTAAACTCTAGGTGCCCACAATTTTCCACACGGGCAGTCTAGAGTTTGGGTTTTCAGATAGTCAGGTTTAGTAGATTAGTTGGAGCTAGTTCAGTTTTTGGAGTTCACGGATGACTGACCTTGCTTATCTTTGTGCAACGTGATGGTGGTTCGAGCTTGATGTTGGAGTTGTTGGACTTATTCTCTTTTAAAGATCATTTGGAGTTATCACTTCTGTTGTTTCCGTTGTAACATTATTTGTCTCTGATATTCTTATATCATATAGATATCATTGTTGTATATCATATTCTGGATATTGTATCATTTGTGATGTATATGATATCATTCATTTCTTTCTTCCACTGTGTTGTTATACTTAATGTGTTATAAGCTCCGGCGAGCCAAATTTCAACGATTGAATCTATGGCATGCGAGTACAAGTGAAGTACGGGTGCCAATTTTCGAACGCTGGATTTCGGATCGTGACATTTTGGTATCAGAGCTAAGGTTGAGCTTTAGCTCAGGAGTATAACACATTAAGTAGCTCATTAGAGATAGGGTGAAGTATACCCTAGAATGAGTAATCCCTAAGATAGCTGTCCGTATACCTCAGTAAATTCTCTTACTATCCACTGATAATAAGTATGAGTGCAAGAAGAAGATGAGATAGGGGACAGGGGAATACGACTATAAATGGTCAATACCTTGTAACAACAAGGAAACAATCTTTTCTCTATCAATCTCTTTTGTTCAACATCTCTTTTCAATTCTTTGATGGTTCCTGATAGATCTAGGAAGAAGATTTGATATATTTGCATGGGACATAAACTCCAAATAGGTCAGAATTGTTTGTTTGGAGGAATTGGTTGCTTTGGTTGCTATGGTTGATAGGTATACTTTGGTTTCTAAATTAAAAAGTTTTGAAATTGTATCCATATATCTGTCTATTTTCAGGTCCCAATATATTCTACGAATGGTTAGTTATCCTTTCGAACTGACCGATGCCACTACATACTTCGTAGATCTGGATAACCCGAGTATCTTGTAAAACATTTAAAAAGATTCGTTCTCGTATCTATTATTGATATTCTGATTTGGTAAGCCAAATGCAGAATAGATGCTCAGTTTGATTTGATGAAATATTCTTCATCTATCTTTGCGTCTCCCTGGCAAATTTCGAGGACGAAATTTCTTAAGGGGGGAACCTGTAACGATCCTGGATTTTAACTAAGTTTAAATTGATAATTTATTTAATTTTTGGATAAAAATTGTGAAATTACTTGGTAAATTGATTTGAGTTTCTCCAAATTCAAATAAAATATGTGTTGAATCATTTGAATTTAAATCTTGTGTATATATGTATATGTGCATATATGAGTAGATTTGAATATATATATATATATATTGGATTTGAATTTAAATTTTAATTAAATGGTTATAAAATCATCTATGAAAAATATTATAAAGTAATATTACAAAGCATAAGACAAAAGAAAAAAATATAAACTTTTTGTATAGGTAAACTTTACCATTTAAATTCAATATAAAAATATCCATAAATAGATATGTATGTAACCATACATATAAGTAAAGGGAAAAAAAATATGTACGGATATAAATATAAGTGTGTATGATGATAACCAATTATAAATATCTATGTACAAACTAAAGTGGATAAGTATGAACACTTGGAAAAGAAAAAAATCTCAGTTTGTACATGGCAATTAATGTTAGCCACAATTTTATCATATTAGCCACCAAAGCAAGAAAAAAATCTCTGCCTATATTGTACAAACAAATAATAATATCACACAGTAAACTGTTTCCTCATATATCAAACTCTCAAATTCATTTTCGTCCATTCCAAGCTGTGTAAATCTGAAGTAAATATCATCTCATAACTTAAACAAACTTCAACATAAACAACAATACAAATCAATTCAAACCAGAGATCAAAGAAAAGGGTTTCAACTTGCAAATTTCAATACTGTTTCAAAAAGGGATGCTCTGTTCATCATCTTTCACTGGTGAGTAACATCATTTTTAAAACTAAGTATATAAATCTGATTGCCTGATCATCTTTGGAAAGAAGTATGTTTGTGTGTATAAATATATATGAATGTATGGATGAGTTTGCATGTTTGTTTTTTTTTCTGAGACATATCTGTTTCCAGTCCAAGCTGAAGTTTTGATCAAAATTCATTGTCTCTTGATCTGATTGCTGTTACTACTTAGGATTTAAATAAAGTTTGTTTGTTATATGATAAAGTGAAGTATAAAAATTTATTCAAGTTTAAATAAGTTGTAATTGTTCTGGAAATCAAAATAAACAGGAAAGTTTGGGTTTTCAGTAAATTTCAAACATTCAAATTCATTGATTCAGGCATGTAATCTGAAACTCCATCCAGAAACATGTTTTTTAAAACTAAAATCAAAATTTTTAGATTAAGGTTGAATGTGCAGTTCAAGTTGATCAGTATTGGGAGATTTGGGTTGCCTCTGGCGATCTAGTTGATCGGGGTGGTTGAGATTCTCACTGGAGATACAGGGATGGTCAGAGGGTTTAGGAAAAATATCTGGGTGATGATCAAAGCACTATGGCGACGATAGGGGGTTGATTTTGTTTTTAAACCTAGTTTCAGTGAGGTCGAAAATTTTGATTCGTTCTTCGTCTATGTTGGATCGAGTGCGACGTGGTTCAAGGAGATGGTGGAGGAGGTGTTGACGAAGTGATGGCCAGAGTCGTATGAATTCTGGTGGTTGGTCGGAGCTACGAGAATGAGGCGATGACAAGTTTGGGGGTGGTCCAAACTGTTGTTTCCAGGTTTCGAGTTTGTACTCGATTTCGATTTCGAGAAGATGGTGGAGTTCTGGCGATCGAAGATTGATTCGAGGATGGACTTCAACTTGCTCGACGATGTGATGTCGCCTGGAGTCGATCATCGGCGATGTATACGTGCACGGTGCATGAGTTCTAGTGATCTGGAAACTTGGGTAGTTGGGGATGAAGCAGGGTGAACTCGAGATTTTTCTCAAGTAACTCGAGTGTTTTACTCGAAGCGTTTAGGTGTTGATCTCGAAGAAAATGTGGAAGGGCTCAGGTAAATGTTTTGTACAAGGTTTTAAAGGCTGTTCTGTTTTGAAATTTTAAAACTAAATCTTAAATTTGAAAACAAAGTTTTAACTAAGTTTTAAATCAAAGTTAAAATATAAATTCAAGTGCAATTTTGAAACTTAGTTTGGAAATAAGTTTTTAAATTCAAATTGTTTTAAAAACTTAAAGTTGTTTAAGCAGGTAAGTGGATTTAAAAAGAACTTGAAATGGTAAGAAAGGATTTGAACAAGAAATTAAATTTGAAACCTGAGTTTAAATCTAACTCTGAATTCCAGATTTTGGAATTTAATAAAGTTTATAAATTTAAATGTTTAAATAAGTTTAAATTGTAACGATCCAGAATTTCTGTCATCTGAAATTCATATATTTAATTGATTTTAAATATTAACAAGTAAGATTTGTAAGTCGAATGAATTTTAATTCGAATATAGTGATTTAATTGTATAATTAAATCGACAATTTAATATTTGAAATTCCAGAAATAATTAGAAATTGGGTTTAATGTGGATAAAAATGATTTATAAAGTTATATTAAATCATATTGGAGTTAGAAAGATGTTATAGAACTTTTAAAATTGAATTAAAAGTTAATGTATGAAAATTGAATATTTTAATATTTAATTGACGAGTGAAAATGACCATTTTTCAAACAGTCTCGAATTTCGACGAAACCAGTTTCATCGGATCCGTAATGTTAAATTATTGTAAGATTTCAAATTTCGTGTCAATCGGAGTTGTCATTTGTCCGGGGCAAGCCAAAACGCCTAGAAATCCTTTTAATCGATTTAATTTAAATTTGATCGTTTAATTCCGTAACTCGCACATATGACCGAATTAGCTCCCGAAACACATACCATTGTGTTCGGAACGTGGGTAAAACCTTAGAAACGCCAGCCGGCACGTTTGATTTCGAGTTCGAAAATTTTCGAGTGAATAGTGATTTGGAATTTTCTATAAAAGGCCCCATTATTTTCACTAAAACCCTAAGGGTTAGGGTTGGCCGCCGTTTCTTCAATTAATGACCGAAATGTTGCCATCTTCTTCCTCAAGTTCTGATCGATCCATCGACAATCAATTAAAACTTCCAACTACAAATTTCTAGAGGGCGACAAGATCTTCGTTTTGAACGGCTGTGATCGAAAACGAAGCTATGGATCAACGACAATCCTCATGCAAACGTACGTCATTCAATTGCGTTTTTCGAGTGGAATAGACGACCGAGTTCAACCGCATTCGTGGTGAAGGTGGAGTCGAGTACGAGCTTCGTCGTGGAGGTGCCTGATCGTTGTAGAAATGAACAAGGAAGGCTCGAAAATTCGAGAATGAATGGCGGCCGAGTGGGTTCTTGCGTTCGTGACTAGCCTGGGATGTACGTGGGGGGAAGAAGAAAGAAGGGTTGGCCAGGATTTGATGGAAGCAAAATATACGGCTGAGATTAACTAGGTTAAAGAAATTAAAAAGATTTTGTAAATATTTATATTAATAAATCATATAAACTTTAAAATGCTGTAACTTTTTGATACAAGGTCGAAATTTGACGAAACGACTTGCGTTGGGTTCGTTTTGTCGAGCACTACGCAATGGAGCTGGTTTGGAGTCGATTGGAGCTAGTGATAATTTCGGGTAAAATTAAACGCGTGTTTAATTTTATTCGAAATAAAATACTACAAACGTTATGGAAAGCAAGGTGAGAACTTCTCCCTCAATCGAATATTTGTTTCGATTTAAATTTAAAATAGTTAAATTTAAAATTTCTTGATTGTGTGAATTGAATGATGGTTGTTATCTATTGTGCTGAAATAGACCCTATACGCCGCATAATAGCGGAGGTTATTTATTTAAAACATATACCGCGATATTCCACCATGAAGTGGAATTGGTATTATATATGTATTTGGAGTTGATTTCCCGCATTATATAGCGGATGAGACTCTATGAGCCGCATAATAGCAGATAATATTTTATAAATCCCATATATCGTGATATTCCACCTCGAAGTGGAATTGGTATTGTGCTAACATCTGTGGATGCAGGGAAACGGGTTGGAGGGATCCAACTGGATTCCTCAAATAATTGAATTTATTTCAATGTTGTGTGTGATTAATTATAATCTGTGCATGATTATCTTTGTGATTGAGATTGTTGAAGGCTACGGTTTAGCCGAATATATTTTTGGTATCGTTGGATACCAGAAATAAATAAAATTGGATTTTTAAAATTCAAGTTGAAAATTTATCGAAAAACTTATTTTTGAGAATTGGATAAATTTAAAAGGAATTTTTAAAATAAAAGATAAAGTTTATTTTGGACCATATTGAATTAAATTCCAAATTTTGGGGAAAAGCCTTACTAAATGGATTTCGGGTAATATTATTTATAAGTTAAAGGATTTATTTAAAATTGGTTTTGAATAGATTTGAAGAGATAAAGAAATTTATTTTTTTAAAGGGAATAATTTGGAAATTTATTGGAAATTGGATTTGGTGTTTAGAAATTAATCTGACTTTAAATTTATCTAATTTAAATTAATCAGATAATTAAATTAATCCTACTTATGGATGTTTGGATTATATTGGATGTTGAATTGTTTGATATCCCAAATATGTGATGCTTTGTGATGTATCCTGTTCTGTGTTGTGATTTGTGATCCATTTATCTATGATATGAATATCTGTGATCTGTGAATTAAAGATAAGCGTTATAGTTTATACCGCTTATCAAATATATTGTTATATTTGATCTGTGATGGTTGAATGTTGTTGCACTATTGTGTTAAACCCTTGGACTACACAATGCACACACAAATGTGGATTTCACGTGGAAATGGGTTAAGTCACAGATTTTTAACAATTCTAAATATTGAATTTTTGAGTCAAAAATAGTTTTGGAATTGGAATTGAAAGTTTTTGAAAATGAGTTTCAAAATAAAAGTTATTTTAAATAACTTAATAAAAATTGGAATTCAAATCATTTAATTTAAATTTTGAATTCAATACTTGAAATTGAATTCAATGATTTGGGAACTATGGTCTAAAAGATTGTACAAGTTTTAAAAGGTGTTTATATGGGTTTTTAACCATTTAAAATATAGTTTTGGAAATTTAAAATTTTAAATTCAAGTTTTATGCTTGTATAGCTTTAAACTGTGTAATTGTAACCAGTTTTTCCCAAAATGAAAACTAATTGTTTCAAGTAATAATAGCTTTCATAAAGTGAAAATATTTCCAATTTGTGTCGAAACATTTCAAGTTGAAATGAAATTGTAAATAGTTTGGAAAACTATGAATTTACCTTTGTGAAGATGATTAAGCTTTATTTTGAAATCAAAGAAGATTTTAAAAGGTGTATCTTTTATATTATAAAAGACTTGAATTGTGAATTGTTTTGAAAGCTATAAGTTAAATCTTGATTTAAAGATTTAATGGGTTAATCCAATTGAAATGGGAATTGATTTGGAAATCTATGAATGAATCTTTGTGAAACTGGGTAAACTTCGTGAAGTAAATCTTTTTGTTTAAAGATTTAAAAATGGTAATTTGTTTAAACCATTTAAAGGAAAGGATTTGGGTAATAAGTTGTGGCTTAATTGAAATCCCTATATCCATATGTTTTAAAATATGGTGCTCCCTATTCGGTTTAGCCGGGAAAGGACCTTTGTGTCATATAACCCATTCTGAATAAGTGATACAACGATATGGATAACATTTGAAGACCGGTGGTGAAGACCGGGTATTTGTGAAAACGATAGGATGACCTATCGATTGTCTCTTCACCGTTAGCTACGGTATAGAGATTTCCTTTGTGATGGGAAGTTCGATCGGGATTGTAAATACCCGGATTGAAAGGGCTTCTTTGGAAGTGCCTTCGGTTCTGTTCGAACCCGGAACAGACTTGTATGGTTACATGTCTGACATTACATTTTGAGATATAAAGATGATTTCTTTCAAATACATTTATGTTGGTGGCGGAGAATTTATTCGCTTAGCTTAACACCTTTCTCTGAGACGTACGAGCTCAGAGGTTATGTAGTTGAAGGTTATCGGTGATATACTCCCAATTTGGTAAGCATGCTGAGTGTTGCTGTGTGATGATTATTTATTGATCATTTGTTGATAAAAGCGTGGCTTTGTGAAAAAGCGTAGCTTTGTGGACGAGACCTCTTCGGACCTTACAACCCGGAAATGGTCGAAACAGGAATGATGCGGCAAAGTTATGAGGGTCGCTCCCTTTAGGGTATGTCATTTCCTTCTGGAAAAGGGTGGTATCAGGTATGGAGCCCTGGTATTTAACCTATGTGGTTTCTCCAATCTCATTTACTCTGTGTGATTGTTGCTTTGTGATCGAGGCACCTCGGATAAAGGTCCCAAAGGACCGGGGGGTGGCATATTCGTGTAGTAGTTACCTAGTGTAAGAGGTAACCCGGCCTTGTGTTGGCAGAGATCCGGTTAGGTTCTCGGGGCGTCCATCCAGAGGCGTACCCATGTGACAGTGGGAAGTTCCTTATCCCTACCATTTGTTGGAAATCCAATTTCCAATACGAACCTTGTACGGTTTTAGTTGTAGAACCTACCATTTACTTATGGTGGTCACCACTGTTTAGATGGTAGCTATAGTAGGCATAGTTCGAAATGTCTATGCTGGCTAAGATTAATATTATACTTTCGAAAGGTTTTCCACTACGCACTAATAGTAATAATATCCAATGATTTTACGTAGTAAGCATGTTTGACTATCATAAGAAGAAATCTCCTCCAATTCTGCGTTTGCATTGTGTGTGTGGCGGGAGGTCTTATGGTAGTTTCATTTTCCAAAAAGCATTGCGGATGTCTTTTACTTCCTTTGTTGTTGTTTTAAAGATAATAATTGTTTTAAGTTCTCACAGCAGTCCCATGACTGACCTGGAGTTTATTGTTCCCTTCCTAAACTCTGGGTGCCCATCATTTCCACATGGGCAGCCTAGAGTCAGGTTATCAGGTCATTCTGGATTCAGGAGATGCTGTGGAGCTCAGTGGCGAGCTGGATGGCGAGACGTATCACTTGTATATGATATTATTATCCCGCTGTGTATTCTGTATGAGGAAAAGTTTGTATAACTGTCATTGATGTATTGTGTGTATATTGACTCTGATGATGTAATGTATAAAATGTACAGTTCTTTTGATTTAAAGATTATTCATTTATCTATTATATGTTATTCCGCTGCGGTATGTGAGATTATGATATTCTTTATGTTTCTTTTTCTTTCTTTCTTTCTGTCTTCTTCTACCTCTTCTTTTAAACCATAACAATTCGGTTTTCCGGCATTCGATTGCTCGGCAGTTGATACAGTGGACGTATTAATGTCGATTTTCGGAAGTCGAAAATCTCGAGTCGTTACATTTAAAGGCTAAAGTATTCTTTTAACATGTAAATTTAAAAGGTTTTAAACTTTATTAATTGGTATTCATTTGAAATCTTGAAATTTAAAATGAATTTAAAGGTGAATTGAATATAAATGTTTCAACCTATTTATAAGTGATAACAAAATCATTAATAAGAATAAGATTTGTTTAAGTTAATGAAGATACAATGATAATTTGTAATTCATTAATTATTAAGTTAATTAAAATGGATAATTTATTTATTTAATTAATTAATGATTTGGATTAATTAAATAAGTAATTAGAGGTTTAAATTAATTAATTAAGGTTTAAAGATTTATTAAGTAAGGAATAATTAATTTGTGAATTAAGGATTATTAATTAAATATTAATTAATGATTAAAGCTGATCAATCAAGTGATTAAGCAATAATTGATTTAAGGATAATGTGATAAATTAATTAAAGGGTAATTAATGATTAATTAAAGAATAATTAATTAAATGTTTGTAATTAATTAATTATTGATTAACCCTGACTAGGAATTATCCATAGGCAAATGATCTGGTTTAGATTAATCAGACATCTTAATTGGTTTCACTTATGGATGACTGTATTCTGTTGAATGATGTGAATTGTTTGATATTCTCTACTGTGTGATGCTTTGTGATGTAAATTTATTTTAATTCAAGCTGTGATGAATATAATTTATCTATGATGAATGTATATTATTTATCTGTGAATTGGTAAATGGAAGATAAGCGTTATAGGAATATACCGCTTATCGATATTGATATGCTTAAATCTATGATGATGTGATGATTTGTAATGTTGCACTATTATGTGTAAAACCCCTGGACCACACTTTTACACACACAAATATGGATTTCACGAGGAAATTGGTTAAGTCACAGATGATTTAAATTTAATGTTTTTGAAATAGAAATTTTAATTTCAATTAATTTTGGAAATGGATTTGGATTAAATGTTAAAACGTTTGAAAAAGAGATTTTAAGATAAAAGTTACTTTGAATAACTTGGTAAAGTTTTTCAATTTAAACAATTTAATTTGAATTTGAATTCAAAATTTGGAATTGAATTCCATGTTTGGAAATTATGGTTAAGATGTTGTAAATGTGTTTATATGAACTTAAACCATTTTAAAAGTATGGTTTTGAGAATTTGAATTTAACCCAAGGACTTTAACTTGTATAAATGAATCGGATTTTTCTGAAATAAAACTGTTTGTTTTCAAATGATAAAAGCTTTCATATAAGAAATGAAATTCCAATTTAAATTAAAGGAATTTCAAGTTTGAATTGAAAATGGTTTTCCAAGTTACGAATAAATCTTTGGAAACGTGTTTTGAAAGCTATAAGTTAAATCTTTGATTTAAAGATTTAATGAGTTAATCCAATTGAAATGGAAATCGATTTGAAATCTATGAATATATCTTTCTGAAACTGGGTGAACTTTGTGAGATGAATCTTTTTGTGTAAAAGATTGAAAATGGTAATTTGTTTAAACCATTTGAAGAAAAGTTTTGGGTAATAAGTTGTGACTTAACTGAAATTCCAATATCCATATGTTTTTAAATATTACGCTCATTATTCGATTTAGTCGAGAGAGGACTTTGTGTCATATAACCCATTCCGAATAGTGATACGACGTAAATGGATAACATTTGAAGGCCGGTGTTGAAGACCACGTGTTTGCGAGAACGATAGGATAACCTATCGATTGTCTCTGCACCGAGTGGCTCCGGTATAGAGACCTCCATATGTGATGGGGAGTCCGATCGGGATTGTGAATACCCGGATTGCAAGGGCTTCTTAGGAAGTGCCTTCGGTTCTGTTCGAACCCGGAATAGACTTTTGTGGATGTATGTCTGACATTACACTTTGAGATATAAAGCAGATTTCTTTCAAATACATTTTTGTTTGGTGGCGGAGATTTATTCTCTTAGCTTAACACCCATCTTTGAGACGTACGAGCTCAGATGTTATGTAGTTGAAGATTATCAGTGATATACTCCCAATTTGGTAGTGTGGCATGCTAAGTGTTGCTGTGTGTTGCTGATCATTTGTTGATCAAAGCATGGCTTTTAAAAAAGCGTAGCTTTGTGGACGAGAACTCATCGGACCTCACACCCCGGAAATGGTCGAAACAGGAAAAATGCGGCAAGGTTTCAGGGGTAGCTCCCCTAGGGTATGTCCATTCCTTCTGGAAAAAGGTGATATCATGGTATGGAGCCCAGATATTTACCTGTGTGGTTGCTCCAATCTCATTTGCTGTGTGATTGTTGCTTTGTGCCCGAGATGCCTCAGATAAAGGTCGCAAACGCCCGGGGGTGGCATATCTTAGGTGTACTTCCTGGGAAGGGGGTAACCGGCCTTGTGTTGGCAGAGAGCCAGGTAGGTTCTCGGGGCGTCCCTCCAGAGGCGTTCCAATGTGGCATAGGAAGTTCCTTAGCCTGACCATTTGTTGGAAAATCCAAAGAAACAATACGAACCTTGTACGATTTAATTGTAGAACCTGCCATTTAAAATGGTAGCTATAGTAGGCATACTATAATGGTACCTATGCTGGCTAAGATTAATATTATACTTTCGAAATGTTTTCACACTATGCACTAGTAATAATATCAAAAGAGTTTTTTGCGTAGTGAGCATGTTTGACTATCATAAGGAGAAATCTCCCCCTTGTGTGCGATTGCATTGTGTGTGTGCCGGGAGGCCTTATGGTAGTTTCATTTTCCAAAAAGCATTGCGGATTTCAATGTTTAAAATTCTTCTGTTGTTTGTTTAAATATAAACTGTTTTTGTTACTCATACCAGTCCCACGACTGACCTGGAGTTTATTGTTCCCTTCCTAAACTCTGGGTGCCCACAATTTTCCACACGGGCAGTCTAGAGTTGGGGTTTTCAGATAGGCAGGTTTAGTAGATTAGTTGGAGCTAGTTCAGTTTTTGGAGTTCACGGATGACTGACCTTGCTTATCTTTGTGTAACGTGATGGTGGTTCGAGCTTGATGTTGGAGTTGTTGGACTCATTCTCTTTTAAAGATCATTTGGAGTTATCACTTTTGTTGTTTCCGTTGTAACATTATTTGTCTCTGATATTCTTGTATAATATAGATATCATTGTTGTATATCATATTCTGGATATTGTATCATTTGTGATGTGTATGATATCATTCATTTCTTTCTTCCGCTGTGTTGTTATACTTAATGTGTTATAAGCTCCGACGAGTCTAATTTCATCGATTGAATGCGGCATATGAGTACAAGTGAAGTACGGGTGCCAATTTTCGAACGTTGGATTTTGGATCGTGACACACGGGGATTATATGGTACAGTTACCGTTCGAGGTGCTATTTGTACATGTAAACTCGTTTCGTTCTTCTAGGACGATGATAAAGAAATCTGTCCACTAGCGGTTAGGAGGTGACCTCCGATCTTATCTTCGTCTGTTTATTTCCTAAAGAACCGGGGTTGGGTTTACCGAAAATATCGAACGTTGTTTCGAAGAGACCGGTATCAGATTTGTTGTCCGAAAACCACTTCGATCCAACGAGTACGTTTTCGATGTAAAAACAAGAGCATAGAGTCAAAGATGGAGCAGTGAAGTGCAAGGGCTAATCGCTACTAATCCTGAGGATCATTCCAAAATGGATGTGGTAGGAATAATGCCTTCGGTTCCGTTCGAACCCAGAACGGACTTGTATGGATGAATGCTATCAGTACATTGTCATTGTAGACAATGAGCATTCTAAGTGAAAATTCCTTAAAAGGTAATCGTAGCCTCTAGCCTCATTAACTGGGAATGACTGAAAAGCAGGGGAGATGCAGCAAGGCTAAGTGGGTCGCACCCAATTAGGGTATGTTGATCACCTTTCTAGATACCCTTGGATATTTTTGCTACGATTTATGGAAGGAGCTCGGAAAGGGTGGGAACACCCAGGGTGATAGCATATTCGGTCTATCCAGGTTAGGGAGGATCCCGCCGTGGTCCTCGGTAAGCTGTTCTAGACGTGTACTGTGCCAGGTGATACCCTAGTACCTAGTCATTCGTATGGAATCCATTCTCCAATATGTGTCTTTACGGTTTTGATTGTAGAGCCTAGTATGCAGGAATTTAATTAATGTAACAATTTCAGCTATTTGAATAAGTATTTGTGCTTAGACACTATTATAATGTCAAAGGATTTGATATGAAATGTTTTGGTTATCGTGAGGTAAAAACCCGTCTTGTTTATTTGTGACGTGGTCTTACGAGATACCTTTGATTTTCAAAGAATTTTGATAACTTTAATAATTCAATTTGTGTGTGTTTCCTCACGCTGGTTTTCCAGACTGACTCGAGTGCTATTTTATTATAATGCTCGGGTCAAACCGAGTATTACAGATATAGGATAGGATGCTAAGCTCAGGAGACGAGCTGGATGACGAGACGTATCACATGTACTTGGTTTTTATTTCGTTGTGTATTGTAGGATGTGTATTCATCTTTTGTGAGGACAAGTTATTATAACTGTCTAATATTGAGTTACGATTTGTGTTGTACTCTGATGATGTAATGTATAAATAACAGTTATAGTTCTTTTTGTATAAAGACCGGTTGTTATCTATTATATATTGTTTCGCTGCGATTGTGAGATTTTGTGTCGTTGTTTCTATTTTCTTCTTCTTCCTCTTTCTTCTTTACCCTAACGATATGGTATTTCCGGCATTCGATTGTTTGGCGTGTAATACAGTGGACGTATTGATGTCAATTTTCGGAGATCGAAAATCTCGGTCGTGACACTTAGTATTAGAGCTGAAGGTTAAGTGAGAACCTTGGCTCTGGTGGGGATTACTCATTAGAGATAGGATCAGCAGCGCTCTAGAATGAGTTTGAGTGTATTAATAGATATGAGCGCGTATTTGTTAGTGAATATAAAAATTGTTTTATATTGTGTAGATTGGTTTGTTGAGTGGCTTATGGATTCTGGTCAATACGAGTAATTAACATTATTGTTAGGGATCTCTAAGCACTATAATAGAACAATTTGACACGGTATTGTTTTAAAATGGGGTAAATGAAATAATTTTACCCAAATTATTTTCGTATATGAAAGAAATAATTTTTTTTAGAAATTATTATAGTTATATATGGTTTGCTTGGTTGTTAGGAAATGATAATATTAAAATATTATCATTTGTTGTTGTGGTGATTGAAATTCAAAGTTGATATTTTGGTCAACAGTTAAGAAATAATTCATATAACAAAATGGCATTTGTGAATATGAGTTTATAAATGTGATTTATAATTTGAAATGGAATGAAATTCCAGAGGAATATTTAAATATAGAATTGTAACAACCCTGGTTTTAGTGATTACCTGTAATATTGAGAATTAATAATAAATTGAAAATTTATATTGTTTATTTGGAATAAACAATAAATTTTCGGAAGAAATGAGAAAATAAAGTTTTGGGAACTTTATTATAATGGTTTGAGTTAACAATAAGTGGAAGATGATTTTTATTGGGCGATAAAGCAATAATTTTATTAATTATTGTCATTTGCTTCTTTTAATAATTTTTAAAAGACGTAATTAATTCTAAAAGGTGTTATATTTAATAGATAGGTGAAATTAGGTTTAAAAATATGTTTTGATTACGAATTGGAGTTTAAAATGGTTTGCCATATTTTTCAAAGTAAGAAAAAAAAATTGTTGCATTTTAGAAGTTAAAAATGTGAACTTTTGCATTTATTAGTAAAAATGGTGTATTTTTGTAAATTAAGGTTTGTAATAATAAAATGTCTTGAAAATAAAGATTAATATTTTTATATGATAGAAAATATTCTATTTTGTATGTATATAAATTTACATATTTTATTTGAGTGAAAACTTGAAAATATTGGTTGGTTGGATCCATTGCATTAGTGTTCATATGTATTAAGTGTTAAAATAAATAAACATAGGCTAATTATTCAATTTGGGTCCAAACTCATTAGTTCTTAGCCCAACTTGTCAGTAAACCAGAAAAGAGAAGGAAAAAATTAGGTACGTACATTCATTTTCTTCTTGATGTATATTCCAAAAGGCTTCAGAAAAAGAGAAACTCATTCCCTCTTTAAACCCTAGCCAAAATCTTCAAATTAAATTAAAACTCAAATCTTGTGTTTTTAAAGACAAATTGAAGCTAAATCTACATGTAATCGAATCTAATACCTAATATTTCATCAAAAATCCAAATTTTGTGATGATGGTCTGTTAATTTTGTGATGATGGAAGAAGCTCAGATTCAAGCCAAGCTTCTTCCTTTCAGCGAATAATCCGGGTTGTTGTTTTGATATAGCAAGGTGAGTTTAAAACTCACATTTTCTACCTTTGATTGAGATTTCGAGGTAAAAAAAATATCAATTTTGTTTGTTGCATGTTCAACTGTGAATCGCTGTTAGTAAATTGGGCATATCTCTTTCATTTTAAATCGAAATTTGAATTTTTTTCAATTTCTGGAAAGCTTGAAAAGAGTACGATAATTTTTATGTTAAACACTTTCGAATATTTTGAGCATAAAGGGTTGAAAAACCCAATTCAAACTCGCCGCCCTATCACTATAAAACTGTGACTTTCTATGCTAAGTGTTGTTGGTAATTTTAGCATATCTTTTTTGTTTGATATCCGTATTTGACGATTCTTGATGTTTTTGAAAGCCTAGATTATCTACTACAACTTTCATGTTTTGAATTTTGTTAAATTTTGATGTTTACATGGTTGAAAGTTCATTCTAGTATTGTTGTCCCGAAACTAAAACGACAGCTGTAATGAACTTCAGAGCTGGAATTTGTTTTGGCCATATCTTTCACGTTTCTTATCCAAATTCAATAATTTTAAATGTTTTAGAAAGATTAGACGTCGTGCTAAACGTTTCATGTTTTGAGTTTTTCTGATATTTTGAAGTTAGCTTGGTCAAAGCCGTGTTTGTTTGTTGCTGTCCCGAGATCAAAACGACAGCAATAACAATCATTGACCTAAGAATTGTATTAGCTTATTTTTGCTCTCATTCTTGTTCGATTTTGATGTTGTTTTTGAAATATTTTGAGAGCTATGATGCCTATCAATAGGCTAGCTATATTTGGAGAATTTGAAATTCAAATTTAAATAGAATTTGAATTGATTTTGAGTTAAATTTGAATTGAATTCGTATTGAATTCAAGTTATCGGTCTTGAGTTATCTTTCTTGTTTTTCATTGTTTTCGAGCACGGTTTTTACTAAACCATTTTTGAAGTGATTTTTGAAATAAATGGACATTTCAAAATATTATTATATAGTATTTAAAATTATTTTTCTAATATAAAATCTATTTATTTCCTATAATAAAGGAATTTCAAATATTGGTTTTTTTAATCTTTTCGGAAAAAGGTTTTAAAAGCTTGTTTTCTCTAGTAAACTATTTTAAATATAAAACATACACTTTTACACTATTCGAACATATGAGAAAGAGAATTAAACGATTTAGTAAAACACGTGGTATGGGACATGTGTGTTTACTATTTCGGTCAAATCCAGACTTGTACGATCGAAGCTATTTGACATTATTGATTCTGAGATGTTTTGCCATTTTATAGCGTATTTTGTGTTTTATAATTCCTATTTATTGGAATTATTTAAGATGGCCAATATTTGGCAAATATTATGGTTTGAGATCTCCTATGTAGGAGTATAGTCGATGAGAACCATCACGATGTTTACATGCCAATGATATAAGGGAAGTCTTGAGTATATGATTTCATATTTTGAGATTTATGGTTTATGAGGAACCATCACGATGTTTTCACTTATCGATGAGATGAGACAAGTTACGATGCCATTTAATACTTGTTGATGAGATGAGATGAGATGAGTATGGTGTCTCTTTATCACTCGCCAATGAGACGAGGCGAGATATGATTTTCTGAGTTTTATAATGTTCCTAGTGTGGCATCGACTAGCTTCTTGTAAACCGCTAAGTGCGAACGTAGGGTATGGGACACACGTTAACACTTTTCGGGTCACTATCCGTGAGTTTGTGATACGTTCATGATGTTTACCTAACAGAACTTCTTTGAGAGGTGTTAGAGACCGTGTCATGAGGACGAACTGCTTTGGGAGATGTTAGCGACCTTGTTGGGCTTACAAAACAGCTTGGAGAGGTGTCAGCGACATTGTCATGAGGACGAACTGCTTTAGGAGGTGTTAGCGACCTTGTTTGAGGCTTCGGCCGTCTGAGTTTAGCATGTGCAGCATTGCTTCGGCATTGCAATCGGGGATTTGGCCAATCCGGGTTTTCTGAGTTTTCTGTTTTATTGTGATTTCACCATTTTAAGATGTTTTATTACATCGATAACCAAGTGTTATATGAGATGTTATATATATGGTGATTTCATTTATGATGTTTTGAACTCTTATCAAGTTCCTTGAGTTATGAGTTTGGATGATTTCATGATTTTATAGGATATTCTGGGTTTTGCCATTTTGTCGAGAGTTTGTATTGATATTTCTCCTCTTGAGGAGATATGGTTCATGGAAACCATGTAGACATTTTGGGATGTCGCCGATGATGTGAGGCGAATGTTTATATTATTTGAGTATTATTATTGAATTCACCTCTTTTGAGGTCTTTGTATACTTAAGTGACATTAGTTCACTTATGGCATAGGTTGTATTCTTTCTGTTGCCTCTTCTCGTTCGAAAAGAATTATCACCTTGTCTTATGCTTCATATTATCGTCTATCCTCATTAACTGATTGTTTTAGCTAGACTGGCCCATGTATTTTGTACTCGGGTCAGACCGAGTTGTTTTATGTTAGCTATCAGTTACGGGACTTAGCTTTGATGCATCTGCTTGGATATCAGCCTAGCACTTTTGTGTAGTTTATATTTCTTTTCGCTTGACTCTGATATGTATTTGATTGGATGTATATAGTGTGGTCTCTGTACCACTTTTGTGTATCAGTTTGTATCATACTGGGAAGTATCTGTGTATATATATTTATATATATGATGATTACTGTTCTATGATGTGATATGCATTATGTTATTCTATTTTGTTCTGATAGATCCATTAGCCACCTATAGTTTTAGTATAGCATTTATTGGATATGTCGATCCACTTGAAATAGAAAAAAATATAGCATTTATCGACGTATGCAGTGGATGTTTAAGACAAGATTATAGATGGTCGCTCCTAACCAGCCCTATTCTCCGCATTAGCAAACAGAATTACCCAGTAATTCTCTTTGTTAATGTGGGTCTCGGGGTGGGGCATCACAGCTTGGTATCTGAGCTGAGTTCAGAACAAAGTATGATAGACACAGAACATAAACACATATTATAGTACATCTAAGTGTAATACAAATGTTTGCGAATCCCTTAATCATCGTGTCCTTTACCTCTTCGTGTCTTTTGGAGTAGATAATTTGGGATATGTCTAGGAATATATTTTATTCCGTAATATTCCCAAATTTAATTGATGACATCTTATCTTAGGAATAATCCTAATCGCGATTGTTTTATTCGAGTCCTCTTCAATACGGGTGCTTGACACCCATCCGTATCGAAGGAGTTTGTTGATGATCTTTAATGTTCTTATCATGTGATTTCTTTGACGATTGCGAATCCTATTGAGGAGATCTGCAATATTTGGTATGATGTTTGAGGATTTTGGGATTTTTTTCTTGTAGCTTATCTTTTCATGCGAATTAACACGCTTTTTCCTATCTAGAGTTTGGAATGATTTGAGATGGGGTAGCTTGGGTATTTTCTAGTCGCATTTTGTGATCTGGAGGATCCTATATTTATCTATCTTAATTTTGGCTGATTTGTTGTTTCTTGCTCTTCGAAATGTTAATGATGATTCTAAAGTATCTGTATTCACTCTTGAGTTTCGAGATGTTGATGATATATCTCGAATTCCTGTCATTGTGACTCTGTTATTTCTGTGAGTCCGCTTCGGGTATGACACCCAATCGAGCAATCAAATAATGTATTGACTTCATTCCTAGCTCTTAGCCTTTCGGTTATCCTCCCACGAGGATGTCCACTAGGGAAATGAGGTGATTCATTGAATTTATTTGTTATTGTCATTCTTACTCCTTTTTGAGATAATCCTCTTTGGATACTCAATTGTAGACATACTTGTGAGATTACTTCACTCGAAGTAATGATATGTTGTTAGTGTTCTTCTTCTCATTCGAGAAGATATCTTAACCTTACTCTTATATCTTGTTGATCTCCTTTTAATCCACTAAGTGGTGCTAGGGTCATTCCTCGGCTTGAACTTGCACTGATTTTTAATGAGCTACGAGTCGCGGAGGATAGCGTTACTCTTACCACATTCCGCACTCGTTATTAGTCTTGTGAGTGGTTCGTTATACCGTTCGGAATAATGGTTACTCCAGTCTATTCCATCAATCTTGAGGATCGAGTATTCTAAGAATACCTCATGAGTTCTTCTTGTGTTTTGATTTGAGAATAAGTAGTAAGTTGTGTTTTCAATTTTTTCAAAAAAAATTGAACATATGTTTCTAAGAGAAATTGGATTATGTTTTTGGGAAAACAAAGAATATTTTAAGTATTATATATGAGGTATTTCTTTTTAAAGAAAACAAATTTTTGTGTTGGGTTGTCCGTCTAGTGCTTTAAGAATTCTGGTTGATGCGTTTGGCCAACGTTATCGATAGGGATTTCCTAAACGCTGTGATGAGACAGCCAGACACGGTAAATTGAGTTTTAATAAGTAAAGTTTGAAAATAATTGATATGGTGGAGTATTAATTTTACTTTGATTGTTTAATGAAACCATTGAACCATAGTGAGTGTTGGAGGAGTGGCAAGGCAGTTTTGATCATTCGATCAACTCTACAGCAAATCGATAGGGTCATTCACTATAAATCAATCGTTAGGAAATACCCTTAAATTATTTGAAATTAATGAAACTGAATATGGTAATTAGGTAAGTAAAGTGAATAACTCTAATTAAAGGGATGTCTTAATTAGAAGAAAATATCATTTGATGCTTTGATTAATAAAATAATGTATTTAAGGTAAAAGAATACTTCGGTTTGAAAATTAAAATACTAATTGAATATTTTAGTACAAGTTATCAATGATGACTATAAAAATTTATTTTAATGGATAATCAATAATCATCTCTTGATAATGGAAGTAATTAGTTATCTCTTCCAAAATGAGTTTTCATAAATAATTGTTTTTAAAGCTAGATTTTTGAAAGTAATGAAAATATTTCCACTTAATAAAATGTTTTATGATGATTACATAAAGTTGATCATAATTTTATATGTCTTAGCTTTCCGGAGAAAAATAGGATCATTTAATAAAAGATTTAGCAAAAAGCTAGTTTGAATTTGTAGTTTGAAATTAAAATGGTTTGGGAGAATTTCAAATTTTAAATTGATTTTAAAAGCTGAAATTTCATTTAGAAAAGTGTTGTACAAAAACAGCAATAACTACAGATTTATAACTCCAAATGAGCTCAATTTCTTTGCAAATGAAAGAGCTTTCAGTAAGCCGTAAAGTTTCTTTTTACCACTTTTAAATATTTTGCTTTTTACTGAGTCTAAAATGGGTTTGAATGTGGATAAACAGTTCTGCCCTATTACAAAATTCTCTAAGATTAAGCTGAAAGTAAATTTAACATAACTTTCAAACCGTAAATCTGATTTCAATGATATTTATCTACCTGGAAAGCTTAGACTGAGTATAACAACTTTCACTTTATAAAGTTCTTCAGATTTTGTTTTTTGTTGGGTCAAAACTGATCTTCTTTACAGCAGGTCTGAAATGAAATTGATTTATTTCCCCTTAATAGTTAAGTGTAGCACTTCTTATTTATGAACATGAACTAATATCATCTATTTGAGTTAAGTACAGGTGAAAAGAGGATAGTTGGAATATGTTTTGAGCAAAAAGAATATATATAAGTTTACGCAAACTCGCTTTAAAATGCTAAAAGGAAGGTATGTTTTCAGATTAAATTTTCAAAGTGTTAAATGATGCAATATGTTGTGTTTCCGACCTAATAGTCGATGTATATTATCTAAATCATTTTTATAATACTGTATACGGCCTCCGTACAAAGAAGACTCTGCCGATTTTTCCGAAAATTTCTAACACTTAGAAAATTTGAGAAACAAATTGGAAAAAAAAAATATGGTGCAAATTAGAGGATAAACAACTTAAACTTTATTTACTCTAATGAAGAGAAATGAAAATTTTAAAAATCTAAGTAAGAAGCTTTGGAAATTTTCAAGTGTTGAAAATTGAGAATTTTAAATCTTGAAGATAATGGGTTGGAAAACTTTAAGAATATTTGATTAGTAAGAGAGGGTTTAAAAATCTATTCCTTGAGTCTTAACTTGCCTTTGTGCAATAATTTTACGACTTGCAATTATGCAATTCTTTGAGTCTGGTGGTATTGGGGGGAAAACAACCTACATCTTATTGGGTTTTCTTTTCGTAATAGTTGCCAATCTAATATTGGTATGACTCCCTTCGTAGTGTTATACGAAAAGTCGTATTGATTATCATCTTACAGGCTATAGTTTGGGATAAAGTTGTGACTAAATACCGACTCTGTTCGTGAAGCTTCTTAGGAATCGATCTCACTCGATTTATCGGTCGCGTAACATCCTATCTGTGTTTTGCTTCAAAGGTGAAACACCTTCGAAATAAGGATGTATTGCTCGTAGAAATTCAATGGTTCGTAAATCCCAGTAATTCCACTTGGGAAACCTTAGAATTAATCGAGCAATCTTATCTTAATTTTCTATCATTTTGTGTTGAGGGTGAGAAATTTTTAAACTCGAGCTAATCTATCTTCCTTTGATTGATGAAATAAATGAGTTAATCCAAACTCTTCCCTAGAAATAGCGAGGACGTAATTTTTATAAGGAAGGTAGTCTGTAACAACTTTGGTTTTAGTGATTACCTGTAAATATTAAACTATAACGATAGTTATAATTTATATTGAGAATCAATAATAAATTGAAAATTTATATTGTTTGTTTGGAATAAACAATAAATTTTAGGAATAAATGAGAAAATAAGGGCACGTTTGACTTATCGTTTTTAGTTTTGTGTTTTCTCTATACAAAAACGCGTCTGTTGTATGTATAGTTGAAAAACAAACAATTTTAAAAAATGAAATCAACATGTAAAATAGAAAACAAGTTTATTTTGTTTTTCGTGTTTCGAGAGATAATAAAAGCACGGAGAATAATCGAACTCTTTTGTTGTCCGTTGGTCGTCCCAACGGCTAAGAATTATAAATTTTCTTCCCTTATTTCTTGCTATTTCTTAGTGCAAGTTGAAAACACAAAACTCAAAATACAAAATGAAACCAAACGGGCCCTAAAGTTTTGGGAACTTTATTATAATGGTTTGAGTTAACAATAAGTGGAAGATGAATTTTATTGGGTGATAAAGCAATAATTTTAATAATTATTGCCATTTGCTTCTTTTAATAATTTTTAAAAGAAGTAATTAATTCTTAAATGGTGTTATATTTAATAAATATGTGAAATTGGGTTTAAAAATATGTTTTGATTATGAATTGGAGTTTAAAGTGGTTTGCCATATTTTTCCAAGTAAGAAAACAATTTTTGTTGCATTTTAGAAGTTAAAAATGTGAACTTTTGCATTTATTGGTGAAAATGGTGTATTTTTGTAAATTAAGGTTTGTAATAATAAAATGTCTTACAAATAAAGATTAATCTTTTTATATGATAGAAAATATTCTATTTTGTATGTATATAAATTTACATATTTTATTTGAGTGAAAACTTGAAAATATTGGTTGGTTGGATCCATTGCATTAGTGTTCATATGTATTAAGTGTTAAAATAAATAAACATTGGCTAATTATTCAATTTGGGTCCAAAATCATTAGTTCTTAGTCCAACTTGTTAGTATACCAGAAAAGAGAAGAAAAACTAAGGTACGTACATTCATTTTCTTCTTGTTGTATATTACAGAAGGCTTCAGAAAAAGAGAAACCCATTCCCTCTTCAAATCTTAGCCAAAATCTTCAAATTAAAACTCAAATCTTGTGTTTTTAAAGTCAAATTGAAGCTAAATCTACAGCGAATCTAAAACCTAATATTTCATCAAAAATCAAAATTTTGTGATGATGGTCTGTTAAGTGCTTTGTTCTTTCTTGCATGTCCCTGTTTCTTAGTGTTACAGGTTGTTGAAGCTTAGATTCAAGCCAAGCTTCTTCCTTTCAGTGAATAATCCGGGTTGTTGTTTTGATATAGCAAGGTGAGTATAAAACTCACATTTTCTAGCTTTGATTGAGATTTCAAGGTAAAAAAATCTCAATTTTGTTTGTTGCATGTTCAATTGTGAATCGCTGTCAGTAAATTAGGCATAGCTCGTTCGTTTTAAATCAAAATTTGATTTTCTTTGAAGTTCTAGAAAGCTTGAAAAGAGTATGATAACTTTCATGTTAAACACTTTCGAAAATTTTGAGCATAAAGGGTTGAAAAACCCAATTTAAATTCGCCGCCCTGTCACTGTAAAACTGTGACTTTCTGTCCTAAGTGTTGTTGGTAATTTGAGCATATCTTTTTCGTTTGATATCCAAATTTGATGATCCTTGATGTTCCTGCAAGCATATATTATCTACTACAGCTTTCATGTTTTTGGTTTTATTAAATTTTGATGTTAAATGATCGAAAGAACATTCTTGTAACGCTGTCCCGAAACTAAAACAACAGCTGTAGTGAACTTCAGAGCTGGAATTTGTTTTGGCCATATCTTTCATGTTTCCTATCCAAATTCAATAGTTTTAGATGTTAAGGAAAGCATAGACTTTGTGCTAAAAGTTTCATGTTTTCAGTTTTTCTAAAATTTCGAAGTTAGCTTGGTCAAAACTATGTTTGTTTTTTGTTGTCTCGAGTTCAAAACGACAGCAATAACAATCATTGACTTTAGAATTGTATTAGCTAATTTTTGCTCTCATTCTTGTTCTATTTTGATGTTGTTTTTGAGATATTTTGAGAGCTGTGATGCCTATCAATAGGCTAGCTATATTTGGAGAATTTGAAATTCAAATTTAAATAGAATTTGAATTGATTTTTGGTTAAATTTGAATTGAATTCGTATTGAATTCAAGTTATCGGTCTTGAGTTATCTTTCTTGTTTTTCATTGTTTTCTAGCACGGTTTTCACTAAACCATTTTTGAATTGGTTTTTGAAATAAATGGACATTTCAAATTATTATTATATAGTATTTTAAAATTATTTTTCTAATATAAAATCTATTTATTTCCTGTAGTAAAGAAATTTCAAATATTGGTTTTATTAATCTTTTCGGGAAAAAGTTTTAAAAGCTTGTTTTCTCTAGTATAATATTTTAATATAAAACATACACTTTTACACTATTCGAACATATGATAAAGAGAATTAAACGATTTAGTAAAAAACGTTGTATGGGACATGTGCGTTTCCTATTTCAGTTAATTCCGGACTTGTACGATCGAAGCTATTTGAGATTATTGATTCTGAGATGTTTTGCCATTTTATGGTGTATTTTGAGTTGGAATTATTTAAGATGGCCAATATTTGGCAAGTATTATGGTTTGAGATCTCCTATGTAGGAGTATGGTCGATGAGAACCATCACGATGTTTTGTTTACTTGCCAATGATATAAGGCAAGTTTTGAGTATATGATTTCATATTTTGACATTTATGGTTTATGAGGAACCATCATGATGTTTTCACTTGTCGATGAGATTAGACAAGTTACGATGCCATTTAATACTTGTCGATGAGATGAGACGAGTATGGTGTCTCTTTATCACTCGCCAATGAGATAAGGTGAGATATGATTTTCTAAGTTTTATGATATTCCTAGCGTGGCATCGACTAGTGGCTAGTAAACCGCTAAGTGCGAACGTGTGGTATGGGACACACGTTAACACTTTCCGAGTTCCTATCCATGAGTTTGTGACACATTCACGATGTTTACCTAACATAACTGCTTTGAGAGGTGTTAGCGACCTTGTCATGAGGATGAATTGCTTCGTGAGGTGTTAGCAACCTTGTTAGGGCCGACAAAACGGCTTATGGAGGTGTCAATGACCTTGTCATTAGGACAAACTGCTTTGGGAGGTGTTAGCGACCTTGTCTAAGGCTTCGACCGTCTGAGTTTAGCACGTGCAGCATTGCAATCGGGGATTTGGCCAATCCAGGTTTTCTGAGTTTTCTGTTTTATTATGATTTCACCATTTTAAGATGTTTTATTACATCGATAGCCTAGTGCTACATGAGATGTAATATATATGGTGATTTTATATATAATGTTTTGAACTCATATCGAGTTCCTTAAGTTATGAGTTTGGATGATTTCATGATTTTATTGGATATTTTAGGTTTCGCCATTTTGGTGAGAGTTTGTATTGATGTTTCTCCTTTTAAGGAGATATGGTTCATGGAAACCATGTAGACATTTTGGGATGTCGCCGATGATTTGAGGCGAATGTTTATATTATTTGAGTATTATTATTGAATTTACCTCTTTTGAGGTCTTTGTACACTTAAGTGACATTAGTTCAGTTAAGTCATGGATTGTATTCTTTCTGTTGCCTCTTCTCATTCAAAAAGAATTATCACCTTGTATCTTATGCTTCATATTATCATCTATCCTCATTAACTAATTGTTTTAGCTAGACTGATCCGTGTATTTTATACTCGGGTGAGACCGAGTTGTTTCAGGTTAGCTATCAGTTACGGGACTTAGCTTTGATGTATCTGCTTGGATATCAGCCTAGCACTTTTGTGTAGTTTATATTTCTTTCCGCTTGACTCTGATATGTTTTTGATTGGATGTATATAGTGTGGTCTCTGTACCACTTTTGTGTATCAGTTTGTATCATACTGGGATGTATTTGTGTATATATATATATTTATATATATGTTGATTACTGTTCTGTGATGTGATATGCATTCTGTTATTCTATTTTTTTCTGATAGATCCATTAGCCACCTATAGTTTTGGTATTAAGCATTTATTGGATATGCCAATCCACTTGAAATAGAAAAAAAATTTAGAGCATTTATTGACGTATGCAGTAGATGTTTAAGACAAGATTATAGATGGTCACTCGAACCAGTCCTATTCTCTGCATTAGCAGACAGAATTACCCAGTAATTTTCTTTGTTAATGTAGGTCTCGGGGTGGGGCGTCACAAGAATTTAAAGGATTTAAAAGTTGGAAATTTGGGAATTTAATTCCCGTTGGTTTTGAAATGTTTTCGAAGTCTTGAAAAAAATAGTGATGTTATTTGGAAATATTTGTGAATTGAAATATTTAAAATGGTTTTAAAGGAATAAAAGCACTAAACTCACTTCAGTCAGTGGAAAATAATTTCGGCGATTACTGCAGCATGATCGACTTTCATTTTTGAGTTTCTGTTATCCCAACTTTTGGCAAAGCCGAGATACCCAAAGATTAA
The DNA here is from genome assembly GCA_030737815.1 of Allium fistulosum. Taxonomy (NCBI): domain Eukaryota; kingdom Viridiplantae; phylum Streptophyta; class Magnoliopsida; order Asparagales; family Amaryllidaceae; genus Allium; species Allium fistulosum. The sequence goes on along the minus strand of CM060905.1, from coordinate 42,870,065 downwards.
CTGAAAAGCAATGATTATTAGTCATGAACATCGATTGTGCATCGCAGGTTCACCATGGATATCGATGAACTTAACTAAATATGTTCCCGCCTTTTGGCAAGGCCGTGACACCAAGGACTTAACTAGAAACCGGTGACAGATCGTCTCGAAGACCAGCTACGCGCAAGGATCGCTATGGATATCGATGAAATTTGTCCGAGTCTGGATCGGGCTACCTTGATAAGGCACGTCAAGCAAAGCCATGGGAACCAACGATCCAAGTTTCAAGTCAATCCGAGTTCATATGCTCAAGATATCATCGACAAAAGATGGAGTAGACCGTCCTTAGTTCGAATCCATAGGCGAAGCCTATGTTCGAATCCATCAGACGCGCGTTGCTTCGAATCCACAAAGGGTTACCCCAGCTTCGATTCCATCGAACTTTCCCTGCTTCGATTCCATCGAACTTTCCCTGCTTCGAATCCGTAGAAAGAAGGTGCCTCGAATCCATGGAGCATAGCCTTGCTTCGAATCCGGGAAGAGTACCTTAGCTTCGACTCCGTTAGCACAGAAGCCCTAAGGTCGAACCCATCGTCCCTGCATTCCTTTCGAATCCACAAAGGGTAGTCACTTCAACTCCATCCAATGACTGCCTTCGAGTCCACCCTGTTGAAGTGAATACGAATCGATCAATAGTGGCATACCCTGGTCGATTCGAACTAACGATGGTCCAATCGGTTCGAAGGAAGCATGTCTTCGAATCGATCACCTTGAATCCACCACGTCCACATAGCTAAAACCCCGGCCACGACTCAGTAAAACTCGGAGATAAAAGAGGGTTGACCCGAGGCATGCGCACCACACCATAGTCTTCGCGTGCAGGAAAATCGATTCGAACGAATCGATTCGAACATATCGATTCGAACGACTCCAGGAAGCGAAAAACACCTACTCGAATCGATCATAACTCAAGTTCTACAAGTCCAAACGCCATGAAATTTTCGCAGAAGCTCAAACACATAATGAAGGGTGTTCACACCAAATTTCAGCTCGATTGGATGATTTCTTGATCGATTCAAACCAAGGGTCGAATCGATCCCAAAGTGGGCCCGGATCTCCAGATTTCGGCCATGTGGCCCCCCTCACGAGCCAGAACTGGTCTCCCCGAATTTTAGGCGAAATATCAGCCTCCTACACCTATAAATAGAGCCCCTGGTCATTCAGAAAGGGGTCGGACAATTTTTAGAGATAAAGGGCACCCAGACTCTGCCAGATTTACTTCAGATTCAGACTTAGTTCAGCAAATCAGTTGTAATACAATACATGAAATTGTAATCTTCAAGCATCGAGCAATAAAAGGATAAAAACTTTGAAGTGGACGTAGGCCGGAGATAGCCGAACCACTATAAATTGCGTGTCACTGTTCATTATTTCTGGATTGTTGTTTGTTGCTTGCTTAGATCTGATATTTGTGTTTGAATATTACTGATTTGTATTCATACACTGGTGCTTTCACTACACTTGGGGTTTGTGACCATTTTTGGTGCAAACACTTTGGTGCTTTCACTGAGAGGAACTAACACCCGCTACACCAGATTCAAAGTTTAGATTTGGAATTTTAAGGATTCAGATTTGACTCTACAATTACTCGACAAACTAGACAAAGAACTGAGAGGAGCCAACAGGCAGGAAGTCAAGAGGCATCCTCTGGTGCTGGAGAAGGACAAGCTTCGATCTACATTACTAGAGATGAGATGGAGGCTATGATTAACCTAATGCAGGAAAGAATGATGAAAAGCCAAAAAGAGATGCTGCAGAATTTCTTCGAGCAGATAAGAGCTGCAGGGACATAGAACCTTGGACCAGCTACAGCGGCTGTGAATGTGGAACAAGGAGCTAGGGCTATGGAACCCAACGGAGGATAGAATACAGAACCGGAAGGCAATCAACAAGGGCTTGGCGGTAGGCCCGCAAGATCCGACGCAGAAGGACCTTTGGAAGGAGCTCAACCGGCTAGGGCCAACACAAATGCTAACGAGCCACCCGAAGAGTACGTACCAGAATTCCCTACAAGGCTCGGAGGGCAAGACAGAGACATGACAAGGGGGCAACCCCTGGATGGAGATGAAAGAATGATTGGCCTAGTGAGACGACTCATGAGAGGGGGATTGTCAGGCGGAGGATTGGAAGAGGTTAGTCGAAGTCCGTTCGCTCCAAATATCCAAAATGCAAGGAACCCTCCAAAGTTCAAACTACCGATGCTGGATCCTTATGACGGAAAGTCAGACCCGACCATGCATATCACCAGATATATCAGACACATGGAAGTGCTGGGAGCATCCGAGGAAGTAATGGCATGATGTTTCCCCTTATTCTTATCAGATTTGGCTGCGCTTTGGTTTAGACAGCTAGAGACAGGATCAATCAGGACATGGGGCGAGCTTGTGGATTGTTTCATGAAGCAGTTTAGGGTTCACATAACGCGACCCAAGAGCGTGATGACTTTGGCATCAATAAAGCAAAGGACCGAAGAGTCCATAAAAGATTTTCTGTTACGATTTAATGCAACGGTGGCTTCTGTAGATCGCCCGGACCCATCGATGATTTTGATGGCGGCAGTGGCAGGAGTTGGAGAAGGCACCGAATTCAAAGACTCTTTGACTAAAGATCCACTGCAAGATCTTGGAGAGTTTTTCCATGAAGCTGAAAAATTCATTCGATTAGAGGAATCACGAGCCGAGAGGCAGGAAATAAATGTTGCACAAGGCGAAGGAACCGCCAGGGAACAGTCCAGGGCGGACAAAGGAAAGAGAACGCAGGATGACACACATGATGGTCCTGATAAACGGAAGAAATTCCGAGAGCCTAGATTCAGGCAATACATAGATTTGACGGCAATCCTAGAAAGGATTTACGCTGAAACTCGGGGGCAACTCCCCTATCGAAAACCACCCAGGAGAGATCCCACGGAGCGGGAACGCAGAACTGGAAAATACTGCCTATTCCATAAGCTGGATGGGCACACTACCGATGAATGCCGCCACCTAAAAGATGAGGTGGAAGAACATGCCAGGAGCGGTAGATTGCCACAATATGTCAGAGAGCAAACGACGGCGGTAAGGTCTGAACAACTACCGCCTCAACCTAACAGGGCTGATCCTGGATCGGGATCACGACTCGTCATCAACTGATCATGATGGCAAGGGCCAAGTTCAGGATATGAGCTTTGGTCACTCGGTTTCCTTAGATTTGATTTCCAAAATAAAACGGCTACTCCACTTACTCATGTACGGGAACTGGAGAGATCCCTAGGCATGCTCTGAGATGGAGATAGACCGATCTGCCCGGAGAGGCAATGTTTAGTTTTTTCCTGATGTTTGAGATTGAACATCTAGGACCTGAATTTAATAAATAAACTTGAATTTCTTGAAATAAACCTTTGACCGGAGAGTTAAAGGATGGACATCGAATATCAATATAAACATGATCGCTTTATGATCCTACCCGGAGAGGCAGGGTCCAGAGTGCAAGAAGTGAGTTGCTTCGCCGGAGAGCGACAGGATCGACTCACTTAAGCATCGTTTCCTATTCACCGGAGAGTGATTGGATCGGGATTCGATAAGAGCCCGGAGAGGCTATGATCGGCCCATGATTTAGGCCATGACATCGCTTAATGTTCAGATACACTGAACCGGAGTGCAAGAAGTGAGTTGCTTCGCCGGAGAGCGACAAGATCGACTCACTTAAGCATCGTTTCCTATTCACCGGAGAGTGATTGGATCGGGATTCGATAAGAGCCCAGAGAGGCTGTGATCGGCCTAAAGATTTAGGTCATGACATCGCTTAATGTTCAGAAACACTGAACCGGAGTGCAGGGGGTGTAGCCGCTTCGCCGGAGAGCGACAGAATCGTCTCACTCATCGTTGTTTCCCCTTCACCGGAGAGTGACAGGATGGGATCCAGTAAGAGCCCAGAGAGGCTACGATCGGTCCAGAACGACCAAGACATCGCTACACGCCCTAGCTGGGGCCAGAGTGCAAGGGATAGAAAGCAACACCGGAGTGAAATAGGATCTTTCTATTCAATCGCTAAATCTAGAATGGGTTTGACAAGGGTCCGGAGTGACCATCGACAGTCCGAAGAGGCTTTAGAATTTCATTCTTAACTTCCACTCGGAGAAATTGATAACAATTCGGCTTCGAACAGCCATGGACTTGATTAAAAATGCTATAAACTCTGAGTAAAACATGAACTCACTACATTCGACTTGAGACTGATCAAAACACGCCTTTTACCAAAAGGCATGTTTTGGGGGGCAAAATGTTATCCCAACTTTTGGCAAAGCCGAGATACCCAAAGATTAACTGAAAAGCAATGATTATTAGTCATGAACATCGATTGTGCATTGCAGGTTCACCATGGATATCGATGAACTTAACTAAATATGTTCCCGCCTTTTGGCAAGGCCGTGACACCAAGGACTTAACTAGAAACCGGTGACAGATCATCTCGAAGACCAGCTACGCGCAAGGATCGCTATGGATATCGATGAAATTTGTCCGAGTCCGGATCGGGCTACCATTGATAAGGCACGTCAAGCAAAGCCGTGGTAACCAACGATCCAAGTTTCAAGTCAATCCGAGTTCGTATGCTCAAGATATCATCGACAAAAGATGGAGTAGACCGTCCTTAGTTCGAATCCATAGGCGAAGCCTATGTTCGAATCCATCAGACGTGCGTTGCTTCGAATCCACAAAGGGTTACCCCTGCTTCGATTCCATCGAACTTTCCCTGCTTCGATTCCATCGAACTTTCCCTGCTTTGAATCCGTAGAAAGAAGGTGTTAGCGCCAAAATTGGTCACTAACCCCCAAATGCAAATGAAAGCACCAAATAACAATCACCGCTCACAGATAGAATGTATGTAGAGGATGTTAATATGAAGAATAACAGAAATTAAAATGAAAGCAGTAAAGACAAAGAATTTATAGTGGTTCGGCTGACTCCGGCCTACGTCCACTCTAGAAATTTCCTTTTTATTGATGTTCGAATCAATTACAGTTACAAACTGGTAGGATAGCCTTAGCCTTAGGAAATAGAAAGTTAGAGAGTAGGAGAGAGGATCCCCTTTTACTGTGCCCCTGCCTCTCTATTTATAGACAAAGATGGGTTGGACTTCCCTGGTGGGCCTGGTAGCCGAGTACCTCAGCCCAAATGGAGTGGTCTCCATATGCCGAACCATGGATGCCGAACGCTGAATGCCGAACGTTGGGAGGTGCGAGGTACCGAGGTATGGAGGTGCGAGGTACTGAGGTATGGAGGTGCGAGGTACTGAGGTATGGAGGTGCGAGGTACAATGCCGAGCGATCCTTAGTGCTGAACCTCCATCATGCCGAACGTCTCCAGATGCCGAACGATACTGGGGTGAGGTGTGCCGAACGGTCTTGGAGTGGAGGTATGCCGAACGACATTAGAGTGAGGTGTGCCGAACGGCATTGGAGTGGAGGTATGCCGAACGGTCTTGGAGTGGAGGTATGCCGAACGGTCTTGGAGTGGAGGTATGCCGAACGGTCTTGGAGTGGAGGTATGCCGAACGACATTAGAGTGAGGTGTGCCGAACGATACTGGGGTGAGGTGTGCCGAACGGTCTTGGAGTGAGGCCGGACGCTCTACATGCCGAACGACCTTAAATACCAGTTGACCCATTCGTGTCGAATCGTAGAATAGCCGAACGTTCATGGATGCCGAACGTTCCTTATATGCCGAACAAAGCAGTTGTGCCGAACGTCATTTGAGTGAGGTGTGTCAAGCGACACCCGGGTGAGGTGTGCTAAGCGACACCCGAGTGAGGTGTGCTAAGCGACACCCGAGTGAGGTGTGCTAAGTGACACCCGAGCGAGGTTGATTCCTGAAATTTGTATCGATCATAACTTGAGCATATGAAGTCCGATTGACTTGAAACTTGCAACTTTGGCTTCCTCCTCTTTGATCGTTGTGTCATATCAATTCTAACTTGATTTGGATATGGACAAAATTCATCGATGTCCATAGTGAACCTGCGGTATACAACTAATATTCGGAACAAGTAATCATTGATTTTTTGCTAATTCCTTGATATCTTGACCTTGCCAAAAAGTGGGTTAACACTTTGCCCCCCAAAACATGCCTTTTGGTAAAAGGCGTGTTTTGAATAGCTTCAGATCGAATGTAGTGAGCTTATGTTCTATTTATTTCTTTAGTATTGTCAATCAGATTTCTGGCTGTTCGAAGCCAAATCAGTATCTACTTCCACTTACGAAAGTCAGTAACCAAATTCTATAGCCTCTCTGAACTATCGATGGTCACTCCGGACCCTTGCTAAGTCCATTCCAGACTTAACGATTGAATAGAAAGATCATGTTGCACTCCGGCGTTGCCTTCTATCCCTTGCACTCCGGCCCCAGTTAGGGCATATAGCGATGTCTTGGTTGTTCTAAACCGATCATAGCCTCTTCGGGCTCTTGCTGGATCCCATCCTATCACTCTCCGGTGAAGGGGAAACAACGTTGAGTGAGCCGATCCTGTCGCTTTTCGGCGAAGCGACTCACTTCTTGCACTCTGGTTCAGTGTGTCTGAACATTAAGCGATATCTTGGCCTAAATCGTCGGCCGATCATAGCCTCTCCGGGCCCTTGCTGGATCCCATCCTGTCACTCTTCGGTGAAGGGGAAACAGCGCTTAAGCAAGTCGATTTTGTTGCTCTCCGGCGAAGCGACTCACTTCCTGCACTCCGGTTCAGCGTTTCTGAACATTACGCGATGCCATGGCCAAAATCTTTAAGCCGATCATAGCCTCTCCGGGCTCTTGCTAGATCCCATCCCGTCACTCTCCGGTGAAGGAGGAAACAGCGCTCAAGTGAGTCGATCCTGTCGCTTTTCGGCAAAGCGACTCACTTCTTGCACTCCGGACCCCGTCTCTCCGGGTAGGGTCATAAAGCGATCATCATTTTGTATCAGTACGTAATATTCGTCCTTTAACTCTCCGGTCAGAGGCTTATTCAGGAAATTCAAGTTTATTTATTAAATTCAGACCCTAGATGTTCAATCTCAAACATCAGGGAAAAACTAAACAACGCCTCTCCGGGCTGAACGGTCTATACCATCTCAGAGCATGCCTAGGGATCTCTCTGGTTCCCATACATGAGTGAGTGGAATAGCCGTTTTATTTTGAAAGCAAATCTAAGAAAAGTGATTGACCAGAGTTCATATCTTGAACTTGGCCTTTGCCATCATGGTCAGTTGATGACGAGTCGTGATCCCGATCCTGGATTGTTTCTGTTACGTGGAGGCGGTGGCTGTTCAGGCCTTACCGCTGCTGTCGGCTCTCTGACATATTGTGGCAACCTACCACTCCTAGCATGTTCTTCCACCTCATCCTTTAGGTGGCGGCATTCATCGGTCGTGTGCCCATCCAGCTCATGGAATAGGCAATATTTTCCAGTTCTGCGTTCCCGCTCTGTGGGATCTCTTCTCGGCGGCTTTCGATAAGGGAGCTGCCCTCGTGTTTCAGTGTAAATTCGTTCCAGGCTTGCCGTCAAACCGGTGTATTGCCTGAATCTGGGTTCCCGGAATTTCTTCCGTTTATCAGGACCGTCCTGTGCATCGTCCTGCTTTCTCTTTCCTTTGTCTGCTCCAGACTGTCCTCCTGCGGTTCCTTCGCTTCGTGTAGTGTTTATTTCCTGCCTCTCGGCTCGTGATTCCTCTAGTCGAATGAATTTTTCAGCTTCATGATAAAACTCTCCTAGATCTTGCGGTGGGTCTCTGGTCAGAGAATCTTTGAATTCGGTGCCTTCTGCAATTCCTGCTACTGCCGCCATCAAAATCATTGATGGATCCGGGTGATCTACAGAAGCCACCGTTGCATTGAATCGTAATAGAAAATCTTTTATGGACTCTCTGGTCCTTTGCTTTATCGAGGCTAAAGTCATCACACTCTTGGGTCGCGTCACATGGACCCTAAACTGTCTCATGAAGCATTCCACTAGCTCACCCCATGTCCTGATTGATCCAGTCTCTAGTTGTCTGAACCAAAGCGCAGCCAAATCTGATAAAAATAAAGGGAAGCATCGTGCCATCACTTCCTCGGATGCCCCCAGCACTTCCATATGCCTGATGTATCTGGTAACGTGCATGGTCGGGTCTGACTTTCCATCATAAGTATCCAACGTGGGTAACTTGAACTTTGGAGGATTCCTCGCATTCCTGATATTCGGAGTGAACGGGCTCCGACTGACATCCTCTAAGCCTCCGCTTGACAATCCTCCTCTCATTATTCGCCGCACTAATCCAGCCATCCTTTCATCTCCATCAAGGGGTTGTCCCCTCAACATGCCTCTATCCTGCCCCCCAGGTCTCGAAGGGTATTCTGGGTAATATTCTTCATGTGGTTCATTAATGTTGGCGTTAGCTCTAGCCTGCTGAGCTCCATCCGTGGGTCTTCCAATGTCAGATCCTGAGGGTCTGCCCCCAAGCCCTTGTTGATTGCCTTCGGGCACTGCATTCTGTTCTTGGTTCTGACCTTCAGCGTTCTCTGTAGCTCTAGTCTCCTGCCCCATATCGGCAGCAACTGCAGCCGGTCCTAAGTTCTGTGCTCCGGCTGTTCTCATCTGTTCAAAGAAGCTCTGCATCGCTTCTTGTTGGCTCTTCATCAATCTTTCGTGAATCGAGTCCATCATTGCCTCCATCTCGTTTCGAGTGATGTAGATCGAGGCTCGGCCCTCTCCAGCTCCAGAGGAAGCTTCTTGACTCCCTTCCTGATTGCTCCTTCCTGTCGCTTGCTTCCTAGTTGATGGCCTGGCCATTGCTTTCTAGAATCCAAGTTCCTAGCTCCAAAATTCCACTGGGTTCAATTCTCAGTGAAAGCACCAAAGTGTTAGCGCCAAAATTGGTCACTAACCCCCAAATGCAAATGAAAGCACCAAATAACAATCACCGCTCACAGATAGAATGTATGTAGAGGATGTTAATATGAAGAATAACAGAAATTAAAATGAAAGCAGTAAAGACAAAGAATTTATAGTGGTTCGGCTGACTCCGGCCTACGTCCACTCTAGAAATTTCCTTTTTATTGATGTTCGAATCAATTACAGTTACAAACTAGTAGGATAGCCTTAGCCTTAGGAAATAGAAAGTTAGAGAGTAGGAGAGAGGATCCCCTTTTACTGTGCCTCTGCCTCTCTATTTATAGACAAAGATGGGTTGGACTTCCCTGGTGGGCCTGGTAGCCGAGTACCTCAGCCCAAATGGAGTGGTCTCCATATGCCGAACCATGGATGCCGAACGCTGAATGCCGAACGTTGGGAGGTGCGAGGTACCGAGGTATGGAGGTGCGAGGTACTGAGGTATGGAGGTGCGAGGTACTGAGGTATGGAGGTGCGAGGTACAATGCCGAGCGATCCTTAGTGCTGAACCTCCATCATGCCGAACGTCTCCAGATGCCGAACGATACTGGGGTGAGGTGTGCCGAACGGTATTGGAGTGGAGGTATGCCGAACGACATTAGAGTGAGGTGTGCCGAACGGCATTGGAGTGGAGGTATGCCGAACGGTCTTGGAGTGGAGGTATGCCGAACGGTCTTGGAGTGGAGGTATGCCGAACGGTCTTGGAGTGGAGGTATGCCGAACGACATTAGAGTGAGGTGTGCCGAACGATACTGGGGTGAGGTGTGCCGAACGGTCTTGGAGTGAGGCCGGACGCTCTACATGCCGAACGACCTTAAATACCAGTTGACCCATTCGTGTCGAATCGTAGAATAGCCGAACGTTCATGGATGCCGAACGTTCCTTATATGCCGAACAAAGCAGTTGTGCCGAACGTCATTTGAGTGAGGTGTGTCAAGCGACACCCGGGTGAGGTGTGCTAAGCGACACCCGAGTGAGGTGTGCTAAGCGACACCCGAGTGAGGTGTGCTAAGTGACACCCGAGCGAGATTGATTCCTGAAATTTGTATCGATCATAACTTGAGCATATGAAGTCCGATTGACTTGAAACTTGCAACTTTGGCTTCCTCCTCTTTGATCGTTGTGTCATATCAATTCTAACTTGATTTGGATATGGACCAAATTCATCGATGTCCATAGTGAACCTGCGGTATACAACTAATATTCGGAACAAGTAATCATTGATTTTTTGCTAATTCCTTGATATCTCGACCTTGCCAAAAAGTGGGTTAACAGAAGGTGCCTCGAATCAATGGAGCATAGCCTTGCTTCGTATCTGGGAAGAGTACCTTAGCTTCGACTCCGTTAGCACAGAAGCCCTAAGGTCGAACCCATCATCCCTGCATTCCTTTCGAATCCACAAAGGGTAGTCACTTCAACTCCATCCAATGACTGCCTTCGAGTCCACCCTGTTGAAGTGAATACGAATCGATCAATAGTGGCATACCTTGATCGATTCGAACTAACGATGGTCCAACCGGTTCGAAGGAAGCATGTCTTCGAATCGATCACCTCGAATCCACCACGTCCACATAGCTAAAACCCCGGCCATGACTCAGTAAAACTCGGAGATAAAAGAGGGTTGACCCGTGGCATGCGCACCACGCCATAGTCTTCGCGTGCAGGAAAATCGATTCGAACGAATCGATTCGAACATATCGATTCGAACGACTCCAGGAAGCGAAAAACACCTACTCGAATCGATCATAACTCAAGTTCTACAAGTCCAAACGCCATGAAATTTTCGCAGAAGCTCAAACACATAATGAAGGGTGTTCACACCAAATTTCAGCTCGATTGGATGATTTCTTGATCGATTCGAACCAAGGGTCGAATCGATCCCAAAGTGGGCCCGGATCTCCAGATTTCGGCCATGTGGGCCCCCTCACGAGCCAGAACTGGTCTCCGCGAATTTTAGGCGAAATATCAGCCTCCTACACCTATAAATAGAGCCCTGGTCATTCAGAAAGGGGTCGGACAATTTTGAGAGATAAAGGGCACCCAAACTCTGCCAGATTTACTTCAGATCACCATTGCTACCTTAGATTCAGACTTAGTTCAGCAAATCAGTTGTAATACAACACACGAAATTGTAATCTTCAAGCATCGAGCAATAAGGATAAAAACTTTGAAGTGGACGTAGGCCGGAGATAGCCGAACCACTATAAATTGCGTGTCACTGTTCATTATTTCTGGATTGTTGTTTGTTGCTTGCTTAGATCTGATATTTGTGTTTGAATATTACTGATTTGTATTCATACACTGGTGATTTCACTACACTTGGGGTTTGTGACCATTTTTGGTGCAAACAGTTTCCAAGGGAGGAATTTCCACCTTAATAATTGCATTGGAGTTTTGGTTTGGTAAAACTGATTTGATTTTGAATTCAAAATGAAGATTTGATTTACAAAAGGTTATTTGTGTGTGTGTATGATTTCAAAAATGATTTTGAAATACTTAAGTAATTGTTTAAACTCTGGAGTTTGATCTAAAATGTTTTATGGAAAATAAATAAGTTTGAAAACGTATAAAAATTCGAAATTTGATTTTTGGAGTGAAATTTAACTTGAATTAAGTTAAATAAAGTGAATTTTGGGAAAATTAAACCTAAGTAGGCTAAATGGAATAGTTATTGAAATGGAATTTATTAAGTCAGAAATAAAGTAGTGGATGAACAAATTAATTTAGTTGTAAGTAAATGGAATTAAATTGAATATTGAAATGATGTTTATTTTGAATTGTGTTGAATAAAGTGAAATTGAAAAATTAGTTCGAGTGGACTAAATAAAGTAAAAGTCTGGAAATAAAATTTGATTGAGATATGAAATAAATTAGTGAATCAAATATGGTTTGAGAGATGGTTGATAAAATTCAATATTTAAAGACTTGGAAGGCAAATTGAATTCAAATGGAATTGGAAATATAATTTGAATAAAAATGGATATAAACTTAAGTGGTGAAGTGGAAATAAATATAAGAAGTAATATAAAATGTTTATAATAGACTTAAGAAAATAATGGTGAAGTTCTTATGTAAAATTGGTATTGGGAAATATACCGAGTAAGTATTTGGATGAAGATTAAATAAAAGTTATGTAAAAGGGTAATTGTGAATAAGTGAATGGACATTAAAATAAATGTGAATAGAAAGAATTTGATGTAGCAAAGAATCAATTGGAAGTAAAAATGTAATTTGTACGTATATTATTTTATTCGCATAACGATTTGACTTGGATTCTAGCACATAATTTCAAGATAGTCTTTATCGATCCTAGTTAGGATTTTTCACTCGATTTTTTACGGCGAACCCTGGATATGGATTTTTGATTGATTATGGAATTCTCTATCATAGTATATGGATATGCAAGGAGGATGATGGTTTCTGATCAAGAAACCAGATTTGAGTCCGCACTAGAGAGTCGTGAACGATACTAGTTCGGAAGTGAAATTGTGCGATCGAGTGAGCGATGAGAGTTGATATTGCGTACGGATGACATATGTACATCGTACAGGCTTAAGTAAAGCAAATACTGAAAATTTTGAAAAGAAATAAGTAAAATGATTTTGAATTGTATGATTGGATATTATTGGTAAGTAGGGTGCGGGTAATTAAAAGCAAAAGCTAAATTTATGTCTTCGATTTCAAAAGAAAATTTTAAATTGCCCGACAAAAAGGTATGTGTTTAAGTTGTTATATGAAATTGATGGTTTTCTGATTGAGCCACTTGGTTTTTGTTTTCTTCTGATGATTTGGGCACGCAATGGCATTTTGTAGGTGTTCCGATCTAGCCGCACAAAGGAGACGCTGGCGAAATTTTTCGAAAATTTAAGGTGTTAGAAAAATTTTGAAGAAAATTTTGATAATTTAAAATTGTGGAAAATAGGCACAAGGACAAATTTTCATAAATTTTTTGGCTGAAGGACAACAAGTTTTATTTTTAGGCTGAAGGACAAACTTTGGAAGATAATTAGGCTGAAGGACAATGCTAATACAACTAGCATTTTGTACAATGTAAAACTGGATATAATGCTAGTTATAATTAGCATTTTGTACAATGTTTGCACTGTACAAAATGCTAACTATATTTAGCATTTTCCTTCAGCCTAATTTTATTTCAAAGTTTGTCCTTCAGCCCAAAAATGAAACTTTATGTCCTTCAGTCTAAATTTTTTTCAAAGTTTGTCCTTATGCCTAATTCCCTCTTTAAAATTTGGTTTTAAAATTATAATTTGAATGATTAAGGGAAATATATTAGTTGTATCTGATTGGAAATTAGTAGGGGTGATAATGTGATTTCAATAAAAATTGTTTTCGAAAAGTGGTTAAACTGTGTGGTTTTGGGAAAATAGTTAACGGGTTTTGGACCATTCTTCTTACCTAGCAATTTCGAGGACGAAATTCTTATAAGGGGGAGGAATGTAAAGACCCAGAATTTTGGATATTTGAAATTGAAATATTTAATTGATTTATATATTTAAAAGTTAATTTTTAACTTGAATTTCAAATATAACCATTTATTGGATAATTAAATTATTTAATTTAATAATTGGAAATTGGTTAAAATAGTGAAATCTTGAATTTTAAGCTTGTTAAAAATAATTTAAAGGCTTATAAATTTTTTATTAATAATAATGAAGATAATAAAGTTTTTAAATTGAATTTAAAAGTGATTTGTTCAGTTTTGTAAATTAAGGTTTGTAATAATAAAATGTCTTACAAATAAAGATTAACCTTTTTATACGATAGAAAATATTCTATTTGTATATATATAAATTTACATATTTATTTGAGTGAAAACTTGAAAATATTGGTTGGTTGGATCCATTGCATTAGTGTTCATATGTATTAAGTGTTAAAATAAATAAACATAGGCTAATTATTCAATTTGGGTCCAAACTCGTTAGTTCTTAGCCCAACTTATTAGTAAACCAGAAAAGAGAAGAAAAACTAAGTTACGTACATTCATTTTCTTCTTGCTGTATATTACATAAGGCTTCAAAAAAAGAGAAACCCGTTCCCTCTTCAAATCTTTGCCAAAATCTTCAAATTGAAACTCAGATTTTGTGTTTTTAAAGTCAAATTGAAGCTAAATCTATAGGTAATTGAATCTAAAACCTAATATTTCATCAAAAATCCAAATTTTGTGATGATGGTCTGTTAATTGCTTTGCTCTTTCTTGCATATCCATGTTTCTTAGTTGAAAGTGACTACTGTGTAGCTAGTTATCACTTAGGATCGTGTAATATGGAATATATTATAATCTAAATGCAGAAACATATGATAATAATAAAGCAAATAAGAATAAGAACACCAAGGAATTTTATACCGGTTTGAACTTCCCGTTCTACGTTCAGTCCCAGACTTCCTTCTGGAATTTCAACTCAATAACCCCTCACTTAACCCAGAGGAATAGGTATACAACACCTGAGCAGCCGAATAGGATTTTTCCAACTCTAACAGCCGAAAGAGGACTTTTACCGCCTGAACAACCAAACAGGACTTTTACTAGTATAAGAAAATAGTTGACAGTTGTGTTCTGAATAACACTGATATGTCTTTAAGTATACACCCTTCCTATAATCAAATCCTCAAGTATATATTGTGTGTGTGAAGATATGAAAGGAAGATATTTCTTAGAATCAAATAATATATTGATTAGTTCAGAGATTCAAGCAATATAAAGATTGTGATTGCTTTTGGAATGCAGGGATAGAAAGTAGAGAGTATGATCAGAAAGCAAAATGAAATTCGGTGATTTGGAAAATGATTTTGAAGTGTTTATATAGTAGAAAAATAGCTACAACTATTCACGAAGAGTTTTGATCAAAAGATGCATCCATATCTCTTCAATTTGGATCGTAACTCTTCGCAAATGGAAGTGTCTTTTAAGGAAAAATGGCTGTTAGAATCATTCAATCGACTGAGCAAAATTGACCAGTCGATTGAGTATTCAAAACTATGTAAAATAGAGTATATCTGTGCAACTGAACAGGTTCAGTCGACTGGTCATTTTTGGTCAGTCGACTGACATGGTTGTCAGTGCACAGTTTATACTATTTTTAAAGAAATTGAATCTTAAAACAACTTTGATCTTGTGTAAACTACTTGAGGAAAGATTTTAACAAATATCTAATGACTAAAACTTCAATAAATAAACATAATATACTTATATTTGAAGTCTTATATTCTAACCCTGCAAAGAATTCGTTAGTCATACAAATTTTGTTAGTCATACAAATATATAATGACTAAAACTTCAATAAATAAACATAATATACTTATATTCTAACCCTGCAAAGAATTCGTTAGTCATACAAATTTCTCCCCCTTTGTCATCGACAAAAAAGGAAATAACCAATAATTATATCATTTCGAACTAACAGAATAACAACCACAAATAAACAAATTGTTTCAAATTTTACAGAGCTATTTATACAAGCTCATAAAAAATAAGCAGTAGTAGATTGTTTGTGAAATTAAAAATAATTACTACCACCAATCAGGAAATAACAACATCACTCATCAGAGACCGAATATGTTACTTCTTCCACTTGCACTGGTCTTTTGCCTCTTGAAGAACTTTTCGCAAATTGTTTGCCACCCCCATTTCCACTGGTGTCAGAACTTGTATGTTCTTCGGATGTAGACCAAGTAAAACGAGGTGCTGGACGTTTTCCCGGATCCCGATGTGAAATCTCTGCAGTTGTGGAGGAGGAACAAGAGATCACATCCCATAAAATCTCGAAAAAGCTTTTGATTTTGTCAAACTTTTTGTCGATCTTCTTGTCTAGATTTTTGATGCGAGAATCCAAAATGGCTTGATTACGTGCAAGTAGATCAATGGACTCTCGGGTACTTTGGGATGGGGTTGGGGTTCGAATGTTATCTCTTTGTTGCTGTGGAGTAGTAGGTCGCTGACAAGGTCTTGATTGCCAATCTTGAAAAGACACGATAGTGAGAGGTCTAGGATGCATTTCATAAGACAATTGTGCGGCTATTTAGAGTTTTAGTAGAAGAGGTATCAGATTCTGGAATAGGGACTTGTAGGTTCGTAAGTAGCCGCATAATATACTCTCCATAATAGATGATGTTCATTCGACCTTGGTTGAAGGACAAGAATTCATCAAGAAGAATAAGTTTAGGCCAATTGATTTGAGCATCTCCCCAAATTGCACATAATGCTCTATAATTCTACGGATATACAAGCTCATAAGAACCAGTACGAGGAAAAATTGTATGCATTAAGGCTCGATGCATAATTCGAGCTGTAGGGCATAAAGCGATAGATTTTAAATCTGTCATGTCATCTTCCAAAAACCTATGACTTACTTCATCTCTTTCGCCTATAGGAACATTTAAATCTTCTAATGGAATACCATTTTTTGGTGTGTGAAGAATGTGTCCAATTCTATCTAATGATAAGAATACTTGGTGACCACAAACCAAACTCCATACGCAATTGTCACGATTCCGTGGATTTTGATGACCCAAATTTAAGTTGACGTAAAAGAGTTTTACCATTGTATGATTAATTTTGAGATTATTCTGATTGTAGTCAAGAAGAGACTCTAGACGGCTTCTCCTAGCAAGCTCTTGAATTCTGTATGCAGAGAAGTCAGAAAACACAACAAAAGACCCTTCGAGAAAGTGTGCTTCCTTCATTTTGTTCCATCTTTGAATCGATGTGGCATCATAAAGCCATTGAGCTATTGGGGTGCCAATAGGATCAGACGAAGAGGTTGAGGCTTGTCGAGATCTTTTAGGTTGTCTCGGAGCCATTTGAAATGATAATTGAGTTAAGGAATTTGAAAATTTTGAGAGCTAGGGTTTTAAAATTCTGATCAGGGAAAGTAAAAGTGAAAAGTTAAAAAGAAGAAGGTAGGTCAAAAGGGTTAAAAAGTAGGTGAAACAGAAGGTAGTATGTTCAAATTGGTCATTCAGTCGACTGGTCGTTTTAGGTCAGTCGACTGATCAATAGCCTGAAACTCTCTGTTTCCAGATTCAGTCGACTGACCTAGTTTGTCCAATCGACTGAATGCTATTTTGCAGCATTATCAGTCCTTTCACAAAAGTTAAAAAATAGATATTAAAATATTCAATATATTAATCAACAAAGAATACAATACAAATTGAAATAAACAAAAAAAAGAAACTTAGTTAGAAGAAGAAGAGGTGGATGTATGCGGAGTCTTGCAATCTTCCGGTTCAACCTTAGGGTTTTCTTGGTATGGTCTTAATGGAGACCAGTGATTTCCACGCTCCCATGAATTTGGAGACACAGGAGGAGGTTGTGGTGACTGATGATAAGAAGACATTGTGGGTTGATGAATAATGGATGAACCCTCTCTTAACCCGGAGGAATAGGTATACAACACCTGAGCAGCCGAACAGAATTTTTCCGCCTCAAACACCCGAAGAGGACTTATACCGCCTGAAAAACAGAACATGACTTGACCACCTGAGCAAACGAACAGGACTTTGATTACAAAGTAGATTATCTTGACCTTGTGTGTTCTAATAACACGGATTTGTCACTTGTAGTACACCCTTCCTATAATCTTTTCCTCAAGTATGATGTGTATAATTTCATGTATATGAAGATTAGGAGGTTTCAAATTTCTTTAGAAATATAGAATTGTGATTGTAAGCAATGAATGTATGAATTCAAGAGAGTAGTTGATTCAGAAAATATGATTCAAGTATAAGCAAGTAAGTCAAGTAAATTGATCTTGAAATTCATGCATATATATAGTAGTTAAGAAGTTGCAACTACTGAAGAAGAGTTCTCAACGAATAGCAATTGCTGCAACTCTTTGCGAGGGAGAAGGCTATTCAAAAAAGGAAGTGTCTTTTCAAAAAAATAGCAATTGGAACCAGGTCAGTCGATTGGTCTAAGAACTTCAGTCGATTGAATTTGAAAATATCCAACATTCTCCCTCTTTTTGATGATGACAACTCCATTTGCTACGGACAAATCTTCAACAAGCTTTGTTGACTTATCTCTCCCCCTGAATATATTCTTGTAATTGTGCTATAGATTTCTCTTCTGAATCTATGCTATATATTCCTGTAAATAATTAATCTTTTCTCCCCCTTAATCTTTGCTTGCATCGTTTATTCCTGCAAATAGTGTTAGAGCAATATCTTTCTCCCCATTTGTCATCGACAAAAAAGTGAGTTTATATGATGACATAAATTATATTCCACATAAGTGTTAACATAGAACAATATAAAACAAAATAACTACTACTTATAATGTAAGGTATCAAAAAAAATTAACATTTAAAGCATGAGATACCCAAGGTTCTTATAATTTCCTAATTTTTAGGAAACCAAACCCATTTGGGTGTGGTTGAACCTTTAAAAATATCATTTTCATTATTAACTACCATATCAAAATAATCATCAATATATTTTTCTCTATTTTTCCAATTAACAGGAACCCAAAAACTTAGATTATTTTTATTCATATTTTCCGTCAATGATTTTGTACTTCTGAGAAATTATAAACATTATTGGTCATAATAGTATTTGAATTTCTATTAAAATTGGATTTAGACTTTACTCGAAATTTATTACTAGCACTAACGTTTTTACTATACATGAAAGTGTACCTAGTGCTATTTCTACGATTAGTTTTATCATATCCTAAACCACTTTTATCATGTAAAGGTCTAGAACTAGATAAAATTATGTTTAAATTGTTTTGACCTTTATTAAATTTCGTGACTTTGGTGTTAAGTTTATCAAATTTAGCTTTAAAGTCACAATTATTATTTTCAAAAGAAATATCACTGTTTTTCAAAATATCAATTTGCTTGGTTAATTCAGAATTTTCCTTTTTTAACGTACAGTTCTCATTTTCGAGAAGAAAAATTCGAGATTCTGAATTATCTAAAGATGATTGTAATAATCATTTTGTCTTTTCAAATTTGTAAGTTCTTTTGAAAAAATTTCTTTTCCTTTTTCAAACAGAGTATTTTGTTCATCTAGAAAATCTTTAAGAGCCTCAAATTATTTTTCAAAACACCATGTTGATTTTCTAAATCTAATTTCTCATTTTTCAATTTCTCATTTTCGATTTTGATTGATTTCATCTTTTCTAAAATAAGAAAATTATGTTTTGAGATTTTATCGCATATACTAACTAACTCATTATTACCATTTACTGAAATTTGTAAATCAGAAAGTACCTTTTTGTAGTCCTCACTGGTGGCTTTAATAGAGATTTTGCCTGTTGTATTTCGATTGGATCGTTTTCTGGCCATTATTCTATGATGTTGTGACGATCGATAGAATTCTAGGCCCTGATACCAAATGAAAGTGACTGACCTGGTTCCAATTCAAAACTCATGATTCAACATTCTCCCCCTTTTTGATTGATGACAACCTGTTTTTGGATGATACTATATTTTGAGAATTATATAACGGAAGTTATATATATCTTCCCTAAATATTTGGCGACATATCTAACCCTGTAAAGAATTCATTAGTCATACAAATTTCTCTCTCTTTGTCATCAACAAAAAAGGAAATCTCTTTGTTGCTATGGAGTAGTAGCTTGCTGACGAGGTCTTGATTGCCAATCTTGAAAAGAAATGATAGTGAGAGGTCTAGGATGCAATTTCATCAGACTAATTGTGCGGCTATTTAGAGTTTTAGTAGAAGAGGTATCAGATTCTGGAATAAGGACTTGTAGGTTCGTAAATAGCCGCATAATATACTCTCTTTAATAGATGATGTTCATTCGACCTTGGTTGAAGGACAAGAATTCATTAAGAAGAATAAGTTTAGGCCAATTGATTTGAACATCTCCCCAAATTGCATATAATGCTCTATAATTCTTCAGATATACAAGCTCATAAGAACCAGTACGAGGAAAAGTTGTATGCATTAAGGCTCGATGCATAATTCGAGCTATAGGGCATAAAGCGATAGATTTTAAATCTGTCATGTCATCTTCCAAAAACCTATGACTTACTTCATCTCTTTCGCCTATATGAACATTTAAATCTTCTAACGGAATACCATTTGTT
Source organism: Allium fistulosum (assembly GCA_030737815.1). NCBI lineage: Eukaryota > Viridiplantae > Streptophyta > Magnoliopsida > Asparagales > Amaryllidaceae > Allium > Allium fistulosum. The sequence continues at coordinate 42,850,075 of CM060905.1, read as the reverse complement.
GGTGTGTGAAGAATGTGTCCAATTTTATCTAATGATAAGAATACTTGGTGACCACAAACCAAACTCCATACGCAATTGTCACGATTCCGTGGATTTTGATGATCCAAATTTAAGTTGGCGTAAAAGAGTTTTACCGTTGTATGATTAATTTTGAGATTATTCTTATTTTAGTCAAGAAGAGACTCTAGACGGCTTCTCCTAGTAAGCTCTTGAATTTTGTATGTAGATAAGTCAGGAAACACAACAAAAGATCCTTCGAGAAAGCGTGCTTCCTTCATTTTGTTCCATCTTTGAATCGCTGTGGCATCATAAAGCCATTGATCTATTTGGGTGTCAATAGGCTCAGAGGAAGAGGTTGAGGCTTGTCTAGATCTTTTAGGTTGTCTTGAAGCCATTTGAAATGATAATTGAGTTAAGGAATTTGAAAATTTTGAGAGCTAGGGTTTTAAAATTCTGATGAGGGAAAGTAAAAGTGAAAAGTTAAAAAGAAGAAAGTAGGTTAAAAGGGTTAAAAAGTAGGTGAAACAGAAGGTAGTATGTTCAGATTGGTTATTCAGTCGACTGGTCGTTTTAGGTTAGTCGACTGATTAATATCCTGAAACTCTCTGTTTCCAGATTCAGTCGACTGACCTAGTTCGTCCAGTCGACTGAATGCTATTTTGCAGCATTATCAGTCCTTTCGCAAAAGTTAAAAAATAGATATTAATATATTCAATATATTAATCAACAAAGCATACAATAGAAGTTGAAATTAAAAAATAAAATTAAAAAAACTTAGTTAGAAGAAGAAGAAGTGGATGTATGTAGAGTCTTGCAATCTTCTGGTTCAACCTTAGTGTTTTCTTGGTATGGTCTTAATGGAGACCAATGATTTCCACGCTCTCATGAAAAATGGAGACACAGGAGGAGGTTGTGGTGACTGATGATAAGAAGACATTGTGGGTTGATGAACATTGGATGAAGATGATCCGCAAAATTTCCAGCCAATTTGCTCCAGAAAGCTAAGTCGTTTTGAATTTAGCTTTTGTTCATAGTACATTTCTCGCTGAATTGCTATTGATTCCCTTTGATAATGATGTAAATCATCAATCTTTTGTTTTGTTAATGGAGAACCAAAAATAAAAAACGATGGGCCTTCTTTTTTTCTGGAGTATGACTAGAATGATAGTTGGATGATCTGGCCGGTTCATGATATGGAGTAGGTGTAGGTAAATTTGAAGATCCAAAGGAAGGTGAGGAGAAATCGACAGAGGAATATGCAGAGCCATGTAAGGAGTTGTCTTGGGAGGACATTGTTGAAGGACAAAAATATTTGACGGAAGCAAAAGAGATGGAGAGATAAACAGTCATTCTTCAAGTGTATATAATGAAAAAATAGTAATAGATGGATGGAAAAAAGGATAACCAGAAAAATAATTAGAGGAGGAAAAAGTAATTAGAATTTTCATGGTTGATAATTATCTATGAGAAAAGTGAAATAAGTAAAAAAAATGTATTATAAATTCAATTGTGAAATAACAAGTAGTGAAATGGTAAAGACATGGAAATTCCAAGGTAGAGGTGCTGAGTTCAAGTACCAGCAAAAAAAAAATGAAAGATTTTATTATTGAAATATTGTAATTCTTTTAAAGAAATTATACCTAGTTCTCTTCTTAGTTTTATAAAAAAAATTATCATTTTGTGGTTTAGTGAAAATATCAGCTAACTGATTTTCAGAATTTACAAATTCTAAATTTACTAAATCCTTCTCAATATTATCACGAAGAAAATGATGACGAATGTCAATATGTTTAGTTCGTGAATGATTGACATGATTTTATATTATAGATTTACTTAATTTTATATCAAAATCATGCAGTGTTTGTTGCATGTAGATTACTTGAGCACATGATAAAGCTGCAGATATATATTCTGCTTCACATGTCGATAGTGAAACACAGTTTTGTTTCTTGCTAAATATACTAAGGATCGTCCGATGAAATGACAATTTCCACTTGTAACTTTTCGATCTGTCCGACTTCCTCCAAAATAAGCATCACTATAGGATACTAATTCAAAAGGACATTCTTTTGGATAAAATAGTCCTAAATCATTGATCTTGCTTAGATAACGAATTATACGTTTTACTGCTCGCATATGTGATTCTTTAGGATTTTCTTGAAATCGAGCACATAAGCAAACACTCATCATAATATCAGGTTGACTTGCAGTTAAGTAAAGTAATGATCCAATCATGCTACGATATAGTTTCTGATCGACACTCTTACCATTTTCATCTCTGTCGAGATGTATAGTTGTACCCATAGGAGTTGGCTTGGCAGAAGTGTGTTCCATACCAAAACGTTTAATTAGATTATTACAATACTTTTCTTGATTAATAAAAATACCATTTTGTAATTGCTTGATTTGAAGACCAAGAAAATATGATAGTTCTCCCATATGTGACATTTCAAATTCACTTGTCATGATAGTCGAAAATTCCTGACATAGTTTTTCATTAGTTGAACCAAATATAATATCATCAACATATATTTGTATAATTAAAATATCTTGATTAGATTTCTTAATAAATAAAGTTTGATAAACCTTCCCAATTTCAAAACCAGAGTCTATTAGATAGCTCTTAATTCGGTCGTACTAAGCACGGGGTGCCTGTTTCAAACCATATAAGGCTTTCTTAAGTTTATAAACATGGTTTGGAAATTTTTCATGAGCGAAAAGTGGAGGTTGTTCAACAAAGACATTTTCTTTTATATATCCATTTAAAAAAGCACTTTTAACATCCATTTGATATAATTTAAAGTTATGAAAACATGCAAAGGCCAATAGAATACGTATAGCTTCTAATCTTGCGACAGGAGAAATCGTGTCTTCATAGTCTATTCCCTCTTCTTGATTATATTCTTGTGCTACTAATATAGCTTTATTTCTAGTTATATTACCTAGTTCATCAGCTTTGTTTTTGAAAACCCATTTTGTAACAATGACGGATTGATCACTTGGTCTAGGAACTAATTCCCAAACTTCGTTTCTTTCAAATTGGTTTAACTCTTCTTGCATAGCTATAATCCAATAGTTATCAATGGAGGCTTCCTTAATATTTTTAGGTTCTATATTAGAGAGAAAAGCTATATGGCCCATTTGATTTAATTGTTGTCTTGTTCTTACATTTTAATTTACGTCCCCAATTATATTTTGAACTTAAGAATTCTTAGAGGAGATCTTATAGGATTTTCATTATGAATAATGTTTTCATCTTCTCTAATATTATTAATGTAACAACCCTTGATTTCTGGATATATTTAAATTTGACTTTATTTTATTTTAAATTTTTTTTAATTTTTTTATTTCAAACATTTCATTTTTAAATATAAATGTTGATTATTATGTGAATTTTAATTTCAAACTGGTATAAATTGAACATTTTCCTGAAAAAGGGATTTCTGGTCAAACTGGTCAAACTTTGATTTTTAAACCTTAAATTTAAATATTTAAATTATTAAATTTTATATTTTATTGTGAAAATAGATTTAATAACTTGAATACTGCTTTTCGTTTCGTTGAAAACGGATTTGAATTGTAAAAGTTATGTACATTTCAATTTTGAGTGCAATTTGATTTATTTAACAATTTTGCCTATTTTAAATTATATAAATTACATTTTTCTTTGTCACATTTTATTTTAATTTGTGTTAATATGTTATTTTATGGATACTTTGCCTTTTAATATTTTTAAAAGTGGTAATAAAATTTTTCCAAAATTTACTGTGTTGATTTCATATTTTTAAAAGGCTGTTTCCTATTTTCTCCTATTTTCTTCATTAAAATTATATTTCAATTAAATTTTAAATATTTATTTTGTGAATGTATTTTTATTTTATGTTATTATTTATGTTTAAAAATATTTTACAAGCTCATATGAATTTTCTAAAAATTTATTCTATTTAAGTTCAAATTTTCTGGTCTAGTTCACTATTTTTAGCTATTTTCCTTAATTTAACTTTATATAATTAATAAATATTATATATATTTTTATATTTGATAAATTTTCGAAATATTATCTGGTATTACTATTATTTCCAGAAATATAAAGTTATATACATAAATAAAAGAAATATGAAGGGGTTTTGACCTTTGAATTGCCTTTTGCCTCTTTGAATTCCACCTTTTCAACTTTCCACATAACTTTTCATTTTCATTGACCTATACCCCACTCTTCAGCCGATCATTCCATTCATTTTTCACGTATCTTTTTCCTCCTTCCTGAGAAAAAAATTTCGGCCATTCCTTGATTGAGAAATTGGTAAAAAACTTTTAACTCCTTTTATCTCTTTTTCACTTATATTGTTTATTTCTAGTTTGATTTTGCACTTGCTTCTTCCCTCTTTTAGGTTCGGCCATGCTTCCCTTGCTGCCTAGACGCCTCCACCACCTGATGGCACATCATCACCACCTCCTCCTCACAAAAACTCCAAGCCATGAACCCCTTGGTGATGCAATTGCACAAAAGTTTCAAAAACCACCCAAATTCCTAGCCTTACCACCACCACCTCATCTCTATCACCTCACCAACCCCCTAGCCGCCACCTACCACACCACCATTGACGCAGTGGAATAATCAAAACAAACTTCAATCGGTGAAAATAGTAATCGATGGATTGATGAATACCGAAATGCCCAAATTCGTTGATCCGAAGATACCGAATTCTAGCTATCTCAAACACGTTGATAGCGCACTATACCGTGTTTAAAGATCTACGATTCTTCGCACGTTGATCTAGCGCACTAGATTCCATGAATCGGCTTCAGCAATCGTTGAATCGTGCGCACTCGATTAACCGAAAGTGGAGAAAGGAGATTACACTCAACTACCAATTTAGATGAAAGCACAAAGCTAACAAACAAGAATTTTATTCCAAAATCCACCTCTACAATATTACAACACACCCGCTATTTATAGCAATTTCACACAGTTCCTTAAGTCGTATACGACTTACGACTCATCATAGGTCGGCAGCGACCTATCAACAGCAGCGACTCAAACAGTTACACAACAAATATTTACAACACTTAGGTCGTATGCGACCTAACTACTCACGATTTAAGAAATATACAACATATTACAACACAATATCACGACATACGACTTAGCTTGGGTCGGTAACGAGTTAAGAGACATCTTCAGGCCAATTTTTATGTGACTTAGCTTAAGTCGTAACTCGTTTGCGGTTTAAGGAAACAGCATCTTCATGCGACTTATAACATGGACGACTTAGGGAATAAGACTTCAACGACTTAACCCAGTTCACGACTTAAGGATTTTAGACGACTTAACTAAGTCGTAGGTCGTAGATGACTTATCTTAAGTCGTTGGTTTTCTTCTTCTGTATAACTCGCTTCACCGCCTTGTGCTAGTCTTTCGTTAGGCCGTTCCATATAAGTCGTACGCGACCTAACATGCTCCGACGCTCCTTGAATCTGTTGCTCCCCTTTATTATTCTTGTTAAATCGTGGACGACTTACATCCGCTTCGTTAGGTCGTGGATGACTTAGGTCTTGGAAAATTATGGGTTGCACTGCATCATCCTCCCCAGGTGGAGAAAAATTCGTCCTCGAATTTGTAAGCGTAAGTTCTTCCCCATCGGATTGTTCATTCCCATGATAAGGTACGAGATGCTTAACATTGAACACGTCAGACGCGTACACATCCTCCGACAACTTCAACTTATAAGCATTTTCATTAATCCGTTTCACGACTTCTACAGGACCAATTTTCCTGGCTTTCAACTTGTTATAAGCGCCCACTGGAAAACGATCCTTCGTTAACACAGCATATACTAAGTCTCCTTCATTAAACTCAACATTTCTTCGTTTCAAGTCTGCGGATCTTTTATACTTCTCATTCGCCTTCTCCAAACGTTCCTGAACGATTTTATGACATTCCGTCAAACTATCAACAAAATTAGCAGCTCTTTTAACTGTCCCCTTCGGCTGCGGTATCATTACTAAATCCAACGGCCCTTTTGGCAAGTTGGAATACACAACCTAGAATGGACTGAAACCTGTGCTACGATTTACCGCATGATTATGAGCGAAATCTGCTTGGCATAACTTCACATCCCAGCTTTTCAGATTATCTTTCACCAGACATCGCAATAAATTCCCCAGCGATCTGTTAACCACCTCCGTTTGCCCATCAGTTTGCGGATGGTAAGCGCTACTAAAATTCAGCTTCGTTCCGACCATCTTCCACAAACTTAGCCAAAAATGACTCAGGAAACGAGTATCCCTATCCGACACAATAGATTCTGGAAATCCATGAAGTCGTTAGATTTCTTTGAAAAATAACTGAGCAACATGAACAGCATCCGCCGTCTTCTTACAATCAATAAAATGTGCCATTTTTGAAAACCGGTCAACCACCACATAAATGGAATCGTTTCCCCTTTGAGTTCGATGCAAACCCAAAACAAAATCCATACTCAAATCAACCCAAGGTTTAGTTGGTACAGGTAATGGCATATATAATCTAGAATTGGTCGCAGTTCCTTTCGAAATCTGACAGATGTGACATCGCTCCACAAACCTTTCCACTTCTTTCCTCATTGACGGCCAAAAGTAAGACTGAGAGACCAAATACAATGTACGATCTCTACCCACATGCCCTTCTTCATGTAGCTCCTTTATAATCTTCATTCTCAAACTACAATCCGGTACGCATAATCGATTTCCTTTAAACAGAAAACCATCCTCCGTCATAAACTCATCCGTTTCCCCCTTCTTGACTTTATCTACAAACTTTGCGAAGTAAGGATCATCAACAAATAATTCTGGCAGTACCTCAAACCCCGTCACTTCAACCTTCAATGTAGTTAGCAAGTGATTTCTTCTACTCAGCGCATCCGCCACACGGTTTTTAACTCCAGATTTGTGTTTGACAACAAAAGTAAACTGCTGCAAATAGGCAATCCATGATGCATGTCTTGCTGAAATCTTGTCCTGTCCTTGTAAATGTTTCAAAGCTTCATGGTCTGTGTAAAGAACAAACTCCTTGTGGAACAGATAATGTCTCCAATGTTTCACTTCTTGAACTACAGCATAAAACTCCACATCATACGTACTATACCTCATCTTCGCCCCTGATAACTTCTCACTAAAGTATGCAATAGGACGTCCCCTTTCACTCAACACTTCCCCAATTCCAACCTTGGATGCATCAGTATGTAACTCAAACAATAACTGAAAATCTGGTAATACTAGAATTGGTGCAAACGTCAACAACTCCTTGATCTTCCCAAAAGTATCCCCTGCTTCCTCTGACCATGAAAACTGTTTACCCTTCATACAATCTGTAATAGGTGCCATCACACTACTAAAGTGTGGAATAAACCTCCGAAAGAATGAAGCCAACCCGTGAAAACTCCTCACTTCTGTTATCGTCTTCGGCTATGGCCAATTTCTGACTATCTCAACTCTACTCTGGTCCACCTGTATACCTTCCTCCGATATAACATACCCTAGAAATAAAACACTATGCGTCATGAACACACATTTCTTTGTTGCAGCATAAAATTGTTCTTGTCGCAGTACCATCAACACTTCTCTCAGATGTTGCAAGTGTTCTTCTGTGCTTCCACTGTATATCAGTATATCATCAAAGTACACCACCACAAACTTCCCAATGAATGGTCTAAAAATCTGATTCATCACCCGCATAAATGTACTTGGTGCATTCGAAAGACCAAACGGCATCACCAGCCATTCATACAATCCTTCTCTTGTCTTGAATGCTGTCTTCCATTCGTCCCCTGGTCTAATTCGAATTTGATGATAACCGCTCTTCAAATCAATCTTTGAAAAGATAATATCTTCGCTCAGCTGATCTAACAAATCATCCAATCTGGGCATTGGAAATATATATCTCACAATAATCTTATTCAATGCTCGGCTGTCAGTGCACATTCTCCACGTTCCGTCCTTCTTTGGCACTAACAATGCTGGTACAGCACACGGGCTTAAACTCTCCTATATACGCCCCTATTCAAGCAATTCTTCCACCTGCCTCCTTAATTCTTCATGTTCCTTCGAACTCATTCGATAATGTGGTCTGTGCGGCAACATTGCTCCCGGAACAAGATCAATTTGATGTTGAATGTCTCTTAGTGGTGGTAACTCCTTTGGTAACTCATCTGGGAATACATCTTCAAACTCTTTCAACACTGGTTTCACTTCTTCTGGAATCTCAACCTCTTCACTGCTCTCACGCCCAATCAACAAGAACACTTCCGGCTCCTCCTCGACCTCCTTAACAAACTCCTTCAAAGATAGCAAAGTTTTCAACTCTTCAATCTCCTCCAGCTTGTTTTCTTCTGGTTGTCGCTTCTTTGGAACTAGAGTAATCTTCGTGCCTTCAAACATGAAACTGTAACTGTTGGTACGACCATCATGTTGCACCGCCCTATCATACTGCCACGGTCTCCCCAGCAACAAATGACAGACATCCATATCTACCACATCACACCAAATTTCGTCTTTGTATTTCTTCCCAATTGAAAAATTAACACGAGCCCTTCGTCCAACTTTCACCTCCCCGCCTTTCCTTAACCAAGCCAACTTGTACGGTTTCAGATGTTTCTCAGTCTTTAATGCCAACTTCCTCACAGCTTCTGAAGAAATTATATTATCACAGCTTCCAGCATCAATAACAAATTTGGACACTTTCCCCAGAATAGTACATGTCGATTGAAAAATATTGCTCCTCAACCAACTACAATCCCCCTCTTGCTTTGGTGTCAAACAAGACCTCCTCATCATCAGATTACAACCTTCGTCTCCCGACACTTCTTCTTCCTCCTCATCAGGTGGTGAATTGGAACATTCAGCTTCTTCATCCTCATCCTCAACCTCCGCTATCATAGCTCGCTTCTTCGGCTTTGGACATTCGTTACTTTTGTGATCGACCTCTTGACAATTATAACACTTAAAACTGTTATTGACCTTTGCCTTCATAACCTCATTCACAACTGGTTTTGCAACATCTTTTGGAACATTAGAACTTCCACTAACACCCTTCACTGGATTGTTGGAATTTGTAAACACACCACCACCTCGTCTACCCTACTTTTCCCAAGCTAACGCTTTCTGGTGTGCTTCCGCCACGGATCTGGGATCAAACATATTCACCATATCCTGAATCTGTATTCGCAACCCTCCAACAAATCTAGCTGTCAGTTGTTCCTCTGTCTCCATAATATCATTCCTTGCAATCAGTTGATAAAATTCGTCAGCATAGTCATTCACAGATTTCGTTCCTTGTCTCAAGTTTTGCAGCCTCTGATACATAGGCGATTGATAGTTATAAGGTAAGAATGTAGCTCTCATCAGTTTCTTCGTCTTCTCCCATGATTCAATCTTCGACTTCCCCATCCGTTCACGAGTAAGTTTAGTTTGCTGCTACCATGCTATAGCTCTACCCCTCAACCTTGTAGCAACCAACTTCACTCTACGATGTTCTGGAACTTCCTTGAAGTCAAAAATCTCCTCCACATTAGACAACCAGTCCAAAAACTCCTCAGCCTGCATACCACCCTTGAATTCTAGAATTTCAGTTTTCATCCCCGACTCCCATCGACGATCATCCTCAACCTCCCGATATGCATTTCGTACTTGATCTCGATCTCGATAATGTGCACTACATCTATCACCATCTTCATCATAAATAGATGAACTTCGATAACGATCTCGACCACCCACATCTCTATGATCTCGCATATCTCTTCTACTTTGTATTTCATCATCACGGTATGGTTCATAATCAAACTCACGTGGAGTTCTTCTCTCTTCATCTCTATACTCATGATGTTCTCTTCTCATTGAAACTGAAGATTCTCTTCTTCCACGGAAAGATTGCGGCGATACCCTCCTCGCTTCCGTAATCGATGGCGAAACTCTGTTTCCTCCATGGTTCGAGACTGGCGACCTTCTCCTTTGATTCTGATTCAAATCATTCATCAGTTTCTTTAACTTCCCAATGCCTTCTTCAAATTTTTCATTGATTCGTTGTTCCATTTGCTCGGCCTCTTCTCTTCTATACAACGCTTCAATGTTTTGATGTCGATTCGCTCTTCTCGGTGGCATTGTCAAAATTTCACAAACACTCCACAAATCAAACACAACTTCAACAAAACAAAGTACGGCTCAACACTAGCTCGCACAAGCTCCTTAGCTCGGTTCAATTCAACTCGACAATAGGCAACGACCTAAGGCTTAGGTCGGCTCGGCTTCAACAAGGCACGACTCAATTAGATCGGCTCTTCTCCTTAGCTCGTACAACCTGGATGCGGCCTAGGCTCAGCTCGCACCCATAATTCAAAAGCTTTTTGGCACGCAGCACAATCCTGCGCAAACTCCAACACTTTGCCAACTTTTGATCCAAATTGAAATGGATCGAAAACTCCCACTTTGTTGCAAAACTATGATGAACACGATGAACACAACTTCTCCAAAAGATATAGATCCAATCTCCAAACTTCAAAAAGATGCAAAACCCAATACTTCAAACTCTCGGCCTTGATCGAATCACACAAATCGACACTTCAATTCAAACTCCTTGGCTCCAAGACTCGATTTAGCTATGATTGGCTAAACCTGGCTCTGATACCAAAACTGACGTAGCGGAATAATCAAAACAAACTTCAATCGGTGAAAATAGTAATCGGTGGATTGATGAATACCGAAATGCCCAAATTCGTTGATCCGAAGATACCGAATTCTAGCTATCTCAAACGCGTTGATAGCGCACTATACCGTGTTTAAAGATCTACAATTCTTTGCACGTTGATCTAGCGCACTAGATTCCGTGAATCGGCTTCAGCAATCGTTGAATCGAGCGCACTCGATTAACCAAAAGTGGAGATAGGAGATTACACTCAACTACCAATTTAGATGAAAGCACAAAGCTAACAAATAAGAATTTTATTCCAAAATCCACCTCTACAATATTACAACACACCCGCTATTTATAGCAATTTCACACAGTTCCTTAAGTCGTATACGACTTACGACTCATCATAGGTCGGCAGCGACCTATCAACAGCAGCGACTCAAACAGTTACACAACAAATATTTACAACACTTAGGTCGTATACGATCTAACTACTCACGACTTAAGAAATATACAACATATTACAACACAATATCACGACATACGACTTAGCTTGGGTCGGTAACGAGTTAAGAGACATCTTCAGGCCAATTTTTATGTGACTTAGCTTAAGTCGTAACTCGTTTGCAGTTTAAGGAAACAACATCTTCATGCGACTTATAACATGGACGACTTAGGGAATAAGACTTCAACGACTTAACCAAGTTCACGACTTAAGGATTTCAGACGACTTAACTAAGTCGTAGGTCGTAGATGACTTATCTTAAGTCGTTGGTTTTCTTCTTCCGTATAACTCGCTTCACCGCCTTGTGCTAGTCGTTCGTTAGGTCGTTCCATATAAGTCGTACGCGACCTAACATGCTCCGACGCTCCTTGAATCCGTTGCTCCCCTTTATTATTCTTGTTAAATCGTGGACGACTTACATCCGCTTCGTTAGGTCATGGATGACTTAGGCCTTGGAAAATTATGGGTTGCGCTGCATCAACCATCACCTCCAGCACCTCCAGCAACCTCTGCCACATCACTCCAGTGGACCCCACCTCTCTGGCTGTGACCATTAGAGCCTTGGCCGAGCCCAAATCCTTGACCCAATCAATGTGAATGCATGCTTGTGTTGTATTTTCCCTCTACCACTTTTGCACCATCATTTCACCATTTAGGCCGAACCCATACTCACCCAAACCTGACCCAAACACCTGCCATGGCCTTGTATTACCCCTTATGGCTGAGCCTAGTAAAGGTTAAAAGCAAGTGCAAGCATCTCTGTTTGATTCTGTGCAGTTTATTCTAGCGCAGTTTATCGTATTTTGGTTTTGAAACTCATTGTTGTTATATTGTTTTTGTTTGATGTGTATCTAAGGAATTTGACATTTGGCTCCTCCATTCGAATCCGTGTCATGCTTTTGTGCTTGTGTAGATCCCATTTGTGCAATTCGTCATTGTGTCTTCAGCTCAAACCTGTGAGTTATTCTCACCAGACAGTGTATACCTATATAACTAGTAAATTGACCACTTTTGAATCTGTAAAATGCATCACCATATTATATCTGCTATGTTATGTTTATATGATGTTCACCCATGCTTATTTACCTGTTATATCATATATTACTGTTATTTTATGCTGTTCTGTTATTTATATCAGTTTATCGCACTGCAAGTTCCTTTTAGATTAGAATCATTATGGGTTGAAATGATACATACCCGAACGGACTTTAGAATAGGAGAAAATTGTTATGGGCTGAAATGATAGGCCTAAATGATTTTCAATTATTTTCATTTACTTGGGATTGCGGGTTTGAAATGATCAAACCCGGGTTTTCTTTGTAAATTACGGGTTGAAATGATATATTACCCGTATCACTTTACCTAGGCTAGAAATGAAATACAGACCCGTTGTTAAAATATGTTTTTCTAAAAATTTTAAAATATTTTAGAAATGTAAATATTATAATATTTTGATTTAAACTTAATTAAAAATAATTTTTGTAAAGTATTATTGATTTTTCTGAAAATTTATAAGTGAAATTAATTATGGAAAGGTTAGAAAATTTGAATGTAAGTTACTTTGGAAATTTTGATTTAATTTTACATGGAATTTAAATTAAATATGAAAATATGATAAATTTATGATATTTTGAATTTAAATGAATTTAAAAATGATTTTTATATATATTAATGATTTTTGAATAAAGTTGAAATATGAAATGAATGAATATTTAAGTTGAAATTTTGAAATATAGCTAAAATGGGAAATTTGTGAATTTGGCTTAAAGGTGAATGTTAAGTTAAGTAAATAAAAATGAAATTAAGTTATATTTGAAAATTTAAACTTAAGTGTTAAGTTAATTTAATTTAATGAATTTAAAATTTAATATTGGAATTTAATAAGTGAATTATTATTAATTTTTGTTTTTTGAATGGAGGTTTAACTTTATAAAATCATGAATATAAGGGTATTTAAATAATGATTATAAAAGTGAAATTATATGATTTTATAAGTTAAAATGATTTAAATAAAAATATAATTGTTTGTGAAATTATATTGAATATTTGAAGTTAATTAACTGCATTTTTGAATTGCTATTATTTCTAATGTAAATGATATTACAGCATTTTGTAATGCTGTAGTTGATATAAATGAACCAAATCGCTAAATTTTAATAAAGGGATATTATAACACTTTGTAAGTGCTATAATTGTTGAATTTAACTAAAGTTTTATTTGAACTAATGTATACAGCATTTTAATTGCTGTCTTTTGTTAAATTGAACTGTTTTGAACGTAACTTTCTGTAGCATTTTCCAAATGCTGCGAAAGGTGAATTTTTATTGTTTTGATAAATTTAAGTGAATAAATGAACTGTGAAAGATTAAAATTTTTGGAAATTTAATAATTTAATTATTAAATAACATAACTTCATTTTATGACTTAAATGAAGTAATTTGTTTTGAAATATAAACTATTTGAAATGTATGTTGAAATGGTAATTTAAATAAATGATTGTGGTTTGGAAGATAAGATATTTTGATATTTTGAAATGGATTTTTTTTATGATAATGAATTTTGAAATGATATTTGATTTCGAAGTAATAAAATACCGTTTTGAAATTTTAACCACGGGATGTATTTAATTTATAGTTTAACTGACCCTTAAAGGATGGGCGATCCCAAGCATCCTTTGAGTTATTATGCATTTCTACTACAGTTCACTTGAGTTGGTTTACATTATATAAGTATATATTGTCTTGACTCGAGTGTTTTGTGTTTTACTTTACGCTCCAGTCAGCCTGAGTATTCACAGCTTTGGATTTTCTTTCTGGAGCTGGTCTTTGCTGGAGTTTCTGCTTATCTACATTTATATCTACTTTCTGTTTCAACTGTTCTAGTTTATCTCATATATTAGTGAACTTCTATGTATTTGGGATTTCTATTATGTTGTTTTCTAACTGTATTATGTATTTTGTTTGAGACTCTGCCGTAGTAGCTTCATGAACTACTATGTATTTTTATTCTGCTGCGAGGTATTCTGTTTGTTCTGTGTCTATGATTCTGTGATTTGTATTTCATTTGCTCCAAATTTATTTACAATGCGGTATTTTGAGCAATTCAAGTCCGACATGTGCGGCTGCGAATGGCTGAAAATACCGAGTTGTTACAATTAATGTTATTATTTTGAAAAATAATATCATCAACTTCTGAATTTTTTGTTATGATTTTATTAGAATTATTTTCAAAGTCCGTAATATTAGAAGAAATTTTGAAATTTTCATCGAATGAAACATGAAGAGTTTCTTCGATTATTTTAGTTCGTATATTAAAAACTCGATAAGCTTTGCTTCTTTCCGAATATCCTATGAATATTCCTTCATCGGATTTTGGATCGAATTTCCCAAGCTGATCTTTAGTGTTAAGTATAAAGCATTTTGAACCAAATACTTTGAAATAAGATATATTAGGTTTTCTACCATTTAAAAGTTCATATGGGGTGTGTTTTGTTAACGATAGAATAGAAACACGATTCAAAACATAACAAGCAGTTGCAACAGCTTTTGCCCAGAAATGCTTAGGTAGAGTGCTTCCATTTAATAAAGTTCTTGCACATTTTTGTAATGTTCTGTTTTTCCTTTCTACAACTCTGTTTTGTTGTGGTGTTCTAGAAAAATTATGATTAATTTCTTTCTTGTTACAAAAATGTTCAAAAGCTTCATTTTCAAATTCACCTCCATGATCACTTCTAATATTTTTAACTTTTAAATTCTTTATATTTTGAATTCTTTTTACAAAAAATTTAAAATTCTCAAAAGTATCACTTTTATGTTTCATGAAAATAGTCCATGTATATCTTGAAAAATCATCTACAATAACAAACACATATCTATTGTGATTAATAGATTAAACTTGAGTAGGTCCAAAAAGGTCCATATGTAGTAGTTCAAGTGGTTGTGTTGTAGATATGATTTTCTTAGATTTAAAGAAGATTTTGTTAATTTTCGTAAGTGACATGCATCACAAATGTTATCAACTTTGAATTTCATATCAGGTAGTCCTTTAATAAGTTTATTTTTAGCTATTTTATTAATAGTATTAATATTTATATGACAAAATCTTGTATTCCATAGCCAAGAATCATTTTCTATAGCTACTAAACACATGTTTTTGTTATGATTTACATTCGTATTTAAAATATAAATATTCTTTTTCTTATACCTTCAAAAATTAAATTTTGGTTTTTATCAGAAATATTACATTTATTTTCTGAAAAATATATATTAAAACCTTTATCACATAATTGACTTATGCTCAATAAATTATGTTTTAAACTTTTTAACTAATAAAACATCAGAAATGAGAGCTAAGTTAGAGATACCATTATTGCTCACATCACCTTTGCCGATGGTATAACCTTTGAATTGTCTCCAAAAGTGAATGATCCTCCTTTTGAGTAGACAATGTTAGCTAACATGTCCTTATTACTAGTCATGTGTTTCATGCAACCGCTGTCTAAAATCCATTTTCCTCTCTATTTAAGTGGTACCTACAAAAAAATAAAGATTAAGTTGGTACCCACTTTTCTTTTTAGGGTCCTAAGAGTTAGGTCTTAGGAAACCAAACCCAAGCGGGTTTAGAATTCCCTTTATAAATATAATTCTTATTTTTATAAACAGTTTCCATAAATGTTTTGATATGTCTATTCCTAATTAAATTGTTATTTGTTTTAGGAATCCATATCTTAATAGTTTTAAGATTATTTGAAACTGTTTTCTTAATACCTTTCTTAATTTTGTTTTTAAACTTATTTTTCTTTGGATTTTCAATTTTCTTATATCCTAGTCCCATTTTATTTGAAGTAGACTGAGAATTTTCTATTATTGTAGAAAGATTTTCTCGTCCTTTATTGAAGTTAGAAATATTTTTATTAATATCTTCTAACTTAGTTTTGAGACTAGATTTTTCTAACTCTAATACTTTAGTGTTAGATTTTAAATCATTAATTTCTGCTGATTAATTATCATTTTTATTTTTTTGAATTTATAATTCCTGAGTTATCATAGAAAGTTGAGATGTTAAACTAGAATTAGATTTTTGAGATATTTCAAGTTCTTCTTCTAGAATTTTCTTTTCATCTCTTAGCATACTAATTTCTAATTCAGATCTATTTAATTTTCCTTGAAATCCTTTTTTTTGTTTTTTTGTTTGTTTTACAAATTCCACTAGTTCTGAATTAATTTCAACAAAATATTCAAAACTTAGTTCACTTACATCATCACTTGTAGCCATGAAGCATACATTTGCTTACTCTATGTCACTTTCACTGTCACTGTCACTGTCACTCTATGATGATGAAGAAGAATCTGAATCATCCCATGTTACTGAAAATGCTTTCTTCTTGAATTTGTCCTTCTTGAATTCCTTCTTTTTCTCTGAACAATCTTTCTTTGTAACGACCCCGAATTTTAATTAAATTTAAATTAATAATTTATTGAATTTTTGAATTAAATTTGTGAAATTAATCAATAAAGTGATGCGAGTTTCCCCGAATTTAAATAAATTCTGTATAAATCCTTTAAACTTTAAATATTGTATATATGTGTATTTATGAGTATATATGTATATTTGGGCATATATAAGTAAATTTGAAATAATATATATATTTTGATTTGAATTTAAATTGTAAATGAATAGTTTAAAAAAATGAAAATATATAAGATAGATAAAGTATAAAATAAATACATTGGATAAAATCCAATAACAAATTAAAATTTAGGAATTCAATATAAAGTAAATATATATATATATCTTAGTAAATCAATACAAAATAATGCCAAGTAATAAAATAGATACAAAAATAATAAAAGAAAAATAAAATAGAAATTCACTTATATCACTAAGTAATAAATCAAAATAAAGAAAGGGAATAAAAAAATACAATCAAGTATATTGTATAAGTATGAAACACTTATAAAAGAAAACAAAAATTTATATGCATGAAGGCTTGTAAAAGAATGAAGTAAGTAAATATACTTGTGAATGAAAGCGTGCATAGTAAGCCACAATAATTATCTCATATGTTTGTACATCCGAACTAAGAAGAAAAAAAAAATCAAATCAAAAGAACTGATGCATGTAAACAAAAATAGGAAGCATATGTACTTAACCTTACCTTCTCAGCCGAAATGAATATAACATAAATATATTTGTACAACATCAATTAATGCAAGCCATCACGTTCAAGTATATCAGCCTCCATACACAAAAATCTCTAACTTGAAGAAAAAAATATGTACTTGTATTGTACAAACTAGAAAATATCAGCCTGTAATCTTCATTACTTTTTATATCCATCAACTTCTTTGTTCCAGTTCTTTCCTTCAAGCTAAGAAAACTAAAATGTATCATCTTAAAACATAAACAAAAATTCCACTTAAAACAACAATACAACCCAGATCAACCAGAGATTAAAGACTAGGAGATTTCAACTTGCCAGTTTACAACTGTTTCAACAAGAAAGAAGCTCTGTTTGTTCTTCAAAACACTGTGAGTAAACCTTATTGATCTAACCTTTAATCTTGATGCTGTGATGATTTTATGAAGTAAATCTGTAATCAATGATGTCTTGAGTGAAATTATGTTGAATATATATTTTTGAATATGTATACACGCTTGTGCATGTCTGTATATTCAAGAATTTGCTCTGTTCTAAAACTTACAGGCCTAAATAAGTTTAAAATTTTCAATTCCTCTTCCCCTGATTCTCTTTAGACCATTATGTATAAACAAAATCTGTTAGAAATAACAAGATAAAGATTTTAAAAATATTATTAAGTATATTGATAAATAGGATTACTGGAAATAAGAGATAACAGTAGAAATCAAATAATAAGTCAACAAAATCGCAGTTCATAAATACGATTTGGACTTCATAAATAGAATCATATGGTAAAATAAGGAATTTAGATAAAAAAATTCTAGATTTTTAAGTTAAAGTTTGGAGAGATTTTGCGAGTTGATCGAAAGTTGTATTTTCATCGATTTCTGGCGATCGGGAAAACATTGGATGTCGTGATCGAGGAGTAAGGAGGCTGGAGGTTAGGTGATCATCAGAAAAATACTCACTTAAATTCTAGATGACCATGGTGGCGAACGACGATGATCTAGGGTTGTGTGTACAGTTTTGGATTGTCGTGTTCTCGAGGCATTTACGTCATCGTGGAAGCATCGAGTTGCACGAGTTTGAGCGGGATGGTAGTGCAGGGGGGTGATGTGTTGTTGTCGGAGTGGAAGCACTTCCGATGGTCTGAGACGTGGTGGCAAGGCGATTTGGTTTGGGTGTGTTCGTGTCATAGTGTCGAGGAAAACACTCATTTTCGATTTTGAGATTTCTGTGTTGAATCGAGCCTCGATTTTGAGTAGGGGGATGAATCGCGACTTTCCAAAGGTCACGATGGCCACCGGAGAGGCGGCGCGGTGCATGCACGTGCACCATGCATTGTTTGGTAATCTGGAAACATTGTTATGTAATTGGGGATGGAGCTGGGTTGTTCGCGAGTTGACTAGAGTATTTACTCGAGGAAATTTAGTTTTAGCTCGAAGCTAATTTTTGTGGCTTGGGTAGAGGCTTGCCCAGGTTTTAAAACAGAACCTGTTATGTTGTTTATCTGAAAATTTAGAATTGAATTTAAATTTCAAAGCAAGTTTAAACTGAGTTGATGAATCAGAGTTAATGATAAATTTAGATTTAGTTGAAGCTTAGTTTCGGAATAAAGTTTTAAAATTTAAATTGTTTTGATGACTAAAAGTTTAAACAATTAAGTGAATTTAAATGGAAGTTGAAATTTGTAAAGTAAGAAATTAAACAAAGTTTAAATTTGAATTGTTTTAAATAAAAGTGTTTAAGAAATTAAGAAGGGTATTGTCAAGAAATTTGAAATTTAAAAGGAAACTTGAAATCAATGTTTCAAAACAGATTGTGAATGATAATTAAATTATAGATATGGATGTGTTGACTTTAATTAATGAAGATTAATGATTTATGATTCATTAATTTATGAGTTCTCAATGGTCAATCAATTATAATCGATAATGATTAATATGAGAAAATTTCTTTAGAAAAGTAATTAAAGAAATTCAATAGTTAATGAAGGTAATTAACTAAAATTATTTGAACAATTAATTAATGTGATTAAATTTTAACAATACATTAGATTAATTAATTTAATGATAATAAATTGTGGAACTATTAAGTATAATTACTTAATGACAATAATTGGGGAATTAATTATTCAGTATAATTAATTGAGTTAATCAAATCTGTTCAAATTAAATTTCTTAAGTTCAATTCAGAAAACTCACTTGATAACTTCGAAAAGTATAATTACTTAGAGAAGTAACTAATAGATAATTACTGAAGGTAATCAATTAAATGATGATTTAAAATCTAAATATAAAATTTTGTGAGTAATTAAAGGATTAATTAATAATGGTGATTAATTAAGATTTATTTAATAATTAAAGATTAATTGATTCATTGATTTAAAATGATTAGTTAATAATTAGGGTTAACTAATAAATTTGAAAGAGAATTTATTTCAAATAATTTGTAATTAAATTATGATAATTAACCCGGATTAATAATTGATATATCTGATTTAAATTAATCAGTTGATTAATAAATTCACTTGTGAATATTTGGATTTGACTAAATGATTGAATTATTTGACATCTCTGATCTGTAATGCTTTGTGATATATTCTGATTTGTGTGTGATCTGTACTGTAGTTATTATTTGGATGAATGTAAATTATTATCTGTGATTTATATATTTGTAATCTGTAAATGAACGATAAGCGTAATGATATACCGCTTATCAACTATATTTATGTATTCCGATCTGTGATGATTGAATGATGTTGCACTACTGTGTGAAACCCTGGACTACACCATACACACACAAATATGGATTTCACGTGGAAATCAGTTAAGTCGCAGATTTTTGACAATTTTAAAGATCGAATTCTTGAATCTAAATGGTTTTGGAAATTTGAAATTAAGAGCTTTGTAAATGAGTTTTGAATGTAGACGTTATTTTAAATAACTTAATAAAACTTGATATCTTAATAATTTGATTTAAATTTGAATTCAATATTTGGAATTCAATTCAATGATTTGGAAAACTAATTGTTTTCAACTGATAAAAGCTCTTATATAAGAAATGGATTTCCAATTTGAATTAAAAGGATTTTAAGTTTGAATTGAAATTGATTTTCCAAGTTACGAATAAATCTTTGGAAATGTGTTTTGAAAGCCATTAGTTAAATCTTGTTTTAAAGATTTAACAAGTTAATCCAATTGAAATGGAAATTAATTTGGAAAAATCTGTGAATGAATCTTTTGTTTAAAATATTAAAGTGTGGAAATTGTTTAAACCGTTGAAGGTTGTTAAAATGAATCTTTTTTGTTTTAAAAATTGTAAATGGTAATTTGTTTAAACCATTTGAAAGCAAAGTTTTGGGTAATAAGTTGTGACTTAATTGAAATCCCAATATCCATATGTTTTTAATATCACGCTCATTATTCGGTTTAGCCGGGAGAGGACCTTTGTGTCACATAACCCATTCCGAATAATGATACATCGTATATGGATCGCGATTGAAGACCGGTGGTGAAGACCGGGTATTTGCGAGAACGATAGGTTAACTTATCGATTGTCTCTGCACTGAGTCGCGCCGGTATAGAGATTTCCTAAGTGATGGGAAATCCAATCGGGATTGTGAATACCTGGATTGCAAGGGCTTCTTTGGAAGTGCCTTCGGTTCTGTTCGAACCCGAAACAGACTTGTATGGTTACATGTCTGACATTACACTTTGAGATATAAAGCATATTTCTTTCAAATACATTTCTGTTGGTGGCGGAGAATTTATTCTCTTAGCTTAACACCCTTCTCTGAGACATACGAGCTCAGAGGTTATGTAGTTGAAGGTTATCAACGATATACTCCCAATTTGTAATGTGGTATGCTGAGTGTTGCTGTGTATTGATGATCATTTATTGATCATTTATGATTAAAGCATGGCTTTGTGAAAAAGCGTAGCTTTGTGGATGAGACTTCGTCAGACCTCACAACCCGGAAATGGTCGAAACATGAAAGATGCAGCGAGGTTTCAGGGGTAGCTTCGCTAGGGTATGACCATTCCTTCTGGAAAAGGGTAGTATTATGGTATGGAGCCCAGATACTTACTCATGTGGACACACTATATTTATTACTGTGTGATGTTGGTTAACAAGAGCTCTCGGATAAAGGTCCCAAAGGACCGGGGGTGGCATATCTCAGGTTTACTACCCGGGAAGGGGGTAACCGGCCTTGTATTGGCAGAGAGCAGGTTGTCTCTCGGGGCGTCCCACCAGAGGCGTTCCCATGTGGCGGTAGGAAGTTCCTTAGCCTGACCATTTGTTGGAAATCCTAAGAAACAATACGAACCTTGTACGGATTTAGTTGTATTACCTGCTATGGAATGTGGCGGTAACCTGCTATTTAACATAGTAGCTATAGTAGGCATACAATAATGGTTGTATGTTGGCTAAGATTAATATTGTATTTTCGGAATGGCTTTCGACACTATGCACTAATAATAATATCAAAAGAGTTTTCCTTTGCGTAGTAAGCAGTTTGACTATCATAAGAAGAAATCTCCTCTAATTCTGCGTTTGCATTGTGTGTGTGGCGGGAGGTCTTATGGTAGTTTCATTTTCCAAAAGCATTGCGAAATTCAATTTTACTTTGTTTTAAAGATAAACAGTTTTTGTTACTCACACCAGTCCCACGACTGACTCGGAGTTTATTGTTCCCTTCCTAAACTCTGGGTGCCCACCATTTTCCACACGGGCAGTCTAGAGTTGGGTTTCTCAAATATTCAGGTTGAGTAGATTATCTGGAGCTAGTCAGTCCGTGGACGACTGACCTTGCTTTCCGCTAGCTATGGATTGGAGCGTGCAATTGGGGATATTCTATCCGCTGTTGGTGTTATCTATTTTCTTTCCGCTGCTATTTCTTGTATCATATCTCTGATGTATATTGATATCTGTTGTATCATTATGTTGTATCATATTGTATCAGATTTTGTATCTGTCATTGTACCAATGTTATATATATTGATATCATCTATTTCTTTCTTCCGCTGTGTTGTTATACTTACTATGTTATAAGCTCCGGGGAGCCAGATTCGGAGTTTGAATCTACGGCATTTTGAGTACAAGTAAAGTACGGGTGCCGATTTTCGAAGGCCGAGTTTTTGGATCATTACAAGTGGTATCAGAGCTGAGGGTAAAGCTTTAGCTCAGGAGTATAATACATTAAGTAGCTCATTAGAGATAGGGTGAAGTATACCCTAGAATGAGTAATTCTCAGATATCCGTCCGTATGCCTCAGTAAATTCTCTTACTATCCACTGATAGTGAGTATGAGTGCAAGAAGAGGAAGATAGAGGATAGGGAAATACGACTATAAATGGTCAATACCTGTAACAACAAGGAAGCAAACTTTTTCTCTATCAATCTCTTTAGTTCAGCATTTTTTCTCAATTCTTTTATAGTTCTTGGTAGATCCAGGAAGAGATTCGATATATTAACATGGGACATAAACTCCGGATAGGCCAGAATTGTTTGTTTGGATGTATTGGTTGCCTTGTTTGTTTTGGTTGCTATGGTTGATAGGTATACTTTAGTTCTAAACTGAAAGTTTTGAAATTGTATCTATATCTATCTATTCTTTGGGTCCCAGTATATTCTACGAATGGTTAGTCATCCTTTCGAACTAACCAATGCCACTGCATATTTCATAGATCTGGATAACCGGAGTATCTTCTGAAGTGTTAAAACAGATTCATTCTTGATATTCTGATTTGGTGAGCCAAATGCAGAATAGATATTCAGTTGATTTGATGAAATATTTTTCATCTATCTTTGTGTCTCCTTGGCAATTTCGAGGACGAAATTCTTTTAAGGGGGGAAGTCTGTAACGACCCCGAATTTTAATTAAATTTAAATTGATAATTTATTGAATTTTTGAATTAAATTTGTGAAATTAATCAATAAAGCGATGCGAGTTTCCCCAAATTTAAATAAATTCTGTATAAATCCTTTAAACTTTAAATATTGTATATATGTGTATTTATGAGTATACATGTATATTTGGGCATATATAAGTAAATTTGAAATTATATATATATATATATATATATTGATTTGAATTTAAATTGTAAATGAATGGTTTAAAAGAATGAAAATATATAAGATAGATAAAGTATAAAATAAATAAATTGGATAAAATCCAATAACAAATTAAAATCTAGGAATTCAATATAAAGTAAATATATATATATATATATATCTTAGTAAATCAATACAAAATAATGCCAAGTAATAAAATAGATACAAAAATAATAAAAGAAAAATAAAATAGAAATTCACTTATATCACTAAGTAATAAATCAAAATAAAGAAAGGGAATAAAAAAATACAATCAAGTATATTGTATAAGTATGAAACACTTATAAAAGAAAACAAAAATTTATATGCATGAAGGCTTGTAAAATAATGAAGTAAGTAAATCTACTTGTGAATGAAAGCTTGCATAGTAAGCCACAATAATTATCTCATATGTTTGTACATCCGAAATAAGAAGAAAAAAAAATCAAATCAAAAGAAATGATGCATGTAAACAAAAATAGGAAGCATATGTACTTACCCTTACCTTCTCAGCCGAAATGAACATAACATAAATATATTTGTACAACATCAATTAATGCAAGCCATCACGTTCAAGTATATCAGCCTCCATACACAAAAATCTCTGACTTGAAGAAAAAAAATGTACTTGTATTGTACAAACTAGAAAATATCAGCCTGTAATCTTCATTCCTTTTTATATCCATCAACTTCTTTGTTCCAGTTCTTTCCTTCAAGCTAAGAAAACTAAATTGTATCATCTTAAAACATAAACAAAAATTCCACTTAAAACAACAATACAACCCAGATCAACCAGAGATTAAAGACTAGGAGATTTCAACTTGCCAGTTTACAACTGTTTCAACAAGAAAGAAGCTCTATTTGTTCTTCAAAACACTGTGAGTAAACCTTATTGATCTAACCTTTAATCTTGATGCTGTGATGATTGTATGAAGTAAATCTGTAATCAATGATGTCTTGAGTGAAATTATGTTGAATATATATTTTTGAATATGTATACAGGCTTGTGCATGTCTGTATATTCAAGAATTTGCTATGTTCTAAAACTTACAGGCCTAAATAAGTTTAAAAATTTCAATTCCTCTTCCCCTGATTCTCTTTAGACCATTATGTATAAACAAAATCTGTTAGAAATAACAAGATAAAGATTTTAAAAATATTATTAAGTATATTGATAAATAGGATTACTGGAAATAAGAGATAACAGTAGAAATCAAATAATAAGTCAACAAAATCGCAGGTCATAAATACGATTTGGACTTCATAAATAGAATCATATGGTAAAATGAGGAATTTAGATAAAAATTTCTAGATTTTTAAGTTAAAGTTTGGGGAGATTTTGCGAGTTGATCGAAAGTTGTATCTTCATCGATTTCTGGCGATCGGGAAAACATTGGATGTCGTGATCGAGGAGGAAGGAGGCTGGAGGTTAGGTGATCATTAGAAAAATACTCACTTAAATTCTAGATGACCATGGTGGCCGAACGACGATGATCTAGGGTTGTGTGTACAGTTTTGGATTGTCGTGTTCTCGAGGCATTTACGTCATCGTGGAAGCATCGAGTTGCACGAGTTTGAGCGGGATGGTAGTGCAGGGGGGTGATGTGCTGTGGCCGGAGTGGAAGCACTTCCGATGGTCTGAGACGTGGTGGCGAGGCGATTTGGTTTGGGTGTGTTCATGTCACAATGTCGAGAAAAACACTCATTTTCGATTTCGAGATTTTTGTGTTGAATCGAGCCTCGATTTCGAGTAGGTGGACTAATCGCGACTTGCCAAAGGTCGCAATGGCCACCGGAGAGGCAGCGCAGTGACGTGCACATGCACCGTGCATTGTCTGGTAATCTGGAAACATTGTTATGTAATTGGGTATGGAGCTGGGTTGTTCGCGAGTTGACTAGAGTATTTACTCGAGGAAATTTAGTTTTAGCTCGAAGCTAATTTTTGTGGCTTGGGTAGAGGCTTGCCCAGGTTTTAAAACAGAACCTGTTATGTTGTTTTTCTGAAAATTTAGAATTGAATTTAAATTTCAAAGCAAGTTTAAACTGAGTTGATGAATCAGAGTTAATGATGAATTCAGATTTAGTTGAAGCTTAGTTTCGGAATAAAGTTTTAAAATTTAAATTGTTTTGATGACTAAAAGTTTAAACAATTAAGTGAATTTAAATGGAAGCTGAAATTTGTAAAGTAAGAAATTAAACAAAAATTTTTGTGCAGTAGTCCAAGTTGAAAAATCTTCTGTTGGCATGGTATACTCCTTTTGGGTAATATTCCATGTTTCAAAACCATTAGCTTACATATATATTCTCATTCTAGTTAACCAGTAATTATAGTTAAGGCCATTAAATAGTGGTGGTCGAGTAGTTGACCGACCTTCAGTAAAACTAGAGTTAATGTTAATGCTAGTATTTGTGTTACTATCCATATTACAAAAAAATTATCAAATAACTGTGTTACGGTTATAGGATGTCCTTGCTCTGATACCAAATGAAAGTGACTACTGTGTAGCTAGTTATCACTTAGGATCGTGTAATATGGAATATATTATAATCTAAATGCGGAAACAGATGATAATAATAAAGCAAATAAGAATAAGCACACCAGAGATTTTTATACTGGTTCGAACTTCCCGTTCTACGTCCAGTCCCAGACTTCCTTCTAGAATTTCAACTCAATAACCCCTCACTTAACCCGTAGGAATAGGTATACAAAAGAAGACTTTTACCGCTTGAACAACCGAACATGACTTTTACTGGTATAAGAATATAGTTGACAGTTGTGTTCTGAATAACACTGATATGTCTTTAAGTATACACCCTTCCTACAATCAAATTTTCAAGTATATATTGTGTGTGTTAAGATATGAAAGGAAGCTATTGCTTAGAATCAAAGAATATATTGATTAGTTCAGAGATTCAAGCAATATAAAGATTGTGATTGCTTTTAGAATGCAGGGATAGAAAGTAGAGAGTATGATCAAAAAGCAAAATGAAATTCGGTGATTTGGAAAATGATTTTGAAGAGTTTATTTAGTAAAAAAACAGCTACAACTATTCACGAAGAGTTTTGATCAAAAGATGCAGCCAAATCTCTTCAATTTGGATCGTAACTCTTCGCAAATGGAAGTGTCTTTTTAGGAAAAATGGCTGTTAGAATCGCTCCGTCGACTGAGCAAAATCGACCAGTCGACTGGGTATTCAAAACTATGTAAAACAGAGTATATCTATGCAACTGAACAGGTTCAGTCGACTGGTCATTTTTGGTCAGCCGACTGACCTGGTTGTCAGTGCACAGTTTACACTATTTTTAAAGAAATTGAAACTTAAAATATGTTTTTTCTTGTGTAAATTACTTGAGGATAGATTTTAACAAATATCTAATGACTAAAACTTCAATAAATAAACATACTATACTTAGATTTAAAGTCTTGTCTCCTTTGTAGTTTAATAGCATATCTCATTCTCTTTTTGTCGCTTTTTCGTATAGTCTCATCACTTGATTGTTTAAGCTTTTTGTCATGAATCAAAACTCATGATTCAACATTTGTTTTACAGGTTGTTGAAGCTCAGATTCAAGCCTAGCTTCTTCCTTTCAGCGAATAATTCGGGTTGTTGTTTTGATATAGCAAGGTGAGTTAAAACTCATATTTTCTAGCTTTGATTGAGATTTCAAGGTAAAAAAATCTCAATTTTGTTTGTTGCATGTTCAATTGTGAATCACTGTCAGTGAATTAGGCATATCTCGTTCGTTTTACATCGGAACTTGATTTTCTTTGAAGTTATGGAAAGCTTGAAAAGAGTTTGATAACTTTCATGTTAAACACTTTCGAAAATTTTGAGCATAAATGGTTGAAAAACCCAATTTAAATTCGCTGCCCTGTCACTGTAAAACTGTGACTTTCTATGCTAAGTGTTGTTGGTAATTTGAGCATATCTTTTTGTTTGATATCCGAATTTTATGATCCTTGATGTTCCTGAAAGAATATATTATCTACTAAAACCTTCATGTTTTGGGTTTTGTTAAATTTTGATGTTTACATGGTCGAATGATCATTCTAGTATCGTTGTCCCGAAACTAAAACGACAGTTGTAGTGAACTTCAGAGCTGGAATTTGTTTTGGCCATATCTTTCATGTTTCCTATCCACATTCAGTAATTTTAGATGTTACGGAAAGCTTAGACTTTATGCTAAAAGTTTCATGTTTTTAGTTTTTCTGAAATTTTGAAGTTAGCTTGGTCAAAACTATGTTTGTTTTTTGCTGTCTCGAGATCAAACGACAGCAATTATAATCATTGACTTTAGAATTGTATTAGCTTATTTTTGCTCTCATTATTGTTCTATTTTGATGTTGTTTTTGAGATATTTTGAGCGTTGTGATGCCTATCAATAGGCTAGCTATATTTGGAGAATTTGAAATTTAAATTTAAATAGAATTTGAATTGATTTTTGGTTAAATTTGAATTGAATTAGTATTGAATTCAAGTAATCGGTCTTGAGTTATCTTTCTTGTTTTTCATTGTTTTCGAGCACGGTTTTCACTAAACCATTTTTGAAGTGATTTTTGAAATAAATGGACATTTCAAATTATTATTATATAGTATTTTAAAATTATTTTTCTAATATAAAATCTATTTATTTTCTGTAATAAATAAATTTCAAATATTGGTTTTATTAACCTTTTCGGGAAAAAGTTTTAAAAGCTTGTTTTCTCTAGTAAAATATTTTAAATATAAAACTTACACTTTTACACTATTCGAACATATGAGAAAGAGAATTAAACGATTTAGTAAAACACGTCGTATGGGACATGTGCGTTTACTAATTCGGTTAATTCCGGACTTGTACGATCGAAGCTATTTGAGATCATGGTATAGGAAGAAACAACTATTTATCTTTTCGATGATAATTTTGATTTTGAGATGTTTTGCCATTTTATGGCATATTTTGAGTTTTATAATTCCTATTTATTGGAATTATTTAAGATGGCCAATAGCTGGAAAGTATTATGGTTTGAGATCTCCTATGTAGAAGTATGGTCGATGAGAACCATCACGATGTTTTGTTTACGTGCCAATGATATAAGGCAAGTTTTGAGTATATGATTTCATATTTTGAGATTTATGGTTTATGAGGAACCATCACGATGTTTTCACTTGCCGATGAGATTAGACAAGTTACGATGCCATTTAATACTAGTCGATGAGATGAGACGAGTATAGTGTCTCTTTATCACTCGCTAATGAGACGAGGTGAGATATGATTTTCTAAGTTTTATAATGTTCCTAGGGTGGCATCGACTAGCGGCCAGTAAACCGCTAAGTGCGAATGTGTGGTATGAGACACACGTTAACACTTTTCGGGTTCCTATCCATGAGTTTGTGACACATTCACGATATTTACCTAACAGAACTGCTTTGAGAGGTGTTAGCGACCTTGTCATGAGGATGAACTGATTTGGGAGGTGATAGCGACCTTGTTAGGGCTGTCAAAACGGCTTGGGGAGGTGTCAGCGACCTTGTCATGAGGACGAACTGCTTTGGGAGGTGTTAGCGACCTTGTCTAAGGCTTTGGCTGTCTGAGTTTAGCACGTGCAGCATTGCAATCGGGGATTTAGCCAATCCGGGTTTTCTGAGTTTTCTGTTTTATTGTGATTTCACCATTTTAAGATGTTTTATTACATCGATAGCCCAGTGCTACATGAGCTGTAATACATATGGTGATTTTATTTATAATGTTTTGAACTCTTATCGAGTTCCTTGAGTTATGAGTTTGGATGATTTCATGATTTTATAGGATATTCTGGGTTTTACCATTTTGGTGAGAGTTTGTATTGATGTTTCTCCTTTTGAGGAGATATGGTTCATGGAAACCATGTAGACATTTTGGGATGTCGCCGATGATTTGAGGTGAATGTTTATATTATTAGAGTATTATTATTGAATTTACCTCTTTTAAGGTCTTTGTACACTTAAGTGACATTAGTTCACTTAAGTCATGGGTTGTATTCTTTCTGTTGCCTCTTCTCATTCGAAAAGAATTATCACCTTGTATCTTATGCTTCATATTATCGTCTATCCTCATTAACTGATTGTTTTAGCTAGACTGACCCGTGTATTTTGTACTCGGGTCAGACCGAGTTGTTTCAGATTAGCTATCAGTTACGAGACTTAGCTTTGATGCATCTGCTTGGATATCAGCCTAGCACTTTTGTGTAGTTTATATTTCTTTCCGCTTGACTCTGATATGTATTTGATTGGATGTATATAATGTGGTCTCTGTACCACTTTTGTGTATCAATTTGTATCATATTGGGATGTATCTATGTATATATATTTATATATATGATGATTACTGTTCTGTGATGTGATATGCATTATTTTATTCAATTTTGTTCTAATAGATCCATTAGCCACCTATAGTTTTGGTATTAAGCATTTATTGGATATGCCGATCCACTTGAAATAGAAAAAAAATTTAGAGCATTTATCGACGTATCCAGTAGAAGTTTAAGACAAGATTATAGATGGTCACTCCTAACCAGCCCTATTCTCCGCATTAGCAGACAGAATTACCCAGTAATTCTCTTTGTTAATGTGGGTCTCGGGGTGGGGCGTCACATGAATTAAAAGGATTAAAATTTTGAAATTTGGGAATTTAATTTCCGTTGGTTTAGAAATGTTTTCGAAGTCTTGAAAAATAATAGTGATGTTATTTGGAAATATTTATGAATTGAAATATTTAAAATGGTTTTAAAGGAATAAAAGCACTAAACTCACTTCAGTCAGTGGAAAATAATTTCGGCGATGACTGCAGCATTATCGACTTTCATTTCGAGTTTCCAAGGAAGGAATTTCTACCTTAATAATTGCATTGGAGTTTTGGTTTGGTAAAACTGATTTGATATTGAATTTAAAATGAAGATTTGATATACAAAAGGTTGTGTGTGTGTGTGTGTATGATTTCAAAAATGATTTTGAAATACTCAAGTAATTGTTTAAACTCTGGAGTTTGATCTAAAATGTTTTATGGAAAATAAATAAGTTTGAGAACTTATAAAAATTTGAATTTTGATTTTTGGACTAAAATTTAACTTGAATTAAGTTAAATAAAGTGAATTTTGGGAAAATTAAGCCTAAGTAGGCAAAATGGAATAGTTATTGAAATGGAATTTATTAAGTTAGAAATAAAGTAGTGGATGAAAAAATTAATTTAGTTTGTAAGTAAATGGAATTGAAATTGAATATTGAAACAATGTTTAATTTGAATTATATTGAATAAAGTGAAATTGAAAAATTAGTTCGAGTGGACTAAATAAAGTAAAAGTTTAGAAATAAAATTTGATTGAGATATGAAATAAATTAGTGAATCAAATATGGTTTAAGAGACGGTTGATAAAATTCAATATTTAAAGATTTAGAAGGCAAATTGAATTCAAATGGAATTGAAAATATACTTTGAATAAAAATGGATATAAACTTAAGTGGTGAAGTGGAAATAAATATAAGAAGTTGTATAAAATGTTTATAATAGACTTAAGAAGTTAATGGTGAAGTTCTTATGTAAAATTGGTATTGGGAAATATACTGAGTAAGTATTTGGATGAAGATTAAATAAAAGTTATGTAAAAGGGTAATTGTGAATAAGTGAATGGAAATTAAAATAAATGTGAATAGAAATAATTTGATGTAGCAAAGAATCAATTTGAAGTAAAAACGTGAGTTGTACGTATATTATTTTATTCGCATAACGATTTGACCCGGATTCGAGCACATAATTTCGAGATAGTCTATATCGATCCGAGTTAGGATTTTTCACTCGATTTTCGATGGCGAACCCTGGATATGGATTTTTGATTGATTTTGGAATTCTCTATCATAGTATATGGATATGCAAGGAGGATGACAGTTTTTGATCAAGAAACCAGATTTGAGTCCGCACTAGAGAGTCGTGTGAATGATACAAGTTCGGAAGTGAAATTGTGTGATCAAGTGAGCGATCAGAGTTGATATTGCGTACGGATGATATATGTACTTCGTACGGGCTTAAGTAAAGCAAATATCCAAAATTTTGAAAAGAAATAAGTAAAATGATTTTGAATTGTATGATTGGATATTATTGGTAAGTAGGGTGCAGGTAATTAAAAGCAAAAGCTAAATTGATGTCTTCGATTTCAGAAGAAAATTTTAAATTTCCCGACAAAAAGGTATGTGTTTAAGTTGTTATATGAAATTGATGGTTTTCTAATTGAGCCACTTGGTTTTTGTTTTCTTCTGATGATTTGGGCACGCAGTGGCTGTTTGCGCCAAAATTGGTCACAAACCCCAAATGTTATGAAAGCACCAGTTCCCAATCACAGATCACAGATATCAAATATGTAGAGAAATAAAAATGAAGAACTCTCAGAAAAATTAGATGAAAGCAGGAAACAACACATAATTTATAGTGGTTCGGCGATCTTTCCTACGTCCACTATGAAGTTGATGATTTTATTGATGTTCACTTGATGATTTCAATTGATTACAGCAGGTTTTAATGAAGAAATTCGTGTACAACGACAATGGAGAAATGTAGAATTGAATCCTGTAGAGTCTGGGCGCTTCAGAATCCAGATCTCCTTTTATGAATGACCTGGGGCTCTATTTATAGGTGTAGGAGGCTTATATTTCGCCTAAAATTAGGGAGACTACTTCCGGCACGTGTGGGGGCCCATGCGCCCGCATCCAGAAAATCTGGGCCCGCTTCGGGATCGATTCGAACTCCATTCGAATCGATCAAGAATTCATCTGATGGAGCTGAAATTTGGTGAGAACATTCTTCAACATGTATGTAAGCTTCTGTGAAAATTTCATAGCATTTGGACTTGTAGATCGTGAGATATCATCGATTCGAGATAGTGTTTTCTCGGTTGACCGTCTCGCTCGAATCGATCGGTTTGTATCCATCTCTTCGAATCGATCGCCTACACGTGCTCTCGTGGTGATGTGGTGCGTAATCTTCGGGTCGATCCAATTTTCACTCTGGTTTGATCGAGTCGACTCTATGATTCTCGCCTTGCTTGTATCGAAGAATAACACGTCATCCATTCTTGTTGACTCGATGGATGCGAATTTGTATTTGCTCATGGATTCGATCAGAGGACTCCAAGCTTGATGGTTACGAACCAGATGGTGGTGAGGTCATCTTCCTTTTGATTGATGCGAACACAATGGATTCGAACACAGGTGCTACTGATGGATACGAGGTCGTGCGTGACGATGGATACGAACATATGCTTGCCCCTAGATTCAAAGAACTGTTGTCTGATGGATTCGAACAATTGCACGCTGATGGGTGCGAACTAGATGGAGTCGAACTGAGGCATGAGGATGGATACGAAGTTGCCACCGCTTTGATTGATACGTGGCCGATGGATACGAATAGAGGTCCCTCTGATGGATTCGAATAGAGGCTCCGCCTATGGATTCGGACAAGGGTTATGGATATGAAAACAAGGCTATTCTCTTCCAACTTGCATCGATCATAACTTGAGCATACGAACTCAGATTGACTTGAAATTTGAAACCTTGGCTTTCATGACTCTACTTGCCGTGTCCTATCAATTGTAGCCTGATCCGGGCTTGGACAAAATTCATCGATATCCATGGTGAAACAGTGTATAACGAACTTTTACGACGAACTGTCTTTAGTTTTCCAGTCAACTTTTTGGTGTCACAGCCTTATCAAAAGGCGGGATAACATTTGCCCCCTAAAACATGCCTTGCGATATGAAGTTGTGTTTTGTAATGCCATAAGCTGGATGTTCATATCCTGTTGATGACCTGCAAAGAAATTGATAGTTTTATCTGACCACAAATGACGATCGTTTGCGACCGTATGTCATTTGAGGTAATATGGGATCTTTCGAGGTCGGATACCGTTTGCGGCAAATAAAGAAATGGGACCGTTCGCGGTCGGATATCGTTTTAGATGAGTTGTGATTCTAGATGAATTATGATGGATGAGATAAAATGTGATCGTTCGCGATCGGATGCCGCACGAGGCAGGATGTGATCGTTCGCGATCGAATGTCATACTGGGTGAATTGTGACTGTTTGTGGTCGGGTGCCGCACGAGGCAGAGTGTGATCGTTCGTGATCGAATGTTACACTAGATGAAGTGTGACCGTTCGAGGTTGGGTGCCATACGAGGCAGATTATGACCGTTCGAGGTCGGGTGCCATTCGAGGCTAATGGTGACCGTTCGAGGTCGGGTGCCGTTCGAGGCTAATGGTGACCGTTCGAGGTCGGGTGACGTTCAAGGCAAATGAGTGTGCCCTGGGGGGACTTAGTATTATCAATACCAGGTTCATATTCAGGTGAATTTCTGAATCAGCGATCGTGGCGGGTTGTCGTCATACCAGGTGTGCTTGTGGACCGTTCACGATCCAAAGCGTACGCGAGTAACTTCTTCTACATAATTGCAAATATCAAATTAACGTTCACATGAATTCCATAACAGAAATGTCCAAACAAATAAAGTCTAAATGTCCAAGTCAACATGAAACAAAAGCAAAGCAAAGATGTCAAAGTGTAAATTCTCACTACGAGACGGTCAATAATCATTCAGAGCATGCCTGTGGATCGTTCGCGATCTCCCACATGTATAAATGGTTTAACCGTGTTAGTGAAAAGTTTACGACTTGTTCATCGTTATTTAAATTAATTGATAACCATACGGTGCCCCAGCTCAGGGTCACCCCTAGCTGATGTAGACGGTGGTTGTTCTGGTTCCACCGTTGGAGCTCGCCTTCTCACATATTGAAGTAGCCTACCGTTCTTGATATGCCCTTCTACCTCATCCTTCAGGTGTCTACAGTCATTTGTGCTATGACCGTTCAGCTCGTGGAATAAGAAATATTTGTCTGACTTTCTCTCGTCGGTAGTCGGATCCCGTCGCATTGGTCTACGATAGGCAATTTGCTCTCGGGTGTCTTGGTAGATTCGCTCCAAACCCTTGTTCAGTTCTGAATAGGTGGTAAATCGCGGCTCCCTCCATTGACGCTTTGACCTATCATCATTTTCTTCAGCCTTTCGCTTCCCTTTACCAGTCTCTACACCTTTTCCAGGTGAATTACCGCCTCTAACTGCGTAAACATCGATTTCTTCTTCTCTCTCCGTACGAGCATCCTCTAATCGCAAAAACTTTTCAGCTTCATGATAAAACTCTCCTAGGTCCATAGGTGGATCCTTAGTTAGTGAATTCTTGAACTCTGTGCCATTAGATATTCCAGTACAGCTGCCATCATGACCATAGATGGATCTGGTCGATCCACTGATGCTGCTGCCGCATTAAATCGCATCAGAAAACTCCTCAAAGATTCCCCGGCCTTTTGTTTTAGAGTCGCCAAACTCATCACGTTCTTGGGTCTCGAAATATGAACCCAGAATTGTCTCATAAACTTTTCTGTCAAATCTGTCCAAATCCCAATGGAGCCACTCTCTAGTTGTCTAAACCATAGCGCTGTGATGTCCATCAAATACAATGGAAAGCACCGGGCCATGACTTCCTATGATGCCCCCAGCACTTCCATATGCCTCATATACTTCGTTAGATGGACCGCTGGATCAGTCTGCCCATCATACATTTCCACCGATGGTAGCTTGAAGTCTGGTGGATTCCTGGCCTGCCTGATCGTAGGAGTAAAGGGACTCCTATGTACATCCTCCAGATCTCTATTGACTAGTCTGCCTCTCATGGCCCGTCTGACCATCTCTGCCAACATGTCGTTGTCGTCAGGCTGTGATCTTTGAGTGTTACCTTCGTTCTGCCCCCCTGGCTGAGCGTTCATCCCTCTATTGCCACCAGGTTGCTCGGATGTCCATGAATCTCTTCCCGAGATTGGATCAACATGCTCTAAGTGTGTGCCCCCAGCTCCGGCGCTGCGCTAGATGGTCCTGCTCCGTTTTGGACTCTGGATGCTCCTTGATTTTGCGCTCCAAGTTGTCCAATCTGTTGAAGCAAATTATGTATCATTTCCTCCTGTCTCTTCATCATTGTCTCCATCTCATCCCTGGTGATGAAGATCGATGCTTGGTTTGCCCCCGAGGATGCCTCTTGACTCCCTTCATGCTGACTTTGCTCTGGCCATTGTCTTTTACTAGTTTGCCTTGTCATATCTTCTCAGATCTGAGCTCTTAAGTCTTCAAATTCAACTTCTAAATGATAGAACACCTGAGTTCATTTCTCAGTGAAAGCACCAAACAGTTTGCGCCAAAATTGGTCACAAACCCCAAATGTTGTGAAAGCACCAGTTCCCAATCACAGATCACAGATATCAAATATGTAGAGAAATAAAAATGAAGAACTCTCAGAAAAATTAGATGAAAGCAGGAAACAACACAGAATTTATAGTGGTTCGACGATCTTGCCTACGTCCACTCTAAAGTTGATGATTTTATTGATGTTCACTTGATGATTTCAATTGATTACAGCAGGTTTTAATGAAGAAATTTGTGTACAACGACAATGGAGAAATGTAGAATTGAATCCTGTAGAGTATGGGCGCTTCAAAATCCAGATCCCCTTTTCTGAATGACCTGGGGCTCTATTTATAGGTGTAGGAGGCTGATATTTCGCCTAAAATTAGGGAGACTACTTCCGGCACGTGTGGGGGCCCATGCGCCCGCATCTAGAAAATCTGGGCCCGCTTCGGGATCGATTCGAACTCCATTCGAATCGATCAAGAATTCATCTGATGGAGCTGAAATTTGGTGAGAACATTCTTCAACATGTATGTAAGCTTCTGTGAAAATTTCATAGCATTTGGACTTGTAGATCGTGAGATATCATCGATTCGAAATAGTGTTTTCTCGGTTGATCGTCTCGCTCGAATCGATCGGTTTGTATCCATCTCTTCGAATCGATCGCCTGCACGTGCTCTCGTGGTGATGTGGCTTGCAATATTCAGGTCGATCCACTTTTCACTCCGGTTTGATCGAGTCGACTCCATGATTCTCGCCTTGCTTGTATCGAAGAATAACACGTCATCCATTCTTGTTGACTCGATGGATGGGAATGTGTCCCTGCTCATGGATTCGATCAGAGGACTCCAAGCTTGATGGTTACGAACCAGATGGTGGTGAGGTCATCTTCCTTTTGATTGATGCGAACACAATAGATTCGAACACAGGTGCTACTGATGGATACGAGGTCGTGCATGATGATGGATACGAACATATGCTTGCCCCTGGATTCGAAGAACTGTTGTCTGATGGACTCGAACTATTACTCACCGATGGTGCGAACTAGATGGAGTCGAACTGAAGCATGAGGATGGATACGAAGTTGCCGCCGCTCTGATTGATATGTGGCCGATGGATACGAACAGAGGTCCCTCTGATGGATTCGAATAGAGGCTCCGCCTATGGATTCGGACAAGGGTTATGGATATGAAAACAAGGCTATTCTCTTCCAACTTGCATCGATCATAACTTGAGCATACGAACTCAGATTGACTTGAAATTTGAAACCTTGGCTTTCATGACTCTTCTTGCCGTGTCCTATCAATTGTAGCCTGATCCGGGCTTGGACAAAATTCATCGATATCCATGGTGAAACAGTGTATAACGAACTTTTACGACGAACTGTCTTTAGTTTTCCAGTCAACTTTTTGGTGTCACGGCCTTATCAAAAGGCGGGATAACAGTGGCGTTTTGTAGTTGTTCCGATCTAGCCGCACAAAGGAGACGCTGGCGAAATTTTTCGAAAATTTAAGGAGTTAGAAAAATTTTGATAATTTAAAATTTGGTTTTAAAATTATAATTTGAATGATTAAGGGAAATATATTAGTTGTAATCTATGAATGAGATTGGAAATTAGTAGAGGTGATAATGTGATTTCAATAAAAAAAAATTTGAAAAGTGGTTGAAAACCGTGTGGTTTTGGGAAAATAGTTAACGGGTTTTGGACCATTCTTCTTACCTAGCAATTTTGAGGACGAAATTCTTATAAGGGGTGAGGAATTTAAAGACCCAGAATTTTGGATATTTGAAATTGGAATATTTAATTGATTTATATATTTAAAAGTTAATTTTTAACCTGAATTTCAAATATAACCATTTATTGGATAATTAAATTATTTAATTTAATAATTGGAAATTTGTTAAAATAGTGAAATCTTGAGTTTTAAGCTTGTTAAAAATAATTTAAAGGCTTATAAATTTTATATTAATAATAATGAAGATACTAAAAGTTTTAAAATTGAATTTAAAAGTGATTTGTTCAGTTTTAAAAATATATCGTTTAAATTGACATTTAAAAATAGCCTTCCGGGGCACAGTCTCAGATTTCGACGAAACTACTTCCGTTAGATCCGTAATAGTGAATTTTTATCGGATTTCAAATTTCAGAACGTTTGGAATTATCGTTTGGTCATACAATATGTGAACGCGCTAAAATCTTTATCGAAAATTCAATAATTGGTCCAAAAGGCTTTCTTCTCCATACGATTGAATCAGGACTTGAAACCTTTTCCACACTCGGAATAGGGGTATAACATTATAAACGCCTAGCGGCACGCCTCAATAGGAGGTCGAGATTGTAAGTTGTGGAATCGAGACAATTTAATTTTAAATAAATAATTATTTGAATTGATTGACCTTATTTCTTATCAACTTTTCTTTCCTTCACTTCAATTACTGTACCAGGCAGATTCAAACACGTTTCCCTCTTTTAATCTCGTCCTTATCTTTTTTTTACCAGTAGGCTTTAGTTCGAAAAGATACAAAAAATGGCCGAACTTTGAAATTTTTTTATCCCCTAACCCAGTAATCTAAAAATCTCGAAACAACTTCCTAAATTCATGTTTTACCACCCTCTTCAATCTGATACCTATATTGTATGGTGCGGCCAGAGTTCGGTGAAGTCGACAGTGAGGTCGAAAGCATGAACGTGAAAATAGGGTTAAGGATTTGCAATGTTTCGGTCATCAATATGGATTTATGAGCCTAGATTCGACTTTGGGAAGTTAAATGCAGCTAGAAGCGAAGTTTGGGATGTCGTAAGGCAACGTGGTGAGGTGCGACTTTTCCAGTTGAATGTGGAAACGGCTGGATGTCGCATCTTCAACGAGGAGGCCGAGCTTTGACATTTTGGGTCGAAAAGGTGGAGCTCGCATAGATGGGATGAGC
The DNA here is from genome assembly GCA_030737815.1 of Allium fistulosum. Classification (NCBI taxonomy): domain Eukaryota; kingdom Viridiplantae; phylum Streptophyta; class Magnoliopsida; order Asparagales; family Amaryllidaceae; genus Allium; species Allium fistulosum. The sequence continues at coordinate 42,811,504 of CM060905.1, read as the reverse complement.
GGCTTTGGTTTTCATGGAGAGATGAGAGGGATTGGGGTGCGTGCACACATGATATGGTGGTCGTGCATGTTTCTTGGCTTCAGGAGCTTACGGGGAAGGAGTCTAAGTGGGTCGGGTTTGAAAGTATAGGGTATGGGCTTTGCTTATTATTAAATAAAAAAAGAGTTATATAACTTATTGTTAACTTGTAAATATAATATCTCGTTCGTGCTAGGTCGAAGTGGAACGCAATTTTTTGCGTTGTGATCGTAATAGCGTGTTTTACGACATGAAGCTGGGTTGGGTAAAATTGGAGCTTCTAAGATTTTTAACAAAATTCGAAATTCGTTCGAATTTGATCAGGAATCAGAAATGAAGGCGATAGTTGAAATAAATGTGAGTTAATCTCACTCAATTTTGGATTTACCGCAATTAATTTTAAATAGTTAAAATTAATTACTGATTATTGATTGAATTGATAAATTATTATCAGTTGGATGTGATATTATATATCATAGCATATATATATTGGAGTGATTGATATTCCCGCATATATATAGCGGATGAGACCCTATGCGCCCCCCGCATAATAGCGGATGACCCTATATACCGCGATATCCCCCTCGAAGTGGGATTGGTATTTTTATGTTGTAATAGCATCTGTGGATGCAGGGAAACAGATTGGAGGGATCCAACTGGATTCCTCAAAAATGTTTAATTAATCTCATATATTGATATATGATTTGTTTGAATAATCTGTGGTAGATTATAGTGTAATTTGAATTTATGGGATGCTATGGTAGTTTTGGCCTGGACTTTGGTATTTTAGAAGAAAAAAAATCAGTAATAAATGTTTTGAATTTTAAAAGAAATCAAAAAGGGATTTTGGAAGTGAAGTATCTACATTGAAAATTGGATTAATTAAAAGAAAGGAATTTTGGGTAAATAAATAGTTTGATGCAATTTTGTATTTAATAAATTTTAGAATATTGTAAATAGGAATTTTGGAATATTGTAAAAGAGATTTGGAATAATGTAAATAAAAGGGTTTAAAATAATAGAACTTAAGCGATATTGTTTAAGTATACAAGGATTTATTTTTAAATTGAGATGTAAATAGTTGGAAGAATGAAAAGAAGATTTGAAAATAAAATATGGGATTGTCGTACTAGATCTTAAATAAGATTTTAAATTATAAAAAGGGAAGTAGAATCGGAATGTAGTTAGTTTTGGAATATAGTTGGGTTATTTGGGAAATTGATTTTAAAATGGAATTCAATTCAGAAATCGATTAAGTGTTGTGAAACAGTTATAAACGGGAAATGAGACTATGGAATTTATATACAAGGTTTATAAATAAAGTAAAGTGATTTTCAGTGGATAGATTGAAATTATAAATTCACGGTGAGGATTTATAAGAAGATGGGTAAATCGGTTTATAAATAAATGGTAGATTTATTTTTAGAGATGTGGAAAGGGAATTTACGGAGTTGGGACGTAAATTAAATTGGGAATAAATCGAGAAAGATTTAAGAAAATGTTAGGCTGGTGATATTGAAAATTGGAAAATATATTTTATCGAGGAATAGGAGTTTGTTTTAAAAGGGAAGGAATTGTAATTTTAAGCTGGGCAATTCTTAAAAGTGTTAAAGGATAATTCAGAAAATTTATTATTCAGTTGTTTTAAAATTATTTAAAATATATTTAAGTATTAATTAAGTAGTTTTATAAATGGTTGATATTAAGTTAATTTTTATTTAAGAATTAACCAGCCATATTATTTTAAAGGGATAGAGTATTCAATATTAATATTTTATAAAATAACCTTTATTCAAAAAGTATTTGCCTAAAATTAACTTGGAAGATTATTATAGAAATTTCATAAGTATTATTTTGAAATTTTTTAAAATAAAGATTTCGGGAAGTAATGGTATACCCGTATGGCGAAATCGGAGGCAGTGAGTGCCTGCAGTTAAGTCTTAAATTTCTTTCGGATAGAGACGTAACCATTGAGCTGTGAATCCTTGGTTTGATACCGCGATGGTACTTTCTAGATTATTTTAAAGGTTTTCAAATATTTTTGAAAAGAATAGTTTGTGAATATACTAAATTCAGCAAGATAAGTATATATTTCAGATAAAGAGATTTAATTTATTAAAATTAAATTAAAAAGAGATTTGGAGTTTTTCAGTGGAAAATGGAATCTGTGATTATATGATTGTTTATTTGATAGTTAAATAACCGACTATAAAATCTAGACCTAAATATAACTCTGGGAATATCCGAAAGAAACACGGGGATTATATGGTACAGTTACCGTTCGAGGTGCTATTTGTAGGATTTATTTGTAGTTAAATAACCGACTATAAAATGGATGTAGTAGGAATACTGCCTTCGGTTCCGTTTGGACCCAGAATGGACTTGTATGGATGAATGCTATCAGTACATTGTCATTGGAGGACAATGAGCATTCTAAGTGAAAATTCCTTAAAAGGTAATCGTAGCCTCTAGCCTCATCAACTGGGAATGACTGAAAAGCAGGGGAGAAGCAGCAAGGCTAAGTGGGTCGCACTCAATTAGGGTATGTTTATCACCTTTCTAGATACCCTCGAATATTATTACTACGATTTATGGAAGAAGCTAGGAAAGGGTGGGAACACCCGGGAAGATAGCATATTCGGTCTATCCAAGTTAGGGATAGTCCGGTCTTGTGTGGCAGGGGACGGCGTGGTCCTCGGTACGTTGTTCTAAACGTGTACCGTGACAGGTGATACTCTAGTACCTAGTCATTCGTATGGAATCCATTCTCCAATACGTGCCTTTATGATTTTGATTGTAGAGCCTAGTATGCTGGAATTTAATTAATGTAACAATTTCAGCTATTTGAATAAGTATTTGTACTTAGACACTATTATAATATCAAAGGATTTGATATGAAATGTTTTGGTTATCGTAAGGTAAAAACCCGTCATGTTTATTTGTGGCGTGGTCTTACGAGATACCTTTGATTTTCAAAGGATTTTGACAACTTTAATAATTCAATTTGTGTGTGTTTCTTCACGCTGGTTTTCCAGACTGACTCAGGTGTTATTTTATTATAATGCTCGGGTCAGACCGAGTACTACAGATATAGGATAGGATGCTATGGAGCTCAGGAGACGAGCTTGATGATGAGACGTATCACACGTACTTGGTTTTTATTCCGCTGTGTATTGTAGGCTGTGCATTCAGCTTTTGTGAGGACGAGTTATTATAACTGTCCAATATTGAGTTATCGATTTGTGTTGTACTCTGATGATGTAATGTATAAATAACAGTTATAGTTCTTTTTGTATAAAGTCCAGTTGTTATCTATTATATATTGTCCCGCTGCGATTGTGATTTTTTGTGTTGTTGTTTCTATTTTCTTCTTCTACCTCTTTCTTCTTTACACTAACGATCTGGTATTTTCGGAATTCGATTGTTTGACATGTAATACAGTGGACGTATTGATGTCGATTTTCGAAGGTCGAAAATCTCGGTCGTGACCTTTTCAAAAATAAATATATTTTTGAAATTTTTATATATACGAGGAAATTGAAAACAAGGGGTTTTAATAATATTTCTTAAATTATAACTAGAAGTTGAAATCGAGTTTTTGGAAGGGATTTGGAAGTACTTAAAAAGGAATTAGGTTGGATAAAATAAATAATTTAATTTTGGATATTTATTTAGCGATTTCGTAAAATGGTTTCAATAGAGAATTTTAAATTGAGAATTTTTAAAAAATGAATTTTTAATAATATTTCTTAAAATAGGAAAAGAAAGTCGTAATCGAGATTTTGAGTGAATTTGGATTATTATTGGAACTTGTTAAGGAATATATTTCCAAATAGAATTTTAAATAGAATTCTATTTGAAATGTTTTGATATTTTAAATAATTACTTAAACGTGTTTTGAAAATAAATTATGATCCTTTAAAATTACTTATTATATATATATATAGAGAGTTTGGGAAATGATTGAAGTAATTTATAAATACTCTTGAGATCTGTACATCAGGTTTTATTTAATGAATGAGATAATTATAAGAGAAATCTTGTAATGAAATTTTGGAGACTTAAGAAAATTCCCAAAATATTAGATACGAGAACTTCGAAAATGAACCTGGATTCATAAAGGAAGTTATAAATTGTTAGTAGGGATTTTTAAATAAGTAAAATCAGTCTTGGAAATTGAAAACGGATTTATTAAAAATTATGGAAAACTAGGAGATAAGTTATGAAATATTCCCTAAGTATTGATATTAGAAATGATTTCGGAAATAGACTTATATTATTTTCCTACGTGTTGAAACGAAAGGTTTTGGAAATATTTTAGGGACGAAAGGATTTATATAGAGATATTTATCTAAGTAATGGATTATAAATCGAATTTGAAAATATTTCACTAAATGTTGAAGTAAGATATGATTTGAAAATATTTCGTTAAGGATATAAGGGTTTGAAATTGTTTTTAAATGTTGGAATACTAAAAGGGATTTGAGTATATATTTGTGTAAATATATTTGAAATGAATGTTTGAAAGGATTAAATAAATTACGGGCCTAGTGTGTGACGCCCCACCTCTATAATCACACTAACCAAGGACACTAATGGGTAATGTCGTCAATTAGTACGAAGAATAAGGCTAGTGAGGAGCGACCATCTGTGTAATTGCTTTGTGCGAGTACCGATATGTCAAATAGTATGTCATGCATTTCATTTCAAGAGGAAATCTAACATATCAAATACAAAATCAAACTACTACACAATGCCTATGTGGCCTTCGGAAACAAACATAAAATAAGCATAACACAAAATCAGTCACAGATATTCATATCACTAAGGCGGAAACAGATATGAAAGCACATAGAAGTGAACACCAAAGTAGTGGTCATACAAGATCCACTACATCACAAAAGAATAGGTACAAGTGCTAGATAAAAGAATATGTATACATCAAGGAGTCTCTATCTCGAATGTATAAAAACAAAAACTACTAAGCTAAAGTAGTTAGCCAAAAGTCAGAAGATAGTCCCTGCTAGGAAGTCAAGTGGAAGCACTTGAAACACGAGTATTATTTAAGAAGAAAAATAATAAACGGATCAGTCTAGCTATAAATATTATACAAAATGAGATAGGATAAGAGATATGACAAAAATATATGATAACAATAATGTCATACTCTGGCAAGTATATATTTGATAACAATGAAAATCATACAATATATCAAATCTCCTCAAATATCCAAAAAGAATATCATATTCTTTAGCTTATTTACCAAACCTCAAATATTGACAAAACATATCAATGCAAATCGCAAAAATTGGTGAAACACAAATTTCAGAAATCAATAATTAGAAATCCAAAAAACACAAAGGGGGAGGCCTATCACAAACGGGAGCATGAAAACTCACCAACACGTGTTTCACAAACGAAACGCTATTCCATGGTCGCTAACCCATCAAATTTGAGCTGAAGCTCCACAAACGGCCCGAAGACCATGGGTCGCTACCCCACCAATTTGAGCCGAAGCTCCAGCGAAACGGGGTCTAGTCCCCCACGCAGACAAAGAGACACTGCACGTCGCTAGTCTAAATCACAAAATGATCATCATTGATCGATAAGTGTAAATTACACTAAGCTAGTAAATAAATGAGTTTAGTTTCATGTCCCATAACTACTAGCTTAACATAAATATTTACGAACAGGTTGTAGATTTACACTCGAGAATTGTCACGAGAGTTCAATCGAACAAGTCCAAGAATTAATCGACAAATTAAACGCAAGCGTTTCATACCACTTGTTTTGCTAAGTCGTTTAATTGGATTTCTCATATGAATGAGGTAAAGGTTTGTATATACTAATAGATTAGAAAACAGATTTAAAAATGAGCTTTGTACTAAAAGTAATGTTGAAATCATTTTTGTAAAAGAGTTGAGTAATTACTACTAGTATAAAACCTTTGTATTGTAAAGTGACAAATCACAGAAACGATTGTACAAACAATATATCACCAAAAATTCACATTTCAATAACGTGAATCAAAACCCTGGAAATCGATATTAAATCCATCAAATGGAAACACCAAAAATCCAAAAATGAAATCGTCAAAGTCGATAATGAATTACAATAACCATTCGGATCATTAAAAATCGATTAAAACAGAAACCCACATAAAAATAGGCAAGTTGGCTGAATTTAACAGCGCTAGATGTCTAGTGGTTTTACCCGACGTTTGAGCTGAAGTTTTGGAAATTTTCTTCCAGATCGCTCAGATGTCTAGGAAAACCTCAGACATCTGAGCTGTAGGTCTGGAATTTTTATTCCTTTGCTTCAGACATCTGAGTGTTTTCCCAGACGTGTGAGCTGAAGCTCAGGGAAAAATTTGCCTTGGCCATTGATGGCCAAATCATCTCGAAAGCGATCAAATGAGCGATGGTGGCTAGGGATTTATGCCAAACGACAACCCAACCCTATAGACTCTTCAATACACTCCAAACAACATGTCCAAACATCCATAGTAGAATTTTCATAGATTTTGACTTCAAAATACCAAAAATTGGAAAATTCACCAAACCAATTCAATTCAAAAGCAATTGAACATGAAATAGATGTTAGGAATTCATACCTAACAACAATGAAAGCTATAGACATAGACGTGAGTTCAAGAACTCACCTTTAAATTCAAAAACAAGGAATGAGAAGCTCTAAAACAAAGCAAGATCAATCTCTCTTCAACTTCACTTCAAGAACCTTCAATCCATGATCAAATGCAAAGTTTTTCCTAAGTTAGGTTATAGGAAAAATCAAGAATTGAAGAGGGATTGAGATAGAGAAGATGAAGAAGATGCTTACCTAAGCTTCTCCTAGATTTTGGAAATTGAATTTTAATTTCCTAAGAGAAATAGGGCTTAGGAATTTTAATTTCATTTCTTTTCCCCTATTTTTCCTTTTGCTTGAGAGTGTTAGGAAATATGAAAGGAATGAATGAAGAGGAGTGGAGTTAGGGTATTTGGTAGAGGTGTTTGTGCGATTATGTTGGGTTGGTAGGCTAGAACCAAACCTAAAGCCCAAATGAAAATACCCAAATCCTAATCAACTCCAAACATATCGATGTTTATACTTAAACAAGTTGTAAACGCCGTTTTAAACTCAATGGAAGCAGTTTCGAGTTCGGATTCGACTATTTACAAAAAGTCACATTTCAGACTTTAAATTCAACTAACGATGCTATATTTAAATAAAACATTTAAATATATAATCGTAAAATATATGGGCTGTTACAGACTCCCCTCCTTAAAGAAATTGCGTCCTCGCAATATTTAAGAAGAAAACAAAGAGTAACAACCACTCTAAGGCATAACAACACAAAAGAAAAATTTGAAGTGAGAAGTTCACCTTAAGGAGCACGAGAGAGTAAGTCTGGATGTGTTCGCTTGATGAATTCTTTGGATTCCCAGGAACAGTCCTTAGGATTTGTGGACCATTGAACTTTTACAAGCGGAACATCTTTATTACGAAGGCGTTTAATCTCCGTAGTAATGGTACAAATTGGATGTTGCTCATAAGTCAAATTAGGTGAAACTTCAATTTCTTCAATAACACCGGGCTCAAGAATAGAATTGGAATCTCTAAGGCATTTTCGTAGTTGAGAGATGTGAAATACGTCATAAATAGCGGAAAATTGAGCCAGTAATAAAAGACGATAAGCCACAGAGCCAATGCGTTCGGTGTTGGGAAATGGGCCAATATATCGAGTGCTAACTTTCCCGATCGACTGAAATGCACAACACCCTTCATAGGTGAAACACGAATAAACACCAAATCTCCCACAGAAAGTTCTAAATTCCTTCTTCGGTTATCGGCATAGGAATTTTGTCTACTTTGAGCTTCTTTCATCCTATGACGAATAAGGTCAATCTTTTCTGTGGAATCACGAATAAAATCTGGACATAAAACCAGCTTCTCACCGGCTTCAAGCCAACACAAAGGAGATCGACATGGCCTTCCATAGAGTGCCTTGAAAGGTGCCATACCCATACTAGATTGGAAGTTATTATTTTAAGAAAACTCAACAAGAGAAATATGATCTTACCAATTTCCACCAAAATCAAGAACACATGCACGAAGAAGATTTTCAAGAGTTTGATTCACACGCTCGGTTTGTCCATCGGACTGAGGATGATAAGCGGTGCTAAAATTAAGCTTTGTTCCCAAAGCTTTTTGAAGACCTTTCCAAAATCCACTAGTAAATAATGGATCACGATGAATAGGAGTAGGAACTCCATGCAATTTAACAATTTCTTTAACATAGAGTTTGGCCAAAAGAGGTACGGTCTGGTTGGACCGAACGGGAAGAAAATGGGTGAATTTTGTAAGTCTATCTACAATCATCCATAAACTATCATGACCGGAATGAGAATGGGGAAGACCGTCAATAAAGTCCATGGAAATTTGATCCCACTTCCAAACGGGAATGTCTAAAGGTTGCAATAACCCACCGGGCCTTTGATGCTCGGCCTTTACGAGTTGGCAAGTCATGCAATGCTTAATAAAGTTAGCAATATCCGATTTCATTCCATCCCAATACTAAAGTCGCTTCATGTCCGCATACATTTTACTACTACTACCGGGATGAATGGTAAATTTACAACGATGGGAATCTTCTAAAATGTCTTTATGAAGATCACAAATATTTGGCACTATAAGTCTACCAAATTTTCGAATACCTCCACGAGCATCAATTTCAAAGTCTTTCAAACCATTAATATTTCTATCCCTACAACTTTGGCTAAGATGACCCAATTGGGGATCATGCTTTTGCGCTTCAAGAATGCGGTCTAAAAGAGATGGATGAGCCTCAAGGCTACATAAAACAAGAGATGAAAATGAATCGGATTCACGATCTCGAATCTCACATGTGGACAAAGTCTCGAGATCATTCCATTCGGATATCATCATGGAAACAACCGTTTGTTGCTTACGACTAAGGGCATCGGCAACACGATTTCCCTTTTCGAGAGTATAAAGAATATCTAGATCATAAGGTGCAAGGAATTCAAGCCAACGTTGTTGATGCAAATTAAATTCCTTTTGAGAGAACAAATACTTCAAAGATTTATGATTGGCGTAGAGAAAAAATTTCTGTCCCAAAAGATAATGACGCCAAATTCTAAGGGCGAAAACATTGGTCGTGAGTTCTAGATCATGAGCGGCATATCTAGTCTCGGTAGGCTTTAATTGTCTAGAAGCATAAGCGATAACACGTTCCCTTTGCATGAGATCGGCTCCAAAACCAAAACGACTGGCATCGGTATAAACAATCAAGTCTTGGTTCCCCTCGGGAATCATAAGAATAGGAGCATCGGAAAGGAGTTCTTTTAATTTCTGAAAAGCAACGTCACGTTTGTCTGACCAAATGTACTTAACTCCCTTCTTTGTCAAACTAGTAAGAGGTACGGAAATTTTAGAAAAGTCTTTTATGAACCGACAGTAATAGCCTGCCAATCCAAGAAAACTATGAATTTTTGTCACACTCTCCGATCTCTTCCAATTTTGAATCGCCTTAATCTTTGAAGGATCCATGGAAATTTTGGATTCAGAAATAATATGTCCTAAAAATTTCACACGGGATTTCCAAAAGTGGCACTTAGAAAATTTTGCTTTCAATTGATTGCTCCTAAGGGTTTCCAACACAATCCGAATATTTTTTTCATGCTCTTCCTCGGTTTTAGAATAAACAAGAATATCATCGATAAAGATGAGAACAAATCGATCGAGGAAGTCTTTGAAAATTCGATTCATAAGGTCAACAAAATAAGCTGGAGCATTCGTTAAAACAAATGGCATAACAAGCCATTCATAAGATCCATAACGAGTACTGAATGATGTCAAAGGAATGCTATCCTCTGCAATACGAAGCTGATCAAAACCGGTTGCTGAGTCTAACTATGAAAAGGCTCTAGCACTGCTAAGTTGATCGAATAGATCATCAATCCGAGGCAAGGGATATTTATTCTTGATAGTGAGATCATTAAGCTTGCGGTAGTCAATGCAAAGCCTAAGTGTACCATCGGATTGTTTCACAAAGATAGCAGAAGCTCCCCAAGGAGAGGAACTAGAATGAATAAACTATTTTGCTTCCAATTCGGATAATTGTTTACGCATCTCCTTATTTTCCTTATTGGACATACGGTAAGGAGGACAAGTGATAGGTAGAGCTCCAAGGATTAGATTAATTCTGAACTCAATTGCTTGCATAGGGGTAGTCCTAAAACAAGCTCAAATATATCGAGAAATTCACGAACAACGTGAATGAGGGAAATGACATTTTCCTCATCATCATTATCATCATCATGTGGATTTAGATAATATAAGGATGCCACTGAATTGGAATCTGAATTTGAATCTTTAAGAATAATAGAAATCTGCTTAACAGATTAGGGATATCGAAGATGGATAGTCCTCTCGGGACAAAGGATGTGGGCTTCATAACGGTTAAGCCAATCCATTCCCAAAATCATTCTGAAACCTAGGTAATGCATAACATGCAAATCGGCTTGGAAAGCATAATCATATAAAATGAATATCAAACATGAATACGCCATCTTGAGAAGTAGTACTGGATTGACCTGTGCTGGGACGGCCAGGTCTAACCATTTCTCTTCTTTAAGAAAGAAAGAAAGAAAGAAGAGGAAAAAGGTTATTCTCAAAATGAATATCAAACAAACTTGATTTATAAAACAAGGCATCATTAAAGAAAGTAGGATAGAACGGGTCCTAAGACTCGAATTAAATCCTAAGGCACGATTCCTAAGAGAGACTTAGGACAATGATCCTTTCTAGATTATTCTACATTGTTCCAAAGATTGGCTCTGATACCAAGCTGTGACGCCCTACCTCTATACTCACACTAACCAAGGACACTAATGGGTAATGTCGTCAATTAGTACGAAAAATAGGGCTATTGAGGAGCGACCATCTGTGTAATTGCTTTGTGCGAGTACCGATATGTCAGATAGTATGTCATGCATTTCATTTCAAGAGGAAATCTGACATATCAAATACAAACTCAAAGCTACTACATAGTGGCTATGTGACCTTCGGAAACAAATATAAAATAAGCATAACAAAAAATTAGTCACAGATATTCATATCACTAAGGCGGAAACAGATATGAATATAACACATAGAAGTGAACATCAAAGTAGTGGTCATACAAGATCCACTACATCACAAAAGAATAGGTACAAGTGCTAGATAAAAGAATATGTATACATCAAAGAGTCTCTATCTCGAATGTATAAAAATAAAAACTACTAAGCTAAAGTAGTTAGCTAAAAATCAGAAGATAGTCCCTGCTAAGAAGTCAAGTGGAAGCACATGAAACACCTCGGTCTGACCCGAGTATTATTTAAGAAGAAAAATAATGAACGGATCAGTCTAGTAATAAATATCATAAAAAATGAGATAGGATAAGGGATATGACAAAAATATATGATAACAATAATGTCATACTGTGACAAGTATATATTTGATAACAATGAAAATCATACAATATCTCAAATCTCCTCAAATATCCAAAATGAATATCATATTCTTTAGCTTATTCACCAAACCTCAAATACTGATAAAACAGATCAATGCAAATCGAAAAAATTGGTTAAACACAAATTTCAGAAATCAATAATTAGAAATCCAAAAAACACAAAGGGGGGAGGCCTATCACAAACGGGAGCATGAAAACTCACTAACACGTGTTTCACAAATGAAACACTATTCCGTGGTCGCTAACCCATCAAATTTGAACCGAACCTCCAGAAACAGCCCGAAGACCATGGGTCGCTACCCCACCAGTTTGAGCCGAAGCTCCACCAAAACGGGGTCTAGTCCCCCACCCAGACAAAGAAACATCGCACATCGCTAGTCTAAATCACAAAATGATCATCATTGATCGATAAGTGTAAATTATACTAAGCTAGTAAATAAATGAATTTAGCTTCATGTCCCATAACCACTAGCTTAACTTAAATATTTACGAACAGATTGTAGATTTCCACTTGAGAATTGTCACGAGATTTCAATTGAACAAGTCCAAGAATTAACCGACAAAGTAAACACAAGTGTTTCATACCACTTGTTTTGCTAAGTCGTTTAATTGGATTTCTCATACGAATGACGTAAAGGTTTGTATATACTAATAGATTGGAAAACGGATTTAAAAACGAGCTTTGTATTAAAAGTAATGTTGAAATTATTTTTGTAAAAGAGTTTGAGTAATTACTACTAGTATAAAAACCTTTGTATTTTAAAGTGACAAATCACAGAAACGATTGTAAAAACAATCTATCACCAAAAATTCACATCTCAATAACGTGAATCAAAACCATGGAAATCGATATCAAATCCATCAAACGGAAACACCAAAAATCCAGAAAAGAAATCGTCAAAGTCGGTAATGAATGACAATAACCATTCGGATCATCAAAAATCGATTAAAACAGAAACCCACATAAAAATAGGCAAGTTGGCTGAATTTAACAGCGCTAGACGTTTGGTGGTTTTCCGAGACGTCTGAGCTGAAGTTTTGGAAATTTTCTTCCAGATCGCTCAGATGTCTGGGAAAACCTTGGACGTCTGAGCTGTAGGTCTAGAATTTTTATTCCTTTGCTTTAGACGTCTGAGTGTTTTCCCAGATGTCTGAGCTAAAGCTCAAGGCAAAATTTGCCTAAGCCATTGATGGCCAAATCATCTCAGAAGCGGTCGAATGAGCGATGGTGGCTAGGGATTTATGCCAAATGACAACCCAGCCTTATAGGATCTTCAATACACTCCAAACAACATGTCCAAACATCCATAGTAGAATTTTCATAGATTTTGACTTCTAAATACCAAAAATTGGAAAATTCACCAAACCAATTCAAATCAAAAGCAATTGAACATGAAATAGATGTTAGGAATTCATACCTAACAACAATGAAAGCTATAGACATAGATGTGAGTTCAAGAACTCACCATTAAATTCAAAAACAAGGAATGAGAAGCGCTAAAACAATGCAAGATCAATCTCTCTTCAACTTCACTTCAAGAACCTTCAATCTATGATCAAATGCAAAGTTTTTCCAAAGTTAGGTTATAGGAAAAAACAAGAATTGAAGAGGGATTGAGATGGAGAAGATAAAGAGGATGCTTACCTTAATTTTGGAACTTGAATTTGAATTTTCTTAGAGAACTAGGGCTTAGGAATTTTAATTTCCTTTCTTTTCCCCCATTTTTCCTTTTGCTTGAGAGTGTTAGGAAATTATGAAAGGAATGAATGAAGAGGAGTGGAGTTAGGGTATTTGGAAGAGGAGTTTAGGTTATCATGTTGGGTTGGTGGACTAGAACCAAACCCAAAGCCCAAATGAAAATACCAAAATCCTAATTAACTCCAAACATATCGATGTTTATACTTGAACAAGATGTAAATGTCGTTTTAAACTCAATGGAAGTGGTCTCGAGTCCATATTCGACTGCATACAAAAAGTCACATTTTGGACTTAAAATTCAACTAACGATGTTATATTTAATAAAACATTTAAATATATAATCGTAAAATATGCGGGTTGTTACATAGTGACTATTATGTGTGTAGTTTGATAGTTAAATAACCGACTAAAAAAATCTAGCCAAATTCGTTGATCATCTCGAAGAGATCGGGATCAGATTTAATTATCCAAAAGCCACTTCGATCTGATTAATGCTTTACGAATTGTGATATCGTGAAGATAATGAATACGGTGATTTCGGAGATTCGGTTTGTTCAGACCAAGAACAACTTGTATGGATGAATGCTATCATTGCATTGCTTGCTTGAAAGGCAATGTTAGCATTTCATGTATGAATGTTTTTCTGCAGGTAAATGTAACCTCAAGCCTCATCAACCGGGAAATGACAAAAACAGGGCATGCAGCAAGGCCATGTGGGTCGCTCCCATTAGGGTATGAACATCACTCATCTAGAGTGGACATCTATCATCACATTCATTCGTATGCGTTCGGGGCCCATTAGTGGTGATCATATCCGGTACTAGTAGTCAAGTGCTAGGCCAGTCTTGTGTGGCAGAGGTACAAGATGTCTTGTTAGACTTCGGTGCATTTTAACTAGAGATGCACCATCGGAAGGTAGTTCGATACCTTGTCATAGTATGGAGTCCATTCTCTGATAAGCGATGTACGTTTTGATTGTGCCCAACTATGCTGAAACGTGAGAAGCAAGCATTTCAACTATTTTCTAGTTTACTTGCTATAGACACTATTATAATATTAGACGATTTTGATATAAAATATTTTGATTATCGTAAGGTAAAAACCCATTGTATTTATGTGTGGCGTGGTCTTACGAGATACCTTTGTTTTTCAAAAGGATTTTTGAAAATAACTAAAATTAAAATTGAGTTTATTTTCTCATGTCGGTTTTCCAACTAACTCGGATGATATTTTATTATAATGCTTGGGTTAGACCGAGTATTACAGATTCAGGATAGGATGCTATGGAGCTAAAGAGACGAGCTAGAGGATTCTTAGGCGTAATCCATGCACTTGATTTATATTCCGCTGTGTGTTTATGTTGTATATTCAGCACATGTGAGGACAAGTTATTATGATTGTCCAGATTGATTATTGACTATTGTACTCTAACGATTGTGTGTATATTACAGTTGCAGTTCCTTTGTATAAAGATCTGTTATTATCTATCATATATTGTTCTGCTGCGATTGTGAGATTTTGTGTTATTCTTTCTGATTTCTTCTGTCTCTTCTATTTCTTCACCCTAGTAATTCTCACTTTTGTACAATTTGGGTTAGACAAGTGTGGTTTATTGTCAACTCAAAGGGTACGGAACAGCGGGTCGCTACAATGTAACAACCTGGATTTTCAGTTGTTTGATTTTGAACATTTAATTAATTTTAAATGTTGAATTTGAAATGTAAATGGAATTTTAATATGCAGTTTATCGATCAAATAAGTGGAATAAAACTTAGGTTCCAAAAATAGCGATTTATTGGATAAATTTAATTGTTGAATTAATAATTGAAAATCGTTTAAATAATTGAAAATCTTGGAATTTATTTTGATAAGAATGATTTAAGGACTTATTTAATTTCTATTAATAAGGATAAAGATAATAAAACTTTTAAATTGGATTTAAGAGTAATTTACACTATTTTGGAAATAACTCGTTTTAATTAATATATAAAAATAGCCTTCCATAGCACTGTCTCGGATTTCGACGAAATAAGTTCCATTGAAACAGTTTATAAATGTTTCTAAAATCTATGAATAGAATCGAAAGATCAAGATTTTATAAAAAAAGCTTATGAAATGGTTTGGAGATGTAAGGATGATTATTTACAAGGTGAAAGAGTATATATATGGTTAGATATTTATAAACAAAATTTTAGAGCAGGTTTATAGATTTATAAAAGAAGTTTATAAATGGTATATGGGTTCATAAAGAGTTATAAATGATTTTGAAATGTACAAGAAGTTTATAAGTGACTGAATTCTTGGTAAGGAAGAATTAATAATTTTCGGATATTTTATAAAATGGTTTGTAAACGATCTTGGAGAATTGTAAAGGAAATTATAAACGATTTGAGAATTGATTAAAAAGGAAACTTTTTTCTAAGTTTGTTGATATACTTATACCGTTGGAATAATTGTATGGCTATTTCTAAATATGGAAATACAAGGATTTGCGAGTATATCTTTTGAAAGTATTTATATACAGGTAATTTACAAAGTAATTTTATGTATGAAGACTTATTAAAGAAGGCTAGTGATTGCTTATATACTAAGCCAATGATGATTGTCCCAATGAAATAAAACTTTGATTGAATGTTTGTTATTCGATAATTAAATAACCGACTATCGTAAATAGACCCAACGTAACTTTGGAAATATCTAAGAGAAACAAGTGAGTTATATGGCGCAGTCATATCCGATGATGTTGTACTATGCGTTTAAATTTAATTTCATTTTTCTAGGATGGTGATAACGAAATCTGTCCACTAACGATTAGGAGGTGATCTGATCTTATCTTTGCCGGTTTATTTCTTAGAGAATTTGGGTTGAGTTTACCGGAAATTATCAAACATTGTTCGAAGAGATTAGGATCGGATATGTTATTCGAAAACCACTTCGATCAAACGAATGCATTTCAAAGTGAAGACATTGTAAAGAGCATGGAATCGAAGATAGAGATGTGAAGTGCAAGGGCTAATCGCAACTAATCCTGAGGATTATTCCAAAATGGATGTAGTAGGAATAGTGCCTTCGGTTTCGTTTGTTAGTCCATGAGATGATGTTTTTGATCGCAACAACCTTAGAATAGATTATAAAATATAAATACTAACATTACAAGTTTGGATATATATGTATATGCAGGATCTAACCATGCAGGTATCAAGAATGAAGACTGTACAGTATAGAGATTCAAGATATAGAGATAGAAGACTCATGAGTATCAAGATTATCAAGAGTTCAAGATTTCAAGGTTAAGTTTGTTTTATTAGGAATATTTGTTAAAACTCGTAGAAAAGCACTGGCATCTTAATATCTAATTTATTCGTGGAATGGAATCCACTTCGAGCCCATTAAAGGGATGGAACCCTAAGTAGGATGGAACCTACGAAAATCTAGTGGGACATTGTTTTGTATCCACTAAGCTTAATTCAAATGATTTTTCAAAATTATCTTGTTTTCGAAATGATTTCAAAACTTTCTTTTTAAAAAGATTCAAAACCATCGATTCTGATTTTAAATAATTTTAGCCTCAAAACATCTTTATTTTCAGAGTCAAAATTTCTCCTGATTTTAAACTGTCTTTTCAAATAATATATTTAACTTTCAAATTATTTATACTTTGATTTATTATAGTTAAAATAATATATATATTGTTCTTTATATTTACTTATGAATTTCAACTATATTCAAGTATATTTATAAAGTTTTAAACAGTTTTTATATAAGATAAATATTATTTTTATAGAAATTCAAAACATCAAATTTGGCTGAGGGGCATCGACATGCCCATAGGCACCATGTCGACATGGTGACAGTTTAATTCAAAATTCAAAATTCAAAAGAAGTGTCTATTCGCCATAACTCTTCATGAATGGTCATGCCTGTTGTTCTTCTATAAATATGGGTCAGTTTCAATGAATTTTAATATATATTTTATGGTTTTTCACTTCTCTTCTTCTTCCACATTTCTTAATACAAAATCATACCATTACTCTGCCGAAATCAACATCGAATCATACTCGATTACTTCAAGTTTGATTCTCCATCACTATCTCTACAAGATCCAAGTGCTAATCTGAGTTATAGACTTTTTGTAATCAATTGAGCGAGAGAAGGTGTGATTGTAGCCCTGGAAATCAATTGGGTGAACTTGTTGCCCTGGAAATCAAGTATCTCTACCCAGAGGATTGTGATTCTAGAGGGTGTACCTCGTAGCCTTGAAACCGAGGGTTGTAATTGTTGAATTGATTTTGAAAGGAAATCCGTACTTAGTTGTGCGGGACTGGATGTAGGGTAACTCCAAACCAGTATAAAATCCGGTGTGTTCTTTCCTTTAATGCTTTTACTTTATATTTGCATCTGTGTTTGATTCTGTGTTCATATCTATGTCTGATTAGTGTATACATTGTTAACAAAGTAAGATAAACTCAAAAAGATTAACAAATTTCTTAAAACACTATTCACCCCCCTCTCTAGTGTTTATTCTAGCCTTAAGATCCTTAATCCGCATTTCTCACATTTGGTATCAAAGCATTGTTTTCAAAAGTTTCATTATCTGAATTTTGAAAAATTTCAAAATGGCTACTAACACTAGTATTGCTATTACCACCAACACTAGTTCATTTGTAGAAGGTCAGTCTACTGCAAGACCACCACTTTTTAATGGCAGTAACTATGCATATTAGGCATGTAGGATGAAAATATATTTACAATCTGTAGGATTAGATACTTGGAATATCACACAAACTGAATATTTTGAACCCGCAACTAATTTTGCAGAGTGGACCACTGAGCAAAAGACTGTTGCACAAAATAATTCTAAAGCAATGAATATTCTATTTTGTTCACTTGAAAGAAATGAATTTAATAGAGTGTCAGTTTGTAAGTCTGCATATGAAATCTGGAAAACTTTGCAAGTAACTCACGAAGGAACAAGCAAAGTTAAACGGACCAAAATTTCCATACTCACAAATCAGTTTCAGTTATTTAAAATGAATACTAATGTGTCTATTTCAGATATGTATAGTCGATTTCAAGATATTGTGCATTCTTTAATATCTTTGGGAAAGGAATTTTCGGAAGAAGATCAAGTCAGAAAAATCTTAAATTCTCTCACTCTAGAATGGGATCAAAAGACACTTGCAATTGAAGAGGCAAATGACATCAGTACTTTAAAGATAGAAAAATTGATTGGAAATCTAATGTCGTTTGAAGTTCAAATGATCGAGAGAAGAGGAAGCAAAGCATCTGAAAAGAAATCAATGGCATTCAATGCATTAATCGACGGATCAGACTCAAACAGTGATAATGATGAAGAGATAGCATTTATGACCAGGAATTTTTGGAAATTTCTGAAGTACAAAAAATTGAATAGTTCCAAGAGAAAAAACTTTAAGAATTCTAGTAATCAGACTACAGTACCAAACTTTATCAAATGCTTTAATTGTGACGAACCAGGTCATATCAAAAGAGACTATCCACATCCAGATAAGCAGAATCCTCCTATGAACAATAAACCAGCAAAGAAATGGAAGCGTGCATTTACTGCTACTCTAGATGACTCAACCGGGAATGAATAAAGTAGGGCATGCTGCAGGGCTAAGTGGGTCCCTCCCATTAAGGTATGTCGTTGTAATGACCCATATTTTTCGACTGTTAATTTTGAATATTTAAATGGTTTAAATATTTGATTTGGAGTTATAATTGAGTTAGAAATTTTATAAAACTGGATTTTCAAGCGATTTCGTAAATTTTGGAATCGTCGATTTAATCGATGCGTTAAAATAGCGATCCGGGGCACGGTCTCGGATTTCGATGATACCAGTTCCATTGAATTCATAATAGTTTATTATTATTGGATTTCAAATTTCGTAGCGTTTGGGATTGTCGTTTGGTCGTACAGGATAAAAACGCATTGAAATCAATATCGAAAATTTAATATAATAATTTGGATCCAAAAAGCTATCTTCTCCATACAATCAAATTAGGACTCGAAACCATTTCTATTATGTTCGGAATAAGGGTATAACATTATAAACGCCTAGCGGCACGCCTAAATAAGGGTTCAGGGTTTTGAGTTATTCGTATTTGAGATATTTTGAATAAAAGGGAAGGATAAGGGCAAAATCAAATCAAAGTCAAACCTTACTCATGAACCCAACTTTCCCAATTTAAAACACGTCATTCCTTTTCTTTTCCTCCATCAGTACAAATCACGAATGCCCATCCTTTCTCCTAAAAAAGAAATGAAATCAAATTCATTCATTCAATTAAAAAAATGGTAGTCGAAATCGATCCATGGAGAAGCATTCGCGAGAGGGAGGAGACGAACTAGAGGTGGCGAGTGGGATGTCATGCTCGATTTTAAGGGTATGCTCGATTGGATGGGGAGGATAGGAGGCTACAAGCAGTCGCGATTGACGGTGGAACTTGCGGCTCTTGGTCGATTTATGGCGAGACGTGGGGTTGTGGTGGTCGTCGCGACATTAGTGGGTTCGCGTTTGCGCGAGGAGCTTGGAGGCAGTGGTCATCGTCGATCTAGGTGACTCGACAAAGTTCTCATTTGCATATAAAAATAATATACGCACGTGACTGTTGTTGATTCATGAGTTTTGATTCATGACACAAGCTTCAGAGATCATACGACGAGAATGCTATATGAAAGCGACAAAAAGAGAATAAGTGCATACCGTGCACTACAAAGAAGATAATCTTACAATTCAGAGATTAGTATGGATATTTTATTTTATTTGAGTCTTAGAACAATGTTAAAATCATTCCTCAAATAATCACACACGCACACAAAACATTTTATAGCAAAAACTATGTTCACTGTGCATATAACACCGGGTCGGCCGACCGACCAGGATCCTCGGTCGACCGACCCTGTATCATGTGCACAGTAACTTTCTGTTTTGTATACGTTTTAAACTCAGCTGACCAGCCAGGTTTTCCGGTCGACCGACCAGAGAAAAATGGCTAGTTTTCTGAAGAGACGCGATCATTTCATGAAAAGGAATGTCCTCTATTTCAAGAGGTATGGACACAACTGTTAACAAAAACTCTTCATGAAAGATTAAAACTCTTCTACAACTATATAAACATATTCAATTCACTTCTACAATCACCGATTCTTGTTTATATTTCTGAAATCTATTCTCTATTCATTTCTGCAAATAAAAGCATTTATTCTTATTTAATATCACTAGAATCCTTGAATTTATTCATATACTTCGATTCTACGTGATTATCTTCCTTCTAAATCTTCACACACATATATACTCTTGAGGATTTGATTATAGGAAAGCTGTACTATCAAAAGACAATCGGTGTTATTCAGAACACATTCGTCAACAAACTATTTGTATTAAGTTGAAGTCCTCTTCGGCTGTTGAGGCGGAAAAATTCCTGTTCGGCTGCTCAGGTGTCGTATACCTATTCCTCCGGGTTAAGTGAGGGGTTTAGTTTAAACCCAAAGGGTATTCTGGGACTGGACGTAGAACGGGAAGTTCGAACCAGTATAAAAATTCCTGGTGTGCTTACTTTAATTTGTACTTTACTGTTATTACTAGTTTCCGCATTAACATACCATATTACACGATCCTTAGTACTACACGTGTACTTTCATTTGGTATTAGAGCAAGGTCATCCTATAACCATCACAAAGTTATTTGATATTTACTTTTAGTAATATGGCAACCACACAAATTAATGATGTTAATACTCACACTAATTCTAGTTTCACAGAAGGTGAATCGACTTCACGACCTCCACTCTTCAATGGTATAAATTACAATTATTGGTCAACTAGGATGAGAATCTATATGCAATCAAGTGGATTTGATATCTGGAATATTATACAAAGAGAGGATACAACTCCTACTGGAGAATACTCAACTTGGAGTAACACACAAAAACTAGATGCTACTTCAAATGCAAAAGCAATGAATATTTTATTTTGTGCATTAGATAGAAATGAATTCAATAGAGTTAGTATGTGCACTTCCGGTTATGAGATTTGGAGAACTCTTAAAGTTTCACATGAAGGAACGAATAAAGTTAAATTGAGCAAAATTTCTATGTTGAAACATCAATTTGAAAATTTTAAAATGAGGCCAAATGAATCTATAAATGACATGTACTCTAGATTTCAGGATATTTATCATGCTTTATTATCACTAGAACAAAAGTTTACTGATTTTGATGTTGTCACAAAAATCTTGAATTCTTTAACGGATGAATGGGAACGAAAAGTCCTAGCTATTGAAGAAGCAACTGATTTGTCAACATTAAAACCAGAAGAGTTGATAGGTAATTTAATGTCCTACGAAGTAAATTTGCAGGCAAAACGAAATGGAGCACAAGAAAAGTAAAATGTAGCATTCCAAGCAGAAAAAGATGATTCCGACTCAGATAATGAAGATATGGCCATGATCGCTAAAAATTTCAAAAAGTTTTTGAAATTCAACAGAAACAAATTCAAGGGAAACAAAAATAATTCCAACAACAATTCCAATAGCAGCAAACCATCATCTTCAACAATGGAATGTTATGAATGTCATAAGAAAGGACACATGAAGAAAGATTGTCCAAATCGTAAAAAGAATAATTTCAAGAAAGACAAAACCAAACGAAAAGCTTTTTCAGTCACTTGGGACGACACTGACTCATCATCCTCATCAGAGAGCGAAAGTGATAATGAACAAGCAAATGTATGCTTCATGGCTTCATCAGACGATGTAAGTGATTTTACTTTTGAAGATTTAATTGAAATAAATTCTGAATTAGTAAATTTAACAAAACAACTTAAAAAGGAAAATAAGGAGTTGCAAAGAAAGTTAGATAGAACAGCTTTAGAAGTAGATATGTTAAAAGATGAGAAGGTAATATTGGAAGAAGAACTTGAAATATCTCAACAATCGAATTCTAACTTATCTTCTCAAATTACGTCAATTTCTGAGGAACTAGAAACTCAGAAAAATAAAAATGATGTTTTTCTTTTTGAAAATAATAGTTTAATATCTAAGATTAAGGATTTAGAGCTAGAAAAATCTAATCTTAAAATAAAATTTGATGATATTTCTAAAAATGTTTCTAATTTCAATAAAGGAAGAGAAAATCTTTCTAGTATATTAGAAAACTCTCAAACTCCTAACAATAAATCTGGACTAGGATTTAAGAAACAAAATACTTTTGCTAAAAGTAAAATTAATAATAAAATTAAGAAAGATATTAGGAAAACAGTTTATTCAAATACTAAAACTATTAAGATATGGATTCCAAAAACCAATAATACATTGATAAGGAATAAACATATCAAAAGTTTTATGGAAATTGTTCATAATAACAAAAATTATGTTTATAAAGGGAATTCTGAACCCGTATGGGTTTGGCTTCCTAAGATCTAACTCTTAGGACCCTAAAAAGATTGGGTACCAACTTTTTATAATTTTTTGCAGGTACCACATAAGAAGAGAGGAAAATGGATTTTATATAGCGGTTGCTCAAAACACATGACTGGAAACAAAGATATGTTATCAAACATTATATACTCAAATGGAGGAGCAGTCACCTTTGGAGATAACTCAAAAGGATATATCATCGGCAAAGGCAATGTTAATAGCAACGGTACATCTAATTTACCTCTCATTACTGATGTTTTATTAGTTAAAAATTTAAAACATAATTTATTAAGTATTAGTCAACTATGCGATAAAGGTTTTAATATAACTTTTTCAGAAAATAAATGTAACATTTTTGATAAAAATCACAACATCATTTTCGAAGGAAATAGAGATAAAAATATTTATATCCTAAATATGAATATTAATAATGATTCAAATTTGTGTCTAGTAGCTAAAGAAAATGATTCTTGTCTTTGGCACAAAAGATTTTGTCACATAAATTTAATACCATCAACAAACTTGCGAAAAATAAATTAGTTAAAGGATTACCCAATATAAAATTCTAAACTAACATATTTTGTGATGCATGTAAATTAGGAAAATTAACAAAATCTTCTTTTAAATCAAAGAAAGTAATATCTACAGAACAACCACTTGAACTTTTACACATGGATCTTTTTGGTCCAACTCAAGTACAATCTTTTAACCATAATAGATATGTTTTTGTTATTGTAGACGATTTCTCTAGATATACTTGGATTTTATTTTTGAAAAATAAAAGTGATACTTTTGATAATTTTAAAGTTTTTGTTAAAAGAATTCAAAATATTAAAACATTAAAGATTAAAAATATATGAAGTGATCATGGAGGCGAATTTGAAAATGAAGTTTTTGAACAATTTTGTAACAAGAAAGGTATTAACCATAATTTCTCTTTTCCTAGAACACCACAACAAAATGGAGTTGTAGAAAGGAAAAATAGAACGTTACAAGAATGTGCAAGAACTTTACTAAATGGAACAACTTTATCGAAACATTTTTGGGCAGAAGCTGTAGCCACTGCTTGTTACGTACTAAATCGCGTTTCTATTCGTCCATTAACTAAAAATACACCATATGAACTTCTAAATGGAAGAAAACCAAATATTTCATATCTAAAAGTTTTTGGTTCGAAATGTTTTATTTTAAATACTAAAGATCAATTAGGTAAATTCGATCCAAAATCCGATGAAGGAATATTCGTTGGATATTCGGAACGAAGCAAGGCTTATCGAATTTATAATAAACGAACTCAAATTATTGAAGAAAGTTTACATGTTTCCTTCAACGAAAATTTTAAAAATATAAATCCAAGTGTTACTATAGATTCTGATGATGAATCTACTCAGAATGAAAATAATAATGCAAATGAAAATTTTGATATTCATGAAACCAATACAAACGTGACGTCTAATATAATAAAATCTCCACCTAGAATTTTAAGAGATCATCCTGTGCAAAATATAATTGGAGAGGTTAATACGAATGTTAAAACCAGACATCAATTAAATCAAGTTGGTCATGTAGCTTTTCTTTCTAACATAGAACCTAAGAATATAAAAGAAGCTTCAACTGATGACTACTGGATACTTGCCATGCAAGAAGAATTAAATCAATTCGAACGAAACGAAGTTTGGGAACTCGTTCCTAGACCCAGTGACCAATCAGTCATCGGTACTAAATGGGTTTTCAAAAATAAAGCAGATGAACTAGGAAATATAACAAGGAAAAGCTAGATTAGTTGCACAAGGATATAATCAAGAAGAAGGTATTGATTACGAAGAGACGTTTGCTCCAGTCGCCCGACTTGAAGCAATACGAATACTATTAGCTTATGCGTGTTTTCATAATTTTAAACTATATCAAATGGATGTTAAAAGTGCATTTTTAAATGGATTCATAAAAGAAAATGTTTTTGTTGAACAACCACCTTTGTTCAATCATGAAAAATTTCCAGATCATGTATATAAACTTAAAAAGGCGTTATATGGTTTAAAACAAGCACCACGTGCTTGGTATGATCGTCTTAAAGGTTATTTATTAGAATCTGGTTTTGAAATCGGTAAAGTAGATCAAACACTTTTTATTAAGAAAACTAATAAAGATATTTTAATAATTCAAATATATGTTGACGATATTATTTTCGGCTCGACAAATGAAAAATTATGTCAAGAGTTTTCAACTATAATGACAAATGAATTTGAAATGTCTCATATGGGAGAACTATCATATTTTCTTGGATTACAAATTAAACAAATTGAAAATGGAATTTTTATTAATCAAGAGAAATATTGCTATAATTTAATCAAACGTTTTGGTCTTGAAAACACTGCTGCCAAACCAACTCCCATGAGTACAACTGTTCATCTCGATAGAGATGAAGATGGAAAAAGTGTTGATCAAAAGTTATATCGTAGTATGATAGGTTCTTTACTCTATTTAACAGCGAGTCGCCCCGATATTATGATGAGTGTCTGTTTGTGTGCTCGATTTCAAGCAAATCCCAAAGAATCACATATGAGAGCAGTTAAACGCATTATTCGATATCTAACTAAAACCAAAGATTTCGGACTATTTTATCCAAAAGAATGTCCTTTTGAATTAGTTTCCTATAGCGATGCTGATTTTGGAGGAAGTCGGACGGATCGAAAAAGTACGAGCGGAACGTGTCACTTCATTTGACGTTCCTTAGTTTCTTGGTTTAGTAAGAAACAAAACTGTGTTTCTTTATCAACATGTGAAGCAGAATATATATCTGCTGCTTTGGCATGTGCACAAGTCGTATATATGCAACAGACATTACAAGATTTTAATTGTCATCTTGAAAAATCAATAATTTATTGTGATAATACCAGTGCAATAAATCTTTCTAAAAATCCGGTCAATCACTCACGAACAAAACACATTGATATTCGACATCATTTTCTTCGTGATTGTTTGGAAAAAGGATTAATTAATCTAGAATTTATCAACACTGAAAATCAAATAGCTGACATTTTTACTAAACCACTAAATGAGAATACTTTTATAAAACTAAGACGTGATTTAGGTATAATGTCGTTTAAAGACTTATGAATAAAAATATGCAAAAATTTGGAAAAACAAAAATTATTTTATTTCTGACCAAAGCGGCACTCGAACTCATGACTTCTGACTTATATGCTAGATGTTGTAGTATAACCACTTGAGCTATGGGTGTTTCTTGTTCCAGCTCTGTTTCTAATTTGTACCATTAAAACTTAATTTCAAAATATACTATTTTTGACTCTAAAGCATTGTATGTCATTCATTTACAAACAGTTTTTGTTTAAAAAGTTCTGTGATTAAAACCAAAATTTGATTTTAAACCAATATTTTTTTTAGAAATAAATGGTTATATATACATACATATGTTTATTGAATAGAACATAAGATACAAAAAAAAATCTACTTACAAAACAAAAACTTGAAACAAAAATGTCTTCTAATAATGATATCTACAATTCTGAAAATTCTCATCTTTCTTATACATCCCCGGACGACGACTATTCTGATCGCATCACTGAAAATGGTCCCCAACCTACTTTTCCGATGCCTTATCATGCTCTTCTGAAGCCGGTGCTTCATTTGTTGCTCCTGGAAAAAGACCAGCACCAAATTTCTCTTGGTCTACATCCGAGAACACAAGTTCCAGCACATCGGCAACTCCCGCACATACCACTCAAAGACGGGGTAAGGAACCGGCTCCTCTCGATGAAAATCTTCATCCAGAACAGTGGGATACCGACGATGATGAGGAGTAATTGTAGTATTTTTAAATTTATTTTACTTTCAAGAATCTCGTGTACTTTATTTGTTTCTTAATTAATTGTTATGTTATGTTCTAAGCAAACATCTTTAAATTATTTCTAATTAAGCTCAAAGAATGTACCATGTAAATTTAAATGTTTTTGCATTACTTTAATCTGTTATAAGTATTCCTTTTTGTTGATGACAAAGGGGGAGAAATGTATGCAAAATTAACGAATTTTTGCAGAAAAGTCGCCATATATTCAGGGGGAGAACTATAATATATATGTCAATATTACTTCGTCACATAAGTATTGTCATCAATCAAAAAGGGGGAGAATGTTGATTCATGAGTTTTGATTCATGACACAAGCTTCAGAGATCATACGACGAGAATGCTATATGAAAGCGACAAAAAGAGAATAAGTGCATACCGTGCACTACAAAGAAGATAATCTTACAATTCAGAGATTAGTATGGATATTTTATTTTATTTGAGTCTTAGAACAATGTTAAAATCATTCCTCAAATAATCACACACGCACACAAAACATTTTATAGCAAAAACTATGTTCACTGTGCATATAACACCAGGTCGGCCGACCGACCAGGATCCTCGGTCGACCGACCCTGTATCATGTGCACAGTAACTTTCTGTTTTGTATACGTTTTAAACTCAGCTGACCGGCAAGGTTTTCCGGTCGTCCGACCAGAGAAAAACGGCTAGTTTTCTGAAGAGACGCGATCATTTCATGAAAAGGAATGTCCTCTATTTCAAGAGGTATGGACACAATTGTTAACAAAAACTCTTCATGAAAGATTACAACTCTTCTACAACTATATAAACATATTCAATTCACTTCTACAATCACCGATTCTTTTTTATATTTCTGAAATCTAATCTCTATTCATTTCTGCAAATAAAAGCATTTATTCTTATTTAATATCACTAGAATCCTTGAATTTATTCATATACTTCGATTCTACGTGATTATCTTCCTTCTAAATCTTCACACACATATATACTCTTGAGGATTTGATTATAGGAAAGCTGTACTATCAAAAGACAATCGGTGTTATTCAGAACACATTCGTCAACAAACTATTTGTATTAAGTTGAAGTCCTCTTCGGCTGTTGAGGTGGAAAAATTCCTGTTCGGCTGCTCAGGCGTCGTATACCTATTCCTCCGGGTTAAGTGAGGGGTTTAGTTTAAACCCAGAGGGTATTCTGGGACTGGACGTAGAACGGGAAGTTCGAACCAGTATAAAAATTCCTGGTGTGCTTACTTTAATTTGTACTTTATTGTTATTACTAGTTTCCGCATTAACATACCATATTACACGATCCTTAGTACTACACGTGTACTTTCAACTGTAGCATCTCGGAGAGAATCAGTAAGCGATTTAGTTTTTAATTTAAAAATTCATTTTAGGTTAATTTTATTTTTAATTACTCGAATGTTAAAAATCTTTAATGCATTCATGCAGGGTAACTGAAAGAGATGGTGTGGCTGATATTGAATTTTATGGGTGAAGAACCTGACTATTAAAGAAGAAGGTATATAAAGATCAGCTTAAATAAATTTTGATTAATATATTATTAGTTAAGAATAAAATTTGTTAGCTTATAAAAAAAGAATATCATTAACTTATACATCGTAAATTCATTCGTGCGAGGTTCGAAAACAAGTTGAGTTTGGTTCGTAGCCGTGAATTGGGATCGATTTGCAAAAGTATAAAATCAAGGTGAGAAAATTCTCACTCATTTGGATTACCAAAATTTAAATTTTAAATAGTTGGAATTAAATTTTGGATGCTTGTTGAATTTTTAAATTTATTGTCCGTTGAATGATATTATATGTATAGTAGTATATATATTAGTATTTGGAATGATATTCCCGCACATTATAGCTGATGAGACCCTATGCGCCCTGCATAATAGTAGATGACCCAATATACCGTGATATCCCCCCCAAAGTGGGATTGGTATTTTTATATTGTATTAACATCTGTGGATGCAGGGAAATGGGTTGGAGGGATCCAACTGGATTTCTCAAAAGGTTAAATTTGATTTCATATATTGAGATATATGGATTGTGTAGAATAATCTATTATGGATTATTCTGGTGTTTGGAATTATTGGATGCTATTGTAGCACTGGCCTGGATTTTTATAATTTAGATACCATAAATATATTTTTAAAATTTAAGGGATAAAGGGAATTTCTGATATAAAAATATTTATATTGGAATTAGGGTTATTTTAAAGAAATTGAGTTAGAAAATATATTGATTTTTGGTAACACTTAACTATTGAGAATTATTAAATAGAGATTTTAAAAATGATTTATGTAAAAAGAATTTATAAATGATATTCGGGAAATATAAAAAGGAGTTGAAGTCGATAATAAAAATAGATTGAAAGTTATAAATGAAATCTATAAAGAAATGGATTTTAAAAATGAAATTTTATAAATAAGATTGTTTTTATAAAAAAGTAAAAACTCAAGGGAGTTATTTAAAAAATTTATAAATGATGTTTTATAAAATAAAGGAAATCGATATCAGGGTGATAAATTGGGAATATAAATTTACACGGAGAAGTTATATTAGAATATGGAAACATGGTTGAGAAAAAAATAGTAGATAATAATTTTGAAATGAGAATGGTTAGGGAATCGACAATGAATCGATATGTTGTGAAATCGAGAGGAAGTTATAAATTAAATTGGTTATTGAGATTTTAAAGTATATTTTTATTTTTAAGAAGTTAAGTTTGTTTTTTTTTCAAACGGAAAACTTTATTATTTAAACTATGAAATTTTAAACTAGTTAGTATTGGAATACTTGGAAAGAAGGATTTTCAAATATTTAATATTTCAACTTTATTATAAATTCTCACGCTGGTTTTTCAGACTGACCCTGGTGTTATTTTTCAACTTGTAGCGTTTGGGGTTGTCGTTTGGTCGTACGGGATAGAAACGCGTTGAAATTAATATCGAAAATTTAAAATAATAATTTAGGTCCAAAAAGCTATCTTCTCCATACGATCGAATTAGGACTCGAAACCTTTTCCATTGCGTTTGGAATAGGGGTATAACATTATAAACACCTAGCGGCATGGCTAAATAGGGGTTGGGATTTTGAGTTATTCATATTTGAGATATTTTGAAAAAAAAGGAAAGGATAAGGGAAAAATCAAATCAAAGTCAAACCTTACTCACGAAGCCAACATTCCCAATTTAAAACACGTCGTTCCTTTTCTTTTCCTCCATCAGTTCAAAATCATGAATGCCCATCCTTTATCCTCAAAATAAACAAAATCGAATTTGTTCGTTCAATTAAAAAAATGGCAATCGAAATCGATCCACGGAGAAGCATTCGCGAGAGGGAGGAGATGAACTAGAGGTGGCAAGTGGGATGTCGTGCTAGATTTTAAGGGTATGCTCGATTGGATGGGGATGATGCGAGGCTACAGGCAGTCACGATCGATGGTGGGACTCGCGGCTCTTGGTCGATTTGTGGTGAGACGTGGGGTTGTGGTGGTCATTGCGACATTGGTGGGTTCGCGTACGCATGAGGAGCTTGGAGGCAGTGGTCATCGTCGATTTAGGTGACTCGGCAAAGTTCTCATTTGCGTATAAAAATAATATACGCATGTGACTGACGCATCCCGGAGAGAATCAGAAAGTGATTTAGTTTTTAATTTAAAAATTCATTTTAGGTTAATTTTATTTTTAGTCACTTGATTGTTAAAAATCTTTAATGCATTCATGCGAGGTAACTGAAAGAGATGGTGTGGCTGATATTGAATTTTATGAGTGAAGAACCTGACTATTTGAAGAAGAAGGTATATAGAGATTAGCTTAAATAATTTTAATTAATATATTTTTAGTTAAGAATAATATTTGTTAGCTTATAAAAAAAATATCATTAACTTATATACATCGTAAATTCATTCGTGTGAGGTTCGAAAACAAGTTGAGTTTGGTTCGTAGCCGTGAATTGGGACGAATTTGCAAAAGTATAAAATCAAGATGAGAAAATTCTCACTCATTTGGATTACCAAAATTTAAATTTAAAATAGTTGGAATTAAATTTTGGATGCTTGTTGAATTTATAAATTTATTGTCTGTTGAATGATATAATATGTATAGTAGTATATATATTAGTATTTGGAGTGATATTCCCGCACATTATAGCAGATGAGACGCTATGCGCCTCGCATAATAGCGGATGACCCTATATACCGCGATATCGCCCTCGAAGTGGGATTGGTATTTTTATATTGTATTAACATCTGTGGATGCAGGGAAACAGGTTGGAGGGATCCAATTGGATTCCTCAAAAGGTAAAAATTTAATTTCGTATATTGTGATATATGGATTGTTTAGAATAATCTATTATGGATTATTGTGGTGTTTGGAATTATTGGATGCTATTGTAGCACTGGCCTGGATTTTTATAATTTAAATACCATAAATATATTTTTACAATTTAAGGGATAAAGGGAATTTCTGATATAAAAATATTTATATTGGAATTGGGGTTATTTTAAAGAAATTAAGTTAGAAAATATGTTGATTTTTGGTAACACTTAACTATTGAGAATTATTAAATAGAGATTTTAAAAATGAATTATGTAAAAAGAATTTATAAATGATATTCGGGAAATATAAAAAGGATTTGAAGTCGATAATAAAAATAGATTGAAAGTTATAAATGAAATTTATAAAGAAATGGATTTTAAAAATGAAATTTTATAAATAAGATTGTTTTTATAAACAAGTAAAAACTCAAGGGAGTTATAAAAAAATTATGAACGATGTTTTATAAAATAAAGGAAATCGATATCAGGGTGATAAATTGGGAATATAAATTTGTAGGGAGAAATTATATTAGAATATGGAAACAGGGTTGAGAAAAAATAGTAGATTCTATTTTTGAAATGTGAATGGTTAGGGAATCGACAATGAATTGATATGTTGTGAAATCGAGAGGAAGCTATAAATTAAATTGGTTATTGAGATTTTAAAATATATTTTTATTTTTAAGAAGTTAAGTTTGTATTTTTCAAAGGGAAAACTTTATTATTTAAACTATGAAATTTTAAACTAGTTATTATTGGAATACTTGGAAAGATGGATTTTCAAATATTTAATATTTACTAAAGTAAAATTTTAACTTTTATAATCAGCTTGTAAATTGATTTGTTTTATTTTAAAAAGAGTTATTAATGGTTTATCAAAAGTGTTTAATATTTTAAATAATAACTTAAAACATACCTTAAAAAAAATTGCTATTCTTTAAAAATTCTCATTATATATATATGGTTTTCAAATGATTGAAAATTATTTATAAAATTCACTCGAGATGTGTAGATAGGTTTTATTTTAAGGATGAGATTTTATAAGAGAAATCTTATAAATGGAATTCTAGAGACTTAAGAAAATTTCCAATGTCTAGATGCGATAACTTCAGAAAGAATTTGAATTATTAAAGAAGTATAAATGGTTAGATGAGATTATAAATAAGTATAATCGGTTTAGAAACTGTAAGAAGGAATTTATTAATATTTCGAAGACTTATGAGATAAATTGTGAAATATTTCCAAGTTAATATTAAAATGATTTTAGGAAAATTATACATATAAATATTTTCCTAAGTATTGAAAGGAAGGTTTTGGAAATATTTTTAGTGGTAAATGATTTGGAATAGAAATATTTTCTAAGTGTTATAAAAATGAAAGTTGGAAATATTTCTAAGTATTGAAAATGGTGAAATATCCTGTTTTGGATCCAAGTGTTGAAATTGTTTTCAAATATAGAATATTGAAGAGATTGAATATATATATCTTAGTGAAGATGTTTTGAAATAAATATTTTGGAGATTTATAAAATAAGGCTTAGTGTTGCTTTCAGATGTTATTTGATAGTTAAATAACCGACTATCAATATTGGCCAATTTCGTTAATCGTTTCAAAGAGACCGGGATCGGATTTAATTTTTCGAAAACTACTTCGATCCGGTTTGAACGTTACGAATGAATACCGTAAAGATGATAAAGATGGTGATTCGGTTTGTCCAGACCCTGGGCAACTTGTATGGACGAATGCTATTAGAACATCGTCGTTGGAGGACGATGAGCATTCTAAGTAGAATTGTTTCTTGAAAGGTAACACTTAGCCTTGAGCCTCATCAACCGGAAATGACTAAAACTGGGGAGATGTAGCAAGGCTAAGTGGGTCGCACCCAATTATGGTATGTTATCACCTTTGTAACGACCCGGTATTTTGGACCATTCAAATCGACAATAAATCCACACATGTCTGACTTGAATAATTCAAAATATCAGATTGTTAATTTAAATTTGGCAAAACTCAGCATATGCAGTAAATAAATCAATCTCAGAATCACAGACACAGAGTAATACAATAATACGCAGCGGAATAGATAAAATAGTAGTTCATGAAGCTACTATATAAACATCAGAGTTAAAATAAAATACAACAGAATATCTCAAATACAGTGAAGTCTTCAGTACGAATAGATGACCCCTCTGAACAAATCAACTGGAAAAGCTGAAAGCTGAATCGATAGTTGGATCTCCAAATGAAGCTCCAAATTCCAAGGGTGAGTCTCAACTGCTGTATCACTCAGTCTGACCCGAGCGTAAAGCAAAACACAAAACACTCGAGTCAGGATTAACATTCTTATATAAATAAATCCAACTCAAGTGAAATATCAACTGAAATACAAGTAACTTAAAGGATGTTTGGGATAACCATCCTCTAAGGATCTTCAGAACTATCTACAAGGTGGGGATATACACTATGACACCGTGGTCATTTTAAATTTAAAATATCATTTTCATTCAATATATCTATTTTCCAAAATAGTGTATGTTCATTAAATAATTTATAAAGTAAAGTATTTATAATTTACTCAAGCCTCACAAATCGATTCAAATTAACTCAAATTCCAAATTCAAATTTATTCAAAGCTCAATTCATCAATTCACTTCAGTTCTAAATATACCATTTAAATTTTTCAATATATTTGAAAGCTTTAATATTCAGCATTTTCAAAAAAACAGTTTCATATAGCACTTGATTTACCTTTATTATTATTTAATCAAGGAATATTCACTTAATAAATTCAATATCATTTAACTAGCCTTAAATTTCATTTTTACTAAATATTTCCTTAAATTTATTTAAACAAGAAATATTCATTAAATTATTTAAATCAAACTCAAGTTATAAATCATATCTTAAATTCCAATTTCAATAAGCTTTATATTGGTTTAATTAAATAAATTCTTTACTAAATTCAAATTATCTTCCCAACCTTAACCTATTTAAAAATTTACCAAAATCTATTTTGAAATATAAATTTTATACTTAACATATTATATGTATTAAATCCATCTTAATTAAATTAAATATCATTATTAAATCTATATATATCATTACCATTTATATATAAAATTTTAAGAATCAACATTTGTTAAAACCATATATTTCTTTCCAAAACCATAGAATTCAATTTCAAAATATTTATATATATGGACCAACGGTGTTTGTATATATATTTATCATATGGTTAAGTGATACGGATATTTATCATTTCAATCCGAAATTTAAATATATACGGGTAGATATCATTTCGACCCGTAATCCCAATTTCAATTCAAATGAAAATCGCTTGGGTTTATCATTTCAACCCATAACAATTTTCTCCTATTCTAAAGTCCGTTCGGGTATGTATCATTTCAACCCATAGTGAATTTTATACTAACAGGGAACTTGCAGAGTGATAACAGATAATATAAAATAAAACAACAGGCATATATCATCAATAAGAATAGAATAAGAACAACGGGATATGGTGTCATATCCCACAGGTGAACAGTTACAGATAATAGCATATATATAACAATTTAAATAACTACAGCAGCATATTTCAATTGCTATTTCAAATGAAATCAAATTTAAATAATAAAAGAACGTTAATCGTGAGTGATTGCTCACCTTTCGAGGCTAGATAGGTTTGACAAGGAAACGAGCTACGAATTTCAAAGCAACGTTGGATGGACACGATTCGATGAAGATACAGGAACGACGGACGAAGCTGATAACAGAAAACGATAACGAATCAGAACCAGATTGATGAAGATAGATGGTATAAATGAACTGGATTTGATGATGATAAATGATATAGGTGAATTTATATTTATAACTATATATAAAATCAAATTCTAAATTCAACATATATTAAATTAAATATATATAGGAATTTCAAAATCAACTTAAATCCAAACCCATATTAAATTAAGTATATATGTATTTATATTTTCCAAAATCATTGTTTTAAACAAAAACATATATATAAAACTCAACATATATATATAATATATTTAAGATCAATATATATGTATTATATTCATCTCAGCCTAACATATCATGTATATATCTTAAAGTATCATATTTACTGCACATTTCAAAGTTGAAATTTCTTGAACATAAAATAAATATAAGAATACACATATATGTGAAGCCTGTAGCTTTTCAAACAAAATATAGGTGTAGACTATATATATATATATATAAAGATTATAAACATCAATTATGCAGATTCCATTTATATACAAATACATGTATAAGCCAGACTATAAACGCAATTTGCCAAATATGTAATTTATATACATAACTAAAATCTAACATAAGTAAATCTAATATGTAATTTATAAGCCTGATATGTGTAACTGTGTAACTTGAGTAAATAAATCAACATTTTATATACATAACTAAAATCTAACATAAGTATACAATTACGTATATATATATACACATACACACACACAAAAACTGTTGTATAAGTATATACTTTGTTCTTGAAGTATAACAACTGCCATATCATATACCTATTTATTTATATAGACAATATATAACGAAAAGCTAGATATAAACAAAATAAACAATACTTTAAACGATGCCAGAGCCGCAACTGTATAATAATATACATATTACAGTACACATATATAACTATAACTATGTAATAATAAAATAAATGGATAAACAATGTAGTTAAAAGCACATATACAACTTACATATATCTACACATAGGAAAGGAAGCTTGGGAAAATGGGAGGCTGGCGATTTCACGTGGAGGATGGCAGGGAAGGTCGGGCGGAAGGTGATAGAGGAGCAATGGGCTGAAGGAGGTGGACTCAGGCTCGGTTTACTGTGGAGCGGAGGAGCTTGGTGGAGCCAACGGCAGGTCGAGGATCGGGCTTATCAGAGGAAGGCTAGATGGGAAGAAGCGGGTTGTCTTGCGTTGGATGGGGAAAAATGGCGAAGTGATGGGAAGGAGGAGGGGCTTGGTATGACGTGTTGCATGCTTGGGGAGGATGTGAAGTGGGAGAGGCGTCAGGGGAGAAAGAGTTTGGAAGAGGAAAGGAATTTGGTTGCTGTATTGTGTTATTTGTGAAAATGGAAGAGGAGAGGAAGATGATAGACGTGAGTAAGGAATGGATGACAGCAAAGGCAAATATAAATGAAGAAATGAACAGGCACATTTAATTGAGTGAATAAATAAATAAAGTAAAAGCAATGGTAACGGTGACGTCCCTCGATTGAGCTAAGCAATTTAAAGAAATTAATTATTTTTGCTTGTAGTGGGCTGCACGTTTCAATTTTTAAAAGATATGAAAGTGGAAAGTCACCGATTTTTGATACCGTTACAACGGATCGTTATCATCGATTCCGTCGCATACCAGACCCTAAAATAAAGAAATAAATATACCGCAGAGATCAGCTCAACGAAACAATCCAAACGGTATACAGATATTGGTGACACGATCATCCGATCAAAAGTCGATAATCGGTACCGAAAATGCTGCTATTTTGTCAGAATTAAGATAAACAGAGCAATAGAAATCCAAATTTGATGAAACGAAGACTGATGTTTCACTCAGCAGATGATTTAGAAATTTACTATATAAAAATATTCAAGTTTGGAAAACATTTTATTTTCATCAAAATTTTAACTGACTTAAATTGAAATAGAATTTCACAAGAAAATAAACTTTAATATTATTTGATGAAAATTTACCAGTTGCTATATTAGAATAGACGTATTCTAAATAATAAATTTTTATTTCCAAATTTTATTGTTTTAAATTTCACAAAATTTCATTTAATTTAATAAAAAAAATCACTAAAAATTATGGGTCGTTACACTCTCCCCCACTCAAAACTTTTCGTCCCCGAAAAGGAAGAAGGTAGGAGAATAGAAACAACCAGATGGAAAAGATAGATTGAAAGTCAAGATTAAACAATTAATTTGAAACTATATATAAATTTTACTTGAAATATTCATTTGAAACTTCAATGGCAAATCAATTATCTTTAATACTTTAAAACCCATTTGCAAATTTCTTGCTTCCTTTATAAATGCCATTTATGTTTAAATAACATCTTTATAAATATGAAAAATATTTGAAAACAATTATTTACAACATTACTTATATTTACAAAAAAAAACTATTTGAAAACATTAAATCCATAATTCATAAATTTATTAAATTTTTTTTATCTCAAGATACTTTTCAAATATTATCAATAATCATTTACTTTAAATATGTTTTATTTAATTAATAACTTTAAAAATATTTATAACACTAAAAAAAATTCTATTAAACCATATAGTATATAAATAAACAATATTTCAAAGGATATAGTCAACAAGGAAAAGGAAAAGAAGGAGGACTTGGAAAAACAGAATATAGGTAAATAAATAAAGCTGAGCAGATAAGGTAGATTCAAAAGAATAGTATCAGGCATGAATAATTAATTCAAACCATAAGAATTTCAATTTCAAATATTAATACAGAATTTCTTTGTTGGAAATACTTTTATAATAAATTATTTTTATAACAAAACAAATTTCATTTCGAAAATACTTTTATAACTCGATGTTTCAACAAGTTTATCCTCGTTCCTGCAGACTCTGGCAGTGCGTTGATCAGGCGCAAAACTAGAATTCTCCAGGTACTTAGTAGACTTGTTTCAACACCTAGTGAAAATACTGGAAAAACTTTTAAAAACAGATATGGAAAGTACAATCCAATCAAAACGAATCAAATCATGGATCGCAGGTACACAATGGTTACGCCTGGGTCCCCCAGGAAACATCCGTACCTTTTAAGCATTCACTGCCTTGCGAATTTCGCCATGCAACAAAATGGTGGACCGCAGGATACATAAAAATGGTTACGCCTGGATCCCCCAGGAAACATCCATACCCCTTAAGCAATCTCTGCCTTGCGGATTACGCCACTAACACGACCATAGATCGCAGATACACAATGGTTACGCCTGGATCCCCCAGGAAACATCCGTACCTTTTAAGCAATCATTGCCTTACGAATTACGCTATGCAGTCGAGTTCGTAAGACCATGGGTAACGCCATGGAATTCGAAGGACACTCGAGTATCATATCCGGAAAACCAAAAATCAGAGAGAATAATATCGATAGAATGAATCCAAGATGTGGCCACAAATCGGATATCAAGTAGAAGGCACTTTCCATATCTTTACTTCGAAAATATGTATCATATAGTACCTTTACAAATCACTTTCAAATATCGTACTTATATAAAATCCATTATTTATAAGATTTAATTTTCAAATCAATTACTTTTCCAAAATCAAAAGTATATCAAATCATATTTATATAGACTTCAATTATATAAGATTTCACTTTCAAATTGAGTACCTTTTCAAATCTATAGTTTTCGAATCAATTTCATACTCATACAAATCAATTTTATATAAGTTCGACAACTCCCAAACCAAGAGTTTAGTAACATAAGGTTCTCAATTTTTTATTTGTTTCAATATAATTTCAATTTCAAAATCATATACAATTTCACCCAATTATTTCTTCTCAAATTAATTATCTTTAGTTTCAAAGTTTCCAAAATAATAAATTTAGAAAATAAATCCAAATTTCCAAGTCAATAATTTAAGTCAACCAATTCATTTCCAAAATCAACTTATATTTGCATAAAGTCCATCTTATATAAGGATCAAAATTTTCAAAAATAAATTTCGCTATATGAAGAGCCATATGGGATTTTAATATCTTTGCTTTTATGGGTTATATATCTTTGTAATTTAAATTGGAAATTTTCTTTTAGTAAGCAAAGATATTCTAACATGACAGCTTCCAATTTCAGCGTCAGATATATCAATGATATTAGAATATAAGATGTACATACGTCATCATTTCGCAAAATCACATTTGATCGCTCGCTCGATCACACAAGTTCGCTTTCGAACTAGTATTTTCCATTCGACTTCCCTAATGCGGATTTCGATATGGTTTCTCGACTAGAAGCCATCAGTCTCCTTGCATAGCCATATACTATGATAGAGAATTCTAGAATCAAGCCCAAAATCCATATCAAATATTCATCATCAAGAATCAAATGAAAAATCCTAACACGAAATGGTGTAATTCACCTCGAACTTGTGTACTCAAACTTGGATCAATTCAATTATGCGAATAAAACAGCATACGTACAACTTATATATTTACTCCAACTTGTTAAATATATAGTTTCATAAAGATGTTACTAAGTTAAAACATTTAAACTAAATTTTATTCAAAATATTTTGAAGACCAAATGCTTTTCAAAACATTTCAAATCTATATTTCATATTAGAAAATTTTAAAATTGCCTTATTCATTTACTTAACCAAACAGTTTCAACTTATTTAAGTCATATTACTTCATACTTAAACATTCAAAACAACTTATATACTTTATCAAAATACTTTTCAAAATTTTAGCTTTGAAAAGTTAACCTTGATTTGGAAGTACTCGAACTTCAAAATAGTCGAAGAAATCATTTTCAAATTCAGGAGTTGGAAATCAACAACAAATCAGTAAGTCAATTTCAAAAGATAGGTTTATATCAAATTCGAAACACGAGGACTGAACACCGTCTTACTTCAAATCATTTCAAGTATATATATACATATATCTTTCGAATATCAAATCATACTTTGGAATTTAAAATCAAAATTTAGTTTCGCAAAATCACTCGCGTAGCAATGCTACTGAAGTGGCCTATCCCCTACTCTGAAACTCGAAAATCAATGTCGATGATGCGTGCACTCATCACCGAAATTATTTTCCAACGACATAAGTGAGTTCTGGACTTCTATTTTCTCAAACTTCTTTTGAAATTTCTTCGAAACTCATTAAAATCATTTGAAACATTTCTTATTCGGAAAATATTTTTAAATCATATTATTATTATATATTTCAAAATCTTAAAACTAATTGCAAAATACCGGAGTTCAATTCTCAAATTTCAAATTTCAAATTCTTCAGTTATAAATCAAATTTCTTATATAGTTTTTTTTCAAAATTTCAAATCCTTTCGAAACCTCAAATTCTTATTTTTAAAGGGTTTATAATCTTTATCGAAAACATTTCACTTTTATATATAAAATATAATAATTTCGATATATAAAACAATTTCTAAAATATAAACAAGCCTGTTTTTCAAAGGATGGTTCAAGAGTGGATTTCAAAACAAAGATACAAATTCAACTTAGAGGGACTCTAATCAAATAGGATTCTGATTCGAAGATAGGCTCGAACAAAGATGAGATAATTAATTACAAAACAGTAGTCAAATACACTTATATAAATCGCGGGCGACCTTAACCGGGTCAACCGTGACTTTAAGAATATAATCGATGCGGAAATCTAAGAAAAATCAACATTCAATCGCAAGAGATAGCGGCATCTAAACCAAAGATATAGAAATCTCCGGTGAATCAATGCCAATTGTGAAGGAGTTTCACCCCTTTACAAAACATTCAAAGATCGGTGGGATCGCCTATTCTTATAGAGATCATTCGAAGTGGGGTTATGGGATACTCCAGAATCAAAAGAAAACCAATAGAGAGACAAGTATGAATTTTGGAACCGTAGGGAACATTCCAAAATTAAAAGGAAATCGAGTCAAAAGGAAGAGATTAAACTCGAGCGAAAGTGATTCTGTAAATAATTTACAATATATGCTAAGTTTTGCCTAGAGCCAAAGCTCTGATACCAACTGTAACGACCCGGTATTTTGGACCATTCAAATCGACAATAAATCCACACATGTCGGACTTGAATAATTCAAAATATCAGATTGTTAATTTAAATTTGGCAAAACTCAGCATATGCAGTAAATAAATCAATCTCAGAATCACAGACACAGAGTAATACAATAATACGCAGCGGAATAGATAAAATAGTAGTTCATGAAGCTACTATATAAACATCAGAGTTAAAATAAAATACAACAGAATATCTCAAATACAGTGAAGTCTTCAGTACGAATAGACGACCCCTCTGAACAAATCAACTGGAAAAGCTGAAAGCTGAATCGATAGTTGGATCTCCAAATGAAGCTCCAAATTTCAAGGGTGAGTCTCAAATGCTGTATCACTCAGTCTGACCCGAGCGTAAAGCAAAACACAAAACACTCGAGTCAGGATTAACATTCTTATATAAATAAATCCAACTCAAGTGAAATATCAACTGAAATACAAGTAACTTAAAGGATGTTTGGGATAACCATCCTCTAAGGATCTTCAGAACTATCTACAAGGTGGGGATATACACTATGACACCGTGGTCATTTTAAATTTAAAATATCATTTTCATTCAATATATCTATTTTCCAAAATAGTGTATGTTCATTAAATAATTTATAAAGTAAAGTATTTATAATTTCCTCAAGCCTCACAAATCGATTCAAATTAACTCAAATTCCAAATTCGAATTTATTCAAAGCTCAATTCATCAATTCACTTCAGTTCTAAATATACCATTTAAATTTTTCAATATATTTCAAAGCTTTAATATTCAGCATTTTCAAAAAAACAGTTTCATATAGCACTTGATTTACCTTTATTATTATTTAATCAGGGAATATTCACTTAATAAATTCAATATCATTTAACTAGCCTTAAATTTCATTTTTACTAAATATTTCCTTAAATTTATTTAAACAAGAAATATTCATTAAATTATTTAAATCAAACTCAAGTTATAAATCATATCTTAAATTCCAATTTCAATAAGCTTTATATTGTTTTAATTAAATAAATTCTTTACTAAATTCAAATTATCTTCCCAACCTTAACCTATTCAAAAATTTACCAAAATCTATTTTGAAATATAAATTTTATACTTAACATATTATATGTATTAAATCCATCTTAATTAAATTAAATATCATTATTAAATCTATATATATCATTACCATTTATATATAAAATTTTAAGAATCAACATTTGTTAAAACCATATATTTCTTTCCAAAACCATAGAATTCAATTTCAAAATATTTATATATATGGACCAACGGTGTTTGTATATATATTTATCATATGGTTAAGTGATACGGATATTTATCATTTCAATCCGAAATTTAAATATATACGGGTAGATATCATTTCGACCCGTAATCCCAATTTCAATTCAAATGAAAATCGCTTGGGTTTATCATTTCAACCCATAACGATTTTCTCCTATTCTAAAGTCCGTTCGGGTATGTATCATTTCAACCCATAGTGAATTCTATACTAACAGGGAACTTGCAGAGTGATAACAGATAATATAAAATAAAACAACAGGAATATATCATCAATAACAATAGAATAAGAACAACGGGATATGGTGTCATATCCCACAGGTGAACAGTTACAGATAATAGCATATATAACAATTTAAATAACTACAGCAGCATATTTCAATTGCTATTTCAAATGAAATCAAATTTAAATAATAAAAGAACGTTAATCGTGAGTGATTGCTCACCTTTCGAGGCTAGATAGGTTTGACAAGGAAACGAGCTACGAATTTCAAAGCAACGTTGGATGGACACGATTCGATGAAGATACAGGAACGACGGACGAAGTTGATAATAGAAAACGATAACGAATCAGAACCAGATTGATGAAGATAGATGGTATAAATGAACTGGATTTGATGATGATAAATGTTATAGGTGAATTTATATGTATAACTATATATAAAATCAAATTCTAAATTCAACATATATTAAATTAAATATATATAGGAATTTCAAAATCAACTTAAATCCAAACCCATATTAAATTAAGTATATATGTATTTATATTTTCCAAAATCATTGTTTTAAACAAAAACATATATATAAAACTCAACGTATATACATAATATATTTAAGATCAATATATATGTATTATATTCATTTCAGCCTAACATATCATGTATATATCTTAAAGTATCATATTTACTGCACATTTCAAAGTTGAAATTTCTTGAACATAAAATAAATATAAGAATACACATATATGTGAAGCCTGTAGCTTTTCAAACAAAATATAGGTGTAGACTATATATATATAGATTATAAACATCAATTATGCAGATTCCATTTATATACAAATACATGTATAAGCCAGACTATAAACGCAATTTGCCAAATATGTAATTATAAACGAATATATACGAAATCAAACCTATATATATACCAATCCAAATATCTTATATACAACTCTCATATACCTTAAGATATATAAACTGCCTGATATGTGTAACTGTGTAACTTGAGTAAATAAATCAACATTTTATATACATAACTAAAATCTAACATAAGTATACAATTACGTATATATATATACACATACACACACACAAAATCTGTTGTATAAGTATATACTTTGTTCTTGAAGTATAACAACTGCCATATCATATACCTATTTATTTATATAGACAATATATAACGAAAAGCTAGATATAAACAAAATAAACAATACTTTAAATGATGCCAGAGCCGCAACTGTATAATAATATACATATTACAGTACACATATATAACTATAACTATGTAATAATAAAATAAATGGATAAACAATGTAATTAAAAGCACATATACAACTTACATATATCTACACATAGGAAGGGAAGCTTGGGAAAATGGGAGGCTGGTGATTTCACGTGGAGGATGGCAGGGAAGGTCGGGCGGAAGGTGATAGAGGAGCAATGGGCCGAAGGAGGTGGGCTCAGGCTCGGTTTACTGTGGAGCGGAGGAGCTTGGTGGAGCCAACGGCAGGTCGAGGATCGGGCTTTTCAGAGGAAGGCTAGATAGGAAGAATCGGGTTGTCTTGCGTTGGAGGGGGAAAAATGGCGAAGTGATGGGAAGGAGGAGGGGGTTGGTATGACGTGTTGCATGCTTGGGGAGGATGTGAAGTGGGAGAGGCGTCACGGGAGAAAGAGTTTGGAAGAGGAAAGGAATTTGGTTGCTGTATTGTGTTATTTGTGAAAATGGAAGAGGAGAGGAAGATGATAGACGTGAGTAAGGAATGGATGACAGCAAAGGCAAATTGATGCAGCGCAACCTATATTTTTCAAAGGGTTAAGTCGAACACGACTTAAGGACAAAGCTATAAGTCGTCCGCGACCTAAGGAGTCATGTGGACAAGAACTACGACCTAACCAGGGTTTAAGTCGTACGCGAGATAACAGAACTGAAGAACTAAGTCGTCCACGACTTAACGAGTTAGGTCGCCTGCGAGATAATGAAGTAGCGGCACGAGTTAAGAATGTGCAAGGTTTAAGTTGGCTACGGCTTAATGGAATTATTTTGAGTCGTCCACGACTCAACTGGAAACAAGGGGGAGAAGTTGCTTTGGGTTCACGACTTATCGAGAATGAGGGGTTAAATCGTCTACGACCTAACAAAAGTGAGGAGATAAGTCATCAACGACTTAACAAGGGTGTTATGGGAGGAACAGTTGAGAATGCCCAAGGGATGAGTCAGATACGACTTAAGGAAAACTAAAGCCATCTTATGTCAACACCGAGTTACGACTTACTTAAGTCGCACCATCTTAAGTCGCAGAAGTTTGAAACCGAAGATCCTGATGCCGCGTCAATCTGGACCGTTGATGTCTCAAGTCGTGAGTCGTAAGGAGTTTACGACTTAAGTGTTTAGTCGTTTTATGGTATTGTATTGTGTTTTCTAGAGTCGTTTGTACATAAGTCGTATGTCGAAGACTATGTGTTGTAATCTTTAAGTCGTAAGTCGCTGAATAGTTATGTCGCATGTTTTGTATAAATCGTAAGTGTGACATTTGTATTGTAAGCTGATAAGTCGTATACGACTTATGA
The DNA here is from genome assembly GCA_030737815.1 of Allium fistulosum. NCBI lineage: Eukaryota > Viridiplantae > Streptophyta > Magnoliopsida > Asparagales > Amaryllidaceae > Allium > Allium fistulosum. Next base: position 42,766,772 of record CM060905.1, on the reverse strand, counting down.
TGAGTCGTAGGTCGTAGATGATGAGTCGGAAACGACTTAAGATTTAGGAATTTTTCTGGATATGTGTTGTAGCCTATAAATAGGCAAGTTGTTTCATTTGTAAAGGTTGTTGATTTTTGAATAAAATTCTCTTTTGATTGCTTTGTGCTTTCATTCCAAATTGGTAGTTGAGTGTAATCTCCTATCTCCTCTTTCGGATAATCGAGTGCGCTCGATTCAACGATTGTAGAAGCCGATTCGCGGAATCAAGTGCGCTTGATCAACGCTTGAAGAATTGAAGATCTTCGAACCCGGTATCGTGCGCGATCAACGAGTTCAGGATAGCTAGAATTCGGTATCTTCGGATCAACGAATTTGGGCATTTCAGTATCTTCCATTCCACCGATTGCTACATTCATAGATCTACATTGTTTTGTAATATCCGCTGCGTCATTTTGGTATCAGAGCTTGTTCTAGCCAATCATAGCTAGATCGAGACTTGGAGCCTAATCATTGAGAAGTTGAAGAGAAGCCGAGCTACAAAGAGTATAGACCGAGCATCATTACATTGTCTAGCCGAGAATTGTGATTTGGAAGCCAAACTTTGTCCATCGTGTTTATCGCGATTTGCTACAAAGTGGAAGTTTTCGATCCGTTTCATTTTGAATCAAAGTCCGAATTGTGTTTGAATTTTGAAGTGTTGAAGAGTTGTGAAATTTTCAAGTATGCCGCCAAGAAGAGCTAATCGCCACCAAAACGTAGAAGCTTTGTATCGAAGAGAAGAAGCTGATGGGATGGAGCAAAGAATCAATGAGAATTTTAGTGAAAAGCTTAATGAAGGAATTGGCCGGTTAGAGAAGCTTATGACGGAGATGAATCAAAATCGGAGAAGGGTTTCACCAGAATCTAACCATGGGGGTAGAAGAGTCTCGCCACATTCCAATCGGGACAAAAGTGTTGAAAATGATCAAGGGCGTGGGAGGAACGTGAATGATCGTGAACGGAGGAATGTTGATAGAAGGGATGATGGTGGAAGACGTAATGTTAATAGAGATGTGGGTGGACGAGATAGACAACGATATACATCTGATTTTGAAGAGGAGTATGATGGTGGTAGTGTTCGAGGACAAGGAAGAAATCACTCTGAGTATGATCACAAATGGGAGTCGGGGATGAAGACTGAAATTCCTGAGTTCAAAGGTGGTATGCAAGCAGATGAGTTTCTAGATTGGGTAGCTAATGTTGAAGAGATTTTTGACTTTAAAGAAGTTCCAGAACATCGTAGAGTGAAGTTGGTTGCTACACGGTTGAGGGGTAGAGCTTTGGCATGGTGGCAGCAAACCAAACTTACACGTGAACGGATGGGGAAGTCAAAAATTGAATCTTGGGAGAAGATGAAGAAATTGATGAAAGCAACGTTCTTACCTTACAATTATCAATCTTTGATGTATCAACGTTTGCAAAACTTGAGGCAAGGCACAAAGACAGTTAATGACTATGCTGATGAATTTTATCAACTTATTGCAAGGAATGATATTATGGAAACGGAAGAGCAGCTGACAGCTAGATTCATTAGGGGATTGAGAATGCAGATCCAGGATATGGTGAATATGTTCGATCCAAGATCTGTGGCGGAAGCACATCAGAAAGCGTTGGCTTGGGAGAAACAGTGTCGACGAGGAAGTGGTGTGTTTACTAATTCTAACAATCAAGCGAAGGGTGTTGGAGGAAGTTCTAATGTTTCTAAACCTATCAGTAGACCAGTGGTGAAGGAGGTTGAGAATGCAAGGGTTAACAATGGTTTCAAATGTTACAATTGTCAGGAATTGGGTCATAAAAGCAGTGAGTGTCCAAAGCCAAAGAAGAGAACCATGATTGCAGAAGTTGAGGATGAGGATGAAGAAGCTGAATGCTCTAATTCTTTACCAGTTGAGGAGGAAGACTTACTGTCGGGAGATGACGGGTACGCATTGATGATGAAGAGAAGTTGTTTAACACCGAAGCAAGAGGAGGAAAGTAGTTGGTTGAGGAACAATATCTTTCAATCTACATGCACTATTCTGGGAAGAGTTTGTAAATTTGTTATTGATGCTGGGAGTTGCGATAATATTATCTCTACAGAAGCGGTGAAGAAGTTGGAGTTGAAAACCGAGAAACATCCTAAACCGTACAAGTTAGCTTGGTTGAGGAAGGGAGGTGAAGTGAAAGTTGGACGTAGAGCTTGTGTGAAGTTTTCAATTGGGAAGAAATACAAAGATGAAATCTGGTGTGATGTCGTAGATATGGACGTTTGTCATTTGTTACTGGGGAGACCGTGGCAGTATGATCGAGCTGTGCAGCATGACGGACGAACCAACAGTTACAGTTTCATGTTTGAAGGCACAAAGATTACTCTAGTTCCGAAGAAGAAATCACAAGGAGAAAGTAAGTCAGAAGAGATTGAAGAGTTGAAAACTTTATTATCTTTGAAAGAATTTGTTAAGGAGGTTGAGGAAGAGCCTAAAGTGTTCTTGTTGATTAGGCGAGAAAGCAGTGAAGAGGTTGAAATTCCAGAAGAAGTTAAACCAGTTTTGAAAGAATTTGACGATGTATTTCCAAAGGAGTTACCAACGGAGTTGCCACCGTTGAGGGATATACAACATCAGATAGATCTTGTTCCAGGTGCTGTGTTGCCACACAGACCACATTATCGAATGAGTCCGAAGGAACATGAAGAGTTGCGGAGGCAGGTAGAAGAATTGCTTGAACAGGGGCGTGTGCAGGAGAGTTTAAGTCCTTGTGCTGTACCAGCTTTATTGGTACCCAAAAAGGATGGAACGTGGAGGATGTGCACTGACAATCGAGCATTGAATAAGATTACTGTGAGATATAGATTTCCGATGCCGAGGCTTGATGACTTGTTAGATCAAATAAGCGGAGCTACTATCTTTTCGAAGGTTGATTTGAAGAGCGGATATCATCAAATTCGTATCAGACCAGGAGATGAGTGGAAAACTGCTTTTAAAACCAGGGAGGGTCTATACGAATGGTTGGTCATGCCGTTTGGTTTATCCAATGCACCGAGTACTTTTATGAGGGTGATGAATCAGATTTTTCGACCGTTCGTTGGGAAGTTTGTGGTGGTGTATTTCGATGATATTCTGATTTACAGTGGGAGTCCAGAGGAACATTTGAATCATCTGAGGGAAGTCCTGATGGTATTGCGACAAGAACAATTCTATGCTGCAACAAAGAAATGCGTGTTCATGACGCATAGTGTTTTATTTCTGGGGTATGTTGTCTCGAAGGAAGGTATACAGGTGGACCAGAGTAAAGTTGAGGCGATCAGAGATTGGCCGTAGCCCAAGACGATAACGGAAGTTCGTAGTTTTCACGGGTTGGCTTCATTCTATCGAAGGTTTATCCCACACTTTAGTAGTGTGATGGCACCTGTTACTGATTGCATAAAGGGTAAACAGTTTGCATGGACGGGGGAAGCCGGGGTTGCTTTTGAGCGAATCAAAGAACTTTTGACGTCTGCACCAATTCTAGTATTACCAGATTTTCAGTTAGTGTTTGAACTACATACTGATGCATCCAAGGTTGGGATTGGAGGGGTGTTGAGTCAGAAGGGGCGTCCAATTGCATATTTCAGTGAGAAGTTGTCCGGAGCGAAGATGCGATACAATAAATATGATGTGGAATTATATGCTGTTGTGCAAGCTATTAAACACTGGAGACATTATCTATTTCAGAAAGAGTTTGTTCTGTATACTGATCATGAAGCATTGAAGCATTTGCAAGGGCAAGATAAGATTTCAGCGAGACATGCATCGTGGATCGCATATCTGCAACAGTTTACTTTTGTTGTTAAACACAAGTCAGGGATGACGAATCGAGTAGCTGATGCTTTGAGTCGGAGGAGTCATTTGTTGACTACACTAAAGGTTGAAGTGACAGGGTTTGAATTATTGCCACAATTGTTTGAAGAAGATCCTTATTTTGCAAAGCTTGTTGAGAAAGTCAAAGACGGAAGTACTGATGAATTTGTGATGGCAGATGGTTTTCTGTTCAAGGGAACTCGATTATGTATACTAGATTGCAGTTTACGGTTGAAGATTGTGAAAGAATTGCACGACGAAGGTCATGTGGGTAGAGACCGTACACTACAATTGATTTCGCAATCTTACTTTTGGCCATCGATGAGGAAAGAAGTGGAAAGATTTGTGGAGCGATGTCATATATGTCAAGTTTCGAAAGGAACTGCGACTAATGCTAGTTTATATATGCCGTTACCGGTACCAACTAAACCATGGGTTGATGTGAGTATGGACTTTGTGTTGGGATTACCAAGGACACAGCGTGGTAACGATTCCATATATGTGGTGGTTGATCGATTTTCGAAAATGGCACACTTTATTGCTTGTAAGAAGACGGCGGATGCTGTTCATGTTGCTCAGCTATTTTTCAGGGAGATCTATCGACTTCATGGATTGCCAGAATCTATTGTGTCGGATAGAGATACTCGATTTCTGAGTCATTTTTGGTTGAGTTTGTGGAAAATGGTCGGAACGAAGCTGAAATTTAGTAGTGCTTATCATCCGCAAACGGATGGACAGACCGAGGTTGTTAATCGATCATTGGGAAACTTGTTGAGGTGTCTTGTTCAAGATAATCTGAAAAGTTGGGATGTGAAGCTATGCCAGGCAGAATTTGCCCATAATCATGCTGTAAATCGAAGTACTGGGTTCAGTCCATTTCAGATAGTATATTCAAGTTTACCGAAGGGACCGTTGGATCTAACGGTAGTGCCACAGTCAGAGAAGACCGTTAAGAAAGCTGTTGATTTTGTTGAAGGGCTGACGGAGTGTCATAAAATCGTTCAAGAACGATTAGAGAAAGCAAATGAAAAGTATAAAGAATCTGCAGATTTGAAACGATGAAATGTTGAGTTTAATGAAGGAGATATGGTTTATGCAGTGTTAACAAAAGATCGTTTTCCGGTAGGCACTTATAACAAATTGAAAGCCAGAAAGATTGGTCTAGTGGAAATTTTAAAGAAAATCAACGAAAATGCTTATAGATTGAAACTGCCAGATGATGTGTATACGTCTGATGTGTTCAATGTTAAACACCTCATGCCATATCATGGGGAAGAACGAGCTGATGTGGAAGAAAATACAAATTCGAGGTCGAATTTTTCTCAACCTGGAGAGGATGATGCAGCGCAACCTATATTTTTCAAAGGGTTAAGTCGAACACGACTTAAGGACAAAGCTATAAGTCGTCCGCGACCTAAGGAGTCATGTGGACAAGAACTACGACTTAACCAGGGTTTAAGTCGTACGCGAGATAACAGAACTGAAGAACTAAGTCGTCCACGACTTAACGAGTTAGGTCGCCTGCGAGATAATGAAGTAGCGGCACGAGTTAAGAATGTGCAAGGTTTAAGTCGGCTACGACTTAATGGAATTATTTTGAGTCGTCCACGACTCAACTGGAAACAAGGGGGAGAAGTTGCTTTGAGTTCACGACTTATCGAGAATGAGGGGTTAAATCGTCTACGACCTAACAAAAGTGAGGAGATAAGTCATCAACGACTTAACAAGGGTGTTATGGGAGGAACAGTTGAGAATGCCCAAGGGATGAGTCAGATACGACTTAAGGAAAACTAAAGCCATCTTATGTCGACACCGAGTTACGACTTACTTAAGTCGCACCATCTTAAGTCGCAGAAGTTTGAAACCGAAGATCCTGATGCCGCGTCAATCTGGACCGTTGATGTCTCAAGTCGTGAGTCGTAAGGAGTTTACGACTTAAGTGTTGAGTCGTTTTATGGTATTGTATTGTGTTTTCTTGAGTCGTTTGTACATAAGTCGTATGTCGAAGACTATGTGTTGTAATCTTTAAGTCGTAAGTCGCTGAATAGTTATGTCGCATGTTTTGTATAAATCGTAAGTGTGACATTTGTATTGTAAGCTGATAAGTCGTATACGACTTATGATGAGTCGTAGGTCGTAGATGATGAGTCGGAAATGACTTGAGACTTAGGAATTTTTCTGGATATGTGTTGTAGCCTATAAATAGGCAAGTTGTTTCATTTGTAAAGGTTGTTGATTTTTGAATAAAATTCTCTTTTGATTGCTTTGTGCTTTCATTCCAAATTGGTAGTTGAGTGTAATCTCCTATCTCCTCTTTCGGATAATCGAGTGCGCTCGATTCAACGATTGTAGAAGCCGATTCGCAGAATCAAGTGCGCTTGATCAACGCTTGAAGAATTGAAGATCTTCGAACCCGGTATCGTGCGCGATCAACGAGTTTAGGATAGCTAGAATTCGGTATCTTCGGATCAACGAATTTGGGCATTTCAGTATCTTCCATTCCACCGATTGCTACATTCATAGATCTACATTGTTTTGTAATATCCGCTGCGTCACAAATATAAATGAAGAAATGAACAGGCACATTTAATTGAGTGAATAAATAAATAAAGTAAAAGCAATGGTAACGGTGACGTCCCTCGATTGAGCTAAGCAATTTAAAGCAATTAATTATTTTTGCTTGTAGTGGGCTGCACGTTTCAATTTTTAAAAGATATGAAAGTGGAAAGTCACCGATTTTTGATACCGTTACAATGGATCATTATCATCGATTCCGTCGCATACCAGAACCTAAAATAAAGAAATAAATATACCGCAGAGATCAGCTCAACGAAACAATCCAAACGGTATACAGATATTGGTGGCACGATCATCCGATCAAAAGTCGATAATCGGTACCGAAAATGCTGCTATTTTGTCAGAATTAAGATAAATGGAGCAATAGAAATCCAAATTTGACGAAACGAAGACTGATGTTTCACTCAGTAGATGATTTAGAAATTTACTGTATAAAAATATTCAAGTTTGGAAAACATTTTATTTTCATCAAAATTTTAACTGACTTAAATTGAAATAGAATTTCACAAGAAAATAAACTTTAATATTATCAGATGAAAATTTACCAGGTGTTATATTAGAATAGACGTATTCTAAATAATAAATTTTTATTTCCAAATTTTATTGTTTTAAATTTCACAAAATTTCATTTAATTTAATAAAAAAATCACTAAAAATTATGGGTCGTTACAACCTTTCTGGATGTCCTCGGAAAGCCTATATATTATGGATATGGTTGTGCCTGAAAGAATGAGCGCTCGATGGTAAGGGTGGGAACACCCGTGGTGATAACATATTCGGTCTATCCAAGTTAGGGGTAGGCCGGTCTTGTGTAGTAGGGGATCCCGGTGAGGTCCTCGGTACATTGTTCTAGAGGTGTACTGTGATGGGCGGTACCCCAGTGGTCCAGTCATTCGTTGGAATCCATTCTCCAATACGAGCTTACAGTTTTGTTTGTAGAGACTAGTATGCTAGAATTTAATTAATGTAACAATTTCAACTATTTGAATAAGTATTTGTGTTTAGACACTGTTATAATATCACTGGATTTTCTATAAAATGTTTTGGTTATCGTAAGGTAAAAATTCGCCGTGTTTATGTGTGATGCGGTCTTACGGGATTTCTTTGTTTTTCAATGGATTTTGATAACTCTAATAATTCAAATTGAGTGTGTTTTTTCACACTGGTTTTCCAGACTAACTCGGGTGTTATTTTATTATAATACTCAGGTCAGACCGAGTATTACAGATTCAGGTAGGATGCTATGGAGCTCAAGAGATGAGTTGGAGGAGTTCAAACGTATTTTCGTACTTGGTTTATATTTCAGCTGTGTGAGGACAAGTTATTATAACTGTCCATTTTGATGTATTGAATTGTAACTCTGATGATTGTAAGTATATAAACTGTTACAGATTCTTTTGTATAAAAATCTATTATTATATATTATATTTGTTCCGCTGCGATTGTGATATTCTGTGTTTGTGTTTTATTTTCTTCTATATTTTTCTCCTTCACTCCTAAAGATCCGTATTTTCATTCAATTTGAGTTGAATTGATGTGAATTATGGTCGACTCAAAGGGGTATGGAGATACGGGCCTTACAGTCGTCACCTTTCTAGATTACCCTATTTGTAGGATTGGTTGTGCATGAGAGATCTCGATTAAGGTTGGAAGGCCGGGATGTTGACATATTCGGTACTACTAGTCAAGTGGTAGGCCAATTATATGTGGCAGGGTACAAGATGTTCTTGTCAGACCCAGATGAATTGTTCTAGAGATGTACCCATCGGAGGTAGTTCCTTACCTGGTCATAGTATGGAATCCATTCTCCAATATGTGCCTCTACGGTTTTAGCTGTACACGTATTATGCTGGAATTTAATTATTGTAACAATTTCGACTAAGATTAATAAGTATTTGTATCTAGACACTATTATAATATCAAAGGATTTTATATAAAATGTTTTAGTTATGTAAGGTAAAAACCCATTCGTGTTTATGTGTGGCGTGGTCTTACGAGATACCTTTTGATTTCAAAGATTTTTATATAACTTTAAAATCCAGTTGGGTGTGTTTTCTCACGCTGCTTTTCCAGACTTACTGATGTGTTATTTTATTATAATGCTCGAGTCAGGTCGAATATAGTGCATAATGGTTTAGATGCTTGGAGCTTCAAGAGACTAGTTGAAGGCCTAGAGGCATATTCACGTAGATGGTTATGTTTCCGCTGTATTCCTTATTGGGTTATCAGCAATTGTGAGGACATGTTCTTATAACTGTCCAGGCTAAAATAGGTTAGTATACTCTGATTGATGTTTGTGTGTGTGTGTTACAGTTTTGCTTTTGTGTTAAGGCTTGTGATATAATATAGATTGTTCGTTCTGCTGTGAGATTCTGAGTTGGTTAGTTTCTTCTTGTCTTCTTCCTTCTTTCTTTACACCAACAGTTAGGTTTTTCGGCATTCGATTTCTCAGCATGTAATACAGTAGATGATTAGTGTCGATTTTCGAGGGTCGAAAAATCTGGTTCGTTACACACTAACTCTAGCCATCTTTTTTGTTCATATGTATAGCTATGACGATTACTTCTTATATAATTTCATAGTACACTTATCCATTGTGAAATAAATTATTAAAATGTAATTATTAACTATATTCTATACTCCATCAAATTGCTTATTAACTGTATTTTTGAATTAAAATAATGTCAACTTACTTTAAAAAATGAACTTATTAAAAGTATTCCACATTCATTTTCCACTCAAAACGCTTTAATAACTAATAAAATTTACTTAAACTTTGATAAAGTATTACCTTATCCAAAAAGTACATCATAAAATTAGTATTTTAACAAGTACATTAATTAGTAATATAATAATTAACTAGTATAATTATTATAATATTTTTAGTAAATTTAGCACAACAATAAATAACTAATTAATTTTTAGTACTTTAATATAATTAATTAATTAGTTATTAAAAACACACTGAAGTACATTAAAATACAAGTGGTTATGTACATTAGTTATTAAGTGCAATAAGCACATAAAGTACGCTAATATGCATAATGTACATACTGTACTAAATTGCATTAATTATTAAACACATTAAGTACATTATATACTAAATGCACATAATAACTAATTAGTTTATTGTATTAAATACATTAGTATACTTAATGTACATTTAAATACATTAATCAGTTATTTAATACATTATTTGTATTAAATACATTGTAATAATGTACATTTAAATACATTAATTAGTTATCTGATACATTAATTGTATTAAATATAATGTATTAATGACTACATTGTATTTAATACAATATATTGCTAGCACAATGTATTTTATGCTATTGTGTGTAATACTAAAAATATTAATGTATTACCAGTACAATTGTACTTAATACATTAATACAAGGGGCTTTGCACTGAAGGTCCCTATTTTTGATGTTGTTGTAAGAAAAGTTCCTATGATAATGAGTATGTAAATTAAGTCCCTATTTTTTTTCTAAATCAGAAAGTGCAAACTATCTTGCGCATTTCTTATAGAAAGTGCAAGTTAACTTGCGCTTTTCAAAAATTTAAATTTTTTTGAAAATTCAAAATTTTCAAAAATAAATTCAAAATCAAAAAGCGCAATCAGGTTAACTTGCATTTTTCAAAAAATTTAATTTTTTCAAAAAATTTAAAATTTTCAAAAAATTCAAAATAAAAGCGCAAGTTAACTTGCACTTTTTAAAATTTTCAAAAAAAAAATTCATAGTCAAAAAGTTGCAAGTTGGTTGCATTTTCTGTCAGAAAAATGCAAAACACCTTGCCTTTTCTATTTTACAAAAAACAGGGACTAAATTTACATATTCTTATCTATAGGGACTTTTCTTATAACAACATCAAAAACAGGGACCTGTGACACTTTTCTTGTTAATACAATGTATTAAATATTAGTACTTAATACAATGGACATTAATATAATTAAGCATCCTTTGTATTAATACATGTATTTAATACCGTACTAAATGTATTTGATACACAAAGTAAATAATGTATTAAATGTACTTAATGCAATTAATAACTAATTAATGTTATTATTGTATTAAATACATCAATGCACTAATGTCCTAAGTGTACCAAATGTACATTTAGTTATTAAATACAATGTATTTATTGTATAAAATACATTAATGTACTAAATGTATTTGTTTATGTGTTACATAAATAGATTAGTGTATTAGATGCATTACTGAATTTATTGTATTAAATACATTACTAACTACCTATTGTACATTTAATTATTAAATACAATAAATACATTAATTAGTTATTAAGTACATTAAGTACATTCTTATGCACTTTAGTACATTAACTATGTTATGTATATTAATGTACTTAATGTGCTTAATGCACTTAATAACTAATTAATGTACTAATTGCTTCTATTTTAATGTACTTCAATAAGTAACTAACTAATTGATTATGTTAGAATACTACCTATTAATTAGTTATTTATTATAGTGCTAAATTTACTGAAAACACTATAATAACTATTTTAATTAGCTATATTACAAGTTAATCTACTTGTTAAAATACTAATTTTATGAAGCATTTATTGGATAAGACAATATTTTATGAAGTTTAAGCAAATTTTATTAGTTATTAATGGATTTTGAATTGAAAATAAATGTTGAATACATTTTGTAATGAATCAAAAAAAATTCGTTTGATTTTGGAATATTAAAAAAAAAAATATTGAAATATTTCTTTTAAAAGTTAACTAACTTGAAATTCAAATATAGGGATTTATCTGAATATATGAATTTTGAGCTTAATATTGAAAAAGTGATCTAAATATCATGATTTTAGTCTAATATTTACTGAACGGATTTAATGGTCTTATTTAACTTCTTTATTTAGCACCATAATCCTGATATTAGAATAAAATCCATTTAGTAAATATTAGACTAAAATCCTGATATTTAGATCATTATTCCAATATTAAGTTCAAAATTCATATATTCAAATAAATCCATATATTTGAGTCAAGTTAGTTAACTTTTATTTTCAAATAAATCTATATATTCCAAAATCAAACGAGAAAAAATAAATTCATTAGAAAATGTATTCAACATTTATTTTTTATTCAAAATTCATTAATAACTAATAAAATTTACTTAAACCTTCATAAAATATTGTCATAAAATTAGTATTTTAATAAGTAGATAAACTAATAATATAATGACTAATTAAAATACTTATTATAGTATTTTCAGCAAATTTAGCACTATAATAAATTACTAATTAATAAGTAATATTCTAATTGAATTAATCAGTTAGTTGTTTATTGAAAGTACATTGAACTACATTAAAATACAAGCGATTATGTACATTAATTAGTTATTAAGTGCATTAAACACATTAAGTACATTAATATACATAACATGACTAATGTACTAAAGTGCATAAGTTATTAAATCATTAATTACATAATGTACTAAATGTACTTAACAACTAATTAATGTATTTGTTGCATTTAATAACTAAATAAATAACTAAATAATTAGGCACTCAGTAATATATCTAATACATTAATGTATTTATTTAATAAATAAAAAAATCAATTTAGTACATTAATGTATTTAATACAATAAACATTGTATTTAATGACTAAATGTACATTTGGTGTTTGTACCAAAAATGGGCGCAACACTCTTCAGGAGTTATTTGAAGAGATAAAATGAAGAACATAAATGTAAAACAGAGATTATCTAACAAAAACTCCAATAAACAGAATTGTAAATACGCAGACAAGCAATTTAGAGTGGTTCGGCGTATCTCCTACGTCCACTATGAAGTTTTGATGATTTTATTGATTCTCTTTCAATGATTACAAGTGATTACAGCGAACAACAGCGAATTATAGCTTGGAATTCAGATTCAACAGTAAGAATAAGATGCAAATCTCGATCCGGCAGAGTCTGGGCGCTTCAGAATCCAGATCCCCTTTTCTGAATGACTAGGGGTCCTATTTATAGGTGTAGGAGGCTGATATTTCGTCTAAACATTGGGAGACCACTTCTGGCCCGTGAGGGGGGCCCACGCGCCCGCCTTCAGGAAATCTGGGCCCACTTTGGGATCGATTCAAAATCCATTCGAATCGATCAAGAAAACGTCAATCGAGCTGAAATTTGGCAGAGACGTTCCTTAGTGTGTATGCAAGCTTCCCTTAAAATTTCATTGGATTTGGATTAGTAGATCACGAGATATGGTCGATACGAACTGAGACTTCTCGAAGGCTGTTTGGTTCGTCTCCATGGTTTCGACTCCATCACTTCGTGTCGATGACTACACGTGCTCTCAAGATGAGGTGGCGCGCACGCTTCGCCTCGATCCGGTCTTTACTCCGAGTCGACCGCGTCGACTCCATATATCTCGGCACGTTCGCATCGAAGGATGACACGTCATCTTGGCTTGATGGCTTGATGGATTCGAATAAAGCGTTACTGATGGATTCGAGCAAGCGATGGTCGATGGATACGAAATCTGGGCTTTTCCCTTCAATTTGAATCGATCATAACTTGAGCATGTGAACCCGGATTGACCCGAAATTTGAGATGTCGACTTCTATGATCTTTCTTGTCATGTCCTTTCAATTGTAGCTCAATCTGGACCCAGACAAAATTCAGCGATAACCATGGCGAGCTATCCCTGTTCTCTAATCGGTTCCTTGGTGTCCTGGCCTTGCCAAAAGGCGGGATAACATTTGCCCCCCAAAGTACGTCTTGTGAAAACATGACGTGATTTGAAATACTGCTATCCTTACTCTGAACAGTTATTGTCTTTTCGGTGGAAGCTGTGACCTTCGACCATTCTCCTTGATAATGTAAACTATCGACTGCCGACTGCTGTACCATGTATTTGCTGCAACTGATTGTTGTATGCCAGTGGTTACCCGTTCGTTGTTGTAATCGTTATTGGATGTGTTTCTGATTCCTGAAAATCTGGAATATCGAATATTAGTCCGACATTCATGCATATATGTTAATCTGACTCTCGCTGACGTTCACGAGTCGTTGTCAGTTTATCTTATATTGAATTCTGTATCGATCCTCTCCTGAACCGACGCGAAATTCTTTGTAACAACGTTTGATGGTTGTTTTTTTTTGATTGCTCCTTCATAACGATCATCTCCTAAATCGATGTGAAGGGTTGGAATGTATGATTCATGGAGGATATGCCATTTCTTATTCGTTCGTTCAATAAGAATCCCCGATTGTGGATAATCTTCGATAGGAGTCATCCATGACTCCTCTCTAGATCTAAGATCTAGTTGATCTTCATATGCCAATGCTTGGAATAATAAGCATTTCAATTGGGACAAAGTCTTTTTTCCATGCATCCCTAGAACTGGCTAGCTTGGCCAGTGACTTAGCCTTTTCATTTTCTTCTCCGAGGATGTCTGTAGTGGTGTAATAGTTGAAGTCAACTAGTAGCTTTTCGACCCAGCTAGGATAAGGAGCAAGATGTTGCCCCCTAGTTGAATAATCTTCCCTGACTCGGTATACTACTAACAAATAATCACATAATATATGCAAAGTTTTCACTCTTATTTTTCTTGCAAGTTTGAGCGCCAAGGCTTCATACTTAGCTTCGTAATTTTTAGCAGGGAAGTTGAGTTTAAGGGCGTGGCAGATCGATCGTTCCTCAATAGTCATTAACGCAACTTCGACATTAAAAAAGCCGATTATTGGAAGTTCCATCTATATACGTTCTCTATCGGTTGGACGGTTCACCACTGTCCTTCGGATAGCCGTCTGATGTGGTGGATTCAGGTATGAAGTATGCTAATGTTTGATCATGGAGAGCTCTCCGAGGGAAATATGTGAAATCAAATTGGCTTAGCTCGATACCCCATCTAAGTAATTTTCAGCCATCTAAAGCCGTTCTTGGACCTATCATAACGGTTGGTCGATATAGACGTTAATAGGGTGAGCTTGTCAGTAGCCAGCCTTCATCATAGACTAGTCTTTTGATTCGTTTATATTCACATAACGTTTTGATGTTTACGGCGTGTGTTGACACGGCCCAATTGATGTATAAATCTTCGCGATCCAAAGGTTTGGGTAAAATGGAAGGTCTCTTCAAGCGGTCTATCGAAGCTGCTTGATTGTCCTCGGTACATGGGTGTCTCTAACTGTCCTAATTTTCTAGAAATTAGTCTTGATTTCATGAGGATCGATGATGAAAACAAAGAATCTTTCTGATGTAATGGTGAAAGAGCATTTCAAAGGATCGAGTTTCATCCTGCATTTTTTGGAGAGCACTGAGTACCTCTTTCAAGTCATCGATATGGTCGTTTAATAGCCGTGATCTCACGAGCATATTAACCACATCTACTTTCCTCGATCGACCGATATGATTTTTGAATGATCTGCTAATCGTCCTTTGGTAAGTAGCATAAGCGTTCTCAAGCTCGAATTTAGGGATTTCAGCATAGCACTATAGGCCCAGGTCAATAATGAGACAGTTGTATTCCTGGTCTAGGACATGCTTTAGTATCCGATTGTATCTGGAGTTTGCATTCATGGATGTGAGTAATTCATGTCTGATGGTCAGGTCCATCAGTTGGTCGATCATTGGAAGTGGAAAGCCGTGCTTTGTCATACCTTTGGTTGGAGGGCATCATGGATAAACCCACTGGTTTTGAGCAGATTCGCCTCCTCTTTAAGCGCAACAGATCTCTCCGGATCCATGTCGCATAGTTTTTGTTCACCGAGACATGCCTCGGGTCGGCATTCAATGCAGGGTTCTTCATGGCTGGCGAGAGTCCATATATATATATATATATATATATATATATATATATATATATATATATATATATATATATGAGATCGAGTCCAAGCGAACACATCAAGGTCCACCTGAAGTAAAATAGTTGACCCTTTCTTCATCGTTGCGTAGAGTTGTGATCTGATCTACAATACTCATGATGGGTTGTAGGCGCCTCATGTGTTTATTTGCAATGGTAAATGATCAGGCTTATAAGGACGTTGAATCAAAGGATTGGTAGAACTTAGCCTTGTACTGCACGCTGCTACATAGCTAGCTCCAGCTTTGAGATTGAATTCACTTGTGTTTCTGAATGATGCGCTTTTCATTCAATGTACTCTATCTCTAGGCATCCTTTCGGTCGCAACCTAGAGTTGTTATGAATATCAGACATGGGTCATAGGTTCAAGTTGTCATAGTCAACTTCTCGGATAATTACTCTTTTGCCCCCCGTCTCGGGTTGGCGGATGCATTATGTGGACGGTCTAGTCTCATCCTAGCTGTGTCTATGCTGTAGTTCAAGTTTTAAGAACCAGGTTTGACTGATGAATGGTTGAATCACATTAATCTTATCTTCTTCTTCGTGCCCCCAAGTCTGGGGAATATCTCGATAAGTGGCATGGTAGATAATGTCCGCTTCAATTTTGTATTCTATCCCATTGAACCATGGGATTGAGTTAACCGATGGAAGACTGAGTCGAGACTATCCTGTATTATGTTATAGTTATTTCCTCTTGGAGGAATACATTGTTACTTGGCTGACATTCGGACATAAGCTAGATTCTGGACGGTCAATGACATTCACTTTGCTGCTTATATCGCCATACTTTGGGCAAAAACTGGGGAGTGAATCGTCCAGTCAGATCCAAAGCAGGATTGATGCTTCCCTTGTTGAATCCAGGGTAAGAATCAGTGTGCAGATGTTTAGGTTGCACTTGTTTTGAATTGCTCTTTAAGTCGGATCATGGTAAGAGTCGATGAATGAATGGTCACGTTGCATTCATTTGGAGTTGGGTGATCAACCATGTCCATCTCGATTTACGTTCTCCTGTCAGATTTAGGGATAAAGTTAGCTCAAATGCAGTCATGTCATGCTCATTTGGTCTCATGCCCTTCCTGACGGATCGAAGGAAGGCGACGTAGGACGAATGGTCAAGTCACACTCATTCGTGGTTTATTCTTTTATCCATGCCTTGTTGGTCAAAGGTATTCGATGGAGTTCGGGTCACATCGACTTGTAGACGAAGAGGATCGATATTGGCCGTCGATTCAATGGTACGATGTGAAAGGTGTAGATCGATATTGCCCGTCGATGCGGCGGTACGATATAATTGGTTGCCCAGAACTCCGGGCATCGTTCTGATTGGCTAGCATTAAGGTCTCCTTGTAGTCATTTCCTTGAGTTGTAAAGGACGCTAAGCTGGAGATGTAGCGAGTCATCTTTCTCTTCTTTCGGTGATTTGCATTTCTGCCCCCAGTCTTGGGTTAGCAGAGTTAGTTCGTGGATGGTCTAGTTGCACCTGTAGTGAGTTTACACTCCTCACGTCGATTTCAGGTCAGAGTTGGTGAATGAATGGTCGAATCTCATTCATTCGTTTATCTATTCTTGTGTCCACACTTTGGGGATCAGAGTCAGTTGAAGGGCCATTCATCACACCTATTTGATGTTTATACCCCTGTCCACACTCTGGGGACTAAGAGTTTTAGTAGAAAATGGTCGGACCGCATTTTCCTCAATTAATCCCTCTAGCACTAGTCAATGGCGAAAGTCGAAGTGTGGTCGACCACATTACAACAACTTTAATTTGATGCTTCTCCCACTGAACTATAGGAAGGAATCGATTGGAAGATGGTTAGGTCACATCCGTCCATGTTGCACGAATAGCCCGTTGGATCATAGGGGAGAGTTAGCGGATGAACGGTTGCACCACGTTCGTTTGCAGTAGAATGGGTAGTCACATCCATTTAGGATAGGACATTCAGCTAGGTTCGTTTTGCGAATCTGCGTCTCCCCATCGAATCAAGGAAGAAATTTTGCCTTGTGGGGTTGGAGTGCATCCCTATAAATTTACGTTATGGGTCCCATGCCAGGGACAAGAGTTAAGGCATGGACGGTTGTGTTACGCCCGCCTAGTGCTGGATGGTCGGATCACATCTAATTTTGTGTGTTAAGTGTGCCCCCGTGTCAGGGGAAGATTGGAGAGCAGACGGTCGAACCACATCCGCTTTTTGTATTACAGAACTTGATGAGGAACCACAGCCAATAGATGGATAGTCGAATAACATCCCTTTTGGTATTCATATTCCAAACCATGCTTGGAGGGCTGGAGTTGGTTGATGGGTTGTTAGTCACACCCATTTGGTGTTTATACTCTGGCCTGCGCTCTCGGGACCAAAGCAAGTTGATGGGTGGTCATTTGCACCCAATTAGTGTTTGTACTCCAGTCCGCACTCTGGGGACTTAGAGTTAGTTAAAGTTTATTCTCCAGTTCGCACTATGGGGATATGGAGTTGTTGATGTTTATACTCCAGTTCGCACTCTGGGAACTCGGAGTTGGATGTTTATACTCCGACTCGCGCTCTGGGAGTTCGGAGTTGAATGTTTATACTCCGACTCGCGCTCTGGGAGCTCGGAGTTGAATGTTTATACTCCGACTCGCGCTTTGGGAGTTCGGAGTTGAATGTTTATACTCCAGTTCGCGCTCTGGGAACTCGGAGTTGGATGTTTATACTCCGACTCGCGCTCTGGGAACTCGGAGTTGTATGTTTATACTCCGACTCGCGCTCTGGGAGTTCGGAGTTGAATGTTTATACTCCGCTTCGCACTCTGGGAATACGAAGTTGAATGTTTATACTCCGGTTCGCACTCTGGGAACTCGGAGTTGAATGTTTATACTCCGCTTCGGACTCTGGGAATACGGAGTTGAATGTTTATACTCCGCTTCGCACTCTAGAAATACGGAGTTGAATGTTTATACTCTGGTTCGCACTCTGGGAACTCGGAGTTGAATGTTTATACTCCGCTTCGCACTCTGGGAATACGGAGTTGAATGTTTATACTCCGGTTCGCACTCTGGGAACTCGGAGTTGGATGTTTATACTCCGACTCACGCTCTGGGAGTTCGGAGTTGAATGTTTATACTCCTCCGCTTCGCACTTTGGGAATATGGAGTTGAATGTTTATACTCCGCTTCGCACTCTGGGAATACGGAGTTGAATGTTTATACTCCGCTTCGCACTCTGGGAATACGGAGTTAAATGTTTATACTCCGACTCACGCTCTGGGAGTTCGGAGTTGAATGTTTATACTCTGGTTCGCGCTCTGGGAACTCGGAGTTGGATGTTTATACTCCGACTCGTGCTCTGGGAGTTCGGAGTTGAATGTTTATACTCCGGTTCGCGCTCTGGGAACTCGGAGTTGGATGTTTATACTCCGACTCGCGCTCTGGGAACTCGGAGTTGAATGTTTATACTCCGCTTCGCACTCTGGGAACTCGGAGTTGAATGTTTATACTCCGCTTCGCACTCTGGGAATACAGAGTTGAATGTTTATACTCCGGTTCGCACTCTGGGAACTCAGAGTTGGATGTTTATACTCCGACTCGCGCTCTGGGAGTTCGGAGTTGAATGTTTATACCCCGGTTCGCGCTCTGGGAACTCGAAGTTGGATGTTTATACTCCGACTCGCGCTCTGGGAACTCGGAGTTGAATGTTTATACTTCGACTCGCGCTCTGGGAGTTCGGAGTTGAATGTTTATACTCCGCTTCGCACTCTGGGAATACGGAGTTGAATGTTTATACTCTGGTTCGCACTCTGGGAACTCGGAGTTGAATGTTTATACTCCGCTTCACACTCTGGGAATACGGAGTTGAATGTTTATACTCCGGTTCGCACTCTGGGAACTCGAAGTTGGATGTTTATACTCCGACTCGCGCTTTGGGAGTTCGGAGTTGAATGTTTATACTCCGCTTCGCACTTTGGGAATACGGAGTTGAATGTTTATACTCCACTTCGCACTCTGGGAATACGGAGTTGAATGTTTATACTCCGCTTCGCACTCTGGGAATACGGAGTTAATGAAGGATTGTCGTGTGTCAATCCTTTTTTGACTTTGATGTGATGGCTTGCCCCTGAGCTTGGGGTTTCACTTAGCGAGTGATCGGTGGGATCCCGATTAACTTCCACTTATATGCCCTTCAACGAAGGATGAGATTTAGTTTATGGACGGTTGGATCGCGTCCATGTTCATTTGGATTCCGCTTTTGCCAGGCCTAAGGAGTAAGATTAGTGTTCTGGCAAGCTTTGTGCTCGAGCATAGGAAGGGATGGTCGAACTACGTCCACTCCGAGTTGTGTATTTTCCCTTAAGTCGGGTGCAAGAATTGGGGAGCAGACAGTCGAGTCATGTCCAATTTATACTTTGCATTCTTTCGATCGAGCTAAGGAAGAGAGTTGAATGACAACTCGTGATGGTTAGCGAGTAGGCAGTCAGTCGTTGATGACTTTAAATTAAGGGTTGGACCTTTAAACATGTATTCCCTCAAATAATCCCAAATGTTTAATGTAGGATTGGATGCATGGATGGTGACATCACGTCCACCCTTGGCGTGATTCCAATTTTATCGGGCATCAGAAGAAGCATAATTATTTTGGCGAGCTTCAAACACGAGATGGAGAGTGCATATTTGGGACATAACTCCAAGTCTTTCTTAAATCTTCTAATTAAATTGCATAGGCGGATGAGGGGATGGTTGGTTGCATCCACTTTGTACTAGAGTCCTGACCTTGTCGGTCTCTTTCGCTTTGATGCCTTGCCCCCAGTCACGGGCATATAATAGCCGATGAATGGTCGAATCATGCTTGTCATGATGATACCTCAATGATTTGATCATAGTCCGCGGAGGTTGTTTTTGCACCCTATCTTAAGTACTCGGTTACCTGCATCATTTGCAAGTAGTTTAATTCAAGTAGGTCATATTTCGCAACGTAAATGAAAATGAATCAGAAATAATAGCCGATGAATGGTCGAATCATGCTTGTCATGATGATACCTCAATGATTTGATCATAGTCCGCGGAGGTTGTTTTTGCACCCAATCTTAAGTACTCGGTTACCTGCATCATTTGCAAGTAGTTTAATTCAAGTAGGTCATATTTCGCAACGTAAATGAAAATGAATCAGAAATAATTCAAAAGAGATCATATCAAATCTCATTGATGAGTGAGGCAGCGTCGCATGCTCGCTATTGCACTTCAGTCCAGCCCTTTTCAGTTGGATGTCTAACGCAAATGGTTCAGATCAAAGTCCTTGATTGATAGGGGTCGGATGTTTCCGGTCCTTCATCTTATGGGGCTTGAACGTATTGTCAGAGTTATCCTTTCCGGGGCAGCCTTATGGCGTTGGCATCCGCGGTAGCCATCTAAAGAAGGGGAGTTTTCCGATCTAGAGTATGGAGTGGGTTCCCTCCTTATCTCGCCAAGTTGATCCTTCATCTGGTTCATCAACTCAATATTGGCCTGGATATATTGGTGTACTCGTTGACGGCTACCCACCAATTCTCTTATCAAGGTCTGGAAATAAGCTCTGGTGATGAATTCATTTATGGGTATTGGCAGTAACTGGATGTGGGCTTTGGATAAATTCATTGGCTGCCAGCTTCTTTATTCCCTTCAGCAATATGAGAAGTAGAACTGGTATTTCTAACCATGAATGACAGTGTTCTTCGATGGCATTCATCACTCTTGGTGGAGTCCATGTGCCATTCTCACATCATAAGGTAGTGTCGGGGGTTGTATTTCCATAGTATGCTGACATAGTCAACATATTGAATTTTCACTAGAAATTTTGCAGGTAGGGTGGCTTCAATGAATAGGTCTCCACTGGGGAAGATTCTTCAGTCGACATTATGATCAGGCCCATTTTATTGCCAAGGGGTCTTGTAACACTGGTGAATGATGTACGCACGATTGCCCAATGTTCGAGTGGTTTGGTGATACCGATTGGATGGTGAGTTGGTAAAGATGGGATAATAGATTGGTCATTATTTCTAATTTTCACCCAGATAGGAGACCTATATAGGGTATTAAGGAAGTCTTCTTGAGGTTGTATGCCACGCTTTTAGTCATGTGGACGTAGAATGATTAAGATGCGGGCATTTGAAGATGGTTCAGTGGTGACCAGCTATGCTTTGAGTTGATAGAGTAGACAGTGTAAGGGAGTTGCCATATTAGCCATCGTACCATAGTTGTCAATTCAGGAGTTTGAAAGCTGGTCAATTGGAGGAAGTTGCATTCCACCTTAGAAGCATGATATATTAACCAACTCTAGCTCTTGGCATATTAGCTAGGTTCTCCATCCTCTGGGAGCATTAGTTGAGTAGTATTTCTTTACCCATTCCTTGATTGCAACTCAACATTTGTTGTTGTGAGCTCCTATGTCTTGTTCAGTCATGGAACAATTAGAAGCACGGATGGAATGTTCCTCCACTAAATTGGTGATTGAATTCGCTATGCGGGTGCCCTGCGCTGCGGCTAGGGTTCGACCCGAAAAATATTTTTTTAAAAAAAAAATTCGTATCGTTCCACCCTTGTTCGTATCCATCAAGCAACCTGAAAGGTCCTTCGTATCTCTCTTGTTCGAACCCATCCTGTTCGTATCCATCCAGAGAATTAGCTCTACTAGCATCGATACGAAATGCGCATGGCTAGATCGATACGAAAGTGGTATATGTTGATCGACACAAATAGGGCGTAGTTGGATCGATTCGAATTGCAGTTGAGTATCGATATGAATTGGGTGCAGTTGGATCGATTCGAACTGCAGTTGAGTACCGATACGAATTGGAGGCAGATGGATGGATACGAAGTATTGCTTCCTGATGGATACGAAGTAGAGCATCCATCTCATGGATACGAAGTAGAGCATCCATCTCATGGATACGAAGTACAACATCCATCTCATGGATACGAAGTAGAGCATCCATATCATGGATACGAAGTAGAGCATCCATCTCATGGATACGAAGTACAACATCCATCTCATGGATACGAAGTAGAGCATCCATATCATGGATACGAAGTAGAGCATCCATCTCATGGATACGAAGTACAACATCCATCTCATGGATACGAAGTAGAGCATCCATCTCATGGATACGTAGTAGAGCATCCATCTCATGGATACGAAGTACAACATCCATCTCATGGATACGAAGTAGAGCATCCATCTCATGGATACGAAAAACACCATATTTTCATGGATACGAAAATTGCATTTTTTCTGGATTCGAAAATATGTGTATGGAATTCATGATGAATGTAGTTCCTCTTAGATCTAGAGCAATCTGAATAGAATAGAAGGAACCACTTATAAACAGATCTGGATCTTCTCCTTAGATTTTTGCAATCCAACGACGGTAGTAGATCCATAGAGCAGGAGAAAAAACTGCGTTTTTTCTCAGTGAAAGCACCAAAGTGTTTGTACCAAAAATGGGCACAACACTCTTTGGGAGTTATTTGAAGAGATAAAATGAAGAACATAAATGTAAAACAGAGATTATCTAACAAAAACTCCAATAAACAGAATTGTAAATACGCAGACAAGCAATTTAGAGTGGTTCGGCGTATCGCCTACGTCCACTATGAAGTTTTGATGATTTTATTGATTCTCTTTCAATGATTACAAGTGATTACAGTGAACAACAGCGAATTATAGCTTGGAATTCAGATTCAACAGTAAGAAAAAGATGCAAATCTCGATCCGGCAGAGTCTGGGCGCTTCAGAATACAGATCCCCTTTTCTGAATGACCAGGGGTCCTATTTATAGGTGTAGGAGGCTGATATTTTGCCTAAACTTTGGGAGACCACTTCTGGCCCGTGAGGGGGGCCCACGCGCCCGCCTTCAGGAAATCTGGGCCCACTTTGGGATCGATTCGAAATCCATTCGAATCGATCAAGAAAACGTCCAATCGAGCTGAAATTTGGCAGAGACGTTCCTTAGTGTGTATGCAAGCTTCCCTTAAAATTTCATTGGATTTGGATTAGTAGATCATGAGATATGGTCGATACGAACTGAGACTTCTCGAAGGCTGTTTGGTTCGTCTCCATGGTTTCGACTCCATCACTTCGTGTCGATGACTACACGTGCTCTCAAGATGAGGTGGCGCGCATGCTTCGCCTCGATCCGGTCTTTACTCTGAGTCGACCGGGTCGACTCCATATATCTCGGCACGTTCGCATCGAAGGATGACACGTCATCTTGGCTTGATGGCTTGATGGATTCGAATAAAGCGTTACTGATGGATTCGAGCAAGCGATGGTCGATGGATACGAAATCTGGGCTTTTCCCTTCAATTTGAATCGATCATAACTTGAGCATGTGAACCCGGATTGACCCGAAATTTGAGATGTCGACTTCTATGATCTTTCTTGTCATGTCCTATCAATTGTAGCTCAATCTGGACCCAGACAAAATTCAGCGATATCCATGGCGAGCTATCCCTGTTCTCTAATCGGTTCCTTGGTGTCCTGGCCTTGCCAAAAGGCGGGATAACATTTGGTACATTTAGAACATTTAGTACATCAATGTATTTAATACAATAATAACATTAATTAGTTACTAAGTACATTAAGTAAATTTAGTGCACTATTTACTTTGTGTATCAGATACATTTAGTACAATATTAAATACATTGTATTAATACAAAGGATGCTTAATTGTATCAATGTCCTTTGTATTAAGTACATAATATTTTATACATTGTATTAATGTATTAAGTACAATTGTACTAGCAGTACATTAATGTGTTTTATATTGCACACAATGCATAAAATACATTGTGCTAGCAAAATATTGTATTAAATACAATGTAGTTAATACATTAATACTATATTTAATACAATTAATGTATTAAAAACTAATTAATGTATTTAAATGTGCATTATTACAATATTTTATCCGACCTTTTGGTCCGGCTATATTCAGACTGACTAGACAAGTTAGACGGGGCGATCATCGAGGAAGACAACCCAGAGATATGACTATTAGGCTCGGAGATTAAGCGTAGGTAATGATATGAAGCAACGATCAATCGAGACCAACGGATAGAATTTCTAGAATATTCTAAGTATGGAATAATGCCTCTGCTTGGCGAGGGTTTGGTGCCTATCCCTTTCCTTAGGGGATCGTTCTAAATAAATGTCCCAAACTTGGTAAGATCAATACAAAGTGACTAGGAAGGCCCCACGAGGCCACATTCCAAGTTTCAAGTCATTTAGAGTTCGTATGCTCAAGTTTTAAGAAAATTACTTCACCTATCAATAAGGGTCGGTATAAAAGGGGTCGGCATAAAAAGGGATCGGCATACAAAGGGATCGTCATATTCACCTTTCACTACATATTGCAACGCTGAACGGTCAATAATTCATAATCTACAGATGATATAAACATGAAATTTGGAGTATAAGCTAATTAGGATGTGTGGAACACCTCATAGGGATTGCATGGAATCTGGAACACTTTGGATGGATCGGTACCTATCCCACTAGAAGGATCGGCAGAAATCGGAATTCAAACAACACTACTTCATAGAAAATGCGATATCTCACAAATCGTATGTTAGAATTGCATGAAATTTCGGGAGCAAGTAGCTAACATCATGAGGCATCCTCATAGGATTGCATCTTATGTGGACACTAAAATAAGGGTTTGTACGACCCCTATTGTGGGCCTCGATGGGCCTGCCAATTGTTGGGTCACATCGTCTTGGTCTTACGAACTTTCTGCCATAGTTTCAGTCCAATCTGTTTCCCTATAAATACAGCAAGCATGGCGTTAGAAAAGGGACCTTCTTTCGGTCCGAAGGCTCCGCCATTTTTATTCCTGAATCTTGTATTAATGAATCATAGCTGATGCAAATATTCTTGTAATTATAATCCAGCGAAAGATTAATGAAAGTGTGAATGGATGTAGGCCAAGATTGCCGAACCACTATAAAAATCTATGTGTTCATTTACTTTTATGCTATGTTTTTTATTTCTTTCATTATTTAATATCCATGAGATTCGATGGGTGTTGATGGTCATTTTTGGGATCAACATTTTGGTGCTTTCATTGAGAAATGAATTCTCAGCTTGATTGGATCTCATCATCTACTGGTGGATTCCCATATTCGCAAGATAGAAGCAGTTATAACCTACAAACTTCCTATTCTACATAGATTTGAAGGATATCTAAAGGAAGCTGACAGCCATGGTGTAACGACCCGTAAATTTTTATGGTTTTAAATAATATATTTAACTGGAATTTTGTGAAATCTTTAAATAATAATATTTTTAAATAAAAAGTTAATATTTGGAATACGTCTACTTAAAAATAGCAAATGGTAAATTTTCATCAGAAAATATGAATGTTTATTTTATTGTGTAATTTTATTTAAAATTCAAACCAGTCAATAATTGATGATAATAAAATGTTTTCCAAACCAAAATATTTTTACACAATAAATTTGTAAATCATCTTCTAAGTGAGACGTCATATTTCGTTTCTTCAAATTTGGACTGTTATTGCTCCGTTTATTTTATTTCTGACAAATTAGCAGCATTTTTGTACCGATATCGATTTTGATCGGATAATCGTACCACTGATATCTGTATACCGTTTTGATCGTCTCGTCGTGCTGATTTCTATGGTATATCCACTTCTGTGTTTTGGTGTTTAGAACGTGGCAGAACTCGCGTAACGGATAACCGTATCGATATGTCTCTAAAGTCTTTTGGTTCTCTGTCCTTCCATTTTCAGCTGTGTAAATTGAATAGCCCTTGGCTATAAATATTTACATATATCAATTGGCGTGACTGTTGAAATCTCACCTTTTCAAATTTTGGCCAGTTCATTTTTATTTGTTCATAACGTTTTGAAAATTTGTATTTTTTTCTAATATAAACCTGTTCATGGTCGAAACCCAAAACCGAATCACCACTTTTGCAAACACCCAGATTCTTTTAGTCGTGCCCCTTCCTCTCTTTCACCCATCGCTCACCGTCCTCTCTCCCTGATGTCGTTCCCATCGGCCTCTGCCACCCAGACCTAGCCTAACCTGCCGAAGCACCAATCACCGGCCGCCATCAACCCAAGGTAGCTCTCCAGCTTGCACGCCGACCGAGACTAGAACATCCTCCCCTCTCTCGTGACCATCCCTAGCTCCGACCAAACAGCTCTCTTCCCCTCTTCACCCGTAAGCCCAAAGCCGCCACCAGAGAATCGCCTCCGCCTGCGTCCTACCATCATTAGCTCGCGTGACGCAGCACCTTCCGTACTCAGCCCACCAGATCCTCACGGCCTTCGTCCCTGCCCTATCCAAGCCTTCCTTCTGTTCAATCCTCCACGTCGGAGCATTTGCAGCACCCCTCCATCTCTTCATCTCCTTCTAATATGATATGTAAGTAATATATATATATAGATTTGAAATGTTATATTATGTTTTCTGTTTCAATATATATAGGTATTATTTTATAGATATAATTGGTTTATATATATATATATTGATATGTTGAGTTTAATTTATATGTTTATACATAACTTGATGTTGTATGGGTTTAAGTTTTGTATATTATATAATATGTTCAGAGATTTTACTGTAAAGAGTGTATATATATTATAGTTTGCGTTATAATTTAGGCTGCGGACTTCCTTTATACGTATAAGTTAGTTTATATAAATAGGTTACGTTATAGTGTATATATATAAAGTTTTGTCTGTATGTGTTTTGTATATTGGTTTTATACTAATTTGTGTTGTTGTTGAAGTATAATATGTATGTAATGTTTGCCTGAAGCCTATTTTATTATTAAAGAAATGTACTTTGTCGAAGCCTGTTTTGATATTATATTAGTAATATGTATATAGATCTGTGTATAACAGTCTATAGTTTACTGTTAGTTTGCATGTTTTATACAAGGCCTGATATAAAATACATGTAGATATGTTGCATTGTAAATTTTCATGTGTTGAAGGTAAATGTGGATCTTTAATTATTTATGAAACCATATTATTTTAATATGTGGGTTTTATTATATAAAGTGATAGTTTATACATATTGAAATAAAGCAAAATTTATTTTGATTTTTTTTAAATGTCAGTTATATTTATATTGGGATTTGTAGCTTGCATATATAAGCTTATTTCTGTATTAAGTATTGATTTTTTTTATATTGTGTGTGTATATATATATATATTTTGAAAGTTATTTTATTTATTTTAAATTATAGGTTGTATATAATTTATATATATATAATTATATATAGTTATATATATAAGTTCACTTATATCAATTATCTTCATCAATCCAGTTCTGATTCGATTTCGTCCATTCTTATGTATCATCTCTGTCATCAAATTCGCGCCAATCTTGCTTTGCCTTGGAATTCGTAGCTTGTTCTGTTGTCAAACTCCTCTAGCTTGAAAGGTGAGCAATCACTCACGATTAACATTCTTATATTTATTAAATTTGATTTCAATTGAAACGACAATTGAAATATGTTGTTGTTAGTTATTTATATTAATATATATGCTATTATCTGTATCTGTTCACCTGTGACATCTAACACCATTATCTGTTATTTATATTGATGATATATGACTGTTTTATTATTATCATATATGTTCTCACTCTACAAGTTCCCTGTTAGTATAGAATTCCCTAAGGGTTGGAATGATACATACCCAAACGATCTGTAGAATAGGAGAAAATCGTTATGGGTTGAAATGATAAACCCAAGCGATTTTCATTAAATTGAATTTGGGATTGCGGGTTGAAATGATATATACCCATATAAATTTAAATTACAGATTGAAATGATAAATATCTGTATCACTTAACCATAGGATAGAAAATTATATACAGACACTATGGTCTATATATAAATATTTGAAAATGATTTTTATGGTTTTTGGAAAGATATAAATGGTTTATTAAATATTGATTTTTAGATATTATATATAAATATATTTTATAGAGTTTAAATTTTGTATTTTTAAAATTATATGTTTTGAAAATTTTATAGTTATAAGTTAATTTTGAGATTATAAATTTTAAGAATTTATTTATAATTTTACTATTTTTTAATTATATAAATAGATTTAATATATATAAATAAATTTATAATATGTTTAAGTATTTGTTTAAAAGTATATTTAAAAATAGGTTTATAATAACTTTAATAAATTAAGGTTCAGAAGATAGGTTTGAAATTGATTTGAAATGGTAATTAATTAAGAATTTTATTTAATTAAATCGATTTGAAACTTATTGAATTTGAGATTTTAAAGGATATGATTTTGTAACTTGATTTTGGTTTAAGGTGATTAATGAATATTTAAATTTGAAATTTAAAGTTTTATCTAAATGATATCGAGTTTATTAAGTGAGTATTTAAATATTAAATAATAATGAACTTAAATTAAGAAGTTAAATTAAGATATATGAAATTATCAAATTTAGTTTTGAAAATGTTGAATATTTAAAGCTTTGAAATAAATTGAAATTGAAATGGTTTATTTTGTGGTTCAAATCTGTATTTGAAATCGATATAATTTGAAAAGGTTTATTAAGAAACTGAATTGAGTTGAAATTTATGAATTGAGATTTAATTAAATTTGAATTTTGGAATTCGAGTTGATTCGAGTCGATTGTGAAATTTGAGGAAGCTATTTTATTATATAAAGTATTTTAAATTATATTTAAAACTATTTATATATTTTACTTTATAAATTATTTTTATATATAAACTATTTTAATATACTAATTATTTTAATATAAACTATTTTAACTTATAACTATTTTTAATATATAAACAATTTTATTTCATAAATTTTTTTATTATAGATACTATTATTAATATCTAAATTGTTTAAAGGAAAGTGTTACGATTTTTAAAGTGTTATGATTTCCAAAGTGTTATAATTTCAAGTGTTTTGGTTTCGGAAGTGTTATAATTTTGGAAAGTGTTATGGTTTTGAAAATGGATATATTTTAAGTGAAAATGATACCGTATTGATATGGTTTTGAAATGATATGATATTTTGGTTTCGAAAGATAAACTATTTTGAAATGGCCATGGTGTTATAACAATGTTGGGTTGTTAAAGAGACTGGGATCGGTTATTGTCATACTCTTTGCCAATACTGAAAACCACTTTAACAACTGTGTACGCGGTGGAGATTCCAGAATGAAGTAGGATGGTGGCGACGATCCTATATAAGGTATATACGTGGACATCCGCAGGTGCGGCGCAGTGGAAAGGAGGCTTGGGTTCTTGTAAAAAGACCCAGGTTCGATTCCTACCATGTGCTTCCCTATCCTATAGAAATTTACCCGGCGATATGGGGGCTTGGATCAGCGGACGGCTTTACTATACCCTCCTCAGGAGTTTACCGACCCGCCGGGTTCTCCTGGGTTTTCAAAAAAAAAAGTACATACGTGGACCCGACTCTCGTGAGTTGGCTTATGGTGGCTAAAACAGGAGCAATCGACGGGCCAAGTGAGGTCATTCCTCCGATCGAACACATTCCTTCGATACTATATTCTGACTTTATGATTGATTTGGTGGCCACCCTTGATTTTGATTTAGGAGTGTGTTCCGAGGTGGGCGGTAGTAGCTGCTATGCGTTACCACCATTCCGAAAGTGTAATTGGTATATCTACCATGGCATTGTATAGTTGTGCCGTGTCACCTACCATATCGAGATCACTATGAGTTTATTTTGTACCATACCTATGGAGTGCCCTCTGATAAGCCCAGTTTACGGGAAGTTACAGTATTGTATAGACTATGGGAATATATAAAAATGTGTTAAGGGGGATATGGGTAACGCCTTAACGCTATTTTAATAGTTTACTTTACTATAGGCATATTATAATAGCGTATATTACTACATAGTAGATAGTTCCATGGATCCTTAGAGGATGGTTATCCCAAACATCCTTTTAAGTTACTTGTATTTCAGTTGATATTTCACTTGAGTTGGATTTATTGATATAAGAATGTTAATACTGACTCGAGTGTTTTGTGTTTTGCTTTACGCTCGGGTCAGACTGAGGTTCACAGCATTTGAGACTCACCTTTGGAGTTGGAGCTTCGCTTGGAGATCCATCCATCTAGTCAACTTCCAGTTATTCAGTTGATTCCAGTGATGTATTCTGATCTTGTATTTGACTATTGAATTGAGACCTCTACGTATTCGAGACTTGTGTTGTATCTTATTTTAAGTCTATTATATATATAGTAGCTTCATGAACTACTATTCTTTTGTTTCTGCTGCTTATTGTTATATTACTCTGTGTCTGTGATTCTGTGATTTATTTATTTACTGTATATGCTGAGTTTTGCCAAATATAAATTAACAATATGATATTTTGAGCAATTCAATTCCGACATGTGTGGATGCGAATGGTTGAAAATTTTAGAATGTTACACATGGCTAAAGGAACTAAGTCTACTTCCCGTGTTTTTGGAGGATCCAATTATGCTAGTGTTTTTGTTTGGAGCTGTTTATGTGTTCATGTCCATTTGGAAGGGATCAAATTAACTCATGACGCAAATTCTTGGGATTTGATGTTGAATTTTACACTTAAGTTAGTGAAGGGTCGATCACTCTCTGAAGGCCTTGATGGTCGATCCCTCTTTGAAGGCCTAGATAGCCGATCCCTCCAAAAAACTTATATACCGATCCCTCTAAAAAGCTTGTACACCGACCCCCTCTAGAAAACATATATACCCATCCCTCCAAAAAGCTTGTACACCGATCCCTCCACTAAGCATATTTACCGATCGCCCTAAAAAGCACTATACCGATCACTCCAAATACATCAATACTGATCCCTCCACAATATACGCCGATCCCTCTACTAAGCAAGTAAGTGGATTCCTCACTCAAGGCTAATAGCCGATCCCTCACTCCAGGCCGATAGCCGATCCCTCACTCAAGGTTGATATCTGATCCCTCACTCAAGGCTGATATCCAATCCCTCAATCAAGGATGATATCTGATCCCTCACTCAATGCTGATAGTCGATCCCAAATTCAAGGCTGATAGCCGATCCTTCACTCAATATCGATCCCTCTAATCTTTGTGTATCGATCCCTCTCATATGGCGAACGAATGACCCCTCAACGAGGCAATTAAGCCGAACCTTATACTACCGATCCCCACGTCATATTCGTCCAGAATCGAAACCTTGCTTAACCGGTCCCTCCAAAAAAATATGGATCGGGTACAACCCCATTTTTTTAAAAAAAATCCTTTTCAGTTACGACCTAAATTTTAGAAAAAGGTTCTATGCACATCGGGTGCCGAACCCATGCCACAATGCAGTGCCCCCGCATTTTGGATTCAGAACTCAACTTAAACACAGTGCATCCTATCCACTTCCCTTATGTCTTGTGACTGATCATTGCATAGGGGATCAAGTGGCAACTTCGAAACTATGACCAAGGAACGGACAAAGCAACTGCTACTCAAATGATACTCCAAAAGGATGGAGAACATAACTGATGTGACTCTAAGTAAACCTAAGAAACTTTTGCCCAATGGCAAACTCGAGTAAAACCAAGATTTTCTTCAAGAAAATGCCAAGATAACTCCAAGCATCATTTTTCACTGATCCAGCGCTTCAAATTCCTTGACTCCAAGCAATCATACTACTGACTCCAAGTAAATAATAGATTTCCTCAAGTCCAACTCCAAGTAACTTACCACTTATCTATCAATGCCGATCTATCTTGCTTTGCTCATGTCTCGGGCCTACATACATCATTCACAAGCATAACAAGTAGTTGTAAATTAAAAACGAATCAGATTGCTGGTAACTGAAGCTTCTCCTATAGCCAAAGCCTACTCATTGAAGCCGTTTAGTTGTAGAATATTCGAGGAAATTCGTTGTACCAATCATATCGGTTTACTCAGGGAAAACCGATCCTAGACTACATCTCATGAAATTCAGGTGGCACGTGAATTCCGCTAAAGTGGTATGTTCCATCGAATGCAGACGCTTTCCTATATTCTTCGAAGGTGAATGATCATGCGGTTTATGTGATTATCGCCCAAATCCATCTCCTCATTCAATCGGTCGGATGAGAAGTTCATCGAGTAGTTTAGAATACACACAACTCACACAAAGGATGTGATGTCATTATCCAATTTATTCTAGATGCTAACAAGGATATCATACCGATCGCGTTAATAAGGAGAGTCAACCCCCAAACAGATTTTGTTAGCTTTTTAGCTAGATAGCCTCCTATGACCTTGAATCATCTCAGTTACAAAGTGAATAAGAAACTAAGCAAGGAGGAGGTAGAGTAGACTAGGAGAAAGAAAAATACGTGCCAGATGGATAAGGACTTAGATTTTAGGAGACGACACAGGATCTCAATATTCGACTCATATACTCTTTTGAACGATTAAATCGATAACATCTACTTGAGACTCCTGACTCAAAGTAGTACTAAAAACCAGCCTCAAGAGAGTCCACCGACGCCCAAAGAAAATCCAGGGAATGTAGTATATTCTAAGATGCACATGGTCCTAACACTAGCGATTACAAATACCTCCAAGATGTGATCGGAAAGCTGTTTCAAAAAGGAAAGCTTTAATAGTATGTTCAAGCCCTATAGATTGGCGGGCATGGAACATCCAATGCCTATCAATAAAGAACTCTAATTATAAATTGGACTACTGACGGTCGACATTCCGTTGAATGGAGCTAGGGGCAAAGTGGAATAGCGAGCACAAGATGCTGCTTCGCTTATCAATGAGATTTATTCTGATCTTCTTTTAATTAATTTAATTTAGTTTCTATTTCAATTATGGTGTGAACTATGACCAACTTGAGTTAAACTACAGGCATGCGATGTAGGTACATAAGTTCCTACATTTGGGCGCTGACCAACCTCCGTAGATTGTGATAGAACCCATGGAGCCTTTATCTGGACGAGCATAGTTCGACCGTTCATCAACTGCCATATGCCCCCGATTTGGAACATCGAAAGATGGAATGGAAAAGACTTGATAAGGTCATAATCCAATAGACGTGAACGTGACTGGCTGTTCATTCAACAACCTTCATATTAGACTTGAAGCAACCGCTTTTGACTGCCTACTTGTCAGCCATAAAATTTAATGAATGGGCATGATTGCAGCCTGAACCGGATGTAACTTAATTTTTCCACTCAATAACTCTTTATCTTCATTGGCTAGAAAGAATGGGGAGCAAGTTGGGCAAGACTTAATCATCTAACCCCTATGTGGATATGATCCAATCATCCATCACCTGCCACCTTCCTCGACTTAAGTGGGAACTACCAAGTGAATGAGAATCGACTGTTTGATGGCCAAGTTTCATCCTGAATGCTGGAGGGAGAATCCCATTTTATGAACGAACATGGTTTGACCGCTCATTCGACAACTTTTGCCTCAACACAGTAAATGATGTACAAATCAAATGAGTGGAAATGCGACTACTCTCAACAAAAATATCTAAGTCCCCGGAGCACAGACTAAAGTATAAACGATTCAACAAAAATATCTAATTCTTCGAAGCACGGACTAGAGTACTCTAAGTCCGTGGAGTGCGGACTAGAGTATAAATGTTTCAACAAAAATCTCTAAGTCCCATAGCATAGACTAGAGTACACTAAGTCCCCGAAGCATGGACTAGAGTATAAACATTTCAACAAAAATCTCTATGTGCTCGATGCATGGACTGGAGTACTCTAAGTCCCCAGGGCACGGACTAGATTATAAATGATTCAACAATAATCTCTAAGTCCCCATAGGGTAGAATAGAGTACTCTAAGTCCCCAAAGCACGGACTAGAGTATAAACGTTTCAACAAAAATCTCTATGTCCTCAGAGCGTGGACTAGAGTACTTCAAGTCCCCGGAGCATGGACTAGTGTATAAATGATTCAATAAAAATCTCTAATTCCCCGAAGAGTGGACTAGAGTACTCTATGTCCCCGGAGCGTGGACTAGAGTGTAAACGATTCAAAAATAATAATCTCTAAGTCACCGGAGAGTGGACTAGAGTACTCTAAGTCCCTGAGCGTGCACTAGAGCACTTTAAGTCCCCGGAGCATGACTAGAGTATAAACGTTTCAATAAAAATCTCTAAGTCCCCAGAGCCCAGACTAGAGTTCTCGAAGTCCTCGAAGCGCGGACTAGAGTATAAATGATTCAATAAAAATCTCTAACTCTCCGGAGTGTGGACTAGAGTACTCTAAGTCCTTGGAGCGAGGACTAGAGCATAAACGATTCAAAAAATTCTCTAAGTCCCCGGAGCACGGACTAAACTAATCTATGTTCCCAGGGCGTGAAATAGAGTATAAACGATTCAACAAAAATCTCTAAGTCCCCAAAGCGCAGACTAGAGTACTCTAAGTCTCTGGAGCGCGGACTAGAGTATAAATGATTCAACAAAAATCTCTAAGTCCTTGGAGCATGGACTAGAGTAATCTAAGTCCTTGGAGCGTAGACTAGAGTATAAAGGATTCAACAAAAAACTCTAGGTCACCCGAGCGTGACTCTAAGTCCCCGGAGCGCGGACTAGAGTATAAATGATTCAACAAAAATCTCTAAGTCCCCGAAGCACGGATTAGAGTACTCTAAGTCCTAGGAGAGCGGACTAGAGTATAAAAGATTCAACAAAAATCTCTAAGTCCCCGACTGCGGACTATGGTACTCTACATTCCCTGAATGTAGACTATAGTATAAACCATTTGGCGAAAAAACGAATGCCACGGGTGAAAACACGACTGCCCATGCTAAAAACTACTATTCTCCGGAGCAAGGATTAGAATATGGTCGATGGAATATAACTGACCACCTATGAAAATTCTAAGTCTTTAGACCGTAGCCTAACTCGAAAACCCAATGGACAAATGAATGGATTTTGACTGTTCTCTGCCCCCAACAACTTCAGACTGAAATCGACGAGAGGAGTATAAAACTAATAGGGATTGAATTCAACAATCTGATGTATGGCCTCACCAAATCAATGGTGGGGGCAGGAGTACAAGTCACTAAAAGCTGAATACGATGGCTCATTATAGCTGCAGCTTGGTGCTCTTTAAAACATAAGGCAATGATTACAAGGAGGTCTGAAAAAAACTAATCGAATCAACATCTGAAGTTACGGGTGACCGACTATATTGCATCATCAGATCGAGTGTCAATATCGATCTGCACTGAACACAAACATATATGACCCGAATGTCCCTCGAAAAACTATGATCACAGAGTGTGAAAAGGAGAATAAAAAACTTGATCATTTATACTCTAGCACCGTCCTTTGATCCATCAAGAGGAGTATGGAACAAGATGAGCATGACCTAACTACACCTGAGCCAACTCTACCCCTAGATCTGAATAGAGAGTATGAATCAAAGTGGACATGATTGACCGTCCAATATCCAACCATTGCCCGAAATCCAAAGGAGCATCGAAGTAATCCTCTGGAAGGAAAAACCAGAATACAATCTAGGATAAGCAAGACTCAACCTTCCATTAACTAACCTGATCCCACGATTCAACGGGGAAGAGTGTAAAGCTAAAGTAGACAGGTTTGCATTCCTACTTATCGATGTATGCCACAAACTTGAGGGCACGAGCGAGAAACAAGATGAATGTGAACCAACCATTTAATAATCAACTCTATGTATTTGGAGCTTTGGTTGTAGTATAAACATATCTAGGACAAGACTCGACCGTCCACGCTGTATATTTATCAACCCAAGACTAGGAGCAGAAGTGTGATCATCCAAAGACTGGGTGCGATAACTCAATATTGTGACTTATAATAGTGTTTCAACAACTTGAGGCTATGGCCGAAAGGATGCCTAGAGAGAGAATCATTGAATCGATGCCTAAGCTCATGGGTAACTAACTATCCTTCCAACCTTAATGACAAGCAACAGTTTGCCAGTATGAAAACACGTTACTCAAATACACAAGCAGATTCAAACTCAAAGCAAGAGCCGGCTATGCAGTTGCGAGCAACTCGAGACTTACTCCTACTCGACATTCACTGCAAAGTGCTTCTAAGCCCGATCTATGGCCATTTGCAGATAATCGCTTAAAGCATTTAGAGCCCTTCTATAACGACCCGTATTTTACGGATCGAAACATCGTAAAACAGTTGACCTTTGGTTGCATTGTTGTTAAGTCATTTTAGATTTTTGAGCAAAATAATGCTAAGTCCTAAGTCATTCACGACTTAGTATAGGTCGTAAGTCGTTTATGACTTAGGGGATAGGAGCGACCCAGGGATGGCGAGTTAAGGGCTCGGGGATAGGTCGTTTGAACGACTTATGGTAAGGCAACGACCTAAGTAACTAGGCGAGTTAGCGACATAAGGAGCTAAGTGGGTTTACGACCTAAGGTGTTATCGTAGTTAGGTCGTGAGCTCTGTTATAGTTAAGTCGCGTAGTGTTAAGTCGAATGGTGCTAAGTTGTTAAGTCGTCCAGGCGACTTAGGAGGGAACGCGCGTGTGTTAGGTCGTATGTTTGCTAAGTCATAAGTCGTAACCTAGCTAAGTCGTGAGGTTGATGAGTTGTAGAGCTATTAAGTCGTTAAGGCGTATCCCAGTTAAGTCGTAGACTGGTAAGTCACGCAATGTGTTGAGTCGTAGACCTGTTAAGTCGCGCGCGCGTTAAGTCGTAGATTGCTGGGTGCGTTAAGTCGTAGACGACTTAGGAGTTGAGTCGTAACCCAGTTCTGCTAAGTTATAAGTCGTAGGCTAGTGGGATTTGATAAGTCGTAGGTTGGCATAGCAGTTGAGTCGTAAGTCGTCTGGGATGTTAAGTCGGAAGGTTATAAGTCGGAGACGACTTAGGGAAGGCGGACGAGTTAAGGAGGAATTCAACTATAAATACTCGTCCATTTTCTCACTTTTTGGGATCCGGATTTCGAAGCGACGAAGTGCTGCCATTTTGAGAGCTCGACTTCTACACTTCTTCACTTCTTCTCTCCACTCTAATCTAGTGCTTCTATCCATCCAAGTTGAAGATCAAATTGAAGATTCAAGAGCTTAGATTGAAGATCTTCATCCTTTGAAGTGAGATTTCTTCGTTTGAAGCGGATTCGTAATAGATCAAGCTTGATCCTTCGCTGTCCAGATCTGAAGCGTGTTGTTTTGAGGTTGTTTTGGTGATTTGGTGAGTGGTGATTATCTCTCACACGGATCCAAAGGAGTATATCGGATTGTTGGCTCGATTTGGTGTTAAAATAGTGATTTTCATGCATTTTCTTCATCCTAAGTGTAGATCCATTGTTCATGATGATTTGACAACCATTTTACTAAGTGTTAACCTATGCAAGTTCATTCATCAAGATTGTAGAGATATTTCTCATGATTTCATGCTTGTTAGACTTTCAACTCTTTAATTACGAAATTGCCATTATTGTGATAATTGTCTACTTAGATCATATTTGAATGCTTGATTGTTTGGATTAATGTTTGACTTGGTTGATTGCTATGAATTAGATGATTGATGATTTGATTTAGACCGAAGACGATTTAAAAGCTAAGGGAAAGGCTCTTGAATTGGGAAAGCTGCTCGTGGCATATGTAGCGGGATGATGAAGCTCTTATGCATAGATTTGATGATGTGATGTTGAGATGAGGCTTTGCGAGGATGTAATGAAGCGAGGCATCATGTGATGAAGACTTGGTCTAATCCAGACGGGATCATTCCAAGCATGTTGATAACTCGGTGAATGGTTCGAGTTGAGGATAATGGATGGATATGAGAATGGTCGTCAAGGAGGATGACTAGGAGGCTTGGGTCTCATCGTTGGTGAAGGTTCTAGCATGCTATAAGCAAGAGTACGTTTGGGCAGATTCGATAGTCCCAACGACCAACTATTGATGGTCGAGTACTCTGGGCAGATTCGATAGTCCTAGGCACGGGTCACGATGACGTGCGGGAGTTATGTCTAGAACCGGGGTTACCATTAGCCCTTGACGGACGGCTGAAAGAATGTGTCGGTCATTTAATTAATGGTGATACCGAAGCAATGATAACAGTGATAGCCAGAGTCATGGATGTTTGATTGTATCGTCATTCGGTCTCAAGAGCGGTATTTTCTGGGTGCTTATCTGATCTTGGTTTAGGCCTTGGGGGTTTGTGCTTGGAAAACATCGCCCTTGACTCGAGTGATAATTGCTTTACTTTAAATTGTATGCTCTGCTATGTTTGCTTCTGCTTAGTGTGTGTCTGGGGGCTATCACTGTAGAAAGAGGTTGGAGTGGGAGGGTTGTATTCCTATTCCTTTTCCTTTATGCTCTTTTGGTATGTTGATTGTTAATTTACTGCTCACTAAGACTGTTGTCTGACTCAAGGCTTTATGTTTTAATTCTTATTGCCTTGGGCTGTTCGTCCATTTTTGGACGGGCAGACTAGGTAGCAGGTGATAGGTGTTGTTCTTGCTTTCCACGGTGCTGATATCGAAGACGAGCTGGAGGGTTGCATATTATCTTCGTATTATATGTACTGGATGTTCCGCTGTTTGTATATAATCTCTGAGTGTTATGTAGTGAGGCTTGATGTATTGACTATTTGGATGCTTGTATTCAACTATTATGGAGTTTTATATGATGGCATATTATTCTGTAAAGCTTCACTATACATATGTTCTATTGTATTTTTGTCCATGCGCTGTGAGAAATACAATAGATTCTGTTGTTTTAATTTACCCTGACAATCGTCCATGGTCGCCTGGCACACTTTACAGCGCACTATCTCTAGATTCAGTGCAGGGGTCATGGGCGGTCGTCACATTTGGTATCAAAGCTTTGGTTAATCAATTTTACCCAACGCTCGCTGACGTAACTATGTATGAGAGACGTAATTGTAATTTTGATGGATGACTACTATATATAATATAGTAGATTAGTAGAGTTTGAGTCCTTAAGCAGTTGTTTCTCAAGATGTTCTAATCATTCTTTTTTTATAGATATTGAGAATGGGTAGAAGAGGGAGACCAGCTGCTAGGGAATGCCGTGCTACTGAAGGGGCTGCTGATTATGCTGCTATGTTCGAAGCTATGATGACTTCGATCATGAGAAGGATACCAGTTCCGGGGACAGCAGTTGATGTTGGAGTACAAGTCCAAACTCCAAAACCAGTGGATTTTGCTAAGTTGTGCAAGGATTATACTGCTCTTGGAGGGAAGGTTTTCTTGGGAACAGAATCAACTATCGAAGTCCAGAGATGGATAGATGCTTGTAGAAGGATCTTTGGTGATTTGGGAATTGATGATGCAACTAAGAGGAAGTTAGCATCAAGGCAGCTTCAAGGGAGAGCCTCTGATTGGTGGAACTCTATTACCATCAATACTCCGGAGGAAGAGATTACTTGGGAGCAATTCCAAGCCAGATTTGAAGCTAAGTTCATTTCTACAGCTCAGAAGTCTGTTCTGTTCAAGAAGTTTGTGGAGCTCAAGCAAGGAGGGAGACCAGTTCTTGAGTATGTTTCTGAGTTTGAAGCTTTGTCCAAGTATGCCCGGTCATATATTGAATCTGCTTATCAGAAGAATGAGAAGTTTGTGACAGGCTTGGACAGTTATCTTGGGAGGCAGTTGGTGGATCATTTGGATGATTCATTTGAGAAGCTTGTGGAGAAAGCTCTCAGGCATGAGAGTCTGTTTCCTAAGGAAGGATCTGTTGTTGTTGTTACTAGGGGAGAGTCTAAACCACAGCAGGGTGGAAACCAGAAAAGGAAGCAGCAGCAGCAGAAGGGTAAGGATGGCCAGAAGAAGCTGAAAGGCGAGGTGACTTTCTACAATTGTCAGAAGAAGGGCCATTTCTCGAAGCATTGTAAGAATCCGAAGGCACCGATGAAGTGTCACAACTGTGACAAGCTGGGGCATTTCAGGAAGAATTGTCCAGAACCGAGGAGGGACAAGCAGATTGTGCAAGCTTATGCTTTGGGAGCTGTTCCGTCGTCTTCGAAAGCTCCTACCGCTGAAGAGAAGGGGAAGAGTGTGGTGGTTCAAGGTACTCTTTTCCTATGTGGTGTTCCAGTTAGAGTTCTGTTTGATACTGGGGCGTCGCATTCGTTTGTTTGCAGCGAACTTGTAGACCGGTTGGGTTTGAAACCGGATATTGTTGATAGGCCATTGGTTGTGACTAATCCAGTTGGGGGTTCGTCTTGTTTGTGTATGTTATGCCGTGGTCTAGTTGTATCGAGTCATGATTGCTCTTTTGTTTGTGATTGCTTCGTTCTGAACTTTGCGGGGTTCGGAATTATTTTGGGAATGGACTGGCTTAGGAAGTATGCGGCGAAGGTTGATTGCGAGAGGTTGGAAGTGACAGTCGAGAATGTGGAGGTACGAAAGGTTGTGATACGATGTAAGCATGAAGAAGGCGTCTTCATGAGCTTCATGTATTCGCTGGTTGTTCCACGGGATGGACTGTCATTAGTGCCAATCGCGAATGGATTCGAGGATGTCTTTGACGAAGTCAAAGGGTTGCCGCCGCATAGAGAGATCGAGTTTTGTATAGATCTAGTTGAAAGGGCCAAACCTGTTGTGATGCCTCTTAGGTGGATGGCGCCTAGAGAACAGCAGGAGTTGAGGGTGCAGGTTGATGATCTTTTGCAGAAAGGATTCATTCGGCGTAGTGTGTCCGAATGGGGTGCACCAGTTGTGTTTGTAACCAAAGCGGATGGATCGCTGAGGTTGTGTGTGGATTATCGTGAGCTGAATAAGGTGACTAAGAAGAACAAGTATCCATTGCCGAGAATAGATGACTTGTTTGATCAGCTTCACGAGGCTAAGGTGTTTTCTCAGATGGATTTGGCAACGGGATTTCACCAGTTGAGAGTGGCTAAGGATAGTGTGCCGAAGACTGCTTTTAGGACACCATCCGGTTTCTTTGAGTGGCTGGTAATGCCGTTTGGATTGACTAACGCGCCAGCCTATTTTGTGGATCTTATGAATAGAGTGTTCAGAGGTCAGTTGAACAAGTTCGTACTTGTGTTCGTGGATGATATTCTGATTTATTCCAGAACAGAAGAAGAACACAAGACGCACTTGCGTATTGTTTTGGAGATCTTACGGAAACATCAGCTGAAGGCTAAGTTTTCGAAGTGTCACTTCTGGAAGAGTGAAGTGAGGTTCTTAGGCCATGTTATTTCTGGAAATGGAATAGCGGTTGATCCCGCCAAGGTGGCAGCAATCCAGGATTGGGTTAGACCTAAGAATGCATCTGATGTGAGAAGCTTTCTTGGATTAGCAGGATATTATCGTCGGTTTATCAAAGACTTTTCCAAGATGGCTGCACCATTAACAGGATTGACGAAAAAGAACTTAGTGTTCAGATGGGATGATAAGTGTGAGCAAGCTTTCAGAATCCTGAAAGAACGATTGACGAGTGCTCATGTTTTGACTATTCCAAGTGGGAATGATGAGATGGTGGTTTACACCGACGCATGTGGTACTGGACTTGGAGCAGTGCTGATGCAGAGAGATAAAGTTGTTGCGTATGCAAGTCGACAACTGAAGCCGCATGAAAGGAATTACCCGACTCATGATTTGGAGTTAGCGGCGATTGTTTTTGCTCTGAAGATGTGGAGACATTATCTATTGGGAGTTCGATTCGAGTTGTTTACTGATCATAAGTCGTTGAAGTATCTTTTCTCCCAAAAGGATTTGAATCTTCGGCAGCAACGTTGGTTAGAGTTTTTGGCGTCATATGATTTTGGTATAGCTTATACTCCGGGAAAAGGTAACGCAGTGGCAGATGCGTTAAGTCGAAGACATGCAGGATTGGGAGCTATGTTTTCGGAATGGAAGAATCTCGAGTATTTAGCTGGATTTGACTTCAGGCCTAGATGCGAATTGGAACCTGAGATGTTGGCAAACTTATCAATAAGGCCGACTCTTGTGGAAAGGATTGGCGAGAGTCAAAAGTGTGATGATAAGATTGTCAAGATTATCCGTGATTTGGAATCCGGATTGGATCCAGAAAAGGATAAAGGATTTGAGGTCGATCGAGAGGGTTGGCTTCGGAAGCAAGGACGACTAGTTGTTCCCGATATAGATGAATTGAGGAGTGAAGTTCTGAAGGAAAGTCATCACTCGAAGCTGACAATTCATCCAGGTGGAAATAAGATGTATCGGGATATGAAGAGAACCTACTACTGGGAAGGTATGAAGAAGGATGTTGGAAATTTTATTTCCAAGTGTATGAACTGCCAGTTGGTAAAAGCCGAACAGAAGAAGCCAAGTGGATTGCTTCAACC
Source organism: Allium fistulosum (assembly GCA_030737815.1). Classification (NCBI taxonomy): domain Eukaryota; kingdom Viridiplantae; phylum Streptophyta; class Magnoliopsida; order Asparagales; family Amaryllidaceae; genus Allium; species Allium fistulosum. Next base: position 42,724,248 of record CM060905.1, on the reverse strand, counting down.
CTTAGAAGTTCCTACATGGAAGTGGGAGCAGATAGCGATGGATTTTATTGATGGACTACCTAGAACAAGAACGGGAAATGAAGGGATTTGGGTCATCGTAGATCGTCTGACTAAGAGTGCAAGATTCATTCCTGTTCGATCGACTAGGACTGCATCAAAGTTGGCTGAGTTGTATGTTAAGTGGATAGTTCGATTCCATGGTATTCCGAAGAGTATAGTGAGCGATCGAGATCCATTGTTCACTAGTGGATTTTGGAAGAGCTTCCAGGAAGTTTTGGGAACCGAGTTGTGTTTGAGTACAGCTTATCACCCTCAAACAGATGGTCAGACCGAGAGAGTCAACTGAGTTTTGGAAGATCTTCTTAGAGCTTGTGTTTTGGACTTCGGAGGATCATGGGAAGAACACCTTCATTTGGTGGAGTTTTCATACAACAACAGTTACCAGTCAAGTATTGGTATGGCACCGTATGAGGCATTGTATGGAAGACCGTGTAACTCTCCGACGTGTTGGATAGAAACTGGAGAAAAGTTGATACTTGGGCCAGAGATGATTCGCCAGACTACGGAGTGCATAGAAATCATTCGGCAACGAATGAAGGCAGCCCAAGACCGTCAGAAGAGTTATGCTGATAAGCGTCGTAAGGATTTGGAGTTCGACGTTGGTAATATGGTTTTTGTGAAGATTTCTCCACTGAAGAATGTTATCCGATTCGGGAAGAAAGGAAATTTGACTCCGAGATTTGTTGGACCATTCTCGATCATCGAGCGAATTGGAAAGCTCGCCTATAGACTGGAGTTACCTGAGAAGATGTCGAGTGTGCACAATGTTTTTCACGTATCATATCTACGGAAGTATGTGCACGACTCGAGTACGGTGGTTTCTGCTGATAGCTGTGAAGATTTCGAAGTTGATCCAGTCGATAGAAGACCTCGTAAGCCGCTTCGTGTTGTGGAAACCGACACGAAACAGCTTAGGAGGAAGGTAGTTAAGTTGCTCAAGATACAATGGAGTGATGATGATAACGACTGTACGTGGGAGGTGGAAGAGAGGATGAAGGCAGCTCATCCTGAACTCTTCAAGGTATGGCCCTAAGGTGTCGTGTCATCTCGCGATATTGTAACTTGTTCTAATTCTAGAATTCTGTACGCTAAGCTAGAATTGGATGCATGGTTCGTTGATTGCTATGGATGGTAGGTGTACAGAATAATCTTTGATTGCTTTGTTGCTTGGAATTTCGGGGACGAAATTCCTAAGGGGGAGAGAATGTAACGACCCGTATTTTACGGATCGAAACATCGTAAAACAGTTGACCTTTGGTTGCATTGTTGTTAAGTCATTTTAGATTTTTGAGCAAAATAATGCTAAGTCCTAAGTCGTTCACGACTTAGTATAGGTCGTAAGTCGTTTATGACTTAGGGGATAGGAGCGACCCAGGGATGGCGAGTTAAGGGCTCGGGGATAGGTCGTTTGAACGACTTATGGTAAGGCAACGACCTAAGTAACTAGGCGAGTTAGCGACATAAGGAGCTAAGTGGGTTTACGACCTAAGGTGTTATCGTAGTTAGGTCGTGAGCTCTGTTATAGTTAAGTCGCGTAGTGTTAAGTCGAATGGTGCTAAGTTGTTAAGTCGTCCAGGCGACTTAGGAGGGAACGCGCGTGTGTTAGGTCGTATGTTTGCTAAGTCATAAGTCGTAACCTAGCTAAGTCGTGAGGTTGATGAGTTGTAGAGCTATTAAGTCGTTAAGGCATATCCCAGTTAAGTCGTAGACTGGTAAGTCGCGCAATGTGTTGAGTCGTAGACCTGTTAAGTCGCGCGCGCGTTAAGTCGTAGATTGCTGGGTGCGTTAAGTCGTAGACGACTTAGGAGTTGAGTCGTAACCCAGTTCTGCTAAGTTATAAGTCGTAGGCTAGTGGGATTTGATAAGTCGTAGGTTGGCATAGCAGTTGAGTCGTAAGTCGTCTGGGATGTTAAGTCGGAAGGTTATAAGTCGGAGACGACTTAGGGAAGGCGGACGAGTTAAGGAGGAATTCAGCTATAAATACTCGTCCATTTTCTCACTTTTTGGGATCCGGATTTCGAAGCGACGAAGTGCTGCCATTTTGAGAGCTCGACTTCTACACTTCTTCACTTCTTCTCTCCACTCTAATCTAGTGCTTCTATCCATCCAAGTTGAAGATCAAATTGAAGATTCAAGAGCTTAGATTGAAGATCTTCATCCTTTGAAGTGAGATTTCTTCGTTTGAAGCGGATTCGTAATAGATCAAGCTTGATCCTTCGCTGTCCAGATCTGAAGCGTGTTGTTTTGAGGTTGTTTTGGTGATTTGGTGAGTGGTGATTATCTCTCACACGGATCCAAAGGAGTATATCGGATTGTTGGCTCGATTTGGTGTTAAAATAGTGATTTTCATGCATTTTCTTCATCCTAAGTGTAGATCCATTGTTCATGATGATTTGACAACCATTTTACTAAGTGTTAACCTATGCAAGTTCATTCATCAAGATTGTAGAGATATTTCTCATGATTTCATGCTTGTTAGACTTTCAACTCTTTAATTACGAAATTGCCATTATTGTGATAATTGTCTACTTAGATCATATTTGAATGCTTGATTGTTTGGATTAATGTTTGACTTGGTTGATTGCTATGAATTAGATGATTGATGATTTGATTTAGACCGAAGACGATTCAAAAGCTAAGGGAAAGGCTCTTGAATTGGGAAAGCTGCTCGTGGCATATGTAGCGGGATGATGAAGCTCTTATGCATAGATTTGATGATGTGATGTTGAGATGAGGCTTTGCGAGGATGTAATGAAGTGAGGCATCATGTGATGAAGACTTGGTCTAATCCAGACGGGATCATTCCAAGCATGTTGATAACTCGGTGAATGATTCGAGTTGAGGATAATGGATGGATATGAGAATGGTCGTCAAGCAGGATGACTAGGAGGCTTGGGTCTCATCGTTGTTGAAGGTTCTAGCATGCTCTAAGCAAGAGTATGTTTGGGCAGATTCGATAGTCCCAACGACCAACTGTTGATGGTCGAGTACTCTGGGCAGATTCGATAGTCCTAGGCACGGGTCACGATGACGTGCGGGAGTTATGTCTAGAACCGGGGTTACCATTAGCCCTTGACGGACGGCTGAAAGAATGTGCCAGTCATTCAATTAACGGTGATACCGAAGCAATGATAACAGTGATAGCCAGAGTCATGGATGTTTGATTGTATCGTCATTCGGTCTCAAGAGCGGTATTTTCTGGGTGCTTATCTGATCTTGGTTTAGGCCTTGGGGGTTTGTGCTTGGAAAACATCGCCCTTGACTCGAGTGATAATTGCTTTACTTTAACTTGTATGCTCTGCTATGTTCGCTTCTGCTTAGTGTGTGTCTGGGGGCTATCACTGCAGAAAGAGGTTGGAGTGGGAGGGTTGTATTCCTATTCCTTTTCCTTTATGCTCTTTTGGTATGTTGATTGTTAATTTACTACTCACTAAGACTGTTGTCTGACTCAACGCTTTATGTTTTAATTCTTATTGCCTTGGGCTGTTCGTCCATTTTGGGACGGGCAGACTAGGTAGCAGGTGACAGGTGCTGTTATTGCTTTCCATGGTGCTGATATCGAAGATGAGCTGGAGGGTTGCATATTATCTTCGTATTATATGTACTGGATGTTCCGCTGTTTGTATAATCTCTGAGTGTTATGTAGTGAGGCTTGATGTATTGACTATTTGGATGCTTGTATTCAACTATTATGGAGTTTTATATGATGGCATATTATTTTGTAAAGCTTCACTATACATATGTTCTATTGTATTTTTGTCCATGCGCTGTGAGTAATACGATAGATTCTGTTGTTTTAATTTACCCTGACAATCGTCCATGGTCGCCTGTCACACTTTACAACGCACTATCTCTAAATTCAGTGCAGGGGTCATGGGCGGTCGTCACACCTTCATTATCAAACTTAATAACTCATGACAAGACTCTAGGATTCAACCAGATTAACCATCATCATTGACCGTCCCGACTAGATAACATGTTGATTGTTACGCAAAATAGTTACATTTGAACTCAAAGAATCCAAGATTGCACCTGCTGAGTTGACAGTTGACATTACAGTCAGCCATGGTGACCCATCACGGGTACTAAAAATCGGATCACAACACAGTGCTACGATAATGAAGGAATTAGCTAGCTTTCACTAAATGAATCTTGATGTGTTCGCCTAAACCCATTCTGACATTCATGTGATCTCACCGACTATCGCGAGCCATTCATTAAATATCGACCTGAGGAAATTCCTAGTGAAACAAAAGCAACACGGCATGGATTAGGAAAAATTCACTGCACTTAAAGAGGTGGTGGTTAAACTCAAAAAAATAGGTTTTCACTTGACACCCTCTACCCAATATGAGTATCAAATCTAGTCCTTGAGAGAAAAGCTAACTGAAAGTAGTGGCCATGCGTCGACTACTCGGACTTGAACAAGACATGATCGAAAGATAGCTTTCCACTTTCGAGGATCGACCAGCTAGTAGACTAAACCATTGGATATGAACTGCTTTAATTTATGGATATGTACTCCGAGTACAAACAAATCCTGATGCACAATCCCAACCTGGAACACACTAACTTCATTACTGACCTGGGGATATATTGGTATGTTGTAATGTCATTCGGATCAAAATAAAGGGCGTGGGTGCTACTTAGCAAAGGTTGGTCAACTGAATGTTCAATGACTAAGTCGGGCGATCAAGGGAGGTATATGTCGATAACACGATCTTGAAGTTATGGAAATTAAACAACCACATCGATGACTTGGTGGAGATGTTCAGTTCTGTCCAAAGAAATGGAATAAAACTCGGTCCCTTGATATGCTCTTTCGGCATTACATCAGGGAAGTTCGTGGGTTTAATTTTCAACTCTCGTAGAATCGAAGCCAACCTAATAAGATTCAGGCAATCAAAGACATCTGGGTACCAAATACAATCAAGTAGGTATAGAATCTAAATGGGAAAGTCACCACCCTATGTCGATTCATCTCCAGGGCCATCGACAAGTATACTCTCTTCCTCAACCTAATCAAGAGACGGAAAAGGAATTTCGAATGGACACAAGATTATAAAGACACATTCCAAGCATTGGTGAACCACTTAAAGAGACCTCCCATCTTGTCAAAGCCGGTGGATCATAAAGTTATATACATCAATTTAGCGATGTCGATACATGCCGTAAGCACCACAATGCTATGCGAAGAGAAAGGGATCCAAATACCAATATATAATGTAAGAAAGCTGTAGCCATGCTCGCACCATTAACTTCTTTACCGATCAGGCATTACAACAAGTCATACAGTAACCTTAGATGTCTGGAGGGTTACTCAAATGGAATATTAAGCTAAGACAATTCGATATAACTTATTTCCCTCGAGAGCAGTAGAGAATCGACCAACAGATGGAAAATGTACATGGATGGAGCATCTGATGATCAGTGTTCTGATGCCGGAGTTGAGTTACTGACTCCCAAGGAATGATCAATCTGATATGCCTTAAAACTCAACTTCCCTATAACAAGTAGTGAAGCAAAGTATGAAACATTGATCGCTACACTCAAACTTGCCAGAAAACTGGGAATGGAAACTTTACATATCTTTTGTGATTACTCGTTAGAAGTATGCAAAGCTAGGGAAGATTATCTTACTAGGAGGCAGCTTCTTACTCCTTATCTCACCTGAGTCTAAGAGCTACTAGCCGACTTCGAGTATTACACACATCGTCAAAGAACAAAATGAAAAAACCGATTAATTGGTAAAGCTGGCCAGTACTAGGGATGCACGATAAATAAACTGTCCCAGCTGAAGTACTTAATATTCCAAGCATTGATAGATGGAGATCGACTATATCTTGGAGAGAGAGCCAAAAAATGAGTCATGGATGACTCCTACTGAAGACTATCTAAAATGAGGAATTCTTCCTGAACGAAGGAAAGAAAAATAACATATCCTCCTCAAAGCTTCACGCTGCATCATCTAAGAAGGAGTCATGTATAGAAAGGGCTTTCTCCAATCCCCTTCAAATAGAAATGGCATCCAAGAAGCTTCATGCTTCACGCTGCATCGTCCAATCCAAGTCGAAATTGCATGAAATTTAGGGAGCAAGTAGCTAACATCATAGGGCATCATTCATAGGGATCGCAACCCATTCAAACAGAAAGATAGGGGTCGGTATCGACCCTATTTTGGGCCCCGATGGGCCTGCCAATTTTTGGGTCGCCTCGTCTTTGTCTCTCGAACTTTCTGCTAGAATTTCAATTAAATCCATGCACATCTTCCCCTATAAATAAAGTAGGAATGGCGTCGGAAAAGGGACCTTCTTTCGGTCCGGAGGCTCTTCCATTTTTATTCTTGAATCTTGTATCAATGAATCCTAGCTGATGCAAATATTCTCGTAATTATAATCCAGTGAAAGCAAAAGATAAATTGATGTCTTCGGTTTTAGAAGTAAAATTTGATTGCCCGACAAAAAGGTATGTGTTTAAATTATTGTATTAAATTGATGGTTTTCTGATTGAGCCACTTGGCTTTTGTTTTCTTTTGATGATTTGGGGCCCATAGTGGTGTTTTGTAGTTTTTCGGACCTAGCCGCGCAAAGGAGATGCTGGCGAAATTTTTCGAAAATTAAGGATTTAGAAAAATTTTGAAGAAAATATTGATAATTTAAAATTTGGTTTTAAATTATAATTTGGATGGTTGAGGGTATAATATCAGTTTTAAGCTATGAATGAATTTGGAAATTAGTAGGGGTGATATTGTGTTTACAATAAATTGATTTGGAAAGTTGTTTAAACTAATGGGTTTTGTAAAAATAGTTAACGAGTTTTGGACCATTCTTCTTACCTAGCAATTTCGAGAACAAAATTCTTATAAGGTGGGAGGAATGTAAAGACCCAGAATTTTGGATATTTGAAATTGGAACATTAAATCGATTTTAAATATTTAAAAGTTAATTATTAACTTGAATTTCAAATATAAAGATGTATTGGATAATTTAATTTTTGAATTTAATAATTGGAAATTGGTTAAAATATTGAATCTTGAGCTTTAAGCTTGATAAAAATAATTTACAGGCTTATAAAAATTATATTAATAACACTGAAGACAATAAAACTTTTTGAATTGAATTTGGAAGTGATTAGTTTAGTCTTAAAAATATATCGTTTAAATTGACATTCCAAAATAGCTTTCCGAGGCACAGTCTCGGAATTTAACAAAACCAGTTCCATTGGATCCGTAATAATGCATTATTATCGAATTTCAAATTTTGTAGTGTTTGGAGTTATCGTTTTGTCATACGAGATATGAATGCGCTGAAATTTATATCGAAAATTCAATATAATAATTAGGTCCAAAAATCTATCTTCACCATACGATCGAATTAGGACTCGAAACCTTTTCCATTGAATTCGAAATAAGGGTATGACATTATAAACGCCTAGCGGCACGCCTCGATAGGAGGTCAAGATTTTAAGCTACGAATTCAAGACGATTTAAATCTAAATAATATATATATATATATATATATTCATGGATTTGACAAAAAAATTCACATCAGCACTTTAAACCTCTCTTCAAATCACTGTAGCAAGCATATTCAAACACGCAAAACATTTTAAAACACGCAAGCCTCACATCCCCCTTCTTTTCAAAACTCACGCAACACAGTAAAGAAGGAAGCAAGAAAAAAATATAAATCGAAGCTTCAAAAATTATTTTCTCACAAAATACTCAACGGAAAATTTAAAAACTTGTTTGTAAATTCATATTTCTCAATTCCTCGATCCGATATGCTTCTTGGAGGGTGCGGCTTTGATTTGGGGGGTCATCAGTGAGTGTCGAATGGCATAGTGGCTAGGGTTTAGCCTAGGGAAGGATTTAGGCGATGATAGGCTTCCGGGTTTGTGGCATTAGGTTAGTGGTGTCGAAGGGCAGCTCCGACCTAGTTTTTGGCGTGTGCAGTTCAAGTATGGGGGTCGTGTGTTTTTGGGTCGAGCATGTTCGGGTGTCAGGTCGGGTTTTGTTCGGTGGTTCGATCATGAGTTTGCGGGCATAGGTGGATGGAGATCGAGGAGGAGAGTTCGTTGGTGTGGTTAGATTGTCAAATAGAGCTATGGTTCGTGGTATCACTGATCGACGTGCACGCGCGTGAAATGGGGTATCTGCATGCATCAGGGAGGGAGAAGAAGATGCATTTTGAGCCGGGCTCTGTTTTCTTTAGGTATGGGTTTGGGTTGATAAAAGAAAAAAAAGTTGTAAAGTTTATATTTAAAATTTCATGTAAATTTAAAAATAGATATCTCATGCATACGTGGTCCGATTCGGACGATTCAAGTTGCGTTGGGACCGTATTGTCATCATCTACGCATAGGAAATGGTTTGGACAAATTTGGAGCTTTTGAAATTTTTAGATAATTTCAAAAGCATTCGGATTCAATTGGAAACAGAACGTGAAAGCGTAAATTAAAAATCAAGGTGAGTTAATCACACTCAAATTTGGAATACTGCAATTAATTTTAAATAGTTAAAATTAATTATTGGTTGATTGTTGAATTCAATAATTATTATCAGTTGCATGTGATATTATATATAGTAGTATATATTGGAGTGATTGATATTCCCGCATATATATAGCGGATGAGACCCTATGCGCCCCGCATAATAGCAGATGACCCCATATACTGCGATATCCCCCTCGAAGTGGGATTGGTATTTTTATATTGTAATAACATCTGTGGATGCAGGGAAACAAGTTGGAGGGATCCAACTGGATTCCTCAAAAATGTTGAATTTAATTCCATATATATTAATATATGATCTGTTTAAGTAATCTATGGTAGATTATAGTGCAATTTGAATCTATTGGATGCTATGGTAATATTGGCCTGGACTTTGGTATTTTTAAAACCCAATAATAAATGTTTGAAGTTAAAAGGAATTTAAAAGAGAAAATTGGAAGCAAAAATATTTATAGTGAAATTTTGGATTTATTTAAAGAAATGAATATTAGGTAAAATAAACAGTTTGATTTCAAAATTGGGCTTGATAATTTTAAAATAAGGAAAATAGGGATTTTGGAAATAAGTTAAATTAAAGGATTTTAAATAATAGGACTGAGGAAATATTGTTTAAGTGAAAAAGGGGTTTATTTTTTTTAAAATTGAGATTTAAAATAGTTTGGGAAAAATAAAAAGGAAATTTGAATATAAAATATGAAATTGATGTTCCAGATTTAAATAAGACTTTAAATCATAAAAAGGAAGTGAGATATGAAATTAGTGGGCTTTGGAATATATTTGGGTTATTTAAGAATTTAAATTTAAAAATGGAATTAATTTAGAAAATCGATTTAAAATCGATTAAGTGTTGTGAAACAGTGATAAAATGGGAAATGAGACTATGGAATTTATAAACGAAGTTTATAAATAAAGTAAAGTAAATTATCAGTGGATAAATTGAAATTATAAATCCACGGTGAGGATTTATAAGGAGATGGGTAAATTGGTTCAAAAATAAATGGTAGATTATTTTTAGAAATATGGAAAGGGAATTTACGGAATTGAGACGTGGATTAAATTGGGAATAAATCGAGAGAGATTTAAAAAGGTTAGACTGGTTATATTGAAATTGGAAAATATATTTTATCGAGAATTGGTTTTGTTTTAAAAGGGAGGACTTTTAATTATAAGCTGGGAAATTTTTAAAAGTGTTAAAGAATATTTCAGAAAATTTATTATTTAGTTGTTTTAAAATTGTTAAAGTATATATTTATTAAGTTAGTTTATAGTAAGTTAATTATTATTAAAAGTTTAGTCAGTATTATTAATTTAAAAGGATAATTATTCAATATTAATATTTTATATAATAGCTTTTATTTAAAAAGTAGTTTTCCTAGAGTTCAACTTGGAAAATTGTTATAGAAATTTCATAGGTATTATTCTGAAAAATTTTAAACAAAGTTTTCGGGAAGTATTGGTATACTCGCATGGCGAAATCAGAGGCAGTGAGTGCCTGTAGTTAAGTCTTGGTTTTCTCTGGGATAGAGACGTAACCATTGAGCTGTGAATCCATGGTTTGATACCGTAGTGGTACTTTCCATATTATTTTAGAAAAGGGGTTTTTAAATATTTTTTGAAAAAGAATAGTTTGTGAATATACTAAATTCGATAAGATAAGTACATACCTTTGGATAAAGAGATTTAATTTATTAAAATTAAATTAAAAAGAGATTTGGAGTTTTGCAGTGGGAAATGGGATAATTGGTTGAATGATTGTTTATTTGATAGTTAAATCACCGACTATCAAATCTCGACCCAAAATATTGCTTTGGGAATAACTAGGAGGAAATACAGGATTTATATGGTACGGTTACCGTTCGAGGTTCTATACTGTACGTATAAACTCGTTTGGTTCTTCTAGGACGATGATAAGGAAATCCGTCCTCTAGCGGTTAGGAGGTGATCTCCGATCTTATTTCGTCTGTTTATTTCCTAAAGAACTGGAGTTGAGTTTACCGGAAATATCGAATGTTGTTTCGGAGAGACCGGGATCGGATAGATTATCCGAAAACCACTTCGATCCAACGAGTACATTTTCGATGTGAAAACAAGAGCATGGAGTCGAAGATGGAGTATTGAAGTGCAAGGACTAACAGCTACTAATCTTGAGGGTGATTCCAAAACGGATGTAGTAGGAACAGTGCCTTCGATTTCGTTCGGACCCAGAACGGACTTGTATAGATGAATGCTATCAGTACATTGTCATGGGAGGGCAACGAACATTCTAAGTGAAATATTCTTGAAAGGTAATCGTAACCTCTAGCTGCATCAACCGGGAATGTCTGAAAAGTAGGGGAGATGAAACAAGGCTAAGTGGGTCGCACCCAATTAGGGTATGTTTATCACCTTTCTAGATACCCTCGGATAATACTACTACGATTTATGGAAGGAGCTCGAAAAGGGTGGGAACACCCGGGGTGATAGCATATTCAGTCTATCCAGGTTAGGGACAGTCCGGTCTTGTGTGGCAGGGGATCCCGGCGTGGTCCTCGGTACGCTGTTCTAGACATGTACTGTGACAGGTGATACCCCTGTACCTAGTCATTCGTATGGAATCCACTCTCTAATAAGTGCCTTTACGGTTTTGATTGTAGAGCCTAGTATGTTGGAATTTAATTAATGTAACAATTTCAGCTATTTGAATAAGTATTTGTACTTAGACACTATTATAATATTAGATGATTTGATATGAAATGTTTTGGTTATCCTAAGGTAAAAACCCGTCGTGTTTATCTGTAGCGTGGTCTTACGAGATACTTTTGATTTTCAAAGGATTTTGATAACTTTAATAATTCAATTTGAGTGTGTTTTCTCACCCTGGTTTTCCAGACTGACTCGGGTGTTATTTTATTTTAATGCTCGGGTCAAACCGAGTATTACAGATATAGGATAGGATGCTATGGAGCTCAGGAGACGAGCTGGATGGCGAAGACGCATTACATGTATTTGATTTTATTCTGCTATGTATTGTAGGCTGTATATTCAGCATTTGTGAGGGCAAGTTATTATAACTGTCCAGTGTGGTGTTGTTGATGTATTGTACTCTGATGATGTAATGTATAAATAACAATTATAGTTCTTTTGTATATAGACATGTTATATCTATTATATATTGTTCCACTGCGATTGTGAGATTCTGTGTTGTTGTTTCCATTTTCTTCTTCTACCTCTTTCTTCTTCTCCCTAACGATCTGGTATTTTCGGCATTCGATTGCTCGGCATGTAATACAGTGGACGTATTGATGTCGAATTTCAGAGGTCGAAAATCCCGATCGTGACGCTTGGTATCAGAGCTGAAGGTTAAGCGAGAACCATTGCTCTGGTGGGGATTTCTCCCTAGAGATGGGGTCAGTAGCACCCTAAAATGAGTTTGAGAGTATTAATAGATATGAGCGCATATTTGTTAGTGAATATAAACTATTTTATACTGTGTTGATTGATCTATTGAGTGGCTTATGGATTCTGGTCAATACGAGTAATTAACGTTATTGATAGTGATCTCTAAACACTTGAACAGAGCAATTTGTCATAGTATTGTTTTGAAATGGGGTAAATGAAATAATTTTACCCAAATTATTTTTATATATAAAAGAAATATTTTTTTGGAGAAATAGTTATATATATATATGGTTTGCTTATTTGCTAGGAAATGATAATATTAAACCATTATCATTTGTTGTTATGGTGATTAAATAAAAGTTGATATTATAACCAAAAGTTAAGGAATAAATTCATGTAACAAAATGGAATTATATAACTAGATGATTATAAATGTGGTTTATAATTTGAAATGGAATAAAATTCCGAAGTATATTTAATATAGATTTAAAGGGTTTGAAATTTGGAAATTTGGGAATTTAAATCCCGTTGGTTTTGAAAATGTTTTTCAAAGTTGGAAAATAATAGTGGTATTGTTTGGAAATATTTTTGAATTGAAACATTTAAAATGGTTTTTAAAAAGGAATAAAAGCATTGAACTCACTTCGGTTGCTGGAAAATAATTCTGATGATGATCGCGACATCATCGGTGTTCATTTTCGAGTTTCCAAGGAAGGAATTGCTACCTGAATGCTTGGAATTGGAATTTGTTAATTTGCAAAACTGGTTTTGGTTTTGAAATTCAAAGGGATGATTTGATATATCAAGGCATTTTGGATTTCAAAAATGATTTTGAAATACGTTAGTAATTGCTTAAACTCTGGAGTTTGATCTAAAATGTTTTATGGAAAATAAATAAGTTGAAAACTTATAAAAAAAATTGAAATTTGATTTTGTGGAGTGAAATTTAACTTAAATTAAGTTATATATAACAAAATTTGGAAAATTTAGCCTAACTAGGCTAAATGAAATAATTATTGAAAATAGAGTTTATTAAGATTGAAAATAAGTTAGTGGATGAACAAATTAATTTAATTTGTAAGTAAATAGAACTGAAATTTAATATTGGAATGATGTTTAATTTGAATTATGTTGAATAAAGTAAAATTGAAAAAAAAAATTTAGTTCGAGTGGACTAAATAAAATAAAATTGATTAAGATATGAAATAAGTTAGTGAATCAAATATGGGTTGGGATATGGTTGATAAAATTCAATATTTAAAAATTTGGATATAAATTGAGTTAAATTGAGGAATGGAAATTGAATTTGAATAAAAAGGGATATAAACCAAAGTGATGAAGTAGAAATAAATATAAGAAATTGTATAAAATATTTATATTAAACTTAAGAAATTGATGGTGAAATTCTTAAGTAAAAATTTGGTATTGGAAAAATATGCTAAGTGAATAAGTGATGTGTATGAGAAGGGTGAATAAGAGAGTGGAAATGAAAGTAAATGTGGATTAAAAGAAATTGATATAGCTTATAATCAATTGGGAATGAACATGTAAGTTGTACGTATATTATTTTATTTGCATTATGATTTGATCCAGATTCGAGCACAGAATTTCGAGATAGTTATATCGATCCGAGTTGGGATTTTTCTTTCGATTTTCGATGGCGAACCCTGGATAGGGATTTTTGATTGATTTTGAAATTCTATCATAGTAAATGGCTATGTAAGGAGAATAACGGTTTCTGGTCAAAACCCAGATCTGAGTTCGCACTAGAGAGTCGTGTGAACGATACTAGTTCGGAAGTGAAATTGTGTGATCGAGTGAGCGATCAGATTTGATATTGTGTACGGATGGTATATGTACCTCATACGGGCTTAAGTAAGGCAAATATTGAAAATTTTGAAAAGGAATAAATATAATGTTTTTGGGATTAAATGATTGGATACTATTGGTAAGTAAGGTGCAGGTAATTAAAAGCAAAAGATAAATTGATGTCTCCGTTTTCAGCGACCCACTTAGCCTTGCTGCATCTCCCCTGTTTTAGTCATTCTCGGTTGATGAGGCTTATGGCTAACGATTACCTTTCAAGAACAATTCTACTTAGAATGCTCATCGTCCTCTAATGATGATGTTCTGATAGCATTCGTCCATACAAGTTGTCCTGGGTCTGGACAAACTGAATCACCGTCTTCACTTATCTTCACTATATCCATTCGTAACGTTCAAACCGGATTGAAGTGGTTTTCGGATAATTAAATTTGATCCTGGTCTCTTCGAAATGGACAACGAATTTGGCCAAAATCGATAGTCGGTTATTTAGCTATCAATAAAACATCCATAAGCAGAAATCGGGCCTTATTATAAATTTTCCTAAAATTTATTTCAAAATATCTTTATAAGATATATATTCAATTCCCTTCCAAAATTTCCAATCATTAGAAACAATTTCAAATCCTTATATCTTCAACGGAATATTTCCAAACCCTTCCAATACTTAGAATATTTTTTCAACTCCATTTTTATGTTCAACACTTAGGAAGTATTCCATTTATTTCCTATTTGCTCAAAATCATTTACAAATTTATTTGTAAATTCTTTAACTCGTTTAGAACGAATTCTATAAGTTCCGGTTTCCTTAATTATTTTCCTTTAATATTTTCCAAGTCAAACACTTGTCTAAAATTCCAAATATCCATTTCTAACTTCTTCTATAATTTCTAATTCATTTCTCGAAGTTCGCTTTTTATTTATCTATTTCGGAAATTTCCTTACTTCTTCCCAAATTCCATTTTTGAGAATTTATCCTATAAATCCCATCTATTGAATAAATTCCGTTTTCAAACCTCGAGAAGACTTATAAATAAATTTTAAATCATTACAAAACTATATATACATATAATAAGTATTTTAAAGAATAATAATTTATTTTTAAAGCCATGTTCGAATAATTATTTAAAAAAAATCAAACACTTTTTGATAAACATTAATAACTTATTTCAAATCCAACTTTAATTAAAACTAATCGATTTACAAAGCTTGTTATAAAAAATAGAATTTATTTCAATAAAATTTATATTTGAATAATCCACTTTCTGAAATATTCCAATACTAACTAGTTATAGTTTAATATATAAAATTTCACTTTTTAAATCAAAACTTAACTTCTTAAAAAGAAAATATATTTTTTAAAATCCTAATAACCAACTCAATTTATAAATCCCTCTCGATTTATAACACTTCGATTTCACTTCTGTTCTTGTTACAGCTCGCAAACCCGTACCCCTATGAATCGACCATATTCCCATCAGATCAACTCAAAGTGGACGGAATTACAAACCATTAGGGTTAAAGAAGAAAGAGGTAGAAGAAGAGAAAAACAAAATCAACATCAGAATCTCACCAACACAGCGGAACAATATATAATAGGTAAATGCCTAATCTTTAACAAAGAAATTTTATATGTTTATACATTACATCATTAGAGTACAACATAAATCATCAATCACAATCAATAGTACATAACGGGACGACTATAATAACTTGTCCTCACAAATAGAATACACAGCATACACAACACAGCGAAATATACATCAAATACGGGTAATACGTCTCGCCATCCAGCTCGTCTCCTGAGCTCCACAACATCCTATCCTGTATATAATACTCGGTCTGACCCGAGCATCATAATAAAACAATACCCGAGTCAGTCTGGAAAACCAGCATGAGAAAACACACTCAATTGGATTATTAAAGTTTTCAAAATCCTTTAAAATCAAAAGCATCTCGTAAGACCACGCCACAAATATACATGTCGGATTTTTACCTTACGATAGCCAAAACATTTCTTATAAAATCCTCTGATATTATAATAGTGTCTACATACAAATACTTATTCAAATAGCCGAAATTGTTACATTCATTAAATTCCAGCTAATAGGTATACAAACAAAATCGTAAAGGCACGTAGGAAAAATGGCATCAATGGTAGGGCTACTGGGGTACCGCCCGTCACAGTACGTGGTCTAGATCACAGTACCGAGGATCCACCCTAAAACCCCTGCAACACAAGATCGGACTACCCCTTACTGGATAGCCTGAATAAGATGACCCCGCGGTTGGGATCAGCAACTGCACCACTAAGCCGAATAAAAAGGAACATCTAGACAGGGATGACCTTACCCTACTTAGGTGCTACCCACTTAGCCTTGCTGCACCTCCCCTGTTTTAGCCATTCCCGGTTGATGAGGCTCAAGGCTATGCGTTACCTTTTTAGCACACAATCACTTAGAATGCTCATCGTCATCCTGACGATGTTCTGAAAGCATTCATCCATATAAGTCCGTTCCGGTTTCGAATGGAACCGAAGGCACTACTCCTACTACATCCATTTTGGAATCACCCTCAGGATTAGTAGCGATTAGCCCTTGCACTTCATTGCTCCATCTTTGACTCCTAGCTCTTGTCTCCTCACGAAAACGTTCAAACCGGATCGAAGTGGTTTTCGGGAAATAAATCCAGATCTCGGTCTCTTCGAAACGATCAACGCATTGGCCAATATTGATAGTCGGTTATTTAACTATCAAATAACATTCACAAACAATCATCAAGCCATAATAATTTCTCCCAAATTATTTATTAACCTAAAATTATCTTCGCAAGATATATTTCCACTTTTCAACCCTTTGAAAACAGTTTCAAACCATCCTTCTCTCACGGAATAAATTCCCCAAATATTTTCTATTTTCACTGAAATCACCAAGTACAAATACTTTAGATTTTAAAATAATTTAAAACACTTGATTATAAAATATACTTTGAAACATTTAAATTAAAAACTACTTTAATACTTTATTCAAAAATATATACTTTAAGAATATTTAAAATAAAACTACATTATAAAATATAAATATTAATAATTATCTTTTTAAAACATAATACCAATTAACCTTTTAAAATAATTACTACTATAACTAATTCAAATAAATATTTACCTTTAAAATTTTATACAACTTAAATAATACCTCCTCAAAAACCATTCTTTGAAAACAACTTTAAAACTTTTATCTTATACTTAAAAATCTGCTTCGAAAACGTACTTGGCTTTCTAGGGAAATACACTACCCTTTCAGAATAACCCATATAACTCTTTATAAATCCTGCTTGATTTATCCCAATTTAATTTACGTTCAAATCCCATAAATTTCTTTCAATACTTTAAAAATAAAACACCCTTTTATTTTAAACACATTTCCCATCTCGTGGAAATCACTTTCAAAATATATACTTCAATTATTTAAAATAAGGCTACTAAAATTACTTAAATAAAAATAATACTTAAGAAATTTTATAAGGGTTTCTGAGTAAACTTAAACCAAAATCACTTTTCAAAATAAGGTTATTATATCAAATCTTTATGTTAAAATTTCCTTTTGAAAACATAATACTAATTTACCTTTAAAATAATTAAATACCATAATTACTTAAATAAATATTTACCTTTAATTTAACATAATTAAAATAGTAATTTTCTAAAACATTCTAAAAACATTTTAAACTTTTAGCTTATACTTTGAAATTCTTTTCTTTGAAATATACTTAATTTCCAAGAAAAAATATACTTTCCAACTTTTAAAAATAAAATCACCTTTTTATTTTTAAAATAAATAGCACCTTTTCTTTATAAATTCCCACCGGAATCTATACTACTAAATTTATCCACTAATAAATAATTCCACTTCATTTATAAACCCAGTTCATAAATTTACATTCCTCATTTCCCTTTAAATCACAGTTTCCAAAACACTTAATCAATTTCAAACCGATTTCCAAATTCCCTTTAAACTTTATCTTTGATTTATCCAAAATCATTTACAAAATACATTAAACCAATTTCACCCTTTATTACGATTTAAAATCCTTATTTAAATCTGAAATATCCCTTTACATTTTTATTTCAAGACTCCCACTTTATTTCTTTTAAAAATCTAAACTTAAAATTTTCATTCTCACAGATAACCACATATATATTCAACCAAGCCATAACATTCAATAATTCACTTCCAAATATAATCAATAAAAATTACCACATAATTGACAACGCTGATTATAAAGAAATTCAACGTTTTGAGGAATCCAGTTGGATCCCTCCAACCTGTTTCCCTGCGTCCACAGATGTTAGCACAATACCAATTCCACTTCGAGGTGGAATATCGTGGTACATGGGTTTATATAATATCATCCGCTATTATGCGGCTCATAGGGTCTCATCCGCTATATAATGCGGGAAATCAATCACTCCAATATATATATACTACTATATATAATATCACATCCAATCAATCAATCAATAATTTAAATTCTAACTATTCAAATTAATTCGGGAAATCCAGATGTGAGTGGGATTAACTCACCTTGAATTCCGACGAGCGTTTAAATTTTGAATTAAATCAACCGCGATCGATTTAATCCAAAAATTTCGCTTGCTCCGATCGTCTCCAAATTTGCACTGCAGCGTAGACCGCGTCGCTGCGATTCTGGTGCTTCTCGTTTTGTCGGAATCTGAGAAAGTATGCAAAATATATGGATTTATAAAGTTTGAATATATTATTAAACAAATTTCTTTAAATTTAAATTTTACTTTTCAAAGGTAGGCTCTGACCGTTCGATCAAAATCAAGCCCAAAGCCAACTTCTTCTTCATGCAACAATACAGGTTCGAATGAACCCATTGCCGCCGTCGATATCTACATGTCGCGCTAACCACAACGTCATCAAACACGATCGGGAAACTCCGCGACAAACGGCAAAGCGAACACTAACATCTCCCAGAATCTGGTGGAACTCGGTAGCTCCAATACCTCGAAACTTACGTGTGAACGTGCGCCCTTTGCGGCTCCACCACACCACAATCGTTGCACCATACTAGATCGTGGCCGTTGAATTCGAAGCTCTCGTCGAGATCTTGATTTCCGTAGTTGAAGGTTTCTCGTGAAAGCTTGTGGATTTAGAGATTTTTGAGGTGGAAGATCGGAGAGTTTTGGCCATTGAAACTAATGAAGACGGTGGCTCAACTATCGGCTAGGGTTTGGCTGAAACCGTGAATATATAAACGATTTAATATAATATTTTATTATTAATTTCCACTGATTTTCAAGATTTTCGAACGAACTACGAATTGGACATGCCGCCAGGCGTTTATAAGGTTTTACCCACATTCCGAACACAATGGAATGTGTTTCGAAAGCTAATTCAATCATATGTGGGAGATAGCTTTTTGAATCAAGTTAAATATTAAATTACCGATTTAAATTTTCAACGCGTTTCTCACCCGTACGAACAAACGGTAACTCCAAACACTACGAAAATTGAAATCCGATAATAATACACAATTACGGATCCAGTGGAACTGGTTTCGTTGAATTCCAAGACTATGCCCCGAAAGGCTATTTTAACTCGTCGATGAATTCGAGCGATTTTTAAAATCGTCGAAATCCTTTAAAACTTCACTTTTAAAACTTTACTAACTTAATTATAAATCATATAGAATTTATATTCACATTAGAAATCATTCTAATTCATTTTAAATCAAAATCTTCCACTATTAAATTAATATAAAGATTCCAATTTTAACTCATCGACTTTTGGTTCCATCCAAAAGTCCAATACCAAAATTTAAATCCATCTAGACTTAAATAAATCTTAGAAACCATTTCCATATCTATATACACCCAGATTCACAAATTATCCCAATTTCAAATAATAATTTATTATTTATCCAAATCCAATTAAATTGCCATATTTGAAATTGTAACAAATCTTATTGATTTAACCAAAATCTTCTTATTTCAAAACCAAATTATAATTCACATTCAATTTAAAATAAATTAAATGTTCAAAACCTAACGACCAAAATTCCGGGTCGTTACATTCCTCCCCCCTTATAAAAATTTCGTCCCCGAAATTTGCTAAGGTAGGAAAATGCTTCCACACCCCTTAACTTACCCAAAGACCACTTAATTAAAACTTACATTCACTTCTAAAAACCTTTTAGCTTAATCCCAAAACCAATTGCTTTTATTTCTAACTCAAAAACTTTGTTCTCAACATCATTTCCAAAATCAATTATTCTAGTTAACCAAAATTTTCAAAATCCTCAAAAAACTTCTATCTCCCAGAATTTTTGAAAATTTTTGACAGCGTCTCCTTTGTACGGAGAGCCTTTTACAATATCACAAATATAATAAATATATATACATTGACCCACACAGTCGGAAAACAAAATATTTCACAATGTATATATCATTTCTTAATTTTTATATTGCGTAGGCGTACCTCTCATTAACGTTTATAAGAGAGCGGCTAATTTATTATGCATTTATGTGCTCCAAACACTATCTGATTTCCTCCCGTACCTGTACTTACTCAAACAAGCACATAAGTTTTCAATAATATGAAATTTTAACAACATTCCATCCATTTAACTAGCCAAACACATCAATTGCATAGCCCAAACAACAAATTTCATAATCCTACATGTAAACCATATTTTAAAAGCAATCACAAGGTTCAACACTATTTGAATTTTCTTTACAAATCCAAACTTCATTTTATTTCACTCGAATGATTTACATTCAAGTGTACTACATACAATTCATATTTGTACCAGTTAATCTCATATACACAACAAATTGGTTTATAAGTCTCACTTGCATAAATTTCACCCTTTTCCTATCCCAAATTGATCAATTTGCATCATATTCATAATTCACTTACATTTATATGCAAATCCACTTAATTAAATTCCAACCCATTTCAAATTTATTCAAAAACCAACTTCATTTGCTTCCTTTAAAATCAATTTACTTCCGTTTACGACAAAACGACTAATTTCTATGCAAATTTTAATGTTATTTATGCAAATAACCAATACTTAAGCTTATAGCCATTTTAAATTAATTGCATCTTAAATTTATTAATTCAATCCATACTGAATTATTCACAATCCAAACATTCTTATTTCATTGCAATTATTAAATCCCTATTCTTACACTTCAAATTCATTATCCATACAGGTTCATTCAAGACCATTTCTTAAGCTCGACAACCACCCTTACAA
The DNA here is from genome assembly GCA_030737815.1 of Allium fistulosum. Classification (NCBI taxonomy): domain Eukaryota; kingdom Viridiplantae; phylum Streptophyta; class Magnoliopsida; order Asparagales; family Amaryllidaceae; genus Allium; species Allium fistulosum. The sequence continues at coordinate 42,703,188 of CM060905.1, read as the reverse complement.
AATTTTCTTAAGTTATCTCAATTCTATTACATTCCATTTTCTTACATCAATCTTGTTTTATTTTAATTTGATTCTCATCCAATCAAATTCCAATCCATTACAAATTTTAATTCAACTTCTCAATTCAATTCTGAATTTATTTTATTAATAACATGACCATTTCAATTATTCTATACCAGAACTGGGTTTTATTTTACCTTTCAAATTTTTTAAAAGCTACCAAAATTTAGTTCATCCCATTACCCTTTTTATTTAATTTAGCTTACGCTAAATTCATCTTCATACAATTCTTTTGAATTTAGTTGAGTGAGTGAGAATTTTATTCATTCAATATCATTTCAACTTAATTAAATTTTCTTTCAATTCAATTCTACTTAATTTAATTCAAGCTCAACTAAATTGTATTTAGCCAACTTAAATTCATATCATTTCCTTTACTATTTTTAATAAAAATTTAAATTTCATTCAATATTATTTATAACACAACTGAATTTTGATTTTTACTTCAATCCAAATTCAACTCAATTTTATTTCTCAATGTATAAGTTCAAAAACTTATTTACTAACCTAAGTACATTCACAATTTATATTCACTTCACCTTATTTCAATTTCTCTTTCATTTAGGATTACATCTTGAATTTTCCATCCCTTTTTACCATAACATTCAACCATTTTTATTTAGGTTTTGCCATTCATTTCTCTATTCATAAGTTTACCAACTTATTTACTTAAAATCTTACCCTACTCATATGAGTCTATTTACATTTTATAATCACAACTCTAGATTATATATAACACTTAATAACTTAAGGGTATAAAACTTCATTACACAATTATAACCCACACTATAAAATCATTTTACATTTCAACTTTATATCCAATTAAATTCAATTCCAATTCACATTTTATATTTAACTTATCCTGAGTTAAATGCAAATATATTTTATTCACTTCCATATACTCAAGTTAAATTCTAATTCCAGGATTAAAATTTTTGATTTCCTTTCTTATTTATATCAACTTCACTTTATAAGTTTAATAGTTGATTCATTTTAACTTTCATTTTTAAATAGAATTCCCAGAATTCAATTGCCCGGTTTTATTTCAAAACCATTTTGAAATAAAAATCAACACATACCCTCTTTGTATATCAACTCAAATGTCCGAATTCTGAAACAACTTGGTTTTACCAAAACAATTTCTCTTTTGAAATTTCTAAAACCACTTGTATATCAAACAAGTCCAAACAAATATCATAACCAATTACCACGGTAGCAATCCATCACTTTAGAAACTCGAAAATGAATTCTTATGATGTGGCCGTCATCATCAGGATTATTTTCCAGCGACTGAAGTGAGTTCAGTGCTTACATACTTCCATAATTTCATTTCAAAACAATTTTCATTCAAAAATATTTCCCAAAATAATACTCCATTATTTCCTTCAAACATTTTGGAAAACATTTCAAACATTCCCAAGATTTTAAATTTTAGATTCTTATTTGATTAAGATATCCATAGCCAAACATCCAAATATATATATATATATATATAATAATTTAGAAAATCATTTCTTTCATATCAAAGTATAATTTTGGGTAAAATTATTTCATTTACCCACTTTTAAAAAAATACTATGTCGGTGTATATTGTTTAAGAGTTTAGAAACCCCTATCGATATGGTTGTACTTCCCGTACCGACCAGAATTCATAAACACTCAATCGATAAATCAACACAATATAAAAACAGTTTTATATTCACTAATAATTACGCGCTCATAGCTATTATTACACTGAAACTCATTTCTAGAGTACTATTGACTCTATTCCTAATAAGTAATTTTCCCACCAAAGCCTAGGTTATCGCTAACCTAAGCTCTGATACCACTATAACAGCCCGCAAACCCATACCTCTATGAATCGACCATATTCCCATCAGATCAACTCAAAGTGGACGGAATTACAAACCATTAGGGTTAAAGAAGAAAGAGGTAGAAGAAGAGAAAAACAAAATCAACATCAGAATCTCACCAACGCAGCGGAACAGTATATAATAGATAAATGCCTAATCTTTAAAACAAAGAATTTTTATATGTTTATACATTACATCATTAGAGTACAACATAAATCATCAATCACAATCAATGGTACATAACGGGACAGCTATAATAACTTGTCCTCACAAATAGAATACATAGCGTACACAACATAGCGAAATATACATAAAATACGGGTAATACGTCTCGCCATCCAGCTCGTCTCCTGAGCTCCACAGCATCCTATACTGTATATAATACTCGGTCTGACCCGAGCACCATAATAAAACAATACCCGAGTCAGTCTGGAAAACCAGCGTGAGAAAACACACTCAATTGGATTATTAAAGTTTTCAAAATCCTTTGAAATCAAAAGCATCTCGTAAGACCACGCCATAAATAAACATGTCGGATTTTTACCTTACGATTGCCAAAACATTTCTAATAAAATCCTCTGATATTACAATAGTGTTTATATACAAATACTTATTCAAATAGCCGAATTTGTTACATTCATTAAATTCCAGCTAATAGGTATACAAACAAAACCGTAAAGGCACGTAGGAAAAATGGATTTCCATCAATGGTAGGGCTACTGGGGTACCACCCGTCACAGTACGTGGTCTAGATCATCGTACCGAGGATCCACCCTAAATCCCCTGCAACACAAGACCGGACTACCCTTTACTGGATAGCCCAAATAAGATCACCCTGCGGTTGGGATCAGCAACCGCACCACTAAGCCAAATAAAAAGGAACATCTAGACAGGGATGACTTTACCCTACTTGGGTGCTAACCACTTAGCCTTGTTGCACCTCCCCTGTTTTAGCCATTCCCGGTTGATGAGGCTCAAGGATATGCGTTACCTTTTTAGCACACAATCACTTAGAATGCTCATCGTCCTCCTGACGATGTTCTGAAAGCATTCGTCCATACAAGTCCGTTCCGTGTTCGAACGGAACCGAAGACACTAATCCTACTACATCCATTCTGGAATCACCCTCAGGATTAGTACCGATTAGCCCTTGCACTTCATTGCTCCATCTTCGACTCCCATCTCTTGTCTTCCTCACGAAAACGTTCAAACCGGATCGAAGTGGTTTTCGGGAAATAAATCCTGATCCCGGTCTCTTCGAAACGATCAGAGCATTGGCCAATATTGATAGTCGGTTATTTAACTATCAAATAACATTCACAAACAATAATCAAGCCATAATAATTTCTCCCAATTATTTATTAACCTCAAAATATCTTCACAAGATATATTTCCACTTTTCAATCCTTTGAAAACAGTTTCAAACCATCTTTCTCTCACGAAATAAATTCCCCAAATATTTTCTATTTCCACCGAAATCACCAACTACAAATACTTTAGATTTTAAAATAATTTAAAACACTTTATTATAAAATATACTTTAAAACATTAAAATAAAAAACTACTTTAATACTTTATTCAAAACTATATACTTTAAGAATATTTAAAATAAAACTACATTATAAAATATAAATATTAATAATTATCTTTTTAAAACATAATACCAATTAACCTTTTAAAATAATTACTACTATAACTAATTTAAATAAATATTTACCTTTAAAATTTTATACAACTTAAATAATATCTCCTCAAAAACCATTCTTTTAAAACAACTTTAAAACTTTTATCTTATACTTAAAAATCTGCTTCGAAAACGTACTTGGCTATCCAGGGAAATACACTACCCTTTCAGAATAACTCATATAACTCTTTGTAAATCCTGCTCGATTTATCCCAATTTAATTTACGTTCAAATCCCGTAAATTTCTTTCAACACTTTAAAAATAAAACACCCTTTTATTTTAAACACATTTCCCATCTCTTGTAAATCACTTTCAAAATATATACCTAAATTATTTAAAATAAGGCTACTAAAATTACTTAAACAAAAATAATACTTAAGAAATTTTATAAGGGTTTCTGAGTAAACTTAAACCAAAATCACTTTTCAAAATAAAGTTATTATGTCAAATCTTTATGTTAAAATTTCCTTTAGAAAACATAATACTAATTTACCTTTAAAATAATTAAATACCATAATTACTAAAATAAATTTTTACCTTTAATTTAACATAATTAAAATAGTAATTTTCTAAAACATTCTAAAAACATTTTAAACTTTTAGTTTGTACTTTGTAATTCCTTTCTTTGAAATATACTTAATTTCCAGGAAAAAATATACTTTCCAACTTTTAAAAATAAAATCACCTTTTTATTTTTAAAATAAATAGCACCTTTTCTTTATAAATTCCCACCGGAATCTATACTACTAAATTAATCCATTAATAAATAATTCCACTTCATTTATAAACCCAGTTCATAAATTTCCATTCCTCATTTCCCTTTAAATCACAGTTTCCAAAACACTTAATCAATTTCAAACCGTTATCCAAATTCCCTTTAAAATTTATCTTTGATTTATCCAAAATCAATTACAAAATCCATTAAACCAATTTCACCCTTTATTACGATTTAAAATCCTTATTTAAATCTGAAATATCCCTTTAAATTTTTATTTCAAGACTCCCATTTTATTTCTTTTAAAAATCTAAACTTATATTTTTCATTCTCATAGATAACCACATATATATTCAACCAAGCCATAGCATTCAATAATTCACTTCCAAATATAATCAATAAAAATCATCATAGATTATCACATAATTCACAACGTTGATTATAAAGAAATTCCACGTTTTGAGGAATCCAGTTGGATCCCTCCAACCTGTTTTCCTGCATCCACAGATGTTAGCACAATACCAATTCCACTTCTAGGTGGAATATCGCGGTACATGGGTTTATATAATATCATTCGCTATTATGCGGCGCATAGGGTCTCATCCGCTATGTAATGCGGGAAATCAATCACTCCAATATATATATATATATATATATATGTACTACTATATATAATATCACATCCAATCAATCAATCAATAATTTAAATTCTAATTATTCAAATTAATTCTGGAAATCCAGATGTGAGTGAGATTAACTCACCTTGAATTCCGACGAGCGTTTTAATTTTGAATTAAATCGACCGCGATCGATTTAACCCAAAAATTTCACTAGCTCCGATCGTCTCCAAATTTGCACTGCAGCGTAGACCGCGTCGCTGCGATTCCGGCGCTTCTCGTTTTGTCGGAATCTGAGAAAGTATGCAAAATATATGAATTTATAAAGTTTGAATATATAATTAAACAAATTTCTTTAAATTTAAATTTTATTTTTCAAAGCTAGGCTCTGACCGTTCGATCAAAATCAAGGCCGAAGCCAACCTTCTTCTTCACGCAACAATCCAGGTTCGAACGAACCCATTGCCGCCGTCGATATCTACATGTCGCGCCAACCACAACGTCATCAAACACGATCGGGAAACTCCGCGACAAATGGCAAAGCGAACACTAACATCTCCCAGAATCTGGTGGAACTCGGCAACTCCACTGCATCGAAACTCGCGTGCGATCATGCACCCTTTGCGGCTCCACCACACCACAATCGTTGCGCCATACTAGATCGTGGTCGTTGAATTCGAAGCTCTCGTCGAGCTCTTGATTTCCGTAGTTGAAGGTTTCTCGTGAAAGCTTGCGGATTTAGAGATTTTTGAGGTGGAAGATCGGAGAGTTATGGCCATTGAAACTAATGAAGACGGCGGCTCAACTATCGGCTAGGGTTTGGCTGAAACCGTGAATATATAAACGATATAATATATTATTTTATTATTAATTTCCACCAATTTTCAAGATTTTCGAACGAATTACGAATTGGACATGCCGCCAGGCGTTTATAAGGTTTTACCCACATTCCGAACACAATGGAATATGTTTCGAAAGCTAATTCAATCATATGTGGGAGATAGCTTTTTGAATCAAGTTAAATATTAAATTATCGATTTAAATTTTCAACGCGTTTCTCACCCGTACGAACAAACGGTAACTCCAAATGCTACGAAAATTGAAATCCGATAATAATACACAATTACGGATCCAATGGAACTGGTTTCGTCGAATTCCAAGACTGTGCCCCGAAAGGCTATTTTAACTCGTCGATGAATTCGAGCGATTTTTAAAATCGTCGAAATCCTTTAAAACTTCACTTTTAAAACTTTACTAACTTAATTATAAATCATATAGAATTTATATTCACATTAGAAATCATTCTGATTCATTTTAAATCAAAATCTGATTATTTATATTAATACTATGTATTAGTTTCCATTATTAAATTAATATAAAGATTCCAATTTTAACTCATCCACTTTTGGTTCCATCCAAAAGTCCAATACCAAAATTTAAATCCATCTAGACTTAAATAAATCTTAGAAATCATTTCCATATCTATATACACCCAGATTCACAAATATCCCAATTTCAAATAATAATTTATTATTTATCCAAATCCAATTAAATTGCCATATTTGAAATTGTAACAAATCTTATTGATTTAACCAAAATCTTCTTATTTCAAAACCAAATTATAATTCACATTCAATTTAAAATAAATTAAATGTTCAAAACCTAACGACCAAAATTCCGGGTCGTTACAGTTCTCTTACCCATTCTCATATTTCAAAAATAGAAACCACTATTTTTCTTCAAACCGATTTCCATATTCTGATATAAATTTACCTTATGAATTTATATTCTCAATTTATCAACTGATATCATTTTACCCTTATTTATAAACAATGTTATAGATTTATAAACTCCTTTGAGTTTCCACTTGTTTATAAAACTAATTTCATTTATAAAATCCATTTTTATAAATCCATTTCTTAATAAATTTCATTTATTCCACAAATCTATTTTAAAATACCAATTTCAACTTCTTTCCATAATTTCCAGAAATGTCGTTTTAAAAATCCATCTTTTAAAATCCTTATATATAAATTATTTTAAAATCTCTATTTAAAATATATTTTTACGAACAGTTAAATACAAACCAAAATCAATTATTGTTTTTATCCAAATCATTTTCTTAAAAATAATCCCAATTTCTATATGAATATTTTTATATTCAAAATCTCCTTTTTAAATCTTTCCAAATTCCAAAAATAATATTTATGGCATTTAAAATACCAAAAATTAGGCCAGTGCTACTATAGCGTCCAATAATTCACATCACAATAATAATCCATAACAGATTATTCTAATACATCATATATTATTACATATGAAAAACAACCAATATAAATTTGAGGAATCCAGTTGGATCCCTCCAACCTATTTCCCTGCATCCACAGATATTAATACAATATAAAAATATCAATCCCACTTCGAGGGGGATATCGCGGAATATAGGGTCATCGGCTATTATGCGGGGCGCATAGGGTCTCATCCGCCAAAATATGCAGGAACATCAATCCAACTACTAATATATATACTACTATATATAATATAATATCATTCAACAAATAATAATTTTATAAATTCAACCAAGCATCCAATAATTTATTTTAAAGTGAGAATTTCTCACCTTTGATTTTTATTTTTCCGAACATCCATATTTTAATTTTCTAAGGTCCCGGCCGACTTCGAAAAATTCCAAATCAATTCTATTTCGTAGATCTCACGGCTACGAATCCAACGAAAGGGGAAAAAATCTGGCTGTTAATTAAATTTCATATGTACAAGATATTATTTTTGAAACTAACATACTACTTTTAAAAAAATAGATAACGTAAAAATTGAAATTTATCTCACCCCAAATCAAATGGGATCAAGTCCATTCCAGGCAACCCGAACGAGGCCCTCACTGTCATCGCTGCTCTGATAGCAGCAGCCACCATCCTCACCATCGCGCTGATTTTCCAAAGCCTCGACCACCGTAACTCACCATGTTTCAACCAAACTATAGTATGGAAGACTGAATACTTGAAACTTCAATCTTTACCATTCCATCAACTACAACCTCACCTTGCTCATCAATTCATGCCATCAGTCCCCAAATCGATAGCAGCCAAGTCGTCGTTCGCATTCTTTGATGCACACGTATGCCTCGCAACATGCAGAACTTGCCCAAATCGAATCACATCCCCCTACCTCCACTTGCTAAGTCGCTGCACCGCTCCTAGGCTGCTCACGCATCTCCCCTTCATCGCATCGATTTCGAGTCGCCTAAGTAACCGCAGCCTCCTTTCCTCATGTGCCGCTCATCGTCGATGGTCCTAGACACCATCGCGTGCAGCTACATATAATCGTGATCGATTCAATCGTGTGATATGAAAAAAATTTATGAATCAAACTGATTTGATTTCCTTTTTTATCGTTGTTATCTGGAACGATTTCCTGGACGAGTAGGCGATTTTTAAATAAAATGTGGAGAAGGATTTCGGGATTTTTTAAAAAAAAGAAGAGGAAGGCTATCGTGATTTAGAAAGAAAGAAAGGGTGAGTATGATATAGGGTGGCATGCCTGAAAGGGCACCGTGACTGAGGTGAAAGAAGAGACAGCCCAGTCCAATCAAATAAAAATAAATTGTCTTAAATTTTAAAAATATCTCGATCTACGCAAATCAAAATCTCGAACCCCTATCGAGGCATGCCGCCGGGCATTTATAATGTTATACCCCTATTCCGAATGCAATGGAAAAGGTTTCCAGTCCTAATTTGATTGTATGGAGAAGATAGCTTTTTGGACCCAATTATTATAGTGAATATTAGGCTCAGGTCCCTAGTAAGTTTCAAAATACACAAAAACCCCAGTAATAAAAAGTGTGTAAATTAGGTCCCTAGAATTAAGTTACTAAGTAATTGCATATAGTTATGCAATTTTTTTGGTGAATAATTGCGGAATTTTCCGCAAATTTTTGAAAAAAATGCGTAAATTTCCGCAATTTTTTGGGTGAATAATTGCGGAATTTTCCGCAATTTTTTGAAAAAATTGCGTAAATTTCCGCAATTTTTTGGATGAATAATTGTGGAATTTTCCGCAATTTTTTGATATAATTGCATAAATGTCTACAATTATTTACTGAATAATTACATAAGTGTATGTCATTATTCAGTAACTTAATTCTAGGGATCTAATTTACAAACTTTATTTTACTGGGGTTTTTGTGTATTTTGAAACTTATTAGGGACCTGTGCTAAACTGTCCCTTTTATTAATCATTGTAAATCAAACAATTGGGATGTATTAATTAATATCAACAAAACTGAAAGCTCGTTTGGTTGAATGAGCAAATTAAATTTAACACACATTTTCAAACAATGGCCATGTCCCAGAAACTATGTGGCATACTTTCTGAATACGACCCGTGTCACATTCCACACTTACTTGCCCAATGAGATAATTGGCAAGACAGGTTCATTAAACATGGATGACCTTCAAAGTTTCTGGTACGAATATCTAGTAGCATTGATGATAATATATAAAACTTTTGGTCTAAAACTCAGCTCACATTCAAGAATAGCTAATACTGTTCAAAGGAGTTGCCTTGTTAATTGAGAATAAAGTGAATGAATGTTAGCTTTCTGCACAGAAAGCTGTTGTCAAATGCATAGAACACAAGCTGGAAGACCAGTACCCAGTGGACTCACTTCAGAAAAGGATAGTTCAGCTTGAGAAGGCCAAAGCAGACAGTAAGAGCTGCAGAAGCTGATTGCTCCCTGTTCTATTAATCGCTTAATGACCTACATAGTGTTTAAATTTGCATGATTCAATCTACTAGTTTTGTAATTAGTAAATCGCTTATTGACATACACTTATCAATCGGGTATGACGTGATTGATATCACGAGTGCTCCAGGAAACGATCTTTGTTATAATTAACACCGACAATTTTTCTATTTCTTTCATACAAGTTACAGCTTGCGTTCTGTGCATTGAAGACATAGATTAAATGAAAAGAAATGGCATTCTGGAAAAGTTGGTACCAACTTATGAAAGCAATATTTGAAATGAGTTGACCATGCAGCACTGTCTGCCTTGTAAAGGCAGTGCTGGGTGCTTCTTGAGTCATTACTAATTAAGGTACCCGTGGGTGCTTCTTGAGCACATGTCCTTTTATTAATCTAACTGAAAAACAAAAGTACTAATTAATTTTTGAGTCATTACCCTACGAATATTGCCACTACCAGGCCTCCGCGTGCTTCTTGAGGAAGCGGATGTCTCACCTTCTCCAATAAGCTGCATGTACAGAAGGTTTAGCTTGTCGTGAAAGAGCTCCCGACCCTTATTCTCGATCATTTGAGCAGCTCGCTCATTGTATTTGACCTGTAATTTACATTAAGAGTTAGGTATTGTACACATAACATAGTTTGGAATTTGTAAATTCAAATTCAAATTTTTTGTTGATTACATACAACAAACTCTTCCGATTACTCATCAATCCATTCGCCATCTATAGAACCATCCGGTTTCTCAACATAATGTGTTCGAATGTACACCTGCATGTATGTCGGTGTTCGACCCTGTTCTTTCTCCTGAAAAATAAAAATAATTTATCGTGTGTTTATTTGAATTGTATACTAGTATTATTAAACAATTTAAACAATCACCATATCGTTCATCCATTGTGCCATTGATTTAGAACCACATATATGCGGCCTTGGATTGCTTTTGAGAGCGATTGAGTTCTTTTGAGCAAGCTCCTTTACATCCTCCCTCTCCCAGTGGGCTAAAAACTGTTGCCATACCTCATCTATTATACAAGCATTCTTCTTTTTATACATTTTCATGTCTCCAACAATCCACATATACTTCAAAGAGCACTTTTGATCCCATAATCGTCCGACTTTAGCAAAAGAAGTTGTGGGATCCCAAGAGTGCAATGTCTATACAAAAATTTGGGAGTAGATTAAATGAACTGAAAAACTTAATCATGGACGGACTACAAATATTGTAACATCGTGAATTTCAAAATTATTTTACCTTAAACTCTTTAAACCAATGATCCTTAATATTAGCAGGAACCACACTGAAACAAGACCAAAATGATGTTATACGGGCCTTAAGCATAGAAGATATAGTACGAGATGTCAAGACACTATTCGCGAATTCCCAACTGTTAATGCACAAATTATATTAATCTTTTACTACATTATTAACATATACGATAATTCAAAAGTTTATAAATTTTACTTACTCTCCACTCTCTACTCTCCCTATAATGGATATACATGGTGTCGACTGAGGAAGTCGAGCCCGTCTGTGACATATGTCCAAATAACCCAAGGGTGCCTTCATCATGATCACCGCCATCAGAAGGGGTGGGTTGTTGATCGACGGAGGGTGGTGCTTGTTCGATCAAAGCTAAACCACGTCCACTACCACTACGACCACCACCACTACTACGACCACCACCACCACGAGAACTCATATCTATTACAAGAATACAACATATGCAACTATATACATAAGATAAGGTAACATTTCAGAATGAAATTTGTGAACTTTATTTAAGACAGGTTTGAAATCATACATCAAATAGCATAGAATATAAACCAATAACTGAAATTTTTTTACTATTAACTAAAAGGTGAACAACTTCATAAACATAAAAGCAATCAAGCAACTAAAAACACATGCAAACAATCATAATTAAATATACATGCTACCAATCTTCATTATCATCATCACTCTCAATATTTACACTCTCATCTTCAAGCTCACACTCATCTTCATCTACTTCGACTTGCTCATCATCGTCTTCATCTACTTCGACCCCATCATTAACGTCATTAATAAGAGATCCTATATCTTCTACTTATTGTACAATCTCTAGTAGTTCATTAGGTTCTGGATCATTTTGATACGCCATATTGTCGGTTATGATCGTGTTTGTGTGAAATGACCATCTCGGTTTTGTTTTAATAACAGTCCACCAATCTGAACGACTATTGTCGATAGCAGGATATGGCATAAAATAAACTTGTGTAGCTTGTGCTGCAAACACAAATGGATCATACCCTAAATATTTTTTATTGTGGTTTACTTCAATAAGAGGGTAATCCTTGTGTACGCGTCTGACGCAGCGGATATTACAAAAACAATGTAGATCGTTGAATGTAGTAATCGGTGGATTGGAAGATACTGAAATGCCCAAATTCGTTGATCCGAAGATACCGAATTCTAGCTATCCCGAACTCGTTGATCGCGCACGATACCGGGTTCAAAGATCTTCAATTCTTCGAGCGTTGATCTAGCGCACTAGATTCCGCGAATCGGCTTCTACAATCGTTGAATCGAGCGCACTCGATTATCCGAAAGAGGAGATAGGAGATTACACTCAACTACCAATTTAGATGAAAGCACACAGCAATCAAAAGAGAATTTTTATTCAAAAATCAACAACCTTTACAAATGACTCACACTTGCTATTTATAGCTTTACAACTCATCACGCAAAAACTTCAAAAAAATACAAGTACTTAGGTCGGAAACGACCTACGACCTAACATGACGCGACCTAAGAACAGACACGACTTAGTATAGGTCGGCAGCGACCTAACAGTTCATATTACAATGCAACCAACATACAAGACAAACATACGACTTAAGAACTATACAATCACACGACACACATTTGTGTCCATCAGCGACCTAAAGAAGCAACGGTAGAGATCAATGCGGCATAAGAATCAACAATCTCCAGAGCTTTGCGACTTAAGAACTTTGCGGTATCCCAACTCAATGACTTAAGGAAATCAATGGCATCCAGAGCTTTGCGACCTAAGAATGAACGGCATCCCTTCGTCTGTGACCTAACAGAAGCGGCTTCAGAAATTCTTCACGACCTAAGTCTCCCCGACCTAAGACTTTGCGACCTAAGCTTTCGCGACCTAACTTAGCTCGTTTCGTTTCCTTGCGACCTAACATAGGTCGTAACTCGTTAGGTCGTATCACCTTTCTCTTCAGACTGTTAGGTCGTTGGTGCGACTTAAAGGATTCGTTAGGTTGCTCGCGACCTAATACTTCAGCTCCCCGCCAATCTTCACACACTGCTAACTCGTTAGTCTCTTTGTTAGCTCGTAGTACTTCGCTAGGTCGTTGTCGATCTTCAGTAGGTCGTTGATACGACCTAAAGGTCTTGTTAGGTCGTTCGCGACCTAGCCCTTTACCAGTTTGTGCTTCAACAACCAGTAACGACTTAGAGGTTTCGTTAGGTCGTATGCGACCTAACTCTTCATCCTTTTGAGCATCCTTCTGGGCTGCATCATCCTTCCCAGGTTGAGAAAAATTCGACCTCAAATTTGTACTCTCTTCCTCCATAACAAATTCATCCCCATGATATGGTATAAGATGTTTAACATTGAACACGTCAGACGTATACACATCATCCGGCAGCTTCAACTTATAAGCATTCTCATTAATTCGTTTTACAACTTCCACCGGACCAATTTTCCTGGCTTTCAACTTGTTATAAGCGCCTACTGGAAAACGATCTTTTGTTAACACTGCATAAACCATATCTCCTTCATTAAACTCAACATTTCGTCGTTTCAAATCTGCAGATTGTTTATACTTCTCATTTGCTTTCTCTAATCGTTCTTGAACGATTTTATGACATTCAGTCAGCCCTTCAACAAAATCAGCAGCTTTCTTAATTGTTCCCTTTGAGTGTGGTATCACCGTTAAATCCAGTGGTCCTTTCGGTAAGCTCGAATAGACAATCTGGAATGGACTGAACCCAGTACTTCGATTCACAGCATGATTATGGGCAAACTCTGCCTGGCATAACTTCACATCCCAACTCTTCAGATTATCTTGTATAAGACACCTCAGTAAGTTTCCCAATGATCTGTTTACCACCTCAGTCTGTCCATCCGTTTGCGGGTGATAAGCACTACTAAACTTCAGCTTCGTTCCCACCATTTTCCACAAACTCAACCAAAAATGACTCAGAAATCGAGTATCTCTATCCGACACAATAGATTCTGGCAATCCATGAAGTCGATAGATCTCCTTTAAAAACAACTGAGCAACATGAACAGCATCTGCCATCTTCTTACAAGCAATAAAGTGTGCCATTTTTGAAAATCGATCAACCACCACATAAATGGAATCATTACCACGCTGTGTTCTCGGTAGCCCCAACACAAAGTCCATGCTCACATCAACCCATGGTTTAGTTGGTACCGGTAACGGCATATATAAACCAGCATTAGTCGCGGTTCCTTTCGAAACTTGACAAATATGACATCGTTCCACAAACCTTTCCACCTCTTTCCTCATTGATGGCCAAAAGTAGGATCGTGAAATCAACTGTAAGGTACGGTCTCTCCCAACATGTCCCTCTTTGTGTAACTCCTTGATAATCTTCATTCTCAGACTACCCTCCGGTATGCACAATCGATTTCCTTTGAACAGAAAACCATCTATCATGATGAACTCATCCGTCTCCCCATCCTTGACTTTATCAACAAACTTTGCAAAGTAAGGATCATCGGTAAATAATTCTGGCAATAGTTCAAACCCCGTCACTTCAACTTTCAATGTAGTTAACAAGTGATTTCTTCTACTCAATGCATCCGCAACACGATTTGTCACTCCCGACTTGTGTTTCACAACAAATGTAAATTGTTGCAGATATGCAATCCACGATGCATGTCTCGCTGAAATCTTGTCTTGCCCTTGCAAATGCTTCAATGCTTCATGATCAGTATACAGAACAAACTCCCTCTGAAATAGATAGTGTCTCCAGTGTTTAATAGATTGTACAACAGCATAGAATTCCACATCATACGTACTGTATCTCATCTTCGCTCCTGACAACTTCTCACTGAAATATGCAATTGGACGTCCCTTCTGACTCAACACCCCTACAATCCCAACCTTGGATGCATCAGTATGTAGTTCAAACACCAACTGAAAATCAGGTAGCACTAGAATTGGTGCAGAGGTCAAAAGTTCTTTGATTCGCTCAAAAGCAACCTCGGCTTCTTCCGTCCATGCAAACTGTTTACCCTTCATACAATCAGTCATAGGCGCCATCACACTACTAAAGTGTGGAATAAACCTCCGATAAAATGAAGCCAACCCGTGAAAACTACGAACTTCCGTTATCGTCTTGGGCTGCGGCCAATCTCTAATTGCTTCAACTTTACTTTGGTCAACCTGTATTCCTTTTTTCGATACTACATATCCCAGAAATAAAACGCTATGCATCATGAACACGCATTTCTTCGTTGCAGCATAAAATTGTTCTTGTCGCAATACCATCAGCACTTCTCTAAGATGATTCAAATGTTCCTCTGGATTTTCACTGTAAATCAGAATATCATCGAAATACACCACCACAAACTTCCCAATGAATGGTCTAAAAATTTGATTCATTACCCTCATGAAAGTACTCGGTGCATTGGATAAACCAAATGGCATGACCAACCATTCGTATAGACCCTCCCTGGTTTTAAAAGCAGTCTTCCACTCATCTCCTGGTCTGATACGAATTTGATGATATCCGCTCTTCAAATCAATCTTCGAAAATATAGTAGCTCCGCTTATTTTATCTAACAAGTCATCCAACCTCGGCATTGGAAATCTATATCTCACAGTAATCTTATTTAATGCTCGACTTTCAGTGCACATCCTCCACGTTCCATCCTTTTTGGGTACCAATAAAGCTGGTACAGCACAAGGACTTAAACTCTCCTGCACACGCCCCTGTTCAAGCAATTCCTCTACCTGCCTCCGCAACTCTTCATGTTCCTTCGGACTCATTCGATAATGGGGTCTGTGTGGCAACACAGCACCTGGAACAAGATCTATCTGATGTTGAATATCCCTCAACGGTGGCAACTCCGTTGGTAACTCCTCTGGAAATACATCGTCAAATTCTTTCAAAACTGGTTTAACTTCTTCTGGTATTTCAACCTCTTCACTGCTTTCTCGTCCAATTAACAAGAATACTTCCGGCTCTTCCTCAACCTCCTTAACAAACTCTTTCAAAGATAATAAAGTTTTCAGCTCTTCAATCTCCTCCAGTTTGTTTTCTTCTTGTTGGCGTTTCTTCGGAACCAGAGTAATCTTTGTACCTTCGAACATGAAACTGTAACTGTTGGTCCGTCCGTCATGCTGCACAGCTCGATCATACTGCCACGGTCTCCCTAGCAACAAATGACAAACGTCCATATCTACGACATCACACCAGATTTCATCTTTGTATTTCTTCCCAATTGAAAACTTCACACGAGCCCTTCGTCCAACCTTCACCTCCCCGCCTTTCCTCAACCAAGCTAGCTTGTATGGCTTCGGATGTTTCTCAGTCTTCAATGCCAACTTCCTCACAGCCTCTGAAGAAATTATATTGTCACAGCTTCCAGCATCAATAACAAATTTGCAAACTTTCCCCAGAATAGTACATGTCGACTGAAAAATATTGCTCCTCAACCAACTACAATCCTCCTCTTGCTTTGGTGTTAAACAGGACCTCTTCATCATGAGATTATAACCTTCGTCTCCCGACACTTCTTCTTCCTCCTCATCAGGTGGTGAATTGGAACATTCAGCTTCTTCATCCTCATCCTCAACCTCCGCTATCATCGCTCTCTTCTTTGGTTTTGGACACTCACTGCTTTTATGACCCAATTCCTGACAATTGTAACATTTGAAACCATTGTTAACCCTTGTCTTCTCAGCCTCCTTCACTACTGGTCTACTGATAGGTTTAGAAACATTAGAACTTCCACCAACACCTTTCACTTGATTGTTAGAATTAGTAAACACACCACTTCCTCGTCTACCCTGCTTCTCCCAAGCCAACGCTTTCTGATGTGCTTCCGCTACAGATCTAGGATCGAACATATTAACCATATCCTGAATCTGCATTCTCAATCCCCCAATGAATCTGGATGTCAACTGCTCTTCCGTTTCCATAATATCATTCCTTGCAATCAGTTGATAAAATTCGTCAGCATAGTCATTCACAGATTTCGTCCCTTGTCTCAAGTTTTGCAAACGTTGATACATCAAAGACTGATAATTATAAGGTAAGAACGTTGCTTTCATCAATTTCTTCATCTTCTCCCAAGATTCAACTTTTGACTTTCCCATCCGATCACGTGTAAGCTTGGTTTGCTGCCACCATGCCAAAGCTCTACCCCTCAGCCTCGTAGCAACCAACTTCACTCTACGATGTTTTGGAACTTCTTTGAAGTCAAAAATCTCCTCAACATTAGCTACCCAATCTAGAAACTCCTCCGCTTGCATACCACCTTTGAATTCAGGAATTTCAGTCTTCATCCCCGACTCCCATTTGTGATCATACTCAGAGTAATTTCTTCCTTGTCCTCATCCTTGTCCTCGAACACTACCACCATCATACTCCTCTTCAAAATCAGATGTATATCGTTGTCTATCTCGTCCACCCACATCTCTACTACCTTCTCGTCTACCACCATCATCCCTTCTATCTACATTCCTCCGTTCACGACCATTCACGTTCCTCCCACGCCCTTGATCATTTTCAACACTTCTGTCTCGATTGGAATGTGGCGAGACTCTACTTCCCCCATGGTTAGATTCAGGTGAAACCCTTCTCCGATTTTGATTCATTTCTGTCATAAGCTTCTCTAACCGGCCAATTCCTTCGTTAAGCTTCTCACTAAAATTTTCATTGATTCTTTGCTCCATCTCATCAGCCTCTTCTCTTCGATACAAAGCTTCTACGTTTTGGTGGCGATTAGCTCTTCTTGGCGGCATACTTGAAAATTTCACGACTCTTCAACACTTCAAAATTCAAACACTTTTCGGACTTTGATCCAAAATGAAACGGATCGAAAACTTCCACTTTGTAGCAAATCGCGACGAACACGATGGACAAAGTTTCGGCCTCCAATTCAAATCCGATCAAACAACTTCAATGCAAGTCGAACACTTCAACTTGCTCACGGCTCACTCTTCAAGCTTCTCGGCTAAACAAATTCAAACTTCAAATGATTAGGCTCCAAGTCTCGATCTAGCTATGATTGGCTAGAACTAGCTCTGATACCAAACTGACGCAGCGGATATTACAAAAACAATGTAGATCGTTGAATGTAGTAATCGGTGGATTGGAAGATACTGAAATGCCCAAATTCGTTGATCCGAAGATACCGAATTCTAGCTATCCCGAACTCGTTGATCGCGCACGATACCGGGTTCAAAGATCTTCAATTCTTCGAGTGTTGATCTAGCGCACTAGATTCCGCGAATCGGCTTCTACAATCGTTGAATCGAGCGCACTCGATTATCCGAAAGAGGAGATAGGAGATTACACTCAACTACCAATTTAGATGAAAGCACACAGCAATCAAAAGAGAATTTTTATTCAAAAATCAACAACCTTTACAAATGACTCACACTTGCTATTTATAGCTTTACAACTCATCACGCAAAAACTTCAAAAAAATACAAGTACTTAGGTCGGAAACGACCTACGACCTAACATGACGCGACCTAAGAACAGACACGACTTAGTATAGGTCGGCAGCGACCTAACAGTTCATATTACAATGCAACCAACATACAAGACAAACATACGACTTAAGAACTATACAATCACACGACACACATTTGTGTCCATCAGCGACCTAAAGAAGCAACGGTAGAGATCAATGTGGCATAAGAATCAACAATCTCCAGAGCTTTGCAACTTAAGAACTTTGCGGTATCCCAACTCAACGACTTAAGGAAATCAATGGCATCCAGAGCTTTGCGACCTAAGGATGAACGGCATCCCTTCGTCTGCGACCTAACAGAAGCGGCTTCAGAAATTCTTCACGACCTAAGTCTCCCCGACCTAAGACTTTGCGACCTAAGCTTTCGCGACCTAACTTAGCTCGTTCCGTTTCCTTGCGACCTAACATAGGTCGTAACTCGTTAGGTCGTATCACCTTTCTCTTCAGACTGTTAGGTCGTTGGTGCGACTTAAAGGATTCGTTAGGTCGCTCGCGACCTAATACTTTAGCTCTCCGCCAATCTTCACACACTGCTAACTCGTTAGTCTCTTTGTTAGCTCGTAGTACATCGCTAGGTCGTTGCCGGTCTTCAGTAGGTCGTTGATACGACCTAAAGGTCTTGTTAGGTCGTTCGCAACCTAGCCCTTTACCAGTTTGTGCTTCAACAACCAGTAACGACTTAGAGGTTTCGTTAGGTCATATGCGACCTAACTCTTCATCCTTCTGGGCTGCATCAGCGTCTTACTCCAATATTCAACCTACTATCAAACCATCGACATTTGAATAGAAATGTTTTTAACTCCGGCACCACCGAGTAAGTTAACTCGATTATTTCCTCCAGTACACCATAATAATCTTTTATGTCATTATCGTTGTTTCCATCTTTAATACAAACTCCGTTGTTAACAGTTGTTTTTTCTTTCCATATTCTTTTGTGTGAAACTTAAATCCATTTATAAACATTATTGGACATATACTGTAGCTATTACGCGGATCGAATGCAAGTTTCCTATAGCAAACGTCAGTGATGTTGTTCGTATCAACCTATCGATTTGAATCAAGTACACATTAGGATATTCACTTTCGAACTTGCTGTTTATATCAAGCACACATGTTAATATCTAAGGAGCATTGTGTGTAGGTTGAAAAGATTGACATAAATTTAGTTAATGAATAATCAAATTATTATACTACCTGATAAGATCAGTTAATTCATTACAATTAAGAAGCACAATTGCCTTGGCTAGATTGTAATCCTTTGTTGTAGCGAAGCCTTTAACATTCTTCTATTTACCAGATGGACGGCCTTGTTTTTTGAATACCGAGAGAACGTTATCGATTGAATCATCCACAATATCATTTTCATTGCGATGACCGCGGTTAAAATTTAAATTCATGTGATCATTGAAATAATGACTAAAAAATATGGCTGCTTCTTGAAATAATGACTAAATTCATGTGATCATTTAAATTATCGAGTGGCATATGACGTTTAGCAGCTTGAACAACAGCCGTAAATCTAGCTTCTGTAAGGTTGTATTTTGATTTCATTGCAATGTATTCTGCAGTTACCGATAATTGAGAGCCGCTTAAACATCCATTCCAAAGGGGTTTTTTAGCATGATCCAATAAATCATATATTTTTTTAGCTCCAACATTTGGTTCCTCTTCGACGTTAACATCGTCGTTATCAATTTCAACGGTAGGGAACATTGATCGTGCTGCATCTTCGACCATACGTTCTATGAGATTCGTACTAACTTCATCACTAATGACCTCCACCGACTGTTCTTGATTATTAGGGGCTACAATTTCTCCATGACGATCCCACAGCAAATAATTGGGTACAAAACCGTATTGGTGCAAATGAACCTTAGCTATATTCAGTACTAAATAGTTCAACAATTTGCATCTACTAGATGGACAACGAATTTCTTCATCATTTGCAATATTAATTATAGCAAATTCGATGAACACTTGTGCCCCTTTTAGAAAATGTTCACTTATTACGCCATTAATTTCCCTTCTTTGTTACATCCAGCTCCGATCATTAAAGTAATTGACCATTTTTCCTACTTGAAAACCTATGATAAAGTAAAAAAATTATAAATCGTTCATTTTATATTTTGTTTAAATTTTATTTACTGATTTAGTAAACATGTACTAAATTTTATATTTTTTCTACAAACTTTATTTTAAATAAACAACTATTGATTCATTGCCACTTATGTGTCTTCTTTGATGGTCGGTCATCCTACTTCCCATTACAAACACAATAGTAATTATATTCCGTAAATCATATCATTTTAAATGATTTCACAAAATTTCGACAGCATTTCCCCCGTGTTCCTTGTATCGTACACAAATGCGTGTACACAAGGAACGTAAAGGAAATGCCGTCGAAATTTTGTGAACCATTTAAAGTGATATGATTGACGAAATATAATTACTTTATACTGTTTGTAACTTGTCCAATACAAGGACAAATCCGACAAATGATGTATCAGATGAATATAGTTGTCCGTTTTGTGGAAAAACGAATATCACTAAAACGATCATATACAACACTTGTCAGACGGGGCCAAATATATCTAAGGATTTAAATATTTGTTTATATTAAATTTAAATATATAACTCGTTTAATTAATATTGGTTTATATTTTACCGTTTTATTACATAAATACTAAATTCATTTATACACAAAATTTGTACACAAAATTCATTTATTACAAATTCATTTATACACTAAATCAATTCGCGTGTTCGCATAAATACAAAACTCGTGTTCGCACAAATGCAATATCCGTTCTAACGGCTTCCAAATGCAATAAACTCTATCACACACATACGTTCAATACTAACCAAATCAACATAAACTAATGCAATATCCTAAATTACAAAATTTTCAATCGGTAATAACTTGTTCATTATGGGATAATAGTTGCAATTAAGGGATAACATGATGTAATATGCATACACTAACAAGTAGGAATCAATCACAATTCAAATTAAACCCTAAATCAAAAAAACCTAAATATTAGGTTTAGCAAAATTACCGATTTGGAGAGCTAGAAGGGTGGAGATGGGCTGGAGCAGCTTCTAGATGGCGTCGGAGGTGGTTGGGATGGTGTTTGGGGCGGCGGTAGTAGGCTAGGAAGTGGTGGAATGGGGGAATTGGGTGAAAATATAGATTGGGGAAGGAGATAATGAGCTTCAGGTCGGCTCTTGGGAAAATATGCAGGAAATTTTCCAACGGCTTCCAACGGCCGCAAACGGCTTAATTTCAATGGTTTCTAACGGATTCAGACGGTTACGACAAAATCCAACGAGCCGTTGGAAGCCGTTAGAAATGCCGTTGGAGGCCGTTGGAACATGGGCGTTGGAATACACTGTATCTCTAGTAGTTGGAACATGGCCGTTGGAACATGGGCGTTGCCAGCGGACATCTCGGATGTTGAGAGAGAGGAGATGGAAGAGTGGGCATTCACTACACTTCAACTTGCTATGGGAGAGAATGTTATCTCTGAAATTAGTGGTGAGACAACCGCTAAGGGTATTTGGGACAAGTTGGAGGAGTCGTATATGAAGAAGTCGCTGACAAATCGTTTGATCTTATTGCGAACGTTCTTCACCTATAAGATGAAGGAAGGTACTTCGCCAAAGGCACATTTGAATACTTTTGATGATTTGCTAATGAAGATGAAGGCGGTAGATTTGAAGATTGAGGAAGAGCAAAAGGCGATGATATTGTTGTGTTCATTGCCAAATCGCTATACAGGTTTCTCAAATAGTTTGATCTATAGCCGAGATACATTGACTCTTGATGATGTCAAGACGGGTCTTCTTAGCGAGAAGTTGCGGGATCAAATGAAGGAGTTAGGTGATGGATGTAGTGGTGCTAGTAATGGTCATGGTTTGTTTGTGGAGAAGGAGAGGTATGTGAAGAAGGAGAACCGGGGGCGTTCTAAATCAAGGAACCCCGGTTGGAGAGGAAAGTCGAAGGAAAGAAAAGGCAAGTGCTATATTTGCAAGAAGCCCGGTCATTGGAAGAATGAGTGTCCTGACAAGGAGAAGGCAAAGAAGGAAGTAGCATCTTCATCTGTAGCGGTGGAGAGTGGAGTTGGTGAGGGAGATATAGATGTTTTGTCGGCGGTAGCATCGGATGTTTCGGGTAGTGTAACGACCCACTATTTTGGACCATTCAAATCGACAATAATCCACACATGTCTGACTTGAATAATTCAAAATAACAGATTGTAAATAAATTTGGAGCAAATGAAATCAAATACACAGAATCACAGACACAGAACATATCAGGATAACTCACAGCGGAAATAAAATACCATAGTAGTTCATGAAGCTACTATATACAAACTCTCAAAACATAATACATAATATCATTCTGAAAACATATATAATAGAAATCCCAAATACATAGAAGTTTATAAATACCAAAACTAGAATAGAACAACTGAACTGAAAGGAACAGATAACTAGACAAACAGAATCTCCAGCGATTCCTAGCTCCAGAATGAGATCCAAAGCTAAGCTGTAAATACTCAGGCTGACCCGAGCGTAAAGTAAAACACAAAACACTCGAGTCAGGACAATATATACTTATATAATGTAAACCAACTCAAGTGAACTGTAGTAGAAATGCACAATAACTCAAAGGATGCTTGGGATCGCCCATCCTTCAAGGATCAGTTAAACTATAAATTAAATACACCCCGTGGTTAAAATTTCAAAATGGTATTTTATACTTCGAAATCAAATATCATTTCAAAATTCAATATCCTTCAAAAATCCATTTCAAAATATCAAAATATCATATTTCAAAATAGTTTATATTTCGAAACAAATTACTTTATTTTAAATCATAAAAATAAAGTTATTATTAATAATTAAATTATTAAATTTCCAAAATTTTAATCTTTCATTCGTTCACTTAAATTAATTAAAACAATGAAAATTCAACTTTTGCAGCATTTAGAAAATGCTACGGAAAGTCGCATTTAAAACAGTTCAATTTAACAAAAGACAGCATTTAAAATGCTATAATATGGTTACATTAGTTTCAAATAAACTTAGTTAAATTCAACCATTATAACATTACAAAAATGCTATAATAGCCTTTAATTAAATTTAGCCATTTGGTTCATTATTATCAACTACAGCATTTACAAATGTTGTATTATCATTTACATTAGAATTAATAGCATTTCAGAGATGCAGTTAATTAACTTCAAATATTCAGTATAATTTCACAAACAATTATATTTTTATATAAATCATTTTTAACTTATAAAATCATATATAATCATTCAAATACCCTTATATTCATGATTTTATAAAGTTAAACCTCCATTCAAAAATCAAAATTTAATAATAATTCACTTATTAAATTCCAATTTTAAATTATAAATTCATTAAATTAAATTAACTTAACACTTAATTTTAAATTTTCAAATATAACTTAATTCCATTTTTATTTACTTAACTTAAAATTCACTCTTAAGCCAAATTCACAAATTTCCAATTTTAGTTATATTTCAAAATTTCAACTTAAATATTCATTCATTTCACATTTTAACTTTATTCAAAATCATTAATATAATATAAAAATCATTTAAATTCACTTTAATCCAAATTATCATGAAGTTATCACATTTCATATTTAATTTAAATTCCAATTATCACCCAATTAAAATTTCCCAAAATAACTTACATTTCAAATTTTCTAGTTTTACCAATAATTTATTTCACTTATAAATTTTCAAAAAATCAATAATGCTTACATAAATCATTTTTTTATTTAGTTTAAATCAAATATTATAATATTTACATTTCAAAAATATTTTTAAGATTTTTATAAAAACATATTTTAACAACGGGTCTGTATTTCATTTCTAGTCTAGGTAAAGTGATACGGGTAATATATCATTTCAACCCGTAATTTACAAAGAAAACCCGGGTTTGATCATTTCAAACCCGCAATCCCAAGGAAATGAAAAAAATAATTGAAAATCATTCAGGCCTATCATTTCAGCCCATAATGATTTTCTCCTATTCTAAAGTCCGTTCGGGTATGTATCATTTCAACCCATAGTGATTCTAATCTAAAGGGAACTTGCAGTGTGATAAACTGATAAAAATAATAGAACAGCATAATATAACAGTAACATATAATATAATAGGTGTTTAAGCATGGGTGAACATCATAAAATCATAACATAGCAAGTGTAACATGATAATGCATTTTACAGATTCAAAAGGGGTCAATTCACTAGTTATATATGTACATATTGTCTGGTGAGAATAACTCACCTGTTAAGCTGGAGATTTGCCAACAAAGCTCACAACACAAAGATTATGAAGGCACGACAACTCTAATACAATTTGAGTGTGGAGAGCAAATCCAATGATATAGATCTTGTGTTACAACCCAAACAAAAATCAAAGCAAACCATAAATTTCAATACACTAGAAATGACAGAACTTTTAAATAAAAAGAGATACGAATGCCAAATCTTTTGCCTTGCTTTCTCTATTCTTTTGTCATGGCCTAGGGATGTTTTTGGCTCTGGTTTGAACAAGTTTGGCTCAGGTTTGGTCATGTGTATGCATGGCCTAGGTAGTAGAATATGAGGAGAAAGTTTATACAAAGGAATATGAAGAGTTTAAGGCAAAATTGGTGGGTTTTGTTCACAAAAAATGGCTCGGCCATGGGCTTGTGTGGTCAGGTCAGAGAGGTATGGATCAGGTCAGTGGAAGGAAAGGTGTGTGGTGGTCTGGCCAGAGGTGGTGGAGGCGGCCTAAGGTGGTGGTGGTGGTGGAAAATGAAGTGGTGAACAAATAGTGGTCAAACAACATGTTTTTATGGCTTGTGTTGCAATTTTTGTGGAGTTTTGGCATCATGGTGGCTCGGCCTTGCTCAAGACTAGAGGAGTAGCTGGTGGTGATGGCAGGGAAGAGATGTAGGGGGTGGTGGCCGTGGATATGGAGTGGAGGCCATTCAAAGAAGCAAAGAAAACAAGGCAAAATACATGAAAAATGAGAAGAAAAGTGTAAAAAAAGTAGCCATTACCCATAGATTTTTCTTGAAGCCATGAATGAATGAGAAGGTAAAATGTTTTTGGGTGAATGGAGGCTAAAAAATCACGGCTACAAACCAAAAATGCACAGCCAAGATAGTAATTGAGGAGTTATGGCAAATGAAAGGACAAAGGAGATGAAAGGACTTAAGGTAAATAAGCTTTTAAAACTCTTCATATTTCTTTTTCTTTAAATTCAAATAAGACAAAAATAAAATCAGTAAATTGACTTTAAAACCGAAACAAATTAATATAAAATAAAAATAATTAATTAATTTTAAAGAAAATGGAAAAAGAATATAAGAAATTGCTTAAAAATTGAAAACAGGGTCCAGAAATTACAAATAAATCACTATTGACTTTGGAAAATTAAAAACTTCATTTTCAAAATATTTTTAAAAAAATGTGAAGTAAAATAATTCATTTATATTTTAAAAATGAAATAATTAATTAAATTTAGAGAAATTAGAAAAAGAACTAAAGAAATTGTTTAAAAATTCAAAACAGGACTTAAAATTTACAAATAGAATATCACTAGTTTTAGAAAATTTCTATTTCACTTTAAAACAAATAAAAGGTCAAATAAATAAAATAAATGAGGAACAAAATAAAGTGGGAATGAGAATCAAATAAGATTTTAAGAAAAAAATAGAAAAATAAATAAAGAATTACTTTAATTAATTGAAACTGGAAATTAGAAATTGTAAGCAAAATACAACTGACATTGGAAAATGTCAATTATACTTTTAAAAAATGTTTTAAAACCAAAATATATGCACAACATGTTATTTTACCCATATAAATATAAATTAGAACATTACATGACCAAATAAAATATTATTTATACAATTTAAAATAAACAATTTGTTAAATACAGCAAATTACACACAATATTGAAAAAGGCATAACATTCACATTATAAATCAGATTTCAACGAAACGAAAAGCATTATTCTTAAAATTTTATTTACTTTCATAATAAAAGATAAAATTCAAATTTTCAAACTTTCAAATTTCTAAATTAAAAGTCAAAGTTTGACTATATTGACCAAAATTCACTTTTCTGGAAAATATTCTTTTTAGTCATGTTTGGAATTCTAATTCACATCAAAATCAAAATTTATATTTAAAATAACAAAATTTATTCATTTTAATAAATAAAATAAAGTTTTTAAATCAGGAAATTAAATTAAAGAAATTAATATATATATAATTAAAATAATCATAAAATACAGGGTTGTTACACTCTCCTCCACTCAAATCTTTTCGTCCTCGAAAAGGAAAAAATTTCGGAGAAACAACTAGGCAGAACAATAGGTTGGAAGACATCCCCGAAAAGAAGGTAGGGGAATAGGGATATCTAGGAGGGAAAATGGGTTGAAAGACAAGGATGAGCCATTAATTAAAATTGTTGGTTAAAGAGGTAAAATATTTAAAACACTTTAAAATCCTTTAGGAAGGAAAATAACTGATCAAAATATCCTTTATATAATATTTTATCAAAATACTTTTATAACTCGATGTTTCAACAAGTTTATCCTTGTTCCTGTAGACTCTGGTAGTGCGTTGATCAGGCGCAAAACTGGAATTCTCCAGGTACTTAGTAGACCTGTTTCAACACCTAGTGAAAATACTGGGAAAACCTTTAAAAACAGATATGGAAAGTACAATCCAAACAAAAACGAATCAAATCATGGATCACAGATACACAATGGTTACGCCTGGGTCCCCCAGGAAACATCCGTACCTTTTAAGCATTCACTGCCTTGCGAATTTCGCCATGCAACAAAACCGGTGGACCGCAGGATACACAAAAATGGTTACGCCTGGATCCCCCAGGAAACATCCATACCCCTTAAGCAATCTCTGCCTTGCGGATTACGCCACTAACACGACCATAGATCACAGATACACAATGGTTACGCCTGGATCCCCCAGGAAACATCCGTACCTTTTAAGCAATCACTGCCTTACGAATTACGCTATGCAGTCGAGTTCGTAAGACCATGGGTAACGCCATGGAATTCGAAGGACACTCGAGTATCATATCCGGAAAACAAAAAATCAGAGAGAATAATATCGATAGAATGAATCCAAGATGTGGCCACAAATCGGATATCAAGCAGAAGGCACTTTCCATATCTTTACTTCGAAAATATGTATCATATAGTACCTTTTCAAATCACTTTCAAATATCGTACTTATATAATATCAATTATATATAAGATTTCACTTTCAAATTGAGTACCTTTTCAAATCTATAGTTTTTGAATCAATTTCATACTCATACAAATCAATTTTATATAAGTTCGACAACTCCCAAATCAAGTGTTTAGTAACATAAGGTTCTCAAATTTCAATTTGTTTCAATATCAGTTCAATTTCAAAATCATATACAATTTCACCAAATTATTTCTTCTCAAATTAATTATCTTTAGTTTCAAAGTTTCCAAAATAATAGATTTAGAAAATAAATCCAAATTTCCAAATCAATATAATTTAAGTCAACCAATTCATTTCCAAAATCAAATGTTTTCAAAATCATCTTATACTTACGTAAGGTCTATCTTACATAAGGATCAAATTTTCAAAATAATTTCGCTGTATGAAGAGCCATATAGGATTGAATATCTTTGCTTTTATGGGTTATATATCTTTGTAATTTAAATTGGAAATTTTCTTTTAGTAAGCAAAGATATTCTAACTCGACGGCTTTCAATTTCAGCGTCAAAATATATCAAAGATATTAGAATATAAGATGTACATATGTCATCATTTCGCAAAGTCACATTCGATCGCTCGCTCGATCACACAAGTTCGCTTTCGAACTAGTATTGTCCATTCACTTCCCTAATGCGGATTTCGATATGGTTTCTCGACTAGAAGTCATCAGTCTCCTTGCATAGCCATTTACTATGATAGAGAATTCTAGAATCAAGCCCAAAATCCATACCAAATATTCGTCATCAAGAATCGAATGAAAAATCCTAACACGAAATGGTGTAATTCACCTCGAACTTGTGTACTCAAACTTGGATCAAATTAATTATGCGAATAAAACAGCATACATACAACTTATATATTTATTCCAACTTGTTACCTATATAGTTTCATAAAGATGTTACTAAGTTAAAACACTTAAAATTTATTCAAAATATTTTGAAGAACAATTTCTTTTCAAAACATTTCAAATCTAAATTTCATATTAGAAAAAAATTTAAATTGCCTTATTCATTTACTTAACAAAACAGTTTCAACTTATTTAAATCAGATTACTTCATACTTAAACATTCAAAACAAACTTATATACTTTATCAAAATACTTTTCAAATTTCTTAGCTTTGAAAAGTTAACCTTGATTTGGAAGTACTCGAACTTCGAAATAGTTGAAGAAATCATTTTCAAATTCAAGAGTTGGAAATTAGCAACAAATCAATAAATCAATTTTAATAGATAGGGTTATATCAAATCCAAAACTCGAGGATTGAACACCGGTTCATTTCAAATCGTTTCAAATATATTTACATATATCTTTCGAATATCAAATCATACTTCGGAATTTGAAATCAAAAATGGTTTCACAAAATCACTCGCATAGCAAAGCTATTAAAGTGGCCTCTCCCTCACTCAGAAACTCGAAAATCAATGTCGATGATGCGTGCACTCATCACCGAAATTATTTTCCAACGACACAAGTGAGTTCTGGACTTCCATTTACTTTGAAAACTTCTTTGAAATTCAGGCCCATTGCCTGCTGTAATGTTATATATAAATGCATTGCTAAAATTTTATCCACTAGAATGAAAACCTGTCTTGCAGACCTAATATCCCCTAATCAACAGGGTTTTGTTGCTGGTAGATCTATTATAGATAACATCTTACTCTCCCAAGAACTAATTAAAGGCTATAATAGGAAAAATATTTCTCCTAGATGCTTTATGAAGCTGGATATCCATAAAGCATATGATTCTGTTAGTTGGGAGTCTATCATTTCCATAATGTCCAAAATGAATTTTCCCCTGCCTTTCCTAGCTTGGATATATACATGTATATCTACTGTATATGTTTCCTTATCTATAAATGGTGAATCTTTTGGCTATTTTAAAACTCAAAAAAGAATACGGCAAGGGGATCCAATATCCTCTTCACTATTCATTATAGTTATGGAGGTTCTTACCCAACTAATTGGTGTTGAAAGCCATAATAAAAATATTGATTATCACCCAAAATGTCAAAAACATCAAATAACTACATTAATGTTTGCAGATGATCTCCTTCTTTTTACTAAACCAAACATAAAATCTGTTTCTAATGTCTTTGCTACATTTCATTTCTTTAAAAAAATGACAGGCCTTAATATAAATAAAAATAAATCTCAAATAAATATTGCTGGGGTTTCTTCTGACATCTTCCAAAGTATTTTACTTGCTTCAGGGCTTCAGTCAATTGATCAAAATGCTATGCATCTTGGTGCTCCTATGTGTAAGACTAGAATTTCCAATGCTCAATGTCTTCCTTTATATGAAAAAATTACTAATAAGCTCAGTAGCTATAATTGTTCTAAAATATCTCAAGCTGGAAGACTGGTCATCATCCAGAGTGTTGCCTCTGCTATGTGTGCATATTACTTCAAACTTTTCGTGATCCCTAACAAACTTATTAACATGCTAAATAGAGCATTTAATCATTTCTTATGGCATGGAAATATTTATTCCTCTAAACTCATTCCAATTGCCTACAAAAAAATAATATCCCCTTTAAATAAGGGAGGGCTGGGTATAATAAATTTAAAACTTTGGAATATAGCAACTATTTCCCAGCTTATAAACAAACTGCTTAGTAATAGCAGGGGGATCTGGGAAAAATGGAATAGGCAATACAATCTAAAGGGTGGAAAATTTTGGACTATGGAGGCAAAAAATACAGATAGTTTTTTATGGAAAAGACTTTTGGCTAATAGAAGATATTACTTACCTATGGTGCAATGCAATACTGACAACTCCTTTTGGTTCTCCCCTTGGTGTGCATCAGGAATGATTATATCTCAACATATTGATTATAATTTATTACTTAATTCTGGTATTCCAATAAATGCTAAAGCCAATGATTTTTTTATAGATGAAGTGTTGCATCTTCCTCATGTTAGTGCTCCTGCGCTGAATAATCTCTGGTCAACTACAACCGATTCTTATAAGCATATGGATCTTGAAGGTCTCAGCTGGAATGGAAAAATTCACAGTATCTCCATAGTTTACAGAACTATAATTCATAATCATCACAATTCCAATTTTCCATGGTACACTCGAATATGGAAGTCAGGATCCAAACAAAAACATAACTTGATGCTTTGGAAATGTCTGATGAACGCAATACACACTCAAGACAATCTTGTTAGAAGGAATTTAATCGACCAATCTCGGTGCATTCTGTGCAACAGGGCAGAGGAAAATGTTGGTCACTTATTTTTCAATTGTCAATTCTCTTTTCAGTTATGGAAGCATGTCCTTCATTGTATTCATGAGAGACCGCCTTTTCGTGATTATAATTTGGAATGGTGTCGGATTTTCCAACTAACTAGGAGGAAATCGATTTCGACCACAAGGTTTCTCAAATATCTCAAGCTGGTGATAGCAGTGATATGGGAAGAAAGAAACTTGAGAATATTTACGCGGGCTTCGACGACTCTTTCTCAACTCTTACTGAAGATTCCACTGTAATTTGTTGCTTTTATCTTTGTATTCTGTTTGGATTGCAGTTTGGTGCTTTGCCCTTTTTTGTAACCTATTTCGTTTAATAAATGTGGACTGTCCACAATAAAAACAGGCTGGCTTTGCCAAAAAAAAAAAACTTCTTTGAAATTCCTTCGAAATCATTAAAACCCATTAAAATCATTGAAACATTACTTATTCGGAAAAATAATTTCAAATCATATTATTTATTATTTCAAAATCCTAAAACCAGTTCCAAAATGCCGGAGTTCAATCACTTAAATTCAGATTCAAAACCTTCAGTTATAAATCATTTTATATGAAACCATTTCTTATAAAATTTTCACAATTTCAAATCCTTTCAAAACTTCAAATTCTCATTTTTTTAAAAGGTATATAATCCTTATCAAAAACATTTCATCTTTATATAAAAATATGGCCATCCTTATCAAAATAAAAACTACGATGAATACACAATTTTCAAAAGACAATCAACCACAAACTTTCCAAGGGACGATTCAAGGATGGATTTCAAAGCAAAACAGAGATTCAAATTTAGAAGGACTCTAATCAAATAGAATTCTAATTCAAAGATAGGCTCAAACGAAGATAAGATAATTAAATTACCAAATAGAAGATGGATAAGCCTATATGAATCGCGGGCGACCTTAACTGGTCAACCATGACTTCAGGAATATAATCGATGTGAAAATCTAAGGCAAATCGACCTTCGATTGCCAGAGATAGAATCTAAATATAGCAGAAGATAGAAAACATCGTAAACCAAGGATACAGAAATATCCGATGAATCAATGCCAATTATGATCATTCAAAGATTGGCGGAATCGCCACCCTATAAAGGTCATACAAAGTGGAGTGATGCAATGCTCCAAAATCAAAAGAATACAATTATGGGAGACAGGAATGGATTTCAGAACAAGTGGGAGCGTTCCAAAATTCAAAGGAATCTTATTCGATAAGAATCCAAACGAAGATTAGAGATATATAACCTATATCGATATAGAAAAATTCCCATAAAAATTTGGAAAGACTCGAATTCATAACATACGAAAACAGAAGCATAAATATCTTTAGTTGGACAACTTTAGCTAAGCAAAAGATACAACAGAGTTTACTCAAAACAACTTAACAAACTACTGATTTTGCCATACTCAAAATAGATTCCTATCAACAATGGATCTAGATCAATCAAGAGAGAAGTTCAAAATTTTAGAGGATCCTAATCAAAGAAATTACTAACAAGGTGGATACGAAAGGAATGAAGTTTAAGAAATATTTTACTTTCAAAGCAAGGAAATTTATATCAAAATAATCTTTGAAAATTCTTTAAAAATCATTTGAAAATCAATTTATACTTCGAAAATACGTTCTCTCACAAAGAAATGATTCTGAGATTGATTTCACTTATACTAGGGTATTTCTACCCTATCTCTAATGAGTTTTTGCTCCGTAGGCTAAGGTTTGCCTAAAACCAAAGCTCTGATACCAACTGTAACGGACCGCGTCAGCGGGGTAACGCCCACCGTAGCATACAGTAGTACCTGTGTTCTGCCTTTACAGCCAGCCTCTCGACTGCACCAACCCCGCAGGGACATGTAGGAGTAAGAGTCATCCGCTCGCTACCAAACCAAATGCGAGAACCCCCTATCATGCTGCACCCGCCAAGTGCATAAGCAGACACACATGCCTGACTTGAATAATTCAAAATAACAGATTGTAAATAAATTTGGAGCAAATGAAATCAAATACACAGAATCACAGACACAGAACATATCAGGATAACTCACAGCGGAAATAAAATACCATAGTAGTTCATGAAGCTACTATATACAAACTCTCAAAACATAATACATAATATCATTCTGAAAACATATACAATAGAAATCCCAAATACATAGAAGTTTATAAATACCAGAACTAGAATAGAACAACTGAACTGAAAGGAACAGATAACTAGACAAACAGAATCTCCAGTGATTCCTAGCTCCAGAATGAGATCCAAAGCTAAGCTGTAAATACTCAGGCTGACCCCGGCGTAAAGTAAAACACAAAACACTTGAGTCAGGACAATATATACTTATATAATGTAAACCAACTCAAGTGAACTGTAGTAGAAATGCACAATAACTCAAAGGATGCTTGGGATCGCCCATCCTTCAAGGATCAGTTAAACTATAAATTAAATACACCCCGTGGTTAAAATTTCAAAATGGTATTTTATACTTCAAAATCAAATATCATTTCAAAATTCAATATCCTTCAAAAATCCATTTCAAAATATCAAAATATCATATTTCAAAATAGTTTATATTTCGAAACAAATTACTTTATTTTAAATCATAAAAATAAAGTTATTATTAATAATTAAATTATTAAATTTCCAAAATTTTAATCTTTCATTCGTTCACTTAAATTAATTAAAACAATGAAAATTCAACTTTTGCAGCATTTAGAAAATGCTACGGAAAGTCGCATTTAAAACAGTTCAATTTAACAAAAGACAGCATTTAAAATGCTATAATATGGTTACATTAGTTTCAAATAAACTTAGTTAAATTCAACCATTATAACATTACAAAAATGCTATAATAGCCTTTAATTAAATTTAGCCATTTGGTTCATTATTATCAACTACAGCATTTACAAATGTTGTATTATCATTTACATTAGAATTAATAGCATTTCAGAGATGCAGTTAATTAACTTCAAATATTCAGTATAATTTCACAAACAATTATATTTTTATATAAATCATTTTTAACTTATAAAATCATATATAATCATTCAAATACCCTTATATTCATGATTTTATAAAGTTAAACCTCCATTCAAAAATCAAAATTTAATAATAATTCACTTATTAAATTCCAATTTTAAATTATAAATTCATTAAATTAAATTAACTTAACACTTAATTTTAAATTTTCAAATATAACTTAATTCCATTTTTATTTACTTAACTTAAAATTCACTCTTAAGCCAAATTCACAAATTTCCAATTTTAGTTATATTTCAAAATTTCAACTTAAATATTCATTCATTTCACATTTTAACTTTATTCAAAATCATTAATATAATATAAAAATCATTTAAATTCACTTTAATCCAAATTATCATGAAGTTATCACATTTCATATTTAATTTAAATTCCAATTATCACCCAATTAAAATTTCCCAAAATAACTTACATTTCAAATTTTCTAGTTTTACCAATAATTTATTTCACTTACAAATTTTCAAAAAATCAATAATGCTTACATAAATCATTTTTTTATTTAGTTTAAATCAAATATTATAATATTTAAATTTCAAAAATATTTTTAAGATTTTTATAAAAACATATTTTAACAACGGGTCTGTATTTCATTTCTAGTCTAGGTAAAGTGATACGGGTAATATATCATTTCAACCCGTAATTTACAAAGAAAACCTGGGTTTGATCATTTCAAACCCGCAATCCCAAGGAAATGAAAAAAATAATTGAAAATCATTCAGGCCTATCATTTCAGCCCATAATGATTTTCTCCTATTCTAAAGTCCGTTCGGGTATGTATCATTTCAACCCATAGTGATTCTAATCTAAAGGGAACTTGCAGTGTGATAAACTGATAAAAATAATAGAACAGCATAATATAACAGTAACATATAATATAATAGGTGTTTAAGCATGGGTGAACATCATAAAATCATAACATAGCAAGTGTAACATGATAATGCATTTTACAGATTCAAAAGGGGTCAATTCACTAGTTATATATGTACATATTGTCTGGTGAGAATAACTCACCTGTTAAGCTGGAGATTTGCCAACAAAGCTCACAACACAAAGATTATGAAGGCACGACAACTCTAATACAATTTGAGTGTGGAGAGCAAATCCAATGATATAGATCTTGTGTTACAACCCAAACAAAAATCAAAGCAAACCATAAATTTCAATACACTAGAAATGACAGAACTTTTAAATAAAAAGAGATACGAATGCCAAATCTTTTGCCTTGCTTTCTCTATTCTTTTGTCATGGCCTAGGGATGTTTTTGGCTCTGGTTTGAACAAGTTTGGCTCAGGTTTGGTCATGTGTATGCATGGCCTAGGTAGTAGAATATGAGGAGAAAGTTTATACAAAGGAATATGAAGAGTTTAAGGCAAAATTGGTGGGTTTTGTTCACAAAAATGGCTCGGCCATGGGCTTGTGTGGTCAGGTCAGAGAGGTATGGATCAGGTCAGTGGAAGGAAAGGTGTGTGGTGGTCTGGCCAGAGGTGGTGGAGGCGGCCTAA
Organism: Allium fistulosum; assembly: GCA_030737815.1. Taxonomy (NCBI): domain Eukaryota; kingdom Viridiplantae; phylum Streptophyta; class Magnoliopsida; order Asparagales; family Amaryllidaceae; genus Allium; species Allium fistulosum. The sequence continues at coordinate 42,667,635 of CM060905.1, read as the reverse complement.
GGTGGTGGTGGTGGTGGAAAATGAAGTGGTGAACAAATAGTGGTCAAACAACATGTTTTTATGGCTTGTGTTGCAATTTTTGTGGAGTTTTGGCATCATGGTGGCTCGGCCTTGGTCAAGACTAGAGGAGTAGCTGGTGGTGATGGCAGGGAAGAGATGTAGGGGGTGGTGGCTGTGGATATGGAGTGGAGGCCATTCAAAGAAGCAAAGAAAACAAGGCAAAATACATGAAAAATGAGAAGAAAACTGTAAAAAAGTAGCCATTACCCATAGATTTTTCTTGAAGCCATGAATGAATGAGAAGGTAAAATGTTTTTGGGTGAATGGAGGCTAAAAAATCACGGCTACAAACCAAAAATGCACAGCCAAGATAGTAATTGAGGAGTTATGGCAAATGAAAGGACAAAGGAGATGAAAGGACTTAAGGTAAATAAGCTTTTAAAACTCTTCATATTTCTTTTTCTTTAAATTCAAATAAAACAAAAATAAAATCAGTAAATTGACTTTAAAACCGAAACAAATTAATATAAAATAAAAATAATTAATTAATTTTAAAGAAAATGGAAAAAGAATATAAGAAATTGCTTAAAAATTGAAAACAGGGTCCAGAAATTACAAATAAATCACTATTGACTTTGGAAAATTAAAAACTTCATTTTAAAAATATTTTTAAAAAAATGTGAAGTAAAATAATTCATTTATATTTTAAAAATGAAATAATTAATTAAATTTAGAGAAATTAGAAAAAGAACTAAAGAAATTGTTTAAAAATTCAAAACAGGACTTAAAATTTACAAATAGAATATCACTAGTTTTAGAAAATTTCTATTTCACTTTAAAACAAATAAAAGGTCAAATAAATAAAATAAATGAGGAACAAAATAAAGTGGGAATGAGAATCAAATAAGATTTTAAGAAAAAAATAGAAAAATAAATAAAGAATTACTTTAATTAATTGAAACTGGAAATTAGAAATTGTAAGCAAAATACAACTGACATTGGAAAATGTCAATTATACTTTTAAAAAATGTTTTAAAACCAAAATATATGCACAACATGTTATTTTACCCATATAAATATAAATTAGAACATTACATGACCAAATAAAATATTATTTATACAATTTAAAATAAACAATTTGTTAAATACAGCAAATTACACACAATATTGAAAAAGGCATAACATTCACATTATAAATCAGATTTCAACGAAACGAAAAGCATTATTCTTAAAATTTTATTTACTTTCATAATAAAAGATAAAATTCAAATTTTCAAACTTTCAAATTTCTAAATTAAAAGTCAAAGTTTGACTATATTGACCAAAATTCACTTTTCTGGAAAATATTCTTTTTAGTCATGTTTGGAATTCTAATTCACATCAAAATCAAAATTTATATTTAAAATAACAAAATTTATTCATTTTAATAAATAAAATAAAGTTTTTAAATCAGGAAATTAAATTAAAGAAATTAATATATATATAATTAAAATAATCATAAAATACAGGGTTGTTACAGGTAGCGATTGGGTGCTCGATTCGAGGGCGTCTTATCATATGACGCCAAATAGGAATTGTTTTTCTTTTTACATCGACAAAGAAGGAAATTCAATTGTTATGGAAAATGGTGCTATTTGTAAGTCGAAAGGCATTGGTTCCGTGCAAATTCAGATGTTTGACGGAGTGGTTCATACTCTCACTAATGTACGCTATGTTCCGGGACTTCGGAAGTCTCTTATCTTTTTGGGGCAGCTGGATTCTTTAGGTTGTAAGATCACTATTGAGAGTGATAGCTTGCGGGTTTTGAAGAGGGCGTTTGTGGTGATGAAGGGTGCTAGGACTCATAGTATTTATTTGCTTTAAGGAGTGACTGTAGAAGGTGAAACTTGTATAGGAGTTGATAGTTCTCGTGGCTTGGATGCGACTAGGTTGTGGCATTTGAGGTTAGGTCATGACTCAATTATACCTATCTTTTCGTATGGCAATCCAAATGAGGACAGTTGTTTTTTTAATTGATACCAATTTTCTGCCAATCTAGTCTGCAAACCGGATGGGACCACATCTCGAACTAAACTAAGAACATCGTTCATTAATTTTTGTGTACAGTTTTTTATGGATTTTATAGCAACTAACCTAGAAGTCGCTGCCAACTCCGTCATTGGACATCCATCAAAAAGCGGTCATTTTGATGCTTCTAACAAGTCAAAAAATTTCTTAGCCTTTGGATTTGGTTCTTCCTCTACATCCAACGAATTAGGCAGCATACTCGGACCAGCGACATCAATAACCAATTCTGTCATTCTATTTTCTGAAATAGTGGATTCATCAAAATCAACACCAATATTTACGGTATCATCCTCACTAACCACCGATGTATTAATAACATTCATCGTATATTCACCATGATATGTATCCATACATAGTAATCATCCATAAAACCGTTTTTAGTCAAATGCCATTGAACAAACTCATAAGAATGATGTTTTGTGGCTTTACACTTCTTACAAGGATAACGGATTTCTGTCCTGTTTGTCTCATTGGAAGATGCCACTAGCATGAATTCAGTTAAACCTCTTAAAAACTGAAACAGAATCATTCCTCTATGCCCTACATTTTTGTACATCCAAGCTCGACGAACTTTCAAATGTTCCATCTTGTACTGCGTAATTAAGATAAGTTAGTTGAGTACTTAGAATATGATTATATGGAATTACAATTATTTCATTATTTACACTACAAGAAAATGTTATATTTGAGACAATGATCAAGGACTTGTAGTGGGAAGTGGATTTCCAAAATGTCATGTTTTTTATTTCTGAAAATATGATGGGAGCACAAATTGAAGTTATCCTTTTTAAATTTTGTGCCTTTGGGTTTTTCATACAAGCTTGCCTTGGTATTTCTTTTTGTAAATTACTAAATATCAAACTTTAAGACGATACCAATGAACTCCATCATTAGCAATATAGTTTCTTTCTTCCATACGAGTACATATGCACGCCCAAGTGGGCCTGCATTTAACCACAATGTGCATGCATTTTTATTTGTACCTGTGGAAGTAGATTTGATAGTAGCATCCTCACATTTGAACGCCGTCTAGGCAGAAACCGCTATTTTTTTTGTTCTGACTGCAATAACTTCTTCATACTAACTCGGAATCAGGAAAAACTTCGACCGATGAATTTCTACCTAAATTACAGACAATATGGTATACTCGGATACTTCATCTTGTGAACGCACACTGTAGTTCTCCAAGGGGACTGACAGTTTACTTAGAAAATAACATGGCACAACATCCTCATATTTGAACTCCGCCTAGTGCAGAAGCCGCTATTTTTTTTATTCAGACTGCTATATTTTCTTCATACTAACTTGGAATCCGGCGAGACTTCGACAGATTAACTCCCACCTAAATTACGGACAATATGGAACACTCGGATACTTCATCTTATGAATGCACACTGTAGTTCTCCATGGGGACTGATAGCTGTACTTAGAAAATAACAGGCTAACACATCCCCATATTTCAACTCCGCCTAGTGCAGAAGCCGCTATTTTTTTTGTTCAGACTGCAATAACTTCTTCATACTAACTTAGAATTAGGCGATACTTCGACCGATGAACTCCCATCTAAATTACGGACAATACGGTATAGTTGGATACTTCATCTTGTGAACGCACACTGTAGTACTCCATGGTGACTGACAGTTGTACTTGGAAAATAACATGCTATATCCCCACTTCAATGCTCACTGTAGTTCTCCATGGTGACTAATAGTTGTACTTGGAAAATAATAGACTACATCCCCATATTTGAACTTCGCCTAGTGCAGAAGCCGCTATTTTGTTGTTCAGTCTGCAATAACTTCTTCATACTAATTCGGAACCCGACGAGACTTCGACCGATTAACTCCCTCCTAAATTACGGACAATATGGAACACTCGTATACTTCATCTTGTGAACGCACACTGTAGTTCTCCATGGAGACTGGCAGTTGTACTTAGAAAATAAGAGGCTACCACATCCCCATATTTGAACTCTTACTAGTGCAGAAGCCGCTATTTTTTTGTTCAGACTGCAATAACTTATTCATACTAATTTGGAATCCGGCGAGACTTCGACCGATTAACTCCCACCTAAATTACGGACGGTGTGGAACACTCGGATACTTCATCCTGTGAACGCACATTGTAGTTCCCCATGGGGACTGACAGTTGCACTTAGAAAATAACAGGCTACCACATCCCCGTATTTGAACTCCGCCTAGTGCAGAAGCCGCTATTGTTTTTATTCAGACTGCTATATTTTCTTCATACTAACTCGGAATCCGACGAGACCTCGACAGATTAACTCCCACCTAAATTATGGACAATATGGAACACTCGGATACTTCATCTTCTAAACGCACACTGTAGTTCTCCATGGGCACTAACAGTTGTACTTAGAAAATAACAGGCTACCACATCCCCATATTTGAACTCCACCTAGTGCAGAAGCCGCTATTTTTTTTGTTCAGACTGCAATATTTTCTTCATACTAACTCGGAATCCGTCGAGACTTCGACCGATTAACTCCCACCTAAATTAAGGACAATATGAAACACTCGGATACTTCATCTTGTGAACGTACACTGTAGTTCCCCATGGGGACTGACAGTTGTACTTAGAAAATAACAGGCTACCACATCCCCGTATTTGAACTCCGCCTAGTGCAGAAGCCGCTATTTTTTTTATTCAGACTGCTATATTTTCTTCATACTAACTCGGAATCCGACGAGACTTCGACAGATTAACTCCCACCTAAATTACGGATAATATGGAACACTCGGATACTTCATCTTGTGAACGCACACTGTAGTTCTCCATGGGAACTGACAGTTGTACTTAGAAAATAACAGGCTACCATATCCCCATATTTGAACTCCGCCTAGTGCAGAAGCCGCTATTTTTTTTGTTCACACTGCAATAACTTCTTCATACTAATTCCGAATCCGGTGAGACTTCGACCAAGTAACTCCCACCTAAATTACGGACAATATTGAACACTCGAGTACTTCATCCTGTGAACGCACACTGTAGTTCTTCATGGGCATTGACAGTTGTACTTAGAAAATAACAGGATACCACATCCCCATATTTGAACTCCGCCTAGTGCAGAAGCCGCTATTTTTTTTGTTTAGACTACAATATTTTCTTCATACTAACTCGGAATCCGGCGAGACTTCGACCGATTAACTCCCACCTAAATTACGGACAATATGAAACACTCGGATACTTCATCTTGTGAACGTACACTGTAGTTCTCCATGGGGACTGACAGTTGTACTTAGAAAATAACAGGCTACTACATCCTCATATTTGAACTCCGCCTTGTGCAGAAGCCGCTATTTTTTTTGTTCAAACTGCAATAACTTCTTTATACTAACCCAGAATCCGGCGAGGCTTCGACAGATTAACTCCCACCTAAATTACGGACAGTATGGAACACTCAGATACTTCATCTTGTGAATGCACACTGTAGTTTTCCATGGGAACTGACAGTTGTACTTAGAAAATAACAGGATACCACATCCCCATATTTGAACTCCGCCTAGTGCAGAAGCCGCTATTTGTTTTGTTCAGACTGCAATATTTTTTTCATACTAACTCGGAATCCGGCGAGACTTCGACCGATTAACTCTCACCTAAATTACGGACAATATGAAACACTCAGATATTTCATCTTGTGAACGTACACTGTAGTTCTCCATGGTGATTGACAGTTGTACTTAGAAAATAACAGGCTACCACATCCCCATATTTGAACTCCGCCTAGTGCAGAAGCCGCTATTTTTTTTGTTCAAACTGCAATAACTTCTTCATACTAATTCAGAATCCGGTGAGACTTCGACCAATTAACTCCCACCTAAATTACGGACAATATGGAACACTCGGATACTTCATCATGTGAAAGCACACTGTAGTTCTCCATGGGCACTGACAGTTGTACTTAGAAAATAACAAGCTACCACATCCCCATATTTGAACTCCGCCTAGTGCAGAAGCCGCTATTTTTTTTGTTCAGACTACAATATTTTCTTCCTACTAACTCGGAATCCGGCGAGACTTCGACCGATTAACTCCCACCTTAATTACGGACAATATGGAACACTCGGATACTTCATCTTGTGAACGTACACTGTAGTTCTCCACGGGGACTGACAGTTGTACTTAGAAAATAACAGGCTACCACATCCCCATATTTGAACTCCGCCTAGTGCAAAAGCCGCTATTTTTTTTGTTCAAACTGCAATAACTTCTTCATACTAATTCAGAATCCGGTGAGACTTCGACCAATTAACTCCCACCTAAATTACGGACAATATGGAACACTCGGATACTTCATCTTGTGAACGCACACTGTAGTTCTCCATGGGCACTGACAGTTGTACTTAGAAAATAACAGGATACCACATCCCCATATTTAAACTCCGCCTAGTGCAGAAGCCGCTATTTTTTTGTTCAGACTGCAATATTTTCTTCATACTAACTCGGAATCCGGCGAGACTTCGACCGATTAACTCCCACCTAAATTACGGACAATATGAAACACTCGGATACTTCATCTTGTGAACGTACACTGTAGTTCTCCATAGGGACTGACAGTTGTACTTAGAAAATAACAGGCTATATTCCCTTATTTGAATACTATTTCTCTATAAGATGTAAAAGGGTATATTTGAAATTGCAAAAAGACAATGAGTAAATCTATTCAATGAATTCTCTTTATTAGTAGTAAAGATAAAGATAGAGTGAACGATTTCCATTATTATAATGATGGGTATTTCTGGTATTTCAAAAAGACACGGTTGAATTCCTATTCAAGGAATTCTCATTATTAGTAGTAAAGATGTCAAACTTACTCTTAGTGGCTAATGCTCAATTATTTTCTATGCTTTATATAAGCTAAGGTTCTTAAATATAGGTTTTATACTGAATCTTTCTTGCTGACATATCTAAAAGCTCGTTTTCTATCCTTATTTATTGGGAACAATTTCTTGGATCCCTTCCTTTTTCTGAGTGGTTGAGCGCAAAATTTCTTAATCTTTATTGGACTTTCAAACAACCTTGTCCCAACTATAAGAAATTTTATGCCAGCTTATTCTAATATCCTAATATTCTTGAATACCCTTTTGTTAACTTTTTTAAAATCAGATTACTATTGTTGTTGGAGGCTGAAATTTCTTTTATAGGGTAGGTAGGCTGAATAAAAACTAACAGAGTTGTGACCAGCTCACCTTTTTGCTCTGGCTTTAGTGACTCCATATGTACCTTCAATTTGTTGTGCAGTTTCAATTAGTATCTTATAGTAGTATGAAATGTGTATCTTAGTTTGCAAAGAGTGTTTATTTAAGATTTAAAAGTCAACATATAACTGTATATCACATTAGTTGCTCCCCTCCATTTATATTTGCCTTATAATTGTTTTATGACAAGCCACTAATGCATTAAATAAATGCTTGTTGCTTCTTGATGCATTATTCTATGTAGTGAAAGGAGAATCAATCAGACTTGCTCCTCTTAAAAGCAAGAATCCTTATTGTGTAATAACTAATAATGTTATAGGAATTCACATATTTATTTTGTAGCTATCGATAAATGCTATAAAGAAGAAAGTAACGCAACATTTTAGTAGTCGTATATCTTGTATGAAAACTTGACGATGATATGATCTTTCAGAGAATACAAGCAAAATATTTTCCTCCCCCAAAATTCATAATATCCCTATATGAAAGGTTTTTAGAAAATCCATTCCTAAAATTATAAGCATAATATCATCAAAATATATAATTTATACGTTTAACTTATATTCATTAATGTTTACTTTGCTATATTTGAATCATTATCATTTTATCACATTTATAAGACTAAAAAGAGTGTTAATTTTTTCCATTCAGGATAATTGATTTATTCTTTATGAACGTATACGATAAATACGCACACACATTGTAGACATTTTCTTTCTGAATTATTCTTAATTTTTTTTCTACAAATACTCTATTTTCATTTTGAATTTTTTCCCCTTGTACATGAACTTATTTCTCAGGTTGTATAATAATGTGAAATTTAATGTTTACAGCATAATAAAGTCAATTTAGTACAAATGAAAACTTTTACAAAGTCATTTTTCCAACTCATGACAGCAGACATGCTCATTGTAAAACGACGTTACTACTGTGTAGATCAGCTAATTACTAAAAAACTTCACAATCAATCCGAATCAAATCCCTAGAAAGATCTAGAACATCCTTAAGATTGGGACAAATATCTTGAGTGTTTTCCCAGTGTATATCGATAAGGATATTTTTGATTAGATGCAGATTAATTATTAATTTTTTGGCCGACAAATTTAGATGACATACCAGATTTTGTGCGAGGAAGAAGCAAAGACAGCCACTCAAAATCGTTCGTTCTAAGCTACGCTCGCTCGATCGAAGGCACGGATGGAAGTATGGGAAGCGGCGGCGCGAAGGCAGGTAGTGGCGGCGCGGAGGCAACTAGTGGCGACGCGAAGGCAGATAGTTGCGGCGCTGAGGCAGACGTGAAGGGAGAGCGAGATTCAGATCTAGGTTCTTTTCCTCTCTGGAAACGAATGAGTTGGGGATAATTACGTTTAACAATTTTGTAAACATTTAAACCATGACACGCGTAGGAAATGTGTAGGGAACTCCTAACGCCTTCCCTATGCCTTCTCCACGTTTTCATGATTTCCCTACATCGCGCCTACGCGGCGTAGGGATGGACTAGGGAATTTCGGGTTGAAAAATTACCATTTCTTTTGTAGTGTACATATCTTTGTAAAAATTAATATTCTAACCCCAAAAAAAATTATAAATTAAAATTGTTAATATTTTATATGTATGAGTGAATAAGTAACTTTACCATTTTATTAATATGATTATTTTGTGTTTGTGTGTATTAAATTGTCATCCTTTTTAAAAGATTACAAATGGATTAATGTACATTAAATAATTGAATTTCTATAAATAATTTGAATTAATGATCAACATGACTAATTAAATATAAGAAGTTAAATGTACAAAAAATTAGAGAAAATGGAGGAGAGCTTTGTACATATTTGTAATTGAGAAGAGCATTGGTCTTATGGTTATCTTATCCACGTGTGAACTTTTATCCAATTTAGTTTTCATTTTAAAATAATTTTATCCTTGTAATTAACCATATATTTCATACTGTTACAGGAGGGTCATGCTTTCAACTTTGATAATTGCAAAATAATGTTATGTACTATTTAGTTGAGTTATGAGTTGGGTATGGTTTGGTAACGTATTGAAAGTGATAATGTTTATACAAACTAATATTAGTATAATCTATACGTTCACATCATAATGTTGTAAAATATAAATTTATCTTTTATAGGTCGTTCAAATTGAAATTATGTTATGTACTGTACGATAATTTTTAACATAAATGAATCGAAAATTAAAAGAGTTTTCATTATTTATGTATACATTTTATGTTACGTGATTTAAATATCTTTATATATCTAAGTAAACAAGAAATAATTTTACCATTTTTTCCAATATATATGAATATTGTATATATTGAAATTCTTGTCTTTTTATGATTTATTACATGGATTAATGATTATTAGTTAATCTTGTTTATTTAAATAGTTCGAATTTACGATTACACGATTAATTAAATATATGGACTTGAATGTAAAATATTAGAAGATAATTGAGAAGATTTTCGACATAATTCTAAAAAAAAGGTATTTGAAGTTAATATAATTTGAGAGTGTAATGTATGATAAATTCACTTATTAAATAAATTATAAAATAAATTTATTATTGTCATTAACGTGTACAATTTATGTTATGTGATTTATATATACTTACATCTAAATGATTTTTCTAACCAATTTTTTGATGTGCACGTAGTATGCATGTTGAAACTTTCATCCTTTAGGTTTATTAATAAATATTAGTTGATTAAGTTTAACAATTAGTTTAAATTTTGGATTATATAATTAATTTAAACATGCAGACTTTAATGTAATTTTTTTTATAGAGAACCGTTAAAGATTTGTAAATAATTTTTTTTTAAAAGTTGGTATTTCAACGTAAAATAGTATAGTAGAATAATTGTAAAGTGGTAGATTATAGGATTTTGAGAATAAAATATCCAGACTTGTAGTGAATTAAGGAGAATAGAGATAATTCCTAGAATTAACGAGAGAGCTTCAAGTTCTTCTGCTTTACTATTATTTAATAGATTATGTATTGCCTTGAGAAAATCAGACCGTATGATTGGCCAGCAAGTGATGAAAAAGCTAGAATCAAATCCATCTAGACCCTATGAGCCATCCTTCAGGATGGAGAAAAGGGCTGATTTAATATCATTGTCTGTTATACCTTGCATTAATAAAATGGTCTGATCTTGAGAGAGGGTAGGTAAGGTCAGAGTAGCCAGGGCTTTATTATAAATATTCTGATCATCAAAGCTACTTAGGATGGAGGAAAAATGTTTCACAAAATCTTGGCTATCTCTTGTCCTCTTTGCATGATACCTTCATTATCTTGAATTTGATGTATCCTATTCTTGTTTGATTTGTAGTTTAGGTAGTTGTGATAGTACTTGGTATTTTTGTCACCTTGAACATCCTAAGAATTTCTACACTTCTGTTTATACATTGCAGCTTCAACATAATGAGTTTCTTTCAATTAGCTCCTGAGCCTGCATAGATAAGGAAACGCAAGAAGGGTTTTGAAATAAGTTAGTTTGCACACGTCTAGCCGATTTTTAATGTTACTGGATTGCTTGTTTCCCTTTCCAAAGGTCTTTATACTCCATTTCCTAAGAGCTTGTTTAGAGAATTTAACTTTTTGTTGCAGCTTATATATGGGATTTCCATGAACAGGAGAATCCCAAACTTGAGAGAGAATAGGAAGAAATTCAGGGTGGTTAGCCAAAGAGTTAAAGTATCTGAAAGGAGAAGAGGAATTTCTTGCTTGGCATCCAAAAGATAAAATAAGGGGAATGATCAGAAAGGCAAGGGGAAGGACAAAATAACACAAGTTAGGCCAACTAGAAAGGGCACGGTTATTCATGAAGATCCTGTCAAGCTTTGATAATGTTTGAATACCCCTCCTTGATTTGTTAAACCAAGAATGAAAAAGGCCACATGATGGGACTTCAAAGAGCCCAGAGCTAAGAATTGTTTTGTTGAGAGGAATGGTGTCCTTTTGAGATAGAGGAGACCCACCTTTTTGTCTTGAACAAACAACATGCTATTCTAGTCACCTAGGGAAGCCATGCAATATTATTAGGGCTAAAAAGTGGATGCTATCAAGGAATGTAATTCTAGAAGGACAAAAATTATCAGCATAAACAAAAGTAGAGATAAAAGTAGTATTTGATTCTTTGTGTAATACACGGTAGTGACAAGACTACCTATAAGAGGATACAGTAGTGATCGAAAAAGCTTGAGGGTTCCAAAGCAAGAGAATTCTACAAAAGGAGCTTTATCAAGATTGTGGTGATGATTCCATGAAGGATTAATGAAAGAGGTGCCAAGTTGAGTGGTATTCAGGTTGAATTTGTTTTCAAGCAGTGCTAACATAGCTAAAGAATTATTGGTGATAAGGTTTTTAATCTCAAGTTGCTTTGCTATATCATTGCCCCCTCTAATATTCCACACACCAATTTTTTAATCATTAGGATTAGAAGTGATGGGGATGCGGGAATGGATTTCATGGTGGAAAGTTCTAAAAGAGGAATGTTATATAATTTGCTTCCATCAAAACAAGGTTGAGTTTTGAGAGAAGTGGCTTCCCTTTCAAAAAAATTCCTTTATCCCTATCTTTCTTCTTCGCCATGGTTAAAAAATTCCTTTTCTTCTCCAATTTCTTTTTGAAAAATGCACATTTCTTCTTGAGAGAAATATGTTTAGCGTTCATCATGGCCTTTTCGTCCTTCGACTCTTTCAGAGTCATTTTCAAAGCCAAAACCTCATCGGCTAAGATTTGTTTAGCCTTCCTCTCCTCGGAAAGTATAGATTCCGCTTGAACAAGAGAAGCACCCACTCTTTCTTGTTCCCTCACTGCGTTATCTTTAGCAACAGTTAGGGAAGTGATCACGTTATTTAGAGTTGAGACTTCTTCTTTGAGCTTTGATGTCTCAACGGAAGACTTTAAAACATTTTCTTGTAGGGAGTACCAGCTTTTGGAGATCTGAAAGGAAAAGTAAAACATGAATCAAGATTCAATATAAAATAGTAATAAGAAAATCAAGTAGTATGGAACAAAACATAAGTTGTTGTCCAATAAGGGGTCGATAATGACTTATCGGATTGGGTATAGAGGAAGGCGGTTGAATAGAAGAAAACGATGAAGAGTTCTAATTGATTGTACAACATTCTCAAAATCATTAGGAGACACCGGTTATGAGGGTCTAGAGGGATTCAACTCCTGGTAGGGAGTTGAAGTGCCTAAATCCTTTTGCATCTGCTAAATGACGTTGGGTGAATCGGGATCAACTATGTGAGACATGAAGTCGTCCTTCGAGGGAATCATTCTGGTTTGGTCAGTAGTGGCATCAATAATAGGACCTTCTATAGCTTTGGCTACATCAACAAGTTCACCCTCTTTTAGAGGAAGAGAAGGCTGGACATCAGCAATTTTAGTTTTCTTGGAAGTAGGACCTACGGCAGCCACTCCGCTTAATTTTCTTTTAACAATCATTCTTGACCTAGCAATGGCTTGGGTCAGAGCTAAAGCACTAGATTCAGAAGATGGAGGGAGTGGATCTCTTGTGGTTAGTTCAGTGGGAGGAGCAGTTGTTAATACCAAAAAGCATAGGTTAGCAAAGCAATCTAAAGAGTAACACAACGCTAAGTTACAAACGGTACACTTAAGTTTACCAAATTGGTCGGGACAAATCGGAAACAAAGGTGAAATTTTTTGGGTCACCCAAGGATAAGAAGCGTTTGCTTTTGGAAGTATGTTGGAAAAAAGGAGGTTGTCCAAGTATCCTTTGGCCTTCTGGAAGGAGAGAATATTTCTGAAGGTTGTTGGCGGTTAGTAATGTGAGCCTATTCCCAATGTTGTTTGAGGCAGTGGTTACAACTTCACAATTCTCTTGCCTTCATCATTAAGAACATTAGGAGTAGGGCCTAATAAGAAAATGTAATTAAATAAAAGAAAATAATTTAATGAAAACAATGGTAATGTTCTACTTACGAGGAGAAGAGAAAGCTCCACTAATACTTAGAAAGCATTTGATATAAAAGAATTGCGTCCCCTAATCCTTGAACTTGTTTACCCCATCTGAAACTAACTTTTGTGTGGGTTAGCCCTGAAAATCTAGCTATTCAAGCTAAGCTTGACGAGACGCACCAAGTAATTGAGAACTTCAGAACTTAGAGAAGGAATGCCCGACTCTAAGGCCATGAGCTCCAAGCAGAAGAGATATGTATATACATTGGGCGATAATTGAATAGGAGCTATGCTAAGGTGACTTAGAAATCTTAACAAGAACTCAGGAGGTGGAATAAAATCTCCATACCAAACGTGGATGGCGGTGTAAGAGAAATATCCCTTAGGAGGATTTTGAATGGTGGCATTGTCACCAAGAGGAATAGCTTCAACTCCTGTAATTTTGAAGTCATTAAGGATTACGTCTACTTCGTCTTGAGAAGATATACAGGAATGCCTTGACACTGCTTCAGTCTTCTATGGGGAAGATTCTAGTTCTGAAACTATATCCTCTTCTGATTTCTTAGAAGCTCTTTTTAAACCCATGATCCTTCCAGGTGAAATAATTTTATTAAGGTTATGATTCATTCCACTATTAACACCTTTCGAAGGTGTCGAAAGCCTATTACAACGACTCGGATATCTGCCGATGCAGCTGGTTCCATGCCTTCGAAAGGGTGTTGAAGTTAACAAGAATTATGAGAGTCATTGAGCTTTTGATAGTGTCGAAAGAGATGATGAAATACATGCACCTGGACACACCCTTCGACAATATCGAAAGCCTAAATTTTTTTTGCTCTATTATTAATAAGTGCAGCCTCCACTTAATATCAATTTAGTTATATACATTGTCGAAACACTACACCCCAATTAAGTTGAAAAATTCGAAACACAGTGGCATTGGCACCGACGAAAGGGCATTGAGACGTTTTGACGATGTCTATATTGGGAAATGATGATAGCTACACTCTAATTAACTATTATGGGTTTCGAATGAGTCGAAGAGATAGAACAGAATCTTAGAAGCGTTAACACTAAGTTGAAATAATGCAAACAAATGTGGTTATTTAAGTTTTGAGGTTTCGACTAAGTCGAAGGTGGATTAAAGGTTTCGACAGTAATAAAAAGTGTATCATTCCCAATCCAATTAACAGTAGAAGACATAAATTTCTAACATTTAATACCTTCCAAAGTAAATTAAAACCGAGCAGAATAGGGGTCGATCTTGAATCTGCATACAACAGCGGAACATAGTCCCAAATTTGACAAATTTAAGTTCAAACCCTAAATTGATATCGTAGATCAATTGAAATCAGCATAGAAAATGAATCTAAAAATCATTTTACATGAACGATTAACTTGAATCATTTTCAAAATTTAAAATAGTAATGTAAACTCAAACCCTAAGAATTTGATATCAAATTTGAACGTGAAAAATCGATCCATAATATAGAACAATGGATACCCACCTTAAATCTGAATTTGCGTCTCTTGAAATTAAGAATTTAATGAGTGATTGAAATTTCTGATTCTTGCTCCAAGATTTTTAATCACAGGTAAATGAGAAGGGGGAAGAAGGAAGCGTGATTTATAAGCAAAACAAATGCAAGGAAAGCCATTCGATCATATTTAAATGAATAGCCAAGATTCATTTGGGAATATCAAAAGGCGGGAAAATTTTATGCTGAAATAATGATGGGTGTCGAAACAGTTGACTTGAAAAGTCAAGAGCATCCCTTCGCTGATGGTGGGGGGCAAGTGTAATCATCAGAAATCACTCTAACTTTGTCGAAACCTTGAAGAATATAGAAGAAGGATTCATGAAGAATGATAACAATAGCAATACCTTTCGAAAGAGTCGAATGGATGCTTCTGCAAAATGTTGGATGAGCAATGGACTTTCGAAGAGGTCGAAAGGGGATGAGGCTACCCTTCTGCTTCAGTTAACCCCTTTCAAAACAGTTGATTCAACACGCATAAAGGAGTTTCGTATGAGTTAAAAGCACCTTTTGAAGGTATCGAATAACAGGCTTTCGCACATGTATCTAACCTTTCGAAACGGATGGTTCCGCCGTTGTTTACCTTCTGCAGAAGAACATTTTGCCAAAGTGACCTCTTCGAAAGCATAGATCAGCCTTTTGAATCGGTTGAAACCTTCCACAAATATAAAGGAGATCTCACATGTAACCAATATTGCTTCCTCAAACACCAAAAGATTGGGGTTTCGCGTTAGTCAATGGGAATGATTTCGAAAGGTAATCATTTGAAGCCCCGAAAGTACCCTTTTCAAAAGTGTCGAAAGCCAACACCCTTTCCTATTTACACATTACATCAACAACAAGGAAAATGGCGCTTCTACACCTTTTGATGGAGTCGAAAGCACCCAAATTCCATTCAAAAGCGGAGTTAGAAGGGCACCCTGAATTCAACAGTGACAAAAGGTCTTCAAGGCACCCTTTCGACTAAGTTGAAAAGACTGATGCAAAAGGGTCCGATCTGCGCCTATAAATAAGAACCTAGAGGTATTGTTTGGGAGATCCGAATTCATTCATTGTATACTTGTTCTTTTCTTGAATTTGTAAACCCTAATCCTTAAATCAAATTGGGGATTTCACTTCCTTGTAATACTTAAGCGTCCTGTATTCATGAAAAATTATTAATAAAGCAAGTGCATGGTGTTTTAAAATACATAGAATCTGGTTCAATGCACATATATGGAGTCAACTATTGAGTACTTGCATCAAAGCTTATCGAAGGGATACATTTCGAAGGAGTAAAACCCTACCGACACGGTTAAAACCTTAGACACCATTAGGCCACAACCTTAAATTACTTCAACCATTTCGAAAGGTGGATTCGAAGGAGTCCTAGATTACCTCATCTGATTCGAAAGGTGGTTTCGGAGAGGTCGTTCCCACTTTTAATCCTGCTTTGGGGTGTTGACAAGATTTCTTATTAATAAGGGAATTACCAGAAATGTGAGAAAGTAGGGATATATGCTCGCCCTCCAGATTAGAGACAAACTTAAAGTGTGTGTCAGCTAATGGGGAGTAGTGAATTTGCGTCACTTCATGGACCCAGATCTTCTCTTCAGAGTATCTCTCAAATTGATCGGCGATGGAACTTGTGCTGGAGCTAGGTGGAACAGAAGAAATGACGGCACCAACATGGGTAGGAGGGGACATATATTTGGAGACCCATACATGCTTCATGAATTTTGAAAGAGGGATCTTATAGGGCATAGGAAGCTTTACAACAACTTCCTTAACGCTAGGAGAAATGGCCTAGGAGTAGGGGAATGCTTGCAAGAAGCGACAAGCTGACAAAAAGATCTACAAATTTATGCATATCGGTGGCTTCCACTTATAACCAACATAAAGCAACAAGGACATGAGCTGGTTCAACCAATAATAAAGATGGTAAAAATCTATCAGGCTTTACCTCAATCAAATCTCTTGCTTAACCTAATCTGTCCCATCTCATCGTCGCCTCATTAAAACAAATCAACTAACCAATCATGTTTGCTGACCAATCAATACCAACCATAGATTGAAAAATAGAAGGGATGTTTGAAAAATGGATCCAAACAAGGATAGAGAGTACCTGTTCACATGCAGTGTCAACTAATCAACTCCATTTGGTAACAATAAATGACGTTCCTAGTTAATAATAGGCTTCGCTTAAAGAATGCGAAGTCTATACGCAAGGCATGTAAACGTAAAATAGAATATTGAATTATCAAATTGCATGGTAATATTTCTTTTCAATCTCCAGAACTTCCTAAGATAGGATTTCACAATACCAAATGGTGGGTTATTATCCAGGAAAAAAATCAACAATTCGTTCGTGCCAATTTTTTTTTTTGCATCAAGAACCTCGAGAGGAGGGTTATTAATTCCATTAACCGTCTTGAGATCAAAAAATTTCAGAGTGTAAACTCCAACATTACATGGTTTATTGGCGAACAAAGAGGACCAAGATGTCAGGATAGTAGCACCTCGAACTGTAATTGAAGGCATTGTAGTATTTGGATTTGAAGACTCAAAATTCCCACTAGATTTCATTGGTGATGTTGGGTTCGACGACACATTGTTAAGCAAGTTATTATGGGCAACAGTATAAGTAGGAAAGTTATAGATAAGTGATCCAATAACAAGATGATTAGTTATCTTCACATGATTTGTAGAATTGTTCCCTATGACTTCAGAATTATCAGGATAGGTTGTCATGGTATCAATACCCGAACAAACCATACAGTAGAAATCACCTTAGTGTCAGGAATTGAAGCATTTTCTAATAGAGTAGGCAGTGTAGTTACATTCACAGAAGACAGTAGGTTAACATTGACATCTGGAGCATCAGAAACACATGGAGTAGGAAGTTTCATCATCGCTTCGGAGGCAGAGCCATCAGGAGTCGGACAAGGTACCTCAAAGATGCGGGCAAATATGGCAGTGGATGCACGATGTTCGATTGACACAGTGAAACATTGCTTCAATTTCTTGTTCTTTGTCGTCCTAATATAAGCGATAGACGAGTGAATGAAAAGAGAGGAAAAGGACTGTCGAGATGGAGGGCAAGGGGGTGGAGAGACGAACGAGGTCAAAGGAGGAATGAATTAGGGCAAAGGCCGAATTCGACCGATTTTCAATTTGGGTGATGCCATTTCAAACAATTTTCTGAAATTCTCTTTATAGAAGAGCAAATATTTTTAAACCATTTATCTTTTATGATTTAAGTTCAAATTCTAATCAATTCTAGAATAAATTCACTTTATTTTATAAAGGTTTCTCTAATATTAAAATCCATAAAAATATTTATCTAATTCAAGCTATATTCATTTTGGACTATTTAAAGAGAATCTCATCCTTTGATTCAAATTTAAGCCCAAAATATAATTAAATAATTCCATTTTAAACTGTAAAAATATAAATTATATTTAAAAATATTTCAACCATTAACACACAAATCATCCATAGCATATACTTTCTTATATTTAAGAAATTACACAATATTGTAAATTAAATCGTGTGTAGTGCACGACGTGTTGACGTTCACACATACCTGTACTTTATTTTTTCCTTTTTGTGCATGAAAATATGAGCACCGTCATTTCCTTCTCATTGTATGGTACATGCACACTTCCCTTGTTTGTTTATTTTACTTTTGTTTTTCTTACTTATGCCTTGTTTGGATCAACTTATATAAGCTACTTTTTAGTTTTTTGAAAGCCAAAACTTATTCATTTGACATTTAAAAAGAAAAAATGTAGCTTATATAAGTCAATCCAAACGTGGTTTTAGTTGATTTCCTTGTCCTGTGCATGGTTACTTATAGACGTTTTTTCCCTTTCTTATTTTTCATTTCATGTACCAAAGACCCGCAAACACACATCCCTATTCCGTCTCTCCAACCACCTTGGACCTCTGTGACCCCACCATCAGCCATGCCACCTTCTGACATCCAACATCCAACTTTGGCACGAATGTGTACAACTTTCATTCTTTCTTATCGAACTGTTTGGCATTTGGCCATGGCTCCGCCAGCTCAGGCCACCAATGATTGAACCGAGAGCATCGTTGCATTCATTTACGCAATATGTCCTACCAGTATCTTGTTTTTCAATCCTAACGCTCATGTTTGACATACGAGCATAGGCATTGGTGTTATTCTTGATCACCATGGGGTCCAATGACAAGGCGAAAGCTAGTCAACTTGTTTTTCTCACTTCCCTCTACATATTATCTTTTGGTTGCATACTTAAATTCATTCTAGATTTTGAGTTATAGATGATTCTAGTTTAATGTTGAAATGTGTAATTCATATATATATATATATATATACATATATAAGCAGTCATATTTATATTTCTTGCAAAGTATGATTTCATACAACTCAGATGGTAACCTTAATATATATTATGCTCACTTCACTTTGCATGAGTCTATTTCATACATATTTCACATATTATAGAAATCTATACATATATATGTGGACGTTAATATAAATATAGGTTGTATTCAGTACAAAAATATAAAGAGGGTTATACTCATCTTCCTTTGCTGTCTGATGATGAATATATTGATAATAGCGATGAAGTGACGAAGATGAAGTAAGGTGGGAAGAAGCAAACTGCCAGGGTGATGAAACTTTGATTTGTAGGAGTTCGGATGAAGAATGAATGAAGTAATAGGTTTGTATATGCTATAAATACTTAGGATTTACGAAATATTTTTAGAAAATTTAAAATATAACGATGTCGTAAATAAGGGCAAAAAATGAGGTCTAACGAAAATTTACTCTCATATTTTAATAAATCCAAACCCCAACCCGATTTATTAGCGGACCCCTATTTCATCGAAGGCGTTTTAATCCAATTTTTATTTTAGTTTTATACATAATTTTCTTTTATTAAAATACTATTTTTCAATTTTCAATCATTATAAAATAATTGTTTTATTTTCAATATAAATTTCAAAATTCCACAAATATAATTTATCTTAACAAAATAGTTTTTCAAACATCTTTTGGATTTCAAAAATGTAATTCAAATTTCAATTTTTTTAATTATTATTTTCTAAATAAAATTTCCAAAACTGCTTTATTTGAATCAAATTCAACAAAAAATTACAAGATTATTTTCTAACCTTATTTATTGTTTATTTTAATTCTACATCAAATAAATATATATTTTCCATGAGTTAAATTTCATTTATTTTTGAATTCTTTTCGATTCAAAAATTTCAATATAATCCATTTATTTATTTAAAATTCAAAATAAATATTATATAATTGATAGAGCAACGGGATGGTACACAAAGAGAGTTGTAAATTATATTAATTAGAAATGTTATCGCTAAAATGTAAAGGTCTGGTCCCTGTACAAGTTATTTACAACATGTAAGTATTTTTTGTTCATTGTAAATATTTTATTCGGTTTGAAAATATTTGTCCAAAAAGAAATTAATTAATTCAAATTATTAAAAATAAAATTCCTTTATCTTGTAAATTTTAAGTTAACAAAATATTTGTACAAGATAAATTTTGTGAATATTAGGCTCAGGTCCCTAGTAAGTTTCAAAATACACAAAAACCCCAGTAAAAAAAGTGTGTAAATTAGGTCCCTAGAATTAAGTTACTAAGTAATTGCATATAGTTATGCAATTTTTTTGGTGAATAATTGCGGAATTTTCCGCAAATTTTTGAAAGAATTGCGTAAATTTCCGCAATTTTTTGGGTGAATAATTGCGGAAATTTTCCGCAATTTTTTGAAAAAATTGCGTAAATTTCCGCAATTTTTTGGATGAATAATTGCGGAATTTTCCGCAATTTTTTGATATAATTGCATAAATGTCTACAATTATTCACTGAATAATTACATAAGTGTATGTCATTATTCAGTAACTTAATTCTAGGGATCTAATTTACAAACTTTATTTTACTGGGGTTTTTGTGTATTTTGAAACTTATTAGGGACCTGTGCCAAACTGTCCCATTATTATATTGAATTTTCGATATTAAATTCAACGCGTTTGTATCCCATACGACCAAACGATAACTCCAAATACTATGAAATTTGAAATCCGATAATAATACACTATTATGGATCCAATGGAATTGGTTTCGTCGAATTCTGAGACTTTTCCCCAAATCGCTATTTCAACACGTCGATTAAATCGATGATTTTCAAAAAACTTAGAAGTCGCTTGAAATTCCAGTTTTAAAATCTTACTAGTTAAATTATAATTCCAAATCCAATATTTAAAATCATTTAAATATTTAAAATTAATCGTCAAAAAATCCGGGTCCTTACATTCCTCCTCCCTTAAAAGAATTTCGTCCCCGAAATTGCTAAGGCAGGAAAAATGCTCCAAACCCTTTAACTTATCAAACCTAC
Source organism: Allium fistulosum (assembly GCA_030737815.1). NCBI lineage: Eukaryota > Viridiplantae > Streptophyta > Magnoliopsida > Asparagales > Amaryllidaceae > Allium > Allium fistulosum. Next base: position 42,646,479 of record CM060905.1, on the reverse strand, counting down.
TTAGTTAAAACTCAATATTACACATTTTTATCTCTTTTAGTTTCTACTAAAACCATTAGTTTCCATTTCCAATTCAAAACCCTTTCTTTCAATTCAAAAATCATCCTTTTTAAGTTAACAAAAAATTTCAAAATTTTTCTAACACTCTAAATTTTCAAAAAAATTGGCAGAGTCTCCCTTGTACGGTGTTAGCGCCAAAATTGGTCACTAACACCCAGGTCCAGATGAAAGCACCAAATCACAGATAGAATGTATGTAGAGAATATAAACGTGAAGAATAATAAAAATTAAAATGAAAGCAGTAAAGAACAATAAGTTTTATAGTGGTTCGGCTAACTCCGGCCTACGTCCACTCCAGAAGTTTCCTTTTTATTGCTGTAAAAACCGATTATAGTTACAAAGTAGTAGAGTAGCCTTAGCCTTAGAAAAGAGAAAGTAAGAGAGCAGAAAGAAGATCCCTTTTCCGAACCCCCACGTACTGTATTTATAGGCAAATCCAGGTAATTGGGCCTCCTGAGCAATCCGGGCCCATCAAGGCCATTGCCGAACCAGAATCATCATTGTGACCGAACCTAAAATCTAAGCAAGCCGACCCAGTTTCATCCCGGGAGAGACTCGAAGTAACCGTGCTAAGACTCGAAGTAGCCCAATGTCGAACCCATTTCCTTATTCTTGAGTTCAAACCAGTCAACTGAATCCAGATGACCGACCTACCAAGGCCGAACGGCCCAAGTCGATCCACCAATGTCGAACGACCCATGACTCCCAGGCCAAACCACAAATGCCGAACGAGGTTCGATGTCGAGCGATGTCCGATGCCGAGCGAGGTCCGATGCTGAGCGACCTTGCCGAGCCATGATGCCGAGCCATCTCATCGAGCGACCTTGGTGAGCCACGATGTCGAGCCATCTTGTCGAGCGACCTTTGATAAGTGAAGTATGCCGAGCGGCATATACTGAGTGAAGTATGCCGAGCGGCATATACTGAGTGAAGTATGACGAGCAGCATATGCTGGGTAAAGTATGTCGAGCGGCATATGCTGAGTGTAGCATGCCGAGCGGCATATGCTGAGTGTAGAATGCCGAGCGACACTTATGACGAGTGAGAATGCCGATTGCCCTTACTTCCAGACCAAGCCGTCCATGCCGAAAGACCCACAACTTCCAGACCGAACGACATATCTAAGTGGACTTCATCCTTTTAAACCGAATCCATCATATTCCAGCCTCGATGATCGTGAAGTTGGTTAGGTTGAATCCACCTGTTTATAGCCTTGTAAAAAGGCAGGTTAACATTTTCCCCCCAAAACATGCCTTACTGTTAGAAGGTGTGTTTTGAATAGTCTCTATCTCGATATCCAAGGTCCATGCTACATTTGTTATCAAACGATTCCATCTGAATCTGATAGTCTATTCCGCGACCGTTCCAAGTCATTATCCAATTCCGAATTAGCCTCTTGGAAGTCAGCAATCAAATCCTACGATCTTTCCAGACCGTTGACGGCCTCTCCGGACCCTTGCTAAGCTCGATCCAAACTTAACGATTGAATAGGCATATCATGTCGCGCTTCGACGAAGCAACCTTTCCCTTGCGCTCCGATTCAGCATCCCTGAACATTAAGCGATGCCCTGATCCTCCTGGACCAGTGTCAGCCTCTCTGGGCTCTTACTGGATCCCATCCTGTCACTCTCCGGTGAAGGGGAAACAACGTTGAGTGAGCCGATCCTGTCGCTCTCCGGCGAAGCAGCATCACTCCCTGCACTGTGGTTCAGTGTCCTTGAACATTAAGCGATGTCATGGCCTAAATCCTAGGCCGATTATAGCCACTCCGGGCACTTATCGAACCCCGATCCAATCACTCACCGGTGAATGGGGAACGACGTTAAGTGAGTTGATCCTGTTGCTCTCTGGCGAAGCAACTCACTCCTTGCACTCCGTACCCCGTCTCTCCGGGTAGGGTCATAAAGCGATTAATTTCAAATTGAATTCCAATATTCATCCTTTAACTCTCCGGTCAAAGGTTTATTTTATGAAAATCAAGTTCATTTATTAATTTAAACTTTCAAGTGTTCAATCACAAACAAAGGAAAAATCTAGATACTGCCACTTTGGGCAGAGCGGTCTATTACCATCTTAGAACATGCCTGGGGATCTCTCCGGTTCCCTTACATGTGTAAGTGGAATAGCCATTTTATTTTGAAATCAAACCTAAGAATTTTAGGTAACCGACCAAAGTTCAAGTCCTAAACTTGGCCCGTGCAATCATGATCAATTGATGACGAGTCGTGATCCCGATCCAGGATTAGTTCTGTTGATTGCAGGCAGTAGTTGCTCAGGTCCTACGGTCGATGTCCGATTTTCACATATTGTGGTAATCTACCACTTCTAACATGATCTTCCACCTCATCCTTCAAATGGCGGCACTCATTAGTAGCATGTCCTTCCAGCTCATGGAACAGGCAGTACTTTCCACTTCTACGTTCCCATTCTGTGGGATCTCTCCTAGGTGGTTTTCGATAGGGGAGCTGCCCCCGAGTCTCCGTGTAAATCCGTTCCAGGTTTGCTGTCAAGTCAGCATATTGTTTGAATCTAGGTTCTCGGAATTTCTTCCGTTTGTCAGGACCATCGTATCTGTCATCCTGCTTCCGCTTTCCTTTCTCTATTCCAGACTGTTCCTTGGAGGTTCCTTCGCCTTGCACGACATTTATTTCCCGCCTCTCGGTGCGTGAATCTTCCAGTTGAATGAATCTCTCAGCCTCATGATAGAATTCTCCAAGATCCTATGGTAGATCCCATGCTAACGAATCCTTGAGTTCCGTGCCTTCCGCAATCCCTGCCACTGCAGCCATTAAAATCATTGATGGATCCGGGCGATCTACCGAGGCCACAGATGCATTAAATCGCATAAGAAAACCTCTCACGGACTCTCTTGACCTCTGCTTCATCGATGCCAGTGTCATTACACTCTTGGGTCGCGTCACATGGACCTCTGCTTGAACTGTCTCATGAAGCATTCCACTAGCTCGCCCGATGTCCTGATCGATCCGTTCTCCAGCTGCCTGAACCAAAGCACATCCAAATCCATCAAGTATAAAGGGAAACATCTTGCCATTACCTCTTCATATGCTCCCAGCACTTCCATATGTCTAATGTATCTGGTTTCATGCATAGTTGGATCTGATTTTCCATCATATGCCTCCAGTGTTGGTAGTTTGAATTCTGGAGGGTTCCTTGCATTCCTAATTTCCAGAGTGAACGGACTTCGACTGACCTCCTCACCGCCTCTACTCGGCAGTCCTCCTCTCATAATCCTTTTTATTAATCCAGCCATCTGCTCGTCTCCATCCGGGGGTAGTCCCCTGTTTGCATCTCTACCTTGCCCCCTATGTCCTAGGGGGTACTCTGGGTATTACTCTTCATGTTGGTCATTTACGTTCACGTTGGTCCCTGCTTGCTGAGCTTCATTCACCGCTCTCCCAGTATCCAATCCTGGAGGTCTGCCCCCAGGACTTGGCTGATTTCCTCCAACCTCTCCAGTATGGCCCTGGTTTTGATCTTCAGAAACTTCTACAGCTCTGGTTCCTGGTTCTGCATTGCCAGCATCCGTGGTTGGTCCATTTCCTTGATTTTGTGCTCCAACTTGTCCAACTTGACGAAGTAGGTTCTACATTACCTCCTCTTGTCTTTTCAGCAATTCTTCCTGCATAGCTCCCATCATCATCTCCATCTCGTCCCTCGTGATGTAGACGGAGATTTGATTAGCTCCAGAGGAAGCCTCTTGACTTCCTTCATGCTGACTTCTTTCCGTCACTTGCTTCCTTGTCGATGGCCTAGCCATTGCTTCCTAGAATCCTAGTTCCTAGCTCCAAAATTCCTGAGTGCTTGCCTTCTCGGTGAAAGCACCAAAATGTTAGCGCCAAAATTGGTCGCTAACACCCAAGTCCAGATGAAAGCACCAAATCACAGATAGAATGTATGTAGAGAATATAAACGTGAAGAATAATAAAAATTAAAACGAAAGCAGTAAAGAACAACAAGTTTTATAGTGGTTCGGCTAACTCCGGCCTACGTCCTCTCCAGAAGTTTCCTTTTTATTGCTGTAAAAACCGATTACAGTTACAAAGTAGTAGAGTAGCCTTAGCCTTAGAAAAGAGAAAGTAAGAGAGCAGAAAGAAGATCCCTTTTCTGAACCCCCACTTGCTGTATTTATAGGCAAATCCAGGTAGTTGGGCCTCCTGAGCAATCCGGGCTCATCAAGGCCGTTGCCGAACCAGAATCATCATTGTGACTGAACCTACAATCTATGCAAGCCGACCCAGTTTCATCTCGGGAGAGACTCAAAGTAACTCGTGCTAAGACTCGAAGTAGCCCAATGTCGAACCCACTTCCTTATTCGTGAGTACAAACCAATCAACCGAATCCAGATGACCGACCTACCAAGGCCGAACGGCCCATGCCAATCCACCAATGTCAAACGACCCGTGACTCCCAGGCCAAACCACAAATGTTGAACGAGGTTCGATGCCGAGGAATGTCCGATGCCGAGCGAGGTGCGATGCCGAGCGACCATGCCGAGCCACGATGCCGAGCCATCTCGCCGAGCGACCTTGGTGAGCCACGATTCCAAGCCATCTTGCCGAGCGACCTTTGATAAGTGAAGTATGCCGAGCGACATATACTGAGTGAAGTATGCCGAGCAGCATATGCTGGGTGAAGTATGCCGAGCGGCATATGCTGGGTAAAGTATGCCATATGCTGAGTGTAGCATGCCGAGCGGCATATGCTGAGTGTAGCATGCCGAGCGACACTTATGACGAGTGACAATGCCGATCGCCCTTACTTCCAGACCGAGCCATCCATGCCGAACGACCCACCACTTCCAGACCGAACGACATATCCAAGTGGACTTCATCCTTTTAAACTGAATCCATCATATTCCAGCCTCGATAATCGTGAAGTTGGTTAGGTTGAATCCGCCTGTTTATAGCCTTGTAAAAAGGCAGTTTAACATACGGAGAGCCTTTTGCAATATGACAAGAGAGATAAAAATATATACATCGACCCACATGGTCGAAAACACAATATATATCAACATTTATATATTTTGCGATATTTAATCCGGAAACATACCTTTTTAGCATTTTTAGACGAGCGACTTATTCTAAATGCAATTACGCAACCCAAATCTGGCGCAAATAGCCTCCGTGTACTTGTACTTACTCAATTTAAATACGTAAGTACTAAAACATGAAAATTCAATAACACTTCATTCCTTTAACAACTTTAACACATAATTTTTCACCAACAACCATGTCATAGCATGAATTTATTAATATCCACAAGGTTCCGACATTCGATTATTCATTTCAATCGATTTATATATCACTTCATTCAATTCGAATGATTTACAACCCAAATATTTGCGTTCAATTCATATTTAGACCAAACAAACTCATATCCATTCCAAATTGATTTCAAAATCAATTTATTCACTTTCTATTTATTCATAGAATTTTATTTACCTTCGTTTACGACAAACGACAATTTTCCTATGCAAATTCGGCGATATTTATTTAATAGAATAATCATTTAAGCTTATAGCTATTTTAAATTGATTCCAAATCAATTTATATTCAATTTTATTCCATTTCAAACTCAATCCATTTATTTGCATTCCATTCATATCCACATTATATTATACTCAAATCCATTTTATTAAGCTCGGAATCATTCCACGTTATTTATTAAATAACCATTTCATAATTTATTCGAGCCAAACTTCCATCCAAAATATTAACTTAAGTTAATTTGTTTATTTTCAATTTATTCAACTATAAAACTTAAGTTCATTACTCTTGCAACCAAATTCCATTTCAATTTTTGATTGATTCTTATTCAATCAAATCCCATTCCATTTACTGATTAATTTAATTAGTTCGTTCACTCAGTCCACTTCAAATTTTAATTTCAAGCACGAATTTATTTGAACAACACCCACAACCATATTCAATTTATTTACACTTAAATTGAATTTGTTTATAACTTAAGTCATTGCTATTTCAATCCAATTCTATTTTATTTGACAACATTTCCAGTTATATTAAATTCGCTTACAATTAAGTCGAATTTTTATTTATAACTCAAGTTCCATATTCAATTTCAATTTCCATCTGCAATTCAATTTACTTAACCAAGTTAAGTTCCATTACCGTATTCAATTAATTAATTAATTTATCTAATTAGTTCACTTCCATTTTATACTTCAAAATCCAATTTTCCTTTCAAAAATCACTTTATTCAATTTACTTGAGTTCAAATTTATTTTAAAATTCAAGTTCGCCCTTTTATTCCTCACTTTTAAAATATCATACCATTTTTATTTTGGTTGTTCTATCCCATTTTTCCAAATTTATAAATTACCCAACTTATTTTTCACATTTCCATTAATTCTATACTCAAGTATATTCACATTTTATTATTTACTCAAGAGTTACATCACTTCATAGCTTAAATATATATATATATATTACATAAATTCCAATTTTGTAAGCCATTCAATTTATTTATTCACAGTTTCGTAAATTTACACTTAAATTTTTATCCAATCAAAATTTTATAACTTATAGTTATATAATCGCTTTACAATCCAAGTTATATATATATATAACTCCATTCGATGTCATTTCTAATCCCAATTCAATTTTTATTTAACTTGACTTAAGTTAAATTCCAATTTCAAAATTTCTTTTTCCTACACTTCCTTACTTATATTTATTTGTTCCATTCACTTATACACATTCATCATTCATATACGTTTAAGTTTAGTTAACTTCATTACATTCCATTTATTTTAATTACTTCATTAATTCAATCCAAATCAATTTTATTGTAAAATTATTCTAATTGGCTTAAGATGAATTCCATTCAATTTCATATCTCTGTTGTCACGGCCCGGATTTTCGACGCTCGAAAATCGTCATCAATACGTTCATTGTATTACCTGCCATGCAATCGAATGCCGGAAATACCAGATCATTATGGAAAAAGAAGAAGAGGTAGAATAAGAAAATAGAAATAACAACACAAAATCTCACAATCGCAGCGGAACAATATATAATAGATAACAACTGGTCTTTATACAAAAAGAACTATAACTATTATCTATACATTACATCATCAGAGTACAACACATCAATAACACAATACTTGGTAGTTATAATAACTTGTCCTCACAAATGCTGAACATACAGCCTACAATACACAACGTAATAAAATCAAATACGGGTAATACGTCTTTGTCATCCAGCTCGTCTCCTGAGCTCCATAACATCCTATCCTGTATCTGTAATACTCAGTCTGACCTGAGCATTATAATAAAATAACACCTAAGTCAGTCTGGAAAACCAGCGTGAGAAAACACACTCAATTTGAATTATTAAAGTTATAAAATCCTTTGAAAAACAAAGGTATCTCGTAAGACCACGCCACAAATAAACACGACGGGTTTTTACCTTACGATAACAAAAACATTTTATATCAAAATCGTCTGATATTATAATAGTGTCTAAGTACAAATACATATTCAAATAGCTGAAATTGTTACATTAATTAAATTCCAGCATACTAGGCTCTATAAGCAAAACTGTAAAGGCACGTATTGGAGAATGCATTCCATATGAATGACTAGGCACTGGGGTACCACCTGTCACAATACACGTCTAGAAAAATATACCGAGGACCACGACGGGATCCCTTGCAACACAAGACCGGACTACCCCTAACCTGGATAGATCGAATATGCTATTACGCCGGGTGTTCCAACCCTTTCCGAGCTATTCCGCGCACCATAGTAATAATAATATCCGAGGGTATCTAGAAAGGTGATAAACATACGCTAATTAGGTGCGACCCACTTAGCCTTGCTGCATCTCCCCTGATTTTCAGTCATACCCAGTTGATGAGGCTAGAGGCTACGATTACCTTTTAAATAGAATGCTCATTGTCCTCCAATGATAATTTACTTATAGCATTCATCCATAAAAGTCCATTCTGGGTCCGAACGAAACCGAAGGCACTATTCCACTACATCCATTTTGGAATCATCCTCAGGATTAGTAGCGATTAGCCCTTGCACTTCAATGCTCCATCTTTGATTCCATGCTCTTGTTTTCACTTCGAAAACGTATTCATTGGATCGAAGTGGTTTTCGGATGTCTTACCCGATCCCGGTCTCTTCGAAACAACGTTCGGTATTTTCCGGTAAACTCAACCCTGGATCTTTAGAAAATAAACATAAGAAAATAAGATCGGAGATCACCTCCTAACCGTTAGTGGACGGATTTCCTTATCAACGTCCTAGAAGAAAGAAACGAGTTTATATGTACAGTATAGCACCTCGAACGTAACTGTACCATATAATTCCCGTGTTTCTCCTAGATATTCCCAAAGTTATGTTTTTGGATCCAGATTTGATAGTCGGTTATTTAACTATCAAATAACCAATCATTCAACCAAATATTTTCATTTCCACTGAAAAACACCAAGTCTCATTTAATTTAAATTTTAAATAAATTAAATCTCTTTATCTAAAAGTTTGTACTTATATCATCGGGGTAAGTACGTTCACTAACCATTCTTTTCAAAAATATTTGAAAGCTTTTTAAAAAATACGGAAAGTAACACTGCGGTATCAACCATGGATTCACAGCTCAATGGTCACGTCTCTATCCTAGAAAAATCCAAAACTTAACTACAGGCAATCTTTGCCTCTGATTCAGCATGAAGTATACTATTACTTTCCGAAAAATTTATAAAACAATTTATTTCAAAATAATAACTATGTAATTTCTATGTAAATTTCCTAGTTAAACATAGGCAAATACTCTTTAAATAAAAGTTATTATATAAAAATATTAATATTGAATAATTTATCCTTTTAAAGTAATAGTACTGATTAATTCTTAAATAATAATTGACTTAATATAAACAGACTTAATTAATAATTAAATACACTTTAAAAAAATTTAAATAACTAAATAATTAATTTTCTGAAATATTCTTAAACACTTTTTAAAATTACCTAATAATAATTAAAATTCCTCCTTTTTAAAACAAACTAAACTTCTCAATATAATATTCAATTCCAATATAGCCAGTTTAATATTTATAAATCTCTCTCAATTTATCATCAAATTGATTTAAATCCTAATTTCATAAATCCCCATTCACATTTCTAAAAATAAATCTATCCTTTATTTTTAAGTCGATTTACCCATCTCCTTATAAATCCTCACCGTGAATTTATAACTTTAATTTTATCCACTGATAATCACTTCACTTTATTTATAAACCTTGTTTATAAATTCCATAGTCTCATTTCTCGTTTATAATGGTTTCACAATTCTTAATCGATTATAATCGATTTCTAAATTGAATTCCATTTTTAAATCAATTTCCCAAAAACCCAACTATATTCCAAAACCCAACTAAATTCAGATTCCACTTCCTTTTCATAATTTAAAATCTAGTATAACAATTTCATATTTTATTTTCCCAAACTATTTTAGATCTCGCTTTTAAAATAAATCCTTTTACAAATATCGCTTAAGTTTTCTTATTTAAATCTTTTTTTTTAATTATTCCAAAATCTCTGATTTTCCATATTGACGCAGCGGGTTAAACAAAAACAAGATAGATCGATGAACGTAGCAATCGGTGGATTGATGAATACTGAAATGCCCAAATTCGTTGATCTGAAGATACCGAATTTTAGCTATCTACGTCACGTTGATCGATCTCGATACCGTGAAAGTAGATCTTCAATTCTTCGAGCGTTGATCAAGCGCACTTGATACCGCGAATTGGATTCACAATCGTTGTATCGAGCGCACTCGATTGACCGAAGGTGGAGATAGGAGATCTCACTCGACTACCAATTGGATGAAAGCACAAAGCTAACAAAGGAAATTTTATTTCAAAATCAACTTCCATTTACAAATGACCAACATCCCTATTTATAGGGTTACAACACAACACACACTTAAGAAAAAATTACAACACAATACAACATCACATAGGTCGTACGCGACCTAAAACATCACGACCTAAAATACATTCACGCGACCTAAAACAACTCACGCGACCTAAGAAAAGAAACGACATAAAAATTCACGCGACTTAAAAAAAACTTGCGACCTAACTCTTCAATGCTTCTGATTCTCTTCTCACGACCTAAAGAAACAATCGCGACTTATAATCTTGCGACCTAACTATTCCCTGCTTCGTGATTCTCTTCTTACGACCTAAAGAAATGAAGTTAGGTCGTTGGAAATATTCGTTCAATCTGAGGAGTGTGAAGGTCGTTCGCGACCTAACTTCGTAGCTCGTTGGAGCATCTCGCGAGCTAGTATAGGTCGTCCATGACCTAAAACAGAGGGATGATCGATTGGCGCTTCGCGACTTGGGATAGGTCGTCCACGACCATATGTCGCTCGCGACCTAGTGAAGGTCGGCAGCGATCTATTTTTTCGCGACCTAGCGATTGCCTCGCATCGCAAGGTGGAGCGACCTAGGGCATATCGCGCGCGCTCTTCTTCTTCCTGACTTCGATCGTGACCTGAGGTAAGTCGCTCGTCTTCTTCTTCTTCTTCACAAATTATCGATGTACGTTCTACATCATCCTCCCCTTGTTGGACGGAATTCGACCTCGAATTCACACTCTCGTCATCTTCGACAAGTTCCTCCCCATAATATGGAATTAAGTGTTTGACATTGAAAACATCAGAAGTATGAATATTTCCTGGCAACCTTTACTGATACACATTATCATTGATCTTCTTTATAATTTCTACCGGTCCAATCTTTCGTGCTTTCAACTTGTTGTACGTTCCAACTGGAAAACGATCTTTCGTCAACACCGCGTACACAAAATCACCCTCTTCGAAGTCCACACTTCTTCGCTTCTTATCTGCAGATCGTTTATACTTCTCATTCGTCTTCTCCAATCGTTTCTGAATTATTCTATGGCATTCTGTCAACTCATCAACAAAATCAGCAGCTCGTTTAACTGTCCCCTTCGGTTGTGGTACTATCGTTAAATCCAATGGCCCCTTTGGCAAGCTTGAATATACAATCTGAAATGGACTGAATCCAGTACTTCGATTGACAGCATGATTATGTGCAAATTCCGCCTGACACAACTTTATATCCCAACTCTTCAAATTATCCTGCACAAGACATCGCAACAAGTTTCCCAACGATCTATTCACCACTTCCGTTTGCCCATCTGTTTGTGGATGATAAGCACTACTGAATTTCAGCTTCGTTCCCACCATCTTCCACAAACTCGGCCAAAAATGACTTAGAAATCTGGTATCCCTGTCTGAAACTATAGATTTCGGTAAACCATGTAAATGATATATTTCTTTAAAGAATAACTGAGCAACACGGATTGCATCGGCGGTCTTTTTACAGGCTATAAAATGAGCAATTTTCGAAAACCTGTCCACTACAACATATACTGAATCATTCCCTCACTGAGTTCTTGGCAATCCCAAAACAAAATCCATGCTGAGATCAACCTATGGTCTAGTAGGCATGGGTAATGGCAAATACAATCCCGCATTCGTCGCTGTCCCTTTGGAAACTTGACAAATATGACATCTCTCCACAAATCTTTCAACTTCTTTTCTCATAGAAGGCCAAAAATATGATTGCGAGATCAACTGCAATGTACGATCTCTGCCCACGTGACCCTCTTCATGCAATTCCTTCACAATCTTCAACCGTAAACTGCAATCCGGTATACATAATCGATTTCCCTTGAACAGAAAACCATCTACCATCACAAACTGATCCGTCTCTCCTTTCTTCACTTTATCTACAAACTTCATAAAGTAAGGATCTTCAACAAATAACTCTGGTAGCACATTAAACCCTGTCACTTCGACCTTCATTGTAGTCAACACATGATTTCTTCTACTCAATGCATCCGCAACACGATTCGTCACTCCCGATTTGTGTTTCACAACAAACGTAAACTGTTGCAGATATGCAATCCATGATGCATGTCTTGCTGAAATCTTGTCTTGCCCTTGTAAATGTTTCAACGCCTCATGGTCAGTGTAAAGAACAAACTCTTTCTGAAATAGATAGTGTCTCCAGTGTTTCACTGCTTGTACTATAGCATAAAACTCCACATCATACGTACTATACCTCATCTTCGCCCCTGATAACTTCTCACTAAAGTATGCAATCGGACGTCCCCTATGGCTCAACACTCCCCCGATTCCAACCTTGGATGCATAAGTATGTAACTCAAACAACACCTGAAAATCTAGCAAAACTAGAATTGGTGCTGTCGTCAAAAGTTCTTTGATCCGTTCAAAAGCAACCCCTGCTTCCTCCGACCAAGAAAACTGCTTCCCCTTCATACAATCAGTAACCGGTGCCATCACGCTACTGAAGTGTGGAGTGAATCTTCGGTAGAATGATGCTAGCCCATGAAAACTTCTCACTTCGGTTATTGTCTTCGGCTGTGGCCAATTTCTGACTGCTTCAACTTTATTCTGGTCCACCTGGATACCTTCTCCTGATACAACATACCCCAGAAATAAAACACTATGCGTCATGAACATGCATTTCTTCGTTGCAGCATAAAATTGTTCTTGTCATAGTACCATCAGCACTTCTCTCAGATGATTCAAATGTTCCTCTGGACTTCCACTATATATCAGAATATCATCGAAATACACCACCACAAATTTTCCAATAAAAGGTCTAAAAATCTAATTCATCACCCTCATGAACGTACTTGGCGCGTTTGAAAGTCCAAATGGCATTACCAACCATTCATACAACCCCTCTCGCGCCTTGAACGCTGTTTTCCATTCATCCCCTGGTCTGATTCGAATTTGATGATAACCGCTCTTCAAATCAATCTTCGAAAATATAGTAGCTCCACTCAGCTGATCTAACAAATCATCCAATCTGGGCATTGGAAATCTATATCTCACGGTAATCTTATTTAATGCTCGACTGTCAGTGCACATTCTCCACGTTCCGTCCTTTTTTGGCACTAACAATGCTGGTATAGCACACGGGCTTAAACACTCCTGTATACGCCCCTGTTCAAGCAATTCTTCCACCTGTCTCCTTAATTCTTCATGTTCCTTCGGACTTATTCGATAATGTGGTCTGTGTGGCAACATTGCTCCCGAAACAAGATCAATTTGTTGTTGAATGTCTCTTAGTGGCGGTAACTCCTTCGGTAACTCGTCTGGAAATACATCCTCAAATTCTTTCAAAACTGGCTTCGCTTCTTCTGGAATTTTAACCTCTTCACTACTCTCTCGCCCAATCAACAAAAACACCTTAGGTTCCTCTTCAACTTCTTTAACAAACTCCTTCAATGATAATAAAGTTTTAAACTCTTCAATCTCCTCCAGTTTGTTTTCCTCTTGTTGACGCTTCTTTGGAACTAGAGTAATCTTCGTGCCTTCAAACATGAAACTGTAACTGTTGGTACGCCCATCATGTTGCACCGCCCTATCATATTGCCACGGTCTCCCCAGCAACAAATGACAGACATCCATATCAACAACATCACACCAGATTTCATCTTTGTACGTCTTCCCAATCGAAAAATTAACTCGAGCTCTTCGTCCAACTTTCACCTCCCCGCCTTTCCTCAACCAAGCCAACTTGTACGGTTTCGGATGTTTCTCAGTCTTCAATGTTAGCTTCCTCACAGCCTCTGAAGAAATTATATTATCACAGCTTCCAGCATCGATAACAAATTTGCAAACTTTCCCCAGAATAGTACATGTCGACTGAAAAATATTGCTCCTCAACCAACTACAATCCTCCTCTTGCTTGGGTGTCAAACAAGACCTCATCATCAGATTACAACCTTCGTCTCCCGACACTTCTTCTTCCTCCTCATCAGGCGGTGAATTGGAACATTCAGCTTCTTCCTCCTCATCCTCAACCTCCGCTATCATAGCTCGCTTCTTCGGCTTTGGACATTCATTGCTTTTATGGCCCACTTCTTGGCAATTATAGCACTTAAAACCGTTATTGACTTTTGCCTTCGCACTCTCATTCACAGCTGGTTTTGCAACAGCTTTTGTAACGTTGGAACTTCCACTAACACCCTTTGTTGGATTGTTGGAATTCGTAAACACACCACCTCCTCGTCGTCCCTGTTTCTCCCAAGCCAACGCCTTTTGATGTGCTTCCGCCACAAATCTTGGATCGAACATATTTACCATATCCTGAATCTGCATTCATAACCCTCCAACAAATCTGGCTGTCAACTGTTATTCCGTCTCCATGATATCGTTCCTTGCAATTAGTTGGTAGAATTCATCAGCATAGTCATTCACAGTCTTTGTTCCTTGCCTCAAGTTTTGCAACCTCTGATACATAAGCGATTGATAATTATAAGGTAAGAATGTAGCTTTCATCAATTTCTTCATCTTTTCCCATGATTCAACCTTTGACTTCCCCATCCGTTCACGTGTAAGTTTGGTTTGCTGCCACCATGCCAAAGCTCTACCCCTCAACCTTGTAGCAACCAACTTAACTCTACGATGTTCAGGAACCTCTTTGAAGTCAAAAATCTCCTCCACATTAGACAACCAGTCCAAAAACTCTTCAGCTTGCATACCTCCTTTGAATTCTGGAATTTCAGTTTTCATTCCCGACTCCCATTTGTGATCATACTCTGAATGATATCTTACTTGGTTTCGATTTCGACTATGAACACTACCAACATCAAAATCTTCATCAAAATCCGAAGCATGTCGATGTTGATCATGACCACCAACATCTCTACCACCACCATTTCTACCACCAACATCCCTTCGATCTACATTCCTCTGATCACGATCATTCACATTTCTATTACGACTTCGATCATCCACACTTCTATGATCACTACCTACACTTCTCTCTCGATTTGAATGTGGTTAAACTCTACTTCCCCATGGTTAGATTCAGGTGAAACTCTTCTTCTACTTTGACTCATTTCAAGCATCATTCTCTCTAATCGACTAATCCCCTCATTCAACTTCTCATTGAAATTCTCGTTGATTCGTTGCTCCATTTCATCGGCCTCTTCTCTTCCGTACAAAGCATTAATATTACGATGACGTTGAGCTCTTCTCGGAGGCATGATCACTCTTCAACAAATTCTAACAAAAACTTCACTTCGATTTAAAAATCTTCAAATCAAAACTACCCACTTGTTGAAACTTCAAAAATCTCGATAACCCACTTCTCCAAATGATGTAAATCTCGCACAAACTCCAAAATCTACGCAAACTCCTTGCGCTCTAGCTCTGATACCAAACTAACGCAGCGGGTTAAACAAAAACAAGATAGATCGATGAACATAGCAATCGGTGGATTGATGAATACTGAAATGCCCAAATTGGTTGATCCGAAGATACCGAATTTTAGCTATCTACGTCACGTTGATCGATCTCGATACCGTGAAAGTAGATCTTCAATTCTTCGAGCGTTGATCAAGCGCACTTGATACCACGAATTGGCTTCACAATCGTTGAATCGAGTGCACTCGATTGACCGAAGGTGGAGATAGGAGATCTCACTTGACTACCAATTGGATGAAAGCACAAAGCTAACAAAGGAAATTTTATTTCAAAATCAACTTCCATTTACAAATGACCAACATCCCTATTTATAGGGTTACAACACAACACACACTAAAGAAAAAATTACAACACAATACAACATCACATAGGTCGTACGCGACCTAAAACATCACGACCTAAAATACATTCACGCGACCTAAAACAACTCACGCGACCTAAGAAAAGAAACGACATAAAAATTCACGCGACTTAAAAAAAACTTGCGACCTAACTCTTCCCTGCTTCTGATTCTCTTCTCACGACCTAAAGAAACAATCACGAATTATAATCTTGCGACCTAACTCTTCCCTACTTCGTGATTCTCTTCTTGCGACCTAAAGAAATGAAGTTAGGTCGTTGGAAATATTCGTTCAATCTGAGGAGTGTGAAGGTCGTTCGCGACCTAACTTCGTAGCTCGTTGGAGCATCTCGCGAGCTAGTATAGGTCGTCCACGACCTAAAACAGAGGGATGATCGATTGGCGCTTCGCGATTTGGGATAGGTCGTCCACGACCATATGTCGCTCGCGACCTAGAGAAGGTCGGTAGCGATTTATTTTTTCGTGACCTAGCGATTGCCTCGCATCGCAAGGTGGAGCGACCTAGGGCATATCGCGCGCGCTCTTCTTCTTCCAGACTTCGATCTCGACCTGAGGTAAGTCGCTCATCTTCTTCTTCTTCACAAATTATCGATGTACGTTCTACATCACATATTCTGAAATTATTAAGTACAAATTTAAAATCAAACTATTTATTTTACCCAAAATTCATTTCTTTTAATCAATCCAAAATTCACTATAATATTTTACTTCCAAAATCCCTTTTAAATTTCTTCTCAAACTCAATATATATATTTATTATATTTCAAAATATCAAAATCTTGGCCAGTAATATTATAGCATCCAATAACTTCAAATTACACTATAATCTATCATAGATTTTTCAACAGTTCATGTATCACTTTATATGAAATTAAATTCAACATTTTTTAGGAATCCAGTTGGATCCCTCCAACCTATTTCCTTGCATCCATGGATGTTAATAAAACATAAAAATAGCAATCTCACTTCGAGGGGGATATCGCGGTATATAGGGTCATCCGCTATTATGCGGGGCGCATAGGGTCACATCCGCTATAAATATGCGGGAATATCAATCCAACTACCAATATATATACTATTATATATATAATAACATCCAAACTGATAGTAATTGTAACAACCTGCATATTTTACGATTGTATATTTAAATATTTTATTCAAATGTAGAATCGTTAATTGGATTAAAGTCCGAAAAGTTACTTTTTGCAAACAGTCGAATTGGGACTCGGGACCCCTTCCATTGAGTTCAAAATGCCGTTTGTGACCTTTTTGAGTATAAACATCGATATGTTTGGAGTAAGTTGAATTTTGACATTTTCTTTTTGGGCTTTTGGGTTTGGGTTCAGCCCATTAACCTTCTTATTACCCAAACTCAGTCCTCTCCACTTATTCATTTCATTTCTTTTTCTCAAGCTCAAAACTGAAAATGGGGAGAGGAATGAGAAATTAGAAAACTCCAAGCCCTAGATTCCATTTGGAAACCCAATTCTTGCTCCAAATTCAAAGAGAAGCTTTGGTAAGTATCTCCTTCTTCTTCTCCAACTCATTCTCTCTTTAATTTCAGAAATTTCCTAAACCTAACTTAGGAAATGTTCTTCTTTTGAGATTAGATTCAAGTTTCTAGAGTTGAGGTCGAAGAGAAGTTGATCTTCCTTTGCATTCAAGCTTCTCTGTCATCATTTTTGGGTTTAAAGGTGAGTTCTTTAACTCACATCTATATCTATAACTACCTTTGTTGTTAGGTATGAATTCCTAGTACTTGTGCATATTCATTTGACTTTGATTTGAATTGATTTGGTGAACATTTCAATTTTTGGTGTTTTGAAGTCAAACTTTGAAAATCCTAGCTTTGATTTGTGAACATGTTTTTGGTGGTGAATCGGAGAGCCTATAGGGTTGGGATGTCGATTGGCAAAAGCCCCTAAAGTCCATTGCTCGACCGTTTGCAAATGGTGTGAGTTTGCTCCTCCATTTGATAGGCTGAAAAACAATTTCAGCTACAGCCAGTCGACTGACCCGCTGCAGTCAGTCGACTTACTGCAGGCCCAGAAAACTCTCGGGTTCTGGTTCAGTCGACTGACTGTAGAAGGCCAGTTGACTGACCTGCTTCATTTTGCCTGTTTGGCCTAATTAAGTAGAGATTCCAATTTTTATCGATTCATGTTTATCCGATTTATTGTTATCACTTGTTATTGACTTTGATGACTTCTTTTTCGGGATTTTTGAGAATATCCATTTTGATGGATTCGATATCGATTTCTTTGGATTCAATTCACATCTTCGAATATGGATTTTTGTGATTGATTGTTTCTACAATCTTTTTGTGATTTTTCACTTCTAAATACCAAGGTTTCTATACTAGTAGTAAATATTCAAACTCTTTTACAAAAAATGATTTCAACTCTATTTTTAATACAAAGCTCGTTTATAAAACCGTTTTCTAATCTATTAGTATATACAAACCTTTATCTCATTCGTATGAGAAAATATAATTAAACGGCTTAGCAAAACAAGTGGTATGAAATGCTTGCGTTTACTTCGTCGGTTAATTTTTGGACTTATTTAATTGAAATTCTTGTGACAATTTTCGAGTGGAAATCAACAATTTGTTCGTAAATATTTAAGTTAAGCTAGTGGTTATGGGACATGAAGCTAAACTCATATATTTACTGGCTTAGTGTAATTCACACTTTTTATTGATCGATGATGATCATTTTGTGATTTAGACTAGCGATGTGCGATGTCTATTTGTCTACGAGGGAGACTAAACCATATTTCTGTGGAACTTCGGTTCAATTTGGCGGGGTAGAGACCCGTGGTCTTCGGACCGTTTATGGAGCTTCGGCTCAATTTTTATGGCTAGCGACCATGGAATAGCGTTCCATTTGTGATACACGTGTTGGTGAGTTTTCATGCTCCCGTTTATGATAGACCTCCCCCATTTGTGATTTCTGGATTTCTGATTGATGATTTCTAGAATTTGTGTTTCACCAACTTTTGAGATTGGCATTAATATTTTTGTCAATATTTGTAGTTTGGTGAATAAAATAAAGAATATGATATTCTTTTTGGTGCTTTGAGATTGTGAGATATTATATGATTTTGTTGTTGATTAAATCATATTTGTTCTAGTATGAAATTATTGTTATCATACGTTCTTATTATATCTCTTCTTATATCTCATTCCTTTATCTGATATTTATAGCTAGACTGATCCGTTTATTATTTTCTTATTAAATAATACTCGGGTCAGACCGAGATGTTACAGGTACTTCTGCTTGACTCCTTATCTGGGATCATCTTCTGACTTTTGTCTAACTACAGAATAGTTGTAGTTTTTGTTGTTATACATTCGAGATATAGACTCCATGATGTATACTTATTCTTTTGTCTATCACTTGTATCTATTCTTTTGTGATATTGTGGATCTTATTTGACCACTACTCTGATGTACACTTCTTTGTGTTATATATTCATATCTGTTTCCACCTTAGAGATATGAACGTCTGTGACTGATTTGTGTTATGTTTATTTCTATATTTGTTTCCGAAGGCCCACTTAGCCACTGTGTGGTAGCTTTGAGTTTGTATCGGTATGTCGGATTTCCTCTTGAAATGAAATGCATGTTACACAATCTGACATATCAGTGCTCGCACAAGGCAATCAAACAGATGGTCGCTCCTCAACAGCCTTATTCTTCACGCTAATTGACGGCATTATCCAGTAGTGTCCTTGGCTAGTGTGAGCATAGTGGTGGGGCGTCACAGCATGGTATCAGAGCCAAACTTCGAAACAATGTAGAATAATCTAGCAAGTATCATTGTCCTAAGTCTTTCTTAGGAATCGTGCCATAGGATTTAATTCGAGTCTTCACACCGTTCTATCCTATTTCTTTTATGATGCCATGTCTTATCAACCAAGTTTGATTGATATTCATTTTGTGAATAACCTTTTTCCTCTTCTTTTTTTCTTTCTTAGAGAAGAGAAATGGTTAGACCTGGCCGTCCCAGCCGGTCAATCTAGTGCTACTCCCCAGGATGGAGTATTTATGTCTGCTCAACAACTTCTTGATCTTGTAAGAAATGCTCAAGCTGTCGGACCTATTCCTGAGTCCACACATCCAAAATCTGGGTTTGCACGCTTGTGCAGTGATTACACCAACTTGGGTGGAAAGCCATTCAAAGGTTCCGAGAGCATTATAGAAGTCCAGGCTTGGCTACGAACATGCGACCGCATCTTTTCTCGCATGAATCTTATTGATCTTCATCGAGTACAAGTTGCTTCTAGTATGCTCCAAGAAAGAGCATTAGACTGGTACGAGCTTCTGATCTTCGAAATTATTGAAGCGGACCTTACTTGGGAGCAATTCCGGGAAAGGTTCGAATTAAAATTTGTGCCGAAAGCTGAAAAAGTATCTCTATCTCGACGCTTCATTGACCTTGTTCAAGGTGAATCTTCCGTGACAGACTATGTCGCCTCTTTCGAATCTCTATCCAAATATGGGGTCGAGTATATTAATACCCCATTGAATAAAAACTATAGATTTGTTTATGGCTTGAGAAAGAGCCTCAAAAAGCAATTACTTCTGAAATTTGAAGTTTCTTTTGATCAACTTGTTGATATCGCTCTTCGACTCGAAGAGGCTGATAAAGATAGTGATGCTGAGGTCAAACAAAACATCAGCAAGAAGAGACCTTTTAAATACCAGCCTAATCCCAATAAAAAGGGGAAGCAAACAACTTCGGTAGCAAATACTCCTAACACTCGTCGTGGAGAATGTTACAATTGTGGTTCTAAGGACCATTATGCAAACAAGTGCTCGAAGCCTCTTTTCTGCCGATATTGCAAGAGTTCAGGTCATACTTTATCTTTGTGCCCCAAACTTCAAGGCAAGAAGGAAGGCAAGCTAAACGTTGTAAAAGCCCCTTCTAACACTTCTCGTGGTCAAGGTATTTCTCATTTTATCCTTGATGGTATTATTATATTTCGTGATCTTTCCATTCGAGTTCTTTTTGATACGGGTGCATCTCACTCTTTTATATCAAAAGAACTTGTTGATGCTTTGTCTTTGGATGTTATTGGCTTGATGACTTCTTTAAGGATTGCGAATCCGGTTGGTGGATCCACAACACTCAGTTTATTATGTAAAGATGTCAAAATTATTTTATGTGATTACTCTTTCCGTGCCGATTTGCATGTTATGAGTTACCTTGGTTTCAGAATGATTTTGGGAATGGATTGGCTTAACCGTTATGAAGCCTATATCCTATGTCCTGAGCGGACTATATATCTTCGACATCCTCAATCTGTTAAGCAGATTTCTCTTGTTCTGAAAGATCCAGATTCCAATTCGAAAGCATCCTTATATTCTCTAAATCCTCAAGATAACGATAATAATGATGAGGAGGATGTCATTTCTCTCATTCACGTTGTTCGTGAATTTCCTGACATATTTGAGCCCGTTCTAGGATTACCACCTAAGCGAGCAATTGAGTTCAGAATTAATCTAATCCCTGGAGCTCTGCCTATTACTCGTCCTCCTTATCGTATGTCCAATAAAGAAAATGAGGAGATGCGCAAACAATTATCCAAATTGGAAGCGAAACAATTTATTCAATCTAGTTCCTCTCCATGGGGAGCTTCGGCTATTTTCGTGAAGAAATCTGATGGTATACTTAGGCTTTGCGTTGACTACCGCAAACTTAATGATCTCACCATCAAGAATAAATACCCCTTGCTTCGGATTGATGATTTGTTCGATCAACTTAGTGGTGCTAAAGTCTTTTCACAGTTAGACTTAGCAACCGGTTTTCATCAGCTCCGTATTGCAGAGGATAGCATTCCTTTGACGTCGTTCCGTACTCGTTATGGATCTTATGAATGGCTAGTTATACCATTTGGTTTGACGAATGCTCCAGCTTATTTCGTTGACCTTATGAATCGAGTTTTCAAAAACTTCCTCGATCGATTTGTTCTCATCTTTATAGATGATATTCTTATTTATTCTAAAACTGAGGAGGAGCATGAAAATCAACTTCGGATTGTATTGGAAACTCTTAGGAGCAACCAATTGAAAGAAAAATTTTCTAAATGCCACTTTAGGCAATCTCGTGTGAAATTTTTGGGCCATATTATTTCCGAATCTGGAATTTCTGTGGATCCTTCAAAGATTGAAGTGATTCAAAACTGGAAGAGACTGGAGAGTGTGATGGAAATTCGTAGCTTTCTCGGATTAGCGAGCTACTACCGTCGGTTCATAAAAGACTTTTCCAAAATTTCCGTACCTCCTACTAATTTGACCAAGAAGGGAGTTAAATACATTTGGTCGGACAAATGTGAAGCTTCATTTCAAAAATTAAAAGAAATCCTTTCTGATGCTCCTGTTCTTGTGATTCCCAATGGGAACCAAGATTTTATTGTTTACACCGATGCTAGTCGTGTTGGTTTAGGTGTCGTTCTCATGCAGCGGGAACGTGTTATCGCTTATGCTTCTAGACAATTAAAGCCTGCCGAGTCTAGATATTCCACTCATGATTTAGAGCTCGCGGCTATTGTTTTCGCCCTTAGAATATGGCGTCATTATCTTTTGGGAGAGAAATTTGTTCTCTACACCGATCATAAATCATTGAAGTATTTATTTTCCCAAAAGGAACTTAATTTGCATTAACAACGTTGGCTCGAATTTCTTGCATCATACGATCTTGATATTCTTTATAATCCAGGAAAAGGAAATCATGTTGCCGATTCCCTTAGTCGTAAGCAACAAGTTGTTGTTTCCATGATGATATCCGAGTGGAATGATCTCGAGACTTTGTCCATTTGTGAGATTCGAGATCGTGAATCCGATTTATGTTCATCTCTTGTTTTATGTAGCCTTGAGGCTCATCCTTCTATTTTAGACCGCATTCTTGAAGCTCAAAAGCATGATCTCGAATTGGTTCTTCTTGGCCAAAGTTGTAGGGATAAAATCGATATTGAAGGTTTGATAGACTTTGATATTGATACTCGTGGCGGCATTCGAAAATTTGGTAGACTTATTGTGCCAAATATTATTGATCTTCGTAAAGATATTTTAGAAGATTCTCATCGATCTAAATTTACCATTCATCCCGGTAGTAGTAAAATGTACGCGGATATGAAGCGACTTTATTATTGGGAGGGGATGAAATCGGATATTTCTAACTTTGTTAAGCGTTGCATGACTTGCCAACTTGTTAAGGCCGAGCATCAAAGGCCCGGTGGGTTATTGCAACCTTTGGAAATTCCAATATGGAAGTGGGATCAAATTTCCATGGATTTTATTGACGGTATTCCCCGTTCTCGTTCGGGCCATGATAGCCTATGGGTGATAGTAGATAGACTTACAGAATCCGCCCATTTTATTCCCGTTTGGTCCAATCGGACCGTACCTATTTTGGCTAAACTCTTTGTAAAGGAAATTATTAAATTGCATGGAGTCCCTACTTCTATTGTTAGTGATCGTGATCCATTGTTTACTAGTGGATTCTGGAAAGGTCTTCAAAAAGCTTTGGGAACGAAGCTTAATTTTAGCACCGCTTATCATCCTCAGTCCGATGGACAAACCGAGCGGGTGAATCAAACTCTTGAAGATCTTCTTCATGCATGTATTCTTGATTTTGGTGGAAGCTGGGAAGATCATATTTCTCTTGTTGAATTTTCCTATAATAATAGCTTCCAATCTAGTATTGGTATGGCACCTTTCGAGGCACTATATGGAAGGCCATGCCGATCTCCTTCGTGTTGGCTTGAAGCCGGTGAGAGGCTGGTTTTAGGTCCAGATTTTATTTGGGATGCCATAGAAAAGATTGATCTTATTCGTCATAGGATGAAAGAAGCTCAAAGTAGACAAAAATCCTATGTCGATAATCGAAGAAGGAAATTAGAATTTTCTGTGGGAGATTTCGTGTTTATTCGTGTTTTACCCATGAAGGGTGTTGTGCATTTCAATCGATCGGGAAAACTAGCACCTCGTTATATTGGCCCATTTCACATCACCGAACGCATTAGTTCCGTGGCTTATCGCCTTTTGTTACCGGCTCAATTTTCTGCTATTCATGATGTGTTTCATGTCTCTCAACTACGAAAATGCCTTCGAGTTTCTGATTCTATTCTTGAGCCCGGTGTTATTGAAGAAATTGAAGTTTCGCTTAATCTAACTTATGAGCAACAACCTATTCGTATTATTGCTTCGGAGGTTAAACACCTTCGAAATAAAGATGTTCCTCTTGTGAAAGTTCAATGGTCCTGAAATCCTAAGTATTGCTCTTGGGAATCCAGAGAATTAATCGAGCGAACACATCCAGACTTGCTCTCTCGTGCTCCTTAAGGTGAACTTTTTATTTCAAATTTCTTCTCTTTTGTGTTGATATGCTTTTATTGTTGTTACTTCCTATTTATTTCTTGGAGATTGCGAGGACGCAATTTCTTTAAGGAGGGGAGTCTTTAACAACCCGCATATTTTACGATTGTATATTTAAATATTTTATTCAAATGTAGAATCGTTAATAGGATTAAAGTCCGAAAAGTTACTTTTTGCAAACAGTCGAATTGGGACTCGGGACCCCTTCCATTGAGTTCAAAATGCCGTTTGCGACCTTTTTGAGTATAAACATCGCTATGTTTGGAGTAAGTTGAATTTTGACATTTTCTTTTTGGGCTTTTGGGTTTGGGTTCAGCCCATTAACCTTCTTATTACCCAAACTCGGTCCTCTCCTCTCCACTTATTCATTTCATTTCTTTTTCTCAAGCTCAAAACTGAAAATGGGGAGAGGAACGAGAAATTAGAAAACTCCAAGCCCTAGATTCCATTTGCAAACCCAATTCTTGCTCCAAATTCAAAGAGAAGCTTTGGTAAGTATCTCCTTCTTCTCCAACTCATTCTCTCTTTAATTTCAGAAATTTCCTAAACCTAACTTAGGAAATGTTCTTCTTTTGAGATTAGATTCAAGTTTATAGAGTTGAGGTCGAAGAGAAGTTGATCTTCCTTTGCATTCAAGCTTCTCCGTCATCATTTTTGGGTTTAAAGGTGAGTTCTTTAACTCACATCTATATCTATAACTACCTTTGTTGTTAGGTATGAATTCCTAACACTTGTGCATATTCATTTGACTTTGATTTGGATTGATTTGGTGAACATTTCAATTTTTGGTGTTTTGAAGTCAAAACTTTGAAAATCCTAGCTTTGATTTGTGAACATGTTTTTAGTGGTGAATCGGAGAGCCCATAGGGCTGGGATGTCGATTGGCAAAATCCCCTAAAGTCCATTGCTTGACCGCTTGCAAATGGTGTGAGTTTGCTCCTCAATTTGATAGGCTGAAAAACAGTTTCAGCTACAGCCAGTCGACTGACCCCCTGCAGTCAGTCGACTGACTGCAGGCCCAGAAAACTCTCGGGTTCTGGTTCAGTCGACTGACTGTAGAAGGCCAGTCGACTGACCTGCTTCATTTTGCCTGTTTTGCCTAATTAGCTAGAGATTCCAATCTTTATCGATTCATGTTTATCTGATTTATTGTTATCACTTGTAATTGACTTTGATGACTTCTTTTTTGGGGTTTTTGAGAATATCCATTTTGATGGATTCGGTATCGATTTCTTTGGATTCAATTCACATCTTCGAATGTGGATTTTTGTGATTGATTGTTTCTACAATCATTTTTTGATTTGTCACTTCTAAATACCAAGGTTTCTATACTAGTAGTAAATATTCAAACTCTTTTACAAAAAATGATTTCAACTCTATTTTTAATACAAAGCTCGTTTATAAAACCGTTTTCTAATCTATTAGTATATACAAACCTTTATCTCATTCGTATGAGAAAATATAATTAAACGGCTTAGCAAAACAAGTGGTATGAAACGCTTGCGTTTACTTCGTCGGTTAATTTTTGGACTTATTCGATTGAAATTCTTGTGACAAATTTCGAGTGGAAATCTACAATTTGTTCGTAAATATTTAAGTTAAGCTAGTGGTTATGGGACATGAAGCTAAACTCATATATTTACTGGCTTAGTGTAATTCACACTTTTTATTGATCGATGATGATCATTTTGTGATTTAGACTAGCGATGTGTGATGTCTATTTGTCTACGAGGAAGACTAAACCCCGTTTCTGTGGAACTTCGGTTCAATTTGGCGGGGTAGCGACCCGTGGTCTTCGGACCGTTTATGGAGCTTCGGCTCAATTTTTATGGTTAGCGACCATGGAATAGCATTCCATTTATGATACACGTGTTGGTGAGTTTTCATGCTCCCATTTATGATAGGCATCCCCCTTTTGTGATTTCTGGATTTTTGATTGATGATTTCTAGAATTTGTGTTTCACCAACTTTGGAGATTGGCATTAATATGTTTGTCCATATTTGTAGTTTGGTGAATAAAATAAAGAATATGATATTCTTTTTGGTGCTTTGAGATTGTGAGATATTATATGATTTTGTTGTTGATTAAATCATATTTGTTCTAGTATGAAATTATTGTTATCATACGTTCTTATTATATCTCTTCTTATATCTCATTCCTTTATCTGATATTTATAGCTAGACTGATCCGTTTATTATTTTCTTATTAAATAATACTCGGGTCAGACCGAGATGTTACAGGTACTTCTGCTTGACTCCTTATTTGGGATCATCTTCTGACTTTTGTCTAACTACAGAATAGTTGTAGTTTTGTTGTTATACATTCGAGATATAGACTCCATGATGTATACTTATTCTTTTGTCTATCACTTATATCTATTCTTTTGTGATATTATGGACCTTATTTGACCACTACTCTGATGTACATTTCATTGTGTTATATATTCATATCTGTTTCCGCCTTTGTGATATGAACGTCTGTGACTGATTTGTGTTATGTTTATTTCTATATTTGTTTCCGAAGACCCACTTAGCCACTGTGTGGTTGCTTTGAGTTTGTATCGGTATGTCGGATTTCCTCTTGAAATGAAATGCATGTTACACAATCTAACATATCGGTGCTCGCACAAGGCAATCACACAGATGGTCGCTTCTCAACAGCCTTATTCTTCGCGCTAGTTGACGGCATTACCCAGTAGTGTCCTTGGCTAGCGTGAGCATAGAGGTGGGGCGTCACAATAATTATCAAATTCAACCAATCAACCAATAATTAATTTTAACTATTTAAAATTAACTAGTAATCCAAAATTGAGTGAGATTAACTCACCTTAATTTCTATTGTCGTTTTCACGTTCTGGTTTCAATTAAATTCGAACGGCGTTCGAATTTAGCTAAAATTCCTAGAAGCTCAAAATATCCCCAATCCAATTTCATAACGTACATCTCGTTAAAATGAACCCAACGCGACTAACCGCTTTGGATTCGGAACTAAGACGAACGAGATACGCATTTTATGAGATTCTAAGATTTGAATTAACAATTAATATATATAATAACTTCACTTAATTAAAAATACCCAGCCAACCCATATGAGAATGACAGGCCCACTACTGTGCTTCCTCCTCTTCGCTTCTCTTTCTGCTCTGCTTGAATCCATGCCATCGTGCACGTGCACGAATCACCTGATCCACCATTGGCCAAATCAGCCTCGCCAACATCTTCCCCTTGACATCGCCGACCATCCCACACCCATAATTCTCGAGCTCGAGCCTCCATCGAAATCGCGACATGGCCGATCGATCTTCGACCTCGAAACATCGCACTACCCCCAATCCAGATCGCAAGCATCCATATCATGCCCCCAGATGCGCCTCACCACCAGGAATTCGATTCCACCCTCCAAATCTCGAATCGATGCCAGAATTCAAAAAAAGAGTAACCCTAGCTTCGACTGCAACCGTCGATCATCAGAGAACAACGCTGCACCTAACAACACCTATGCCAGATCGAAGAGGAGGCAAAAACTAGATTTTAGAAACTAGTTTGGGATTTTTTAATTGAGTATATGTGGAGAAATAATTTTTCTAAGTTTCATTGTTTTATTGCCTTTTTATTTTTCACCTTAGATGCTCGGTTGTATGAAATGAAGAGGAACGTGATTTTAAAATGGGGAAAATTGCCTTACGTGTTGCTTGCTAGCTACAGTGTTTTAAAATAAGTGGAAAAAGTGCTGATGTGAATAAAAAGTCAAGTCAGAATATAATTATATTATTTAAATTTTAAAACGTCTCAATTTACACAACTCAAAATTCTGAAACCCTATCATGACGTGCCACTAGGCATTTCTAATGTTATGCCCCTATTCTGAATGCAATGGAAAAGGTTTCGAGTCCTAATTCGATCGTATGGAGAACATAGCTTTTTGGACCCAAGTATTATATTGAATTTTTGATATAAATTTCAGCGTGTTTATGCCCCGTACGACCAAACGATAACTCCAAACACTACAAAATTTTGAAATCCGATAACAATGCACTATTACGGATCTAAGGGAAATGGTTTCGTCGAATTCTGATACTGTGCCTCGGAAGGCTATTTATATACGTTAATTCAAACGATATATTTTTAAGTCTGAACAAATCACTTTTAAATTCAAATTTAAAAAGTTTTATTACCTTCATTATTTTAAATATAAATTTTATAAGCCTTTAAATTATTTTTAACAAGCTTAAAACTCAAGATTCAATAATTTAACCAATATTCAATTATTAAATTCAATAATTAAATTATCCAATAAATAGTTATATTTGAAATTCAAGTTTAAAAATTAACTTCTAAATATTTAAAATCAATTAAATATTCTAATTTCAAATATCCAAAATTCTAGGTCGTTACATTCCTCTCCCCTTAAAAGAATTTCGTCCCCGAAATTGCTAGGTAAGAAGAATAGTCCAAAACCCGTTAACTATTTTTCCAAAACCACACAGTTTCAAACAACTTTCCCGAAATCAATTTGTTGGCACCACATCATCACTTGTAATAATTTCCAGATTCACCCATAGATTCCAAATAATACCTTTCACTCAACCATTTCAAACTACAATTACAAATCAAATTTCAGTTATCAAAAATTTTTAACTCCTTAAATTTTCAAAAAATTTCGCTAGCGTTTCCTTTGCACGGCTAGACCTAACAAAATATAAATCTGCCACTACGGGCCCAAATCATTAAAAGAAAACAAAAGCCAAGTGGCTCAATTAGAAAATCATCAATTTCAAACACAATTTAAACACATACCTTTTTGTCGGGCAACCAAATTTTACTTCTAAAATCGAAGACATCAATTTAGCTTCTGCTTTTAAATACCTGTATCATACCATTCAAAATCATTTTACTCAGCATTTTCAATTTCTAAAATTTATTTCATCAAAACCTGTACGATGTACATATATCATCCGTACGCTATATCAAATCTGATCGCTTGCTCGATCACACAATTTTACTTCCGAACTAGTTTCGTTCACACTACTCTCTAGTGCGGACTCAGATCTGGTTTCTTGATTAGAAACTGTCATTCTCCTTGCACAGATATATACTATGATAGAGAATCTTTGAATCAATCAAAAATCCATATCCAGGGTTTGCCGTTGAAAATCGAGTGAAAAATCCTAACTCGGATCGATAGAAATTATCTCGAAATTCTTTGCTCGAATCTGGATCAAATCGTTATGCGAATAAAATAATATACGTACAACATACGTATTAATCTCAATTGATTATTAGCTATATTACATTCTTTTTATTCACATTTACTTCCTTTCCATTCAATTATTCACAATTATCATTCACATTTATACTTCACATTCATCTATTTATTTGGTATACCCTTAAATACCAATTCCACTTAAGAACTTTCACCATCAATTTTTCTTAAGTCTATTTTAACAATTTATACAAATGTTATTAGGTTTATTTCCACCTCACCACTTAAGTTTATATCTATTTATATTCAATTTCAATTTCAATTCCATTTAGCTCAATTTATCTCCCAAATTAAAATATTGAATTTTATCAACCATATTCAATTAACTTATTAATTTAATTTAATTAGTTCCCTTCATTAGTTCATTTCAATCTGAGCAAATTCCATTTTCAAAAATTACTCCATTTACAAATCAATTTCAAAATTCCAATTTCAATTCCACTTAACTTACTAATTAAATTAGTTAGTTCATCCACTAATTTATTTTCAATCCTAATAAATTCTATTTCCAATAGTTATTTCATTTAGCCTACTTAGGCTAAATTCTAAAATTTGGTTTATTTGACTTAAGTTAAGTTTAATCCCATTCCAACATCAATTTCAAATTTTATAAGTTATCAAACTTATTTATATTCCATTCACTATTTCTTCCAATTCACTTCATTCAATTATTTTACCTTACTAATTTATTCCATTATCACACTCGCTTTCATTTAACTTTTCTTAAGTTAAATTTTATTCTCCGTTTTCACATTCAATTTTATCCACTCTATTTAACTTACCTTAAGGTAAGATTTATTTCAATTTTTCTTTCCAGATTTAATAAGTTCGATCTTATCTTCTCATATTTCCAATAAACGTGGAAATCAAATTCCCAGAGTCATGAACATTTTTGGTTCTAAGAATTTCAAATCAAAAACCCAAAGTTACTCACTTTGTTCTAAGTGTTTCAAGTCATTTTTGAAATCATATATATATATATATATATACACGCACATATATATCTCATTGTATATCAAATCTTTTCTCTAAATTCCAAAATCAAATCCAGTTTTACCAAACAAAACTCCAATTGCAAATCGTTACGGTAGCAATCCCTCCCTTGGAGACTGAAAATAAACGTCGATGATGCTACAGTCATCACCGAAATTATTTTCCAACGACCGAAGTAAGTTTCTTTTATTTCCTTTAAAAAACCCCTTTAAAAATATTTCAATTCACAAATATTTTCCAAATAATATCACTATTATTTTCCAAAACCTTTGAAAAACATTTCAAAACAAACGGGATTTAAATTCCCAAATTTCCAACTTTTAAATCCTTTATAAATCGTTTTTATAAACCGTATCATATTTAAATATTCCTTTAGAATTTTATTTCATTATAAATTATAAATCACATTTATAAAACCATATTTACAAAATCCCATTTTGTTATGTGAATCTCTTTCTTAACTTTTGACTAAAATATCAACTTTTATTCAATCACCATAACAAAAAATGATAATGGTTTAATATTATCATTTCCTAGCAACCAAGCAAACCATATATAAATATAATAATTTCTGAAAAATTATTTCTTTCATATATAAAAATCATTTGGGTAAAATTATTTAATTTACCCCATTTTAAACAATACCGTGTCGAATTATTCTGTTATAGTGTTTAGAGATCCCTATCAATAACGTTAATTACTCGTATTGACCAAAATCCATAAGCCACTCAATAGATCAACCAACACAATATAAAACCATTTTATATTCACTAACAAATACACGCGCATATCTATTAATACACTCCAACTCATTCTAGGGTACTACTGACCCTATCTCAAATGAGTTACCCCATCAAAGCCAAGGTTCTCACTTAACCTTCAGCTCTAATACCATGTGTCATGGCCCGGATTTCCAATGCTCGAAAATCGACATCAATAAGTTCACTGTATACATGCCGAGCAATCGAATGCCGGAAATACCAGATCGTTAGGGAAAAAGAAGATGAGGTAGAAGAAGAAAATAGAAATAACAACACAGAATCTCACAATCGTAGTGAAACAATATATAATAGATAACAACTGTCTTTATACAAAAAGAACTATAACTATTATCTATACATTACATCATCAGAGTACAACACATCAGTAACACAATACTGGGCAGTTATAATAACTTGTCCCCACAAATGCAGAATATACAGCCTACAATACACAGCGGAATAAAAACAAATACGTGTAATACGTCTTTGTCATCCAGCTCGTCTCCTGAGCTCCATTGCATCCTATCCTGTATTTGTAATACTCGGTCTGACTCGAGCATTATAATAAAATAACACACGAGTCAGTCTAGAAAACCAACGTGATAAAACACACTCAGTTTGAATTATTAAAGTTATCAAATCATTTCAAAAACAAAGGTATCTCGTAAGACCATGCCACAAATAAACACGACGGATTTTTACCTTACGATAACCAAAACATTTTATTTCAAAATCATCTGATATTATAATAGTGTCTTAGTACAAATACTTATTCAAATAGCTGAAACTATTACATTAATTAAATTCCGGCACACTAGGCTCTACAACCAATATCGTAAAAGCACGTATTGGAGAATGGGTTTCATAAGAATGACTAGGCACTAGGGTACCACCTGTCATGGTACACGTCTAGAAAAATGTATCGAGGACTATATCGGGATCCCCTACAACACAAGACCGGACTACCCCTAACCTGGATAGACCGAATATGCTATCACCCTGGGTGTTCCCACCCTTTCCGAGCTCTTCCGCGCACCATAGTAAAAATAATATCTAAGGGTATCTAAAAAGGTGATAAACATACCCTAATTGGGTGCGACCCACTTAGCCTTGCTGCATCTCTCCTGATTTTCAGCCATTCCCGGTTGATGAGGCTAGAGGCTACGATTACCTTTTAAAGGAATTTTCACTTAGAATGCTAATTGTCCTCCAATGACAATGTACTGATAGCATTCATCCATACAAGTCCGTTCTGGGTCCGAACGAAACCGAAGGCACTATTCCTACTACATCCATTTTGGAATCATCCTCAAAATTAGTAGCGATTAGCCCTTGCACTTCACAACTCCATCTTCGATTCCATGCTCTTGTTTTCACTTCTAAAACATATTCGTTGGATCAAAGTGGTTTTCGAATAACTTATCCGATCCCGATCTCTTCGAAACAACGTTTGGTATTTTCTGGTAAACTCAACCCTGGTTCTTTAGGAAATAAACAGACGAAAATAAGATCGAAGATCACCTCCTAACCGTTAGTGGACGAATTTCCTTATCAACGTCCTAGAAGAACGAAAAGAGTTTATACGTACAGTATAACACCTCAAACGGTAACTGTACCATATAATTCCCGTGTTACTCCTAGATATTCCCAAAGTTATGTTTTTGGGTTCGAATTTGATAGTCGGTTATTAAACTATCAAATAAACAATAATTCATCCAAATATTTTCATTTCCACTGAAAAACACCAAGTTTCATTTAATTTAAATTTTAAATAAATTAAATCTCTTTATCCAAAAGTATGTACTTATCTCACCGGGATAAGTACGTTCACTAACCATTCTTTCCAAAAATATTTGAAAACTGTTTAAAATAAATATGGAAAGTATCACTACGGTATCAACCATGGATTCACAGCTCAATGGTTACGTCTCTATCCCAGAGAAATCCAAAACTTAACAGCAGGCAATCTCTGCCTTTGATTTCACCATGAAAGTATACCATTACTTTCCGAAAACTTTATTAAATAATATTTTTCAAAATAATACTTATGAAATTTCTATATAAATTTCCGAGTTAAACTTAGGCAAATATTCTTTAAATAAAAGTTATTATATAAAAATATTAATATTGAATAATTTATCCTTTTAAAGTAATAATACTGATTAATTCTTAAATAATAATTGACTTAATATAAACTGAGACTTAATTAATAATTATACATACTTTAAACAAATTTAAAATAACTAAATAATTAATTTTCTAAAATATTCTTAAACACTTTTTAAAATTACCTAGTAATAATTAGAAATCCTCCTTTTTAAAACAAACTTAACATCTCAATAAAATATACTTTTCAATTCCAATATAGCCAGTGTAATATTTATAAATCTCTCTCGATTTATCATCAAATTGATTTACGTCCCAATTTTGTAAATCCCCATTCACATTTCTAAAAAACATTATCCTTTATTTTTAAGCCGATTTACCCATCTCCTTATAAATCCTCAACGTGAATTTATAACTTCAATTTTATCCACTAATAATCACTTCACTTTATTTATAAACCATGTTTATAAATTCCATAGTCTCATTTCCCATTTATAATGGTTTCACAATACTTAATCGATTATAATCGATTTCTAAATTTAATTCCATTTTTAAGTCAATTTCCCAAATAACCCAACTATATTCCAAAACCCAACTAAATTTAGATTCAACTTCCTTTTAATAATTTAAAATCTTATTTAAAATTTACTATAACAATTTCATATTTTATTTTCAAGTTTCCTTTTTATTTTCCTAAACTATTTTAAATCTCGCTTTTAAAATAAATCCTTTTACAAATATCGCTTAAGTTTTCTTATTTAAATCCTTTTTTTAAATTATTCCAAAATCTCTAATTCTCCATATTCCAAAATTATTAAGTACAAATTTAAAATCAAACTATTTATTTTTAACCAAAATTCATTTTTTTAATTAATCCAAAATTCACTATAATATTTTACTTCCAACGTCCCTTTTAAATTTCTTCTCAAACTCAATATATATGTTTATGATATTTTAAAATATCAAAATCTAGGCTAGTAATACCATAGCATTCAACAACTTCAAATTACACTATAATCTATCACATATTTTTTAACAGTTCATATATCACTATATATGAAATTAAATTCAACATTTTTGAGGAATTCAGTTAGATCCCTCCAACATGTTTCCCTGCATCGACAGATGTTAATACAACATAAAAATAGCAATCCCACTTCGAGGGGGATATCGCAGTATATAGGGTCATCTGCTATTATACGGGGTGCATAGGGTCTTATCCACTATATATATGCGGAAATATCAATCCAACTACCAATATATATACTACTATATATATAATAACATCCAAACTGATAATAATTATGAAATTCAACCAATCAACCAATAATTAATTTCAACTATTTAAAATTAACTAGTAATCCAAAATTGAGTGAGATTAACTCACCTTGTTGTCTATTGTTATTTTCACGTTCTAGTTTCGATTAAATTTGAACGGCGTTCGAATTTAGCTAAAATACCCATAAGCTCAAAATTACTCCAAACCAATTTCATAGCGTACATCTCGTTAAAACGAACCCAACACGACTAACCGCTTTGGATTCGGACCTAAAACGAACGAGATACGCATTTTATGAGATTCTAAGATTTGAATTAACAATTAATATATAATAACTTCACTTAATTAAAAATACCCTGCCCACCCACATGAGAATGGCCAGCCCACTACTGTGCTTCCTCCTCTTCGCTTCTCTTTCTGCTCTACTCCAATCCATGCCCAGCGTGCATGTGGACGAATCACCTGAGCCACCATCGGCCAAATCGTCCTCGCCAACATCTTCCCTTTGACATCGCCGACCATCCCACACCCATAAATCTCGAGCTCGAGACTCCAACAAAATCATGATATAGCCGATCGAACTTTGACTTTGAAACATCGCACTCCCCCCAATCCAGATCGCATGCATCCATATCATGCGCCTCGCTACCAAGAATTTGATTCCACCCTCCAAATCTCGAATCGATGCCAGAGTTCAAAAAAAAAGTAACCTATCTTCGACTGCAACCATCGATCACCAGAGAACGACGCCACAACTAACAACACCTATGCCAGATCGAAGATGATGCAGCACGACCTAAGGAATCACTGGGTTTAGGTCGGTCACGACCTAAGAAAGAGGAGTTAGGTCGGCCACGACCTAAGGAGCACGTTTCAGACCGATTACGACCTAACAAGGGCTTAAGTCATTCGGGATCTTTAGATCGTGTACGATCTAAGGCTATAGGAGGAGCACCACGAGATAACGAAGTAGCAGCACGAGTTGAGAATGCGCAAGGCTTAAGTCGGCTACGACTTAAGGGAAGTGTTTTAGGTCGTCTACGACCTAACGAGTATGCTAAAGAAGGGAGCTCACGACCTAAGATAAGTCGCGTACGACCTACGACCTAGTTAGGTCGCGTGAAGTGATGCAGCTGTTGTCTCTTGAGTCCCTGAATTTTAGGTCATGGCAATGGTAACTCGTGAGCATTGATAAGTCGTTCTGTTATAAGTCGTATGTCGTAATGGGTTTGTATTTTAGGTCGTATGACACTGCCGACCTATGTGTTGTAACGTGTTTTGTTCATATGTCGCTGAGTTGTAACTTGTATTGTTTTAGGTCGTGTAACATGATGTAGTAAGTCGCGTGGGTTGTAAAGTGTTAAGTCGTGGGCCACGTCTGTTAAGTTGTTACCGACCTAAGCATTGTCAAAGCTGAGTCGCTAATTGTGTTGTAACTATAGGTTAGGTCGTTGACAACTTATACTAAGTCGTAGGTCGTAAGTCGTGCATCTGTTAGGTTGTTACCGACCTAAGTGTTGTACAGTTTTCTGTGGCGTGCGTTGTAAACTCTATAAATAGCGGGGTTTAGTCATTTGTAACTCTTGCTTGACTTTGAATAAAACTTTTGTTTGTTAGCTTTGTGCTTTCAATTAAATTGGTAGTTGAGTGTGATCTCCTATCTCCTCTTTCGGCATTCGAGTGCGCTCGAATCAACGATCGTAGAAGCCGATTCACGGAATCTAGTGCGCTAGATCAACGTGCGAAGGATCGTAGATCTTTAAACACGGTATAGTGCGCTATCAACGTGTTTGAGATAGCTAGAATTCGGTATCTTCGGATCAATGAATTTGGGCAAGTCGGTATCTTTTATTCCATCGATTGTTACTTTCATCGATTCATTCATTTTGTTATTCCGTTGCTGCGTCATTTTGGTATCGGAGCTTATTTTAGCCAATCATAGCTAAATCGAGTCTTGAAGCCAATTCTTTGAAGAAGTTTGAAGAGATCAAGTCGAGCCGAGCTATATCATTCAAGGCTGAGTTGAAGTCGCAGTTGAATCGTGCCATTTTGATCAAGGCCGAGAAGCGTGTGTTCGTCCTGTTCATCGCAAATTTGCAACAAAAGTGGGATTTTTCGATCCATTTCTTTTTGGATCAAAAGGTTGAAAAGTGTTTGAAATTGCACGGGAGTGATTTGCGCGCCAAAAGGAGCATTTGAATTGTTGAGCGAGTTAAGCAAAGGCCGTGTTAAGTGTTATCCCGCTTTTTGGTCAAAGCCGGAATATCAAACAAATCGACAAGAAAGGATGGATATCAGGATTGGAGTGCAATTGGAAACAAGGCTGCAATGGATAACGTCAAAATTTGACCGGGCTCCAATCGAGACGAAATCGATTGGAGATGATGATGAGGACTGGGAGAGGCTATGTTTCAATTTTCAGGCCAATCGGAGTCCGTACGCACAAGATATGAATGGACCAAAATGCACAGAGCACGGTTCGAATCGATGGGACTTCGTATCGATTAGGGTGGAGTTGTTCGTATCGATCACCCAGCTTCGAATCCATCACGCTCGATTCCATCAGGATCGACTGCATCTACTTCGTACCCTTGGGTGAACACTCTCTCGAATCCACAAAGGCTGGTCACTTCGTATCCATCTGGAACCATTACTTCGAATCCGTGCAATTAAGGGTGCCTCGACTCCATAACCTTCGAATCCCCAGGATAAGACAACTCCGAATCGATCCACAGCAGCGCGTCTTGATCGATTCGAACCAGCTCCAGTTCCATCGATTCGAAGGAAGCGAACCTTCGAATCCGACGTCTCGAGTCCACCAGGTAAACGCGGCTAAAACCAAGGATTCGACCCAGTAAACTCGGAGAAAAAGGAGGATCAACTCGAAGATTGCGCGACACATCACGACGAGAGCATGTGCCATGATCGATTCGAAAGAATCGATTCGAAGGAGATCGATTTGAACGACATGCACAACCGAAAAATATCATCTTGGATCGATCATAACTTGATATCTACAAGTCCAAATGCTATGAAATTTTCACAGTAGCTTGAGCACATGTTGAAGAATGTTCATGCCAAATTTCAGCTCGATTGGACAAATTCTTGACCGATTCGAACGTAGCTTCGAATCGATCCCAAAGTGGGCCCGGATTTCCAGAAAGCGGGCATGTGGGCCCCCTCATGTGCCAGAACTGGTCTCCACTCAATTTAGGCGAAATATCAGCCTCCTACACCTATAAATAGAGCCCATGGTGTTTCAGAAGAGAGGTCGGACAATTTTGAGAGCTAAGGAGCGCCCAGACTCTGCCAGATTTACTCCAGATCACCATTGCTACCTTAGATTCAAATTATAATCATAAAATCCATTGTACTACGCGATAGGAAATTGTAATCTTCAAGCATCGATCAATAAAAGATAAAAACTTTGGAGTGGACGTAGGCCGGAGATAGCCGAACCACTATAAATCTCGTGTTTTTGTTCATTATTTCTGGATTGCTGTTTGTTGTTTGTTCAGATCTGAGATTTGTGTTTGAATATTGCTGATTTGTATTCATACACTGGTGCTTTCACAACATTCGGGGTTTGTGACCATTTTTGGCGCAAACACTTTGGTGCTTTCACTGAGAAGGACTAGCACCCGCTACATCGGATTGAAGTTGAGATTTGAAAGTTTAAAGGATTCAGATTGACTCGGCAATGACTCGACAAACAAGACAAAGAGCTGAGAGAAGCCAACAGGGAGGAAGTCAAGAGGCATCCTCCGGAGCTGGAGAAGGACCAGCTTCGATTTACATTACGAGAGACGAAATGGAAGCTATGGCAAATTCATTGCATGAGAGGTTGCTGAAGAGTCAACAGGATATGATGCAGACTTTCTTCGAGCAGATGAGAGCTGCAGGAACACAAAACCTTGGACCAACTACAGCGACTGCAAATGTGGAACAAGGAACTTGGATTGCGGAACCCAATGGAGGACAGAATACAGAACCAAAAGGCAATCAACAAGGGCTTGGGGGCAGGCCCACAGGATCCAACGCAGAAGGACCTTTGGAAGGAGTTCAGCAGGCTAGAGCCAACGTTGCGGCTAATGAGCCACATGAAGAATATGTGCCGGAGTTCCCTCGGGAGCATGGGGGGCAACACCTAACAGGCAATGCTGGATTAATGGAAATTATTAGGAAGACTATGTGTAGAGGTTCGATCAATAGAGACTTGGAAGGAGTGAACAGGAGTCCGTTCGCTCGGGAAATCAGGATGGCTTAGAATCCACCTAAGTTCAAGTTACCTAGCGTGGAAGTATATAATGGAAAGGCTGACCCGACTGATCACTTGATGAGATACACTAGACACATGGAAGTGCTGGGGGCATCGGAGGAAGTGATGGCCAGATGTTTCCCGTTGTATTTGACAGATCTAGCTGCGATGTGGTTTAGACAGTTGGGAGAAGGATCTATAAGGACTTGGAGGGAGTTGGTGGACAGGTTTTCGGGACAGTTTCGGGTTAATATCAAAAGACCTAAGAACGTGATGACGTTAACATTGGTAAAGCAAAGAACGGATGAATCGCTTAGAGCATTTTTAACTCGATTTAATGCGGCGGTTTCTTCGGTGGATCGGCCGGATCCATCGATGGTTTTGATGGCGGTAGTGTCGGGAGTCAGAGAGGATTCAGATTTTAAGGTATCTTTAGTACGAGACCCACCACTGGATCTCGGGGAATTCTTTCACGAAGCTGAAAGATTTCTTCGGCAAGAAGATGCATGTATGGACTTAAAGCTAAAAGAGGTGAATGTGACCGGGGGTGGAGGACCATCCGACGGAAGCTCGGATAAAGATAAAGGAAAAAGGAAGCTGGACGAAAATTCTGAAAAAGCTAGGAAGCGATGGAAAGATCCAAAGTTCTCCACATATACAGAATTAAATGAGACGCTGGAGCGGATTTACTTGGAAACTCGGAATCGCCTTCCTTACCGAAGGCCGGCTAGAAGAGAGCCATCTGAACGGGAAAGGGCATCAGGAAGGCACTGTGTCTTCCACGATCTGGACGGGCATGATACCAACAGCTGCGGGCATTTAAAGGACATAATTGAGGAGCATGTGAGGAATGGACAGTTGAGGCAGTATGTTGGGGTGCGGAATGCAGCGGTGGAGCAGGAGCAACCACCGCCTACCTCGAGCCATGATGGTGCAAGGCCCAGGAATGATGGTCGATTGGTCATCCATTGACCAGGATAATATGGAATAAGTAACAAACCGTTGGCAAGCAACCGAGTCATTTACACATGTATGGGGATGGAGATAGCCCCTAGGCATGCTCTGAATGATGATAAAATGCGAAGCCATGGTTTGCGAAATCTGTTTTCTTTTGTTTTTGGATTGGACACTTATTTTTCTGGTTTGGTTTTTGGAGTTTGGATTGAACTCCTGATTTTGCTCGTTTCTCTGGTTTTGGCATTCATTCGGATGATTGTTCTCCGTCTTGGATGATGATTTTGATTTTGGTATGAATTTCTGGTTTTCTGATTTGATTCGGATTTTGGATTGGATTTTGATTGGATTCTTTTAGTTTTCGATGAACGGTCGTCAGGTGTGGATTACGCCTGGCAAGGGGTGAGTCTTTTTGCCCGAACGTGGTAAATTGACTCATTCAGGTCGTCGAGTATGGACTATGCTCGACAAGGGTCCGGAGCGACCAGGATTCGGCTTAGGACTTAAGCCATGGCATTACTTAAGTCCAGGGACAATGGACCACGGTCGTCAGGTGTGGATTGCGCTTGGCAAGAACCCGGAGAGGTTAGCTCAACGTCCAGGGACACTGGACCACGGTCGTCAGGTGTGGATTGCGCTTGGCAAGAGCCCAGAGAGGTTATGGATTTGGATATCGACCCGGAGAGGTCTTGGATTCGGTTGTTGGATAAGGACGGACTAATAACTCAGCCTTCGAGTTTGGATGGGCACGGAATTGGCTATGGACTTTGGACATTGGATTTGGAAACTATTCAAAACACGCCTTCTTATCACAAGGCATGTTTTGGGAGGCAAATGTTATCCCGCTTTTTGGTCAAAGCCGGAATATCAAACAAATCGACAAGAAAGGATGGATATCAGGATTGGAGTGCAATTGGAAACAAGGCTGCAATGGATAACGTCAAAATTTGACCGGGCTCCGATCGAGACGAAATCGATTGGAGATGATGATGAGGACTGGGAGAGGCTATGTTTCAATTTTCAGGCCAATCGGAGTCCGTACGCACAAGATATGAATGGACCAAAATGCACAGAGCACGGTTCGAATCGATGGGACTTCGTATCGATTAGGGTGGAGTTGTTCGTATCGATCACCCAGCTTCAAATCCATCACACTCGACTCCATCAGGATCGACTGCATCTACTTCGTACCCTTGGGTGAACACTCTCTCGAATCCACAAAGGCTGGTCACTTCGTATCCATCTGGAACCATTACTTCGAATCCATGCAATTAAGGGTGCCTCGACTCCATAACCTTCGAATCCCCAGGATAAGACAACTCCGAATCGATCCACAGCAGCGCGTCTTGATCGATTCGAACCAGCTCCAGTTCCATCGATTCGAAGGAAGCGAACCTTCGAATCCAACGTCTCGAGTCCACCAGTTAAACGCGGCTAAAACCAAGGATTCGACCCAGTAAACTCGGAGAAAAAGGAGGATCAACTCGAAGATTGCGCGACACATCACCACGAGAGCGCGTGCCAT
Source organism: Allium fistulosum (assembly GCA_030737815.1). Classification (NCBI taxonomy): domain Eukaryota; kingdom Viridiplantae; phylum Streptophyta; class Magnoliopsida; order Asparagales; family Amaryllidaceae; genus Allium; species Allium fistulosum. The sequence goes on along the minus strand of CM060905.1, from coordinate 42,605,204 downwards.
GATCGATTCGAAAGAATCGATTCGAAGGAGATCGATTCGAACGACATGCACAACCGAAAAACGTCATCTTGGATCGATCATAACTTGATATATACAAGTCCAAATGCTATGAAATTTTCACAGTAGCTTGAGCACATGTTGAAGAATGTTCATGCTAAATTTCAGCTCGATTGGACAAATTCATGATCGATTCGAAAGTAGCTTCGAATCGATCCCAAAGTGGGCCCGGATTTCCAGAAAGCGGGCATGTGGGCCCCCTCACGTGCCAGAACTGGTCTCCCCTCAATTTAGGCGAAATATCAGCCTCCTACACCTATAAATAGAGCCCCTGGTCTTTCAGAAGAGAGGTCGGACAATTTTGAGAGCTAAGGAGCGCCCAGACTCTGCCAGATTTACTCCAGATCACCATTGCTACCTTAGATTCAAATTATAATCATAAAATCTGTTGTACTACGCGATAGGAAATTGTAATCTTCAAGCATCGATCAATAAAAGATAAAAACTTTGGAGTGGACGTAGGCCGGAGATAGCCGAACCACTATAAATCTCGTGTTTTTGTTCATTATTTCTGGATTGCTGTTTGTTGTTTGTTCAGATCTGAGATTTGTGTTTGAATATTGCTGATTTGTATTCATACACTGGTGCTATCACAACATTCGGGGTTTGTGACCATTTTTGGCGCAAACACTAAGTCGTTCGGCCTGTACGAGCTAAGGAGAAGAACCGATCTAATTGAGTCGCGTAAAGTTTGAGCCGTGCGTTTTTGTTTGAAGTTTTCGAAGTTGTGTTGATTTGTTTGATTGGGTAATCATGCCGCCGAGAAGAGCGAATCGACATCAAAACGTTGAAGCGTTGTATCGAAGAGAAGAAGCAGAACAAATGGAACAACGTATCAATGAGAAATTTGATGAAGGCATTGGGAAATTAGAGAAACTGATGAATGATTTGAATCAGAATCAAAGGAGGAGATCGCCAGTCTCGAACCATGGAGGAAACAGAGTTTCACCATCGGTTACGGAAGCGAGAAGGGTGTCGCCGCGATTATATCGAGGCAGGAGAGAATCTTCAGTTTCAATGAGAGAGAATCATGAATATAGAAATGAAGAAAGGAGAACTCCATGGGAGTATGAATTTGAACCTTATCATGATGAAGAAAGACAAAGTCGAAGAGATATGCGAGATCATGGAGATGTGGGTGGTCGAGATCGTTATCGAAGTACATCTGTTTATGATGAAGATGGTGATAGAGGAAGTTTTCATTATCGAGGTCGAGACCAAGTACGAAATATATATCGGGATGTTGAAGATGATCGACGATGGGAGTCAGGATGAAGATGGAAATACCAAAGTTCAAGGGTGGAATGGTAGCGGAAGAATTTCTTGATTGGTTATCTAATGTCGAGGAGATTTTTGACTTCAAGGAAGTTCCTGAACATCGTATAGTGAAGTTGGTTGCTACAAGGTTGAGGGGTAGAGCTTTAGCGTGGTGGCAGCAAACTAAACTTACTCGTGAACGGATGGGGAAGTCGAAGATTGAATCTTGGGAGAAGATGAAGAAACTGATGAGAGCTACATTCTTACCTTATAACTATCAATCGCTTATGTATTAGAGGCTGCAAAACTTGAGGCAAGGAACGAAATTTGTGAATGACTATGCTGACGAATTTTATCAACTGATTGCAAGGAATGATATTATGGAAACAGAGGAACAATTGACAGCTAGATTTGTTGGAGGATTGTGAATGCAGATTCAAGATATGGTTAACATGTTTGATCCCAGATCAGTTGCTGAAGCACACCAGAAGGCGTTGGCCTTGGAGAAGCAGGGAAGACGAGGAGGCGGTGTGTTTACAAATTCCAACAATCCAGTGAAGGGTGTTAGTGGAAGTTCTAATGTTTCAAAAGCTGTTGCAAAACCAGTTGTGAAGGCGAAAGTCAATAATGGTTTCAAGTGTTATAATTGCCAAGAAATGGGCCACAAAAGCAATGAATGTCCAAAGCCGAAGAAGAGTGCTATGTTAGCGGAGGTTGAGGATGAGGATGAAGAAGCTGAATGTTCCAATTCACCACCTGATGAGGAGGAAGAAGAAGTGTCGGGAGACGAAGGTTGTAATCTGATGATGAGGAGGTTTTGTTTGACACCAAAGCAAGAGGAGGATTGTAGTTGGTTGAGGAGCAATATTTTTCAGTCGACATGTACTATTCTGGGGAAAGTCTGCAAATTTGTTATTGATGCTGGAAGCTGTGATAATATAATTTCTTCAGAAGCTGTGAGGAAGTTGGCATTGAAGACTGAGAAACATCTGAAACCGTACAAGTTAGCCTAGTTGAGGAAAGGAGGTGAGGTGAAGGTTGGACGAAGGGCTCGTGTGAATTTTTCAATTGGGAAGAAATACAAAGACGAAATTTGGTGTGATGTGGTAGATATGGATGTCTGTCATTTGTTGCTGGGAAGACCATGGCAGTATGATAGGGCAGTGCAACATGATGGGCGTACCAACAGTTATAGCTTTATGTTTGAAGGCACGAAGATTACTCTAGTTCCAAAGAAGCGACAACAAGAAGAAAACAAACTGGAGGAGATTGAAGAGCTGAAAACTTTGTTATCTTTGAAGTGTTTGTTAAAGAAGTTGAAGAGGAATCTGAAGTGTTTTTGTTGATTGGGAGAGAGAGCAGTGAAGTGGTTGAGATACCTGAAGAAGTAAAACCAGTACTGGAAGAATTTGACGATGTATTTCCTGAGGAGCTACCAGCGGAGTTGCCACCGTTGAGGGATATACAACAGCAGATAGATCTTGTTCCAGGTGCTGTGTTGCCACATAAACCACACTATAGAATGAGTCCGAAAGAACATGAAGAGTTGCGTAGGCAGGTAGAGGAATTGCTTGAACAGGGACGAATACAGGAGAGTTTAAGTCCGTGTGTTGTACCAGCATTACTCATACCGAAGAAGGATGGTTCATGGAGAATGTGTACTGATAGTTGGGCATTGAATAAGATTACTGTGAGATACAGATTTCCGATGCCGAGGCTTGATGACTTGTTGGATCAATTGAGCGGAGCTACTATCTTTTCGAAGATTGATGTGAAGAGTGGTTATCATCAAATTCGAATCAGACCAGGGGATGAATGGAAAACAGCATTCAAGACACGTGAGGGATTGTACGAATGGCTGGTGATGCCGTTTGGTCTTTCGAATGCACCGAATACATTCATGCGGGTGATGAATCAGATTTTTAGACCATTTATCGGGAAGTTTGTGGTGGTGTATTTTGATGATATACTGATATATAGTGGAAGTCTAGAAGAACACTTGCAACATCTGAGAGAAGTGTTGATGGTACTGCGACAGGAACAATTTTATGCTGCAACAAAGAAATGCGTGTTCATGATGCATAGTGTTCTATTCTTGGGGTATGTTGTTTCGAAAGAAGGAATACAGGTAGACCAAAGTAAAATTGAAGCAATCAAAGATTGGCCACAACGCAAGACAATAACGGAAGTTCGTAGTTTTCACGGGTTGGCTTCATTTTATCGAAGGTTTATTCCACACTTTAGTAGTGTGATGGCACCTGTTACGGATTGCATGAAGGGTAAACAGTTTGCATGGACGGAGGAAGCAGGGGTTGCTTTTGAGCGAATTAAAGAACTCTTGACGTCAGCACCAATTCTAGTATTACCAGATTTTCAGTTGTTGTTTGAGCTACACACTGATGCGTCAAAGGTTGGGATTGGAGGGGTGTTGAGTCAGAAGGGGCGTCCTATTGCATATTTTAGTGAGAAGCTATCGGGAGCGAAGATGAGATATAGTACATATGATGTGGAATTTTATGCTGTTGTGCAAGCTATTAAACACTGGAGACATTATCTATTTCAGAAAGAGTTTGTTCTTTACACCGATCATGAGGCGTTGAAGCATTTACAAGGGCAAGACAAGATTTCAGCGAGACATGCATCATGGATTGCCTATTTGCAGCAGTTTACTTTTGTTGTCAAACAAAAGTCAGGAGTGACGAATCGTGTGGCTGATGCTTTGAGTAGGAGGAGTCATTTATTGACAACAATGAAAGTTGAGGTGATAGGTTTTGAATTATTGCCATAGCTGATTGAAGAAGATCCTTATTTTATGAAATTTGTTGAAAAGGTTAAGGAAGGGAGTGCTGATGAATTTCTGTTGGTGGATGGTTTTCTGTTTAAGGGAAATCGATTATGTATTCCAGAGAGCAGTTTGAGAATGAAGATTATCAAGGAGTTACACGAGGAAGGTCATGTGGGCCGTGATCGTACATTGTATTTGGTCTCTCAGTCTTACTTTTGGCCATCAATGAGGAAAGAAGTGGAAAGGTTTGTAGAGCGATGTCATATCTGTCAGGTTTCGAAAGGAACTGCGACCAATGCTGGATTATATATGTCGTTACCTGTACCAACTAAGCCTTGGGTTGATGTGAGTATGGATTTTGTTTTGGGGTTACCGCGAACTTAAAGGGGGAACGATTCCGTTTATGTGGTGATTGACCGATTTTCGAAAATGGCACATTTTATTGCTTGTAAGAAGACGGCGGATGTTGTTCATGTTGCTCAGTTATTTTTCAAAGAGATATATCGACTTCATGGATTGCCAGAATCTATTGTGTCGGATAGGGATACTCATTTTCTGAGCCATTTTTGGCTAAGTTTGTGGAAGATGGTCGGAACGAAGCTGAATTTTAGTAGCGCATACCATCCACAAACTGATGGGAAAACAGAGGTGGTTAACAGATCGCTGGGGAATTTATTGCGATGTCTTGTGAAAGATAATCTGAAAAGCTGGGATGTGAAGTTATGTCAAGAAGAGTTCGCTCATAATCATGCGGTAAATCATAGCACAGGTTTCAGTCAATTCCAGGTTGTGTATTCAAACTTGCCAAAGGGGCCGTTGGATTTAGTAATGATACCACAGCCGAAGGGGACAGTTAAAAGAGCTGCTGATTTTGTTGATAGTTTGACGGAATGTCATAAAAGCGTTCAGGAACGATTGGAGAAGGCGAATGAGAAGTATAAAAGGTCTGCAGACTTGAAACGAAGAAATGTTGAGTTTAATGAAGGAGACTTAGTGTACGCTGTATTAATAAAGGATCGTTTTCCAGTGGGTGCTTATAACAAGTTGAAAGCCAGAAAAATTGGTCCTGTGGAAATTGTGCAACGGATCAATGAAAACGCTTACATGGTGAAGCTGCCGGAGGATGTGTATACATCCGATGTGTTTAATGTTCAACATCTGGTACCTTACTATGGGAATGAACAAGCTAATGGAGAAGAGATTACAAATTCGAGGACGAATTTTTCTCAACCCGGAGAGGATGATGTAGCACGACCTAAGGAATCACTGGGTTTAGGTTGGTCATGACCTAAGAAAGAAGAGTTAGGTCGGCCACGACCTAAGGAGCACGTTTCAGACCGATTACGACCTAACAAGGGCTTAAGTCGTTCGGGATCTTTAGATCGTGTACGATCTAAGGCTACAGGAGGAGCGCCACGAGATAACGAAGTAGCAGCACGAGTTGAGAATGCGCAAGGCTTAAGTAGGCTACGACTTAAGGGAAGTGTTTTAGGTCGTCTACGACCTAACGAGTATGCTGAAGAAGGGAGCTCACGACCTAAGATAAGTCGCGTACGACCTATGACCTAGTTAGGTCGCGTGAAGTGATGCAGTTGTTGTCTCTTGAGTCGCTGAATTTTAGGTCGTGGCAATGTTAACTCGTGAGCATTGATAAGTCGTTCTGTTATAAGTCGTATGTCGTAATGGGTTTGTATTTTAGGTCGTATGACGCTGCCGACCTATGTGTTGTAACGTGTTTTGTTCATATGTCGCTTAGTTGTAACTTGTATTGTTTTAGGTCGTGTAACATGATGTAGTAAGTCGCGTGGGTTGTAAAGTGTTAAGTCGTGGGCCGCGTCTGTTAAGTCGTTACCGACCTAAGCATTGTCAAAGCTGAGTCGCTAATTGTGTTGTAACTATAGGTTAGGTCGTTGACGACTTATACTAAGTCGTAGGTCCTAAGTCGTGCGTCTGTTAGGTCATTACCGACCTAAGTGTTGTACAGTTTTCTGCGGCGTGTGTTGTAAACTCTATAAATAGCGGGGTTGAGTCATTTGTAACTCTTGGTTGATTTTGAATAAAACTTTTGTTTGTTAGCTTTGTGCTTTCAATTAAATTGGTAGTTGAGTGTGATCTCCTATCTCCTCTTTCGGCATTCGAGTGCGCTCGAATCAACGATCGTAGAAGCCGATTCACGGAATCTAGTGCGCTAGATCAATGTGCGAAGAATCGTAGATCTTTAAACACGGTATAGTGCGCTATCAACGTGTTTGAGATAGCTAGAATTCGGTATCTTCAGATCAACAAATTTGGGCAATTCGGTATCTTTTATTCCATCGATTGTTACTTTCATCGATTCATTCATTTTGTTATTCCGCTGCTGCGTCAGAAGAGGAGGCCAAAACTATATTTTAAAAGCCGGTTTGGGATTTTTTAATTGAGTATATATGGAGAAATAATTTTTCTAAGTTTCATTGTTTTACTGCCTTTTTATTTTTCACCTCAGATGCTCAGCTGTATGAAATGAAGAGGGAAAGTGATTTTAAAATGGGGGAAAATGCCTTGCGTGTTGCTTGCTGGCAACAGTTTTTTGAAATGAGGGGAAAAAGTATTGATGTAAACAAAAAGTCAAGTCAGCATATAATTATATTATTTAAAATTTAAAAAGTCTCGATTTGCACAACTCGAAATTCCGAACCCCTATCGAGTCGTGCCACTAGGCGTTTCTAATGTTATACCCCTATTCCGAGCACAATGGAAAAGGTTTCGAGTCCTAATTCGATCGTACGGAGAAGATAGCTTTTTGGACCCAATTATTATATTGAATTTTTGATATAAATTTCAGCGTGTTTATATCCCGTACGACCAAATGATAGCTCCAAACGCTACGAAATTTGAAATCCGATAATCGTACACTATTACAGATCCAATGAAACTAGTTTCATCGAATTCTGAGACTCTTCCTCATAAGGCTATTTATATACGCTAATTCAAACGATATATTTTTAAAACTGAACAAACCACTTTTAATTTCAATTTTAAAAAGTTTTATTATCTTCATTATTATAAATATAAATTTTATAAGCCTTTAAATTATTTTTAGCAAGCTTAAAACTCAAGATTCAATAATTTAACCAATATTCAAATATTAAATTCAATAATTAAATTATCCAATAAATAGTTATATTTGAAATTCAGGTTAAAAAATTAACTTTTAAATATTTAAAATCAATAATATTCTAATTTCAAATATCTAAAATTATGGGTCGTTACATTTGTCCCAATCGATACCATTTCCAATCCAATTTTATTTAACTTAGCTCAAGTTCATTTTTATTCATTTTAACTTACTCAAGTTAAAATTTATTTCCAAAATTCAATCTTTCACACTTCTTTCCTTATTAATATCATCCCCCACTTTTAAGTTTAAAAACTTATTTTCTGATATTTTCTAAAACATTTAAATAAGGATTCCAAAATTATTGAACACCCGGTATTTATCTCAAATCCCTTTGAAATCAATATATATTCACTCTCTTTGGTTTAACACACCACTTCCTTGGAATTTCAAAATCAACCTGATTTTATCCAAAACAATTCCTTTTGGAAATTTTTAACAAAACTTGTTTACCCAACAAATCTAAAATAAATCGATTACGGTAGCAATCCGTCACTTAGAAACTTGAAAATGAACACCGATGTTGTCGCGGTCATCATCATAGTTAATTTCCCACGACTGAAGTGAGTTCAGTTCTTTTATCACTTCAAAATCCATTTAAAACCATTTTCTATTCAAAAATATCTCCAAAATAATAATACTATTATTTTATTTCAAGCACTTTGGAAAATACTTCCAAAAATCTCCGGGATTTAATTTTCTAAATTTTGGTTTGAACCCATTTTTAGTTTTTAACTCATTTGTATAATTCATACATATATAATCTCTATTTGGTTAAATATATAACCATTTCAATTTTATAATCTTGTCTTGATTATAATAATAACACCCCAAACAAAATAATATACTATAATTTCAGAAAATTATTTCTTTTATATCAATATATCTACTACTATATATAATATCACATTCAACTGATAAAAATATATCAATTCAACCGATCAATCATTAATTAATTTTAACTATTTAAAATTTAAGCCAGCAGTCCAAAATTGAGTGAGATTAACTCACTTTGATTTTTCAATTCGTCAAACGTTCAAATTTTAAATTAAATCGAACACGTTCGATTTAACCTAAAATTTTAACTAGCTCTGATCGTCTCCAGACCTATTCTAGCATGTAGTGCTCGTCGCCACGATTTCGTCGCCGCTTGTTTCGTCCAATTCTGCAATGTACGTACAAGATATGCTATTTTAAAGTTTGCATACAAATTATATAAACAAATTTATTTTTCCTTTTTAAACCTCCAAAAATCGTGGCCGTTGATTTCAAGCAGACAAAACCAGGCCGTCCCTTCCTTCATCTCCCTCTCATTCGTTCCCGGCCAATAAAACCCTAAGCACCGCCGTCCTTTGATCGAAAAAATACCCCTCCATCGCCCGCCTAGAGGACGATCAACCACCACCTTCTACTTCGCCTACCAACAACGCACCCCCAGCCTCGATGACAACGAGCTCGGTTTCTCTCATCCCCCAGAAAATAAACTCGAACGCCCAGCCTTTTCCATCGTTTTGCCGCTTCCTCGAGTCGTCGCAGCCCAGATCCACCATTGGATAGCTTCGTCTCGATGAGCTCTACCACTTCCTAGTTGGAGTCTCGGCCTGAAATGCTTGGATGAGGAGGATTTAAGGGAGGAAGGTCATGAAATATTGGCCATTGAAAAGTAAACTGGCGGCTATGAACATTGACCTAGGGTTCTACCATGGGAATAGTAGATATAGGCGTAAATATATATTAATTAATTATTATTTTTAAAATTTACATGCTTTTTCAAAGAAACTCCAAACGAAACGTGTCGCCTGGCGTTTTTAATGTTTTACCCCTATTTCGAACACAATGGAACATATTTCGAGGCCTACTTCGATCGTATGTGGAAGATAGCTTTTCGAATCGAATTAAAATATTAAATTTTCGATATTTATTTCAACACGTTTCTATCCCGCACGACCAAACGGTAACTCCAAACGCTATGGAATTTGAAATCCGATAATAATACACTATAACAAATCCAATGGAATTGGTTTCGTCAAATTCTGAGACTGTGCCCCGGAAGATTATTTTAACTCGTCGATTATATCGAGCGATTTTCAAAATCGACGGAATTGCTTAATATTTCAATTTTAAACATTTACTAACTCCTTTATAAATCAAATAGAATTTATATCCATATTAGAAATCACTCTGATTCATTTTAAATCAAAGTTCAATCATTTACACTATTACTATATATTAATTTCACCATTAAGTTAATATGTAAATTTCAAACTTTAAACTTATTGACTTTTAATTCCATTCAAAGTCTATTACCAACATTCTAATTTAAATAGAGTTTTAAATTAACTTAGAAATCCTTTCCATTTCCATGTAACTCCATATTCCCATATTTACCCAATTTCAAATATTAAATTACTATTTACTGAATCCGTTAATCGCTATATTTGAAATTTTAAACTATTTCACTGATTCTTCCATATTCAAAATCAATTATTAATTCAAGTTCAACATTTAAAAATAAATTAATGTTCAAAACTAAACGACCAAAACTCCGGGTCGTTACATTCCTCCCTCCTTATAAGAATTTCGTCCTCGAAATTGCAAAGGTAGGAAAAATGCTCCTAAACCCATTTACTTACCCAAAACCCACTTACTTAAAATCCTACATCACTTCTCTAAACCCTTTTAGTTTTATCTAAAGAAATTAGCTTCATTTCTATTTCCAAAAGCCTTGATTTCTAATAGGATTCAAAAATCAACTTTTCTAGATAACAAAAAATTCCAAAATTTTTCTAACACTTTAAATTTCCAAAAAAATTTGACAAAGTCTCCTTTGTATGGAGAGCCTTTTTCAATATGACAAGAGAGATATAAAATATACACATCGACCCACATGGTTGGAAAACAAAATATATATCAATATATTATCATTTCTTTATTTTATTGCGTAGGCGTACCTCATATTAGTGTTATTAAGCGGGCAGTTTATTTTATATGCAATTTCACACCCAAAATCTACCCAAATAGCTCCATGTACCTGTACTTACTCAAATAAGCACATAAGTTTTCATAAACATGAAATTTTAGTATATTTCATTTATTTAACTAGCTAAACACATAACCTTCCTAACCCGAACATGCCGATCATATATTACAAGCAATTTTAAGGTTCCAACACTAATTTAATTTCCTTCCCATGGACCCATATATCATTTTATTCAATTTGAAACGATTTACAACCAAATTTATTGTATTTAATTTATATTTACAACAAACAAACCCATATCCATTCCAAATTGATTTATATGTGCCTTACTTGCATAAATTCATTTCTATTCCATTTCCATTTAACTCCAGGTTTCCATATTTACCCAATTTCAAGTATTAAATTACTATTTACTAAATCCATTAATCGCTATATTTGAAACTTTAAACTATTTCACTGATTCTTCCATATTCAAAATCAATTAATAATTCAAGTTCAACATTTAAAAATAAAGTAATGTTCAAAACTAAAAGACCAAAATTCCAGGTCGTTACAATAAGCGTGCTCTCATATTGTAGAATATGCTAGTACATGATTTTTGTTTGATGATAATAAACATATAAATATATATATTCGTTTAAATGTATTTATTGTTATACTATTTTATTTTTCACATAATTAAATAAATATTTGTTGAATAAAATAAATAACACAGAATTTATATTCAAACCAATATTTTATTCAAACAAATATTTTATTACAAATTCAAATAGTGCAAATTTGAGCTCTCACTACATTTACACAATTTCAATTACATTACAATTTCAAATTACAACACAATTTTCACTATACAATTTTTACATACATTTTCACCTCGCTACATTCACTCATCACTCGTATTTGATCTTCAACTCTATTGCAGCTTGTGTCCCGCATCTGAATTATTTGTAATATCTTATGCAGTAAAATTGAAAAAGAAATGTTTTTGCAGTGTACAATGAAGTGTGTGTTTGAAAATATTGTTTGCCTTAGTTATTTGGGATGTTCGTCATCATATTCTTTTAAATCATCATACACGAACAACTTGTAGCACGCATAGTGTATCGCTGTACATATCACAAGGCCGTGCACACCGATATACACTTGCTTGATAAAATCACAGGGACAGGTGAGCACAGGGTCAAACCCAAGCAAAAGCTGGATTCAACTCAGGTGGCAATACAAAAACAAGACATCATGGAATTCAGACACAAGTATGGGGCAGTGCATATGCACAAAGTGGTGCATACAACATTTTAGTTTCGACACATATTAAAACTCCATGATGCAACAATCAAGACTCAGGTGATAGGCAACAAGACAGAAGCTCAAAGTTACAAGGGTAACATGAACTCAACAAGCTACTTGAAGCCAGAAACACAAGTTTGCAAAGCATGCAGCTCAAACAAAGAGACTCGAGTAGAGCGATGAAAAAGTCAACATGAATGCATACAACATGGATTCAAACTAGTATCAGAGCATTCAATGCACACAACAACAAACAAGCTCAGTTTTAACAATGTAACATGAACATGCTCAACAAACATGGTCTAGTGCAAAGAAACATGAAGACTCAACACAAGTGAACCCAGACCAACAGACCATCATAACCCAGATGAATGCAAATCAACACAAGTGCACAAGATCAATCAGTTTGACCAGATCAAACCAATATGCAAATTAATGTAAGGCTAACAAGGACTGGAACCAACCAGACCGGAGAAAGGTGATGACCAGCAAACATTTCAAGAGAATTCAATAAAAATAATTCTATGTTCAGATAGCTACAGAAAGTCAATTAGATTATCAAAATTCAAAATGCCAAAGTCGTAGGAGCAAAAGAAGGAACCGACCCAAAGCAATTCACGAAAATTTGAATTCATCAGAGGTATATGTATTAACATGAACAAGTCAATATCATCACCAACGTTCAATCAAAACTCAATGGCCAAGCAAATCACGCAAAAAATACAAACTCAAAAATACGAACGTAAATTTAGGGTTTTCACCCCTATATAACCCAGTTACATCATCGGTATAAAAAGGCATTCGAGTTTAAGCAGATCAGAGAGCAACCATTAAACTAAGTCATAACACTCGAATCAGAGTCGAGAATAACCAATAATCGATAAAAGGCATTCACGTATGTTAACGTTAAAAAGTGAACGCTAACACCCGGTGTGTGTAATAGAATCGTGAAAGCACCACCCGCGTGACGGGAACAGAATTTAAGCAGTAAAATGGCAGAAAAGCAGTAAATGAACAACAGGTTTATAGTGGTTCGGCCCGTAATTGAGCCTACGTCCACTTTACAGTCTTTTATTGCTGATTCGGTTACAATTTGATACAATATCTTTCAAAATACAATACAACTTGATCACGAAAGCACTCTTGACTACTAGCTCAATCTTTGATGATGAAACTTGACGAATCCGTGTTGGATGTAAGGAGTTCTTCTCGAAGGTTGTTGTAGCGTCTCGAATGTTTGAAGATCTTTGATTGCTGAATGAGTGGAGACTTCGACAGAGTAACGGCGCTTGAAGAAATGAAGAGCCAAAAGTACCCCTCATGTTTGAAGTGGTGGGGTATTTATAGGAGCAGCTCTGAATTCTGGGCAGAGAAATTGCTAAGTCCTAAGTCGTGGAAGACTTAAGGTAAGTCGGTGATGAGTTAAGGGACAGTATGGGTTGTTCTGGGCTCATCTTGTGGCTTTGTCGAAGACAAGTGTTAAGTCGTGGCCGACTTATCAGATAAAGGTAGTATAAGCATGGGCTTTGGACTTTAACCTCATAGCTTTTAGGTCGTGGACGACTTAAGTCAAGTCATGAGTTCCTTAAGTCGTAGGTCCTTTAAGTCGTAACATCTTCTTGAGTCGTGTAGACCTTAACTCGCTGAGTCGTTAAGTCGGACCCCTTTTAACTCTTTAAGTTGTAGATAGCTTAATTCGCTGAGTCGTAGTCTGTGAAGCTCTTAAGTCGTACACCCACTAAAACGTAAACTGTTAAGTCGTGGCCTGTTAAGTCGTAGACTGTTAAGTCGTGTACTTCTTAAGTCTTTAGGAACTGGAGCTATAGGTCATGGACGACTTAAGCGAAGTCGTAACCCATTAGGTCGGAACCTTCTTAAGTCGTAGTCTCTAGGTCGCAACACTGTTAAGTCGCGATGTTCCTGTAGTTAGGTCGCAAACTTCCCTTAGGTTGTAGTTCCCTAACCCGGTAGGTCGTAAGTCCTCTGAATAGTTAAGTCGTAGGTCGCTGACCTGCTTCAAGAGTTAAGTCGTTACATCCTTAGGTTGCTTCAGCAGTTAGGTCGTAAGTCGTTCAAGCCATAGATCCTCTTTCAGCAGCTAAGTCGCAAGTCGTCGAGTCCACAGGTTTTAGGCTTTTTAACTTGTTGGCTTCTTATAAGTCGTGGCATAACCTGAGTCGTTCTTAACTCGTAGGTCGTTGCTAAAAGGGAGTTAACATTTTCCCCTCGAAGTACATGCCTACGTCGTAGGTCGTGTGCTTCGACCTTCTCTTGTGCTTTGATTACTTGTTATATCGTGAACGACTTAGCGAGGACATAGGTCGTGTGGTGCCGGTTCGCATTTCATTGCTCTGGGTATAAATATTTTAGGTCGTTACTCCCTCATCTCATCTGACTGCATTCTGCCATTAACAAGATTTCAAGCTCTCAGAGGCGAATCCAACTACTCGTCCACCAAACATCTTCAATTTCGTATTGCGTAAGTGATCCCATTCTCTACTCAATCCTCGGCTATCACCGAACTATGAATTTCGCTTACGTTATGCCTTGCTTCACGATTTTTGTTTCAATTGATCGCCGAGGAAATTGAAATGGTTCGATTTGGCTTTCGGTGATTTGCAAGAAAAAGGGGAAGAGTTTCAGTGCATTAGGTTGGCTGATTTGTGATCTTAGAAGGGATGAAGAGGCCATTATTGGGTTGGAGAATTATGAGGAATGGGATTCTCAGTAGAGGAAAGAATTTGAGGAGAGGAACTGATGCTTTGGTTTGAGTAGGAGATAGCTCGAGATCCCCTGAGAACGACCTAACACTTTCTCAGCTTGGATCGCGCGCGACTTAATTCTTCTGGTTGCTTACTGCAGCATTAGGTTTAGGTCGTTGCCGAGCTAGGACAATGTTACTTTGACTTTTCTTTTGTGCGGCTTACGGCCTAAAAAGTTAACGACCTATCTTGTTGCAATTTCTCATGGGTCGTTGACGAGTTAGCACTTAAATCCTTAACTTGCGAGCACATCTGAATGACTAGGTCGTGGATGAGATAGCCCTTAACTCGTAACTCGCGAACTCATCTGAACGACTTAATAACTTAAAAACTCCATTACTTCGAATTCTTGGACTTGAATGATCTGACTTAAGAGAACATTCCTTGAACATTTGCAACGACTTGATGGAATTTGACTAAACCTTAGTTTCAAACTGCCAGAATGAATTGCTTGAACTTCTAACTGCTTGAGCTTAAACTTTTTGTTGTACTTTCTTGCAGATCACTTTAGTTTTTCAGTTGTCAACCTGTTAAACATAACACTTGCAGGAAAGAGGGACGAATATACTGTCATTGACTGCCCACATCGAACGACAGATTAGCCAATAAAAAATAAGCAACTCAAATGAACTTATATGTATGAAATGTTGTGAATTGATAAGTTCAGGTGAAGCATTTAAAGTAAAGCCTAAACAATCAATTGAAGCCAACTCGTATGCATCAACACTGTACTTGTACTTATAATAACAAGCCCCGAAATTCTTTATTTGACAAAAATCAATCGATTTGATTCCAGTTATGTTTACTTGTTATTTCACTAGTTTTACACAACACTTCACACTTTTAGGACACGTGCACCTTAATATTTGATCATCCAGTTGATTGTGTAGAATGGCGTCCCAACAAGAAGACTTGGAACTAGCCGGAGAAGCTTTTCCGATTGCTACTCCATTGAATGATCCTCCAGAAAGGACTTCTACCACTCTGAGCCATAAAGTTTTCCGTCAATTATGCATTCAGTTTGGAATTGCTGAATCTGACGCTTTGTTTCCTGGAGTAAATGACACTGTTGATAGGCCGCCCCATGGCTTTTTTGCACTTAATCGTCAAATGTGCTTGAGTGGAGCTATCCCACCATTTAACGACTGTCTTCGAGAACTTCTCCTCCTATTTCCCCTTTTCAACTACACCCTAATGGCTATGCCATCCTGCTAGGACTGTGTGTGCTTTTTAGGAGAACGCTGGACCGTTTTCTCAGTTTTGGAGAAATTTGCTTCCTGTGCTCATTTGCAAAGAACAAAGACCATCCCTCTATCACAGTTGTAAGGAGTGCCAGGAACCGTAAACTGATTATTGGTCTTCCCGAAAGCGTTTCCGGGTTCCTGAGCCAGTTTTTCTTTGTTCACTGTCCCCCGGGATTTTACGCCATCTGGAGAGTGGGAAGTACGACCATCTATCTTTTCCCTGTGTTTTCTAAATTCTTCGAAGTCCAAATTGTCAAGTGTTAACTTATTTTTCCTACTTTTTCAGCGCTCCCTCCCCCCTCTAGGGAACCTCGTCACAAAACTACCTTCGAGAGGCTTATGGCCGTGCCGGTTGAGGAGAGGAGTGTTCAATTTCTATTGAAAGATGAGTTCCTCCACGAATTTGGACTCTTACATCCTTCCCGCTCCACTCAGCCACATGAAGTCCCCGATTCTCCAGCTGAGGAGTCAGATGCCCCCATTCCTGCTAAAGAACCTTTATCGAAAGAACTTACCATTGAGACTTCATTGGTAAAATGTTCTACTCCTACTGACATTGCGGGGTCGTCCAGTAAGTTAGCACTTGCCCCGGTTATTGAAGAGGAGGAAAGTCTTCACATTCTTGAAAAGACGGCTGAGGTGGAAGTTGAAAAAGATAATTCTCCCGTGCATCATGGCGATGATACTTTTGACAGTCTGAGCGACATCATGATAACCTCTCAGGAACTCTTTAAAGATGACGTCTCTAAAGCGATCTCTTCTGTCATCGAAGCAACTTCTTCTCTGCAACAAACCACAACGCCTTCTATACAAGCCGTCACCATTCCCACACAAAAAAGTGGTTTGTAGTTCGACGCGCATAGCCCACACGCCACACACACTTAGGATTTTGGCACTTATATGCACTTAGCTCCTTTAGTTTAAAAATTTCTAAGACTTGCATTTCTTTTTCAATTTCAGGTTCTACAATGGGGCGAAGTGGCTCTTACTTTGACAAATTCCAGCGTCACGGAAGCCGCGATGCTTATGACTTTAGGAGTTATATCGGTGCCCCGAAGGAAACTGATGAGGAAAGGGCTGCCAGAAAGGCTCACGAAAGGCGAGCTCATGAAGAACGTCGTCGGATAGAAGATGAAGAGCATTATGGGAGTAGGGACGAGCGACGTGACTCTTCCCGCAGAAGCGACGATCCTTACAAGAGGAAATCTTACGACGATAAGGGGAAGAGTCATACTTCCGATGATTCCAGCAAACGGATCAGACTTGGAGAGAAAGACACGTCTAATATCTCGGAAAAGACTACCGCTTCTATTCCTCCTAATACATCGTCCGGTTCTCCTACCCTTAAGAAGTCTGACATCCAGGCAATTATTAATAGGCCTCAGTATCAAGCCGGGGACGGGCCTCCCACACTTCAGAGCCGATTTCCAAATTGGTGTCTAAGAGGAGTCCGTTTTGATTTAGATTTGGTTCCCATTGATAAGCAGGCGATGCTGAGAAATGTCGATGCTGTCAAGCTTGACATTGAAAGAATGTCTGGATGGCAGAAGCTGGTTGATGAACTTCAAAGGGTCAAACATATGAACCTTGAGGCGATGATGACCATGGAGAACGATAAATCAGAATGGGACAAATGGCGTAAGCAGCATGATGCGGAGATGAAAAGCATTAGTGATGGTTATGGGAAGCTCGAAGCTGAAGTTGAAAGACTCAAAAATGAGCTTGCTACTTCTTCCACTTCTTATTCTCAGAAAGAGGAAATGCTTCAAAAACAAGTTCGAGACGCCCATGCTGCTCAGCGAGATACTGAAGTGAAACTTGAAGCAGAACAGCATGTTACTAGAAAATATCGTGATGACGCTGCTCAACTTCAGGAGAAAATCAGCTCTCGAGACTTAGAAAATGCGAGGCTACAGTCTCAGTTATTGAAGGCTGAAAGAGAGCGTGATGAAGCTCTCTCTGGTAAGGCTGCGGCTGAAGAATCCCACAAGGAAACCAAAGCCACCATTGACGCAACTTTATTCGACTTTTATATGCATTGCGTCCTGGGGCGTGGGAGCCTTTCATTTTTGGGACCAGAATATGAAGTCACTTTAGCGGAAGTATGGGAGGCAATCATTGATATGTTCGGCGGTGCCGGTTATGCTGAAGCAGATCTTCAAGCTACCTATTTAGATGAGAGCGCCCGCGCTGCCCTTGCCAAAGGAAAAGAGCAGCTTACCCGAGTGTGGGCCGAGGCGACGGGAGAGAATCTTCCTGAGAAAGAAATACCTCATATTGCTCCTGCTTATACTTCGGCTTCAGCTCACGTGGATATTACTGGCTCTAGTTCTCACTCCACGCCTCCCGCTAAGGTTGACAAAGAAACTGTGACCACTCCTACAGAGGAAGAGGCAATGAAGGACTTTCAGGCTCGGGAATTTGAGATTGACCCCGCCAAACCGACCTCTCCAGGTAACTTTGACGAGACGAATTCAGTGAATCGCTTATTCGACTTAACCGAGTTCGACGAACTTCTTACTTATTACTTAAGCTTTGACGATCCACTGTCTTCTTTTTTCTCGGAGAATACTGATTTTAATTTCTTTTATTATGCAGCGGGCGCGCCAGAAACTGCACCAATTTTTCCTTCTTCAGCTGCCGTTCCTCCTCCTTCTCAAGTTACTCCTCTTCCAGTTTCTCAACCAGGCTCACAGGAAGAACAGATAGCAGCCCTTCAAGGCTTGGACGAACCACCTGCTTCCGAGGAGCAGAAAGCAGAAGATCTGGAAGATAGTGAGAAGGCCCTGGAGCAGTCTTTTAACTACGACACAAAGCTTTCTACATTTCTTACTCCGGGGAGTGAGTCTTCTTCCAAGAAGAAGGGGAAACGTGTGGTTTCGAAGAAAGGAAAGAAAAGTTCTTCTGCTGCTGGAGGCAGAACTCGATCCGGTTGAGTCTCTTTCTCCTTCTTCTCCAATACGGCCTCCGAAACTAATTACCAGGCCGGGTAAAGGCTCCAAGGGTGGGAAAAAGGAGAAATGAGTTTGATTTTGCCTTTTCTGTTTTTTACATGTATTGACCGGAGATTGTGCGGATACCGGTCTCCGCTCCTTTTTGTAATCTGCACAATGTAAAAAGTTTCCATAGTATTGAATAAAATAGCTATTTTACTTGTACAAATTCTTGTGTATGTGAGAATGCATCTGTTTCTCTTTTTTAGTGTAGAACAAATGATTCTTTTTTGTTTGAACAAACTTTTTGTCTATTTTTTGAGAATGCATTTATTTCACATCTATTTTTCATGATATTGTAATGAACTCGCGGTATGTTGCTTGCATATTACTTTATTCATGTAACTGAATTGTATAGTGTTGCCCCCATACCGCAAGTGCATTGCAACATTTCTAGCTTCTTCAAGACTAATACTCTTACTTCAGAGAATAACTACTCCACTTTTAAGGGAAGAATCATTCTGTTTTTAATAGAGTATATCTCAACTTCAGAGAAGTTTTTACTTTTTCTTTCTTCCTCAAGAACACTTCAACTTTTGGGAATGATCACTTTTATTTGTAAAAAAGTGAATTTTCCTGCACAGTGAAATGAGCTTCTGAAGAAGGTTTTGATTTTGTGCCCCAGTAAAGGGTTTATTTTTGGTACTTCAAGCAAGGTAAAGTACGCCTCTGAAGAGGTCTTTTGGTCTCTGAAGAGAAGCAATTTTGGTCTCCGAAGAGAAGCAATTTTGGTCTCCGAAGAGAAGCAATTTTGGTCTCCAAAGAGAAGCAATTTTGGTCTCCGAAGAGAAGCAATTTTGGTCTCCGAAGAGAAGCAATTTTGGTCTTCGAAGAGAAGCAATTTTGGTCTCCGAAGAGAAGCAATTTTGGCATTCAGCTTTGGTGAAGTGGGTCTCCGAAGAGAAGCATTTTGCACTTCTACACGGGTGAAATGTGCCTTTGAAAAGGGCTTTTTAACATTTCATCACTGGTGAAGTGGGCCTCAGAAGAGGAGCATTTTGCACTTCTACACGGGTGAAATGTGCCTCCGAAAAGGGCTTTTTAGCATTTCATCACTGGTGAAGTGGGCCTTAGAAGAGGAGCATTTTGCACTTCTACACGGGTGAAATGTGCCTCCGAAAAGGGCTTTTGCCTCTGAAGAGGTTTTGTGATTGTCTGGAAGTTACTTTCTCATGGTTGAATGGATCCACGGGACGGACACAAGTTGTTTGATTGGATGTTCGTTTGCACAAACGATCGCAATTTAACTAACAAGGGCCCTGTTCCTTCAGCGTGGGAAGGTGCCCCTCCAGTGGTTCCACCAATCTTTTTATTGAGAGAAGCACTTTCGTTTATTGGCATGCCTCGTTAGAGGGCTTTGTTGGCCTTTGGGAAGGAGCATCGGTTGGTTGGTGTGCCAGGAAGGTTGCTCCTCAAGGGCGAGTAGATCCACGGGACGGACGCAAGCTGCCTGATCGGATGCATCACGACCAGTTGCAAGGGCCCTTTTCCTTCTGCTTGGGAAGGTGTCCCTTCGGTGGTTCTACCGGCCCTTTTTATTGAGTGGCATACCTCCTTTTGGCTGCTTCTATGTTTGGTGGCCCATGTTCCCTCATCATTTGCTAATCAGCTACCCTTTATTATTGTTTCCAAGCGCGTCTTCCTTTGCAAGTAAATTGTCTTATCCGAAGAAGTGGACTTCACTGTTGAACAACTTCACAGGACAAATGCAAGTTACCTAGTTGGATGTATGTTCGTATTGACAGTCACAACCACTTAACGAAGGTTTGCCTTAGTGGAGTTGCCAACTTTTTATGTGAAGTTCTTCTTATATGGGATTTGAATATGGAATTTTTGGATGCTTGGTATTTGCTTAATAAGTGATTTGTAGGGCTCGCTTACCTTTGCGATGGGTGAGCTTTGCTTTAATGACCTGCAATATTAGATCGACATTTTAGCAATACATTTAGAGTATTTACACATCGAAATATAACAGGCATTTCGTAATAGAAAACAAAGAATTCAAAGTTTTTCATTATTCAGTCACACTGATTTCTCAGCGGTTTACAATGCAAAAGTCACACATCCATTATCTTTTTTACAAATTCAAGCAATGCTGTTAAGTAAAAAATGGATGCTGGTTATTGTTGTTTCAGAATTTCCGGACTGATTTTCCATTTGCACTAGATTCGCAGCTTCGGATTTATATGCCAGAGAAAGTGAAAGATGCCCCAGTTGCAGTTTTGTGGACAATTAGCAGTCGTCCCAACTTCTGCCCGCTGGGTGTGGACCTCCTGTGACAACATTAATGACAAGCTTTTCTGAATCTTGCACTGCAGTGTTGTTGAGAGAATCGGATTGATGGGTAGGACGTTGTTGATCCTGAGTGGATGAGGTTGGATCGACTCCGCTTCTCTTAACGTATTGTTGGAGTTTACCCTACTCCAGCAATTCTTCAATCACATTCTTTAATTGGCGACATTGGTCAGTGTCATGGCCAGGTTGATTGTGAAATTGGCAGAATTTTCCATTACGCTTTGCACCTCTCGTCATCTCAGGTGGCTTAGGATACCTGACAACGTCCTTTGTTGCAAAAAAGATATTTCTTGGTGTATCAATTAAAGGAGTAAAATCCGAAGGATTAAAGCGGCGAGGTTTCTTTTCATTTCCCTGGCACTTTCCTCCTTCATTCTCCCTTTTCTGACTTTCAGATTCTCTTTTATTAGATGGGACATTGTTATTATTAGCTTGGGCAACAACCACTTTCGATGTCGTAGAAAGGCTTTCAAGGCGAATGAACTCGTCGGCCTTTTTATAAAAAAATTCAAGCGAGTTCGGTTCCTTCATCTTTAGCCATATCCCAAATTTGCTCGATTTATCAATGGCTCGCATCAAATAAGTCAGGATCATGCGTGGTTCCGCATTTTCTACTTCGGCTAAAGCTATATTGAAACGGCTCAAGAAAGATTTGATTGATTCTCTGGGCGCTTGTTCAAGGTTAGACAGTGACATTATATCCTTATCTTTTGAAGCATACAATCTGAACTGTTCTTTGAACTTTTGCGTTAAGTCGGAGAACTTATCTACAGACCGAACTGGAAGCCTTGTGAACCAAAGTAAAGCCACACTTTCCAGGTATACTGGAAAGTATCGACACTTGATCTTGTCTGACGCTCTTGCACCGGTCATATGCCAATCGTATTTGTATAGGAAATGATTAGGGTCACTCGTTCCCCTATAGGCTTGGATAGTAGGAGGTGCAAATTTCCTTGGAAATTCCGCTTTCAGGATCCTTTCCGTAAACGGAGTTCTGCTCGGTGCAAATCCCCAGTCGTTCTCATCCTCTTCCCTTTGCATGCTCTCTTTCATGATGTGGCCAACCATTTCGGACAGGTATTCTTTATTGTTCAAAGACACCTCCGGGCAAGCATCAGTTCTTCCCTCGGAAGTTTGCCCGGGCATATGTTCATGACAAGTTGGTTGCGGTATAGAACCATCAGCTTGGAAAGGTGGCATTTCAGGAAGAGTAGTTTGATGGTTTTCTGGTTGACGATTTGCCCCGAGCAGAGCAGTTAATCTATCTATCATCAAAGCGTTTTGGGTTTCAATCTGTTGGTACAATCCAGAAACTGCGTCATCTAATTCAGCCCTGGTGACTCCAATGGTAGGAATTGCTTGGTCTGCGGTTGGGGAGGCGGAAGTTCCTTCATGAGCATTTTTGGATCTGACCGGTCTACCTCTTCTTCCAGGAGCCATCATTTCAAATCAACTTCTGGTTCTTAAGAGAAGTTCTTTTTTATGAGTTTTTTGCGAAGCAACGGTGAAAATCTTCCTGAGTTCAGCTCTCAGTGAAAGCACCAAAATGTTAACGTTAAAAAGTGAACGCTAACACCCGGTGTGTGTAATAGAATCGTGAAAGCACCACCCGCATGACGGAAACAGAATTTAAGCAGTAAAATGGCAGAAAAGCAGTAAATGAACAACAGGTTTATAGTGGTTCGGCCCGTAATTGAGCCTACGTCCACTTTACAGTCAATTATTGCTGATTCGGTTACAATTTGATACAATATCTTTCAAAATACAATACAACTTGATCACGAAAGCACTCTTGACTACTAGCTCAATCTTTGATGATGAAACTTGACGAATCTGTATTGGATGTAAGGAGTTCTTCTCGAAGGTTGTTGTAGCGTCTCGAATGTTTGAAGATCTTTGATTGCTGAATGAGTGGAGACTTCGACAGAGTAACGGCGCTTGAAGAAATGAAGAGCCAAAAGTCCCCCTCATGTTGGAAGTGGTGGGGTATTTATAGGAGCAGCTCTGAATTCTGGGCAGAGAAATTGCTAAGTCCTAAGTCGTGGAAGACTTAAGGTAAGTCGGTGACGAGTTAAGGGACAGTATGGGTTGTTCTGGGCTCATCTTGTGGCTTTGTGGAAGACAAGTGTTAAGTCGTGGCCGACTTATCAGATAAAGGTAGTATAGGCATGGGCTCTGGACTTTAACCTCATAGCTTTTAGGTCGTGGACGACTTAAGCCAAGTCATGAGTTCCTTAAGTCGTAGGTCCTTTAAGTCGTAACATCTTCTTGAGTCGTGTAGACCTTAACTCGCTGAGTCGTTAAGTCGGACCCCTTTTAACTCTTTAAGTTGTAGATAGCTTAATTCGCTGAGTCGTAGGCTGTGAAGCTTTTAAGTCGTACACCCACTACGTCGTAAACTATTAAGTCGTGGCCTGTTAAGTCGTAGACTGTTAAGTCGTAGACTGTTAAGTCGTGTACTTCTTAAGTCTTTAGGAACTGAAGCTATAGGTCATGGACGACTTAAGCTAAGTCGTAACCCATTAGGTCGGAACCTTCTTAAGTCGTAGTCTTTAGGTCGCAACACTATTAGGTCGCGATGTTCCTGTAGTTAGGTCGCAAACTTCCCTTAGGTCATAGCTCCCTAACCCGGTAGGTCGTAAGTCCTCTGAATAGTTAAGTCGTAGGTCGCTGACCTGCTTCAAGAGTTAAGTCGTTACATCCTTAGGTTGCTTCAGCAGTTAGGTCGTAAGTCGTTCAAGCCGTAGATCCTCTTTCAGCAGCTAAGTCGCAAGTCGTCGAGTCCACAGGTTTTAGGTTTTTTAACTCGTTGGCTTCTTATAAGTCGTGGCATAACCTGAGTCGTTCATTTCTTAACTCGTAGGTCGTTGCTAAAAGGGAGTTAACAACGTACACAGTTCAAACAATCTTTCGATCTCGACTTAGTGAAATAGCCGTGAATTGAATCAATCAGAGAAGCATTGAAGTGAATTGAGAAGCAATAACAAACGATTCGAGCTTCAATCATTCAAGTGGTGCCTCAAATTGTAAAACCCTGAATTTTTAGTAAGCAATAAAAGGGAACAGCTGAAGTTACCATGGTTAAGCAGTGAAAAGAGAACATCATATTGGGTCTAAGAGATTACACTAAAAGGGGAAAATATTCTTCAATTTATTGGGTCGTTGCTTTTATTTATATATATTGGGCTTGAAATTTTAAATAGGGTTTTGTTTAGTTATTTTTTTTAGTTTGTAAATTTCTTTTAAAATTGTGTAACTCTCTAGTTTTGTAACTAGGTTACAAACTACGGCGGTGTAGTTCGAGAATTCGCAACTCAGTGGCTGAGTTGTGGCAAGGTTTTGAGCGTAGAGTTAGGTTAGTCATTAGTGGATGTCGTAAATTTCCGTATGTAAGCGTCTAACTACTTAATTTCTAGTAGAAACCTTGGGGGCAGCACGTAGGCAGGGTTTTTTCCGAAGCTAGGTAAATTTGTGTGTAACCTCTACTGCATTATTTTCTATTATTGCTTTTATTTCCATATTTATTTTTATTATTATTAGTATCACCCTATTCACTCCCCCTTTAGGGTGAAAAACGATCCTACAAATAGTATTAGAGCTAGGAACAAAAAACATTTTTCAATTAAAAATTTGATTTTTTCATTCAGTTAAAAATTTTATTTTTTCTTTCAATTAAAAATTTGATTTTTTAAATAGCTTCCTTTAATGTTTTTGCTGAGGGTCAGTACATAGTTAGGTCACCAATGTTCAACAGTTAATACGCATATTGGAAAAATAGAATGAAAATTTTTCTGAAATCCATAGATGCTTGGAATATTGATGAAACGAGATGTAGGACATCAAAAATTATGGTAGATAATCAGGAAATAGAAAACCTATGGATAAATGGACAAATTTTGAAATTAAACTGCAAACTACTAACACCAAGGCTATGAACTATATTATTTGCTCATTAGACCAAATTGAATTTAATCGTGTTTCACATTGTTAAACTACGTAGGAAATCTGGCAAACACTCGAAGTAGTTCATGAAGGAACCTCCCAAATCAAAGAATCTCTTCTTTCCAAATTTAGTAAAGAATACAATGAAAAAGAAAATCGGTGCTTTTCAGGAGAAACAAATGACAATGAAAGTGAAGAACCAAGCGAGGTGTGTTGGCAAGCTAAGGAACAACAAGAATGGTATCTAGATTCTGGCTGCTCCAGGCACATGACGGGCAACAAATCAAAGTTTCTTAGCCTAGAAAAGCACAAAGGTGGGAGAGTCACAATGGGCAACAATGATAAATGCAAAATTATCGGTAAAGGTAAAGTAGGTAATGATACATTTACCTTAAACGACATATTATATGTTGAAAATCTACACCATAATATGATCTCAATTAGCCAGTTATGTGATAAGGGAATGAATGTTGTTTTTGATTCTGACTTGTGCAAAATTGTTGACCAATCATCAAAAGAAACATTATTTTCAGGTAAGAGGAAAGGTAATATATACTCTTTATCTTTTGATGATCTCACTCTTTTAAAATGTTTGGTAGCTAAGGATGTGGAAGTAAATTTATGGCATAGACGACTAGGACATGCAAGCATGAATCTGTTAAATAGATTAAAAGGAAAAGATTTGGTAAGAGGTTTGCCATCACATGATTTCAAAATAGAAACTCTATGTAAAGCATGCACTATGGGAAAACTTAAAAAATCATCGTTCCATGCCAAGAACAATGTAAGTACTTCTAGAGTCCTTGAAAAAGTTCATATGGATTTGTTTGGACCTAACGATATTGCAAGTTTAGGTGGTAAGAAATATTGTTTCGTATTGGTTGATGATTACTCTAGATACACGTGGGTATACTTCTTAGCTAAAAAATGGGAACTTTCTCTTACTTCACTAAATTCACAAAATTAGTTCAAAATGAAAAGAAGTTTCTCTTATTTCGCTAAGAAGTGATCATGGTGGAGAATTTGAAAATTATGAATTTGAAATTATTGTGATGAAAATGGATTTAAACATGAATTCTCTGCCCCACGTACTCCACAACAAAATGGAGTAGTCGAGAGAAAGAATCGAACCTTACAAGAGTTGGCCAGATCTAAAATAAATGAGTATGAACTACCCTTGTCCTTTTGGGCAGAAGTAGTAAATACAGCTTGTTATGTAATGAATAGAATCATGATTAGACCGATTCTTGAGAAAACACCATATGAACTATTGTTCGACAAAAGCGAAACATTGCATATTTCAAGGTTTTTGGATTTCCGTGTCTTATTCTTAATACAGGTGATCAACTAGGAAAATTTGAGCCAAAAGCTGACGAAGGCATGTTCATGGGATACTCGTCCAGGAGCAAAGCCTATAGAATATACAACAAAAGGATGAAAACAATCATGGAGTCAATCAATGTGAAATTTGATGAAGGTATTGATGATCAAAACAAGGAAACAATCAAAAGCAATGTTGAAGAGGAGAACGGAAAAGATGAAAATAAAAAACCAAAAGAAACTACAACCACGAAAGAAGTCCAAAGAAATTTGGATCCAAAGAGATTGAAATTCAAAGCAGATTATCCTCCAAAATTGGTAATAGGAAATCATATCGCAGGTATTCAAAAGTGTTCCTCCTTTAGAAATTTATGTGATTGTGTCTATACAGTGGATTTATTTCAGAAATTAATTGAACCCAAAGACATAGATTGTAACGACATACCTTTCTAGACGGTTTAAATCAACGATAAACCACACACGTCAGACTCAAACCATTCAAAAGGGCAGATTGTTATGGGGTAAATAAGAAAAAGCAGAGTAAGAAAGAAAACAAATACAGAATCTCATAGTGGAATGACAAAATATAATAATCAAATAAACAGTTCATGAAGCTGTTTACAAATACATTGATAATATTTTTACTATATAGGTCAGAGTTACATACAACAAGAATAAAAAAATAAATGCAGCGGAAACAACATGATGCAGTGGAATAAATATAATAAATAATAATAGTGCAAAATTTGATTTAATTAGATTTAAAATGATTTAAATAGATTTAAAATAGATTAAATAGATTAAATTATATTAAATAGATTTAAAATAGATTAAATAAATTTAAAATATATTTAAACTATATTAAATAGATTTTAAATAGATTAAATAGATTTAAATTATATTAAATAGATTTAAAATATATTGAATAAATTTAATTAGTTTAAAATAGGTAAAATAGATTAAATAGGTTATAATAGATTAAAAATAAATTAAAATTGTTTAAATTGAAGAAATAGTTTAAATTAATTAAAATATTTTAAATTAGTTTAAAATAGAATTCAAAGTTATATCCAAACACTTTCAATAACTTAATTCTGATAAATTCATTTATATTTGACACTTCAACTTTGAAATTCCAATTTAAGTCCTTTGAGCCATTCATTAAATCAATTCCAATTTCAGCATTAATGCTTGGATTATCGAAAATAATTCAGTTTATATAAATCAATTTCTATTTCAAAATACCAGTTAACTGGATTCAAAAGTTTAAAGATTTAAAAATCATTTAATTTAACCGATTCGGTGTCCATATATAATTTTCTACCCTATGGCCAAGTGATACAGATATTTATCATTTCAATCCGCAATTTAAATTTTTTTACGGTTATATATCATTTCAAACCGCAATCCCGAATTAAATAAAATCCATAAAATCGCTCGAGTCTATCATTTCAACCCATAATGATTTTTCCCTAATATATCAGATCGTTCGGGTATGTATCATTTCAACCCATAGGGAACTTGCAATGTTATAACAATATAAATATATTTAACATCCACCCACCCAATGTTAACAATCAAACATCCATTACAATCACCATACCATCAATCAATAAATTACATCAATCAACTGATTATCATTGACAGATGTTAAATTAACAATTAAATCCAATATTAAATTAAATGATGATTAAATGCAATAAAATTCATATTTAACCGGAATGAAAATTTAAATATACCAAACATCAAACAATAATTTCTAATCACATCAAAAATTAAATTTAACTAACATAAGATAATCTAGTAGTTGTGAGTGGGTTAAAACACTCACCTTTGATTTCAAATCGATTTGAAATCCAAAATAAGGCTCAAAATTCAACAGTCTTAAATTTCGACCAAACCAGTGCCAAAATGTTCGGAATTTTGAGACGATCGCAGCGGAACAAACCGCGTGTAAATCCGACCTCGTATGTAAAATATATAAGGAATAGAACGATTGAAAATTAAAAATTGAAATAAACTAAAAAAAAGACAACGACCTTACATCTCACACGGCCACGTCACTCATGTTTCTTCTTCCAAGGTTTTTGCCATTCGAAACCCTACCGGCCTTCGTTCGCACCTGATTGAAGCCGCCACCACGCACAAAGACGACAACCCCGACCATCAACGACCACGCGTCACCCTTCTATGGCCGCCACAACCTCCCCCCACGACACCGATCGCTATTACACGGTCGCGAGCCCCCAAAGACGCAACCGCTGCCACCTATAGTAAACCCTAATCGAATTAAATTGGCCGATCCAACCATCATCATCACCCACTAACCACACGGATGCGACCCCCTCAACAATCTCTACCCATCCATACCATTCAATCGACGATCGATCGAAGTTGATCACGACACAACGAACGGCCAAGAATGAATCACCCAATTCTGTCCACACAGAAACCCAAATCGAAAAACAAACTAAAGATTTGACTTGCTCTCGTCGAGAGCTTCGAATCGGTATATAATATAATAAGTTTTGAGGGGTTTGATTTTGAAATTGATGTGGAAATTGAATTGAGGGTTTGCAAATTTGATTTTGTTTCTGCCATTGAGAAGAAGAAGCAGATAGATGGAATTGTACGTACAGAAATGAGAAGTAATCAGGCTGCTAGGGTTAGAACAAAACAATATATACTAACGAAGCCCGATAAGAATGAATAATACCCGAATTGATTTGAAACGACAAATACGACCCGAAAAGCCCGTTCTCCCTCCAAAATGAAAGTAGGTCATCCCATATATCAAAATAGATGTTTTCGATATTTCTAGATTCAATGGAACAGGTTTCAAGTCCTAATTCCATCGTATAAAGAAGTTAGCTTTAAAATCAGTTTATTTCAAATTGATTTCAATTAATTGATTTCTAGGCGTTTCGAGTCCGTATGATCGAACGATAAGTCTGATCGCTACAAAACAAGAAATCCTAAGATAATTCACCGTTACGGATCCGATGAAACTAGTTTCATCGAAATCCGAGACAGTGGCCAAAATAGCTATTTTTCCATTAATTAAATAAATTAATATTAAATTAATTAAATCACTTTTTAATTTCAAACCTTATAATTAACAGATTTCATTGTTTTTGCTTACTTAGATATTTACAATAATTTAAAACAAATTTATGTAGCAATTCAATGTTAAATATTACACTAATTACAGTATTCAATTCAATTGCAATAAATTCATTAAGTATAATCTAAATTCAATTAAATCCATTTATTTTGATTTCAACCTTTTCATTCAATCAATCTTGACTCTATGGACATAGTTAACATTGATTTATATCTTATTACACTAATCTTATACAATTATCATCTTTTACCATATTAGTTGCAATATTTCAATTTCATTGAATTTTTGTCAATTTTATTATAATTTAAAATTCCAATAAATCAATTTATCCTTGTTTCGCTCCTTTTCATTACATCAGTTATTGCCTTGTGAATATAATTAACATTTCTATACATCTTATTGCATTCACCTTTTACAGTTATCATCTTAACTCATTTTACGTAACATTTAATTACATTTATTTGTAATTGATTAAATAAATTGGTAACACTAACAATTGTCACCTTTTCTGCATTTAATAATATTTATAAGTTTGTTATCTATGCACAAATGTTATAACTACTTACACTATACTAATTCTATCCAATTACAATTTATTACACATTATTTTATTAATTAATCAACATTTAAATTATCAATTACTCTTTTAATCCAATTATAAATTAATACGCACATTATTACAATTAATTTACAATCTATAACCAATTATAACTTTTAATCATTTTAATTAATTGGAATTACATTTAAAGCAGTTATCAATTATCTTAAATTAATACTATTACATTTCATTCCAGTTATATTCTTATTAATAAATCAAAAATTTTTATTTCTTCCAACATTTAATCACAAAACCTTATTAAATTAACTTTTTTTAATTATCGAAAATTATGGGTCATTACACTCTCCCCCACTCAAAACTTTTCGTCCATGAAAAGGAAAAGATGGAATTAAGAAATTAATATATCTCATTAAAAATATTAAATTTATGAACAATTAATTTACATAACTAAATAATTTAAATAAAATATACCAGTTTATAAACAATTAAATCCTTTCATACTCACATTATCAAAAGTTCGAAAACATTTCCATTTTTACAAAATTTTCTAAGTCCAAAATTCACGAAAAATTTCGGCAGAATCTCCTTTGTACGGAGAGGTCTGGAAAAAATAATAATATCAATAATAACAATATATACCACATATTTCAAATATAATATATTCCAAACCACGGGAAAAAAATATAATATCGCTAGAAAACCGTAATCTGAGAACGTACCTATTTGTCGGGCAAACAACGCTTAATTTATGAAACCAAAAGCAGTAGCTATTGCTTCCATAAACCTGTATTTCACTTATACAATCCAAAGAGTTAGAATTTTGCAAAAGAGAAATATTTACGTTGTTTCAAATTTGTAACAACAAATCATCGTAACATAACAACAATCACTTGCAACCAAAACCATTCAATCATCACATGCAATCAAAGTAATCAACCATCCATCAATGGCAGCCAAACAAATGGTTTGTTCAGGTTTAGAAACTTTTAGTCATATAAAATGATAAATAAACTACTAATTATACCATACACTCAACAGTCTTAGATAAAACTCAATAGATTATTTACACATTTTTATACGGTTAGAAGTATCCTTTTCAAATCATCCCATAAGCCAATACAAACAAAAAGTTCAAATATCAATTAAATTTATTCTTATAATCTCATTTCATATTATATACTATTCTCTTTTTTTTCATTCATTCAATGCTTATTTTCATTAGTTTACATTCATTACTTACAAAATTCATTCCCCATTTATTTATATGATGCCATTTTCTCTTTTCATTACTTTACATTCATTGCTTACGTAAGTTATTTCCATTTCAATTATTGGATTATTCATTATTAGGTAAGTTTCTTTACAATTTAATTCACCATTAATATATTATTTCTTCACATTTATTTCTTCCTTATATAGTATTATTGAATATTAAATCCATTTCTAAATCATTTTTACATTTTCTAAAGTTATAATCATTCAATTTATATAGGATTCACCTTTACTATTCAATCTGATTATAAATAGCTTAAAATGTTAACTTAAGTTTATGATTATTTACTTACAGTGTTCACTTTTCTAGAAAATTTTATTACTATCTATTCCAAATTATTAACTTATGTTTATAACAATTTACAACATCAGAATTCTTATTTATAGAAGTAATTCCATTGAACACTTTCATTACTTAAGATTTACTTGTATAATATTCTATTACATATTCTTATTAACATTTCAACTTTTAATAATTTGATAAGTTATATATTGTTCTAAGAATGCAATTGAATGTTACACAAGTTTATCTTATTCACTTTAGTAAACAAATTGTTTAATAATGTCCTCTTCTAAAATTTCATTATTCTTTAACCTGTAAGTTACAAATTTCCAATTTCTTATCTATTTCATTAATCATTTTAACAAGTTCTTTATATTCGTTTTAGAAGTTTCCAATTATAGTATAGTCAAGATTCCATTCTTTATAATAATTTCAAGTTCTAATTTACAGATACTTAAGGACTAAACAACCGGGTTCCATTGCAATCCTTTTATATATATATATATACATACTCAACTTATATATATATATATCAAATCAAACTTCAGAAATTAAAGTTAAGTTTCGTTTATCAAAACGGATGCGCAGTAAAACTACTACAGTAGTCTTCCTACTTTGAAACTCGAAAATGAACGTCGGTGATGCGTGCACTCTCACCGAAATTATTTTCCAGCGACAAAGAGGGGAGTATAGAACTTATTTCCTTTAAAAAAAAATTTAAACATTCCTTTCAAATCATCTTGAAATATTTATATCAGAAAATACTTCTAAATAATATTAATATTATATTACAAAATCTTTCGAAAGAAATTTTTAAAATTCCGGAACTTAAGTTCTCAAAATTCCAATTTATATTCATTTTATTTTGTAAATCTTGTATTTCAATCACTATTTATAAAATTTCACTACCCAACAAACAAATATATAACAAACAACTATATCATTTATAGAATTTATTATTTTATATACAAAATATATAATAGGAAAAATTATTTCATTTACCTATATTTAAAAACAATATTGTGTCGGTCTGTCCTATTAAGTGTTTAGAAATTCCTATCGATGTCATAGCATCCTATGCACCGACCAGAATTTATAAATACAAAACGGAACAAGTTAACACAATACCAAACCCTTTTATAACACTAACAAATACGCTCTCTCATATATACACTCAACGATTCATTCTAGGGTATTACTACCCTATTTATGTGAGTCAGACCCCACAAAGCTAAGGTTATCGCTAAACCTGGCTCTGATACCAATTGTAATGACCTGCCTTTTTGGACAGTTTAAATCGACGATAAACCACGCATGTCAGACTCAAACCATTCAAAGGGGTAGATTGTCATGGGGTAAATAAGAAAAAGTAGAGTAAGAAAGAAAATAAATATAGAATCTCGCAGCGGAATGACAAAATATAATAATCAAATAAATAGTTCATAAAGCTGTTTACGAATACATTGATTGTACGTTTACAATACAGATCAGAGTTACATACAACAAGAATAAATAAATAAATGCAGCGGAAACAACATGATGCAGTGTAATAAATATAATAAATAATAATAGTACAAAATCTTCATCTTCGTCCTCTAAAAAAGAGTCTTCGATAAACTGAAAAGCTCAGGCTGAAATTTTAGAAAATAGTTTAGATAGTCATAAATAGTTTTAATAGTTTTAAAAATAGTTTAAAATAGATTAAAAATAGTTTAAATAGTTTAAATAGAATTAAATTTGATTTAATTAGATTTAAAATGATTTAAATAGATTTAAAATAGATTAAATAGAATAAATTATATTAAATAGATTTAAAATAGATTTAAATAGATTTAAAATAGATTAAATAGATTTAAATTATATTAAATAGATTTTAAATAGATTAAATAAATTTAAAATAGATTAAATAGATTTAAATTATATTAAATAGATTTAAAATATATTGAATAAATTTAATTAGTTTAAAATAGGTAAAATAGATTAAATTGGATTAAATAGGTTATAATAGGTTAAAAATAAATTAAAATTGTTTAAATGGATGAAATAGTTTAAGTTAATTAAAATAGTTCAAATTAGTTTAAAATAGATTTCAAAGTTATATCCAAACACTTTCAATAACTTAATTCTGATAAATTCATTTATATTTGACACTTCAACTTTGAAATTCCAATTTAAATCCTTTGAACCATTCATTAAATCAATTCCAATTTCAGCATTAACGCTTGGATTATTGAAAATAATTCAATTTATATAAATCAATTTCTATTTCAAAATACCAGTTAACTGGATTCAAAATTTTAAAGATTTAAAAATCATTTAATTTAACCAATTCGGTGTCCATATATAATTTTCTATCCTATGGCCAAGTGATACGAATATTTATCATTTCAATCCGTAATTTAAATTTTTTCACGGTTGTATATCATTTCAAACCGCAATCCCGAATTAAATAAAATCCATAAAATCGCTCGAGTCTATCATTTCAACCCATAACAATTTTTCCCTAATCTATCAGATTGTTCGGGTATGTATCATTTCAACCTATAGGGAACTTGCAGTGTTATAACAATATATATTTATATATATATATATATATACCATCTAACCACCCAATGTTAACAATAAAACATCCATTACAATCACCATACCATCAACCAATAAATAACATCAATCAACTGATTATCATTGATAGGTATTACATTAACAATTAAATCCAATATTAAATTAAATGACGATTAAATGCACTAAAAGTCATATTTAACCGGAATGAAAATTTAAATATACCAAACATCAAGCAATAAATTT
Source organism: Allium fistulosum (assembly GCA_030737815.1). Classification (NCBI taxonomy): domain Eukaryota; kingdom Viridiplantae; phylum Streptophyta; class Magnoliopsida; order Asparagales; family Amaryllidaceae; genus Allium; species Allium fistulosum. The sequence continues at coordinate 42,571,082 of CM060905.1, read as the reverse complement.
CTAGTCACATCAAAAATTTAATTTAACTAACATAAGATAATCTAGTAGTTGTGAGTGGGTTAAAACACTTGCATTTGATTTCAAATCGATTTGAAATCCAAAATAAGGCTCAAAATTCAACAGTTTCGAGATTTATCCAAACTAGTGCCAAAATGTCTGGAATTTCGATAGGATCGTAGCGGAACAAACCGCGTGTAAATCCGACCTCATATGTAAAAGATATAAGGAATAGAACGATTGAAAATTAAAATAAACAAAAAAAAGACAACGACCTTACATCTCACACGGCCATGTCACTCACATTTCTTCTTTTAGGGTTTTTGCTGTTCGAAACCCTATCGGCCTTCGTTCGCACTTGATTGAAGCCGCCACCATGCACAAAGAGGACAACCCCGGCCATCAACGGCCACGCATCACCCTTCTATGGCCGCCACAACCTCCCCCCACGACACCGACCGCCGTGACACAGTCGCGACCCCCCAAAGACGCAGCCGCCGCCACCTATAGTAAACCCTAATCGTATTAAATTGGCCAATCCAACCATCATCATCACCCACTAACCACATGGATGCGACCCCCTCGACAATCTCTACCCATCCATACAATTCAATCGACGATCGATCGAAGTTGATCACGACACAACGAACGACCGAGAATTAATCACCCAATTCTGGCCACATAGAAACCCAAAAAAAAACTGCAAATTTGACTAGCTCTCGTCGAGAGCTTCGAATCGGTATATAATATGATATAGTTTTGAGAAGTTTGATTTTGAAATTGATTTGGAAATTGAATTGAGGGTTTGCAAATTTGATTTTCTTTCTGCCATTGAGAAGAAGAAGCAGACAGATGGAATTGTACATACAGAAATGAGAAGTAATAAGGCTGCTAGGGTTAGAACAAAATAATATATACTAACGAAGCCCGATAAGAATGAATAATACCCGAATTGATTTGAAACGACAAATACGACCCGAAAATCCCGTTCTCCCTCCAAAACGAAAGTAGGTCATCCCACATATCAAAATATATGTTTTCGATCTTTCTAAATTTAATGCAACAGGTTTCAAGTCCTAATTCCATCGTATAAAGAAGTTAGCTTTAAAATCGGTTTATTTCAAATTGATTTCAATTAATTGATTTCTAGGCGTTTCGAGTCCGTATGATCGAACGACATGATCGAACAACAAGTCTGATCGCTACGAAACTAGATATCCTACAATAATTCACCATTACGGATCCGATGAAAATAGTTTCGCCGAAATCCGAGACAATGGCCAAAATAGCTATTTTTCCATTAATTAAATTAATTAATATTAAATTAATTAAATCACTTTTTAATTTTCAAACATTATAATTAACAGATTTCATTGTTTTTGCTTACTTAGACATTTACAATAATTTAAAACAAATTTACATATCAATTCAATGTTAAATATTACACTAATTACAATATTCAATTCAATTGCAATAAATTCATTAAGTATAATTTAAATTCAATTAAATCCATTTATTTTGATTTCACTCTTTTCATTCAATCAATCTTGAATCTATGGACATAGTTAACATTAATTTATATCTTATTACACTAATATTCTACAATTATCATCTTTTACTATATTAGTAGCAATATTTCAATTTCATTGATTTTTTTTCAATTTTATTATAATTTAAAATCCCAATAAATCAATTTATCCTTGTTTCGCTCCTTTTCATTACATTAGTTATTGCCTCGTGAATATAATTAACATTTCTATGTGAGATATGCGGATTAAGGATCTTAAGGCTAGAATTAACACTTGAGGGGGGTGAATAGTGTTTTAAGAAATTAGTTAATCTTTTTGAGTTTATCTTAATTTGTTAACAATGTATACACTAATCAGACACAGATATGAACACAGAATCAAACACAGATGCAAATATAAAGTAAAAGCAGTAAAGAAAGAACACACCGGATTTTATACTGGTTCGGAGTTACCCTACATCTAGTCCCGCAACACAAGTACGGATTTCCTTTCAACAAATATTCAACAATTACAACCCTCGGTTTCAAGGCTACGAGGTACACCCTCCAGAATGACAATCCTCTAGGTAGAGATACTTAATTTCCGGGGCAACAAGTTCACCCAATTGATTTCTAGGGCTACAATCACACCTTTTCTCGCTTAATTGATTTCCAAGGCTACAATCACACCTTTTCTCGCTAATATATTACAAAGAAGTCTATAACTCTGAATAGCACTGAGAACCTTGTAGAGATAGTGATGTAGAATCAAACTAGAAGTAATCGAGTATGATTCGATGTTGATTTCGGCAGAGTAATGGTATGATTTTGTATTAAGAAATGTGGAAGAAGAAGAGGAGTGAAAACCAGAAAAAAAAAGTGATTAAAAATTCGTTGAAACTGACCCCTATTTATAGAAGATCAACGGCCATGACCATTCATGAAGAGTTATGGCGAATAGACACTTCTTTTGAAATTTGAATTTTGAACTTCAACTGTCACTATCTCGACATAGTGCCTAGGGGCATGTCGACATCCCTCAGCCAAAATTGATATTTTGAATTTCTATAAAAATACTATTTATCTTATATAAAAACTATTTAAAACTTTATAAATATACTTGAGTATAGTTGAAATTCATAAGTAAATATAAAGAACAATATATACATAATTTAACTATAATTTTATATTTAAATCTAAGTATAAATATTAAAAGTTAAATATATTATTTGAAAAGACATTTAAAATCAGGAGTAATTTAACTTTGAAATTAAAGATGTTTTGAGGCTAAAATTATTTAAAATCGGGATAGAGAGTTTTGAATCTTTTAAAAGGAAAGTTTTGAAATCATTTTGAAAACAAGATAATTTTGTAAAATCATTTGAATTAAAATTAGTGGATACAAAACAATGTCCCACTAGATTTTCGTAGGTTCCATCCTACTTAGGGTTCCATCCCTTTAACGGGCTCGAAGTGGATTCCATTCCACGAATAAATTGGATATTAAGATGCCAGTGCTTTTCTACGAGTTTTAACAAATATTCCTAATAAAAAAAACTTAACCTTGAACTCTTGATAACCTTGATACTCATGAGTCTTCTATCTCTATATCTTGAATCTCTATACTGTACAGTCTTCATTCTTGATACCTGCATGGTTAGATCCTGCATATACATATATATCTAAACTTGTCATGTTAGTATTTATATTTTATAATCTATTCTAAGGTTGTTGTCATCAAAACCATCATCTCATGGACTAACAATCTCCCCCTTTTTGATGATGACAACCTTTGTTTATAAAATATTCCTTCTATCCTAATAACTCTAATAACTCCCCCTTAATCTATGCCTAACTATCCTATTTTATACTTCTCCCCCTTTGTCATCAACAAAAAACAAAAAACTAACTCTAAACTAGATAACTCCAAACTATATAACTCCCCTTAAAACTTATCACTCTATGACGTGTGATTATAATGATAGTGTTATTATAAATAATTAACACTTAAATCTAATACAGAAATATAATCCTAAACTATTAACTATCCTAACTAAGAATTCACAATTATACTAACACATATAAGAACACGAGTTTATTTATTATGAGTATGGTTTTATTTACATTTACGTTTGAAAAACATAAATAACAACAGAAAGAAAGAAAAGAAACTAATGCGTGTTTCTGAACATAGGAGATTTATGTACTAAACAGTTTGGATAGTGGAAACAGAAATTTCCACGTTGTTCGACAAGATTCCCATTTTTGTCAAAACACACTTCTCCAACGCATATTACTTGGTCATTATCCTCCTCGTATGCTTCTTCCATTGGTTCTTCCTCTTCTTGGTCGCTGACCTCATGTTCTTGATTGAGTGAAGAGTCTTCATCGATCAAGATAGGGTTGGCTTGGTTATCCATTAGGAATTTTTGTAAATTCCTAAGAATCTTGCCTTGCCTTTCTTGCTCTTTCGCCATACGAAGTTGAGTCACTTGAATTTCTGTCAACATCTGAAGAGTATCCTTCATAGACTCCTCCAATTTAGTTACACGTGTGAGAGTAGAGCATTGGAATGGACCAGAAGTAGGAGAGGGGAATGAGAAAGTTGATTTTATGTTTGATTTAGAGGAAGATGCCATTATTTTATATATTTCAGAATAGAAAATGAAGAGAAAACAGAGAGAATGAATAAGAATTCGAAATAGAGAAGAATATATAACTAAATTTTTGAATTTTGGTGGGAAAATTTTAAAAAATAAAAACGTTATATGTCGACATGGGTCTACTGAGGATGTCGAGATGGTCCTTGAATTTTTGCCTTTTTAATTTATTTTGAATTAATTTTAATTATACTCGTTATTTATATTTTATATTTCAGTTAATGAGCAAATACCTAATTCTCTTCTTAATTTAGTAAATGTAGATTCATTTAAGGGTTTTGTTAAAATATCAGCAATTTGATTTTCAGAATTGATATAGTCGAGAGTAATTACTTCTCTACTTATATTATCTCTGAGAAAATGGTGTCTGATATCAATATGTTTAGTTCGAGCATGATGAGTAGGATTTTTAGATAAATTTATTGCACTAGTATTATCACAATAAATTGGCGATTTTGAGATATTTAATCCAAAATCTCTTAAAGTTTGTTGCATATATATTACTTGAGAACAAGCCAAAGCAGCAGAAATATACTCTGCTTCAGTTGTTGATAAAGAAACTGTATTTGCTTTTTACTAAGCCAGGAAACCAGAGAATGTCCCAAAAAGTGACAAGTTCCACTTGTACTTTTTCGGTCTGATTTACATCCAGCATAGTCAGCATCACAGTATGATATTAAATCAAATTAATCATTTTTAGGATAAAATAAGCCATAATCAGAGGTGTGTTTAATATACCTTATGATACGTTTTACAGCTTTTAAGTGAGTTTCTTTAGAATGAGATTGATATCTTGCACAGAGACAAACACTATGCATGATATCAGGTCTACTAGCAGTGATATAGAGTAGTGATCCAATCATTCCTCTATATAACTTTTGATCTACATCTTTCGAGAGATCTTCTTTACTAAGGTACTCATGGGTTGCCATGGGAGTGGGTTTTCCTCTCGCAGTAGTCAAACCAAATTTACTAACTAGGTCTTTAGCATATTTTTCCTGACTAATAAAAATACCATTATCTAACTGTTTTATTTGCAATCCTAGAAAGAAGTTTAATTCACCCATATGACTCATCTCAAACTCTTTTGTCATTATTTTAGAAAATTGTTTATTCATTTCGAAGTTAGTTGAACCAAAAATGATATCATCTACGTATACTTGAACTAGTTGAATATCATTTTTATTTCTTTTAATAAAAAGAGTATTATCTATTTTACCAATTTCAAAATTTGATTGTAATAAATAGGATTTTAGTCTATCATACCAGGCCCTAGGAGCTTGTTTTAGACCATATAAAGCTTTCTTAAGTTTGTACACAAGGTTTGGTAAATTTTCATCTTCAAAAAGTGGTGGTTGTTCAACATATACTTCTTCTTTTACAAATCCATTTAAAAATGCACTTTTAACATCCATTTGATATAATTTTAAATTATTCTGATTTGCGAAAGAAAGTAGAATCCTAATGGCTTCTAATCTTGCTACAGGAGCAAAGGTTTCGTCATAATCTATACCTTCTTCTTGACAATAACCTTGGGCGACTAATCGTGCTTTATTTCTAATGACCTCACCTTGTTCATTCATTTTATTTTTATAGACCCATTTAGTTCCAATTATAGTTTTATCTTCAGGTCTAGGAACAAGTTCCCAAACTTCATTTCTAGTGAATTGATTTAATTCTTCTTGCATAGCCAAAATCCATGAATCATCAGTTGATGCTTCTTTAGGATTTTTGGGTTCAATAGATGATATAAAAGCTACATTACTCATTTGACTTAGTTGATTTCTAGTTTTAACAACAGATTGCATATCTCCAAGTATATTTTCTAAAGGGTGATCTTTTAAAAGTCTAATCCTTTTATTAGGATGATTTAATTCATTATTAGTTTCAGTTGACTCTTGGTTTTGAGTAATTAAATCCTCTTCATCATTTGTAATTTCAAAATCTTTTAAATTTTCATCAAACGAAACATGCATTGTTTCTTCGATGGTGTTAGATCTTAAATTAAAAACTCTATAAGCTTTACTCCTATTAGAATATCCGATAAAGATTCCTTTATCGGATTTAGGATCAAATTTATCCAAATTATCTTTTGTATTTAAAATAAAACATTTACTTCCAAAAATTCTGAAGTATGATACCTTAGGTTTCTTTCCATGAAGAAGTTCATAAGGTGTCTTATCAGTTAAAGGTCTAATTAAAATTCTATTCAAAATATAACAGGCGGTAGCAACAGCTTCTGCCCAAAAGTGTTTTGGTAAATTACTATCTGAAAGCATAGTTCTCGCAAACTCTTGTATCGTTCTATTTTTACGTTCAACTACTCTGTTTTGTTGTGGAGTTCTTGGAAATGAGAAATTGTGAGTTATTCCCTTCTTATTGCAGAATTCCTCAAACTTTTCATTTTCAAATTCACCACCGTGATCACTATGAATAGTTATAATTTTTAAAGATAATTGATTTTGAATCCTTTTTGTAAAGTTTATAAAACATTCAAAAGTATCACTTTTATGTTTCAAAAATATTGTCCATGTAAATCTAGAATAATCATCTATAATTACAAAAACATATTTACTATGATTTATTGACAAAATTTGAGATGGACCAAATAAATCAAGATGAAGTAACTCAAGGGGTTTTGAAGTTGAAATCATATCTTCTAATTTAAAGGAACTTTTTCTAAGCTTTCCTAATTGACATGCATCACATAAACTATCTACTTCAAAATTCATTTTAGGGAGACCTCTTACTAGATCATGTTTTGACAGTCTAGATAAGAGTTTGAAATTCAAATGTCCAAATCTCTTATGCTAAATCCAAGGGTCACTTGTATTTGCAAAAAGACATAGGTTATCATTTGAAACTTTCATACTAAGAATATAAATATTCTTTTTCCTAGTTCCCTCAAATATTATGGTTGAGTTATTATCTTCAATATGACATTTATCTTTTTCAAATTTAATTTCATATCCTTTATCTCATAGTTGACTTATACTTAGCAGATTGTGTTTCAGATTCTTAACTAGCAAAACATTAGTAATAATAGGAGTTTCAAAGTTACCGACATTGCTGATGCCAATCACGTATCCTTTCGACTTGTCTCCAAAGTTAACCAGTCCTCCGTCTTTGTATATAATATTATTCAGCATATCCGGATTACCAGTCATGTGTCTAGAGCAACCACTATCAAGTATCCACTTATTCCTTTTGATCTGCACAGATTGTCCATTGTGGATTGATTCCTTAATACCCATAAAGCATCTTTCCTGCACATTATAAAATTTGGGTAGACAACTAGAATTTGAATAACATTTATATGCAGACTCATGGAACAATGATGATTTAAACAATTCTAAACTAGTTTTAATAGATTTTTCAAAAATAGCCATTTTAAAACTTTTCAAAATTCAGATTATGAAACTTTTGAAAACCTTGCTCTGATACCAAATGTGAGAAATGCGGATTAAGGATCTTAAGGCTAGAATTAACACTAGAGGGGGGTGAATAGTGTTTTAAGAAATTTGTTAATCTTTTTGAGTTTATCTTAGTTTGTTAACAATGTATACACTAATCAGACACAGATATGAACACATAATCAAACACAGATGCAAATATAAAGTAAAAGCAGTAAAGGAAAGAACACATCGGATTTTATACTGGTTCGGAGTTACCCTACATCCAGTCCCGCAACACAAGTACGGATTTCCTTTCAACAACAATTCAACAATTACAACCCTCGGTTTCAAGGCTACGAGGTACACCCTCCAGAATGAAAATCCTCTAGGTAGAGATACTTGATTTCCGGGGCAACAAGTTCACCCAACTGATTTCCAGGGCTACAATCACACCTTTTCTCGCTTAATTGATTTCCAAGGCTACAATCACACCTTTTCTCGCTAATATATTACAAAAAATTCTATAACTCTGAATAGCACTGAGAACCTTGTAAAGATAGTAATGTAGAATCAAACTAGAAATAATCGAGTATGATTCGATGTTGATTTCGGTAGAGTAATGGTATGATTTTGTATTAAGAAATGTGGAAGAAGAAGAGGAGTGAAAACCAGAAAAAAGTGATTAAAAATTCGTTGAAACTGACCCATATTTATAGAAGATCAACAACCATGACCATTCATGAAGAGTTATGGTGAATAGACACTTCTTTTGAAATTTGAATTTTGAACTTCAACTGTCACTATGTCGACATAGTGCCTAGGGGCATGTCGACATCCCTCAGCCAAAATAAATATTTTGAATTTCTATAAAAATACTATTTATCTTATATAAAAACTATTTCAAACTTTATAAATATACTTGAGTATAGTTGAAATTCATAAGTAAATATAAAGAACAATATATACATAATTTAACTATAATTTCATATTTAAATCTAAGTATAAATATTAAAAGTTAAATATATTATTTGAAAAGACATTTAAAATCAGGAGTAATTTGACTTTGAAATTAAAGATGTTTTGAGGCTAAAATTATTTAAAATCAGGATAGAGAGTTTTGAATCTTTTAAAAGGAAAGTTTTGAAATCATTTTGAAAACAAGATAATTTTGTAAAATCATTTGAATTAAAATTAGTGGATACAAAATAATGTCCCACTAGATTTTCGTAGGTTCCATCCTACTTAGGGTTCCATCCCTTTAACGGGCTCGAAGTGGATTCCATTCCACGAATAAATTGGATATTAAGATGCCAATGCTTTTCTACGAGTTTTAACAAATATTCCTAATAAAACAAACTTAACCTTGAACTCTTGAACTCTTGATAATCTTGATACTCATGAGTCTTCTATCTCTATATCTTGAATCTCTATACTGTACAGTCTTCATTCTTGATACCTGCATGGTTAGATCCTGCATATACATATATATCTAAACTTGTCATGTTAGTATTTATATTTTATAATCTATTCTAAGGTTGTTGTCATCAAAACCATCATCTCATGGACTAACATTCTATACATCTTATTGCATTCACCTTTTACAGTTATCGTCCTAACTCATTTTATGTAACATTTAATTACATTTATTTGTAATTGATTAAATAAATTGGTAACACTAACAATTGTCACCTTTTATGCATTTAATAACATTTATAAGTTTATTATCTACTCACAAATGTTATTACTACTTACACTATACTAATTCTATCCAATTACAATTTATTATACATTATTTCATTAATTAATCGACATATAAATTATCAATTACTCATTTAATCCAATTATAAATTAATACGCACATTATTACAATTAATTTACAATCTGTAACCAACTATAACTTTTAATTATTTTAATTAATTGGAATTGCATTTGAAGCAGTTATCAATTATCTTAAATTAATGCTATTACATTTCATTCCAGTTATATTCTTATTATTAAATCACAAATTTTTATTTCTTCCAACATTTAATCACAAAACCTTATTAAATTAACTATTTTTAATTAACGAAAATTACGGGTCATTACATAGATACAGTTCTTAATGATGAAAATTGGTTTATGGCTATGCAAGAAGAGCTAAATCAATTTGAGCAAAATGAAGTTTGGACTCTAGCACCTAGACCTAATGATTATCCAATCGTAGGAACAAAATGGATTTTTCAAAATAAATTTGATGAATCTGGAAATGTGATTAGGAATAAAGCTAGGTTAGTTGCTAAAGGTTATAATCAAATTGAAGGAACTGATTTTGATGAAAATTTTGCACCAGTAGCGAGACTAGAATCCATTAAGATATTGTTAGTTTTTGCTTGCTATAAAGGATTTAAACTAAGACAAATGGATATTAAAAGTGCTTTTCTTAAGGAATTTTGAAAGAAGATGTATTTGTTGAACAACCAGAAAGTCATGAATACCCTAACCATGTATATAGACTTAAGAAAGCACTATATGGATTAATACAAGCCCCTAGAGCTTGGTATGAATGTCTCAGCACGTATCTCCTTGAAAATGGGTTCAAAAGGGTCTATGTAGACACCACATTATTTCTACTGCATGAAAATGATGATCTTTTGATTGTTCAAATATATGTAGATGACATTATTTATGGTGCCACTAACAACTTATTGTATGAGAAAATTAAAAAAGTCATGCAGGAGAAGTTTGAAATGAGCTTGGTAGGAGAGTTGGAATTCTTTTTAGGATTTCAAATCAAACAAAGTTATAAAGGTACATTCATCTCTCAGACGAAATATATTAGAGAACTTGTCAATAAATTTGGATTGAAAGATGCTAAACCTGCAAAAACCCTCATAAGCACAACTATTAAACTTTACAAGAATGAAAAAGGTAAGGCAGTTGATCAAAAGAAATATCGAGGTATGATTGGATCACTCCTTTATCTTACTGCTTCTAGAACTGACATTATGTTCGCTGTTTGTTTATGTGCACGGTTTCAATCAAATTCAAAAGAATCACATTTAAAAGCTGTAAAAAGGATTATAAGATATTTGTTGCATACTCCACGATTTGGTCTATGGTATCCAACTAACGACAAATTTGAATTAAAAGGATATTCAGATGTGGATTATGCTGGTAGTCCGGTTGATAGAAAGAGTACTGGTGGAATGTGTTTTATGTTGGGACATTCATTAGTTGCATGGGCAAGTCGAAAACAAAATTGTATTGCATTATCTACCACTGAGGCAGAGTATATTACTCTTAGTCATTGCTCTGCTCAAATTTTATGGATGATACAAACTTTACAAGACTATGGTCTAAATTTTAAACTAGTCCCACTAATGTGTGATAGCAATAATGCAATTGATCTCACAAATAATCTTGTACATCACTCATGCACAAAACATATAGATGTTAGGCATCATTTCATTAGAGATCATATTTCCAAAGAAAATATCTGCATAAATTTCATTTCAACTGATTCTCAGTTGGCAGACATTTTTATAAAACCCCTTCCATAAAATAGTTTTTGTCGACTTCGTCTCAGTTTAGGCATTTTAGAAATCTGATTTTATATTTTTGATTTTGATCTTAAATGCCTGTTAACTAATCTGACTCCCTAGTGATTATCGAAAGATAAATAGTAACTGAAAAAGTGATGAGTGTTGATATTAATCATACATGTACTAAATTTCTTTAAAAAATTTGAATAGAATTTTTAATAACTTTGGTTGGTAGAAATTCCATGACCATCTCTATTTCTATCATATTTCTAACAACCATCACTCATCAAAACCCAATATAGTATGTCAAAATGTGGTATTTTAAAATGGAAATTATTCATTTTTTAAATTTAATTAGCAATGAAAATATCCAAAGTATTCACTCTCATTTAAAAGTCCTCAGGGTTATGCATAGGTGAATTACTTGGAATCTTTGATTATGTTCTTTCATGCTCATTTAAAAGTCCTCACGGTTATGCATGTATGGAACACATATCAAAATTGATTATTAAATAGACGAGTTGATTCTAATCCCATTTAAAAGTCCTCACGGTTATGCGTGGTTAGAAGACACTTGAAATTCATTTTTTTTTAAAATAAAATTGGGAATACTACTAATCTCATTTAAAAGTCCTAACGGTTATGCATGGTTAGTCAGTACTGAAATTCCTGCCAAAAATATACCACAAATAGACGCAACTATATGGTTTTATATGCCGACATCACCCTTATCACTCTAAAGTGGAATATGCAGCTAACAGAGTACTTATAATTTTTGTTTGATTTTTTTTTTGAAATTTAATATTTATACTCGATTAAGTATTAATGTTGTATTAATGTCTATCACTTTATCTCTATTTTTCTAACACTTTACTCTTTTGCTGATAACAAAAGGGGGAGAGAGAAGTTAAGATTTTGGCAAATAAGTCAAGTCATATTTTTTATTTTGCATATTCCCATCTAGGTTCATTTGCATTTTTTTATTTTATTTTCATGCATATGTGAAGGGGGAGCTTTGGTTTAGGGGGAGCATTCAAATAGGGGAGCAAATATAATTCATCAAATTCAAATTCATTTAATAGAGTCAAAATCTTAATATATGTTTATTATCATCAAAAAGGGGAGATTGTAGAATATGCCAGTATATGACAAGGGTAACATGAACTCAACAAGCTACTTGAAGCCAGAAACACAAGTTTGCAAAGCATGCAGCTCAAACAAAGAGACTCGAGTAGAGCGATGAAAAAGTCAACATGAATGCATACAACATGATTCAAACTAGTATCAGAGCATTCAATGCACACAACAACAAACAAGCTCAGTTTTAACAATGTAACATAAACATGCTCAACAAACATGGTCTGGTGCAAAGAAACAAGAAGACTCAATACAAGTGAACCCAGACCAACAGACCATCATAACCCAGATGAATGCAAATCAACACAAGTGCACCAGATCAATTAGTTTGACCAGATCAGACCAATATGCAAACAAATGCAAGGCTAACAAGGATTGGAACCAACCAGACCAGAGAAAGGAGATGACTAGCAAACATTTCAAGAGAACTCAATAAAAAGAATTCTATGTTCAGATAGCTATAGGAAGTCGATTAAATTATCAAAATTCAAAATGCCAAAGTCGTAGGAGCAAAAGAAGGAACCGACCCAAAGCAAGTCACGAAAATTTGAATTCATCAGAGGTATATGTAGGAATATGAACAAGTCAATATCATCACCAACGTTCGATCAAAAATCGATGACCAAGCAAATCACGCGAAAAATTCAAACTCGAAAATACGAACATAAATTTAGGGTTTTCATCCCTAAATAACCCAGTTACAACATCGGCATATAAAGGCATTCGAGTTCAAGCAGATCAGAAAGCAACCATTAAACTAAGTCACAAAACTTGAATCGAAGTCAAGAATAACCAATAATCGATAAAAGGCATTCACGTACCAGTTCAAACAATCTTTGGATCTCAACTTAGTGAAACAGCCATGAATTGAATCAATCATAGAAGCATCGAAGTGAATTGAGAAGCAACAGCAAACGACGCGAGCTTCAATCATTCAAGCAGCGCCTCAAATTGCAAAACCCTAAATTTTTGATAAGCAACAAAAGGGAATGGCAGAAGTTACCATGGATAAGCAATGAAAAGAGAACAGCGTATTGGGTCGAAGAGATTACATTAAAAGGAGAAAACATTCAACACTTTATTGGGCCATTACTTTTATTTATATATATTGGGCTTGAAATTTTAAATAGGGTTTTATTTAGTTTTTTTATTTTGTAATTTTCTTTTAAAATTGTGTAACTCTCTAGTTTTGTAACTAGGTTACGAACTACGGTGGTGTAGTTTGAGAATTCGCAACTCAATGGCTGAGTTGTGGCAGGGTTTTGAGCGTAGAGTTTGGTTAGTCATTAGAGGGTGTCGCAAATTTACATGTGTAAGCGTCTGACTACTTAATTTCTAGTAGAAACCTTGGGGGCAGCACGTAGGCAGGGTTTTTGCCGAAGCTGGGTAAATTTATGTGTGATCTCTACTGCATTATTTTCTGTTATTGCTTTTATTTCTGCATTTATTTTTATTATTATTAGTATCACCCTATTCACCCTCCCCCCTCTAGGGTGAAAACGATCCTACATTATTTACCACTTCTACAACATAAGTGTGCCCTCATCTCACTTCAGGCTAATGTGCGACACCATGTCCATAGAAATACCGTAGAATGCTATTGGTATGGGTCCTACTTTAATCTTTGCTTACTAACTTAGTATAAATTGTTTAAATAAGCCTCTACTGTCATTCTTGTTATCATTGCCTATTAATTTATTCTAAGTCTCAAAATAAGCCTCCTTCTGTTCTGTTTCTCATTATAACCTACGTTATAATCATGCTTATTACTTAACCCAAGGTCTAAGTGTAAAAATAAGCTTCTTTCATTATTTACTCTTTTTAGTTATAATTATAAGTTATAACTAGGCCAATCTCTTTAATTCAGTCAAAGTCCAATAATTAGGCTTAATTTCAGTCCAATTCCATTTTAATTACAGTCTTCATAGTTTACATCTTATTTTTCGTAATTTCAGTATTCTTATAATTTAATCCATATTCATGTTTAATATATTCTAATCCATTCACGAAGAAAAAGGAGAAATAGAAGAAAACTAACAATTATAGAAGAAAATCCAAAGCGTAGAAAAAGATGTAAATAAAGCATAAATAACAGTAAATAAACCTAAATACTGTAAATAAACTGTAAATAACATGGAAAGCTATAATTAACAGTAATAAACTATAATTAACTGAAAAGAATAGCAAAAAAGAAATAGATTAAAAATATATCTAAAACTGTAAATAACTGCGAAAAAGGTTATTCCAAAATCGTAGTAAAACTACAACTATTGGAAACCCTATTATTTTAAATTTCTTAAAAATATAAAATAATTAAAATCACTCACCTATGGTCCTTAGCTCTTCCTTTGGTCTTCCCAGATCCACTTGAGGTTGTTAAATATTTTAATTTAAAACGATTTTCTCCTTGGAAAATTATTTCTTTTAGGGTCCTTCCTGAAAAGGTGAACCTAATTGGAGAAAATCTAGAATGAGAAGAAGTGTTAGGCCTAGGGTCTTATTTATAGGGCTAGAAGTGGATGTCAAACCGTTGGATTTGGAGATTGAATAGGATGCAACCACGTCATAGGCTGAATAAGAGCCATCGGATGGAAGCACGGAAGGACCAGATGGAGCAAAATAATGCAAATGAGATGTTAAAATCGCACTTGCCACGAAGAATTAATTCTTCGTTCAAAATAAGAGGCGAGTCGACCTAGGGGTCGACCACCCTTCTAGATAGGTCGACCGGTCGGTCGACCTAGGCAAGGGGTTTTCGACCTCCCTATATATATATATATATATATATATTTTCCTTTGATTCTTGTTTAATTTGTAACTTGTTCATATTAGCTCAGATTCTGACGTTCTATATATGGAAATTGACCAGAAAATTACCATGAACACAATGGTGCAACTCCCGTGTCTCAATTATGATAATTTAACAAAGTTATTTTATTATTTAATTAATTAACGAATTAAATATTATGGGTTAAATTTTGGTTTGTTACATTCACCCCTCCTTAAGGGATTTTGTCCGTGAAATCTCTAAGGATAAAAGAATGAACTAAATGTTTTCATCCAAGTTCTACAACCAACTACTCAATCATCTCCCATTTATCCATTGTCCTTAAGTTTTTCTAATGCAATTTATAATACTTATGCAATTAATGTAGCGTCAATGTCCCTAACTAATGCAAAAGATTAGGCGGTCCACTGATTCAGTTGACCTCCTTTTATGCAATCATGTCCGTGCCATGTATCCAAATGAATGCAAAAATTCCTAATGATAACTCATAGTTCCATATGCGTGCTACAATCATCATCCAAATGCAACAATCATGTGATAATCATCCATTTATAGCAACCATAAAATAAAATAAAAATGCAAATGCGCACACATCCATATGCATATGCTCTAGTGTCCTACTTAGGCCGATCCCTAAAGGATAATAGTGTCTGGTGTAAGTATATGAGCCCATTAGCATCCACTAGCAAACACTTGCAATCACTAGCATACATCATACATAACATGTTCTAATAAAATGTTTACATCAAATCCTACCATCCATACGTTAAATCCTAAGTTCTACCCTCCTAAAGGATAATAAAGGAAAGAACCTATTCAAAACTAAAGATGGAAATAGGAAATTCGAAATTTACTATCAAAGGGATGTGGATATGAGATACGAATTTTCTTCTAATCAAACTAATCTTCTTCGAAGTCTCCTTAACTATGTCAGGACTAAGGCAATCCCTTTGTAGACTCTATCCAACACGAAGGCGACTTGCGCGGTCTTCCATAAAGATCTTCGAAAGGTACCACTTCTAATGCCAGCTTGGAAACTATTATCATATGAGAATCCCACTAAAGGAAGATGCTTCTCCCAAGTTTCTCCAAAATCAAAAATACACGTCCTCAACCATGTGTGCCTTACAATCTTACTAATTTCACTTTACTGTTCTTCTTTAGTCTGCACACATGAATCAACACTCCTAGGTTCTCATTAGTGTCCTATACACTTTATGAGGATTTCCATTATTACTTCTAAAAGTAATTACTATTGTATCCTTTATAGCCTTACACCTTTTTCCGTCATATCTAGGAAATGGCTCCTATCTGCTCCACACTTATAAGTTTGGTTTGGTATTTATCATTTCAAAAACTAAGGTTAAATTTTTAAAATATCAAATCCCAAAATCTTTGTCATTAAAAGTGTTATTTTTAAGTTTCTATTAAATTCAAAAATACTTGGTTGCTTAACATTTTATCTATCTAGACTTGCATCCTTACAGCTTTTCGAATTTACCTTATTTCCCAACCCTAGAGGGGAAAACCTCCAAATTCTAAGTCTAAAACTTATTTCTCTTTTCTTTTAAAGACTTTTGCAGCTTTCTATAAAAACTGGGATCTTTTAATTTTACTTTTATTAAGCTTTTCATTTCCAAAAACTTATTTGCTATTTCACCAAACCATATTCTTTTTAAAATATCTTTAAAAAAATGTGTTTTCAAAACATTTTCTTATTACACCTAACAGTCTCATACCTTAATGTATTGGAGCTACTTTCTCTTATGAGAAATTATTAACGTTAAAACCTTCTATGAATCCTTTAAAAGAGGATTTCATGTTTATGTGAAATTACAAGGAACTTATTTTATATTTTTTTCGAAATAAGTTATACAAAATATAGTGCTTTCCATACGCTGTATATCTCTTTCACGTATTCCTTATAACTTACACAAATCATTATATTGGTTTCATAGAAAATTATACCATTATTCTTTTCATCCCAATATATTAAAGTGTGTTTAACTTATATTATCCCATGATAGACAATCTAACTTACACACATTATTTTCTTTAGAAAAACTCATCTTAAAAACTGTTTAATATATATCCATAACTAGAAAACATTTTCTTATACTTATTTAAATAATAAGTGTATTCACAAATTACTTTATTTCTATTCTTACAAATTATCTTTTTTTTATTTGTGTTAAAACGGATGTTGCGTAAAACACCGTTACTACAACCCAAAAATACTAGTATATGGATTTAAATAAATACTAATAAATCTCATATACTATGTAAAAACATTTCTCTTGGGAGTCACTTACTATAACAATAGTGCTATAATCTATACTCCCTTTACTTTTCACGAAAACATCTATTACAACAATAAATGTTGTAATCTATGTTTTCGATACTTAATAACTGCTAGGTCTTTATATTTTAAAATCATTGTTTTCCTACAAAGAAACTAGCAAGTTATAATTCTTCAAAAAGAATATCACTTTTAACAAAATTTATATCATATAAAAACCATTTAAATTTCATACCATTTTTCAAAAACCCCATATTCATTTTCTAAAAGACAATGAAAATTTTCAATTCTATCAATTATATTATCAGCTTTCTAATTTCAACCATTCCCTTTTATTAGGCTAGACATAAAGTGGGTTTTCCTTCTTACTACCTTAGGAGTACCCTACCTAACCTAAAGTCTTTTAATCCTATTCCTCTTATATGCTTATATTTATTTTGAGGCATTACCGATAAATCCATTTATATGAAACAATTATAATATCTGCAATTATCTACATATGGGTTTTCCTTCTTTTCTTATCAACTGTATCTATTGTACATTTCCAATCTTTGCCTACCACTCTTTGGATTTCCATAATCTAAGCCTAAGTGTACAAAACCATTTCTCAAACTCCTACCATGTGTAGACCTTCTCTATGCCCCAAGAAACTCACCTCCTTACACTGCAGTGATACTTCAAGGATTTTGCTTTTAACTGATGAAGAACCTCCTCTAGATGAACAGCATGCTCCTCCATACTCTTGGAAAACACCAAAATGTCGTCCACGAATACTACCACGAACTTATCTAGGACATCTCTAAAAACATGGCTCATCAAATCTACAAAATAGGTTGGAGCATTGGTTAACCCAAAAGGCATAACCAACCACTCAAAGAATCCGTCGAGTGTCCTAAACGCGGTCTTATCAATGTTGTCATCAGCGACCCTAAGCTGATGAAATCCAGTGGCTAAATAAAGCTAAGAGAATACCAAAGAGCCAATTAACTGGTCAAAAAGATCATTTATCCTAGGAAGTGGATAATGGTTCCTCTTCGTAAGTCTATTTAATTCTCTATATCTACGCAAAGTCGAAGGGAACCATCTGCCTTAGTAGCGAAGACGACTGGCGCTCCCTGCTCCGATATGCTCCTTCTAATGAAACCTTTCTCTAATAGCATACAAATCTGCTTGCTCAACACCTTCTTCTCCCTAGGTTCCATGTGCCTCAAGGGTAATGCTACTGGCTTAGCATTATTAGTCAAATAAATCCTGAAGTCAATCTTTCTCTTAGGGGATAGTCCCCTATCCTCCTCAAAGACGTCCGAAAATCCTTGACGGTAGGAACCGAATCTAACCCTGCTGATGATGAATCTAACGAATAAAGGAAGCTTAACATGACTGACCCTTGCGGGTCGTAAGAAACCTCGAGAGTCCTACTGCTACATGTTTCTAGTCTAACGACTCTCCTTTCGCAATCTAATATAGCTCCATAAGTGGATACCCAATTCATTCCCAAAATCATCCCATACCCCAAAAATCCCAATACATAGGTGTCACAGTCAAACTCTACGCCTAGGATAAAAATTTTCAAACCCCTACAAACCAAAGACAAGTGTGCCGATCCACCTATAGGGTTTGAAACAACAATGGGGTCTACTACTAAAGAGATGTCTAAGTGCAAACAATCTACTAGAGAACTAGAGATAAATTAGTGTGGTGCTCCAAAATCGAAACGAGTCCAAATGGGAAAATCAAAAATATAAATCAAACCTTCAATGGTGACTTTCTCACCTCTATCTGGAATGTTGTTGGAAGGTGTTGCATCTAACGCCTGAATCTGCGCCACCGGTGCACTCGCTCCATATCCCGTCCTCTGGGGACAATTCCTACTCAGGTGACCGGATTGTCTGCAAGTATAACACTTTCCCTTCATCTTTTCTTTCTTGTAGTTTCTTGCGTAATGACCAATAATCCCACGACTATGGCACTTCGCTCCCTTCTTGATTTACTTCTGAGGGCCTTCCTCTTTCCTCTAGTCCTTATCTTTCTTGTCCTTCCACCACTGCTTCTTAGAACCTGTAGGAACCTCCTTAAGTTCTCCCTTCAGCTGCCAATATGTAGGTTGAATTCTCTGTCGGTCCTCCAAACCTAACTGCCTAAACCATCGCTCCATATCCTCCAACCTAGCTTGTGTCTCCTCGAAATCCTCCGTGCCTGAAAACGTTCCGCCCACTATGCTAGCGAAGTCCTTGCATAGCTTAGAAAAATCGGCTGATATAGGTGGATTAAAGGGATTTCCACCTACTAGTATTGTATTTGGCACTTGCCCTTACACCTCTAGTACTATAGCTCTACGGAAGCAGTCAGCCATACTATGCAAAGAAAAGGAAACTTAGGCTTGAAAGGATCGAAAGAAGGTTGAACTGGACTTTGAGAGGATTTTTATAAAAACTCTTTATACTTGAAAACTATTTCTAAGAGTCTCTTTTCTAAAAATACTTTTTAAAATAAGTTATTTTGGAAAATACTTTATTTTTAAAACAAATATTTAGGAATCCTGTAACCTTAGGCTCTGATGCCAAATGAAACACCCCATACCCCTTAGTATAACCAAAATGACACACTAAAAGATGTGGTGCGTTGTAGGTATAGCTAAAAACTTGTAGAGACTAAAATTCACAAGACAAAATAGATAAAAACATCGGAAATTATTGAAACCAAACTTCATAAATACTTTATAAACCAAATAAGTCACAACATACCAAATACATAGGATGTCTTAAAATGCCAAAACATGTCTTATGAAATCAAAACCTCAGTCTCATAAAAATCAAAGTACAACCTATCCCTCAAAGTGTGCCAGTACAATGAAAGAACTTGAAACTGAAAATGAAGAAAAGGAATACATGAGAAAATCTCCGCCAAAGAAGTCTCCAAGAGTCCACAATCTACCGCCCTTGCCCTTGCTGGCCTATGGGGGAAAAAGGGGGAAATAGAGGGGTGGGTCAGACTAAAAGTCTCGTGAATAATAGTAATTACTAGTATTTTTAAGCAAAGTAAAGATAATAGAATTTGCAACAGTTCTAGTTATAAAAAGAAACAAAGGAAATAGAAGGAAAGGTAAAACTAGAAATAAATAGGATTTAACTACTAGATTAATTCAATTGGATAACTTCGATTGTTTGCACTTGTCCTTGATAGCTGCTTGATTGGGCTAAATTCTCAATCCTACTTTAATTAGGCTGAAGTCCTAATTCAACCCTTTCGATCATACTTCTACTATGTGTCTACTGAAGTTTAGACACCAGGGCCTACGAAAGGCACCTACTAAGCGCATGGAACTCATAACTACTGGGCACCAATTGGAAGCCGCACGCGAGACCACCACTATGCTCATGTTACCTGTTGCTCCACATATTGGACCATTTATTTACCACTACTCCAGCATAAGCGTGCCCTCATCTCACTTCAGGCTAATGTGAGACACCATATCCATAGAAATAATAGGGAATGCTGTTGGTATAGGCCCGTCATCCAAACAATATCTAGTTGCTCTCCTTATCTAAATCCCCATGATTTGAACTTCTATTATTTGACCGTTTATTTACCACTTCTACAGCATAAGCATGCCCTCATCTCACTTCAGGCTAATGTGAGACACCGTGTCCATAGAAATGCCATAGAATGTTGTTGGTATGGGTCCTACTTTTATCTTTGCTTATTAACTTAGTATAAATTGTTTAAATAAGCCTCTACTGTCATTCTTGCTATCATTGCCTATTAATTTATTCTAAGTCTCAAAATAAGCCTCCTTCTGTTCTGTTTCTCATTATAACCTACGTTATAATCATTCTTATTACTTAACCCAAGGTCTAAGTGTAAAAATAAGCTTCTTTCATTATTTACTCTTTTTAGTTATAATTATAAGTTATAACTAGGCCAATCTCTTTAATTCAGTCCAAGTCCAATAATTAGGCTTAATTTCAGTCCAATTTCATTTTAATTACAGTCTTCATAGTTTACATCTTATTTTCCATAATATCAGTATTCTTATAATTTAATCCATATTCACGTTTAGTCTATTCTAATCCATTCGCGAAGGAAAAGGAGAAATAGAAGAAAAAGAACAATTACAGAAGAAAATCCAAAGTGTAGAAAAAGATGTAAATAAAGCATAAATAATAGTAAATAAACTTAAATACTGTAAATAAACTATAAATAAAATGGAAAAGCTATAATTAACAGTAATAAACTAGAATTAACTGAAAAGAATAGCTAAAAAGAAATAGATTGCAAATAAATCTAAAACTGTAAATAACTGCTAAAAAGGTTATTCCATAATCGTAGTAAAACTACAACTATTGGAAACCCTATTATTTTAAATTGCTTAAAAATCTAAAATAATTACAATCACTCACATGTGGTCCTTAGCTCTTCCTTTGGTCTTCCCGGATCCACTTAGGGTTGTTAAATATTTTAATTTAAAACGATTTTCTCCTTGGAAAATTATTTCGTTTAGGGTCCTTCCTGAAAAGGTGAACCTAATTGAAGAAAATCTAGAATGAGAAGAAGTGCTAGGCTTAGGTTCTTATTTATAGAGGTAGAAGTGGATCTCAGATCATTGGATTTGGAGATTAAATAGGATGCAACAACGTCATAGGTTGAATAAGAGCCATCGGATGGAAGCATGGAAGGACTAGATGGAGCAAAATAATGCAAATGAGCTGTTAAAATCGCACCTGCCACAAAGAATTAATTCTTCGTTCAACACAAGAGGCGGGTCGACCGCCCTTCTGGCTAGGTCGACCGGCCGGTCAACCTAGGCAAGGGGTTGGTCGACCTCCTGGTCAACCACCCTATATATATATATTATTATTTTTTCTTTGATTCTTGTTTAATTTGTAATTTGTTCATATTAGCTCGGATTCTGACGTTCCATATATGGAAATTGACCAGAAAATTACCATGGACACAATGGTGCAACTACCGTGGCTCAATTCTGATAATTTCACAAAGTTATTTTATAATTTAATTAATTAATGAATTAATTATTATGGGTTAAATTTTAGGTTGTTACAGGGTGTTCCCACCCTTAAAAAAAATCTCGCGCTCCTTTTTTCATGCACAACCATATCCATAATTTGTACATATTTCCGAAGGTTTCTAGAAAAGTGATTATATACCGTAATTAGGTGCGATCAACTTAGCCTTGCTGCATCTCCCATATTTTAGTCATTCCCGATTGATAAGGCTTGAGGCTAACGATTACCTTTCAAGAACAATTCTACTTAGAATGCTCATCGTCCTCCAATAACGATGATCTGATAGCATTCGTCCATACAAGTTGTCCTGGGTCTGACAATCTGAATCACCGTCTTCAATTATCTTCACTATATCCATTCTAACATTCAAACCAGATCGAAGTGGTTTTCGGATAATTAAATCCGATCCCGGTATCTTCGAAACGATCAACGAATTTGGCCAAAACCGATAGTCGGTTATTTAACTATCAATAAAACATCCATTAGCAGACATCGGGCCTTATTATAAATTTTCCAAAAATTTATTTCAAAATATCTTTATAAGGTATATATTCAAATCCCTTCCAAATTTCCAATCATTTGAAATAATTTTAAATCCTTATATCTTCAACGGAACATTTCCAAACCCTTCCAATACTTAGAATATTTTTCCAACTCCGTTTTTATGTTCAACACATAGGAAGTATTCCATTTATTTCCCATTTTCTCAAAATCATTTACAATTTTTTTTGTAAATTCTTTAACTCGTTTAGAACAAATTCAATAAGTTCTGGTTTCCTTAATTAATTTCCTTTAATATTTTCCAAGTCAAACACTTGTCTAATTCCAAATATCCATTTCTAACTTCTTCTATAATTTGTAATTCATTTCTCGAAGTTCACTTTTTATTTATCTATTTCGGAAATTTCCTTACTTCTTCCCAAATTCCATTTTTGAGAATTTCTCCTATAAATCACATCTACTGAATAAATTTCATTTTCAAACCTTGAGAAGATTTATAAATAAATTTTAAATCATTACAAAACTATATATATATATAATAAGTATTTTAAAGAATAATAATTTCTTTTTAAAGACATGTTCGAATAATTATTTAAAAAAAATCAAACACTTTTTGATAAACATTAATAACTCATTTCAAATCCATCTTTAATTAAAACTAATCGATTTACAAAGCTTGTTATAAAAAATAGAATTTATTTCAATAAAAATTTATATTTGAATAATCCACTTTCTGAAATATTTCAATACTAACTAGTTTAAAATTGCATAGTTTAATAAATTAAATTTCCCTTTTTTCGTTATTATCGAATGTAAATTCATGCTCGAATCAATTTGATTGTTAGCTTCTAGAAGCATTGGGTTAAAAACTGGATTAGAGAGAATTTTTTTTTCCTATTAGCTTCAAAGAGAAGGCTAAGTTATACAAATTAGAACCCACTATTGTAATTTGACTTTTCAACCCGTTCGAAGGGGTTGAGGAGGTTAAATCCGCTCTACTTTTTCAACCACTTTCGAAGGGTTCGAAAGGAAGTTTAGAAACTACCATTAATTGAACCCTTTCAAAGGGGTTGACATAGTCGACAAGAGATGGACTTCTTCGAAAGTAGAAATATGTTTTGATGTACTCTGATACCTTTTGAAGAAGTCATCTTACAGGGTTCAATTTGATGGCTACATAACATATACTCAAATTTTTTATTTTAAAGAACTCAAAAGTTAATGTATATAAAAGTGGACTTAATTTGTCGTCGGATTCATGCAAAATTTTGATTTACTTTAGAAGGTGTTAAAGGTTAGAAATTTATACTTCCTTTCATCAATTGGATTGAAAAAGTATATTTTGATAAAGTTGTAAACCTCATTAAGCCTTTCGACTTGATCGAAACCTTCTAAATTGAAACAAGTTTAGCTGTTTGTATGCTTTCGAGGTCTTATCCTCCTTTCGACTTAGTCGAAACCCATTGTAATTAATATAACTATCATTTTTATACTAAAGCTGCTACAACGTTCAAAAGCCGTTTCATTTGTATCATTATCACTTGAATCCAAGTCTTTCGACTTAATGAGAATACCGTATTTCAGCAATATTCATATATTTTTTAGTAACATCAAATTTGTGGATTTTGACACCGTCGAAAGGTTTATTTCGTTTGATCATGTCATGTTGTTAATAGCTCTAAATATATATACACACACATATTCCAACTAACATTGTACAGTTAGTTATTCCTATAAGTAGTAAAAAAATTCGAGCTTCCGACATTGTCGAAGGGTGTGTTTAAGTGTTTCCATTTCATCTACCCCTTCAATATCGTCGAAAGCTCAACGAACTTCATGACCTTAAATTAATTTAACACTCTTTCGAAGATATGGAATTATATTCTTCAGTGGATATTTGAATTATTGTAATAGTTTTTCGACATCTTCAAAAGGTGTTAATAATGAAACAAATTATAACTTTTCACGAAATAGTTTCACCTGATAGGATCAAGGGTTTGAAAAAGATTTCCAAGAAACCTGAGTAAGATATAGCTCCAAAAGCAGAATCTTCACCAAAAAATGTTGAAGTTGTCTCCAAACATTCTCTGCTATCTTATCAAGATGAAGTCGATGCCATTCTTAACGACTTCGAAACCACTGGAGTAGAAGCCATTCCACTTGATGATAGCGATACTATTCAGAGTCCCTCGGAAGGATACTTTGCTTATACTGCCATTCACATTTGGCATGGTGGCTTTCTTCCCTTCCTAGATTTCTTATCTAGATTCCTGAATGATCTTGGCATTGCACCGATCCAATTATCACCAAATGTCTACACATATCTTATTTCTCTAGAACTTATCACTTTGGAATCAGGCATTCCTATTCTAAACGCTGAAGTTTTCAATTATTTATACGCTTGGCCAAACTAGCAATCTGAATAGCTAGATTTTCAAAGCTAATTCCCCTAAGAAACAAATCTCAAATGGAGTAAATAAATTCAGAGACTGGGAGTCGCAATTCTTTTTCGTCAAATATTTTTCAAACATTAGTAGAGTCTTCTTTTCTCCCTATAAGTTGATCATAATTTTATCTTTAGTCGATTACTTTCTTTTTTTGATCTACGTTTCCTTATCAGGTCTCACTCCTAAAGATCTCAACGATAAGGATAAGAGAATTGTAAAGCTGTTGACAGCTACTTCAAGTAGCATCGGGAATAGACTTACACTACTGACGCTTTCAAATCTTCAAAAACATTCCCTTTTCCCTACTGGTCATAGAATTCTTGGACGAACCCCCCTTGTTTAATACACTTCTAGAAGCAAACGTTTCGAGTTTTTGGCTGATCCCAAGAATTTTTATCTTATGTCTCCAATTTGTCTAGATCATCTTGGTAAGATTAAGCGTAGTACATGCAATTAATTGTTGTGTTACTCCTCAGATTACGTAACTAACTTATTCTTTTTGTTGAATTTTCAACAATAGCTCCTCCTGTTGAATTGATCGTAAGTGATCCAGTTCTCCCAACTTCTACATCAAGTGCATCAGCTTTGACCCAGTCCATTGCCCGCTCGAGGATGATTTCCAAACGAAAGTTAAGCAAGAGAACTTCTGCGGGTCCTTCCCTCGAGAAATCTAAAATTGTTGATGTGCAATCTTCTCTTCCTTCAAAAAGCGGATCTATTGAAGTAAACAAGGCTCCGGAAGGTCCTACTCTTGATACCGCTACTGATCCTCCAAAAGGAGCTCCTTCCAAGGATGATTTCATGTCCCTTATTTTCGTTTCTCATTCTCCTAATGTCATTGAGTAGATGCAAAGGGATTAGGCACTTCAACTCCCCTTAGGGGTTGAACCCCTCTAGACCCACATCACCAGTGTCTTCAAGTGATTTTGAGAAAATGGTGCAATCCATCATGAATTCTTCGTACTTTACTTCCATTCATTTACCTTCTTTTATTCCCAACCCGATAGGTCATTGTCGATCTTTAATTGAGCAACAACTTCTTGTATGTTTCATATTATTTAACCTTCTTTTTACTATTCCTTAATGAATTTTGACCCATGTCATACCTTTCCTTTTAGATTTCTAAAAGCTGGTACTCTCTTCAAGAAGTGCATCGAAATCTTCTGAACAAACGTCATGCTTCATGAGGAAATCTAAACTTTGAATAGCCAAATTACTTCCCTTTCTACCATTAAAGATACTGCAGTGAAAGAACAAGAAAGATTGGGGTCTCTCTTGCTAAAGCGGAATCTACTATCTCTGAGTAGAGGAAGGCAAGACAACTCTTAGTTGATGATAATTTAGCTTTAAAAATGACTTTAAAAGAGTCCGAGGAAGAGAAAGCTCGGATGTTTGCTAAATAATCTTCTTTCTAGAAGAAGCTAGGGAAAAGAAGAACTCTTTAACATTGGCCACAATACTATATCTAAAGCCAAGAAAAGGGTGTCGCAATATTTGAGTACTTCCCTCAACGACATCATTGTGAATTCCTACGAGGATGCTCCTATGCTTGCTTATACCGACAACATTGAAACGTGTCCAAACTTGAGCTTCCCTTCACTCAATCCTACTCTAGTCAAAATATTCATGGATAAAATCATGGAAATGGAGCAAGGAATTGAAGTCCCCAAGAAAGATTCATGGATAAAATCAAGTAAGACAGTCAAGCCCAATGCAAATCATTAGAATTCATCATGGGGGACAACATTCCAAATATCGATTTAACGACTTCTCCAATCACCTTATCTGTCGTAAATCCAACAAGGTCTTCATCTCTTACAATTCAAAAATTTCCCACCACGACAAATCCCCCCCAGGTTTAAATGAGAAAGTAGTGGGCGAGTGGTATAGGAAGGTGAAATTTGAAATGATGAGATATTTTGATGCTCAATAGAAGGAAAGATATTCGCAACGCATTAATGAATATGCAGCTAAGATTAAAAGACTTGAATATGAAAAGTATCTTCTTCAAAAGCGCATTGCTGATTTAGGGAGATAGAACAAAACCCCTAAACGTGCCAACAAAACTACCAATTGTGCTTTAAAGGCTCATATTGAATCCATCGATGATGCCGATGAAATAAGGAAAAAGGAAAAGAAATTTAAAGAAATTCTTTTTATACCAATTCGCCGTATCGTTTATACTTTAATTGCTGAAAATCTACACAAGGCTATTCATGATTTGTGAAACATACACTTGTGTTGTATACATGTAAATAATTTTATGAATTATGTAAACTATGTAAATATCACCTGGTCTGCCGACTCTTCTTTTTGAAATTGTTTTCTGATAACTCTAACTATGGTTTTTGTATTTATTGATCCATTCGGTTTCCTTTATGGATCTTACCTTCCTACAAAGTACAAGGTAAAAAATGTTTCTTATTGTTATCCTAAAATCAATTTAAGAACATGTTCAGCAGTTTGTCCATATCATTGGTGATATTATTAGGAATTCAAAAGATCCCAGTAATGGAAGTTAACTGATCATTATGTGAAAATATTGATAATAACTGAGAAATGATTCTATAATTGGATACGGTGAATGTCTTGAAACCCATCTTTGGTAATGACGAGAGAGAGCTAGGAATCCGACTTCAACTATATTGACAGAATACCAAAAATCTAATCATAGAGAACCAAAAATCCAATTCTGGTTTCAAATATATAAGTTTAGAAATTCCTCTTCTGGAAATAACTAATAAAAAGCGAATAATAATTGTTTAATAAAAGTCCAAAAACCATCATCTGGAAATAAATCATACAAGATTAGGAATCTTTATAATAGAAAATCCGAAACCCAGATTCTTGTGCTAACAAATGTTGCCTAAAAGTTTGTAGCAGAAGTCCAGTGACCTAGATTCGGGCATTAGTAAGATAGATCTCGAGTTTAATTGAAGACTAAAAATTCATAGAAATCTCAATGTCAATTACTCTAGAACTCAATTCGAAAATTAACGAGTGCAATTCAAAAGTTAAAAGACCCGAGAACCAGATTCGGGTATTAGTGAATAATAGCCAGAAATCCACGATAACGATCTCCATAATAGAAGCCCGGAGCACAGATTTGGGCCTTAATGAGTGAAGTCCAGAAATTAATATAAGAGCTCCGAAACCCAGATTCGGGTATCATGAAATCCAAAGATTAATAGTAAAAGACTTGAAACCAAGATTCGAATATTAATAAGTGAAGTTCTGAAATTCTCTTTTGGGAAACAGTCGGAGGCTGTAGATTCTTACTTAAGCCTTTTTTTCTGCACTGCTCTTTGGATTTTTATTCTTTTTACATGTGCCACTCTTTAGGCCTTGTATGTTGTCATTGTTTGATATGTCGCTTCTCGGGCTCGGACGTCTTACTCCGTTGTTGTCATTGTTTGATATGCCGCTTCTCAGACTTAGATGTCTTAGTCCACTGTTGTCTGGTGCGCTTGATTAACTTATTCAAAAGCAGGACCCAAGGACTTACCCAACCTCCCTCTAGGAGGCGCTCTAGCCTGGCCTTATAGGCGGGACTAAAGGCTTGTTCGGTGCCTTGGCAAGGCCATAGCGTGGCGGGACCAAGGGCTTACTCCGTCCTTCCTCCAAGAGGTGCCTTGACCTGGCCATAGCGTGGCGCGATCAAGGGCTTGTTGACGGTTTAACCTGGCCATAGCGTGGCGCGATCAAGGGCTTGTTAACGGTTTAAACTGGCCATAGCGTGCACGAATAAAGGCTTATGCTAACCTCCCTCCAGGAGGCGCCTTGATTTGGTCATAGCATGGCACGATCAAGGGCTTGTCGATGCTTTAACCTGACCATAGTGTGGCGCGGTTAAAGGCTTACTCTTGCCTCCCCCCAAGAAGCGCTTGAAAAGGCTTCACTCTCGAAATCCTCAAAATTAGCTAGATACTGCTTTCTTAGAACCTGCAGAGACTTATATGGAACATCTCCACCTTCGTTTCGATTTTCTTAGCGATGAAAAAGAAAATTTTCTCAAGGAAATTCGAACATATCATACCAAATTAATATGCGGTCGTTGTAGTCCTCCTGACGGGAAATGGGACTATAGAAAATATCCTCCAGTCATTACCCAAGAAGGATTTAATGCCCCTTTCGATTTAACAATTACTCTTTTAGCTAATTCGTTGAACAAAATCAAAAATGTTATTTCTCAACTTTAAGTGTAATAAAATAAGTATTTGATTTAAACAATGAGATTGTACTTTTTGCATTATTTCTTCTTGAGTTGTAATCTATATCGTTGTAATGATAGAGATTGGTTATTTGAGTCTTGACTTTATTTTTTTGTTTATATAGGATTTATAGTTAGTTATTGCACCACTCTCATCGAATTCCCTATCCCGCTTCACTAGCAACAGAGATAGATTGATTGCAGATGTTGAAAAGAGGCGTTTACTTAAGGATCCTGTGTCTACTCATTTTCAAGGCAATGCAGAAGCATTGAATGGCATAGGAGATTTTTGCTTCAAAAGACAATTGTTAGAAGCCTTAATGATCAAATTGTCGGTCTTGAAGCGGAAATTAAGAATAAGAATGAAACAATTTCCATATTGAAGCGCCAAATTAAATCAAATCTTTTGATTAATTTGATCATAAGATGTCTGATGTTCTTCAGCAGATATGCGATATGGAGATTAATCAAGACAGTCAAGCCCAATGCAAATCATTAGAATTTATCATGGGGAACAACATTCCAAATATCGACTTACCGACTTCTCCAATCACCTCATCTGTCATAAATCCAACAAGGTCTTTGAAACACCCCCACACTCTTTAGTATACCCAAAAAGGACACACTAAAGGATATGGTGCATTATAGGTATAGATAAAAACTTTACAGAGACTAAGATTCACAAGGCAAATAAATAAAA
The DNA here is from genome assembly GCA_030737815.1 of Allium fistulosum. Taxonomy (NCBI): domain Eukaryota; kingdom Viridiplantae; phylum Streptophyta; class Magnoliopsida; order Asparagales; family Amaryllidaceae; genus Allium; species Allium fistulosum. The sequence goes on along the minus strand of CM060905.1, from coordinate 42,540,896 downwards.
CAACGGAAACATTTAAATGGTAAAACATTATTCAAAATAAAACTTCATTAATAAGTCTGAAAATATCACATGTCTCAAATACCAAATACTGATATCTTATGAAAATAGATCTCGATCTCATAAAATCAGAGTATAATAAAAATAACTATCCCCCTCAAAATTACCAGTACATGAAAATCCAAATGAAAGGAAAACTGAAAAGAAGAAGAATACATGAAGAATGAGAAATCTCTGCAAATGAATCTCTAAGAAATCCAAATCTACTATCCCTACCTCTGCTGGCCTATGGGGGGAAAGGGGAAATAGAGGAGTGGGTCAGACTATAAGTCTGTTGAGTGGAAGTAACTACTAGTATTTTTAAGCAATATAAAGGTAATAGACTTATCAACGGTTCTAGTATAAAAGGAAATAAAGGAAAAGATAAAGTTGGAATAAAATACTGTTTAACTGTTTGCTTTGATAGTTTGATTGTTTGCACTTGTCTTAGATAGCTGCTTTGATTAGGCTGAAATCCTAATCCTATTTTAATTAGGCTGAAATCCTAATTCTACTCGTTGATCGCCTTCTATCTCTGTTGTGCCACTATGACCTAATCCCATCTTGTGGGTCCTATAGCAAAAGACACATGTTTTGCGTTTTGGAACGCAGTAGCAAATTATAACCCTAATCGATGTCGCACGCTCGGTCACCGTTGGTACACACTCACGGTCGCCCCCTCTTGTGACCTCTTACTCACCATGTCAGCATAAGCGTGCCTAGCCTCACCTAATCCATTATGAGACCATCAGTCCTAAACTAAACGAGTCATGCCCAGCCTCATCTAAGTGTTTTGTGAGACCATCAGTAATAGTCTAAAAGGGGAATACTGTTGGTACTGGTCCTTACAAACAAAATCTAGTTACGCCCCTTGCCCAAATCCCCTGACTTGAGTTTCTATCTATTGGCCACTTATTTACCCTAGTTACCATAAGTGTGTCCCAGTCTCACCTAATCTGTTGTGAGACCATCAGTTCCTGACTGAACGGGAATGTTATTGGTTATGGGCCTTATTTCTATCTTTGCTTATTAACACTGTAAGTTCTTTAAAATAAGCCTCTTATGTTATCTCTGCTATATTTGCTTATTAACTTACCCTAAGTCTTAAAGTAAGCCTCTTCTATTATCTTTCTGCTTAATTATAACCTACATTATAATTGTTATTCTTCTTTTCTATCTTTTTAGTTATAACTACTAGTTATAAACATGCTTGCAAATGTCTCGAATTTTCCTATTTCAGTCTCTTCTTTTTATTACAATTTTTTCTTATTTTACATCTAATTTCTATAAATTTAGTGTTATTTTATTTTAATCCATATTAGCGAATTATTCTCTTTTTAATATTCTATTCACGTAAAAAGGAATAAAAATAAACTAATCTTTTCAGGATAAATTCTAATTTAAAATAGATGTAAATAAATGCAAATAACTATAAATAACTGTAAATAACTAAATAAAATAGCTGAATAAAATAACTGAATAAAATAGACTGAAAAGAACTTTAAAAACTAGTTGTAAATAACTTAAAAATTGTCTCAAAATTGCAGAAAAACTAGAACTATTAAGAACCTTATTAGTTTAAATTACTTAAAAATCTAGAATAATTACTAAACACCCACCTGTGATCCTTAGCTCTTTTCCTTGGCTTTCCCAGATCCACTTCTAGGGTGAAAAATATTTTAACTAAAAAGATCCCCTCTCAAGAAAAAATTTCTTTTTAGGGTCCAGCCTCAGGCAATGAACCCAATGGGAGAAAATTTGAATGAGAAAAATAGCTAGGCCTAGGGTCTTATTTATAGTGTAACTAGGGATCTCAGGCCGCTAGATTTGAGGATTAAATCTGGCGCAACCACGTTATAGGCTCGCTGGAAACCGTCGGATGCGAGCATGAACGCACAGGATTGAGCTAAATTGGAAAATGATGTGTTCAGATTAAACAACGCTCAAGAATGCAAGCCAGGTCGACCTTCATGTCGACCAACACATGCTAGGGTCGACCTATAGGTCGATCTAGCTATGGGGAGGGTCGACCCTAGGGTCCACCAGACCTTATATATTATTATTATTTTGTTCGTTTCTTGTTTATTTCGTAACTTCTTCGTCTTAGCTCGGATTTTGACAAACTATATATGGAAATTGACCGGAAAATTACCACGAACACAATAGTGCAACTCTCATAGCTCGATTCTGATAATTTCATGAACTTATTTTATTATTTAATTAATTCGTTAATTAATTCTTATAGCTTAAATTTTGGGTTGTTACAGTCTTCATCTCTTGCAATTCAAAAATTTCCTACCACGACAAATCCTCCCCTAGGTTTAAATGAGAAAGTAGTGGGTGAGTGGTGTAGGAAGGTGAAATTTGAGATGATGAAATATTTTAATGCTTAACAGAAGGCAAGATATTCGCAATGCATTAATGAATATGCAACTAAGATTCAAAGACTTGAATATGAAAAGTATCTTTCAAAAGCGCATTGCTGATTTAAAGAGATAGAACAAAACCCTTAAAGGTGCCAACAAAACTTCCAACTGTGCTTTAAAGGCTCATATTGAATCCATCGATGATGCCGATGAAATAAGGAAAAAGGAAAAGAAACTTAAAGAAATTCTTTGTGAAACATACACTTGTGTTATATACATGTAAATAATTTTATAAGTTATGTAAACTATGTAGATATCACCTGGTCTACTGGCTCTTCTTTTTGAAATTGTTTTCTAATAACTTTGACTATGGTTTTTGTATTTGTTGATCCATTTGGTCTCCTTTATGGATCTTATCTTCCTGCAAAGTACAAGGTAAAAAAATTCTTATCGTTGTCCTGAAATCTATTTAAGAATATGTTCGGTAGTTTTTCCATATCATTGGTAATAGTATTAGGAATTCAAAAGATCAAAATAATGGAAGTTAACTGATCATTATGTGAAAATAATGATAATATTGAGAAATAATTCTATTATTGGATATAGTTGAATGCCTTGAAACCAATCTTTGGTAATGACGAGAGAGAGCTAGGAATCCGACTTCAACTATATTGACAGAATACCAAAAATCTAATCATAGAGAACCAAAAATCCAATTCTGTTTCCAATTATAGAAGTTTAGAGATTCCTCTTCTGGAAATAACTAATAGAAATCGAATAATAATCGTTTAATAATAGTCTAGAAATCATCATCTGGAAATAAATCATAGAAGATTAGTAATCTTTATAATAGAAGATCTGAAACCCAAATTCTTGTGTGAACAAATGTTGCCTAAAAGTTTGTAGTAGAAGTCCACTGACCCTGATCGGGAATTAGTAAGATAGATCTTGATGTGCACGTAAATGTGCATATATTTACATCCATATTTTATCTCTTTTTATTTAAATAAACATCATATTTGGGCATTTTTACGTGTTAAAACCAAAATTGAATTATTTTAAAACCATCGTATTTTCATCTTCATTCAGGGGCAAAATGGTCATTTTTGTGCATGTGTCACTTTAAGAATTTTTACTTGGACAATTTTTATTATTTTTATAGGATATTTTGGTGCATATGGAAGTGGGATTCATGATGATATATGCATGCACAAGGAAATACAAAGGAATGAAGAGGAAATAATTCAAGTTCAAGATCATGGAGGACCCCACCCACTTACCTAAATGTACAATTAGGAGCTAATGGACAACTAAGTGGAGGTTAAAGCTTCATGCACATCAAATGATGGATTAATTTGTGGCTAATGGTTACTTGGTGGCCACACTTCCTAAAGGGCATTTTGGGAAGTGCCCTAAAAATAGAATTAGGGTTTTATGCATGTTTAAATGGCCCTCTCATGTACATGTAAATATCTTCTACTCTTTCATTTTTACTTAGGAAATTAAGAGATCAAATTGTAAATTCAATGTTGCATGAAATAAAAATGGCTTCCAAGCTTCTTTCTTCTCTCTTTTCTACATGCTTTTCTTTGTTTTCTTGTTAATGTTTATTTCTACGCTCTCTTTCTCTTAATGTTCATAGCTTAGATTCACATTTATGCACTAGTCTAATCAATTTTCTTCTAGTAATTAATCTTCTTTTTCTTTGTTTATTATCTACTTACTTTCATTTTCAATGTTGAAACTTACATGTGTTGATTTGATAACACAAATAAGTAGCTAAACCCCTACAATTTAGGGGTAATGAAGCTCTCAAATATTATGTAATTTCAACATTTTGTATGATTTATGATCTCTTTGTTTGTGCTTCATGAAAGTGAATTTTGATGCAAGTTTATACAAGTGGGTTTGATAGCTTATATTGCTAATGCAAATGAGCTATTCTTATTCAACATAAACACAATTTGCATCATCATTTGCTAATCCATTTTTGATTGTGATTTAAAGTAAAAATGAAATTTGATGATCTATATTACTAGTTACAATAGTAAATAGATCATACTTAAAATAGCTTTTGCTTTGGCTTCAGTTTCATGAGAATTATAAGTGGTTTATTTGTTGTATTATAGTTTGATTATTTGAGTTATGTTAATTAATAACATAAACAAACCATACTTATGATAAATACAATAATATTTCACTTAATATCAAAGCTAGAGATCACAAATTGTTTGTTTGTTGATTTACAAAAATATGAGAGTGGATTTGCCTCTAAATTGTTCTCTAGTTCAATAGTTTTCAAATCAAATTTTAATTCTAGTTTTAGCTTCATTTTATTTCTAGTTAACAATTTCTCCTCAATTTGGTCTAATTTGATTGAATAGATTTTTAAACTATAACAATTCCCTGCATATTTACCCGTACTCGCCACGTACTAACTATTGTACGTCGTGCGCTTGCGGTTATTTTAATTTGAAATTTTTTGACTATTTTCTAAACCGATAGAAATTTAGTTGATTAACAAGTTTTTGGCGTCGTTGTTGGGGAGTTGTTTTTATTTTTAATTTTCTATTCTTCGAATTATTTTCTTTTAATTATATTATGTGTTTGTTTAGCGTGCTGAGTGCATTTAATGAAAAAAAAAATTTGCGTGTGTTTGATTTGTAATTGCATTTGTTTGTGTGTTATTGTTCTCTAGTGTTTTGTTTACAATTTGCATTTGCATTTCATATTAAAAAAATATACACAATTTCATTTGAAAAGAAAAAAAATTCAATGCATTTTTCAATTTACATTTCAATTTTCAATTACAATTTACAATTCAATTTCTTTTACAAACTTGATTGCATAAAAAATTGTTCTCTGCAAATTCCCCCTTCTCTGTTTACCTGTTCTTCTAACAGTGCACAATTCATTACAGCCTACTTCTCCATCTACTCACTTACTAAACTGCTTCCAATTCCACCTGTTCACCCTTTTTTTCAACCCACCATATCAAATACTGCCCACATCGGTTCTGACCACTTCATCCCAAATTTCTTCACTTCCGCTCCCAATCCCATTGACAACCATCACAGAATAGTTCAATTCTCTACAACTTACTGCCATACACATATTCCTCTACATTTTCACCACTGACCAACATTTCAAACACCCTGACCACCAGTGCCTTCTACCAAACTCAATTCACCTCACCTCCCACTCCCACTGCCAAAATACCTTCAACAACTTCACACATCCACTACCACCAGACAACCAAATCACTGCCTCTGATCAACTTTACAACTCATATCACCAACTTCACCAGTTCCAACACCTTCCTGCAACTCCAACCCTCCTCATCCCTGCCTGCAACTCAAACCTACCAACATCCACCCTACTTGCTACTTCGTCACTTCCTGTATCCACTGTCACATCAACTGTCAAACACTCACCACAAACAAAGTTCTTCAAAACATATCACTGCCTTACTTAATAACTTCACTCCATGACTTCATATCTGTGCACTTCAAATCCCCACTGTCACATACAAACCAAGAACACAATACATCACCCATCACCTCCTCTGATCATCAACTTCCCATCCTTCCCTGTCAACTACACTGCTGCATTTCTACAACTACCATTTCATCACTGCCTCTCCTTGCCAACCCCATCACAGTCCACCAACACCATACCTCCTCCATTTAACTTCACTGCTCTGAGTTGTCCATACACGAAACACTCTGCTATTCACAAAACAACTTGACTACTGCCAAACTGTCACCCACACTGCCTTACTTCAACATTCCCATAACACCACACTACCATCTTCCATTCCACATATGCCCCATCACCTGTGCCTATGCACATTCCATCCACACCATACAAACCACCCAACCAACAGCAGCACACAAACTTCCCTTGTCTGCTTGCTCAAATACCATACATAGCCTTACTGTCTTACGCTTCATTTCCTTCTCAGACCATTCATCACCAACTACTCACTGTTCTGCAGTAGTCATCCACCTTTAACCCCTTACTGCTTTGCTGCTCAACGTCACTGCACTGCATCTTATACGACCTACTAGCATACCACCTACAAACTCAACACTGAACCACATCAAGACAACAAGCTTGCAACAGACTCAAACTCACTAACCACCACTGCCGTGCTCTCTCCAACCACCGCATACCATCAAACTACTCCACAACCACCATAAACATCCAACCACCAAGTGCACATCACACCCAGTTCTCACGAGCACTCCATACCATAAAAAAAACTTTCACTGTCTCGACTTCACATCAGACCAACCACAAATCGCCTCCATCCAATCTAGCCTACCAACCTCAATCGACGACCACCAATCGCAAATCCACAACGGCGAATGAAACCAAACCAGAAACACTGCTCTCGAAATGTAGCAACAATCGAACTACATCCACCAGAACACAAACCACTTCCACCACATCACTCGCCTGAATCAAATATCACCAACTACTCCACCCCTATCGCCTCCTCCCAAATCGCCACGACTTCGATCACCTGAGACCACTCACAAATATCCTCCATCATACTCCGCCAATACCCAGTAACCACCACGAACGCCTTCTCATCGAAATCCCCATCCTTGAACGGCAGAATCAAACGAATTTTATCAAGTTACCTGAACTCGATTTAAGTGGAACTGAATTCAAATTTTGAGAGAATGAGATTATGACATTTTGTGCAGCTGAATTCGATTTTTAAGTGGAACTGAATTCTACTTTAAGTGGGATTGAATTGTGACTTTTTATTTCATTTTATTTGTATTTAGAGAGATCGGGAGGACTTTGATTATCTTTGAGTTTGTGGTTTATCTCGTCTCTTATTGGGTCGGGTTAATTTAGTTTCAACTTTTAAGTTTTCTTCCCCCTTCAAAAAAATATACATAAAAAATTCTTATGAATTAGTTTCCTTTATTTTTCCAATTTGTTATTTTTGTTTTTCTTGTGAAGTTTTCTTTTGTTATATTTCTTTTTTTTCGAAAAAAAAATATAAACATTTGTATATATCTTGTTTTTCATTTCAGGTTGCCAAAGCAAAAATTCAAGAAGCAGAATTGCTTGCTAATAATTGCTTTTCTTTGCTAAAAAGTCACCGCTAAAAAAACAAAAATAAAATTGCTAATAATTCTACACACGCTGGTACCGTGCCATTTTCCCTTGTTTTTATTTTAATTGCATTGTTGGCTGCTTGCATTTGCATTTATATATAAAAAAATTCAAAGTCCAAAAAACAAAAACAAACTTCATTTTAGTTGCATTGTAAATTCACGTTTAATTTTTGTTTTGCATTCATCTCATCTTGTTTTATTTTCTAAGGGCAATACTCCAATTCACATAAGGTAAGGGATTTTATCACCCTTTCCTTAGCCCACAAACGCATTTCATCGTAGAATTTGACTAATAATAAAGGTTACACATTCGACTTAAGGGTGTCGCGAGCTCATCTAGGGCTTAATTGTATCTTCACAATTATTTTCTTTGAACAGTTTTATTTCTTGGTGTCTAGGCTACGGCAGAGTAATAACCAGTTATAAAAATTACGGTGATACGTAAAATATTATACGGGTTGTTCCCCTGAAGGTACTTAAACCTTCGGCTGCATTGCAACAGTGATTCGTGGTGCACCGATAACCCCTGCCCGTTACCTAGCTAAGAAATATTTTTGTTGAATTAAGACAAAGTGTATTTATACAATTTTGGGCTAGGAGCTACTAAGGACAGAAAATTTGTAATTAAGTCCTTTGCATTCATTTAGCTGCACTAGTTCATGCATATTTAAAAAAAATCCAAAATCCAAAAAAAAAAAATTTACTTAACTTAGTTTTTAATCCAAAAAAATCCTTTTTTTCCTTTCCTTTAAAAATTTTCAATAAAAAACAAAATCCAAAAAAAAAAATATAAAATCTTTTCAAAAAGAAAAAAATTTAAAAATTCAAAAACAAAAATCAAATTTCCATTTTCTAAAAACCAAAAAAAAACATAAATCCTTTTGGTAAATATTTGAAAATTTGAAAATTAAAAAACAAAAAAAACCATATAAAAATTTGAAAAGCCAAAAACAAAACAAAAATTAAACTTCTCTTTTGAAAATAAATTTCACATGGTAAATATTTTTCTTCCTTAAAAAAAACAAAAACAAAAACAATTTTTCACTTCGTTTTTCAAATCTTCTTTCATTCTCTAAACTCGTTTCTAACTTCTTTCTCTTCTCGACTTTCACTTGTGCATGAGTACTTGGACTCGTGACACAACAACAAACCGTTGGACTCGCGACTCAACAACTAATCGTTTCACTCGAACAGACGATCCTCCCGAAATGGCGAACGAGAACGCCCCTCGAACCCTTATGGATAGAATCTTTCATGATAGAGTTTCTATTCCATCTTGCATCATGTTACCCACCCCTACGGGTAACCATTTTGAAATTCACTCGAACCATATTGCCACACATCCAAAATTTGTCAATTTCGAGCACGGTGATCCATACATCTTTTTGACTAAATTCAAACAAGTTTGCGCAACCATTAAACTCCAACAACTTTCCGATGACGGAATCAAACTTCGATTAATCCCATTCGCTCATACAGATTACGCTGAAAAATGGTTGTACAGCTTACCATCGAACTCGATTAAAACGTGGGAAGAATTCGTAAAAGCTTTCTTGAAAAAGTTCTACCCCTTGGAAAAAACGAGTAGAATCCGAAACGAATTGTAAATTTTCATCAATTCAAGGGGGAACCATTCGGAAAATATTTTGAAAGATTCAAAGAGCTTTTGATAAAATGTCCACACCATAACTTTGAAAAATGGACGATTTGCCAAATCTTATACGGTGGACTCGAAAATAGCTCACGAACCATGCTCGAATCAATGTGCCAAGGCAACTTTCTTGCCCAACATCATGACGATGCTTGGCAATTTTTTGAAAACCTCGCCGAAAAATCATCCCAATGGAAACGTTCGAACGAAAAATCAATTTACTCACGATCGAGTGCACACTCGATAGGATCTTCTGTTGCTTCGGAAGCTAAGATCGATACAATGATTAAAAAATTCGATAACGTTTTCACATCGAATCAAATGAACCAAGCTTCCCAACCGATGTGTTATAAATGCAACGATCCTAATCATATAGCCGATCAGTGTCCCAATTCTGTCGAATAATTCAATGCTTTCAATAAAGCCAAAAACGACCCGTTTTTTCCAACGTACAACCCTGGTTGGAGAAATCATCCGAATTTTGCATGGAACCAAAACAATCCCAACACGAATACGATTCGTCCCAATTTTCAAGCATTTCCGAATAATGCTTCGAATCCTCCCTTTCAGCCCAACAATTTTCAACCAAACTTTGCAGGTCCACCCCATAATCAACCGCAACAATCAAATTTTCAACCAAATTCTGCTCATCCTCCCAAAGACGATAAACGTTTAACTTCACTTGAGAAAACTCTTGAAACATTGGCTAAAGGCAACTACTCAAAGCCTTCAATGAAATAGCAATTTGCAAAATTTATTGACCTCATATATGCAAAACACAAACCAATCGATTGCAAAACTTGAAATGAAAATGAGTCAATTAGCCACATCTATGAGCGAACGTGAATGAGGAACATTCCCAAGCCAACCCATTTCAAATCCCAGAAATCAAAATGCAAATTCAAATCAAGCCCATGTTGTTCAAGATAGCAACGTCACCCAACTGAATGATATCACAACTCTCTATTCCGGTAAACAAATCGATAATCAAGTCGTTAATCGAAACGATTTACCGGAAACCTCTCTCGATACTTCTAAAGCAACGAAAGAATCTGAACAAAACGTGGAGCCAAACGTTGAATCGAATGCCAATCAAAACTCTTCTTCTTCTACTCGAGTAGACCCGCCTACCGAGTATCGTGTCCCATTTTCACATCGTCTTCGACCAAAGAAACACTCGGACCAACTGGAAAAGATGTTGGAAATTTTTAAACAAGTGAAAGTTAACATCCCGCTTCTTGACATCGTTCAGCAAGTCCCAACATATGCAAAATTTCTTAAGGACTTGTGCACCCAAAAGCGACACACTCAAGTGCCCAAAAAAGTCTTCTTAACCGCTAGTTTGAATGAAGTCTTGTCCCAATCCATGCCCATAAAATACAAAGATCTTGGCTGCCCTACGATTTCGTGTACAATTGGAGACAAGAAAATTAACAAATGTTTGATAGACTTAGGCGCCAGTGTCAACTTGATTCCATACTTCGTGTACGAACAATTAGGCTTAGGTGAGCTCAAACCCACAAAAGTAACGCTTCAATTCGTCGATTGCTCCATTAAGAAGCCCGTGGGAGAGATCGAGGACGTGCTCATTCGAGTAGGGCAATTCATATTCCTCGTTGATTTTATTGTTCTCGAAACACAACCCGTGTCAAATCCAGCGAGTCAAATTCCATTGATTTTGGGCCGGCCATTCTTAGCTACCTCAAATGCCTTAATCAATTATCGTAACGGATCGATGAAAATTTCTTTTGGAAACATGACATTGGATCTCAACATTTTCAATCTTGAAAGCCAATCAAATGAACCTCGTGACCAAATGTTGGAAGTTAGTGCCATTCACGAAAATTTTAAAAACGACACACTTGATCTTAACATTGAACGTGACGCCGAGTACGAAAAATTGTTTCACAAAATTCCCAACAAGATTGAATACACTCTTCTTTTTGATTCACTTCCAGTTGAGTCCGACTCTCAACTCAATTATTTGATCGAAAAAATCCCGAAGTTGGACCTCAAACCACTTCCCGATCACCTTAAGTACGCATACTTAGGTGATAACGAAAAGTTGCCCGTAATAGTTTCCGCACCTCTTTCTCTTAACCAAGAAGCTTCGCTTCTCTCTGTTCTTTCGAAAAACAAGGAAGCGATTGGATGGTCGATCTCCGATATAAAGGGAATTAGCCTTGCTATTGTTCAACATCGCATCCATTTGATCGACGATGCCAAGCCTGTTCGTGACGCGCAACAAAGGCTTAATCGAAAAATGAAAGATGCGGTGCGTGATGAAATTCTTAAACTTCTCGACAACGGAATCATTTACCCAATCTCCGATAGTTCATGGGTCAGCCCAATTCATGTTGTACCGAAAAAGTCTGGGCTAACCATTGTCAAGAACGATTCAAACGAACTTATTCCAACTCGCACTCAAACGGGTTGGCGTGTTTGCATTGACTATCGAAAACTAAATGCCGCAACACGTAAGGATCACTTCCCTCTTCCATTTGTCAACCAAATGCTCGAACGTTTAGCCGGTCACGAATTCTACTGCTTTCTTGATGGTTATTCCGGCTATAACCAAATTCCAATCGCTCCCGAAGATCAAGAGAAAATGACTTTCACGTGTCCATTGGTACCTTTGCTTATCGACGTATGCCATTCGGACTTTGTAACGCTCCTGCAACTTTCCAACGATGCATGGTTGGCATCTTTTCCGACATGATTGAATGCTTTCTATAAGTTTTTATGGACGATTTCTCTATCTTTGGCGATTCTATTTCCCAATGTTTACATCATCTCGAGTTGGTTCTAAATCGATGTAAAGAAAAACATTTGACTTTGAATTGGGAAAAATGCCATTTTATGGTCAAACAAGGCATAGTCCTTGGACATATCATCTCAAATAAAGGCATTGAGGTAGATAAAGCGAAAATCGATGTAATTGCAAATCTACCCACTCCCAAATCTGTTAAGGACATTCAATCGTTTCTAGGACATGTTGACTTTTACCGACGCTTTGTGAAAGACTTTAGTAAAATCGCTCGTCCTTTGACGACTCTTCTCGGAAAAGACGTTCCATTCGATTTTAACTCTGATTGTATCTCTTCTTTCGAACGTCTTAAGAAGGAACTCATTTCTGCTCCAACCATTTGCGCACCCAATTGGGATCTTCCATTCGAAATAATGTGTGATGCTTCGAACTTTGTCGTTGGTGCTGTCTTAGGACAATGCATCAACAAGATCCTTCACGTCATTTACTACGCGAGTATGACTTTGAACGACGCTCAACTCAACTACACAACAACCGAAAAAGAGCTTCTAGCTGTCGTTTTTGCGCTCGAAAAGTTTCGACCTTACTTGATCGGGTCACACATTACTGTGTACACGGACCACTCTACGCTTCGATATCTCTTCGCTAAAAAGGATGCCAAATCCCGCTTGATTCGTTAGATCCTTTTACTTCAAGAATTTGACTTTGAACGACGCTCAACTCAACTACACAACAACCGAAAAAAGAGCTTCTAGCTGTCGTTTTTGCGCTCGAAAAGTTTCGACCTTACTTGATCGGGTCACACATTACTGTGTACACGGACCACTCTACGCTTCGATATCTCTTCGCTAAAAAGGATGCCAAATCCCGCTTGATTCGTTAGATCCTTTTACTTCAAGAATTTGACCTTACAATTAAAGACAAAAAAGGATCTGATAACGGCATAACCGATCACTTGTCTCGTCTTCCGAACACACCATCTTGTTTGCCAATCAATGAAAACTTCCTCGATGAACAACTTCTTTCAATTTTGATCGATCCATGGTACGCTGATATAGTGAACTACTTAGTCACTAAAGAAACTCTCTCATCTTGGTCCAAACAGGATAAATACAAATTAATGTCCCAAGTGAAATATTTCTATTAGGACGATCTATACTAGTTCAAATATTGTCCCGACCGAATGATCCGACGTTGCATTCCGGATAATGAGATCAGGAGTGTTCTTTAGTTTTGCCACAATCAAGCGTGCGGTGGACATTTCGGTCCTCGAAAAACTGCAGAAAAAGTGCTTCGGTGTGGATTCTATTGGCCTTCTCTTTTCAAAGACTCATTCGAATTTTGAAAAACTTGCGATCAATGTCAAATGCTTGGACGAATTTCTCGACGAGATATGATGCCTCTAAACCCCACTCTTACAATCGAAATCTTTGATGTTTGGGGTATCGACTTTATGGGACCTTTTCCCAATTCTTTTGGAAACTTGTATATCCTTCTCGCTATCGATTACGTTTCAAAATGGGTCGAAGTCATTCCTTGCAAAACCAATGACCATAAAACTGTTGTGAAATTTCTCAAAGAAAATATCTTTTCGAGGTTCGGCACACCTCGCACAATAATCAGTGATAACGGGACCCATTTTTGCAACCGTTCTTTTGAAACTTTAATGAAAAAATACTCGATAACCCACAAGTTACCCACAAGTTACCCACTTCGTATCATCCTCATACTTATGGCCAAGTTGAAATTTCAAATTGACAAATAAAAAAAATCTTGGAAAAAACTATCAATAAAAATCGAAAAGATTGGTCTCAGAAATTGACCGACGAGCTTTGGGCTTACCGTACTACTTTTAAAACTAACCTTGGGATGTCCCCATTTAGTTTAGATTACGGTAAAGCTTGCCATTTACCCATTGAAATCGAACACAAAGCGTTGTGGGTAATAAAGAACTTAAACTTTGATCTTGAGAAAGCTGGCGAAAACCGAAAACTACAACTCAACGAACTAGAAGAACTTAGGAACGACGCATGTGAAAACGAGAAAATTTACAAAGAAAGAACCAAAGTTTTTCATGACAAGTCAATCCTAAGGAAAACGTTTTCGCATAACCAAAAAGTTCTTTTACATGACTCAAGACTTCATTTATTCCCTGGGAAACTTAAATCGAGATGGACCGGACCATTTGTGGTACGAACTGTTTTTCCACATGGTGCCATAGAAATAGAAAATCCTAAGGATGGATCGGTTTTCAAAGTTAACGGTCATCGTCTGAAACCTTTCTTGGAATTGCCAAATAACAAAGAGGAGGAGCGCATGATCCTTCATGAGCCAACCTACGTCTAGTAAGAATGTTAACCCTATTTTGTAAATATGTACACAGTTTTCCCCGTTACGCTCATTATATCATGCATTGACTGTGGGGACACAGTCAAAATTAAGTGTGGGGGAAGTCTCGTTTTCATTTTTTTTTAGTTTCATTGCATTTTTGAATTTTCATTTTTCTTTTAACTTAAAAAAACAAAAATCTCAAAATTTCAAAATCTCAAAAACATTTTCTTTTTAGCATTTTGACTTATTTTTGAAGAAACGCTATGGGATAAGTATAAGTTTTGGTTAATAAATTGAAAATTTTGAAAATTTTGAAAATTTATTTGTCTTAACAAAAATAAAAATGAAGTTTGATTACAAATAACAATGGTTTAACTAGTATATAGGAAGGTTCATATGTGTTCATTATGAAGTATGTTCTAATTGAAAATCTTTGTTTTAAAATAAATTTAAAGTAAAGGATATAACAATTTTATCTTCCAAGTTAAATGGTGCTAAGATGATTCTGCAAAACTCTCTTTCTAAAAAAAATATGTATAAAAAAAACTTTTGTTTATATGTATATATTTTTAACACCTAGAGTCATGTGTTCACACTCGTATGTTCACTCGCCATGCTCTGTACCCTTCTCACGTAAGCCCGAAAGGCAGTGCATGATCGGTATATCTGGCCTCGGTTTATCTGAGTTAGGTGTATGTATATATAAATTCTTTTTAATAACGCCTATAGTCGATAAGTGTTCACACTTGTGTGTTCACTTGCCACACTCTGTATTCCCCTCACATCAGTCCGCACGGCAGTGCACGGGTAATATATCTGACCTCATTTTACCTAAGTTAGGCATATTTAAATATTGTTAATATCAATTTCGAGTAAGAGAGAGTACGCAATTGAAATTCTAGCACTATTTTTGACTTATTTGATTTGACTTGTTATTGAAAAGAAACGAATATACCACTTTGATAAACTTTGATAATCAACAAAGAATCCATTTCATAATTACACTATGTTATCAACCAAAACAACGGGTTAAACTATAGTCTATTTGCTATGATAACTTGATTTTTGTTGGAAATTTTGACGAGTAAATGACTTAAATTTACAAGATTATGACCAAAATCTATATTTAACTTATGAGTGTCGATTTGAAAGTGAATCCTTCATTTGTAAATATTTTCAAAAACTCGCATTCATCTCATTGTAAATAAATCTTACACGTTGTAAATATTTTCACTTTGCATTTGGATTTTGTGGGTAGTATCCGCTGAAAACCCTCACGAGACAACACTCATCCTACTGGGGACACCCAGAGGTTTAACGGCTTGTTGCATACGCTCAATGCAATCGTGCTCCCTACGAAAACGGATTTATCTTAGTTTTCCTTTATTCGAGGACTAATAAAAAGATAAGTGTGGGGGTATTTGATGTGCACGTAAATGTGCATATATTTACATCCATATTTTATCTCTTTTTATTTAAATAAACATCATATTTGGGCATTTTTACATGTTAAAACCAAAATTCAATTATATTCAAACCATCATATTTTCATCTTCATTCAGGGGCAAAATGGTCATTTTTGTGCATGTGTCACTTTAAGAATTTTTACTTGGACAGATCTCGAGTTTAATTGAAAACTAGAAATTCATAGAAATCTCAATATCAATTACTCTGGAACCCAAATTCGAAAATTAACGAGTGCAATTAAAAATTAAAAGACCCGAGAACCAGATTCGGGTATTAGTGAATGATAGCCAGAAATCCACGATAAAGGTCTTCCATAATAGAAGCCCGGAGCCTAAATTTGGGCCTTAATGAGTGAAGTCAAAAAATTAATAGTAAGAGCTCCAAAACCCAGATTCGGGTATCATGAAATCCAAAGATTAATAGTAAAAGATCTGATACTAAGATTCGAGTATTAATAAGTGAGGTTTTGAAATTCTCTTTTGGGTACCAGTCGGAGGCTGTAGATTCTTATTTAAGCCTTCTGTTCTGCACTGCTCCTTGGGTTTTTATTCTTTGACATGTGCTACTCTTTAGGCCTTATATGTTGCCATTGCTTGATATGCCGCTTCTCGGGCTCGGACGTCTTACTCCGTTGTTGTCATTGTTTGATATGACGCTTCTCGGACTTAGACGTCTTAGTCTGTGGTTGTCTGGTGTGCTTGATTAACTTATTCAAAAGCAGGACCCAAGGACTTACCTAACCTCCCTCTAGGAGGCGCTCTAGCCAGTCCTTATAGGCGGGACTGAAGGCTTGTTTGGTGCCTTGGCCAGGCCATAGCGCGGCGGGACCAAGGGCTTACTCCGTCCTCCCTCCAGGAGGTGCCTTGACTTGGCCATAGCGTGGCGCGGTCAAGGGATCGTTGACGGTTTAACCTGTCCATAGCGTGGCGCGGATAAAGACTTATGCTAATCTCCCTCCAAGAGGCGTCTTGATCTAGTCATAGCATGGCGCGATCAAGGGCTTGTCGATGCTTTAACCTGGCCATAGTGTGGCGCGGTTAAAGGCTTACTCTTACCTCCCTCCAAGAAGCGCTTTGACCTGGCAAACTCAGGGAGGACAAAGTTTTTGACCTTTTAAGGAAATTTCCAAGTTTAAGGAGAATTCTACTCCCGGCCATGTAAACTTTTCTTAGAAAAGTGGTGCTTTATTGAATTCGACTAGGATCTCTTTACAAATCTATTGATTTTTCCCTATTTGAAAAAGTTGGTCACCATTCCTTCAATTGCTCTACATTGATTTGTCTCATGCCCATTCATTATGTGATAGTCGCAATAGGATCCTTCACGATTCCTTTCATGTTTATGTTTTTTCTTCTAGGATGGCCAACAGTTGAGTTCCTCCTTGGTTAGCAAACAATTAATGTTGTCAGATTGCATTTTTTATGGAGTCTCGAATTGAAAATTGTCTTTTGAGGATGATTTCTACATTTTTTTTACTACTTGGTTCTGAAGCTTCACCCTCAACGATCTATTTTCTTTTCAAAGCCTTTTGAAGCTCACATGTAGGCAATTTCCTCAATTGATGCCATTTTCAAAATAAAGTTGGTAACTCAACAAGGTCTGAAGTTTAAGCCCTCCTTCTAGCGCCAAAATGTTAACAAAAAAACTTGTCAACTCCCCAAAGAAAAGTTTAAAGTGTAAGTGAATCCTTCGAAACCACCTTTCAAACAGATAGAGATAGTTAAAACCTTTCGACTCCCTTAAGTCCATCTTTCGAAAAGGTTGTGGCAATTGAAACTCCTTTTTATATAACCTTTTGACATGATCGAAACATCTGAATCCCTTTTGATAATACCTTTCGAACTAGTTGAATATGTTTAGGATCCCATCGAAACCTCCTTTTGAAGTGGTCAAAGGACTCGATGTTAGGACCTAATGATCCAAGGATATTAGTTAAGTTAAAAGGTTTTGACTTCCTCGAAAGCTAGCCTTTCGATCATGTTGATGCATGGAGATCGTAGTCAGAATCACATAGAAACATTAAATCGGCGACCGTATCCAAGAATTCCATAAGCTTGCCTTGAAAATATTTTCCTTTATTACTAGTAGCTTAATTAATACAAAGAAGTCAAGTCCCAATCTAATTTTAGAATTAGGGTTTACAAATTCAAGAAAGAATAAGTATGGAGTTAATGAAATCGGATCCCCTAAACCAGACATCTAGGGTCTTATTTATAGGAGCGGGTTGGCATCTTTCGAATCGGTCTTCTCGACTTGGTCGAAAGGCGACCTTAGAGGCCTTTCATTGTTGTTAACATTAGGGTGTCCTTCTACATTGCCTCTAAATTGAACTTGAGTGCTTTCGAGCTGGTCGAAAATTGTAGACGCGCTCTCCACTTTTTTGTTGATGCGTTGTTGCAACTAGGAATGGATATGGGCTTTCGACTCTATCGATAGGTGAATCTTTGAGGCTTCGAAGGAGTTTAGATGTGGGAGGTTAAAATGCAGAAGGTAGCTTTCGAAGGCATGCTTGTTGATTGATGTGGAACCCCATCCTCTGGTATATGAGAATGCCATATTGAACTTAAGTAAGCTTTTCTTTATTATTGTGAATGGTCTCAGCCGGTTCGAAAGGATAATTTATGCTTTCGAATGGGTAGCTCTAGCCAAGTGTTCTTCTATGGAATGTGAATGAAGGAGAAATCCACTATTTCGAAATGTTTGGCGCGCACGTGAAAGCTTGTAATCTATTGTTGTCGAAAGATGTTCCTCAACTCATTCGAAACGCCTTCACGCATGTGGGAGCCACTATTTCGAAAGGGGTTCATTGAAACGAAAGGGTGGCACTGTCACCTTTCGCCCCCTTCGAAAGCGCTTAGCTTTTCTAACTTTTTGCCGAAGCATCCCTTTAACTCTTTCAAAAGTTTTTGTTAATGCTATCATTCCTTATGAATTCCTCTTATATATTCTTCATGGTTTCGATAAGGTTGAAATGAAGACCGATGGTAACAACTGCTACTTTGGGTCCATTCAGATTTCGGACTACCGTAACTAAACAATCTACAGTGAAGTCCTACTATGAAACAACGTGTCCCAAGCATCTCACTCCCCTCCTTCAAGAGTGATACCCCCAAAATCTAATCACCGGTTGGTGTCTTGTGCTCCTCTTCCATCCATGGGTAGAAGAAAGTATCATCATCGAACACAAGCACAACCCACTCAAGCGACCTCTCTAAACATGGTCCATGAGATCCACAACTTCTATCGATAGATTGGTTAGCTCGAATGGCATAACCAACCAAAAATCAAGGTAGAGTACGAAACACTATAATCGGCACACTCATCCAAATTACTCTAAGTTGGTGAAACCTCACCTCAAGGTCCAACTAAGAGAATATCCTCGTGCTATAGAGTTGATTGAATAAGTCATCAACAAATGGGAGTACGAACTGGTTCGTCATCTCGTCTAGTCCACAACAACCAACAACCAACAAACAACTCGAAAGAGCCATCCGTCCTACTAAAGAATAAAATAGGTGCATCCTACCCAAAAAATACACCCATGGATGAACCATCACCTAAACAGGTCATCCGCTAGCACCTCTAATCTCCTAAGCTCTTTGGACACTCTATGCCGTAAAGGCATATCTACTGGTCCAATCCATCCGACCAGATCGATACAGAATTCTATCCCTCTATGGTGGTAATTTGGTCACCTCCTCGAATATGTCTGGACACTCTCCAACTACAGGCATAAATGACATCCTATCATGATGAATATCGGGCGAATATATAAGGCTCCCCTACTGGCAGCCAATCACTACCGTCCGCTCCTCCACAACCCCGATTGTCATCAACGGCCTCTCTCAGTCCACCACTATTCTATATCCCCTTCAGCAAGTCCATTCTTAAACTATAATACAAACCCAACTAAACCCCAAACAGTCAACGCCTAACAAACAAACAACCATGACACTTTCGAAAGAATACCCAATCATTTGCATATCGGCATCAACATTTTTTGTAACATATAATTTACGACAGCTATAACAGCAAGCATATCTCTTAGCGCCATATATCATGTTCGTCAGATAAAACTCAAAAAAACATATGACGGGGTTTGAAGTTTGCTATCCAGATCCATTCAGGGTTGTCGCAGTAATAACAATCACAACTATTATATATGCTTGAGGTGTAAAAAGAAACTCTCTGGTTCAGCGAAAGAGATCCCCAATGAATAAGTAAGAGTGTTCAAAAACAGTAAAAATGTAAAGGCGTAAGCAAGTAAAAATGGGTCTTAAAGAGCCAATTAATTGTTGAAGAATCAGAGAAAATGAAAGTGCTGGAATATTTATACTAATCATAATCTATTATTATTATGAGTTATACTTACCTTTGAACCTGCTATTAGATAGCATAACTATGCTCCCCCTATGGGAAGATAGATAGATTTACCGATAAGTATAGGAGGATATGAACATTATATTTCCATAAGTGTGGGATGATATGCATATTTACCCATAAGTATGGGAAGAAAGGCACATTTATCCATAAATTAGTATATTACTTTTATAACTTATGGATAAATGTGCCTTTCTTCCTCTATAGATCGTAGTTATGGAGTTAACTAGCTGGTCAAAAGTCTCAAAGTTATAAAAAAAGATATGAAGATATTATGTACTCTTGGTTCCTTCAACGGTTAATTGATTGTTTTTCTGTTCTAACAAATATACCATTTTCACCAAGTGGCGCTTGTCGTCGTAAAATGAATCGCCATAGTTATTATAAAAAAATTCTGCAATGGAATTTTGATATAGGTGGTAGTAGGTCGGTTGTAAGTAGGGATATCCTTAACTCAAATTGTTCATCTCAAGCAATCACTGCTTATTTAGCACCATTAAGTGGTAATCAATTCAATTCTAGTTATATTAACTTGGCATCTAATGTTCTGAGACGGGAGTTACACATTCTTTCTATGCAAGGTATTTCGTCACAGATTCAGAGTTCTACTGTGGATAATCAGTCTGTCCTTTCTTCCATTGCCCGCTCACTTGGTCTTACTACTAATTCTACTGCTCTTTCATTTATCACAGGTTTAGCTGTTCAAATTCTCAGAGAGATGGTTAGAAGAGGTCTTCCCGAAGGAGTTGCTTTTTTGATTATACTGAATCTGAGTTTCGTGATTCTATTAATTCCATTTTACAGTCGGTGTTTATTGGACATCATGAAGACTCTTCATCCCCTCAGTCGGTATTTGTTCGACCTCATACAGACTCTTTATCCCCTCGGTCTATTGGACCTCATGAAGACCCTTTAGTCGGTGGAAGCATTCCAGAGAGCTCCGTTGGTATCCATACTTCCTTTCAGTCCCAAGTTCCAGAGATCACCACCTCCGATCAATAGGCTCCAGACCATCAGTCTTCTTCTGGCTCGCCTACATCCACTTCCTCTTCCTTTCACTCTGTTTCATCTGAGGAGACATCTTTCTATTTTGCGTGAATTGTTGTCTTCGCCTGCGTTCATTTCTTTGTGTGACGGTTATTTTTACAATTTTGAATATTCTTGCTTTGCCAGACTTTGCAGCTTTGCCAGAGCATGCAGACGCTTTACCTCCTACTCTATCTAGCAGCGTCGTGAGAGGGCCGTCTAATAGTGAAGTGATAGGGTCTCAAGTTGATGACCTTATTGTAAATGGTATTTCGGTTGGTTATAGTACTAAGTCTATTATCTTAAGTGGTATTGTAATAATGACAACTATATGGTTAAGGCTCGATCGCCCTACAGCTACGGTGCAAAACGGTAGTTAAAGGAAAGAAAAGGAAATAAGATAAAGAATAGAAGAGAAAATGATGGAAAAGAAGAAAAAGAAATCATCAAATAACCAAATTACCTATCGTATATCTCACATCACATCAGAGTAATATAATAATCAACACAAGTATAAAACAAGACAGACAGTAATAACAATATGAAATAATCATCTGAATAAAGATCCACAAAGTTATACAACACCATAACTGAGTTTATACAACAGAAAATAAACTCAACTGGTACAGTGTCTCATAATGGTAAATCAACACTGTCAAGGCACCACAGTGTCACACAGTGCAAATATAGTAACAAATGTACATATAAGTATATGTCGATCCATCTGCAGAACTTCATAATCATCCACCTGCTCTCAATCTACTAATTTAAGAGCACTCGAGATAAAAGGAAGCAAGGCATAAAACCTCGAATCGGACAACAGTCTGGTGTGAACGATATCAAATCTCAAAATACTATAAAAATCGATAATATACGAAACAAAGAATATATAAACCATACATCACATGTCCCTGCAACCACAAAGTCAGCATATGAACATAAGCAATATGCTACTCTATAATATCGTAAAAATGATATACCATACTCGATATCTGTTAGGGTACGTAGGTATTAGGAATGGCAATGGAGCGGGTTGGGGCAGGTTTTTAGTGCCTCATGCCCGTCCCGGATTTTTTAGACCTCGCCTCAGACCCGCCCCGTAGACCCGGTGCGAGTCTGGAATTTTGCCACGTACCCGGGACCCGTACGGGTCAGGGTAGACCCGACCCGCCCAAAGACCCGATGAGTCTCTATGTATATTCAAAATTATGTAGCAACGTACATATATTTATTTGTTTATACTCGTTATCACCAAATATACATGAAATAAAAATAACAATGTGTCTATGGAAAATTAATAAAAATGATGTCTACAATAACAATTCAGAAAATATATACATATGTTATTGTATAATAATCAATGACGTAACTTAATACTCTAATTTTTTCTATAGATATTGATTGTGACATTTTAATATCCATGCTAGAATCACTTATATCTAAAAAGATTAATAAATCATTATAGTAATAAAGTTGTTTCATGATATGTTAGTAGTGCGGGTCGGGTTGGGGCGAGTCGGCCAAGCCCCGACCCGACCCTAGACCCGGAGTACTCAAGAACGGATCATGGGTCTACCCGCCCCCAATGACCCAGTGGGGCGGGTCTTGACGGGCTAAAATAGGGGCGGGTCGACCGGGTTTGGACCGCAGACCAGCCCCATTGCCATCCCTAGTAGGTATCTCCACCTACGGTCCATGCTCCATACTGAGTAAACTTCATAGTATCTAGGTATCTCCATCCGTAGCCACTCCACACTAAAGTCAAGTCAGGGCATCTAGGTATCCTACCATAATACCTACCTAATATGACATCCCTAGGGTAACATGTGAGCAAACATAACAAACATAGCAGCCATCAAACAATACTAACTATCACCCAATGCGCTAGATGTATGATGACCCGTATGACCGGTACAACAAACATATCCATCGAGCCCCACTCACTCGATACAGATTCGAACCCTACTCGAAGAGATATGTGATATTCTATGTAAATCATTTAAAAATAATTATATACTCTTTATATAAAAATATAGGCATGTTTTAAAATCAAAAATCCTTCCTGAGCGTCAATATAACAATAAACAACCAATCATAGTAAAACAAGTCCGATGCAAGAAAAAAAGCCTTTAAAAAGAAAAAAACATCTACAGCATAGACACAAACAGTAGCCATATCATGTGCGCCAGTTGCAAAAACTTCTACAGTAATTTGTATCTAAAATAACGAAAAATACTAACATGACAAAAGGAAAAAAAGGAATTTGTAAAAATTCTACACCAGAAACAGAATTTCAGGAGAGACCACAAAAATGTATCGTGTGAAAGTTTTAAAAGAAAGGTCAAATAAAAGAACAACTTCATTACGAAATGTCCACAGCATCCATAACATTAACAAAAAGTCATACAGGGAATGAAGAAAGTGAATCGTTGATTGTGTGAAGGTTGCATTACGTGAACACAATCCATTGAATGAGTTAACAATTCAGCTGCATTTGAAGGGGAAGCTCGTTCCTTCTTCCCTGTACCAAGGGACATGCTGTAGACTGCTGAACATTAGAATATGTCACTTTATACAACATTTTTGTAAACAATATACTGAGGATGAAAGAGAACCAAAAATTTGTTTTAGATAAGTGTCTTTTTTCCTTGTGAACTCTGAAACATATTTTGATATTTTTGAAGCCTCTGTTCCTAAGGGTGAATGGTGCTTCAGTCCCTGCACTTGTCATTCAATACATGTGCATAATAATAACGTAACCTTTCTAGTTTCTACACATGTTAAAACATGTATAAAATAAAAGCTTGAAATATGGTCAGTACTGAATATGTATTATAAACAC
The DNA here is from genome assembly GCA_030737815.1 of Allium fistulosum. Taxonomy (NCBI): domain Eukaryota; kingdom Viridiplantae; phylum Streptophyta; class Magnoliopsida; order Asparagales; family Amaryllidaceae; genus Allium; species Allium fistulosum. Next base: position 42,516,892 of record CM060905.1, on the reverse strand, counting down.
ACATGCATAAAGCACTCATCATGCATTATGATTATGGTCAGTATCCTGTATGACTAATTTATTTTTCAAGGTTCATATGTCATAATCCATTGTTGGGTTATCTAACATACCCTATAAAGTGGACATATAATTTTCAGTCGATCAAAACTAATAAACGGATTATCATACATTATACCGTAATTGCATGTACCAGACTTCAAAATATGACCATAAAAATGAATTGACTGACACAAAAATGAAATTGACCTGGCACAAAAGCGATTAGCTGGTAGCAAATGCATAGGGATTTCCTTACAGGTTAGAACAGTAGATAATATAACCTTCCACTTGAGGGTTAAATACCAATAGCTGGTCACCGCTCCAGATAGATAACAACAGCAACTTCGAGGAGACTAGTTGATTCAAGCAAACATCTAACTGTGTTAAGTTTATAAGAACACCCATCATACTTTCTACACATTTGTTCATTAACCACCAACTCACCATCTACACAGCAAATTATTAAAACGAAATTAGAAGTCAATTCTATGATAACGACGAATACAACATTACACAATTTTCATTTTACAATTGCTCGAAAAAAGAAAAAAATCTAACCTTAATTCGATCTTGTATAAATTGTCTATCGTGCGGCTTTGGTTTGTGAGAGGAACTGACATGCTTTCTTTTGATATAAATTGACTTTATGTCCTTGTGCATATCATTATGTTGTTCGATGATCAATTTATTATCTGCAGTGCTCAAGTTGGATAAAATATCATCTTCTTTATCAGAGAAAGTTAGGGATCTTTTATGGCTGATGGCCATTGGGTCTCGTCTCTCATTTCCAAGATTTTATATCAAATCAGACAAAAACCTGAGTACTTGTTTGATGAGCTGCTACATGATTTTATACAGGTCAACTCATTGAATGTATTTTATTTCTGCTGTCTCAAGCAATTGCGCTGTCATCTTATCTAGAAGATGTTCTGCCTCACTTTTCCCTCCGGATCCTATGTGGAAATTATAGGTATATATTCATTCATCGGCCTTTGAAATCCAATGTCCGTTTTCCATCACTGAATTTGGTGAAGGTACTTCGTCTAGCTCAGTAACAGATGGGTCATTTAAATATAAACAATCAAATAATAGGATTCTCCTCTATGTAAAAGTTTTCTCCAATATAACCAGCTGGTGAAAGCGGAGTAGAATCAATATAATAATGGGTTTAATTCACCGCCAAGTAACAAATATTTAAACCTATCAACCTCAATTATACCATCGTCAAATGCAGAAAGATCAGAAATTGGATCCTTGATGTAATCAGGAACTACGAATGCTAAATGTGGAGTTCCCATCATTTATTTCATTTGCATGAAGATTCACATCAATCATGTATGGACGGTTTGACTGAACCATGAAGTGTTGCATAGAGGCAAATATATCAGAGTTGTCAGTATATATGTTGTGTGTTTTTTTTTTTCAGAGATAGCTGGAAATAAAAACAGCATACCCAAATTTACTTACAGAAGGCATGGCAAAGGGTGTGTTGGTATTTATCTCATCCAACCCTGGTGATGAAGAAATACTAGTCCCGGTAAAGTTCTGGATGGCCAGAAAATGATCTCTTATGCGAATAACCTCACCCCAAATCTTCAGGATCCGAAGCATTACAGAGGTCACATAAGGCTCAAAAATTACAACTCCTTCGGACTTTTCTGATAATCATTAGCTGTATATATTTTGCCTTTACTACTGATAAAAGGAACTAATTTCATATGAATCAATGGCACAGTTCTTAAATGACAAATTCACCCTCTTTAGACTACACTGCTCAATTCCAATGATTACTCGCTGTCATTTGATTTTTACTGATGAGTTTTATTTAGTGAATATTAGGCTCAGGTCCCTAATAAGTTTCAAAATATACAAAAACCCCAGTAAAAAAAAGTATGTAAATTAGGTCCCTAGAATTAAGTTACTAAGTAATTGCATATAGTTATGCAATTATTCACTGAAAAATTGCAGACATTTATGCAATTATATCCAAAAGTTGCATAAATTTATGCAATCTTTTCGGTGAATAATTGCGGAAATTTCCGCAATTTTTTTGGTGAATAATTGCGGAATTTTCCGCAATTTTTTGAAAAAATTGCGTAAATTTCCGCAATTTTTTGATGAATAATTGCAGAATTTTACGCAACTTTTTGAAAAAATTGCGGAAATTTACGCAATTTTTCAATGAATAATTGTGGAAATGTCGGCAATTTTTTGAAAAAATTGCGGAAATTTCCGCAATTATTCACTGAATAATTGCATAAGTGTATGTCATTATTCGGTAGCTTAATTCTAGGAACCTAATTTACAAACTTTTTTTACTGGGGTTTTTGTGTATTTTGAAACATATTAGGGACCCGTGCCAAACTGTCCCTTTTATTTATGTATATTGCTTTTGTATATTCCAAGAAATAATTGTTTTCTATTTGCAAAATTGCTCGTCATTTTTCCTTTAGTAAGTCCATTAATTTTAGTATAAATGCATGTAAGCAAAAAGTAGATGCTTGTATAATTGTATAGTTATTAAAATTATAAATAAATTTACGTGTTTTATCAATGACTTTGTGAATGTATACTTTACACTTTGATGTAAACCGAGTAAAGTCTATTTTAAATTACACTGAAAAAGATACGGTGTGTATAACACATCATGTTGGTTCACCTGTGCTCCATAAAGTACTTCCCAGAAATAGAAATAAAAAATTGCATCGGGCCACATCCCAGATGTGCATTTACCCCTGGTTAGGCAGTATGCTACATTCTAAACTAAAATGCTAACTATAAATCAAAAGTTATCGTAAACAGGTAAAATTAAAAACACATAAGACAACGCTAATGAAGTTATCAAAACTTTTTTGCTCTTAAATTTTGCGTAAATATATACTTTTGATTCATGATATATTTGAAGCTAAAGATTATGAATTCTTAGGAATTTGCGATATGGAAACATGTAAAATTGGCCACTGATTAGTGTAGAAATAGAAGAAAAATCTGAAGAAAAACTTTTATCACAAAGTTCGATATAATGTGATGAATTTAGATGTCACTTGAGCATAAAACAAGCTAAGTTACATAATAATGTTATGAGGTTACCGATAAACAACATAGAAATGGGTAAGGAAAACTCCTCACAAGCAGAAAAGGATTTATTTCCATAAATATCTTATTTTTCTTGCAATCTCCTATGATATCTAACATCGTACCAACTTGTGCATGGAATACAATACAATATCGATAACAACTTAATATAAAACTACAAATCAAATCCCCACCGTGAGTAGATATAGGATAAAGGATATAAGAAAAACAATTTGGCAACAAGCACGGTATCTATTACTTACACATAAAAGCAGGAAACATAATACATGTACATGTCATCATTAGTTTCCCTCATTTCAAAATTCTTGAACCCAGATACACTACCAACTTTTTTCTAATATAAGCAAAACTTCCTCTGACCACTACCATCATGAATAACTTCTCAACCAAGCATTTACTTGCTTCACCATTCAGAATTTGCTGATTTCACATGATTCGCTTCAAGAAAAACATCCAATTTTAGGTGTTTTAATTTACAACTGCTATTTGAATCTAAGCCACCATCTTCGATACAAGTAAAATATCTAAACTTATGCTAACAAACATCATTTAAAAGCAAAATTTCTATTACTTACATATAAAAGCAAGAAATATAATACATCTACATGTCAACATTAATTTCCCTTATTTCAAAATTCTTGAAACCGAATACACTATCAACCTTTTTCTAATACAAGTAAAACTTCCTCTTCCACTACCATCATGAATAACTTCTCAACCTGGCATTTACTTTCTTCACCATTGAGAATTCACCGATTTCACATGATTCTCTACAAGAAAAACATCAAATTTTAGGTGTTTTAATTTACAACTGCTATTTGAATCTGAGCCACCGTCTTCGGTTATTCGGTGCATTGGCCAATTTATCATTGAATCGCAACCATTATATTCATCTTTGAGAAGCCGATCAATGATAAGGTATTACATTGTATGTAAATTGATATCTAATTACGGTTTTTAAAGGTTTACCATCTATTTTATTGATTTTTGCCTAATTTAGAAAGGTTTTTTCCCTTTTTCGCATACTGTTCATTGCAAAGAATTGTTTGGTAAATAAATTGAAATTACATTCATGTTGATGCATCCCATCACTTCTCTAAATATCCTTTGAATTTTAAGTTTTGGTTTTTATTCTACTGATATGATTCAGGTAGCATTGTTAGGCAATTTTAACGAACTTTGTTAAAGAAGTTATAATTGATTTTTCGTGACAATATAATTTGTCTAAATCATATTCACAATATATATCCATTATACATAAAGAACTATATTTACCACGTCTTTCTGCATTTATTATATTTATTATTTCAAAACGTTATTAAACGTTTTGAACCGATACATCTAGCAATGAATACGGGATATTATAAGTTGAATGTGTTCGCTATTTTTTATGTAGCTTCCAAGCTAATGGTTCAAAAGTAATTATTAATTGGAAAATATTTATTTCTTTATTCGAAAGACAAACAAAATTTTGTCTTAGATTATAATTAAGACACTATTTTTTAAACATTGTAAAAGATATTTCATTTAGCAATTATAAGTAATTTTATTAGTTATTAAAGGTTTTGAATGAAAAATAAACCTAAAAATATTAGAATTTATATGATAACAAAAGATAAACGATATATCAAATCAATAAAATGGAAAACTGAATCAAACTGACATAAATATTTGTTTCATCTGGTTGGTTTTCCTGTGTTTTGAACCGAAAATAGCATCATACTTAATAACTAATATTTATGTTAGTTTGATTCACTTTTTCTTTTCTTTTTCATTTTATATATGGTTTATCTTTTGTTATTATATAGTTCCTACGTTTATAGATTTATTTTTCATTCAAAACCATTAATAACTAATAAATTTTACTTAAAATTGCTAAACAGAATATCCTTCACAATATTAAAAAAAATATTGTGTTAGTTATAAATTAGGACAAAGCTATATTCATGTTTCGAATATAGAAAGAAATATTTCATAATGAAAAATTACTCTTAAACCATTAGCTTAGATGCTAAATAAAAAACACTGAACACACTCAACTTATAATATCTCGTATTCATTGATAGATATATAAGTTCAAAATATTTAATAACGTTGTGAAATAATACATATAATAAATGCGAAAAAACATGAGTGTGTCTAGCTAAACATGGGATGAGCTTGCTCAGAGTCCAGCATGCGAAAAGTCGTAGCTTGCTTCAGGCCGAGCTGCAAGTTAACCCGAGAAAGCTATTTGTCTAGATTTTCACCCTAGCATACACTTTGGACTACCAATATCACATTAGTCAAATTTCAAAAATTCCTATAGCAGGAGAACCCTTTATCAATCGGCAGCACCGTGCCAATGAAGAACCCATTCTGACAAACGATGCTCATGCGGTTTCAAAGTATAAACTTCCTCTTTAAGCAAAAGGCATAGATGCTCCCTTTTCTTCTCGAAATTTTTATATTCTTACAAAAAGTATTTAAGTAATGTATTCAACATTTCATTTATATATTTTTGTTTAAAAGAGTGTGCTTGCTTGCTTGCTTGAATGTAAACCAATATTGTAAATATAAAATAGTCCGAGATTGAAAATCTAACAAGTTAAATCGTTTTTGTAATTAGTATTTATAACTTTAGTTGGATACTTGAACGTAAACAATATTCAAAATATTAAATAGTCCGAGATCGTTTCGAGATGTACTTAGGGTCCGATATGAACAATCGATATGCATTTATCTTGCTCGAGATCTTACCCGATACGAGATCATATAGCTAAAATCTTCGAGTAAAACATGACCGAAATTCGAGATTTAAACCCTTGGTGGTGCACTCATCAAACAGGAAAGAGTAGAGTAAATGATTCAAATCCCCATCTTCGTGCTAACTTTAAAAGTAATTCAGCAATTATTAGTCAGTCATTAAATGGAATCAAATATGAAATATTAACCAAATTAGTTGCCCGCTAATATGCAAAACACTGATATGAATCTAAGTAACACCGATTTGACAAATGATATTATCAAAAAGTCTTTAGTGAAATCTTTGGGACCATTGGTAGCCAATTTCAAAAGGATGTCTGACAATAAAGAATTTCAAACTATTTGAATAGTGCTTCGTCAAGCATTTTTCAAACTTAATAAGTTAATGTAAACCAAAATAAAGTAAAGTTTTTCTTTAAATGTTGGACCTACATTGTAGCATGAAAATGATGTTACATGCGTTCCATTGGCAACATTACAACAAATATGCATAGGCACCATTGCTATATAAGTGAATTTTCTACTCATCGCCCAGTTAGTTATGTATGAGTTAATTATTATCAAACCTTTTATCACTGGGGTTGAGCCTGTGCCGATGGCACGGAAGAAAGTTTTATTTCCGATGCCATGGAAGAAAGTTTTATTTCCGATGTAGTAATCTTACGCATTGCATCAAAGCATGTTCTTTTTTTATAGTTCATAATAATATTACTACTTGATACAAATGTAGACCCCCAATGTGTAATATTTGCTTTGTTGAATTGATTGAAGAGATTTGATGTTTATTTGTTTATATTCATTTTTGTATGTATAGTTGTCATACAACGGATGAAGACTTCTATTTGCAATGTATATCATCAATCAATTTGTATAGTAGAAACGGCAAAAAACTAATGGTCGTTGCATATTATGACAGTCAACGTACATGTAATAATTAAATCTTTGCCATCTGCGGGACGGATTCACACTACATGCATGTATTCTAAGAATCATTTTCAAAAAAACGAAGGAGAAATATGGATGTTCGAATTGATGAAAATACACTTGGAAGTTTGATATATGGCCATGATAGTACTTTGTAAATAGTTAATGTCACACTAATATTTATAAACCTGGCACTTACTTTCTTCACCATTGAGAATTCACCGATTTCACATGATTCTCTCCAAGAAAAACATCCAATTTTAGGTGTTTTAATTTACAACTGCTATTTGAATCTGAGCCACCATCTTCGATTATTCGATGCATTGGCCAATTTATCATTGAATCGCAACCATTATATTCATCTTTGAGAAACCGACCAATGATAAGGTATTACATTGTATGTAAATTGATATCTAATTACGGTTTTTAAAGGTCTACCATCTATTTAATTGATTTTTTTGCCTAATTTAGAAAAGTTTTTTCCCTTTTTCCTATACTGTTCATTGCATAGAATTGTTTGGTAAATAAATTGAAATTACATTCATGTTGATGTATCTCATCTCTTCTCTAAATATCCTTTGAATTTTAAGTTCTGCTTTTTTTTCTACTGATATGATTCAGGTTGCAATGTAGCATTGTTAGGCAAGTTTAACGAACTTTGTTAAAGAAGTTATAATTGATTTTTCGTGACAATATAATTGGTCTAAATCATATTCACAATATATATCCAATATACATAAATAACTATACTAACCACGTCTTTCTGCATTTATTATATTTATTATTTCAAAACGTTATTAAACTTTTTGAACTGATACATCTAGCAATGAATACGGGATATTATAAAATGAATGTGTTCGTTATTTTTTATGTAGCTTCGAAGCTAATGGTTCAAAAGTAATTATTAATTGAAAAATATTTCTTTCTTTATTCGAAAGATGAACAAAACTTTGTCCCAAATTATAATTAAGACGCTATTTTTTAAACATTGTGAAAGATATTTCGTTTATTTATTTTAAGTAATTTTATTAGTTATTAAAGGTTTTGAATGAAAAATAAACTTTAAAATATTAGAATTTATATGATAACAAAAGATAAATGATATATAAAATCAACAAAATGGAAAACTGAATCAAACTAACGTAAATATTTGTTTCATGGTTGGTTTTCGTATGTTTTGAACCGAAAATAGCATCATACTTAATAACTAAAATTTATGTTAGTTTGATTCACTTTTCATTTTTTTTCATTTCATATATGGTTTATCTTTTGTTATTATATAGTTTCTACGTTTATAGATTTATTTTTCATTTAAAACTATTAATAACTAATAAATTTTATTTAAAATTGCTAAACAAAGTATCCTTCACAATATTAAAAAAATATTATCTTAGTTATAAATTAGGACAAAGCTATGTTCATGTTTTGAATATAGAAAGAAATATTTCATAATGAACAATTACTCTTAAACCATAGCTTAGAAGTTAAATAAAAAACACTAAACACACTCAACTTATAATATCTCATATTCATTGATAGATTTATAAGTTCAAAATATTTAATAACGTTGTGAAATAATACATATAATAAATGCGAAAAAACATGAATGTGTCTAGCTAAACATGGGATGAGCTTGCTCAGAGTCCAGCATGCGAAAAGTCGTAGCTTGCTTCAGACCGAGCTGCAAGTTAACCCGAGAAAGCTATTTGTCTAGATTTTCACCCTAGCATAGACACTTTGGACTACCAATATCACATTAGTCAAATTTCAAAAATTCCTATAGCGGGAGAGCCCTTTATCAAATCGGCAGCACGGTGCCAATGGAGAACCCATTCTGACAAACGATGCTCATGCAATTTCAAAGCATAAACTTCCTCTTTAAGCAAAAGGCAAAGATGCACCCTTTTCTTCTCGGAATTTATATATTCTTACTAAAAGAAATTGAGTAACGTATTCAACATTTCATTTATATATTTTTGTTTAAAAGAGTGTGCTTGCTTGCTTACTTGAATGTAAACCAATATTGTAAATATAAAATAGTCTGAGATTGAAAATCTAACAAGTTAAATCGTTTTTCTAATTAGTGTTTATAACTTTAGTTGGATACTTGAATGTAAACAATATTCAAAATATTAAATAGTCCGAGATCGTTTCGAGATGTACTTTAGGGTCTGATATGAACAATTGATATGTGTTTATCTTGCCTGAGATCTCACCCGATACGAGATCGTGTCGCTGAAATTCTCGAGACAAAACGTAACCGAAATCCGAAATTTAAACCCTTGGTGGTGCACTCATCAAACAGAAAAAAACTCAAAAGAGTGGAGTAAATGATTCAAATCCCCATCTTTGTGCTAACTTTAAAAGTAATTCCATAATTATTAGTCAGCCATTGAATGGTATCAAATATGAAATATTAACTAAATTAGCTGTCTGCTTAATGTGCAAAACATTAATATGAATCTAAGTAACACTGGTAAATTTGGCAAATGACACTGTCAAAAAGTCTAGTGAACTCGAGGGACTATTGGTAGCCAATTTCAAAAGGATGTCTGACAATAAAGAATTTCAAGCTATTTGAATAGCAATTCATCAAACATATTTCAAACTGAATAAGTCAATGCAAAACAAAATAATGTTTTCTCCAAATATTGGACCTACATTGTAGCATGAAAATGATATTACATGCGTTTTGTTGGCAGCATTACAACGAATATGCATAGGCACAATTCGTAGTCCATACTTTGTTATATAAGTGCATTTACTATTCATCGTCAAGTTAGTTATGTGTGAGTTAATTATTACTAAATCTTTTATCACTAGAGTTGAGCATGTGCCGATGGCACGAAAGCAAGTTTTATTTCCTATGTAATAATTTTACATATTGCACAAAATCGTGTTTTGTTTTTTTAGAGTTCATGATAATACTACTTGATACAAATGTTGGCCTTTAATGTGCAGTATTTGCTTTGTTGAATTGATTGAAGAGATTTAATGTTTATTCGTTTATATTTATTTTGTAAGTATAGCTGTCATACAACGGATGAAGACTTTTGTTTGCGATGTAAATCATCAACACTTTGCATAGCAAAAATGGCAAAAAACCATGGTCATTGCATATAATGATAAATGTACATGTGATGTAACGATCCGAAATTTTATTACTTTGATTTGTAAACATTTAATTTATTTTAAATATTCAATTATTGATTTTAATAATTAAAATACCATCTTTTAAATAATAATTAGTGATGCTGAAATGATTTTCAAAACGCGTTTACAAAAATAAATAGTTCAAAGTAAAATAGAAACTGCGACCGAAATCTTTTTCAAAACATTCAATTTTTCACCATTAATTGTTTAAAATGTTGTAAACACCTTAATACACTTACATATCTATATAAATAATGTGTACTTAATTAAGTGTGTAAAAGGTAAATAGATGTTTATTTAAGTGAAAAGGATCGATAAGGTAAATAAATATTTTTAAATAAATAATAAGTAAAAGGAAGAGATAAGCATCATTGTTCCAGTGGTTAAGTGATTCGGCTTTGGTGCGAGAGGTCACAAATTCGAAACTTGAGTAGCGTGATTCGAACGTTTATTGACATGTGATACGTTGTTCCAGTGACATGTTGTATATAAAGTACCATTTCAAAAAAAGGGAAGCGATGTGACATTTAACCAAAAATTTAAATAAGAAATATTATAAGTATGAAATGTCATATTCCTCTTACACCATAAGTACAAGGTAATGGTTTGTATGGTGATTAAAAGGGTGGTGACATGGGGTAACGTGTGGGAGAAGGCAGGAAAGGAGGGGGTAGTGATGATGTGTCATTATTTGAGTGGAGGGCATTATTCCTAAAGGTTTTTTGGTAATTCAATTATCTTACTTTGTATAAAACATATTCCAATGTTTTTTCCTCTCATTTTTTCATTCACTCTTACTTTTTCAAGCTTCATTCTTGTTTCAAAATTCCTGAACATTTTAATGGCTTCCATTTAAATTTCCAAGTTAAAAATCAAAGCTTTTTGCTTTTAGTTTTTTAAAATTTGTTTTAAACATTTATTCTTCTTCCTACACCCCTTCTTCTTCAAATACAAGTCCAAAACCCTCTCAAACCCTACATGGCCGAGCCAAACACACCATGTCTGAGCCCCATCATGCCTAGGCCGAGCCCACTTTCCAAAGTCCTAGGCCAAAAATCATTTTTTTACAAAGATTTACAAGGTCCAAGGCTTTATCAAAATTCTAGTCCAAGTTTGGTTTGTTCCATAACTTTTGGTGAGTAAAACTCACATCGTTTTGGGAAATTTATATCTTTAGTTCATGTTTAGTATTAGCATGTGTAAACTGCTTGGTTATTGGTTAGTTATATGGTTTTGATGTGATTATATATGTATTTGTACATAAATTTGCCTTAGACCTGTTAAAAGAAGTCTAAAAGTGTTGTGATGGTTGAAAAGTTTAGATCTTTACTTGTGTTTGTGGGTTGTAATATGATTTGTATGCCATGGACAAGAGTATGTATGAATATGCTAAGAGAAGTGAGCACCTTGTATGGTGTTTGCGTCTTGGGTTCTTGTGGAAGTTACGTTAAATTGTTTTCAAAAATATAAACCATTTTCAAGTTCTCAACTTTGTTTTACTTTTTATAAAAATATATTTATGTTTTGGAATAATTAGTAAGCTTTCAAATGTTAAGTTTTCAAAAGAGAAAGCTAAGAAACATTTTCTAATTATAGTATCCATAGCGATAGTCGCTATAGATGCAGCAACAGCAACAGCAACAAAGTCATTATTTTCAAACAAGTCGAGGAGTCGCTATAGATGCGGTTTCACTAAAATCCATTTTTTGCAAATTAAGTTCTTACGCTTGAAACACTTTGGAAATATTTTATAAAACTTAATAATAATGATTAAAAAGTTAATTAAGGATTTATTTATTAATTATTTATTAACTAAGTTTGGTAATTAATTATTACTTGAGTATTAAACAAGATTTATTAATTATAATTAAGTGGCGGCGCAGTGGAAAGGAGGCTTGAGTTCTGGTAAAAAGATCCAAATTTGATTTCTACATGCGCTTCTCTATCCTATATAAATTTACTAAGTGAAGATTAATTACTAATTAATTATCTTTTAAAAGTGAGATTAATTTTAATTAATTATTGATTAAAATAGATTAATTTTTAATTAATTATGAATTAAATATATGATTTATTTACAATTAATTATTAATTAAGTATAGGTTAATTATTATTAATTAAGTATTAAGCAAGTGTTCAATTATGATTAATTAATTAATACAATGATTTATAATAAGTTAATTATTTCTTACTTAATAATTAAGTTAAGCTAAGACTTAATTAAGATTTGATTTTGACTAATAAAGGGTTTAACTTGTAATTAATTAATTATGACACTTTGGTGCGAGATGTCACAAGTTCGAAACTTGTGTAGCGTGATTCGAACATTTATTGACACATGATTTGTGGTTTGTTGTCCTAATGACATGTTGTATCTACGTATCATTTCAAAAAAAAACTTTCTTCGACAAAGAATATTTTTTAAACACAAGGGATTCTATCGTAGGTACTATTAAGTAACCAAATAAATGTGAATAAGTATATTAAATTGGTGACATCTGTTTAGCAGAATAAACCTTCGTTTTGATATAACTTAAATTGAATAGATTATTTGGACATAGTTTAGCAAAATAATTCCTCGTTTCTCCTAATATATTGATTTGGACATTAAACCGTATGCCAGTTAATTTACATTGGACATGGGATGGTTTAGTTAGTAATTGCTAATTGATTTTATTTACATATATGTTGGCTTATGTAAATACATGGTATATGACTTGGAAAGTCAAATTTAATTAAATGATAATTTGATTCGGTACACCATTGTGGTCGCTAAGCCAATTTCCGAATTTATAAAGTTATGAATTTAAATAATTTCAATTGTATGACCATTAAGGTAAAGTGTTTACAAATGATGTTTAAAGTAACTTGTTTAATTATTTTAATAAAGATGTTAAAGTTATTATTTTTATAATGATGTTATAGATGATGAATTGTTTTATAAAAAGGATTATACTTGGTAAAAAGGGGTTTATTAAAAAGAGATTTACAAATGAGAATTTGTAAAGAGTTCATAAATCATTTAGAGATTTATAACAGAGAAGTTTTATAAATTATTTTGAAATCTGTAAAAGTATTTGTAAATATGAAACGGATTTATAAAAAGGGAATTTTATAAAGGAATGAGATTTGTTTTGACTATTTATCCTTTTTAATTATGATAGTATAGAAACACCCTTTCCATAGTTAACACCGAAGGACAGTGGTTGGATTATAGTACGAATATTTTAAATAATATTTGATTTGGCCTATTTAAATATGGTTTTGAAAATGAGGAATCATCATTAAGTTTTGTAAATATACTTATAGCGTTGAGATAAGTATTTGAATATATTTTCTAAGTATTGAAAACATAATGTTTTGGTAATATACTTATACTGGTGAGATAAGTATATAAAGATTTCCAAGTATTGAAGAAGTATAAGTTGTTTGTGAAATAATATCCTTTGTAAAAGGTATTTTGAATTTTTTAAAAGAGATTTAATTAATAAAGATTTAGTGGATCCCATATAGAATTAAATCAATGATTGATTGTTTGTTTATTTGATAGTTAAACAACCGACTTAACAAACCTTGGGCCAAAAATATAACTCTGATAGTGTAGAAACTCTTTTCATACTTAACACTGAAGGATAGTGGTTGGGTTATAGTACGAATATTTTAAATAATATTTGTTTTGGCCTATTTAAATATGGTATTGGAAATGAGGAATCATCATTAAGTTCTGAATATACTTCTAGCGTTGAGATAACTATATGGATATATTTTCTAAGTACCGAAAACATAATGTTTTGGTAATATTTTTATACCGGTGAGATAAGCATATAAAGGTTTCCAAGTATTAAAGTATAAGTTTTGTGAAATAATATCGTTTGTAAAAGGTATTTTGAGTCTTTAATTTTTTAAAAGAGATTTTAATTAATAAAGATTAATTAATAGAGGTTTAGTGGATCCTATATATAATTAAATTAATGACTGATTGTTTGTTTATTTGATAGTTAAACAACCGACTTAACAAATCTTGGGCCAAAAATATAACTGAAAATATTTAGAAGAAACGCGTGAGTTATATGCACAGTCATTTTCGACGATGATGTTTTGTGCATATAAATCTCGTTTTGTTCTCCTAGAACGAATGATAAAGAGATCTGTCCACTAAAACGTTTAGGAAGTGATCCCCGCACTTATTCATTTGTCTATTTATTTCTCAAAGAATCGGGTTGAGTTCACCGAAAACTATCGAATGTTGTTTCGAAGAGACCGAGATCGGATAAGTATAAATTACCTGAAAACCACTTAGTTCCAACTCAAGCATTTCGAACTCAAGACATCTTGAAGAATATGGAATCGAAGATGGAGCTTTTGAAGTGCAAGGGTTGCTTGCTAGTGATTTTTGGTGTGATTCCAAAATGAATTTAGTAGAAGTAGTGCTTTCAGTTTTGTTCAGTCCCAAAACAAACTTGTATGAATGAATGCTGATGCTGCATTTTTGCCTGGAGGGAACTGTCAGCATTCCAAGTGGGTGTGCTATCTAAAGATAAAACGTAGCCTCAAGCCTCATCAATCGAAAATGATAAAAATAAAAGATGCAACAGGGATATGTAGGTCGCTCCCATTAAGGTACGATCATCCCTTATCTAGAGTTGATATCTACGTATGTTTCGAGGCTCATTATGGTTGTTGATCACAACCAAGAGATGATCATATTCGGTATCATCCAATAAGGGTAGGCCAATTCTATGTAGCAAGGGTACAAGATATTCTTATCGGACTCAGATATATTTTACCTAGAGATGTATCATTCGAAAGGCAGCCTATTACCTTGTCATTGTACACAATCCATTTCCCAGTAAGTACCTTCGAACTTAGTTGTATACCTATTATGCTGAAATTTAATTAATGTAACAATTTCGACTATTGTACCCTAAACATTATTATAATATCACTAAATTTTCTATAGAAATGTTTTGGTTTTCGTAAAGTAAAAACTCATCCGTGTTTATGTGCGGAGTGGTCTTACAAGTTAACTTTGATTTTAAAAGGTTTTACAAGTTATAATTAATAGAGGTCCTTGTGACTTGAGTTTCTCACGCTGGTTTTACCATGCTGATCTGGACGTTGTTTTCTTATAATGCTCGGATCAAATCGAGTATATTTTCAGATTAGATTTGGATGTTTTGGAGCTCGGAAGAGAAGTTGGAGGTCCAAGACTTATCTCTCGTATATTTCTTTTTATTTCCGCTGCATTGTGTTGTTCTATTTTCTAGCATTTGTAAGGACAGACTGTTTTAACTGTCCAGGCTGACATAGGATAGTTTACCCTGATTGTATATATAAACTTTCCCTTGTCTGAAAATCATTTTATATTATAGATTATTCGTTGCGTTGTGAGATTTGTTTTGTCTTTTCTTTCTTTCACCCTAATGACCTGTCTTTCGGACCGACTAAATGATCGACACACGAATACCGAGAATGTATTAAATGTCATCTTTAGTAGTACAATATAATCGAGGGAAATCAATATGGCTAACGCAATATCTAAATTAAACAAAGAACTTTTTGCTTCAAGCCCGGTATGCTCACATTTAATGTGCTAATATGAAACATCATTTACAACAAAGATTCAAAGCATAAAATAGCTACAATAATTTACCTCGATGCATATTTAGTTGACTGTTGAACTGTTCCTGCACCTATATGCAATCTATTACCTAACATAGGCTTACTTATGTTCTTCTCGTAGCTCATTATCTCTCCCGACCAATTGGTGCTGGTAAAGTTTTGATCGTCATCAAAGTGCTCGCCTTTTCCCCAAATAATACCAATAATGTAAGTCTATGACCACAATTATATTACCAGGGCGCCGGTCCTAAGAGTTCTGGTACCTAAAGCTAGTTGTGAGTCAAGACCTTATTACAAGTTACACGTACTAATAAGATTAATAAAATTAAGGCATTAAAGTAGTTTATATACGATATAGATAACAAATGAAGTAACAACAAAAAAACTTTCATGATAAAAATACTTCAAGTCATACGACAGCTCAAAATAAAAATTATTTTTAGCAACCAATTTGTGTTAGAAATATTAACCATTAAATTTCAAAGCAAAGAAGTTTATTTATCATGAATTTTAGCATTAAGGTCATGGGAATATTCTAAAATAGAAATTATATAACATAAATTAATAGAAATAAAGACAAAGAAGATTACCCTTGTATGCAAAATTGTGATTTTTGAATTTGGTATGATGCTCTAATCTTTTCTTTTAATCTCTTTTAATGGAAGTGGATGTTAAAAATTATGAGTTTGTAGGAATTCTAAAAATTGCAATTTTTAAATTTAGGAACTATGGGTTGAAAAAATAAAGAATGAATTGATGTTCCCTTCCTTTCTCCTACTGTCTACTTTTATTTCAATGTAATGGTTTTTAGCGTCAACTACAAATTTTTACATCTTGATTTTATTTTATTTTCCTATTTTGGTGCCCTGACGTGAAATGGGTCCAAAGCCCTGGTTTTAGTGCCTTTACCAAAGGGTCACCCTTAGCATATCACCTAGTAGGTGTGTACACGTTTGGGCATGTGTTTTGAATGATTCATGTTAGAGAATAGTTTGTTCCAATTTCATTTTTTTCCCAATTCTAGCAAGCAAGCAAGCATGTCTACCTTCCAAAATAAAGTTGTACATTCAATGAGCGTAATAGGAAGAAGGCTAAAACAATGATGGTACCGAAAGTATCCAGTATAGTAGAAAACAAAATACCACTTCTACAAAAACTACAAGTAAAGATTTTTATCTTCCGTTTGAACTAATTTCTATTGTCATTATAAATCTGTTCACATCCTATAATAATAGGTTTATGATAAAAAATATGTTTTTGTTGTTTTTTGGCTTTACTCGTATGTTGGACAATGTTTGGACCAAAATTGGTCACAAACACTCAATTGCAGATGGAAGCACCAATTCACAATCATAGTTCACAGATAGCAAGTATGTAGCGAATATAAATGTGAAAAGCACTCAAAATTTAAAAAGGAAAGCGGTAAAAACACAAGATTTATAGTGGTTCGACGTTGTAGCCTACGTCCACTTTGAAGAGTTGTTTTATTGATGATTCTCTACTGATTTACAAGAGTATAATTGATAGTATCCGAGTTACAATGGAGGAATAACGGCGTAGAAGTGCCAAAAAATATCCCTTTTCTAGAGGCATTGGGTTGCTATTTATAGGTGTAGGCTGGAAATATCTGACTTGGATCTCGAAATACCTCTTCTCACACAAGGGTGGGCCCGCGTGATCGATCGGGGGTGGTTTGGGATCGATCCCTAGGTATTTCGTATCGATCCAAAAGTGGTCCAATGGCGATGAGATTGATCACGAACATTCTTCTGGTGGTATGCAAGCTACTGTGAAAATTTGAAGGCATTTGGAGTTGTAGATTCCGAGTTATGATCGATCCAAGTTGAATTTGCAATAGGCCGTCACGTTCGTACCCATGGTTGTCGATCTAGTTCGTATCGATATCTTTTTGTATCGATCATTGCCATATCCATCGTCCACCAATTACGTATCGATCCGAGTTTCTCGCCTCGATCCATGTTGAACGTTTCATCACTTGACCTGTTCCTTCATATCGATCGATACGAAACAGCTTATGATTGTTTTTCGTATCGATTAAATGGTCGTTGGTTTCGTATCGATCGTTTGATTGATCGATACGAGTCATATAGGAGGATCGATACGAAGCAGGCAATTGAAGTGCAAATGAACATGGATCGAACTCCATCTATTCTGTATCGATCGTTTGGTATTGGTTTCGTATCGATAGTAAGTGATGGTTTTGTATCTATCATCTAGTTGATCGATATGAAACATTCATCAACATAGATCGATATGAAGTGAATAACTGCTTCGATAAGAGCGGGCTTTGTATCGATCATCTGATTGATCGATACGAGACATATGCCAACATTGATTGATACGAAGTGAATGACCTTGATCGATCCGAAAGATACATTTGCCTGATGGATACGAAAGGAACGACTGCCACCTTGATGGATACAAATAGGATGGATACGAGATCGATGGGGACACCGGCAGCTGATCGATCCATAGCTCTGACTCGACGTAGCCGCCTCCCTGACCCAAAGTAGATCTATCTCGGACTCGAAGCAAGTGCCACGGCAACTCGAAGTAGCTTCTAAATGTGCTAATCCATCAAGGACTCGAAGCAAGCCCTTCTTTGACCCGAAATAACATGCCTGAATACCCGAAGCGAACATGAAGGTGACTCGGAACAGACTCCAAGCAACTTGAAACGACTCGATCTTTGTCAAAACCATATTTCAAACATCTTGTATTGTTTGTTCATCGACTATGCTATATCTTGGCTTCATGATCATGTTTACTATCCGTGAAAATTTAGCTTTGACCATCGTGCAGTCGATTGGGTTAAATCCGCATGTATATTTGCCTTGCCAAAAGACGGGTTAACAGACAAATCGATAAAGCATCAACCATGAAACTAACAATGGTAATAAATAAATTATAGCGCTCAACAGTTGTATATATCCACCAGTGCATTAGTCCAAATAAAGAATATGACTTCCTTGCTTTCAACTTTTAGGTTCCATTAACGTAGTAAAAAACTGCAGACTGCAATAATTATAGATCCAGCTTGATTGAGAGAAAGAATCAAAATAATATCTACATATCGGCCGCTATTCATCAAATCAGTACCAAGAAATTGAGTTCCCTCATGGGAAATAAAATGCTTCAAATTGAACTGAAATTAATCTTCACATTAATTTGGTCCGGCTTTGCACACGAAGTTGAGAGATGAGTAGGAAGTAGAATAAACTCAATTTATTTATTAGTATTATAGAGTACAAATCAACAATTTATGTGTGTGAATGAATATATTTTTGGACCGCTTTTTGAGTGCGAAAATGGTAGCAGTTTGCAAAGGGATCCGAAATGATTTTTGTTGTGATACTATGATAGCATGTATTAGTTTGCAAAGGAATTATGTAGTAACATGCAAAACATTATTTTCTGAATTTTCATGTATGCTGAAATTACAAAGAAAATATTCGAATTTGCATGCACGGTTATCGATAGCTTTTCTCAATTTGAAGCATGGTACCAAGTTTTCTTCGGATTCTAAAGAAGCTAAAATATATGCATATTGCTGAATAAAAACTTCATGAACTAACTATTACTTGCACCAATATAGTGCAGTGTCAGTTAAAATCATTACGCCATAAACATTGTTTTTAAGATGTACAAGTAAATGTATACCACAAATGCAATGCACACCACAATGACCATGCACATGATTGCAAGGACTGTTTTGTACCTCCATAGGAACTTAAAAATATACTAAGATTCAACCAAATGCATTACTGCTATCCAACACATACATATTAAACAGAAATTTGAAATAAAAAAGCTTTAAATTACAAAATGTAGAAACTGTCGGGATTAGAAGAAAATTATGTACTTTCCTTCCAAACCACTTCAAAGTCTTTTCTGGACCCCAAACTTAACCTTGCTCTGCGAAGTCAAATCATCTTACAACATATAGTATAATTGTGTTGTGACCTCTACCCTCGATTCCATCACTAAAAATACTAATTGTTTAGCAAAAAAACGTGTATTGCTTTCCTTAAAAAAATAAACTAAAGAAAAACATTGAAGTTTTTTTTAATGAGAATCATGTATGTGAAATGATACAGATAACATGAGAAGTGGTACTCGTATAGAACAATATTACTTGATCATTATCTATACAGATATTTTGAATGGTGTACGTATAACAAAAAATGTATAAATAGTTGCTTGTTTCTTTGTAGAAGATGATAGTGATTTGTCATGCGTAGAACAAATACGTCAAACAAAGAACAGTATCAAATGTGCAAAATTTGTATTTGAAAAAATAGTTGTGGTCACAAATCAAATCTAAATATTAATAGTAATTTAAAATTATTAGCATGTGCTAACTTGATTGCATATTACACGACCCTGCTCTACAGTTTATCGCCTAGAAAGTATTGTCTTTTTTCTTTAAATGTTTAATGGCATATTGTTATTCAAATTTTACAGATGCAAACATTCACCTAGAAAGTATGTCTTTTTCCTTTAAATGTTTAATGGCAAATGCTAATCAAATTTTACACATGCAAACGTAAGGGGTATGAATAACGTAATTAAACTACATCAGTACTTACGAGGCCCAACCATGAATTTAAAAAACAAATTATAACAATCTTAATAAAATTAAGCCCAAAATAATCTTAACAAACTATAACCATGATTTTAAAATACAAATTGTAACAATCTTAATAAATATAATATTTTTTCGACGTTATGGATAATGAAACATGTGGCATGGATATACATATGGGCAAGTTAATGAATATGCAAAATCGTTATTAATAAAGAAAATAACAGAAATGAAAGAGTGACACCATACATTGTTTTATAAAAGTTTCAAAATTACATATACAGGAACATTACGTAAAAGCATAATTAACATAAATAAGTCCATGTGTCATATTTAATTAAAGAACCTTTTGAAAAACATCCTCTTTCAATTTCAACATACACAGTCGTCCCTCCTCGAAACCAAGTTTTAAAAAAACATCTATTTTCAAGTTTTGATGTATTTGCAAAAAAATATGCAAATATTTGAAGTTTCTGAACAACGAATATTTGCATGGAAAGCTGCAAATATTTACATTTTTTCAGAAAAAATCAAAAGGATTAGTTTTGATTGTAGAAAGATGCGATATAATTTCAGATTTAATTTACGAAAAAAAGGAATTTTTTCACCGAAATTAAAAATAGGTATGCAATTTAAAAAATGTTATTAAGAATGATTTTTCACATACGAAAACTGAAAATAAAGGACGAATCCTAATTTTCACTTTAATTAATTGAAGAATGTAAGTAATAGGTAAAACCATTAATGACCGAAGCAATTAAAATTCTAGAATTCTTTAGCACAAATTTATGCATAAAACACTCTTTAAAACTTGCCAAAACAGTCAGGCTAGTAAATTATGGTTGATAGAAAGTTCATGGAAAACATGTCTAAAAAGTTTTATTAACATTGTAAGAAATGATTATTTTTTACGTTGTATGCAATTAAGATAATAGGAAACTGTACTAACTTTACTATTTCCATATGTAATTTTTAATTCCATTTTCTGAGTGAAATTTAGAGTGAGAATCGCAGAAGTTTGAAAAGACCAAATTTGACATTATAATCTGTTAGAAAGAAAACATTATCTTATCATTATAATCTGTTAGAAATCTGGAAAGCTGATCACCTAATAATGATAGAATAAACTCGAATTAACTCCAAACAGTAGTGTACTTTCAGAAATGGAGTTACTTAAAAATGGATTATTCCATTGCAAAGAAAAAGGTAATAATGTATCTCATTTGAAGAATAGCTCAGAATAAAATCAGGAATGATGTATTCAGTTTATTCTTTCTCCAAAACAAATAGCTTGAAATAGAATCGAAAAAGCCAAAATTAAATATGGAAATGGAGAATCGTAATGTATTCAATTTGTTCAAGAAATCAGAGATGATGTATTCTGATACAAAATCAGTATTATGGAAAGAAATCATAACGGCAGCAAATTAATTTCAGTAATATAGTTTCTTATCATTCTGCAATAAATCTGGAAACCTAATCAGCTATATTGAGCTTGAATTATCTTAAGGAAAAAAAATAAAAATTCAACAACTTATGTAATACATTCCGAAATGTTAGTCTTAGGTAAATCCGGCAAGCAAATCAACTAATAATTCGGTTAAGCTAATTAGTTAGGTAAATCTGGCAGCAAATTCAGTTAATCAGCAGCAATTACCTATTTATTAACGCAAACTGCAATAAATCAGTTAAGCTAATCGCTGAAAGATAGAGATTCAAGTGAAATTGAGCAAATTACATGATTTCAGCGTGAAGATTAATTTGCAAGTACTCGGTGGCCGCAATAGGACTAGGAAGAGCGAATAGATGATAGTTTCCATATCTAAGTTGCTGAAGACGATAAGAATTCCGAGCGTTGGAATTTGTTGGAAACCCTGATCAGTGGGCGAGAATCTGGAAGAACCAAGGAAAGAGGAGGATAGAGATAGCAGTAATTTGAGTGGTTAGAAATGAATGTCATGCTTTTATTTCAGGCCGGTTCATTCTTAAGGCCCGTCAACCCATATCCCTAAAATCTACATCCATCCCTATCCCACAACTAGCGAAGAGTTAACCGGGTCAAAACTGATCTATATTTGAAAATAGTTTTTAAAGTGGTCTGAGTATGTAAATAAGTTAAAAACCGCTCCAAATTTAAAAAAAATCTTAAAAGAAATTATAAACATGGAAGCAACATTCAAAACGGATTTTAATTAATATCTTATACTAATTTTTTAAATTTAGGACGGAACTTTAATATTTAGGTCCAATAACAGTAGCGCATTTTCTTCAATCGACTTCAACCATTTTCTCCATCGTCTGAAGCATGTCGTATCCGCTGCCGCCCTAGCCCTACCCAGCAGTAAATCTAAAGGTAAGAAACAAATGGAGAAGCAGAACAGAGAAGAAGAAGAAAGTCCAAAAAGTTTTAATCACAAGTCGAATGATATTTTGATATAGCATTTCTATATTTGAAACACAATAGACCGTGTTTAATATGTTAAATGATAGACTAATATAGCATTTATACTTTTAAAATATGGTATCATTATTTGACTATGCAAAATGATATCTGGATGTAGCATAAATATATTTCAATTGAACAAGCATGAAAAAATACGCAAAATGATACTTGAATTTAGCATAAGTATATTTAAAGTGAACTAGCATGAATAGAATATACAAAATGAAATAAGTATTCCTAAAGAGAACTAGCATGGATAGAATATGCAAAATAATAATTGCATATAGCATGTATATTTTTTAATGTAACATTTTAATCACAAAGTCCACTACCATATTTATGATATGCAAAATGATAGTTTAATGTAGTATTTGAGTTGTGAAGTCTACTATCATGTTTAAAATAGGAAAAACGATAATTTAATATAGCATTATAGTTATGAAGTTCAATATCATCATTAAAATATGCAAAATGGAATTTAATGTAACATTTTAATCACAAAATCCGTTACCATGTTTATGATATGCAAAATGATAGTTTAATGTAGCATTTAAGCTATGAAGTCCACTATGATGTTTAAAATATGCAAAATGATAATTTGATATGGCATTTTAGTTATGAAGTCCAATATCAAAGTTACAATATGCAAAATGAGATTTAATGCATTTTAATCACAAAGTCTATTAGCATGTTTAAGGTATACAAAATGATAGTCTAACATAGCATTTCAATCATAAAGCCCAATATCATGTTCACAATATACAAAATGATGGTTTATGTAGCATTATAGTTATTAAGTCTAGTATCATGATTAAAATACACTACCACGTTTGTAACTATTAGAGGCATTACGTTGGAGGCAGAATAAGTTAAATGTCTCTAATAATATTTAATTAGGGGCAAATATAGAATTGGTCACCAATACCGGTAATTAGGGCTCATTTATCTGCCCTTACTATACTCCATCTTTATACCAACTCGCCCTACCTAAAAGGGCGTTCACGATCTGTAATACTTAGGTCCCCTTTCCATTCTAGCTTATCAAACCCTAGTTCCTAAAATCAAACAATTGAAATATGTTCATGGAGATTTCGATAAGTGGAGGAGGCTGTTACTACTCTTACGCTTATTTTATCATTGAAATGGTCGTTGATTGCTTGATAGGGAAGATGCTATTGTTCTGGTTCCACATCTCAAACACAAAATTAAGACGAAGATGGTAGAAAACAAGGTCTGCAAATTTCCCTTTATGCATATTGTTTGTACCAAAAATGGGCACAACACTCTTCGGAAGTTTTTGAAGAGATAAAAGTGAAGAACGAAAATTAAAACTGTGGATTATCTAACAAAAACTCCAACTAACAGAAAGTAAATTGCAAAGACAAGCGATTTAGAGTGGTTCGGCGTTTCGCCTACGTCCACTATGAAGTTTGATGATTTTATTGCTCGATTACTTGAAGATTACAGTAGTTGATAATGTAATACAACTGAATTCAAATGCTAAGTGTCAATCTAAAGTAGCGGCGGTGTTCTGGAATCAATCTGGCAGAATCTGGGCGCTCTTCAGTACTTAGAATTCTCCGACCCCTTTTCTGAATGACCAGGGGGTCTATTTATAGGTGTTGGAGGCTGGTATTTCGCCCAAAATGAGGGGAGACCAGTTCCGGCATGTCAGGGGGCCCACATGGCCGAAATCTGGAGATCCGGGCCCGCTTCGGGATCGATTCGACCCTTGGTTCGAATCGACCGAGAAATCATCCAATCGAGCTGAAATTTGGTGTGTACATCCTTCATCATGTATTTGAGCTTCTGTGAAAATTTCATGGGATTTGGACTTGTAGAACTCGAGTTATGATCGATTCAAGTTGGTGTTTTTCGTATTCTGGAGTCGTTCGAATCGATGTGCTCTAATCGATTCGTTCGAATCGATCTTCCTGTTGGTGAAGATGGTGACGTGGTGCGCTTTCTTTGAATCGATCCGGTTTCCATTCCTGATTGACTGGGTCGAATCTACGGCTTGGATTCGAAGATGGTGGGTTCGAGGGCAAGCTGTGTCTCATCGATTCGAAGCGAGGTCATGTACCAATCGATTCGAAGTGAAGCTGTGTCTCCTCGATTCGAAGGTAAGCGTAAACGATGGATTCGAAGCAGACCAAAGGGATGGATTCGAAGGTAAGCATCTACGATGGATTCGAAGCAGACCAAAGGGATGGATTCGAAGGTAAGCGTAAACGATGGATTCGAAGCAGACCAAAGGGATGGATTCGAAGGTAAGCGTAAACGATGGATTCGAAGCAGACGAAAGGGGATGGATTCGAAGACGATCGAGTCGACCTTCCCTTATGGATTCGAGACTAGCTTATCTCATCCATTTCCTTTTGGCGATATCTTGATCATACGAACTCGGATTGACTCGAAACTTGGAACGTTGTTTCATCTGGTCCTTCTTGACATGTCTTATCAATTGTAGCCCGATCCGGACTCGGACAAAATTCATCGATATCCGTAGCGATCCTTACGTGTAATCGACTTCCGAGACGACCCGTCATCGGTATCTAGTCAAGTCCTTGGTGTCACGGCCTTGCCAAAAGGCGGGATAACATTTGCCCCCCAAAGTACGTCCTGTGTAAACATGACGTGCTTTGAAAAGCTACCGTCCCTTGTTGAACAATGACCACATGCTTTGTCGAAAAATTGTCTTCTTTGCTGTCGTAATCAATCGTTGTATGATCATGATTGACTGTTAGGCTTTTTGAGTTATGACGAGATGAACATTTGGCTTCTGTTGATGATAAAGACCAAAACATTAGTCAAAAATATGTGCATACGTGTTTTATCTTGACTTTGATTAACGTTGCGTGATCGCAAGTCGTTGTCAGTTCGGTTTACTATCGAAATCTGCATCGGTCCTCTCCTGAACCGGTTTGAGGAGCGAGCTAAAACATTGTTGTGACGATTGCCTATGATTGTCTTCTTGTATCGATTCTTTCCTGGGTCGAGGTAAAAAAGGTAATCCGGGAATCTATTCATGTCGAAGCGATATGTTTCATTTTTATAGACGTCTTTGATGGATTCGAAGAGATCAGTTCGAATCGATGACTGTTGACCTGATGGCCCTAGGGATCTCGTGCTTCGAATCGATAAGGCTTTCAATCCAGCCTTTGTTCGGTGGTTTCTTCGAATCGATCTTGCTTCGAATCGATACCGTATGGATTCAATGTGGTTGTTTGAGTTGGTGGAGTCGAAGTCGATGTTGCTGAGATGAATTCGAACGTGCATGAAGATTTTCAGGAGATGGATTCGAAGCACCGGGTTAAGATCGATTCGAAGTCGTCGTAACGAATCGAGTCGATGCCCTTACCTGTCGAAGCCGGTCAGTTATACCGGGAGGCGAATCGTCATACTTCTCCTATATATACCGGGGTCCTATTCATTTCTCACTTTTCACTTTTTACTGTTGCTCCGCTCCTTCTTCGTATCGATCTCCCAGACCTTGAGAGAAACGCTTCTACGAATCGAACAGACCCTTTACACCCTCACTTGTAACCATATAAAATCAGGTAATAACCGGATCGAGTCAAGTCTTGGGAATGACAGAACAGGGAATCGTTGGGAGTTCTAAGTCCAATAGGTCGAATCGATGGGGAAGATGCGATGAGGTGTCGCAACCTTCCTTGGGGAAATAAAGTTCCTGAAGGATTCTCGTTTCCTCCTCGCTTCGTATCGACCCTCGTTGGAATAGTTCGAATCGATCTCGGGTATGGGGCCTTCAAACTGAAACTTGCGAATCGAAGTGGCTCGCATCGAATCGAGTCGATGTGGTAATTCTCTAATCGATTCGAGGGCATTGAGTTTGATCGATACGAAGCTTGCACTTTTGATCGATTCGAAGTGATTCTTCACCTGATGTTGTGGGCATTGCTCCAAGGACTTACATCGATACAGAGTGCATCGAGTCGACCCTCTATCGATTCGAAGCACTTTGATTCGACTCGAATCGATCCAAGGCGATCGATTCGAACATCTTTAGTTCTGGGAGTGCAACGCTTCTGACTCACTCAATGGATTCGAACGTGACCAATCTTCAGTCGAAACTTGACGAACTTAATGAAATCTAGCATACTTCATTCCGACGAGCTTCGGCCTTGCATGATCGAACTTGACCAATAGATACGAATTTGAATTTCCTTTGAAGCTCGTCGATGGAACTATGACTTAACCAATAATACATCTGATTTATACTTGAAGTTGGTCCGTAGCGTTTGGATGGTGCGGAAATGACGGTCAGCGATGACGGTCACTTTCTTTCTTAAATTCCCAAGTTATGTCGTACGAACATCTCGCTTCATTCTGTTAAATTTGCAAGAGTGATGTATAATACTTGCACTGCACGACATGTTCACACACACTTCACGGGGGCATGCACGGGCTTGTTCATAAACTTAATGTTGCTTTCTAATGAGTTAGCTAATTATGGAATCTTCGAGCTCCCAACAACAAGAGGTGCAGAGCTCGACTCCTCCCGTGCTTGAGATTCCTGACATCCCTGCCGACGTAATCGATCCGGCTCCAGATGAATTGCCGGAGGCGATATTTATTGAGGACCCTGTCGACTCGGTTCAGTCCAACATTTCTGAATCCTTATTGGGACGAATATGCTTAAAGCACAACATATCTCTGGGTGACGTATTATTGCCCAGCGCTACCGATAGACCGCACAATCCACCTGAAGGATATACAGCATTCTACCGTCATGCTTGTGCGGCTGGAACTCTTCCTCCCTTCAATCAATATATCCGAAGGATGTTATCATATTTAGGGATCGCTCCTTCACAACTTCATCCCAACGGGCACGCGCTGCTGAATAGTGTCTTCATAATATTCATGGACTGTCTTTTTCGCCCGCCTAGGCCCTTCGAGATCAGACACATATTTAACTTCAAGAGCAGGGGTGATAGCCCGTCGTTTACATTCCTGGAGGCAGTTAGAAATTGCCAAGTTGTAGTTGGAGCTTGGACGCGCCTGAGCTATTTCAAAAACGAATGGTTCTACGTTCGATGCCCTCCGGGTTTCGCTAGGCGATGGTTGTCTAGACGTGAGCGCCTTAACCTGTTTCTTTGACCAATATCCCTTCGGTATAAAAATTGACATTTCATTCCTTTTACAGCTATTATCTCTAGGCCCGATGGAGGGCGTTTCAAGGGCACTGTCCGGAGCCTTCAAGAAGTCCCAAGCGAGCTGAGGCATATTGACTCGGTGCTGAACGACTACAACTTAAGAGTTCTGGGTTTGATTGACATTAATCAAAGCATAGTTGTTGAGGGATTTTCAAAGTCCGTCTCCAAGAAGGAAAATAAGAAGAAACCCAAGAAGAGAAAAGCGAAGAGGTCACTCGGGATCAGAATAATCGAGGCGAGTGACGAAGAAAGAACTCAGACGGATTCAGAGCCGATGGCTGACCTTTCAGGAAACTTGGAGGAATCGGGAGAAAAACGGAAAGGCAAGGCCGCCGTTTCCAAAAAACTTAAGTCAAAAGGGGGAAAATCTGTAGATGTGTTTCTTCCCGCTTCCGGAGTTATGATTTCTGAGGACGCCCCTTCTCATTCGAGAGATTCTCTTAAAGGGCTTGACGATATTCCTATCCCAGATTATATATCAATCTCTCATAATCCTGGGTTGGAGGAATTACAAGATGTCTTAAATATGAACGAGCCCTTTCCTTTAAGTGCGGTCAACACTTCCGGTCGGTTTGGGGGTTTACACATTTACACACACTTTCACGGCACTTCATGATTTCTGCATAGTAAACATTGCTTTATGGGATTTTAATCCGTAATTCTTTCTTATCGCAGGTGAGATGTCAGGGCGTGGCTCCACTTTAGATAGGCTTCGGAACGTGCGTCAGTCTTCTCCATTTTATGACTCCCGTAGGAGAGAGACAGATAGGGACCATGGGCGAGGCTACTCGAGTCAAGAACGTTATGACAGAGACAGGGATTACTCGCGTAACCGTTCCGGTTATGATTACTCTGACAGAGATCGGGGGTACCAACACCGACCCCGATCTCGCTCTCCTCCGCCTCCCAGGGCTCCAGTAGACCTCCCAGGGCCATCTCATCAGCAACAGTTGCCTTCTCAGTCTTCTCGGCCTGATGCTCAACGGCCAAGAGTGGAACCAACGGCTGCTGCTATAATTGAACAAGCTCCGGCCGAGCTGACAAGCGAGGGAGCTGCCAAACTCGCCCAAATGAAAAACGACTACCCGGAGATTTGCATGGACGGCTACATCTTCCCGCCTAACTTCAAAAGAATTCCACCAGAGGCTGAGACCACTGCTCATAACTACATCCACGACTTCTACGCTCAGTACAAGGAGTGGTATAAGGCAGACGTGAAGGCTTCTAGAGTAGCTTTTGACAGGGCGAAAGTCATTGCCGAACGTGACGTTGACATTGCGAAGCAGAAACGCATCATTCAAGTTCTTCAGTCCGAAGTGGAGACGTCCCGAAAGTCAGAGCTTGAAACTCTTAAGAAACACGAGGGTGTCGTGGCCAAACTGGCGAGGATGCAGCAAGAACACTGTGCCACAGTGGAAGAGATGGGCCATCGCAATACCACCGTTGCAGCTGAGCGAGACTTAGCCGTTAAAGAGCTGAACGAGCTCAAGGCCAAATTCGCTGAAATGGTGAAGGAGAAAGACGATGCGAACGCTACTGCTCAAGAGGCTTGCGACCAAGCAGTATCCCTCAGGGCCGAACTTGCTGCGGCGGCGGTCAAGGCTAAGTCTGTGGAAGCGGAGATTCAGGAAAAAATCTTGGAGGAGAGGTCCAGGCTAGATGCTGAGTTTGACGATCTCTTAGTCACGTATAACGCTAATGTGCTGGAACACAGAAATCTAGCGTGGCTGGGAGATGACTCCATGATCTTGTATAATGCCTGGACCCGGCTGGTGAATGAGAAGAGAGCGGCGCATCCAGATGGAGCACTTGACGACTTTGAACTGGAGATGCGCCTGCTTACTGAGGATGAGAGGAAGACCCTTCATGAGGTGGTAATTTCTTTGGCGAAAGAAAGACTCGGCGTCCAATCATCAGAGACAGGCGAAGGTTCGGGGACCGCGCATCACGAGGCAAGTGTTGGAGCCGTAATCTCAACATTGCCCGAGACTACTGGTGCGGTAGACCCCCAATCTGTTCCTGCATATAATCCTGACCAACCGTTATTATCTTCCGCCGATGATTCTACCCATGTTTCGGTCCAGACTAAGGAAGGTATTTGAACGCTTCTCGTAGTTTCGTTGTGAAGAACCTTAAGCAACACACTTGGCTAACAATCTTCGTTTTGTCGTATTTCAGTGACCGAAGCTATAGTTTCTGCGCCCCTTGCTTTATCAGCTTCTCAGCAAACACAAGGGGTAGTTTTTTCTGAAGCCATCACGACTTCTACTTTGATTGGCGAGGAGGGAGATGCGAATATGTTTTCTTTCAGCGCTCAGATGATTGAGGAGCTTCTCAATGAACCCATCGATCCCTCTGCCAACCCGTCCGATGTTGTGAATGAGGCTGCTCCGGCTGTTAGTTCATCTATGCCAGCTATTGGCACGTCTGATGTGGCCCAAGTATCTCGTGAGGACGATGTTATTGCTGAGATTGCCGCCGAGATGACAGCAGGGAATGTTGGTTCTAGTCCGCCCGGGCCCGCCCCGTTAATGGTGATTTCGCCGGGTGGTACTGTATTGATCGAAACCGCTCCTGTCCCTCCTCCTGCTACTACTCCTATGCCCCCGGCTCGTCCTCCTAGAAGAACTTCCGTCGCCTCCAGCTCTGAGGAGGATGTCGACATCATATCGCTGCCGGAGGGCAAGCCTGAAAAGAGCAAGCGATTGAGGAAGAAGTCGGGCAGCGGATCAGGTGGAGCTACTCCAAAGAAGAAGATAAGGAAGAAGAAAGAATGAACTTCTTTCCCTAAATCTTTGTCGCGTAGGGTAGCATTTTGTCGATTTTTCTATAGCCGTGTATAGATGTGGATTCGGCTCCCACTAGCAGAATTTTTCATAAACACTTTGTAATCAGATTCTTTTTGTTGATAATGGAAATGAAAATCTATTCTCTTTCTGTCTTCAACTTGTTATGTGTTATGGTTCTGCCCCCTGTATTGGGGAAAAGTGTGGAGTTGACGTATGTTTATACTCTGCCTTGCGTACTGGAAGCACAGAGTTAGTTAATGTTTATACTCCAGTTCGCGTTCTCGGAAGCCGGAGTTCGTTAATGTTTATACTCCAGTTCGCGCTCTCGGAAGCTGGAGTTTGTTAGTGTTTATACCCAGCTCGCGCTCTCGGAGTTCTCTGGGGTTTTTAGGAGAATGTTTATACTCCGCCTCGCACTCTGGGAGTACGGAGTTAGATGAATGTTTATACTCCGTCTCGCACTCTGGGAGTACGGAGTTAGATGAATGTTTATACTCCGCCTCGCGCTCTGGGAGCACGGAGTTAGTTAATGTTTATACTCCAGTTCGCGCTCTCGGAAGCTGGAGTTTGTTGATGTTTATACTCCGGTTCGCGCTCTCGGAATCCGGAGTTAGTTAATGTTTATACTCCAGTTCGCGCTCTCGGAAGCTGGAGTTTGTTGATATTTGTACCCAGCTCGCGCTCTCGGAGTACTCTGGGATTTAGAAAAAATGTTTATACTCCGCATCGCACTCTGGGAGTACGGAGTTAAGTAAAAAGTTTGTACCCAGCTCGCGCTCTCGGAGTATTCTGGGATTTAGGAAAATGTTTATACTCCGCCTCGCACTCTGGGAGTACGGAGTTGGTTAATGTTTATACTCCAGTTCGCGCTCTCGGAAGCTGGAGTTAAGGAAAAAGGTTGTCGTGTATCAACCCATTTCTGGCCTGATGTGATGGCTTGCCCCCGAGCTCGGGTTTCATTCGGTGAGTGGTTGATTGCTTCATAGCCACTCCCTACTTGAATAAATTCCATTGCGTGATGGAATTTAGCTCTTCGCGCATCGTGATGTTGTACATTGTATTTAATGAATCACAGCTCTGGCTCAAAGAGATGGCATTTTATTGCTGAAACAAGAAAACATGGCAAAGTCAGTTGCCTTATTACAAATTCTAATTTCGAAATGCAGAAACAAATTTTAAAACAGAATTGAAACTAAAATAGATAAACACAGCCTGTTATGTGCGATGGCGATGAAGTCTTTCGCTATATAAGGCCTTTGGTGAAGCTAGACCATCGGCGGTCGTCATCTCATATACATCATCCCCGAGCTCTTGCTTAATCTCATGTGATCCTTTCCATGTTGGTTTCATATGCAGCAGTGCTGGGTATTCTTTTTTAATGACGATCTCATTGCGTTCAAAAGTTTTAAGTCGGTCCTTGGCATCGCGTAATCGGGCGATTCGTTTTCGGTGTATGACTGTTCTCAAGTCAACCTGATCGCCCTGTACGACTCCAACTCCGTTGACAGTGGGAAACTTTAAGGTCAAGCACCATGGGGCAATTACAGCTCTGAATTCAGTAAGGGCAGGTCGTCCTAAGAAGGCGTTGTATGGCGAGACTATGTTCAACACAGTGAACTGTAATGTTCGAACTCTCCAATGTTCCTTAGATCCCAACCTAACTGGTAATTTCACCACCCCAATAGGTACGGTAGAGCTACCGTTGAATCCATGGAGGTGAGTTTGGCAAGGTTCCAAATCCCTGGGATTCATCCTCATTTGATTATAAGCATGTATAAAAAGGATATTCACGGAGCTCCCGCAGTCAATTAGTATCCTCTTCATCCAAGCTGGACCTACTTGTGCCGATATCACGAGTGGGTCCGTAGTCGGGCTTCCGACATAACCAGTGTCGTTGTCTCGGAAAGTGATGTCGTTAATTGTCGCTCTCTTTCGTTTGGTCGAAGGTTTATTGTCTAAGTTATCATCGTACTCAAAGTCTGTTCGTCTAACCAAGTTGTTATATGATTTCATTTCTCCCCAGCTTCGCTTTGTTGTACGAGGACTATCACTTACAACATTAATTACCAGTCTTCCTCCGACACGACCTGGTTCTTCCTGCCTTTCTGGATTATGCACATGATTTTGATTTGAGGGGCCCGCCCCTTCAGACTGCGGTGCCCGCACAAACTGATCTAACTTCCTTTCTCTAATCAACTTCTCAACGAGGTCTTGCAAGTGTCGACATTCATTGGTGTTGTGGCCATAACTTTCGTGGAATCTACAGAACTTTCCTGTTTGAATCTGCCTCTCCGACGATTGCTTCGGAGCCGGTTTCTTGTATTGCATAGTATTGCAAGTCTGTAGGTACACATTTTCCAACGATGTATTCAATGGTGTGTAATTATCGAACATTGGGGCCTCACGTCGTGGACCCCGATTTGGATCTCTTTTCTTATTCTGACCATTGTTTCCTCTTGGCTGCGTTTGCTTGTTTTGTATGTTCAACTGAACGTTTCCGGAATTGTCTCCTGACTGTTTTACTGCTACATTGCTCTGTATCCCCTCACTCTTGGGTCCCGCATCGTCTTGCTTCCTAGACTGTTTTGCGTCCTCTTGTCGTAGGAATTGCGCGGCTTTGGAGTAGAAACGGTCCAATGATGCGGGCGGTTTTCCCGCCAACCAGTTTCCAAATTCAGAATCAGGGTCAATTCCCTTTGTTAATGCCATTAAGATTGAGTTATCGTTGGGATTACTAATCTCCACACATGCCGCATGGAATCTCTCTAAGTAACGCCTTAATGTTTCCCCTCGAGCCTGGGTAACACTGGATAAGGTGTTGACATCTTTGGGTCTAGCGACATGCATGCGAAATTGTTCCACAAATTTCTTAGCCAGTTGATCAAATGAAGAGACAGACCTAGGTGGCAATCTCGTGAACCACATCGTTGCAATTCCACCTAGAGAGATGGGGAAACTGCGACATTTTACTGCGTCATCGGCCCTTGCGGCGCTCATTGACCACTCATATTTCAAGATGTGTTGATTGGGATCAGAATTTCCTTCGTAAATAGGAAGGGTCGGCATTCTGAATCGCCGGGGAGGTTCAGCACTCAGTATCTCGTCTGTGAAGGGAGTGTGACTACGGGAAAGTCCCCAGTCATCGTTGGTAAGGCCTTGGCTTTCACGGATCATTTGACGTATCATAGTCGGGATGTCCGGCATTGCTACATCCTGAGCCTGCTGAGCTAAGGTGTGGTCGGGTTCCACAATGCGAGTTTGGACCGGGCGCTGTCGACGGTCCAAGTTTCGCCTCCTTGGCTCAGCGTCTTCCTGGACGTATGGTTCAGAAGTACGTCCTTGCTGTTGATTACCCGAATCTGGAAGATATCGGGCATCGACCCTTGTTTCCGCTGTTGCAGCTGTGACATGATTGTCCGTAGTATATTGTGAAGTGCGGCCACCCCGTGCTGATGGCCCAGCCTGGAAGCTGGTTGATGGTCCTACCCTCAATTGCCCGACAGTCAGGGCGGGCTGATATCCCGTAGTCCGGGCATAATCTCCGTCTAATCGGGGACGGGTAGATCTACGATGATAGTCAGATGAAGCAGAACTTTCAGTGGGTGAGCGGGAAACATCATCCCTCCTGGACCTCCTACGGCCCTGGCGATTCAGTTGATTTGTCAACTCAATATTGGCTCGCAGCTGTTCGGCTAACTGTTGCCGACTCTGAGTCAATTCTTGGAGTAACATCTGAAATTCTTGTCTAGTGACTGTCCCAGACGGATCTGAGTGGGCAGTGTTGTCTTGATTGGGTGGCTGCTGTTGAGCAGGATTTTGTCCATCCCTACCTTCTTGTCCTGGAGCTGCAGAAGTGGTTCTCGTGCTAACCATTGTGAACGATGAATCCTTTTCCTAGATTTTGTGCAAATCTGAGTAGAATGGAAGGACTGTGAATCGACGATCTGGATCTTCCTCTTGGATTTGTGCAATCCGGTATCGATGGTAGATCCAAGGAGCAGGAGAAAAAAGCTGGTTTTTTCTCAGTGAAAGCACCAAAGTGTTTGTACCAAAAATGGGCACAACACTCTTCGGAAGTTTTTGAAGAGATAAAAGTGAAGAACGAAAATTAAAACTGTGGATTATCTAACAAAAACTCCAACTAACAGAAAGTAAATTGCAAAGACAAGCGATTTAGAGTGGTTCGGCGTTTCGCCTACGTCCACTATGAAGTTTGATGATTTTATTGCTCGATTACTTGAAGATTACAGTAGTTGATAATGTAATACAACTGAATTCAAATGCTAAGTGTCAATCTAAAGTAGCGGCGGTGTTCTGGAATCAATCTGGCAGAATCTGGGCGCTCTTCAGTACTTAGAATTCTCCGACCCCTTTTCTGAATGACCAGGGGGTCTATTTATAGGTGTTGGAGGCTGGTATTTCGCCCAAAATGAGGGGAGACCAGTTCCGGCATGTCAGGGGGCCCACATGGCCGAAATCTGGAGATCCGGGCCCGCTTCGGGATCGATTCGACCCTTGGTTCGAATCGACCGAGAAATCATCCAATCGAGCTGAAATTTGGTGTGTACATCCTTCATCATGTATTTGAGCTTCTGTGAAAATTTCATGGGATTTGGACTTGTAGAACTCGAGTTATGATCGATTCAAGTTGGTGTTTTTCGTATTCTTGAGTCGTTCGAATCGATGTGCTCTAATCGATTCGTTCGAATCGATCTTCCTGTTGGTGAAGATGGTGACGTGGTGCGCTTTCTTTGAATCGATCCGGTTTCCATTCCTGATTGACTGGGTCGAATCTACGGCTTGGATTCGAAGATGGTGGGTTCGAGGGCAAGCTGTGTCTCATCGATTCGAAGCGAGGTCATGTACCAATCGATTCGAAGTGAAGCTGTGTCTCCTCGATTCGAAGGTAAGCGTAAACGATGGATTCGAAGCAGACCAAAGGGATGGATTCGAAGGTAAGCATCTACGATGGATTCGAAGCAGACCAAAGGGATGGATTCGAAGGTAAGCGTAAACGATGGATTCGAAGCAGACCAAAGGGATGGATTCGAAGGTAAGCGTAAACGATGGATTCGAAGCAGACGAAAGGGGATGGATTCGAAGACGATCGAGTCGACCTTCCCTTATGGATTCGAGACTAGCTTATCTCATCCATTTCCTTTTGGCGATATCTTGATCATACGAACTCGGATTGACTCGAAACTTGGAACGTTGTTTCATCTGGTCCTTCTTGACATGTCTTATCAATTGTAGCCCGATCCGGACTCGGACAAAATCCATCGATATCCGTAGCGATCCTTACGTGTAATCGACTTCCGAGACGACCCGTCATCGGTATCTAGTCAAGTCCTTGGTGTCACGGCCTTGCCAAAAGGCGGGATAACACATATTTTGATTTTAGTTTACTGTTTTAGCTACTATGAATTGAGTTTTGGTATGTTGGATTTTTTTTATTATTCCGAACGTGTTTGGATAACAAGACTATTGCAGAACAAATGATTTTCCAGTACTTATTATCATTGTGAATTCCCTTGCACCAAAATCTAAAGGGAATTGGGTCGATACTTCCAAGACATATTAGTGCATATTAACAATAGAATTTGGCACATGCTTTTGGAAACATTAGGTGAAAATGAACATTGGTTTTCAAAACACATTCTTAACGATGCACTTGTAAAGATTGCATGAGAAATTTAGAATACAAAAGTATGTACTTGGCATTTTGGTTCAAGTTGCTAATGCATGTATATTTCGGTTCAAGTTACTGGGCATTCCACCAAAGTTTTCTTTTCCTGGATAAGACTTGATAAATTATATGTACATTTTTCAAGGAAATGGATACGCAACGTTATTCAAAATTGGAACTATCGTTATCTTCATTCCAAAATATTATACATCTCATAGTATGGTGTATATTACATAATTAACTGTCTATTTTCATACATGTTCACTTAATGTTTCCTTAAATTGAGGTACAAGTAGCTTCGTGTACATATTCACCTCTAATCACTAAAACTCTAATGATCAAGTTAACTCAAATCATAATTAACATATTAGTAAGTTAAAACTTCAATTTTTACACTTTTAACTTAGTTACTTGCATGATATGTACAAGGTTGTTCTATACTTGCATGATATATACAAGGTTTTTCTATCTTATTATTTATAAGAGTAAGTAAAAATGGCAAATAGGAAAATGGAGACTTCACAACATAAAAGTGTTATACTGCCTTGATATGATTGTCGTAAACTATGATATTTTATGTCTAGTTGTGCCATTAATTATTTACATATTGAGTAATTATGGAATTCATAATTCATAGCAAATCATACTATAATATGTAATTCTCTGGCATAACACCAATCGTTCTGTCTACGACAATATCTTGTGCACTAATAATTTTCCAACTTGGTCTTTACATTTAAAATTATCATTGTTATTCCTACCAATTGTATCCTCAGTAATATTTAAAAGAAGAATCTACTACTTGATTGTTGATTTGAGTATTTGATTAAAGAGTTCATTTCTCTCGCTCTAAATTTGGGTTGTATTTAATGCATACATGATATAAAAAAATTAGTACATTTGAGGTAGGATATTATGTTACATGTTAGCAGAGATGTACTAATGATAAACAGAGCTTAAATCAGTTAACATTATCAAAAAATTTACATCACATAGTTTGAAGGAAGTTGAATTTGCACGTGCTCGCCGCTTTACTAGTGGTCAAGAGGAAAGTTTGGTGTTACGTATAGATGTTATATAGATCTGCATATTGTAAAAAATTCTTGTAAATTCTACTTGCTAATTTATTAAGAATCCATATTCTGCATAACGATGCATTTGAGGATACTTTTTGTTGACGTGCATTCGTGAATGTGGAATTAAGTATCCACGTTTGTTATCCATGTTAAATTTTGGTGATACAAAATCACAAATAGAAAGAAATAAATATGCAAAAAGGAAAGTAATCACATGTGTTCATTATGGAAATGCATAAATTATTGGATTGCATTTGAATGAGATGGCAAGAAAATATATGCATGCGCACGTTATGGAATAATATATATGCAAAATGATATGCATATTATTTTTTTCTTCGTAATCGCATTGATTTGGAATTATTTTCTTCCATCTTTGGAATGAGTGAATTACTCGCTATGTTTGCGCTATTTGTTACCATTGTAACTTGCCTCCATTATCTTTTTACCACATCTTGGTAATTTAATCGATGGCTCTTATGGATTTGCACTGGCTATATATTGTGGGTAGACTTTATTGTAAACTCATCCTGACATTCAGCCAGCGATCTCCAAATAGAGTCTCTTCTTGTTAACCCTAATTTAGGGCTTTGGTATGTAAACTCTTACCTTGTAATCTCTTGTAACTCTCTCGTGTGTAATAAAATCTATCTCCATTGGACTAGACGTACACTATTTTGATGATAGTGGAATAAGTATAAATATTGTGCGTCTCTTTTCCTTTTTTATAGTTATCTACTATTAATTGGGAGTAATAGAATAATTGTTGTTAGATTGAGTGATGTTCAAATTGGCAAATCTAGATCTTGTTTATTGTTTTTCCACATTTATGCAATTTTTGCACAACAGATTGGTATCAGAGCAAGACGATTTGTTTAATTTTGATCATCAATGGCTTTTAGAAAGAGCGGTAGATCCGATGATGATTATGCTATTACTTATTTGGATGGAAAAGATGATTTTGTGCAATATGAAAGTTAAAGATGGAGGAGATTATGTTGAGAGAGAAGAGCGTTCCAGTCTTGGAAATTTGGTGAAAAGGAGTTTAGTGTGTTGAAGGGACAGCTGGATTTGGGAACCTGTATCTGCTTCATGGCTCAATATTGATGTGAGAGTCTTATGTTGATTTCCATGGGAAATTTGTTGTTTGGCAGATAAGGTATGTGGGAGGTGAGAGAATTGTCTTGCATAGAAATTTGGATTAGCATTGTTATGTCCATTGGCTTTTTTTTTGGGCTTTGTATTTGGATCAGTGATTGAGAGAATTTTTTGGCCTTGGTAGCTTTGAGATTATTTTGGTATCTACCTTCTTTTGATTTTGGATATTTACAACATTTTGTTGGTGGGCGGGGACATAGTCTGAGCTCGTTAGCAAGGTGTGATGGGGGTGGCCTTGCCGGAACCCATTGGATAAATATTCATTTTTGGAAGATCCTTGTTGATCTAGGTTCTTGGCCATGGCTGATGAAGGAAGAGATCTGGAATAGGGAAAATGAGTTTGAGCAGAGGAAGATAGAGTTTATGATGTGCATGTGCACAGATTGCTTTTGTACACAATTTGCTCAATGGAAAAGAACAGAGGTTGGTACTTTTCAAGAAAATCAAGAAACAGAAGCAGTTTGTGTGGTGACTCGAAGGAAGTATAGGGCAATTAAGGGTTTTACTCGAAGTGGAAGATGAAGTTTTCTGGAAGAAATTACCCAGATTTATAGCAACAGTTTACAATGTACAAAATGAATTTGTAATGCAAGAAAAGAAATTGGTAACAACTAACAACAACAAAAATCAAGAACTGATAATGATAAATGGCAAGGATAACAAGGAGAGAATCACAATTGCAATTTGAATAGAATTAAAAGAACTAGCTTACAATTTTTAAGAAAAAAAACAGCTAATTCTATGAACATGAATGAAAGGAAAATAATAGATTCAAGAATTAAGAACTGTATATTTGCAAGAAACTAAGCTGAGGAAAAACAAGAACAAGAAACTGGAAATATACTGGCATAAAAAACTGGGTAAAAAAATACAGTAGCTAACTAAGATAGAAAAGATAACAAAATTGATTAAACTAGGTACCAAACTGAAGGAATAGATTGAATTGGAAAGAAATACAAACTGGAAAAGATGGAAAGACAGTGATTCACAACACAGTAACAAAATGAAAATGTGTTTATTGCTTAGTTTTCTTCACTTCCAATTACAAGACACACACTAGTATTTATAGACCAGTACACACATTTGCATTCAGCCTAATAACAACCCAATTACTGATACATCAACTTGTACACTGATACACCCGAACAAATACATTTATAGACCAGTACACACATTCCACTTCTGCCAGTTCCTTATGCTTCCATTTCCTCATACAAGCCCACTACTTCTGATGATCTTCAGCTACCCCCAATGGATTCCATTCAGTCGACACAACTTCTTCTTCTTCAGTTCTCTCACAGCAGCTTTTGTGCGCCTCAATCATGGCGAGCAGATTATGGTTGTTACAACTCCCCTGTGCTTTAAGAACAGACCTTGTCCCAAGGTCTAGGGTAGGAAACTTCTTGATTATTGGCCAGTAATCCTCCCACGTAGCCTCTTCCTCGGGTCTGTCTTTCCACTTAATTAGAATCTGCACCACTGCATCATTATTTCGAGGGATCATCCTTCGATCAAGTATCTTCTCTGGTTATTCAACCAACTCTTCGGTGAAACTCGGAATACTATCTTGGACCACTACAGAATCTCCTAACTTCCTTTTCAATTGGGAAACATGAAACACATTATGAATTCGAGTGTTTTCAGGAAATTGAAGCCTATAAGCCATAGAACCTATCTTCTCTATGATCTTGTAAGGACCATAAAACTTGGGTGAAAGTTTATGGGTTTTATAATGTCTGGCCGTAACTTTTTTGTAAGGCTGCAACTTAAGATATACCCAGTCTCCAACTTCAAATTGTCGATCAGTTCTCCTCATATCTGCATATTTTTCATTCTATCTTGAGCCACTTTCAGACTATCCTTGAGAAACTGAATTATAATATCTCGAGTAAACAACTCTTCTTCTACCTGTTCAACCTTAGCAGTATTGGGTACATAAGAAAGTAAGGTAGGGGGATCAATGCCATACACAATCTTGTAAGGAGTGGTTTTTGTAGGGGTCTTCCAAGTAGTGTTGTACCAATATTCAGCTAATGGCAGCCATCTAGACCACTCACCAGGCTTATGACACACATAACATCGTAAATAGCCTTCTAAAATTTTATTTACTACCTCAGTCTGACCATCACTTTGGGGATGGTAGGCCGAACTGAGCTTAAGTGAGCTACCTTGAAGTTTAAAAAGCTCTTGCCAGAAAAGACTTGTGAAAATAGTATCTCTATCACTCACAATAGTTTTAGGCAATCCATGTAATTTAAAGACCCCCTGGAAGAAAACCAAAGCTACATCCTTTGCTGTATATGGATGCTGAAGTGGAAAGAAATGAGCATATTTACTAAGTCTATCAACTACTACGAATATGACAGTATACTTGTAGCTTTTAGGTAAACAGGTAATGAAATCCATGGAAATATCAGACCAAATTTTGTCAGGTATGGGAAGAGGTTGTAGTAAACCTGGTACCAAGATGTTCTCATGTTTATTTCTCTGACATTCCTCACAAGACTTGACAACTTCTTCAACACTGGTCTTTAATTTCTTCCAATAAAAAACCTGCCTCAACCTATGCAGAGTTGCCTTGACTCCTAAATGACCTCCTAAAGGAGAGGAGTGGTATTCCTTAACAAGAAATTGTGTCAATTGTTTTAAGTGATGATCAACAAAAATCTTTTCTTTTCTGAATACCAAGCCGTCAACATCTTTATATTTACCTTCTAGTAACTCCCTTGCTTGCACCCTTGCTAACAGTTGTTTGTACCATGAAGAATTATGCAGAGCTTCCTTGAGTTTCTGTAGCCAAGGAGTTTGCACCATGGATATAGCTTGGACCAGTACTTCATTTGTTTCAGATTCACTTCTCCTTGACAAGGCATCAGCTACTTTATTTTCTTCCCCACTTTTATACTCCACCTTATAGTCAAAAGCATGGAGTTTAGCCAGCCATTTCCCTTGCACACCAGTGTGTATCTGTTGTGTTAACAAGTATTTCAAACTTTGATGATCAGTCTTTATTACAAATTGTCTACCCATCAGGTATTGTGACCATTTTCTCGTAGCAATGATGATAGCAAGGAGCTCCTTCTCATAAGTAGATAGTGCTAGATTTCTTCCATGGAGAGCTTTACTCAAGTAGGCTATAGGCTTTTTGTTTTGAAGGAGAACTGCTCCTACCCCTTGCCCGCTGGCATCACATTCTAAAATGAAGGGCTGGTTGAAATCTAGCATGGCTAATATTGGTGGTGAAATCAAACATTGTTTTAGCTGCTCAAAAGCTTCTTTTGCTTCATCACTCCATTTGAAAGCCTCCTTTTTCAACATTGAAGTTAAAGGCTTAGCAATTATACCATAGCCTTTTATGAATTTGCGGTAGTACCCTGTAAGACCTAAGAACCCTCTTAAAGCCTTCAAGCTTTGTGGAAGTGGCCAGCTAAGGACAGCCTGTACCTTGCTAGGATCAACTGAGAGACCTTCGACAGAAATGACATGACCGAGATAATCAATAGACTGCTTGGCAAACCTGCATTTGGAAAGCTTGATCACCAAAGCATTTTTCTGCAAAAGTTGAAAGGTTATTTCAAGATGTCTAACATGATCAGTCCAGGATTGACTATACACAAGAATATCATCAAAGAACACTAAAATAAACTTTCTCAAATAGGCTCTGAATATATCATTCATGAGAGATTGGAAGGTGGAAGGGGCATTTGCTAAACCAAAGGGCATCACTACAAATTCATAGTGACCATCATGGGTTCTAAAGGCAGTTTTGTGAATGTCTTCTTCAAGCATCCGGATTTGATGGTAACCAGATCTGAGATCCAACTTTGAATAATACTAAGAACCATGTAACTTGTCAAAAAACTCTTCAATTAAGGGAATAGGAAACTTGTCCTTAATAGTTTGTGCATTCAATCTCCTATAATCAATACATAGTCTCCATGTGCCATCCTTCTTCCTTACCATAACAACAGGAGATGAATAAGAACTATGGCTAGGCCTAATAATGCCAGAGTCTAACATGTCTTGAATTATTTTTTCCAATTCATTTTTGATGTGATACGAGTGCATGTAAGGTTTTAGATAGATAGGGTTAGAATTTGGCAATAGGGGTATTCTGTGGTCATGGGGTCTAGTTGGTGGTAAATTTGGGGAAGAATTGGTGATCAAAGGGTAGTGTTTGAGGATGGCATCAACCTCTGGTGGAATAGGAATGGTATCTTGTTCTATCTGTATAGATTGACAACAAATCATCATAGCCACCTGGCCATGCACACATTCCTTACTTAGCTTTTTCTTATTAATGAATTTCAACTCATCCTGTTTCAAACCCTGCCAGACATAAGGCTTTTCATTGTAAACAAAATTAACTTGTAGTTGATCCAAATTAAGTGTTATTTCCCCCAAGCTTTTCATCCACTGAGCTCCAAGCACCACTTGACAGCCATCTAATGGAAACAAGAGCAGATCCACTGTCATGGTACAACCTTGGCATTTGAGCACAACATCATTACAAACTCCTGAACCAGTTAGTTTCTCCCCATTGGCCACCATTACTTCAAATAGTTTGGTCTCATCAACCTTCAACTTTAGTTTTCTAGCGAGTTTGTCATTGATAAAGCTATGGGTAGATCCAGAGTCAATCAAAATCTGAACAGTTTTGCCTTGAATACTGCCTTCTACCTTGATGGTGGATAAGGCAGGAATCCCACATAAAGCTTGTAAAGTTATGGCTAAGGTTTCTTCAACTTGTATTTCAGATTCAATCATGGATACTTCACTATCAGTGGAATCTTCCCAGTTCTGTAATGGCATCAAGCCTTCCAATACATAAACTTGGGGATTTTTACATTTATGATCTCTGGACCATTTTTCTTTACAACCATAACACAAATTCTGCCTCCTCATTTCAATGATCTGACTAGGAGTAAGTCCTCTACTTTTTGCCAGGGATTCAATCTGGGTATCTTTGGAGCTATTAGCAGGGTTATATTGGGGATAAGAAGTTGATTCTTGGGATGATCTTGATAAGGGTAGCTGAGTAGTTTTGGAATTAGTAGTTAAAGGACCAGTTGAAGGATACTTAATTTTCTTGGTCTGGAGGCATTTGCTTTCAAACATTTTCGCTAAGGCTACTGCTTCTCTAAAATCCACTGGTCTGGAAGTGAGAACATCATACCGTATTTCTTCCTTTAATCCTCCAATAAACCTATCAAGTAAATATCTTGGGGGCAGAGTTTCCACTACGGCTTGTAATTGCTCAAACTTGCTCAGATAAGCCCTTACAGTTGTATGTTGCTTGAGTTTAGACAAGGTTTCAAATGGTCTCTCTATTTCTTCAGAATTAAACCTGACAATTATCTCATCTTTAAAAACTGCCCATGCTTCATTATTATCTACCGTGTTTACATACCAATGATACCATTGCAAGGCCTCCTTCTTCAAGGCAAAAGAACAAATTTCGACCCACTGATACTCTTCAGTATGATGAAATTTGAAATATTGTTCTACTTGTCTTAGCCAATCAGCTACTCCTTCTTCTCCAGAATAGGTAGGAAAATCAAGTTTGATGATAGGGTATGGCAGATGATTATGGTAATCATGGTTCGGGTTTCTGGGTGGATGAGGAATTAATGGTTCTTGAGGGTACCTTGGAGGAGTATTAAAGAAGGGAACATTTCGGGGTGGTGCTATAGGTGTTCGGTGAGGTTGTGTGTAATTTCTAGGTGGTGGGTGTTGTGTTGGATGAGGAGGATAAGGCTGAAAGGTTGTCGGAGGTGGAGCTACAGGAGGTGGTTGATATGGGTTCCTGTGATTACGATACTCAGTAACAAAAGTGGTTAACATATTATGCACCCTTCAAATTTAGTATGCAAATCTTTGGTGGATTGATCGAACTTCTTATCCAAATTCTGGACTGTAAACTCCAAATTTCTGGCGGTGATTTCTAAATTTCTTAAGGCATAAGTAGTACGATTGTTGATTTCATCTTGCCGTAGCCATGGGTTGTCTGGATTCAAAATTAGGGTGGGATCTGAATTTAGGGTTTGCTCCTGATCGGTCGTTGGGTTGTGGTTAAACTCCGACGCCTGCTCTGATACCAAATTGGAAGGTCCTTGTTGATCTGGGTTCTTGGCCATGGCTGATGAAGGAAG
Source organism: Allium fistulosum (assembly GCA_030737815.1). Classification (NCBI taxonomy): domain Eukaryota; kingdom Viridiplantae; phylum Streptophyta; class Magnoliopsida; order Asparagales; family Amaryllidaceae; genus Allium; species Allium fistulosum. Next base: position 42,472,226 of record CM060905.1, on the reverse strand, counting down.
AGATCTGGAATAGGGGAAATGAGTTTGAGCAGAGGAAGATAGAGTTTATGATGTGCACGTGCACAGATTGCTTTTGTACACAATTTGCTCAATGGAAAAGAACAGAGGTTGGTACTTTTCAAGAAAATCAAGAAACAGAAGCAGTTTTTGTGGTGACTCAAAGGAAGTATAGGGCAATTAAGGGTTTTACTCGAAGTGGAAGATGAAGTTTTTTGGAAGAAATTACCCAGATTTATAGCAACAGTTTACAATGTACAAAATGAATTTGTAATGCAAGAAAAGAAATTGGTAACAACAAAAAAAATCAAGAACTGATAATGATAAATGGCAAGGATAACAAGGAGAGAATCACAATTGCAATTTGAACAGAATTAAAAGAACTAGCTTACAATTTTTAAGAAAAAAATAGCTAATTCTATGAACATGAATGAAAGGAAAATAACAGATTCAAGAATTAAGAACTGTAATTTTGCAAGAAACTAAGCTGAGGCAAAACAAGAACAAGAAACTGGAAATATACTGGCATAAAAACTGGGTAAAAGAATACAATAGCTAACTAAGACAGAAAAGATAACAAAATTGATTAAACTAGGTACCAAACTGAAGGAATAGATTGAATTGAAAAGAAATACAAACTGGAAAAGATGGAAAGACAGTGATTCACAACACAGTAACAAAATGAAAATGAGTTTATTGCTTAGTTTTCTTCACTTCCAATTACAAGACACACACTAGTATTTATAGACCAGTACACACATTTGCACTCAGCCCAATAACAACCCAATTACTGATACATCAACTTGTACACTGATACACCCGAACAAATACATTTATAGACCAGTACACACATTCCTCTTCTGCCAGTTCCTTATGCTTCCATTTCCTCATACAAGCCCACTACTTCTGATGATCTTCAGCTACCCCCAGTGGATTCCATTCAGTCGACACAACTTCTTCTTCTTCAGTTCTCTCACAGCAGCTTTTGTGCGCCTCAATCATGGCGAGCAGATTATGGTTGTTACAATTTTTGGTCTGTATCTCGTTAAGAGATTTTGGTTGAAGGTGGAGTTTGATTTTAAGAGTTTTATGTTGAGAAGAGAACTTGAGTCGAGGCAGGGTGTTGGAGATATGTGATTTTGCATCAAGGTGGAGCGTTAAATTTTGGTGATACAAAATCACAAATAAAAGGAAACAAATATGCAAGAAGGAAAGTAATGACGTTTGTTCATTATGAAAATGCATAAATTATTGGATTGCATTTGAATGAGATGGTAAGGAAATATATGCATGCGCATGTTATGGAATAATATATATGCAAAAAGATATGCATTTATTTCTTTCTTCGTAATCGCATTGCTTTGGGATTATTTTCTTCCATCTTTGGAATGAGTGAATTACCTGCTATGTTTGCGCGATTTGTTACCATTGTAACTTGCCTCCATTATCTTTTTACCACATCTTGGTAATTTAATCGATGGCTCTTATGGTTGCACTGGCTATATATATAGGGTAGACTTTATTGTAAACTCATCCTGACATTCAGCCAGCGATCTCCAAATAGAGTCTCTTCTTGTTAACCCTAATTTAGGGCTTTGGTATGTAAACTCTTATCTTGTAATCTCTTGTAACTCTCTCTTGTGTAATAAAATCTCTCTCCATTGGACTGGACGTACATTATTTTGATGACAGTGGAACCAGTATAAATATTGTGTGTCTCTTTTCCTTCTTTATAGTTATTTACTATTAATTTGGATTAATAGAATAATTGCCGTTAGATTGGGTGATGTTTAAATTGGCAAATCTAGATCTTGTTTATTGTTTTTCCGCATTTGTGCAATTTTTGCACAACACATGTACCATTTCTTCCAACCGCCGTTTGATCAAACTTTTTACCGTGTTATCATATATACAATTCATTATAAGCCTGCTAATTTTTTATTACATTTTGCATTCTAGATAAACTTTATTCCATGCATATTTCAGGAGTAGGATTAATTAGGCTAATCACCATATAACTCTGTTGTTTTTATTATACCTGCATTATGCATGAATTAAAAAACATAACTAGCTATAGTACACTCAATTTCAAAACTAATTTGGTGTTGCAATGAAGTTATAAATTCATGTTAACCAGACTAAAAGACATAAGACTAATCCAATAAAGTTAATCCAAAATTGAAATTGTATTTCATTTTTATACTGATATTTGTTATAAATAAAATAATAACATTTTAGCATTGTAGCAAAGATTATTTCCATAATACATATATCAAATAAAACTGAGCAATGTTAAAAGATATATCTCAACTTACTCTAGCATATTTCATTCACCTAATTCATTCCATTTTACATAGATTCAATGACAAGGGATATATCATGGTCATCTAATATCACTGATATTTAAAACGGATAGATATTGAGAACCTATCCTCTTTCCTGTTGATACCGTCTTCTTCTCAAAGCAGTATGTTCTTAGATGAAATATTCTGCCAAAATTCAAAATTTTTACCTAAAGATGATGATTATTTGGCTTGCATAGTTTGAACATTTATGACGTGATTTCTCATAACACATCACTTATGCATCTTTTGCAAATTTCGTTTCATAGTTAGTTGACAAAGCATTAAATCAATTTGACCAATATGGAGATATCTTGAAAACCAAGTGCATAAAATCAAGTCTTACCTTGAATTCAAAGCTTAAATTTGTAACCAATAAAGTAATGAAAAACACATCAACATGCCTAATGTCAGTAACAGATTACCACATTTAAAGAAGATTCTTCTTCCCTTACAACGTTGGGCATTTATGTTTTTTGTTTAGTCCTACATCGCGGGATAAGTTCAAAAGAGTCATTTCTAATTGTTTATATAACCAACTGGCAACTGCCTGAAAATATAGCTCTTTGCACTATGACATCCACAATTTGTTTGGTTAAAGAAACATTCAATGTTACCATTCATTTATTGTATTAGGAGCAACAACCTGCATTTAGGATGAAACATGAGATGTTGTTATAAAGACAGTAGCACTAGATGGATGTGTAGATTGGAAAGAAGTTCATTATAGAAAGCGCTGTGCCATAAGATCAAGAATTTTCTACCATATTTTGAACCCTGCATAATTCTATAAGGTGGTGTTGCTTCTAGATTCAACCATGGTGAAAGTGATAAGGATGAGCATGTAACATGTTATATGTGTTATTTTTTTTAAGGAAAGTCACAGTCCATGTGGAAGAGAAAAGTTGTATTATATTCTAATGGTGAAATTTGTGATGTTTCCATGTTATAGGTTGTTGAGTTTTAATTGTTTATCTCTCAAGGTTCCTTTCTTGATCTTTTTCTATGACTTGACAACATATTATTTTGGGGTATGAGGTTTAACATATTCACTTAATGGATTGAATTCTTTTGTACAAAAAATAGCAATACATACCATGAAGGAAAATGTTGCCCCTGGCTGTAGGTACATTTGCTATTTTATCTTGCTTAATATTTATTTCCATTTCTTGATCACTATCTTTGTTTAATGTGAAAGCAATTCGTTCAGTAGAATTACCAAAAGTTATATCGCGAAAGTACCACACAAAAACACAGTTTACCAGAAGTTATACTTTACGTACATGAATGGAGATTGTATGAGTACCAAGTTGTGAACAACTTTGTTGTCATTTTTCTTTGAACTCATGGTGTTTCATTTTAGAGTATTGAGAAAATATTGAATGGCTTTATCACATAAAATTGAAAATTATTTATTAAATGAGTTGCGACTAAAATAAGATTTTTATGGTAATGAAGATTTCAGATTCTATGAAATTTACTCATTGCTTTATCTACAACTTTGCAGCAACATAAATTGTCAATGAAAGGACGTCATATAAGCCACTAATAAAGGTAGGATTTCTTTGTGGATATGTATATGACTTCATGCCACTTTCATTTTTTTAACTATGATTTTTTAGTTCTATTCTATACTTAACTTCGCATGCTCCTCCTTCGACGTCTCAAAGAATTTTAGTCTTGACGACTCTTGGAATTTTTAGTGTTGATAACTCTTGGAATCTAATAGCAACTCAATTACTAATGCCATAAATAAGCTAGAAATAAACATGGATGCACGTATTTACTATATTAGGAAAAAAGAGCATCTTGGCTTTTTCGTATTTCACTTCAGTTTTTCTTCTCATTGATTTTTTATTCCACTCTTATTCGATAATCAATTAATGGGGTGAGTCCACTGCAATTGAAAAGGATTTGTTGCGGTTTTATACTGAATATAATTTTGGAATAATAGAACTGATAAATGATGTGCACGTAAATGTGCATATTTTTACCACCATATTTAATCTATTTAAATTAAATAAATGATCATATTAGGTATTTTAACTTGTTTAAATCAAAATTCAAATTATTTCAAATTGTCACATATTCATCTTCATCCAAGGGCAAAATGGTCATTTTTGTGCATATATTAATTTTCTAAAATTTAATTGAAAATTTCTATATTATTTTGTAGGAATTTAAATTCATATACAAGTGGTTTCATGAAGATATATGCATGCACAAGAGTGAAGATAAAGGAATGAAGATGAAAATAATTCAAAAGCATGATAATGGAGGACCCCACCTACCCACCTTTCTTCATGTACAAATTAGAGGTTAATGCACATGCTTATAGAATTAATGGCTTCATGTACACTTAAATGATGATTAGTAGAAGCTAATGATTACTTGGCCTCCACACTTTCTCAAGGGTATTTTGGGCATTCCCCAAAAATATGGATTGGAGTTTCTAACTTGTTTAAATACCCCTTACGTTTCATGTAACCCTCTTCTTTCCTTAGTCTCTCTTAGTTTAGTTTAGGCTCACAAATAAACAAACTCTTCTCTTTCTCTTTTCATGGCTAGTTAGCCATTTTTATCTTCATGTAATTTTTCTTTTTTATGCAATTTAATACATGATCTTCTCCTTTTCTTGTTTATTTCCTTTCAAGTTGTAGTGTAGATATCTTTTACTTTATGCAAGTAGAATAGTTTTTCCTTTCATTTTGCACTCCTTTTCCTTTCCTTTTAGTTCACGTTGCAAGCTACATTTGTTAATCAAATGACAAATATGAGAGGCTAAACCCCTTCAATTTAGGGGTAATGAAGCCCTCTAATTATGTAGCTTCAACTGTTTGTTAATTCATGCTCTCTTTTTATGCTTAATGATGATGATAGAAATGGTTTACTGGTTGTTTTTGCTGTGAATTTAATAGCCTATATTGTTGACACCAAATAGGCTATGCTTAAACAATCACTAACACTAATTGCCTCTTCATCAAAATATGATTATGGCAAAAGAAAGTGATTTGAAATTAAAATTTGATGGTCTATATTTCTAATCAATAGTTAATAGGCCATACTTAAAATAGATTTCATTTTCGTTGTCAAGTTTCATGAAAGTTAGTAAGTGATTTAAGGGGTGTGTTATAGTTTGATGGCTTATGTTGGCTAATCAATAGCATAAATATGCCATACTTATGATAAGCACATCAATTAAAGCACTAATGACCATAAAAGAGAGATCATGATTTCATACGTGTTGAACTACATGATCTAGAGAGTGAATTTATTCTCTAAATTATCATTTAACTCTTATATTTGCATCTCTTTTCTTTTAGTTAGTTATCTAATTTTTTAATTCTCTAGCTTAACTTTCACTCGACTTTGGTTTAATTTGATTGAATAGAATTTTGAAATCATCAATTCTTTATGGATCAACCCGTACTCGCCACGTACTTCAATAGTACGCCGTGCGCTTGCAGATATTTTTAATTTAAATTCGTTCGACGGTTTTCTAAACCAATAGAATTTACATCGACGAACAATAAACAATATATAATAATAACTAATTAGCATATCTCATAGCATCTGTTAACGCTAAAAAATGAACGCTAACACCCCGGTGTAAGTAGTAATGAAGTGAAAGCACCACCTGTTTGTACGGGAACCTAAAGTAAACAGAAAATCGTAGAAAAAGGTAAAAAAGACAGTAATTTTTATAGTGGATCGGCTCAAAATCAAGCCTACGTCCACTTTACATCCTCTATCACTGACTCGATTACAAACTTTACAATCACTCTTCGATTACAACATAGTTAGAACAAGAACATCGATCTAGACAGGCTCTTTATCTTCATGTTGAATGATTTAGATCTTATCCCCAAAAGTTCATTGAAGCAAGTGAAGAAGCAGTCGAGAAAACAGCAAAGTGTCGACGTGTCAAAGTCTCGAAAGTCCTCCTTCAGTTTGGAGCAGGTGGCTATTTATAGGAAATATATGGAGGTAAGTCGTAGGTCGTAGGTCGTCAGCGACCTAAGGTGATTCTAAGGTAGCGTAAGTCGTTCGCGACTTAGTGGAGCTTTCCTGGATGAGATATAGGCTGTGAGCGACTTAGTAGGTTGTTGCATAGAAGGTTAGGTCGTTAGGAAGTTAGGTCGTTAGGAAGTTAGGTCGTTAGGAACTTAGGTCGCTAGGAAGTTAGGAAGTTAGGTCATTAGGAAGTTAGGTCGCTAGGAAGTTAGGTTGTTAGGAAGTTAGGTCGCGCCATGTTGAGCCGCTCTATGCTTTAGGTCGTTAAGTCGCGTAGCTTCTTAAGTCGTTGAGTCTCTGTTGTCTTTAGATCATTAAGTCATTTCTCCCTTAACTCGTTAGGTCGCGGAGCTCCTTAAATAGCTGAGTCGTGTAAGCCAGATGCTATAGGTCGTAGGTCGCTGGGGACTGCGAATGGCTAAGTCGCTCGGAGTTTTCAGGGTAATTAACTCGTTGTTTTGTTAACTCGCTAAGTCGTGGCTTCTTCTTTTAGCAGTTGAGTCGCTATGCACAAAAGGTGGGATAACACTTGCCCCCCAAAACATGCCTTGCGAGAGGAAGGTGTGTTTTGTAATGCTATAAGCCGGACATTCATATCCCGTTGATGACCTGTGGTACAACCTGCAAAGAGTTTGACAGTTTTATATGACCTCAAATGACGACCGTTCGCGATCGAGCCATTTGAGGTGGAATGCGACCATTCTCGATCTAGCATTTTTATATGACCTCAAATGACGACCGTTCGCGATCATGCCATTTGAGGTGGAATGCGACCGTTCGCGATCTAGCATTTTTATATGACCTCAAATGACGACCGTTCGCGATCAAGCCATTTGAGGTGGAATGTGACCGTTCGCGATCATGTGCCGTTCGAGGCGAGGGGTGCCATTCGAGGCGAGTTGTGACCGTTCGCAGTTGAGTGCCGTTCGCGGCGAGTTGTGACCATTCGCGGTCGAGTGCCATTCGCGGCGAGTTGTGACCGTTCGCGGTCGAGTGCCGTTCGCGGCGAGTTTATATGTGCCCGGGGGGGTACTTAGCATCATCAATACCAGATTTCACGTTCGGGTGAGTTTCTGGATTGTTTGTTGCGATGGTTTATCACCATCTCAGAGCATGCCTAGGGACCATTCGCGATCCCGTACATGTGTAAGTGGCTTAGCCGTTATGGAATCACAAGTAGCATTTTTTCATTGAAAATAAGTTTTTGGCAGAAATGTCAAACAGAATCAAGTCTAAGCATGAAAAATGGAAAACAAAAGCAAAACAGAGACGTCCAAGTGCAAACACCTACACCGATGCGATTAGTAGTAATATCAGAGCATGCTTGAGGATCGTTCGCGGTCCTGTACATGTGTAAAAGACTTAATCGCGTTGGTGTGGAGTTTGCTACTTATTCGTCATTACACCAATCAATTGATGACCAGTTGACGTCTCGACCCCGAGGCGTCATCAGTAGATGCAGGTGGTGGCCGCTCCATCGTTGCTGCTCTCCTTTTCACATACTGTGACAGTAAACCATTCTGGATCTGCCATTCAACTTCATCCTTCAGGTGTCTGCAATCATTTGTGTTATGACCATTTAACTCGTGGAATGAGCAGTACTTGTCTGACTTTCTTTCATTGCTGGTCGGATCTCTCCTCATTGGTTTGCGATAAGAAACTTGCTCCTTAGTATCTTGGTAAATTCGTTCCAAACTCTCATTCAATTCTGAATAAGTGGTGAAACATGGCTCCCTTCGAGCCCGCTTCGACCTATCATCATTATATTCCGCTTTCCGCTTTCCGCTTTCCTTTATCTTTGTCAAAATCCTTTTCGAGAGGTTTTCCGCTTTTGAATGCATAAACTTCTATCCCTTCTCCTTCTTCTCTTTCAGCATTTGCGTCTTCTAATCGTAAGAATCCTTCTGCCTCATGATAAAACTCCCCTAGATCCATAGGGGGATCTCTTGTCAGTGAATTTTTGAACTCTGTGCCATCAGCTATGCCCGATACAGCTGCCATTTAAACCATGGATGGATCTGGTCGATCCACCGATGCCGCGGCTGCGTTAAACCGCGTCAAAAAGCTTCTCAAAGATTCTCCGGTTCTTTATTTCAGTGCCGCCAAACTCATCACATTCTTAGGCCTCGAAATGTGGACCCTGAATTGTCTCATAAACCTTTCAGTCAAATCATTCCATGTCCCGATAGATTCACTCTCCAGTTGTCTAAACCATAACAACGCAACATCTGCCAGGTACAATGGAAAGCACCGGGCCATGACCTCCTCTGATGCCCCCAGTACTTCCATATGCCTCATATACTTTGTTAGATGAACCGTAGGGTCCATCCTCCCATTATACATATCTAATGAGGGCAACTTAAAATCCGGCGGGTTCCTAGCTCGTCTGATTGAAGTGGTAAATGGACTCTTATTCACATCCTCCAGATCTTTGTTTACCAATCCACCTCTCATAGCACGTCTGACCATCTCTGCTAACCTGTCATTATCACTGAGTTGTAGTTCTCGTTCATTGCCTTCGACCTGCCCCCCGGGCTCACGGGGGAATTCCGGAATTTGTCCTTCTGGCTGGACTTTTGTTCCTCTGCTAGCTCTTAGTGGCCTAGTGTCAGTTGGTATCCTGCCTAAGGTTGGATCAACATGCCCCTAGAGTGTGCCCCCTAGCTTAGGGGCTGCTTCTGATGGTCCCGCTCTGTCTGGTTTATGATTTTGCGCTCCAAGTTGCGCGATCTGTTGAAACAAATTCTGGATCATTTCTTCTTGTCTTCTCATCATTATCTCTATCTCATTCTTGGTGACAAAGACTGAGGTTTGATTCGCTCCTGAGGAAGCCTCTTGACTTCCCTCGTGTTGACTTCTTTTCGGTCTTTGTCGTCTATTTGATTGCCTTGTCATAGTTTTCCAGATCTATACTCTTAAACCTTCGAACTCAACTTCTAAGTAGTAGAATCCCTGAGTTCAATTCTTAGTGAAAGCACCAAAATGTTAACGCTAAAAAATGAACGCTAACACCCCGGTGTAAGTAGTAATAAAGTGAAAGCACCACCCGTTTGTACGGGAATCTAAAGTAAACAGAAAATCGCAGAAAAAGGTAAAAAAAGACAGCATTTTTTATAGTGGTTCGGCTCAAAATCAAGCCTACGTCCACTTTACATCCTCTATCACTGACTCGATTACAAACTTTACAATCACTCTTCGATTACAAACTTTACAATCACTCTTTGATTACAACACAGTTAGAACAAGAACATCGATCTAGACAGGCTCTTTATCTTCATGTTGAATGATTCAGATCTTATCCCCAAAAGTTCATTGAAGCAAGTGAAGAAGCAGTCGAGAAAACAGCAAAGTGTCGGCGTGTCAAAGTCTCGAAAGTCCCCCTTCAGTTTGGAGCAGGTGGCTATTTATAGGAAATATCTGGAGGTAAGTCGTAGGTCGTAGGTCGTCAGCGACCTAAGGTGATTCAGAGGTAGCGTAAGTCGTTCGTGACTTAATGGAGCTTTCCTAGATGAGATATAGGCTATGAGCGACTTAGTAGGTTGTTGCATAGAAGGTTAGGTCGTTAGGAAGTTAGGTCGTTAGGAAGTTAGGTCGCTAGGAAGTTAGGTCGTTAGGAAGTTAGGTCGCTAGGAAGTTAGGTCGTTAGGAAGTTAGGTCGCGCCATGTTGAGCCGCTCTATGCTTTAGGTCGTTAAGTCGTGTAGCTTCTTAAGTCGTTGAGTCTCTGTTGTCTTTAGATCATTAAGTCGTTTCTCCCTTAACTCGTTAGGTCGCGGAGCTCCTTAAATAGCTGAGTCGTGTAAGCCAGATGTTATAGGTCATAGGTCGCTGGGGACTGCGAATGGCTAAGTCCTTCGGAGTTTTCAGGGTAATTAACTTGTTGTTTTGTTAACTCGCTAAGTCGTGGCTTCTTCTTTTAGCAGTTGAGTCGCTATGCACAAAAGGTGGGATAACAGCATCCATTCGAAATTAATCAGAAATGAAGAACTATGTGTTTTAGATGTTATTAAAGGGACATCGATAAATACTACTAAAACAAATAAACATTGAATTAAAATAGATTTTGTTAGACAGGCTTACAAACGGATACGTCTCCTTAGTAAATAAATCCTATATTACTTATATTACTAGACTACCTAGGTTATTTTCTCAGTAATCTCAGTTTAAAATTTGTAAATCCTTTTAAAACTGAATTCAAAGTACATTGATGTCCTAATCTGTTAAATGATAATGAAGTAGAAGAATTTTCTACCTTTTTATTCATTATAGGATTTTCTTTACTCTTTTTAATTCTTTGTAAATGATTTAGTTTCAAATCCTAAGTTTTATCACCATTATGGTTATTGCAATATTTTATTAATTTTATTTCCTAACATTTACATTTAATGGCTTTTACTATTATTTACAAATATTCTACATGGTTTTTTTTTCCTTCTACTTTTTGATATTTAAGTCCATATAGATATGTAAACACACACACACACATGTATGTATGTATGTATGTATGTATGTATGTATGTATGTATGTGTTTGTGTGTGTGTATAATAATTTTTTAAAATAAATTAAATTGATAAATATTTATTAGTTGATCTAATAAATCTTAAAAATTGACAATTCAATGTGTATTACAGTGTTCATATATATTGACGAAAACCATAAAATTAATTTTCATTCAAGTACATATGATTTAAGGTTTCCGCGATTATGTATAAAATTATCTTTTACATTACGTTATATTCGAATTCAGAAAATTTATTCTTTTCGAACTATTTTATTGTAGAGAGGTATTTTCTTTATAAGCCACTATGTCATTACAAACAAAGATACGTGCATTTCTTCTTTGCAAAATTGATATATTATTACAAATATATATAACATTTTTTATTCCCAAAATCGGTATGTCAAATAGATTCATTGATAAAATTTATTTTTGTTACGAACGATAATAAATGTAATGATATGAATTGAATGTTTAGTTTCTATAATTTTAAAAATAAAAAATATTTTCGATTATATTAAAATATTTTCAATTAATACGTTTTTCTAATATTAGATTTTACTTATTCATATTCATAATTTAGACTAATTAATGGATAAAATTAAATAATATTTTTATCTGAAATAGTTTTCTTTTGTATTTTATTATCTTTATGATGAAAATGTTAATTTTTAAATTTTTTTATTATAAACTTAAAATATTTAGGAATGAAATAGTGGATTAAAGTCAATTATGTTTTGACACAATTAAAATGACATTGTATTTGTAATGTTTTAGATCTTATATTTACTTAAGAATTCTTTTAGTAGTTAATCAAATATTTTTTTTGATAATTAATTTTTGATAAATATTTTGATATTTGCTATAAAGCTTTATTTACATAAAAATATATTGATTCATTACTATTGCACTTCAATTTTTAGGTATTTTCGTCGTTCTTTAAAGCACTACATGAAATTTAATTTATACATCATTTATCTTTTAAATAACTACACTAAGAGCTGTCATGTACCACTAGCTCAAGTGGCAAGTGGTATGATGCTCTAACTCGATGCTCTATATGTTGTGGGTTCGAACCTTCAACACACCTAAACGAGTGCTCTGCTTAAATAAAGTACCATGTTTATTTTTAAATAATAACACCAAATTGTAAGTATTAATTTCAACATCAATATACATAAATATTTATGTAGAAAAAATTATAAAAAATTTACTTCAAAATTAATTAAGAGTACCCATTTTCATATGTTTTCTTGAGAGTTACACCTTTTAAAAAAATCAATATGTAACTCATTTTTTTAATAAAAATGATGGATTAGTTTTTGTTCAAATATAAAAATACATAATTCACATGCAAAAATTACATATTAAAAAAATAAGTTCAGTTTGTAACTTATTTTAGCAAATCCACAATATATTGCATAATGGATTCTATTCTTTAGATGTATTTATAAAGTTATTGAAAAAAATTCAACAATATATTGCATAATCAATTTGTGACTGTTTTTTGACTGAAAATGAATATACAGGTAGTAAAACTTAATCAAAGTAAAACTACTTTAACGACTTATATAAGTAATAGTATATAATCATATTGAATAACTATTTTAGTAAATTAAAAACAAGCAAACTAATTAAATAATTTTTTGGAGATATATCATAAATATCAATGTCACCTTACCAAATTTATTATTTTTTGATTGGATCTACTTGAAATATGGAGTAAAAACATCTTATTTTGATTTTAGTTCACTTTGGTGAATGGTTACATTGAATTTGAAGTATTTTGGCACATTCAAACAACTATATCATTTGCTCCTCCATGAGAGCCAAAAATTAATCTTCAATGTGCTTTCCTACTAAAGCCCTATGTTTCTTATTTTCATTTGTAATACACATATGATAGATTGAATTGTATGATGAGATGAGTTAAAGATGGTAGTGGTATTGATGATCCATTGACTCACCTTGCTATGTGTACCTATATCTGCAGTTCACAGTGAGTACTTCAATATATCTATGTACATTTAACCAGCTGTACAATTGCAAAGTAGTAAAATTGGCATTATATGCCATAATGAATATATCGACACATTAGCGGGCAAATTTTTAATACATACTTTATCCTCTAAACAGTCTGTGAATTGTAACATATTCACTTTAATTATTTCGATGAATTTTAATTATGATTATCACAATCAAATATATCTATGCATTTTTTATCCTTGCACATTGTTGTTAATGATGCAACACTATTGTTCAACAATGTTTTTTCATTACCAATATATTAAAATTTCTTATACATTTGGATATGGTTTTTTCTATACCCGTGTGCGAAGCAAGGGTTCGCACTAGTTTAAATTTAAAAATATTCATTTAATCCCATTTAATCAAAATGAAGTTATCGAGTTATAAAAACATATCTTTAAAAAGCTCAAATAATAAGTTTCTAGGACATTTTACGTATCCACGGCAGACAAACCCAAAAATCTAGGTTTTTCATTCTTTCCTTTCATTTAAACTCAAAGATGAAAATCGATCAACAACGCTTTCTTACAATTCGATCTCGAACGCTTCAGCTTCTGAACTGTTGCAAATTAATTCATCCCAAAATTTATACAATCGATAGCTTTAGTCTAACATATATACCCCGCCAAACGATTCCAACTAAAAATCGATATAATTTTATGATCTCTTTTTAAATATAATGCCTGTAGAAGTTTTAAAGTAACATCTAGTTCAAATTGTTATAGTTTTTTTCGCATTAGGGATTACCATGTGAAATTATTGTTGTTAAACATGAAAGTGATGCAATGGATCGTAATATGGAATATAAATTAAATTATCAACTAATGTGGAATATGAGTATAAAAGGTAAACGGTAAAGTAAATGAAACCACGGATTTTTATACTAGTCTGAACTCCCACTCTACGTCCAGCCGCAGAATCCTTCTAGAATTTAACTAGCAACCCTCTCTTAAACCAGAGGAATAGTGTGACGACCCACCTTTTTGACCCCTTAGAACGACACTTAGTACATCCATGGTATTCATGTGTCGTTGCCAAGTATTTGAAAGACGAGTTGTCATGGGGTAAAATATAAGAACAGAACAATAGTCTCACAATGGAACGGTTAAATATAACATAAAATTAAGACAATTCATAAGGTTACTCCCTAGCATAGAGTTATCAGAGTTACAACAAAAGTACTAATATCAATCTAGGTAGTTATAACAACCTTCTTTTAAACATACATACATAGAACTAATATCTCATAAAAGCAGAAATAAATAGCTAGATAGATAAGGGGCCTCCTACTCATCCACCATCTTCAAAAGAGCCCAAACAAACCTGTCATTTTCGGACTACTCAAATATATAAATGAGTACCCAAAAGTTTAGGGAAAACAAACAATTCGAGTCAAACAATAAGTCTGGTATGAGTAAACTCCAAAAAATAAAACACACAAAATTAATAGTGAGACAACGTCGCAAAAATGTAGAACAGGTTTTTCCCTCATAAGGACAACATCCAAGTATAAAAGAATGGACTAATTAAACATCACGAAGAGCATAAGATGCTTCCCGATGCAATTAAGAAAGAATCAATCCAAAGATTTGAGTCAAAAATAAGGAAAGGGGTTTTTTTCCAACAATGACTAGGAGGGTCCGCCCCCCTTGACGAAAGTATACCTCTAGAAATATACTTGAGTACTACAATGGCTCTCGGAAACCTCCAAGCTGGCCTCTGCCAACCTTACCAAGTATTCGAGTATTTCACATCTCCATGCGCATACAACCGAAACCAATCTAGAGTAGTTATGACAATACCCTAATGGGAGCAACCCCATAGCTTGGCCCACACTCGCTCTTTATATAGTCATTTCCAATAAAGGATATCAATGCTCTAAATGAGCAACAAATCGTCTTAGATTGACGAAACAAAAACAAAAACAAAAGGAAGAAGGGTATCAAAATCGATAGTTAAGATATCAACTATCGGGGATAACAAAACGATCGTATGTGGAAATTAAATCTTATACTCTTTCAATGCTTGGAAAATATCCATATACTTATCTCATCGGTATAAGTATGTTCACAAAACAATTAAGAGAATTTCATATTTCAAAAGCATACTTAAATGGGTCAAAAAATTGTTTACAAGAAATGCAAATGTTTTCCATTATAATTATAAAGATCATTTATGGAAATAAAATCTCCTACACTTGTCACGTTTCCGATATTCTCGACTTACTCTACCCCTCGCCCAGAAACAAAGCCATGTAAGTCAGGGCACTAGTTGCTCCTAGCCTTGCCTAGACACTTTGGTTCCAGATCTCGTAGACAGAGGATCAACCTACTCATCGGCTTTTAGTGCCAAGTATAGGACTACTTAGTTTCCATAAATAACCCATTTAAATCATTATATAAATTTTGAAGCTCCTTTAAAATACTTTAAACAAATATTTAAAACTTCCATTCTAATCATAACTTAAACCCATCATCTTTAAAGGAGAATACGACCAAGTGGGGTGAAGCTCCCTCTTAATCAAATGAGATAGCTAAAAGGGGTGTTATTTCCTTTTAACCAAAAATTCACTAAATGTCAATCCTAAGTTAAAAGGTGGCGTAAGTTCCCTTTAACTAAACATCAAAGTTATTGCTCATAAACTGGCCGAGCACAAATCAAACAACCAAACAAGAATAGTAACAAGAATAATAACAAACTCATTATTATTAACAATTACAATCAATAGTTAACACAACATTTGTTAAAATGTGAATGAGTCAAAGGAAAGAGATTTAAATTACACTGGATATAAAATATTTAAATTATACTCACAGAATAAGTTATACCCACTAAACTATAAAAACAAGGAATATACTCACGTCCTATTTGCTTTGATGGAGACTTCGAATACTTCACCTTTGATAATGAATTTTAGTTCTTTTCTTTAGTTTGTGAATGAATTTAATAAGATACAGACTTGGCTATTTATAGGTGAAGAGAATGGTACTTTAGTCATTTCCTATAGCCTAACCAGATTCGACCAGATTTTGGTCCAATAGAAACCAGCCTTATGGCCTATTTGATTCGACCACATTTTGGTCCAATAGTAAACATCTTATGGCCTAATTTGATTCGACCACATTTTGGTCCAGTAGAAAACATCTTATGGCCTAATTTGATTCGACCACATTTTGGTCCAGTAGAAAACATCTTGATGGCTTAATTTTATTCGACCACATTTTGGTCCAATAGGAATCCTCCTTATCAACTATGGCATAACATGATTCAACCAGATTTTGATACAATGACAACCATCTGCATGGTAGAACCTGATTCGACCAGATTTTGGTCCAATGGCAACCATTCAAATGGAATATAATAATCATTATGCTATTTTGTTTATTTAGGAAAGTAATTATACTGTTCTGTTTTATTAGGCAAGTAATTATACTATTTTATTTTATTAGGTAAGGTTAATAATTCTCTCTTGTTTTATTAGGCAAGTAATTATACTATTCTGTTTTATTAGGTAGGGTTAATAATTGTTTCTTGTTTTATTAGGCAAGTAATTATACTATTCTGTTTTATTAGGCAAACTTATTCTTAAATAAATTGGTACCCCTAATCGCCTTATAACTCGAACCATCTTTAAACTAACATTTTACATTGGTTTAAAAAAATCCATTCGAGACGTTTTATCCAAATTTTTATTCTAGGTATAAAATCCATTATTTAATCATTTAAAAAATACTGACTATTCAAGTTCAAAGTGATTAAATTATGCATCATTACATCCTCCCCTCCTTAAAGGAAATTTCGTCCTTGAAATTAATCACATAAACTCAAGGTATCAAAGAAACCCAAATGATATCATATATATCACACAAAGATACAAGGAAAGTGATCTCAACACAATTAGTGAGTACATTAAAACGAAATAACTAAATACAAACAACAACTACATCAACTCGGGATAAGAATTCCTAATATAGTCCTCGCTTTTCCAAGTACAATCTCTAACATCTTCACTCCACCGAACCTTAACAAGATTCACCACCTTCTTCCTTAATCGCTTTATGTCTCGAGCGACAATATGAATACGCCGCCTAAGAATGGTTAGGTAAGGCTGAAACTCTAAATCAACTTGTTATCCGGGTTCTACTATCATCGAAGGGTCGTGTACATAATCACGTAAATGAGATACGTGAAATACGTTGTGCCCATCTGATAGTCGATCTAGTAACTCCACTTTATATGCAGGTTTACTAATCCGGTCCAGTATGGGAAAATGGCCAATATATCGAGGGGCTAACTTCCCTATCTTTCCAAACCTCATGACACTTCTCAGAGGAGAGACTTTTACAAATACCAAGTCCCTGACTAAGAAATCTAAATCCCTACATCTTTGATCTGCATAACACTTTTGCCGATCATGCGCTTCCTTCATCTTTCTTCTAATATCAGCTACCTTCTTATTGGCTTCTAAGATCATGTCGGGTCCAAGAACAATTCTATCTCTAGATTCAACCCAACACATAGGAGAACGACATGGACGACAATAAAGAGCTTCGAAAGGGGCCATACCAATGCTTGCTTGATAGCAGTTGTTATAAGTGAATTTGACTAAGGGTAAATGATCTTCTCAAGAACCACCAAAGTCCAGAATGCATGCTCGCAATAAATCTTTGAAGATCTGATTTACTCTCTCCGTCTGCCTATCTGTTTGGGGATGGTAAGCTGTACTTAGACTTAGCTCAGTCCCTAAAGTAGTCTGTGGTCCCTCTCAGAACCTACTAGTGAATATTGGGTCTCGTTCACTTACAATACTACGAGGAATCCCATGGAGTCTCACAATCTCCTTCACATACAAACTCGCCAGACTCATAGCAGTCCTAGTTGGCTTAATATGAATGAAATGGGCACTCTTGGTCAGTCGATCGACTATAACCCAAATGCCATCGTTAACTCTTCTTAACCAAGGAACCCATCAATAAAGTCCATAAAGATCTGCTCCCACTTCCACTTTGGGATCTCAAGTGGCTGAAGCAATCCAGCTGTCTTCTATTGGTCACTCTTAATCTGTTGGCAGTTTGCATAACGACTCACAAAGATTAAAATATCTCGCTTCATCCCCTTCCACTAGAATACCCTCTTCATATCTTTGAACTTTTTAGTCACTCCTGGATGAAAAGATAATTTTGAATGGTGGCATTTGGTTAACACTTCTTGCCTAAGTCCATCAAAGTCCGGAACACAAATACTCCTATTCATTTTCAATATGCCCCGGAGATTAATCTCAAAGCTAGAAACAACACCTTCTTCAACATTCTTCTTAACTCGAGCCAAAATAGAATCTTCCTCTTGACTGGATGCAATTCTCTCTAACAATACTGGCTTAACTTCTAGATTTGCAACCATTGCTACATTCTTACTCGGTGCATCAGCAATGGCATTTACTTTTCCAGGGCTATAAAGAACCTCTAGATCATAAGAAGCGAGAAACTCTAGCAATCTCTACGGCCTCAAATTCAAATCTTTCTGGGTAAAAAGGTATTTTAAGGATTTGTAGTCCATGTATTACTCGAACCTTTCACCCAAAAGATAATGCCTCCACATCTTTAGTGCGAAGACAACAACCAAAAGCTCCAAATCGAGCGTATCATAATTTTTCTCATGCGGCTTTAGCTGTCGACTCACATAGGCAATAACTTTCCCATGCTGCATCTGAACTGCTCCCAATCCGGTTCTACAAGCATCTGTATACACGGTTAAACCTTCGCTCCCATTTGGAATGAAAACAGGAGCGCTAGTCAACTTCTCTTTCAATTCATTGAATGCTTGATCACACTTAGAAGTCCAAACGAACTTAACATCTTTCTTTGTTAACTTCGTCAGATGAGAAGCAATATTCGAGAAGTCCTTGATAAACCTACGGTAAAAACAAGCCAATCCTAAGAAACTTCTGACTTCCATCGCACTTTCGGGCTTCTTCCATTCTTGAACCGCAACAACTTTAGCTGGGTCCACCGATATGCCTTCTTTTGAAATAACATGCCCTAGAAATCTAACATCGGATTTCCAGAATGGAACTTGGAAAACTTAGCCTTCAACACATGGCTTCTTAAGGTATCGAGTACGACACTGAAATGATATTTTTGTTCCTCATCTGTCTTTGAATAGATAAGAATGTCATCAATAAAGACAAGAACAGATTTATTGAGAATATCTCGAAATACTCGATTCATAAAGTCCACAAAATAAGCGGGCGCGTTAGTTAATCCAAACGGCATAACTAACCACTTAGAAATTTTCTGAAGTCCGAAAAGCTGTTAAGGGAACACTCTCCTCTACCACTCTTAACTGGTGGAAACCGGTGGCAAGATCTAACTGAGAAAATATCCGAGCACCATGGAGTTGGTCAAACATATCGTCGATCCTTGGCAAAGGATATTTATTCTTGATAGTCCTTTTGTTCGACTCCCGATAGTCTACGCATAGCCTTAGAGAATCATCCGCCTTTGTAACAAAGACGATTGGAGATCCCCAACTCGAGGTACTACGTCGGATCAAGCCCTTCTACAACAAATCATAAGTCTACCTTTCTAACTCCCTCTTCTCTTTTGGAGCCATCCTTCGTAAGGGTTGTACAATAGGTCTGGTTCCCAGAACCAAATAGATATGGAACTCGACTTAACGGTGAGGAGGTAAACCTTGCACCTCATTAAAAATATTTGTGAAATCTCAAACAATCGGCACATCTCCTAGCTCTACTTTAGCTACTTCGAGTGAATAGAGAAAACTGCTCATTAACTTCTTAGGCTCTTCGCAACTAATATCAACCCCAACATCTCCAGCATCACTAACTCTGATGAGCCTTCTACCACAATCCAAGATAGCTTTAAACTTAGATAACCAATCCACTCCCAGTAACACTCCAAAACCCATAAACCCAAGAACAAAGAAGTTAAAAGGAAAGAGATGATTTTGACAAGAAATAGGTACATTTAGACACACTATGTCAAGATTTGTCGGACCTCCAATTGGGTTTGACATACAATGAGGATTACTTATGATAACATATATAAGGTTTAGTTTGCCCATTAGATAATAAGAAATAAAACTATGGGAAGCTCCTGTATCAAATAACATCCTTACAGGAATATCATAGATGGATAATGTACCTTGCAACACTTGCTTTCCTTTTTGATCTGAAGAAGTGGATGGTATCTCTTTATTGGTAAAAGTCTATCCTTGAGATCCCTTTTTAGGAAAAGGGCACTCATTCTTCATATGTCCTGGCTGGTTGCAATTAAAACATTTGGAAATTGGGTAATGATTTGCAAAGTGGCTTATCTTATTGCACTTGAAACAAAGAATGTTGGACAAGTTGGTCTGCTTCTTCTGTGCTGGAGCACCATCTTCGGGTTTCTTCCCTACACCCTGCTTCTTTCCCTTAAACTTACGCTTGAAGTTTGGCTTTCCTTTAACTGGTATAACTGATAAAGGCTTGGTACTTACTGCTGGTACTACACCCTTCTGCACTCCTTCCTTAATATCAAGAGCCTCAAACCTCAAAGCCATGCTAATAATGTTGGTGGATGTACTAATAAGATGATTGTTCATTTCAGGATGGAACACTGGTCGCATTCCATTCACAACCATTTCATTTTTCTTGAGCGGCATGTCTATCAATCCAAGTCCAAAATGGGACAAAGCATTGAACTTATGCTCATACCACGACATCGTCGTATCACCCTGCTTTAAGTCAATGAAACTTCTAAATAGCTGAGTTCTTCCGGCTTCTAGAATAAACCGTGCTTCAAAAAATTCTATGAACTGGGCCCAAGAAAACCCCCCCTCCGGAGTACTAGCTGTTTCTGAATCCCACCAATCCATCGTCGACTTTTGAAGTTCTCGCAATGCCAACAGCCATTTCTCCGCATCTTCCAACTGAAG
Organism: Allium fistulosum; assembly: GCA_030737815.1. Lineage (NCBI taxonomy): Eukaryota > Viridiplantae > Streptophyta > Magnoliopsida > Asparagales > Amaryllidaceae > Allium > Allium fistulosum. Next base: position 42,451,409 of record CM060905.1, on the reverse strand, counting down.
ATCTCCAAATATTCTTTCACAAGTTCAAAGCCACATCTGCACTCTAAGAATGTCTTCAGTCCCATAGAATGGTTTTCCACCTAAAGTGGTAAAATTCTTACACAAAGCTGCAAAGTTCATAGGGGTCTGAATGTGCACTAACATTTCCTCTACCAGATCTAGCTAACATAGTAGCATTTCTAGGTACCCTACCGTTGGTAGCCGTGCTAGTTCTAGATCCTCTCCTTCCTCCTCTTCTTGTATTCATTTTCTATTATCTGAACAAATAATAGTAGAACCGGAACAACAAGGTTATTTGGAGGTTCAGCCTAACCTAACCATTCTTAGGCGGCCTATTCGTATTGCCGCTCGTGATATAAAGCGATTAAGGAAGAAGGTTGTGAATCTTGTTAAGGTTCAATGGAGTGGAGATGTTAGAGATTGTACTTGGGAAACTAAGGACTATATTAGGGATTCTTATCCCGAGTTGATATAGTTGTTGTTTCTTTTTAGTGTACTCACCAGTTGTGTTGAGGTCAATTTCCTTGTATCTTTGTGTGGTATATATGATATAATTTGGGTTTCTTTGATATCTTGAGTTTATCTGATTAATTATGAGGACGAAATTTCCTTTAAGGATGGGAGGATGTAACGACCCATAATTTAATCACTTTGAACTTGAATAATTAATATGTTTTTAAATGATTAAATAATGGATTTTATATCTAAAATAAATTTTTGGATAAAACGTCTCAAATGGATTTCTAAAACTAACGTAAAATGTTAGTTTAAAGACGGTTCGATTTATAAGGCGGTTAGGGGTACCAATTTATTTAAGAATGAGTTTGCCTAATAAAACAAATGAGAATGATTACTTAAGAAAAAAATTTGCCTAATAAAACAGAATAGTATAATTACTTTCCTAGTAAAACAAGAAAGAATTATTAACCTTGCCTAATAAAACAGAATAGTATAATTACTTGCCTAATAAAACAAAATAGTATAATTACTTGCCTAATAAAATAGAATAGTATAATTACTTGCCTAATAAAACAAGAAAGAATTATTAACATTGCCTAATAAAACAGAATAGTATAATTACTTGCCTAATAAAACAAAATAGCACAATGATTATTATATTCCACACAGATGGTTGCCATTGGACCAAAATTTGGTCAAATCAGGTTAGGCTATAGTTGATAAGGAGGATTCCTATTGGACCAAAATGTGGTCGAATCAAATTAAGCCATAAGAATGTTTTCTATTGGACCAAAATGTGGTCGAATCTAATTAGGCCATAAGGCTGGTTTCTATTGGACCAAAATCTGGTCGAATCAGGTTAGGCTATAGGAAATTACTAAAGTACCCTTCTCTTCATCTATAAATAGTCAAGTCCATATCTCATTTTAATTAATTCATAGACTAAAGAAAAGAACTAAATTTCATTATCAAAGGCGAAGTATTCCAAGTCTCTAGTAAAGCAAATAAGATGTGAGTATATTCCTTGTTTTCATAGTTTAGTGGGCATAAATTATTTTGTGAGTATAATTTAATTATTCTACGGTGAGTGTAATCTTAATCTCTTTCCTTTGACTCATTCATATTTTAATAAATGTTATGTTAACTATTGATTGTAAATTGTTAATAATAATGGATCTGTTATTATTCTTGTTATTATTCTTGTTTGGTTGTTTGATTTGTGCTCGGCCAGTTTATGAGCAATAACTTTGATGTTTAGTTAAAGGGAACTTAAACCACCTTTTAACTTAGGATTGAAATTTAGTGACTTTTTGGTTAAAAGGAAATAACACCCCTTTTATCTATCTCATTTGGTTAAGAGGAAGCTTCAACCCTCTTGGTTGTATTCTCCTTTAAAGATGATGGATTTAAGTTATGATTTGAATGGAAGTTTTAAATATTTGTTTAAAGTATTTTTAAGGAGCAACAAAATTTATATAGTGATTTAAATGGATTATATATGGAAAGTAAGTAGTCCTATACTTGGCACTAAAAGCCGATGAGTAAATTGGTCCTCTATCTGTGAGATCTAGAACCAAAGTGTCTAGGCAAGGCTAGGAGCAACCAGTGCCCTGACTTACCTTGCTTTGTTTTTGGGCGAGGGGTAGAGTAAGTCGAGAATACTGGAAACGTGACAAGTGTAGGAGATTTGATTTCCATAAATGATCTTTATAATCATAATGGAAAACATTCGTATTTCTTGTAGACAATTTTTTTGACCCATTTAAGTATGCTTTTGAAACATGAAATCCTCATAAATGTTTTGTGAATATACTTATGCCGATGAGATAAGTATATGGATATTTTCCAAGCATTGAAAGAGTATAATATTTAATTTCCATATACGATCGTTTTGTTATCCTCGATAATTGATATCTTAACTATTAATTTCGATACCCTTCCTTCTTTTGTTTTTTTCGTCAATCTAAGAAAATTTGTTGCTTATTTAGAGCATTGATATCCTTTATCGGAAATGACTAAATAAAGGGAGAGTGAGGGCCAAGCTATGTGGGGTTGCTCCCATTAGGGTATTGTCACATCTACTCTAGATTGGTTTTGGTTGTGTGCGCACGGAGATGTGAATTACTCGAATACTCGGTAAGGTTGGCTGGGTCCAGGTTGGAGGAATCCGAGAGCCATCATAGTTCTCAAGTATATTTTATAGAGGTATACTTTCAATAAGGAGGGCGCACCCTCCTAGTCATTGTTGGAAAAATTCCTTTTCCTTATTTTTGATTCAAATCTTTGGATGATTCTTTCTTAATTGCATCGGGAAGCATCTTGCGCTCTTCGCGGTGTTTAATTATTTGTGTCCATTCTTTTAAGCTTGGATGTTGTTCTTGTGAGGGGAAACCCGTTTTGCATTTTTGCTACGTGGTCTCACCAGTTATTTTGTGTGTTCTACTTTTTATTTGGAGTTTAGTCATACTGGACTTATTGTCTGACACGAATTGTTTGTTTTTCCTAAACTCTCGAGTACTCATTTATATTTGAGTAGTCTGAAAATGATAGGTTTCTTTGGGCTCTTTTAAAGATAATGGACGAGCAGGAGGCTTCTTATCTATCTAGCTATTTATTTCCGCTGTTATGAGATGTTGGCTGTATTTATGTGTATTTAAAGGCTGGTTGTTATAACTATCTAGGCTAATAGTAGTACTTTTGTTGTAACTCTGATAATTCCATGTTGGGAGTAACCTTATCTACTGCCTTATTTTATGTTATATATTTAACCATTCCGTTATGAGATTATTGTTGTGTTCTTATATTTTACCCCATGACAACTCGTATTTCAGATACTTGGGCAATGGCACATGAATATCATGGTGTATTAAGTGTCGTTCTCAAGGGTCAGAAAGGTGGGTCGTCATAGTTTAGAATACAAAAATAGGATTAATATGGTTTAAAGAAATAACACCAAAGGATTTGAAACTAGACTTTAGAGGATAAATATTATTATTATAAAAACTACAAATACGCTCTCTCAAGATTAACTCATTTTAGGGCATCACTTACCCTATCTCTACTGAGTTGTACCCTAATCAGGCCAAGGTATTCGCTCAACTGAAGCTCTGATACCAACTGTGATGACCCACCTTTCTGACCCCTGAGAATGATACTTAATACATCCATGGTATTCATGTGTCATTGCCATGTATCTGAAAGACGAGTTGTCAAAGGGGTAAAATATAAGAACAAAACAATAATCTCACAACGGAACGGTTAAATATAACATAAAATTAAGACGGTACATAATGTTACTCCCCAGCATAGAGTTATCAGAGTTACAAAAAAAGTACTACTAAGTTATAACAACCTTCTTTTAAATATACATATATAGAACCAACATCTCATAACAACGGAAATAAATAGCTAGATAGATAAGGAGCCTCCTGCTCGTCCACCATCTTCAAAAGAGCCCAAAGAAACCAGTCATTTTTGGACTACTTAAATATAAATGAGTACCCGAAAGTTTAGGGAAAATAAACAATTTGGGTCAGACAATAAGTCTGGTATGAATAAAATCCAAAAAATAGAACACACAAAATAACTAGTGAGACCACGTCGCAAAAATGAAGAACGGGTTTTTCCCTCACAAAGACAACAACCAAGTATAAAAGAATGGACACAAATAATCAAACATCACGAAGAGCGTAAGATGCTTCCCGATGTAATTAAGAAAGAATCAATCCAAAGATTTGAATCGAAAATAAGGAAAGGGAATTTTTCTTTTTCCAATAATGACTAGGAGGGTGCGCCCCATTATTGAAAGTATACCTCTAGAAAATATACTTGAGAACTATAATAGCTCTCGAAAACCTCCAAGCCGGACCCCGCTAACCTTACCGAGTATCAGAGTATTTCACATCTCCGTGCGCATACAACCGAAACCAATCTAGAGTAGATGTGACAATACCCTAATGGGAGCAACCCCACATAGCTTGGCCCCCACTCACTCTTTATTTAGTCATTTCTGATAAAGGACATTAATGCTCTAAATGAGCAACAAATCATCTTAGATTGACGAAACAAAAACAAAAGGTAGAAGGGTATCGAAATCGATAGTTAAGATATTAACTATCGGGGATAACAAAAGGATCATATGTGGAAATTAAATCTTATATTCTTTCAATGCTTAGAAAATATCCATATACTTATCTCATCGGTATAAGTATATTCACAAAACAATTAAGATGAATTCATATTTCAAAAGCATACGTAAACGGGTCAAAAACAATTGTCTACAAGAAATGCAAATGTTTTTTATTATAATTATAAAGATCATTTATGGAAATCAAATATCCTACACTTGTCACATTTCCGATATTCTCGACTTACTCTACCCCTCGCCTAGAAACAAAGCCAGGTAAGTCAGGGGACTAGTTGCTCCTAGCCTTGCCTAGACACTTCGGTTCCAGATCTCACAGATAGAGGATCAATCTACTCATTGGCTTTTAGTGCCAAGTATAGGACTACTTGCTTTCCATAAATAACCCATTTAAATCATTATATAAATTTTGAAGCTCCTTTAAAGTACTTTAACAAAGATTTAAAACTTCCATTCAAATCATAACTTAAACCCATCATCTTTAAAGGAGAATACGACCAAGAGGGGTGAAGCTCCCTCCTAATCAAATGAGATAGCTAAAAGGGGTGTTATTTCCATTTAAAAAAGTCACTAAATGTCAAACCTAAGTTAAAAGGTGGTGTAAGTTCCCTTTAACTAAACATCAAAGTTATTGCTCAGAAACTCGCCAAGCATAAATCAAACAACCAAACAGGAATAATAACAAGAATAATAACAGACTCAATATTATTAACAATTTACAATCAACAGTTAACACAACATTTGTTAAAATGTGAATGAGTCAAAGGAAAGAGATTAAGATTACACTAATTGTAAAATAATTAAATTATACTCACAGAATAAGTTATACCCACTAAACTATGAAAACAAGGAATATACTCACATCATATTTGCTTTGATGGAGACTTCGAATACTTCATCTTTGATAATGAATTTTAGTTATTTTCTTTTGTTTGTGAATGAATTAAAATGAGATATGGACTTGGCTATTTATAGGTGAAGAGAAGGGTACTTTAGTCATTTCCTATAGCCTAACCAGATTCGACCATATTTTGGTCCAATTGGAATCCTCCTTATCAACTATGACATAACATGATTCGATCAGATTTTGGTCCAATGGCAACCATTCGCATGGCAGAACCTAATTCGACCAGATTTTGGTCCAATGGCAACCATCTGCATGGAATATAATAATCATTATGCTATTTTGTTTCATTAGGCAAGTATTATACTGTTCTGTTTTATTAGGCAAGTAATTATACTATTCTGCTTTATTATGCAAGGTTAATAATTCTCTCTTGTTTTATTTGGCAAGTAATTATACTATTCTGTTTTATTAGGCATGGTTAATAATTCTTTCTTGTTTTATTAGGCAAGTAATTATACTATTCTGTTTTACTAGGCAAACTTATTCTTAAATAAATTGGTACCCCAAACCGCCTTATAACTCGAACCATCTTTAAACTAACATTTTACATCAGTTAAAAAAAACCATTCGAGACGTTTTATCCAAATTTTTATTCTAGATATAAAATCCCTTATTTAATCATTTAAAAACATACTGACTATTCAAGTTCAAAGTGATTAAATTATGGATCATTACAAATAGGTATTACACCGTCTGAGCAACCGAACAGGACTTCTACCGCCTAGACAACCGAATAGGACTTCTACCATCTGAGCAACCGAATAAGGACTCTACAATATATATAGTAAAGCTGTTTCTGACTAAATATGCTTTTGAATAGCAATGAGAAGTCGATAAAGTACACACTTCCTATAATCTTCTCCTTTCGTGATATAAAGTGTAGTTCGTGAAGATTGGAAGTGATTGTAATCACAAATGAATTTGTGCTTGAATGTTCAAGTGATTTGAGAGCGTTTTATGAAAGCAATTTGTAGAAAATAGTTTGCAAGACTATAGAATAGAATCAGAGAATAATGTTGTGTTTTGCAAACTGAAATCAAGTCTATTTAAAGTGTTGAACAGTTGTAAGTGTTAGTGAAAAGATTCGGTCAAAAGATACAGAAATAACTGTTGAATTAACGGATGTTTCTGTTTGTTGAAAAGTGGTGACCATTTAGAAAAATAGCCATTATGAATATTTAGTCGACTGAAAATACGAATTAAGTAGACTATATATTCAAACGAATTTGAATTTGAATTTTATTGTGAAAAGTCAATTCATTTAGTGCAACGATCCAGAATTTCTGTCATTTAACATTCGAATATTTAATTGATTTTAAATATTAACAAGTGAAATTTATAAGTTGAATAACTTAAATTTTGAATATAAGGATTTAATTGGATAATTTAAATCGATAATTTAATATTTGAAATTATAGAAATAATTGGAATTTGGGGTTAATGTGAATAAAAATGATTTGTAAAGTTGTATTAAATCTTATTTGAGTTAGAATGATGTTTGTAAACTTTTAAAATTGAATTAAAAGTTAAATTGTGATAATTGAATATTTTAATATTTAATTGACTAGTAAAAATAGTCATTTTTCAAACAGTCTTGGATTTTTACGAAACCAGTTTCATCGGATCCGTAATGTTATATTATTGTAAGATTTCAAATTTCGTGTCAATCGGATTTACGGCTTGTCCGGGGCAAGCTAAAACGCATAGAAATCGTTTTAACCGATTTAATTTAAATTTGATCGTTTATTTCCGTAACTCGCACATATGACCGAATTAGCTCCCGAAACACGTTCCATTGTGTTCAGAATGCGGGTAAAATCCTAGAAATGCCAGCCTGCATGCTTCGATTGGAGTTCGAAAATTTTCGGGATCAATAGTGTTGTCAAATTTTCTATAAAAGACCTCATTTTCTTTCTATTTTCAAAACCTTAAATAAACTAGGGCATGCCGCCACCATAAATTTTAATGGCCAAAAACATTCGAAATTCTTCCCTCATTTTCTTCTAATCCATCCACTTTTACAAAAAATCTTCAACTACAAAGTTGAAGAGTGTATAAAGATCTTCTATATCAACGGTGGAAATCGAAAACAATGCATTGGATCGTCGGCAAATCGAGTTCAAAGGCCATGCGTTTCGGCCCATTTTTCGAAGAATGTGGGCAATTGAGTTCGATCGTTCTCCTGCCGTTGGTGAAGCTTGCGTAGGCGCTCGCGGTGACAGTCCCTGATCAACATTTCAACGTTCGTGGTGGCCGTGGCATTCACGGGTTTCGAACGGCTATGGGTTCATTTCTCACGTTAGTTGAACGAACGGGGGAAGAAGATGGAAACAATGGCCTAGATCTTTACTTGATGAACGAGCGGCCCATATTTTCCTTGGGTTTGAAATTAAAAATAAAATTGTATAAATTATATTATATTAAATCGTATAAACTTTAAAATGCTGTAACTTTGTCATACGAGGTCCGTTTTTGACGAAACGACTTGCGTTGGGTTCGTTTTGTCGAGCAATACGTAATGGAACAAGTTTGGAGTTGATTGGAACTAGTTTGAATTTTTGGTAAAATTAAACGCGTGTTTAATTTTATTCGGAACTAAACACTGCAACTGATATCGGAAACTCAAGGTGAGAACTTCACTCAATCGAAATTGTTTCGATTTAAATTTTAAATAGTTAGATTTAAAATTGCTTCATTGTGTGAATTGGATGATGATTGTCATTGGATGTGTTGAAATAGACCCTATACGCCGCATAATAAGCGGAAGTTATTATATTAAAAACATATACCGCGATATTCCACTTGAAGTGGAATTGGTATTATATATGTATTTGGAGTTGATTTCCCGCATTATATAGCGGATGAGACCCTATTGCGCCGCATAATAGCAGATAATATTTTATAAATCCCATATACCGCGATATTCCACCTCGAAGTGGAATTGGTATTGTGCTAACATCTGTGGATGCAGGGAAACAGGTTGGAGGGATCCAACAGGATTCCTCAAACATTTGAATTTATTTCAATGTTGTGTGTTGATTATTTATAATCTTCGTGTGATTTTATTTGTGAATTGGAATTGTTGAAGGCTTCGGTTTAGCTGAATATATTTTTGGTATCGTTGGATACCAGAAATAAATAAAATTGGATTTTCGAAATTCTAGTTGAAAATTTATCGAAGAATTTATTTTTTGAGAATTGGAGATATTAAAAAGGAGTTTTTAAAAGATAAAGTTTTATTTTTGAATCATATTGAATTAAATTCCAAAATATGGAAAAAAGGGCTTGATAAATAGATTTCGGGAAATATTATTTATAAGCTGAAGAATTTATTTAAATCTGGATTTTAAATAGATTTGAAGAGATAAAGGAATTTATTTTAAAAGAAAATAATTTTGGAAATTTATTTGGGATTTGAAAATCAATTTGAAAATTGATTTGGAGTTGAAAAATGAATATTTGTGAAATTGATTTGAAAATCGTATAAAGAGTGAATATTTGGAAATGTAAATTCACAATGGAAATTTATAAGTAGAAATTAATTGGTTATGGTAATTAAGTAAAAATAATTAATTAAGTATTAATTAATAATTAAGGGTTAATTAATGATTAATTAAAGGAAAATTTATTAAATGTTTTTGTAGTTAATTGATTATTAATTTACCATAACTAATAAAATTTATTTATAGAAATTTATCTGATTTAAATTAATCAGATGATTAAATTGATCCTATCTATGGATGTTTGGATTTTATTGGGTGTTGAATTGTTTGATATCTCAAATATGTGATACTTTGTGATTTATCCTGGTTTGTATTGTGATCTGTAAATCGTTTATCTTTGATATATATATATATATATATATCTGTGATCTGTGAATGAAAGATAAGCGTTATAGTTTATACCGCTTATCAATTATATTGTTATATTTGATCTGTGATGGTTGAATGTTGTTGCACTATTGTGCTAAACCCTTGGACTACACAATACACACACAAATGTGGATTTCACGTGGAAATCAGTTAAGTCATAGATTTTTAACAATTCTAAAGATTGAATTTTTGAATCCAAAATAGTTTTGGAATTGGAATTGAAAGTTTTTGAAAATGAGATTCAAAAATAAGAGTTATTTTAAATAACTTAATAAAAAATGGAATTTAAATCATTTGATTTAAATTTTGAATTCAACACTTGAAATTGAATTCAACACTTGAAATTGAATTCAACACTTGAAATTGAATTCAATGAATTGGGAATTATGGTCTAAAAGATTTTACAAGTGTAAAAGGTGTTTATATGGGTTTTTAACCATTTAAAATATGGTTTTGGTAATTTAAATTTATATTCCAGTTTATACTTGGATGGCTTTAACCTGTGTAATTGTAACTAGTTTTTCCCAAAACAAAAACTATCTGTTTTCAAATAATAATAGCTTTCATAAAGTGAAAAGATTTCCAATTTGTATCGAAACATTTCAAGTTGAAATGAAATTGTGAATAGTTTGGAAAAATTATGAATTAACCTTTGTGAAGATGATTAAGCTTTATCTTGAAATCAAAGAAGATTTTAAAAGGTATATCTTTTATATTATAAATGACTTGAATTGTGAATAGTTTTGAAAGCTATAAGTTAAATCTTGTTTTGAAGGTTTAATGGGTTAATCAAATTGAAATGGAAAATGATTTGGAATCTGTGAATGAATCTTTGTGAAATTGGGTGAACTTTGTGAAGTAAATCTTTTTGTTTAAAGATTTAAAATGGTAATTTGTTTAAACCATTTAAAGGAAAGGATTTGGGCAATAAGTTGTGACTTAATTGAAATCCCTATATCCATATGTTTTAAATATTGTGCTCACTATTCGGTTTAGCCGGGAAAGGACCTTTGTGTCATATAACCCATTCCGAATAAGTGATATGACGATATGGATAACATTTGAAGACCGGTGGTGAAGACCGGGTATTTGTGAAAATGATAAGATGACCTATCGATTGTCTCTGCACCGTTAGCTACGGTATAGAGATATCCTTTGTGATGGGAAGTTCGATTGGGATTGTGAATACCCGGATTGCAAGGGCTTCTTTGGAAGTGCCTTCAGTTCTGTTCGAACCCGGAACAGACTTGTATGGTTACATGTCTGACATTACATTTTGAGATATAAAGCTGACTTCTTTCAAATACATTTCTGTTTGGTGGCAGAGAATTTATTCTCTTATCTTAACACCCTTCTCTGAGACGTACGAGCTCAAAGGTTATGTAGTTGAAAGTCATCAGTGATATACTCCCAATTTGGTACTGTGGCATGCTGAGTGCTGCTGTGTGTTGCTGATCATTTGTTGATCAAAGCATGGCTTTGTGAAAAAAGCGTAGCTTTGTGGACGAGACTTCGTCAGACCTCACACCCCGGAAAATGGTCAAAACAAGAATGCTGCGGCAAGGTTATGAGGGTCGCTCCCTTTAGGGTATGTCATTTCCTTCTGGAAAAGGGTGGTATCAGGTATGGAGCTCTGGTATTTAACCTATATGGTTACTCCAATCTCATTTACTGTGTGATTGTTGTTTTGTTGAGGCGCCTCGGATAAAGGTCCCAAAGGACCGGGGGGTGGCATATTCGTGTAGTAGTTACCTAGTGTAAGAGGTAACCCGGCCTTGTGTTGGCAGAGAGCTAGTTAGTTCTCGGGACGTCCCGCCAGAGGCGTACCCATTGGCAGTAGGAAGTTCCTTAGTCTGACCATTTGTTGGAAATCCAATTTCCAATACGAACCCTGTACGGTTTTAGTTGTAGAACCTGCCATTTACTTATGGTGTCACCACTGTTTAGATGGTAGCTATAGTAGGCATAGTTCGAAATGTCTATGCTGGCTAAGGTTAATATTATACTTTCGAAATGTTTTCCACTATGCACTAATAATAATAATCCAATGATTTTGCATAGTAAGCATGTTTGACTATCATAAGGAGAAATCTCCTTCAATTCTCCGTTTGCATTGTGTGTGTGGCGGGAGGCCTTATGGTAGTTTCATTTTCCAAAAACATTGCGGATTCTTTTCCTTTGTATTCCTTTGTGCAAATAACTGTTTAGTTCTCACACCATTCCCATGAATGACCTGGAGTTTATTGTTCCCTTCCTAAACTCTGGATGCCCATCATTTTCCACACGGGCAGCCTAGAGTCAGGTTATCAGGTCATTCTGGATTTCAGAAGTGCTATGGAGCTCAAGTGGCGAGCTGGATGGCGAGACGTATCACTTGTATATGATATTATTATTCCGCTGTGTATTCTGTATGAGGACAAGTTTGTATAACTGTCCATTGTCCAGTTGTGTTGTATTTGTTGTTGTAAACTCTGATGATGATGTAATGTATAAACTGATATAGTTCTTTGATTTAAAGATTATCCATTTATCTATTATATGTTGTTCCGCTGCGATATGTGAGATTCTGATATTGTTTCTGTTGTTTCTTCTTTCTTTCTTTCTGTCTTCTTCTACCTCTTTTTTTAAACCATAAAAATTCGGTTTTCCGGCATTCGATTGCTCGGCAATTGATACAGTGGACGTATTAATGTCAATTTTCGGAAGTCGAAAATCCCGTAACGTTACATGTGGCATTAGAGCATTTGGTTAAGCGTCAACCTTGGCTCTGTTAGGTGTTACTCATTAGAGATAGAGTCAGTAGTACTCTAGAATGAGTGTGAGTATAATAATAGATATGAGGGCGTATTTGTTAGTGAATATGAAATTTCTTTGTATTGTGTTGACTTATCGGTTGATTGTTTATAGATTCTGGTCGGTGCGGTCTAGCTAACTGTATCGATAGGGGTTTCTAAACTCTTAAACAAGATGAACCGACACAGTATCATTTTAAATTAGGTAGATGAAATAATTTTACCTCGATTATATTTTGTATATAAAGGAAATAATTCTTTCAGAATTATTAAATTGTATATAAAATTAATTGTTGAAAATGTAAGAATATATATGAGTTAATAAAAGTTGTTTGAATAATCTAAATAAAAACAACAATTGTAAAAAGAATAATTGTATAAGAAAATGAATTATAAGTGTGGAAATATAATTAATATGATTTGCAATTGTGAAATAATCTTATATATAAGAAGTGAAACTATATGAATATATTTATAATTAGGAGTTGTAAATAAAAATGAATTTGAACTATGAATTTGAAAATTTTGAATCCTGTTTATTTTGGAAGTTATTTTTCAAAATTAAAAGTTAAATAGTGAAATTATATAAGAAAAGATTTATAAATGTGATTTATAAATAAAATGAAATTTTGAAAGAATTTAAAGCATTGAATTCACTACTGTTGCTGGGAAATAATAAGGGTGATGACTGCAGCATCATCAGTATCATTTTCGAGTTTCTGTGTGATGGATTTGCTACCATAGTAAATTGAAATTTGAAGTTTTGTTGTGATAAACAAATCTGAATTTAAAATCCAAGTTGTAATTGATAAATATAAGTAAAACGATTTTTGAACTTATAATATGAGATAATAAATTTAACTTTGGTAAAGTTGAAATGAAATTGAGTAAGCATAATAAAACATATGATTTGGAAATTTAACTAAAGGAAAGTTAAATAAATTGAATTGGATTTGATAGGTAATTATTTAATATGATTTGGAAGTTTAAATATATAAGTTGTATAACTTATAGAATGGGTAAAGGTAAGTGAAACCAATTATTAAAGTGGTTAAACAATTTTGTTAAGCAAAACGAGATATGAATTTGAATAAGTGATGAAATCTGACTTTGGTAAAAGTTAAATAGAATTTACTTTAGAATGAAATGTTGTGATGGAATATAACTTAAGTAATGTTGAATGAAGTTGATTTTGGTATTGAAATAAAATAATAAAGTTAATTAAATGGATGTGAACTTGAGTTATATAAAGGAGATTCAACTTTATTTGTAAAATGAATTAGCAATTGAATTAATAAATGGATTGAATGTTAATCAATCGAATGTAAAAAAAATTGATATGGAATAATGGATATAAGTGTTAATTCATTAAAAGCTAATAAATTGGAAATTCAACGAAAGCCAATTTAATATTAAACCAATTGGAATTAAAAATGTTGAACCAAATTGAATGTGAAGTAAAGTAAATTGAATGAATTTGGTTATGTTGATTATGATTTGGTTGTTAGATGATTGTTAGTTGATTGTATAAAAATTCATATGTAATTGAATTAATCAAATGGAAAGCTAACGTATGAAAGCTATGTAATTGAATCCAAATTGAAAGTGAACCAACTTGAATTTAAATTAGTAAATGTAAACTAATTGAAAATGAAGAAATGAATGTCGTTGTATATGAATTGGTTGTAAACAATTACAAGTAATGTCGAAATCATATAAGTTGCTTATAAACCTTGTTTAGTATGCATTTCTTTTAATATGCATGTGTTGTAGTTGTTTAAAAGAGTAAATTGTTAATAACTTTATATATATGTGGCACTTACATATTTAAATTAAGTATGTACAGGTACCGGGCCTACCGTTTGGTGGGATTTGGTTGTGCAAAATGCTAAATAAATAACTGCTTTGCTTGAAAATGCTAAAAAGGTATGCCTACGCAATAAAAATAGGAAATATGAACTGTTTTTCTGCTTTTCCGACTGTGTGAGTCGATGTATATATATTTATATCTATTGTGATATTGTAAAAGCTCCTCCGTACAAAGGAGAATCTGCCAAAATTTTCTAGAAATTTTGGGAGTTAGAAAATTTTTGAAAAATTTTGGAAAATTTTTGTTAATGAAAAGTCAATTTCTAAATTTTAATAAAACGTAGGAATTGAACTAGAAAATGAAAACCATTGTTTTGGTTGAAGTTAAAGGTTTTGGAAAAGGTGAATATAAAATTTTCACTAAGTGGATTTTTAAAAAGTTAATGAATTTGGGGCATTATTCTTACTTTGCAATTTCGAGGACGAAATTCTTTTAAGGGGGGGAAGATTGTAACGACCCAGAATTTCTATCATTTGAAATTCGTATATTTAATTGATTTTAAATATTAACAAGTGAAATTTGTAAGTTGAATAACTTAAATTTTGAATATAAGGATTTAATTGGATAATTTAAATCGATAATTTAATATTTGAAATTATAGAAATAATTGGAATTTGGGGTTAATGTGAATAAAAATGATTTGTAAGTTGTATTAAATCTTATTTGAGTTAGAATGATGTTTGTAAACTTTTAAAATTGAATTAAAAGTTAAATTGTGATAATTGAATATTTTAATATTTAATTGACTAGTAAAAATAGTCATTTTTCAAACAGTTTTGGATTTCGACGAAACTAGTTTCATCGGATCCATAATGTTATATTATTGTAAGATTTCAAATTTTGTGTCAATCGGATTTACGGTTTGTCCGGGGCAAGCTAAAACGCATAGAAATCGTTTTAACCGATTTAATTTAAATTTGATCGTTTATTTCCGTAACTCACACATATGACCGAATTAGCTCCCGAAACACGTTCCATTGTGTTTAGAATGCGGGTAAAACCCTATAAACGCCAGCCGGCACGCTTCGATTGGAGTTCGAAAATTTTCGGGATGAATAGTGTTGTCAAATTTTCTATAAAAGACCTCATTTTCTTTCTATTTTCAAAACCCAAAATAAACTAGGGCAGGCCGCCACCATAAATTTCAATGGCCGAAAAAATTCGATATTCTTCCCTCATTTTCTTCTAATCCATCCACTTTTATAAAAAATCTTCAACTACAAAGTTGAAGAGTGTATCAAGATCTTCTATATCAACGGTGGAAATCGAAAACAATGCAATGGATCGTCGGCAAATTGAGTTCAAAGGCCACACGTTTCGGCCCATTTTCAAGGAATGTGGGCAATCGAGTTCGACCGTTCTCCTGCCGTTGGTGAAGCTCGCGTAGGCGCTCGCGGTGACGGTCCCTGATCAACATTTCGACGTTCCTGGTGGCCGTGGCATTCACGGGTTTCGAACGGTTATGGGTTCATTTCTCATGTTAGTTGAACGAATGGGGGAAGAAGATGGAAACAATGGCCTAGATCTTGACTTGATGAATGAGTGGCCTAGATTTTCCTAGGGTTTGAAATTAAAAATAAAATTGTATAATTATATTATATTAAATCGTATAAACTTTAAAATGCTGTAACTTTGTCATACGAGGTCCGTTTTTGACGAAACGACTTGCGTTGGGTTCGTTTTGTCGAGCAATACGCAATGGAACTGGTTTGGAGTTCATTGGAGATAATTTTAATTTTGGGTAAAATTAAACGCGTGTTTAATTTTATTGGGAACGAAACACTGCAACTGATATCGGAAACTCAAGGTGAGAACTTTTCACTCAATCGAAATTGTTTCGATTTAAATTTTAAATAGTTAGATTTAAAATTGCTTGATTGTGTGAATTGGATGATGATTGTCATTGGATGTGTTGAAATAGACCCTATACGCCGCATAATAAGCGGAAGTTATTATATTAAAAACATATACCACGATATTCCACTTGAAGTGGAATTGGTATTATATATGTATTTGGAGTTGATTTCCCGCATTATATAGGAGATGAGACCCTATTGCGCCGCATAATAGCGGATAATATTTTATAAATCCTATATACCGCGATATTCACCTCGAAGTGGAATTGGTATTGTGCTAACATCTGTGGATGCAAGGAAACAGGTTGGAGGGATCCAACAGGATTCCTCAAACATTTGAATTTATTTCAATGTTGTGTGTTGATTATTTATAATCTCCGTGTGATTTTATTTGTGAATTGGAATTGTTGAAGGCTATGGTTTAGCCGAATATATTTTTGGTATCGTTGGATACCAGAAATAAATAAAATTGGATTTTTGAAATTCAAGTTGAAAATTTATCGGAATTTATTTTTTAAGAATTGGAGAGATTAAAAAGGAGTTTTTAAAAGATAAAGTTTTATTTTTGAATCATATTGAATTAAATTCCAAAATATGGAAAAAGGGCTTGATAAATGGATTTCGGGAAATATTATTTATAAGCAGAAGAATTTATTTAAATTTGGATTTTTAAATAGATTTGAAGAGATAAAGGAATTTATTTTAAAAGGAAATAATTTTGGAAATTCATTGGAAATTTATTTGGGATTTGAAAATCAATTTGAAAATTGATTTGGAGTTGAAAAATGAATATTTGTGAAATTGATTTGAAAATCGTATAAAGAGTGAATATTTGGAAATGTAAATTCACAATGGAAATTTATAAGTAGAAATTAATTGGTTATGGTAATTAATTAAAAATAATTAATTAAGTATTAATTATTAATTAAAGGTTAATTAATGATTAATTAAAGGAAAATTTAATAAATGTTTTTGTAGTTAATTGATTATTAATTTACCATAACTAGTAAAATTTATTTATAGAAATTTATCTGATTTAAATTAATCAGATGATTAAATTGATCCTATCTATGGATGTTTGGATTTTATTGGGTGTTGAATTGTTTGATATCTCAAATATGTGATACTTTGTGATTTATCCTGGTTAGTGTTGTGATCTGTAAATCGTTTATCTGTGATATATATATCTGTGATCTGTGAATGAAAGATAAGCGTTATAGTTTATACCGCTTATCAATTATATTGTTATATTTGATCTGTGATGGTTGAATGTTGTTGCACTATTGTGCTAAACCCTTGGACTACACAATACACATACAAATGTGGATTTCACGTGGAAATCAGTTAAGTCACAGATTTTTGACAATTCTAAAGATTGAATTTTTGAATCCAAAATAGTTTTGGAATTGGAATTGAAAGTTTTTGAAAATGAGATTCAAAAATAAGAGTTATTTTAAATAATTTAATAAAAATTGGAATTTAAATCATTTGATTTAAATTTTGAATACAATACTTGAAATTGAATTCAATGAATTGGGAATTATGGTCTAAAAGATTTTACAAGTGTAAAAGGTGTTTATATGGGTTTTTAACCATTTAAAATATGGTTTTGGAAATTTAAATTTATATTCAAGTTTTATACTTGGATGGCTTTAACCTGTGTAATTGTAACCAGTTTTTCCTAAAACGAAAACTATCTGTTTTAAATAATAATAGCTTTCATAAAGTGAAAAGATTTCCAATTTATATCGAAACATTTCAAGTTGAAATGAAATTGTGAATAGTTTGGAAAAACTATGAATTAACCTTTGTGAAGATGATTAAGCTTTATCTTGAAATCAAAGAAGATTTTAAATGGTATATCTTTTATATTACAAAAGACTTGAATTGTGAATAGTTTTGAAAGCTATAAGTTAAATCTTGTTTTGAAGGTTTAATGGGTTAATCAAATTGAAATAGGAAATGATTTGGGAATCTATGAATGAATCTTTGTGAAATTGGATGAACTTTGTGAAATTGGGTGAACTTTGTGAAGTAAATCTTTTTGTTTAAAGATTTAAAATGGTAATTTGTTTAAACCATTTAAAGGAAAGGATTTGGGTAATAAGTTGTGACTTAATTGAAATCCCTATATCCATATGTTTTAAATATTGTGCTCACTATTCGGTTTAGCCGGGAAAGGACCTTTGTGTCATATAACCCATTCCGAATAAGTGATATGACGATATGGATAACATTTGAAGACTGGTGGTGAAGACCGGGTATTTGTGAAAACGATAGGATGACCTATCGATTGTCTCTGCACCGTTAGCTACAGTATAGAGATTTCCTTTGTGATGGGAAGTTCAATCAGGATTGTGAATACCCGGATTGCAAGGGCTTCTTGGAAGTGCCTTCGGTTCTGTTCGAACCCGGAACAGACTTGTATGGCTACATGTCTGACATTACATTTTGAGATATAAAGCTGACTTCTTTCAAATACATTTCTGTTTGGTGGCGGAGAATTTATTCTCTTAGCTTAACACCCTTCTCTGAGACGTACGAGCTCAGAGGTTATGTAGTTGAAAGTTATCAGTGATATACTCCCAATTTGGTAGTGTGGCATGCTAAGTGCTGCTTTATGTTGCTGATCATTTTTTGATCAAAGCATGGCTTTATGAAAAAAGCGTAGCTTTGTGGACGAGACTTCGTCAGACCTCACACCTTGGAAAATGGTCAAAACAGGAATGATGCGGCAAGGTTATGAGGGTCGCTCCCTTTAGGGTATGTCATTTCCTTCTGGAAAAGGGTGGTATCAGGTATGGAGCCCTGGTATTTAACCTATGTGGTTACTCCAATCTCATTTACCGTGTGATTGTTGTTTTGTTGAGGCGCCTCGGATAAAGGTCCCAAAGGACCAGGGGGTGGCATATTCGTGTAGTAGTTACCTAGTGTAAGAGGTAACCCGGCCTTGTGTTGGCAGAGAGCTAGTTAGTTCTCGGGACGTCCCGCCAAAGGCGTACCCATTGGCAGTAGGAAGTTCCTTAGCCTGACCATTTGTTGGAAATCCAATTTCCAATACGAACCCTGTACGGTTTTAGTTGTAGAACCTGCCATTTACTTATGGTGGTCACCACTGTTTAGATGGTAGCTATAGTAGGCATAGTTCGAAATGTCTATGCTGGCTAAGATTAATATTATACTTTCGAAATGTTTTCCACTATGCACTAATAATAATAATCCAATGATTTTGCGTAGTAAGCATGTTTGACTATCATAAGGAGAAATCTCCTCCAATTCTACGTTTGCATTGTGTGTGTGGTGGGAGGCTTTATGGTAGTTTCATTTTCCAAAAACATTGCGGATTCTTTTCCTTTGTATTCCTTTGTGCAAATAACTGTTTAGTTCTCACACCAGCCCCATGACTGACCTGGAGTTTATTCTTCCCTTCCTAGCTCTGGGTGCCCATCATTTTCCACACGGGCAGCCTAGAGTCAGGTTATCAGGTCATTTTGGATTTCAGAAGTGCTGTGGAGCTCAAGTGGCGAGCTGGATGGCGAGGCGTATCACTTGTATATGATATTATTATTCCGCTGTGTATTCTGTATGAGGATAAGTTTGTATAACTGTCCATTGTCCAGTTGTGTTGTATATTCTTGTTGTAAACTCTGATGATGATGTAATGTATAAACTGATATAGTTCTTTGATTTAAATATTATCCATTTATCTATTATGTTCCACTGCGATATGTGAGATTCTGATATTGTTTCTGTTGTTTCTTCTTTCTTTCTTTCTGTCTTCTTCTACCTCTTCTTTTTAACCATAACAATTCGGTTTTCCAGCATTTGATTACTCGGCAATTGATATAGTGGACGTATTAATGTCGATTTTCAGAAGTCGAAAATCCTGGGACGTTATAGTTAGTCGACTGAACGGAGGTGTTTAGTCGACTGAATGTTTAAACATGCTTGTGCATGTATGCATGTTTCAGTCGACTGGAGTAGCCGTTCAGTCGAATGAAACTGTCACTGCAAGCTTGTTTTACTTAGTTTTAAAAGCAAGTTTATTCTATAAATTTATATATATATATTCATATGTAGAAAACTAAATTTGTATTGATTGACTTGAGTATGTTTTAAAGGCTTGTGTGTGTATATCACATAGGAGAGGCTTTAACAAATGTTAATACTAACCAGACTACAGATAAACCAAATCAAAATGTTAAAACTTGTCATTGAAATCTTTCGATCTTCAATCCATTGTCGAGTAAACTAGTATCTTCTTCTGCAATTTTGGTTAGTTCATGTAATATATACTTATATTTTTGTTACAATCAAAACATCAAAATAGTTGGCTCTAACATTCTCCCCCTTTTTGATGATGACAACTATGTAAGTTGAAGAAACTCTAAAAATTATATTTAGAAACTCCCCCTGAATGTATGAACTGCCTATTAACAACATACTTAATTCTCCTCATTTTTGATGATGATAACTATGTAAGTTGAAGAAACTATAAAAATTATATTTAAAAACTCCACCTGAATGTATGAACTACCTGTTATCTACATACTTCTCCCCCTTTGTCATCGATAAAAAGGATGTAATAAGCAATATAGTGTAAATGATCGTTGTGTACATTAAGCTAACATATGTGAATATGCAAGATAATTGAAGCGTAGAAAATATACAAAAAATAAGATATCACCGAGACACAACAATTTTTCATGAGTTACAAAGAGCCAAAGCAAATAAAAAAAAGGAAAACATATATAGATAAAATGAAAAAAATACATTTCTTCACTCAGAGAATCTTCCACTTCCTCTTCTTCTTCTTCGAAAGTGGTCCATGAGAAAGGAGCGGGAGGGTTCTCGGCTATACTTATGGAAGTGGAGCTGATGCAAGAAATTTTTTCCCATATTTTTTTTCAAGAAGCCTTTGATGGAATTGAGGTTCTTGTTGGTTTTGGCAACGGTATTCTCAATGTTAACCAAACGTTGATTTAATTCTCTTTGATTCCGGGAGTTAGCGGCAAAACCCTCTTTGGGAGGAAAATCACCATGGAGCTCAACGATTTCATCACTTTCTTCTTCCTCGGCTTGACGGGAATGATGAGAGGAGGAAGAGCCAATGTGAGGCATAGAAGGTTGCGAGATTCCTTGGGCTCTATTAACGGACCACTCTTGGAAGCTAATAATATCAAGTGATGGTGGATGCTTTGGCAAGCCTATAAGACTTAGTGTCTTCGAGTTAAGTTCTTCAACGGTGATGAAGTCGGAGTCATGGATTTGGACACCAATTTTGAAGAACCCACATGATATAACTCCAAAAAATTGTCTTGAAGCTTCGTTTGTGGCAAATAGTGAGGAATTCGTCAAGTACAACTTTAGCCCAATTAATGTGTTGGGAGGAGTACATAGCATAAAGAATTTGGAAGTCGCGCTTGTATACCTTATTGTAGCTTCCGGTACGAGGTTGAATGGACTGAATGAGAGCATGATGAAGGATCCTTACTTGTGGTCATAAGGCAAACGATTTGGGCACGGTCATGCCATCGGAAAGAAACCGATGAGGGACCTCATCTCTTTCATCCATGTCGACTTCAACATCATTGATGTCGAGGTCTTTGGATGGGCAATGAAGAATAAATCTGAGTCTCTGGAGAGGAAGATTGATAAGAACACCGCATACTAGAGTCTATATGCAGTCATCCTTGTTTCATGGATTTTGATGATCCAAGTTCATGTTAGTGAAGAAAAGCTTGATTATAAGAGGATATATTTTGAGATTGTTAGCATCTGTTTGTACCAAAATTGGGCACAACACTCTTCGGAAGAGTTTGAAGAGATAAAAATGAAGATATTAAATGGAAAAAGAGGATTACCTAACAAACACTTCAAAACAAATGATAAAAATGCGCAGAAACACAGGAATTTAGAGTGGTTTGGCGTATTGCCTACGTCCACTATGAAATTGATGAATTTATTGATGTTTCTTTGATGATTACAACTGATTTCAGCGGATAACAGCAGATTAAAATGGGTTATAACAGTGAAATTCGAGTACAACAGCAGCCTTGAAGCGCAGAAGTGTTTCTGGCAGAGTCTGGACGTCAAAGAGTCAAAAGATCCTTTTTCTACAGGCCCTGGGGCTCTATTTATAGGCGCAAGATGCAAATATCTCGCTCAAATCTCGGGAGACTCCTTCTGGCATGTGGGTGAGCCCACGTGATCGATCCCATGAAGTTTCGGCCCGATCTATGATCGATCGAATGGATTTCGTATCGATCAGGATTTGACCCAATCGAGTTGAAACTTGGCATGAACATTCCTTTGCTCGTACATAAGCTCCTGTGAAAATTTCATAGCATTTGAACTTGTGGATTGCAAGTTATGATCGATACGAATTGGAGTTCTTCGGTGGGCTGTTGCGTTCGAATCGATGCCTTCATATCGATCTATTCGAATCGATCCTGGCACGTGCTTGTAGGTTGACGTGGCGTGCACACTCCAGATCGATCCACTTTTCGTGCCGATCAACCGAGTCTTCCTTACGCATGTGCCTTATTCGTATCGATCATCCTTGCTTTTGTTCGTATCGATCGCATTGCTTAATTCGTATCGCTCGATTGCCCTGCCATATTCGTATCGATTGATCCTCCAGCTCTGTTCGTATCGATCGCATTGCTTAATTCGCATCGATCAATTGTTCGGTCCTGTTCATATCGATGGTAAGTGTCTATTTCGTATCGATCTGTGGTTGATTGATATGAAGCTTGCAAGGCGTTTGATCGATACAAACTAGACACTTGTACTACAGCCGATGGATACGAAAGGGGGGTGATAGACGATCGATTCGAAGTGGGTCTGCCTTCTGATGGATATGAAGAAATCTATTTCCGATGGATGCAAATAAGGCAGCTGCTGATGGAGTCGAATAGATCGATACGATAGAACCTCTTCCTTTAGCGGATAAGAAGTAGTGTTCTTTGATGGATACGAATAGACACACGCCGATGGATTCGAACATGCCGAACCTTTGATGGATACGAACAGATGAATGCATGGTTGTATTGATTTCCCTGACTTGCATCATCATATCTTGAGCATACAAACTCGGATTGAATTGAAATCTGAGACGTTGGCTTCCATAGCTTTGATTGTCATGTCTTGTCAATTATAGCTCGATCCGGACTCGGACAAAATTCATTGATATCCATAACAAACCTGCATATAATCGATCTTCGGGATGGACTGTTCTTGGTTTCCAAGGGAGTTCCTGGTATCATGGCCTTGCCAAAAGGCGGGATAACATTTGCCCCCCAAAACACGTCTTGTGAGAACACGACGTGCTTTTAAAAGCCGCAATCTTTGCTCTGAGGAATTCTGTTTAACTTATTAAACTGTTATCGTCTTCTTGTTGGAAGTCGTAATCTTTGATTGATTCATAAAGGCATAAATTATGAACTGTAGGCTGTAAATTGTTGTACTGCGTGCTGTTGTAACTGATTGTTGTATGATATTGATTAGCCGTTCGTAGTCGTGATTGTTTATCAGGTAGGCATACGACCTATGAAATTTTAAAATTGAAAATTAGTCCGATATACATGCTTATATGTTAACCTGACTCTTGCTGACGTTTGCACGTTCACAAGTCGCTGTCATTTTTTTGTATCAAATTCCGTATCGATCCTCTCCTGAATCGATGTGAAACTCGAGTTGCAACAACGCTTGATGGATATTCTGGAATGTCCCTTCGTATCAATCCTCTCCTGGATAGATGCGAAAGGTTGAAAGATTGTCCTTGTATCGATGTAATTCGTATCGATGGATACGAGCCTTTATGGGTTGCGTGTGGATAAACGAGAAGTGTCAATTACACTAAGCTAGTAAATAAATGAGTTTAGCTTCATGTCCCATAACCACTGGCTTAACTTAAATATTTACGAACAGATTGTAGATTTCCACTCAAAACACAAAAATGATCATCATTGATCAAAAAGAAGTGTAAATTACACTAAGTTAGTATATATATGAGTTTAGCTTCATGTCTCATAACCACCGGCTTAACTTAAATATTTACGAACAAATTGTAGATTTCCACTCAAAAGTTGTCACGAGATTTCAATCGAACAAGTCCAAGAATTAAGCGACGAATTAAATACAAGTGTTTCATACCGCTTGTTTTGCTAAGTCGTTCAATTAGATTTCTTATATGAATGAGGTAAAGGTTTGTACATACTAATAGATTGGAAAACGATTTTAAAAGGGAGCTTTATATCGAAAGTAAATAAAGAAATCGTTTTGATGAAAGAGTTTTAGTATTTACTACTAGTATAGAAACCTTTGCATTTTAAAGTGACAAACCTTAGAAATGATTGTAGAAACAATCAATCACCAAAAATTCACATTCGAAGACGTGAATCATATCCATAGAAATCGATACCAAATCCATCAAAATGGATATTCCCAAAAATCCAAAGAAAGAAGTCATCAAAGTCGATAATAAGTGATAACAACTAACCGGATCAACAAAAACCGATTAAAAATTGGAAATCCACTCAAAAACAACCAATATAGGCAAATTAAACAGTTCCAGATGTCTGGTAGGTGTTTTCGGACGTCTGGCCCTGGGTTCTGGAAGTATATGAGTTTGTCTCCTTTCTCTTTTTAATTCCAGATCCATTTCAGACGTCTGAAATTTTCAACCAGACGTCTGAATTTGGTTTCAGACGTCTGGATTTTGTTTCAGACGTCTGGATTTTGTCTCTGCTAAGCAAAAAAACAGCCTAGTCCAAAGAGGGCAAATCAAAACCGAAATGCGATCGAACGAGCGATGGATGCTAGGGATTTATGCCAATCGATAACCCAGCACTATATCAGTTCGTATTTCAGGTTAATCGGAGTTCGTATGAATGAGATATGATCGATACAAGTTAGAGAAAATACGCTGTTCGTATCCATCAAAAAGTCGAGGTAATGGTCTGTTCGAATCCATCAGATTCGTATCCATCAGTCCATATCGGTTCGAACCGATGGCGTGTGCATCGATCAGACCACATCGCTTCACATCCTACTTCGAGTCGATCGGTCTCATATCCATCCCCAAGCACTGCTTCGCATTGATCAGCTCCGCATCCATCAACTGGTAGCACGCTTCGTATCGGTCAGCTGGTGACTACTTCACATCCATCAAAAGCGACAAGTCACTATTTCGTATCCATGAAATGTCTGCCCTGTTCGTATCCATAGTTCGCGTCGACCTATGTTCGTATCAATCAATAAAGCTACCATTCGTATCCATCGATACAAACTGGACAACGACACTTGGCACGAATGAGGCAAGATTAATGAATACGATGCGGACAACTCAGAGTAACAAGTGGATCGATGCGGGGAGTGCGCGCCACGTCACCTCACGTGCACGTGCATTGATCGAGTCGACCATATGGGTACGAAACATGGATTCGAACGCGACAGTACTTGTGAAAACGCAAGCTTGAATCGATCATATCTCACAAACCACAGGTCCAAATGCTATGAAATTTTCACAGGAGCTTACGTACAAGGTAAAGAATGTTCCTGCCAAGTTTCAGCTCAATTGGACCATTTATTGATCGATACAAAATCGATTCGTATCGATCACAGATCGAGTCGAAACTTGGTGGGGCCGGTCACGTGGGCCCCCTTACGTGCCAGAACGAGTCTCCCGAAGTTTGAGCACGATATCAGCCTCCTACGCCTATAAATAGCCCCCTAAAGCCTACAGAAAAGGGGGATCGGAGATTCAATTTTGGAACGTCCACGCTCTGCCGGATTCAATTCTATACTCTATCATCGATGTTATATTCAAATTTCAGAGCATTAATCCACTGTAGCCTACTGTAATCAATTGTAATCATCAAGTCAATATCAATAAAGTCATCAACTTTAGAGTGGATGTAGGCAAAATCGCCGAACCACTATAAACCCTGTGTTATTTACTGTTTCTATTGAATTTCCTGGGTGATTTGCATATTTATTTCTCTACATATTTGACATCTGTGATTTGTGATTGCGAACTGGTGCTTTCATCGGCAATTGAGTGTTTGTGACCAATTTTGGCGCAAACATTTTGGTGCTTTCACTGAGAACCGAACTCAGGGATTCTATCGCTTGGAAGTTGAATTTGAAGGTTTAAAGGTTCAAACTTGAAAAGTTATGACGAGGCAATCGAGCAGAAGGCCAAGGCCAGAGCGAAGTCAGCATGAAGGGAGTCAAGAGGCTTCTTCAGGTGCAAACCAAACCTCGGTCTTCATCACCAGGGATGAGATGGAGACGTTGATGAGAAGACAAGAGGAGATGATCCAGAATTTGTTTCAACAGATTGGGCAACTTGGAGCGCAGAATCATGGAGCAACCAGAGTTCAGAACGAAGCAGGACCATCTAGCGTAGCGCCAGAACTGGGGGGCACACACTTAGAGCATGTTGATCCAATCCCGGGGAGAGAGACAAGAGCATCCGAGCAACCTGGTGGCAATAGAGGGATGAACGCTCAACCAGGGGGCAGACTCCTAAAAGCTCACACGGACTCGGGGGGCAGATCGAAGGTAGTGAACGAGGACTACAGCTTGGAGACAATGATAGATTGGCAGAGATGGTCAGGCGAGCCATGAGAGGAGGATTAGTAAACAGAGATCTTGAAGATGTGAACAAGAGTCCCTTTTCTCCTGCGATTAGATTGGCTAGGAACCCACCAGAATTCAAACTGCCAACAATAGAGAGGTATGATGGGAGGACGGACCCTGTGGTCCATCTAACGAGGTATATAAGGCAAATGGAAGTGCTGGGGGCATCACAGGAAGTCATGGCCCAGTGCTTCCCATTGTATTTGACAGATATCGCGGCATTATGGTTTAGGCAGCTGGAGAGCGGGTCCATAGGAACATGGGCAGATTTAACCGAAAGGTTTATGAGGCAATTCAGGGTTCACATCGCAAGACCCAAGAATGTGATGAGTTTGGCAACGTTAAAGTAGAAAGCTGGGGAGTCTTTGAGGAATTTTCTAACGCAATTCAATGCGGCAGCAACATCGGTGGATCGACCAGATCCATCCATGGTTATGATGGCAGCTGTGTCCGGAATAGCTGATGGCACATAATTTAAAAATTCATTAACTAAAGATCCGCCTATGGATCTAGGAGAATTCTACAACGAGGCAGAAAAGTTTTTGCGATTAGAAGATGCTAGTGCAGAGAGAGAAGAAGGAATCGACGTTTACGCAGTCAAGGGCGGAAATTCCACCTGGAAAGGGTGCGGAGACTAGTAAAGGGAAACGAAATGCTGAGGATAATGGTGACGGGTCAAAGCGGCCGCGGAGAGAGCCATGATTCACCACTTATTCAAAGTTGAATGAAAGTTTATGTAACGACCCGATATTTTCAACCATTCGCATCCATTATAAGTGTATAGGTAGACACTCATGCTGGAATTGAATTGCTCAAAATACCGTGTTGTAAATAAAGATTTGGCAAAATCTCAGAATATACAGTAAATAATATTCACAGATCACAGACACAAAGTATTTAATAATGCAGCGGAATTAAAAGAGATAGTAGTTCATGAAGCTACTATAATAGAGTCTCTAAACAAATACATAATATCAGTCTGGAAACAACATGATAGAAATCCCAAATACATAGAAGTTCACTAATACATAAGATAAACTAGAACAACTGAAATAGAAATAGATATAAATGTAGATAGGTAGAAACTCCAGCAAAGACCAGCTCCAGAAAGAGGATCCAAAGCTGTGAATACTCAGGCTGACCCGAGCGTAAAGCAAAACACAAAACACTCGAGTCAGGACAATATATACTTATATAATGTAAACCAACTCAAGTGAACTGTAATAAGGTACAAGTAACTCAAAGGATGCCTGGGACCGCCCATCCTCTAAGGATCCGTTGAACTATTTACTATATAGTAATATTTCGGTATTATAATAGTGTTTACAGTAAAATAAACATACTTTTAAATAGTGTTCTGGGCTACCCATATCACCCTTCACACATAATAGTCCCAGTAGTCCATCCAATATAATGACATCTCCACACCGGGTGACTGTCAGAGGATACCACACGGGCTACGGGAGAAAAACAAACTCGTAGTAAAGGCTCGGTATGGTAGGTGACACGGCACACAAGGCAATGCTAGGGTAGATATACCAATTACGCACACGGGCTAGTGGTAACGTAGCAGCCACTACGCCCACCCCGAACAACACTCCAAAATCAAGGGGTGCACCCAGTCGATCACAACAGTAATAGAATGGTATCGAAGAAGTGTGTTCGACCAGAGGTGCTACCTCCTTTGGCCCGAGATCGCTCCTGTTTTAGCCACCTTAAGCTAACTCATGGGAGTTAGGTCCACGAAATGTACCTTAGGAACGTCGCCACCATCCTACTTCATTCTGGAATCTCCACCGCGTACATAGTTGTTAAAGTGGTTTTCGGTATCGATAGAGAGTATGCCAGATATCCGATCCCGGTCTCTTTAACAACCAACCGTTATTATAACCCGTGGTTATAATCTTAAAATAATACTTTATACTTCAAAATAAAATATCATTTCCAATCCAAACCTTTATCAAAATAAAGATTAAATCATTTCTAAATCATTTCAATATATTAAGATATAATACTTTTCCAAAACTTCCTTTCAAATCATTTTAATATATCAAAATATCATATCCTTTCAAACTTCATTTTCAAATCATTTAATATCCAGACATCATATCTTTGATAGTTATACTTCGAAACCAAAATCATTTTTATTTCAAAAATATATTCATTTCAAAACAATATCATTTCCATTTCAAACATATATTCACCTTTCAAGTAGTTTATACTTTCAAAGTTATAACTCTTTTGAAACTAAAACATTTGAAATCATTATACATTGAAAATCACAACATTTTGAAATCATATATTTGAAATCATCTTTTAATTCTACACATTTACAAATTTATTAAATTAAAACCAAATTCCAAATTTTATTTTAAATTTAATTCAAACCATCAATTTCAATTCAATTACAGTTTACCAACAAACCATTTCAAATCTTATCAATTTCAAATATAGAATTAACCCACAAAATAAAATATTCAATCTTTAGTGTATTTCAAAGCTTAAATATTCCACATTTCAAAATATCATTCATTTTATTTAAATTTAAAATGCCATTTTATTCAATTTAATATTCATTTAAATCATTAAAATGAAATTATTACATTTAATAATTAAATTATTAAATCTCTAAAATTTTCAACTTTCAAAGTTCCTTTATTCACTTAATTTTATCAAAATAGTGAAAATTCACTTTTCGCAGCATTTAGAAAACGCTACGGAAAGTTACATTCAAAACAGTTCAATTTAACAAAGACAACGTTTAAAATGCTGTTAATTAACTTCAAATATTCAATATAATTTCACAAACACTTATATTTTTATTTAAATCATTTTAACTTATAAAATCATACATTTTCACATTTATAATCATCATTTAATTTTCCTTAAATTCATGATTTTATAAAGTTAAATTTCCTTTCAAAAATCAATATTTATTAATAATTCACTTATTAAATTTCAACATTCAATTTTAAATTCATTACGTTAAATTTCAAATTAACACTTAAGTTTAAAATTTCAAATATAACTAAATTCCATTTTTATTAACTTAACTTAAAATTCACTTTAAGCCAAATTCACAAATTTCCAATTTTAGTCATATTTCAAATTTCAACTTAAATATTCATTCATTTCACATTTTAACTTTATTCAAAAATCATTAATATATTATAAATCATTTTAAATTCATTTTATTCCAAATTATCGTAAATTTATCATATTTTCATATTTAATTTAAGTTTCCAATTATCACCAAATTAGAATTTCCAAAATAACTTACATTCAAATTTTCTAACCTTTCCATAATTTATTTCACTTATAAATTTTCAAAAAATCAATAATATTTTACAAAAATCATTTTTTTATTTAAGTTTACATCAAAATATTATAATATTTACATTTTTAAAATATTTTAAAATTTTTAGAAAAGCATATTTTAACTACAGGCCTGTATATAATTATCTACACTAGGAAAAGTGATATGGGTAATATATCATTTCAACCCGTAATTTACAAAGAAAACCCGGGTTCTATCATTTCAAACCCGCAGTCCCAAGTAAAATGAAATGAAATAAAAACTGTTCAGCTTATCATTTCAGCCCATAACGATTTTTCCCTATTCTAAAGTACGTTCGGGTATGTATCATTTCAACCCATAGTGATTCTAATCTAAAGGGAACTTGCAGTGTGATAAACTGATAAAAATAACAGAACAACATAGTATAACAGTAACATATGATATAACTAGTGTTTAAGCATGGGTGAACATCATATAATCATAACATAGCAGACGTGATATGGTTATGCGTTTTACATATTCACAAGTGGTCAATTCACTTGTTATATATGTATACATTGTCAGGTGAGAATAACTCACTGGTCTAGCCAGAGATGACATCAAACGAATACACAACTGAGATCCACACAAGCATGATAGCACGACAAAGATTCGAGTGAGAGAGCCAAAGATTTATTCCCTTGAATACAAATCAAACAAAACAATATAACAATTATAAGCTTTCAATTCAAAAATATGATTAAACAATGTTAGAAATGGATGCATAAATCATCTCCAAACCACTTGCACTTGCCTTCTACCACTAATGCTTCAGCCATAGGTCAGGTTAGCACGGCCAAAGTGTGTGTTAGGGTCTGGTTTTGGGTTCAATAGGGTCGGCCAAACATGTATGGTGATGGGGCAAAGGTGATACAAAGAGATAGGTGCATGGATTTCAACTACAAAAGCAAACTACAAGGATTCAATGCAACAATGGACTCGCTCAAATCAAGACCAGGAATAACCATCTCTGTAGTGGGCTGGAGAATGGTGTGGCAGAGGGTTTCAGGTCGTCCATGGGTGGTGGAGGTGGAGTAGGTGGCGGCCAAGGTGTGGTTGAAGGTGATGAAGGCATAGGTGATATGCTATGGTGCATATAGGTGAAGTTCGTGCAGATATTGTTGGATTTTGTCACATGGGTGCATGGCTAGTGGTTTGGAGCTGTAGAGGAGGTGGTGGAGGCTGGCTCAAGTGGTGGTGGTGGCAGCCATGGTGAAGGAGTGGAGAGGAGCCTAGCGTAGAAGGTGAGAAAGCAAGTGAAAACAACATAAACAAGAAGAAAACAATGGAAAAGAAGTAAAAGAATTTACCAAACTCTTGGAGATGATGGAGGCTGAATTTTTTTCAGAAGTGAGAAGAAAATTCACGTGAAAAATGGTAGGGAGAAGTGGCCGGCTGAAGGAAATGAAGAGATATGGCCAATTGAGTGAAAAGTAAGGTTGAAATGTGAAAAGGTGGAAGATAAAAGGCCATAGGAAAACTAAAAGTCATAAACCTTTCAAATTACTTTTAATTTCTTTATGTAAATTTAAATTACTGAAAATAATAATAATATCAGTTATAATTTCGAAAATATAACAAAATTTAATAGATATATAAATAATTATTAATTATATAAGGTTAAAATAAGAAAATAGCACAAAATTGCAAACTAGTCTAGAAAATTTGAAAATAAACAGAATAAATTTTGGAAAATTCATACGGACTTGTAAAACATTTATAAATAAAGATAATAACATAAAATAAAATGCATTCAAAAAATAAATATATAAATTTTAATTTAAATATAGTTTAGATGAAGAAAATAGCAGAAAAATAGAAACAGCCTTTAAAAATAGGAAATAAATACAGTAAATTTTGGAAAAATTCAATTATCATTTTTAAAAATATTTAAAAGTCCAAATATACATAATATAACATAAATATACAAATTAGAATAAGATATATCAAGTAAAATATCATTTATATAAATTAAAACAAAGAATATTGTTAAATAACCCTATATACACATAATATTGTAAAGGGTATAACTTTCACAATTTAAATCCAATTTCAACGAAACGAAAAGTAGTATTCATGATATTAAATCTATTTTCATAAATAAAGATAAAATTTAAGAATTCAAATATTTAAATTTAAAATTTAAAAGTCAAAGTTTGACATGTTCTGACCACAAATCCATTTTTCAGGAAAATATTGAATTTATACCAGTTTGAAATTATAATTCATATAATAATCAAAATTTATATTTTAAAATGAAATTTTTGAAATAAAACAAGTTTAAAATAATTTCAAAATAAAATAAAGTCAAATTTTAAATTATATGCAAAAATATAGGGTTGTTACAATTTAGAGCGAATCTACCAGGATACCAGGGAGCAAGTTCCCTATCGTAGACCAATGCGAAGGGATCCTAGGGTTGACGAGAGAAAATCGGACAGATATTGCTTATTCCACGAACTGAACGGTCATAACACTAATGATTGTAGACATCTGAAGGATGAGGTGGAAGGGCATATCAGGAACGGTAGGCTACTTCAATATGTGAGGAGGCTAGCGCCAACGGTGGAGCCAGAGCGACCACCATCTACATCAGCTAGGGGTGACCCTGAACCGGGACACCGTATGATTATCAATTGAGTGAAATAACGATGAACAAGTCGTAAACTTCTCACTAACACGGTTAAATCATTTACACATGTGAGAGATCACGAACGATCCACAGACATGCTCTGAATGACCATTGACCATATCGTAATGGGAATTTACACTTTGACATCCTTGCTTTGCTTTTGTTTTGTTTTGATTCGAACGTTTGGACTTAGTTTGTTTGGACATTTCTGTTATGGAACTCATGTGAACGTTGATTTGATATTTGCAATCCTGTAAAGGAGTTACTTATATATGTGTTGGATCGCGAACGTTCCTCAAGCACACCTTGTATGGCGACGAACCGCCAAAATCGTTAATTCAGAAATTCACCCGAACGTGATATCTGACTTTGGTAATGCCAAACCACCCTCAATACCTGATCGCGAACGATCACATTCTACCTCGTGCGGCATTCGATCGCGAACGATCACATTCTGCCTCGTGCGGCATTCGATCGTGAACGATCACATTCTGCCTCGTGCGGCATTCGATCGCGAACGATCACATTCTGCCTCGAGCGGCACCCGACCATGAACGATCACAATTCATTTGGTATGATATCCGATTGCGAACGATCAAACTTTGCCTCGTGCGACGCCCGATCGCGAATGATCAAATCCTGTCTCGTACAGCATCCGACTTCGAACAGTCACAATTCGACCAGAACGACGCTCGATCACGAACGATCGCAAATCGTCTAGAACGACACCCAACCTCATACAGCCGCCCTTCGTATGAAGCGGTATCCCGACCGCGAACGGTCACCATTTGCCGCGAACGGCATCCGACCGCGAACGGTCCCATTTCATCATTTGCCACGAACGGCATCCGACCACGAACGGTCTCATTCCATCATTTGCCACGAATGGCATTCGACCGCGAGCGGTCCCGATTCACCTCAAATGGCATACAATCCTGAATGATCATTATTCGAGGTCATATGAAACTATCGAGTTCTTTACAGGTTATTGACAGGATATGAACGTCCAGCTTATGGTATTACAAAACACACCTTCCTATCGCAAGGCATGTTTTGGGGGGCAAGTGTTATCCCGCCTTTTGGCAGAGCCGTGACACCAAAAATTGACTGGAAACAAAAGACAGTTCGTCTTAAAGATTGGTAATACATTGTTTACCCATGGATATCGATGAACTTTGTCCGAGCCCGGATCAAGCTACAATTGATAGGACATGACAAGCAAAGCCATGAAAGCCAGCGGTTCAAATTTCTGGTTAATCGAAGTTCGTATGAATGAGATATGATTGATACAAGTTAGAGAAAATACGCTGTTCGTATCCATCAAAAAGTCGAGGTAATGGTCTGTTCGAATCCATCAGATTCGTATCCATCAGTCCATATCAGTTCGAACCGATGGTGTGCGCATCGATCAGACCACATGGCTTCACATCCTACTTTGAGTCGGTCGGTCTCGTATCCATCCCCAAGCACTGCTTCGCATCGATCATCTCTACATCCATCAACTGGTAGCACGCTTCGTATCGGTCAGCTGGTGACTACTTCGCATCTATCAAAAGCGACAAGTCACTATTTCGTATCCATGAAATGTCTGCCCTGTTCGTATCCATAGTTCGCCTCGACCTATGTTCGTATCGATCAATAAAGCTACCATTCGTATCCATCGATACAAACTGGACAACGACACTTGGAACGAATGAGGCAAGATTAATGGATCCGACGTGGACAACTCGGAGTAACAAGTGGATCGATGCGGGGAGTGCGCGCCATGTCACCTCACGTGCACGTGCATTGATCGGGTCGACTAAATGGGTACGAAACATGGATTCGAAAGCGACAGTACTTATGAAAATGCAATCTTGAATCGATCATATCTCACAAACCACAGGTCCAAATGCTAAGAAATTTTCACAGGAACTTACGTACAAGGTAAAGAATGTTCCTGCCAAGTTTCAGCTCAATTGGACCATTTATTGATTGATACGAAATTGATTCGTATCGATCACAGATCGAGTCGAAACTTGGCAGGGCCGGTCGCGTGGGCCCCCTCACGTGCCAGAACGAGTCTCTCGAAGTTTGAGCGCGATATCAGCCTCCTACGCCTATAAATAGCCCCCTGAAGCCTGTAGAAAAGGGGGATCGGAGATTCAACTTGGGAACGTCCAGGCTCTGCCGGATTTAATTCTATACTCTATCATCGATGTTATATTCAAATTTCAGAGCATTAATCCACTGTAGCTTGCTGTAATCAATTGTAATCATCAAGTCAATATCAATAAAGTCATCAACTTCAGAGTGGACGTAGGCAAGATCGCCTAACCACTATAAACCCTGTGTTATTTACTGTTTCTATTGAATTTCCTGGGTGATTTGCATATTTATTTCTCTACATATTTGACATCTGTGATTTGTGATTGTGAACTGGTGCTTTCATCGGCAATTGGGTGTTTGTGACCAATTTTGGCGCAAATAGTCATCAAGCCCAAAATGTTTAAAGAAAATGAATCAACAAGTTCTTTTGATATAAAATAACGAGATGAACCAATATAAAAAAGAACTCGAATAGGATAATCACAAAACAATTTAATGCCATCAAGGATAGAAGGAGAATTACCTTGACCAAGAGAAGTGTCACTAGGAGCTCGCACAACATTTAGCTTTCCCTCCTTCTTACTTTGAAGTATGGGACACGCAGATATATGATGACTCAAACTTTTGCAATAGCGACAATAAAGGGGTTTCAGACACTCATCTGCATAGTGGTCCGTAGAACCACAATTGTAACATTGTCCACGACTAGAGGTAGGAGTCTTTGCTACCGGAGTTTCTTGCTTCCCTTTCTTGTTGGGATTGGGGCCTTTGAACTTAATAGGCCTCTTCATGTTATTGTTGAAGTTCTGTTTGGCACCCACAACTTCAACATCACTTTCTCTATCGGCCTCTTCAAGTCGAAGAGCGATATCAACAAGTTGATCAAAAGAAACTTCTAATTTCAGGACTAAAGGCTTTTTGAGGTTCTTATTCAAACCATAGACAAACCTTTGATTTTTGTTCAATGGGGTATTCATATATTCGACCCCATATTTAGAGAGAAATTCAAAAGATGCGACGTAATCCGTCATAGAAGATTCACCATGAACAAGGTCAATAAAGCACCGAGCTAAAGTTACTTTTTCAGCCTCTGGCACAAACTTCAACTCGAACCTTTCTCGGAATTGCTCCCAAGTAAGATCCGCTTCAACAATTTCCCAAATAAAAAGCTCATACCAATCTAATGCTCTTTCTTGGAGCATGCTAGAAGCTACTTAGACTCGATGTAGATTCATATGATTCATGCGAGAAAAGATGCAATCGCATGTTTTAAGCCAAGCTTGGATTTTTATAACACTTTCGGATCCCTTGAATGGCCTTCCACCCAAATCGGTATAATCTCTGCACAAGTGTGCAAACCCAGATCTAGGATGAGTAGGCTCTGGAATAGGTCCGACAGCTTGAGCATTCTTTACAAGATCTAAAAGCTGTTGGGCAGACATAAATACTCCATCCTGAGGAGTGGCACTGGATTGACCAGCGCTGGGATGGCCAGGTCTAACCATTTCTCTTCTTTAAGAAAGAAAGAAAGAAATAAGAGGAAAAAGGTTATTCTCATAATGAATATCAAACAAACTTGATTGATAAAATAAGGCATCACAAAAGAAAATAGGATAGAATGGGTCCAATGACGCGAATTAAATCCTAAGGCATGACTCCTAAGAAGGACTTAGGACAATGATCCTTGCTAGATTATTCTACATTGTTCCGAAGTTTGGCTCTGATACCAAGCTGTGACGCCCCATCTCTATACTCACACTAGCCAAGGACACTACAGGGTATTGCCGTCGACTAGTACGAAGAATAAGGCTGTTGAGGAGCGACCATCGGTGTAATTGCTTTGTGCGAGTACCGATATGTCAGATAATATGGCATGCATTTCATTTCAAGAGGAAATCTGACATATCCAATACAAACACAAAGCTACTACACAGTGGCTATGAGGTCTTCGGAAGCAATTATAGAAATAAGCATAATATAAATTAGTCACAGATATTCATATCTCAAAGGCGAAAACAGATATGAATATAACACATAGAAGTGTACATCAAAGTAGTGGTCAAACAAGATCCACTACATCACAAAAGAATAAGTATACATCAAGGAGTCTCTATCTCGAATGTATAAAAAAACTACTAAACTAAAGTGGTTAGCCAAAAGTCAAATGATGGTCCTAGATAAGAAGTCAAGTAGAAGCACATGAAATACCTCGGTCTGACCTGAGTATTATTTAAGAAGAAAATAATAAACGGATCAGTCTAGCTATAAATATAATATAAAATGAGATATGATAAGAGATATGACAAAAATGTATGATAACAATAATGTCATACTGTGACAAGTATACATCAGATAATAACCAAAAATCATATAATATCTCAAAAATCTCAAAGCACCTAAAAGAATGTCATATTCTTTAATTTATTCACCAAACCAAAAATATTGATAAAGCTTATCAACGCAAACCATGAAAATTGGTGAAAACACAAATTCTAGAAATCATCAACTAGAAATCCAGAAATCACAAAAGGGGAAGGCCTACCACAAACTAGAGCTTGAAAACTCACCAACACGTGTATCACAAATGAGACGCTATCCCATGAACCGAACATCGACGCACCTAAAAAGATACGCCCCATGCACAGTCGAACATTGATGCACCTAAAAAGTTACGCCCCATGCAAAGTCGAACATCGACACACCTAAAAAGATACGCCCCATGCAAAGTCTAATGTTGACGCACCTAAAAAGTTATGCCCCATGCAAAGTTGAACATCGACGCACCTAAATAAATACGCCCCATGCATAGACGAACATCGACGCACCTAAAAAGATAGCCCCATGCTCTGACTTATCGATCCAATTGCTCCACGAACGGTCCAAAGACCACGGGTCGCTAGCCCATAAAAATGAGACGAAGCTCAACAGAACGGGGTACAGTCCTCCACGCGGACAAAGAGACATCGCATATCGCTAGTCTAAACCACAAATCGATCATCATCGATCAACAAGAAGTGTCAATTACACTAAGCTAGTAAATAAATGAGTTTAGCTTCATGTCCCATAACCACTGGCTTAACTTAAATATTTACGAACAGATTGTAGATTTCCACTCAAAACACAAAAATGATCATCATTGATCAAAAAGAAGTGTAAATTACACTAAGCTAGTAAATATATGAGTTTAGCTTCATGTCCCATAACCACTGGCTTAAATTAAATATTTACGAACAAATTGTAGATTTCCAGTCAAAAGTTGTCCTGAGAATTCAATCGAACAAGTCCAAGAATTAACCGACGAAGTAAACGCAAGCGTTTCATACCACTTGTTTTGCTAAGTCGTTTAATTAGATTTCTCATACGAATGAGGTAAAGGTTTGTATATACTAATAGATTGGAAAACGGTTTTAAAAGCGAGCTTTATATTGAAAGTAAATGTTGAAATCGTTTTGATGAAAGAGTTATAGTATTTACTACTAGTATAGAACCTTTGCATTTTAAAGTGACAAACCCTAGAAATGATTGTAGAAACAGTCAATCACCAAAAATTCACATTCGAAGACGTGAATCAAATCCATAGAAATCGATACCAAATCCATCAAAATGGATATTCCCAAAAATCCAAAGAAAGAAGTCATCAAAGTCGATAATAAGTGATAACAACTAACCGGATCAACAAAAATCGATTAAAAATTGGAAATCCACTCAAAAACAGCCAAAATAGGCAAATTAAACAGTTCCAGACGTCTGGTAGGTGTTTCTGGACGTTTGGCCCTGGGTTCTGGAAGTATATGGGTTTTTCTTCTTTCTCTTTTTAATTCCAGATCCATTTCAGACGTTTGAAATTTTCAACCAGACGTCTGAATTTGGTTTCAGACGTCTGGATTTTGTTCCAAACATCTAGATTTTGTCTCTGCCCTTTTTTCTATTTCCATAACCATTTCAGACATCTGAATTTTCAACCAGACGTCTGAATTTGGTTTCAGACGTCTGAATTTTGTTTCAAACGTCTGAATTTTTCTGCTAGGCAAAAAACCAGCCTAGCCCAAAGAGGGCAAATCCAAATTGAAATGCGATCGAACGAGCGATGGATGCTAGGCATTTATGCCAATCGACAACCCAGCACTATGGGCTCTTCGGTACACTATCAAAAACATGTTCAAACATCCAAGATAGAATCTTTAAAGATTTTGACTTCAAAACACCGAAATTGGAAAATTCACAAAACCAATTCAAATCAAAGCAAATGAACACGAAATAGATGTTAGGAATCCATACCTAACAACAATGAAAGCTATAGACGTAGATGTGAGTTCAAAAACTCAACTTTAAACCCAAAAACAACAAATGAGGAGCTTTAAAGACAAAGGAAAGGCCAATTCTCTTCAACTTCAACTGAAGAAGCTTCAATCTAAGCTCATAAGCAAATATTTCCTAAGTTAGGTTATAGGAAATTTCTGAAATTGGAGAGGGATTGAGATGGAGAAGATGAAGATGATGCTTACCTAAGCTTCTCTTTGATTTTAGAGATTGGATCTTGAATTTCCTAAGAATCTAGGGCTTAGGAATTTTGATTTCCTTTTCCTTCCCCCATTTTTACTTTTAGCTTGAGAGTTAGGAAATGTTATGAAAGAATGAAGAGGAGTGGAGTGGGAGTTAGGGTATTAGATGAGTTGGGTGTTACGTTACTGGGCTGAAACCCAAAGCCCTAAATGAAAAATAGCAAAATTCACTCAACTCCAAACATATCGATGTTTATACTTAATATGGTCGTAAATGCCGTTTTGGACTCAATGGAAGTGGTCTCGAATCCTAATTCGACAGTTTACAAAAAGTAGCATTTCGGACTTTAATCCGACTTAGGATACTATATTTAAATAAAACATTTAAATATACAATCGTAAAATATGCGGGTTGTTACAGGACTTGTATGGACGAATGCTATCAGAACATCGTCAAGAGGACGATGAGCATTCTAAGTGAATGTGTGCTAAAAAGATAACGCATAGCCTTGAGCCTCATCAACCGGGAATGGCTAAAATAGGGGAGGTGCAGCAAGGCTAAGTGGTTAGCAACCAATTAGGGTAAGGTCATCCCTGTCTAGATGTCCCTTTTTATTCGACTGTGTGGACGGTTGTTGATCCCAACCATGAGGTGATCTTATTCGGACTATCCAGTAAGGGGTATCTCTGGTCTTGTGTAGTAGGGGATCAGGGTGGATCCTCGGTACGCTGATCTAGACCAGGTACTGTGATGGGCGGTACCTTAGTAGCCCTGCTATTGATGGAAACCCAATCTCCAATAAGTGCCCTCGGACTTGTTTGTATACCTATTATGCTGGAATTTAATGAAAGTAACAATTTCGGCTATTTGAATAAGTAATTGTATCTAGACACTATTATAATATCAGAGGATTTGATAAGAAATGTTTTGGTTATTGTAAGGTAAAAACCCCAGCATGTTTATTTGTGGCGTGGTCTTACGAGATACCTTTGACTTTCAAAAGGATTTCGAAAACTTTAATAATCCAATTGAGTGTGTTTTCTCACGCTGGTTTTCCAGACTGACTCGGGTGTTGTTTTATAATAATACTCGGTCATGTCACGATTCGATTTTTCGACGCTCGAAAATCGACATCAATATGTCCACTGTATCAAAAGTCGAACAATCGAGTGCCGGAAAACCAGTCCGTAAGGGAAAGAAGAAGGAGGTAGAAGAAGAGAAAACAAACAAAATCAGAATCTCACAATCGCAGCGGAATAACATATAATAGATAACAACAGATTTTTATACAAAAGCATCTGTAACTGTTTATACATTACATCATCAGAGTACAACACAAACCAACAACACTATTCAGGACAGTTCTAATAACTTGTCCCTCCAAAGCTGGCTATGCAGTTAACCATACACAACGAAATATACATCAAATACGTGTGATACGTCTCGCTATCCAGCACGTCCCCTGAGCTCCATAGCAGTCCATCCAGAATCTGTACCCTAAAATAATTTTTTATTATGTAAAACTTAAGCCAAAACTAATTTTAAAATAAAAGTTATTCTATAAGGTATAAATATTAAATAATTATCTTTAAAATCATAATACTAGTTTAAACCTTTAAAAAAATTACTACTATAATTAATTTAAATAGCCCGAGTATTATTGAATACATGATGATGCTGTGGAGCTCAGGAGACGAGCTGGAGGACGGAGATGTATCACACGTATCTGATTTATTTCCGCTGTGTATGGAATGCTGTATATTCAGTTTTGTGTGGACAACTGTCCAGTGTTTTGCTTTTGTTGATGTTGTACTCTGATGATGTATATATATAACAATTATAGTTCCTTTGTATAAAGATTAGTCATTAATCTATTATATATTGTTCCGCTGCGTTTGTGAGATTCTGATGTTGTTTTCTACTTCTTCTTCTACCTCCTTCTTCTTCTTTAACCCTTACGGTCTAGTTTTCCGGCATTCGATTATTCGTCATTTAATACAGTGGACGTATTGGTGTCATTTTCTGGGCGTCGAAAAATTGGGTCGTGACATTTAAATGTCACGACCCGATTTTTCGACGCTCGAAAAATCGACATTAATACGTCCACTGTATTAAATGCCGACAATCGAATGCCGAAAAACAGACCGTAAAGGAAAGAAGAAGGAGGTAGAAGAAGAAAACATAAAAACAACATCAGAATCTCACAATCGCAGCGGAACAATATATAATAGATAAATGACTAATCTTTATACAAAAAGAACAATATTTGTTTACACATTACATCATCAGAGTACAACACAATCAAACAAAACACAGGACAATTATGATAACTTGTCCACACAAAAGCTGACCATACAGCTTACACTGCACAACGGAATATACACCAGATACGTGTGATACGTTTCGCCAATCCAGCTCGTCTCCTGAGCTCCACAACATCCTATCCTGTATCCTATAATACTCGGTCTGACCTGAGCATCATAATAAAACAACACCCGAGTCAGTCTGGAAAACCAACGTGAGAAAACACACACAATTGGATTATTAAAGTTTTTGAAATCCTTTTGAAAGTCAAAGGTATCTCGTAAGACCACGCCACAAATAAACATATTGGGGTTTTTACCTTATGATAACCAAAACATTTCTTATCAAATCCTCTGATATTATAATAGTGTTTAGATAAAAATACTTATTCAAATAGCCAAAATTGTTACATTCATTAAATTCCAGCATAATAGATATACAAACTAGTCCGAAGGCACTTATTGGAGATTGAGTTTCCATCAATGGCAGGGCTATTGGGGTATCGCCCGTCATAGTACCTGGTCAAGATCAGAGTACCGAGGATCCCCCTGATCCCCTGCAACACAAGACCGGAGCTACCCCTTACTGGATAGTCCGAATAAGATCACCCCGCGATTGGGATCAGCAACCGCCCACTAAGCCGAAATAAAAAGGGACATCTAGATAGGAATGACCTTACCCTAATTGGTTGCTAGCCACTTAGCCTTGCTGCACCTCCCCTGTTTTAGTCATTTCCGGTTGATGAGGCTCGAGGCTATGCGTTACCTTTTTAGCACACATTCACTTAGAATGCTCACCGTCCCCCCGACGATGTTCTGATAGCATTCGTCCATACAAGTCCGTTCCCGGTCTGAACGGAACCGAAAGCACTACTCCTACTACATCCATTTTGGAATCACCCTCAGTATTAGTAGCGATTAGCCCTTGCACTTCACTGCTCCATCATAGACTCCAAGCTCTTGTCTTCCTCACGAAAACGTTCAAACCGGATCGAAGTGGTTTTCGGGAAATTAATCCCGATCCTGGTCTCTTCGAAACGATCAGCGCATTGGCCAATATTGATATTCGGTTATTTAACTATCATATAACATCCACAAACAACCATCAGGCCTTAATAAATTTCCAAATTATTTATTTCAAAATATCTTCGCAAGATATATTTCCACACTTTACCCCTTTGAATAATTTTCAAATCACTTTTCTCTCGCGGAATAAACCTTTGAAAATAATTTTCAAATCACTTTTTCTCTCGCGGAATAAATTTCCACTCAATTGTTTTATTCCACTGAAAATCACCAAGTCTTAATACTTAGATTTTAAATCACTTTATCTAGAGATATATATACTTTAAACACTTAAAATAAAAACTATTTAAAACACTTTATTTAAAATTCTAGTTATGAAATTTTATAATAATTTCTCATGTAAA
Organism: Allium fistulosum; assembly: GCA_030737815.1. Classification (NCBI taxonomy): domain Eukaryota; kingdom Viridiplantae; phylum Streptophyta; class Magnoliopsida; order Asparagales; family Amaryllidaceae; genus Allium; species Allium fistulosum. The sequence continues at coordinate 42,408,569 of CM060905.1, read as the reverse complement.
ACTTAAGCCAAAACTAATTTTAAAATAAAAGTTATTCTATAAGGTATAAATATTAAATAATTATCTTTTAAATCATAATACTAGTTAAACCTTTAAATAATTTACTTATATAATTAACTTAATAAATACTTACTTTTAAAAAATTTAAAACCATTAAATAATTATTTCTTTCTAAAACATTCTTTCTAAACATTCTTTTAAAATTACTTTAAAACCTCTAACTTATACTTGGAAACCTTTCTTTAAAAATATACTTGGCGTTTTAGGAAAATACACTTTCCATTCCAAAATAGCCCATCTAATCCTTTATAAATCCTGCTCGATTTATCCCAATTTAATTACGTCCCAAACCCATAAATTTCTTTCCATACTTTTAAAAATAAAATCACTATTTAATTTTAAACAAATTACCCATTCCTTTATAAATTCCCATCGTGAATTTATACTTCAAATTTATCCACTGATAAATATTCCACTTTCTTTATAAACCCAATTTATAAATTTCACAATCTCATTCTCCTTTAATCACAGTTTCAAACACTTAATCAATTTCAAATCGATTTCCAAAATTTACTCCATTTTAAAAATAAATTCCTTTACTTACCCAAATTTATTTCAAAACCAATTAATTCCATATTCACTCCTTTATTATGATTTAAAATCTTATTTAAACTGAAAATACCAATTTTATACTTTTTCCAAAATTCTTCTTTATCTCTTCCAAACTATTTTAAGCCTTGAATTTAAAAAATAAATCCTTTGTTCCTTTAAATAATATCACTTAAGTTTAAAAATTCATTTATTCCTATTTATTCAAAAATCTCTTTCCCTATACTCAAGATTTATTTACTAGAATTTAAAAATCAACTTTTTATCCTTTCCCCAAATTCATTCTTTAATTTATCAAATTTCACTATACTTATTTTAGTTAGAATCCCCTCTTCTATTTTCCTTTAGAAATCAAATCTTTATATTTTTGATATCTCAATATACCCAAAATATATTCAGTCCAACCCTAGCATTGAATATTTCCAATTCCCAATATAATCAATATAATCTATCGTAGATTATCAAATAAAACATATCACCGAATATGAAAATAAATTCCAACATTTTGAGTAATCCGATTGGATCCCTCCAACCTGTTTCCCAGCATCCACAGATGTTAGCACAATATAAAAATACCAATCCCACTTCGAGGGGGATATCGCGGTATAAAGGGTCATCTGCTATTATGCAGGGCGCATAAGGTCTCATCCGCTATATAATGCGGGAATATCAGTCGCTCCAATATATTTATATACTATATATAATATACCACGTCCAAACTGATATTAAATTATCAATTCAAGCAAACAACCAATAATTTAAATTTAAATATTTAAATTTAAACGATAATCCAAATGAGTGAGATTAACTCACCTTTGATTTTATTGTTTGCAATCCATTTCCATTTCAACTTGTTTCCTTCACAATTTTGACCTTGTATAAATAATTTATAGTTTATTAACATTTTGAACTAATCGAGCAATTAATTTCTATTTAATAGATTTAATTAACTAATTATTTAATTTTAAACTAATTTTATTTTAAATAATCTCTTAGTAACTAAAATAATTTAGATAAGTTAATTAAACAATTTAATCACCATAATATGTTATTTAAAAAAATAAACTAGTAAATGAAAAATAGGTATATGTATATTTATTCTCTTTTAAAACTACATGTACTAAAAATATTAACCTATATACATTTAAAAATCTAATCTTTATACAGTCTACACATTTTAGAAATTTCTATATTTTCCAAAAATATTATATATATATATATATATATATATATTAAATTCAAATAAAATTGTATTATATATTCTACTGTAAAAATACCTTTTCCTAACATATATATACATATATATATAGAATTAAACTATAATAGGTTTATACCTTACTGTAATTATTATTTCTCTACTTCCTGTATAGATATTACCAAATTAAATTGAAAAGAACAGCAAGCATACCTCAATAATCGATCGATATGAACGTGCCCAGCCTACAGGCTTCCATCACCTCTGACATCGATGTCGAACTCGCCTCCCCAAATCGAACACGTGCGATCGAAAACCAACGCGACACACGACCTCGATCAACGACCTTAAAATCGCCTGCCCTAGCTCAACATCACTTCGACCAGACAGCAGTGACGACGTCGCTCACCTCCTATCTTGCCAGCCCGAGCGTTAACGAACTCCGCGAAGCTCTCTCCTAGCATCTCGAGCTTGAGCCTGAATTCTAGCGTCTGACCTAAATGCACGCAGCCGATACAATTGCTTCGAGCCGTCCTCGAATCGCAGAGGAACATTCAAGCTTTCGTTTTAATTATTTTTTTTAATTCATTTTATATTTTTGGGATTTGATGTGAAATGGAATCTCGTTGAACTGGACATGAAATGGAGATAGGTTCGAATTTTTTTGACTGAATTTGATTTCGATTTTGTTTTAAGCAAAAAATGAAGAGGAGAGGATTTCGACTTCGGCCATAAATTTCTTCGATCTGATATACGTGTTTGGTTATTTAAATTTTGAGGGGACGTGTGTTCTACCAGGTGAACACGTGTTTTAAAATTTTCTTGCGTGAAAACATTATTATATTAAATGCATATATATTATATTTTGAATTCAAATCGTCTCGATAACACAACTTAAAATCCTGACCTCCTATCGATGCGTGCTGCTAGACGCTTATAATGTTATACCCCTATTCCGAACGCGATGGAAAAGGTTTCGAGTCCTAATTCGACCGTATGGAGAAGATAGCTTTTTGAACCTTATAATTATATTAAATTTCGATATAGATTTCAGCGCGCTTATCTACCGTACGATCACAAGACAACTCCAAACACTATGAAATTTCAAATCCGATAATAATGCACTATTACGGATCCAATGGAACTGGTTTCGTCAAATTCGGAGATTGTGCCTCGGAAGGCTATTTTTAAATATCAATTTAAACGATATATCTGTTTGTACCAAAAATGGGCACAACACTCTTCGGAAGTCTTTGAAGAGATAAACGCGTAGAATGAAAATTAAAACTGTGGATTATCTAACAAATACTCCAAATAACAGAAAGTAAATTGCAAAGACAAGCGATTTAGAGTGGTTCGGCGTTTTGCCTACGTCCACTATGAAGTTTGATGATTTTATTGCTCGATACTTGAAGATTACAATTCTTTATACTGTAATACGACTGAATTTAAATGCTAAGTGTCAATCTAAAGCAGCGGCGGTGTTCTGGAGTAGATCTGGCAGAATCTGGGCGCTCTTCAGTACTTAGAATTCTCCGACCCCTTTTCTGAATGACCAGGGGCTCTATTTATAGGTGTAGGAGGCTGACATTTCGCCTAAAATGAGGGGAGACCAGTTCTGGTACGTCAGGGGGCCCACATGGCCGAAATCTGGAGATCCGGGCCCACTTTGGGATCGATTCGACCCTTGGTTCGAATCGATCAAGAAATCATTCAATCGAGCTGAAATTTGGTGTGTACATTCTTCATCATGTGTTTGAGCTTCTGTGAAAATTTCATGGCATTTGGACTTGTAGAACTCGAGATATGATCGATTCAATGTTGCATTTCTGGAGAACAGGGATAGTTCGAATCGATCTTACTTCGAATCGATTCGGTCGACTCGATGCCTGCTGCGACGTGGCGCGTGTCTCTCGCTTCGATCCGTTTTGTACTCCGGTTTGACTGGGTCGTATCCATGGCTTGGATTCGAGGTAATGGATTCGAAGGACCTCTTCCTTCGAATCGATGAAACTAATGCTCGTTTGAATCGATTCAGACTTGTAGCTATGGACCGGTTCGAAGTTGTCTTGGCCTGGGGATTCGAACGCATGGATTCGAAGGTTCCTTCCTTCGATGGATTCGAACTACGGTGTATGCGAGGGTGGATTCGAACTCAAGGCACATGAAGACTTGCTTGATGTAGTCGAATGCGGTGAATGCCTCAATCGATTCGAAGCTATTGGTTCCGCCTGATGGAGTCGAAGCAATTCTCCTCCGATGGATTCGAACTAGTCTCTTTTTCATGGATACGAGGCAATGCTTGTCTGATGGATTCAAACATAGGGTTCGCCTATGGATTCGAACTAAGGAAGCTCTACTCCATCCTTTGTCGACAATATCTCGAGCATACGAACTCGGATTGTCTTGAAACTTGGATCGTTGGTTCCCACGGCTTTGCTTGACGTGCCTTATCGATTGTAGCCCGATCCGGACTCGAACAAATTTCATCAATATCCGTAGCGATCCTTACATGTAACCGACTTCCGAGACGATCTGTCACCGGTATCTAGCCAAGTCCTTGGTGTCACGGCCTTGCCAAAAGGCGGGATAACATTTGCCCCCCAAAGTACGTCTTGTGTAAACATGACGTGCTTTGAAAAGCTACAGTCCCTTATTGAACAATGATCACATGCTTTGTCGAAAATTGTCTTCTTTGCTGTCGTAATCAATCGTTGTATGATCATGATTGACTGTTAGGCTTTTGAGTCATGACGAGATGAACATTTGATCCCTGTTGATGATAAAGACCAAAACATTAGTCAAAAATTACGTGCATACGTGTATTATCTTGACCTTGGTTAACGTTGCGTGATCGCAAGTTGTTGTCCGTTCGGTTCGCTATCGAAATCTACATCGGTCCTCTCCTGAACCGATTTTGAGATTTGAGTTAAAACATTGCTTTTATGATTGTCTATGATCATCCTCTCGTATTGATTCTCTCCTGAATCGGTACAAGAGTGGACAAGCAATTTTTCATATGGAAACGATTCGTCCATTTAACCGGTGGTATTTGATGGATTCGAAGCTATGTTTTCTTGATCCGCTTCGAGTTGAGGGTTTCGAAGTGGGTACTTTGAATCTATGGTTCTCCGAATCAATATTGCGTGGATTCGAAGTTCTCTGAGTTGGTGGGTCCGGAACTGATGGATTCGAAAGTGGTCGTTCGAATCGATGGTGTCGTACGTTCCCTTGACTCTTCTGACGTTGTGCTTCGAATCGATGAAGCTTCTCATTGATATTGTATGGACGGATTCGAAGGTGTGGACTCGAAGATGATTTGTAACCTACGTACTTCTGGGGTTCGAAACGTGGAAACCATCCTGTCAGCTTCGAATCGAAGGATGCTTTCTTGTGACCGATTCGAAGATACTCGTTCGAATCGATGGGCTGGAGCCGTTTTTACCGGTTGTACCTGACCGGGATGCGAATCGTCTCGCAATCCCCTATATATAACGGGATCTTTTTCACTTCCATTTTTTACTTTTTTACAGTTGCGAGAGCTGTTTCTTCGAATCGATCTTCCAGAGCTAAAACTGACGTGCCTACCGCGAATCGATCGAACTCATCCACGCTTTCACTCGAAATCAAAACAGGTACTCAATGGATCGATTCGAGATGAGAAAAATAAATTATTCTCGCCTTAGAAAAACTCTAAGGAGTGACAAGATCTGAATGAAATGGGTCGACTCGATGGAGTCGAGGAGTGATGTCTTTTGGGTTACAGCGATTAGAGTGTCGTTTCCCGTTGCTTTGCATCGATCCAGGAACAAACGATCTTCGAATCGATTTCAAGGGCAAGGTTCCGAATCGATGACTTGGAGGGAAAGGGCATCGAATTGATCGATTCGAAGTAACGCTATCCAGATCGATTCGAAGGAACTGAATGTTGATCGATTCGAAGTAACGTGGAGCTCACGGATTCGAAGTGCTCCTCCATCATAAGGTTACATCGAGTCGAACCATATGGATTCGAAGCGCCTGGAATCAAACTCCATCGATTCGACCCTCATCGATTCGTGTCGATGGATTCGAACGCCTTCATCCCCTGAGACCATTGTTCTTATGATTTGCTTCATCATCCGAACTACGACCAACTTCAGGTTGTACTCCGACGAACATAATGAACTTTAGCATACTTGACTCCGACGAGCTTCGGCCTTGCATAATCGATTTTGACTAAAAGATTTAGCTTGAATTTCCTTTGAGGCTCGTCGATGGAACTACGACTTAACCAATAATACAACTGAAAGACTTATACTTGAAGTGGGTAGTAGCCTTCGGATGGGGTGGAAGTGACGGTCAGCGATGACGGTCATCTTCGTTTTTAAATTTTTAAGTTATGTTGTACGAACATCTTGCTTCATTCTGTTACATCTGCCTAAGTGATGTATATCACTTACACTGCACGACACGTTCATACACACTACACAGGGGCATGCACGGGCTTGTTCATGAACTTAACGTTGCTTTCTAATGAGTTAGCTAATTATGGAATCTTCGAGCTCTCAACAACAAGAGGTACAGAGCTCGACTCCTCCGGTGCTTGAGATTCCCGATATCCCTGCCGATATAATCGATCCAGCTCCAGATGAATTGCCGGAGGAGATATTTATTGAGGACCCTGTTGACTCGGTTCAGTCCAACATCTCTGAATCCTTATTGGGACGAATATGCTTAAAGCATAACATATCTCTTGGTGACGTATTATTGCCTAGCGCCACTGATAGACCGCACAATCCGCCTGAAGGATATACAGCATTCTACCGTCATGCTTGTGCGGCTGGAACTCTTCCTCCTTTCAATCAATATATCCGGAGGATGCTATCATATTTAGGAATCGCTCCTTCACAACTTCATCCCAACGGGCACGCGTTGCTGAACAGTGCCTTTGTAATATTTATGGACTGTCTCTTTCGCCCGCCGAGGCCCTCCGAGATCAGACACATATTTAACTTCAAAAGTAGGGGTGATAGCCCGTCCTTTACATTTTTGGAGGCAGTCAGGAATTGCCAAGTTGTAGTTGGAGCTTGGACTCGACTGAGCTATTTCAAGAACGAATGGTTCTACGTTCGGTGCCCTCCGGGTTTCGCTAGGCGATGGTTGTCTAGACGTAAGTGTCTTAACCTGTTTCCTTGACCAATAGCTCTTCGATGTTAAAATTGACATTTCATTCCTTTTACAGCTATTATCTCTAGGCCCGATGGAGGGCGTTTCAAGGGTACCGTCCGGAGTCTTCAAGAAGTCCCAAGCGAGCTGAGGCATATTGACTCGGTGCTGAATGATTACAACTTAAGAGTTCTTGGCTTGATTGACATCAACCAAAGCATAGTTGTCGAGGGCTTTGCAAAGTCTGCCTCCAAGAAGGGAGATAAGAAGAAGACCAAGAAGAAAAAAGTGAAGAAGTCATTCGGAATCAGAATAATTGAGGCGGGTGATGAAGAAAGAACCCACACAGATTCAGAGCCGATGGCTGATCTCTCGGGAAACTTTGAAGAATCGGGAGAAAAACGGAAAGGCAAGGCCGCCGTTTCCAAAAAACTTAAGTCCAAGGGGGGAAAATCCGTAGATGTGTTTCTTCCCGCTTCCGGGGTCATGATTTCTGAGGCCGCCCCTTCTCGTTCGAGAGATTTTTTCAAAGGGCTAGACGATATTCCTATCCCAGATTATATATCGATTTCTCATGATCCTGGGTTGGAGGAATTTCAAGATGTTCTAAACGTGAACGAGCCTTTTCCTTTAAGTGCGGTCAACACTTCCGGTCGGTTTGGGGGTTTACACATTTACACACACTCCCACGACACTTCATGACTTTTGCATAGTAAAATTGCTTTATGGGATTTTAATCCGTAATTCTTTCTTATCGCAGGTGAGATGTCAGGACGTGGCTCTACTCTAGATAGGCTTCGGAATGTGCACCAATCTTCTCCATTTTATGATTCCCGTAGGAGAGAGACAGATAGGGATCACGGGCGAGGCTATTCGAGTCAAGAACGTTATGATAGAGACAGAGATTACTCGCGTAACCGTTCTGGCTATGATTACTCTGACAGAGACCGGGGATACCAGTACTGACCCCGATCTCGCTCTCCTCCGCCTCCCAGGGCTCCAGTAGACCTCCCAGGGCCATCTCATCAGCAGCAGTTGCCTTCTCAATCTTCTCGGCCTGATATTCAGCGGCCAAGAATGGAACCAACGGCAGCCGCTATAATTGAACAAGCTCCGGCTGAGTTGACTAGCGAGGGAGCTGCTAAACTCGCCCAAATGAAAAATGACTACCCGGAAATTTGCATGGATGGCTATATCTTCCCTCCTAACTTCAAAAGAATTCCTCCGGAAGCTGAGACCACCGCTCATAGTTATATTCACGACTTCTACGCTCAGTACAAGGAGTGGTACAAGGCAGCCGTGAAGGCTTCTAGAGTGGCTTTTGACAGGGCGAAGATTATTGTTGAACGTGATGCTGAAATTGCTAAACAGAAACGCATCATTGAAGTTCTTCAATCTGAAATGGAGACGTCCCGGAGTTCTGAACTTCAAGCTCTCCAGAAACACGAGGACGCCGTGGCCAAAATGGCTAGGATGCAACAGGAACATTGCGCCACGGTAGAAGAGATGGGCCACCGCAACACCACCGTTGCAGCTGAGCGAGACATAGCCGTTAAAGAGCTGAACGATCTCAAGGCCAAATTCGCTGAAATGGTGAAGGAGAAGGATGACGCAAACGCCACTGCACAAGAGGCTTGCAACCAAGCGGTATCTCTTAGGGCCGAACTTGCTGCGGTGGCGGTCAAGTCTAAGTCTGCGGAAGCAGAAATCCAGGAAAAGATTTTGGAGGAGAGGTCCAGGCTGGACGCTGAGTTCGACGATCTCCTTGTCACGTACAACGCTAATGTGCTGGAGCATAGAAATTTAGCGTGGCTGGGAGATGACTCCATGATCTTGTACAATGCCCGGACCCGGCTGGTGAATGAGAAGAAGGCAGTGCATCCAGATGAAACATTTGACGACTTTGAGCTGGAGATGCGTTTGCTCACCGAGGATGAGAGGAAAACCCTTCATGAGGTGGTGATCTCCATGGCGAAAGAAAAGCTTGGCGTTCAATCTCTAGAGACAGGCGAAGGTTCGGGGACCGCGCATCACGAGGCAAGTGTTGGAGCCGTACTCCCAACATTGCCCGAAACCACTGGTGCGGTAGACCCCCAATCTGTTCCTGCATATAATCCTGACCAACCGTTATTATCTTCCGCCGATGATTCCACCCATGTTTCGGTCCAGACCAAGGAAGGTATTTGAACGCTTCTCGTAGTTTAGTCGTGAAAAACCTTAAGCAACACACTTGGCTAACAATCTTCGTTTTGTCGCATTTCAGTGACTGAAGCTATTGTTTCTACGCCCCTTGCTCTATCAGTTCCTCATCAAACACAAGGGGTTGTTTTTTCTGAAGCCGTCACGACTTCCACTTTGATTGGCGAGGAGGGAGATGCGAATATGTTTTCTTTCAGCGCTCAAATGATTGAGGAGCTTCTCAATGAACCCATCGATCCCTCTGCCAACCCGTCCGACGCTGTGAGTGGGGCTGCTCCGGCCGTTAGTTCATCCATGCCAGCTATTGGCACATCTGATGTGGCCCAAGTATCCCGTGGGGATGACGTTATGGCTGAGATTGATGCCGAGATGGCAGCAGGGAATGCTGGTGTGAATCCGCCCGGGCCTGCCCCGTTAATGGTGATTTCACCAGGCGGTACTGTAGTGATTGAGACCGCTCCCGTCCCTCCTCCTGCTACTACTCCTATGCCTCCAGCTCGTCCTCCTAGAAGAACTTCCGTCGCCTCGAGCTCTGAGGAAGACGTCGACATTATATCGCTGTCGGAGGGCAAGCCTGAAAAGAGTAAGCGGTTGAGGAGAAAATCGGGCAGCGGATCGGGTGGAGCTACCCCGAAGAAGAAGATAAGGAAGAAGAAAGATTGAACTCTTTCTTTAAATCTCTGTTGCGTAGGGTAGCATTTTGTTGATTTTTCTATAGCCGTGTATAGATGTGGATTCGGCTCCCACTATTAGCAATTCCTTGAACCATTTTGTAATCAGATTCTTTTTGTTGATAGTGGAAATGAGAATGTATTCCCTTTTGTCTCCAACTTGTTATATGTTATGGTTATGCCCCCAGTATTAGGGATTAGTGTGGAGTTGATGTATGTTTATACTCCGCCTTGTGTACTGGGAGTACGGAGTTAGTTAATGTTTATACTCCAGTTCGCGCTCTCGGAAGCTGGAGTTAGTTAATGTTTATACTCCAGTTTGCGCTCTCGGAGGCTGGAGTTAGTTAATGTTTATACTCCAGTTCGCGCTCTCGGAAGCTGGAGTTTGTTAGTATTTATACCCAGCTCGCGCTCTCGGAGTACTCTAGGGTTTTAGGAAAATGTTTATACTCCGCCTCGCACTCTGGGAGTACGGAGTTGATTAAAAAGTTTGTACCCAGCTCGCGCTCTCGGAGTACTCTGGGATTTAGGAAAATGTTTATACTCCGCCTCGCACTCTGGGAGTACGGAGTTGATTAAAAAGTTTGTACCCAGCTCGCGCTCTCGGAGTACTCTGGGATTTAGGAAAATGTTTATACTCCGCCTCGCACTCTGGGAGTACGGAGTTGATTAAAAAGTTTGTACCCAGCTCGCGCTCTCGGAGTACTCTGGGATTTAGGAAAATGTTTATACTCCGCCTCGCACTCTGGGAGTACGGAGTTGGTTAATGTTTATACTCCAGTTCGCGCTCTCGGAAGCTGGAGTTTGTTGATATTTATACCCAGCTCGCGCTCTCGGAGTACTCTGGGATTTTGTGAATGTTTATACTCCGCCTCGCACTCTGGGAGTACGGAGTTGAATGAATGTTTATACTCCGCCTCGCACTTTGGGAGTACGGAGTTAAGGAAAAGGTTGTCGTGTATCAACCCATTTCTGGCCTGATGTGATGGCTTGCCCCTGAGTTCGGGTGTCATTTGGTGAGTGGTTGATTGCTTCATATCCACTCCCTACTTGAATAAATTCCATTGTGTGATGGAATTTAGCTCTTCGTGCATCGTGATGTTGTACATTGTATCTAATGAATCACAGCTCTGGCTCAAAGAGATGGCATTTTATTGCTGAAATGAGAAAGCATGGCAAAGTCAGTTGCCTTATTACAAATTCTACTTTCGAAATGCAGAAACAAATTCTAAAACAGAATTGAAACTAAATAGATAGACATAGCCTGTTATGCGTAATAGCGACGAAGTCTTTCGCTATCCAAGGCCTTTGGTGAAGCTAGACCATCAACGGTCGTCATCTCATTTACATCATCCCCGAGCTCTTGCTTAATTTCATGTGATCCCTTCCATGTTGGTTTCATGTGTAGTAGTGCTGGGTATTCTTTTTTAATGACAATCTCATTGCGTTCAAAAGTTTTAAGTCGGTCCTCGGCATTGCGTAATCGGGCGACTCGTTTTCGGCGTATGACTGTTCTCAAGTCAACCTGATCGCCCTGGACGACTCCAATTCCGTTGACGGTAGGGAACTTTAAGGTTAAGCACCATGGGGCAATTACGGCTCTGAATTCAGTAAGGGCAGGTCGTCCTAAGAAAGCGTTGTATGGCGAGACTATGTTCAACACAGTGAACTGTAATGTTTGAACTCTCCTATATTCCTTAGATCCCAACCTAACTGGTAACTTCACCACCCCAATAGGTACGGTAGAGCTACCGTTGAATCCATGTAGGTGAGTTTGGCAAGGTTCCAAATCCCTGGGATTCATCCTCATTTGATTATAAGCGTGTATAAAAAGGATATTCACAGAGCTCCCGCAGTCAATTAGTATCCTCTTCATCCAAGCTGGACCTACTTGTGCCGATATCACGAGTGGGTCAGTAGTCGGGCTTCCGACATAATCAGTATCGTTGTCTCGGAAAGTGATGTCGTTAATTGTCGCTCTCTTTCGTTTGGTCGAAGGTTTATTGTCCAAGTTATCATCGTACTCAAAGTCGGTTCATCTAACCAAGTTGTTATATGATTTCATTTCTCCCCATCTTCGCTTCGCTGTACGAGGACTATCACTTACAACATTAATTACCAGTCTTCCTCCGACACGACCTGGTTCCTCCTGTCTTTCTGGATTCTGAACATGATTTTGATTTGAGGGGCCCGCCCCTTCAGACTGCGGTGCCCGCACAAACTGGTCTAACTTCCTCTCTCTGATCAACTTCTCAATGAGGTCCTGCAAGTGTCGACATTCATTGGTGTTGTGGCCATAACTTTCGTGGAATCTACAGAACTTCCCTGTTTGAATCTGCCTCTCCGACGATTGCTTCGGAGCCGGCTTCTTGTATTGCATAGTATTGCAAGTCTGTAGGTATACATTTTCCAATGATGTATTCAATGGTGTGTAATTATCGAACATTGGAGCCTCACGTCGCGGACCCCGATTTGGATCTCTTTTCTTATTCTGACTATTGTTACCTCTTGGCTGCGTTTGCTTGTTCTGTATGTCCAACTGAACTTTTCCGGAATTGTCACCGGACTGTTTTACTGCTATATTGCTCTGTATTCCTTCGCTCCTGGGTCCCTCATCGTCCTGCTTCCTAGACTATTTCGCGTCCTCTTGCCGTAAGAATTGTGCGGCTTTGGAGTAGAAACGGTCCAACGATGCGGGTGGTTTTCCGACTAACCAGTTTCCAAACTCAGAATCAGGGTCAATCCCCTTTGTCAATGCCATTAAGATTGATTTGTCGTTGGGATTACTAATCTCCACACATGCCGCATGGAATCTTTCTAAGTAACGCCTTAGCGTTTCCCCTCGAGCTTGGGTAACACTGGATAAGGTGTTGACATCTTTGGGTCTAGCGACATGCATGCGAAATTGTTCCACAAATTTCTTAGCCAGTTGATCGAATGAAGAGATAGACCTAGGTGGCAATCTTGTGAACCACATCGTTGCAATTCCACCTAGAGAGATGGGGAAACTTCGACATTTTACTGCGTCATCGGCCCTTGCGGCGCTCATTGACCACTCATATTTCAAGATGTGTTGATTGGGATCAGAATTTCCTTCGTACATAGGAAGGGTTGGCACTCTGAATCGCCGAGGAGGTTCAGCACTCAGTATCTCGTCTGTGAAGGGAGTGTGACTACGGGAAAGTCCCCAGTCATCGTTGGTAAGGCCTTGGCTTTCGCGGATCATCTGACGTATCATAGTCGAGATGTCTGGCATTGCCACATTTTGAGCTTGCCGAGCTAAGGTGTGGTCGGGTTCCACAGCGCGAGTTCGGACCGGGCGCTGTCGACGGTCCAAATTTTGCCTCCTTGGCTCAGCGTCCTCTAAGACGCACGGTTCAGGAGTACGCCCACGTTGCCGATTATTTGGCTCTGAAAGATTTCGGGTATCAACCCTTGTTTCTATTGTGGCAGCTGCGGCATGATTGTCCGCGGTATGCTGTGTAGTAGGGCCTCCTTGTGTGGAGGGCCCGGCCTGAAAGCTGGTTGACGGTCCTGCCCTCAACTGTCCAACAGTTAAAGCGGGTTGATATCCGGTCGTTTGTGCATGACTCCCGTCTAATCGAGGACGGGTAGATCTGTGATAGTAGTCTGATGAAGCAGAACTTTCAGTGGATGAGCGGGAAACATCATCCCTTCGGGACCTCCTACGGCCCTGGCGGTTCAGTTCGTTTGTCAATTCGATATTGGCACGCAAATGTTCGGCTAATTGCTGCCGACTCTGAGTCAGCTCTTGTAGCAATACTTGGAATTCTTGTCTAGTGACTGCCCCAGACGGATCTGAGTGGGCAGTGTTGTCTTGGTTGGATGGCTGCTGTTGAGCAGGGTTTTGTCCATCCCTACCTTCTTGTCCAGCAGCTGTAGAAGTGGTTCTCGTGCTAACCATTTTGAATGATGAATCCTTTTCCTAGATTTTATGCAAATATGAGTAGAATGGAAGGACTGTGAATCGAAGATCTGGATCTTCCTCTTGGATTTGTGCAATCCGGTATCGATGGTAGATCCAAGGAGCAGGAGAAAAAGCTGGTTTGTTCTCAGTGAAAGCACCAAAGTGTTTGTACCAAAAATGGGCACAACACTCTTCGGAAGTCTTTGAAGAGATAAACGCGCAGAATGAAAATTAAAACTGTGGATTATCTAACAAATACTCCAAATAACAGAAAGTAAATTGCAAAGACAAGCGATTTAGAGTGGTTCGGCGTTTTGCCTACGTCCACTATGAAGTTTGATGATTTTATTGCTCGATACTTGAAGATTACAATTCTTTATACTGTAATACGACTGAATTTAAATGCTAAGTGTCCATCTAAAGCAGCGGCGATGTTCTGGAGTAGATCTGGCAGAATCTGGGCGCTCTTCAGTACTTAGAATTCTCCGACCCCTTTTCTGAATGACCAGGGGCTCTATTTATAGGTGTAGGAGGCTGACATTTCGCCTAAAATGAGGTGAGACCAGTTCTGGTACGTCAGGGGGCCCACATGGCCGAAATCTGGAGATCCGGGCCCACTTTGGGATCGATTCGACCCTTGGTTCGAATCGATCAAGAAATCATTCAATCGAGCTGAAATTTGGTGTGTACATTCTTCATCATGTGTTTGAGCTTCTGTGAAAATTTCATGGCATTTGGACTTGTAGAACTCGAGATATGATCGATTCAATGTTGCATTTCTGGAGAACAGGGATAGTTCGAATCGATCTTACTTCGAATCGATTCGGTCGACTCGATGCCTGCTGCGACGTGGCGCGTGTCTCTCGCTTCGATCCGTTTTGTACTCCGGTTTGACTGGGTCGTATCCATGGCTTGGATTCGAGGTAATGGATTCGAAGGACCTCTTCCTTCGAATCGATGAAACTAATGCTCGTTTGAATCGATTCAGACTTGTAGCTATGGACCGGTTCGAAGTTGTCTTGGCCTGGGGATTCGAACGCATGGATTCGAAGGTTCCTTCCTTCGATGGATTCGAACTACGGTGTATGCGAGGGTGGATTCGAACTCAAGGCACATGAAGACTTGCTTGATGTAGTCGAATGCGGTGAATGCCTCAATCGATTCGAAGCTATTGGTTCCGCCTGATGGAGTCGAAGCAATTCTCCTCCGATGGATTCGAACTAGTCTCTTTTTCATGGATACGAGGCAATGCTTGTCTGATGGATTCAAACATAGGGTTCGCCTATGGATTCGAACTAAGGAAGCTCTACTCCATCCTTTGTCGACAATATCTCGAGCATACGAACTCGGATTGTCTTGAAACTTGGATCGTTGGTTCCCACGGCTTTGCTTGACGTGCCTTATCGATTGTAGCCCGATCCGGACTCGAACAAATTTCATCGATATCCGTAGCGATCCTTACATGTAACCGACTTCCGAGACGATCTGTCACCGGTATCTAGCCAAGTCCTTGGTGTCACGGCCTTGCCAAAAGGCGGGATAACAATATCTTTAAAACTTAACAAATCACTTTTAAATTCGAATTCAAAGGTTCTATTATCCTTAGTATTATCAATATAAATTTCATAATCCTTTGAAATATTTTTAACAAGCCCAGAATTCCCGATTCAGTAATTTACCCAATTTCCAATTATTAAATTCAATAATTTAACTGTCAAATAAATAGTGATATTTGAAATTCAAGTTAAACTAACTTTCAAATATTTAAAATCAATTAAATATTCTAATTTCAAATATCTAAAATTTCTGGGTCGTCACATTCCTCCCCCCTTAAAAGAATTTTGCCCTCGAAATTGCTAGTTAAGAAGAATGATCCGTTACCCGTTCATCATTTTCCAAAACCAAACAGTTTTTAACAACCTCCCAAAACAATTTTTTGTTAAAGTCACACTATCACCCTTACTAACTTTCCAAACTCATCCATATCCCCCGACAATATTATTTACTCAACCATTCAAATTATAATTTAAAACCAATTTTTAAATTATCCAAATATTCTCAAAAAATTTCCAACTCCCTAAATTTTTGAAAAATTTCGCCAATGTCTCCTTTGCGCGGCTAGATTGGTACAACTACAAAATGCCTCTACGGGCCCCCAGATTTCAAAAGAAAACAAAATGCCAAGTGGCTAGATCAGAAAACCATCAAATTTTATATGACAATTTAAATACATAACTTTTTGTCGGGCCATTAAATTTTATCTTCTGAAATCCAATAACACTAATTTCCTTTAAAACGCCTGTATACTACTTAGCAATAATATCCAATTGCAGCATTCAAAATCATTTTATTCATTTCTATACATAATTTTCAATATTCATTTCATTCAAGTCTGTACGATGCACATATATCATCCGTACGAATATCCAATCCGATCGCCCACTCGATCACACAATTTCATTTCCGAACTAGTATCGTCCACCCGACTTCCTAGTGCGGACTCAGATCTGGTTTCTTGATCAGAAACCGTCATTCTCCTTGCATAGCCATAACTATGATAGAGAATTTCCAAAATCAATCAAAAATCCGTATCCAGGGTTCGCCGTCGAAAATCGAGTGAAAAATCCCAACTCGGATCAATATAACTATCTCGAAATTCTATGCTCGAATCTGGATCAAATCGCTATGCGAATAAAATAATATACATACATCCTACGTATTTATCTCAATTGATTATTAGCCATATCAATTCTCTTTTTATTCACATTTATTTGGATTTCTATTCGCTTATCCACACTTATCCTTTCAGCCACCCTTATTAAACCTTCTTTCAGAAATTTACTTAGTATATTCCTCAATTCCAAGTTTACTTAAGAATTTCACCATCCATTTCTTAAGTTAAATTTAAGTATTTTATACACTTCTTATATTTATTTTCACCTCACCATATTGGTTTATATATCTATTTCCATTTGACTTAAAATTTCAATTGTTTTTTAACTCAATTTCTCTTCAAATCTAAATTAATTTCCAAGTCAAATTCAATATTTAATTCTATTCACCTTATCTCAAACCCATATTTAATTAATCATTTAATTAGTTCCACTTACTAATTTATTTTAAATCTCAATGGACTTTATTTCCAAACCCTTATTAATTTTAGTCCACTTCGAACTAAATCTACAACTTTACCCTACTTTACACAATTTAAATTTAAATATCATTCCAATATCCAATTTCAATTCATTTGCTTACCCATTTAAATCAATTAGTTTACTTACAAATTTTATTTTCAATCTTTTGATTTACTTAGTCTAACTTGACTAACTTCCATTTCACTTAATTTGCTTATTTTACTCATTTATTTGACATAATTCAAATTTAAACATTATTCAAATGTTAAGTTCCAATTCCTATTTAGTTACAACTAAATAAATTTTCTCATTCACAATTTATCTCCAATTCAATAAATTTTATTTCAATAAACCATCCAATTTAGCTTACTTTTTCTAACTTATTTCATTTTCACACTTATTTTAATTTAACTCTTCTTCAAGTTAGATTTTATTCTAACAATCTCAAATCTTATAAGTTATCAAACTCATTTATATTCCATAAACATTTTAAATAAGATTCCAGAGTCTTTTTAAACTATTACTCAATATTTCAAAATCATTTATGAAATCAATTATATACATAATTCATTTACATATCAAATTATCCCTTTAATTTTAAAACCAAACCCAGTTTTGCAGCAACTCCAATTGAAAACATTTAGGTATCAATTCCTCCCTTGGAAACTCGAAAATGAACATTGATGATGCTGCAGTCATCACCGAAGTTATTTTCCAGCGACCAAAGTAAGTTTAATGCTTTTACTTCTTTTAAAAACATTTTCAAATATTTTTAATTTCAAATCACACCAGATTTCATAATCAATTCCAAAAATATTTTCGAATAATATTTACTATTACACCCCCAAAACCTTTGAAAACCATTTTCAAACCCAAAGGAATTTAAACTTTTCCAAAATTTCAAATTTCAAATCCTTCCAATCTATATTCAAACATTACTCTGGAATTTTCTTCTATTTCAATTATAAATCACACTTATAATTCACATTTACAAATTCCATTCTGTTATATAATTATTTCCTTAACTTTTGTTTATAATTTCCAGTTCCTTATTTAATTTCCACTTAACAATGATAATAATTTAGTATTATCATTCTCTAACAACCAAGTAACCACATACACTTATAATAATTTATAGAAAAATCATTTCTTTTATATATAAAAATGATTTGGGCAAAATTATTTCATTCACCCTATTTAAAACAATAAAGTGTCGAATTGTTCTGTACAAGTGTTTAGAGATCCCTATCAATAACGTTTATTACTCGTATTGACCAGAATCCATAAGCCACTCAACAAACCAATCAACACAATATAAAACCATTTTATATTCACTACAAATACACACTCATATTTATTAAAACACTCAAACTCATTCTAGAGTGCAACTGACTCTATTTCCAATTAGTATTCCCCACCAGATCCAAGGTTCTCGCTTAACTTTCAGCTCTGATACCAAATGTCACGACCCGATTTTTCGACGCCCGAAAAATCAACATTAATACGTCCACTGTATTAAATGCCGACAATCGAATGACGGAAAATAGACCGTAAGGGAAAGAAGAAGGAGGTAGAAGAAGAAAACATAAAAACAACATCAGAATCTCATAATCGCAGCGGAACAATATACAATAGATAAATGACTGATCTTTATACAAAAAGAACTATATCTGCGTATACATTACATCATTAGAGAACAACACAATCAAACAAAACATCACATGGGACAATTATGATAACTTGTCCACACAAAAGCTGACTATAGAGCTTACACTGCACGGCGGAATATACATCAGATACATGTGATACGTTTCGCCAATCCAGCTCGTCTCCTGAGCTCCACAACATCCTATCCTGTATCCTATAATACTCGGTCTGACCCGAGCATCATAATAAAACAACACCCGAGTCAGTCTGGAAAACCAACGTGAGAAAACACACTCAATTGGATTATTAAAGTTTTCAAAATCCTTTGAAATCAAAGTTATCTCGTAAGACCACGCTACAAATAAACATGTCGGGTTTTTACCTTACGATAACCAAAACATTTCTTATCAAATCCTCTGATATTATAATAGTGTCTAGATACAAATACTTATTCAAATAGCCTAAATTGTTACATTTATTAAATTCCAGCACAATAGATATACAAACAAGTCCGAAGGCACTTATTGGAGATTTGGTTTCCATCAATGGCAGGGCTACTGGGGTATCGCCCGTCACAGTACCTGGTCTAGATCAGAGTACCGAGGATCCCCCTGATCCCCTGCAACACAAGACCGGAGCTACCCCTTACTGGATAGTCTGAATAAGATCACCCCACGATTGGGATCAGCAACCGCCAACTAAGTCGAAATAAAAAGGGACATCTAGACAGGGATGACCTTACCCTAATTGGTTGCTAGCCACTTAGCCTTGCTGCACCTCCCCTGTTTTAGCCATTTCCGGTTGATGAGGCTCGAGGCTATGCGTTACCTTTTTAGCACACATTCACTTAGAATGCTCACCGTCCCCCTGACGATGTTTTGATAGCATTCGTCCATACAAGTCCGTTCCCGGTCCGAACAGAACCAAAGGCACTACTCCTACTACATCCATTTTGGAATCACCCTTAGTATTAGTAGCGATTAGCCCTTGCACTTCACTGCTCCATCTTCGACTCCAAGCTCTTGTCTTCCTCACAAAAACGTTCAAACTGGATCGAAGTGGTTTTCGGGAAATTAATCTCGATCCCGGTCTCTTCGAAACGATCAGCGCATTGGCCAATATTGATATTCAGTTATTTAACTATCATATAACATCCACAAGCAACCATCAGGCCTTAATAAATTTCCAAATTATTTATTTCAAAATATCTTCGCAAGATATATTTCCACACTTTACCCCTTTCAAAATAATTTTCAAATCACTTTTTCACTCACGGAATAAATTTCCACTCAATTGTTTTATTCCACTGAAAATCGGCAAAGTCTTAATACTTAGATTTTAAAATAACTTAAATCACTTTATCCAGAGATATATATACTTTAAACACTTAAAATAAAAACTATTTAAAACACTTTATTTAAAATTCTAGTTATGAAATTTTATAATAATTTCTCATGTAAAACTTAAGCCAAAACTAATTTTAAAATAAAAGTTATTCTATAAGGTATAAATATTAAATAATTATCTTTTAAAGCATAATACTAGTTAAACCTTTAAATAATTTACTTATATAATTAACTTAATAAATACTTTTAAAAAATTTAAAACCATTAAATAATTATTTCTTTCTAAAACATTCTTTTAAAATCACTTTAAAACCTCTAACTTATACTTGGAAACCTTTCTTTAAAAATATACTTGGCTTTTTAGGAAAATACACTTTCCATTCCAAAATAGCCCATCTAATCCTTTATAAATCCTGCTCGATTTATCCCAATTTAATTTACGTCCCAAACCCATAAATTTCTTTCCATACTTTTAAAAATAAAACCACAATTTATTTTTAAACAAATTACCCATTCCTTTATAAATTCCCACCGTGAATTTATACATCAAATTTATCCACTGATAAATATTTCACTTTCTTTATAAACCCAGTTTATAAATTTTACAATCTCATTCTCCTTTAATCACAGTTTCAAACACTTAATCAATTTCAAATCGATTTCCAAAATTTACTCCATTTTAAAAATAAATTCCTTTACTTACCCAAATTTATTTCAAAACCCATTAATTCCATATTCACTCCTTTATTATGATTTAAAATTTTATTTAAACTGAAAATACAATTTCATACTTTTTCCAAAATTCTTCTTTATCTCTTCCAAACTATTTTAAGCCCTGAATTTAAAAAATAAATCCTTTGTTCCTTTAAATAATATCACTTAAGTTTAAAAATTCATTTATTCCTATTTATTCAAAAATCTCTTTCCCCATACTCAAGATTTATTTATTAGAATTTAAAAATCAACTTTTTATCCTTTCCCCAAATTCATTCTTTAATTTATCCAATTTCACTATATTTATTTTACTTAGAATCCCCTCTTATATTTTCCTTTAGAAATCAAATCTTTATATTTTTGATATCTCAATATACCCAAAATATATTCAGTCCAACCATAACATTCAATATTTCCAATTCCCAATATAATCTATCACAGATTATCAAATAAAACATATCACCGAATATGAAAATAAATTTCAACATTTTGAGGAATTCGGTTGGATCCCTCCAACCTACTTCCCTGTATCTATATATGTTAGCACAATATAAAAATACCAATCCCACTTCGAGGAGGATATCGCGGTATAAAGGGTCATCCGCTATTATGCAGGGCGCATAAGGTTTCATCTGCTATATAATGCTGGAATATCAATCGCTCCAATATATATTTAAATATATATATATATACACTATATATAATATACCACATCCAAACTGATATTAAATTATCAATTCAAGCAAACAACCAATAATTTAAATTTAACTATTTAAATTTAAACGATAATCCAAATGAGTGAGATTAACTCACCTTTGATTTTATTATTTGCAATCCATTTCCATCTCGACTTGTTTCCTTCACGATTTTGACCTTGTATAAATAATTTACAGTTTACTAACATTTTGAACTAATCGAGCAATTAATTTCTATTTAATAGAATTAATTAACTAATTATTTAGTTTTAAACTAATTTTCTTTTATATAATCTCTTAGTAACTAAAATAATTTAGATAAGTTAATTAAACATTTTAATCACCATAATACGTTATTTAAAAAAATAAACTAGTAAATGAAAAATAGGTATATGTATATTTATTCTCTTTTAAAACTACATGTACTAAAAATATTAACCTACATACATTTAAAAATCTAATCTTTATACAGTCCACAACATTCTAGAAATTCCTATATTTTCCAAAAATCTAATATATATATATATATATATAAATTAAATTCAAACAGAATTGTATTATATATCTTACTGTGAAAATACCTTTTCCTAACATATATATGCATATATATATATATAGAATTAAACTATAATAGGTTTATACCTTACTGTAATTATTATTTTTCTACTTCCTGTATAGATATTACCAAATTAAATTGAAAAGAACAGCAAGCATACCTCATTAATCGATCGATATGAACGTGCCCAGCCTACAGGCTTCCATCACCTCTGACATCGACGTCGAACTCGCCTCTCCAAATCGAACACGTGCGATCAAAAACCAACGTGACACACGGCCTCGATCAACGACCTCAAAATCGCCTGCCCTGGCTCAATAGCACTTCGACCAAATAGCAGTGACGACGTCGCTCACCTCCTATCTTGCCATCCCGAGTGCCAACGAACTTCGCAAAGCTCTCGCCTAGCATCTCGAGCTTGAGCACGAATTCTCGCGTCTGACCCAAATGCACGCAGCTGATATAATTGCTTTGAGTCGTCCTCGAATTGTAGAGGAACATTCAAGCTTTCGTTTTAATTATTTTTTTAAAATTGGTTTTATATTTTGGGGATTTGGATGTGAAATGGAATCTCGTTGAACTGGACATGAAACGAAGATAGGTTCGAATTTTTTGACTGAATTTGATTTTGTTTTAAGCTGAAAATGAAGAGGAGAGGATTTCGACTTCGGGCATAAATTTCTTCGATCTGATATACGTGTCTGTTTGTTTAAATTTTGAGGGGACGCGTGTTCTACCAGGTGAACACGTGTTTTAAAATTTTCTTGCGTGAAAACATTATTATATTAAATTCATATATATTATATTTTGAATTCAAATCGTCTCGATAACACAACTTAAAATCTTGACCTCCTATTGATGCATGCTGCTAAGCGTTTATAATGTTATACCCCTATTCCAAACGCGATGGAAAAGGTTTCGAGTCCTAATTTGACCGTATGGAGAGATAGCTTTTTGAACCTTATAATTATATTAAATTTCGATATAGATTTTAGCGCGTTTATCTACCGTACGATCACACGACAACTCCAAACACTATGAAATTTGAAATCCGATAATAATACACTATTACAGATCCAATGGAACTGGTTTCGTCAAATTCCGAGACTGTGCCTCGGAAAGCTATTTTTAAATATCAATTTAAACGATATATCTTTAAAACTTAACAAATCACTTTTAAATTCGAATTCAAAGGTTCTATTATCCTTAGTATTATCAATATAAATTTCATAAGCCTTTGAAATATTTTTAACAAGCCCAGAATTCCCGATTCAGCAATTTACCCAATTTCCAATTATTAAATTCGATAATTATATTGCCAAATAAATAGTGATATTTGAAATTCAAGTTAAACTAACTTTCAAATATTTAAAATCAATCAAATATTCTAATTTTAAATATCTAAAATTTTCGGGTCATCATGTTTTAGTATCAGAGCTATATAAAGATTAGATTTTGATCTATATAGAGTATTTCTTATGAGTACATATATATATATATATAGTTTTAAAAATAAAATAAAATAAATATACATCTTTTAACTTACTAGTCTATTTTAAAAATATATATTTAGGGTGATTAATTTATTTAATAAACTTATTTAGCTATTTAGTTACTAAAGATAATTTATAAAAGGAAAATTAGTTAAAATCAAATAAGGTATTTGCTGTAACAGAAATTAATTTTATAATTTGTAAATAAAAAATTTATTTGATTTTTTTCTAAAAAATTCCTTTAAAACCACTTTAAAACTTCTAACTTATATTTGGAAATCTTTCTTTGAAAATATACTTGGCTTTTAAGGAAAATACAGTTTCCATTCCAAAATAGCCCATTTAATCAGTTAATAAATCCTTCTCGATTTATCCAATTTAATTTACATCTCCACCCATAAATTTCTTTTAACACTTTAAAAATAAAACCACTATTTTACCGTACATAGTAAATTCCATAAAAAGAAGTTCAGTTTTTGAGAAGTGTTTGTATTCCAGACTCTAGCATGCCATCTAAAGATAGGGCTATTCTCATCTCTTATCAAAGCTTTATAAATTCTTGATATGGAGTGCTGCCCAAGATTAGCAGTCCACACATACCCATCATCTCCAGTAGGGTACTTCTTGCTTTGCACAGCAGCCCACAGCTGATTGATGATAGGGTTGGAGGAGTAAGGCCAAACAATTTCACCATTATAAAAATAATCAACTTCCTTGGCATTCAAGGGGATGCCTGTTTGATTCCTCTACTCATAGGAGAGAAATCATGCAATATAATTCCTC
Source organism: Allium fistulosum (assembly GCA_030737815.1). NCBI lineage: Eukaryota > Viridiplantae > Streptophyta > Magnoliopsida > Asparagales > Amaryllidaceae > Allium > Allium fistulosum. Next base: position 42,384,451 of record CM060905.1, on the reverse strand, counting down.
TTCCCACCCATGGTTCAAACCAGAATTTAGCTTTACTATCAGGGCCAAGCACAAGCTGGGCATGTGGAAGTAAACTGCCCCTGAGTTTAAGGATTGATCTCCACACCCAACCACACAGAGGAGAGGGTTCAATTTTCCAGAAGTTCTTATTGCCAAGATGATGATGCCTAGCCCATTTAACCCACAAATTAGGTTTTTCATTAATCAGATTGTCAAAATGCTTTGAAAATGCAGCTTGATTCCAAGTCCTCATACATTTTATACCCAATCCACCATATTTTTGTGGTTTCTCCAATTTCGCAAAAGAAATAGGAATGAGTTTTGTAGAATACATATCCCCAATCCATAGAAAATGATTCATTGCTTTCCTGATGCTAGATAAAAGAGCAGAAGGTAAAATAAAGCACCTGCACCAATAAACAGTCATAGCTTGTATTATAGATTTTATGATTGTGGTTCTGCCTGCCTGAGATAACTTATTGCTAGCCCATCTATTCATAGCTTCAGTTATTCTTTCAAGCAGAGGCAAACAAGCAGTTGCTCCAATTTTTCTAGAGCACAAAGGGATACCCAGATGCATGGTACCCTCAGGAAGATTAGGAAGTTGACTTTCATGGTGTATGTTCTGATTGTCATTGTCATTGAGTCCTTCCACCATTAGGAATGACTTGCTTCTGTTGACTTGTAGACCAGTGCACTTCTCAAAAGTGTGAAGGATGCCTTTGACACATTCCATTGAAGATACTGTAGGCTTAATAAAAAGTATAACATCATCTGCAAAAAGAAGAGAGGTAATGAGAGGATTCTTGCATTTGGGATGCAACTTGAAATTATTGTTCCTGACTTGATTGTTAATAAGCTGAGTAAAAAATTCCATCACAATTATGAACAAATAAGAAGACATCGGGTCTCCCTGTCTTATTCCTCTCTGACTTCTAAAATATGCAACAGTGCCACCATTGTAACATAATGAGAAGGAGACTGTTGAAATACATGTATATATCCAGCTGAAAAAGTGGCAAGGAAACCCCATTAATCCCATAATACCAGTCAGAGCTTCCCAGCTAACTATATCATAAGCTCTTCTTATATCAAGCTTCATCATAGCTCTTAGAGAAACATGAGCTCTACCATAACCATTAAGTAGTTCATGAGTAACCAGCACATTATCTAGGATACTTCTATTATTCAAAAATACAGCTTGGTTCTCAGAAATCACTGTAGGAAGCACATGTCTAAGCCTAGCAGCAATAACTTTAGATATGCATTTGTATATTATGTTACAGCAAGCAATAGGACGAAATGCATTAAGAGTAGCAGCATGCTTACCTTTTGGCACCAAACATAAGTTGGTAGCATTTATGGGAATAGGCAATTTATTGTGCTTAAAAAAATTATGCATGGCTGCCTTGAAGTCATTAGAAATGACATCCCAACAATGAATAAAGAAAACAGCATTAAAACCATCAGGACCACCACAAGAACCCCTCTTCATACCAAACATAGCATTATATATTTCTTCATCAGTTACTCTTGAAGACAAAAATTGGATATCAGACTCAGACAGGACAGGCAAAGGAGTAGACATGAGCTCATGAGAGTTAGGGTTCCATGCTTCATTTGGGGAGTAAAGATTGATATAATGATCAATGAAAGCTTTGTCAATTTCATCTGGCTTGTTTAAAATCCTTCCTTCCTCATCTTGTATCTAGTGGATGTTTCTTTTTGCATTTTTAATTTTTAGGGTACTATGATACAGTTTAGAATTTCTATCACCATACAAATCCCACTCCTTCCTCAATTTTTATTTCTTCATGCTTAGCTCAGAGGCCGTTGCTTCGTATAATAGCTGTGTTAGTTCATGTTCTTGCTCAGATAGACTGCTATTACCTGGATCTTCAAGCATACTCAATTGAATAGTAGACAGTTGATTCTGCAGATTATTGGAGTTCTTGTTACCATCACCATACTTGTTCTTTGCCCATCTCTTTAAAGCTTCCTTGGTTGCTTTCAATTTTTGCTGCAAAATAGACATTTTGTTACCAAATTTAGGATGATTCCATACATTAACAACTAAAGCATAAATTCTGGATCTTTGATCCACGAGTTAAAAAATTTAAAGCTGGAGTTCCTTTTAATGGCATCGCATTCAGTGGCTAAAAAAACAGGTGAATGGTCAGAGAGCAGAGGAGGGAGGATATGATTCAGAGAATTAGGGTATTGAGTTAGAGCTTTGGTGTTGAGAAAGGTTAAGTCAAGTCTACTCATGGTTCTCACTCCTGATCTACTTTTGTTGTTCTAAGTGTATTTTGGACCAACATAGGCAGCTTCATGTAAATTGGAGGAAGAGATAGCATGGTTGAGAGGAGCAATGTCAGAAATAGAAAGGGGAGTTCCACCACAACGATCATCAACAGCTAACATACAATTAAAATCTCCTAACACAAACCAAGGATGTGTTTCCTGCCTAAGATGTGGTAAATAGTTCAGCATATCTTGTCTTGCTGCAACATGGTTTTCCCCATAAATAAAGGTCAGATAGAAGGAAGTTGAGGTTGGTAAATGCAAGGCATGGAAATGAATGAATTGTTTGTGGGATATAATTGGAGTGAGAGTGTAGAAGGTTGGATCAGAAAGAACCATAATTCTGCCATATGGAGCCTTAATCAGATTATGATGAACACTCCATTGTGGATTAATAAGATTGGATGCTTTGAGGGTAAGATCAATGTTAAGTTTGGTCTCCAGAATGCCAAAGATTCCAAGATTATTATCAGAGATAATTTGTTTTGCTTGCACAAGTTTTATTTCCAAATGTGCACCTCTTATATTCCAAAACCCTATTTTTTGTAACATGGATTAAACTAATGGTTGATTAGTTTGTAATCTCATAGACCTTCTAAGGCCTGAATTTGGGGTTGTATCCTTTTCAGGTAATGTTTCTACATAGTCAACATCCTTGCCTTTGTCAAAATCTGACAGATAACTTTCTTTTTTCCTCTTAATACTGTTGTGATTCTTATGTTGAGGGATTGGAGTTTTGGACAGTGTGGATTGTGGGTAATCTTGAGGAAGTATATAACCAGGAGGGGGAGATATATGAGAATAAGGAGGTATGGATTGATAGTTAGGGGTTATGGTTACTTCTGAAGCATGCACACTGACATTGTGTGCATGTGAAGTTTCAGTTTGCTCATGATGATTGAGCATATTGATGGAATGAGATGCTTTGGTTATAGAGTTTTGAGTCAGCTTACTGGGTAACAGGAATGCACACAATTTCCACCCAAATTGTCTTTACTTCCATTATTTTCTGAATGCTTATTTGTTTCAGCTTGCATATCTACTTTTTGTTTTCCTTTTGTTAGTTCATACTCTTTTGCCTTTCTTACCCAACCAATTCCTGAACTAGCATCCCATAGTTATTAGCAAGTTGAGAATTAGCATCTAGATCTGCTTCATCAATTTGCACTTCTGAATTCTTCTCCTTAACTTCACCCAAACTTTCTTTAGCCACTATTGCTTCCTCAATGGTCAAACCAGTTGCACCATTTAACTGTTCAGTATAAATTTTATTTCCACTACCTCCAATACTCAGTTCTCCATTTTCCTCAGTCAAATTTTGCAGCACTTGAAATTTATTGCCTGTATTATTCTCTAATTCCTCAACAACTTCTCCTTCTTCAACTAAATCCACAACATTGTCCTTGTTATTATAAGTTTCAATTCCTACTTTCCTTGTTTCATTTTCTTTGTCACTTCCATCCCTACCACTCCCACCATCTTCCTTAGTCCTCATTAAATCACTCTTTCTTTTGCTCCCATGCTCAACTTTTTTCCAAACTCTAGAGGACTTATTATGCATAATATTGACATTTTGATCTTTCACCAGGGAACCTTTATTTGGATCTTGTTTTGACAAAGTATTTGTATCATTCTTTATTGCTTCATCCGACTTAACACTATTTTTGCAACTAGAAATATCATGCCCAAACACCTTACAAGTTGTACATGCTTGTGGCCTCCACTGATATTCCACAAAAACAGTCTGTTTTGTTCCATCCTTACACAGTACTTGAAAGCTATCAACTAATTCGGAGATGGGTGTCACTTCCACCAATGCTTTAGCATAGGTCAACCTTTCCATTCTTTCTGTACTTTCATCCAAACATTTAACACATCTTATTCATCCAGCAAGCCAATTGATGCCTAGAGGGGACCACACTGCTAGTGGTATGTTGTAGATATGTATCCAAATAGGATCTGGAGTGACTGAGCCGCAAATATTGCTTACTGTGGGGTCCCATTGTTTAACAATAAATAATTTATTCCTCATGATTATCGGATCAGCCTGGATGATTCTTCTCCGATCATCCTCACTTGAAAATAGGAACATAAAGACTACTCCATTTGAGTTAACCTTAATGCTGCCCTTCAATCTCCACACTCTCTTAAGGTGTTGCACCACTGCTGTAAATGATAGGGGTTCGTCTAGGAAAAATCCAACTACATAATCTTGCCATATACTTTGCCCAGCTTCTTGAACATAGTCAGGAAGCACCAATGCATCCCCAACAAATTCATTGATGAAGTTAACAGGCATGTACTTCCCCGCATTGCGTGGTTTGTTCTTGAATAGAGAAGTTCATGGTTGTTGACATGAGTTGCTGATGGGAGGGTTAGACTGAACATACATAGGAGGAGTGGAGTTAGGAATGCTTATAGAGGAAGAGGCTAAAGGATGGCCAGAGAGTAAGGGAGGGGGATCAGGGTCAGGCACAGGAGGGACAGGGGTAGGCAAAGGTTGGGCTGGAAGGGAAGGAGAAAGGTTGAGCTCTGCCATTAAAGGAAAAGAAAGAGGGAGAAAAATGGAATGTGATGTTTGTCATTGATCAGGTGATTAATTTATTTAATAAACTTATTTAGCTATTTAGTTACTAAAGATAATTTATAAAAGGAAAATTAGTTAAAATCAAATAAGGTATTCGCTATAACAGAAATTAATTTTATAATTTGTTAATAAAAAATTTATTTTTTCAAATCACTTTTTCTCTCGCGAAATAAATTTCCACCCAATTATTTTATTTCCACTGAAAATCACCAAGTCTTAATACTTAAGATTTTAAAATAATTTAAATCATACTTAAGATTTTAAAATAATTTAAATCACTTTATCCAAAAATATATATATATATATATATATATATATATTAAAACACTTAAAATAAAACTACTTAAAATACTTTATTTAAAATACTAGTTATGAAATTTATAATAATTTCTCATGTAAAGACTTAAGCCAAAACTAAGTTTAAAATAGAAGTGATTTGTTATCCCGCCTTTTGGCAAGGCCGTGACACCAAAAAACTGACTAGAACTCAATGACAGTTCATCCTGTAGGACAGTTACATCACAAGTTCACCATGGATATCGATGAATTTTGTCCGAGTCCGGATCGGGCTACAATTGATAAGACATGTCAAGCAAGGCCAGATAGAACAAAATTCCAAATCTCGAGTCAATCCGAGTTCGTACGCCCAAAATATCATCGACGCAAGTGAAGGACATAGCCTTGAGTTCGTCTCCCAATGCTTCGAATCCATCCCACTGGGCCTCGCCTCGAATCCATCAGCCACATAGTGATTCGAATCCATCCACAGACCATGCTTCGAATCCATCCCACTGGGCCTCGCCTCGAATCCATCCTCGAAATGCGATAGTTCGAATCCATGGAAACCAAGCCTCACTTCGGCCCTCAGTTCAACTCCATCCAAATGCCCTTGGTTCGAATCCATCAAACTGGCTCCCTACTTCGAGTCCACAAAGGAAGTATCCTTCGAATCCCCCATATTGAGACTACTTCGAATCGATCCACAGTAGCATATCCTGATCGATTCGAACAAGCTCCTGTTCCATCGATTTGAAGGAGGAGAGCCTTCGAATCCAACGTCTCGAGTCCATCAAGTAAACGCGGCTAAAACTCAGGAGTCGACCCAGTAAAACTCAGAGGAAAGACCGGATCAACTCGAGAAAAGCGCGCGCCACATCACCGCGCACATACACCTGGCATCGATTCGACCCTATCGATTCGAAGGGGTCGATCCGAACCACCATCTTCACCGAAAGTGCAATCTTGAATCGATCATAACTCAAGTTCTACAAGTCCAAATGCCATGAAATTTTCACAGAAGCTTAAGCACATGATGAAGAATGTCCATGCCAAATTTCAGCTCGATTGGATGATTTCTTGATCGATTCAAACCAAGGGTCGAATCGATCCCAAAGTGGGCCCGGATCTCCAGATTTCGGCCATGTGGGCCCCCTGACATACCAGAACTGGTCTCCCCTCATTTTAGGCAAAATATCAGCCTCCTACACCTATAAATAGAGCCCCTAGTCATTCAGAAAAGGGGTCGGACAATTCGAAGTACTAAAGAGCGCCCAGATTCTGCCAGATTTACTCCAGAACACCACCGCTACTTTAGATTGAGACTTAGCATATAATTTCAGTTGTACTACATTAGAAGAGATTGTAATCATCGAGTGAACATCAATAAAATCATCAACTTCAGAGTGGACGTAGGCAAGATCGCCGAACCACTATAAATCTCGTGTTTCTGTTCATTATTTCTGAATTGTGATACTCCGTTTGCTTAGATTTGAGATTTGTGTGTGATTATTGTTGATTTATATTCATACACTGGTGCTTTCACAACATTCGGGGTTTGTGACCAATTTTGGCACAAACACTTTGGTGCTTTCACTGAGAGCTGAACTCAGGAGTTCTATCATTTGAAAGTTGATTCAGAAGGCTAAGAGATTCAGATCCGAAGAATCATGACAAGACAAACAAGTAAAAGGCAGAGGCCAGAGCGAAGTCAGCACGAAGGGAGTCAAGAGGCTTCCTCAGGAGCAAACCAAGCTTCAGTTTTCATCACTAGGGAAGAGATGGAGACAATGTTGAAGAGACAAGAGGAAATGATCCAGAATTTGCTACAACAGATCGGACAACTTGGAGCACAAAATCAAGGAGCAACCAGAATCCAGAACGGAGCAGGACCATCTAACACAGCGCCGGAGCTGGGGGGAACACACTTAGGACATGTTGATCCGAACACGGGAAGAGAGACAAGGACATCCGAGCAACCAGACAACAATAGAGGGATGAACGCTCAGTCAGGGGGGCAAACACCCGAAAGCTCACACGGACTGGGGGCAAATCGAAGGTAGTGAACGAGGACTACAGCTTGGAGACAATGATAGATTGGCAGAGATGGTCAGGCGAGCCATGAGAGGAGGATTAGTAAACAGAGATCTTGAAGATGTGAACAAGAGTCCCTTTTCTCCTGCGATTAGATTGGCTAGGAACCCACCAGAATTCAAACTGCCAACAGTAGAGAGGTATGATGGGAGAACGGACCCTGCGGTCCATCTAACGAGTTATATAAGGCAAATGGAAGTGCTGGGGGCATCACAGGAAGTCATGGCCCGGTGCTTCCCATTGTATTTGACAGACATAGCAGCTTTATGGTTCAGACAGCTAGAGAGCGGCTCCATTGGGACATGGACCGATTTGATCGAGAAATTTATGAGGCAATTCAGGGTTCATATTTCAAGACCCAAGAATGTGATGAGTTTGGCAACGCTAAAATAGAAAGCTGGGGAGTCTTTGAGGAATTTCCTGACGCGGTTCAATGCGGCAGCAGCATCGGTGTATCGGCCAGATCCATCAATGGTTATGATGGCAGCCGTGTCCGGAATAGCCGACGGCACGGAATTCAAAAATTCATTAACTAAGGATCCACCTATGGATCTAGGAGAATTCTATCACGAGGCAGAAAAGTTTTTACGATTGGAAGACGCTAATGCTGAAAGAGAAGAAGGAGAGGGAATAGAAGTTTATGCACTTAAAGACAAAAAACCTTTTGAAAAGGATTTAGACCAGGATAAAGGAAAAGAAAGGCTGAAGAAAATGATGACAGGTCAAAGCGGCAACGGAGGGAGCCGCGATTTACCACCTATTCAGAACTCAACGAGGGTTTGGAGCGAATCTACCAAGACACCCGAGAGCAAGTTGCCTATCGTAGACCAATATGACGGGATCCAACTACCGACGAGAGAAAATCAGACAAATATTGCTTATTCCACGAGCTGAATGGGCATAGCACAAATGATTGTAGACATCTGAAGGATGAAGTAGAAGGGCATATCAGGAACGGCAGGCTACTTCAGTATGTGAGGAGGCGAACTCCAACGGTGGAACCAGAGCGACCACCATCTACATCAGCTAGGGGTGATCCTGAACCAGGACACCGTTTGGTTACCAATTGATTTGAATAAACGATGAACAAGTCGTAAGCTTCTCACTAACAACATCAAACCATTTACACATGTATGAGATCGCGAACGATCCACAGGCATGCTCTGAATGATCGTTGATCGTCTCGTAGTGAGAATTTACACTTCGACATCCTTGCTTTGCTTTTGTTTCATGTTGATTTGAACATTTAGACTTTGTTTGTTTGAATATTTCTATGAATGTTAATTTGATATTTTCAATTCTGTAGAAGAAGTTACTCGCGTATGCTTTGGATCGCGAACGGTCCACAAGCACACCTTATATGGCGACGAACCGCCACGATCGCTAATTCAGAAGGTCACTCGAACGTAAACCTGACATTGATAATACTAAGTCCCCCTCCCGGGCACACTCATTCGCCTCGAACGGCACCCGACCTCGAACGGTCACCATTAGCCTCGAACGGCACCCGACCTCGAACGGTCACCATTAGCCTCGAACGGCACCCGACCTCGAACGGTCACCATTAGCCTCGAACGGCACCCGACCTCGAACGGTCACCATTTGCCTCGAATGGCACCTGACCGCGAACAGTCACACTTCATCTAGTATAACATTCGATCACGAACGATCACACTCTGCCTCGTACGGCACTCGACCACGAACGGTCACAATTCACCTAATATGACATTCGATCGCGAACAATCACACATTTTGCCCCGTACGGCACGCGATCGCGAACGATCACATTCCTCTTTCCACGTCACCTAACTGCGAACGGTCATAGTTCTCCTAGAACGACACACGATCACGAACGGTCGCAACTCGTCTAGAACGACATCCGACCGCGAACGGTCCCATTTCATTATTTTCCATGAACGGCAACTGACCTCGAACGGTCACATATCATCTCAAATGACATATGGTCGTGAACGATCGTCATTCATGGTCAGGAAAGACTATCAATTTCTTTGCAGGTCATCAACAGGATATGAACATCCAGCTTATGGCATTACAAAACACACCTTCCTATCGCAAGGCATGTTTTGGGGGGCAAATGTTATCCCGCCTTTTGGCAAGGCCGTGACACCAAAAAACTGACTAGAACTCAATGACAGTTCATCCTGTAGGACAGTTACATCACAAGTTCACCATGGATATCGATGAATTTTGTCCGAGTTCGGATCGGGCTACAATTGATAAGACATGTCAAGCAAGGCCAGATAGAACAACATTCCAAATCTCGAGTCAATCCGAGTTCGTACGCCCAAGATATCATCGACGCAAGTGAAGGACATAGCCTTGAGTTCGTCTCCCAATGCTTCGAATCCATCCCACTGGGCCTCGCCTCGAATCCATCAGCCACATAGTGATTCGAATCCATCCACAGACCATGCTTCGAATCCATCCCACTGGGCCTCGCCTCGAATCCATCCTTGAAATGCGATAGTTCGAATCCATGGAAACCTAGCCTCACTTCGGCCCTCAGTTCGACTCTATCCAAATGCCTTTGGTTCGAATCCATCAAACTGGCTCCCTACTTCGAGTCCACAAAGGAAGTATCCTTCGAATCCCCTATATTGAGACTGCTTCGAATCGATCCACAGTAGCATATCCTGATCGATTCGAACAAGCTCCTGTTCCATCGATTCGAAGGAGGAGAGCCTTCTAATCCAACGTCTCGAGTCCACCAAGTAAACGCGGCTAAAACTCAGGAGTCGACCCAGTAAAACTCGGGGGAAAGACCGGATCAACTCGAGAAAAGCGCGCGCCACATCACCGCGCACATACACCTGGCATCGATTCGAACCACCATCTTCACCGAAAGTGCAATCTTGAATCGATCATAACTCAAGTTCTACAAGTCCAAATGCCATGAAATTTTCACAGAAGCTTAAGCACATGATGAAGAATGTCCACGCCAAATTTCAGCTCGATTGGATGATTTCTTGATCGATTCGAATCAAGGGTCGAATCGATCCCAAAGTGGGTCCAGATCTCCAGATTTCGGCCATGTGGGCCCCCTGACGTACCAGAACCGGTCTCCCCTTATTTTAGGCGAAATATCAGCCTCCTACACCTATAAATAGAGCCCCTAGTCATTCAGAAAAGGGGTCGGACAATTCGAAGTACTAAAAAGCGCCCAGATTCTGCCAGATTTACTCCAGAACACCACCGCTACTTTAGATTGAGACTTAGCATATAATTTCAGTTGTACTACATTAGAAGAGATTGTAATCATCGAGTGAACATCAATAAAATCATCAACTTCAGAGTGGACGTAGGCAAGATCGCCGAACTACTATAAATCTCGTGTTTCTGTTCATTATTTCTGAATTGTGATACTCCGTTTGCTTAGATTTGAGATTTGTGTGTGATTATTGTTGATTTATATTCATACACTGGTGCTTTCACAACATTCGGGGTTTGTGACCAATTTTGGCACAAACATTATTCTATAAGGTACAAATATTAAATAATTATCTTTTAAATCATAATACTCATTAAACCTTTTTAAAATTTTGATTCCAGAAGATAAATTTGAATTGACAGACAAAGAGGTATGTGTTAAATTTCTGTATAAAATTTGATGATTTTCTGATCTAGCCACTTGGCATTTTGTTTTCTTTTGAAATTTAGGGGCCGTAGTGGCATTTTGTAGTTGTACCGATCTAGCCGCACAAAAGAGACGCTAGCGAAATTTTTCGAAAATTTAGAGAATTGGAAAAGTTTTGAGAAAATTTTGATAATTTAAAATTTGAATTTGAATTATAATTTGAATGGTTGAATAAGTAATGTTGCTTGGGAAATATGGAAGAGTTTGGAAAGTTAGTAGAATTGATAGTGTGTCTTTAATAAAAAGATGGTTTTGGGAAGTTGTTGAAACCGTTTGATTTTGGGAAAAAAGTAACGGGTTGTGGCAAGCTTTAGTAATTTTGGGGACGAAATTCTTTTAAGGGGGAAGGAATGTGACAACCCGGAATTTTTGGATATTTGAAATTGGAATATTTAATTGATTTTAAATATTTAAAAGTTAGTTTTTAACTTGAATTTCAAATATCACTGTTTATTGGGTAATTTAAATTATTGGATTTAATAATTGGAAATTTGGTAAAATATGAAATCTGGAGTTTCGAGCTTGTTAAAAATAATTTGAAGGCTTGTAAAATTTATATTATAATACTTAAGATAATAGAACTTTTAAAATTGAATTTAAAAGTGTTTTGTTCAGTTTTCAAATATATCGTTTGAATCGATATTTAAAAATAGCCTTTCGAGGCACAGTCTCGGATCTCGACGAAACCAGTTCCATTTGATCCATAATAGTGTGTTATTATCGGATTTCAATTTTCGTAGTGTTGGAGTTGTCTTATAATCGTACGATATATAAACGCGCTAAAATCTATATATAAATTAATATAATAGCTAGGTCCAAAAAGCTATCTTCTCCATACGATCAAGTTAGGACTCGAAACTTTTTTCTATTGCGTTCGGAATAGGGGTATAACCTTATAAATGCCTGGCATTATGCCTCGACAGGATGTATAAATTTTAAGCTTCGAATTGAAGACGGTTTAAATTTATATTTAAATAATATTATTGCATTAAAATATTGTGGCAAGCTTTAGTAGACACGTATAGAAATTTAATGCACGTGTCCTTCCTGGTATACACGCGTCTTCGTTAAAAAAAAGATAAAGAAAAGAGGGGAAATCGATCTCGTTCCCTCCCCCCGAAAATAAGAATGGCTGCAGAAAGACAATGGCCAAAATTAAATTCGCATCTCCCTCTCCCTTCTTTCGAACGTAGATATACGAGATCCATTCCTTTCCTCCCTCTAAAATCAAATCGAGTCGGTCCCCGTTCGAAAAAAAATGAACCGTAAAAGAGAATCTGTTCCCCTCAAAGTACTCAATAATTAAATCTACAACTCGTTTCAAATCCCGCTTCCTACTAGTCGGTTCGAACACAAGTCAGTTGCGAGCGAGCAAGGCGAAGGGGGGAAATCAAACGGGTCGCATGGCCGAGGAGGAAGAAGCGCTTGACTGGGGAATCTCGGCACGAGCGCGACTGGGTTGATCTGATGGGAGTTCGGGGCGGCTCGTTCGCGAGCAATTGTCGAGGCCAAGGGCGACGCAAGTGGATGTTGCGATAGCAAAGGCTGGCGTGTCTAGCTGGAGGCCGGCATTTCTTGTGGTCGAGCAGGGTTTTGCATTCAAGCATTAGGTACAACAGTTTTCGATTTTCATTTATTTACATATATGTATATAGAGAAAGAATTTTAAAGATCGGATTTGTTTATTTTATTTTATAGATATATATAGATTAGAAAATACATTTATAATACATCAGCTTACCTGTTTAAGATATAAATATGTTCAGAGAAAAAAATATATTTTTACAGTAGATATAAAACAATTTATTCTTTTCCGGTTTAAAGATTTATATAAATACATATATATGTAGACGTATACAATAAGAAAAGTATAAATATAAATGTATATGCATACACTGGCCTATTTAATTGAAGTATGTATATGGTTAAGTTTTTGAAAAAAAGGGGATTTTTAAATGTTATAGAGTTTATATAAAAATAGATTTTTTATAAAATCTATATAGACTATTTTATAAGTAAATATATATACACACATTTTAGATTTACAGGTTCTTTAAAATAGTGGATTTTGTTATTTAATTGTACAATTTACTTATTTAAATTATTTTAGTTACTAAAAGATTTACAAAGGAAAATTATTAGTTTAGATTAAAAAGTCAGTTATGTAAATCTATTAAATGATAATTAATATTCCAAGTGTTAATGAAATCATATAATGTTTATACAAGGTCTGAAATTGTGAAGGAAATTGTAACGACCCGTATTTTTACGGATCGAAACATCGTAAAACAGTTGTCATTAGGTCGCAATGTTGATAAGTCGTCCAGAGTCTAAGTCGTGGACGAGATAAGGCTTAGGTCGTATAGTAGTTAGGTCGGAGTAGACGACTTAAGGAAGTGGAGCGACCTAAGGAAGTTGGCGACCTAAGGATTATGGGATAAGTCGTGTAGAAGTTAGGTCGTGTGGTGGCTTAGGTCGAGTGAATGACTTAAGAGTTAACGACTTAAGTATTGGGGCGACTTAAGGAAAGACAGCGACCTATGGAAGTTAGTATTAGAAGTTACCGACCTAGTAGTTAGCGGCGACTTAAGAATTAACGAGTTAACGACCTAGGAAATAAGCGGGTTAACGACTTAAGAAGTTGTTGTAGTTAGGTCGTGAGCGACCTATGGGGTGTTGTGCTTAGATAGGTCGTGAGCGACCTAAGTTCAGCAGTTATGAGTAGTTAGGTCGTCCAGACGACTTAGGAGTTAGGTCGGAAAACCCTGCGTGTAGTTAGGTCGTTAGACGACCTAAGGTGTTAGGTCGTGTGGTGAGCCGTGTGTGTGTTAGGTCAGTACTTCTGTTAAGTCGTAAGTCGTGAGATCCGTTAAGTCGCGTCTCAGTTAAGTCGTAGGTCGCGCAGTAGTGTTGAGTCTTAGGTCGTGACATTTTTAGACCGTGGATGCGCATATGCGGTAGGTCGTTAGGTCATGGAAGCGCATATGCGTTAGGTCGTAGGTCGTGTGGATGAGTAGGTCGGCAAGAGATAGGTCGTGGACGACCTAAGGGGGCGGACGACCTAAGAAAACTGCCTATAAATACACGTCCATTTCCTCACTTTTTGGGATCCGGATTTTGAAGCGACGAAGTGCTGCCATTTTGAGAGCTCGAGTTCTACACTTCTTCACTTCTTTTCTCCACTTTAATCTTGTGATTCCTTCCATCCAAATAGAAGATCAAATCGAAGATCCAAGAGCTAGATTGAAGATCTACATCCATCGAAGAGAGATTTCATCGTTTGAAGCGGAATTTTGATAGATCGAGTTAGATCCTTCGCTGTCCAGATCTGAAGTGTGTTGCTTTTGAAGTGTTTAGGTGATTCGGTGAGTGGTGGTTATCTTTCACACGGATCCAAAGGAGTATATCGGGTTGATGGCTTGATTTTGTGTTAAAATAGTGATTTCCATGCATTTTCGTAAACTTAAGTATAGATCCATTGTTCATGATGATTTGACATCCATTCTAATACATGTTAATATATGCAAGTTCCTTCATCAAGTTGTAGAGATATTGTTCATGATTCATGCTTGTTAGATTTGGACTCTTTATTTACAAAAATTGCCATTTTAGTTATAATTGCTTTTAGATCATGTTTGAATGATTAATTACTTGGATTAATGATTGATTTGATTGATTGTTATGAATTAGTTGATTAGTTGTTGGATTTAGACAAGATGGTCGAAGATGATTCAAAAGCTAAGGGAAAGGCTCTTGAATTGGAAAAGCTGCTCGTGGCATATATGGCGGATGATGAAGCTCATATGGATAGATTTGATGATGCTGATGTTGAGATGAGGCTTTGCTATGATGAGATGAAGCGAGGCATGGTGTGAGATAGCCTTGGTTTAATCCAGACGGGATCATTCCAAGCATGTTGGGAACTCGGTGAAATGGTTCGGCTTCGAGGATAATGGTTGGCTCGAGAGGCGCTTGAGCTAGTATGAGAATAGTCGTCGAGGAGGATGACTAGAAGGCTGAGATTTCATCGTTATTGAAGGTTCTAGTAGCTCAAAGCAGGAGTACGCTGGGCAGATTCGATAGTCCCAAAAGACTACAGTTGGTGGTCGAGTACTCTGGGCAGATTCGATAGTCCTAGGCACGGGCTGCGACGACGTGCGGAGTTCTGTCTAGAACCGGGGTTTCCATTAGCCCTTGACGGACGGCTGAAAGAATGTGCCGGTCATTCAATTAACGGTGGTATCGAAGCAATGATAACAGTGATAGCCAGAGTCATGGATGTTTGGTTGTATCGTCATTCGGTCTCAAGAGCAAGGTTTTCTGGGTGCTTATCTGATCTTGGTTTAGGCCTTGGGGGTTTGTACTTGGAAAACGTTGACCTTGACTCGAGTGATAATTGCTTTACTTTAAATGTTTGCTATGCTATGTTTATCTCTGCTTAGTGTGTCTGGGGGCTATCACTGTAGAAAGAGGTGGAGTGGGAGGATGGGATTCCTATTCCTTTTTCCTTTATGCTCTTTTGGTATGTTGTTAGTTAATTTACCGCTCACTAAGACTGTTGTCTGACTCAAGGCTTTATGTTTAACTCTTATTGCCTTGGGCTGTTCATCCATTTTGGGATGGGCAGACTAGGTAGCAGGTGACAGGTGCTGTTCTTACCTTCTGACGATGCTGATGACGAAGACGAGCTGGAGGCTTGCATATTATTTTCTTACTATATGTACTGGATGTTCCGCTGCTTTGTATAATTCTCTGAGTGATATGTAGTGAGGCTTGATGTATTGACTATTCAGATGTTTGTATTCAACTATTATGAAGCTTAATTGATGAGATTCCATGTTGAGATGCTTCACTATATATATATATTTTCTATTGTATTTTATCCATGCGCTGTGAGTAATACGATAGATTCTGCTGTTTTAATTCTACCCTGGCAATCGTCCATGGCTGCCTGGAACACCTTACAGCGCATTGTTTTCCTTGTTCAGTGCAGGGGTCATGGGCGGTCGTCACATTTGGTATCAGAGCTTTGGTTAATCGATTTTACCCAACGCTCGCTGGTGTAACTACGTATGAGAGACGTAATTGTATTTTGATGGATGATTATTATATATAATATAGTAGCTTAGAAGGATTTGAACCCCTTATGCAGTTGTTCTCAAGGTGTATTAATCATTTCTTTTTGTAGATATTAAGAATGAGTCGAAGGAGGGGACCAGCTGCCAGGGAAGGCCGTGCTACTGAGGGGGCTGCTGATTATGCCGCTATGTTCGAGGCTATGATGACTTCGATCATGAGAAGGATGCCAGCTCCGGGGCCATCAGTAGATGTTGGAGTTCAAGTTCAAGCTCCAAAACCTGTGGATTTTGCTAAGCTGTGTAAAGATTACACTGCTCTTGGAGGGAAGGTTTTCATGGGAACAGAGTCAACTATTGAAGTTCAGAGATGGATAGATGCTTGTAGAAGGATCTTTGGTGATTTGGGAATCGATGATGCAACTAAAAGGAAGCTTGCATCAAGGCAGCTTCAAGGGAGAGCTTCTGATTGGTGGAACTCTATCACCATTGATACTCCGGAGGAAGAAATTACTTGGGTGCAATTCCAAGCCAGATTTGAAGCTAAGTTCATTTCTACAGCTCAGAATCTGTTCTGTTCAAGAAGTTTGTGGAGCTCAAGCAAAATGGAAGACCAGTCTTGAGTATGTTTCTGAGTTTGAAGCCCTGTCCAAGTATGCTCGGTCGTATATTGAATCTTCATATAAGAAGAACGAGAAGTTTGTGACAGGCTTGGACAGTTATCTTGGGAGGCAGTTGGTGGATCATTTAGACGATTCATTTGAGAAGCTTGTAGAGAAGGCTCTCAGGCATGAGAATCTATTTCCTAAAGAAGGATCTGTTGTTGCTGTGACCAAGGAGGAGTCTAAACCACAGCAGGGTGGAAACAAGAAGAGAAAGCAACAGCAGCAAAGGGGTAAAGATGGCCAGAAGAAGCCGAAGGGCGAAGTGACCTGCTACAATTGTCAACAGAAGGGCCATTTCTCTAGAGATTGCAAGAATCCTAAGGTGCCGATGAAATGCCACAACTGTGACAAGCCGGGGCATATCAGGAAGAATTGTCCAGAACCGCGGAAGGACAAGCAGATTGTGCAAGCTTATGCTTTAGGGGCTGTTCCATCATCTTCGAAAGCCTCTACCATTGAAGAGAAAGGGAAGAGTGTGGTGGTTCAAGGTACTCTTTCCATTTGTGGTATTCCAGTTAGAGTGTTATTTGATACTGGGGCGTCGCATTCTTTTGTTTGTAATGAACTCGTAGGCCGGTTGAGTTTGGAACCGGATATTGTTGATAGGCCATTGGTTGTGACTAATCCAGTTGGGGGTTCGTCCTGCCTGAGTATGCTATGCCGTGGTCTGGTTGTGTCGAGTCATGATTGCTCTTTTGTTTGTGATTGTTTTGTTCTGAACTTTTCGGGGTTCGGAATTATTTTGGGTATGGACTGGCTTAGGAAGTATGCGGCAAAGGTTGATTGTGAAAGGTTGGAAGTGACAGTCGAGAATGTGGAGGGGCGAAAGATTGTGATACGATGTAAGCATGAGGAAGGCGTCTTCATGAGCTTCATGTATTCGCTGGTTGTTCCACGGGATGGACTGTCATCGATGCCAATCGCTAATGGATTTGAGAATGTCTTTGATGAGGCCAAAGGGTTACCGCCGCATAGAGAGATCGAGTTTCGTATCGATCTAGTTGAAGGAGCCAGACCGGTTGTGATGCCTCTTAGGCGGATGGCGCCTAGGGAACAGCAGGAGTTGAAGGTGCAGGTTGATGATCTTTTACAGAAAGGATTCATTCGGCGTAGTGTGTCCGAATGGGGTGCACCAGTTGTGTTCGCAACCAAAGCAGATGGATCATTGAGGTTGTGTGTGGATTATCGTGAGCTGAATAAAGTGACTAAGAAGAACAAGTATCCATTGCCGAGAATAGATGACTTGTTTGATCAGCTTCACGAAGCTAAGGTGTTTTCTCAGATGGATTTGGCAACGAGATTTCACCAGTTAAGAGTGGCTAAGGATAGTGTGCCGAAGACTGCTTTTAGGACACCATCCGGTTTCTTTGAGTGGCTGGTAATGCCGTTTGGATTAACTAATGCGCCAGCATATTTTGTGGATCTTATGAATAGAGTGTTCAGAGATCAGTTGAACAAGTTCGTGCTAGTGTTCGTGGATGATATTTTAATTTATTCCAGAACTGAAGAAGAGCATGAGACGCACTTGTGTATTGTTTTGGAAATCTTATGGAAACATCAGCTGAAGGCTAAGTTTTCGAAGTGTCACTTCTGGAAGAGCGAAGTGAGGTTCTTAGGCCATATTATCTCTGGAAATGGAATAGCGGTTGATCCCGCTAAGGTGGCAGCAATCCAGGATTGGGGTAGACCTAAGAATGCATCTGATGTGAGAAGTTTTCTTGGATTAGCAGGATACTATCGTCGATTTATCAAAGACTTTTCCAAGGTGGCTGCACCATTAACAGGATTGACGAAAAAGAACCAAGTATTCAGATGGGATGCTAAGTGTGAGCAAGCTTTCAGAATCCTGAAAGAGCGATTGAAAAGTGCTCCTGTTTTGACTATTCCAAGTGGAAATGATGAGATGGTGGTTTACACCGACGCATGTGGTACTGGACTTGGAGCAGTGCTGATGCAGAAGGGTAAAGTTGTTGCATATGCAAGTCGACAACTGAAGCCACATGAAAGGAATTATTCGACTCACGATTTGGAGTTGGTAGCGATTGTATTTGCTCTGAAGATGTGGAGACATTATCTATTGGGAGTTCGATTCGAGTTGTTTACAGATCATAAGTCGTTGAAGTATCTTTTCTCCCAAAAGGATTTGAATCTTCGGCAGCAACGATGGCTAGAGTTTTTGGCATTATATGATTTTGGTATAGCCTATACTCCAGGAAAGGGTAACGCAGTGGCAGATGCGTTAAGTCGAAGACATGCAGGATTGGGAGCCATGTTTTCAGAATGGAAGAGTCTCGAGTATTTAGCTGGATTTGACTTCAGGCCCAGATGTGAATTGGAACCTGAGATGTTGGCAAACTTATCGATAAGACCGACTCTTGTAGAAAGAATTGGCGAG
The DNA here is from genome assembly GCA_030737815.1 of Allium fistulosum. NCBI lineage: Eukaryota > Viridiplantae > Streptophyta > Magnoliopsida > Asparagales > Amaryllidaceae > Allium > Allium fistulosum. The sequence goes on along the minus strand of CM060905.1, from coordinate 42,365,400 downwards.
AGCCAAAAGCGAGATGATAAGCTTGTCAAGATTATCCGTGATTTGGAATCTGGATTGGACCCAGAAAAGGATAAAAGATTCGAAGTCGATCGAGAGGGTTGGCTTCGGAAGCAAGGACGACTAGTTGTTCCCGATATAGATGAATTGAGAAATGAAGTTCTGAAGGAAAGTCATCACTCGAAGCTGACAATTCATCCAGATGAAATAAGATGTATCGAGATATGAAGAGAACCTATTACTGGGAAGGCATGAAGAAGGATGTTGGAAATTTTATTTCCAAGTGCATGAACTGCCAGTTGGTAAAAGCCGAGCAAAAGAAGTCCAGTGGGTTGCTTCAGCCATTAGAAGTTCCTACATGGAAGTGGGAGCAAATATCGATGGATTTTATTGATGGGCTACCTAGAACAAGAGCGGGAAATGAAGGGATTTGGGTCATCGTAGATCGTTTGACTAAGAGTGCAAGATTCATTCCTGTTCGATCAACTAGGACTGCGTCGAAATTGGCTGAGTTGTATGTTAAGTGGATAGTTCGATTCCATGGTATCCCGAAAAGTATAGTGAGCGATCGAGACCCATTGTTCACTAGTAGATTTTGGAAGAGCTTGAAGTTTTGGGAACCGAGTTGTGTTTGAGTACAGCTTATCACCCTCAAACAGATGGTCAGACCAAGAGAGTCAACCGAGTTTTGGAAGATCTCCTTAGAGCTTGTGTTTTGGATTTCGGAGAATCATGGAAAGATCATCTTCATTTGGTGGAATTTTCATATAATAACAGTTACCAGTCAAGCATTGGTATGGCACCGTATGAAGCATTGTATGGAAGACGGTGTAACTCTCCGACATGTTGGTTAGAAACAAAAGAAAAGCTGATACTTGGGCCAGAAATGATTCGACAGACTTCGGATTGCATAGAGATCATTCGGCAACGAATGAAGGCAACCCAAGACCGTCAGAAAAGTTATGCCAATAAGCGTCGTAAGGATTTGGAATTCGACGTAGGTGATATGGTTTTTGTGAAGATTTCTCCACTGAAGAATGTTATTCGATTCGGGAAGAAAGGAAAATTAACTCCGAGATTTGTTGGACCATTCCCGATCATTGAGCGAATTGGAAAGTTCGCCTATAGATTGGAGTTACCAGAAAAGATGTCGGGTGTGCACAATGTTTTTCATATATCGTATCTACGGAAGTATGTGCACGACTCGAATATAGTAGTTTCTGCAGATAGCTGTGAAGATTTCGAGATTGATCCAGTCGATAAGAGACCTCGTAAGCCGCTTCGTGTTGTGGAAACTGACACGAAACAGCTTAGGAGGAAGGTAGTTAGGTTGCTCAAGGTACAATGGAGTGATGATGTTAACGATTGTACATGGGAGGAGGAAGAGAGGATGAAGGCAGCTCATCCTGAACTCTTTGAGGTATGGCCATAAGGTGTCGTGTCATCTCACGACATTGTAACTTGTTCTAGTTTTAGAATTCCGCATGCTAGGCTAGAATTGGATGCATGGTTTGTTGATTGTTATGGATGGTAGGCATGCAGAATAGCTTTTGATTGCTCTTGTTTGTTTGGAATTTCGGAGGCGAAATTCCTAAGGGGGAGAGAATGTAACGACCCGTATTTTTACGGATCGAAACATCGTAAAACAGTTGTCATTAGGTCGCAATGTTGATAAGTCGTCCAGAGTCTAAGTCGTGGACGAGATAAGGCTTAGGTCGTATAGTAGTTAGGTCGGAGTAGACGACTTAAGGAAGTGGAGCGACCTAAGGAAGTTGGCGACCTAAGGATTATGGGATAAGTCGTGTAGAAGTTAGGTCGTGTGGTGGCTTAGGTCGAGTGAATGACTTAAGAGTTAACGACTTAAGTATTGGGGCGACTTAAGGAAAGACAGCGACCTATGTAAGTTAGTATTAGAAGTTAACGACCTAGTAGTTAGCGGCGACTTAAGAATTAACGAGTTAACGACCTAGGAAATAAGCGGGTTAACGACTTAAGAAGTTGTTGTAGTTAGGTCGTGAGCGACCTATGGGGTGTTGTGCTTAGATAGGTCGTGAGCGACCTAAGTTCAGCAGTTATGAGTAGTTAGGTCGTCCAGACGACTTAGGAGTTAGGTCGGAAAACCCTGCGTGTAGTTAGGTCGTTAGACGACCTAAGGTGTTAGGTCGTGTGGTGAGCCGTGTGTGTGTTAGGTCAGTACTTCTGTTAAGTCGTAAGTCGTGAGATCCGTTAAGTCGCGTCTCAGTTAAGTCGTAGGTCGCGCAGTAGTGTTGAGTCTTAGGTCGTGACATTTTTAGACCGTGGATGTGCATATGCGGTAGGTCGTTAGGTCGTGGAAGCGCATATGCGTTAGGTCGTAGGTCGTGTGGATGAGTAGGTCGGCAAGAGATAGGTCGTGGATGACCTAAGAGGGCGGACGACCTAAGAAAACTGCCTATAAATACACGTCCATTTCCTCACTTTTTGGGATCCGGATTTTGAAGCGACGAAGTGCTGCCATTTTGAGAGCTCGAGTTCTACACTTCTTCACTTCTTTTCTCCACTTTAATCTTGTGATTCCTTCCATCCAAATAGAAGATCAAATCGAAGATCCAAGAGCTAGATTGAAGATCTACATCCATCGAAGAGAGATTTCATCGTTTGAAGCGGAATTTTGATAGATCGAGTTAGATCCTTCGCTGTCCAGATCTGAAGTGTGTTGCTTTTGAAGTGTTTAGGTGATTCGGTGAGTGGTGGTTATCTCTCACACAGATCCAAAGGAGTATATTGGGTTGATGGCTTGATTTTGTGTTAAAATAGTGATTTCCATGCATTTTCATAAACTTAAGTATAGATCCATTGTTCATGATGATTTGACATCCATTCTACTACATGTTAATATATGCAAGTTCCTTCATCAAGTTGTAGAGATATTGTTCATGATTCATGCTTGTTAGATTTGGACTCTTTATTTACAAAAATTGCCATTTTAGTTATAATTGCTTTTAGATCGTGTTTGAATGATTGATTACTTGGATTAATGATTGATTTGATTGATTGTTATGAATTAGTTGTTGGATTTAGACAAGATGGTCGAAGATGATTCAAAAGCTAAGGGAAAGGCTCTTGAATTGGAAAAGCTGCTCGTGGCATATGTGGCGGATGATGAAGCTCATATGGATAGATTTGATGATGTTGATGTTGAGATGAGGCTTTGCTATGATGAGATGAAGCGAGGCATGGTGTGAGATAGCCTTGGTTTAATCCAGACGGGATCATTCCAAGCATGTTGGGAACTCGGTGAAATGGTTCGGGTTCGAGGATAATGGTTGGCTCGAGAGGCGCTTGAGCTAGTATGAGAATAGTCGTCGAGGAGGATGACTAGAAGGCTGAGATTTCATCGTTATTGAAGGTTCTAGCAAGCTCAAAGCAGGAGTACGCTGGGCAGATTCGATAGTCCCAAAAGACTATTGTTGGTGGTCGAGTACTCTGGGCAGATTCGATAGTCCTAGGCACGGGTTGCGACGACGTGTGGAGTTCTGTCTAGAACCGGAGTTTCCATTAGCCCTTGACGAACGGCTGAAAGAATGTACCGGTCATTCAATTAACGGTGGTATCGAAGCAATGATAACAGTGATAGCCAGAGTCATGGATGTTTGGTTGTATCGTCATTCGGTCTCAAGAGCAAGGTTTTCTGGGTGCTTATCTGATCTTGGTTTAGGCCTTGGGGGTTTGTACTTGGAAAACGTTGACCTTGACTCGAGTGATAATTGCTTTACTTTAAATGTTTGCTATGCTATGTTTATCTCTGATTAGTGTGTCTGGGGGCTATCACTGTAGAAAGAGGTGGAGTGGGAGGATGGGATTCCTATTCCTTTTTCCTTTATGCTCTTTTGGTATGTTGTTAGTTAATTTACCGCTCACTAAGACTGTTGTCTGACTCAAGGCTTTATGTTTAACTCTTATTGCCTTAGGCTGTTCATCCATTTTGGGATGGGCAGACTAGGTAGCAGGTGACAGGTGCTGTTCTTACCTTATGACGATGCTGATGACGAAGACGAGCTGGAGGCTTGCATATTATTTTCTTACTATATGTACTGGATGTTCCGCTGCTTTGTATAATTCTCTGAGTGATATGTAATGAGGCTTGATGTATTGACTATTCAGATGTTTGTATTCAACTATTATGAAGCTTAATTGATGAGATTCCATTTTGAGATGCTTCACTATATATATATATATATATATTCTCTATTTTATTTTATCCATGCGCTGTGAGTAATACGATAGATTCTGCTGTTTTAATTCTACCCTGGCAATCGTCCATGGCTACCTGGCACACCTTACAGCGCACTGTTTTCCTTGTTCAGTGCAGGGGTCATGGGCGGTCGTCACAGAAATAGCCGTTTTGGATCGGACTGCAAATCAAAAATCAAAGGTGAGTTAATCTCACTCATTTGGATTACCATTTAAATTTAAATAGTTAAATTTAAATTATTGGTTGAATGATTGAATTGACTGGATGTGATATTATATATAATAGTGTATATGTATATATATTGGAGTGATTGATTTCCTGCATTATATAACGGATGAGACCCTATGCGCCCCGCTTAATAGCAGATGACCCTTTATACCGCGATATCCCCCTCGAAGTGGGATTGGTATTATTATATTGTGCTAACATCTGTGGATGCAGGGAAACAGGTTGGAGGGATCCAACTGGATTCCTCAAAATATTGAATTTGTTTTCATATTCTATGATATGTTGTATTTAATGATCTGTGATAGATTATATTGGTAATTGGAAATAGTAAATCCTATGGTTTGACTGAATGTATTTTGGGTATATTGAGATATCAAAAATATAAAGATTGGATTTTTTAAAGAAAATAAAAGGGGGATTTCTAAGTGAATAAATATAGTGAATTTGGATAAATTAAAAGAATGAATTTGGAAAAATAAGAGTCTGAATTAAAACCCTATCAAATAAATTCCAAGTATGGGAAAAAGACTTGAATAAATAGGAATAAGTAAATTTTGAGAACTTAAGTTATATTGTTTAAAAATTTAAGATTTAAAATGGTTTGGGAGAAATAAAGGGAGAATTTTGAAACTAAATTTAAAATTAATATTTCAGATTTAAATAAGATTTTTAAATCTAAATAAAGAAGTGAATATGGAATTAATGGGTTTTGAAATATATTTGATAAATAAAGGAATTATTTTAAAATGGAGTTGGTTTGGAAATCGATTTGAGAACCAACTAAATGTTGAAACTGTGATTAAAGGAGAATGAGATTGTGAAATTTATAAGCTGGTTTATAAATAAAGTGAAATATTTATTAGTGGATAAATTGGAAGTATAAATTTCACGGTGGGAATTTATAAGGAGATAGGAAATGTGTTTTAAAAATAAAAAGTGGTTTTATTTTTAAAGTGTTAAAGGAAATTTACGGGATTGGGACGTAAATTAAATTGGGATGATCGAGTAGGATTTAAAAAAAGATTAGATGGACTATATTGGAATGGGAAGTGTATTTTTTTGAAAAGCCAAGTATGTTTTCAAAGCAGATTTTAAGTAGAAGTTAAAAGTTTTAAAGTTGTTTTAAAAGAATGTTTATATGAGAAATTTATTATTTAAGTTGTTTAAAATTTTAAAAGTAAATATTTTTTAAGTTAATTATATAAGTAAATTATTTGAAAGGTTGGACTAGTATTATGATTTTAAAGATAATTATTTAATATTTTTACCTTATAGAATCACTTTATTTAAAATTAGTTTTGGCCTAAGTTTTACATGAGAAATTATTATAAAATTTCATAACTAGTATTTTAAATAAAGTATTTTAAATAGTTTTTATTTTAAGTGTTTAAAATATATATATATCTTTGGATAAAGTGATTTAAATTATTTTAAAATCTAAGTATTAAGACTTGGCGATTTTCAGTGGGAATAAAATAATTGAGTGGAAATTTATTCCGCGAAAGAAAAAGTGATTTGAAAACTATCTTCAAAAGGTTGAAGTGTGGAAATATATCTTGCAAAGATATTTTGAAATAAATAATTTGGGAAATTATTAAGGCCTGTTGGTTGTTTGTGGATGTTATATGATAGTTAAATAACCGACTATCAATATTGGCCAATGCGCTGATCGTTTCGAAGAGACCGGGATCGGGATTAATTTCCCGAAAACCACTTCGATGCGATTTAAACGTTTTCGTGAGGAAGACAAGAGCTTGGAGTCGAAGATGGAGCAGTGAAGTGCAAGGGCTAATCACTACTAATCCTGAGGGTGATTCCAAAATTGATGTAGTAAGAGTAGTGCCTTCGGTTCCGTTCGGACCGGGAACGGACTTGTATGGATGAATGCTATCAGAACATCGTCAGGAGGACGATGAGCATTCGAAGTGAATGTGTGCTAAAAAGGTAACGGATAGCCTCGAGCCTCATCAACTGGGAATGACTAAAACAGGGGAGGTGCAGCAAGGCTAAGTGGCTAGCAACCAATTAGGGTAAGGTCATCCTTGTCTAGATGTCCCTTTTTATTCGGCTTAGTGGGCGGTTGCTGATCCCAACCGCGGGGTGATCTTATTCGGACTATCCAGTAAGGGGTAGCTCCGGTCTTGTTTTGCAGGGGATCAGGGGGATCCTAGGTACGTTGATCTAGACCACGTACTGTGATGGGCGGTACCCCAGTAGCCCTGCCATTGATGGAAACCCAATCTTCAATAAGTGCCTTCGGACTTGTTTGTAGAACCTAGTATGCTAGAATTTAATGAATGTAACAATTTCGGCTATTTGAACAAGTATTTTAAGTTAGACACTATTATAATCAGAGGATTTGATAAGAAATGTTTTGGTTATCATAAGGTAAAAACCCGACATGTTTATTTGTGGCATGGTCTTACGAGATACCTTTGATTTTTAAAGGATTTTTGAAACTTTAATAATCCAATCGAGTGTGTTTTCTCACGCTGGTTTTCCAGACTGACTCGGGTGTTGTTTTATTATGATGCTCAGGTCAGACCGAGTATTATAAATACAGGATAGGATGCTGTGGAGCTCAAGAGACGAGTTGGATGGTAAGACGTATCACGCGTACTTGATATATATTCCGATGTGTAGTTTAAGTAGTATAATCAGCTTTTGTTGAGGACAAGTTAATATAATTGTCCAGTATTTTGCTATTGATTGTGTTGTACTCTGATGATGTAATGTATAAACAGATATAGTTTTTTTTTTGTATCAGTATCTGTCATTTATCTATTATATATTGTTCCGCTGCGTTTGTAAGATTCTGATGTTGTTTTCTATTTCTTCTTCCTCCTTCTTGTTTCCTTTATGGTTTGGTTTTCTGGCATTCGATTGTTCGGCATTTAATACAGTGGACGTATTGATGTCGATTTTCGGGCGTCGAAAAATCAGGTTGTGACAACTTACCTAACCTCCCTTTAGGAGGCGCTCTAGATAGGCCTTATAGGCGGGACCGAAGGCTTGTTCGGTGCCTTGGCCAGGCCATAGCATGGTGGGACCAAGGGCTTACTCCGTCCTCCCTCCAGAAGGTGCCTTGACCTGGCCATAGCGTGGCGCGATCAAGAAATCGTTGACGGTTTAACCTGGCCATAGCATGGCGCGGATAAAGAGTTACGCTAATCTCCCTCCAGGTGGCGCCTTGATCTAGTCATAACATGGAGCGATCAAGGGCTTGTCGATGCTTTAACCTGGCCATAGCGTGGCATGGTTAAAGGCTTACTCTTACCTCCCTCCAAGAAGCGCTTTGACCTGGCAAACTCAGGGCGGACAAAGTTTTTGACCTTTTAAGGTAATTTCCAGGTTTAAGGAGAATTCTACTCCCGGCCATGTAAACTTTTCTTAGAAAAGTTTTGCTTTATTGAATTCGGCTAGGATCTCTTAACAAATCTATTGATTTTCCCTGTTTGAAAAAGTTGGTCACCATTCCTTCAATTGCTCTACATTGATTTGTCTCTTGCCCATTCATCATGTGATAGTCGCAATAGGATCCTTCACGATTCCTATCATGTTTAGGTTTTTTCTTCTGGGATGGCCAACAGTTGAGTTCCTGCTTGGTTAGCAAACAATTAATGTTGTCAGATTGCATTTCTTAGAGAGTCTCGACTTGAAAATTGTCTTTTGAGGATGGTTTCTAGATTTTTTTTTACTACTTGGTTCTGAAGCTTCACCCTCAACGATCTATTTCCTTTTCAAAGCCTTTTGAAGCTCACATGTAGGCAATTTCCTCAATTGATGCCATTTTCAAAATAAAGTTGGTAACTCAACAAGGTCGGAGGTTTAAGCCCTTCTTGTAGCGCCAAAATGTTAAAAAAAACTTGTCAACTCCCCAAAGAAAAGTTTAAAGTGTAAGTGAATCCTTCGAAACCATCTTTCAAACAGATAGAGATAGTTAAAACCTTTCGACTCCCTTAAGTCCATCTTTTGAAAAGGTTGTGGTAATTGAAACTCCTTTTTACATAACCTTTCGACATGGTCGAAACATCTGAATCCCTTTTGATAATACCTTTCAAACTAGTTGAATATGTTTAGGATCCTATCGAAATCTCCTTTCGAAGTGGTCAGAGGACTCGATGTTAGGACCTAATGATCCAAGGATATTAGTTAAGTTAAAAGGTTTTGACTTCCTCGAAAGCTAGCCTTTCGATCATGTTGATGCATGGAGATCGTAGTTAGAATCATATAGAAACATTAAATCGGCTGCTGTATCCAAGAATTCCATAAGCTTGCCTTGAAAATATTTCCTTTATTACTAGTAGCTTAATTAAAACAAAGAAGTCAAGTCCCAATCTAATTTTAGAATTATGGTTTACAAATTCAAGAAAGAAGAAGTATGGAGTTAATGAAATCGGATCCCCTAAACCCGATATCTAGAGTCTTATTTATAGAAGCGGCTTGGCATCTTTCGAATCGGTCTTCTTGACTAGGTCGAAAGGCAACCTTAGAGACCTTTCGTTGTTGTTAACCTTAGGGCGTCCTTCTACTTTTCCTCTAAATTGAACTTGAGTGCTTTCGAGCTGGTCGAAAAGTGTAGACGTACTCTCCACTTTTTTGTTGATGCGTTGTTGCAACTAGGAATGGATATGGGCTTTCGACTCTATCGATAGGTGAATCTTTGTGGCTTTGAAGGAGTTTAGACGTAGGAGGTTAAAATGCAGAAGGTAGCTTTCGAAGGCATGCTTGTTGATTGATGCGGAACCCCATCCTCCGTTATATGAGAATTCCATATTGAACTTAAGTAAGCTTTTCTTTATTACTGTGAATGGTCTCAGCCGGTTCGAAAAGCTAATTTATGCTTTCGAAGGGGTAGCTCTGGCCAAGTGTTCTTCTATGGAACGTGAATGAAGGCGAAATCCACTGTTTCGAAATGTTTGGCGCGCACGTGAAAGCTTGTAATCTATTGTTGTCGAAAGGTGTTCCTCAACTCATTTGAAACACATTCACGCATGCGGGAGCCATTATTTCAGAAGGGGTTCGTTGAAACGAAAGGGTGGCACCGTCACCTTTCAACCCCTTCGAAACGCTTAGCTTTTCTAACTTTCTGTCGAAGCATCCCTTTGACTCTTTCAAAAGTTTTTGTTAATGCTATCATTCCTTATGAATTCCTCTTATATATTCTTCATGGTTTCGATATGGTTGAAGTGAAGACCGATGGTAACAACTGCTACTTTGGGTCCATTTAGATTCCGGACTGCCGTAACTAAACAATCCACAACGAAGTCCTACTCTGAAACAACGTGTCCCAAGCATCTCACTCCCCTCCTTCAAGAGTGATACCCCCAAATTCTAATCATCAGTTGGTGTCTTGTGCTCCTCTTCCATCCATAGGTAGAAGAAAGTATCATCATCGAACACAAGCACAACCCACTCAAGCGACCTCTCCAAACATGGCCATGAGATCCAAAACTTCTGCCGATACATTGTTAGCTCGAATGGCATAACCAACCAAAAATCAAGGTAGAGTATGAAACACTATAATCGGCACACTCATCCAAATTACTCTAAGTTGGTGAAACCTCACCTCAAGGTCCAACTAAGAGAATATCCTCGTGCTATAGAGCTGATTGAACAAGTCATCAACAAACGGGAGTACGAACTGGTTCGTCATCTCATCTAGTCCACAACAACAACCAACCAACTCGAAAGAGCCATCCGTCCTACTAAAGAACAAAATAGGTACATCCTACCCAAAAAATACACCCATGGATGAACCATCACCTAAACAGGTCATCCGCTAGCACCTCTAATACCCTAAGCTCTTTGGACACTCTATGCCGTAAAGGCATATCTACTGGTCCAATCCATCCGACCAGATCGATACAGAATTCTATCCCTATATGGTGGTAATTTGGTCACCTCCTCGAGTATGTCCGGACACTCTCCAACTACAGGCATAATTGACATCCTATCATGATGAATATCGGGCGAATATATTAGGCTCCCCTACTGGCAGCCAATCACTACCGTCCGCTCCTCCATAACCCTGATCGTCATCAATGGCCTCTCTCAGTCCACCACTATTCTATATCCCATTCAGCAAGTCCATTCTTAAACTATAATACAAACCCAACTAAACCCAAACAGTCAATGCCTAACAAACAAACAACCATGACACTTTCGAAAGAATACCCAATCATTTGCATATCGGCATCAGCATTTTTTGTAACAGATAATTTACGACGGCTATAACGGCAAGCATATCTCTTAGCACCATATATCATGTTCATCAGATAAAACTCAAAAAACATATGACGGGTTTTGAAGTTTTCTATCCAGATCCATTCAGGGTTGCCACTATAATAACAATCACAACAGTTATATATGCTTGAGGTGTAAAAAGAAACTCTCTGGTTCAGCGAAAGAGATCCCCAACGAATAGGTAAGAGTGTTCAAAAATAGTAAAAATGTAAAGGCGTAAGCAAGTAAAAATGGGTCTTAAAGAGCCAATTGATTGTTGAGAAATAAGAGAAAATGAAAGTGCCGGAATATTTATATTAATCATAATCCATTATTATTGATTTATACTTACCTTTGAACCTGCTATTAGATAGCATAACTATGCTCCCCCTATGGGAAGATAGATAGATTTACCGATAAGTATAGGAGGATATGAACATTATATTTCCATAAGTGTGGGATGATATGCATATTTACCGATAAGTATGGGAAGAAAGGCACATTTATCCATAAATTAGTATATTACTTTTATAACTTATGGATAAATGTGCCTTTCTTCCTCTATAGGTCGTAGTCATGGAGTTAACTAGCTGGTCAAAAGTCTCAAAGTTATAAAAGAAAAGATATGAAGATATTATGTACTCTCGGTTCCTTCAACGGTTAATTGATTGTTTTTCTGTTCTAACAAATATACCATTTTCACCAAGTGGCGCTCGTCGTCATAGAATGAATTGCCATAGTTATTATAGAAATTTTCTGCAATGGAATTTTGATATAGATAGTAGTAGGTTGGTTGTAAGTAGGGATATCGTTAACTCAAATTGTTCATCTCAAGCAATCACTGCTTATTTAGCAGCATTAATTGGTAATCAATTCAATTCTAATTATATTAACTTGGCATCTAATGTTCTGAGACGAGAGTTACATATTATTTCTATGCAAGGTATTTCATCACACATTCAGAGTTCTAGTGTGGGTAATCAGTTTGTCCTTTCTTCCATTGCCCGCTCACTTGGTCTTACTACTAATTCTACCGCTCTTCCACTTATCACAGGTTTAGCTGTTCAAATTCTCAAAGGGATGGTTAGAAGAGGTCCTCCCGAAGGAGTTGCTTTTTCTGCTTATACTGAATCTGATTTTCGTGATTCTATTAATTCCATTTTACAGTCGGTGTTTATTGGACATCATGAAGACCCTTCATCCCCTCGGTCGGTGTTTGTTTGACCTCATGCAGACTCTTTATCCCCTCCGTCTATTGGACCTCATGAAGACCCTTTAGTCGGTGGAAGCCCTCCAGAGATCTTTGTTGGTATTCATACTTCCTTTCAGTCCCAGGTTCCACAGATCACCACCTCTAGTCAATAGGCTCCAGACCATCAGTCTTCTTCTGACTTGCCTACATCCACTTTCTCTTCCTTTCACTCTATTTCATCCGAGGAGACATCTTTCTGTTTTGCATGAATTGTTGTCTTCGCCTGAGTTCATTTCTTTGAAAGCGACGGTTATTTTTACAATTTTGAATATTCTTGCTTTGCCAAACTTTGCAGCTTTGCCAGAGCATGCAAACACTTTACCTCCTACTCTATCTAGTAGCGTAGTGAGAGGGCCGTCTAATAGTGAAGTGACGGAGTCTCAAGTTGATGACCTTATTGTAAATGATATTTCTGTCGGTTATAGTACTAAGTCTATTATCTTAAGTGGTATTGTAATAATAACAATTATATGGTTAGGGTTCGACCGTCCTACAGCTACGGTGCAAAACGGTAGTTAAAGGAAAGAAAAGGAAATAAGATAAAGAATAGAAGAGAAAAGGATGGAAAAGAAGAAAATGAAAGCATCAAATAACCAAATTGCCTATCGCATATCTCACATCGCATCAGAGTAAATATAATAATCAACACAGGTATAAAACAAAAGAGACAATAATAACAATATGAAATAATCATCTGAATAAAGATCCACAAAGTTATACAACACTATAACTGAGTTTATACAACGGAAAAGTAAACTCAACTGGTACACTGTCTCATAATGGTAAATCAACACTGTCAAGGCACCACAGTGTCACACAGCGGAAATATAATAACAAATGTACATATAAGTATCTGTCGGTCCATCTGTAGAACTTCGTAATCATCCACCTACTCTCAATCTACTAATTTAAGATACTCGAGATAATAGGAAGCAAAGCATAAAACCTCGGATCGGACAACAGTCTGGTGTGAACGATATCAAATCTCAAAATACTATAAAAATCGATAATATACGAAACAGAGGATATATAAACCATACATGACATGTCCCTGCAACCACAAAGTCAGCATATGAACATAAGCAATATGCTACTCTATAATATCGTAAAAAAGATATACCATACTCGGTATCTGTTAGGGTACGTAGGTATCTCCACGTACGGTACCTGCTCCATACTGAGTAAACTTCAGAGTATCTAGGTATCTCCATCTGTAGCCACTCCACACTAAAGTCAAGTCAGGGCATCTAGGTATCCCTACCACAATACCTACCTAGTATGACATCCCTAGGGTGACAGGTGAGCAAACATAGCAGCCATCCAACAATACTAACTGTCACCCAATGCGCTAGATATATGGTGACCTGTTAGTTTTCTAAAATAATTATATATTCTATATAAATCATTTAAAAATAATTATATATTCTTATATAAAAATATAGGCACGTTTTAAAATCAAAAATCCTTTCTGAACGTCAATATAACAATAAATAACCAATCATAGTAAAACAAGTCCGATGCAAGAAAAAAAGCGTTTAAAAAGGAAAAAACATCTACGGTATAGACACATAAACAGTAGCCATATCATATGCGCCAGTTGCAAAAACTTGTACAGTAATTTGTATCTAAAATAACGAAAAATACCAACATGACAAAAGAAAAAAAAGGAATTTGTAAAAATTCTACACCAGAAACTGAATTTCAGGAGAGACCACAAAAATGTATTGTTTGAAAGTTTTAAAAGAAAGGTCAAATAAAAGAACTTCATTACGAAATGTCCACAGTATCCATAACATTAACAAAAAGGCATACAGGGAATGAAGAAAGTGAATCGTTGATTGTGTGAAGGTTGCATTACGTGAACACAATCTATTGAATGAGTTAACAATTCAGCTGCATTTAAAGGGGAAGCTCGTACCTTCTTCCCTGTACCAAGGGACAAGCTGTAGACTGCTGAACATTAGAATATGTCACTTTATACAACATTTTTGTAAACAATATACTGAGGATGAAAGAGAACCAAAAATTTATTTTAGATAAGTGTCTTTTTTCCTTGTGAACTCTGAAACATATTTTGATATTTTTGAAGCCTCTGTCCTAGGATGAATGGTGCTTCAGTCTCTGCACTTGTCGTTCTGCAATACATCTTTATCTTTACTACTAATAATGAGAATTTCATGAACTAATTTCAACCGTGTCTTTTTGAAATACCCAAATTACCCTTCACTCATTCACTTACTTCCCACTGCATCTATTCACGTACGCTTACTTCCACTTCTCCCTTCCTAAATCCTAATTCTCTTCCTCCCCGAATTCGATCACAAAATTCATGCTTCTATTCATCACTAAATTCAATCTCACCCGTCACGTAACCTCCCTCGCGTCGATCTCCCTAATCTGCGAACCACCAAATTCGATCTTGGTTCTTCAGTACCCAAAATGGAAAATACTAAGTAATTTTTGTATTACATAAAATACATTAAGCATCACCCAGATTAAATAAAACATATCAAGTATATTGTCCACATACAAATATGAACTATTAATACAAGTGCTTCAGATTGTCATTGTCTGAGTTGTAAAAGAGTGAAACTGACAAAATGATTTGGAAAGAGGATAAAGTTTGAGAAGAGTGATTAAACTAAACATAGAAGAATAAATTATGGACCTAAGACTTAAATACACAAACATAGATTAGTTGTATGGATTTTAAAATCTTTTATTTATTTAGTTGCAACAAAATGTGGGGATAGAAATTAAAAAAAAAAAACATCTGACTACAGTGTATTAAATGCTCTAGACATTATATTTGTAACATTTGAAAACAATGAAGGTTTCAACCTTAGCAAGGACCTTTGTGCTCATCCTATTATTATATGTAAACGCAGAATAGATACAAAAAAATGATCGTATATAAATGGGACAGCAAAATGTTAAACTATGGAAAACAAAAGTATATGAAGTGAACCAGTTAGTAGTCAAAACAAAACAGCATGCAGAAGTAAATATGATTAATGAAAGTTATAACTGACAATTTATTAGCCATTGAAGCGAATATTTTGGAAATTTATTAATGAAAGTTTATTCGCAATTGAATAAATATTAATTTCCATTGAACAAGATTATAGTTGACCGAACTAACACAAAATAGCACGTCAAGGAGAATTGAAGACCAGGAATTGGAGATTAATTGTTACATTAAATTGTTGGTTTCATATGTGATGAAGCACATACCCTCGATTCCATTGCCGACCTACCCAGCCAACTGCCGACTTACCAAATCAATTGCCGATCTACCCAAGGTCGAAGACGACCTAACTCTGCCGACCTATTCTCTGCCGACCTAAGCTCCAATCCCATTGCCGACCTAACACCTACTCCAGTTGCCGACCTAAGCTCCAATTCAATAGCCTCCGACCCAACAAATGCCGACCTAAATCATCTCCGACCTACCAATCCAGGCCGTAGACCTACCAATTCAATTGCGACCTACCCAAGGTCAAAGACGACCTAATTCCCATTTCGCGACCGACCTAACTTCCAAAGAACTCCCTCTGAGTTTCCCTAAATCGCAGATCACCTTCATTAAGTTGATGCCGAGATAGATCGTAGCTGAAGAAGATAACTCGTGAGATACTTTAATTCGCGAAGATGTTTTTGTTAAGTCGGATGTCTACTGTTTGCATAAGTCGGTGACGAGATACCTTAAGTCGCGAAAAGAAGATTAAGACGCTGCCGAGCTATCCCTTAAGTCGCAAAGCAGATGTTGTTAACTCGGAACCGAGTTAGGACTTAGTGTAATTTCGTTGTTTCTTTGGTATAAATTGTAATGTGCCTATAAATAGGCGTGTATGGTCATTTGTAAAAGGTTGTTGAATATTGAATAAAATTCTCTTTTGTTAGCTTGTTGCTTTCAATTTCAATTGGTAGTCGAGTGTATCTCCTATCTCCACTAACGTCATTCGAGTGCGCTCGGATCATCGTTTGTTGAAGCCGATTCACGGTATCTTGTGCGCAAGATCAACGTCGAAGAATCGTAGATCTCTTTCCGGTATCTTCGGATCAACGAGTCAGAGATAGCTAGAGTTCGGTATCTTCGGATCAACGAATTCGGGCATTCCAGTATTCATCAATCCATCGACTGCTACTTTCATCGATTAAAGGTCGTTTTGAATTATCCGCTGCGTCAGTTTTGGTATCAGAGCTTGTTTTAGCCAATCATAGCTAAATCGAGTCTTGGAGCCGAGAATTTGAAGTGTCGAAGTTGTGTTCATCATATTTTTGCAACAAAGTTGGAGTTTCGATCCATTTCATTTTGGATCAAAGTTCGAAAGGTGTTTGAAACTTGAAGTGTGAATTAGTTGAAGTGTTTGGGAAGTATTCAATCATGCCGCCAAGACGAGTTCAACGTCATCGCAATATTAATGCTTTATACGGAAGAGAAGAGGCCGACGAAATGGAGCAACGAATCAACGAGAATTTCAATGAGAAGCTTACGGAAGGGATTGGTCGATTAGAGAGGATGATGTTGGAAATGAGTCAAAATCAGAGAAGAGTATCACCGGAATCGAGCCATGGAAGAAGCAGGATTTCACCACATTCAAATCGAGAGAGAAGTGTCGATAGTGATCATAGAAGCGTGGATCGAGATCGTGATAGAAATGTGAATGATCGTGATCAAAGAAATGTGGATCGTAGGAATGTTGGTGGAAGACGTGATGGTGGTAGAGATGTTGGTGGTCAGGATCGACATCGATATACATCGGATGGTGAAGAAGAGTATGATGGTGGTAGTGTTCATGGACGAGGACGTGGACGAGGAAGGAATCAGTCGGAATACGATCACAAGTGGGAATCTGGGATGAAGACAGAAATTCCAGAATTCAAAGGTGGTATGCAGGCTGAGGAGTTTTTGGATTGGATGGCTAATGTTGAAGAAATTTTTGATTTCAAAGAAGTTCCAGAACGTCGTAGAGTGAAGTTGGTTGCTACAAGGTTAAGGGGTAGAGCTTTGGCATGGTGGCAGCAAACTAAACTTACACGAGAACGAATGGGGAAGTCAAAAGTTGAATCTTGGGAGAAAATGAAGAAATTGATGAAAGCAACGTTCTTACCTTACAATTATCAATCTTTGATGTATCAACGTTTGCAGAACTTGAGGCAGGGCACAAAGACTGTTAATGATTACGCGGATGAGTTTTACCAACTTATTGCGAGGAATGACATTATGGAGACGGAAGAGCAGCTAACATCTAGATTCATTGGGGGATTGAGAATGCAGATTCAGGATATGGTTAATATGTTCGATCCAAGATCTGTGGCGGAAGCACATCAGAAAGCGTTGGCTTGGGAGAAGCAGGGACGACGAGGAGGTGGTGTGTTTACGAATTCCAATAATCAAGTGAAGGGTGTTGGTGGAAGTTCTAATGTGTCTAAACCTATCAGTAAACCAGTGGTGAAGGAGGTTGAGAAGGCAAGGGTTAACAACGGTTTCAAATGTTACAACTGTCAGGAGTTGGGTCATAAAAGCAACGAATGTCCGAAGCCAAAGAAGAGAGCAATGATTGCTGAGGTTGAGGATGAGGAGGAAGAAGCTGAATGTTTTAATTCTTTACCAGTTGAGGAGGAAGACTTACTGTCAGGAGATGACGGGTACGCATTGATGATGAGGAGAAGTTGTTTAACACCGAAGCTAGAGGAGGAAAGTAGTTGGTTGAGGAACAATATCTTTCAATCTACATGCACTATTCTGGGAAGAGTTTGTAAATTTGTTATTGATGCTGGGAGTTGCGATAATATTATCTCTACAGAAGCAGTTAAGAAGTTGGAGTTGAAAACTGAGAAACATCCTAAACCGTACAAGTTAGCTTGGTTGAGGAAGGGTGGTGAAGTGAAAGTTGGACGTAGAGCTTGTGTGAAGTTTTCAATTGGGCAGAAATACAAAGATGAAATCTGGTGTGACGTCGTAGATATGGACGTGTGTCATTTGTTGCTGGGGAGACCGTGGCAGTTTGATAGAGCAGTACAACATGACGGACGGACCAACAGTTACAGTTTCATGTTCGAAGGTACAAAGATTACTCTGGTTCCGAAGAAACGCCAACAAGAAGAAAACAAAGTGGAGGAAATCGAAGAGCTGAAAACTTTATTGACTTTGAAGGAGTTTGTTAAAGAAGTCGAAGAAGAGCCGGAAGTATTCTTGTTGATTGGACGAGAAAGCAGTGAAGAGGTTGAAATTCCAGAAGAAGTTAAACCAGTTCTGAAAGAATTTGACGATGTATTCCCAGATGAGTTACCAACGGAGTTGCCACCGTTGAGGGATATACAACATCAGATAGATCTTGTTCCCGGTGCTGTATTGCCACACAGACCACATTATCGAATGAGTCCAAAGGAACATGAAGAATTGCGGAGGCAGGTAGAGGAATTGCTAGAACAGGGGCGTGTGCAGGAGAGTCTGAGTCCTTGTGCTGTACCAGCTTTATTGGTACCCAAGAAGGATGGGACATGGAGAATGTGTACTGACAGTCGAGCATTGAATAAGATTACTGTGAGATATAGATTTCCAATGCCGAGGTTGGATGACTTGTTGGATCAGATAAGCGGAGCTACTATCTTTTCTAAGATTGATTTGAAGAGCGGATATCATCAAATTCGTATCAGACCAGGAGATGAGTGGAAGACTGCTTTTAAAACCAGGGAGGGTCTATACGAATGGTTGGTTATGCCGTTTGGTTTATCAAATGCACCGAGTACTTTTATGAGGGTGATGAATCAGATTTTTCGACCGTTCATTGGGAAATTCGTGGTGGTGTATTTCGATGATATTCTTATTTACAGTGGGAGTCCAGAGGAACATTTGAATCATCTTAGAGAAGTGTTGATGGTACTGAGACAAGAACAATTCTATGCTGCAACAAAGAAATGCGTGTTCATGACGCATAGTGTTTTATTTCTGGGGTATGTTGTTTCAGAGAAAGGAATACAGGTTGACCAAAGTAAAGTTGAGGCGATCAGAAAATGGCCGCAGCCCAAGACGATAACAGAAGTTCGTAGTTTTCATGGGTTGGCTTCATTTTATCGAAGGTTTATTCCACACTTTAGTAGTGTGATGGCGCCTGTTACAGATTGCATGAAAGGTAAACAGTTTGCATGGACGGAGGAAGCCGAGGTTGCTTTTGAACGAATCAAAGATCTTTTGACCTCTGCACCAATTCTAGTGCTACCTGATTTTCAGTTGGTGTTTGAACTACATACTGATGCATCCAAGGTTGGGATTGGAGGGGTGTTGAGTCAGAAGGGGCGTCCTATTGCATATTTCAGTGAGAAGTTGTCCGGAGCGAAGATGCGATACAGTACATATGATGTGGAGTTTTATGCTGTTGTACAATCTATTAAACACTGGAGACACTATCTATTTCAGAAGGAGTTCGTTCTTTACACTGATCATGAAGCATTAAAGCATTTGCAAGGGCAAGACAAGATTTCAGCAAGACATGCATCGTGGATTGCCTATTTACAGCAGTTTACTTTTATCGTTAAGCACAAGTCAGGGGTAACCAATCGTGTGGCTGATGCTTTGAGCAGGAGGAGTCATTTGTTGACGACAATGAAAGTTGAAGTGACAGGGTTTGAATTATTGCCAGAATTGATTGAAGAAGATCCTTACTTTATAAAATTTGTTGAAAGAGTAAAGGAAGGAAAGACGGATGAGTTTTTGATGGTGGATGGTTTTCTGTTTAAGGGAAATCGTTTGTGCATTCCAGACTGTAGCTTGAGAATGAAGATTGTTAAAGAACTACATGAAGAAGGCCATGTGGGTAGAGATCGTACTTTGCAGTTAATTTCTCAATCTTATTTTTGGCCGTCAATGAGGAAAGAGGTGGAAAGATTTGTTGAGAGATGTCATATTTGTCAGGTTTCGAAAGGAACTGCGACTAATGCGGGTTTATATATGCCGTTACCGGTACCAACTAAACCATGGGTTGATGTGAGTATGGACTTCGTGTTGGGATTACCGAGGACACAGCGTGGTAACGATTCCATTTATGTGGTGGTTGACAGATTCTCGAAAATGGCACACTTTATTGCTTGTAAGAAAACGGCAGATGCTGTTCATGTTGCTCAGTTGTTTTTCAAGGAGATCTATCGACTTCATGGACTGCCAGAATCTATTGTGTCAGATAGAGACACTCGATTTCTGAGTCATTTTTGGTTAAGTTTGTGGAAAATGGTGGGAACGAAGCTGAAATTTAGTAGTGCTTATCATCCGCAAACGGATGGACAGACTGAGGTGGTTAATCGATCGTTGGGAAACTTGTTGAGGTGTCTTGTTCAAGATAATCTGAAGAGTTGGGATGTGAAGTTATGTCAGGCAGAGTTTGCCCATAATCATGCTGTGAATCGAAGTACTGGGTTCAGTCCATTCCAGATTGTTTATTCGAGTTTACCAAAGGGACCGTCGGATTTAACGGTAATACCACAATCAAAGAAGACAGTTAAGAAAGCTGCTGATTTTGTTAAAGGGTTGACGGAGTGCCATAGAATCGTTCAGGAACGATTGGAAAAGACAAATGAGAAGTACAAACAAATGGCGGATAAGAAACGAAGGAGTGTAGTCTTCAAAGAGGGTGATTTTGTTTACGCGGTATTGACGAAAGATCGTTTTCCAGTTGGGACTTACAACAAGTTGAAAGCACGAAAGATTGGACCAGTAGAAATCTTGAAGAAAATCAATGACAATGCTTATCAGTTAAAGTTGCCAGATCATATTCACACTGCAGACGTTTTCAACATTAAACATTTGGTTCCATATTATGGGGAGGAATTTGTCGAAGGAGACAAGGGTGTGAATTCGAGGACGAATTCTTTCCAACAAGGGGAGGATGATGAAGCACATACCCTCGATTCCATTGCCGACCTACCCAGCCAACTGCCGACTTACCAAATCAATTGCCGATCTACCCAAGGTCGAAGACGACCTAACTCTGCCGACCTATTCTCTGCCGACCTAAGCTCCAATCCCATTGCCGACCTAACACCTACTCCAGTTGCCGACCTAAGCTCCAATTCAATAGCCTCCGACCCAACAAATGCCGACCTAAATCATCTCCGACCTACCAATCCAGGCCGTAGACCTACCAATTCAATTGCGACCTACCCAAGGTCAAAGACGACCTAATTCCCATTTCGCGACCGACCTAACTTCCAAAGAACTCCCTCTGAGTTTCCCTAAATCGCAGATCACCTTCATTAAGTTGATGCCGAGATAGATCGTAGCTGAAGAAGATAACTCGTGAGATACTTTAATTCGCGAAGATGTTTTTGTTAAGTCGGATGTCTACTGTTTGCATAAGTCGGTGACGAGATACCTTAAGTCGCGAAAAGAAGATTAAGACGCTGCCGAGCTATCCCTTAAGTCGCAAAGCAGATGTTGTTAACTCGGAACCGAGTTAGGACTTAGTGTAATTTCGTTGTTTCTTTGGTATAAATTGTAATGTGCCTATAAATAGGCGTGTATGGTCATTTGTAAAAGGTTGTTGAATATTGAATAAAATTCTCTTTTGTTAGCTTGTTGCTTTCAATTTCAATTGGTAGTCGAGTGTATCTCCTATCTCCACTAACGTCATTCGAGTGCGCTCGGATCATCGTTTGTTGAAGCCGATTCACGGTATCTTGTGCGCAAGATCAACGTCGAAGAATCGTAGATCTCTTTCCGGTATCTTCGGATCAACGAGTCAGAGATAGCTAGAGTTCGGTATCTTCGGATCAACGAATTCGGGCATTCCAGTATTCATCAATCCATCGACTGCTACTTTCATCGATTAAAGGTCGTTTTGAATTATCCGCTGCGTCAATATGTTACACAACTAAATATTAAATAGGCAGACAAAGGAAGCATTATAGTAACTGCTAACACAAGACTGGTGTGCATAATAATAACGTAACCTTTCTAGTTTCTACACATGCTAAAACATGTATAAAATAAAAGCTTGAAATATGGTCAGTACTGAATATGTATTATAAACACACATACATAAAGCACTCATCATGCATTATGATTATGGTCAGTATCCTATATGACTAATTTAATTTTCAAGGTTCATATGTCATAATCCATTGTTGGGTTAGCTAACATACCCTATAAAGTGGACATATAATTTTCAGTCGATCAAAACTATGCATCACTCGCTTCAACGCTTAATACGGTCTAGATAGATCAGATAAACGGATTATCATACAGTATACCGTAATTGCATGTACCAGACTTCAAAATATGACCATAAAAATGAATTAACTGACACAAAAATGAAATTGACCTGGCACAAAAGCGATTAGCTGGTAGCAAATGCATAGGGATTTCCTTACAGGTTAGAACAGTAGATAATATAACCTTCCACTTGAGGGTTAAATACCAATAGCTGGTCACCGCTCCAGATAGATAACAGCAGCAACTTCAAGGAGACAAGTTGATTCAAGCAAACATCTAACTGTGTTAAGTTTATAAGAACCACCATCATACTTTCTACACATTTGTTCATTAACCACCAACTCACCATCTACACAGCAAATTATTAAAACGAAATTAGAAGTCAATTCTATAATAACGACGAATACAACATTACACAATTTTCATTTTACAATTGCCCGAAAAAATAAAAAAAATCTAACCTTAGTTCGATCTTGTATCAATTGTCTATCGTGCGGCTTTGGTTTGTGAGAGGAACTGACATGCTTTCTTTTGATATAAATTGACTTTATGTCCTTGTGCATATCATTATGTTGTTCGATGATCAATTTATTATCTGCAGTGCTCATGATGGTAGTGAAAGCGGAGTAGAATCAATATAATAATGGGTTTAATTCACCGCCAAGTAACAAATATTTAAACCTATCAACCTCAATTATACCATCGTCAAATGCAGAAAGATCAGAAATTGGATCCTTGATGTAATCAGGAACTACGAATGCTAAATGTGGAGTTCCCATCATTTATTTCATTTGCATGAAGATTCACATCAATCATGTATGGACGGTTTGACTGAACCATGAAGTGTTGCATAGAGGCAAATATATCAGAGTTGTCAGTATATATGTTGTGTGTTTTTTTTTTTCAGAGATAGCTGGAAATAAAAACAGCATACCCAAATTTACTTACAGAAGGCATGGCAAAGGGTGTGTTGGTATTTATCTCATCCAACCCTGGTGATGAAGAAATACTAGTCCCGGTAAAGTTCTGGATGGCCAGAAAATGATCTCTTATGCGAATAACCTCACCCCAAATCTTCAGGATCCGAAGCATTACAGAGGTCACATAAGACTCAAAAATTACAACTCCTTCGGACTTTTCTGATAATCATTAGCTGTATATATTTTGCCTTTACTACTGATAAAAGGAACTAATTTCATATGAATCAATGGCACAGTTCTTAAATGACAAATTCACCCTCTTTAGACTCCACTGCTCAATTCCAATGATTACTCACTGTCATTTGATTTTTACTGATGAGTTTTATTTATGTATATTGCTTTTGTATGTTCTAAGAAATAATTGTTTTCTATTTGCAAAATTGCTCGTCATTTTTCCTTTGGTAAGTCCATTAATTTTAGTATAAATACATGTAAGCAAAAAGTAGATGCTTGTATAATTGTATAGTTATTCAAATTATAAATAAATTTATGTGTTTTATCAATGACTTTGTGAATGTATACTTTACACTTTGATGTAAACCGAGTAAAGTCTAATTTAAATTACACTGAAAAAGATACGGTGCGTATAACACATCATGTTGGTTCACCTGTGCTCCATAAAGTACTCCCCAGAAATAGAAATAAAAAATTGCATCGGGCCACATCCCAGATGTGCATTTACCCCTGGTTAGGCAGTATGCTACATTCTAAACTAAAATGCTAACTATAAATCAAAAGTTATCGTAAACAGGTAAAATTAAAAACACATAAGACAACGCTAATGAAGTTATCAAAACTTTTTTGCTCTTAAATTTTGCGTAAATATATACTTTTGATTCATGATATATTTGAAGCTAAAGATTATGAATTCTTAGGAATTTGCAATATGGAAACATGTAAAATTGGCCACTGATTAGTGTAGAAATAGAAGAAAAATCTGAAGAAATTTTTTTATCACAAAGTTCGATATAATGTGATGAATTTAGATGTCACTTGAGCATAAAACAAGCTAAGTTACATAATAATGTTATGAGGTTACCGATAAACAACATAGAAATGGGTAAGGAAAACTCCTCACAAGCAGAAAAGGATTTGTTTCCATAAATATCTTATTTTTCTTGCAATCTCCTATGATATCTAACATCGTACCAACTTGTGCATGGAATACAATACAATATTGATAAGAACTTAATATAAAACTACAAATCAAATCCCCACCGTGAGTAGATATAGGATAAAGGATATAAGAAAAACAATTTGGCAACAAGCACGGTATCTATTACTTACACATAAAAGCAGGAAACATAATACATGTACATGTCATCATTAGTTTCCCTCATTTCAAAATTCTTGAACCCAGATACACTACCAACTTTTTTCTAATATAAGCAAAACTTCCTCTGACCACTACCATCCTGAATAACTTCTCAACCAAGCATTTACTTGCTTCACCATTCAGAATTTGCTGATTTCACATGATTCGCTCCAAGAAAAACATCCAATTTTATGCGTTTTAATTTACAACTGCTATTTGAATCTAAGCCACCATCTTCAATACAAGTAAAATATCTAAACTTATGCTAACAAACATCATTTAAAAGCAAAATTTCTATTACTTACATATAAAAGCAAGAAATATAATACATCTACATGTCAACATTAATTTCCCTTATTTCAAAATTCTTGAAACCGAATACACTATCAACCTTTTTCTAATACAAGTAAAACTTCCTCTTCCACTACCATCATGAATAACTTCTCAACCTGGCACTTACTTTCTTCACCATTGAGAATTCACCGATTTCACATGATTCTCTCCAAGAAAAACATCCAATTTTAGATGTTTTAATTTACAACTGCTATTTGAATCTGAGCCACCGTCTTCGGTTATTCGATGCATTGGCCAATTTATCATTGAATCGCAGCCATTATATTCATCTTTGAGAAGCCGATCAATGATAAGGTATTACATTGTATGTAAATCGATATCTAATTATGGTTTTTAAAGGTTTACCATCTATTTTATTGATTTTTTGCCTAATTTAGAAAGGTTTTTTCCCTTTTTCGCATACTGTTCATTGCAAAGAATTGTTTGGTAAATAAATTAAAATTACATTCATGTTGATGCATCCCATCACTTCTCTAAATATCCTTTGAATTTTAAGTTTTGCTTTTTATTCTACTGATATGATTCAGGTAGCATTGTTAGGCAATTTTAACGAACTTTGTTAAAGAAGTTATAATTGATTTTTCGTGACAATATAATTTGTCTAAATCATATTCACAATATATATCCATTATACATAAATAACTATATTTACCACGTCTTTCTACATTTATTATATTTATTATTTCAAAACGTTATTAAACGTTTTGAACCGATACATCTAGCAATGAATACGGGATATTATAAGTTGAATGTGTTCGTTATTTTTTATGTAGCTTCCAAGCTAATGGTTCAAAAGTAATTATTAATTGGAAAATATTTATTTCTTTATTCGAAAGACAAACAAAATTTTGTCTTAGATTATAATTAAGACACTATTTTTTAAACATTGTAAAAGATATTTCATTTAGCAATTATAAGTAATTTTATTAGTTATTAAAGGTTTTGAATGAAAAATAAACCTAAAAATATTAGAATTTATATGATAACAAAAGATAAACGATATATCAAATCAATAAAATGGAAAACTGAATCAAACTGACATAAATATTTGTTTCATCTGGTTGGTTTTCCTGTGTTTTGAACCGAAAATAGCATCATACTTAATAACTAAAATTTATGTTAGTTTGATTCACTTTTTCATTTTTTTTCATTTTATATATGGTTTATCTTTTGTTATTATATAGTTCTTACGTTTATAGATTTATTTTTCATTCAAAACCATTAATAACTAATAAAATTTACTTAAAATTGCTAAACAGAATATCCTTCACAGTATTAAAAAAAAAATATTGTCTTAGTTATAAATTAGGACAAAGCTATATTCATGTTTCGAATATAGAAAGAAATATTTCATAATGAAAAATTACTCTTAAACCATTAGCTTAGAAGCTAAATAAAAAACACTGAACACACTCAACTTATAATATCTCATATTCATTGATAGATATATAAGTTCAAAATATTTAATAACGTTGTGAAATAATACATATAATAAATGCGAAAAAACATGAGTGTGTCTAGCTAAACATGGGATGAGCTTGCTCAGAGTCCAGCATGTGAAAAGTCGTAGCTTGCTTCAGGCTGAGCTGCAGGTTAACCCGAGAAAGCTATTTGTCTAGATTTTCACCCTAGCATGGACACTTTGGACTACCAATATCACATTAGTCAAATTTCAAAAATTCCTATAGCAGGAGAACCCTTTATCAATCGGCAGCACCGTGCCAATGAAGAACCCATTCTGACAAATGATGCTCATGCGGTTTCAAAGTATAAACTTCCTCTTTAAGCAAAAGGCATAGATGCCCCCTTTTCTTCTCGAAATTTATATATTCTTACAAAAAGAATTTGAGTAATGTATTCAACATTTCATTTATATATTTTTGTTTAAAAGAGTGTGCTTGCTTGCTTGAATGTAAACCAATATTGTAAATATAAAATAGTCCGAGATTGAAAATCTAACAAGTTAAATCGTTTTTGTAATTAGTATTTATAACTTTAGTTGGATACTTGAACCTAAACAATATTCAAAATATTAAATAGTCCGAGATCGTTTCGAGATGTACTTAGGGTCCGATATGAACAATCGATATGCATTTATCTTGCTCGAGATACCCGATACGAGATCATATAGCTAAAATCTTCGAGTAAAACATGACCGAAATTCGAGATTTAAACCCTTGGTGGTGCACTCATCAAACAGGAAAGAGTAGAGTAAATGATTCAAATCCCCATCTTCGTGCTAACTTTAAAAGTAATTCAGCAATTATTAGTCAGTCGTTGAATGGAATCAAATATGAAATATCAACCAAATTAGTTGCCCACTAATATGCAAAACACTGATATGAATCTAAGTAACACCGATTTGACAAATGATATTATCAAAAAGTCTTTAGTGAAATCTTTGGGACCATTGGTAGCCAATTTCAAAAGGATGTCTGACAATAAAGAATTTCAAACTATTTGAATAGTGCTTCGTCAAACATTTTTCAAACTTAATAAGTTGTGGAAATTGGTACGAAGGGCCTAATTATATGGCCCATTTTTTTTCCAGGACACGGGTTTGAAACTATTATTTTCGAGGACAATTATGTGCGGCGTGCGTCTTCATCTTCTCAAACATCTAAATATCTTCTGAAATCGATCGTGGAAATTAGGCGCGTTCGTCTTCATCTTCTCAAACAACTACGTATATTCTGAAATCTGCCGATCTTGGAAATTGGGCGCGTGCGACTTCATCTTCTCAAACAAGTACGTATCTTCTGAAATCTACCGATCGTCAAAATTAGGCGCGTGCGTCTTCATCTTCTCAAAGAACTACATACCTTCTTGTGCAATCAAAGCGGTCGTTTCTTGTGCAATTGAAGCGGTCGTGAGGCGTTAGTTTCTTCTCAAATCAAAATCGACTTTAATTGTGGGAAATCGTGAGGCGAGTCAAAAAGTGATTAGACGTATCTTGTTCAATCAAAGCGGTCGTTTCTTGTGCAATTGAAGCGGTCGTGAGGCGTTAGTTTCTTCTCAAATCAAAATCGACTTTAATTGTGGGAAATCGTGAGGCGATTTTCTTCATTTGGTGAGTCTCTTTTTTATTTGCTGTTTTTCATTCTCAATTCTATTTTTTATGATGTTACTGTATGTTTCTTTTCACAGGAGGCTGTTTTCATCTATTGGAGGAAGGTTTTGTTTGATGTAGTTGGAATAATGGCTTCTGAATGGTATTGTTTTATTCTTATAACACAATCACTGTGTATTTAGCTTCGTTTGTTCTTTAGTTTGCAATTAAACTCTGATTGTTTAGATGTTTAAGAATGGTGTATCAAAATTCCATTCTGGCTCTAGTAATAATTTGGCAGCCATTGAATGTGATTATGTGTTTTAAAGACCATATTGATCTTAGTGTGTGTTTGTTATGATAATTTTTTAGCTCTTCTTTTTCACCATTAAGTATATTTTTGCAGATCATCTTTTTCACCTATGATTTTTCAACAATGTAAACTTGAATAGGTACAATCACAACGAATGTTTTTCTTCCACGTGTTCCACTGTTGTAATCAGGTTATCCCAAAGAGTGATAGTGATCTGTAAAAGATAAATTGTTTTATCTTTTTTCAAAAAGTGGTATATAAAATGATTTAAATGGTTTTATGCTATTAGTTTTTATTTAAGATCAGTTTTACATAGTTATATTTTCCACTGTTGTAATCAGGTTATCCCAAAGAGTGATAGTGATCTCTAAAAGATAAATTGTTTTATCTTTTTCAAAAAGTGGTATAAAAAATGATTTAAATAGTCTTATGCTATTAGTTTTTATTTAAGATCAGTTTCACATAGTTATATTTTTTTTTTATTTTTTTTACATTTTTTTTGCAGGTGTGATTCATCTGTTATAGTTGTGTTTGATTTCAATAACAATTGTTTTAGTGCTCGTTTTGGATTGGATGCTTCTATTTCTTATGTTAGGAATAGGATTTGGGAGCAGTGGAATAATTTTACTCCATTATGCTTTGATATTTTTTATATTCGAGAATCGAAGACTACCTTTATTGAAACGGATAGTGATCTTCAAGCTATATTGTGTTTGTCTTGGTTTAAAAAGGAAGAATTTTTGGTTTTTTTTCTACGGCTGAAGAATGATTCAATGGATAATTTTGTTGGTGAAAGTAGCAAGTCTGGTTCAGTTGTTGGTGTTGAGTCAAGTAATAATATGTTAGGTTATGATGATGATTTAGATTCTGGTTTTACTCAACAAAAGGATTTACATGAGTTGTTGAAGAATAATTCAAATATGGAATTTTTTACTGGCGTTGGTCAACAGTTTGATTCTGCTATTGGATTCCGTAGAACAGTTAGTGCTTATTGTTTGAAGAATGGATTTAAAGTACAGTATATTAAGAATTGTAAAGAACGATTGACAGTTCGATGTGCTGTAGCTTGCTGTCCTTTTAGGATTCATGCTTCTTGCAAACTGAAGCAATTGGACCAACTATTTGTTAAAAACATTAACTTGATTCATACTTGTGGTGGTGGATTTCGTTCCCTTAGTAGTCCAACCATTAATAGTGATCTTGTGAAAAGTTTAATCGTCAATCAAATTCGTGATGAGCCAAAAAGAAAAACCAAGGATATCATTAAAAGTTTTAGAAGAGATTATGATGTGGAGCTAAGCTATTACTTTGCTTATAAGGGTAAGAAATTGGCTATGAATGATATTTTTGGTGATGAAAAGAAATCTTACAATGAATTAGTTTGGTATTTGAAGGCATTGGAAAGAAATAACCCAAATAGTTATTCAAGTATGGATGTGGATTCTGAAACAAATCAATTTGAGAGAGTTTTTGTATGTTATGAGGCATGTATATTTGGATTTAACTATTGTCGTCCTATGGTGTTTTTGGATGCTACCTTTTTGAAAGGGCGAAGTGTTATTTTGATGGCTGCCACTGCGAAAAATGGGAATCAAGGTACTGAAATTTTTTTTTTTGCTGTTGTATTTATGTTACATAGTACTGTTTCTTTAAGTTATTGTTCTACTGAATTTTATTGTGTACATACTGCATTTTGTTCAAGTGATTAGTCTACTGTTATATAGTACTGTTTCAAATATAGTGCATTTGGTTGTTTCAAAAATGAATTCAAACTGACAATTTAATTCAACTGAAAATTAATGATGATTAATGTTGGTTGTTTTTTTTTATTTTTATTTTGATAGATACATAATCTAGATGTTTTATTTTTTTCAGTTTATCATGATACCTACTGCTTATGCTGGATTTACCAGAATCTGTCATATTTCAAACAATAAATGCATATATGCTTTATCTCTAACATCTTCAATCTAGTTGCACTAGTTACAAAGTAGGTACAATTGTTCAATGGACAGTCATGCTCTTCTTATTGTAAATTTGATCCAAAACAAATACTGTAAAAGATATAATGTTCTTTAATTTGATATACAAAATGTTACTGTATACAGGAGTTAAAAAGGATAAATGCATTTATCTTTTAATATAAAGAATTAAATAACATATTAAGCCGTCATTATATATCATAGATACTACTACATGTTGAACATATTTATCATTTTTCTCTTTATTTGAAGTTCTTACATAAGGTATACAAATGATTTAAACAGCATATAGAAAAGATAAAAGCATATATGTTTTAGATGTTTGAATATTATTCTTTGTATTGTATGCATGAATTATGTATCATATCTTTGCAATTTCTACCCTTTCTGCGTAGACTACACATGTGATTGTCTACTATTAGATAATACTGTTTCAAATATAATTTTTTTTACACAAAAAGTGAATTAATTTTTTGTTGTTTCAAATGTAATACATAAACAGTGAATTTTTTTTTGTTTTTTTTCCAGGTTTTTTCCCATTAGCAATGGCTCTTGTTCCCAAAGAAAATGAAGAGTGTTGGAGTTGGTTTTTAAAACACCTAAAGAATGCTCTCAGTTGTGATAGAATATTAACTTTTTTAAGTGATAGACACTGGGGTTTATTGTTAAGTATTCCAAATTTTTTTCCAAATAGTCATCATTCTTATTGTTTGCATCATATGCAAAATAATATTGCCAGCATTGTGAAAAGTGGAAGGGGTGTTTGGGTAGCTCATTTACTTGAGCGTTGTGCTATAGCTTCTAATCATCATGAGTTTGAAAAAGCCATGTCCAAGTACAAAGAAATTGGAGGTGCCAAAGCTATACAGTACTTGAATGATAAACCATATGATCATTGGGCTGATTTGTTTTTTCCGGGGAAGCGATATGGCGAAAATAAGTCCAATGTAGCTGAGAGTTTTAATTCTTGGATTTTGGATGAAAGAAGTTTGCCTGTTACTGCTTGTCTTGATGGAATTAGGGTAAAACTGATGATGCAAATGTCTAATCGTAGAGAAGAGGCATCAAAGTGGACTAGTGTGCTATGTCCAAAAATGGAAGCTCGTTTGTTGAAATTGAAGGAAGAAGGATTTGGGTGGAGTGTTTCTAAATCATCTAGGTATTTATTTCTATATTTTTACATGATGTTCATAGTTTCTGAAAAAAATGATAAATGCATTTATCTTTTTTCAACTTGCTATGTAGCCTGTGTTATGATTTCATTTTGTTGGTATTTATAAATTTTAAACCCTTTTGGATCTTTTGAATCTTGACAGTCGCGGCATTGTAATTAACACCGTCTGTAATTCTTAGCTCTTTCATTATTTTTGTTTGGATGAGTCTGTACATTTTACTTATGGTATATTAGTTCTTGACTTGGACAATCCTGTTGATATTTTTGGAAAAGTCAAATCTGGTGCATCAAGGGAATGTTTTTAGTCAATTCCACTTAATCAGTGGATGCCTTACCCATTGAAATTACTGTCAAGGTTTACTGGTTTTAATTCTTACTATAACCTTTATGCTTTCTTTTTTCTAGATTGGTTATCATTTTTTTTAAAAAGAAAGTCAAAATCAAATTTTACATAAGATATACTTTCTCTAAAGAATATGAACAGTATGCCTGTTGTTATTTGTTTTGGTTTATGAGTCTTATTTTTCACTATTAGTTCTATGCACATGAATTGGGTCTTATTTATTAGATAGATTAGAGAGAATATATATAGTGCTAATAATCATTTTTTGGAAATGCAATCTGTGTACATATTTTAACTGTTTTTAATTTTACATTTTGTAGGTATATTTTTGAAGTTCATTCTCCAACATCTCAAAAGGTTGATCTTAAAAATTGCATTTGCAGTTGCAATCAATGGAAAGTGACAGGTTTTCCTTGTGCGCATGCTTTGAAGTGTATTTCTTTAACCAGAAATTCTGTTTATGAATATATTGAGAATTACTTTACTGCTGAGTATTATCGAGCTTCATATTCACATTTGATCAATCCTATTCCAACTTTTGATAAGGAAGCAATTGAAGCTGAAGAATCATCTATTGTTCTTCCTCCTAAGCCTGTTCGTGGAGCTGGTAGGCCTAGGATGAATAGAATTGAAGGGGCTGACTTTCATGCTAAGCAAAACAGATGTGGAAAGTGTAAAAAACAAGGACATAATAGAAGAGGATGTTCTTTGAATATTTGAGTTGATTGTTTTAGTCCAATGTATTTGATTGGTTGTTCTATAAATACTCTGACTTGAATAATTGAGTTGATTGTATTAGTCCAGTGTATTTGATTGATTGGTTGTTCTATGAATACTTTGACTTGAATAATTGAGTTAATTGTATTAGTGCAGTGTATTTGATTGATTGGTTGTTCTATGAATACTTTGACTTGAATATTTGGATTATTGCATATGTTGAATTGGATATAATCTGATTTTGATTACTTTTGGTTGTATGCAATTGTTTATGAGTTTCTGCTTTTCTGGTAGGCACTGTGATGGTTGTCGGTAGGTAGTCAGTGTGGAATTGGTAAGATGATGGTTAGTGAAGAAGAATTGTGGGTTGTGGCTTCTCTGACAGTGTTGAGTGTGGAATGTTGCTGCAGTTTGTATTGAATGAAACAGTGGTGTAGTAGTATTTGCTTGTATGGTCAGAGAACTGTGAAGTTTATAGGTTGTGAATGGTTTGGGATGGAAGTATGGTTAGTAAGTGAGGTATGACAGAGTGGTATTTGGACTTTTGTAAAGGAGGAGGTGTTGTAGTTAAGAAGTGAGGCAGTGGAGGTTGGCAGTGAAGTAAGTAGTAGTCAGAGGCACTTGAAGTTGTGAATGATGAAGGTGGTAGTTACTCTTCTAACAGGAAATGGAAAGTATGGAAGAACTATTGTTTGCAATTGTTCTATTTAAAAAGATAAATTGATATATCATTGGCCTCAAACAAGCTTAGGACCAAGTATATTTTGCGGTTATTGATTTAAATTTTCTTTGTGCAGAAATATTTGTTCAATTTTGTTTGTGCAGAAATATTTGTTGATTTTTCATAACGGTGGAATACCTATCCATCTCCAATAGTTATTTATCTTTTTGTAATAACTTCTTTTTTCAAGAGAGCAGTATTTAACCAGCATTCCTTCTTCCCATTCTCACGCATCATCACTTTCATCATTCATTTCCACTAACATCTACCCTTATGCCTACAACTGACCAACCTTGCACTTGCCACAACCTAAAATAGCTCACAGGACTTCCATCACCTCTCACTGCACTGCAACTCCAATCACTATCTTCAAACTTCTGTCATTTGACATAAAACATCCTCAACACCAACAGAAACGACCTTTATAACCTGAAATTCACAGCAACCATCAACACTAACTACATAGCACTTCCATCCACACTATCTTCACATTACACAACACACTCTGTATTATACGGTCCAATTTTTTTCTAGGACACAACATGAATGTATAGTCAGATTAAAAGGTGACAGTGCAAACAAGTGCACAGCATACACATAAACAAACTCAAGTCTACAACATCTGTAAGTAGGTTTTACAATTCAAATAATATGGCCTAAGTCAACCATTACAAATTCATCAGTCAAATAAAATTTTAACAAATGTATGATAAAAGGACTGTTAGACATCAAAGAATTTGTTGCTATCATTGTCAGTTCACAT
The DNA here is from genome assembly GCA_030737815.1 of Allium fistulosum. Classification (NCBI taxonomy): domain Eukaryota; kingdom Viridiplantae; phylum Streptophyta; class Magnoliopsida; order Asparagales; family Amaryllidaceae; genus Allium; species Allium fistulosum. The sequence continues at coordinate 42,331,543 of CM060905.1, read as the reverse complement.
CTTTTGTTGCTGAAGCTGAACTGCAGAATTTTTCAATTGTCCAGCAGTATGGTTCATCAGAGAGAATTTGTGCAGTTATCTGTGCTCTAAATGCGTTTACTTGTTCTAGACTGATTTTTGATGTTGTGTCCATTCCTTGTGCTAACTTTTGGATAAACATCATTACGAAAATTCCACAGTCGAACCTGCATTTTTTAAAATTTTAGTTATTGTGTAACATTCATCGTTGTATAAAAATCTCCAGTATCAGTAATTATGAAAATATAACTAAACATGTACTTATATCCATTACATCAAAAGATAAATGCTTCTATCTTTTTTAATAGTTGAATAAAGTAAGATCTGACACTTAATATTTTATGAAGAACTCTTTAATTAATTTCATTTAACAATAAACCAGCTCCAAAACAACAAACAACTTATATCATTTACATAAAAACATAAATGCTTTTGTCTTTTCTATGTAATAACTAATATCATGAGAAAAACATCAAATACCTTGAATGCATTAGATAATGTACCATTTGTATCAGTGATTATGAAAATATAACTGAAAATGTACTTAAATCCTAGGTAAACATTTTTAATCAGTGATTATGAAAATTACCCGTTGCTTTGTTGAGCACAGTTAATATTTTTAATCAATGAAGACTTTCCCAGAATTGTTTTCTCGCCTGCGTCCTGTAAGTCTTTATTGATTTTGTTTACCGCTGCTTTCTGCCAAATATATATATATATATATATAATTTTTTTAATAATAATGATAAATCTATTTATCTTTTTTACTTTCAGTGTATTTTACTTACCACATTAATAGCAAACCTTGAATGTCCACTTCTTAATGTCTTAGATCTTGTGGTCAAGTGTAGAGAATCATAATGGTTCCATGAACATGATTCCACTACTAGCTCTAGCAAGCTCCAATGTCCGTTGCCATGTATAGGAAATAATATATTGCAACATAATGGATTTAGAAGTGCTTGTTTAATAAAAGGATTAAACATATTTTTTTTGATCTTTTCCAGGTTTCCATCTGTTGCGCTTTTCTGTTAAAAAATAATTTCAAAAACTTTATCTTAGAAACAAATTAAATTTTACATTATAGTACACTTACTGTCATTGTTGTGTTCACATATATAATGCTAGAACTTTGTTCTAAAAATTTTGTTTTTCTGAACCAAAACCAATCAATAACCTACATTTCCAAAAAAATATATGGATTAAGAATAGATTTGATAATGAAGCAAAGAATAGAATTTATAATGACGCAAAGTATAGTTTTTTGTACTTACTTGACCAAAAATATATTCTCCATAGAGAAGTTCTTCTATCATACTTTTTGTGATGGTGATGAAGTTTTCATCGTCACAAGTAAATGCTTCATCACTAAAAAATTAAGATTAGTATGTTCTGTGTTGTAATGCACTTACAGTATAAAAGAAAATTAATTAAGATTGGTATACTGAAAAAGTAAGATTAGTATGTAATGAAATATTTTTTAACAAAAGAAAATAACAATAGTACATACTGTACAGGAATTTTATGAATTGTCATACTGTCATACTGTACAGGAATTTTATGAATTGTACATAAAACAGCTGACAGTACATTAAAAAGATATTTTGTTTTATCTTTTTTTAGTTGTCACTTGGATTATTAACTAAAATACAGTGCATTAAAAAAAGTAAGGTTGCAAATAAAAATACTTGGTGCTGACAATAATAGGTGCTTAAATAACTTTTTCTATCTTCATGAACATCAACCAGCAAACTATTCATCACCAAAAATTTCTTTTTTTTCTTCAAATTTTAATAAATTTCAACAGCCTTGGATTGCCGATGATACAAACCAACTACTTGATAGAATGACTCAATTTGGCAATTTTTGAGTTAAACTGAGTCAATTCATCAAGTCGCTATGTAGTACACCAACAATACAAGGTTGTTTATTGAATGGCACAAGTGACAAATTGTTTATTAACTCTGATTAAACCATAACTTAAAAAGTTTACACATTATCGGATGTTTATTGAATGGCACTACCAAACATGACAATGTTAAAATGTTTGCATATTATGACATGGTTAAAATGGTTGACAAATTTGTGACTTGTACATTAAACATATGACAGTACATACAAAAGATAATCAGTTTTTATTTTTTTTTAATTGTCACCTTCAATATTAACTAAAGGATGGTACAGATCTACCATAAGTTAACCAAATATTAATAACAGGTTTAAGAAAAATATATTGTCATACTCTACAGGAATTTTATGAATTGTACATAAAACAGCTGACAGTGCATTAAAAAGATATTTTGTTTTATCTTTTTTTAGTTGTCACTTGGATTATTAACTAAAGTACAGTGCATTAAAAAAAGTAAGGTTGCAAATAAAAATACTTGGTGCTTACAATAATAGGTGCTTAAATAACTTTTTTTTATCTTCATGAACATCAACCAGCAAACTATTCATCACCAAAAATTTCTTTTTTTTCTTCAGATTTTAATAAATTTCAACAGCCTTGGATTGTCGATAATACAACCCAACTACTTGATAGAATGACTCAATTTGGCAATTTTTAAGTTAAACTGAGTCAATCCATCAAGTCGTTGTGTAGTACACCAACAATACAAGGTTGTTTATTGAATGGCACAAGTGACAAATTGTTTATTAACTCTGATTAAACCATAACTTAAAAAGTTTACACATTATCGGATGTTTATTGAATGGCACTACCAAACATGACAATGTTAAAATGTTTGCATATTATGACATGGTTAAAATGGTTGACAAATTTGTGACTTGTACATTAAACATATGACAGTACATACAAAAGATAATCAGTTTTATCTTTTTTTAATTGTCACCTTCAATATTAACTAAAGGATGGTACAGATCTACCATAAGTTAACCAAATATTAATAACAGGTTTAAGAAAAATATATTGTCATACTCTACAGGAATTTTATGAATTTTACATAAAACAGCTGACAGTACATTAAAAAGAAAAGAGAAATGCTAATGGCACAGTTTTGTCCTTAAAAATAATTAGTTTCAACTTGAGTCCCAGGTTCCCCAATTGATTGCCCCGCAATAATACCTACATCTTCCCCCAATTCAACCAGATCGCCGTGAGTGGAACTTCTACAATAACATAATTCAATTGAGTCAAAAGTAGTTTAGTTACTTACTTGTTTCGTCCAAGAATTTTGAAATTTTTTTTGACAATTTCTTTTTTTTCTTCGGTAAGATATTCGAGCAGTGGACATTTGTCAACATTCTTTGGCTTCTTCTTCTTTTTTGGTTCTTTTAGGACAATATCTTCAACAACAATTGGATTTTCAGAAGCAATTTCTTGAGCAGGCTCTTTCAGACTGTCAGATTTTAAACTATCTTGTGTCTGCTTTTCTACTATGAAATCTTGAGTTTGCATAATATCAAAAGTTGGAAAATTAGCAGAACTGTTTATGTGAATCATACCAACAATTTTTTTTTTACCTTTTTGAGCTTCAGTTTTTTTGTTCAAATTATCTTTTTCCTCCACTTCATGCTTTTCTAAATTTTCCAATTTCTGAAGCTTCATTTCAAGAATTTGGATTCTATTTTCAGCTGCTTCTCTTAAACATCTTTCCTCCTTTAATTGTTCTTCAACCTTTTTCATCTCAGAGCACAAAAAATTGACTTTTGATTGTAGCTCCATTATGTTATCAGCAGATTCCTTTTCATATTTTCTCAAGCTTGTGTCTTCCTGGTACTCATCTTTTATTTTTTTGGAAAGAAGTTCTTTCTCTTCTTTTGTTACATCTGCAAATTTTTTTATAATCTGCAATGAATAAATTTAAAGTTAAGCTTTCACATATATTGTCATTGAAGTACTAGACAAGTTAAGCTTGCACATACACTTTCTATACTCATTTGGTTTTCTGTAATAAATTTAAATATGAATAAATCAAGAAAAATGTTTAATATGTATAACTATATATCAAATATAAGTAATGCCTAAGTTGTTATAAAATCATTTACATTAACAGATAAATGTTTTTATCTTTTATAGCTTTTAAGCATGGTAAAATTAATGAAGAACTTTGGAGTTGGACAGAAACTGAATTGTACTTAAATCATTATGTACTTATGTATTTAAAAGTAGCATACCTTATCATTGTCTATTTCATCAAGGTCCAAATCTTTTAATTTTGACAAGTCCCATTTTCTCATCCTTGGGATTTTGCTTTCCAAATTTTCTTTTTCATCGATGATTTGCGTCCTTTCACAAAACCAATACTGTCAATAAGACCATGCAAATAAGCATTAACATTTAACATTTTTGTAAAAAGCATTGGTATAAATTTATTTATATTTAAATCATACCAGTAAGACCATAGTACATCCAGGTGTGCTTCTTGGATTAGCATAGTATTTTTGTACATTTTTCATGACATTTTCACATATTGCTCTCGGCCAAGAGATTGAGTTAAATTTTTTTAAGTTTAACAGCTTTGATAAGAAGCCCCACTGCATGTAGTTCTGATTGTTAGGAAAGAAAAAAGTAATAATCAACAACAGCAACAACAATTTGACTAAATCTTCATTCCCGTTTTCTTCCTCTATCATTTTTTTCAACCTTCTTGTGACTGTCTTCTGGCTAATTATGTCATTTTCTTCGAAATTTGTAGTCAGAAACTCTGAAAAACTCTCCATTACTGTGGCCTTATTTGAAGTTGGTATTGGAAACAAATCCTCTCCAGATAAATTCATTCCAAATATAAGGCTAACTTCTTCAGGTGTGATTTTAAGCAGTTTGTTTCCAATTTTGAAAGCTTTTTCTTTAATACTGAAAGAAGTAATTAGTTGGTCTAAATTTGAAGCACTTTTCCGTATGTTTTGCCGTTCTATGCCATTGGTCAGAAACATATTAAAAAAGTTTTTGAATGGCGTTTTGTTGATATAACTTTTTGCTTCTGAAGATAGAATGTTTTTTTCCTTTACCGTCATCATAACTTTGTACACAGCATCTAAATTACATCTGTATGTTCCACTGTACAGATGTTTTTTCTGTCTTTTCAGCCTGTTTTGAATTTCATATTTGCCAACATCATCTGACTCATCTGTTTCAATATTTATTTCTTCAGAATCATAACTTGCTTCATTTAGTTTTTCTGAAATTGTTCCTTCGTCATCTGAGTTTGTTAGATGTTCTTTTTCAGTCATTTGTGAGATTTGCTGTGTTGGTGTAGCTTCATCCTACATTCATGAAAATAATATCATTAATTAGGATCCTAAATTTATTTCTGCATATTCATGAAGATAATATCATTTTGCTCAAGAATCATAATGCACATAAAGTATAATAAACCCTTTTGTTGAGTAACTATGTAGTACTGATGGCTATTTTTTCTTCCAAAGTATAGAAAGTTAATCTGTTTTATCTTTTTTAGTTGTTTAAGTAATGGTCATTTAGAAATCTGAAAACTTAAAGAGAATGAAACACAAAATAGCCATCAGAATATTATTTATAAAAAAGATAAATTCTTTTATCTTTTTTAACAAAGCATTAGCAACAAATTATCCATTACAAATTAGTGATCAGTTATTAGAATTTCATCATCACAATAGCCTTGAAGTAATAACATGTACAACATGTATGAATGCAGTGCATAGTGCAGACTTATATGGTCAGAGAATCAAGCTACAACATTAACAAATAGTCAGATTCAAAAGTGAGAGTACAAAGAAGTGCACAGCATACACATAAGCAAATGCAACATGAAAACAAATCTAGATCAATGCAAATGAAGCAACCAAACCTGACTGAAGTGTTCAAATATTACATATATACATGTGTGTAACATCAAGTGAATATGCAACATCATACACATTGAAACCAGAGTCCAACGCAGACATGTCGACAAGATAAGAATGCAAGTGCAGACAAGCTACAATATGACAGACTGCATTTAAAGCAACAACTCAACTCAGTGCACATCAACCCAATACAAACTACATGAAGTATATGGAATCTAGATTCCAATTTAATATGTATATACAAATTGAAGAGTACAACTAAATATTATACATAACATAAGTAGGAAAACAGTTACCAATGGAGTTGAAGATAAAGGTGATCTCTGGCTGTGTTGATCGCAGAATGGGCTAGATAAAGGTCTAATATTTATGCATTGGGTTCCAGCTTCATTTATAAATATGCACGTTGTTTTCTGTATGAATAACTTTGATTTTGATGACCTGGTGTGCATTTTTACGCTGCATAAAAATTGTCATACATAATGAAATGTTAGAAAGAGTGAAGAATAATTTTTTTGTACTTGTAATTGTAATTATCAAACACAACTAGGGTTGTAATTCTAATAAGTAATTGTAATTATCAAACACAACTAGGGTTTAGCATGTAGTCTAAATATTTTACATTAATAGATAGATACGTTTATCTTTTTTAACAGCTAAACAATAACTTGTTTAGTTTAACACCTAGGGTTTAGTATCACCTGCCATTGAATATTAAGGTATGCTTAATTAAACAAATGTCGATTATTTTAAATTATAACAAGAACTAAAATACCTTAAATCTGTTAATTAAATCGTTTTGTATAAAAACATAAATGCTTTTATCTTTTTTAAGTAGGGTGTAAATTTGCTGTATATCTTTTGTAATAACTTTTAAATCATGAAAAAATGGCAAACATGTATAACATATACTAGTCACTATTTAAGATAACTAAGGCTTAAGTTGATTTGAACCAATTATAGTAAAAGATAAATATGTTTATCTTTCGTAGCTGTTGAACATAGGAACATTACAACATAACTGTGTTTACACAATACATACAATTTTTGAAGTACTGAAGTTAAAATTATGTTAAAGCAACTCAAAGATAAACAAACATGTTAAATCCATTACATTCTTGTATTAAATCATTTAGATTAAAAGATAAACAGATTTATATTTCTAAGCTGTTGAATATGACCAGTTTTACATCACGTTAAATCATTACAAAAACAACAAACACCTTACATGCATTACAAAAACTGTTATATATAAACACAATCAATAGAACTTATTTGTTACTTGTCAAACACAAGCAAAAACAACCCATAAATAGCAAAGAAAATCAATCAGTGAATGACTACTTACTTCAACTAACAAAATCAATCGATATATAGCAAGAAAAAACAATCGATGAACAACAAACAGCAAAGATAAACAAGTATTTACTTGTTCAGCAACAAGTGAATAGAAATCACGTCTTGCAACTAGTGAATAGAAATCGCGTCTTAGTTTCTTCAGCTGAAGAAAAGTGAATCAATCGATATATAGCAAACAGTAGAAATAAACAATTACTTACTTGTTCAGCTGAGAAAAGTTAGGCGGTACGATTTCTTCAGCCAATCGATAATCCAACTGAGGCGATTTTGTTTCTAAACCCTACTTTTGTTTTTCATTTGGAGGTTTGGCGGCAGATATGGATTAGCGAGAAGTAGAGGGTTTATTTTCGACCCGTGTCTTGGAAACTAATTTTTTTGAACACGTGTCCTAGAAAATAATTAGTTGATGGTAATAGGCCCTTATAGTGAAATTCCCCTAATAAGTTAATGTAAACCAAAATAAAGTAAAGTTTTTCTTTAAATATTGGACCTACATTGTAGCATGAAAATGATGTTACATGCGTTCCATTGGCAACATTACAACGAATATGCATAGGCACCTTTGCTATATAAGTGAATTTTCTACTCATCGCCCAGTTAGTTATGTATGAGTTAATTATTATCAAACCTTTTATCAATGGGGTTGAGCCTGTGCCGATGGCACGGAAGAAAGTTTTATTTCCGATGTAGTAATCTTACGCATTGCATCAAAGCATGTTCTTTTTTTATAGTTCATAATAATATTACTACTTGATACAAATGTAGACCCCCAATGTGTAATATTTGCTTTGTTGAATTGATTGAAGAGGTTTGATGTTTATTTGTTTATATTCATTTTTGTATGTATAGTTTTCATACAACGGATGAAGACTTCTATTTGCGATGTATATCATCAATTTGTATAGTAGAAACGGCAAAAAATTAATGGTCGTTGCATATTATGACAGTCAACGTACATGTAATAATTAAATCTTTGCCATCTGCGGGACGGATTCACACTACATGCATGTATTCTAAGAATCATTTTCAAAAAAAACGAAGGAGAAATATGGATGTTCGAATTGATGAAAATACACTTGGAAGTTTGATATATGGCCATGATAGTACTTTGTAAATAGTTAATGTCACACTAATATTTATAAACCTGGCACTTACTTTCTTCACCATTGAGAATTCACTGATTTCACATAATTCTCTCCAAGAAACACATCCAATTTTAGGTGTTTTAATTTACAATTGCTATTTGAATCTGAGCCACCATCTTCGATTATTCGATGCATTGGCCAATTTATCATTGAATCGCAACCATTATATTCATCTTTGAGAAACCGACCAATGATAAGGTATTACATTGTATGTAAATTGATATCTAATTACGGTTTTTAAAGGTCTACCATCTATTTAATTAATTTTTTGCCTAATTTAGAAAAGTTTTTTCCCTTTTTCCTATACTGTTCATTGCATAGAATTGTTTGGTAAATAAATTGAAATTACATTCATGTTGATGTATCTCATCTCTTCTCTAAATATCCTTTGAATTTTAAGTTCTGCTTTTTTTTCTACTGATATGATTCAGGTAGCAATGTAGCATTGTTAGGCAAGTTTAACGAACTTTGTTAAAGAACTTATAATTGATTTTTCGTGACAATATAATTGGTCTAAATCATATTCACAATATATATCCAATATACATAAATAACTATACTAATCACGTCTTTCTGCATTTATTATATTTATTATTTCAAAACATTATTAAACTTTTTGAACTGATACATCTAGCAATGAATACGGGATATTATAAATTGAATGTGTTCGTTATTTTTTATGTAGCTTCGAAGCTAACGGTTCCAAAGTAATTATTAATTGAAAAATATTTCTTTCTTTACTCGAAAGATGAACAAAACTTTGTCCCAAATTATAATTAAGACACTGTTTTTTAAACATTGTGAAAGATATTTCGTTTATTTATTTTAAGTAATTTTATTAGTTATTAAAGTTTTTGAATGAAAAATAAACCTTAAAATATTAGAATTTATATGATAACAAAAGATAAACGATATATAAAATCAACAAAATGGAAAACTGAATCAAACTAACGTAAATATTTGTTTCATCTGGTTGGTTTCGTATGTTTTGAACCGAAAATAGCATCATACTTAATAGCTAAAATTTATGTTAGTTTGATTCACTTTTCATTTTTTTTCATTTTCGTATATGGTTTATCTTTTGTTATTATATAGTTCCTACGTTTATAGATTTATTTTTCATTTAAAACTATTAATAACTAATAAATTTTATTTAAAATTGCTAAACAAAGTATCCTTCACAATATTAAAAAAAAATAAAAAATATTATCTTAGTTATAAATTAGGACAAAGGTATGTTCATGTTTTGAATATAGAAAGAAATATTTCATAATGAACAATTACTCTTAAACCATAGCTTAGAAGCTAAATAAAAAACACTGAACACACTCAACTTATAATATCTCATATTCATTGATAGATTTATAAGTTCAAAATATTTAATAACGTTGTGAAATAATACATATAATAAATGCGAAAAAACATGAGTGTGTCTAGCTAAACATGGGATGAGCTTGCTCAGAGTCCAGCATGCGAAAAGTCGTAGCTTGCTTCAGACCGAGCTGCAAGTTAACCCGAGAAAGCTATTTGTCTAGATTTTCACCCTAGCATAGACACTTTGGACTACCAATATCACATTAGTCAAATTTCAAAAATTCCTATAGCGGGAGAACCCTTTATCAAATCGGCAGCACGGTACCATTGGAGAACCCATTCTGACAAACGATGCTCATGCGGTTTCAAAGTATAAACTTCCTCTTTAAGCGAAAGGCAAAGATGCACCCTTTTCTTCTCGGAATTCATATATTCTTACTAAAAGAAATTGAGTAATGCATTCAACATTTCATTTATATATTTTTGTTTAAAAGAGTGTGCTTGCTTGCTTACTTGAATGTAAACCAATATTGTAAATATAAAATAGTCTGAGATTGAAAATCTAACAAGTTAAATCGTTTTTCTAATTAGTGTTTATAACTTTAGTTGGATACTTGAATGTAAACAATATTCAAAATATTAAATAGTCCGAGATCGTTTCGAGATGTACTTTAGGGTCTGATATGAACAATTGATATGTGTTTATCTTGCTTGAGATCTCACCCGATACGAGATCGTGTCGCTGAAATTTTCGAGACAAAACGTATCCGAAATCCGAAATTTAAACCCTTGGTGGTGCACTCATCAAACAGAAAAAAACTAAAAGGAGTAGAGTAAATGATTCAAATCCCCATCTTTGTGCTAACTTTAAAAGTAATTCCATAATAATTAGTCAGCCATTGAATGGTATCAAATATGAAATATTAACTAAATAAGCTGTCTGCTTAATGTGCAAAACATTAATATGAATCTAAGTAACCCTGGTAAATTTGGCAAATGACACTGTCAAAAAGTCTAGTGAACTCGAGGGACTATTGGTAGCCAATTTCAAAAGGATGTCTGACAATAAAGAATTTCAAGCTATTTGAATAGCAATTCATCAAACATATTTCAAACTGAATAAGTCAATGCAAAACAAAATAATGTTTTCTCCAAATATTGGACCTACATTGTAGCATGAAAATGATATTACATGCGTTTTGTTGGCAGCATTACAACGAATATGCATAGGCACAATTCGTAGTCCATACTTTGTTATATAAGTGCATTTACTATTCATCGTCAAGTTAGTTATGTGTGAGTTAATTATTACTAAATCTTTTATCACTAGAGTTGAGCATGTGCCGATGGCACGGAAGCAAGTTTTATTTCCTATGTAATAATTTTACATATTGCTCAAAATCGTGTTTTGTTTTTTTAGAGTTCATGATAATACTACTTGATACAAATGTTGACATTTAATGTGCAGTATTTGCTTTGTTGAATTGATTAAAGAGATTTAATGTTTATTCGTTTATATTTATTTTGTAAGTATAGCTGTCATACAACGGATGAACACTTTTGTTTGCGATGTAAATCATCAACACTTTGCATAGCAAAAATGGCAAAAAACCATGGTCATTGCATATAATGATAAACGTACATGTGATGTTACGATCCGGAATTTTATCACTTTGATTTGTGAACATTTAATTTATTTTAAATATTCAATTATTGATTTTAATAATTAAAATACCATCTTTTAAATAATAATTAGTGATGCTGAAATGATTTTCAAAACGCGTTTACAAAAATAAATAGTTCAAAGTAAAATAGAAACTGTGACCGAAAATCTTTTTCAAAACATTCAAATTTTCACCATTAATTGTTTAAAATGTTGTAAACACCTTAATACACTTACATATATATATAAAAATAATGTGTACTTAATTAAGTGTGTAAAAGGTGTTTGTACCAAAAATGGGCACAACACTCTTCGGAAGTTTTTGAAGAGATAAAAGTGAAGAATGAAAATTAAAACTGTGGATTATCTAACAAAAACTCTAAGTAACAGAAAATAAGTTGCAAAGACAAGCGATTTAGAGTGGTTCGGCGTTTTGCCTACGTCCACTATGAAGTTTGATGATTTTACTGCTCGATACTTGAAGATTACAGTAGTTTATAATGTAATACAACTGAATTTATATGCTAAGTCTCAATCTAAAGCAGCGGCGGTGTTCTGGAGTAAGTCTGGCAGAATCTGGGCACTCTTCATTACTTAGAATTATCCGACCCCTTTTCTGAATGACCAGGGGCTCTATTTATAGGTGTAGGAGGCTGATATTTCGCCTAAAATGAGGGGAGACCAGTTCTGGTACGTCAGGGGGCCCACATGGCCGAAATCTGGAGATCTGGGCCCGCTTTGGGATCGATTCGACCCTTGGTTCGAATCGATCAAGAAATTGTCCAATCGAGCTGAAATTTGGTGTGGACATTCTTCAACATGTGCTCAAGCTTCTGTGAAAATTTCATAGCATTTGGACTTGTGGATCTCGAGTTATGGTCGATTCAAGGTTAGATGCTCAGCTGAAACTTCTCTTCGAATCGACTCCATTCGACCCGGTTCCTTCGAATCGATTGCATCGAATCGATGGTGGAGTGTGCTTTCGGTGATGATGTGGAGCGTGAACTTCGCATCGATCCGCTTTTGTCGCCAGTTTGATGGAGTCGTCATGAAGACTTTTCTGCTTTGACTCGATGGATTCGAAGACGTCATTAATCCTTCGATTCGAATGACGTTTCGCTCGTATCGATAGCGACATGCTTCGATCGATTCGAAGTCAACCGTAGCTAGATGGATTCGAGGGAAGACATCTGTGCATGGATTCGAAGCAGAGCGTCTCGTTGGGTTCGAGGCAAGATATCTCCATGGATTCGAACTAAGGATAACTTGAAGGAAACGAATGTGGATTCGGGGAATGGATACGAAACCTGACCATCTGATGGATTCGAAGCAAGGCCTAGTAGGACGGATTCGAACCATGGGCTGGCTCGATGGAGTCGAAGCAAAGGTGTTCCTCATGGATTCGACCATGCTGAGGTGATGCCGGTCTGATGGATGCGTGTTTCATGGATTCGAACATAGGTTTCGCCTATGGATTCGAACTAAGGACTGTCTACTCCATTTTTCGTTGGTGATATCTTGAGCATACGAACTCGGATTGCCCCGAAATTTGGAACATTGGTTTTTACTACCCTGTTTGATGTGCCTTATCGATTGCAGCCTGATCTGGACTCGGACAAATTTCATCGACATCCATAGCGATCCTTGCGCGTAGCTGATCTTCGAGACGATCTGTCACCGGTTGCTAGTTAAGTCCTTGATGTCACGGCCTTGCCAAAAGGCGGGATAACAGCTGGTCTTCGATTTACCATCCCTGGAGAGTGGTGCACCATGGTACTGGTCCATTTCAAATCCCTGCACCCATTTCTAAAAGTCGCAAGGCTCCGTTTCGTCTTTTTGGACGAATGTTGCACCTTAGATGTTGCACCCTGTGGATATCGATTCTTCGGACGGCCATAACTGTTGCCTCGTTTAGAGTTACGGGTGCCATAACCAGTCAAAACGAAGGTCTCAGTGAGTTCTACGGCTTTGACTGCTCTAAGCCGTCAACGGATAGTTTCATACCCAAAAAAAAGCTATCCGAACCACAATCGGGTCTCTGAAGTTTTTTGGCCTTCGTTTTTCCGTCACATGAATTTTTACGTTAAAAAGGGAACACCGTGACTGGTCTTCGATTTACCATCCCTGGAGAGTAGTGCACCATGGTGTTGGTACATTTCAAATCCATGCACCCATTTCTAAAAGTCGCAAGGCGCCGTTTCGTCTTTTTGGACGAATGTTGCACCTTGCCCCGTAGATGTTGCACCCTGTGGATATCAATTCTTCGGACGGCCATAACTGTTGCCTCGTTTAGAGTTACGGGAGCCATAACCAATCAAAACGAAGGTCTCGGTGAGTTCTACGGCTTTGACGGCTGTAAGCCGTCAACGGATAGTTTCATACCAAAAAAAAGCTATCCGAACCTCAATCGGGTTTCTGATGTTATTTGGCCTTCGTTTTTACGTCACATGAATTTTTATGTTAAAAAGGGAACACCGTGGCTGGTCTTCGATTTACCATCCCTGGAGAGTGGTGCACCATGGTACTGGTCCATTTCAAATCCCTGCACCCATTTCTAAAAGTCGCAAGGCTCCATTTCGTCTTTTTGGACGAATGTTGCACCTTGCACCTTAGATGTTGCACCCTGTGGATATCGATTCTTCGGACGGCCATAACTGTTGCCTCGTTTACAGTTACGGGTGCCATAACCAGTCAAAACGAAGGTCTCAGTGAGTTCTACGGCTTTGACCGGTTTAAGTCGTCAACGGATAGTTTGATACCCAAAAAAATGCTATCAGAACCTCAATCGGGTCTCTGAAGTTTTTTGGCCTTCGTTTTTCCGTCACATGAATTTTTACTTTAAAAAGGGAACACCGTGGCTGGTCTTCGATTTACCATCCCTAGAGAGTAGTGCACCATGGTGTTGGTACATTTCAAATCCATGCACCCAATTCTAAAAGTCGCAAGGCGCCGTTTCGTCTTTTTGGACGAATGTTGCACCTTGCCCCGTAGATGTTGCACCCTATGGATATCAATTCTTCGGACGGCCATAACTGTTGCCTCGTTTTGAGTTACAGGAGCCATAACCAGTCAAAACGAAGGTCTCGGTGAGTTCTAAGGCTTTGATGGCTGTAAGCCGTCAACGGATAGATTCATACCTAAAAAAAAGCTATCCGAACCTCAATCGGGTCTCTGAAGTGTTTTGGCCTTCGTTTTTCCGTCACATGAATTTTTACGTTAAAAAGGGAACACCGTGGCTGGTCTTCGATTTACCATCCCTGGAGAGTGGTGCACCATGGTACTAGTCCATTTCAAATCCCTGCACCCATTTCTAAAAGTCGCAAGGCTCCGTTTCGTCTTTTTGGACGAATGTTGCACCTTGCACCTTAGATGTTGCACCCTGTGGATATCGATTCTTCGGACGGCCATAACTGTTGCCTCGTTTAGAGTTACGGGTGCCATAACCAGTCAGAACGAAGGTCTCAGTGAGTTTTACGGCTTTGACCGCTTTAAGCCGTCAACGGATAGTTTCATACCCAAAAAATGCTATCAGAACCTCAATCGGGTCTTTGAAGTTTTTTGGCCTTTGTTTTTCCGTCACATGAATTTTTACGTTAAAAAGGGAACACCGTGGCTGGTCTTCGATTTACCATCCCTGGAGAGTGGTGCACCATGGTACTGGTCCATTTCAAATCCCTGCACCCATTTCTAAAAGTCGCAAGGCGCCGTTTCGTCTTTTTGGACAAATGTTGCACCGGCACCGCAGATGTTGCACCCTGTGGATATCAATTCTTCGGACGGCCATCACTGTTGCCTCGTTTAGAGTTACGGGAGCCATAACTTGTCAAAACGAAGGTCTCAGTGAGTTCTACGGCTTTGACTGCTGTAAGTCGTCAACGGATAGTTTCATACCCAAAAAAAGCTATCCGAACCTCAATCGGGTCTCTGAATTTTTTGGCCTTCGTTTTTCCGTCACATGAATTTTTACGTTAAAAAGGGAACACCGTGGCTGGTCTTCGATTTACCATCCCTAGAGAGTAGTGCACCATGGTGTTGGTACATTTCAAATCCATGCACCCATTTCTAAAAGTCGCAAGGCCCCGTTTCGTCTTTTTAGACGAATGTTGCACCTTGCCCCGCAGATGTTGCACCCTGTGGATATCAATTCTTCGGACGGCCATAACTGTTGCCTCGTTTAGAGTTACGGGAGCCATAACCAGTCAAAACGAAGGTCTCGGTGAGTTCTACGGCTTTGACGGCTGTAAGCCATCAACGGACAGTTTCATACCCAAAAAAAAGCTATCCGAACCTCAATCGGGTCTCTGAAGTTTTTTAGCCTTCGTTTTTCCGTCACATGAATTTTTACGTTAAAAAGGGAACACCGTGGCTGGTCTTCGATTTACCATCCCTGGAGAGTGGTGCACCATGGTACTGGTCCATTTCAAATCCCTGCACCCATTTCTAAAAGTCGCAAGGCTCTGTTTCGTCTTTTTGGACAAATGTTGCACCTTGCACCTTAGATGTTGCACCCTGTGGATATCGATTCTTCGGACGGCCATAACTGTTGCCTCGTTTAGAGTTACGGGTACCATAACCAGTCAAAACGAAGGTCTCAGTGAGTTCTACGGCTTTGACGGCTGTAAGCCGTCAACGGATAGTTTCATACCTAAAAAAAAGCTATCCGAACCTCAATCGGGTATCTGAAGTTTTTTGGCCATCGTTTTTCCGTCACATGAATTTTTACGTTAAAAAGGGAACGCCGTGGCTGGTCTTCGATTTACCATCCCTGGTGAGTGGTGCACCATGGTACTGGTCCATTTCAAATCCCTGCACCCATTTCTAAAAGTCGCAAGGCGCCGTTTCGTCTTTTTGGACGAATGTTGCACCTTGCACCGCAGATGTTGCACCCTTTGGATATCGATTCTTCGGATGGCCATAACTGTTGCCTCGTTTAGAGTTACGGGAGCCATAACTAGTCAAAACGAAGGTATCAGTGAGTTCTACGGCTTTGACTGCTTTAAGCCGTCAACGGATAGTTTCATACCCAAAAAATGCTATCTGAACCTCAATCGGGTCTCTGAAGTTTGTTAGCCTTCGTTTTTTCGTCACATGAATTTTTAAGCTAAAAAGGGAACACCGTGGCTGATCTTCGATTTACCATCCCTAGATAGTGGTGCACAATGGTACTGGTCCATTTCAAATCCCTGCACCCATTTCTAAAAGTCGCAAGGCGCCGTTTCGTCTTTTTGGACGAATGTTGCACCTTGCACCGCAGATGTTGCACCCTGTGGATATCGATTCTTCGGACGGCCATCACTGTTGCCTCGTTTAGAGTTACGGGAGCCATAACCAGTAAAAACGAAGGTCTCGGTGAGTTCTACGGCTTTGACGGCTGTAAGCCGTCAACGGATAGTTTCACACACAAAAAAAGCTATCCGAACCTCAATTGGGTCTCTGAAGTTTTTTGGCCTGCGTTTTTCCGTCACATGAATTTTTACGTTGAAAAGGGAACACCGTGGCTGGTCTTCGATTTACCATCCCTGGAGAGTGGTGCACCATGGTACTGGTCCATTTCAAATACCTGCACCCATTTCTAAAAGTCGCAAGGCTCCATTTCGTCTTTTTGGACGAATGTTGCACCTGGCACCGCAGATGTTGCACCCTGTGGATATCAATTCTTCGGACGGCCATCACTGTTGCCTCGTTTAGAGTTACGGGAGCCATAACCTGTCAAAACGAAGGTCTCAGTGAGTTCTACGGCTTTGACTGCTGTAAGCCATCAACGGATAGTTTTACCCAAAAAAAAGCTATCCGAACCTCAATCGGGTCTCTGAAGTTTTTTGGCCTTCGTTTTTCCGTCACATGAATTTTTACGTTAAAAAGGGAACACCGTGGCTGGTCTTCGATTTACCATCCCTGGAAAGTAGTGCACCATGGTGTTGGTACATTTCAAATCCATGCACCCATTTCTAAAAGTCGCAAGGCGCCGTTTCGTCTTTTTGGGCGACTGTTGCACCTTGCCCCGCAGATGTTGCACCCTGTGGATTTCAATTCTTCGGACGGCCATAACTGTTGCCTCGTTTAGAGTTACGGGAGTCATATCCAGTCAAAATGAAGGTCTCAGTGAGTTCTACGGCTTTGAAAGTTGTAAGCCATCAACGGATAGTTTCATACC
The DNA here is from genome assembly GCA_030737815.1 of Allium fistulosum. Classification (NCBI taxonomy): domain Eukaryota; kingdom Viridiplantae; phylum Streptophyta; class Magnoliopsida; order Asparagales; family Amaryllidaceae; genus Allium; species Allium fistulosum. The sequence continues at coordinate 42,314,103 of CM060905.1, read as the reverse complement.
CAAAAAAAGTTATCCGAACCTCAATCGGGTCTCTGAAGTTTTTTTGCCTTCGTTTTTCCGTCAAATGAATTTTACGTTAAAAAGGGAACACCGTGGCTGGTCTTCAATTTACCATCCCTGGAGAGTGGTGCATCATGGTACTGGTCCATTTCAAATCCCTGCACCCATTTCTAAAAGTCGCAAGGCGCCGTTTCGTCTTTTTGGACCAATGTTGCACCTGGCACCGCAGATGTTGCACCCTGTGGATATCAATTCTTCGGACGACCATCACTGTTGCTTCGTTTAGAGTTACGGGAGCCATAACCTGTCAAAACGAAGGTCTCAGTGAGTTCTATGGCTTTGACTACTGTAAGCCATCAACGGATAGTTTCATACCCAAAAAAAAGCTATCCGAACCTCAATCGGGTCTCTGAAGTTTTTTGGCCTTCGTTTTTCCATCACATGAATTTTTACGTTAAAAAGGGAACACCGTGGCTGGTCTTCGATTTACCATCCCTGGAGAGTAGTGCACCATGGTGTTGGTACATTTTAAATCCATGCACCCATTTCTAAAAGTCGCAAGGCGCCGTTTCGTCTTTTTGGACGAATGTTGCACCTTGCCCCGCAGATGTTGCACCCTGTGGATATCAATTCTTCGGACGGCCATGACTGTTGCCTCGTTTAGAGTTCCGGGAGCCATAGCCAGTCAAAACGAAGGTCTCGGTGAGTTCTACGGCTTTGACGGCTGTAAGCCGTCAATGGATAGTTTCATACCCAAAAAAAAGCTATCCGAACCTCAATCGGGTCTCTGAAGTTTTTTGGCCTTCGTTTTTCCATCACATGAATTTTTATGTTCAAAAGGGAACACCGTGGCTGGTCTTCGATTTACCATACCTGGAGAGTGGTGCACCATGGTACTGGTCCATTTCAAATCCCTGCACCCATTTCTAAAAGTCGCAAGGCGCCGTTTCGTCTTTTTGGACGAATGTTGCACCTGGCATCGCAGATGTTGCACCATGTGGATATCAATTCTTCGGACGGCCATTACTGTTGCCTCGTTTAGAGTTACGGCAGCCATAACCTGTCAAAACGAAGGACTCAGTGAGTTCTACGGCTTTGACTGCTGTAAGCCGTCAACGGATAGTTTCATACCCAAAAATAAGCTATCCGAACCACAATCGGGTCTCTGAAGTTTTTTGGCTTTCGTTTTTCTGTCACATGAATTTTTACGTTAAAAAGGGAACACCGTGGCTGGTCTTCGACTTACCATCCCTGGAGAGTAGTGCACCATGGTGTCGGTACATTTCAAATCCATGCACCCATTTCTAAAAGTCGCAAGGCGCCGTTTCGTCTTTTTGGACGAATGTTGCACCTTGCACCGCAGATGTTGCACCCTTTGGATATCAATTCTTCGGACGGCCATAACTGTTGCCTCGTTTAGAGTTACGGGAGCCATAACCAGTCAAAACGAAGGTGTCAATGAGTTCTACGGCTTTGACTGCTTTAAGCCGTCAACGGATAGTTTCATATCCAAAAAAAGGCTATCCGAACCTCAATCGGGTCTCTGAAGTTTTTTAGCCTTCGTTTTTCCGTCACATGAATTTTTAAGCTAAAAAGGGAACACCGTGGCTGGTCTTCGATTTACCATCCCTGGATAGTGGTGCACTATGGTACTGGTCCATTTCAAATCCCTGCACCCATTTCTAAAAGTCGCAAGGCGCCGTTTCGTCTTTTTGGACGAATGTTGCACCGCAGATGTTGCACCCTGTGGATATCGATTCTTCGGACGGCCATCACTGTTGCCTCGTTTAGAGTTACGGGAGCCATAACCAGTCAATACGAAGGTCTCGGGGAGTTCTATGGCTTTGACGGCTGTAAGCCGTCAACGGATAGTTTCACACCCAAAAAAAAGCTATCCGAAACTCAATTGGGCCTTTGAAGTTTTTTGGCCTTCGTTTTTCCGTCACATGAATTTTTACGTTAAAAAGGGAACACCGTGGCTGGTCATCGATTTACCATCCGGTGAGAGTGGTGCACCATGGTACTGGTCCATTTCAAATACCTGCACCCATTTCTAAAAGTCGCAAGGCGCCGTTTCGTCTTTTTGGACGAATGTTGCACCTGGCACCGCAGATGTTGCACCCTGTGGATATCAATTCTTCGGACGGCCATCACTGTTGCCTCGTTTAGAGTTACGGGAGCCATAACCTGTCAAAACGAAGGTCTCAGTGAGTTCTACGGCTTTGACTGCTGTAAGCCATCAACGGATAGTTTCATACCCAAAAAAAGTTATCCGAACCTCAATCGGGTCTCTGAAGTTTTTTTGCCTTCGTTTTTCCGTCAAATGAATTTTACGTTAAAAAGGGAACACCGTGGCTGGTCTTCGATTTACCATCCCTGGAGAGTGGTGCATCATGGTACTGGTCCATTTCAAATCCCTGCACCCATTTCTAAAAGTCGCAAGGCGCCGTTTCGTCTTTTTGGACCAATGTTGCACCTGGCACCGCAGATGTTGCACCCTGTGGATATCAATTCTTCGGACGACCATCACTGTTGCTTCGTTTAGAGTTACGGGAGCCATAACCTGTCAAAACGAAGGTCTTAGTGAGTTCTATGGCTTTGACTACTGTAAGCCGTCAACGGATAGTTTCATACCCAAAAAAAAGCTATCCGAACCTCAATCGGGTCTCTGAAGTTTTTTGGCCTTCGTTTTTCCATCACATGAATTTTTACGTTAAAAAGGGAACACCGTGGCTGGTCTTCGATTTACCATCCCTGGAGAGTAGTGCACCATGGTGTTGGTACATTTTAAATCCATGCACCCATTTCTAAAAGTCGCAAGGCGCCGTTTCGTCTTTTTGGACGAATGTTGCACCTTGCCCCGCAGATGTTGCACCCTGTGGATATCAATTCTTCGGACGGCCATGACTGTTGCCTCGTTTAGAGTTCCGGGAGCCATAGCCAGTCAAAACGAAGGTCTCGGTGAGTTCTACGGCTTTGACGGCTGTAAGCCGTCAATGGATAGTTTCATACCCAAAAAAAAGCTATCCGAACCTCAATCGGGTCTCTGAAGTTTTTTGGCCTTCGTTTTTCCATCACATGAATTTTTATGTTCAAAAGGGAACACCGTGGCTGGTCTTCGATTTACCATACCTGGAGAGTGGTGCACCATGGTACTGGTCCATTTCAAATCCCTGCACCCATTTCTAAAAGTCGCAAGGCGCCGTTTCGTCTTTTTGGACGAATGTTGCACCTGGCATCGCAGATGTTGCACCATGTGGATATCAATTCTTCGGACGGCCATTACTGTTGCCTCGTTTAGAGTTACGGCAGCCATAACCTGTCAAAACGAAGGACTCAGTGAGTTCTACGGCTTTGACTGCTGTAAGCCGTCAACGGATAGTTTCATACCCAAAAATAAGCTATCCGAACCACAATCGGGTCTCTGAAGTTTTTTGGCCTTCGTTTTTCCGTCACATGAATTTTTACGTTAAAAAGGGAACACCGTGGCTGGTCTTCGACTTACCATCCCTGGAGAGTAGTGCACCATGGTGTCGGTACATTTCAAATCCATGCACCCATTTCTAAAAGTCGCAAGGCGCCGTTTCGTCTTTTTGGACGAATGTTGCACCTTGCACCGCAGATGTTGCACCCTTTGGATATCAATTCTTCGGACGGCCATAACTGTTGCCTCGTTTAGAGTTACGGGAGCCATAACCAGTCAAAACGAAGGTGTCAATGAGTTCTACGGCTTTGACTGCTTTAAGCCGTCAACGGATAGTTTCATACCCAAAAAAAGGCTATCCGAACCTCAATCGGGTCTCTGAAGTTTTTTAGCCTTCGTTTTTCCGTCACATGAATTTTTAAGCTAAAAAGGGAACACCGTGGCTGGTCTTCGATTTACCATCCCTGGATAGTGGTGCACTATGGTACTGGTCCATTTCAAATCCCTGCACCCATTTCTAAAAGTCGCAAGGCGCCGTTTCGTCTTTTTGGACGAATGTTGCACCGCAGATGTTGCACCCTGTGGATATCGATTCTTCGGACGGCCATCACTGTTGCCTCGTTTAGAGTTACGGGAGCCATAACCAGTCAATACGAAGGTCTCGGGGAGTTCTACGGCTTTGACGGCTGTAAGCCGTCAACGGATAGTTTCACACCCAAAAAAAAGCTATCCGAACCTCAATTGGGCCTTTGAAGTTTTTTGGCCTTCGTTTTTCCGTCACATGAATTTTTACGTTAAAAAGGGAACACCGTGGCTGGTCTTCGATTTACCATCCGGTGAGAGTGGTGCACCATGGTACTGGTCCATTTCAAATACCTGCACCCATTTCTAAAAGTCGCAAAGCGCCGTTTCGTCTTTTTGGACGAATGTTGCACCTGGCACCGCAGATGTTGCACCCTGTGGATATCAATTCTTCGGACGGCCATCACTGTTGCCTCGTTTAGAGTTACGGGAGCCATAACCTGTCAAAACGAAGGTCTCAGTGAGTTCTACGGCTTTGACTGCTGTAAGCCGTCAACGGATAGTTTCATACCCAAAAAAAAGCTATTCGAACCTCAATCGGGTCTTTGAAGTTTTTTGGCCTTCGTTTTACCGTCACATGAATTTTTACGCTAAAAAGGGAACACCGTGGCTGGTCTTCGATTTACCATCCCTGAAGAGTGGTGCACCATGGTACTGGTCCATTTCAAATCCCGGCACCCATTTCTAAAAGTCGCAAGGCGCCGTTTCGTCTTTTTGGACGAATGTTGCACCTTGCCCCGCAGATGTTGCACCTTGTGGATATCAATTCTTCGGATGGCCATAACTGTTGCCTCATTTAGAGTTACGGGAGCCATAACCAGTCAAAATGAAGGTCTCAGTGAGTTCTACGGCTTTGACAGCTGTAAGCCATCAACGGGTAGTTTCATACCCAAAAAAAGCTATCCGAACATCAATCGGGTCTTTGAAGTTTTTTTGCCTTCGTTTTTCCGTCAAATGAATTTTTACGTTAAAAAGGGAACACCGTGGCTGGTCTTCGATTTACCATCACTGCAGAGTGGTGCACCATGGTACTGGTCCATTTCAAATCCCTGCACCCATTTCTAAAAGTCGCAAGGCGCCTTTTCGTCTTTTTGGACCAATGTTGCACCTGGCACCGCAGATGTTGCACCCTGTGGATATCAATTCTTCGGACGGCCATCACTGTTGCTTCGTTTAGAGTTACGGGAGCCATAACCTGTCAAAACGAAGGTCTCAGTGAGTTCTACGGCTTTGACTACTGTAAGCCATCAACGGATAGTTTCATACCCAAAAAAAAGCTATCCGAACCTCAATCGGGTCTTTGAAGTTTTTTGGCCTTCGTTTTTCCGTCACATGAATTTTTACGTTAAAAAGGGAACACCGTGGCTGGTCTTCGATTGAGGTTCTCTGGAGAATGGTGCACCATGGTACTGGTCCATTTCAAATCCCTGCACCCATTTCTAAAAGTCGCAAGGCGCCGTTTCGTCTTTTTGGACGAATGTTGCACTTGGCATCGCAGATGTTGCACCCTGTGGATATCAATTCTTCGGACGGCCATCACTGTTGCCTCGTTTAGAGTTACGGGAGCCATAACCTGTCAAAACGAAGGACTCAGTGAGTTCTACGGCTTTTACTGCTGTAAGCCATCAACGGATAGTTTCATACCCAAAAAAAAGATATCCAAACCTCAATCGGGTCTTTGAAGTTTTTTGGCCTTCGTTTTTCCGTCACATGAATTTTTACGTTAAAAAGGGAACACCGTGGCTGGTCTTCGATTTACCATCCCTGGAGAGTGGTGCACCATGGTACTGGTCCATTTCAAATCCCTGCACCCATTTCTAAAAGTCGCAAGGCGCCGTTTCGTCTTTTTGGACGAATGTTGCACCTCGCACCTTAGATGTTGCACCCTGTGGATATCGATTCTTCGGACGGCCATAACTGTTGCCTCGTTTAGAGTTACGGGAGCCATAACCAGTAAAAACAAAGGTCTCAGTGAGTTATACGGCTTTGACCACTTTAAGCCGTCAACGGATAGTTTCATACCCAAAAAAATGCTATCAGAACCTCAATCGGGTCTCTGAAGTTTTTTGGCCTTCGTTTTTCCGTCACATGAATTTTTACGTTAAAAAGGGAACACCGTGGCTGGTCTTCGATTTACCATCCCTGGAGAGTGGTGCACCATGGTACTGGTCCATTTCAAATCCCTGCACCCATTTCTAAAAGTCGCAAGGCGCCGTTTCGTCTTTTTGGACGAATGTTGCACCTTGCACCTTAGATGTTGCACCCTGTGGATATCGATTCTTCGGACGACCAACACTGTTGCCTCGTTTAGAGTTACGGGAGCCATAACCAGTCAAAACGAAGGTCTTAGTGAGTTCTACGGCTTTGATGGCTGTAAGCCGTCAACGGATAGTTTCATACCCAAAAAAAAGCTATCCGAACCTCAATCGGGTCTCTGAAGTTTTTTGGCCTTCGTTTTTCCGTCACATGAATTTTTACATCAAAAAGGGAACACCGTGGCTGGTCTTCACTTTACCATCCCTGGAGAGTAGTGCACCATGGTGCTGGTACATTTCAAATCCTTGCACCCATTTCTAAAAGTCGCAAGGCGCCGTTTCGTCTTTTTGGACGAATGTTGCACCTTGCACCACAGATGTTGCACCCTGTGGATATCGATTCTTCGGACGGCCATCACTGTTGCCTCGTTTAGAGTTACGGGAGCCATAACCAGTCAAAACGAAGGTCTCGGTGAGTTCTACGGCTTTGACGGCTGTAAGCCGTCAACGGATAGTTTCATACCCAAAAAAAAGCTATCCGAACCTCAATCGGGTCTCTGTAGTTTTTTTGCCTTCGTTTTTCCATCAATGAATTTTTATGTTATAAAGGGAACACCGTGGCTGGTCTTCGATTTACCATCCCTAGAGAGTGGTGCACCATGGTACTGGTCCATTTCAAATCCCTGCACCCATTTCTAAAAGTCGCAAGGCGCCGTTTCGTCTTTTTGGACGAATGTTGCACCTGGCACCGCAGATGTTGCACCCTGTGGATATCAATTCTTCGGACGGCCATCACTGTTGCCTCGTTTAGAGTTACGGGAGCAATAACCTGTCAAAATGAAGGTCTCAGTGAGTTCTACGGCTTTGACTGCTGTAAGCCGTCAACAGAAAGTTTCATACCCAAAAAAAAGCTATCCGAACCTCAATCGGGTCTCTGAAGTTTATTGGCCTTCGTTTTTCCGTCACATGAATTTTTACGTTAAAAAGGGAACACCGTGGTTGGTCTTCGATTTACCATCCCTGGAGAGTAGTGCACCATGGTGTTGGTACATTTCAAATCCATGCACCCATTTCTAAAAGGCGCAAGGCACCGTTTCGTCTTTTTGGATGAATGTTGCACCTTGCCCCGTAGATGTTGCACCCTGTGGATATCAATTCTTTGAACGGCCATAACTGTTGCCTCGTTTAGAGTTACGGGAGCCATAACCAGTCAAAACGAAGGTCTCAGTGAGTTCTACGGCTTTGACAGCTGTAAGCCATCAACGGATAGTTTCATGCCCAAAAAAAAGCTATCCGAACCTCAATCGGGTCTCTGAAGTTTTTTGGCCTTCGTTTTTCCGTCACATGAATTTTTACGTTAAAAAGGGAACACCGTGGCTGGTCTTCGATTTACCATACCTGGAGAGTGGTGCACCATGGTACTGGTCCATTTCAAATCCCTGCACCCATTTCTAAAAGTCGCAAGGCACCGTTTCGTCTTTTTGGACGAATGTTGCACCTTGCACCTTAGATGTTGAACCCTGTGGATATCGATTCTTCGGACGGCCATAACCTTTGCCTCGTTTAGAGTTATGAGAGCCATAACCAGTCAAAACGAAAGTCTCAGTGTGTTCTACGGCTTTGACTGCTGTAAGCCGTCAATGGATAGTTTCATACCTAAAAAAAAGCTATCCGAACCTCAACCGGATATCTGAAGTTTTTTGGCCATTGTTTTTCCGTCACATGAATTTTTACGTTAAAAAGAGAACGCCGTGGCTGGTCTTCGATTTACCATCCCTGGAGAGTGGTGCACCATGGTACTGGTCCATTTCAAATCCCTGCACCCATTTCTAAAAGTCGCAAGGCGCCTTTTCGTCTTTTTGGACGAATGTTGCACCTTGCACCGCAGATGTTGCACCCTGTGGATATCAATTTTTCGGACGGCCATAACTGTTGCCTCGTTTAGAGTTACGGGAGCCATAACTAGTCAAAACGAAGGTCTCAGTGAGTTCTACGGCTTTGACTGCTATAAGCCGTCAACGGATAGTTTCATACCCAAAAAAAAGCTATCCGAACCTCAATCGGGTCTATGAAGTTTTTTGGCCTTCGTTTTTCCATCACATGAATTTTTAAGCTAAAAAGGGAACACCGTGGCTGGTCTGGGATTTACCATCCCTAGAGAGTAGTGCACCATGGTGTTGGTACATTTCAAATCCATGCACCCATTTCTAAAAGCCGCAAGGCGCCGTTTCGTCTTTTTGGACGAATGTTGCACCTTGCCCCGCAGATGTTGCACCCTGTGGATATCAATTCTTCGGACGGCCATCACTGTTGCCTCGTTTAGAGTTACGGGAGCCATAACCAGTCAAAACGAAGGTCTTGGTGAGTTCTACGGCTTTGACGGCTGTAAGCCGTCAACGGATAGTTTCATACCCAAAAAAAAGCTATCCGAACCTCAATCGGATCTCTGAAGTTTTTTGGCCTTCGTTTTTCCGTCACATGAATTTTTATGTTAAAAAGGGAACACCGTGGCTGGTCTTCGATTTACCATCCCTGGAGAGTGGTGCACCATGGTACTGGTCCATTTCAAATCCCTGCACCCATTTCTAAAAGTCGAAAGGCGCCGTTTCATCTTTTTGGACGAATGTTGCACCTGGCATCGCAGATGTTGCACCCTGTGGATATCAATTCTTCGGACGGCCATCACTGTTGCCTCGTTTAGAGTTACGGGAGCCATAACCTGTCAAAACGAAGGACTCAGTGAGTTCTACGGCTTTGACTGCTGTAAGCCGTCAAAGGATAGTTTCATACCCAAAAAAATCTATCCGAACCTCAATCGGGTCTCTGAAGTTTTTTGGCCTTCGTTTTTCCGTCACATGAATTTTTACGTTAAAAAGGGAACACCGTGGCTGGTCTTCGATTTACCATCCCTGGAGAGTGGTGCACCATGGTACTGGTCCATTTCAAATCCCTGCACCCATTTCTAAAAGTCGCAAGGCGCCGTTTCGTCTTTTTGGATGAATGTTGCACCTTGCACCTTAGATGTTGCACCCTGTGGATATCGATTCTTCGGACGACCATCACTGTTGCCTCGTATAGAGTTACGGGAGCCATAACCAGTCAAAATGAAGGTCTCAGTGAGTTCTACGGCTTTAACGGCTGTAAGCCGTCAACGGATAGTTTCATACCCAAGAAAAAGCTATCCGAACCTCAATCGGGTCTTTGAAGTTTTTTTGCCTTCGTTTTTCCGTCACATGAATTTTTATGTTAAAAAGGGAAAACCGTGGCTGGTCCTCGATTTACCATCCCTGGAGAGTGGTGCACCATGGTACTGGTCCATTTCAAATCCCTACACCCATTTCTAAAAGTCGCAAGGCGTCGTTTCGTCTTTTTGGACAAATGTTGCACCTTGCACCTTAGATGTTGCACCCTATGGATATCGATTCTTCGGACGGCCATAACTGTTGCCTCGTTTATAGTTACGGGAGCCATAACCAGTCAAAACAAAGGTCTCAGTGAGTTCTACGGCTTTGACCGCTTTAAGCCATCAACGGATAGTTTCATACCCAAAAAAAATGCTATCAGAACCTCAATCGGGTCTTTGAAGTTTTTTGTCCTTCGTTTTTCCGTCACATGAATTTTTACGTTAAAAAGGGAACACCGTGGCTGGTCTTCGATTTACCATCTCTGGAGAGTGGTGCACCATGGTACTGGTCCATTTCAAATCCCTGCACCCATTTCTAAAAGTCGCAAGGCGCCGTTTCGTCTTTTTGGACGAATGTTGCACCTTGCACCGCAGATGTTGCACCTTGTGGATATCGATTCTTCGGACGGCCATCACTGTTGCCTCGTTTAGAGTTACGGGAGCCATAACCAGTCAAAACGAAGGTCTTAGTGAGTTCTACTGCTTTGACTGCTGTAAGCCGTCAACGGATAGTTTCATACCCAAAAAAAAGCTATCCGAACCTCAATCGGGTCTCTGAAGTTTTTTGTCTTCGTTTTTCCATCGCATGAATTTTTACGTTAAAAAGGGAACACCGTGGCTGGTCTTCGACTTACCATCCCTGGAGAGTAGTGCACCATGGTGCTGGTACATTTCAAATCCATGGACTCATTTCTAAAAGTCGCAAGGCGCCGTTTCGTCTTTTTGGACGAATGTTGCACCTTGCCCCGCAGATGTTGCACCCTGTGGATATCAATTCTTCGGACGGCCATCACTGTTGCCTCGTTTAGAGTTACGGGAGCCATAACTAGTCAAAACGAAGGTCTCGGTGAGTTCTACGGCTTTGACGGCTGTAAGCCGTCAACGGATAGTTTCATACCCAAAAAAAGCTATCCGAACCTCAATCGGGTCTCTGAAGTTTTTTGGCCTTCGTTTTTCCGTCACATGAATTTTTACGTTAAAAAGGGAACACCGTGGCTGTTCTTCGATTTACCATCCTTGGAGAGTGGTGCACCATGGTACTGGTCCATTTCAAATCCCTGCACCCATTTCTAAAAGTCGAAAGGCGCCGTTTCGTCTTTTTGGACGAATGTTGCACCTGGCATTGCAGATGTTGCACCCTGTGGATATCAATTCTTCGGACGACCATCATTGTTGCCTCGTTTAGAGTTACGGGAGCCATAACCTGTCAAAACAAAGGACTCAGTGAGTTTTATGGCTTTGACTGCTGTAAGCCGTCAAAGGATAGTTTCATACCCAAAAAAAAGCTATCCGAACCTCAATCGGGTCTCTGAAGTTTTTTGGCCTTCGTTTTTCCGTCACATGAATTTTTACGTTAAAAAGGGAACACCATGGATGGTCTTCGATTTACCATCCCTGGAGAGTAGTGCACCATGGTGTTGGTACATTTCAAATCCGTGCACCCATTTCTAAAAGTCGCAAGGCGCCGTTTCGTCTTTTTGGACGAATGTTGCACCTTGCCCCGCAGATGTTGCACCCTGTGGATATCAATTCTTCGGACGGCCATAACTGTTGCCTCGTTTAGAGTTACGGGAGCCATAACCAGTCAAAATGAAGGTCTCGGTGAGTTCTACGGCTTTGACGGCTGTATGCCGTCAACGGATAGTTTCATACCCAAAAAAAAGCTATCCGAACCTCAATCGGGTCTTTGAAGTTTTTTGGCTTTCGTTTTTCCGTCACATGAATTTTTACGTTAAAAAGGGAACACCGTGGCTGGTCTTCGATTTACCATCCCTGGAGAGTGGTGCACCATGGTACTGGTCCATTTCAAATCCCTACACCCATTTCTAAAAGTCGCAAGGCGCCGTTTCGTCTTTTTGGACGAATGTTGCACCTTGCCTGGAGATGTTGCACCCTGTGGATATCAATTCTTCGGACGGCCATCACTGTTGCCTCGTTTAGAGTTACGGGAGCCATAACCAGTCAAAACGAAGGTCTCGGTGAGTTCTACGGCTTTGACGGCTATAAGCCGTCAACGGATAGTTTCATACCCAAAATAAGCTATCCGAACATCAATCAGGTCTCTGAAGTTTTTTGGCCTTCGTTTTTCCGTCACATGAATTTTTACGTTAAAAAGGGAACACCGTGGCTGGTCTTCGATTTACCATCCCTGGAGAGTGGTGCACCATGGTACTGGTCCATTTCAAATCCCTGCACCCATTTCTAAAAGTCGAAAGGCGCCGTTTCGTCTTTTTGGACGAATGTTGCACCTGGCATCGCAGATGTTGCACCCTGTGGATATCAATTCTTCGGACGGCCATCACTGTTGCCTCGTTTAGAGTTACGGGAGCCATAACCTGTCAAAACGAAGGACTCAGTGAGTTCTACGGCTTTGACTGCTGTAAGCCGTCAAAGGATAGTTTCATACCCAAAAAAAGCTATCCGAACCTCAATCGGGTCTCTGAAGTTTTTTGGCCTTCGTTTTTCCGTCACATGAATTTTTACGTTAAAAAAGGAACACCGTGGATGGTCTTCGATTTACCATCCCTGGAGAGTAGTGCACCATGGTGTTGGTACATTTCAAATCCATGCACCCATTTTTAAAAGTCGCAAGGCGCCGTTTCGTCTTTTTGGACGAATGTTGCACCTTGCCCCGCAGATGTTGCACCCTGTGGATATCAATTCTTCGGACGGCCATAACTGTTGCCTCGTTTAGAGTTACGGGAGCCATAACCAGTCAAAATGAAGGTCTCGGTGAGTTCTACGGCTTTGACCGCTTTAAGCCGTCAACGGATAGTTTCATACCTAAAAAAAGCTATCCGAACCTCAATCGGGTCTCTGAAATATTTTGTCCTTCGTTTTTCCGTCACATGAATTTTTACGTTAAAAAGGGAACACCGTGGCTGGTCTTCGATTTACCATCCCTGGAGAGTGGTGCACCATGGTACTGGTCCATTTCAAATCCCTGCACCCATTTCTAAAAGTCGCAAGGCGCCGTTTTGTCTTTTTGGACGAATGTTGCACCTTGCACCGCAGATGTTGCACCTTGTGGATATCGATTCTTCGGACGGCCATCACTGTTGCCTCATTTAGAGTTACGGGAGCCATAACCAGTCAAAATGAAGGTCTCGGTGAGTTCTACGGCTTTGACGGCTGTAAGCCGTCAACGGATAGTTTCATACCCAAAAAAAAGCTATCCGAACCTCAATCGGGTCTTTGAAGTTTTTTGGCCTTCGTTTTTCCGTCACATGATTTTTACGTTAAAAAGGGAACACCGTGGCTGGTCTTCGATTTACCATCCCTGGAGAGTGGTGCACCATGGTACTGGTCCATTTCAAATCCCTGCACCCATTTCTAAAAGTCGCAAGGCGCCGTTTCGTCTTTTTGGACGATTGTTGCACCTTGCACCTTAGATGTTGCACCCTGTGGATATCGATTCTTCGGACGGCCATAACTGTTGCCTCGTTTAGAGTTACGGGAGCCATAACCAGTCAAAACAAAGGTCTCAGTGAGTTCTACGGCTTTGACCGCTTTAAGCCGTCAACGGATAGTTTCATACCCAAAAAAATGCTATCAGAACCTCAATCGGGTCTCTGAAGTTTTTTGTCCTTCGTTTTTCTATCACATGAATTTTTACGTTAAAAAGGGAACACCGTGGCTGGTCTTCGATTTACCATCCCTGGAGAGTGGTGCACCATGGTACTGGTCCATTTCAAATCCCTGCACCCATTTCTAAAATCGCAAGGCGCCGTTTCGTCTTTTTGGACGAATGTTGCACCTTGCACCGCAGATGTTGCACCTTGCACCGCAGATGTTGCACCTTGTGGATATCGATTCTTCGGACGGTCATCACTGTTGCCTCGTTTAGAGTTACGGGAGCCATAACCAGTCAAAACGAAGGTCTTAGTGAGTTCTATGGCTTTGACTGCTGTAAGCCGTCAACGGATAGTTTCATACCCAAAATAAAGCTATCCGAACCTCAATCGGGTCTCTGAAGTTTTTTGGCCTTCGTTTTTCCGTCACATGAATTTTTACGTTAAAAAGGGAACACCGTGGCTGGTCTTCGATTTACCATCCCTGGAGAGTAGTGCACCATGGTGCTGGTACATTTCAAATCCATGCACCTATTTCTAAAATTCGCAAGGCGCCGTTTCGTCTTTTTGGACGAATGTTGCACATTGCACCGCAGATGTTGCACCATGTTGATATCAATTCTTCGGACGGCCATAACTGTTGCCTCGTTTAGAGTTACAGGAGCCATAACCAGTCAAAACGAAGGTCTCAGTGAGTTCTACGGCTTTGTCGGTTGTAAGCCGTCAACGGATAGTTTCATACCCAAAAAAAAGCTATCCGAACCTCAATCGGGTCTCTGAAGTTTTTTGGCCTTCGTTTTTCCGTCACATGAATTTTTACGTTAAAAAGGGAACACCGTGGCTGGTCTTCGATTTACCATCCCTGGAGAGTGGTGCACTATGGTACTGGTCCATTTCAAATCCCTGCACCCATTTCTAAAAGTCGCAAGGCGCCGTTTCATCTTTTTGGACGAATGTTGCACCTTGCACCACAGATGTTGCACCCTTTGGATATCGATTCTTCGGACGGCCATAACTGTTGCCTCGTTTAGAGTTACGGGAGCCATAACCAGTCAAAACGAAGGTCTCAGTGAGTTCTACGGCTTTGACCGCTTTAAGCCGTCAACGGGTAGTTTCATACCCAAAAAATGCTATCCGAACCTCAATCGGGTCTCTGAAGTTTTTGGCCTTCGTTTTTCCGTCACATGAATTTTTACGCTAAAAAGGGAAAACCGTGGCTGGTCTTCGATTTACCATCCCTGGAGAGTGGTGCACCATGGTACTGGTCCATTTCAAATCCCTGCACCCATTTCTAAAAGTCGCAAGGCGCCATTTTGTCTTTTTGGACGAATGTTGCACCTTGCACCGCAGATGTTGCGCCTTGTGGATATCGATTCTTCGGACGGCCATAACTGTTGCCTCGTTTAGAGTTACGGGAGCCATAACCAGTCAAAATGAAGGTCTCAGTGAGTTCTACGGCTTTGAACGCTGTAAGCCATCAACGGATAGTTTCATACCCAAAAGAAAGCTATCCGAACCTCAATCGGGTCTCTGAAGTTTTTTGTCCTTCGTTTTTCCATCACATGAATTTTTACGTTAAAAAGGGAACACCGTGGCTTAGGGGTGGGCGCGGTCGGTTAACCGATTCAATCGGTTAAATTTTTCGGTTAACTGCAAAAAGGTCAACGGTTCGGTTAACCGATTTTCGGTTAATTTGATGTTGGTCTACCGACCGAACCGGTTAAAATTAACCGCGGTTAATCGGTTAATTTAACCGGTTAACCAATTAATATAAACGGTTAACTGTTAATCGGTTAACCGTCTATATTAATCGGTTAACTGGTTAAATTAATCGGTTAACCAGTCAAACAGCAACATATATACACTTACCAGCATTAAAAACACACATACATGCAAATAATCACAGTTTTAGACTTTAGTTCATACATTACAAGCATCATTGCAGTGAGCTAATTGCTACTACAGTTCAGTTCATACATTACAAGCATCATTATAGTGAGATAATTGCAACTACAGTTCAATTCACACATTCAGTTCAATTGTTCATACTTCAGTACAGTTCACCTCTCACTCTCTCAGTTCATATATTACAAGCAGTCAAGCATCATTACTTTGATTACATTACTTTAGTAATTCAATCCAAAGTCCAAATAAATAATTGGTGTACATTAATACAACTACAATGTCTCCACTCTCCAACTTCTGTTTCCATTCTCCAACTCTGTCAAACAAAGGTGAACACATTAATTTAGAAATTAACTGAAGCATATAAGTGTAAAGTGTAAACATGTATAACTAATTAACTATAAAAGTTCATATATATGGTATATACCATACATATATATATATATATATAGACTGTACAGTCTATACCTTATAATTATAATAGTCCATATCCGTCTACACCATATATTCACTTAACCAATTGTGTGTGTGTGTGTATGCACTAAGGTATAAACTGAGTTCACTTATAAGCAAATGAAAACTGAGCATATATAGATGAACTAAGGTATAGAATATTTTTGTTCAAGACTATTTATAGATGCAAACATTGCAAATTGAGGTGTGTGTGTATCACTATCACTATACAAACATGCAAATTTATTTCAGCTTTCTATTGTTAGTCGTCGAATATGTTCTCTTTCAATCAAAAACGTAACTAATACTATTACATATTAAGGATGTACCTCCAACAATCCTCCAGCAATACTCCTTAGTCATCTATTTATGTTCAAAAGACTGTCGCTTACTCTATCTTTCGCGGTTAGAGAATAATCTGGATTCTTGTTGATTGGAAATCCTAAACTTCGCTACATAGTGCCTGCAATTTGAGTAAAATTTTGTTTTTTACCTGAGGAATTCCTCGACATGCATTATAAAGCCACTACAATTGTTGCTTGTCACCCTCATTTCTTGATAAGAACTTGTACTGTGTTTCTGTCATATATAAACCAGTTCAAGGATGAACAACAATTATACCATTCCATAAATTGTTCTTACAAGCAAATACTGGTTAAATGTTGACAGTCTTATAGAATAACAACAAAGCAAATCATAAGGAATGCATCAAGTCACCATTAACAAAAATCATAAACTCTGTATTGTGAAAGTGATCAACACATGCTTCTAAGATGCAAATGTTATTTATTCGTTTATGCATCTTAGAATGAAAGTAAATTTACGCGAATACATGTAAGGCAGCAAAATTGACTATTTCATTTAAAAGATTGAAGAAAACCGAATTAAAGTTCTGAGAAGAACTTGAATATGAAAAGGACAGTTTATAATTAAATTAGCTTTCATGTGTTTGTTAGACTATTTTTTATCAAGCATCGGACTATGAAACAGTCATTCATATTTACAGGGTATACATAATTAAAAAAAGAAATTGACGCACATTATAAAAAATTTCTGTATCTTTGCAAGTCCATGTGTTTGTTATACCTCCAAAAATAAACATTTTGTCCAAGACATCATGACTGAATGTTTTATTGTCCAAAAACCACATTTTGTTAGTATTTTTTGTAAACATTTTTTATAATCTATGCAGTGGTTACATTTATTGTTGTGGTTATAACAAACTGCCCACCATGGTCAGTGTGCACTATATTGGCGTGGTTATAATTATCAAGACACACTATGTAGTGTGTGAAGTGAATCTGGGAAATGGTTGTACATATAATTTTAGTAGTATGTCTTTTGCTTAAATTAAGTAGCATGTCCAGGATGACTTATCAATTCTAGCTATAATCCCAACCACCAAGGAGACCAAGTGTTGTGTCTGTACTTCATTTAAAGCAAAAACAAAATGGTATTTGAAATATTGGTTTCTCATCTAACTATCATTGTGATAATTTCAGTTTTTGACCAAATAAAACTTGGTTCCTGCATCTCAGATATACTATAATACATTCATAATATTATCCCTAATAACCTGCAAATTTTCTTAGCTAAAAGTTCTCGTAATTTTTTATTTATTTAGAGAAGCTTCATGTTTCGTATTCTCTAGAAGATCACCAACAAATTTTCTAATATTCACGATAATAAATAAATCCATTTAAATAGCATATATGTGTCTTGATTTTCTAGGAAACAGAAAGAAAATGAACACAGTTTTAAATAAAAAGCAGTGAATCTAGGATATTTAGCAAACGAAAGCAGCTTCATTTGTTAAATCACTAATTTATCTATTAATTAAAAAAACATACAACTAAATTAGGTTAACTAACTAGACTAGAACTTAGTTTAAACATGTATGGTAGATCAATAGAGTAATTAGTAATTTACTCATAGGATTTCTCTTCCTTCTTGACACCGTTTATTTCTACAATAGCTCTGGTGGTGGTTGTCACTAGCGTAAAGCGTCGAGAATAGCATGGAGAACGGAATAGTTGATGCTGGCGATTAGCAGACGAGATGAGTGAGCAGACCTAGGTTTCAACTTCTCTCGTCTTTTTTATTTTTTATCTAGATCTGAAAACTGGAGAGAATAGCCTACTCAAGAGCACGTTGGCTATTGGATTCATTTGGGGATGGGTTCTTTACAGATGGGCTAAATGGGCTCTGGTTAAAAAAAAATTGATCGGTTAACGGTTAACCGACCGACCAGATATTGTTAACCGTTAACACAACCGAAAATGGTCGGTTAACATCGATTGGTTAACCGAAAGTTCGGTTAACTGATTTTGTCGGTTAAATCGGTTCGGTTAAGGTCGGTTTAGTCGGTTAGATCGGTTAAGTCGGTTAAATGCCCACCCCTACCGTGGCGTGGCTGGTCTTCGATTTACCATCCCTGTAGAGTGGTGCACCATGGTACTGGTCCATTTCAAATCCCTGCACCCATTTCTAAAAGTCGGAAGGCGCCGTTTCGTCTTTTTGGACGAATGTTGCACCTTGCACCGCAGATGTTGCACCCTGTGGATGTCAATTCTTCAGACGGCCATAACTGTTGCCTCGTTTAGAGTTACGGGAGCCATAACCAGTCAAAACGAAGGTCTCAGTGAGTTCTACGGCTTTGATGGCTGTAAGCCGTCAACGGATAGTTTCATACCCAAAAAAAAACTATCCGAACCTCAATCGGGTCTCTAAAGTTTTTTGGCCTTCGTTTTTCCGTCACATGAAATTTTACGTTAAAAAGGGAACACCATGGCTGGTCTTCGATTTTCCATACCTGGAGAGTGGTGCACCATGGTACTGGTCCATTTCAAATCCTTGCACCCATTTCTAAAAGTCGCAAGGCGCCGTTTCGTCTTTTTGGACGAATGTTGCACCTTGCACCGTAGATGTTGCACCCTGTGGATATCGATTATTCGGACGGCCATAACTGTTGCCTCGTTTAGAGTTACGGGAGCCATAACCAGTCAAAACGAAGGTCTCAATGAGTTCAACGGCTTTGACCACTTTAAGCCATCAACGGATAGTTTCATACCCAAAAAAATGCTATCCGAACCTCAATCGGGTCTCTGAAGTTTTTTGTCCTTCCATTTTCCGTCACATGAATTTTTACGTTAAAAAGGGAACACCATGGCTGGTCTTCGATTTACCATCCCTGGAGAGTGGTGCACCATGGTACTGGTCCATTTCAAATCCCTGCACCCATTTCTAAAAGTCGTAAGGCGCCGTTTCGTCTTTTTGGACGAATGTTGCACCTTGCACCGCAGATGTTGCACCCTGTGGATATCGATTCTTCGGACGGCCATAACTGTTGCCTCGTTTAGAGTTACGGGAGCCATAACCAGTCAAAACGAAGGTCTCAGTGAGTTCTACGGCTTTGACCGCTTTAAGCCATCAACGGATAGTTTCATACCCAAAAAAATGCTATCCGAACCTCAATCGGGTCTCTGAAGTTTTTTGGCCTTCGTTTTTCCGTCACATGAATTTTTACGTTAAAAAGGGAACACCGTGGCTGGTCTTCGATTTACCATCCCTGGAGAGTGGTGCACCATGGTATAGGTCCATTTCAAATCCCTACACCCATTTCTAAAAGACGCAAGGCGCCGTTTCGTCTTTTTGGACGAATGTTGCACCTTGCACCGCAGATGTTGCGCCTTGTAGATATCGATTCTTCGGACGGCCATAACTGTTGCCTCGTTTAGAGTTACGGGAGCCATAACCAGTCAAAACGAAGGTCTCAGTGAGTTCTACGGCTTTGAACGCTGTAAGCCGTCAACGGATAGTTTCATACCCAAAAGAAAGTTATCCGAACCTCAATCGGGTCTTTGAAGTTTTTTGACTTTCGTTTTTCCGTCACAAGAATTTTTACGTTTAAAAGGGAACACCGTGGCTGGTCTTCGATTTACCATCCCTGGAGAGTGGTGCACCATGGTACTGGTCCATTTCAAATCCCTGCACCCATTTCTAAAAGTCGCAAGGCGCCGTTTCGTCTTTTTGGACGAATGTTGCACCTTGCACCGTAGATGTTGCACCCTGTGGATATCGATTCTTCGGACTACCATCACTGTTGCCTCGTTTATAGTTACGGGAGCCATAACCAGTCAAAACGAAGGTCTCAGTGAGTTCTACGGCTTTGACTGCTGTAAGCCGTCAATGGATAGTTTCATATCCAAAAAAAAGCTATCCGAACCTCAATCGGGTCTTTGAAGTTTTTTGGCCTTCGTTTTTCCGTCACATGAATTTTTACGTTAAAAAGAGAACACCATGGCTGGTCTTCGATTTACTATCCCTGGAGAGTAATGCACCATGGTACTGGTCCATTTCAAATCCCTGCACCCATTTCTAAAAGTCGCAAGGCGCCGTTTCGTCTTTTTGGATGAATGTTGCACCTTCCATCGCAGATGTTGCACCCTGTGGATATCCATTCTTCGGACGGCCATGACTGTTGCCTCGTTTAGAGTTACGAGAGCCATAACCAGTCAAAACGAAGGTCTCAGTGAGTTCTACGGCTTTGACCACTGTAAGCCGTCAACGGATAGTTTCATACCCAAAAAAATGCTATCCGAACCTCAATAGGGTCTCTGAAGTTTTTTGGCCTTCGTTTTTCCGTCACATGAATTTTTACGTTAAAAAGGGAACACCGTGGCTGGTCTTCGATTTACCATCCCTGGAGAGTGGTGGACCATGGTACTGGTCCATTTCAAATCCCTTCACCCATTTCTAAAAGTCGCAAGGCGCCGTTTCGTCTTTTTGGACGAATGTTGCACCTTGCACCGCAGATGTTGCACCCTGTGGATATCGATTCTTCGGACGGCCATAACTGTTGCCTCGTTTAGAGTTACGGGAGCCATAACCAGTCAAAACGAAGGTCTTAGTGAGTTCTACGGCTTTGACCGCTGTAAGCCGTCAACGGATAGTTTCATACCTAAAAAAGGCTATCCGAACCTCAATCGGGTCTCTGAAGTTTTTTGGCCTTCGTTTTTCCGTCACATGAATTTTTATGTTAAAAAGGGAACATCGTGGCTGGTCTTCGATTTACCATCCCTGGAGAGTGGTGGACCATGGTACTGGTCCATTTCAAATCCCTGCACCCATTTCTAAAAGTCGGAAGGCGCCGTTTTGTCTTTTTGGACGAATGTTGCAACTTGCACCGCAGATGTTGCACCCTGTCGATGTCAATTCTTCAGACGGCCATAACTGTTGCCTCGTTTGGAGTTACGGGAGCCATAACCAGTCAAAACGAAGGTCTCAGTGAGTTCTACGGCTTTGACGGCTGTAAGCCGTCAACGGATAGTTTCATACCCAAAAAAAGGCTATCCGAACCTCAATCGGGTCTCTGAAGTTTTTTGGCCTTCGTTTTTCTGTCACATGAATTTTTACGTTAAAAAGAGAACACCGTGGCTGGTCTTCGATTTACCATCCCTGGAGAGTGGTGCACCATGGTACTAGTCCACTTCAAATCCCTGCACCCATTTCTAAAAGTCGCAAGGCGCCGTTTCGTCTTTTTGGACGAATGTTGCACCTTGCACCGCAGATGTTGCATCCTGTGGATATCGATTCTTCGGACGGCCATAACTGTTGCCTCGTTTAGAGTTACGGGAGCCATAACCAGTCAAAACGAAGGTCTCAGTGAGTTCTACGGCTTTGACCGCTGTAAGCCGTCAACGGATAGTCTCATACCCAAAAAAAGGCTATCCGAACCTCAATCGTGTCTCTGAAGTTTTTTTGCCTTCGTTTTTCCGTCACATGAATTTTTACATTAAAAAGGGAACACCGTGGCTGGTCTTCGATTTACCATCCCTGGAGAGTGGTGGACCATGGTACTGGTCCATTTCAAATCCCTGCACCCATTTCTAAAAGTCGCAAGGCGCCGTTTCGTCTTTTTGGATGAATGTTGCACCTTGCAACGCATATGTTGCACCCTGTGGATATCGATTCTTCGGACGGCCATAACTGTTGCCTCGTTTAGAGTTACGGGAGCCATAACTAGTCAAAACGAAGGTCTCAGTGAGTTCTACGGCTTTTCCGCTGTAAGCCGTCAACGGATAGTTTCATACCCAAAAAAAGGCTATCCGAACCTCAATCGGGTCTCTGAAGTTTTTTGGCCTTCGTTTTTCTGTCACATGAATTTTTACGTTAAAAAGAGAACACCGTGGCTGGTCTTCGATTTACCATCCCTGGAGAGTGGTGCACCATGGTACTAGTCCACTTCAAATCTCTGCACCCATTTCTAAAAGTCGCAAGGCGCCGTTTCGTCTTTTTGGACGAATGTTGCACCTTGCACCGCAGATGTTGCACCCTGTGGATATCGATTCTTCGGACGGCCATAACTGTTGCCTCGTTTAGAGTTACGGGAGCCATAACCAGTCAAAATGAAGGTCTCGGTTAGTTCTATGGCTTTGACCGCTGTAAGCCGTCAACGGATAGTTTCATACCCAAAAAAAGGCTATCCGAACCTCAATCGTGTCTCTGAAGTTTTTTTGCCTTCGTTTTTCCGTCGCATGAATTTTTACATTAAAAAGGGAACACCGTGGCTGGTCTTCGATTTACCATCCCTGGAGAGTGGTGGACCATGGTACTGGTCCATTTCAAATCCCTGCACCCATTTCTAAAAGTCGCAAGGCGCCGTTTCGTCTTTTTGGATGAATGTTGCACCTTGCACCGCAGATGTTGCACCCTGTGGATATCGATTCTTCGGACGGCCATAACTGTTGCCTCGTTTAGAGTTACGGGAGGCATAACTAGTCAAAACGAAGGTCTCAGTGAGTTCTATGGCTTTGACTGCTGTAAGCCGTCAACGGATAGTTTCATACCCAAAAAAAGGCTATCCGAACCTCAATCGGGTCTCTGAAGTTTTTTGGACTTCGTTTTTCTATCACATGAATTTTTACGTTAAAAAGAGAACACCGTGGCTGGTCTTCAATTTACCATCCCTGGATAGTGGTGCACCATGGTACTGGTCCACTTCAAATCCCTGCACCCATTTCTAAAAGTCGCAAGGCGTCGTTTCGTCTTTTTGGACGAATGTTGCACCTTGCACCGTAGATGTTGCACCCTGTGGATATCGATTCTTCGGACGGCCATAACTGTTGCCTCGTTTAGAGTTACGGGAGCCATAACCAGTCAAAACGAAGGTCTCAGTGAGTTCTACGGCTTTGACCGCTGTAAGCCGTCAACGGATAGTTTCATACCCAAAAAAAGGCTATCCGAACCTCAATCGGGTCTTTGAAGTTTTTTGGCCTTCGTTTTTCCGTCACATGAATTTTTACGTTAAAAAGGGAACACCGTGGCTGGTCTTCGATTTACCATCCCTGGAGAGTGGTGCACCATGGTATAGGTCCATTTCAAATCCCTACACCCATTTCTAAAAGACGCAAGGCGCCGTTTCATCTTTTTGGACGAATGTTGCACCTTGCACCGCAGATGTTGCGCCTTGTAGATATCGATTCTTCGGACGGCCATAACTGTTGCCTCGTTTAGAGTTACGGGAGCCATAACCAGTCAAAACGAAGGTCTCAGTGAGTTCTACGTCTTTGACCGCTGTAAGCCGTCAACGGATAGTTTCATACCCCAAAAAAGGCTATCCGAACCTCAATCGGGTCTTTGAAGTTTTTTGACTTTCGTTTTTCCGTCACAAGAATTTTTACGTTTAAAAGGGAACACCGTGGCTGGTCTTCGATTTACCATCCCTGGAGAGTGGTGCACCATGGTACTGGTCCATTTCAAATCCCTGCACCCATTTCTAAAAGTCGCAAGGCTCCGTTTCGTCTTTTTGGACGAATGTTGCACCTTGCACCGTAGATGTTGCACCCTGTGGATATCGATTCTTCGGAATACCATCACTGTTGCCTCGTTTATAGTTACGGGAGCCATAACCAGTCAAAACGAAGGTCTCAGTGAGTTCTACGGCTTTGACTGCTGTAAGCCGTCAATGGATAGTTTCATATCCAAAAAAAAGCTATCCGAACCTCAATCGGGTCTTTGAAGTTTTTTGGCCTTCGTTTTTCCGTCACATGAATTTTTACGTTAAAAAGAGAACACCATGGCTGGTCTTCGATTTACTATCCCTGGAGAGTAATGCACCATGGTACTGGTCCATTTCAAATCCCTGCACCCATTTCTAAAAGTCGCAAGGCGCCGTTTCGTCTTTTTGGATGAATGTTGCACCTTCCATCGCAGATGTTGCACCCTGTGGATATCCATTCTTCGGACGGCCATGACTGTTGCCTCGTTTAGAGTTACGAGAGCCATAACCAGTCAAAACGAAGGTCTCAGTGAGTTCTACGGCTTTGACCATTGTAAGCCGTCAACGGATAGTTTCATACCCAAAAAAATGCTATCCGAACCTCAATAGGGTCTCTGAAGTTTTTTGGCCTTCGTTTTTCCGTCACATGAATTTTTACGTTAAAAAGGGAACACCGTGGCTGGTCTTCGATTTACCATCCCTGGAGAGTGGTGGACCATGGTACTGGTCCATTTCAAATCCCTTCACCCATTTCTAAAAGTCGCAAGGCGCCGTTTCGTCTTTTTGGACGAATGTTGCACCTTGCACCGCAGATGTTGCACCCTGTGGATATCGATTCTTCGGACGGCCATAACTGTTGCCTCGTTTAGAGTTACGGGAGCCATAACCAGTCAAAACGAAGGTCTTAGTGAGTTCTACGGCTTTGACCGCTGTAAGCCGTCAACGGATAGTTTCATACCTAAAAAAGGCTATCCGAACCTCAATCGGGTCTCTGAAGTTTTTTGGCCTTCGTTTTTCCGTCACATGAATTTTTATGTTAAAAAGGGAACATCGTGGCTGGTCTTCGATTTACCATCCCTGGAGAGTGGTGGACCATGGTACTGGTCCATTTCAAATCCCTGCACCCATTTCTAAAAGTCGGAAGGCGCCGTTTTGTCTTTTTGGACGAATGTTGCACCTTGCACCGCAGATGTTGCACCCTGTCGATGTCAATTCTTCAGACGGCCATAACTGTTGCCTCGTTTGGAGTTACGGGAGCCATAACCAGTCAAAACGAAGGTCTCAGTGAGTTCTACGGCTTTGACGGCTGTAAGCCGTCAACGGATAGTTTCATACCCAAAAAAAGGCTATCCGAACCTCAATCGGGTCTCTGAAGTTTTTTGGCCTTCGTTTTTCTGTCACATGAATTTTTACGTTAAAAAGAGAACACCGTGGCTGGTCTTCGATTTACCATCCCTGGAGAGTGGTGCACCATGGTACTAGTCCACTTCAAATCCCTGCACCCATTTCTAAAAGTCGCAAGGCGCCGTTTCGTCTTTTTGGACGAATGTTGCACCTTGCACCGCAGATGTTGCATCCTGTGGATATCCGTTTCGTCTTTTTCGGTTAGTTCTATGGCTTTGACCGCTGTAAGCCGTCAACGGATAGTTTCATACCCAAAAAAAGGCTATCCGAACCTCAATCGTGTCTCTGAAGTTTTTTTGCCTTCGTTTTTCCGTCGCATGAATTTTTACATTAAAAAGGGAACACCGTGGCTGGTCTTCGATTTACCATCCCTGGAGAGTGGTGGACCATGGTACTGGTCCATTTCAAATCCCTGCACCCATTTCTAAAAGTCGCAAGGCGCCGTTTCGTCTTTTTGGATGAATGTTGCACCTTGCACCGCAGATGTTGCACCCTGTGGATATCGATTCTTCGGACGGCCATAACTGTTGCCTCGTTTAGAGTTACGGGAGCCATAACTAGTCAAAACGAAGGTCTCAGTGAGTTCTATGGCTTTGACTGCTGTAAGCCGTCAACGGATAGTTTCATACCCAAAAAAAGGCTATCCGAACCTCAATCGGGTCTCTGAAGTTTTTTGGACTTCGTTTTTCTATCACATGAATTTTTACGTTAAAAAGAGAACACCGTGGCTGGTCTTCAATTTACCATCCCTGGATAGTGGTGCACCATGGTACTGGTCTACTTCAAATCCCTGCACCCATTTCTAAAAGTCGCAAGGCGTCGTTTCGTCTTTTTGGACGAATGTTGCACCTTGCACCGTAGATGTTGCACCCTGTGGATATCGATTCTTCGGACGGCCATAACTGTTGCCTCGTTTAGAGTTACGGGAGCCATAACCAGTCAAAACGAAGGTCTCAGTGAGTTCTACGGCTTTGACCGCTGTAAGCCGTCAACGGATAGTTTCATACCCAAAAAAAGGCTATCCGAACCTCAATCGGGTCTCTGAAGTTTTTTGGCCTTCGTTTTTCTGTCACATGAATTTTTACGTTAAAAAGAGAACACCGTGGCTGGTCTTCGATTTACCATCCCTGGAGAGTGGTGCACCATGGTACTAGTCCACTTCAAATCCTTGCACCCATTTCTAAAAGTCGCAAGACGCCGTTTCGTCTTTTTGGACGAATGTTGCACCTTGCACCGTAGATGTTGCACCCTGTGGATATCGATTCTTCGGACGACCATAACTGTTGCCTCGTTTAGACTTACGGGAGCCATAACCAGTCAAAACGAAGGTCTCAGTGAGTTCTACGTCTTTGACCGCTGTAAGCCGTCAACGGATAGTTTCATACCCCAAAAAAGGCTATCCGAACCTCAATCGTGTCTCTGAAGTTTTTTGGCCTTCGTTTTTCCGTCACATGAATTTTTACATTAAAAAGGGAACACCGTGGCTGGTCTTCGATTTACCATCCCTGGAGAATGATGCACCATGGTACTGGTCCATTTCAAATCCCTACACCCATTTCTAAAAGTCGCAAGGCGCCGTTTCGTCTTTTTGGACGAATGTTGCACCTTGCACCGTAGATGTTGCACCCTGTGGATATCGATTCTTCGGACGACCATAATTGTTGCCTCGTTTAGAGTTACAGGAGCCATAACCAGTCAAAATGAAGGTCTCAGTGAGTTCTACGGCTTTGACCGCTTTAAGCCGTCAACGGATAGTTTCATACCCAAAAAAATGCTATCCGAACCTCAATCGAGTCTCTGAAGTTTTTTAGCCTTCGTTTTTCCATAACATGAATTTTTACGTTAAAAAGGGAACACCGTGGCTGGTCTTCGATTTACCATCCCTGGAGAGTGGTGCACCATGGTACTGGTCCATTTCAAATCCCTGCACCCATTTCTAAAAGCCGCAAGGCGCCGTATCGTCTTTTTGGACGAATGTTGCACCTTGCACCGCAGATGTTGCACCCTGTGGATATCGATTCTTCGGACGGCCATAACTGTTGCCTCGTTTAGAGTTACGGGAGCCATAACCAGTCAAAACGAAGGTCTCAGTGAGTTCTACGGCTTTGAACGCTGTAAGCCGTCAACGGATAGTCTCATACCCAAAAAAAAGCTATCCGAACCTCAATCGGGTCTCTGAAGTTTTTTGGCTTCGTTTTTCCGTCACATGAATTTTTACGTTAAAAATGGAACTCCGTGGCTGGTCTTCGATTTACCATCCCTGGAGAGTGGTGCACCATGGTACTGGTCCATTTCAAATCCCTGCACCAATTTCTAAAAGTCGCAAGGCGCCGTTTCGTCTTTTTGGACGAATGTTGCATCTTGCACCGCAGATGTTGCACCCTGTGGATATCGATTCTTCGGACGGCCATAACTGTTGCCTCGTTTAGAGTTACGGGAGCCATAACCAGTCAAAACGAAGGTCTCAGTGAGTTCTACGGCTTTGACCGCTTTAAGCCATCAACGGATAGTTTCATACCCAAAAAAATGCTATCCGAACCTCAATCGGGTCTCTGAAGTTTTTTGGCCTTCGTTTTTCCGTCACATGAATTTTTACGTTAAAAAGGGAACACCGTGGCTGGTCTTCGATTTACCATCCCTGGAGAGTGGTGCACCATGGTACTAGTCCACTTCAAATCCTTGCACCCATTTCTAAAAGTCGCAAGACGCCGTTTCGTCTTTTTGGACGAATGTTGCACCTTGCACCGTAGATGTTGCACCCTGTGGATATCGATTCTTCGGACGACCATAACTGTTGCCTCGTTTAGACTTACGGGAGCCATAACTAGTCAAAACGAAGGTCTCAGTGAGTTCTACGGCTTTGACCGCTGTAAGCCGTCAACGGATAGTTTCATACCCCAAAATAGGCTATCCGAACCTCAATCGTGTCTCTGAAGTTTTTTGGCCTTCGTTTTTCCGTCACATGAATTTTTACATTAAAAAGGGAACACCGTGGCTGGTCTTCGATTTACCATCCCTGGAGAATATTGCACCATGGTACTGGTCCATTTCAAATCCCTACACCCATTTCTAAAAGTCGCAAGGCGCCGTTTCGTCTTTTTGGACGAATGTTGCACCTTGCACCGTAGATGTTGCACCCTGTGGATATCGATTCTTCGGACGACCATAATTGTTGCCTCGTTTAGAGTTACGGGAGCCAGAACCAGTCAAAATGAAGGTCTCAGTGAGTTCTACGGCTTTGACCGCTTTAAGCCGTCAACGGATAGTTTCATACCCAAAAAAATGCTATCCGAACCTCAATCGGGTCTCTGAAGTTTTTTGGCCTTCGTTTTTACGTCACATGAATTTTTACGTTAAAAAGGGAACACCGTGGCTGGTCTTCGATTTACCATCCCTGGAGAGTGGTGCACCATGGTACTGGTCCATTTCAAATCCCTGCACCCATTTCTAAAAGCCGCAAGGCGCCGTTTCGTCTTTTGGGACGAATGTTGCACCTTGCACCGCAGATGTTGCACCCTGTGGATATCGATTCTTCGGACGGCCATAACTGTTGCCTCGTTTAGAGTTACGGGAGCCATAACCAGTCAAAACGAAGGTCTCAGTGAGTTCTACGGCTTTGAACGCTGTAAGCCGTCAACGGATAGTCTCATACCCAATAAAAAGCTATCCGAACCTCAATCGGGTCTCTGAAGTTTTTTGGCTTCGTTTTTCCGTCACATGAATTTTTACGTTAAAAATGGAACTCCATGGCTGGTCTTCGATTTACCATCCCTGGAGAGTGGTGCACCATGGTACTGGTCCATTTCAAAACCCTGCACCAATTTCTAAAAGTCGCAAGGCGCCGTTTCGTCTTTTTGGACGAATGTTGCATCTTGCACCGTAGATGTTGCACCCTGTGGATATCGATTCTTCGGACGGCCATCACTGTTGCCTCGTTTAGAGTTATGGGAGCCATAACCAGTCAAAAAGAAGGTCTTAGTGAGTTCTACGGCTTTGACGGCTGTAAGCCGTCAACGGATAGTTTCATGCCCAAAAAAAAGCTATCCGAACCTCAATCGGGTCTCTGAAGTTTTTTGGCCTTCGTTTTTCCATCACATGAATTTTTACGTTAAAAAGAGAACACCGTGGCTGGTCTTCGATTTACCATCCCTGGAGAGTAATGCACCATGGTGCTGGTACATTTCAAATCCATGCACCCATTTCTAAAAGTCGCAAGGCGCCGTTTCGTCTTTTTGGACAAATGTTGCACATTGCACCGCAGATGTTGCACCTTGTGGATATCAATTCTTCGGACGACCATAACTGTTGCCTCGTTTAGAGTTACTGGGGCCATAACCAGTCAAAATGAAGGTCTCAGTGAGTTCTATGGCTTTGACAGCTGTAAGCCGTCAACGGATAGTTTCATACCCAAAAAAAGCTATCCGAACATCAATCGGGTCTTTGAAGTTTTTTGGCCTTCGTTTTTCCGTCACATGAATTTTTACGTTAAAAGGGAACACCGTGGCTGGTCTTCGATTTACCATCCCTGGAGAGTGGTGCACCATGGTACTGGTCAATTTCAAATCCCTGCACCCATTTCTAAAAGTCGCAAGGCGCCGTTTCGTCTTTCTGGACGAATGTTGCACCTTGCACCGCAGATGTTGCACTCTTTGGATATCGATTCTTCGGAAGGCCATAACTGTTGCCTCGTTTAGAGTTACAGGAGCCATAACCAGTCAAAATGAAGGTCTTAGTGTGTTCTACGGCTTTGACCGCTTTAAGTCGTCAACGGATAGTTTCATACCCAAAAAATGCTATCCGAACCTCAATCGGGTCTTTGAAGTTTTTTGGCCTTCGTTTTTCCGTCACATGAATTTTTACGTTAAAAAGGGAACACCGTGGCTAGTCTTCGATTTACCATCCCTGGAGAGTGGTGCACTATGGTACTGGTCCATTTCAAATCCCAGCACCCATTTCTAAAAGTCGCAAGGCGCCGTTTCGTCTTTTTGGACGAATGTTGCACCTTGCACCGCAGATGTTGCTCCCTGTGGATATCGATTCTTCGGACGGCCATAACTGTTGCCTCGTTTAGAGTTACGGGAGCCATAACCAGTCAAAACGAAGGTCTCAGTGCGGCTTTGAACGCTGTAAGCCGTCAACGGATAGTTTCATACCTGTTTGCGCCAAAATTGGTCACAAACCCCGAATGTTGTGAAAGCACCAGTGTATGAATACAAATCAGCAATATTCAAACACAAATCTCAGATCTAAACAAGCAACAAAGAGCAATCCAGAAATAATGAACAGTGACACACAATTTATAGTGGTTCGGCTATCTCCGGCCTACGTCCACTCCAAAGTTTTTATCTTTTATTGATCGATGCTTGAAGATTACAATTTCGTGTGTTGTATTACAACTGATTTTCTGAGCTAAGTCTGAATCTAAAGCAGCAATGGTGATCTGGAGTAAATCTGGCAGAGTCTGGGCGCTCTTTAGCTCTCAAAATTGTCCGACCCCTTTTCTGAATGACCAGGGGCTCTATTTATAGGTGTAGGAGGCTGATATTTCGCCTAAATTGAGGGGAGACCAGTTCTGGCATGTGAGGGGGCCCACATGCCCGCTTTCTGGAAATCCGGGCCCAGTTTGGGATCGATTCGAAGCTATGTTCGAATCGATCAAGAAATTGTCCAATCGAGCTGAAATTTGGCGTGAACATTCTTCAACATTTGCTCAAGCTACTGTGAAAATTTCATAGCATTTGGACTTGTAGATCTCAAGTTATGATCGATTCAAGTTGACGTTCTTCGCCTTATGGATTCGTTCGAATCGATATGGTTCGAATCCATAGGGTCGAATCCATGCTTCTGCACGTGAAGAGGGTGATGTGGCGCGCAATCTTCGAGTTGATCCTCCTTTTTCTCCAAGTTTACTGGGTCGAGTCCTTGGTTTTAGCCGCGTTTACCTGGTGGACTCGAGACGTTGGATTCGAAGGTTCGCTTCCTTCGAATCGATGGAACTGGCACTGGTTCGAATCGATCAAGACGCGCTGCTGTGGATCGATTCGGAGTTGTCTTATCCTGGGGATTCGAAGGTTATGGAGTCGAGGCACCCTTAATTGCATGGACACGAAGTGACCAGTCTATGTGGATTCGAGAGAGTTTTCACCGAAGGGTACGAAGTAGATGCAGTCGAACCTGATGGAGTCGAGCCTAATGGATTCGAAGCAGGGGAAGTTTGCTGGAGTCGAAACTGTGCTGATCGATACGAATGGTATCGATTCGAAGTACGTTGCCAACTCCACCCTAATCGATACGAAGTTCCATCGATTCGAACCAACATCTATCGATACGAAGTGCATCGATACAAACCTGTTTTCACATAATTTGACCCATCCATATTTTGAGCATACGAACTCCGATTAACCTGAAATTTGAAATGTAGCCTCTCCTAGTCCTCATCATCATCTCCAATCGATTCCGTCCTGATCGGAGCCCGGTCAAATTTTGACGACATCCATCGCAGCCTTGTTTCCAATCGACTTCCAATCCTGATATCCATCCTGTCCTATCGATTTGTTTGATATTCCGGCTTTGACCAAAAAGCGGGATAAAATTTGCCCCCAAAACATGCCTTGTGATAAGAAGGCGTGTTTTGAATAATTCCGTATCCGATATTCAAAGTCCATAACCAATTCCATGTCCATCCGTACTCGAAGACTGAGTTATTAATCCATCCTTATCCAACAACCGAATCCAAGACCTCTCCGGGTCGATATCCAAATCCGTAACCTCTCCGGGCTTTTGCCGAGCGCAATCCACACCTGATGACCGTGGTCCAGTGTCCCTGGACGTTGAGCTAACCTCTCCGGGTTCTTGCCAAGCGCAATCCACACCTGACGACCGTGGTCCAGTGTCCCTGGACGTTGAGCTAACCTCTCCGGGTCCTTGCCAAGCGCAATCCACACCTGACGACTGTGGTTCAGTGTCCTTGGACGTAAGTAATGCCATGGCTTAAGTCCTAAGCCGAATCTTGGTCGCTCCGGACCCTTGTTGAGCATAGTCCATACTCAATGACCTGAAACAATAATCGATAGTAGGGGCCCTAAGTCCTAGGCCGAATCCTGGTCACTCCGGACCCTTGCCGAGCATAGTCCATACTCGACGACCGTTTATCAAAAACTAAAAAGAATCCAATCAAAATCCAAATCAAATCCGAAAATCAGAAATCCAAACCAACATCCAAAACAGAAAACCCAAAACAAAAACCAGTCATCCGAACGAAAATCCAAAACAGAAAGCAAACAAAAACCAGGAGTTCAATCCAAACTCCAAAACCAAACCGGAAAACCAAGTGTCCAATCAACACAAAAGACAGATTTCGCAAACCATGGCTTTGCGGTTTATCATCATTCAGAGCATGCCTAGGGGCTATCTCCGTCCCCATACATGTGTAAATGACTTGGTTGCTCGCCAATGGTTTGTTACTTATTTCATATTATCCTGGTCAATGGATAACCAATCGACCATCATTCCTGGGCCTTATGCCATCATGGCTTGAGGTGGGCGGTGGTTGCTCCTGCTCCACCGCTGCATTCCGAGCCCCAACATATTGCGTCAATTGTCCATTCCTCACATGCTCCTCAATTATGTCCTTTAGGTGCCTGCAACTGTTGGTATCGTGTCCATCCAAATCATGGAAGAGACAGTGCTTTCCTGATGCCCTTTCTCGTTCAGAAGGTTCTCTCCTAGCTGGCCTCCGGTAAGGAAGGCGATTCCGGGTTTCCATGTATATCCGCTCCTGCGTCTCGTTTAATCCCATGTATGTGGAAAACTTTGGATCCTTCCATCGCTTCTCGACTTTTCCTCAATCGTCGTCTAGCTTCCTTTTTCCTTTGTCTTTATCCGAGCTTCCGTTGGATGGTCCTCCACCCCCAGTCACATTCACCTCCTTTAACTTTAAATCAGTACATGCGTCTTCTTGCCGAAGGAACCTTTCAGCTTCATGGAAGAATTCCCCAAGATCCAGTGGTGGATCTCGTACTAAAGATACCTTAAAATCTGAATCCTCTCTGACTCCCGATACTGCCGCCATCAAAACCATCGATGGATCCGGCCGATCCACCGAAGCAACCGCCGCATTAAATCGAGTTAAAAATGCTCTAAGCGATTCATCTGTTCTTTGCTTTACCGATGTTAACGTCATCACG
This sequence comes from Allium fistulosum, assembly GCA_030737815.1. NCBI lineage: Eukaryota > Viridiplantae > Streptophyta > Magnoliopsida > Asparagales > Amaryllidaceae > Allium > Allium fistulosum. The sequence continues at coordinate 42,281,139 of CM060905.1, read as the reverse complement.
TTCTTAGGTCTTTTGATATGAACCCGAAACTGTCCCAAAAACCTATCCACTAATTCCCTCCAAGTCCTGATAGATCCTTCTTCCAGCTGCCTAAACCACATTGTCGCTAGATCTGTTAAGTATAAAGGGAAACATCTGGCCATCACTTCCTTCGATGCCCCCAGCACTTCCATGTGCCTAGTGTATCTCATTAAGTGATCAGTCGGGTCAGCCTTGCCATTATATACTTCCACGCTGGGTAACTTGAACTTAGGTGGATTCTGAGCTATCCTGATTTCCCGAGCAAACGGATTCCTGTTCACTCCTTCCAAGTCTCTATTGGTCGAACCTCCACGCATAGTCTTCCTAATGATTTCCATTAATCCAGCATTGCCTGTTAGGTGTTGCCCCCATGCTCCCGAGGGAACTCCGGCACATATTCTTCATGTGGCTCATTAGCCGCAACGTTGGCTCTAGCCTGCTGAACTCCTTCCAAAGGTCCTTCTGCGTTGGATCCTGTGGGCCTGCCCCCAAGCCCTTGTTGATTGCCTTCCGGTTCTGTATTTTGTCCTCCATTGGGTTCCGCAACCCTAGTTCCTTGTTCCACGTTTGCAGTCGCTGTAGTTGGTCCAAGGTTCTGTGTTCCTGCAGCTCTCATCTGCTCGAAGAAAGTCTGCATCATATCCTGTTGACTCTTCAGCAACCTCTCATGCAATGAATTTGCCATAGCTTCCATTTTGTCTCTGGTAGTGTAAATCGAAGCTTGTCCTTCTCCAGCTCCGGAGGATGCCTCTTGACTTCCTCCTTGTTGGCTTCTCTCAGCTCTTTGTCTTGTTTGTCGAGTCATTGTCTTTCAAATCTGAACTCTTCACGCTTTCCAAATCTGAACTTCAATCCGATGTAGCGGGTGCTAGTCCTTCTCAGTGAAAGCACCAAAGTGTTTGCGCCAAAATTGGTCACAAATCCCGAATGTTGTGAAAGCACCAGTGTATGAATACAAATCAGCAATATTCAAACACAAATCTCAGATCTAAACAAGCAACAAAGAGCAATCAAGAAATAATGAACAGTGACACACAATTTATAGTGGTTCGGCTATCTCCGGCCTACGTCCACTCCAAAGTTTTTATCTTTTATTGATCGATGCTTGAAGATTACAATTTCATGTGTTGTATTACAACTGATTTTCTGAGCTAAGTCTGAATCTAAAGCAGCAATGGTGATCTGGAGTAAATCTGGCAGAGTCTGGGCGCTCTTTAGCTCTCAAAATTGTCCGACCCCTTTTATGAATGACTAGGGGCTCTATTTATAGGTGTAGGAGGCTGATATTTCACCTAAATTGAGGGGAGACCAGTTCTGGCACGTGAGGGGGCCCACATGCCCGCTTTTTGGAAATCCGGGCCCACTTTGGGATCGATTCGAAGCTATGTTCGAATCGATCAAGAAATTGTCCAATCGAGCTGAAATTTGGCGTGAACATTCTTCAACATGTGCTCAAGCTACCGTGAAAATTTCATAGCATTCGGACATGTAGATCTCAAGTTATGATCGATTCAAGTTGACGTTCTTCGCCCTATGGATTCGTTCGAATCGATATGGTTCGAATCCATAGGGTCGAATCCATGCTTCTGCACGTGAAGACGGTGACGTGGCGCACAATCTTCGAGTTGATAATCCTTTTTCTCCGAGTTTACTGGGTCGAGTCCTTGGTTTTAGCTGCGTTTACCTGGTGGACTCGAGACGTTGGATTCGAAGGTTCGCTTCCTTCGAATCGATGGAACTGGCACTGGTTCGAATCGATCAAGACGCGCTGCTGTGGATCGATTCAGAGTTGTCTTATCCTGGGGATTCGAAGGTTATGGAGTCGAGGCACCCTTAATTGCATGGACACGAAGTGACCAGTCTATGTGGATTCGAGAGAGTTTTCACCGAAGGGTACGAAGTAGATGCAGTCGAACCTGATGGAGTCGAGCCTAATGGATTCGAAGCAGGGGGAGTTTGCTGGAGTCGAAACTGTGCTGATCGATACGAATGGTATCGATTCGAAGTACGTTGCGAACTCCACCCTAATCGATACGAAGTTCCATCGATTCGAACCAACATCTATCGATACGAAGTGCATCGATACAAACCTGTTTTCACATAATTTGACCCATCCATATTTTGAGCATACGAACTCCGATTAACCTGAAATTAGAAATGTAGCCTCTCCTAGTCCTCATCATCATCTCCAATCGATTCCGTCCTGATCGGAGCCCGGTCAAATTTTGACGACATCCATCGCAGCCTTGTTTCCAATCGACTTCCAATCCTGATATCCATCCTGTCCTGTCGATTTGTTTGATATTCCGGCTTTGACCAAAAAGCGGGATAACAATACCCAAAAAAAAGCTATCCGAACCTCAATCGGGGCTCTGAAGTTTTTTGGCCTTCGTTTTTCCGTCACAAGAATTTTTACGTTAAAAAGGGAACATCGTGGCTGGTCTTCGATTTAGCATCCCTGGAGAGTGGTGCACCATGGTACCGGTCCATTTCAAATCCCTGCAGCCATTTCTAAAAGTCGCAAGGCGCCGTTTTGTCTTTTGGGACGAATGTTGCACCTTGAACCGCAGATGTTGCACCCTGTGGATATCGATTATTCGGACGGCCATAACTGTTGCCTCGTTTAGAGTTACGGGAGCCATAACCCGTCAAAACGAAGGTCTCAGTGAGTTCTACGGCATTGACCACTATAAGCCGTCAACGGATAGTTTTGTACCCAAAAAAAGATATCTGAACCTCAATCGGGTCTCTGAAGTTTTTTGGCCTTCGTTTTTCCGTCACATAAATTTTTACGTTAAAAAGGGAACACCGTGGCTGGTCTTCGATTTACCATCCCTGGCGAGTGGTGCACCTTGGTACTAGTCCACTTCAAATCCCTGCACCCATTTCTAAAAGTTGCAAGGCGCCGTTTCGTCTATTTGGACGAATGTTGCACCTTGCACCGCATATGTTGCACCCTGTGGATATCGATTCTTCGGACGGCCATAATTGTTGCCTCGTTTAGAGTTACGAGAGCCATAACCAGTCAAAACGAAGGTCTCAGTGATTTCTATGGCTTTGACCGCTGTAAGCCGTCAACGGTTAGTTTCATACCCAAAAAAAGGATATCCGAACCTCAATCGGGTCTCTGAAGTTTTTTGGCCTTCGTTTTTCCATCACATGAATTTTTACATTAAAAAGGGAACACCGAGGCTGGTCTTCGATTTACCATCCCTGGAGAGTGGTGCATCATGGTACTAGTCCATTTCAAATCCCTGCACCCATTTCTAAAAGTCGCAAGGCGCCGTTTCTTCTTTTCGGACGAATGTTGCACCTTGCACCGTAGATGTTGCACCCTGTGGATATCGATTCTTTGGACGGCCATAACTTTTGCCTCGTTTAGAGTTACGGGAGCCATAACCAGTCAAAACGAAGGTCTCAGTGAGTTCTATGGCTTTGACCGCTTTAAGCCGTCAACGGATAGTTTCATACCCAAAAAATGCTATCCGAACCTCAATCGGGTCTCTGAAGTTTTTTGTCCTTCGTTTTTCCGTCACATGAATTTTTACGTTAAAAAGGGAACACCGTGGCTGGTCTTCGATTTACCATCCTTGGAGAATGGTGCACCATGGTACTGGTCCATTTCTAATCCCTGCACCCATTTCTAAAAGTCGCAAGGCGCCGTTTTGTCTTTTTGGACGAATGTTGCACCTTGCACCACAGATGTTGCACCCTGTGGATATCGATTCTTCGGACGGCCATAACTGTTGCCTCGTTTAGAGTTACGGGAGCCTTAACCAGTCAAAATGAAGGTCTCAGTGAGTTCTACGGCTTTGAACGCTGTAAGTCGTCAACGGATAGTTTCATACCCAAAAAAAAGCTATCCGAACCTCGATCGGGTCTTTGAAGTTTTTTGGCCTTCGTTTTTCCGTCACATGAATTTTTACGTTAAAAAGGGAACTCCGTGGCTGGTCTTCGATTTACCATCCTTGGAGAGTGGTGCACCATGGTACTGGTCCATTTCAAATCCCTGCACCCATTTCTAAAAGTCGCAAGGCGCCGTTTCGTCTTTTTGGACGAATGTTGCACCTTGCACCGCAGATGTTGCACCCTGTGGATATCGATTCTTCGGACGGCCATCACTGTTGCCTCGTTTAGAGTTACGGGAGCCATAACCAGTCAAAACGAAGGTCTTAGTGAGTTCTACGGCTTTGACTGCTGTAAGCCGTCAACGGATAGTTTCATACCCAAAAAAAGCTATCCGAACCTCAATCGGGTCTCTGAAGTTTTTTGGCCTTCGTTTTTCCGTCACATGAATTTTTACGTTAAAAAGAGAACACCGTGGCTGGTCTTCGATTTACCATCCCTGGAGAGTAATGGACCATGGTGCTGGTACATTTCAAATCCATGCACCCGTTTCTAAAAGTTGCAAGGCGCCGTTTCGTCTTTTTGGACGAATGTTGCACATTGCACCGCAGATGTTACACCCTGTGGATATCAATTCTTCGGACGGCCATAACTGTTGCCTCGTTTAGAGTTACGGGGGCCATAACCAGTCAAAACGAAGGTCTTAGTGCGTTCTACGGCTTTGACGGCTGTAAGCCGTCAACGGATAGTTTCATAACCAAAAAAAGCTATCCGAACCTTAATCGGGTCTCTGAAGTTTTTTGGCCTTCGTTTTTCCGTCACATGAATTTTTACGTTAAAAAGGGAACACCGTGGATGGTCTTCGATTTACCATCCCTGGAGAGTGGTGCACCATGGTACTGGTCCATTTCAAATCCCTGCACCCATTTCTAAAAGTCGCAAGGCGTCGTTTCGTCTTTCTGGACGAATGTTGCACCTTGCACCGCAGATGTTGCACCCTTTGGATATCGATTCTTCGGACGGCCATAACTGTTGCCTCGTTTAGAGTTACGGGAGCCATAACTAGTCAAAACGAAGGTCTCAGTGGTTTCTACGGCTTTGACTAGTTTAAGCCGTCAACAGATAGTTTCATACCCAAAAAAATGCTATCCGTACCTCAATCGGGTCTCTGAATTTTTTGGCCTTCGTTTTTCCGTCACATGAATTTTTACGTTAAAAAGGGAACAACGTGGCTGGTCTTCGATTTACCATCCCTGGAGAGTGGTGCACTATGGTACTGGTCCATTTCAAATCCCTGCACCCATTTCTAAAAGTCACAAGGCGTTGTTTCGTCTTTTTGGACGAATGTTGCACCTTGCACCGCAGATGTTGCACCCTGTGGATATCGATTCTTCGGACGGCCATAACTGTTGCCTCGTTTAGAGTTACGGGAGCCATAACCAGTCAAAACGAAGGTCTCAGTGAGTTCTACGGCTTTGAACGCTGTAAGCCGTCAACGGATAGATTCATACCCAAAAAAAAGCGATCCGAACCTCAATCGGGGGTCTGAAGTTTTTTGGACTTCGTTTTTCCGTCACAAGAATTTTTACGTTAAAAAGGGAACATCGTGGCTGGTCTTCGATTTAGCATCCCTGGAGAGTGGTGCACCATGGTACTGGTCCATTTCAAATCCCTGCACCCATTTCTAAAAGTCTCAAGACGCCGTTTCATCTTTTTGGACGAATGTTGCACCTTGCACCGCAGATGTTGCACCCTGTGGATATCGATTCTTCGGACGGCCATGACTGTTGCCTCGTTTATAGTTACGAGAGCCATAACCAGTCAAAATGAAGGTCTCAGTGAGTTCTACGGCTTTGACTGCTGTAAGCCGTCAACGGATAGTTTCATACTGAAAAAAACCTATACGAACCTCAATCGGGTCTCTGAAGTTTTTTGGCCTTCGTTTTTCCGTCACATGAATTTTTACGTTAAAAAGGGGACACCGTGGCTGGTCTTCGATTTACCATCCCTGGAGAGTGGTGCACCATGGTACTGGTCCATTTCAAATCCCTGCACCCATTTCTAAAAGTCGGAAGGCGCCGTTTCGTCTTTTTGGACGAATGTTGCACCCTGTGGATATCGATTCTTCGGACGGCCATAACTGTTGCCTCGTTTAGAGTTACGGGAGCCTTAACCAATCAAAACGAAGGTCTCAGTGAGTTCTACGGCTTTGAACGCTGTAAGCTGTCAACAGATAGTTTCATACCCAAAAAAAAGCTATCCGAACTTCAATCGGGTCTTTGAAGTTTTTTGGCCTTCGTTTTTCCGTCACATGAATTTTTACGTTAAAAAGGGAACTCCGTGGCTGGTCTTCGATTTACCATCCGTGGAGAGTGGTGCACCATGGTACTGGTCCATTTCAAATCCCTGCACCCATTTCTAAAAGTCGCAAGGCGCCGTTTCGTCTTTTTGGACGAATGTTGCACCTTGCACCGCAGATGTTGCACCCTGTGGATATCGATTCTTCGGACGGCCATCACTGTTGCCTCGTTTAGAGTTACGGGAGCCATAACCAGTCAAAACGAAGGTCTCAGTGAGTTCTACAGCTTTGACCGCTGTAAGCCGTCAACGGATAGTTTCATACCCAAAAAAATACTATCCGAACCTCAATCGGGTCTTTGAAGTTTTTTGGCCTTCGTTTTTCCGTCACATGAATTTTAACGTTAAAAAGGGAACACCGTGGCTGGTCTTCGATTTACCATCCATGGAGAGTGGTGCACCATGGTACTGGTCCATTTCAAATCCCTGCACCCATTTCTAAATGTCGCAAGGCGTCGTTTCGTCTTTTTGGACGAATGTTGCACCTTGCACCGCAGATGTTGCACCCTGTGGATATCGATTCTTCGGACGGCCATAACTGTTGCCTCGTTTAGAGTTACTGGAGCCATAACAAGTCAAAACGAAGGTCTCAGTGAGTTCTACGGCATTGACCACTGTAAGTCGTCAACGGATAGTTTCATATCCAAAAAAAGCTATCCGAACCTCAATCGGGTCTCTGAAGTTTCTTGGCCTTCGTTTTTCCGTCACATGAATTTTTACGTTAAAAAGGGAAAACCGTGGCTGGTCTTCGATTTACCATCCCTGGAGAGTGGTGCACCATGGTACTGGTCCATTTCAAATCCCTGCACCCATTTCTAAAAGTCGCAAAGCGCCGTTTCGTCTTTTTGGACGAATGTTGCACCTTGCACCGCAGATGCTGCACCTTGTGGATATCGAATCTTCGGACGGCCATAACTGTTGCCTCGTTTAGGGTTACGGGAGTCATAACTAGTCAAAACGAAGGTCTCAGTTAGTTCTATGGCATTGATCCCTGTAAGCCGTCAACAGATAGTTTCATACCCAAAAAAAAGCTATCCGAACCACAATCGGGTCTCTAAAGTTTCTTGGCCTTCGTTTTTTCCGTCACATGAATTTTTACGTTAAAAAGGGAACACCGTGGCTGGTTTTCGATTTACCATCCCTGGAGAGTGGTGCACCATGATACTGGTCCATTTCAAATCCCTGCACCCATTTCTAAAAGTCGCATGGCGGCGTTTCGTATTTTTGGACAAATGTTGCACCTTGCACCGCAGATGTTGCATCCTGTGGATATCGATTCTTCGGACGACCATAACTGTTGCCTCGTTTAGAGTTAAGGGAGCCATAACCAGTCAAAACGAAGGTCTCAGTGAGTTCTACGGCTTTGACCACTGTAAGCCGTCAACAGATAGTTTCATACCCAAAAAAATGGTATCCGAACCTCAATCGGGTCTTTGAAGTTTTTTAGCCTTCGTTTTTCCATCACATGAATTTTTACGTTAAAAAGGGAACACCGTGGCTGGTCTTTGATTTACCATCCCTGGAGAGTGGTGCACCATGGTACTGGTCCATTTCAAATCCCTGCACCCATTTCTAAAAGTCGCAAAGCTCCGTTTCATCTTTTTGGATGAATGTTGCACCTTGCACCGTAGATGTTGCACCCTGTGGATATCGATTCTTCGGACGGCCATAACTGTTGCCTCGTTTAGAGTTACGGGAGCCATAACCGGTCAAAATGAAGGTCTCATTGATTTCTACGGCATTGACCGCTGTAAGCCGTCAACGGATAGTTTCATACCCAAAAAAAGCTATTCGAACCTCAATCGGGTCTATGAAGTTTCTTGGCCTTCGTTTTTCCGTCACATGAATTTTTACGTTAAAAAGGGAACACCGTGGCTGGTCTTCGATTTACCATCCCTGGAGAGTGGTGCACCATGGTACTGGTCCATTTCAAATCTCTGCACCCATTTCAAAAAGTCGCAAGGCGCCGTTTCGTCTTTTTGGACGAATGTTACACCTTGCACCGTAGATGTTGCACCCTGTGGTTATCGATTCTTCGGACGGCCATAATTGTTGCCTCGTTTAGAGTTACGGGAGCCATAACCAGTTAAAACGAAGGTCTCAGTGAGTTCTACGGCTTTGATGGCTTTAAGCCGTCAACGGATAGTTTCATACCTAAAAAAAGCTATCCGAACCTCAATCGGGTCTCTGAAGTTTTTTGGCCTTCGTTTTTCCGTCACATGAATTTTTACGTTAGAAAGGGAACACCGTGGCTGGTCTTCGATTTACCGTCCCTGGAGAGTGGTGCACCATGGTACCGGTCCATTTCAAATCCCAGCACCCATTTCTAAAAGTCGCAAGGCGCCATTTCGTCTTTTTGGACGAATGTTGCACCTTGCACCGCAGATGTTGCACCCTGTGGTTATCGATTCTTCGGACGGCCATAACTGTTGCCTTGTTTAGAGTTACGGGAGCCATAACCAGTTAAAACGAAGGTCTCAGTGAGTTCTACGGCTTTGACGGCTGTAAGCCGTCAACGGATAGTTTCATACCTAAAAAAGCTATCCAAACCTCAATCGGGTCTATGAAGTTTTTTGGCCTTCGTTTTTACGTCACATGAATTTTTACGTTAAAAAGGGAACACCGTGGCTGGTCTTTGATTTACCATTCCTGGAGAGTGGTGCACCATGGTACTGGTCCATTTCAAATCCCTGCACCCATTTCTAAAAGTCGCAAGGCGCCGTTTCGTCTTTTTGGACGAATGTTGCACCTTGCACCGTAGATGTTGCACCCTGTGGTTATCGATTTTTCGGACGACCATAACTGTTGCCTCGTTTAGAGTTACGAGAGCCATAACCAGTTAAAACGAAGGTCTCAATGAGTTCTACGGCTTTGACCACTGTAAGCCGTCAATGGATAGTTTCATACCCAAAAAAAGCTATCCGAACCTCAATCGGGTCTCTGAAGTTTTTTGGCCTTCGTTTTTCCGTCACATGAATTTTTACGTTAAAAAGGGAACACCGTGGCTGGTCTTCGATTTACCATCCCTGGAGAGTGGTGCACCATGGTACTGGTCCGTCTCAAATCCCTGCACCCATTTCTAAAAGTCGCAAAGCTCCGTTTCATCTTTTTGGATGAATGTTGCACCTTGCACCGCAGATGTTGCACCCTGTGGATATCGATTCTTCGGACGGCCATAACTGTTGCCTCGTTTAGAGTTACGGGAGCCATAACCAGTCAAAACGAAGGTCTCAGTGATTTCTACGGCATTGACCGCTTTAAGCCGTCAACGGATAGTTTCATACCCAAAAAAATGCTATTCGAACCTCAATCGGGTCTCTGAAGTTTCTTGGCCTTCGTTTTTCCGTCACATGAATTTTTACGTTAAAAAGGGAACACCGTGGCTGGTCTTCGATTTACCATCCCTGGAGAGTGGTGCACCATGGTACTGGTCCATTTCAAATCTCTGCACCCATTTCGAAAAGTCGCAAGGCGCCGTTTCGTCTTTTTGGACGAATGTTGCACCTTGCACCGTAGATGTTGCACCCGGTGGTTATCGATTCTTTGGACGGCCATAACTGTTGCCTCGTTTAGAGTTACGGGAGCCATAACCAGTTAAAACGAAGGTCTCAGTGAGTTCTACGGCTTTGATGGCTGTAAGCCGTCAACGGATAGTTTCGTACCTAAAAAAGCTATCCGAACCTCAATCGGGTCTCTGAAGTTTTTTGGCCTTCGTTTTTCCGTCACATGAATTTTTACGTTAGAAAGGGAACACCGTGGCTGGTCTTCGATTTACCGTCCCTGGAGAGTGGTGCACCATGGTACCGGTCCATTTCTAATCCCTGCACCCATTTCTAAAAGTCGCAAGGCGCCGTTTCGTCTTTTTGGACGAATGTTGCACCTTGCACCGCAGATGTTGCACCCTGTGGTTATCGATTCTTCGAACGGCCATAACTGTTGCCTCGTTTAGAGTTACGGGAGCCATAACCAGTTAAAACGAAGGTCTCAGTGAGTTCTACGGCTTTGATGGTTGTAAGCCGTCAACGGATAGTTTCATACCTAAAAAAAGCTATCTGAACCTCAATCGGGTCTTTGAAGTTTTTTGGCCTTCGTTTTTACGTCACATGAATTTTTACGTTAAAAACGGAACACCGTGGCTGATCTTCGATTTACCATTCCTGGAGAGTGGTGCACCATGGTACTGGCCCATTTCAAATCCCTGCACCCATTTCTAAAAGTCGAACGCGCCGTTTCGTCTTTTTGGACAAAAGTTGCACCTTGCACCGCAGATGTTGCACCCTATGGATATCGATTCTTCGGACGGCCATAACTGTTGCCTCGTTTAGAGTTACGGGAGCCATAACCAGTCAAAACGAAGGTCTCAGTGAGTTCTACAGCTTTGACCGCTGTAAGCCGTCAACGGATAGTTTCATACCCAAAAAAATGCTATCCGAACCTCAATCGGGTCTTTGAAGTTTTTTGGCCTTCGTTTTTCCGTCACATGAATTTTAACGTTAAAAAGGAAACACCGTGGCTGTTCTTCGATTTACCATCCCTGGAGAGTGGTGCACCATGGTACTGGTCCATTTCAAATCCCTGCACCCATTTCTAAAAGTCGCAAGGCGTCGTTTCGTCTTTTTGGACGAATGTTGCACCTTGCACCGCAGATGTTGCACCCTATGGATATCGATTCTTCGGACGGCCATAACTGTTGCCTCGTTTAGAGTTACAGGAGCCATAACCAGTCAAAACGAAGGTCTCAGTGAGTTCTACGGCATTGACCACTGTAAGCCGTCAACGGATAGTTTCATATCCAAAAAAAGCTATCCGAACCTCAATCGGGTCTCTGAAGTTTCTTGGCCTTCGTTTTTCCGTCACATGAATTTTTACGTTAAAAAGGGAACACCATGGCTGGTCTTCGATTTACCATCCATGGAGAGTGGTGCACCATGGTACTGGTCCATTTCAAATCCCTGCACCCATTTCTAAAAGTCGCAAAGTGCCGTTTCATCTTTTTGGACGAATGTTGCACCTTGCACCGCAGATGCTGCACCCTGTGGATATCGAATCTTCGGACGGCCATAACTGTTGCCTCGTTTAGGTTTACGGGAGCCATAACCAGTCAAAACGAAGGTCTCAGTGAGTTCTACGGCATTGATTGCTGTAAGACGTCAACAGATAGTTTCATACCCAAAAAAAGCTATCTGAACCACAATCGGGTCTCTAAAGTTTCTTGGCCTTCGTTTTTCCATCACATGAATTTTTACGTTAAAAAGGGAACACCGTGGCTGGTCTTCGATTTACCATCCCTGGAGAGTGGTGCACCATGGTACTGGTCCATTTCAAATCCCTGCACCCATTTCTAAAAGTCGCATGGCGGTGTTTCGTATTTTTGGACAAATGTTGCACCTTGCACCGCAGATGTTGCATCCTGTGGATATCGATTCTTCGGACGACCATAACTGTTGCCTCGTTTAGAGTTAAGGGAGCCATAACCAGTCAAAACGAAGGTCTCAGTGAGTTCTACGGCTTTGACGGCTGTAAGCCGTCAACGGATAGTTTTATACCTAAAAAAAGCTATCCGAACCTCAATCGGGTCTCTGAAGTTTTTTGGCCTTCGTTTTTACGTCACATGAATTTTTACGTTAAAAAGGGAACACCGTGGCTGGTCTTCGATTTATCATCCCTGGAGAGTGTTGCACCATGGTACTGGTCCGTCTCAAATCCCTGCACCCATTTCTAAAAGTCGCAAGGCGCCGTTTCGTGTTTTTGGACGAATGTTGCACCTTGCACCGCAGATGTTGCACCCTGTGGTTATCGATTCTTCGGACGGCCATAAATGTTGCCTCGTTTAGAGTTACGGGAGCCATAACCAGTTAAAACGAAGGTCTCAGTGAGTTCTACGGCTTTGATGGCTGTAAGCCGTCAACGGATAGTTTCGTACCTAAAAAAAGCTATCCGAACCTCAATTGGGTCTCTGAAGTTTTTTGGCCTTCGTTTTTAGGTCACATGAATTTTTACGTTAAAAAGGGAACACCGTGGCTGGTCTTCGATTTACCATTCCTGGAGAGTGGTGCACCATGGTACTGGCCCATTTCAAATCCCTGCACCCATTTCTAAAAGTCGAAAGCGCCGTTTCGTCTTTTTGGACAAATGTTGCACCTTGCACCGCAGATGTTGCACCCTATGGATATCGATTCTTTGGACGGCCATAACTGTTGCCTCGTTTAGAGTTACGGGAGCCATAACAAGTCAAAACGAAGGTCTCAGTGAGTTCTACAGCTTTGACCGCTGTAAGCCGTCAACGGATAGTTTCATACCCCAAAAAATGCTATCCGAACCTCAATCGGGTCTTTGAAGTTTTTTGGCCTTCGTTTTTCCGTCACATGAATTTTAACGTTAAAAAGGGAACACCGTGGCTGGTCTTCGATTTACCATCCCTGGAGAGTGGTGCACCATGGTACTGGTCCATTTCAAATCCCTGCACCCATTTCTAAAAGTCGCAAGGCGTCGTTTCGTCTTTTTGGACGAATGTTGCACCTTGCACCGCAGATGTTGCACCTTGTGGATATCGATTCTTCGGACGGCCATAACTGTTGCCTCGTTTAGAGTTACGGAAGCCATAACCAGTCAAAACGAAGGTCTCAGTGAGTTCTACGGTATTGACCACTGTAAGCCGTCAACGGATAGTTTCATATCCAAAAAAAAGCTATCCGAACCTCAATCGGGTCTCTGAAGTTTCTTGGCCTTCGTTTTTCCGTCACATGAATTTTTACGTTAAAAAGGGAACACCGTGGCTGGTCTTCGATTTACCATCCCTGGAGAGTGGTGCACCATGGTACTGGTCCATTTCAAATCCCTGCACCCATTTCTAAAAGTCGCAAAGCGTCGTTTCGTCTTTTTGGACGAATGTTGCACCTTGCACCGCAGATGCTGCACCCTGTGGATATCGAATCTTCGGACGGCCATAACTGTTGCCTCGTTTAGGGTTACGGGAGCCATAACCAGTCAAAACGAAGGCCTCAGTGAGTTCTACGGGAATGATCGCTGTAAGCCGTCAACAGATAGTTTCATACCCAAAAAAAAGCTATCCGAACCTCAATCGGGTCTCTAAAGTTTCTTGGCCTTCGTTTTTCCGTCACATGAATTTTTACGTTAAAAAGGGAACACCGTGGCTGGTCTTCGATTTACCATCCCTGGAGAGTGGTGCACCGTGGTACTGTTCCATTTCAAATCCCTGCACCCATTTCTAAAAGTCGCATGGCGGCGTTTCGTAATTTTGGACAAATGTTGCACCTTGCACCGTAGATGTTGCATCCTGTGGATATCGATTCTTCGGACGACCATAACTGTTGCCTCGTTTAGAGTTAAGGGAGCCATAACCAGTCAAAACGAAGGTCTCAGTGAGTTCTACGGCTTTAACGGCTGTTAGCCGCCAATGGATAGTTTCATACCTAAAAAAAGCTATCCGAACCTCAATCGGGTCTCTGAAATTTTTTGGCCTTCGTTTTTACGTCACATGAATTTTTACGTTAAAAAGGGAACACCGTGGCTGGTCTTTGATTTACCATTCCTGGAGAGTGGTGCACCATGGTACTGGTCCATTTCAAATCCCTGCACCCATTTCTAAAAGTCGCAAGGCGCCGTTTCGTCTTTTTGGACGAATGTTGCACCTTGCACCGCAGATGTTGCACCCTGTGGTTATCGATTCTTCAGACGACCATAATTGTTGCCTCGTTTAGAGTTACGAGAGCCATAACCAGTTAAAACGAAGGTCTCAATGAGTTCTACGGCTTTGACCACTGTAAGCCGTCAACGGATAGTTTCATACCCAAAAAAAAGCTATCTGAACCTCAATCGGGTCTCTGAAGTTTTTTGGCCTTCGTTTTTCCGTCACATGAATTTTTACGTTAAAAAGGTAACACCGTGGCTGGTCTTCGATTTATCATCCCTGGAGAGTGGTGCACCATGGTATTGTCCGTCTCAAATCCCTGCACCCATTTCTAAAAGTCGCAAGGCGCCGTTTCGTCTTTTTGGACGAATGTTGCACCTTGCACCGCAGATGTTGCACCCTGTGGTTATCGATTCTTCGGACGGCCATAACTGTTGCCTCGTTTAGAGTTACGTGAGCCATAACCAGTTAAAACGAAGGTCTTAGTGAGTTCTACGGCTTTGATGGCTGTAAGCCATCAACGGATAGTTTCATACCTAAAAAAAGCTATCCGAACCTCAATCAGGTCTCTGAAGTTTTTTGGCCTTCGTTTTTACGTCACATGAATTTTTACGTTAAAAAGGGAACACCGTGGCTGGTCTTCGATTTACCATTCCTGGAGAGTGGTGCACCATGGTACTGGCCCATTTCAAATCCCTGCACCCATTTCTAAAAGTCGAAAGCGCCGTTTCGTCTTTTTGGATAAATGTTGCACCTTGCACCGTAGATGTTGCACCCTATGGATATCGATTCTTCGGACGGCCATAACTGTTGCCTCGTTTAGAGTTACGGGAGCCGTAACCAGTCAAAACGAAGGTCTCAGTGAGTTCTACAGCTTTAACCGCTGTAAGCCGTCAACGGATAGTTTCATACCCAAAAAAATGCTATCCGAACCTCAATCGGGTCTTTGAAGTTTTTTGGCCTTCGTTTTTCCGTCACATGAATTTTAACGTTAAAAAGGGAACACCGTGGCTGGTCTTCGATTTACCATCACTGGAGAGTGGTGCACCATGGTACTGGTCCATTTCAAATCCCTGCACCCATTTCTAAAAGTCGCAAGGCGTCGTTTCGTCTTTTTGGACGAATGTTGCACCTTGCACCGCAGATGTTGCACCCTGTGGATTTCGATTCTTCGGACGGCCATAACTGTTGCCTCGTTTAGAGTTACGGGAGCCATAACTAGTCAAAACGAAGGTCTCAGTGAGTTCTACGGCATTGACCACTGTAAGCCGTCAACGGATAGTTTCATATCCAAAAAAAAGCTATCTGAACCTCAATCGGGTCTTTGAAGTTTCTTGGCCTTCGTTTTTCCGTCACATGAATTTTTACGTTAAAAAGGGAACACCGTGGCTGGTCTTCGATTTACCATCCCTAGAGAGTGGTGCACCATGGTACTGGTCCATTTGAAATCCCTGCACCCATTTGTAAAAGTCGCAAAGCGCCGTTTCGTCTTTTTGGACGAATGTTGCACCTTGCACCGCAGATGCTTCACCCTGTGGATATCGAATCTTCGGACGGCCATAACTGTTGCCTCGTTTAGGGTTACGGGAGCCATAACCAGTCAAAACGAAGGTCTCAGTGAGTTCTACGGCATTGATTGCTATAAGCCGTCAACAGATAGTTCATACCCAAAAAAAAGCTATCCGAACCTCAATCGGGTCTCTAAAGTTTCTTGGCCTTCGTTTTTCCGTCACATGAATTTTTACGTTAAAAAGGGAACACCGTGGCTGGTCTTCGATTTATCATCCCTGGAGAGTGGTGCACGATGGTACTGGTCCGTCTCAAATCCCTGCACCCATTTCTAAAAGTCGCAAGGCGCCGTTTCGTCTTTTTGGACGAATGTTGCACCTTGCACCGCAGATGTTGCACCCTGTGGTTATCGATTCTTCGGACGGCCATAACTGTTGCCTCGTTTAGAGTTACGGGAGCCATAACCAGTTAAAATGAAGGTCTCAGTAAGTTCTACGGCTTTGATGGCTGTAAGCCGTCAACGGATAGTTTCATACCTAAAAAAAGCTATCCGAACCTCAATCGGGTCTCTGAAGTTTTTTGGCCTTCATTTTTACGTCACATGAATTTTTACGTTAAAAAGGGAACACCGTGGCTGGTCTTCGATTTACCATTCCTGGAGAGTGATGCACCATGGTACTGGCCCATTTCAAATCCCTGCACCCATTTCTAAAAGTCGAAAGCGCCGTTTCGTGTTTTTGGACAAATGTTGCACCTTGCACCGCAGATGTTGCACCCTATGGATATCGATTCTTCGGACGGCCATAACTGTTGCCTCGTTTAGAGTTACGGGAGCCATAACCAGTCAAAACGAAGGTCTCAGTGAGATCTACAGCTTTGACCGCTGTAAGCCGTCACGGATAGTTTCATACCCAAAAAAATGCTATCCGAACCTCAATCTGGTCTTTGAAGTTTTTTGGCCTTCGTTTTTCCGTCACATGAATTTTAACGTTAAAAAGGGAACACCGTGGCCGGTCTTCGATTTACCATCCCTGGAGAGTGGTGCACCATGGTACTGGTCCATTTCAAATCCCTGCACCCATTTCAAAAAGTCGCAAGACGTCGTTTCGTCTTTTTGGACGAGTGTTGCACCTTGCACCGCAGATGTTGCACCCTGTGGTTATCGATTCTTCGGACGGCCATAACTGTTGCCTCGTATAGAGTTACGGGAGCCATAACCAGTCAAAATGAAGGTCTCAGTGAGTTCTACGGCATTGACCACTGTAAGCCGTCAACGGATAGTTTCAAATCCAAAAAAAAGCTATCCGAACCTCAATTGGGTCTCTGAAGTTTCTTGGCCTTCGTTTTTCCATCACATGAATTTTTACGTTAAAAAGGGAACACCGTGGCTGGTCTTCGATTTACCATCGCTGGAGAGTGGTGCACCATGGTACTGGTCCATTTCAAATCCCTGCACCCATTTCTAAAAGTCGCAAAGCGCCATTTCGTCTTTTTGGACGAATGTTGCACCTTGCACCGCAGATGCTGCACCCTGTGGATATCGAATCTTCGGACGGCCATAACTGTTGCCTCGTTTAGGGTAACGGGAGCCATAACCAGTCAAAACGAAGGTCTCAGTGAGTTCTACGGCAATGATTGCTGTAAGCCGTCAACAGATAGTTTCATACCCAAAAAAAAGGTATCCGAACCTCAATCGGGTCTCTAAAGTTTCTTGGCCTTCGTTTTTCCATCACATGAATTTTTACGTTAAAAAGGGAACACCGTGGCTGGTCTTCGATTTACCATCCCTGGAGAGTGGTGCACCATGGTACTGGCCCATTTCAAATCCCTGCACCCATTTCTAAAAGTCGCATGGCGGCGTTTCGTATTTTTGGACAAATGTTGCACCTTGCACCGCAGATGTTGCATCCTGTGGATATCGATTCTTCGGACGACCATAACTGTTGCCTCGTTTAGAGTTAAGGGAGCCATAACCAGTCAAAATGAAGGTCTCAGTGAGTTCTACGGCTTTGACCACTGTAAGCCGTCAACGGATAGTTTCATACCCAAAAAAATGCTATCCGAACCTCAATCGGGTTTTTGAAGTTTTTTAGCCTTCGTTTTTCCGTCACATGAATTTTTACGTTAAAAAGGGAACACCGTGGCTGGTCTTCGATTTACCATTCCTGGAGAGTGGTGCACCATGGTACTGGCCCATTTCAAATCCCTGCACCCATTTCTAAAAGTCGAAAGCGCCGTTTCGTCTTTTTGGACAAATGTTGCACCTTGCACCGCAGATGTTGCACCCTATGGATATCGATTCTTCGGACGGCCATAACTGTTGCCTCGTTTAGAGTTACGGGAGCCATAACCAGTCAAAACGAAGGTCTCAGTGAGATCTACAGCTTTGACCGCTGTAAGCCGTCACGGATAGTTTCATACCCAAAAAAATGCTATCCGAACCTCAATCTGGTCTTTGAAGTTTTTTGGCCTTCGTTTTTCCGTCACATGAATTTTAATGTTAAAAAGGGAACACCGTGGCCGGTCTTCGATTTACCATCCCTGGAGAGTGGTGCACCATGGTACTGGTCCATTTCAAATCCCTGCACCCATTTCAAAAAGTCGCAAGACGTCGTTTCGTCTTTTTGGACGAGTGTTGCACCTTGCACCGCAGATGTTGCACCCTGTGGTTATCGATTCTTCGGACGGCCATAACTGTTGCCTCGTATAGAGTTACGGGAGCCATAACCAGTCAAAATGAAGGTCTCAGTGAGTTCTACGGCATTGACCACTGTAAGCCGTCAACGGATAGTTTCAAATCCAAAAAAAAGCTATCCGAACCTCAATCGGGTCTCTGAAGTTTCTTGGCCTTCTTTTTTCCGTCACATGAATTTTTACGTTAAAAAGGGAACACCGTGGCTGGTTTCGATTTACCATCCCTGGAGAGTGGTGCACCATGGTACTGGTCCATTTCAAATCCCTGCACCCATTTCTAAAAGTCGCAAAGCGCCATTTCGTCTTTTTGGACGAATGTTGCACCTTGCACCGCAGATGCTGCACCCTGTGGATATCGAATCTTCGGACGGCCATAACTGTTGCCTCGTTCAGGGTAACGGGAGCCATAACCAGTCAAAACGAAGGTCTCAGTGAGTTCTACGGCAATGATTGCTGTAAGCCGTCAACAGATAGTTTCATACCCAAAAAAAAGGTATCCGAACCTCAATCGGGTCTCTAAAGTTTCTTGGCCTTCGTTTTTCCATCACATGATTTTTACGTTAAAAAGGGAACACCGTGGCTGGTCTTCGATTTACCATCCCTGGAGAGTGGTGCACCATGGTACTGGTCCATTTCAAATCCCTGCACCCATTTCTAAAAGTCGCATGGCGGCGTTTCGTATTTTTGGACAAATGTTGCACCTTGCACCGCAGATGTTGCATCCTGTGGATATCGATTCTTCGGACGACCATAACTGTTGCCTCGTTTAGAGTTAAGGGAGCCATAACCAGTCAAAATGAAGGTCTCAGTGAGTTCTACGGCTTTGACCACTGTAAGCCGTCAACGGATAGTTTCATACCCAAAAAAATGCTATCCGAACCTCAATCGGGTTTTTGAAGTTTTTTAGCCTTCGTTTTTCCGTCACATGAATTTTTACGTTAAAAAGGGAACACCGTGGCTGGTCTTCGATTTACCATCCCTAGAGAGTGGTGCACCATGGTACTGGTCCATTTCATATCCCTGCACCCATTTCTAAAAGTCGCAAAGCTCCGTTTCGTCTTTTTGAATGAATGTTGCACCTTGCACCGCAGATGTTGCACCTTGTGGATATCGATTCTTCGGACGGCCATAACTGTTGCCTCGTTTAGAGTTACGGGAGCCATAACCAGTCAAAACGAAGGTCTAAGTGATTTCTACGGCATTGACCGCTGTAAGCCGTCAACGGATATTTTCATACCCAAAAAAAAGCTGTCCGAACCTCAATCGGGTCTTTGAAGTTTCTTGGCCTTCGTTTTTCCGTCACATGAATTTTTACGTTAAAAATGGAACACCGTGGCTGGTCTTCGATTTACCATCTCTGGAGAGTGGTGCACCATGGTACTGGTCCATTTCAAATCTCTGCACCCATTTCAAAAAGTCGAAAGCGCCGTTTCGTCTTTTTGGACGAATGTTGCACCTTTCAGCGCAGATGTTGTACCCTATGGATATCGATTCTTCGGACGGCCATAACTGTTGCCTCGTTTAGAGTTACGGAAGCCATAACCAGTCAGAACGAAGGTCTCAGTGAGTTCTACTGCTTTGACCGCTGTAAGCCGTCAACGGATAGTTTCATACCCAAAAAAAATCTATTCGAACCTCAATCGGTTCTTTGAAGTTTTTTGGCCTTCGTTTTTCCGTCACATGAATTTTTACGTTAAAAAGGAAACACCGTGGCTGGTCTTTGATTTACCATCCCTGGAGAGTGGTGCTCCATGGTACTGGTCCATTTCAAATCCCTGCACCCATTTCTAAAAGTCACAAAGCACCGTTTCGTCTTTTTGGACGAATGTTGCACCTTGCACCGCAGATGCTGCACCCTGTGGATATCGAATCTTCGGACGGCCATAACTGTTGCCTCGTTTAGGGTTACGAGAGCCATAACCAGTCAAAACGAAGGTCTCAGTGAGTTCTACGGCATTGATTGCTGTAAGCTGTCAACAGATAGTTTCATACCCAAAAAAAAGCTATCCGAACCTCAATCGGGTCTCTAAAGTTTCTTGGCCTTCGTTTTTCCGTCACATGAATTTTTACGTTAAAAAGGGAACACCATGGCTGGTCTTCGATTTACCATCCCTGGAGAGTGGTGCACCATGGTACGGGTCCATTTCAAATCCCTGCACCCATTTCTAAAAGTCGCATGGCGGCGTTTCGTATTTTTGGACAAATGTTGCACCTTGCACCGCAGATGTTGCATCCTGTGGATATCGATTCTTCGGACGACCATAACTGTTGCCTCGTTTAGAGTTAAGGGAGCCATAACTAGTCAAAACGAAGGTCTCAGTGAGTTCTACGGCTTTGACCACTGTAAGCCGTCAACAGATAGTTTCATACCCAAAAAAATGCTATCCGAACCTCAATCGGGTCTTTGAAGTTTTTTAGCCTTCGTTTTTCCATCACATGAATTTTTACGTTAAAAAGGGAACACCGTGGCTGGTCTTCGATTTACCATCCCTGGAGAGTGGTGCACCATGGTACTGGTCCATTTCAAATCCCTGCACCCATTTCTAAAAGTCGCAAAGCTCCGTTTCGTCTTTTTGGATGAATGTTGCACATTGCACCGCAGATGTTGCACCCTGTGGATATCGATTCTTCGGATGGCCATAACTGTTGCCTCGTTTAGAGTTACGGGAGCCATAACCAGTCAAAACGAAGGTCTCAGTGATTTCTACGGCATTGACCGCTGTAAGCCGTCAACGGATAGTTTCATACCTAATAAAAAGCTATCCGAACCTCAATCGGGTCTCTGAAGTTTCTTGGCCTTCGTTTTTCCGTCACATGAATTTTTACGTTAAAAAGGGAACAACGTGGCTGGTCTTCGATTTACCATCCCTGGAGAGTGGTGCACCATGGTACTGGTCCATTTCAAATCTCTGCACCCATTTCAAAAAGTCGAAAGCGCCGTTTCGTCTTTTTGGACGAATGTTGCACCTTTCACCGCAGATGTTGCACCCTATGGATATCGATTCTTCGGACGGCCATAACTGTTGCCTCGTTTAGAGTTACGGGAGCCATAACCAGTCAAAACAAAGGTCTCAGTGAGTTCTACAGCTTTGACCGCGGTAAGCCGTCAACGGATAGTTTCATACCCAAAAAATGCTATCCGAACCTCAATCGGGTCTTTGAAGTTTTTTGGCCTTCGTTTTTCCATCAAATGAATATTAACGTTAAAAAGGGAACACCATGGCTGGTCTTCGATTTACCATCCCTGGAGAGTGGTGCACCATGGTACTGGTCCATTTCAAATCCCTGCACCCATTTCTAGAAGTCGCAAGGCGTCGTTTCGTCTTTTTGGACGAATGTTGCACCTTGCACCGCAGATGTTGCACCTTGTGGATATCGATTCTTCGGACGGCCATAACTGTTGCCTCGTTTAGAGTTACGGGAGCCATAACTAGTCAAAACGAAGGTCTCAGTGAGTTCTACGGCATTGACCACTGTAAGCCGTCAACGGATAGTTTCATATCCAAAAAAAAGCTATCCGAACCTAAATCGGGTCTCTGAAGTTTCTTTGCCTTCGTTTTTCCGTCACATGAATTTTTACGTTAAAAAGGGAACACCGTGGCTGGTCTTCGATTTACCATCCCTGGAGAGTGGTGCACCATGGTACTGGTCCATTTCAAATCCCTGCACCCATTTCTAAAAGTCGCAAAGCGCCGTTTCGTCTTTTTGGACGAATGTTCCACCTTGCACCGCAGATGCTGCACTCTATGGATATCGAATCTTCGGACGGCCATAACCGTTGCCTCGTTTAGGGTTACGGGAGCCATAACCAGTCAAAACGAAGGTCTCAGTGAGTTCTACGGCATTGATCGCTGAAAGCCGTCAACAGATAGTTTCATACCCAAAAAAAAGCTATCCGAACCTCAATCGGGTCTCTAAAGTTTCTTGGCCTTCGTTTTTCCGTCACATAAATTTTTACGTTAAAAAGGGAACACCGTGGCTGGTCTTCGATTTACCATCCCTGGAGAGTGGTGCACCATGGTACTGGTCCATTTCAAATCCCTGCACCCATTTCTAAAAGTCGCATGGCGGCGTTTCGTATTTTTGGACAAATGTTGCACCTTGCACCGCAGATGTTGCATCCTGTGGATATCGATTCTTCGGACGACCATAACTGTTGCCTCGTTTAGAGTTAAGGGAGCCATAACCAGTCAAAACAAAGGTCTCAGTGAGTTCTACGTCTTTGACCACTGTAAGCCGTCAACAGATAGTTTCATACCCAAAAAAATGCTATCTGAACCTCAATCGGGTCTTTGAAGTTTTTTAGCCTTCGTTTTTCCGTCACATGAATTTTTACGTTAAAAAGGGAACACCGTGGCTGGTCATCGATTTACCATCCCTGGAGAGTGGTGCACCATGGTACTGGTCCATTTCAAATCCCTGCACCCATTTCTAAAAGTCGCAAAGCTCCGTTTCGTCTTTTTGGATGAATGTTGCACCTTGCACCGCAGATGTTGCACCCTGTGGATATCGATTCTTCGGACGGCCATAACTGTTGCCTCGTTTAGAGTTACGGGAGCCATAACCAGTCAAAACGAAGGTCTCAGTGATTTCTACGGTGTTGACCGCTGTAAGCCGTCAACGGATAGTTTCATACCCAAAAAAAGCTATCCGAACCTCAATCGGGTCTCTGAAGTTTCTTGGCCTTCGTTTTTCCGTCACATGAATTTTTACGTTAAAAAGGGAACACCGTGGCTGGTCTTCGATTTACCATCCCTGGAGAGTGGTGCACCATGGTACTGGTCCATTTCAAATCTGTGCACCCATTTCAAAAAGTCGCAAGGCGCCGTTTCGTCTTTTTGGACGAATGTTGCACCTTTTACCGCAGATGTTGCACCCTGTGGATATCGATTCTTCGGACGGCCATAACTGTTGTCTCGTTTAGAGTTACGGGAGCCATAACCAGTCAAAACGAAGGTCTCAGTGAGTTCTACGGCTTTGACGGCTAAAAGCCGTCAACGGATAGTTTAATACCCAAAAAAAGCTTTCCGAACCTCAATCGGGTCTCTGAAGTTTTTTGGCCTACGTTTTTCCGTCACATGAATTTTTACGTTAAAAAGGGAACACAGTGGCTGGTCTTCGATTTACTATCCCTGGAGAGTGGTGCACCATGGTACTGGTCCATTTCAAATCCCTGCACCCATTTCTAAAAGTCGCAAGGCGCTGTTTCGTCTTTTTGGACGAATGTTGCACCTTTTACCGCAGATGTTGCACCCTGTGGATATCGATTCTTCGGACGGGCATAACTGTTGCCTCGTTTAGAGTTACGGGAGCCATAACCAGTCAAAACGAAGGTCTCAGTGAGTTCTACATCTTTGACCACTGTAAGCCGTCAACGGATAGTTTCATACCCAAAAAAAATCTATTCGAACCTCAATCGGTTCTCTGAAGTTTTTTGGCCTTCGTTTTTCCGTCACATGAATTTTTACGTTAAAAAGGGAACACCGTGGCTGGTCTTCGATTTACCATCCCTGGAGAGTGGTGCACCATGGTACTGGTCCATTTCAAATCCCTGCACCCATTTCTAAAAGTCGCAAAGCGCCGTTTCATCTTTTTGGACGAATGTTGCACCTTGCACCGCAGATGCTGCACCCTGTGGATATCGAATCTTCGGACGGCCATAACTGTTGCCTCGTTTAGGGTTACGGGAGCCATAACCAGTCAAAACGAAGGTCTCAGTGAGTTCTATGGCATTGATTGCTGTAAGCCGTCAACAGATAGTTTCATACCCAAAAAAAAGCTATCCGAACCTCAATCGGGTCTCTAAAGTTTCTTGGCCATCGTTTTTCCGTCACATGAATTTTTACGTTAAAAAGGGAACACCTTGGCTGGTCTTCGATTTACCATCCCTGGAGAGTGGTGCACCATGGTACTGGTCCATTTCAAATCCCTGCATCCATTTCTAAAAGTCGCATGGCGGCGTTTCGTATTTTTGGACAAATGTTGCACCTTGCACCGTAGATGTTGCATCCTGTGGATATCGATTCTTCGGACGGCCATAACTGTTGGCTCGTTTAGAGTTACGGGAGCCATAACCAGTCAAAACGAAGGTCTCAGTGATTTCTACGGTGTTGACCGCTGTAAGCCGTCAACGGATAGTTTCATACCCAAAAAAAAGCTATCCGAACCTCAATCGGGTCTCTGAAGTTTCTTGGCCTTCGTTTTTCCGTCACATGAATTTTTACGTTAAAAAGGGAACACCGTGGCTGGTCTTCGATTTACCATCCCTGGAGAGTGGTGCACCATGGTACTGGTCCATTTCAAATCTCTGCACCCATTTCAAAAAGTCGCAAGGCGCCGTTTCATCTTTTTGGATGAATGTAGCACCTTTTACCGCAGATGTTGCACCCTGTGGATATCGATTCTTCGGACGGCCATAACTGTTGTCTCGTTTAGAGTTACGGGAGCCATAACTAGTCAAAACGAAGGTCTCAGTGAGTTCTACGGCTTTGATGGCTGTAAGCCATCAACGGATAGTTTCATACCCAAAAAAAGCTTTCCGAACCTCAATCGGGTCTCTGAAGTTTTTTGGCCTTCGTTTTTCCGTCACATGAATTTTTACGTTAAAAAGGGAACACAGTGGCTGGTCTTCGATTTACTATCCCTGGAGAGTGGTGCACCATGGTACTGGTCCATTTCAAATCCCTGCACCCATTTCTAAAAGTCGCAAGGCGCTGTTTCGTCTTTTTTGACGAATGTTGCACCTTTCACCGCTGATGTTGCACCCTGTGGATATCGATTCTTCGAAGTACCATAACTGTTGTCTCGTTTAGAGTTACGGGAGCCATAACCAGTAAAAACGAAGGTCTCAGTGAGTTCTACGGCTTTGACGGCTGTAAGCCGTCAACGGATAGTTTCATACCCAAAAAATACCTCAATCGGGTTTCTGAAGTTTTTTAGCCTTCGTTTTTCCGTCACATGAATTTTTACGTTAAAAAGGGAACACCGTGGCTGGTCTTCGATTTATCATCCCTGGAGAGTAGTGTACCATGGTGCTGGTACATTTCAAATCCTTGCACCCATTTCTAAAAGTCGCAAGGCGCCGTTTCGTCTTTTCAGACGAATGTTGCACCTTGCACCGCAGATGTTGCACCCTGTGGTTATCGATTCTTCGGACGGCCATAACTGTTGCCTCGTTTAGAGTTACGGGAGCCATAACCAGTTAAAACGAAGGTCTCGGTGATTTCTACGGCTTTGACGGCTGTAAGCCGTCAACAGATAGTTTCATACCTAAAAAAAAGCTATCTGAACCTCAATCGGGTCTCTGAAGTTTTTTGGCCTTCGTTTTTCCGTCACATGAATTTTTACGTTAAAAAGGGAATACCATGGCTGGTCTTCGATTTACCATCCCTGGAGAGTGGTGCACCATGGTACTGGTCCATTTCAAATCCCAGCACCCATTTCTAAAAGTCGCAAGGCGCCATTTCGTCTTTTGGGACGAATGTTGCACCTTGCACCGCAGATGTTGCACCTTGTGGATATCTATTCTTCGGACGGCCATAATTGTTGCCTCGTTTAGAGTTATGGGAGCCATAACCAGTCAAAACGAAGGTCTCAGTGAGTTCTACGGCTTTGACCGCTATAAGCCGTCAACGGATAGTTTCATACTGAAAAAAAGGCTATCCGAACCTCAATCGGGTCTCTGAAGTTTTTTGGCCTTCGTTTTTACGTCACATGAATTTTTACGTTAAAAAGGGAACACCGTGGCTGGTCTTTGATTTACCATTCCTGGAGAGTGGTGTACCATGGTACTGGCCCATTTCAAATCCCTGCACCCATTTCTAAAAGTCGAAAGCGCCGTTTCGTCTTTTTGGACAAATGTTGCACCTTGCATTGCAAATGTTGCACCCTATGGATATCGATTCTTCGGACGGCCATAACTGTTGCCTCGTTTAGAGTTACGGGAGCCATAACCAGTTAAAACGAAGGTCTCGGTGATTTCTACGGCTTTGACGGCTGTAAGCCGTCAACAGATAGTTTCATACCTAAAAAAAAGCTATCTGAACCTCAATCGGGTCTCTGAAGTTTTTTGGCCTTCGTTTTTCCGTCACATGAATTTTTACGTTAAAAAGGGAATACCGTGGCTGGTCTTCGATTTACCATCCTTGGAGAGTGGTGCACCATGGTACTGGTCCATTTCAAATTCCAGCACCCATTTCTAAAAGTCGCAAGGCGCCATTTCGTCTTTTGGGACGAATGTTGCACCTTGCACCGCAGATGTTGCACCTTGTGGATATCTATTCTTCGGACGGCCATAATTGTTGCCTCGTTTAGAGTTATGGGAGCCATAACCAGTCAAAACGAAGGTCTCAGTGAGTTCTACGGCTTTGACCGCTATAAGCCGTCAACGGATAGTTTCATACTGAAAAAAAGGCTATCCGAACCTCAATCGGGTCTCTGAAGTTTTTTGGCCTTCGTTTTTACGTCACATGAATTTTTACGTTAAAAAGGGAACACCGTGGCTGGTCTTTGATTTACCATTCCTGGAGAGTGGTGTACCATGGTACTGGCCCATTTCAAATCCCTGCACCCATTTCTAAAAGTCGAAAGCGCCGTTTCGTCTTTTTGGACAAATGTTGCACCTTGCACTGCAAATGTTGCACCCTATGGATATCGATTCTTCGGACGGCCATAACTGTTGCCTCATTTAGAGTTACGGGAGCCATAACCAGTCAAAACGAAGATCTCAGTGAGTTCTACGGCTTTGACCACTTTAAGCTGTCAACGGATAGTTTCATACCCAAAAAAATGCTATCCGAACCTCAATCGGGTCTTTGAAGTTTTTTGGCCTTCGTTTTTCCGTCACATGAATTTTTACGTTAAAAAGGGAACACCGTGGCTGGTCTTCGATTTACCATCCTTGGAGAGTGGTGCACCATGGTACTGGTCCATTTCAAATCCCTGCACCCATTTCTAAAAGTCGCAAGGCGCCGTTTCGTCATTTTGGACGAATGTTGCACCTTGCACCGCAGATGTTGCACCCTGTGGATATCGATTCTTCGGACGACCATAACTGTTGCCTCGTTTAGAGTTACGGGAGCCATAACCAGTCAAAACGAAGGTCTCAGTGAGTTCTACGGCATTGACCGCTGTATGCCGTCAACGGGTAGTTTCATACCCAAAAAAAAGCTATCCGAACCTCAATCGGGTCTTTGAAGTATCTTGGCCTTCGTTTTTCCGTCACATGAATTTTTACGTTAAAAAGGGAATACCGTGGCTGGTCTTCGATTTACCATCCCTGGAGAGTGGTGCACCATGGTACTGGTCCATTTCAAATCGCTGCACCCATTTCTAAAAGTCGTAAGGAGGCGTTTCGTCTTTTTGGACAAATGTTGCACCTTGCACCGTAGATGTTGCACCCTGTGGATATCGATTCTTCGGACGACCATAACTGTTGCCTCGTTTAGAGTTAAGGGAGCCATAACCAGTCAAAACGAAGGTCTCAGTGAGTTCTACGACTTTGACCACTGTAAGCCGTCAAAAGATAGTTTCATACCCAAAAAAATGCTATCCGAACCTCAATCGGGTCTTTGAAGTTTTTTAGCCTTCGTTTTTCTGTCACATGAATTTTTACGTTAAAAAGGGAACCCCGTGGCTGGTCTTCGATTTACCATCCCTGGATAGTGGTGCACCATGGTACTGGTCCATTTCAAATCCCTGCACCCATTTCTAAAAGTCGCAAAGCGCCGTTTCGTCTTTTTGGACGAATGTTGCACCTTGCACCGCAGATATTGCACCCTGTGGATATCGATTCTTCGGACGGCCATAACTGTTGCCTCGTTTAGAGTTACGGGAGCCATATCTAGTCAAAATGAAGGTCTCAGTGAGTTCTACGGCATTGACCGCTGTAAGCCGTCAACGGATAGTTTCATACCCAAAAAAAGCTATCCGAACCTCAATCGGGTCTCTAAAGTTTTTTAGCCTTCGTTTTTCCATCACATGAATTTTTACGTTAAAAAGGGAACACCGTGGCTGGTCTTCGATTTACCATCCCTGGAAAGTAGTGCACCATGGTGCTGGTACATTTCAAATCCATGCAACCATTTCTAAAAGTCGCAAGGCACCGTTTCGTCTTTTTGGACGAATGTTGCACCTTGCACCGCAGATGTTGCACCCTGTGGTTATCGATTCTTCGGACGGCCATAACTGTTCACTCGTTTAGAGTTACGGTAGCCATAACCAGTTAAAACGAAGGTCTCAGTGATTTCTATGGCTTTGGCGGCTATAAGCCGTCAACAGATAGTTTCATACCTAAAAAAAAGCTATTCGAACCTCAATCGGGTCTCTGAAGTTTTTTTGCCTTCGTTTTTCCATCACATGAATTTTTACGTTAAAAAGGGAACACCGTGGCTGGTCTTCGATTTACCATCCCTGGAGAGTGGTGCACCATGGTACTGGTCCATTTCATATCCCAGCACCCATTTCTAAAAGTCGCAAGGCGCCATTTCGTCTTTTGGGACGAATGTTGCACCTAGCACCGCAGATGTTGCACCCTGTGGATATCAATTCTTCGGACGGCCATAACTGTTGCCTCGTTTAGAGTTACGGGAGCCATAACCAGTCAAAATGAAGGTCTCAGTGAGTTCTACGGCTTTGACCGCTATAAGCCGTCAACGGATAGTTTCATACCAAAAAAAATGCTATCCGAACCTCAATCGGGTCTCTGAAGTTTTTTGGCCTTCGTTTTTACATCACATGAATTTTTACGTTAAAAAGGGAACACCATGGCTGGTCTTCGATTTACCATTCCTGGAGAGTGGTGCACCATGGTACTGGCCCATTTCAAATCCCTGCTCCCATTTCTAAAAGTCGCAAGGCGCCATTTCGTCTTTTGGGACGAATGTTGCACCTTGCACCGCAGATGTTGCACCTTGTGGATATTTATTCTTCGGACGGCCATAATTGTTGCCTCGTTTAGAGTTATGGGAGCCATAACCAGTCAAAACGAAGGTCTCAGTGAGTTCTACGGCTTTGACCGCTATAAGCCGTCAACGGATAGTTTCATACCCAAAAAAAGCTATCCGAACCTCAATCGGGTCTTTGAAGTTTCTTGGCCTTCGTTTTTCCGTCATATGAATTTTTACGTTAAAAAGGGAACACCGTGGCTGGTCTTTGATTTACCATCC
The DNA here is from genome assembly GCA_030737815.1 of Allium fistulosum. NCBI lineage: Eukaryota > Viridiplantae > Streptophyta > Magnoliopsida > Asparagales > Amaryllidaceae > Allium > Allium fistulosum. The sequence goes on along the minus strand of CM060905.1, from coordinate 42,251,895 downwards.
CTGGAGAGTGGTGAACCATGGTACTGGTCCATTTCAAATCCCTGCACCCATTTCTAAAAGTCGCAAGGCGGCGTTTCGTCTTTTTGGACAAATGTTGCACCTTGCACCGCAGATGTTGCACCCTGTGGTTATCGATTCTTCGGACGGCCATAACTGTTGCCTCGTTTAGAGTTACGGGAGCCATAACCAGTTAAAACGAAGGTCTCAGTGAGTTCTACGCCTTGACAGTTGTAAGCCGTCAACGGATAGTTTCATACCAAAAAAAAAGCTATCCGAACCTCAATCGGGTCTTTGAAGTTTTTTGGCCTTCGTTTTTCCGTCACATGAATTTTTACGTTAAAAAGGGAACACCGTGGCTGGTCTTCGATTTACCATCCCTGGAGAGTGGTGCACCATGGTACTGGTCCATTTCAAATCCCAGCACCCATTTCTAAAAGTCGCAAGGCGCCGTTTCGTCTTTTGGGACGAATGTTGCACCATGCACCGCAGATGTTGCACCCTGTGGATATCTATTCTTCGGACGGCCATAACTGTTGCCTCGTTTAGAGTTACGGGAGCCATAACCAGTCAAAACGAAGGTCTCAGTGAGTTCTACAGCTCTGACCGCTATAAGCCGTCAACGGATAGTTTCATACCGAAAAAAGGCTATCCGAACCTCAATCTGGTCTTTGAAGTTTTTTGGCCTTCGTTTTTACGTCACATGAATTTTTACGTTAAAAAGGGAACACCGTGGCTGGTCTTCGATTTACCATTCCTGGAGAGTGGTGCACCATGGTACTGGCACATTTCAAATCCCTACACCCATTTCTAAAAGTCGAAAGCGCCGTTTCGTCTTTTTGGACAAATGTTGCACCTTGCACCGCAGATGTTGCACCCTATGGATATCGATTCTTCGGACGGCCATAACTGTTGCCTCGTTTAGAGTTACGGGAGCCATAACCAGTCAAAACGATGGTCTCAGTGAGTTCTACGGCTTTGACCGCTGTAAGCCGTCAACGGATAGTTTCATACCCAAAAAATGCTATACGAACCTCAATCTGGTCTTTGAAGTTTTTTGGCCTTCGTTTTTCCGTCACATGAATTTTTACGTTAAAAAGGGAACACCGTGGCTGGTCTTCGATTTACCATCCCTGGAGAGTGGTGCACTATGGTACTGGTCCATTTCAAATCCCTGCACCCATTTCTAAAAGTCGCAAGGCGTCGTTTCGTCATTTTGGACGAATGTTGCACCTTGCACCGCAGATGTTGCACCCTGTGGATATCGATTCTTCGGACGGCCATAACTGTTGCCTTGTTTAGAGTTACGGGAGCCATAACCAGTCATAACGAAGGTCTAAGTGAGTTCTATTGCATTGACCGTTGTAAGCCGTCAACGGATAGTTTCATACCCAAAAAAAGCTATTCGAACCTCAATCGGTTCTCTGATGTTTTTTGGCCTTCGTTTTTCCGTCACGTGAATTTTTACGTTAAAAAGGGAACACCGTGGCTGGTCTTCGATTTACCATCCCTGGAGAGTGGTGCACCATGGTACTGGTCCATTTCAAATACCTGCACCCATTTCTAAAAGTCGCAAGGCGCCGTTTCGTCTTTTTGGACGAATGTTGCACCTTGCACCGCAGATGTTGCACCCTGTGGATATCGATTCTTCGGACGGCCATAACTGATTTCTCGTTTAGAGTTACAGGAGCCATAACCAGTCAAAACAAAGGTCTCAGTGAGTTCTACGGCTTTGACAGCTGTAAGCCGTCAACATATAGTTTCATACCCAAAAAATACCTCAATCGAGTCTCTGAAGTTTTTTAGTTTTCGTTTTTCCGTCACATGAATTTTTACGTTAAAAAGGGAACACCGTGGCTGGTCTTCGATTTACCATCCCTGGAAAGTAGTGCACCATGGTGCTGGTACATTTCAAATCCATGCACCCATTTCTAAAAGTCGCAAGGCACCGTTTCGTCTTTTTGGACAAATGTTGCACCTTGCACCGCAGATGTTGCACTCTGTGGATATCGATTCTTTGGACGGCCATAATTGTTTCCTCGTTTAGATTTACGGGAGCCATAACCAGTCAAAACGAAGGTCTCAATGAGTTCTACGGCTTTGATGGTTGTAAGCTGTCAACGGATAGTTTCATACCCAAAAAAAAGCTATCCGAACCTCAATCGGGTCGCTGATGTTTTTTGGCCTTCGTTTTTCCATCACATGAATTTTTACGTTAAAAAGGGAACACCGTGGCTGGTCTTCGATTTACCATCCATGGAGAGTAGTGCACCATAGTACTGGTCCATTTCAAATCCCTGCACCCATTTCTAACAGTCGCAAGGCGCCGTTTCGTCTTTTTGGACGAATGTTGCACCTTTCACCGCAGATGTTGCACCATGTGGTTACTGATTCTTCGGACGGCCATAACTGTTGTCTCGTTTGGAGTTACGGGAGCCATAACCAGTCAAAACGAAGGTCTCAGTGAGTTCTACGGCTTTGACAGCTGTAATCCATCAACGGATAGTTTCATACCCAAAAAATACCTCAATCGGGTCTCTGAAGTTTTTTAGCCTTCGTTTTTCGGTCACATGAATTTTTACGTTAAAAAGGGAACACCGTGGCTGGTCTTCGATTTACCATCCATGGAGAGTAGTGCACCATGGTGCTGGTACATTTCAAATCCATGCACCCATTCCTAAAAGTCGCAAGGCGCCGTTTCGTCTTTTTGGACGAATGTTGCACCTTGCACCGCAGATGTTGCACCCTGTGGTTATCGATTCTTCGGACGGCCATAACTGTTGCCTCGTTTAGAGTTACGGGAGCCATAACCAGTTAAAACAAAGGTCTCAGTGAGTTCTACGGCTTTGATGGCTTTAAGCCGTCAGTGGATAGTTCTATACCTAAAAAAAAGCTATCCGAACCTCAATCGGGTCTCTGAAGTTTTTTGGCCTTCGTTTTTCCGTCACATGAATTTTTACGTTAAAAAGGGAACACCGTTGCTGGTCTTCGATTTACCATCCCTGGAGAGTGGTGCACCATGGTACTGCTCCATTTCAAATCCCAACACCCATTTTTAAAAGTCGCAAGGCGCCATTTCGTCTTTTGGGATGAATGTTGCACCTTGCACCGTAGATGTTGCACCATATGGATATCTATTCTTCGGACGGCCATAGTTGTTGCCTCGTTTAGAGTTACGCGAGCCATAACCAGTCAAAACGAAAGTCTCAGTGAGTTCTACAGCTTTGACCGCTATAAGCCGTCAACGGATAGTTTCATACCGGAAAAAAGGCTATCCGAACCTCAATCGGGTCTCTGAAATTTTTTGGCCTTCGTTTTTACGTCACATGAATTTTTACGTTAAAAAGGGAACACCGTGGCTGGTCTTCGATTTACCATTCTTGGAGAGTGGTGCACCATGGTACTGGCCCATTTCAAATCCCTGCACCCATTTCTAAAAGTCGAAAGCGCTGTTTCGTCTTTTTGGACAAATGTTGCACCTTGCACCGCAGATGTTGCACCCTGTGGATATCGATTCTTCGGACGGCCATAACTGTTGCCTCGTTTAGAGTTACGGGAGCCATAACCAGTCAAAACAAAGGTCTCAGTGAGTTCTACAGCTTTGACCGTTGTAAGCCGTCAACGGATAGTTTCATACCCAAAAAAATGCTATCCGAACCTCAATCGGGTCTTTGAAGTTTTTTGGCCTTCGTTTTTCCGTCACATGAATTTTAACGTTAAAAAGGGAACACCGTGGCTGGTCTTCGATTTACCATCCCTGGAGAGTGGTGCACCATGGTACTGGTCCATTTCAAATTCCCTGCACCCATTTCTAAAAGTCGCAAGGCGCCGTTTCGTCTTTTTGGACGAATGTTGCACCTTGCACCGCAGATGTTGCACCCTGTGGATATCGATTCTTCGGACGGCCATAACTGTTGCCTCGTTTAGAGTTACGGGAGCCATAACCAGTCAAAACGAAGGTCTCAGTGAGTTCTACGGCATTGACCGCTGTAAGCCGTCAACGGATAGTTTCATACCCAAAAAAAAGCTATCCGAACCTCAATCGGGTCTCTGAAGTTTCTTGGCCTTCATTTTTCCGTCACATGAATTTTTACGTTAAAAAGGGAACACCGTGGCTGGTCTTCGATTTACCATCCCTGGAGAGTGGTGCACCATGGTACTGGTCCATTTCAAATCACTGCACCCATTTCTAAAAGTCGCAAGGCGGCGTTTCGTCTTTTTGGACAAATGTTGCACCTTGCACCGCAGATGTTGCACCCTGTGGATATCGATTCTACGGACGGCCATAATTGTTGCCTCGTTTAGAGTTAAGGGATCCATAACCAGTCAAAACGAAAGTCTAAGTGAGTTCTACGGCTTTGACCACTGTAAGCCGTCAACGGATAGTTTCATACCCAAAAAAATGCTATCCGAACCTCAATCGGGTCTCTGAAGTTTTTAGCCTTTGTTTTTCCGTCACATGAATTTTTACGTTAAAAAGGGAACACCGTGGCTGGTCTTCGATTTACCATCCCTGGAGAGTGGTGCACCATGGTACTGGTCCATTTCAAATCCCTGCACCCATTTCTAAAAGTCGCAAGCGGCGTTTTGTCTTTTTGGACAAATGTTGCACCTTGCACCGCAGATGTTGCACCCTGTGGATATCGATTCTTCGGACGACCATAACTGTTGCCTCGTTTAGAGTTAAGGGATCCATAACCAGTCAAAACGAAGGTCTTAGTGAGTTCTACGGCTTTGACCACTGTAAGCCGTCAACAGATAGTTTCATACCCAAAAAAATGCTATCCGAACCTCAATCGGGTCTTTGAAGTTTGTTAGCCTTCGTTTTTCCGTCACATGAATTTTTACGTTAAAAAGGGAACACCGTGGCTGGTCTTCGATTTACCATCCCTGGAGAGTGGTGCACCATGTTACTGGTCCATTTCAAATCCCTGCACCCATTTCTAAAAGTCGCAAAGCGCCGTTTCGTCTTTTTGGACGAATGTTGCACCTTGCACCGCAGATGTTGCACCCTGTGGATATCGATTCTTCGGACGGCTATAACTGTTGCCTCGTTTAGAGTTACGGGAGCCATAACCCGTCAAAACGAAGGTCTCAGTGATTTCTACGGCATTGACCACTGTAAGCCGTCAACGGATAGTTTCATACCCAAAAAAAAGCTATCCGAACCTCAATCGGGTCTCTGAAGTTTCTTGGCCTTCGTTTTTCCGTCACATGAATTTTTACGTTAAAAAGGGAACACCGTGGCTGGTCTTCGATTTACCATCCCTGGAGAGTGGTGCACCATGGTACTGGTCAATTTCAAATCCCTGCACCCATTTCAAAAAGTCGCAAGGCGCCGTTTCGTCTTTTTGGACGAATGTTGCACCTTTCACCGCAGATGTTGCACCCTGTGGATATCGATTCTTCGGACGGCCATAACTGTTGTCTCGTTTAGAGTTACGGGAGCCATAACCAGTCAAAACGAAGGTCTCAGTGAGTTCTATGGCTTTGTCGGCTGTAAGCCACTACGGATAGTTTCATACCCAAAAAAAAGCTATCCGAACCTCAATCGGGTCTCTGAAGTTTTTTGGCCTTCGTTTTTCCGTCACATGAATTTTTAGGTTAAAAAGGGAACACCGTGGCTGGTCTTCGTTTTACCATCCCTGGAGAGTGGTGCACCATGGTACTGGTCCATTTCAAATCCCTGCACCCATTTCTAAAAGTCGCAAGGCGCCGTTTCGTCTTTTTGGATGAATGTTGCACCTTTCACCGTAGATGTTGCACCCTATGGATATTGATTCTTCGGACGGCCATAACTGTTGTCTCGTTTAGAGTTACGGGAGCCATAACCAGTCAAAATGATGGTCTCAGTGAGTTCTACGGCTTTGATAGCTGTAAGCCGTCAACGGATAGTTTCATACCCAAAAAATACCTCAATTGGGTCTCTGAAGTTTTTTAGCCTTCGTTTTTCCGTCACATGAATTTTTACGTTAAAAAGGGAACACCGTGGCTGGTCTTCGATTTACCATCCCTGGAGAGTAGTGAACCATGGTGCTGGTACATTTCAAATCCATGCAACCATTTCTAAAAGTCGCAAGGTGCCGTTTCGTCTTTTTGGACGAATGTTGCACCTTGCACCGCAGATGTTGCACCATGTGGTTATCGATTCTTCGGACGACCATAACTGTTGCCTCGTTTAGAGTTACGGGAGCCATAACCAGTTAAAACAAAGGTCTCAGTGAGTTCTACGGCTTTGACGGCTGTAAGCCATCAACGGATAGTTTCATACCTAAAAAAAAGCTATCCGAACCTCAATCGGGTCTCTGAATTTTTTGGCCTTCGTTTCTCCGTCACATGAATTTTTACGTTAAAAAGGGAACACCGTGGCTGGTCTTCGATTTACCATCCCTGGAGAGTGGTGCACCATGGTACTGGTCCATTTCAAATCCCAGCACCCATTTCTAAAAGTCGCAAGGCGCCATTTCGTCTTTTGGGACGAATGTTGCACCTTGCACCACAGATGTTGCACCCTGTGGATATCTATTCTTCGGACGGCCATAACTGTTGCCTCGTTTAGAGTTACGGGAGCCATAACCAGTCAAAACTAAGGTCTTAGTGATTTCTACGGCTTTGACCGCTATAAGCCGTCAACGGACAGTTTCATACCGAAAAAAAGGCTATCTGAACCTCAATCGGGTCTCTGAAGTTTTTTAGCCTTCGTTTTTCCGTCACATGAATTTTTACGTTAAAAAGGGAACACCGTGACTGGTCTTCGATTTACCATCCCTGGAGAGTAGTGCACCATGGTGCTGGTACATTTCAAATCCATGCACCCATTTCTAAAAGTCGCAAGGCGCCGTTTCGTCTTTTTGGACGAATGTTGCACCTTGCACCGCAGATGTTGAACCCTATGGATATCGATTCTTCGGACGGCCATAACTGTTGCCTTGTTTAGAGTTACGGGAGCCATAACCAGTCAAAATGAAGGTCTCAGTGAGTTCTACGGCTTTGATGGCTGTATGCCATCAACGGATAGTTTCATACCCAAAAAAAGCTATCCGAACCTCAATCGGGTCTTTGAAGTTTTTTGGCCTTCGTTTTTCCGTCACATGAATTTTTACGTTAAAAAGGGAACACCGTGGCTGGACTTCGATTTACCATCCTTGGAGAGTGGTGCACCATGGTACTGGTCCATTTCAAATCCCTGCACCCATTTCTAAAAGTTGCAAGGCGCCGTTTCGTCTTTTGGGACGAATGTTGTACCATGCACTGCAGATGTTGCACCCTGTGGATATCGATTCTTCGGACGGCCATAACTGTTGCCTCGTTTAGAGTTACGGGAGCCATAACTAGTCAAAACGAAGGTCTCAGTGAGTTCTATGGCTTTGACCGCTATAAGCCGTCAACGGATAGTTTAATACCGAAAAAAAGGCTATCCGAACCTCAATCGGGTCTCTGAAGTTTTTTGGCCTTCGTTTTTACGTCACATGAATTTTTACGTTAAAAAGGGAACACCGTGGCTGGTCTTCGATTTACCATCCCTAGAGAGTGGTGCACCATGGTACTGGCCAATTTCAAATCCCTGCACCCATTTCTAAAAGTCGAAAGCGCCGTTTCGTCTTTTTGGACAAATGTTGCACCTTGCACCGCAGATGTTGCACCCTGTGGATATCGATTCTTCGGACGGCCATAACTGTTGCCTCGTTTAGAGTTACGGGAGCCATAACCAGTCAAAATGAAGGTCTCAGTGAGTTCTACGGCTTTGACCGCTGTAAGCTGTCAACGGATAGTTTCATACCCAAAAAAATGCTATCCGAACCTCAATTGGGTCTTTGAAGTTTTTTGGCCTTCGTTTTTCCATCACATGAATTTTTACGTTAAAAAGGGAACAACGTGGCTGGTCTTCGATTTACCATCCCTGGAGAGTGGTGCACCATGGTACTTGTCCATTTCAAATCCCTGCACCCATTTCTAAAAGTCGCAAGGCGCCGTTTCGTCATTTTGGACGAATGTTGCACCTTGCACCGCAGATGTTGCACCCTGTGGATATTGATTCTTCGGACGGCCATAACTGTTGCCTCGTTTAGAGTTACGGGAGCCATTACCAATCAAAACGAAGGTCTCAGTGAGTTCTATGGCATTGACCGCTGTAAGCCGTCAAAGGATAGTTTCATACCCAAAAAAATGCTATCCGAACCTCAATCGGGTCTCTGAAGTTTTTTGGCCTTCGTTTTTCCGTCACATGAATTTTTACGTTAAAAAGAGAACACCATGGCTGGTCTTTGATTTACCATCCCTGGAGAGTGGTGCACCATGGTACTGGTCCATTTCAAATCCCTGCACCCATTTCTAAAAGTCGCAAGGCTCCGTTTCGTCTTTTTGGACGAATGTTGCACCTTGCACCGTAGATGTTGCACCCTGTGGATATCGATTCTTCGGACGGCCATAACTGTTGTCTCGTTTAGAGTTACGGAAGCCATAACCAGTCGAAACGAAGGTCTCAGTGAGTTCTACGACTTTGACTGCTGTAAGCCGTCAACGGATAGTTTCATACCCAAAAAATACCTCAATCGGGTCTCTGAAGTTTTTAGCCTTCATTTTTCCGTCACATGAATTTTTACGTTAAAAAGGGAACACCGTGGCTGGTCTTCGATTTACCATCCCTGGAGAGTAGTGCACCATGGTGCTGGTACATTTCAAATCCATGCACCCATTTCTAAAAGTCGCAAGGCGCCGTTTCGTCTGTTTGGACGAATGTTGCACCTTGCACCGCAGATGTTGCACCCTGTGGATATCGATTCTTCGGACGACCATAACTGTTGCCTCGTTTAGGGTTACGGGAGCCATAACCAGTCAAAACGAAGGTCTCAGTGAGTTCTACGGCTTTGACGGCGGTAAGCCGTCAACGGATAGTTTCATACCCAAAAAAAGCTATCCGAATCTCAATCGGGTCTCTGAAGTTTTTTGGCCTTCGTTTTTCCGTCACATGATTTTTACGTTAAAAAGGGAACACCGTGGCTGGTATTCGATTTACCATCCCTGGAGAGTGGTACACCATGATTCTGGTCCATTTCAAATCGCTGCACCCATTTCTAAAAGTCGCAAGGCACCGTTTCGTCTTTTGGGACGAATGTTGCACCTTGCACCGCAGATGTTGCACCCTGTGGATATCGATTCTTCGGACGGCCATAACTGTTGCCTCGTATAAAGTTACGAAAGCCATAAACAGTCAAAAGGAAGGTCTCAGTGTGTTCTACGGCTTTGACCGCTATAAGCCGTCAACGGATAGTTTCATACCGAAAAAAGGCTATCCGAACATCAATCGGGTCACTGAAGTTTTTTGGCCTTCGTTTTTAAGTCACATGAATTTTTACGTTAAAAAGGGAACACCGTGGCTGGTCTTCAATTTACCATCCCTGGAGAGTGGTGCACCATGGTACTGGCACATTTCAAATCGATGCACCCATTTCTAAAAGTCGCAAGGCACCGTTTCGTCTTTTTGGACGAATGTTGCACCTTGCACCGCAGATGTTGCACCCTGTGGATATCAATTCTTCTAACGGCCATAACTGTTGCCTCGTTTAGAGTTACGGGAGCCATAACCAGTCAAAACGAAGGTCTCAGTGAGTTCTATGGATTTGACCACTGTAAGCCATCAACGGATAGTTTCATACCCAAAAAAATGCTATCCGAACCTCAATCAGGTCTTTGAAGTTTTTTGGCCTTCGTTTTTCCGTCACATGAATTTTTACGTTAAAAGGGAACACCGTGGCTGGTCTTCGATTTACCATCCTTGGAGAGTGGTGCACCATGGTACTGGTCCATTTCAAATCCCTGCACCCATTTCTAAAAGTCGCAAGGCGCCGTTTCGTCATTTTGGACGAATGTTGCAACTTGCACCGTAGATGTTGCACCCTGTGGATATCGATTCTTCGGACGGCCATAACTGTTGCCTCGTTTACAGTTACGGGAGCCATAACCAGTCAAAACGAAGGTCTTAGTGAGTTCTACGGCTTTGACGGCTGTAAGCCGTTAACGGATAGTTTCATACCCAAAAATACCTCAATCGGGTCTCTGAAGTTTTTTGGCCTTCGTTTTTCTGTCACATGAATTTTTACGTTAAAAAGGGAACACCGTGGCTGGTCTTCGATTTACCATTCCTGGAGAGTAGTGCACCATGGTGCTGGTGCATTTCAAATCCATGCACCCATTTCTAAAAGTCACAAGGCGCCGTTTCGTCTGTTTGGACGAATGTTGCACCTTGCACCGCAGATGTTGCACCCTGTGGATATCGATTCTTCGGACGGCCATAACTGTTGCCTTGTTTAGAGTTACGGGAGCCATAACCAGTCAAAACGAAGGTCTCAGTGAGTTCTACGGCTTTGACGGTTGTAAGCCGTCAACGGATAGTTTCATACCCAAAAAAAGCTATCCGAACCTCAATCGGGTCTCTGAAGTTTTTTGGCTTTCGTTTTTCCGTCACATGAATTTTTACGTTAAAAAGGGAACACCGTGGCTGGTCTTCGATTTACCATCCCTGGAGAGTGGTGCACTATTGTACAGGTCCATTTCAAATCCCTGCACCCATTTCTAAATGTCGCAAGGCGTCGTTTCGTCTTTTGGGATGAATGTTGCACCTTGCACCGCAGATGTTGCACCCTGTGGATATCGATTCTTCGGACGGCCATAACTGTTGCCTCGTTTAGAGTTACGAGAGCCATAACCAGTCAAAACGAATGTCTCAGTGAGTTCTAAGGCATTGACCGCTGTAAGCCGTCAACGGATAGTTTCATACCCAAAAAAAGCTATCCGAACCTCAATCAAGTCTCTGAAGTTTTTTGGCCTTCGTTTTTCCGTCATGTGAATTTTTACGTTAAAAAGGGAACACTGTGGCTGGTCTTCGATTTACCATCCCTGGAGAGTGGTGAACCATGGTACTGGTCCATTTCAAATCCCTGCACCCATTTCTATAAGTCGCAAGGCGGCGTTTCGTCTTTTTGGACGAATGTTGCACCTTGCACCGCAGATGTTGCACCCTGTGGATATCGATTCTTCGGACGGCCATAACTGTTTCCTGGTTTAGAGTTACGGGAGCCATAACTAGTTAAAACGAAGGTCTCAGTGAGTTCTACAGCTTTGACCGCTGTATGCCATCAACGGATAGTTTAATACCCAAAAAAAGGCTATCCGAACCTCAATCGGGTCTCTAAAGTTTTTTGTCCTTCGTTTTTCCGTCACATGAATTTTTACGTTAAAAAGGGAACACCATGGCTGGTCTTCGATTTACCATCCCTGGAGAGTGGTGCACCATGGTACTGGTCCATTTCAAATCTCTGCACCCATTTCTAAAAGTCGCAAGGCAGCGTTTCGTCTTTTTGGACAAATGTTGCACCTTGCACCGCATATGTTGCACCCTGTGGATATCGATTCTTCGGACGGCCATAACTGTTGCCTCGTTTAGAGTTAAGGGAGCCATAACCAGTCAAAACGAAGGTCTCAGTGAGTTCTACGGCTTTGACCGCTGTAAGCCGTCAACAAATAGTTTCATACCCAAAAAAATGCTATTCGAACCTCAATCGGGTCTTTGAAGTTTTTTGGCCTTCGTTTTTCCGTCACATGAATTTTAACGTTAAAAAGGGAACACCGTGGCTGGTCTTCGATTTACCATTCCTGGAGAGTGGTGCACCATGGTACTGGTCCATTTCAAATCCCTGCACCCATTTCTAAAAGTCGCAAGGCGCCGTTTCGTCTTTTTGGACGAATGTTGCACCTTGCACCGCAGATGTTGCACCCTGTGGATATCGATTCTTCGGACGGCCATAACTGTTGCCTCGTTTAGAGTTACGGGAGCCATAACCAGTCAAAACGAAGGTCTTAGTGAGTTCTACGGCATTGACCACTGTAAGTCGTCAACGGATAGTTTCATACCCAAAAAAAAGCTATCCGAACCTCAATCGGGTCTCTGAAGTTTCTTGGCCTTCGTTTTTCCGTCACATGAATTTTTACGTTAAGAAGGGAACACCGTGGCTAGTCTTCGATTTACCATCCCTGGAGAGTGGTGCACCATGGTACTGGTCCATTTCAAATCCCTGCACCCACTTCTAAAAGTCGCAAGGCGTCGTTTCGTCTTTTTGGACGAATGTTGCACCTTGCACCGTAGATGTTGCACCCTGTGGATATCGATTCTTCGGACGGCCATAACTGTTGCCTCGTTTAGAGTTAAGGGATCCATAACCAGTCAAAACGACGGACTCAGTGAGTTCTATGGCTTTGTCCACTGTAAGCCGTCAACAGATAGTTTCATACCCCAAAAAATGCTATCCGAACCTCAATCGGGTCTTTGAAGTTTTTTAGCCTTCGTTTTTCCGTCACATGAATTTTAACGTTAAAATGGGAACACCGTGGCTGGTCTTCGATTTACCATCCCTGGAGAGTGGTGCACCATGGTACTGGTCCATTTCAAATCCCTGCACCCATTTCTAAAAGTCGCAAGGCACCGTTTCGTCTTTTTGGACGAATGTTGCACCTAGCACCGTAGATGTTGCACCTTTTGGATATTGATTCTTCGGACGGCCATAACTGTTGCCTCGTTTAGAGTTACGGGAGCCATAACCAGTCAAAACGAAGGTCTCAATGAGTTCTACGGCGTTGACCACTGTAAGATGTCAACGGATAGTTTCATACCCAAAAAAAAGCTATCCGAACCTCAATCGGGTCTCTGAAGTTTCTTGGGCTTCGTTTTTCCATCACATGAATTTTTACGTTAAAAAGGGAACACCATGGCTGGTCTTCGATTTACCATCCTTGGAGAGTGGTCCACCATGGTACAGGTCCATTTCAAATCCTTGCACCCATTTCTAAAAGTCGCAAGGCGCCGTTTCGTCTTTTGGGACGAATGTTGCACCTTGCACCGCAGATGTTGCACCCTATGGATATCGATTCTTCGAACGGCCATAACTGTTGCCTCGTCTAGATTTACGGGAGCCATAACTAGTCAAAACGAAGGTCTCAGTGAGTTCTACGGCATTGACCGCTGTAAGCCATCAACGGATAGTTTAATACCCAAAAAAAAGCTATCCGAACCTCAATCGGGTCTCTGAAGTTTTTTGGCCTTCGTTTTTCCGTCACATGAATTTTTACGTTAAAAAGGGAACACCGTGGCTGGTCTTCGATTTACCATCCCTGGAGAGTGGTGCACCATGGTACTAGTCCATTTAAAATCCTTGCACCCATTTCTAAAAGTCGCAAGGCGCCGTTTCGTCTTTTTGGACGAATGTTGCACCTTGCACCGCAGATGTTGCACCCTGTGGATATCGATTCTTCGGACGGCCAAAACTGTTGCCTGGTTTAGAGTTACGGGAGCCATAACCAGTCAAAATGAAGGTCTCAGTGAGTTCTACGGCTTTGACCGCTGTAAGACTTCAACGGATAGTTTAATACCCAAAAAAAGGCTATCCGAACCTCAATCGGGTCTCTGAAGTTTTTTGGCCTTCGTTTTTCCGTCACATGAATTTTAACGTTAAAAAGGGAACACCGTGGCTGGTCTTCGATTTACCATCCCTGGAGAGTGGTGCACCATGGTACTAGTCCATTTCAAATCCCTGCACCCATTTCTAAAAGTCGCAAGGCGGCGTTTCGTCTTTTTGGACAAATGTTGCACCTTGCACCGCATATGTTGCACCCTGTGGATATCGATTCTTCGGACGGCCATAACTGTTGCCTCGTTTAGAGTTAAGGGAGCCATAACCAGTCAAAATGAAGGTCTCAGTGAGCTCTACGGCTTTGACCACTGTAAGCCGTCAACAGATAGTTTCATACCCAAAAAAATGCTATCCGAACCTCAATCGGGTCTTTGAAGTTTTTTGGCCTTCGTTTTTCCGTCACATGAATTTTAACGTTAAAAAGGGAACACCGTGGCTGGTCTTCGATTTACCATACCTGGAGAGTGGTGCACCATGGTACTGGTCCATTTCAAATCCCTGCACCATTTCTAAAAGTCGCAAGGCGTCGTTTCGTCTTTTTGGACGAATGTTGCACCTTGCACCGCAGATGTTGCACCCTGTGGATATCGAATCTTCGGACGGCCATAACTGTTGCCTCGTTTAGAGTTACGGGAGCCATAACCAGTCAAAACGAAGGTCTCAGTGAGTTCTACGGCACTGACCGTTGTAAGCCGTCAACGGATAGTTTCATAACCAAAAAAAAGCTATACGAACCTCAATCGGGTCTTTGAAGTTTCTTGGCCTTCATTTTTCCGTCACATGAATTTTTACGTTAAAAAGGGAACACCGTGGCTGGTCTTCGATTTACCATCCCTGGAGAGTGGTCCACCATGGTACAGGTCCATTTCAAATCCTTGCACCCATTTCTAAAAGTCGCAAGGCGCCGTTTCGTCTTTTGGGACGAATGTTGCACCTTGCACCGCAGATGTTGCACCCTGTGGATATCGATTCTTCGGACGGCCATAACTGTTGCCTCGTTTAGAGTTACGGAAGCCATAACCAGTCAAAACACAGGTCTCAGTGAGTTCTACGGCATTGACTGCTGTAAGCCGTCAACGGATAGTTTCATACCCAAAAAAAAGCTATCCGAACCTCAATCGGGTCTCTGAAGTTTTTTGGCCTTCGTTTTTCCGTCACATGAATTTTTACGTTAAAAAGGAACATCGTGGCTGGTCTTCGATTTACCATCCCTGGAGAGTGGTGCACCATGATACTAGTCCATTTCAAATCTCTGCACCCATTTCTAAAAGTCGCAAGGCGCCGTTTCGTCTTTTTGGACGAATGTTGCACCTTGCACCGCAGATGTTGCACCCTGTGGATATCGATTCTTCGGACGGCCATAACTGTTGCCTGGTATAGAGTTACGGGAGCCATAACCAGTCAAAATGAAGGTCTCAGTGAGTTATACGGCTTTGACCGCTGTAAGCCTTCAACGGATAGTTTAATACCCAAAAAAAGGCTATCCGAAACTCAATCGGGTCTCTGAAGTTTTTTAGCCTTCGTTTTTCCGTCACATGAATTTTTACGTTAAAAAGGGAACACCGTGGCTGGTCTTCGATTTACCATCCCTGGAGAGTAGTGCACCAGGGTGCTGGTACATTTCAAATCCATGCACCCATTTTTAAAAGTCGCAAGGCGCCGTTTCGTCTTTTTGGACGAATGTTGCACCTTGCACCGCAGATGTTGCACCCTTTGGTTATCGATTCTTCGTACGGCCATAACCGTTGCCTCGTTTAGAGTTAAGGGAGCCATAACCAGTCAAAACGAAGGTCTCAGTGAGTTCTACGGCTTTGACCGCTGTAAGCCGTCAACAAATAGTTTCATACCCAAAAAAATGCTATCCGAACCTCAATCGGGTCTTTGAAGTTTTTTGGCCTTCGTTTTTCCGTCACATGAATTTTAACGTTAAAAAGGGAACACCGTGGCTGGTCTTCGATTTACCATTCCTGGAGAGTGGTGCACCATGGTACTGGTCCATTTCAAATCCCTACACCCATTTCTAAAAGTCGCAAGGCGCCGTTTCGTCTTTTTGGACGAATGTTGCACCTTGCACCGCAGATGTTGCACCCTGTGGATATCGATTCTTCGGACGGCCATAACTGTTGCCTCGTTTAGAGTTACGGGAGCCATAACCAGTCAAAACGAAGGTCTCAGTGAGTTCTACGGCATTGACCACTGTAAGCCGTCAACGGATAGTTTCATACCCAAAAAAAGCTATCCGAACCTCAATCGAGTCTCTGAAGTTTCTTGGCCTTCGTTTTTCCGTCACATGAATTTTTACGTTAAGAAGGGAACACCGTGGCTGGTCTTTGATTTACCATCCCTGGAGAGTGGTGCACCATGGTACTGGTCCATTTCAAATCCCTGCACCCATTTCTAAAAGTCGCAAGGCGCCGTTTCGTCTTTTTGGACGAATGTTGCACCTTGCACCGTAGATGTTGCACCCTGTGGATATCGATTCTTCGGACGGCCATAACTGTTGCCTCGTTTAGAGTTAAGGGATCCATAACCAGTCAAAACGACGGACTCAGTGAGTTCTATGGCTTTGTCCACTGTAAGCCGTCAACAGATAGTTTCATACCCAAAAAAATGCTATCCGAACCTCAATCGGGTCTTTGAAGTTTTTTAGCCTTCGTTTTTCCGTCACATGAATTTTAACGTTAAAAAGGGAACACCGTGGCTGGTCTTTGATTTACCATCCCTGGAGAGTGGTGCACCATGGTACTGGTCCATTTCAAATCCCTGCACCCATTTCTAAAAGTCGCAAGGCACCGTTTCGTCTTTTTGGACGAATGTTGCACCTTGCACCGTAGATGTTGCACCTTTTGGATATTGATTCTTCGGACGGCCATAACTGTTGCCTCGTTTAGAGTTACGGGAGCCATAACCAGTCAAAACGAAGGACTCAATGAGTTCTACGGCATTGACCACTGTAAGACGTCAACGGATAGTTTTATACCCAAAAAAAAGCTTTCCGAAACTCAATCGGGTCTCTGAAGTTTCTTGGGCTTCGTTTTTCCATCACATGAATTTTTACGTTAAAAAGGGAACACCATGGCTGGTCTTCGATTTACCATCCTTGGAGAGTGGTCCACCATGGTACAGGTCCATTTCAAATCCTTGCACCCATTTCTAAAAGTCGCAAGGCGCCGTTTCGTCTTTTGGGACGAATGTTGCACCTTGCACCGCAGATGTTGCACCCTGTGGATATCGATTCTTCGAACGGCCATAACTGTTGCCTCGTTTAGATTTATGGGAGCCATAACCAGTCAAAACGAAGGTCTCAGTGAGTTCTACGGCATTGACCGCTGTAAGCCGTCAACGGATAGTTTAATACCCAAAAAAAAGCTATCCGAACCTCAATCGGGTCTCTGAAGTTTTTTGGCCTTCGTTTTTCCGTCACATGAATTTTAACGTTAAAAAGGGAACACCGTGGCTGGTCTTCGATTTACCATCCCTTGAGAGTGGTGCACCATGGTACTGGTCCATTTCAAATCCCTGCACCCATTTCTAAAAGTCGCAAGGCACCGTTTCGTCTTTTTGGACGAATGTTGCACCTTGCACCGTAAATGTTGCACCTTTTGGATATTGATTCTTCGGACGGCCATAACTGTTGCCTCGTTTAGAGTTACGGGAGCCATAACCAGTCAAAACGAAGGTCTCAGTGAGTTCTACGGCATTGACCACTGTAAGACCTCAACGGATAGTTTCATACCCAAAAAAAGCTATCCGAACCTCAATCGGGTCTCTGAAGTTTCTTGGCCTTCGTTTTTCCATCACTTGAATTTTTATGTTAAAAAGGGAACACCATGGCTGGTCTTCGATTTACCATCCTTGGAGAGTGGTCCACCATGGTACAGGTCCATTTCAAATCCTTGCACCCATTTCTAAAAGTCGCAAGGCGCCGTTTCGTCTTTTGGGACGAATGTTGCACCTTGCACCGCAGATGTTGCACCCTGTGGATATCGATTCTTCGAACGGCCATAACTGTTGCCTCGTTTAGATTTACGGGAGCCATAACCAGTCAAAACGAAGGTCTCAGTGAGTTCTACGGCATTGACCGCTGTAAGCCGTCAACGGATAGTTTAATACCCAAAAAAAGCTATCCGAACCTCAATCGGGTCTCTCAAGTTTTTTGGCCTTCGTTTTTCCGTCACATGAATTTTAACGTTAAAAAGGGAACACCGTGGCTGGTCTTCGATTTACCATTCCTGGAGAGTGGTGCACCATGGTACCGGTCCATTTCAAATCCCTGCACCCATTTCTAAAAGTCGCAAGGCGCCGTTTCGTCTTTTTGGATGATTGTTGCACATTGCACCGCAGATGTTGCACCCTGTGGATATCGATTCTTTGGACGGCCATAACTGTTGCCTCGTTTAGAGTTACGGGAGCCATAACCAGTCAAAACGAAGGTCTCAGTGAGTTCTACGGCATTGACCACTGTAAGCCGTCAACGGATAGTTTCATACCCAAAAAAAAGCTATCCGAACCCCAATCGGGTCTCTGAAGTTTCTTGGCCTTCGTTTTTCCGTCACATGAATTTTTACGTTAAGAAGGGAACACCGTGGCTGGTCTTTGATTTACCATCCCTGGAGAGTGGTGCACCATGGTACTGGTCCATTTCAAATCCCTGCACCCATTTCTAAAAGTCGCAAGGCGCTGTTTCGTCTTTTTGGACGAATGTTGCACCTTGCACCGTAGATGTTGCACCCTGTGGATATCGATTCTTCGGACGGCCATAACTGTTGCCTCGTTTAGAGTTAAGCGATCCATAACCAGTCAAAACGATGGACTCAGTGAGTTCTATGGCTTTGTCCACTGTAAGCCGTCAACAGATAGTTTCATACCCAAAAAAATGCTATCCGAACCTCAATCGGGTCTTTGAAGTTTTTTAGCCTTCGTTTTTCCGTCACATGAATTTTAACGTTAAAAAGTGAACACCGTGGCTGGTCTTCGATTTACCATCCCTGGAGAGTGGTGCATCATGGTACTGGTCCATTTCAAATCCCTGCACCCATTTCTAAAAGTCCCAAGGCACCGTTTCGTCTTTTTGGACGAATGTTGCACCTTGCACCGTAAATGTTGCACCTTTTGGATATTGATTCTTCGGACGGCCATAACTGTTGCCTCGTTTAGAGTTACGGGAGCCATAACCAGTCAAAACGAAGGTCTCAGTGAGTTCTACGGCATTGACTACTGTAAGACGTCAACGGATAGTTTCATACCCAAAAAAAAGCTATCCGAACCTCAATCGGGTCTCTGAAGTTTCTTGGCCTTCGTTTTTCAATCACATGAATTTTTACGTTAAAAAGGGAACACCATGGCTGGTCTTCGATTTACCATCCTTGGAGAGTTGTCCACCATGGTACAGGTCCATTTCAAATCCTTGCACCCATTTCTAAAAGTCACAAGGCGCCGTTTCGTCTTTTGGGACGAATGTTGCACCTTGCACCGCAGATGTTGCACTCTGTGGATATCGATTCTTCGAACGGCCATAACTGTTGCCTCGTTTAGATTTACGGGAGCCATAACCAGTCAAAACGAAGGTCTCAGTGAGGTCTACGGCATTGACCGCTGTAAGCCGTCAACGGATAGTTTAATACCCAAAAAAAAGCTATCCGAACCTCAATCGGGTCTCTGAAGTTTTTTGGCCTTCGTTTTTCCGTCACATGAATTTTTACGTTAAAAAGGGAACACCGTGGCTGGTCTTCGATTAACCATCCCTGGAGAGTGGTGCACCATGGTACTAGTCCATTTAAAATCCTTGCACCCATTTCTAAAAGTCGCAAGGCGCCGTTTCGTCTTTTTGGACGAATGTTGCACCTTGCACCGCAGATGTTGCACCCTGTGGATATCGATTCTTCGGACGGCCATAACTGTTGCCTGGTTTAGAGTTACGGGAGCCATAACCAGTCAAAATGAAGGTCTCAGTGAGTTCTACGGCTTTGACCGCTGTAAGACATCAACGGATAGTTTAATACCCAAAAAAAGTCTATCCGAACCTCAATCGGGTCTCTGAAGTTTTTTGGCCTTCGTTTTTCCGTCACATGAATTTTTACGTTAAAAAGGGAACACCGTGGCTGGTCTTCGATTTACCATCCCTGGAGAGTGGTGCACTATGGTACTGGTCCATTTCAAATCCCTGCACCCATTTCTAAAAGTCGCAAGGCGGCGTTTCGTCTTTTTGGACAAATGTTGCACCTTGCACCACATATGTTGCACCCTGTGGATATCGATTCGTCGGACGGCCATAACTGTTGCCTCGTTTAGAGTTAAGGGAGCCATAACCAGTCAAAACGAAGGTCTCAGTGAGTTCTACGGCTTTGACCACTGTAAGCCGTCAACAGATAGTTTCATACCAAAAAAAATTCTATCCGAACCTCAATCGGGTCTTTGAAGTTTTTTGGCCTTCGTTTTTCCGTCACATGAATTTTAACGTTAAAAAGGGAACACCGTGGCTGGTCTTCGATTTACCATCCCTGGAGATTGGTGCACCATGGTACTAGTCCATTTCAAATCCCTGCACCCATTTCTAAAAGTCGCAAGGCGCCGTTTCGTCTTTTTGGACGAATGTTGCACCTTGCACCGCAGATGTTGCACCCTGTGGATATCGAATCTTCGGACGGCCATAACTGTTGCCTCGTTTAGAGTTACGGGAGCCATAACCAGTCAAAACGAAGGTCTCAGTGAGTTCTACGGCACTGACCATTGTAAGCCGTCAACGGATAGTTTCATACCCAAAAAAAAGCTATCCGAACCTTAATCGGGTCTCTGAAGTTTCTTGGCCTTCATTTTTCCGTCACATGAATTTTTACGTTAAAAAGGGAACACCGTGGCTGGTCTTCGATTTACCATCCCTGAAGAGTGGTCCACCATGGTACAGGTCCATTTCAAATCCTTGCACCCATTTCTAAAAGTCGCAAGGCGCCGTTTCGTCTTTTGGGACGAATGTTGCACCTTGCACTGCAGATGTTGCACCCTGTGGATATCGATTCTTCGGACGGCCATAACTGTTGCCTCGTTTAGAGTTACGGAAGCCATAACCAGTCAAAACACAGGTCTCAGTGAGTTCTACGCCATTGACTGCTGTAAGCCGTCAACGGATAGTTTCATACCCAAAAAAAAGCTATCCGAACCTTAATCGGATCTCTGAAGTTTTTTGGCCTTCGTTTTTCCGTCACATGAATTTTTACGTTAAAAAGGAACACCGTGGCTGGTCTTCGATTTACCATCCCTGGAGAGTGGTGCACCATGGTACTAGTCCATTTCAAATCCCTGCACCCATTTCAAAAAGTCGCAAGGCGCCGTTTCGTCTTTTTGGACGAATGTTGCACCTTGCACCGCAGATGTTGCACCATGTGGATATCGATTCTTCGAACGGCCATAACTGTTGCCTGGTTTAGAGTTACGGGAGCCATAACCAGTCAAAATGAAGGTCTCAGTGAGTTCTACGGCTTTGACCGCTGTAAGCCTTCAACGGATAGTTTAATACCCAAAAAAAGGCTATCCGAACCTCAATCGGGTCTCTGAAGTTTTTTAGCCTTCGTTTTTCCGTCACATGAATTTTTACGTTAAAAAGGGAACACCGTGGCTGGTCTTCGATTTACCATCCCTGGAGAGTGGTGCAAAATGGTACTGGTCCATTTCAAATCCCTGAACCCATTTCTAAAAGTCGCAAGGCGGCGTTTCGTCTTTTTGGACAAATGTTGCACCTTGCACCGCATACGTTGCACCCAGTGGATATCGATTCTTCGGACGGCCATAACTGTTGCCTCGTTTAGAGTTAAGGGAGCCATAACTAGTCAAAACGAAGGTCTCAGTGAGTTCTACGGCGTTGACCACTGTAAGCCGTCAACAGATAGTTTCATACCCAAAAAAATGCTATCCGAACCTCAATCGGGTCTTTGAAGTTTTTTGGCCTTCGTTTTTCCGTCACATGAATTTTAACGTTAAAAATAGAACACCGTGGCTGGTCTTCGATTTACCATCCCTGGAGAGTGGTGCACCATGGTACTGGTCCATTTCAAATCCCTGCACCCATTTCTAAAAGTCGCAAGGCGCCGTTTCGTCTTTTTGGACGAATGTTGCACCTTGCACCGCAGATGTTGCACCCTGTGGATATCGATTCTTCGTACGGCCATAACTGTTGCCTCGTTTAGAGTTACGGGAGCCATAACCAGTCAAAACGAAGGTCTCAGTGAGTTCTACGGCACTGACCGCCATAAGCCGTCAACGGATAGTTTCATACCCAAAAAAAAGCTATCCGAACCTCAATCGGGTCTCTGAAGTTTTTTGGCCTTCATTTTTCCGTCACATGAATTTTTACGTTAAAAAGGGAACACCGTGGCTGGTCTTCGATTTACCATCCCTGGAGAGTGGTGCACCATGGTACTGGTCCATTTCAAATCCCTGCACCCATTTCTAAAACCCGCAAGGCGGCGTTTCGTCTTTTTGGACAAATGTTGCACCTTGCACCGCAGATGTTGCACCTTGTGGATATCGATTCTTCGGACGGCCATAACTGTTGCCTCGTTTAGAGTTAAGGGAGCCATAACCAGTCAAAACGACGGTCTCAGTGAGTTCTACGGCTTTGACTGCTGTAAGCCGTCAACAGATAGTTTCATACCCAAAAAAATGCTATCCGAACCTCAATCGGGTCTTTGAAGTTTTTTGGCCTTCGTTTTTCCGTCACATGAATTTTAACGTTAAAAAGGGAACACTGTGGCTGGTCTTCGATTTACCATTCCTGGAGAGTGGTGCACCATGGTACTGGTCCATTTCAAATCCCTGCACCCATTTCTAAAAGTTGCAAGGCGCCGTTTCGTCTTTTTGGACGAATGTTGCACCTTGCACCGCAGATGTTGCACCCTGTGGATATCGATTATTCGGACGGCCATAACTGTTGCCTCGTTTAGAGTTAAGGGAGCCATAACCAATCAAAACGACGGTCTCAGTGAGTTCTACGGCTTTAACCGCTGTAAGCCGTCAACAGATAGTTTCATACCCAAAAAAATGCTATCCGAACCTTAATCGGGTCTTTGAAGTTTTTTGGCCTTCGTTTTTCTGTCACATGAATTTTAACGTTAAAAAGGGAACACCGTGGCTGGTCTTCGATTTACCATTCCTGGAGAGTGGTGCACCATGGTACTGGTCCATTTCAAATCCCTGCACCCATTTCTAAAAGTCGCAAGGCGCCGTTTCGTCTTTTTGGACGAATGTTGCACCTTGCACCGCAGATGTTGCACCCTGTGGATAACGATTCTTCGGACGGCCATAACTGTTGCCTCGTTTAGAGTTAAGGGAGCCATAACCAGTCAAAACGAAGGTCTTAGTGAGTTCTACGGCTTTGACCGCTGTAAGCCGTCAACAGATAGTTTCATACCCAAAAAAATGCTATCCGAACCTCAATCGGGTCTTTGAAGTTTTTTGGCCTTCGTTTTTCCGTCACATGAATTTTAACGTTAAAAAGGGAACACCGTGGCTGGTCTTCGATTTACCATCCCTGGAGAGTGGTGCACCATGGTACTTGTCCATTTCATATCCCTGCACCCATTTCTTAAAGTCGCAAGGCGCCGTTTCGTCTTTTTGGATGAATGTTGCACCTTGCACCGTAGATGTTGCACCTTGTGGATATCGATTCTTCGGACGGCCATAACTGTTGCCTCGTTTAGAGTTACGGGAGCCATAACCAATCAAAACGAAGGTCTCAGTGAGTTCTACAGCATTGACCGCTGTAAGCCGTCAACGCATAGTTTCATACCCAAAAAAAAGCTATCCGAACCTCAATCGGGTCTCTGAAGTTTTTTGGCCTTCGTTTTTCCGTCACATGAATTTTTACGTTAAAAGGGAACACCGTGGCTGGTCTTCGATTTACCATCCCTGGAGAGTGGTGCACCATGGTACTGGTCCATTTCAAATCCCTGCACCCATTTCTAAAAGTCGCAAGGCGGCTTTTCGTCTTTTTGGACAAATGTTGCACCTTGCACCGTAGATGTTGCACCCTGTGGATATCGATTCTTCGGACGGCCATAACTGTTTCCTCGTTTAGAGTTAAGGGAGCCATAACCAGTCAAAACGACGGCCTCAGTGAGTTCTACGGCTTTGACCACTTTAAGCCGTCAACAGATAGTTTTATACCCAAAAAAATGCTATCCGAACCTCAATCGGGTCTTTGAAGTTTTTTGGCCTTCGTTTTTCCGTCACATGAACTTTAACGTTAAAAAGGGAACACCGTGGCTGGTCTTCGATTTACCATTTCTAGAGAGTGGTGCACCATGGTACTGGTCCATTTCAAATCCCTGCACCCATTTCTAAAAGTCGCAAGGCGGCGTTTCGTCTTTTTGGACAAATGTTGCACCTTGCACCGCAGATGTTGCACCCTGTGGATATCGATTCTTCGGACGGCCATAACTGTTGCCTCGTTTAGAGTTAAGGGAGCAATAACCAGTCAAAACGACGGTCTCAGTGAGTTCTATGGCTTTGACCGCTGTAAGCCGTCAACAGATAGTTTCATACTCAAAAAAATGCTATCCGAACCTCAATCGGGTCTTTGAAGTTTTTTGGCCTTCGTTTTTCCTTCACATGAATTTTAACGTTAAAAAGGGAACACCGTGGCTGGTCTTCGATTTACCATTCCTGGAGAGTGGTGCACCATGGTACTGGTCCATTTCAAATCCCTGCACCCATTTCTAAAACTCGCAGGCGGCGTTTCGTCTTTTTGGACAAATGTTGCACCTTGCACCGCAGATGTTGCACCCTGTGGATATCGATTCTTCGGACGGCCATAACTGTTGCCTCGTTTAGAGTTACGGGAGCCATAACCAGTCAAAACGAAGGACTCAGTGAGTTCTACGGCACTGACCGCTGTAAGCCGTCAACGTATAGTTTCATACCCAAAAAAAGCTATCCGAACCTCAATCTGGTCTCTGAAGTTTCTTGGCCTTCGTTTTTCCGTCACATGAATTTTTACGTTAAGAAGGGAACACCGTGGCTGGTCTTCGATTTACCATCCCTGGAGAGTGGTGCACCATAGTACTGGTCCATTTCAAATCCCTCCACCCATTTCTAAAACTCGCAAGGCGGCGTTTCGTCTTTTTGGACAAATGTTGCACCTTGCACCGCAGATGTTGCACCCTGTGGATATCGATTCTTCGGACGGCCATAACTGTTGCCTCGTTTAGAGTTAAGGGAGCCATAACCAGTCAAAACGACGGTCTCAGTGAGTTCTACGGCTTTGACTGCTGTAAGCCGTCAACA
Source organism: Allium fistulosum (assembly GCA_030737815.1). NCBI lineage: Eukaryota > Viridiplantae > Streptophyta > Magnoliopsida > Asparagales > Amaryllidaceae > Allium > Allium fistulosum. The sequence goes on along the minus strand of CM060905.1, from coordinate 42,227,158 downwards.
GATAGTTTCATACCCAAAAAAATGCTATCCGAACCTCAATCGGGTCTTTGAAGTTTTTTGGCCTTCGTTTTTCCGTCACATAAATTTTAACGTTAAAAAGGGAACACCGTGGCTGGTCTTCGATTTACCATTCCTGGAGAGTGGTGCACCATGGTACTGGTCCATTTCAAATCCCTGCACCCATTTCTAAAAGTCGCAAGGCGCCGTTTCGTCTTTTTGGACGAATGTTGCACCTTGCACCGCAGATGTTGCACCCTGTGGATATCGATTCTTCGGACGGCCATAACTGTTGCCTCGTTTAGAGTTAAGGGAGCCATAACCAGTCAAAACGACGGTCTCAGTGAGTTCTACGGCTTTAACCACTGTAAGCCGTCAACTGATAGTTTCATACCCAAAAAAATGCTATCCGAACCTCAATCGGGTCTTTGAAGTTTTTTGGACTTCGTTTTTCTGTCACATGAATTTTAACGTTAAAAAGGGAACACCGTGGCTGGTCTTCGATTTACCATTCCTGGAGAGTGGTGCACCATGGTACTGGTCCATTTCAAATCCCTGCACCCATTTCTAAAAGTCGCAAGATGGCGTTTCGTCTTTTTGGACAAATGTTGCACCTTGCACCGCATATGTTGCACCCTGTGGATATCGATTCTTCAGACGGCCATAACTGTTGCCTCGTTTAGAGTTAAGGGAGCCATAACCAGTCAAAACGAAGGTCTCAGTGAGTTCTACGGCTTTGACCACTGTAAGCCATCAACAGATAGTTTCATACCCAAAAAAATGCTATCCGAACCTCAATCGGGTCTTTGAAGTTTTTTGGCCTTCGTTTTTCCGTCACATGAATTTTAACGTTAAAAAGGGAACACCGTGGCTGGTCTTCGATTTACCATCCCTGGAGAGTGGTGCACCATGGTACTGGTCCATTTCAAATCCCTGCACCCATTTCTAAAAGTCGCAAGGCGCCGTTTCGTCTTTTTGGACGAATGTTGCACCTTGCACCGCAGATGTTGCACCCTGTGGATATCGATTCTTCGGACGGCCATAACTGTTGCCTCGTTTAGAGTTAAGGGAGCCATAACCAGTCAAAACGACGATCTCAGTGAGTTCTACGGCTTTGACTGCTGTAAGCCGTCAACAGATAGTTTCATACCCAAAAAAATGCTATCCGAACCTCAATCGGGTCTCTGAAGTTTTTTGGCCTTCATTTTTCCGTCACATGAATTTTTACGTTAAAAAGGGAACACCGTGGCTGGTCTTCGATTTACCATCCTTGGAGAGTGGTGCACCATGGTACTGGTCCATTTCAAATCCCTGCACCCATTTCTAAAACCCGCAAGGCGGCGTTTCGTCTTTTTGGACAAATGTTGCACCTTGCACCGCAGATGTTGCACCCTGTGGATATCGATTCTTCGGACGGCCATAACTGTTGCCTCGTTTAGAGTTAAGGGAGCCATAACCAGTCAAAACGACGGTCTCAGTGAGTTCTACGGCTTTGACCGCTGTAAGCCGTCAACAGATAGTTTCATACCCAAAAAAATGCTATCCGAACCTCAATCGGGTCTTTGAAGTTTTTTGGCCTTCGTTTTTCCGTCACATGAATTTTAACGTTAAAAAGGGAACACCGTGGCTGGTCTTTGATTTACCATTCCTGGAGAGTGGTGCACCATGGTACTGGTCCATTTCAAATCCCTGCACCCATTTCTAAAAGTTGCAAGGCGCCGTTTCGTCTTTTTGGACGAATGTTGCACCTTGCACCGCAGATGTTGCACCCTGTGGATATCGATTCTTCGGACGGCCATAACTGTTGCCTCGTTTAGAGTTAAGGGAGCCATAACCAGTCAAAACGACGGTCTCAGTGAGTTCTACGGCTTTAACCGCTGTAAGCCGTTAACAGATAGTTTCATACCAAAAAAAATGCTATCCGAACCTCAATCGGGTCTTTGAAGTTTTTTGGCCTTCGTTTTTCTGTCACATGAATTTTAACGTTAAAAAGGGAACACCGTGGCTGGTCTTCGATTTACCATTCCTGGAGAGTGGTGCACCATGGTACTGGTCCATTTCAAATCCCTGCACCCATTTCTAAAAGTCGCAAGGCGCCGTTTCGTCTTTTTGGACGAATGTTGCACCTTGCACCGCAGATGTTGCACCCTGTGGATATCGATTCTTCGGACGGCCATAACTGTTGCCTCGTTTAGAGTTAAGGGAGCCATAACCAGTCAAAACGAAGGTCTTAGTGAGTTCTACGGCTTTGACCGCTGTAAGCCGTCAACAGATAGTTTCATACCCAAAAAAATGCTATCCGAACCTCAATCGGGTCTTTGAAGTTTTTTGGCCTTCGTTTTTCCGTCACATGAATTTTAACGTTAAAAAGGGAACACCGTGGCTGGTCTTCGATTTACCATCCCTGGAGAGTGGTGCACCATGGTACTTGTCCATTTCAAATCCCTGCACCCATTTCTTAAAGTCGCAAGGCGCCGTTTCGTCTTTTTGGATGAATGTTGCACCTTGCACCGTAGATGTTGCACCTTGTGGATATCGATTCTTCGGACGGCCATAACTGTTGCCTCGTTTAGAGTTACGGGAGCCATAACCAATCAAAACGAAGGTCTCAGTGAGTTCTACAGCATTGACCGCTGTAAGCCGTCAACGCATAGTTTCATACCCAAAAAAAAGCTATCCGAACCTCAATCGGGTCTCTGAAGTTTTTTGGCCTTCGTTTTTCCGTCACATGAATTTTTACGTTAAAAGGGAACACCATGGCTGGTCTTCGATTTACCATCCCTGGAGAGTGGTGCACCATGGTACTGGTCCATTTCAAATCCCTGCACCCATTTCTAAAAGTCGCAAGGTGGCTTTTCGTCTTTTTGGACAAATGTTGCACCTTGCACCGTAGATGTTGCACCCTGTGGATATCGATTCTTCGGACGGCCATAACTGTTTCCTCGTTTAGAGTTAAGGGAGCCATAACCAGTCAAAACGACGGCCTCAGTGAGTTCTACGGCTTTGACCACTTTAAGCCGTCAACAGATAGTTTCATACCCAAAAAAATGCTATCCGAACCTCAATCGGGTCTTTGAAGTTTTTTGGCCTTCGTTTTTCCGTCACATGAACTTTAACGTTAAAAAGGGAACACCGTGGCTGGTCTTCGATTTACCATTCCTAGAGATTGGTGCACCATGGTACTGGTCCATTTCAAATCCCTGCACCCATTTCTAAAAGTCGCAAGGCGGCGTTTCGCCTTTTTGGACAAATGTTGCACCTTGCACCGCAGATGTTGCACCCTCTGGATATCGATTCTTCAGACGACCATAACTGTTGCCTCGTTTAGAGTTAAGGGAGCCATAACCAGTCAAAACGACGGTCTCAGTGAGTTCTATGGCTTTGACCGCTGTAAGCCGTCAACAGATAGTTTCATACCCAAAAAAATGCTATCCGAACCTCAATCGGGTCTTTGAAGTTTTTTGGCCTTCGTTTTTCCGTCACATGAATTTTAACGTTAAAAAGGGAACACCGTGGCTGGTCTTCGATTTACCATTCCTGGAGAGTGGTGCACCATGGTACTGGTCCATTTCAAATCCCTGCACCCATTTCTAAAAGTCGCAAGGCGCCGTTTCGTCTTTTTGGACGAATGTTGCACCTTGCACCGCAGATGTTGCACCCTGTGGATATCGATTCTTCGGACGACCATAACTGTTGCCTCGTTTAGAGTTAAGGGAGCCATAACCAGTCAAAACGAAGGTCTCAGTGAGTTCTACGGCTTTGACCACTGTAAGCCGTCAACAGATAGTTTCATACCCAAAAAAATGCTATCCGAACCTCAATCGGGTCTTTGAAGTTTTTTGGCCTTCGTTTTTCCGTCACATGAATTTTAACGTTAAAAAGGGAACACCGTGGCTGGTCTTCGATTTACCATTCCTGGAGAGTGGTGCACCATGGTACTGGTCCATTTCAAATCCCTGCACCCATTTCTAAAAGTCGCAAGATGGCGTTTCGTCTTTTTGGACAAATGTTGCACCTTGCACCGCATATGTTGCACCCTGTGGATATCGATTCTTCAGACGGCCATAACTGTTGCCTCGTTTAGAGTTAAGGGAGCCATAACCAGTCAAAACGAAGGTCTCAGTGAGTTCTACGGCTTTGACAAATGTAAGCCGTCAACAGATAGTTTCATACCCAAAAAAATGCTATCCGAACCTCAATCGGGTCTTTGAAGTTTTTTGGCCTTCGTTTTTCCGTCACATGAATTTTAACGTTAAAAAGGGAACACCGTGGCTGGTCTTCGATTTACCATCCCTGGAGAGTGGTGCACCATGGTACTGGTCCATTTCAAATCCCTGCACCCATTTCTAAAAGTCGCAAGGCGCCGTTTCGTCTTTTTGGACGAATGTTGCACCTTGCACCGCAGATGTTGCACCCTGTGGATATCGATTCTTCGGACGGCCATAACTGTTGCCTCGTTTAGAGTTAAGGGAGCCATAACCAGTCAAAACGACGATCTCAGTGAGTTCTACGGCTTTGACTGCTGTAAGCCGTCAACAGATAGTTTCATACCCAAAAAAATGCTATCCGAACCTCAATCGGGTCTCTGAAGTTTTTTGGCCTTCATTTTTCCGTCACATGAATTTTTACGTTAAAAAGGGAACACCGTGGCCGGTCTTCGATTTACCATCCCTGGAGAGTGGTGCACCATGGTACTGGTCCATTTCAAATCCCTGCACCCATTTCTAAAAGTCGCAAGGCGCCGTTTCGTCTTTTTGGACGAATGTTGCACCTTGCACCGCAGATGTTGCACCCTGTGGATATCGATTCTTCGGACGGCCATAACTGTTGCCTCGTTTAGAGTTAAGGGAGCCATAACCAGTCAAAACGACGATCTCAGTGAGTTCTACGGCTTTGACTGCTGTAAGCCGTCAACAGATAGTTTCATACCCAAAAAAATGCTATCCGAACCTCAATCGGGTCTCTGAAGTTTTTTGGCCTTCATTTTTCCGTCACATGAATTTTTACGTTAAAAAGGGAACACCGTGGCTGGTCTTCGATTTACCATCCTTGGAGAGTGGTGCACCATGGTACTGGTCCATTTCAAATCCCTGCACCCATTTCTAAAACCCGTAAGGCGGCGTTTCGTCTTTTTGGACAAATGTTGCACCTTGCACCGCAGATGTTGCACCCTGTGGATATCGATTCTTCGGACGGCCATAACTGTTGCCTCGTTTAGAGTTAAGGGAGCCATAACCAGTCAAAACGACGGTCTCAGTGAGTTCTACGGCTTTGACCGCTGTAAGCCATCAACAGATAGTTTCATACCCAAAAAAATGCTATCCGAACCTCAATCGGGTCTTTGAAGTTTTTTGGCCTTCGTTTTTCCGTCACATGAATTTTAACGTTAAAAAGGGAACACCGTGGCTGGTCTACGATTTACCATTCCTGGAGAGTGGTGCACCATGGTACTGGTCCATTTCAAATCCATGCACCCATTTCTAAAATTCGCAAGGCGCCGTTTCGTCTTTTTGGACGAATGTTGCACCTTGCACCGCAGATGTTGCACCCTGTGGATATCGATTCTTCGGACGGCCATAACTGTTGCCTCGTTTAGAGTTAAGGGAGCCATAACCAGTCAAAACGAAGGTCTCAGTGAGTTCTACGGCTTTGACCACTGTAAGCCGTCAACAGATAGTTTCATACCCAAAAAAATGCTATCCGAACCTCAATCGGGTCTTTGAAGTTTTTTGGCCTTCGTTTTTCCGTCACATGAATTTTAACGTTAAAAAGGGAACACCGTGGCTGGTCTTCGATTTACCATCCCTGGAGAGTGGTGCACCATGGTACTGTTCCATTTCAAATCCCTGCACCCATTTCTAAAAGTCGCAAGGCGCCGTTTCGTCTTTTTGGACGAATGTTGCACCTTGCACCACAGATGTTGCACCCTGTGGATATCGATTCTTCGGACGGCCATAACTGTTGCCTCGTTTAGAGTTAAGGGAGCCATAACCAGTCAAAACGACGATCTCAGTGAGTTCTACGGCTTTGACTGCTGTAAGCCGTCAACAGATAGTTTCATACCCAAAAAAATGCTATCCGAACCTCAATCGGGTCTCTGAAGTTTTTTGGCCTTCGTTTTTCCGTCACATGAATTTTAACGTTAAAAAGGGAACACCGTGGCTGGTCTTCGATTTACCATTCCTGGAGAGTGGTGCACCATGGTACTGGTCCATTTCAAATCCCTGCACCCATTTCTAAAAGTCGCAAGATGGCGTTTCGTCTTTTTGGACAAATGTTGCACCTTGCACCGCATATGTTGCACCCTGTGGATATCGATTCTTCGGACGGCCATAACTGTTGCCTCGTTTAGAGTTAAGGGAGCCATAACCAGTCAAAACGAAGGTCTCAGTGAGTTCTACGGCTTTGACCACTGTAAGCCATCAACAGATAGTTTCATACCCAAAAAAATGCTATCCGAACCTCAATCGGGTCTTTGAAGTTTTTTGGCCTTCGTTTTTCCGTCACATGAATTTTAACGTTAAAAAGGGAACACCGTGGCTGGTCTTCGATTTACCATCCCTGGAGAGTGGTGCACCATGGTACCGGTCCATTTCAAATCCCTGCACCCATTTCTAAAAGTCGCAAGGTGCCGTTTCGTCTTTTTGGACGAATGTTGCACCTTGCACCGCAGATGTTGCACCCTGTGGATATCGATTCTTCGGACGGCCATAACTGTTGCCTCGTTTAGAGTTAAGGGAGCCATAACCAGTCAAAACGACGGTCTCAGTGAGTTCTACGGCTTTGACTGCTGTAAGCCGTCAACAGATAGTTTCATACCCAAAAAAATGCTATCCGAACCTCAATCGGGTCTCTGAAGTTTTTTGGCCTTCATTTTTCCGTCACATGAATTTTTACGTTAAAAAGGGAACACCGTGGCTGGTCTTCGATTTACCATCCTTGGAGAGTGGTGCACCATGGTACTGGTCCATTTCAAATCCCTGCACCCATTTCTAAAACCCGCAAGGCGGCGTTTCGTCTTTTTGGACAAATGTTGCACCTTGCACCGCAGATGTTGCACCCTGTGGATATCGATTCTTCGGACGGCCATAACTGTTGCCTCGTTTAGAGTTAAGGGAGCCATAACCAGTCAAAACGACGATCTCAGTGAGTTCTGTGGCTTTGACTGCTGTAAGCCGTCAACAGATAGTTTCATACCCAAAAAAATGCTATCCGAACCTCAATCGGGTCTCTGAAGTTTTTTGGCCTTCGTTTTTCCGTCACATGAATTTTAACGTTAAAAAGGGAACACCGTGGCTGGTCTTCGATTTACCATTCCTGGAGAGTGGTGCACCATGGTACTGGTCCATTTCAAATCCATGCACCCATTTCTAAAAGTCGCAAGATGGCGTTTCGTCTTTTTGGACAAATGTTGCACCTTGCACCGCATATGTTGCACCCTGTGGATATCGATTCTTCGGACGGCCATAACTGTTGCCTCGTTTAGAGTTAAGGGAGCCATAACCAGTCAAAACGAAGGTCTCAGTGAGTTCTACGGCTTTGACCACTGTAAGCCGTCAACAGATAGTTTCATACCCAAAAAAATGCTATCCGAACCTCAATCGGGTCTTTGAAGTTTTTTGGCCTTCGTTTTTCCGTCACATGAATTTTAACGTTAAAAAGGGAACACCGTGGCTGGTCTTCGATTTACCATCCCTGGAGAGTGGTGCACCATGGTACCGGTCCATTTCAAATCCCTGCACCCATTTCTAAAAGTCGCAAGGCGCCGTTTCGTCTTTTTGGACGAATGTTGCACCTTGCACCGCAGATGTTGCACCCTGTGGATATCGATTCTTCGGACGGCCATAACTGTTGCCTCGTTTAGAGTTAAGGGAGCCATAACCAGTCAAAACGACGGTCTCAGTGAGTTCTACGGCTTTGACTGCTGTAAGCCGTCAACAGATAGTTTCATACCCAAAAAAATGCTATCCGAACCTCAATCGGGTCTCTGAAGTTTTTTGGCCTTCATTTTTCCGTCACATGAATTTTTACGTTAAAAAGGGAACACCGTGGCTGGTCTTCGATTTACCATCCTTGGAGAGTGGTGCACCATGGTACTGGTCCATTTCAAATCCCTGCACCCATTTCTAAAACCCGCAAGGCGGCGTTTCGTCTTTTTGGACAAATGTTGCACCTTGCACCGCAGATGTTGCACCCTGTGGATATCGATTCTTCGGATGGCCATAACTGTTGCCTCGTTTAGAGTTACGGGAGCCATAACCAGTCAAAATGAAGGTCTCAGTGAGTTATACGGCTTTGACCGCTGTAAGCCGTCAACAGATAGTTTCATACCCAAAAAAATGCTATCCGAACCTCAATCGGGTCTTTGAAGTTTTTTGGCCTTCGTTTTTCCGTCACATGAATTTTAACGTTAAAAAGGGAACACCATGGCTGGTCTTCGATTTACCATTCCTGGAGAGTGGTGCACCATGGTATTGGTCCATTTCAAATCCCTGCACCCATTTCTAAAAGTCGCAAGGCGCCGTTTCGTCTTTTTGGACGAATGTTGCACCTTGCACCGCAGATGTTGCACCTTGTGGATATCGATTCTTCGGACGGCCATAACTGTTGCCTCGTTTAGAGTTAAGGGAGCCATAACCAGTCAAAACGACGGTCTCAGTGAGTTCTACGGCTTTAACCGCTGTAAGCCATCAACAGATAGTTTCATACCCAAAAAAATGCTATCCGAACCTCAATCGGGTCTTTGAAGTTTTTTGGCCTTCGTTTTTCCGTCACATGAATTTTAACGTTAAAAAGGGAACACCGTGGCTGGTCTTCGATTTACCATTCCTGGAGAGTGGTGCACCATGGTACTGGTCCATTTCAAATCCCTGCACCCATTTCTAAAAGTCGGAAGATGGCGTTTCGTCTTTTTGGACAAATGTTGCACCTTGCACCGCATATGTTGCACCCTGTGGATATCGATTCTTCGGACGGCCATAACTGTTGCCTCGTTTAGAGTTAAGGGAGCCATAACCAGTCAAAACGAAGGTCTCAGTGAGTTCTACGGCTTTGACCACTGTAAGCCGTCAACAGATAGTTTCATACCCAAAAAAATGCTATCCGAACCTCAATCGGGTCTTTGAAGTTTTTTGGCCTTCGTTTTTCCGTCACATGAATTTTAACGTTAAAAAGGGAACGCCGTGGCTGGTCTTCGATTTACCATCCCTGGAGAGTGGTGCACCATGGTACTGGTCCATTTCAAATCCCTGCACCCATTTCTAAAAGTCGCAAGGCGCCGTTTCGTCTTTTTGGACGAATGTTGCACCTTGCACTGCAGATGTTGCACCCTGTGGATATCGATTCTTCGGACGGCCATAACTATTGCCTCGTTTAGAGTTACTGGAGCGATAACCAGTCAAAACGAAAGTCTCAGTGAGTTCTACGGCACTGACCGTTGTAAGCCTTCAACGGATAGTTTCATACCCAAAAAAAAGCTATCCGAACATCAATCGGGTCTCTGAAGTTTTTTGGCCTTCGTTTTTCCGTCACATGAATTTTAACGTTAAAAAGGGAACGCCGTGGCTGGTCTTCGATTTACCATCCCTGGAGAGTGGTGCACCATGGTACTGGTCCATTTCAAATCCCTGCACCCATTTCTAAAAGTCGCAAGGCGCCGTTTCGTCTTTTTGGACGAATGTTGCACCTTGCACCGCAGATGTTGCACCCTGTGGATATCGATTCTTCGGACGGCCATAACTGTTGCCTCGTTTAGAGTTAAGGGAGCCATAACCAGTCAAAACGACGGTCTCAGTGAGTTCTACGGTTTTGACCGCTGTAAGCCGTCAACAGATAGTTTCATACCCAAAAAATGCTATCCGAACCTCAATCGGGTCTTTGAAGTTTTTTGGCCTTCGTTTTTCCGTCACATGAATTTTAACGTTAAAAAGGGAACACCGTGGCTGGTCTTCGATTTACCATTCCTGGAGAGTGGTGCACCATGGTACTGGTCCATTTCAAATCCCTGCACCCATTTCTAAAAGTCGCAAGGCGCCGTTTCGTCTTTTTGGACGAATGTTGCACCTTGCACCGCAGATGTTGCACCCTGTGGATATCGATTCTTCGGACGGCCATAACTGTTGCCTCGTTTAGAGTTAAGGGAGCCATAAGCAGTCAAAACGACAGTCTTAGTGAGTTCTACGGCTTTAACCGCTGTAAGCCGTCAACAGATAGTTTCATACCCAAAAAAATGCTATCCGAACCTCAATCGGGTCTTTGAAGTTTTTTGGCCTTCGTTTTTCCGTCACATGAATTTTAACGTTAAAAAGGGAACACCGTGGCTGGTCCTCGATTTACCATTCCTGGAGAGTGGTGCACCATGGTACTGGTCCATTTCAAATCCCTGCACCCATTTCTAAAAGTCGCAAGATGGCGTTTCGTCTTTTTGGACAAATGTTGCACCTTGCACCGCATATGTTGCACCCTGTGGATATCGATTCTTCGGACGGCCATAACTGTTGCCTCGTTTAGAGTTAAGGGAGCCATAACCAATCAAAACGAAGGTCTCAGTGAGTTCTACGGCTTTGACCACTGTAAGCCGTCAACAGATAGTTTCATACCCAAAAAAATGCTATCCGAACCTCAATCGGGTCTTTGAAGTTTTTTGGCCTTCGTTTTTCCGTCACATGAATTTTAACGTTAAAAAGGGAACACCGTGGCTGGTCTTCGATTTACCATTCCTGGACAGTGGTGCACCATGGTACTGGTCCATTTCAAATCCCTGCACCCATTTCTAAAAGTCGCAAGGCGCCGTTTCGTCTTTTTGGACGAATGTTGCACCTTGCACCGCAGATGTTGCACCCTGTGGATATCGATTCTTCGGACGGCCATAACTGTTGCCTCGTTTAGAGTTAAGGGAGCCATAAGCAGTCAAAACGACGGTCTCAGTGAGTTCTATGGCTTTAACCGCTGTAAGCCGTCAACAGATAGTTTCATATCCAAAAAAATGCTATCCGAACCTCAATCGGGTCTTTGAAGTTTTTTGGCCTTCGTTTTTCCGTCACATGAATTTTAACGTTAAAAAGGGAACACCGTGGCTGGTCTTCGATTTACCATTCCTGGAGAGTGGTGCACCATGGTACTGGTCCATTTCAAATCCCTGCACCCATTTCTAAAAGTCGCAAGATGGCGTTTCGTCTTTTTGGACAAATGTTGCACCTTGCACCGCATATGTTGCACCCTGTGGATATCGATTCTTCGGACGGCCATAACTGTTGTCTCGTTTAGAGTTAAGGGAGCCATAACCAGTCAAAACGAAGGTCTCTGTGAGTTCTACGGCTTTGACCACTGTAAGCCGTCAACAGATAGTTTCATACCCCAAAAAATGCTATCCGAACCTCAATCGGGTCTTTGAAGTTTTTTGGCCTTCGTTTTTCCGTCACATGAATTTTAACGTTAAAAAGGGAACACCGTGGCTGGTCTTCGATTTACCATCCCTGGAGAGTGGTGCACCATGGTACTGGTCCATTTCAAATCCCTGCACCCATTTCTAAAAGTCGCAAGGCGCCGTTTCGTCTTTTTGGACGAATGTTGCACCTTGCACCGCAGATGTTGCACCCTGTGGATATCGATTCTTCGGACGACCATAACTGTTGCCTCGTTTAGAGTTAAGGGAGCCATAACCAGTCAAAACGACGGTCTCAGTGAGTTCTACGGCTTTGACTGCTGTAAGCCGTCAACAGATAGTTTCATACCCAAAAAAATGCTATCCGAACCTCAATCGGGTTTCTGAAGTTTTTTGGCCTTCATTTTTCCATCACATGAATTTTTACGTTAAAAAGGGAACACCGTGGCTGGTCTTCGATTTACCATCCTTGGAGAGTGGTGCACCATGGTACTGGTCCATTTCAAATCCCTGCACCCATTTCTAAAACCCGCAAGGCGGCGTTTCGTCTTTTTGGACAAATGTTGCACCTTGCACCGCAGATGTTGCACCCTGTGGATATCGATTCTTCGGACGGCCATAACTGTTGCCTCGTTTAGATTTAAGGGAGCCATAACCAGTCAAAACGACGGTCTCAGTGAGTTCTACGGCTTTGACCGCTGTAAGCCGTCAACAGATAGTTTCATACCCAAAAAAATGCTATCCGAACCTCAATCGGGTCTTTGAAGTTTTTTGGCCTTCGTTTTTCCGTCACATGAATTTTAACGTTAAAAAGGGAACACCATGGCTGGTCTTCGATTTACCATTCCTGGAGAGTGGTGCACCATGGTACTGGTCCATTTCAAATCCCTGCACCCATTTCTAAAAGTCGCAAGGCGCCGTTTCGTCTTTTTGGACGAATGTTGCACCTTGCACCGCAGATGTTGCACCTTGTGGATATCGATTCTTCGGACGGCCATAACTGTTGCCTCGTTTAGAGTTAAGGAAGCCATAACCAGTCAAAACGACGGTCTCAGTGAGTTCTACGGCTTTAACCGCTGTAAGCCGTCAACAGATAGTTTCATACCCAAAAAAATGCTATCCGAACCTCAATCGGGTCTTTGAAGTTTTTTGGCCTTCGTTTTTCCGTCACATGAATTTTAACGTTAAAAAGGGAACACCGTGGCTGGTCTTCGATTTACCATTCCTGGAGAGTGGTGCACCATGGTACTGGTCCATTTCAAATCCCTGCACCCATTTCTAAAAGTCGCAAGATGGCGTTTCGTCTTTTTGGACAAATGTTGCACCTTGCACCGCATATGTTGCACCCTGTGGATATCGATTCTTCGGACGGCCATAACTGTTGCCTCGTTTAGAGTTAAGGGAGCCATAACCAGTCAAAACGAAGGTCTCAGTGAGTTATACGGCTTTGACCACTGTAAGCCATCAACAGATAGTTTCATACCCAAAAAAATGCTATCCGAACCTCAATCGGGTCTTTGAAGTTTTTTGGCCTTCGTTTTTCCGTCACATGAATTTTAACGTTAAAAAGGGAACACCGTGGCTGGTCTTCGATTTACCATCCCTGGAGAGTGGTGCACCATGGTACTGGTCCATTTCAAATCCCTGCACCCATTTCTAAAAGTCGCAAGGCGCCGTTTCATCTTTTTGGACGAATGTTGCACCTTGCACCGCAGATGTTGCACCCTATGGATATCGATTTTTCGGACGGCCATAACTATTGCCTCGTTTAGAGTTACTGGAGCCATAACCAGTCAAAACGAAGGTCTCAGTGAGTTCTACGGCACTGACCACTGTAAGCCGTCAACGGATAGTTTTATACCCAAAAAAAAGCTATCCGAACCTCAATCGGGTCTCTGAAGTCTTTTGGCCTTCATTTTTCCGTCACATGAATTTTTACGTTAAAAAGGGAACACCGTGGCTGGTCTTCGATTTACCATCCTTGGAGAGTGGTGCACCATGGTAATGGTCCATTTCAAATCCCTGCACCCATTTCTAAAACCCGCAAGGCGGCGTTTCGTCTTTTTGGACAAATGTTGCACCTTGCACCGCAGATGTTGCACCCTGTGGATATCGATTCTTCGGACGGCCATAACTGTTGCCTCGTTTAGAGTTAAGGGAGCCATAACCAGTCAAAACGATGGTCTCAGTGAGTTCTACGGCTTTGACTGCTGTAAGCCGTCAACAGATAGTTTCATACCCAAAAAAATGCTATCTGAACCTCAATCGGGTCTTTGAAGTTTTTTGGCCTTCGTTTTTCCGTCACATGAATTTTAACGTTAAAAAGGGAACACCGTGGCTGGTCTTCGATTTACCATTCTTGGAGAGTGGTGCACCATGGTACTGGTCCATTTCAAATCCCTGCACCCATTTCTAAAAGTCGCAAGGCGCCGTTTCGTCTTTTTGGACGAATGTTGCACCTTGCACCGCAGATGTTGCACCCTGTGGATATCGATTCTTCGGACGGCCATAACTGTTGTCTCGTTTAGAGTTAAGGGAGCCATAACCAGTCAAAACGACGGTCTCAGTGAGTTCTACGGCTTTAACCGATGTAAGCCGTCAACAGATAGTTTCATACCCAAAAAAATGCTATCCGAACCTCAATCGGGTTTCTGAAGTTTTTTGGCCTTCATTTTTCCATCACATGAATTTTTACGTTAAAAAGGGAACACCGTGGCTGGTCTTCGATTTACCATCCTTGGAGAGTGGTGCACCATGGTACTGGTCCATTTCAAATCCCTGCACCCATTTCTAAAACCCGCAAGGCGGCGTTTCGTCTTTTTGGACAAATGTTGCACCTTGCACCGCAGATGTTGCACCCTGTGGATATCGATTCTTCGGACGGCCATAACTGTTGCCTCGTTTAGATTTAAGGGAGCCATAACCAGTCAAAACGACGGTCTCAGTGAGTTCTACGGCTTTGACCGCTGTAAGCCGTCAACAGATAGTTTCATACCCAAAAAAATGCTATCCGAACCTCAATCGGGTCTTTGAAGTTTTTTGGCCTTCGTTTTTCCGTCACATGAATTTTAACGTTAAAAAGGGAACACCATGGCTGGTCTTCGATTTACCATTCCTGGAGAGTGGTGCACCATGGTACTGGTCCATTTCAAATCCCTGCACCCATTTCTAAAAGTCGCAAGGCGCCGTTTCGTCTTTTTGGACGAATGTTGCACCTTGCACCGCAGATGTTGCACCTTGTGGATATCGATTCTTCGGACGGCCATAACTGTTGCCTCGTTTAGAGTTAAGGAAGCCATAACCAGTCAAAACGACGGTCTCAGTGAGTTCTACGGCTTTAACCGCTGTAAGCCGTCAACAGATAGTTTCATACCCAAAAAAATGCTATCCGAACCTCAATCGGGTCTTTGAAGTTTTTTGGCCTTCGTTTTTCCGTCACATGAATTTTAACGTTAAAAAGGGAACACCGTGGCTGGTCTTCGATTTACCATTCCTGGAGAGTGGTGCACCATGGTACTGGTCCATTTCAAATCCCTGCACCCATTTCTAAAAGTCGCAAGATGGCGTTTCGTCTTTTTGGACAAATGTTGCACCTTGCACCGCATATGTTGCACCCTGTGGATATCGATTCTTCGGACGGCCATAACTGTTGCCTCGTTTAGAGTTAAGGGAGCCATAACCAGTCAAAACGAAGGTCTCAGTGAGTTATACGGCTTTGACCACTGTAAGCCATCAACAGATAGTTTCATACCCAAAAAAATGCTATCCGAACCTCAATCGGGTCTTTGAAGTTTTTTGGCCTTCGTTTTTCCGTCACATGAATTTTAACGTTAGAAAGGGAACACCGTGGCTGGTCTTCGATTTACCATCCCTGGAGAGTGGTGCACCATGGTACTGGTCCATTTCAAATCCCTGCACCCATTTCTAAAAGTCGCAAGGCGCCGTTTCATCTTTTTGGACGAATGTTGCACCTTGCACCGCAGATGTTGCACCCTATGGATATCGATTCTTCGGACGGCCATAACTATTGCCTCGTTTAGAGTTACTGGAGCCATAACCAGTCAAAACGAAGGTCTCAGTGAGTTCTACGGCACTGACCACTGTAAGCCGTCAACGGATAGTTTTATACCCAAAAAAAAGCTATCCGAACCTCAATCGGGTCTCTGAAGTTTTTTGGCCTTCATTTTTCCGTCACATGAATTTTTACGTTAAAAAGGGAACACCGTGGCTGGTCTTCGATTTACCATCCTTGGAGAGTGGTGCACCATGGTAATGGTCCATTTCAAATCCCTGCACCCATTTCTAAAACCCGCAAGGCGGCGTTTCGTCTTTTTGGACAAATGTTGCACCTTGCACCGCAGATGTTGCACCCTGTGGATATCGATTCTTCGGACGGCCATAACTGTTGCCTCGTTTAGAGTTAAGGGAGCCATAACCAGTCAAAACGATGGTCTCAGTGAGTTCTACGGCTTTGACTGCTGTAAGCCGTCAACAGATAGTTTCATACCCAAAAAAATGCTATCTGAACCTCAATCGGGTCTTTGAAGTTTTTTGGCCTTCGTTTTTCCGTCACATGAATTTTAACGTTAAAAAGGGAACACCGTGGCTGGTCTTCGATTTACCATTCTTGGAGAGTGGTGCACCATGGTACTGGTCCATTTCAAATCCCTGCACCCATTTCTAAAAGTCGCAAGGCGCCGTTTCGTCTTTTTGGACGAATGTTGCACCTTGCACCGCAGATGTTGCATCCTGTGGATATCGATTCTTCGGACGGCCATAACTGTTGTCTCGTTTAGAGTTAAGGGAGCCATAACCAGTCAAAACGACGGTCTCAGTGAGTTCTATGGCTTTAACCGATGTAAGCCGTCAACAGATAGTTTCATACCCAAAAAAATGCTATCCGAACCTCAATCGGGTCTTTGAAGTTTTTTGGCCTTTGTTTTTCCGTCACATGAATTTTAACGTTAAAAAGGGAACACCGTGGCTGGTCTTCGATTTACCATTCCTGGAGAGTGGTGCACCATGGTACTGGTCCATTTCAAATCCCTGCACCCATTTCTAAAAGTCGCAAGGCGGCATTTCGTCTTTTTGGACAAATTTTGCACCTTGCACCGCAGATGTTGCACCCTGTGGATATCGATTCTTCGGACGGCCATAACTGTTGCCTCGTTTAGAGTTAAGGGAGCCATAACCAGTCAAAACGACGGTCTCAGTGAGTTCTATGGCTTTGACCGCTGTAAGCCGTCAACAGATAGTTTCATACTCAAAAAAATGCTATCCGAACCTCAATCGGGTCTTTGAAGTTTTTTGGCCTTCGTTTTTCCGTCACATGAATTTTAACGTTAAAAAGGGAACACCGTGGCTGGTCTTCGATTTACCATCCCTGGAGAGTGGTGCACCATGGTACTTGTCCATTTCAAATCCCTACACCCATTCCTTAAAGTCGCAAGGCGCCGTTTCGTCTTTTTGGACGAATGTTGCACCTTGCACCGTAGATGTTGCACCTTGTGGATATCGATTCTTCGGACGGCCATAACTGTTGCCTCGTTTAGAGTTACGGGAGCCATAACCAATCAAAACGAAGGTCTCAGTGAGTTCTACAGCAATTACCGCTGTAAGCCGTCAACGCATAGTTTCATACCCAAAAAAAAGCTATCCGAACCTCAATCGGGTCTCTGAAGTTTTTTGGCCTTCGTTTTTCCGTCACATGAATTTTTACGTTAAAAGGGAACACCGTGGCTGGTCTTCAATTTACCATTCCTGGAGAGTGGTGCACCATGGTACTGGTCCATTTCAAATCCCTGCAACCATTTCTAAAAGTCGCAAGGCGGCGTTTCGTCTTTTTGGACAAATGTTGCACCTTGCACCGTAGATGTTGCACCCTGTGGATATCGATTCTTCGGACGGCCATAACTGTTTCCTCGTTTAGAGTTAAGGGAGCCATAACCAGTCAAAACGACGACCTCAGTGAGTTCTACGGCTTTGACCACTGTAAGCCGTCAACAGATAGTTTCATACCCAAAAAATGCTATCCGAACCTCAATCGGGTCTTTGAAGTTTTTTGGCCTTCGTTTTTCCGTCACATGAACTTTAACCTTAAAAAGGGAACACCGTGGCTGGTCTTCGATCTACCATTCCTAGAAAGTGGTGCACCATGGTACTGGTCCATTTCAAATCCCTGCACCCATTTCTAAAAGTCGCAAGGCGGCGTTTCGTCTTTTTGGACAAATGTTGCACCATGCACCGCAGATGTTGCACCCTGTGGATATCGATTCTTCGGACGGCCATAACTGTTGCCTCGTTTAGAGTTAAGGGAGCCATAACCAGTCAAAACGACGGTCTCAGTGAGTTCTATGGCTTTGACCGCTGTAAGCCGTCAACCGATAGTTTCATACTCAAAAAAATGCTATCCGAACCTCAATCGGGTCTTTGAAGTTTTTTGGCCTTCGTTTTTCCTTCACATGAATTTTAACGTTAAAAAGGGAACACCGTGGCTGGTCTTCGATTTACCATTCCTGGAGAGTGGTGCACCATGGTACTGGTCCATTTCAATTCCCTGCACCCATTTCTAAAAGTCGCAAGGCGGCGTTTCGTCTTTTTGGACAAATGTTGCACCTTGCACCGCAGATGTTGCACCCTGTGGATATCGATTCTTCGGACGGCCATAACTGTTGCCTCGTTTAGAGTTACGGGAGCCATAACCAGTCAAAATGAAGGACTCAGTGAGTTCTACCGCACTGATCGCTGTAAGCCGTCAACGGATAGTTTCATACCCAAAAAAAAGCTATCCGAACCTCAATCTGGTCTCTGAAGTTTCTTGGCCTTCGTTTTTCCGTCACATGAATTTTTACGTTAAGAAGGGAACACCGTGGCTGGTCTTCGATTTACCATCCCTGGAGAGTGGTGCACCATAGTACTGGTCCATTTCAAATTCCTCCACCCATTTCTAAAACTCGCAAGGCGGCGTTTCGTCTTTTTGGACAAATGTTGCACCTTGCACCGCAGATGTTACACCCTGTGGATATCGATTCTTCGGACGGCCATAACTGTTGCCTCGTTTAGACTTAAGGGAGCCATAACCAGTCAAAACGACGGTCTCAGTGAGTTCTACGGCTTTGACCGCTGTAAGCCGTCAAAAGATAGTTTCATACCCAAAAAAATGCTATCCGAACCTCAATCGGGTCTTTGAAGTTTTTTGGCCTTCGTTTTTCCGTCACATGAATTTTAACGTTAAAAAGGGCACACCATGGCTGGTCTTCGATTTACCATTCCTGGAGAGTGGTGCACCATGGTACTGGTCCATTTCAAATCCCTGCACCCATTTCTAAAAGTCGCAAGGCGCCGTTTCGTCTTTTTGGACGAATGTTGCACCTTGCACCGCAGATGTTGCACCCTGTGGATATCGATTCTTCGGACGGCCATAACTGTTGCCTCGTTTAGAGTTAAGGGAGCCATAACCAGTCAAAACGACGGTCTCAGTGAGTTCTACAGCTTTAACCGCTGTAAGCCGTCAACAGATAGTTTCATACCCAAAAAAATGCTATCCGAACCTCAATCGGGTCTTTGAAGTTTTTTGGCCTTCGTTTTTCCGTCACATGAATTTTAACGTTAAAAAGGGAACACCGTGGCTGGTCTTCGATTTACCATTCCTGGAGAGTGGTGCACCATGGTACTGGTCCATTTCAAATCCCTGCACCCATTTCTAAAAGTCGCAAGGCGACATTTCGTCTTTTTGGACAAATGTTGCACCTTGCACCGCAGATGTTGCACCCTGTGGATATCGATTCTTCGGACGGCCATAACTGTTGCCTCGTTTAGAGTTAAGGGAGCCATAACCAGTCAAAACGACGGTCTCAGTGAGTTCTATGGCTTTGACCGCTGTAAGCCGTCAACAGATAGTTTCATACCCAAAAAAATGCTATCCGCACCTCAATCGGGTCTTTGAAGTTTTTTGGCCTTCGTTTTTCCGTCACATGAATTTTAACGTTAAAAAGGGAACACCGTGGCTGGTCTTCGATTTACCATCCCTGGAGAGTGGTGCACCATGTTACTTGTCCATTTCAAATCCCTGCACCCATTTCTAAAAGTCGCAAGGCGCCGTTTCGTCTTTTTGGACGAATGTTGCACCTTGCACCGCAGATGTTGCACCCTGTGGATATCGATTCTTCGGACGGCCATAACTGTTGCCTCGTTTAGAGTTACGGGAGCCATAACCAGTCAAAATGAAGGACTCAGTGAGTTCTACCGCACTGACCGCTGTAAGCCGTCAACGGATAGTTTCATACCCAAAAAAAAGCTATCCGAACCTCAATCTGGTCTCTGAAGTTTCTTGGCCTTCGTTTTTCCGTCACATGAATTTTTACGTTAAGAAGGGAACACCGTGGCTGGTCTTCGATTTACCATCCCTGGAGAGTGGTGCACCATAGTACTGGTCCATTTCAAATTCCTCCACCCATTTCTAAAACTCGCAAGGCGGCGTTTCGTCTTTTTGGACAAATGTTGCACCTTGCACCGCAGATGTTACACCCTGTGGATATCGATTCTTCGGACGGCCATAACTGTTGCCTCGTTTAGACTTAAGGGAGCCATAACCAGTCAAAACGACGGTCTCAGTGAGTTCTACGGCTTTGACCGCTGTAAGCCGTCAACAGATAGTTTCATACCCAAAAAAATGCTATCCGAACCTCAATCGGGTCTTTGAAGTTTTTTGGCCTTCGTTTTTCCGTCACATGAATTTTAACGTTAAAAAGGGCACACCATGGCTGGTCTTCGATTTACCATTCCTGGAGAGTGGTGCACCATGGTACTGGTCCATTTCAAATCCCTGCACCCATTTCTAAAAGTCGCAAGGCGCCGTTTCGTCTTTTTGGACGAATGTTGCACCTTGCACCGCAGATGTTGCACCCTGTGGATATCGATTCTTCGGACGGCCATAACTGTTGCCTCGTTTAGAGTTAAGGGAGCCATAACCAGTCAAAACGACAGTCTCAGTGAGTTCTACAGCTTTAACCGCTGTAAGCCGTCAACAGATAGTTTCATACCCAAAAAAATGCTATCCGAACCTCAATCGGGTCTTTGAAGTTTTTTGGCCTTCGTTTTTCCGTCACATGAATTTTAACGTTAAAAAGGGAACACCGTGGCTGGTCTTCGATTTACCATTCCTGGAGAGTGGTGCACCATGGTACTGGTCCATTTCAAATCCCTGCACCCATTTCTAAAAGTCGCAAGGCGACATTTCGTCTTTTTGGACAAATGTTGCACCTTGCACCGCAGATGTTGCACCCTGTGGATATCGATTCTTCGGACGGCCATAACTGTTGCCTCGTTTAGAGTTAAGGGAGCCATAACCAGTCAAAACGACGGTCTCAGTGAGTTCTATGGCTTTGACCGCTGTAAGCCGTCAACAGATAGTTTCATACCCAAAAAAATGCTATCCGCACCTCAATCGGGTCTTTGAAGTTTTTTGGCCTTCGTTTTTCCGTCACATGAATTTTAACGTTAAAAAGGGAACACCGTGGCTGGTCTTCGATTTACCATCCCTGGAGAGTGGTGCACCATGTTACTTGTCCATTTCAAATCCCTGCACCCATTTCTAAAAGTCGCAAGGCGCCGTTTCGTCTTTTTGGACGAATGTTGCACCTTGCACCGTAGATGTTGCACCTTGTGGATATCGATTCTTCGGACGGCCATAACTGTTGCCTCGTTTAGAGTTACGGGAGCCATAACCAGTCAAAACGAAGGTCTCAGTGAGTTCTACAGCATTGACCGCTGTAAGCCGTCAACGCATAGTTTCATACCCAAAAAAAAGCTATCCGAACCTCAATCGGGTCTCTGAAGTTTTTTGGCCTTCGTTTTTCCGTCACATGAATTTTTACGTTAAAAGGGAACACCGTGGCTGGTCTTCGATTTACCATCCCTGGAGAGTGGTGCACCATGGTGCTGGTCCATTTCAAATCCCTACACCCATTTCTAAAAGTCGCAAGGCGTCGTTTCGTCTTTTTGGACGAATGTTGCACCTTGCACCGTAGATGTTGCACCTTGTGGATATCGATTCTTCGGACGGCCATAACTGTTGCCTCGTTTAGAGTTACGGGAGCCATAACCATGGTTGGTCTTCGATTTACCATCCCTGGAGAGTGGTGCACCATGGTACTAGTCCATTTCAAATCCCTGCACCCATTTCTAAAAGTCGCAAGGCGGCGTTTCGTCTTTTTGGACAAATGTTGCATCTTGCACCGCAGATGTTGCACCCTGTGGATATCGATTCTTCGGACGGCCATAACTGTTGCCTCGTTTAGAGTTAAGGGAGCCATAACCAGTCAAAACGACGGTCTCAGTGAGTTCTATGGCTTTGACCGCTGTAAGCCGTCAACAGATAGTTTCATACCCAAAAAAATGCTATCCGAACCTCAATCGGGTCTTTGAAGTTTTTTGGCCTTCGTTTTTCCGTCACATGAATTTTAACGTTAAAAAGGGAACACCGTGGCTGGTCTTCGATTTACCATTCCTGGAGAGTGGTGCACCATGGTACTGGTCCATTTCAAATCCGTGCACCCATTTCTAAAAGTTGCAAGGCGGCGTTTCGTCTTTTTGGACAAATGTTGCACCTTGCACCGCAGATGTTGCACCCTGTGGATATCGATTCTTCGGACGGCCATAACTGTTGCCTCGTTTAGAGTTACGGGAGCCATAACCAGTCAAAATGAAGGACTCAGTGAGTTCTACGGCATTGACCGCTGTAAGCCGTCAACGGATAGTTTCATACCCAAAAAAAAGCTATCCGAACCTCAATCGGGTCTCTGAAGTTTCTTGGCCTTCGTTTTTCCGTCACATGAATTTTTACGTTAAGAAGGGAACACTGTGGCTGGTCTTCGATTTACCATCCCTGGAGAGTGGTGCACCATGGTACTGGTCTATTTCAAATCCCTGCACCCAATTCTAAAAGTCGCAAGGCGGCGTTTCGTCTTTTTGGACAAATGTTGCACCTTGCACCGCAGATGTTGCACCCTGTGGATATCGATTCTTCGAACGGCCATAACTGTTGCCTCGTTTAGAGTTAAGGGAGCCATAACCAGTCAAAACGACGGTCTTAGTGAGTTCTACGGCTTTGACCGCTGTAAGCTGTCAACAGAGATTTTCATACCCAAAAAAATGCTATCCGAACCTCAATCGGGTCTTTGAAGTTTTTTGGTTTTCGTTTTTCCATCACATGAATTTTAACTTTAAAAAGGGAACACCGTGGCTGGTCTTTGATTTACCATTCCTGGAGAGTGGTGCACCATGGTACTGGTCCATTTCAAATCCCTGCACCCATTTCTAAAAGTCGCAAGGCGCCGTTTCGTCTTTTTGGACGAATGTTGCACCTTGCACCGCAGATGTTGCACCCTGTGGATATCGATTCTTCGGACGGCCATAACTGTTGCCTCGTTTAGAGTTATGGGAGCCATAACCAGTCAAAACGAAGGTCTCAGTGAGTTCTATGGCTTTGACAGCTGTAAGCCGTCAACGGATAGTTTCATACCCAAAAAATACCTCAATAGGGTACTTGAAGTTTTTTAGCCTTCGTGTTTCCGTCACATGAATTTTTACGTTAAAAAGGGAACACCGTGGCTGGTCTTCGACTTACCATCCCTGGAGAGTGGTGCACCATGGTACTAGTCCATTTCAAATCCCTGCACCCATTTCTAAAAGTCGCAAGGCGCCGTTTCGTCTTTTTGGACGAATGTTGCACCTTGCACCGCAGATGTTGCACCCTGTGGATATCGATTCTTCGGACGGCCATAACTATTGCCTTGTTTACAGTTACGGGAGCCATAACCAGTCAAAACGAAGGTCTCAGTGAGTTCTATGGCATTGACCGCTGTAAGCCGTCAACGGATAGTTTCATACCCAAAAAAAATCTATCCGAACCTCAATCGGGTCTCTGAAGTTTCTTGGCCTTCGTTTTTCCGTCACATGAATTTTTATGTTAAAAAGGGAACACCGTGGCTAGTCTTCGATTTACCATCCCTGGAGAGTGGTGCACCATGGTACTGGTCCATTTCAAATCCCTGCACCCATTTCTAAAAGCCGCAAAACGCCGTTTCGTCTTTTGGGATGAATGTTGCACCTTGCACCGCAGATGTTGCACCCTGTGTGGATATTGATTCTACGGACGGCCATAACTGTTGCCTCGTTTAGAGTTACGGGAGCCATTACTAGTCAAAACGAAGGTCTCAGTATGTTCTACGGCATTGACCGCTATAAGCCGTCAACAGATAGTTTCATACCCAAAAAAGGCTATCCGAACCTCAATCGGGTCTCTGAAGTTTTTTGGCCTTCGTTTTTACGTCACATGAATTTTTACGTTAAAAAGGGAACACCGTGGCTGGTCTTCGATTTACCATCCCTGGAGAGTGGTGCACCATGGTACTGGCCCATTTCAAATCACTGCACCCATTTCTAAAAGTCGAAAGCGCCGTTTCGTCTTTTTGGACAAATGTTGCACCTTTCACCGTAGATGTTGCACCCTGTGGATATCGATTCTTCGGATGGCCATAACTGTTGCCTCGTTTAGAGTTACGGGAGCCATAACCAGTCAAAACGAAGGTCTCAGTGAGTTCTACGGCTTTGATAGCTGTAAGCCGTCAACGGATAGTTTCATACCCATAAAATACCTCAATCGGGTCTCTGAAGTTTTTTAGCCTTCGTTTTTCCATCACATGAATTTTTACGTTAAAAAGAGAACACCGTGGCTGGTCTTCGATTTACCATCCCTGGAGAGTAGTGCACCATGGTGCTGGTACATTTCAAATCCATGCACCCATTTTTAAAAGTCGCAAGGCGCCGTTTCGTCTTTTTGGACGAATGTTGCACCTTGCACCGCAGATGTTGCACCCTGTTGATATCGATTCTTCGGACGGCCATAACTGTTGCCTCGTTTAGAGTTACGGGAGCCATAACCAGTCAAAACGAAGGTCTCAGTGAGTTCTACGGCTTTGACTGCTGTAAGCCATCAACGGATAATTTCATACCCAAAAAAGGCTATCCGAATCTCAATCGGGTCTTTGAAGTTTTTTGGCCTTCGTTTTTCCGTCACATGAATTTTTACGTTAAAAAGGGAACACCGTGGCTTGTCTTCGATTTACCATCCCTGGAGAGTGGTGCACCATGGCACTGGTCCATTTCAAATCCCTGCACCCATTTCTAAAAGTCGCAAGGCGGCGTTTTGTCTTTTTGGACAAATGTTGCACCCTGTGGATATCGATTCTTCGGACGGCCATAACTGTTGCCTCGTTTAGAGTTAAGGGAGCCATAACCAGTCAAAACGACGGTCTCAGTGAGTTCTACGGCTTTGATCGCTGGAAGCCGTCAACAGATAGTTTCATACCCCAAAAAAGGGCTATCCGAACCTCAATCGGGTCTTTGAAGTTTTTTGGCCTTCGTTTTTCCGTCACATGAATTTAAACTTTAAAAAATGGAACACCGTGGCTGGTCTTCGATTTACCATTCCTGGAGAGTGGTGCACCATGGTACTGGTCCATTTCAAATCCCTGCACCCATTTCTAAAAGTCGCAAGGCGCCGTTTAGTCTTTTTGGACGAATGTTGCACCTTGCACCGCAGATGTTGCACCCTGTGGATATCGATTCTTCGGACAGCCATAACTGTTGCCTCATTTAGAGTTACGGGAGCCATAACCAGTCAAAACGAAGGTCTCGGTGAGTTCTACGGCATTGACCGCTGTAAGCCTTCAACGGATAGTTTCATACCCAAAAAAAGCTATCCGAACCTCAATCGGGTATCTGAAGTTTCTTGGCCTTCGTTTTTCCGTCACATGAATTTTTACGTTAAAAAGGGAACACCGTGGCTGGTCTTTGATTTACCATCCCTGGAGAGTGGTGCACCATGGTACTGGTCCATTTCAAATCCCTGCACCCATTTCTATAAGTCGCAAGGCGCCGCTTCGTCTTTTTGGACGAATGTTGCACCTTGCAGCGCAGATGTTGCACCCAGTGGATATCGATTCTTCGGACGACCATAACTGTTGCCTCGTTTAGAGTTACGGGAGCCATAACCAGTCAAAACGAAGGTCTCAGTGAGTTCTACGGCTTTGACAGCTGTAAGCCATCAACGGATAGTTTCATACCCAAAAAATACCTCAATAGGGTCTTTGAAGTTTTTTAGCCTTCGTGTTTCCGTCACATGAATTTTTACGTTAAAAAGGGATCACCGTGGCTGGTCTTCGATTTACCATCCCTGGAGAGTAGTGCACCATGGTGCTGGTACATTTCAATCCATGCACCCATTTTTAAAAGTCGCAAGGCGCCGTTTCGTCTTTTGGGACGAATGTTGCACCTTGCACCGCAGATGTTGCACCATGTGGTTATCGATTCTTCGGACGACCATAACTGTTGCCTCGTTTAGAGTTACGGGAGCCATAACCAGTCGAAACGAAGGTCTCAGTGACTTCTACGGCATTGACCGCTGTAAGCCGTCAACGGATAGTTTCATACCCAAAAAAAAGCTATCCGAACCTCAATCGGGTCTCTGAAGTTTTTTGGCCATCGTTTTTCCATCACATGAATTTTTACGTTAAAAAGGGAACACCGTGGCTGGTCTTCGATTTACCATCCCTGGAGAGTGGTGCACCATGGTACTGGTCCATTTCAAATCCCTGCACCCATTTCTAAAAGTCGAAAAACGCCGTTTCGTCTTTTGGGATGAATGTTGCACCTTGCACCGCAGATGTTGCACCCTGTGGATATTGATTCTTCGGACGGCCATAACTGTTGCCTCGTTTACAGTTACGGGAGCCATAACCAGTCAAAACGAAGGTCTCAGTGAGTTCTACGGCATTGACCGCTATAAGCCGTCAACGGATAGTTTCATACCGAAAAAAAGGCTATCCGAACCTCAATCGGGTCTCTGAAGTTTTTTGGCCTTCGTTTTTACGTCACATGAATTTTTACGTTAAAAAGGGAACACCGTGGCTGGTCTTCGATTTACCATCCCTGGAGAGTAGTGCACCATGGTACTAGCCCATTTCAAATCCTGCACCCTTTTCTAAAAGTCGAAAGCGCCGTTTCGTATTTTTGGACAAATGTTGCACCTTTCACCGTAGATGTTGCGCCCTGTGGATATCGATTCTTCGGACGGCCATAACTGTTGCCTCGTTTAAAGTTACGGGAGCCATAACCAATCAAAACGAAGGTCTCAGTGAGTTCTACGACTTTGACCATTGTAAGCCATCAACGGATAGTTTCATACCCATAAAATACCTCAATCGGGTCTCTGAAGTTTTTTAGCCTTCGTTTTTCCGTCACATGAATTTTTACGTTAAAAAGGGAACACCGTGGCTGGTCTTCGATTTACCATCCCTGGAGAGTAGTGCACCATGGTGCTGGTCCATTTCAAATCCCTGCACCCATTTCTAAAAGTCGCAAGGTGTCGTTTCGTCTTTTTGGACGAATGTTGCACCTTGCACCGCATATGTTGCACCCTGTGGATATCGATTCTTCGGACGGCCATAACTATTGCCTTGTTTAGAGTTACGGGAGCCATAACCAGGCAAAACGAAGGTCTCAGTGAGTTCTACGGCATTAACCGCTGTAAGCCGTCAACGGATAGTTTCATACCCCAAAAAAAGCTATTCGAACCTCAATCGGGTCTCTGAAGTTTCTTGGCCTTCGTTTTTCCGTCACATGAATTTTTACGTTAAAAAGGGAACACCGTGGCTGGTCTTCGATTTACCATCCCTGGAGAGTGTTGCACCATGGTACTGGTCCATTTCAAATCCCTGCACCCATTTCTAAAAGTCGCAAGGCGGTGTTTCGTCTTTTTGGACAAATGTTGCACCTTGCACCGCAGATGTTGCACCCTGTGGATATCGATTCTTCGGACGGCCATAACCGTTGCCTCGTTTAGAGTTAAGGGAGCCATAACCAGTCAAAACGAAGGTCTCAGTGAGTTCTATGGATTTGACCGCTGTAAGCCATCAACAGATAGTTTCATACCCAAAAAAATGCTATCCGAACCTCAATCGGGTCTTTGAAGTTTTTTGGCCTTCGTTTTTCCGTCACATGAATTTTTACGTTAAAAAGGGAACACCGTGGCAGGTCTTCGATTTACCATCCCTGGAGAGTGGTGCACAATGGTACTGGTCCATTTCAAATCCCTGCACCTATTTCTAAAATGCGCAAGGCGCCGTTTCCTCATTTTGGACGAATGTTGCACCTTGCTCCGCAGATGTTGCACCCTGTGGATATCGATTCTTCGGACGGCCATATCTGTTGCCTCGTTTAGAGTTACGGGAGCCATAACCAGTCAAAACGAAGGTCTCAGTTAGTTCTACGGCATTGACCACTGTAAGCCGTCAACGGATAGTTTCATACCCAAAAAAAAACTATCCGAACCTCAATCGGGTCTCTAAAGTTTCTTGGCCTTCGTTTTTCCGTCACATGAATTTTTACGTTAAAAAGGGAACACCATGGTTGGTCTTCGATTTACCATCCCTGGAGAGTGGTGCACCATGGTACTGGTCCATTTCAAATCCCTGCACCCATTTCTAAAAGTCGCAAGGCGTCGTTTCGTCTTTTTGGACGAATGTTTCACCTTGCACCGCAGATGTTGCACCTTGTGGATATCGATTCTTGGGAGGGCCATAACTGTTGCCTCGTTTAGAGTTACGGGAGCCATAACCAGTCAAAACGAAGGTCTCAGTGAGTTCTACGGCATTGACCGCTGTAAGCCGTCAACGGATAGTTTCATACCCAAAAAAAGCTATCCGAACCTCAATCGGGTCTCTGAAGTTTTTTGGCCTTCATTTTTCCGTGACATGAATTTTTACGTTAAAAAGGGAACACCGTGGCTGGTCTTCGATTTACCATTCCTGGAGAGTGGTGCACCATGGTACTGGTCCATTTCAAATCCCTGCACCCATTTCTAAAAGTCGTAAGGCGGCGTTTCGTCTTTTTGGACAAATGTTGCACCATGTGGATATCGATTCTTCGAACGGCCATAACTGTTGCCTCGTTTAGAGTTAAGGGAGCCATAACCAGTAAAAACGAAGGTCTCAGTGAGTTCTATGGCTTTGACCACTGTAAGCCATCAACAGATAGTTTCATACCCAAAAAAATGCTATCCGAACCTCCATCGGGTCTTTGAAGTTTTTTGGCCTTCGTTTTTCCGTCACATGAATTTTTAAGTAAAAAAGGGAACACCGTGGCTGGTCTTCGATTTACCATTCCTGGAGAGTGGTGCACCATGGTACTGGTCCATTTCAAATCCCTGCACCCATTTCTAAAAGTCGCAAGATGGCGTTTCGTCTTTTTGGACAAATGTTGCACCTTGCACCGCATATGTTGCACCCTGTGGATATCGATTCTTCGGACGGCCATAACTGTTGCCTCGTTTAGAGTTAAGGGAGCCATAACCAGTCAAAACGACGGTCTCAGTGAGTTCTACGGCTTTGATCGCTGGAAGCCGTCAACAGATAGTTTCATACCCCAAAAAAGGGCTATCCGAACCTCAATCGGGTCTTTGAAGTTTTTTGGCCTTCGTTTTTCCGTCACATGAATTTAAACTTTAAAAAATGGAACACCGTGGCTGGTCTTCGATTTACCATTCCTGGAGAGTGGTGCACCATGGTACTGGTCCATTTCAAATCCCTGCACCCATTTCTAAAAGTCGCAAGGCGCCGTTTAGTCTTTTTGGACGAATGTTGCACCTTGCACCGCAGATGTTGCACCCTGTGGATATCGATTCTTCGGACAGCCATAACTGTTGCCTCATTTAGAGTTACGGGAGCCATAACCAGTCAAAACGAAGGTCTCGGTGAGTTCTACGGCATTGACCGCTGTAAGCCTTCAACGGATAGTTTCATACCCAAAAAAAGCTATCCGAACCTCAATCGGGTATCTGAAGTTTCTTGGCCTTCGTTTTTCCGTCACATGAATTTTTACGTTAAAAAGGGAACACCGTGGCTGGTCTTTGATTTACCATCCCTGGAGAGTGGTGCACCATGGTACTGGTCCATTTCAAATCCCTGCACCCATTTCTATAAGTCGCAAGGCGCCGCTTCGTCTTTTTGGACGAATGTTGCACCTTGCAGCGCAGATGTTGCACCCAGTGGATATCGATTCTTCGGACGACCATAACTGTTGCCTCGTTTAGAGTTACGGGAGCCATAACCAGTCAAAACGAAGGTCTCAGTGAGTTCTACGGCTTTGACAGCTGTAAGCCATCAACGGATAGTTTCATACCCAAAAAATACCTCAATAGGGTCTTTGAAGTTTTTTAGCCTTCGTGTTTCCGTCACATGAATTTTTACGTTAAAAAGGGATCACCGTGGCTGGTCTTCGATTTACCATCCCTGGAGAGTAGTGCACCATGGTGCTGGTACATTTCAATCCATGCACCCATTTTTAAAAGTCGCAAGGCGCCGTTTCGTCTTTTGGGACGAATGTTGCACCTTGCACCGCAGATGTTGCACCATGTGGTTATCGATTCTTCGGACGACCATAACTGTTGCCTCGTTTAGAGTTACGGGAGCCATAACCAGTCAAAACGAAGGTCTCAGTGACTTCTACGGCATTGACCGCTGTAAGCCGTCAACGGATAGTTTCATACCCAAAAAAAAGCTATCCGAACCTCAATCGGGTCTCTGAAGTTTTTTGGCCATCGTTTTTCCATCACATGAATTTTTACGTTAAAAAGGGAACACCGTGGCTGGTCTTCGATTTACCATCCCTGGAGAGTGGTGCACCATGGTACTGGTCCATTTCAAATCCCTGCACCCATTTCTAAAAGTCGAAAAACGCCGTTTCGTCTTTTGGGATGAATGTTGCACCTTGCACCGCAGATGTTGCACCCTGTGGATATTGATTCTTCGGACGGCCATAACTGTTGCCTCGTTTACAGTTACGGGAGCCATAACCAGTCAAAACGAAGGTCTCAGTGAGTTCTACGGCATTGACCGCTATAAGCCGTCAACGGATAGTTTCATACCGAAAAAAAGGCTATCCGAACCTCAATCGGGTCTCTGAAGTTTTTTGGCCTTCGTTTTTACGTCACATGAATTTTTACGTTAAAAAGGGAACACCGTGGCTGGTCTTCGATTTACCATCCCTGGAGAGTAGTGCACCATGGTACTAGCCCATTTCAAATCCTGCACCCTTTTCTAAAAGTCGAAAGCGCCGTTTCGTATTTTTGGACAAATGTTGCACCTTTCACCGTAGATGTTGCGCCCTGTGGATATCGATTCTTCGGACGGCCATAACTGTTGCCTCGTTTAAAGTTACGGGAGCCATAACCAATCAAAACGAAGGTCTCAGTGAGTTCTACGACTTTGACCATTGTAAGCCATCAACGGATAGTTTCATACCCATAAAATACCTCAATCGGGTCTCTGAAGTTTTTTAGCCTTCGTTTTTCCGTCACATGAATTTTTACGTTAAAAAGGGAACACCGTGGCTGGTCTTCGATTTACCATCCCTGGAGAGTAGTGCACCATGGTGCTGGTCCATTTCAAATCCCTGCACCCATTTCTAAAAGTCGCAAGGTGTCGTTTCGTCTTTTTGGACGAATGTTGCACCTTGCACCGCATATGTTGCACCCTGTGGATATCGATTCTTCGGACGGCCATAACTATTGCCTTGTTTAGAGTTACGGGAGCCATAACCAGGCAAAACGAAGGTCTCAGTGAGTTCTACGGCATTAACCGCTGTAAGCCGTCAACGGATAGTTTCATACCCCAAAAAAAGCTATTCGAACCTCAATCGGGTCTCTGAAGTTTCTTGGCCTTCGTTTTTCCGTCACATGAATTTTTACGTTAAAAAGGGAACACCGTGGCTGGTCTTCGATTTACCATCCCTGGAGAGTGTTGCACCATGGTACTGGTCCATTTCAAATCCCTGCACCCATTTCTAAAAGTCGCAAGGCGGTGTTTCGTCTTTTTGGACAAATGTTGCACCTTGCACCGCAGATGTTGCACCCTGTGGATATCGATTCTTCGGACGGCCATAACCGTTGCCTCGTTTAGAGTTAAGGGAGCCATAACCAGTCAAAACGAAGGTCTCAGTGAGTTCTATGGATTTGACCGCTGTAAGCCATCAACAGATAGTTTCATACCCAAAAAAATGCTATCCGAACCTCAATCGGGTCTTTGAAGTTTTTTGGCCTTCGTTTTTCCGTCACATGAATTTTTACGTTAAAAAGGGAACACCGTGGCAGGTCTTCGATTTACCATCCCTGGAGAGTGGTGCACAATGGTACTGGTCCATTTCAAATCCCTGCACCTATTTCTAAAATGCGCAAGGCGCCGTTTCCTCATTTTGGACGAATGTTGCACCTTGCTCCGCAGATGTTGCACCCTGTGGATATCGATTCTTCGGACGGCCATATCTGTTGCCTCGTTTAGAGTTACGGGAGCCATAACCAGTCAAAACGAAGGTCTCAGTTAGTTCTACGGCATTGACCACTGTAAGCCGTCAACGGATAGTTTCATACCCAAAAAAAAACTATCCGAACCTCAATCGGGTCTCTAAAGTTTCTTGGCCTTCGTTTTTCCGTCACATGAATTTTTACGTTAAAAAGGGAACACCATGGTTGGTCTTCGATTTACCATCCCTGGAGAGTGGTGCACCATGGTACTGGTCCATTTCAAATCCCTGCACCCATTTCTAAAAGTCGCAAGGCGTCGTTTCGTCTTTTTGGACGAATGTTTCACCTTGCACCGCAGATGTTGCACCTTGTGGATATCGATTCTTGGGAGGGCCATAACTGTTGCCTCGTTTAGAGTTACGGGAGCCATAACCAGTCAAAACGAAGGTCTCAGTGAGTTCTACGGCATTGACCGCTGTAAGCCGTCAACGGATAGTTTCATACCCAAAAAAAGCTATCCGAACCTCAATCGGGTCTCTGAAGTTTTTTGGCCTTCATTTTTCCGTGACATGAATTTTTACGTTAAAAAGGGAACACCGTGGCTGGTCTTCGATTTACCATTCCTGGAGAGTGGTGCACCATGGTACTGGTCCATTTCAAATCCCTGCACCCATTTCTAAAAGTCGTAAGGCGGCGTTTCGTCTTTTTGGACAAATGTTGCACCATGTGGATATCGATTCTTCGAACGGCCATAACTGTTGCCTCGTTTAGAGTTAAGGGAGCCATAACCAGTAAAAACGAAGGTCTCAGTGAGTTCTATGGCTTTGACCACTGTAAGCCATCAACAGATAGTTTCATACCCAAAAAAATGCTATCCGAACCTCCATCGGGTCTTTGAAGTTTTTTGGCCTTCGTTTTTCCGTCACATGAATTTTTAAGTAAAAAAGGGAACACCGTGGCTGGTCTTCGATTTACCATTCCTGGAGAGTGGTGCACCATGGTACTGGTCCATTTCAAATCCCTGCACCCATTTCTAAAAGTCACAAGGCGCCGTTTCGTCTTTTTGGACGAATGTTGCACCTTGCAACGCAGATGTTGCACCCTGTGGATATCGATTCTTCGGACGGCCATAACTGTTGCCTCGTTTAGAGTTACGGGAGCCATAACCAGTCAAAATGAAGGACTCAGTGAGTTCTACGGCATTGACCGC
The DNA here is from genome assembly GCA_030737815.1 of Allium fistulosum. NCBI lineage: Eukaryota > Viridiplantae > Streptophyta > Magnoliopsida > Asparagales > Amaryllidaceae > Allium > Allium fistulosum. Next base: position 42,194,209 of record CM060905.1, on the reverse strand, counting down.
TGTAAGCCGTCAACGGATAGTTTCATACCCAAAAAAAAGCTATCCGAACCTCAATCGGGTCTCTGAAGTTTCTTGGCCTACGTTTTTCCGTCACATGAATTTTTACGTTAAAAAGGGAACACCGTGGCTGGTCTTCGATTTACCATCCTTGGAGAGTGGTGCACCATGGTACTGGTCCATTTCAAATCCCTGCACCCATTTCTAAAAGTCGCAAGGCGCCGTTTCGTCTTTTTGGACGAATGTTGCACCTTACACCGTAGATGTTGCACCTTGTGGATATCGATTCTTCGGACGGCCATAACTGTTGCCTCGTTTTGAGTTACGGGAGCCATAACCAATCAAAACGAAGGTCTCAGTGAGTTCTACGGCATTGACCGTTGTAAGCCGTCAACGGATAGTTTCATACCCAAAAAAACTATCCGAACCTCAATCGGGTCTCTGAAGTTTTTTCGCCTTCGTTTTTCCGTAACATGAATTTTTACGTTAAAAAGGGAACACCGTGGCTGGTCTTCGATTTACCATCCCTGGAGATTGGTGCACCATGGTACTGGTCCATTTCAAATCCCCACACCCATTTCTAAAAGTCGCAAGGCGGCGTTTCGTCTTTTTGGACAAATGTTGCACCCTGTGGATATCGATTCTTCGGACGGCCATAACTGTTGCCTCGTTTAGAGTTAAGGGAGCCATAACCAGTCAAAACGACGGTCTCAGTGAGTTCTACGGCTTTGACCGTTGGAAGCCGTCAACAGATAGTTTCATACCCAAAAAAATGCTATCCGAACCTCAATCGGGTCTTTGAAGTTTTTTGGCCTTCGTTTTTCCGTCACATGAATTTTTACGTTAAAAAGGGAACACCGTGGCTGGTCTTCGATTTACCATTTCTGGAGAGTGGTGCACCATGGTACTGGTCCATTTCAAATCCCTGCACCCATTTCTAAAAGTCGCAAGGCGCCGTTTCGTCTTTTTGGACGAATGTTGCACCTTGCACCACAGATGTTGCACCCTGTGGATATCGATTCTTCGGACGGCCATAACTATTGCCTTGTTTAGAGTTACGGGAGCCATAACCAGTCAAAACGAAGGTCTCAGTGAGTTCTACGGCATTGACCGCTGTAAGCCGTCAACGGATAGTTTCATACCCAAAAAAAATCTATCCGAACCTCAATCGGGTCTCTGAAGTTTTTTGGCCATCATTTTTCCATCACATGAATTTTTACGTTAAAAAGGGAACACCGTGGCTGGTCTTCGATTTACCATCCCTGGAGAGTGGTGCACCATGGTACTAGTCCATTTCAAATCCCTGCACCCATTTCTAAAAGTCGCAAAACGCCGTTTCGTCTTTTGGGATGAATGTTGCACCTTGCACCGCAGATGTTGCACCCTGTGGATATTGATTCTACGGACGGCCATAACTGTTGCCTCGTTTAGAGTTACGGGAGCCATAACCAGTCAAAACGAAGGTCTCACTGAGTTCTACGGCTTTGACCATTGTAAGCCGTCAACGGATAGTTTCATACCCATAAAATACCTCAATCGGGTCTCTGAAGTTTTTTAGCCTTCGTTTTTCCGTCACATGAATTTTTACGTTAAAAAGGGAACACCGTGGCTGGTCTTCGATTTACCATCCCTGGAGAGTAGTGCACCATGGTGCTGGTCCATTTCAAATCCCTGCACCCATTTCTAAAAGTCGCAAGGTGCCGTTTCGTCTTTTTGGACGAATGTTGCACCTTGCACCGCAGATGTTGCACCCTGTGGATATCGATTCTTCGGACGGCCATAACTATTGCCTTGTTTAGAGTTACGGGAGCCAAAACCAGTCAAAACGAAGGTCTCAGTGAGTTCTACGGCATTGACCGCTGTAAGCCGTCAACGGATAGTTTCATACCCCAAAAAAAGCTATCCGAACCTCAATCGGGTCTCTGAAGTTTCTTGGCCTTCGTTTTTCCGTCACATGAATTTTTACGTTAAAAAGGGAACACCGTGGTTGGTCTTTGATTTACCATCCCTGGAGAGTGTTGCACCATGGTACTGGCCCATTTCAAATCCCTGCACCCATTTCTAAAAGTCGCAAGCGCCGTTTCGTATTTTTGGACAAATGTTGCACCTTTCACCGTAGATGTTGCGCCCTGTGGATATCGATTCTTCGGACGGCCATAACTGTTGCCTCGTTTAAAGTTACGGGAGCCATAACCAATCAAAACGAAGGTCTCAGTGAGTTCTACGACTTTGACCCTTGTAAGCCGTCAACGGATAGTTTCATACCCATAAAATACCTCAATCGGGTCTCTGAAGTATTTTAGCCTTCGTTTTTCCGTCACATGAATTTTTACGTTAAAAAGGGAACACCGTGGCTGGTCTTCGATTTACCATCCCTGGAGAGTAGTGCACCATGGTGCTGGTCCATTTCAAATCCCTGCACCCATTTCTAAAAGTCGCAAGGTGCCGTTTCGTCTTTTTGGACGAATGTTGCACCTTGCACCGTAGATCTTGGACCCTGTGGATATCGATTCTTCGGACGGCCATAACTATTGCCTTGTTTAGAGTTACGGGAGCCATAACAAGTCAAAACGAAGGTCTCAGTGAGTTCTACGGCATTGACCGCTGTAAGCCGTCAACGGATAGTTTCATACCCCAAAAAAAGCTATCCGAACCTCAATCGGGTCTCTGAAGTTTCTTGGCCTTTGTTTTTCCGTCACATGAATTTTTACGTTAAAAAGGGAACACCGTGGCTGGTCTTCGATTTACCATCCTTGGAGAGTGTTGCACCATGGTACTGGTCCATTTCAATCCCTGCACCCATTTCTAAAAGTCGCAAGGCGGCGTTTCGTCTTTTTGGACAAATGTTGCACCTTGCACCGCAGATGTTGCACCCTGTGGATATCGATTCTTCGGACGGCCATAACCGTTGCCTCGTTTAGAGTTAAGGGAGCCATAACCAGTCAAAACGAAGGTCTCAGTGAGTTCTATGGCTTTGACCGCTGTAAGCCATCAACAGATAGTTTCATACCCAAAAAAATGCTATCCGAACCTCAATCGGGTCTTTGAAGTTTTTTGGCCTTCGTTTTTCCGTCACATAAATTTTTACGTTAAAAAGGGAACACCGTGGCAGGTCTTCGATTTACCATCCCTGGAGAGTGGTGCACAATGGTACTGGTCCATTTCAAATCCCTGCACCCATTTCTAAAATGCGCAAGGCGCCGTTTCGTCATTTTGGACGAATGTTGCACCTTGCTCCGCAGATGTTGCACCCTGTGGATATCGATTCTTCGGACGGCCATAACTGTTGCCTCGTTTAGAGTTACGGGAGCCATAACCAGTCAAAACGAAGGTCTCAGTGAGTTCTACGGCATTGACCGCTGTAAGCCGTCAACGGATAGTTTCATACCCAAAAAAAAGCTATCCGAACCTCAATCGGGTCTCTAAAGTTTCTTGGCCTTCGTTTTTCCGTCACATGAATTTTTACGTTAAAAAGGGAACACCATGGTTGGTCTTCGATTTACCATCCCTGGAGAGTGGTGCACCATGGTACTGGTCCATTTCAAATCCCTGCACCCATTTCTAAAAGCCGCAAAGCGTCGTTTCGTCTTTTTGGACGAATGTTGCACCTTGCACCGCAGATGTTGCACCTTGTGGATATCGATTCTTGGGAGGGCCATAACTGTTGCCTCGTTTAGAGTTACGGGAGCCATAACCAGTCAAAATGAAGGTCTCAGTGAGTTCTACGGCATTGACCGCTGTATGCCGTCAACGGATATTTTCATACCCAAAAAAAAGCTATCCGAACCTCAATCGGGTCTCTGAAGTTTTTTGGCCTTCATTTTTCCGTGACATGAATTTTTACGTTAAAAAGGGAACACCGTGGCTGGTCTTCGATTTACCATTCCTGGAGAGTGGTGCACCATGGTACTGGTCCATTTCAAATCCCTGCACCCATTTCTAAAAGTCGCAAGGCGGCGTTTCGTCTTTTTGGACAAATGTTGCACCATGTGGATATCGATTCTTCGAACGGCCATAACTGTTGCCTCGTTTAGAGTTAAGGGAGCCATAACCAGTAAAAACGAAGGTCTCAGTGAGTTCTATGGCTTTGACCACTGTAAGCCATCAACAGATAGTTTCATACCCAAAAAAATGCTATCCGAACCTCCATCGGGTCTTTGAAGTTTTTTGGCCTTCGTTTTTCCATCACATGAATTTTTAAGTAAAAAAGGGAACACCGTGGCTGGTCTTCGATTTACCATTCCTGGAGAGTGGTGCACCATGGTACTGGTCCATTTCAAATCCCTGCACCCATTTCTAAAAGTCGCAAGGCGCCGTTTCGTCTTTTTGGACGAATGTTGCACCTTGCACCGCAGATGTTGCACCCTGTGGATATCGATTCTTCGGACGGCCATAACTGTTGCCTCGTTTAGAGTTACGGGAGCCATAACCAGTCAAAACGAAGGACTCAGTGAGTTCTACGGCATTGACCGCTGTAAGCCGTCAACGGATAGTTTCATACCCAAAAAAAAGCTATCCGAACCTCAATCGGGTCTCTGAAGTTTCTTGGCCTACGTTTTTCCGTCACATGAATTTTTACGTTAAAAAGGGAACACCGTGGCTGGTCTTCGATTTACCATCCCTGGAGAGTGGTGCACCATGGTACTGGTCCATTTCAAATCCCTGCACCCATTTCTAAAAGTCGCAAGGCGCCGTTTCGTCTTTTTGGACGAATGTTGCACCTTACACCGTAGATGTTGCACCTTGTGGATATCGATTCTTCGGACGGCCATAACTGTTGCCTCGTTTTGAGTTACGGGAGCCATAACCAATCAAAACGAAGGTCTCAGTGAGTTCTACGGCATTGACCGTTGTAAGCCGTCAACGGATAGTTTCATACCCAAAAAAAGCTATCCGAACCTCAATCGGGTCTCTGAAGTTTTTTGGCCTTCGTTTTTCCGTAACATGAATTTTTACGTTAAAAACGGAACACCGTGGCTGGTCTTCGATTTACCATCCCTGGAGAGTGGTGCACCATGGTACTGGTCCATTTCAAATCCCTACACCCATTTCTAAAAGCCGCAAGGCGGCGTTTCGTCTTTTTGGACAAATGTTGCACCCTGTGGATATCGATTCTTCGGACGGCCATAACTGTTGCCTCGTTTAGAGTTATGGGAGCCATAACCAGTCAAAACAACGGTCTCAGTGAGTTCTACGGCTTTGACCGCTGGAAGCCGTCAACAGATAGTTTCATACCCAAAAAAATGCTATCCGAACCTCAATCGGGTCTTTGAAGTTTTTTGGCCTTCGTTTTTCCATCACATGAATTTTACGTTAAAAAGGGAACACCGTGGCTGGTCTTTGATTTACCATTTCTGGAGAGTGGTGCACCATGGTACTGGTCCATTTCAAATCCCTGCACCCATTTCTAAAAGTCGCAAGGCGCCGTTTCGTCTTTTTGGACGAATGTTGCACCTTGCACCGCAGATGTTGCACCCTGTGGATATCGATTCTTCGGACGGCCATAACTATTGCCTTGTTTAGAGTTACGGGAGCCATAACCACTCAAAACGAAGGTCTCAGTGAGTTCTACGGCAATGACCACTGTAAGCCGTCAACGGATAGTTTTATACCCAAAAAAAAGCTATCCGAACCTCAATCGGGTCTCTGAAGTTTTTTGGCCATCATTTTTCCATCACATGAATTTTTACGTTAAAAAGGGAACACCGTGGCTGGTCTTCGATTTACCATCCCTGGAGAGTGGTGCACCATGGTACTAGTCCATTTCAAATCCCTGCACCCATTTCTAAAAGTCGCAAAACGCCGTTTCGTCTTTTGGGATGAATGTTGCACCTTGCACCGCAGATGTTGCACCCTGTGGATATTGATTCTACGGACGGCCATAACTGTTGCCTCGTTTAGAGTTACGGGAGCCATAACCTGTCAAAACGAAGGTCTCAGTGAGTTCTACGGCTTTGACGGCTGTAAGCCGTCAACGGATAGTTTCATACCGAAAAAAAGGCTATCCGAACCTCAATCGGGTCTCTGAAGTTTTTTGGCCTTCGTTTTTACGTCACATGAATTTTTACGTTAAAAAGGAAACACCGTGGCTGGTCTTCGACTTACCATCCCTGGAGAGTGGTGCACCATGGTACTAGTCCATTTCAAATCCCTGCACCCATTTCTAAAAGTCGCAAGGCGCCGTTTCGTCTTTTTGGACGAATGTTGCACCTTGCACCGCAGATGTTGCACCCTGTGGATATCGATTCTTCGGACGGCCATAACTATTGCCTTGTTTAGAGTTACGGGAGCCATAACCAGTCAAAATGAAGGTCTCAGTGAGTTCTACAGCATTGACCGCTGTAAGCCGTCAACGGATAGTTTCATAACCAAAAAAAAGCTATCCGAACCTCAATCGGGTCTCTGAAGTTTCTTGGCCTTCGTTTTTCCGTCACATGAATTTTTACGTTAAAAAGGGAACACCGTGGCTGGTCTTCGATTTACCATCCCTGGAGAGTGGTGCACCATGGTACTGGTCCATTTCAAATCCCTGCACCCATTTCTAAAAGTCGCAAAACGCCGTTTCGTCTTTTGGGATGAATGTTGCACCTTGCACCGCAGATGTTGCACCCTGTGGATATTGATTCTACGGACGGCCATAACTGTTGCCTCGTTTAGAGTTACGGGAGCCATAACCAGTCAAAACGAAGGTCTCAGTGAGTTCTATGGCTTTGACGGCTGTAAGCCGTCAACGGATAGTTTCATACCGAAAAAAAGGCTATCCGAACCTCAATCGGGTCTCTGAAGTTTTTTGGCCTTCGTTTTTCCGTCACATGAATTTTTACGTTAAAAAGGGAACACCGTGGCTGGTCTTTGATTTACCATTTCTGGAGAGTGGTGCACCATGGTACTGGTCCATTTCAAATCCCTGCACCCATTTCTAAAAGTCGCAAGGCGCCGTTTCGTCTTTTTGGACGAATGTTGCACCTTGCACCGTAGATGTTGCACCCTGTGGATATCGATTCTTCGGACGGCCATAACTGTTGCCTCGTTTAGAGTTACGGGAGCCATAACCAGTCAAAACGAAGGTCTCAGTGAGTTCTACGGCATTGACCGTTGTAAGCAATCAACGGATAGTTTCATACCCAAAAAATGCTATCCGAACCTCAATCGGGTCTCTGAAGTTTTTTGGCCTTCGTTTTTCCGTAACATGAATTTTTACGTTAAAAAGGGAACACCGTGGCTGGTCTTTGATTTACCATTCCTGGAGAGTGGTGCACCATGGTACTGGTCCATTTCAAATCCCTGCACCCATTTCTAAAAGTCGCAAGGCGGCGTTTCGTCTTTTTGGACAAATGTTGCACCCTGTGGATATCGATTCTTCGGACGGCCATAACTGTTGCCTCGTTTAGAGTTAAGGGAGCCATAACCAGTTAAAATGACGGTCTCAGTGAGTTCTACGGCTTTGACCGCTAGAAGCCGTCAACAGATAGTTTCATACCCAAAAAAATGCTATCCGAACCTCAATCGGGTCTTTGAAGTTTTTTGGCCTTCGTTTTTCCGTCACATGAATTTTTACGTTAAAAAGGGAACACCGTGGCTGGTCTTTGATTTACCATTCCTGGAGAGTGGTGCACCATGGTACTGGTCCATTTCAAATCCCTGCACCCATTTCTAAAAGTCGCAAGGCGCCGTTTCGTCTTTTTGGACGAATGTTGCACCTTGCACCGCAGATGTTGCACCCTGTGGATATCGATTCTTCGGACGGCCACAACTAGTGCCTTGTTTAGAGTTACGGGAGCCATAACCAGTCAAAACGAAGGTCTCAGTGAGTTCTACGGCATTGACCGCTGTAAGCCGTCAACGGATAGTTTCATACCCAAAAAAAAGCTATCCGAACCTCAATCGGGTCTCTGAAGTTTTTTGGCCATCATTTTTCCATCACATGAATTTTTACGTTAAAAAGGGAACACCGTGGCTGGTCTTCGATTTACCATCCCTGGAGAGTGGTGCAGCATGGTACTGGTCCATTTCAAATCCCTGCACCCATTTCTAAAAGTCGCAAAACGCCGTTTCGTCTTTTGGGATGAATGTTGCACCTTGCACCGCAGATGTTGCACCCTGTGGATATTGATTCTACGGACGGTCATAACTGTTGCCTCGTTTAGAGTTACGGGAGCCATAACCAGTCAAAACGAAGGTCTCAGTGAGTTCTACGGCTTTGACAGCTGTAAGCCGTCAACGGATAGTTTCATACCCAAAAAAGGCTATCCGAACCTCAATCGCGTCTTTGAAGTTTTTTGGCCTTCGTTTTTACGTCACATGAATTTTTACGTTAAAAAGGGAACACCGTGGCTGGTCTTCGACTTACCATCCCTGGAGAGTGGTGCACCATGGTACTAGTCCATTTCAAATCCCTGCACCCATTTCTAAAAGTCGCAAGGCGCCGTTTCGTCTTTTTGGACGGATGTTGCACCTTGCACCGCAGATGTTGCACCCTGTGGATATCGATTCTTCGGACGGCCATAACTATTGCCTTGTTTAGAGTTACGGGAGCCATAACCAGTCAAAACGAAGGTCTCAGTGAGTTCTACGGCATTGACCGCTGTAAGCCGTTAACGGATAGTTTCATACCCAAAAAAAAGCTATCCGAACCTCAATCGGGTCTCTGAAGTTTCTTGGCCTTCGTTTTTCCGTCACATGAATTTTTACGTTAAAAAGGGAACACCGTGGCTAGTCTTCGATTTACCATCCCTGGAGAGTGGTGCACCATGGTACTGGTCCATTTCAAATCCCTGCACCCATTTCTAAAAGTCGCAAGGCGCCGTTTCGTCTTTTTGGACGAATGTTGCACCTTGCACAGCAGATGTTGCACCTTGTGGATATCGATTCTTCGGACGGCCATAACTGTTGCCTCGTTTAGAGTTACGGGAGCCATAACCAGTCAAAATGAAGGTCTCAGTGAGTTCTACGGCTTTGACAGCTGTAAGCCGTCAACGGATAGTTTCATACCCAAAAAATACCTCAATAGGATCTTTGAAGTTTTTTAGCCTTCGTGTTTCCGACACATAAATTTTTACGTTAAAAAGGGAACACCGTTGCTGGTCTTCGATTTACAATCCCTGGAGAGTAGTGCACCAGGGTGCTGGTACATTTCAAATCCATGCACCCATTTTTAAAAGTCGCAAGGCGCCGTTTCGTCTTTTTGGATGAATGTTGAACCTTGCACCGCAGATGTTGCACCCTTTGGTTATCGATTCTTCGTACGGCCATAACTGTTGCCTCGTTTAGAGTTACGGGAGCCATAACCAGTCAAAACGAAGGTCTCAGTGAGTTCTACGGCTTTGACAGCTGTAAGCCGTCAACGGATAGTTTCATACCCAAAAAATACCTCAATAGGATCTTTGAAGTTTTTTAGCCTTCGTGTTTCCGGCACATGAATTTTTACGTTAAAAAGGGAACACCATGGCTGGTCTTCGATTTACCATCCCTGGAGAGTAGTGCACCATGGTGCTGGTACATTTCAAATCCATGCACCCATTTTTAAAAGTCGCAAGGCGCCGTTTCGTCTTTTTGGACGAATGTTGCACCTTGCACCGCAGATGTTGCACCCTTTGGTTATCGATTCTTCGTACGGCCATAACTGTTGCCTCGTTTAGAGTTACGGGAGCCATAACCAGTCAAAACGAAGGTCTCAGTGACTTCTACGGCATTGACCGCTGTAAGCCGTCAACGGATAGTTTCATACCCAAAAAAAAGCTATCCGAACCTCAATCGGGTCTCTGAAGTTTTTTTGCCTTCGTTTTTACGTCACATGAATTTTTACGTTAAAAAGGGAACACCGTGGCTGGTCTTCGATTTACCATCCCTGGAGAGTGGTGCACCATGGTACTGGTCCATTTAAAATCCCTGCACCCATTTCTAAAAGTCGCAAGGCGCCGTTTCGTCTTTTTGGACGAATGTTGCACCTTGCACCGCAGATGTTGCACCCTGTGGATATCGATTCTTCGGACGGCCATAACTGTTGCCTCGTTTAGAGTTACGGGAGCCATAACCAGTCAAAATGAAGGACTCAGTGAGTTCTACGGCATTGACCGCTGTAAGCCGTCAACGGATAGTTTCATACCGAAAAAAGGCTATCCGAACCTCAATCGGGTCTCTGAAGTTTCTTGGCCTACGTTTTTCCATCACATGAATTTTTACGTTAAAAAGGGAACACCGTGGCTGGTCTTCGATTTACCATCCCTGGAGAGTGGTGCACCATGGTACTGGTCCATTTCAAATCCCTGCACCCATTTCTAAAAGTCGCAAGGCGCCGTTTCGTCTTTTTGGACGAATGTTGCACCTTACACCGTAGATGTTGCACCTTGTGGATATCGATTCTTCGGACGGTCATAACTTTTGCCTCGTTTAGAGTTACGGGAGCCATAACCAGTCAAAACGAAGGTCTCAGTGAGTTCTACGGCATTGAACGTTGTAAGCCGTCAACGGATAGTTTCATACCCAAAAAAAGCTATCCGAACCTCATTCGGGTCTTTGAAGTTTTTTGGCCTTCGTTTTTCCGTAACATGAATTTTTACGTTAAAAAGGGAACACCGTGGCTGGTCTTCGATTTACCATCCCTGCAGAGTGGTGCACCATGGTACTGGTCCATTTCAAATCCCTGCACCCATTTCTAAAAGTCGCAAGGCGGCGTTTCGTCTTTTAGGACAAATGTTGCACCCTATGGATATCGATTCTTCGGACGGCCATAACTGTTGCCTCGTTTAGAGTTAAGGGAGCCATAACCAGTCAAAATGACGGTCTCAGTGAGTTCTACGGCTTTGACCGCTAGAAGCCGTCAACAGATAGTTTCATACCCAAAAAAATGCTATCCGAACCTCAATCGGGTCTTTGAAGTTTTTTGGCCTTCGTTTTTCCGTCACATGAATTTTAACTTTAAAAAGGAAACACCGTGGCTGGTCTTTGATTTACCATTCCTGGAGAGTGGTGCACCATGGTACTGGTCCATTTCAAATCCCTGCACCCATTTCTAAAAGACGCAAGGCGCCGTTTCGTCTTTTTGGACGAATGTTGCACCTTGCACCGCAGATGTTGCACCCTGTGGATATCGATTCTTCGGACGGCCATAACTATTGCCTTGTTTAGAGTTACGGGAGCCATAACCAGTCAAAACGAAGGTCTCAGTGAGTTCTACGGCATTGACCGCTGTAAGCCATCAACGGATAGTTTCATACCCAAAAAAAAGCTATCCGAACCTCAATCGGGTCTCTGAAGTTTCTTGGCCTTCGTTTTTCCGTCACATGAATTTTTACGTTAAAAAGGGAACACCGTGGCTGGTCTTCGATTTACCATCCTTGGAGAGTGGTGCACCATGGTACTGGTCCATTTCAAATCCCTGCACCCATTTCTAAAAGTCGCAAGGTGCCGTTTCGTCTTTTTGGACGAATGTTGCACCTTGCATCGCAGATGTTGCACCTTGTGGATATCAATTCTTCGGACGGCCATAACTGTTGCCTCGTTTAGAGTTACGGGAGCCATAACCAGTCAAAATGAAGGTCTCAGAGAGTTCTACGGCTTTGACTGATGTAAGCCGTCAACGGATAGTTTCATACCCAAAAAATACCTCAATAGGATCTTTGAAGTTTTTTAGCCTTCGTGTTTCCGTCACATGAATTTTTACGTTAAAAAGGGAACACCGTGGCTGGTCTTCGATTTACCATCCCTGGAGAGTAGTGCACCATGGTGCTGGTACATTTCAAATCCATGCACCCATTTTTAAAAGTCGCAAGGCGCCGTTTCGTCTTTTTGGACGAATGTTGCACCTTGCACCGTAGATGTTGCACCCTTTGGTTATCGATTCTTCGTACGGCCAAAACTGTTGCCTCGTTTAGAGTTACGGGAGCCATAACCAGTCAAAACGAAGGTCTCAGTGACTTCTACGGCATTGACCGCTGTAAGACGTCAACGGATAGTTTCATACCCAAAAAAAAGTAATCCGAACCTCAATCGGGTCTCTGAAGTTTTTTGGCCATCGTTTTTCCATCACATGAATTTTTATGTTAAAAAGGGAACACCGTGGCTGGTCTTCGATTTACCATCCCTGGAGAGTGGTGCACCATGGTACTGGTCCATTTCAAATCCCTGCACCTATTTCTAAAAGTCGCAAAACGCCGTTTCGTCTTTTGGGATGAATGTTGCACCTTGCACCGCAGATGTTGCACCCTGTGGATATTGATTCTACGGACGGCCATAACTGTTGCCTCGTTTAGAGTTACGGGATCCATAACCAGTCAAAACGAAGGTCTCAGTGAGTTCTACGGCATTAACCGCTATAAGCCGTCAACGGATAGTTTCATACCCAAAAAAAAGCTATCCGAACCTCAATCGGGTCTCTGAAGTTTTTTGGCCTTCGTTTTTACGTCACATGAATTTTTACGTTAAAAAGGGAACACCGTGGCTAGTCTTCGATTTACCATCCCTGGAGAGTGCTGCACCATGGTACTAGTCCATTTAAAATCACTGCACCCATTTCTAAAAGTCGCAAGGCGCCGTTTCGTCTTTTTGGACGAATGTTGCACCTTGCACCGCAGATGTTGCACCCTATGGATATCGATTCTTCGGACGGCCATAACTGTTGCCTGGTTTAGAGTTACGGGAGCCATAACCAGTCAAAACAAAGGACTCAGTGAGTTCTACGGCAATGACCGCTGTAAGCCGTCAACGGATAGTTTCATACCCATAAAATACCTCAATCGGGTCTTTGAAGTTTTTTAGCCTTCGTTTTTCCATCACAGGAATTTTTACGTTAAAAAGGGAACACCGTGGCTGGTCTTCGATTTACCATCCATGGAGAGTAGTGCACCATGGTGCTGGTACATTTCAAATCCATGCACCCATTTCTAAAAGTCGCAAGGCGCCGTTTCGTCTTTTTGGACGAATGTTGCACCTTGCACCGCAGATGTTGCACCCTGTGGATATCGATTCTTCGGACGGCCATAACTGTTGCCTCGTTTAGAGTTACAGGAGCCAGAACCAGTCAAAACGAAGGTCTCAGTGAGTTCTACGGCTTTGACAGCTGTAAGCCGTCAACGGATAGTTTCATACCCAAAAAATACCTCAATAGGGTCTTTGAAGTTTTTTAGCCTTCGTGTTTCCGTCACAAGAATTTTTACGTTAAAAATGGAACACCGTGGCTGGTCTTCGATTTACCATCCCTGTAGAGTAGTGCACCATGGTGCTGGTACATTTCAAATCCATGCACCCATTTTTAAAAGTCGCAAGGCGCCGTTTCGTCTTTTTGGACGAATGTTGCACCTTGCACCGCAGATGTTGAACCCTGTGGTTATCGATTCTTCGGACGGCCATAACTGTTGCCTCGTTTAGAGTTACGGAAGCCATAACCAGTAGAAACGAAGGTCTCAGTGACTTCTACGGCATTGACCGCTGTAAGCCGTCAACGGATAGTTTCATACCCAAAAAAAAGCTATCCGAACCTCAATCGGGTCTCTGAAGTTTTTTGGCCATCGTTTTTCCATCACATGAATTTTTACGTTAAAAAGGGAACACCGTGGCTGGTCTTTGATTTACCATCCCTGGAGAGTGGTGCACCATGGTACTGGTCCATTTCAAATCCCTGCACTCATTTCTAAAAGTCGCAAAACGTCGTTTCGTCTTTTGGGATGAATGTTGCACCTTGCACCGCAGATGTTGCACCCTGTGGATATTGATTCTACGGACGGCCATAACTGTTGCCTCGTTTAGAGTTACGGGAGCCATAACCATTCAAAACGAAGGTCTCAGTGAGTTCTATGGCATTAACCGCTATAAGCCGTCAACGGATAGTTTCATACCGAAAAAAAGGCTATCCGAACCTTAATCGGGTCTCTGAAGTTTTTTGGCCTTCGTTTTTACGTCCCATGAATTTTTACGTTAAAAAGGGAACACCGTGGCTGGTCTTCGATTTACCATCCCTGGAGAGTGGTGCACCATGGTACTGGCCCATTTCAAATCCCTGCACCCATTTCTAAAAGTCGAAAGCACCGTTTCGTCTTTTTGGACAAATGTTGCACCTTTCACCGTAGATGTTGCACCCTGTGGATATCGATTCTTCGGACGGCCATAACTGTTGCCTCGTTTGGAGTTACGGGAGCCATAACCAATCAAAACGAAGGTCTCAGTGAGTTCTACGGCTTTGACCGCTGTAAGCCGTCAACGGATAGTTTCATACCCATAAAATACCTCAATCGGGTCTCTGAAGTTTTTTAGCCTTCGTTTTTCCATCACATGAATTTTTACGTTAAAAAGGGAACACCGTGGCTGGTCTTCGATTTACCATCCCTGGAGAGTAGTGCACCATGGTGCTGGTACATTTCAAATCCATGCACCCATTTCTAAAAGTCGCAAGGCGCCGTTTCGTCTTTTTGGACGAATGTTGCACCTTGCACCGCAGATGTTGCACCCTGTGGATATCGATTCTTCGGACGGCCATAACTGTTGCCTCGTTTAGAGTTACGGGAGCCATAACCAGTCAAAACGAAGGTCTCAGTGAGTCCTACGGCTTTGACTGCTGTAAGCCATCAACGGATAGTTTCATACCCAATAAAGGCTATCCGAACCTCAATCGGGTCTCTGAAGTTTTTTGGCCTTCGTTTTTCCGTCACATGAATTTTTACGTTAAAAATGGAACACCGTGGCTGGTCTTCGATATACCATCCCTGGAGAGTGGTGCACCATGGTACTGGTCCATTTCAATACCCTGCACCCATTTCTAAAAGTCGCAAGGCGGCGTTTCGTCTTTTTGGACAAATGTTGCACCCTGTGGATATCGATTCTTCGGACGGCCATAACTGTTGCCTCGTTTAGAGTTAAGGGAACCATAACCAGTAAGAACGACGGTCTCAGTGAGTTCTACGGCTTTGACCGCTGGAAGCCGTCAACATATAGTTTCATACCCAAAAAAATGCTATCCGAACCTCAATCGGGTCTTTGAAGTTTTTTGGCCTTCGTTTTTCCGTCACATGAATTTTAACTTTTAAAAGGGAACACCGTGGCTGGTCTTCGATTTACCATTCCTGGAGAGTGGTGCACCATGGTACTGGTCCATTTCAAATCCATGCACCCATTTCTAAAAGTCGCAAGGCGCCGTTTCGTCTTTTTGGACGAATGTTGCACCTTGCACCGCAGATGTTGCACCCTGTGGATATCGATTCTTCGGACGGCCATAACTGTTGCCTCGTTTAGAGTTACGGAAGCCATAACCAGTCAAAACGAAGGTCTCGGTGAGTTCTACGGCATTGACCACTATAAGCCGTCAACGGATTGTTTCATACCCAAAAAAAGCTATCCGAACCTCAATCGGGTCTCTGAAGTTTCTTGGCCTTCGTTTTTCCGTCACATGAATTTTTACGTTAAAAAGGGAACACCGTGGCTGGTCTTCGATTTACCATCCCTGGAGAGTGGTGCACCATGGTACTGGTCCATTTCAAATCCCTACACCCATTTCTAAAAGTCGCAAGGCACCGTTTCGTCTTTTTGGACGAATGTTGCACCTTGCACCGCAGATGTTGCACCCTGTGGATATCGATTCTTCGGACGGCCATAACTGTTGCCTCGTTTAGAGTTACGGGAGCCATAACCATTCAAAACGAAGGTCTCAGTGAGTTCTACGGCTTTGACTGCGGTAAGCCATCAACGGATAGTTTCATACCCAAAAAAAGGCTATCCGAACCTCAATCGGGTCTCTGAAGTTTTTTGGCCTTCGTTTTTCCGTCACATGAATTTTTACGTTAAAAAGGGAACACCGTGGCTGGTCTTCGATTTACCATCCTTGGAGAGTGGTGCACCATGGTACTGGTCCATTTCAAATCCCTGCACCCATTTCTAAAAGTCGCAAGGCGGCGTTTCGTCTTTTTGGACAAATGTTGCACCCTGTGGATATCGATTCTTCGGACGACCATAACTGTTGCCTCGTTTTGAGTTAAGGGCACCATAACCAGTCAAAACGACGGTCTCAGTGAGTTCTACGGCTTTGACCGCTGGAAGCCGTCAACAGATAGTTTCATACCCAAAAAAATGCTATCCGAACCTCAATCGGGTCTTTGAAGTTTTTTGGCCTTCGTTTTTCCGTCACATGAATTTTAACTTTAAAAAGGGAACACCGTGGCTGGTCTTCGATTTACCATCCCTGGAGAGTGGTGCACCATGGTACTGGTCCATTTCAAATCCCTGCACCCATTTCTAAAAGTCGCAAGGCGCCGTTTCGTCTTTTTGGACGAATGTTGCACCTTGCACCGCAGATGTTGCACCCTGTGGATATCGATTCTTTGGACGGCCATAACTGTTGCCTCGTTTAGAGTTACGGGAGCCATAACCAGTCAAAACGAAGGTCTTAGTGAGTTCTACGGCTTTGACTGCTGTAAGCCGTCAACGGATAGTTTCATACCCAAAAAATACCTCAATAGGGTCTTTGAAGTTTTTTAGCCTTCGTGTTTCCGTCACATGAATTTTTATGTTAAAAAGGGAACACCGTGGCTGGTCTTCGATTTACCATCCCTGGAGAGTAGTGCACCATGGTGCTGGTACATTTCAAATCCATGCACCCATTTTTAAAAGTCGCAAGGCGCTGTTTCGTCTTTTTGGACGAATGTTGCACCTTGCACCGCAGATGATGCACCATGTGGTTATCGATTCTTCGGACGGCCATAACTGTTGCCTCGTTTAGAGTTACGGGAGCCATAACCAGTCAAAACGAAGGTCTCAGTGACTTCTACGGCATTGACCGCTGTAAGCCGTCAACGGATAGTTTCATACCCAAAAAAAAGCTATCCGAACCTCAATCGGGTCTCTGAAGTTTTTTGGCCATCGCTTTTCCATCACATGAATTTTTACGTTAAAAAGGGAACACCGTGGCTGGTCTTCGATTTACCATCCCTGGAGAGTGGTGCACCATGGTACTGGTCCATTTAAATCCCTGCACCCATTTCTAAAAGTCGCAAAACGCCGTCTCATCTTTTGGGATGAATGTTGCACCTTGCACCGCAGATGTTGCACCCTGTGGATATTGATTCTACGGACGGCCATAACTGTTGCCTCGTTTAGAGTTACGGGAGCCATAACCAGTCAAAACGAAGGTCTCAGTGAGTTCTACGGCATTGACCGCTGTAAGCCGTCAACGGATAGTTTCATACCCAAAAAAAGCTATCCGAACCTCAATCGGGTCTCTGAAGTTTCTTGGCCTTCGTTTTTCCGTCACATGAATTTTTACGTTAAAAAGGGAACACCGTGGCTGGTCTTCGATTTACCATCCCTGGAGAGTGGTGCACCATGGTACTGGTCCATTTCAAATCCCTGCACCCATTTCTAAAAGTCGCAAAACGCCGTTTCGTCTTTTGGGATGAATGTTGCACCTTGCACCGCAGATGTTGTACCCTGTGGATATTGATTCTACGGACGGCCATAATTGTTGCCTCGTTTAGAGTTACGGGAGCCATAACCAGTCAAAACGAAGGTCTCAGTGAGTTCTACGGCATTGACCGCTATAAGACGTCAACGGATAGTTTCATACTGAAAAAAGGCTATCCGAACCTCAATCGGGTCTCTGAAGTTTTTTGGCCTTCGTTTTTACGTCACATGAATTTTTACGTTAAAAGGGAACACCGTGGCTGGTCATCGATTTACCATCCCTGGAGAGTAGTGCACCGTGGTACTGGCCCATTTCAAATCCCTGCACCCATTTTTAAAAGTCGAAAGCGCCGTTTCGTCTTTTTGGACAAATGTTGCACCTTTCACCGTAGATGTTGCACCCTGTGGATATCGATTCTTCGGACGACCATAACTGTTGCCTCGTTTAGAGTTACGGGAGCCATAACCAATCAAAACGAAGGTCTCAGTGAGTTCTACGGGATTGACCACTGTAAGCCGTCAACGGATAGTTTCATACCCATAAAATACCTCAATCGGGTCCCTGAAGTTTTTTAGCCTTCGTTTTTCCATCACATGAATTTTTACATTAAAAAGGGAACACCATGGCTGGTCTTCGATTTACCATCCCTGGAGAGTAGTGCACCATGGTGCTGGTACATTTCAAATCCATGCACCCATTTCTAAAAATCGCAAGGCGCCGTTTCATCTTTTTGGACGAATGTTGCACCTTGCACCGCAGATGTTGCACCCTATGGATATCGATTCTTCGGATGGCCATAACTGTTGCCGCATTTAGAGTTACGGGAGCCATAACCAGTCAAAACGAAGGTCTCAGTGAGTTCTATGGCTTTGACCGCTGTAAGCCGTCAATGGATAGTTTCATACCCAAAAAAAGGCTATCCGAACCTCAATCGGGTCTCTGAAGTTTTTTGGCCTTCGTTTTTCCGTCACATGAATTTTTACGTTAAAAAGGGAACACCGTGGCTGGTCTTCGATTTACCATCCCTGGAGAGTGGTGCACCATGGTACTGGTCCATTTCAAATCCCTGCACCCATTTCTAAAAGTCGCAAGGCGGTGTTTCGTCTTTTTGGACAAATGTTGCACCTTGCACCGCAGATGTTGCACCCTGTGGATATCGATTCTTCGGACGGCCATAACTGTTGCCTCGTTTAGAGTTAAGGGAGCCATAACCAGTCAAAACGAAGGTCTCAGTGAGTTCTAAGGCTTTGACCGCTGTAAGCCATCAACAGATAGTTTCATACCCAAAAAAATGCTATCCGAACCTCAATCGGGTCTTTGAAGTTTTTTGGCCTTCGTTTTTCCGTCACATGAATTTTTACGTTAAAAAGGGAACACCGTGGCAGGTCTTCGATTTACCATCCCTGGAGAGTGGTGCACAATGGTACTGGTCCATTTCAAATCCCTGCACCCATTTCTAAAATGCGCAAGGCGCCGTTTCGTCTTTTTGGACGAATGTTGCACCTTGATCCGCAGATGTTGCACCTTGTGGATATTGATTCTTCGGACGACCATAACTGTTGCCTCGTTTAGAGTTACGGGAGCCATAACCAGTCAAAACGAAGGTCTCAATGAGTTCAACGGCATTGACCACTGTAAGCCGTCAACGGATAGTTTCATACCCAAAAAAAGCTATCCGAACCTCAATCGGGTCTCTGAAGTTTTTTGGCCATCGTTTTTCCATCACATGAATTTTTACGTTAAAAAGGGAACACCGTGGCTGGTCTTCGATTTACCATCCCTGGAGAGTGGTGCACCATGGTACTGGTCCATTTCAAATCCCTGCACCCATTTCTAAAAGTCGCAAAACGCCGTTTCGTCTTTTGGGATGAATGTTGCACCTTGCACCGCAGATGTTGCACCCTGTGGATATTGATTCTACGGACGGCCATAACTGTTGCCTCGTTTAGAGTTACGGGAGCCATAACCAGTCAAAACGAAGGTCTCAGTGAGTTCTACGGCATTGACCGCTGTAAGCCGTCAACGGATAGTTTCATACACAAAAAAAGCTATCCGAACCTCAATCGGGTCTCTGAAGTTTCTTGGCCTTCGTTTTTCCGTCACATGAATTTTTACGTTAAAAAGGGAACACCGTGGCTGGTCTTCGATTTACCATCCCTGGAGAGTGGTGCACCATGGTACTGGTCCATTTCAAATCCCTGCACCCATTTCTAAAAGTCGCAAAACGCCGTTTCGTCTTTTGGGATGAATGTTGCACCTTGCACCGCAGATGTTGCACCCTGTGGATATTGATTCTACGAACGGCCATAACTGTTGCCTCGTTTAGAGTTACGAGAGCCATATCCAGTCAAAACGAAGGTCTCAGTGAGTTCTACGGCATTGACCGCTATAAGCCGTCAACGGATAGTTTCATACCGAAAAAAGACTATCCGAACCTCAATCGGGTCTCTGAAGTTTTTTGGCCTTCGTTTTTACGTCACATGAATTTTTACGTTAAAAAGGGAACACCGTGGCTGGTCTTCGATTTACCATCCCTGGAGAGTAGTGCACCATGGTACTGGCCCATTTCAAATCTCTGCACCCATTTCTAAAAGTCGAAAGCGCAGTTTCGTCTTTTTGGACAAATGTTGCACCTTTCACCGTAGATGTTGCACCCTGTGGATATCGATTCTTCGGACGACCATAACTGTTGCCTCGTTTAGAGTTACGGGAGCCATAACCAATCAAAACGAAGGTCTCAGTGAGTTCTACGGCTTTGACCACTGTAAGCCGTCAACGGATAGTTTCATACCCATAAAATACCTCAATCGGGTCTCTGAAGTTTTTTAGCCTTCGTTTTTCCATCACATGAATTTTTACATTAAAAAGGGAACACCATGGCTGGTCTTCGATTTACCATCCCTGGAGAGTAGTGCACCATGGTGCTGGTACATTTCAAATCCATGCACCCATTTCTAAAAGTCGCAAGGCGCCGTTTCGTCTTTTTGGACGAATGTTGCACCTTGCACCGCAGATGTTGCACCCTATGGATATCGATTCTTCGGACGGCCATAACTGTTGCCTCATTTAGAGTTACGGGAGCCATAACCAGTCAAAACGAAGGTCTCAGTGAGTTCTATGGCTTTGACCGCTGTAAGCCGTCAATGGATAGTTTCATACCCAAAAAAAGGCTATCCGAACCTCAATCGGGTCTCTGAAGTTTTTTGGCCTTCGTTTTTCCGTCACATGAATTTTTACGTTAAAAAGGGAACACCGTGGCTGGTCTTCGATTTACCATCCCTGGAGAGTGGTGCACCATGGTACTGGTCCATTTCAAATCCCTGCACCCATTTCTAAAAGTCGCAAGGCGGCGTTTCGTCTTTTTGGACAAATGTTGCACCTTGCACCGCAGATGTTGCACCCTGTGGATATCGATTCTTCGGACGGCCATAACTGTTGCCTCGTTTAGAGTTAAGGGAGCCATAACCAGTCAAAACGAAGGTCTCAGTGAGTTCTACGGCTTTGACCGCTGTAAGCCATCAACAGATAGTTTCATACCCAAAAAAATGCTATCCGAACCTCAATCGGGTCTTTGAAGTTTTTTGGCCTTCGTTTTTCCGTCACATGAATTTTTACGTTAAAAAGGGAACACCTTGGCAGGTCTTCGATTTACCATCCCTGGAGAGTGGTGCACAATGGTACTGGTCCATTTCAAATCCCTGCACCCATTTCTAAAATGCGCAAGGCGCCGTTTCGTCTTTTTGGACGAATGTTGCACCTTGCTCCGCAGATGTTGCACCCTGTGGATATTGATTCTTCGGACGACCATAACTGTTGCCTCGTTTAGAGTTACGGGAGCCATAACCAGTCAAAACGAAGGTCTCATTGAGTTCTACGGCATTGACCACTGTAAGCCGTCAACGGATAGTTTCATACCCAAAAAAAGCTATCCGAACCTCAATCGGGTCTCTGAAGTTTTTTGGCCATCGTTTTTCCATCACATGAATTTTTATGTTAAAAAGGGAACACCGTGGCTGGTCTTCGATTTACCATCCCTGGAGAGTGGTGCACCATGGTACTGGTCCATTTCAAATCCCTGCACCCATTTCTAAAAGTCGCAAAACGCCGTTTCGTCTTTTGGGTTGAATGTTGCACCTTGCACCGCAGATGTTGCACCCTGTGGATATTGATTCTACGGACGGCCATAACTGTTGCCTCGTTTAGAGTTACGGGAGCCATAACCAGTCAAAACGAAGGTCTCAGTGATTTCTACGGCATTGACCGCTGTAAGCCGTCAACAGATAGTTTCATACCCAAAAAAAGCTATCTGAACCTCAATCGGGTCTCTAAAGTTTCTTGGCCTTCGTTTTTCCGTCACATGAATTTTTACGTTAAAAAGGGAACACCGTGGCTGGTCTTCGATTTACCATCCCTGGAGAGTGGTGCACCATGGTACTGGTCCATTTCAAATCCCTGCACCCATTTCTAAAAGTCGCAAGGCGCCGTTTCGTCTTTTTGGACGAATGTTGCACCTTGCACCGCAGATGTTGCACCTTGTGGATATCGATTCTTGGGACAGCCATAACTGTTGCCTCGTTTAGAGTTACGGGAGCCATAACCAGTCAAAACGAAGGTCTAAGTGAGTTCTATGGCATTGACCGCTGTAAGCCGTCAACGGATAGTTTTATACCTAAAAAAAAGCTATCCGGACCTCAATCGGGTCTCTGAAGTTTTTTGGCCTTCGTTTTTACGTCACATGAATTTTTACGTTAAAAAGGGAACACCATGGCTGGTCTTCGATTTACCATCCCTGGAGAGTGGTGCACCATGGTACTGGCCCATTTCAAATCCATGCACCCATTTCTAAAAGTCGAAAGTGCCGTTTCGTCTTTTTGGACAAATGTTGCACCTTTCACCGTAGATGTTGCACCCTATGGATATCGATTCTTCGGACGACCATAACTATTGCCTCGTTTGGAGTTACGGGAGCCATAACCAATCAAAACGAAGGTCTCAGTGAGTTCTACGGCTTTGACCACTGTAAGCCGTCAACGGATAGTTTCATACCCATAAAATACCTCAATCGGGTCTCTGAAGTTTTTTAGCCTTCGTTTTTCCATCACATGAATTTTTACATTAAAAAGGGAACACCATGGCTGGTCTTCGATTTACCATCCCTGGAGAGTAGTGCACCATGGTGCTGGTACATTTCAAATCCCTGCACCCATTTCTAAAAGTCGCAAGGCGCCGTTTCGTCTTTTTGGACGAATGTTGCACCTTGCACCGCAGATGTTGCACCCTATGGATATCGATTCTTCGGACGGCCATAACTGTTGCCTCATTTAGAGTTACGGGAGCCATAACCAGTCAAAACGAAGGTCTCAGTGAGTTCTATGGCTTTGACCGCTGTAAGCCGTCAATGGATAGTTTCATACCCAAAAAAAGGCTATCCGAACCTCAATCGGGTCTCTGAAGTTTTTTGGCCTTCGTTTTTCCGTCACATGAATTTTTACGTTAAAAAGGGAACACCGTGGCTGGTCTTCGATTTACCATCCCTGGAGAGTGGTGCACCATGGTACTGGTCCATTTCAAATCCCTGCACCCATTTCTAAAAGTCGCAAGGCGGCGTTTCGTCTTTTTGGACAAATGTTGCACCTTGCACCGCAGATGTTGCACCCTGTGGATATCGATTCTTCGGACGGCCATAACTGTTGCCTCGTTTAGAGTTAAGGGAGCCATAACCAGTCAAAATGAAGGTCTCAGTGAGTTCTACGGCTTTGACCGCTGTAAGCCATCAACAGATAGTTTCATACCCAAAAAAATGCTATCCGAACCTCAATCGGGTCTTTGAAGTTTTTTGGCCTTCGTTTTTCCGTCACATGAATTTTTACGTTAAAAAGGGAACACCGTGGCAGGTCTTCGATTTACCATCCCTGGAGAGTGGTGCACAATGGTACTGGTCCATTTCAAATCCCTGCACCCATTTCTAAAATGCGCAAGGCGCCGTTTCGTCTTTTTGGACGAATGTTGCACCTTGCTCCGCAGATGTTGCACCCTGTGGATATTGATTCTTCGGACGACCATAACTGTTGCCTCGTTTAGAGTTACGGGAGCCATAACCAGTCAAAACGAAGGTCTCAGTGAGTTCTACGGCATTGACCACTGTAAGCCGTCAACGGATAGTTTCATACCCAAAAAAAGCTATCCGAACCTCAATCGGGTCTTTGAAGTTTTTTGGCCATCGTTTTTCCATCACATGAATTTTTACGTTAAAAAGGGAACACCGTGGCTGGTCTTCGATTTACCATCCCTGGAGAGTGGTGCACCATGGTACTGGTCCATTTCAAATCCCTGCACCCATTTCTAAAAGTCGCAAAACGCCGTTTCGTCTTTTGGGATGAATGTTGCACCTTGCACCGCAGATGTTGCACCCTGTGGATATTGATTCTACGGACGGCCATAACTGTTGCCTCGTTTAGAGTTACGGGAGCCATAACCAGTCAAAACGAAGGTCTCAGTGAGTTCTACGGCATTGACCGCTGTAAGCCGTCAACGGATAGTTTCATACCCAAAAAAAGCTATCCGAACCTCAATCGGGTCTTTGAAGTTTCTTGGCCTTCGTTTTTCCGTCACATGAATTTTTATGTTAAAAAGGGAACACCGTGGCTGGTCTTCGATTTACCATCCCTGGAGAGTAGTGCACCATGGTACTGGCCCATTTCAAATCCCTGCACCCATTTCTAAAAGTCGCAAAACGCCGTTTCGTCTTTTGGGATGAATGTTGCACCTGGCACCGCAGATGTTGCACCCTGTGGATATTGATTCTACGAACGGCCATAACTATTGCCTCGTTTAGAGTTACAGGAGCCATAACCAGTCAAAACGAAGGTCTCAGTGAGTTCTACGGCATTGACCGCTATAAGCCGTCAACGGATAGTTTCATACCGAAAAAAGGCTATCCGAACCTCAATCTGGTCTCTGAAGTTTTTTGGCCTTCGTTTTTACTTCACATGAATTTTTACGTTAAAAAGGGAACACCGTGGCTGGTCTTCGATTTACCATCCCTGGAGAGTAGTGCACCATGGTACTGGCCCATTTCAAATCCCTGCACCCATTTCTAAAAGTCGAAAGCGTCGTTTCGTCTTTTTGGACAAATGTTGCACCTTTCACCGTAGATGTTGCACCCTATGGATATCGATTCTTCGGACGACCATAACTGTTGCCTCGTTTAGAGTTACGGGAGCCATAACCAATCAAAACGAAGGTCTCAGTGAGTTCTACGGCTTTGACCGCTGTAAGCCGTCAACGGATAGTTTCATACCCATAAAATACCTCAATCGGGTCTCTGAAGTTTTTTAGCCTTCGTTTTTCCATCACATGAATTTTTACGTTAAAAAGGGAACACCGTGGCTGGTCTTCGATTTACCATCCCAGGAGAGTAGTGCACCATGGTGCTGGTACATTTCAAATCCATGCACCCATTTCTAAAAGTCGCAAGGCGCCGTTTCGTCTTTTTGGACGAATGTTGCACCTTGCACCGCAGATGTTGCACCCTATGGATATCGATTCTTCGGACGGCCATAACTGTTGCCTCGTTTAGAGTTACGGGAGCCATAACCAATCAAAACGAAGGTCTTAGTGAGTTCTATGGCTTCGACCGCTGTAAGCCGTCAATGGATAGTTTCATACCCAAAAAAAGGCTATCCGAACCTCAATCGGGTCTCTGAAGTTTTTTGGCCTTCGTTTTTCCGTCACATGAATTTTTACGTTAAAAAGGGAACACCATGGCTGGTCTACGATTTACCATCCCTGGAGAGTGGTGCACCTTGGTACTGGTCCATTTCAAATCCCTGCACCCATTTCTAAAAGTCGCAAGGCGGCGTTTCGTCTTTTTGGAAGAATGTTGCACGCGGTGTTGCATCCTGTGGATATCGATTCTTCGGGCGGCCATAACTGTTGCCTCGTTTAGAGTTAAGGGAGCCATAACTAGTCAAAACGAAGGTCTTAGTGAGTTCTACGGCTTTGACCACTGTAAGCCATCAATAGATAGTTTCATACCCAAAAAAATGCTATCCGAACCTCAATCGGGTCTTTGAAGTTTTTTGGCCTTCGTTTTTCCGTCACATGAATTTTTACGTTAAAAAGGGAACACCGTGGCAGGTCTTCGATTTACCATCCCTGGAGAGTGGTGCACAATGGTACTGGTCCATTTCAAATCCCTGCACCCATTTCTAAAATGCGCAAGGCGCCGTTTCGTCTTTTTGGACTAATGTTGCACCTTGCTCCGCAGATGTTGCACCCTGTGGATATTGATTCTTCGGACGACCATAACTGTTGCCTCGTTTAGAGTTACGGGAGCCATAACCTGTCAAAACGAAGGTCTCAGTGAGTTCTACCGCATTGACCACTATAAGCCGTCAACGGATAGTTTCATACCCAAAAAAAGCTATCCGAACCTCAATCGGGTCTCTAAAGTTTCTTGGCCTTCGTTTTTCCGTCACATGAATTTTTACGTTAAAAAGGGAACACCGTGGCTGGTCTTCGATTTACCATCCCTGGAGAGTGGTGCACCATGGTACTGGTCCATTTCAAATCCCTGCACCCATTTCTAAAAGTCGCAAGGCGCCGTTTCGTCTTTTTGGACGAATGTTGCACCTTGCACCGCAGATGTTGCACCTTGTGGATATCGATTCTTGGGACGGCCATAACTGTTGCCTCGTTTAGAGTTACGGGAGCCATAACCAGTCAAAACGAAGGTCTCAGTGAGTTCTACGGCATTGACCGCTGTAAGCCGTCAACGGATAGTTTCATACCCAAAAAAAAGCTATCCGAACCTCAATCGGGTCTCTGAAGTTTTTTGGCCTTCATTTTTCCGTGACATGAATTTTTACGTTAAAAAGGGAACACCGTGGCTGGTCTTCGATTTACCATCCCTGGAGAGTGGTGCACCATGGAACTGGTCCATTTCAAATACCCGCACCCATTTCTAAAAGTCGCAAGGCGGCGTTTCGTCTTTTTGGACAAATGTTGCACCCTGTGGTTATCGATTCTTCGGACGGCCATAACTGTTGCCTCGTTTAGAGTTAAGGGAGCCATAACCAGTCAAAACGACGGTCTCAGTGAGTTCTACGGCTTTGACCGCTAGAAGCCGTCAACAGATAGTTTCAAACCCAAAAAAATGCTATCCGAACCTCAATCGGGTCTTTGAAGTTTTTTGGCCTTCGTTTTTCCGTCACATGAATTTTTACGTTAAAAAGGGAACACCGTGGCTGGTCTTCGATTTACAATCCCTGGAGAGTGGTGCACAATGGTACTGGTCCATTTCAAATCCCTGCACCCATTTCGAAAAGTTGCAAGGCGCCGCTTCGTCTTTTTGGACGAATGTTGCACCTTGCTCCGCAGATGTTGCACCTTGTGGATATCGATTCTTCGGACGGCCATAACTGTTGCCTCGTTTAGAGTTACGGGAGCCATAACCAGTCAAAACGAAGGTCTCAGTGAGTTCTACGGCATTGACCACTGTAAGCCGTCAACGGATAGTTTCATACCCAAAAAAAGCTATCCGAACCTCAATCGGGTCTCTGAAGTTTTTTAGCCTTCGTTTTTCCGTCACATGAATTTTTACGTTAAAAAGGGAACACCGTGGCTGGTCTTCGATTTACCATCCCTGGAGAGTGGCGCACCATGGTACTGGTCCATTACAGATCCTTGCACCCATTTCTAAAAGTCGCAAGGCGCCGTTTCATCCTTTCGGACGAATGTTGCACCTTTCACCGTAGATGTTGCACCCTGTGGATATCGATTGTTCGGACGACCATAACTGTTGCCTCGTTTAGAGTTACGGGAGCCATAACCAGTCAAAACGAAGGTCTCAGTGAGTTCTACGACATTGACCGCTGTAAGCCGTCAACGTATAGTTTCATACCCAAAAAAAAGCTATCCGAACCTCAATCGGGTCTCTGAAGTTTTTTGGCCTTCATTTTTCCGTCACATGAATTTTTACGTTAAAAAGGGAACACCGTGGCTGGTCTTCGATTTACCATCCTTGGAGAGTGGTGCACCATGGTACTGGTCCATTTCAAATCCCTGCACCCATTTCTAAAAGTCGCAAGGCGTCGTTTCGTCTTTTTGGACGAATGTTGCACCTTGCACCGCAGATGTTGCACCCTGTGGATATCGATTCTTCGGACGGCCATAACTGTTGTCTCGTTTAGAGTTACGGGAGCCTTAACCAGTCAAAACGAAGGTCTCAGTGATTTCAACGGATTTGACAGCTGTAAGCTGTCAACGGATAGTTTCATACCCAAAAAATTCCTCAATCGGGTCTCTGAAGTTTTTTAGCCTTCGTTTTTCCATCACATGAATTTTTACGTTAAAAAGGGAACACCGTGGCTGGTCTTCGATTTACCATCCCTAGAGAGTAGTGCACCATGGTGCTAGTACATTTCAAATCCATGCACCCATTTCTAAAAGTCGCAAGGCGCCGTTTCGTCTTTTTGGACGAATGTTGCACCTTGCACCGCAGATGTTGCACCCTGTGGTTATCGATTCTTCGGACGGCCATAACTGTTGCCTCGTTTAGAGTTACGGTAGCCATAACAAGTCAAAATGAAGGTCTCAGTGAGTTCTACGGCTTTGACGGCTGTAAGCCGTTAACGGATAGTTTCATAACCAAAAAAAAGCTATCCGAACATCTATCGGGTCTCTGAAGTTTTTTGGCCTTCGTTTTTCCGTCACATGAATTTTTACATTAAAAAGGGAACACCGTGGCTGGTCTTTGATTTACCATCCCTGGAGATTATTGCACCATGGTACTGGTCCATTTCAAATCCCTGCACCCATTTCTAAAAGTCGCAAGGCGCCGTTTCGTCTTTTGGGACGAATGTTGCACCTTGCACCGCAGATGTTGCACCCTGTGGATATCGATTTTTCGGACGGCCATAACTGTTGCCTCGTTTAGAGTTACGGGAGCCATAACTAGTCAAAACGAAGGTCTTAGTGAGTTCTACGGCTTTGACCGCTATAAGCCGTCAACGGATAGTTTCATACCGAAAAAAGGCTATCTGAACCTCAATCGGGTCTCTGAAGTTTTTTGGCCATCGTTTTTAAGTCACATGAATTTTTACGTTAAAAAGGGAACACCGTGGCTGGTTTTCGATTTACCATCTGTGGAGAGTGGCGCACCATGGTACTGGCCCATTTCTAATCCCTGCACCCATTTCTAAAAGTCGAAAGCGCCGTTTCATCTTTTTGGACAAATGTTGCACATTGCACCGCAGATGTTGCACCCTGTGGATATCGATTCTTCGGACGGCCATAACAGTTGTCTCGTTTAGAGTTACGGGAGCCATAACCAGTCCAAACGAAGGACTCAGTGATTTCTACGGCTTTGATAGCAGTAAGCCGTCAACAGATAGTTTCATACCCAAAAAATACCTCAATCGGGTCTTTGAAGTTTTTTGGCCTTCGTTTTTCCGTCACATGAATTTTTACGTTAAAAAGGGAACACCATGGCTGGTCTTCGATTTACCATCCCTGGAGAGTGGTGCACCATGGTACTGGTCCATTTCAAATCCTGCACCCATTTCTAAAAGTCGCAAGGCGCCGTTTCGTCTTTTTGGACGAATGTTGCACCTTGCACCGCAGTTGTTGCACCCTGTGGATATCGTTTCTTCGGACGGCCATAACTGTTGTCTCGTTTAGAGTTACGGGAGCCATAACCAGTCAAAATGAAGGTCTCAGTGAGTTCTACTGCTTTGACAGCTGTAAGCCATCAACGGATAGTTTCATACCCAAAAAATACCTCAATCGGGTCTCTGAAGTTTTTTAGCCTTCGTTTTTCCGTCACATGAATTTTTACGTTAAAAAGGGAACACCGTGGCTGGTCTTCGATTTACCATCCCTGGAGAGTAGTGCACCATGGTGCTAGTACATTTCAAATCCATGCACCCATTTCTAAAAGTCGAAAGGCGTCGTTTCGTCTTTTTGGACGAATGTTGCACCTTGCACCGCAGATGTTGCACCCTGTGGTTATCGATTCTTCGGACGACCATAACTGTTGCCTCGTTTAGAGTTACGGGAGCCATAACCAGTCAAAACGAAGGTCTCAGAGAGTTCTACGGCTTTGATGGCGGTAAGCCGTCAACGGATAGTTTCATACCCAAAAAAAAGCTATCCGAACCTCAATCGGGTCTCTGAAGTTTTTTCGCCTTCGTTTTTCCGTCACATGAATTTTTACATTAAAAAGGGAACACCGTGGCTGGTCTTCGATTTACCATCCCTGGAGAGTGGTGCACCATGGTACTGGTCCATTTCAAATCCCTGCACCCATTTCTAAAAGTCCCAAGGCGTCGTTTCGTCTTTTGGGACGAATGTTGCACCTTGCACCGCAGATGTTGCACCCTGTGGATATCGATTCTTCGGACGGCCATAACTGTTGCCTCGTTTAGAATTACGGGAGCCATAACCAGACAGAACGAAGGTCTCAGTGAGTTCTACGGCTTTGACCGCTATAAGCCGTCAACGGATAGTTTCATACCGAAAAAAAGGCTATCCGAACCTCTATCGGGTCTTTGAAGTTTCTTGGCCATCGTTTTTACGTCACATGAATTTTTACGTTAAAAAGGGAACACCGTGGCAGGTCTTCGATTTACCATCCCTGGAGAGTGGTGCACAATGGTACTGGTCCATTTCAAATCCCTGCAACCATTTCTAAAATGCGCAAGGCGCCGTTTCGTCTTTTTGGACGAATGTTGCACCTTGCTCCGCAGATGTTGCACCCTGTGGATATCGATTCTTCGGACGGCCATAACTGTTACCTCGTTTAGAGTTATGGGAGCCATAACCAGTCAAAACGAAGGTATCAGTGAGTTCTACGGCATTGACCGCTGTAAGCCGTCAACGGAAAGTTTCAAACCCAAAAAAAAGCTACCCGAACCTCAATCGGGTCTCTGAAGTTTCTTGGCCTTCGTTTTTCCGTCACATGAATTTTTACGTTAAGAAGGGAACACCGTGACTGGTCTTCGATTTACCATCCCTGGAGAGTGGTGCACCATGGTACTGGTCCATTTCAAATCCCTGCACCCATTTCTAAATGTCGCACGGCACCGTTTCGTCTTTTGGGACGAATGTTGCACCTTGCACCATAGATGTTGCACACTGTGGATATCGATTCTTCGGACGGCCATAACTGTTGCCTCGTTTAGAGTTACGAGAGCCATAACCAGTCAAAACGAAGGTCTCAGTGAGTTCTATGGCTTTGACCGCTATAAGCCGTCAACCGATAGTTTCATACCCAAAAAAAAGTTATCCGAACCTCAATCGGGTCTCTGAAGTTTTTTGGCCTTCGTATTTCCGTCACATGAATTTTTACGTTAAAAAGGGAACACCGTGGCTGGTCTTCGATTTCCCATCCCTGGAGAGTGGTGCACCATGGTACTGGTCCATTTCAAATCCCTGCACCCATTTCTAAAAGTCGCAAGGCGCCGTTTCGTCTTTTTGGACGAATGTTGCACCTTGCACCGCAGATGTTGCACCCGATGGATATCGATTCTTCGGACGGCCGTAACTGTTGTCTCGTTTAGAGTTACGGGAGCCATAACCAGTCAAAACGAAGGTCTCAGTGAGTTCTATGGCTTTGACAGCTGTAAGCCGTCAACGGATAGTTTCATACCCAAAAAATACCTCAATCGGGTCTCTGAAGTTTTTTAGCCTTCGTTTTTCCCTCACATGAATTTTTACGTTAAAAAGGGAACACCGTGGCAGGTCTTCGATTTACCATCCCTGGAGAGTGGTGCATAATGGTACTGGTCCATTTCAAATCCCTGCACCCATTTCTAAAATGCGCAAGTCGCCGTTTCGTCTTTTTGGACGAATGTTGCACCTTGCTCCGCAGATGTTGCACCCTGTGGATATCGATTCTTCGGACGGCCATAACTGTTGCCTCATTTAGAGTTACGGGAGCAATAACCAGTCAAAACGAAGGTCTCAGTGAGTTCTACGGCATTGACCGCTGTAAGCCGTCAACGGATAGTTTCATACCCAAAAAAAGCTACCCGAACCTCAATCGGGTCTCTGAAGTTTCTTGGCCTTCGTTTTTCCGTCACATGAATTTTTACGTTAAGAAGGGAACACCGTGACTGGTCTTCGATTTACCATCCCTGGAGAGTGGTGCACCATGGAACTGGTCCATTTCAAATCCCTGCACCCATTTCTAAATGTCGCACGGCACCGTTTCGTCTTTTGGGACGAATGTTGCACCTTGCACCGTAGATGTTGCACACTGTGGATATCGATTCTTCGGACGGCCATAACTGTTGCCTCGTTTAGAGTTACGGGAGCCATAACCAGTCAAAACGAAGGTCTCAGTGAGTTCTATGGCTTTGACCGCTATAAGCCGTCAACGGATAGTTTCATACCCAAAAAAAAGTTATCCGAACCTCAATCGGGTCTTTGAAGTTTTTTGGCCTTCGTATTTCCGTCACATGAATTTTTACGTTAAAAAGGGAACACCGTGGCTGGTCTTCGATTTCCCATACCTGGAGAGTGGTGCACCATGGTACTGGTCCATTTCAAATCCCTGCACCCATTTCTAAAAGTCGCAAGGCGCCGTTTCGTCATTTTGGACGAATGTTGCACCTTGCACCGCAGATGTTGCACCCTATGGATATCGATTCTTCGGACGGCCATAACTGTTGTCTCGTTTAGAGTTACGGGAGCCATAACCAGTCAAAACGAAGGTCTCAGTGAGTTCTATGGCTTTGACAGCTGTAAGCCGTCAACGGATAGTTTCATACCCAAAAAATACCTCAATCGGGTCTCTGAAGTTTTTTAGCCTTCGTTTTTCCGTCACATGAATTTTTACGTTAAAAAGGGAACACCGTGGCAGGTCTTCGATTTACCATCCCTGGAGAGTGGTGCACAATGGTACTGGTCCATTTCAAATCCCTGCACCCATTTCTAAAATGCGCAAGTCGCCGTTCCGTCTTTTTGGACGAATGTTGCACCTTGCTCCGCAGATGTTGCACCCTGTGGATATCGATTCTTCGGACGGCCATAACTGTTGCCTCGTTTAGAGTTACGGGAGCCATAACCAGTCAAAACGAAGGTCTCAGCGAGTTCTACGGCATTGACCACTGTAAGTCGTCAACGGATAGTTTCATACCAAAAAAAAGCTACCCGAACCTCAATCGGGTCTCTGAAGTTTCTTGGCCTTCGTTTTTCCGTCACATGAATTTTTACGTTAAGAAGGGAACACCGTGACTGGTCTTCGATTTACCATCCCTGGAGAGTGGTGCACCATGGTACTGGTCCATTTCAAATCCCTGCACCCATTTCTAAATGTCGCACGGCACCGTTTCGTCTTTTGGGACGAATGTTGCACCTTGCACCGTAGATGTTGCACACTGTGGATATCGATTCTTCGGACGGCCATAACTGTTGCCTCGTTTAGAGTTACGGGAGCCATAACCAGTCAAAATGAAGGTCTCAGTGAGTTCTATGGCTTTGACCGCTATAAGCCGTCAACGGATAGTTTCATACCCAAAAAAAAGTTATCCGAACCTCAATCGGGTCTCTGAAGTTTTTTGGCCTTCGTATTTCCGTCACATGAATTTTTACGTTAAAAAGGGAACACCGTGGCTGGTCTTCGATTTCCCATCCCTGGAGAGTGGTGCACCATGGTACTGGTCCATTTCAAATCCCTGCACCCATTTCTAAAAGTCGCAAGGCGCCGTTTCGTCATTTTGGACGAATGTTGCACCTTGCACCACAGATGTTGCACCCTATGGATATCGATTCTTCGGACGGCCATAACTGTTGCCTCGTTTAGAGTTACGGGAGCCATAACCCGTCAAAACGAAGGTCTCAGTGAGTTCTACGGCATTGACCGCTGTAAGCCGTCAACGGATAGTTTCATACCCAAAAAATACCTCAATCGGGTCTCTGAAGTTTTTTAGCCTTCGTTTTTCCATCACATGAATTTTTACGTTAAAAAGGGAACACCGTGGCTGGTCTTCGATTTACCATCCCTGGAGAGTAGTGCACCATGGTGCTGGTACATTTCAAATCCATGCACCCATTTCTAAATGTCGCAAGGCGTCGTTTCATCTTTTTGGACGAATGTTGCACCTTGCACCGCATATGTTGCACCCTATGGATATCGATTCTTCGGACGGCCATAACTGTTGCCTCGTTTAGAGTTACGGGAACCATAACCAGTCAAAACGAAGGTCTCAGTGAGTTCTACGGCTTTGACCTCTACAAGCCGTCAACGGATAGTTTCATACCGAAAAAAGGCTATCCGAACCTCAATCGGGTCTCTGAAGTTTTTTGGCCTTCGTTTTTACGTCACATGAATTTTTACGTTAAAAAGGGAACACCGTGGCTGGTCTTTGATTTACCATTCCTGGAGAGTGGTGCACCATGGTACTGGCCCATTTCAAATCCCTGCACCCATTTCTAAAAGTCAAAAGCGCCGTTTTGTATTTTTGGACAAATGTTGCACCTTGCACCGCAGATGTTGCACCCTGTGGATATCGATTCTTCTGACGACCATAACTGTTGCCTCGTTTAGAGTTACGGGAACCATAACTAGTCAAAACGAAGGTCTCAGTGAGTTCTACGGCTTTGACCGCTGTAAGCCGTCAACGGATAGTTTCATACCCAAAAAATACCTCAATCGGGTCTCTGATGTTTTTTAGCCTTCGTTTTTCCGTCACATGAATTTTTACGTTAAAAAGGGAAAACCGTGGCTGGTCTTCGATTTACCATCCCTGGAGAGTAGTGCACCATGGTGCTAGTACATTTCAAATCCATGCTCCCATTTCTAAAAGTCGTAAGGCGCCGTTTCGTCTTTTTGGACGAATGTTGCACCTTGCACCGCAGATGTTGCACCCAGTGGTTATCGATTCTTCGGACGGCCATAACTATTGCCTCGTTTAGAGTTACGGGAGCCATAACCAGTCAAAACGAAGGTCTCAGTGAGTTCTATGGCTTTGACAGCTGTAAGCCGTCAACGGATAGTTTCATACCCAAAAAATACCTCAATCGGGTCTCTGAAGTTTT
Source organism: Allium fistulosum (assembly GCA_030737815.1). Taxonomy (NCBI): domain Eukaryota; kingdom Viridiplantae; phylum Streptophyta; class Magnoliopsida; order Asparagales; family Amaryllidaceae; genus Allium; species Allium fistulosum. Next base: position 42,159,786 of record CM060905.1, on the reverse strand, counting down.
TTAGCCTTCGTTTTTCCGTCACATGAATTTTTACGTTAAAAAGGGAACACCGTGGCAGGTCTTCGATTTACCATCCCTGGAGAGTGGTGCACAATGGTACTGGTCCATTTCAAATCCCTGCACCCATTTCTAAAATGCGCAAGTCGCCGTTTCGTCATTTTGGACGAATGTTGCACCTTGCTCCGCAGATGTTGCACCCTGTGGATATCGATTCTTCGGACGGCCATAACTGTTGCCTCGTTTAGAGTTACGGGAGCCATAACCAGTCAAAACGAAGGTCTCAGTGAGTTCTACGGCATTGACCGCTGTAAGCCGTCAACGGATAGTTTCATACCCAAAAAAAAGCTACCCGAACCTCAATCGGGTCTCTGAAGTTTCTTGGCCTTCGTTTTTCCGTCACATGAATTTTTACGTTAAGAAGGGAACACCGTGACTGGTCTTCGATTTACCATCCCTGGAGAGTGGTGCACCATGGTACTGGTCCATTTCAAATCCCTGCACCAATTTCTAAATGTCGCACGGCACCGTTTCGTCTTTTGGGACGAATGTTGCACCTTGCACCGTAGATGTTGCACACTGTGGATATCGATTCTTCGGACGGCCATAACTGTTGCCTCGTTTAGAGTTACGGGAGCCATAACCAGTCAAAACGAAGGTCTCAGTGAGTTCTATGGCTTTGACCGCTATAAGCCGTCAACGGATAGGTTCATACCCAAAAAAAAGTTATCCGAACCTCAATCGGGTCTCTGAAGTTTTTTGGCCTTCGAATTTCCGTCACATGAATTTTTACGTTAAAAAGGGAACACCGTGGCTGGTCTTCGATTTCCCATCCATGGAGAGTGGTGCACCATGGTACTGGTCCATTTCAAATCCCTGCACCCATTTCTAAAAGTCGCAAGGCGCCGTTTCGTCATTTTGGACGAATGTTGCACCTTGCACCGCAGATGTTGCACCCTATGGATATCGATTCTTCGGAAGGCCATAACTGTTGTCTCGTTTAGAGTTACGGGAGCCATAAACAGTCAAAACGAAGGTCTCAGTGAGTTCTATGGCTTTGACAGCTGTAAGCCGTCAACGGATAGTTTCATACCGAAAAAATACCTCAATCGGGTCTCTGAAGTTTTTTAGCCTTCGTTTTTCCGTCACATGAATTTTTACGTTAAAAAGGGAACACCGTGGCTGGTCTTCGATTTACCATCCCTGGAGAGTAGTGCACCATGGTGCTGGTACATTTCAAATCCATGCACCCATTTCTAAAAGTCGCAAGGCGTCGTTTCGTCTTTTTGGACGAATGTTGCACCTTGCACCGCATATGTTGCACCCTATGGATATCGATTCTTCGGACGGCCATAACTGTTGCCTCGTTTAGAGTTACGGGAATCATAACCAGTCAAAACGAAGGTCTCAGTGAGTTCTACGGCTTTGACCGCTATAAGCCGTCAACGGATAGTTTCATACCGAAAAAAAGGCTATCCGAACCTCAATCGGGTCTCTGAAGTTTTTTGGCCTTCGTTTTTACGTCACATGAATTTTTACGTTAAAAAGGGAACACCGTGGCTGGTCTTCAATTTACCATTCCTGGAGAGTGGTGCACCATGGTACTGGCCCATTTCAAATCCCTGCACCCATTTCTAAAAGTCAAAAGCGCCGTTTCGTCTTTTTGGACAAATGTTGCACCTTGCACCGCAGATGTTGCACCCTGTGGATATCGATTCTTCTGACGGCCATAACTGTTGCCTCGTTTAGAGTTACGGGAGCCATAACTAGTCAAAACGAAGGTCTCAGTGAGTTCTACGGCTTTGACCGCTATAAGCCGTCAACGGATAGTTTCATACCCAAAAAATACCTCAATCGGGTCTCTGAAGTTTTTTAGCCTTCGTTTTTCCGTCACATGAATTTTTACGTTAAAAAGGGAACACCGTGGCTGGTCTTCGATTTACCATCCCTGGAGAGTAGTGCACCATGGTGCTAGTACATTTCAAATCCATGCACCCATTTCTAAAAGTCGTAAGGCGCCGTTTCGTCTTTTTGGACGAATGTTGCACCTTGCACCGCAGATGTTGCACCCAGTGGTTATCGATTCTTCGGACGGCCATAACTGTTGCCTCGTTTAGAGTTACGGGAGCCATAACCAGTCAAAACGAAGGTCTCAGTGAGTTCTACGGCATTGACCGCTGTAAGCTGTCAACGGATAGTTTCATACCCAAAAAAAAGCTACCCGAACCTCTATCGGGTCTTTGAAGTTTCTTGGCCTTCGATTTTCTGTCACATGAATTTTTACGTTAAAAAGGGAACACCATGACTGGTCTTCGATTTACCATCCCTGGAGAGTGGTGCACCATGGTACTGGTCCATTTCAAATCCCTGCACCCATTTCTAAATGTCGCACGGCACTGTTTCGTCTTTTGGGACGAATGTTGCACCTTGCACCGTAGATGTTGCACACTGTGGATATCGATTCTTCGGACGGCCATAACTGTTGCCTCGTTTAGAGTTACGGGAGCCATAACCAGTCAAAACGAAGGTCTCAGTGAGTTCTATGGCTTTGACCGCTATAAGCCGTCAACGGATAGTTTCATACCCAAAAAAAAGTTATCCGAACCTCAATCGGGTCTCTGAAGTTTTTTGGCCTTCGTATTTCCGTCACATAAATTTTTACGTTAAAAAGGGAACACCGTGGCTGGTCTTCGATTTACCATCCCTGGAGAGTGGTGCACCATGGTACTGGTCCATTTCAAATCCCTGCACCCATTTCTAAAAGTCGCAAGGCGCCGTTTCGTCTTATTGGACGAATGTTGCACCTTGCACCGCAGATGTTGCACCCTATGGATATCGATTCTTCGGACGGCCATAACTGTTGTCTCGTTTAGAGTTACAGGAGCCATAACCAGTCAAAACGAAGGTCTCAGTGAGTTCTATGGATTTGACAGGTGTAGGCCGTCAACGGATAGTTTCATACCCAAAAAATACCTCAATCGGGTCTTTGAAGTTTTTTAGCCTTCGTTTTTCCGTCACATGAATTTTTACGTTAAAAAGGGAACACCGTGGCTGGTCTTCGATTTACCATCCCTGGAGAGTAGTGCACCATGGTGCTGGTACATTTCAAATCCATGCACCCATTTCTAAAAGTTGCAAGGCGTCGTTTCGTCTTTTTGGACGAATGTTGCACCTTGCACCGCATATGTTGCACCCTATGGATATCGATTCTTCGGACGGCCATAACTGTTGCCTCGTTTAGAGTTACGGGAACCATAACCAGTCAAAACGAAGGTCTCAGTGAGTTCTACGGCTTTGACCTCTATAAGCCGTCAACGGATAGTTTCATACCGAAAAAAAGGCTATCCGAACCTCAATCGGGTCTTTGAAGTTTTTTGGCCTTCGTTTTTACGTCACATGAATTTTTACGTTAAAAAGGGAACACCGTGGTTGGTCTTCGATTTACCATTCCTGGAGAGTGGTGCACCATGGTACTGGCCCATTTCAAATCCCTGCACCCATTTCTAAAAGTCAAAAGCACCGTTTCGTCTTTTTGGACGAATGTTGCACCTTGCACCGCAGATGTTGCACCCTGTGGATATCGATTCTTCTGACGGCCATAACTGTTGCCTCGTTTAGAGTTACGGGAGCCATAACTAGTCAAAACGAAGGTCTCAGTGAGTTCTACGGCTTTGACCGCTGTAAGCCGTCAACGGATAGTTTCATACCCAAAAAATACCTCAATCGGGTCTCTGAAGTTTTTTAGCCTTCGTTTTTCCGTCACATGAATTTTTACGTTAAAAAGGGAACACCGTGGCTGGTCTTCGATTTACCATCCCTGGAGAGTAGTGCACCATGGTGCTAGTACATTTCAAATCCATGCACCCATTTCTAAAAGTCGTAAGGCGCCGTTTCGTCTTTTTGGACGAATGTTGCACCTTGCACCGCAGATGTTGCACCCAGTGGTTATCGATTCTTCGGACGGCCATAACTGTTGCCTCGTTTAGAGTTACGGGAGCCATAACCAGTCAAAACGAAGGTCTCAGTGAGTTCTATGGCTTTGACAGCTGTAAGCCGTCAACGGATAGTTTCATACCCAAAAAATACCTCAATCGGGTCTCTGAAGTTTTTTAGCCTTCGTTTTTCCGTCACATGAATTTTTACGTTAAAAAGGGAACACCGTGGCAGGTCTTCGATTTACCATCCCTGGAGAGTGGTGCACAATGGTACTGGTCCATTTCAAATCCCTGCACCCATTTATAAAATGCGCAAGTCGCCGTTTCGTCTTTTTGGATGAATGTTGCACCTTGCTCCGCAGATGTTGCACCCTGTGGATATCGATTCTTCGGACGGCCATAACTGTTGCCTCGTTTAGAGTTACGGGAGCCATAACCAGTCAAAACGAAGGTCTCAGTGAGTTCTACGGCATTGACCGCTGTAAGCCGTCAACGGATAGTTTCATACCCAAAAAAAAGCTACCCGAACCTCAATCGGGTCTCTGAAGTTTCTTGGCCTTCGTTTTTCCGTCACATGAATTTTTACGTTAAGAAGGGAACACCGTGACTGGTCTTCGATTTACCATCCCTGGAGAGTGGTGCACCATGGTACTGGTCCATTTCAAATCCCTGCACCAATTTCTAAATGTCGCACGGCACCGTTTCGTCTTTTGGGACGAATGTTGCACCTTGCACCGTAGATGTTGCACACTGTGGATATCGATTCTTCGGACGGCCATAACTGTTGCCTCGTTTAGAGTTACGGGAGCCATAACCAGTCAAAACGAAGGTCTCAGTGAGTTCTATGGCTTTGACCGCTATAAGCCGTCAACGGATAGTTTCATACCCAAAAAAAAGTTATCCGAACCTCAATCGGGTCTCTGAAGTTTTTTGGCCTTCGTATTTCCGTCATATGAATTTTTACGTTAAAAAGGGAACACCGTGGCTGGTCTTCGATTTCCCATCCCTGGAGAGTGGTGCACCATGGTACTGGTCCATTTCAAATCCCTGCACCCATTTCTAAAAGTCGCAAGGCGCCGTTTCGTCATTTTGGACGAATGTTGCACCTTGCACCGCAGATGTTGCACCCTATGGATATCGATTCTTCGGACGGCCATAACTGTTGTCTCGTTTAGAGTTACGGGAGCCATAAACAGTCAAAACGAAGGTCTCAGTGAGTTCTATGGCTTTGACAGTTGTAAGCCGTCAACGGATAGTTTCATACCCAAAAAATACCTCAATCGGGTCTCTGAAGTTTTTTAGCCTTCGTTTTTCCGTCACATGAATTTTTACGTTAAAAAGGGAACACCGTGGCTGGTCTTCGATTTACCATCCCTGGAGAGTAGTGCACCATGGTGCTGGTACATTTCAAATCCATGCACCCATTTCTAAAAGTTGCAAGGCGTCGTTTCGTCTTTTTGGACGAATGTTGCACCTTGCACCGCATATGTTGCACCCTATGGATACGATTCTTCGGACGGCCATAACTGTTGCCTCGTTTAGAGTTACGGGAACCATAACCAGTCAAAACGAAGGTCTCAGTGAGTTCTACGGCTTTGACCGCTATAAGCCGTCAACGGATAGTTTCATACCGAAAAAAGGCTATCCGAACCTCAATCGGGTCTCTGAAGTTTTTTGGCCTTCGTTTTTACGTCACATGAATTTTTACGTTAAAAAGGGAACACCGTGGCTGGTCTTCGATTTACCATTCCTGGAGAGTGGTGCACCATGGTACTGGCCCATTTCAAATCCCTGCACCCATTTCTAAAAGTCAAAAGCGCCGTTTCGTCTTTTTGGACAAATGTTGCACCTTGCACCGCAGATGTTGCACCCTGTGGATGTCGATTCTTCTGACGGCCATAACTGTTGCCTCGTTTAGAGTTACGGGAGCCATAACTAGTCAAAACGAAGGTCTCAGTGAGTTCTACGGCTTTGACCGCTTTAAGCCGTCAACGGATAGTTTCATACCCAAAAAATACCTCAATCGGGTCTCTGAAGTTTTTTAGCCTTCGTTTTTCCGTCACATGAATTTTTACGTTAAAAAGGGAACACCGTGGCTGGTCTTCGATTTACCATCCCTGGAGAGTAGTGCACCATGGTGCTAGTACATTTAAAATCCATGCACCCATTTCTAAAAGTCGTAAGGCGCCGTTTCGTCTTTTTGGACGAATGTTGCACCTTGCACCGCAGATGTTGCACCCAGTGGTTATCGATTCTTCGGACGGCCATAACTGTTGCCTCGTTTAGAGTTACGGGAGCCATAACCAGTCAAAACGAAGGTCTCAGTGAGTTCTACGGCATTGACCGCTGTAAGCCGTCAACGGATAGTTTCATACCCAAAAAAAAGCTACCCAAACCTCAATCGGGTCTCTGAAGTTTCTTGGCCTTCGTTTTTCTGTCACATGAATTTTTACGTTAAAAAGGGAACACCGTGACTGGTCTTCGATTTACCATCTCTGGAGAGTGGTGCACCATGGTACTGGTCCATTTCAAATCCCTGCACCCATTTCTAAATGTCGCACGGCACCGTTTCGTCTTTTGGGACGAATGTTGCACCTTGCACCGTAGATGTTGCACACTGTGGATATCGATTCTTCGGACGGCCATAACTGTTGCCTCGTTTAGAGTTACGGGAGCCATAACCAGTCAAAACGAAGGTCTCAGTGAGTTCTATGGCTTTGACCGCTATAAGCCGTCAACGGATAGTTTCATACCCAAAAAAAAGTTATCCGAACCTCAATCGGGTCTCTGAAGTTTTTTGGCCTTCGTATTTCCGTCACATGAATTTTTACGTTAAAAAGGGAACACCGTGGCTGGTCTTCGATTTACCATCCCTGGAGAGTGGTGCACCATGGTACTGGTCCATTTCAAATCCCTGCACCCATTTCTAAAAGTCGCAAGGCGCCGTTTCGTCTTATTGGACGAATGTTGCACCTTGCACCGCAGATGTTGCACCCTATGGATATCGATTCTTTGGACGGCCATAACTGTTGTCTCGTTTAGAGTTACGGGAGCCATAACCAGTCAAAACGAAGGTCTCAGTGAGTTCTATGGCTTTGACAGGTGTAGGCCGTCAACGGATAGTTTCATACCCAAAAAATACCTCAATCGGGTCTCTAAAGTTTTTTAGCCTTCGTTTTTCCGTCACATGAATTTTTACGTTAAAAAGGGAACATCGTGGCTGGTCTTCGATTTACCATCCCTGGAGAGTAGTGCACCATAGTGCTGGTACATTTCAAATCCATGCACCCATTTCTAAAAGTCGCAAGGCGCCGTTTCGTCTTTTTGGACGAATGTTGCACCTTGCACCGCAGATGTTGCACCATGTGGATATCGATTCTTCGGACGGCCATAACTGTTGCCTCGTTTAGAGTTACGGGAGCCATAACCAGTCAAAACGAAGGTCTCAGTGAGTTCTACGGCTTTGACCACTATTAGCCGTCAACGGATAGTTTCATACCCAAAAAAATGCTATCCGAACCTCAATCGGGTCTTTGAAGTTTTTTGGCCTTCGTTTTTCCGTCACATGAATTTTTACGTTAAAAAGGGAACACCGTGGCAGGTCTTCGATTTACCATCCCTGGAGAGTGGTGCACAATGGTACTGGTCCATTTCAAATCCCTGCACCCATTTCTAAAATGCGCAAGGCGCCGTTTCGTCTTTTTGGACGAATGTTGCACCTTGCTCCGCAGATGTTGCACCCTGTGGATATCGATTCTTCGGACGGCCATAACTGTTGCCTCGTTTAGAGTTACGGGAGCCATAACCAGTCAAAACGAAGGTCTCAGTGAGTTCTACGGCATTGACCGCTGTAAGCCATCAACGGATAGTTTCATACCCAAAAAAAAGCTACCCGAACCTTAATCGGGTCTCTGAAGTTTCTTGGCCTTCGTTTTTCCGTCACATGAATTTTTACGTTAAGAAGGGAACACCGTGACTGGTCTTCGATTTACCATCCCTGGAGAGTGGTGCACCATGGTACTGGTCCATTTCAAATCCCTGCACCCATTTCTATATGTCGCACAGCACCGTTTCGTCTTTTGGGACGAATGTTGCACCTTGCACCGTAGATGTTGTACACTATGGATATCGATTTTCGGACGGCCATAACTGTTGCCTCGTTTAGAGTTACGGGAGCCATAACCAGTCAAAACGAAGGTCTCAGTGAGTTCTATGGCTTTGACCGCTATAAGCCATCAACGGATAGTTTCATACCCAAAAAAAAGTTATCCGAACCTCAATCGGGTCTCTGAAGTTTTTTGGCCTTCGTATTTCCGTCACATGAATTTTTACGTTAAAAAGGGAACACCGTGGCTGGTCTTCGATTTCCCATCCCTGGAGAGTGGTGCACCATGGTACTGGTCCATTTCAAATCCCTGCACCCATTTCTAAAAGTCGCAAGGCGCCGTTTCGTCTTTTTGGACGAATGTTGCACCTTGCACCGCAGATGTTGCACCCTATGGATATCGATTCTTCGGACGGCCATAACTATTGTCTCGTTTAGAGTTACGGGAGCCATAACAAGTCAAAACGAAGGTCTTAGTGAGTTCTATGGCTACGACAGCTGTAAGCCGTCAACGGATAGTTTCATACCCAAAAAATACCTCAATCGGGTCTCTGAAGTTTTTTAGCCTTCGTTTTTCCGTCACATGAATTTTTACGTTAAAAAGGGAACACCGTGGCTGGTCTTCGATTTACCATCCCTAGAGAGTGGTGCACCATGGTACTGGTCCATTTCAAATCCTTGCACCCATTTCTATAAGTCGCAAGGCGCCGTTTCGTCTTTTTGGACGAATGTTGCACCTTGCACCGCAGATGTTGCATCCTGTGGATATCGATTCTTCGGACGGCCATAACTGTTGCCTCGTTTAGAGTTACGGGAGCCATAACCAGTCAAAACGAAGGTCTCAGTGAGTTCTACGGCTTTGACTGCTATAAGCCGTCAACGGATAGTTTCATACCGAAAAAAAGGCTATCCGAACCTCAATCGGATCTCTGAAGTTTTTTGGCCTTCGTTTTTACGTCACATGAATTTTTACGTTAGAAAGGGAACACCATGGCTGGTCTTCGATTTAGCATTCCTGGAGAGTGGTGCACCATGGTACTGGCCCATTTCAAATCCCTGCACCCATTTCTAAAAGTCAAAAGCGCCGTTTCGTCTTTTTGGACAAATGTTGCACCTTGCACCGCAGATGTTGCACCCTGTGGATATCGATTCTTCTGACGGCCATAACTGTTGCCTCGTTTAGAGTTACGGGAGCCATAACTAGTCAAAACGAAGGTCTCAGTGAGTTCTACGGTTTTGACCGCTGTAAGCCGTCAACGGATAGTTTCATACCCAAAAAATACCTCAATCGGGTCTCTGAAGTTTTTTAGCCTTCGTTTTTCCGTCACATGAATTTTTACGTTAAAAAGGGAACACCGTGGCTGGTCTTCGATTTACCATCCCTGGAGAGTAGTGCACCATGGTGCTAGTACATTTCAAATCCATGCACCCATTTCTAAAAGTCGTAAGGCGCCGTTTCGTCTTTTTGGACGAATGTTGCACCTTGCACCGCAGATGTTGCACCCTGTGGTAATCGATTCTTCGGACGGCCACAACTGTTGCCTCGTTTAGAGTTACGGGAGCCATAACCAGTCAAAACGAAGGTCTCAGTGAGTTCTACGGCATTGACCGCTGTAAGCCGTCAACGGATAGTTTCATACCCAAAAAAAAGCTACCCGAACCTCAATCGGGTCTCTGAAGTTTATTGGCCTTCGTTTTTCCGTCACATGAATTTTTACGTTAAAAAGGGAACACCGTGACTGGTCTTCGATTTACCATCCCTGGAGAGTGGTGCACCATGGTACTGGTCCATTTCAAATCCCTGCACCCATTTCTAAATGTCGCACGGCACCGTTTCGTCTTTTGGGATGAATGTTGCACCGTAGATGTTGCACACTGTGGATATCGATTCTTCGGACGGCCATAACTGTTGCCTCGTTTAGAGTTACGGGAGCCATAACCAGTAAAAACAAAGGTCTCAGTGAGTTCTATGGCTTTGACCGCTATAAGCCGTCAACGGATAGTTTCATACCCAAAAAAAAGTTATCCGAACCTCAATCGGGTCTTTGAAGTTTTTTGGCCTTCGTATTTCCGTCACATGAATTTTTACGTTAAAAAGGGAACACCGTGGCTGGTCTTCGATTTACCATCCCTGGAGAGTGGTGCACCATGGTACTGGTCCATTTCAAATCCCTGCACCCATTTCTAAAAGTCGCAAGGCGTCGTTTCGTCTTTTTGGACGAATGTTGCACCTTGCACCGCAGATGTTGCACCCTATGGATATCGATTCTTCGGACGGCCATAACTGTTGTCTCGTTTAGAGTTACGGGAGCCATAACCAGTCAAAACGAAGGTCTCAGTGAGTTCTATGGCTTTGACAGGTGTAGGCCGTCAACGGATAGTTTCATACCCAAAAAATACCTCAATCGGGTCTCTGAAGTTTTTTAGCCTTCGTTTTTCCGTCACATGAATTTTTACGTTAAAAAGGGAACACCATGGCTGGTCTTCGATTTACCATCCCTGGAGAGTAGTGCACCATGGTGCTGGTACATTTCAAATCCATGCACCCATTTCTAAAAGTCGCAAGGCGCCGTTTCGTCTTTTTGGACGAATGTTGCACCTTGCACCGCATATGTTGCACCCTGTGGATATCGATTCTTCGGACGGCCATAACTGTTGCCTCGTTTAGAGTTACGGGAGCCATAACCAGTCAAAACGAAGGTCTCAGTGAGTTCTACGGCATTGACCGCTGTAAGCCGTCAACGGATAGTTTCATACTCATAAAATACCTCAATCGGGTCTTTGAAGTTTTTTAGCCTTCGTTTTTCCATCACATGAATTTTTACGTTAAAAAGGGAACACCGTGGCTGGTCTTCGATTTACCATCCCTGGAGAGTAGTGCACCATGGTGCTAGTACATTTCAAATCCATGCACCCATTTCTAAAAGTCGCAAGGCGCCGTTTCGTCTTTTTGGACGAATGTTGCACCTTGCACCGCAGATGTTGCACCCTGTGGATATCGATTCTTCGGACGGCCATAACTGTTGCCTCGTTTAGAGTTACAGGAGCCAGAACCAGTCAAAACGAAGGTCTCAGTGAGTTCTACGGCTTTGACAGCTGTAAGCCGTCAACGGATAGTTTCATACCCAAAAAATACCTCAATAGGGTCTTTGAAGTTTTTTAGCCTTCGTGTTTCCGTCACATGAATTTTTACGTTAAAAATGGAACACCGTGGCTGGTCTTCGATTTACCATCCCTGTAGAGTAGTGCACCATGGTGCTGGTAAATTTCAAATCCATGCACCCATTTTTAAAAGTCGCAAGGCGCCGTTTCGTCTTTTTGGACGAATGTTGCACCTTGCACCGCAGATGTTGCACCCTGTGGTTATCGATTCTTCGGACGGCCATAACTGTTGCCTCGTTTAGAGTTACGGGAGCCATAACCAGTAGAAACGAAGGTCTCAGTGACTTCTACGGCATTGACCGCTGTAAGCCATCAACGGATAGTTTCATACTCAAAAAAAAGCTATCCGAACCTCAATCGGGTCTCTGAAGTTTTTTGGCCATCGTTTTTCCATCACATGAATTTTTACGTTAAAAAGGGAACACCGTGGCTGGTCTTCGATTTACCATCCCTGGAGAGTGGTGCACCATGGTACTGGTCCATTTCAAATCCCTGCACCCATTTCTAAAAGTCGCAAAACGCCGTTTCGTCTTTTGGGATGAATGTTGCACCTTGCACCGCAGATGTTGCACCCTGTGGATATTGATTCTACGGACGGCCATAACTGTTGCCTCGTTTAGAGTTACGGGAGCCATAACCAGTCAAAACGAAGGTCTCAGTGAGTTCTATGGCATTAACCGCTATAAGCCGTCAACGGATAGTTTCATACCAAAAAAGGCTATCCGAACCTCAATCGGGTCTTTGAAGTTTTTTGGCCTTCGTTTTTACGTCCCATGAATTTTTACGTTAAAAAGGGAACACCGTGGCTGGTCTTCGATTTACCATCCCTGGAGAGTGGTGCACCATGGTACTGGCCCATTTCAAATCCCTGCACCCATTTCTAAAAGTCGAAAGCACCGTTTCGTCTTTTTAGACAAATGTTGCACCTTTCACCGTAGATGTTGCACCCTGTGGATATCGATTCTTCGGACGGCCATAACTGTTGCCTCGTTTAGAGTTACGGGAGCCATAACCAATCAAAACGAAGGTCTCAGTGAGTTCTACGGCTTTGACCGCTGTAAGCCGTCAACGGATAGTTTCATACCCATAAAATACCTCAATCGGGTCTCTGAAGTTTTTTAGCCTTCGTTTTTCCATCACATGAATTTTTACGTTAAAAAGGGAACACCGTGGCTGGTCTTCGATTTACCATCCCTGGGGAGTAGTGCACCATGGTGCTGGTACATTTCAAATCCATGCACCCATTTCTAAAAGTCGCAAGGCGCCGTTTCGTCTTTTTGGACGAATGTTGCACCTTGCACCGCAGATGTTGCACCCTGTGGATATCGATTCTTCGGACGGCCATAACTGTTGCCTCGTTTAGAGTTACGGGAGCCATAACCAGTCAAAACGAAGGTCTCAGTGAGTTCTACGGCTTTGACTGCAGTAAGCCATCAACGGATAGTTTCATACCCAAAAAAAGGCTATCCGAACCTCAATCGGGTCTTTGAAGTTTTTTGGCCTTCGTTTTTCCATCACATGAATTTTTACGTTAAAAAGGGAACACCGTGGCTGGTCTTCGATATACCATCCCTGGAGAGTGGTGCACCATGGTACTGGTCCATTTCAAATCCCTGCACCCATTTCTAAAAGTCGCAAGGCGGCGTTTCGTCTTTTTGGACAAATGTTGCACCCTATGGATATCGATTCTTCGGACGGCCATAACTGTTGCCTCGTTTAGAGTTAAGGGAACCATAACTAGTCAAAACGACGGTCTCAGTGAGTTCTACGGCTTTGACCGCTGGAAGTCGTCAACAGATAGTTTCATACCCAAAAAAATGCTATCCGAACCTCAATCGGGTCTTTGAAGTTTTTTGGCCTTCGTTTTTCCGTCACATGAATTTTAACTTTAAAAAGGGAACACCGTGGCTGGTCTTCGATTTACCATTCCTGGAGAGTGGTTCACCATGGTACTGGTCCATTTCAAATCCCTGCACCCATTTCTAAAAGTCGCAAGGCGCCGTTTCGTCTTTTTGGACGAATGTTGCACCTTGCACCGCAGATGTTGCACCCTGTGGATATCGATTCTTCGGACGGCCATAACTGTTTCCTCGTTTAGAGTTACGGGAGCCATAACCAGTCAAAACGAAGGTCTCAGTGAGTTCTACAGCATTGACCGCTGTAAGCCGTCAACGGATAGTTTCATACCCAAAAAAAGCTATCCGAACCTCAATCGGGTCTCTGAAGTTTCTTGGCCTTCGTTTTTCCGTCACATGAATTTTTACGTTAAAAAGGGAACACCGTGGCTGGTCTTCGATTTACCATCCCTGGAGAGTGGTGCAGCATGGTACTGGTCCATTTCAAATCCTTGCACCCATTTCTAAAAGTCGCAAGGCGCCGGTTCGTCTTTTTGGACGAATGTTGCACCTTGCACCGTAGATGTTGCACCCTGTGGATATCGATTCTTCGGACGGCCATAACTGTTGCCTCGTTTAGAGTTATGGGAGCCATAACCATTCAAAACGAAGGTCTCAGTGAGTTCTACGGCTTTGACTGCTGTAAGCCATCAACGGATAGTTTCATACCCAAAAAAAGGCTATCTGAACCTCAATCGGGTCTCTAAAGTTTTTTGGCATTCGTTTTTCCGTCACATGAATTTTTACGTTAAAAAGGGAACACCGTGGCTGGTCTTCGATTTACCATCCCTGGAGAGTGGTGCACCATGGTACTGGTCCATTTCAAATCCCCACACCCATTTCTAAAAGTCGCAAGGCGGCGTTTCGTCTTTTTGGACAAATGTTGCACTCTGTGGATATCGATTCTTCGGACGGCCATAACTGTTGCCTCGTTTAGAGTTAAGGGCACCATAACCAGTCAAAACGACGGTCTCAGTGAGTTCTACGGCTTTGACCGATGGAAGCCGTCAACAGATAGTTTCATACCCAAAAAAATGCTATCCGAACCTCAATCGGGTCTTTGAAGTTTTTTGGCCTTCGTTTTTCCGTCACATGAATTTTAACTTTAAAAAGGGAACACCGTGGCTGGTCTTCGATTTACCATCCCTGGAGAGTGGTGCACCATGGTACTGGTCCATTTCAAATCCCTGCACCCATTTCTAAAAGTCGCAAGGCGCCGTTTCGTCTTTTTGGACGAATGTTGCACCTTGCACCGCAGATGTTGCACCCTGTGGATATCGATTCTTTGGACGGCCATAACTGTTGCCTCGTTTAGAGTTACGGGAGCCATAACCAGTCGAAACGAAGGTCTCAGTGAGTTCTACGGCTTTGACTGCTGTAAGCCGTCAACGGATAGTTTCATACCCAAAAAATACCTCAATAGGGTCTTTGAAGTTTTTTAGCCTTCGTGTTTCCGTCACATGAATTTTTATGTTAAAAAGGGAACACCGTGGCTGGTCTTCGATTTACCATCCCTGGAGAGTAGTGCACCATGGTGCTGGTACATTTCAAATCCATGCACCCATTTTTAAAAGTCGAAAGGCGCTGTTTCGTCTTTTTGGACGAATGTTGCACCTTGCACCGTAGATGTTGCACCATGTGGTTATCGATTCTTCGGACGGCCATAACTGTTGCCTCGTTTAGAGTTACGGGAGCCATAAACAGTCAAAACGAAGGTCTCAGTGACTTCTACGGCATTGACCACTGTAAGCCGTCAACGGATAGTTTCATACCCAAAAAAAAGCTATCCGAACCTCAATCGGGTCTTTGAAGTTTTTTGGCCATCGTTTTTCCATCACATGAATTTTTACGTTAAAAAGGGAACACCGTGGCTGGTCTTCGATTTACCATCCCTGGAGAGTGGTGCACCATGGTACTGGTCCATTTCAAATCCCTGCACCCATTTCTAAAAGTCGCAAAACGCCGTTTCGTCTTTTGGGATGAATGTTGCACCTTGCACCGCAGATGTTGCACCCTGTGGATATTGATTCTACGGACGGCCATAACTGTTGCCTCGTTTAGAGTTACGGGAGCCATAACCAGTCAAAACGAAGGTCTCAGTGAGTTCTACGGCATTGACCGCTGTAAGCCGTCAACGGATAGTTTCATACCCAAAAAAAGCTATCCGAACCTCAATCGGGTCTCTGAAGTTTCTTGGCCTTCGTTTTTCCGTCACATGAATTTTTACGTTAAAAAGGGAACACCGTGGCTGGTCTTCGATTTACCATCCCTGGAGAGTGGTGCACCATGGTACTGGTCCATTTCAAATCCCTGCACCCATTTCTAAAAGTCGCAAAACACCGTTTCGTCTTTTGGGATGAATGTTGCACCTTGCACCGCAGATGTTGCACCCTGTGGATATTGATTCTACGGACGGCCATAACTGTTGCCTCGTTTAGAGTTACGGGAGCCATAACCAGTCAAAACGAAGGTCTCAGTGAGTTCTACGGCATTGACCGCTATAAGCCGTCAACGGATAGTTTCATACCGAAAACAAGGCTATCTGAACCTCAATCGGGTCTCTGAAGTTTTTTGGCCTTCGTTTTTACGTCACATGAATTTTTACGTTAAAAAGGGAACACCGTGGCTGGTCTTCGATTTACCATCCCTGGAGAGTAGTGCACCATAGTACTGGCCAATTTCAAATCCCTGCACCCATTTCTAAAAGTCGAAAGCGCCGTTTCATCTTTTTGGACAAATGTTGCACCTTTCACCGTAGATGTTGCACCCTGTGGATATCGATTCTTCGGACGACCATAACTGTTGCCTCGTTTAGAGTTACGGGAGCCATAACCAATCAAAACGAAGGTCTCAGTGAGTTCTATGGCATTGACCGCTGTAAGCCGTCAACGAATAGTTTCATACCCATAAAACACCTCAATCGGGTCTCTGAAGTTTTTTAGCCTTCGTTTTTCCATCACATGAATTTTTACATTAAAAAGGGAACACCGTGGCTGGTCTTCGATTAACCATCCCTGGAGAGTAGTGCACCATGGTGCTGGTACATTTCAAATCCATGCACCCATTTCTAAAAGTCGCAAGGCGCCGTTTCGTCTTTTTGGACGAATGTTGCACCTTGTGGATATCGATTCTTCGGACGGCCATAATTGTTGCCTCGTTTAGAGTTACGGTAGCCATAACCAGTCAAAACGAAGGTCTCAGTGAGTTCTATGGCTTTGACCGCTGTAAGCCGTCAATGGATAGTTTCATACCCAAAAAAGGCTATCCGAACCTCAATCGGGTCTCTGAAGTTTTTTGGCCTTCGTTTTTCCGTCACATGAATTTTTACGTTAAAAATGGAACACCGTGGCTGGTCTTCGATTTACCATCCCTGGAGAGTGGTGCACCATGGTACTGGTCCATTTCAAATCCCTGCACCCATTTCTAAAAGTCGCAAGGCGGCGTTTCGTCTTTTTGGACAAATGTTGCACCTTGCACCGCAGATGTTGCACCCTGTGGATATCGATTCTTCGGACGGCCATAACTGTTGCCTCGTTTAGAGTTAAGGGAGCCATAACCAGTCAAAACGAAGGTCTCAATGAGTTCTACGGCTTTGACCGCTGTAAGCCATCAACAGATAGTTTCATACCCAAAAAAATGCTATCCGAACATCAATCGGGTCTTTGAAGTTTTTTGGCCTTCGTTTTTCCGTCACATGAATTTTTACGTTAAAAAGGGAACACCGTGGCAGGTCTTCGATTTACATCCCTGGAGAGTGGTGCACAATGGTACTGGTCCATTTCAAATCCCTGCACCCATTTCTAAAATGCGCAAGGCGCCGTTTCGTCTTTTTGGACGAATGTTGCACCTTGCTCCGCAGATGTTGCACCCTGTGGATATTGATTCTTCGGACGACCATAACTGTTGCCTCGTTTAGAGTTACGGGAGCCATAACCAGTCAAAACGAAGGTCTCAGTGAGTTCTACGGCATTGACCACTGTAAGCCGTCAACGGATAGTTTCATACCCAAAAAAAGCTATCCGAACCTCGATCGGGTCTCTAAAGTTTCTTGGCCTTCGTTTTTCCGTCACATGAATTTTTACGTTAAAAAGGGAACACCGTGGCTGGTCTTCGATTTACCATCCCTGGAGAGTGGTGCACCATGGTACTGGTCCATTTCAAATCCCTGCACCCATTTCTAAAAGTCGCAAGGCGTCGTTTCGTCTTTTTGGACGAATGTTGCACCTTGCACCGCAGATGTTGCACCTTGTGTATATCGATTCTTGGGACAGCCATAACTGTTGCCTCGTTTAGAGTTACGGGAGCCATAACCAGTCAAAACGAAAGTCTCAGTGAGTTCTATGGCATTGACCGCTGTAAGCCGTCAACGGATAGTTTCATACCCAAAAAAAAGCTATCCGAACCTCAATCGGGTCTCTGAAGTTTTTTGGCCTTCGTTTTTACGTCACATGAATTTTTACGTTAAAAAGGGAACACCGTGGCTGGTCTTCGATTTACCATCCCTGGAGAGTAGTGCACCATGGTACTGGCCCATTTCAAATCCCTGCACCCATTTCTAAAAGTCAAAAGCACCGTTTCGTCTTTTTGGACAAATGTTGCACCTTTCACCGTAGATGTTGCACCCTATGGATATCGATTCTTCGGACGACCATAACTGTTGCCTCGTTTAGAGTTACGGGAGCCATAACCAATCAAAACGAAGGTCTCAGTAAGTTCTACAGCTTTGACCGCTGTAAGCCGTCAACGGATAGTTTCATACCCATAAAATACCTCAATCGGGTCTCTGAAGTTTTTTAGCCTTCGTTTTTCCATCACATGAATTT
Source organism: Allium fistulosum (assembly GCA_030737815.1). NCBI lineage: Eukaryota > Viridiplantae > Streptophyta > Magnoliopsida > Asparagales > Amaryllidaceae > Allium > Allium fistulosum. The sequence goes on along the minus strand of CM060905.1, from coordinate 42,141,869 downwards.
TTACGTTAAAAAGGGAACACCGTGACTGGTCTTCGATTTACCATCCCTGGAGAGTAGTGCACCATGGTGCTGGTACATTTCAAATCCATGCACCCATTTCTAAAAGTCGCAAGGCGTCGTTTCGTCTTTTTGGACGAATGTTGCACCTTGCACCGCAGATGTTGCACCCTATGGATATCGATTCTTCGGACGGCCATAACTGTTGCCTCGTTTAGAGTTACGGGAGCCATAACCAGTCAAAACGAAGGTCTTAGTGAGTTCTATGGCTTTGACCGCTGTAAGCCGTCAATGGATAGTTTCATACCCAAAAAAAGGCTATCCGAACCTCAATCGGGTCTCTGAAGTTTTTTGGCCTTCGTTTTTCCGTCACATGAATTTTTACGTTAAAAAGGGAACACCATGGCTGGTCTTCGATTTACCATCCCTGGAGAGTGGTGCACCATGGTACTGGTCCATTTCAAATCCCTGCATCCATTTCTAAAAGTCGCAAGGCGGCGTTTCGTCTTTTTGGACAAATGTTGCACCTTGCACCGCAGATGTTGCACCCTGTGGATATCGATTCTTCGGACGGCCATAACTGTTGCCTCGTTTAGAGTTAAGGGAGCCATAACTAGTCAAAACGAAGGTCTCAGTGAGTTCTACGGCTTTGACCACTGTAAGCCATCAACAGATAGTTTCATACCCAAAAAAATGCTATCCGAACCTCAATCGGGTCTTTGAAGTTTTTTGGCCTTCGTTTTTCCGTCACATGAATTTTTACGTTAAAAAGGGAACACCGTGGCAGGTCTTCGATTTACCATCCCTGGAGAGTGGTGCACAATGGTACTGGTCCATTTCAAATCCCTGCACCCATTTCTAAAAGTCGCAAGGTGCCGTTTCGTCTTTTTGGACGAATGTTGCACCTTGCACCGCAGATGTTGCACCTTGTGGATATCGATTCTTGGGACGGCCATAACTGTTGCCTCGTTTAGAGTTACGGGAGCCATAACCAGTCAAAACGAAGGTCTCAATGAGTTCTACGGCATTGACTGCTGTAAGCCGTCAACGGATAGTTTCATACCCAAAAAAAAGCTATCCGAACCTCAATCGGGTCTCTGAAGTTTTTTGGCCTTCATTTTTCCGTGACATGAATTTTTACGTTAAAAAGGGAACACCGTGGCTGGTCTTCGATTTACCATCCCTGGAGAGTGGTGCACCATGGTACTGGTCCATTTCAAATCCCTGCATCCATTTCTAAAAGTCGCAAGGCGGCGTTTCGTCTTTTTGGACAAATGTTGCACCTTGCACCGCAGATGTTGCACCCTGTGGATATCGATTCTTCGGACGGCCATAACTGTTGCCTCGTTTAGAGTTAAGGGAGCCATAACTAGTCAAAACGAAGGTCTCAGTGAGTTCTACGGCTTTGACCACTGTAAGCCATCAACAGATAGTTTCATACCCAAAAAAATGCTATCCGAACCTCAATCGGGTCTTTGAAGTTTTTTGGCCTTCGTTTTTCCGTCACATGAATTTTTACGTTAAAAAGGGAACACCGTGGCAGGTCTTCGATTTACCATCCCTGGAGAGTGGTGCACAATGGTACTGGTCCATTTCAAATCCCTGCACCCATTTCTAAAATGCGCAAGGCACCGTTTCGTCTTTTTGGACGAATGTTGCACCTTGCTCCGCAGATGTTGCACCCTGTGGATATTGATTCTTCGGACGACCATAACTGTTGCCTCGTTTAGAGTTACGGGAGCCATAACCTGTCAAAACGAAGGTCTCAGTGAGTTCTACCGCATTGACCACTATAAGCCGTCAACGGATAGTTTCATACCCAAAAAAAGCTATCTGAACCTCAATCGGGTCTCTAAAGTTTCTTGGCCTTCGTTTTTCCGTCACATGAATTTTTACGTTAAAAAGGGAACACCGTGGCTGGTCTTCGATTTACCATCCCTGGAGAGTGGTGCACCATGGTACTGGTCCATTTCAAATCCCTGCACCCATTTCTAAAAGTCGCAAGGTGCCGTTTCGTCTTTTTGGACGAATGTTGCACCTTGCACCGCAGATGTTGCACCTTGTGGATATCGATTCTTGGGACGGCCATAACTGTTGCCTCGTTTAGAGTTACGGGAGCCATAACCAGTCAAAACGAAGGTCTCAATGAGTTCTACGGCATTGACTGCTGTAAGCCGTCAACGGATAGTTTCATACCCAAAAAAAAGCTATCCGAACCTCAATCGGGTCTCTGAAGTTTTTTGGCCTTCATTTTTCCGTGACATGAATTTTTACGTTAAAAAGGGAACACCGTGGCTGGTCTTCGATTTACCATCCCTGGAGAGTGGTGCACCATGGTACTGGTCCATTTCAAATCCCTGCACCCACTTCTAAAAGTCGCAAGGCGGCGTTTCGTCTTTTTGGACAAATGTTGCACCCTGTGGATATCGATTCTTCGGACGGCCATAACTGTTGCCTCGTTTAGAGTTAAGGGAGCCATAACCAGTCAAAACGACGGTCTCAGTGAGTTCTACGGCTTTGACCGCTAGAAGCCGTCAACAGATAGTTTCAAACCCAAAAAAATGCTATCCGAACCTCAATCGGGTCTTTGAAGTTTTTTGGCCTTCGTTTTTCTGTCACATGAATTTTTACGTTAAAAAAGGAACACCGTGGCTGGTCTTCGATTTACAATCCCTGGAGAGTGGTGCACAATGGTACTGGTCCATTTCAAATCCCTGCACCCATTTCTAAAAGTCGCAAGGCGCCGTTTCGTCTTTTTGGACGAATGTTGCACCTTGCTCCGCAGATGTTGCACCTTGTGGATATCGATTCTTCGGACGGCCATAACTGTTGCCTCGTTTAGAGTTACGGGAGCCATAACCAGTCAAAACGAAGGTCTCAGTGAGTTCTACGGCATTGACCACTATAAGCCGTCAACGGATAGTTTCATACCCAAAAAAAGCTATCCGAACCTCAATCGGGTCTCTAAAGTTTCTTGGCCTTTGTTTTTCCGTCACATGAATTTTTACGTTAAAAAGGGAACACCGTGGCTGGTCTTCGATTTACCATCCCTGGAGAGTGGCGCACCATGGTACTGGTCCATTACAAATCCTTGCACCCATTTCTAAAAGTCGCAAGGCGCCGTTTCGTCTTTTCGGACGAATGTTGCACCTTTCACCGTAGATGTTGCACCCTGTGGATATCGATTCTTCGGACGACCATAACTGTTGCCTCGTTTAGAGTTAGGGAGCCATAACCAGTCAAAACGAAGGTCCCAGTGAGTTCTACGACATTGACCGCTGTAAGCCGTCAACGGATAGTTTCATACCCAAAAAAAAGCTATCCGAACCTCAATCGGGTCTTTGAAGTTTTTTGGCCTTTATTTTTCCGTCACATGAATTTTTACGTTAAAAAGGGAACACCGTGGCTGGTCTTCGATTTACCATCCTTGGAGAGTGGTGCACCATGGTACTGGTCCATTTCAAATCCCTGCACCCATTTCTAAAAGTCGCAAGGAGCCGTTTCGTCTTTTTGGACGAATGTTGCACCTTGCACCGCAAATGTTGCACCCTGTGGATATCGATTCTTCGGACGGCCATAACTGTTGTCTCGTTTAGAGTTACGGGAGCCTTAACCAGTCAAAACAAAGGTCTCAGTGATTTCTACGGATTTGACAGTTGTAAGCTGTCAACGGATAGTTTCATACCCAAAAAATTCCTCAATCGGGTCTCTGAAGTTTTTTAGCCTTCGTTTTTCCGTCACATGAATTTTTACGTTAAAAAGGGAACACCGTGGCTGGTCTTCGATTTACCATCCCTGGAGAGTAGTGCACCATGGTGCTAGTACATTTCAATCCATGCACCCATTTCTAAAAGTCGCAAGGTGCCGTTTCGTCTTTTTGAACGAATGTTGCACCTTGCACCGCAGATGTTGCACCCTGTGGTTATCGATTCTTCGGACGGCCATAACTGTTGCCTCGTTTAGAGTTACGGGAGCCATAACCAGTCAAAACGAAGGTCTCAGTGAGTTCTACGGCTTTGACGGCTATAAGCCGTCAACGGATAGTTTCATAACCAAAAAAAAGGTACTGGTCCATTTCAAATCCCTGCACCCATTTCTAAAAGTCGCAAGGCGCCGTTTCGTCTTTTGGGACGAATGTTGCACCTTGCACCGCAGATGTTGCACCCTGTGGATATCGATTCTTCGGACGGCCATAACTGTTGCCTCGTTTAGAGTTACGGGAGCCATAACTAGTCAAAACGAAGGTCTCAGTGAGTTCTACGGCTTTGACCGCTATAAGCCGTCAACGGATAGTTTCATACCGAAAAAAGGCTATCTGAACCTCAATCGGGTCTCTGAAGTTTTTTGGCCATCGTTTTTAAGTCACATGAATTTTTACGTTAAAAAGGGAACACCGTGGCTGGTCTTCGATTTACCATCTCTGGAGAGTGGCGCACAATGGTACTGGCCCATTTCTAATCCCTGCACCCATTTCTAAAAGTCGAAAGCGCCGTTTCGTCTTTTTGGATAAATGTTGCACATTGCACCGCAGATGTTGCACCCTGTGGATATCGATTCTTCGGACGGCCATAACTGTTGTCTCGTTTAGAGTTACGGGAGCCATAAACAGTCCAAACGAAGGACTCAGTGATTTCTACGGCTTTGATAGCTGTAAGCCGTCAACAGATAGTTTCATACCCAAAAAATACCTCAATCGGGTCTCTGAAGTTTTTTAGCCTTCGTTTTTCCGTCACATGAATTTTTACGTTAAAAAGGGAACACCGTGGCTGGTCTTCGATTTACCATCCCTGGAGAGTGGTGCACCATGGTACTGGTCCATTTCAAATCCTGCACCCATTTCTAAAAGTCGCAAGGCGCCGTTTCGTCTTTTTGGACGAATGTTGCACCTTGCACCGCAGTTGTTGCACCCTGTGGATATCGATTCTTCGGACGGCCATAACTGTTGTCTCGTTTAGAGTTACGGGAGCCATAACCAGTCAAAACGAAGGTCTCAGTGAGTTCTACGGCTTTGATAGCTGTAAGCCGTCAACGGATAGTTTCATACCCAAAAAATACCTCAATCGGGTCTCTGAAGTTTTTTAGCCTTCGTTTTTCCGTCACATGAATTTTTACGTTAAAAAGGGAACACCGTGGCTGGTCTTCGATTTACCATCCCTGGAGAGTAGTGCACCATGGTGCTAGTACATTTCAAATCCATGCACCCATTTCTAAAAGTCGAAAGGCGCCGTTTCGTCTTTTTGGACGAATGTTGCACCTTGCACAGCAGATGTTGCACCCTGTGGTTATCGATTCTTCGGACGGCCATAACTGTTGCCTCGTTTAGAGTTACGGGAGCCATAACCAGTCAAAACGAAGGTCTCAGAGAGTTCTACGGCTTTGATGGTTGTAAGCCGTCAACGGATAGTTTCATACCCAAAAAAAAGCTATCCGAACCTCAATCGGGTCTCTGAAGTTTTTTCGCCTTCATTTTTCCGTCACATGAATTTTTACGTTAAAAAGGGAACACCGTGGCTGGTCTTCGATTTACCATCCCTGGAGAGTGGTGCACCGTGGTACTGGTCCATTTCAAATCCCTGCACCCATTTCTAAAAGTCCCAAGGCGTCGTTTCGTCTTTTGGGACTAATGTTGCACCTTGCACCGCAGATGTTGCACCCTGTGGATATCGATTCTTCGGACGGCCATAACTGTTGCCTCGTTTAGAATTACGGGAGCCATAACCAGACAAAACGAAGGTCTCAGTGAGTTCTACGGCTTTGACCGCTATAAGCCGTCAACGGATAGTTTCATACCGAAAAAAAGGCTATCCGAACCTCTATCGGGTCTTTGAAGTTTTTTGGCCTTCGTTTTTACGTCACATGAATTTTTACGTTAAAAAGGGAACACCGTGGCAGGTCTTCGATTTACCATCCCTGGAGAGTGGTTCACAATGGTACTGGTCCATTTCAAATCCCTGCACCCATTTCTAAAAGTCGCAAGGCGCCGTTTCGTCTTTTTGGACGAATGTTGCACCTTGCACCGCAGATGTTGCACCTTATGGATATCGATTCTTCGGACGGCCATAACTGTTGTCTCGTTTAGAGTTACGGGAGCCATAACCAGTCAAAATGAAGGTCTCAATGATTTCTATGGTCTCAATGATTTCTATGGTGCTGGTACATTTCAAATCCATGCACCCATTTCTAAAAGTCGCAAGGCGTCGTTTCGTCTTTTTGGACGAATGTTGCACCTTGCACCGCAGATGTTGCACCCAGTGGTTATCGATTCTTCGGACGGCCATAACTGTTGCCTCGTTTAGAGTTACGGGAGCCATAACCAGTCAAAACGAAGGTCTCAGTGAGTTCTATGGCTTTGACAGCTGTAAGCCGTCAACGGATAGTTTCATACCCAAAAAATACCTCAATCGTGTCTCTGAAGTTTTTTAGCCTTCGTTTTTCCGTCACATGAATTTTTACGTTAAAAAGGGAACACCGTGGCAGGTCTTCGATTTACCATCCCTGGAGAGTGGTGCACAATGGTACTGGTCCATTTCAAATCCCTGCACCCATTTATAAAATGCGCAAGTCGCCGTTTCGTCTTTTTGGATGAATGTTGCACCTTGCTCCGCAGATGTTGCACCCTGTGGATATCGATTCTTCGGACGGCCATAACTGTTGCCTCGTTTAGAGTTACGGGAGCCATAACCAGTCAAAACGAAGGTCTCAGTGAGTTCTACGGCATTGACCGCTGTAAGCCGTCAACGGATAGTTTCATACCCAAAAAAAAGCTACCCGAACCTCAATCGGGTCTCTGAAGTTTCTTGGCCTTCGTTTTTCCGTCACATGAATTTTTACGTTAAGAAGGGAACACTGTGACTGGTCTTCGATTTACCATCCCTGGAGAGTGGTGCACCATGGTACTGGTCCATTTCAAATCCCTGCACCCATTTCTAAATGTCGCACGGCACCGTTTCGTCTTTTGGGACGAATGTTGCACCTTGCACCGTAGATGTTGCACACTTTGGATATCGATTCTTCGGACGGCCATAACTGTTACCTCGTTTAGAGTTACGGGAGCCATAACCAGTCAAAACGAAGGTCTCAGTGAGTTCTATGGCTTTGACCGCTATAAGCCGTCAACGGATAGTTTCATACCCAAATAAATGTTATCCGAACCTCAATCGGGTCTCTGAAGTTTTTTGGCCTTCGTATTTCCGTCACATGAATTTTTACGTTAAAAAGGGAACACCGTGGCTGGTCTTCGATTTCCCATCCCTGGAGAGTGGTGCACCATGGTACTGGTCCATTTCAAATCCCTGCACCCATTTCTAAAAGTCGCAAGGCGCCGTTTCGTCTTTTTGGACGAATGTTGCACCTTGCACCGCAGATGTTGCACCCTATGGATATCGATTCTTCGGACGTCCATAACTGTTGTCTCGTTTAGAGTTACGGGAGCCATAACCAGTCAAAACGAAGGTCTCAGTGAGTTCTATGGCTTTGACAGCTATAAGCCGTCAACGGATAGTTTCATACCCAAAAAATACCTCAATCGGGTCTCTGAAGTTTTTTAGCCTTCGTTTTTCCGTCACATGAATTTTTACGTTAAAAAGGGAACACCGTGGCAGGTCTTCGATTTACCATCCCTGGAGAGTGGTGCACAATGGGACTGGTCCATTTCAAATCCCTGCACCCATTTCTAAAATGCGCAAGTCGCCGTTTCGTCTTTTTGGACGAATGTTGCACCTTGCTCCGCAGATGTTGCACCCTGTGGATATCGATTCTTCGGACGGCCATAACTGTTGCCTCGTTTAGAGTTACGGGAGCCATAACCAGTCAAAACGAAGGTCTCAGTGAGTTCTACGGCATTGACCGCTGTAAGCCGTCAACGGATAGTTTCATACCCAAAAAAAAGCTACCCGAACCTCAATCGGGTCTTTGAAGTTTCTTGGCCTTCGTTTTTCCGTCACATGAATTTTTACGTTAAGAAGGAAACACCGTGACTGGTCTTCGATTTACCATCCATGGAGAGTGGTGCACCATGGTACTGGTCCATTTCAAATCCCTGCACCCGTTTCTAAATGTCGCACGGCACCGTTTCGTCTTTTGGGACGAATGTTGCACCTTGCACCGTAGATGTTACACACTGTGGATATCGATTCTTCGGACGGCCATAACTGTTGCCTCGTTTAGAGTTACGGGAGCCATAACCAGTCAAAACGAAGGTCTCAGAGAGTTCTACGGCTTTGATGGCTGTAAGCCGTCAACGGATAGTTTCATACCCAAAAAAAAGCTATCCGAACCTCAATCGGGTCTCTGAAGTTTTTTCGCCTTCATTTTTCCGTCACATGAATTTTTACGTTAAAAAGGGAACACCGTGGCTGGTCTTCGATTTACCATCCCTGGAGAGTGGTGCACCATGGTACTGGTCCATTTCAAATCCCTGCACCCATTTCTAAAAGTCCCAAGGCGTCGTTTCGTCTTTTGGGACGAATGTTGCACCTTGCACCGCAGATGTTGCACCCTGTGGATATCGATTCTTCGGACGGCCATAACTGTTGCCTCGTTTAGAATTACGGGAGCCATAACCAGACAAAACGAAGGTCTCAGTGAGTTCTACGGCTTTGACCGCTATAAGCCGTCAACGGATAGTTTCATACCGAAAAAAAGGCTATCCGAACCTCTATCGGGTCTTTGAAGTTTTTTGGCCTTCGTTTTTCCGTCACATGAATTTTTACGTTAAAAAGGGAACACCGTGGTAGGTCTTTGATTTACCATCCCTGGAGAGTGGTTCACAATGGTACTGGTCCATTTCAAATCCCTGCACCCATTTCTAAAATGCGCAAGGCGCCGTTTCGTCTTTTTGGACGAATGTTGCACCTTGCTCCGCAGATGTTGCACCCTGTGGATATCGATTCTTCGGACGGCCATAACTGTTGCCTCGTTTAGAGTTACGGAAGCCATAACCAGTCAAAACGAAGGTCTTAGTGAGTTCTACGGCATTGACCGCTGTAAGCCGTCAACGGATAGTTTCATACCCAAAAAAAAGCTACCCGAACCTCAATCGGGTCTCTGAAGTTTCTTGGCCTTCGTTTTTCCGTCACATGAATTTTTACGTTAAGAAGGGAACACCGTGACTGGTCTTCGATTTACCATCCCTGGAGAGTGGTGCACCATGGTACTGGTCCATTTCAAATCCCTGCACCCATTTCTAAATGTCGCACGGCACCGTTTCGTCTTTTGGGACGAATGTTGCACCTTGCACCGTAGATGTTGCACACTGTGGATATCGATTCTTCGGACGGCCATAACTGTTACCTCGTTTAGAGTTACGGGAGCCATAACCAGTCAAAACGAAGGTCTCAGTGAGTTCTATGGCTTTGACCGCTATAAGCCGTCAATGGATAGTTTCATACCCAAAAAAAAGTTATCCGAACCTCAATCGGGTCTCTGAAGTTTTTTGGCCTTCGTATTTCCGTCACATGAATTTTTACGTTAAAAAGGGAACACCGTGGCTGGTCTTCGATTTCCCATCCCTGGAGAGTGGTGCACCATGGTACTGGTCCATTTCAAATCCCTGCACCCATTTCTAAAAGTCGCAAGGCGCCGTTTCGTCTTTTTGGACGAATGTTGCACCTTGCACCGCAGATGTTGCACCCTATGGATATCGATTCTTCGGACGGCCATAACTATTGTCTCGTTTAGAGTTACGGGAGCCATAACCAGTCAAAACGAAGGTCTCAGTGAGTTCTATGGCTTTGACAGCTGTAAGCCGTCAACGGATAGTTTCATACCCAAAAAATACCTCAATCGGGTCTCTGAAGTTTTTTAGCCTTCGTTTTTCCGTCACATGAATTTTTACGTTAAAAAGGGAACACCGTGGCAGGTCTTCGATTTACCATCCCTGGAGAGTGGTGCACAATGGTACTGGTCCATTTCAAATCCCTGCACCCATTTCTAAAATGCGCAAGTCGCCGTTTCGTCTTTTTGGACGAATGTTGCACCTTGCTCCGCAGATGTTGCACCCTGTGGATATCGATTCTTCGGACGGCCATAACTGTTGCCTCGTTTTAGTTACGGGAGCCATAACCAGTCAAAACGAAGGTCTCAGTGAGTTCTACGGCATTGACCGCTGTAAGCCGTCAACGGATAGTTTCATACCCAAAAAAAAGCTACCCGAACCTCAATCGGGTCTCTGAAGTTTCTTGGCCTTCGTTTTTCCGTCACATGAATTTTTACGTTAAGAAGGGAACACCGTGACTTGTCTTCGATTTACCATCCCTGGAGAGTGGTGCACCATGGTACTGGTCCATTTCAAATCCCTGCACCCATTTCTAAATGTCGCACGGCACCGTTTCGTCTTTTGGGACGAATGTTGCACCTTGCACCGTAGATGTTACACACTGTGGATATCGATTCTTCGGACGGCCATAACTGTTGCCTCGTTTAGAGTTACGGGAGCCATAACCAGTCAAAACGAAGGTCTCAGTGAGTTCTATGGCTTTGACTGCTATAAGCCGTCAACGGATAGTTTCATACCCAAAAAAAAGTTATCCGAACCTCAATCGGGTCTTTGAAGTTTTTTGGCCTTCGTATTTCCATCACATGAATTTTTACGTTAAAAAGGGAACACCGTGGCTGGTCTTCGATTTCCCATCCCTGGAGAGTGGTGCACCATGGTACTGGTCCATTTCAAATCCCTGCACCCATTTCTAAAAGTCGCAAGGCGCCGTTTCGTCTTTTTGGACGAATGTTGCACCTTGCACCGCAGATGTTGCACCCTATGGATATCGATTCTTCGGACGGCCATAACTGTTGCCTCGTTTAGAGTTACGGGAGCCATAACCAGTCAAAACGAAGGTCTCAGTGAGTTCTATGGCTTTGACCGCTGTAAGCCGTCAACGGATAGTTTCATACCCAAAAAAAAGTTATCCGAACCTCAATCGGGTCTTTGAAGATTTTTGGCCTTCGTATTTCCGTCACATGAATTTTTACGTTAAAAAGGGAACACCGTGGCTGGTCTTCGATTTCCCATTCCTGGAGAGTGGTGCACCATGGTACTGGTCCATTTCAAATCCCTGCACCCATTTCTAAAAGTCGCAAGGCGCCGTTTCGTCTTTTTGGACGAATGTTGCACCTTGCACCGCAGATGTTGCACCTTATGGATATCGATTCTTCGGACGGCCATAACTGTTGTCTCGTTTAGAGTTACGGGAGCCATAACCAGTCAAAATGAAGGTCTCAATGATTTCTATGGCTTTGACAGCTGTAAGCCGTCAACGGATAGTTTCATACCCAAAAAATACCTCAATCGGGTCTCTGAAGTTTTTTAGCCTTCGTTTTTCCGTCACATGAATTTTTACGTTAAAAAGGGAACACCGTGGCTGGTCTTCGATTTACCATCCCTGTAGAGTAGTGCACCATGGTACTGGCCCATTTCAAATCCATGCACCCATTTCTAAAAGTCGTAATGCGCCGTTTCGTCTTTTTGGACGAATGTTGCACATTGCACCGCAGGTGTTGCACCCTGTGGTTATCGATTCTTCTGACGGCCATAACTGTTGCCTCGTTTAGAGTTACGGGAGCCATAACCAGTCAAAACGAAGGTCTCAGAGAGTTCTACGGCTTTGATGGCTGTAAGCCGTCAACGGATAGTTTCATACCCAAAAAAAGCTATACGAACCTCAATCGGGTCTCTGAAGTTTTTTGGCCTTTGTTTTTCCGTCACATGAATTTTTACGTTAAAAAGGGAACACCGTGGCTGGTCTTCGATTTACCATCCCTGGAGAGTGGTGCACCATGGTACTGGTCCATTTCAAATCCCTGCACCCATTTCTAAAAGTCCCAAGGCGTCGTTTCGTCTTTTGGGACGAATGTTGCACCTTGCACCGCAGATGTTACACCCTGTGGATATCGATTCTTCGGACGGCCATAACTGTTGCCTCGTTTAGAGTTACGGGAGCCATAAACAGTCAAAACGAAGGTCTCAGTGAGTTCTACGGCATTGACCGCTGTAAGCCGTCAACGGATAGTTTCATACCCAAAAAAAAGCTACCCGAACCTCAATCGGGTCTCTGAAGTTTCTTGGCCTTCGTTTTTCCGTCACATGAATTTTTACGTTAAAAAGGGAACACCGTGACTGGTCTTCGATTTACCATCCTTGGAGAGTGGTGCACCATGGTACTGGTCCATTTCAAATCCCTGCACCCATTTCTAAATGTCGCACGGCACCGTTTCGTCTTTTGGGACGAATGTTGCACCTTGCACCGTAGATGTTGCACACTGTGGATATCGATTCTTCGGACGGCCATAACTGTTGCCTCGTTTAGAGTTACGGGAGCCATAACCAGTCAAAACGAAGGTCTCAGTGAGTTCTATGGCTTTGACGGCTGTAAGCCGTCAACGGATAGTTTCATACCCAAAAAAAAGTTATCCGAACCTCAATCGGGTCTTTGAAGTTTTTTGGCCTTCGTATTTCCGTCACATGGATTTTTACGTTAAAAAGGGAACACCGTGGCTGGTCTTTGATTTACCATCCCTGGAGAGTGGTGCACCATGGTACTGGTCCATTTCAAATCCCTGCACCCATTTCTAAAAGTCGCAAGGCGCCGTTTCGTCATTTTGGACGAATGTTGCACCTTGCACCGCAGATGTTGCACCCTATGGATATCGATTCTTCGGACGGCCATAACTGTTGTCTCGTTTAGAGTTACGGGAGCCATAACCAGTCAAAACGAAGGTCTCAGTGAGTTCTATGGCTTTGACAGCTGTAGGCCGTCAACGGATAGTTTCATACCCAAAAAATACCTCAATCGGGTCTCTGAAGTTTTTTAGCCTTCGTTTTTCCGTCACATGAATTTTTACGTTAAAAAGGGAACACCGTGGCTGGTCTTCGATTTACCATCCCTGGAGAGTAGTGCACCATGGTGCTGGTACATTTCAAATCCATGCACCCATTTCTAAAAGTCGCAAGGAGCCGTTTCGTCTTTTTGGACGAATGTTGCACCTTGCACCGCAGATGTTGCATCCTGTGGATATCGATTCTTCGGACGGCCATAACTGTTGCCTTGTTTAGAGTTACGGGGGCCATAACCAGTCAAAACGAAGGTCTCAGTGAGTTCTACGGCTTTGACCACTATAAGCCGTCAACGGATAGTTTCATACCGAAAAAAAGGCTATCCGAACCTCAATCGGGTCTCTGAAGTTTTTTGGCCTTCGTTTTTACGTCACATGAATTTTTACGTTAAAAAGGGAACACCGTGGCTGGTCTTCGATTTACCATTCCTGGAGAGTGGTGCACCATGGTACTGGCCCATTTCAAATCCCTGCACCCATTTCTAAAAGTCAAAAGCGCCGTTTCGTCTTTTTGGACAAATGTTGCACCTTGCACCGCAGATGTTGCACCCTGTGGATATCGATTCTTTTGACGGCCATAACTGTTGCCTCGTTTAGAGTTACGGGAGCCATAACCAGTCAAAACGAAGGTCTTAGTCAGTTCTACGGCTTTGACCGCTGTAAGCCGTCAACGGATAGTTTCATACCCAAAAAATACCTCAATCGGTTCTCTGAAGTTTTTTAGCCTTCGTTTTTCCATCACATGAATTTTTACGTTAAAAAGGGAACACCGTGGCTGGTCTTCGATTTACCATCCCTGGAGAGTAGTGCACCATGGTGCTAGTACATTTCAAATCCATGCACCCATTTCTAAAAGTCGTAAGGCGCCGTTTCGTCTTTTTGGATGAATGTTGCACCTTGCACCGCAGGTGTTGCACCCTATGGTTATCGATTCTTCGGACGGCCATAACTGTTGCCTCGTTTAGAGTTACGGGAGCCATAACCAGTCAAACCGAAGGTCTCAGAGAGTTCTACGGCTTTGATGGCTGTAAGCCGTCAACGGATAGTTTCATACCCAAAAAAACTATCCGAACCTCAATCGGGTCTCTGAAGTTTTTTGGCCTTCGTTTTTCCGTCACATGAAATTTTACGTTAAAAAGGGAACACCGTGGCTGGTCTTCGATTTACCATCCCTGGAGAGTGGTGCACCATGGTACTGGTCCATTCCAAATCCCTGCACCCATTTCTAAAAGTCCCAAGGCGTCGTTTCGTCTTTTGGGACGATTGTTGCACCTTGCACCGCAGATGTTGCACCCTGTGGATATCGATTCTTTGGACGGCCATAACTGTTGCCTCGTTTAGAATTACGGGAGCCATAACCAGACAAAACGAAGGTCTCAGTGAGTTCTACGGCTTTGACCGCTATAAGCCGTCAACGGATAGTTTCATACCGAAAAAAGGCTATCCGAACCTTTATCGGGTCTTTGAAGTTTTTTGGCCTTCGTTTTTACGTCACATGAAATTTTACGTTAAAAAGGGAACACTGTGGCTGGTCTTCGATTTACCATCCCTGGAGAGTGGTGCACCATGGTACAGGTCCATTTCAAATCCCTGCACCCATTTCTAAAAGTCGCAAGGCGCCGTTTCATATTTTTGGACGAATGTTGCAACTTGCACCGCAGATGTTGCACCCTGTGGATATCGATTCTTCGGACGGCCATAACTGTTGCCTCGTTTAGAGTTACAGGAGCCATAAACAGTCAAAACGAAGGTCTCAGTGAGTTCTACGGCATTGACCGCTGTAAGCCGTCAACGGATAGTTTCATACCCAAAAAAAAGCTACCCGAACCTCAATCGGGTCTCTGAAGTTTCTTGGCCTTCATTTTTCCGTCACATGAATTTTTACGTTAAAAAGAGAACACCGTGACTGGTCTTCGATTTACCATCCCTGGAGAGTGGTGCACCATGGTACTGGTCCATTTCAAATCCCTGCACCCATTTCTAAATGTCGCACGGCACCGTTTCGTCTTTTGGGACGAATGTTGCACCTTGCACCGTAGATGTTGCACACTGTGGATATCGATTCTTCGGACGGCCATAACTGTTGCCTCGTTTAGAGTTACGGGAGCCATAACCAGTCAAAATGAAGGTCTCAGTGAGTTCTATGGCTGTGACCGCTATAAGCCGTCAACGGATAGTTTCATACCCAAAAAAAAGTTATCCGAACCTCAATCGGGTCTTTGAAGTTTTTTGGCTTTCGTATTTCCGTCACATGAATTTTTACGTTAAAAAGGGAACACCGTGGCTGGTCTTCGATTTACCATCCCTGGAGAGTGGTGCACCATGGTACTGGTCCATTTCAAATCCCTGCACCCATTTCTAAAAGTCGCAAGGCGTCGTTTCGTATTTTTGGACGAATGTTGCACCTTGCACCGCAGATGTTGCACCCTATGGATATCGATTCTTCGGACGGCCATAACTGTTGTCTCGTTTAGAGTTACGGGAGCCATAACCAGTCAAAACGAAGGTCTCAGTGAGTTCTATGGCTTTGACAGCTGTAAGCCGTCAACGGATAGTTTCATACCGAAAAAAGGCTATCCGAACCTCAATCGGGTCTCTGAAGTTTTTTGGCCTTCGTTTTTACGTCACATGAATTTTAACGTTAAAAAGGGAACACCGTGGCTGGTCTCCGATTTACCATCCCTGGAGAGTGGTGCACCATGGTACTAGCCCATTACAAATCCCTGCACCCATTTCTAAAAGTCGAAAGCGCCGTTTCGTCTTTTTGGACAAATGTTGCACCTTGCACCGTAGATGTTGCACCCTGTGGATATCGATTCTTCGGACGGCCATAACTGTTGCCTCGTTTAGAGTTACGGGAGCCATAACTAGTCAAAATGAAGTTCTCAGTGAGTTCTACGGCTTTGACCGCTTTAAGTCGTCAACGGATAGTTTCATACCCAAAAAATACCTCAATCGGGTCTCTGAAGTTTTTTAGCCTTCGTTTTTTCGTCACATGAAATTTTTCGTTAAAAAGGGAACACCGTGGCTGGTCTTCGATTTACCATCCCTGGAGAGTAGTGCACCATGGTGCTGGTACATTTCAAATCCATGCACCCATTTCTAAATGTCGCAAGGCGCCGTTTCGTCTTTTTGGACGAATGTTGCACCTTGCACCGCAGATGTTGCACCCTGTGGATATCGATTCTTCGGACGGCCATAACTGTTGTCTCGTTTAGAGTTACGGGAGCCATAACCAGTCAAAACGAAGGTCTTAGTGAGTTCTACGGCTTTGACTGCTATAAGTCGTCAACGGATAGTTTCATACCGAAAAAAAGGCTACCCGAACCTCAATCGGGTCTCTGAAGTTTTTTGGCCTTCGTTTTTACGTCACATGAATTTATACGTTAAAAAGGGAACACCGTGGCTGGTCTTCGATTTACCATTCCTGGAGAGTGGTGCACCACGGTACTGGCTCATTTCAAATCCCTGCACCCATTTCTAATAGTCAAAAGAGCCGTTTCGTCTTTTTGGACAAATGTTGCACCTTGCACCGCAGATGTTGGACCCTGTGGATATCGATTCTTCGGACGGCCATAACTATTGCCTCGTTTAGAGTTACGGGAGCCATAAATAGTCAAAACGAAGGTCTCAGTGAGTTCTACGGCATTGACCGCTGTAAGCCGTCAACGGGTAGTTTCATACCCAAAAAAAAGCTACACGAACCTCAATCGGGTCTCTGAAGTTTCTTGGCCTTCGTTTTTCCGTCACATGAATTTTTACGTTAAAAAGGGAACACCGTGACTGGTCTTCGATTTACCATCCCTGGAGAGTGGTGCACCATGGTACTGGTCCATTTCAAATCCCTGCACCCATTTCTAAATGTCGCACGACACCGTTTCGTCTTTTGGGACGAATGTTGCACCTTGCACCGTAGATGTTGCACACTGTGGATATCGATTCTTCGGACGGCCATAACTGTTGCCTCGTTTAGATTTACGGGAGCCATAACCAGTCAAAACGAAGGTCTCAGTGAGTTCTATGGCTGTGACCGCTATAAGCCGTCAACGGATAGTTTCATACCCAAAAAAAAGTTATCCGAACCTCAATCGGGTCTCTGAAGTTTTTTGGCTTTCGTATTTCCGTCACATGAATTTTTACGTTAAAAAGGGAACACCGTGGCTGGTCTTCGATTTACCATCCCTGGAGACTGGTGCACCATGGTACTGGTCCATTTCAAATCCCTGCACCCATTTCTAAAAGTCGCAAGGCGTCGTTTCGTCTTTTTGGACGAATGTTGCACCTTGCACCGCAGATGTTGCACCCTATGGATATCGATTCTTCGGACGGCCATAACTGTTGTCTCGTTTAGAGTTACGGGAGCCATAACCAGTCAAAACGAAGATCTCAGTGAGTTCTATGGCTTTGACAGCTGTAAGCCGTCAACGGATAGTTTCATACCCAAAAAATACCTCAATCGGGTCTCTGAAGTTTTTTAGCCTTCGTTTTTCAGTCACATGAATTATTACGTTAAAAAGGGAACACCGTGGCTGGTCTTCGATTTACCATCCCTGGAGAGTAGTGCACCATGGTGCTGGTACATTTCAAATCCATGCACCCATTTCTAAATGTCGCAAGGCGCCGTTTCGTCTTTTTGGACGAATGTTGCACCTTGCACCGCATATGTTGCACCCTGTGGATATCGATTCTTCGGACGGCCATAACTGTTGTCTCGTTTAGAGTTACGGGAGCCATAACCAGTCAAAACGATGGTCTTAGTGAGTTCTACGGCTTTGACTGCTATAAGCCGTCAACGGATAGTTTCATACCGAAAAAAAGGCTACCCGAACCTCAATCGGGTCTCTGAAGTTTTTTGGCCTTCGTTTTTACGTCACATGAATTTATACGTTAAAAAGGGAACACCGTGGCTGGTCTTCGATTTACCATTCCTGGAGAGTGGTGCACCACGGTACTGGCTCATTTCAAATCCCTGCACCCATTTCTAATAGTCAAAAGAGCCGTTTCGTCTTTTTGGACAAATGTTGCACCTTGCACCGCAGATGTTGGACCCTGTGGATATCGATTCTTCGGACGGCCATAACTATTGCCTCGTTTAGAGTTACGGGAGCCATAAATAGTCAAAACGAAGGTCTCAGTGAGTTCTACGGCATTGACCGCTGTAAGCCGTCAACGGGTAGTTTCATACCCAAAAAAAAGCTACACGAACCTCAATCGGGTCTCTGAAGTTTCTTGGCCTTCGTTTTTCCGTCACATGAATTTTTACGTTAAAAAGGGAACACCGTGACTGGTCTTCGATTTACCATCCCTGGAGAGTGGTGCACCATGGTACTGGTCCATTTCAAATCCCTGCACCCATTTCTAAATGTCGCACGACACCGTTTCGTCTTTTGGGACGAATGTTGCACCTTGCACCGTAGATGTTGCACACTGTGGATATCGATTCTTCGGACGGCCATAACTGTTGCCTCGTTTAGATTTACGGGAGCCATAACCAGTCAAAACGAAGGTCTCAGTGAGTTCTATGGCTGTGACCGCTATAAGCCGTCAACGGATAGTTTCATACCCAAAAAAAAGTTATCCGAACCTCAATCGGGACTCTGAAGTTTTTTGGCTTTCGTATTTCCGTCACATGAATTTTTACGTTAAAAAGGGAACACCGTGGCTGGTCTTCGATTTACCATCCCTGGAGACTGGTGCACCATGGTACTGGTCCATTTCAAATCCCTGCACCCATTTCTAAAAGTCGCAAGGCGTCGTTTCGTCTTTTTGGACGAATGTTGCACCTTGCACCGCAGATGTTGCACCCTATGGATATCGATTCTTCGGACGGCCATAACTGTTGTCTCGTTTAGAGTTACGGGAGCAATAACCAGTCAAAACGAAGGTCTCGGTGAGTTCTATGGCTTTGACAGCTGTAAGCCGTCAACGGATAGTTTCATACCCAAAAAATACCTCAATCGGGTCTCTGAAGTTTTTTAGCCTTCGTTTTTCTGTCACATGAATTATTACGTTAAAAAGGGAACACCGTGGCTGGTCTTCGATTTACCATCCCTGGAGAGTAGTGCACCATGGTGCTGGTACATTTCAAATCCATGCATCCATTTCTAAAAGTCGCAAGGCGTCGTTTCGTATTTTTGGACGAATGTTGCACCTTGCACCGCAGATGTTGCACCCTGTGGATATCGATTCTTCGGACGGTCATAACTGTTGCCTCGTTTAGAGTTACGGGAGCCATTACCAGTCAAAACGAAGGTCTCAGTGAGTTCTACGGCTTTGACCGCTATAAGCCGTCAACGGATAGTTTCATACTGAAAAAAAGGCTACCCGAACCTCAATCGGGTCTCTGAAGTTTTTTGGCCTTCGTTTTTACGTCACATGAATTTATACGTTAAAAAGGGAACACCGTGGCTGGTCTTCGATTTACCATTCCTGGAGAGTGGTGCACCATGGTACTAGCCCATTTCAAATCCCTGCACCCATTTCTAATAGTCAAAAGCGCCGTTTCGTCTTTTTGGACAAATGTTGCACCTTGCACTGCAGATGTTGGACCCTGTGGATATCGATTCTTCTGACGGCCATAACTGTTGCCTCGTTTAGAGTTACGGGAGCCATAACCAGTTAAAATGAAGGTCTCAATGAGTTCTACGGCTTTGACCGCTGTAAGCCGTCAACGGATAGTTTCATACCCAAAAAATGCTATCCGAACCTCAATCGGGTCGTTGAAGTTTTTTGGCCTTCGTTTTTGCCGTCACATGTTTTTCCGTCACAGGAATTTTTACGTTAAAAAGGGAACACCGTGGCTGGTCTTCGATTTACCATCCCTGGAGAGTGGTGCACCAAGGTACTGGTCCATTTCATATCCCTGCACCCATTTCTAAAAGTCGCAAGGCGCCGTTTCGTCATTTTGGACGAATGTTGCACCTTGCACCGCAGATGTTGCACCCTGTGGATATCGATTCTTCGGACGGCCATAACTGTTGCCTCGTTTAGAGTTAAGGGAGCCATAACCAGTCAAAACGAAGGTCTCAGTGAGTTCTACGGCGTTGACCGCTGTAAGCTGTGAACAGATAGTTTCATACCCAAAAAAATGCTATCCGAACCTCAATCGGGTCTTTGAAGTTTTTTGGCCTTCGTTTTTGCCGTCACATGTTTTTCTGTCACATGAATTTTTACGTTAAAAAGGGAACACCGTGGCTGGTCTTTGATTTACCATCCCTGGAGAGTGGTGCACCATGGTACTGGTCCATTTCATATCCCTACACCCATTTCTAAAAGTCGCAAGGCGCCGTTTCATCTTTTGGGATGAATGTTGCACCTTGCACCGCAGATGTTGCACCCTGTGGATATCGATTCTTCGGACGGCCATAACTGTTGCCTCGTTTAGAGTTACGGGAGCCATAACCAGTTAAAACGAAGGTCTCAGTGAGTTCTACGGCTTTGACCACTATAAGCCGTCAACGGATAGTTTCATACCGAAAAAAGGCTATCCGAACCTCAATCGGGTCTCTGAAGTTTTTTGGCCTTCGTTTTTACGTCACATGAATTTTTACGTTAAAAAGGGAACACCGTGGCTGGTCTTCGATTTACCATTCCTGGAGAGTGGTGCACCATGGTACTAGCCCATTTCAAATCCCTGCACCCATTTCTAAAAGTCGAAAGCGCCGTTTCGTCTTTTTGGACAAATGTTGCACCTTGCACCGTAGATGTTGCACCCTGTGGATATCGATTCTTCGAACGGCCATAACTGTTGCCTCGTTTAGAGTTACGGGAGCCATAACTAGTCAAAATGAAGTTCTAAGTGAGTTCTACGGCTTTGACCGCTTTAAGCCGTCAACGGATAGTTTCATACCCAAAAAATACCTCAATCGGGTCTTTGAAGTTTTTTAGCCTTCGTTTTTTCGTCACATGAAATTTTTCGTTAAAAAGGGAACACCGTGGCTGGTCTTCGATTTACCATCCCTGGAGAGTAGTGCACCATGGTGCTGGTACATTTCAAATCCATGCACCCATTTCTAAATGTCGCAAGGCGCCGTTTCGTCTTTTTGGACGAATGTTGCACCTTGCACCGCAGATGTTGCACCCTGTGGATATCGATTCTTCGGACGGCCATAACTGTTGCCTCGTTTAGAGTTACGGGAGCCATAACCAGTCAAAACGAAGGTCTTAGTGAGTTCTACGGCTTTGACCGCTATAAGCCGTCAACGGATAGTTTCATACCGAAAAAAAGGCTACCCGAACCTCAATCGGGTCTCTGAAGTTTTTTGGCCTTCGTTTTTATGTCGCATGAATTTATACGTTAAAAAGGGAACACCGTGGCTGGTCTTCGATTTACCATTCCTGGAGAGTGGTGCACCATGGTACTGGCCCATTTCAAATCCCTGCACCCATTTCTAATAGTCAAAAGAGCCGTTTCGTCTTTTTGGACAAATGTTGCACCTTGCACCGCAGATGTTGGACCCTGTGGATATCGATTCTTCTGACGGCCATAATTGTTGCCTCGTTTAGAGTTACGGGAGCCATAACTAGTCAAAACGAAGGTCTTAGTGAGTTCTACGGCTTTGACCGCTATAAGCCGTCAACGGATAGTTTCATACCCAAAAAAATGCTATCCGAACCTCAATCGGGTCTTTGAAGTTTTTTGGCCTTCGTTTTTGCCGTCACATGTTTTTCCGTCACATGAATTTTTACGTTAAAAAGGGAACACCGTGGCTGGTCTTCGATTTACCATCCCTGGAGAGTGGTGCACCATGGTACTGGTCCATTTCATATCCCTGCACCCATTTCTAAAAGTCGCAAGGCGCCGTTATGTCATTTTGGACGAATGTTGCACCTTGCACCGCAGATGTTGCACCCTGTGGATATCGATTCTTCGGACGGCCATAACTGTTGCCTCGTTTAGAGTTAAGGGAGCCATAACCAGTCAAAACGAAGGTCTCAGTGAGTTCTACGGCGTTGACCGCTGTAAGCTGTCAACAGATAGTTTCATACCCAAAAAAATGCTATCCGAACCTCAATCGGGTCTTTGAAGTTTTTTGGCCTTCGTTTTTGCCGTCACATGTTTTTCTGTCACATGAATTTTTACGTTAAAAAGGGAACACCGTGGCTGGTCTTTGATTTACCATCCCTGGAGAGTGGTGCACCATGGTACTGGTCCATTTCATATCCCTGTACCCATTTATAAAAGTCGCAAGGCGCCGTTTCGTCTTTTGGGATGAATGTTGCACCTTGCACCGTAGATGTTGCACCCTGTGGATATCGATTCTTCGGACGGCTATAACTGTTGCCTCGTTTAGAGTTACGGGAGCCATAACTAGTCAAAACGAAGGTCTCAGTGAGTTCTACGGCTTTGACCACTATAAGCCATCAACGGATAGTTTCATACCGAAAAAAGGCTATCCGAACCTCAATCGGGTCTCTGAAGTTTTTTGGCCTTCGTTTTTACGTCACATGAATTTTTACGTTAAAAAGGGAACACCGTGGCTGGTCTCCGATTTACCATCCCTGGAGAGTGGTGCACCATGGTACTAGCCCATTTCAAATCCCTGCACCCATTTCTAAAAGTCGAAAGCGCCGTTTCGTCTTTTTGGACAAATGTTGCACCTTGCACCGTAGATGTTGCACCCTGTGGATATCGATTCTTCGGACGGCCATAACTGTTGCCTCGTTTAGAGTTACGGGAGCCATAACTAGTCAAAATGAAGTTCTCAGTGAGTTTTACGGCTTTGACCGCTTTAAGCCGTCAACGGATAGATTCATACCCAAAAAATACCTCAATCGGGTCTTTGAAGTTTTTTAGCCTTCGTTTTTTCGTCACATGAAATTTTTCGTTAAAAAGGGAACACCGTGGTTGGTCTTCGATTTACCATCCCTGGAGAGTAGTGCACCATGGTGCTGGTACATTTCAAATCCATGCACCCATTTCTAAATGTTGCAAGGCGCCGTTTCGTCTTTTTGGACGAATGTTGCACCTTGCACCGCAGATGTTGCACCCTGTGGATATCGATTCTTCGGACGGCCATAATTGTTGCCTCGTTTAGAGCTACGGGAGCCATAACCAGTCAAAACGAAGGTCTCAGTGTGTTCTACGGCTTTGACCACTGTAAGCCGTCAACGGATAGTTTCATACCCAAAAAAAGGCTATCTGAACCTCAATCAGGTCTCTGAAGTTTTTTGGCCTTCGTTTTTCCGTCACATGAATTTTTACGTTAAAAAGGAAACACCGTGGCTGGTCTTCGATTTACCATCCCTGGAGAGTGGTGCAACATGGTACTGGTCCATTTCAAATCCCTGGACCCATTTTTAAAAGTCGCAAGGGGGCGTTTCGTCTTTTTGGACAAATGTTGCACCTTGCACCGCAGATGTTGCACCCTATGGATATCGATTCTTCGGACGGCCATAACTGTTGCTTCGTTTAGAGTTAAGGGAGTTATAACCAGTCAAAACGAAGGTCTTAGTGAGTTCTACGGCTTTGACCGCTGTAAGCCGTCAACAGATAGTTTCATACCCAAAAAAATGCTATCCGAACCTCAATCGGGTCTTTGAAGTTTTTTGGCCTTCGTTTTTCCGTCACATGAATTTTTACGTTAAAAAGGGAACACCGTGGCTGGTCTTCGATTTACCATCCATGGAGAGTGGTGCACCATGGTACTGGTCCATTTCAAATCCCTGCACCCATTTCTAAAAGTCGCAAGGCGCCGTTTCGTCTTTTGGGATGAATGTTGCACCTTGCACCGCAGATGTTGCACCCTGTGGATATCGATTCTTCGGACGGCCATAACTGTTGCCTCGTTTAGAGTTACGGGAGCCATAACCAGTCAAAACGAAGGTCTCAGTGAGTTCTACGGCTTTAACCGCTATAATCCGTCAACGGATAGTTTCATACCGAAAAAAGGCTATCCGAACCTCAATCGGGTCTTTGAAATTTTTTGGCCTTCGTTTTTACGTCACATGAATTTTACGTTAAAAAGGGAACACCGTGGCTGGTCTTCGATTTACCTTCCCTGGAGAGTGGTGCACCATGGTACTGGCCCATTTCAAATCCCTGCACCCATTTCTAAAAGTCGAAAGCGCCGTTTCGTCTTTTTGGACAAATGTTGCACCTTGCACCGTAGATGTTGCACCCTGTGGATATTGATTCTTCGGACGGCCATAACTGTTGCCTCGTTTAGAGTTACGAAAGCCATAACCAGTCAAAATGAAGGTCTCAGTGAGTTCTACAGCTTTGACCACTGTAAGCCATCAACGGATAGTTTCATACCCAAAAAATACCTCAATCGGGTCTCTGAAGTTTTTTAGTCTTCGTTTTTCCGTCACATGAATTTTTTCGTTAAAAAGGGAACACCGTGGCTGGTCTTCGATTTACCATCCTTGGATAGTGGTGCACCATGGTACTGGTCCATTTCAAATCTCTGCACCCATTTCTAAAAGTCGCAAGGCGCCGTTACGTCTTTTTGGACGAATGTTGCACCTTGCACCGCAGTTGTTGCACCCTGTGGATATCGATTCTTCGGACGGCCATAACTGTTGTCTCGTTTAGAGTTACGGGAGCCATAACCAGTCAAAATGAAGGTCACGGTGAGTTCTACGGCTTTGACAGCTGTAAGCCGTCAATGGATAGTTTCATACCCAAAAAATACCACAATCGGGTCTCTGAAGTTTTTTAGCCTTTGTTTTTCCGTCACATAAATTTTTACGTTAAAAAGGGAACACCGTGGCTGGTCTTCGATTTACCATCCCTAGAGAGTAGTGCACCATGGTGCTATTAAATTTCAAATCCATGCACCCATTTCTAAAAGTCGCAAGGCGCCGTTTCGTCTTTTTGGACGAATGTTGCACCTTGCACCGCAGATGTTGCACCCTGTGGTTATCGATTCTTCGGACGGCCATAACTGTTGCCTCGTTTAGAGTTACGGGAGCCATAACCAGTCAAAACGAAGGTCTCAGTGAGTTATTAGGCTTTGACGGCTGTAAACCATCAACGGATAGTTTCATACCATAAAAAAAGATATCCGAACCTCAATCGGGTCTCTGAAGTTTTTTGGCGTTCGTTTTTCCGTCACATGAATTTTTACGTTAAAAAGGGAACACCGTGGCTGGTCTTCGATTTACCATCCCTGGAGAGTGGTGCACCATGGTACTTGTCCATTTCAAATCCCTGTACCCATTTCTAAAAGTCCCAAGGCGCCGTTTCGTCATTTTGGACGAATGTTGCACCTTGCACCGCAGATGTTGCACCCTGTGGATATCGATTCTTCGGACGGCCATAACTGTTGCCTCGTTTAGAGTTACGGGAGCCATAACCAGTCAAAACGAAGGTCTCAGTGAGTTCTACGGCGTTGACCGCTGTAAGCCGTCAACGGATAGTTTCATACCGAAAAAAGGATATCCGAACCTCAATCGGGTCTCTGAAGTTTTTTGGCCTTCGTTTTTACGTCACATGAATTTTTACGTTAAAAAGGGAACACCGTGGCTGGTCTTCGATTTACCATCCCTGGAGAGTGGTGCACCATAGTACTGGTCCATTTCAAATCCCTGCACCCATTTCTAAAAGTCGCAAGACGCCGTTTCGTCATTTTGGACGAATGTTGCACCTTGCACCGCAGATGTTGCACCCTGTGGATATCGATTCTTTGGACGGCCATAACTGTTGCCTCGTTTAGAGTTAAGGGAGCCATAACCAGTCAAAACGAAGGTCTCAGTGAGTTCTACGGCGTTGACCGCTGTAAGCTGTCAACAGATAGTTTCATACCCAAAAAAATGCTATCCGAACCTCAATCGGGTCTTTGAAGTTTTTTGGCCTTC
Source organism: Allium fistulosum (assembly GCA_030737815.1). Taxonomy (NCBI): domain Eukaryota; kingdom Viridiplantae; phylum Streptophyta; class Magnoliopsida; order Asparagales; family Amaryllidaceae; genus Allium; species Allium fistulosum. The sequence continues at coordinate 42,116,243 of CM060905.1, read as the reverse complement.
GTTTTTGCCGTCACATGTTTTTCTGTCACATGAATTTTTACGTTAAAAAGGGAACACCGTGGCTGGTCTTTGATTTACCATCCCTGGAGAGTGGTGCACCATGGTACTGGTCCATTTCATATCCCTACACCCATTTCTAAAAGTCGCAAGGCGCCGTTTCATCTTTTGGGATGAATGTTGCACCTTGCACCGCAGATGTTGCACCCTGTGGATATCGATTCTTCGGACGGCCATAACTGTTGCCTCGTTTAGAGTTACGGGAGCCATAACCAGTCAAAACGAAGGTCTCAGTGAGTTCTACGGCTTTGACCACTATAAGCCGTCAACGGATAGTTTCATACCGAAAAAAGGCTATCCGAACCTCAATCGGGTCTCTGAAGTTTTTTGGCCTTCGTTTTTACGTCACATGAATTTTTACGTTAAAAAGGGAACACCGTGGCTGGTCTTCGATTTACCATCCCTGGAGAGTGGTGCACCATGGTACTAGCCCATTTCAAATCCCTGCACCCATTTCTAAAAGTCGAAAGCGCCGTTTCGTCTTTTTGGACAAATGTTGCACCTTGCACCGTAGATGTTGCACCCTATGGATATCGATTCTTCGGACGGCCATAACTGTTGCCTCGTTTAGAGTTACGGGAGCCATAACTAGTCAAAATGAAGTTCTCAGTGAGTTCTACGGCTTTGACCGCTTTAAACTGTCAACGGATAGTTTCATACCCAAAAAATACCTCAATCGGGTCTCTGAAGTTTTTTAGCCTTCGTTTTTTCGTCACATGAAATTTTTCGTTAAAAAGGGAACACCATGGCTGGTCTTCGATTTACCATCCCTGGAGAGTAGTGCACCATGGTGCCGGTACATTTCAAATCCATGCACCCATTTCTAAATGTCGCAAGGCGCCGTTTCGTCTTTTTGGACGAATGTTGCACCTTGCACCGCAGATGTTGCACCTTGTGGATATCGATTCTTCGGACGGCCATAACTGTTGCCTCGTTTAGAGTTACGGGAGCCATAACCAGTCAAAACAAAGGTCTTAGTGAGTTCTACGGCTTTGACCGCTATAAGCCGTCAACGGATAGTTTCATACCGAAAAAAAGGCTACCCGAACCTCAATCGGGTCTCTGAAGTTTTTTGGCCTTCGTTTTTACGTCACATGAATTTATACGTTAAAAAGGGAACACCGTGGCTGGTCTTCGATTTACCATTCCTGGAGAGTGGTGCACCATGGTACTGGCCCATTTCAAATCCCTGCACCCATTTCTAATAGTCAAAAGAGCCGTTTCGTCTTTTTGGACAAATGTTGCACCTTGCACCGCAGATGTTGGACCCTGTGGATATCGATTCTTCTGACGGCCATAACTGTTGCCTCGTTTAGAGTTACGGGAGCCATAACCAGTCAAAACGAAGGTCTCAGTGAGTTCTACGGCTTTGACCGCTGTAAGCCGTCAACGGATAGTTTCATACCCAAAAAAATGCTATCCGAACCTCAATCGGGTCTTTGAAGTTTTTTGGCCTTCGTTTTTGCCGTCACATGTTTTTCCGTCACATGAATTTTTACGTTAAAAAGGGAACACCGTGGCTGGTCTTCGATTTACCATCCCTGGAGAGTGGTGCACCATGGTACCGGTCCATTTCAAATCCCTGCACCCATTTCTAAAAGTCGCAAGGCGCCGTTTCGTCTTTTTGGACGAATGTTGCACCTTGCACCGCAGATGTTGCACCCTGTGGTTATCGATTCTTCGGACGGCCATAACTGTTGCCTCGTTTAGAGTTACGGGAGCCATAACCAGTCAAAACGAAGGTCTCAGTGAGTTATTAGGCTTTGACGGCTGTAAACCATCAACGGATAGTTTCATACCATAAAAAAAGATATCCGAACCTCAATCGGGTCTCTGAAGTTTTTTGGCGTTCGTTTTTCCGTCACATGAATTTTTACGTTAAAAAGGGAACACCGTGGCTGGTCTTCGATTTACCATCCCTGGAGAGTGGTGCACCATGGTACTTGTCCATTTCAAATCCCTGTACCCATTTCTAAAAGTCCCAAGGCGCCGTTTCGTCATTTTGGACGAATGTTGCACCTTGCACCGCAGATGTTGCACCCTGTGGATATCGATTCTTCGGACGGCCATAACTGTTGCCTCGTTTAGAGTTACGGGAGCCATAACCAGTCAAAACGAAGGTCTCAGTGAGTTCTATGGCGTTGACCGCTGTAAGCCGTCAACGGATAGTTTCATACCGAAAAAAGGATATCCGAACCTCAATCGGGTCTCTGAAGTTTTTTGGCCTTCGTTTTTACGTCACATGAATTTTTACGTTAAAAAGGGAACACCGTGGCTGGTCTTCGATTTACCATCCCTGGAGAGTGGTGCACCATAGTACTGGTCCATTTCAAATCCCTGCACCCATTTCTAAAAGTCGCAAGACGCCGTTTCGTCATTTTGGACGAATGTTGCACCTTGCACCGCAGATGTTGCACCCTGTGGATATCGATTCTTTGGACGGCCATAACTGTTGCCTCGTTTAGAGTTAAGGGAGCCATAACCAGTCAAAACGAAGGTCTCAGTGAGTTCTACGGCGTTGACCGCTGTAAGCTGTCAACAGATAGTTTCATACCCAAAAAAATGCTATCCGAACCTCAATCGGGTCTTTGAAGTTTTTTGGCCTTCGTTTTTGCCGTCACATGTTTTTCTGTCACATGAATTTTTACGTTAAAAAGGGAACACCGTGGCTGGTCTTTGATTTACCATCCCTGGAGAGTGGTGCACCATGGTACTGGTCCATTTCATATCCCTACACCCATTTCTAAAAGTCGCAAGGCGCCGTTTCATCTTTTGGGATGAATGTTGCACCTTGCACCGCAGATGTTGCACCCTGTGGATATCGATTCTTCGGACGGCCATAACTGTTGCCTCGTTTAGAGTTACGGGAGCCATAACCAGTCAAAACGAAGGTCTCAGTGAGTTCTACGGCTTTGACCACTATAAGCCGTCAACGGATAGTTTCATACCGAAAAAAGGCTATCCGAACCTCAATCGGGTCTCTGAAGTTTTTTGGCCTTCGTTTTTACGTCACATGAATTTTTACGTTAAAAAGGGAACACCGTGGCTGGTCTTCGATTTACCATCCCTGGAGAGTGGTGCACCATGGTACTAGCCCATTTCAAATCCCTGCACCCATTTCTAAAAGTCGAAAGCGCCGTTTCGTCTTTTTGGACAAATGTTGCACCTTGCACCGTAGATGTTGCACCCTGTGGATATCGATTCTTCGGACGGCCATAACTGTTGCCTCGTTTAGAGTTACGGGAGCCATAACTAGTCAAAATGAAGTTCTCAGTGAGTTCTACGGCTTTGACCGCTTTAAACTGTCAACGGATAGTTTCATACCCAAAAAATACCTCAATCGGGTCTCTGAAGTTTTTTAGCCTTCGTTTTTTCGTCACATGAAATTTTTCGTTAAAAAGGGAACACCATGGCTGGTCTTCGATTTACCATCCCTGGAGAGTAGTGCACCATGGTGCCGGTACATTTCAAATCCATGCACCCATTTCTAAATGTCGCAAGGCGCCGTTTCGTCTTTTTGGACGAATGTTGCACCTTGCACCGCAGATGTTGCACCTTGTGGATATCGATTCTTCGGACGGCCATAACTGTTGCCTCGTTTAGAGTTACGGGAGCCATAACCAGTCAAAACAAAGGTCTTAGTGAGTTCTACGGCTTTGACCGCTATAAGCCGTCAACGGATAGTTTCATACCGAAAAAAAGGCTACCCGAACCTCAATCGGGTCTCTGAAGTTTTTTGGCCTTCGTTTTTACGTCACATGAATTTATACGTTAAAAAGGGAACACCGTGGCTGGTCTTCGATTTACCATTCCTGGAGAGTGGTGCACCATGGTACTGGCCCATTTCAAATCCCTGCACCCATTTCTAATAGTCAAAAGAGCCGTTTCGTCTTTTTGGACAAATGTTGCACCTTGCACCGCAGATGTTGGACCCTGTGGATATCGATTCTTCTGACGGCCATAACTGTTGCCTCGTTTAGAGTTACGGGAGCCATAACCAGTCAAAACGAAGGTCTCAGTGAGTTCTACGGCTTTGACCGCTGTAAGCCGTCAACGGATAGTTTCATACCCAAAAAAATGCTATCCGAACCTCAATCGGGTCTTTGAAGTTTTTTGGCCTTCGTTTTTGCCGTCACATGTTTTTCCGTCACATGAATTTTTACGTTAAAAAGGGAACACCGTGGCTGGTCTTCGATTTACCATCCCTGGAGAGTGGTGCACCATGGTACCGGTCCATTTCAAATCCCTGCACCCATTTCTAAAAGTCGCAAGGCGCCGTTTCGTCTTTTTGGACGAATGTTGCACCTTGCACCGCAGATGTTGCACCCTGTGGTTATCGATTCTTCGGACGGCCATAACTGTTGCCTCGTTTAGAGTTACGGGAGCCATAACCAGTCAAAACGAAGGTCTCAGTGAGTTATTAGGCTTTGACGGCTGTAAACCATCAACGGATAGTTTCATACCATAAAAAAAGATATCCGAACCTCAATCGGGTCTCTGAAGTTTTTTGGCGTTCGTTTTTCCGTCACATGAATTTTTACGTTAAAAAGGGAACACCGTGGCTGGTCTTCGATTTACCATCCCTGGAGAGTGGTGCACCATGGTACTTGTCCATTTCAAATCCCTGTACCCATTTCTAAAAGTCCCAAGGCGCCGTTTCGTCATTTTGGACGAATGTTGCACCTTGCACCGCAGATGTTGCACCCTGTGGATATCGATTCTTCGGACGGCCATAACTGTTGCCTCGTTTAGAGTTACGGGAGCCATAACCAGTCAAAACGAAGGTCTCAGTGAGTTCTACGGCGTTGACCGCTGTAAGCCGTCAACGGATAGTTTCATACCGAAAAAAGGATATCCGAACCTCAATCGGGTCTCTGAAGTTTTTTGGCCTTCGTTTTTACGTCACATGAATTTTTACGTTAAAAAGGGAACACCGTGGCTGGTCTTCGATTTACCATCCCTGGAGAGTGGTGCACCATAGTACTGGTCCATTTCAAATCCCTGCACCCATTTCTAAAAGTCGCAAGACGCCGTTTCGTCATTTTGGACGAATGTTGCACCTTGCACCGCAGATGTTGCACCCTGTGGATATCGATTCTTTGGACGGCCATAACTGTTGCCTCGTTTAGAGTTAAGGGAGCCATAACCAGTCAAAACGAAGGTCTCAGTGAGTTCTACGGCGTTGACCACTGTAAGCTGTCAACAGATAGTTTCATACCCAAAAAAATGCTATCCGAACCTCAATCGGGTCTTTGAAGTTTTTTGGCCTTCGTTTTTGCCGTCACATGTTTTTCTGTCACATGAATTTTTACGTTAAAAAGGGAACACCGTGGCTGGTCTTTGATTTACCATCCCTGGAGAGTGGTGCACCATGGTACTGGTCCATTTCATATCCCTACACCCATTTCTAAAAGTCGCAAGGCGCCGTTTCATCTTTTGGGATGAATGTTGCACCTTGCACCGCAGATGTTGCACCCTGTGGATATCGATTCTTCGGACGGCCATAACTGTTGCCTCGTTTAGAGTTACGGGAGCCATAACCAGTCAAAACGAAGGTCTCAGTGAGTTCTACGGCTTTGACCACTATAAGCCGTCAACGGATAGTTTCATACCGAAAAAAGGCTATCCGAACCTCAATCGGGTCTCTGAAGTTTTTTGGCCTTCGTTTTTACGTCACATGAATTTTTACGTTAAAAAGGGAACACCGTGGCTGGTCTTCGATTTACCATCCCTGGAGAGTGGTGCACCATGGTACTAGCCCATTTCAAATCCCTGCACCCATTTCTAAAAGTCGAAAGCGCCGTTTCGTCTTTTTGGACAAATGTTGCACCTTGCACCGTAGATGTTGCACCCTGTGGATATCGATTCTTCGGACGGTCATAACTGTTGCCTCGTTTAGAGTTACGGGAGCCATAACTAGTCAAAATGAAGTTCTCAGTGAGTTCTACGGCTTTGACCGCTTTAAGCCGTCAACGGATAGTTTCATACCCAAAAAATACCTCAATCGGGTCTCTGAAGTTTTTTAGCCTTCGTTTTTTCGTCACATGAAATTTTTCGTTAAAAAGGGAACACCATGGCTGGTCTTCGATTTACCATCCCTGGAGAGTAGTGCACCATGGTGCCGGTACATTTCAAATCCATGCACCCATTTCTAAATGTCGCAAGGCGCCGTTTCGTCTTTTTGGACGAATGTTGCACCTTGCACCGCAGATGTTGCACCCTGTGGATATCGATTCTTCGGACGGCCATAACTGTTGCCTCGTTTAGAGTTACGGGAGCCATAACCAGTCAAAACAAAGGTCTTAGTGAGTTCTACGGCTTTGACCGCTATAAGCCGTCAACGGATAGTTTCATACCGAAAAAAAGGCTACCCGAACCTCAATCGGGTCTCTGAAGTTTTTTGGCCTTCGTTTTTACGTCACATGAATTTATACGTTAAAAAGGGAACACCGTGGCTGGTCTTCGATTTACCATTCCTGGAGAGTGGTGCACCATGGTACTGGCCCATTTCAAATCCCTGCACCCATTTCTAATAGTCAAAAGAGCCGTTTCGTCTTTTTGGACAAATGTTGCACCTTGCACCGCAGATGTTGGACCCTGTGGATATCGATTCTTCTGACGGCCATAACTGTTGCCTCGTTTAGAGTTACGGGAGCCATAACCAGTCAAAACGAAGGTCTCAGTGAGTTCTACGGCTTTGACCACTGTAAGCCGTCAACGGATAGTTTCATACCCAAAAAAATGCTATCCGAACCTCAATCGGGTCTTTGAAGTTTTTTGGCCTTCGTTTTTGCCGTCACATGTTTTTCCGTCACATGAATTTTTACGTTAAAAAGGGAACACCGTGGCTGGTCTTCGATTTACCATCCCTGGAGAGTGGTGCACCAAGGTACTGGTCCATTTCATATCCCTGCACCCATTTCTAAAAGTCGCAAGGCGCCGTTTCGTCATTTTGGACGAATGTTGCACCTTGCACCGCAGATGTTGCACCCTGTGGATATCGATTCTTCGGACGGCCATAACTGTTGCCTCGTTTAGAGTTAAGGGAGCCATAACCAGTCAAAACGAAGGTCTCGGTGAGTTCTACGCCGTTGACCACTGTAAGCTGTCAACAGATAGTTTCATACCCAATAAAATGCTATCTGAACCTCAATCGGGTGTTTGAAGTTTTTTGGCCTTCGTTTTTGCCGTCACATGTTTTTCTGTCACATGAATGTTTACGTTAAAAAGGGAACACCGTGGCTGGTCTTTGATTTACCATCCCTGGAGAGTGGTGCACCATGGTACTGGTCCATTTCATATCCCTGCACCCATTTCTAAAAGTCGCAAGGCGCCGTTTCGTCTTTTGGGATGAATGTTGCACCTTGCACCGCAGATGTTGCACCCTGTGGATATCGATTCTTCGGACGGCCATAACTGTTGCCTCGTTTAGAGTTACGGGAGCCATAACCAGTCAAAACGAAGGTCTCAGTGAGTTCTACGGCTTTGACCACTATAAGCCGTCAACGGATAGTTTCATACCGAAAAAAGGCTATCCGAACCTCAATCGGGTCTCTGAAGTTTTTTGGCCTTCGTTTTTACGTCACATGAATTTTTACGTTAAAAGGGGAACACCGTGGCTGGTCTCCGATTTACCATCCCTGGAGAGTGGTGCACCATGGTACTAGCCCATTTCAAATCCCTGCACCCATTTCTAAAAGTCGAAAGCGCCGTTTCGTCTTTTTGGACAAATGTTGCACCTTGCACCGTAGATGTTGCACCCTGTGGATATCGATTCTTCGGACGGCCATAACTGTTGCCTCGTTTAGAGTTACGGGAGCCATAACTAGTCAAAATGAAGTTCTCAGTGAGTTCTACGGCTTTGACCGCTTTAAGCCGTCAACGGATAGATTCATACCCAAAAAATACCTCAATCGGGTCTTTGAAGTTTTTTAACCTTCGTTTTTTCGTCACATGAAATTTTTCGTTAAAAAGGGAACACCGTGGCTGGTCTTCGATTTACCATCCCTGGAAAGTAGTGCACCATGGTGCTGGTACATTTCAAATCCATGCACCCATTTCTAAATGTCGCAAGGCGCCGTTTCGTCTTTTTGGATGAATGTTGCACCTTGCACCGCAGATGTTGCACCTTGTGGATATCGATTCTTCGGACGGCCATAACTGTTGCCTCGTTTAGAGTTACGGGAGCCATAACCAGTCAAAACGAAGGTCTCAGTGTGTTCTACGGCTTTGACCACTGTAAGCCGTCAACGAATAGTTTCATACCCAAAAAAAGGCTATCTGAACCTCAATCAGGTCTCTGAAGTTTTTTGGCCTTCGTTTTTCCGTCACATGAATTTTTACGTTAAAAAGGAAACACCGTGGCTGGCCTTCGATTTACCATCCCTGGAGAGTGGTGCAACATGGTACTGGTCCATTTCAAATCCCTGCACCCATTTCTAAAAGTCGCAAGGCGACGTTTCATCTTTTTGGACAAATGTTGCACCTTGCACCGCAGATGTTGCACCCTGTGGATATCGATTCTTCGGACGGCCATAACTGTTGCTTCGTTTAGAGTTAAGGGAGCCATAACCAGTCAAAACGAAGGTCTTAGTGAGTTCTACGGCTTTGACTGCTGTAAGCCGTCAACAGATAGTTTCATACCCAAAAAAATGCTATCCGAACCTCAATCGGGTCATTGAAGTTTTTTGGCCTTCGTTTTTCCATCACATGAATTTTTACGTTAAAAAGGGAACACCGTGGCTGGTCTTCGATTTACCATCCATGGAGAGTGGTGCACCATGGTACTGGTCCATTTCAAATCCCTGCACCCATTTCTAAAAGTCGCAAGGCGCCGTTTCGTCTTTTGGGATGAATGTTGCACCTTGCACCGCAGATGTTGCACCCTGTGGATATCGATTCTTCGGACGGCCATAACTGTTGCCTCGTTTAGAGTTACGGGAGCCATAACCAGTCAAAACAAAGGTCTCAGTGAGTTCTACGGCTTTAACCACTATAATCCGTCAGCGGATAGTTTCATACCGAAAAAAAGGCTATCCGAACCTCAATCGGGTCTTTGAAATTTTTTGGCCTTCGTTTTTACGTCACATGAATTTTACGTTAAAAAGGGAACACCGTGGCTGGTCTTCGATTTACCTTCCCTGGAGAGTGGTGCACCATGGTACTGGTCCATTTCAAATCCCTGCACCCATTTCTAAAAGTCGAAAGCGCCGTTTCGTCTTTTTGGACAAATGTTGCACCATGCACCGTAGATGTTGCACCCTGTGGATATTGATTCTTCGGACGGCCATAACTGTTGCCTCGTTTAGAGTTACGGAAGCCATAACCAGTCAAAACGAAGGTCTCAGTCAGTTCTACAGCTTTGACCACTGTAAGCCGTCAACGGATAGTTTCATACCCAAAAAATACCTTAATCGGGTCTCTGAAGTTTTTTAGTCTTCGTTTTTCCGTCACATGAATTTTTACGTTAAAAAGGGAACACCGTGGCTGGTCTTCGATTTACCATCCTTGGATAGTGGTGCACCATGGTACTGGTCCATTTCAAATCTCTGCACCCATTTCTAAAAGTCGCAAGGCGCCGTTACGTCTTTTTGGACGACTGTTGCACCTTGCACCGCAGTTGTTGCACCCTGTGGATATCGATTCTTCGGACGGCCATAACTGTTGTCTCGTTTAGAGTTACGGGAGCCATAACCAGTCAAAACGAAGGTCTCGGTGAGTTCTACGGCTTTGACAGCTGTAAGCCGTCAATGGATAGTTTCATACCCAAAAAATACCTCAATCGGGTCTCTGAAGTTTTTTAGCCTTTGTTTTTCCGTCACATGAATTTTTACGTTAAAAAGGGAACACCGTGGCTGGTCTTCGATTTACCATCCCTGGAGAGTAGTGCACCATGGTGCTAGTAAATTTCAAATCCATGAACCCATTTCTAAAAGTCGCAAGGCGCCGTTTCGTCTTTTTGGACGAATGTTGCACCTTGCACCGCAGATGTTGCACCCTGTGGTTATCGATTCTTCGGACGGCCATAACTGTTGCCTCGTTTAGAGTTACGGGAGCCATAACCAGTCAAAACGAAGGTCTCAGTGAGTTCTTAGGCTTTGACGGCTGTAAACCATCAACGGATAGTTTCATACCATAAAAAAAGATATCCGAACCTCAATCGGGTCTCTGAAGTTTTTTGGCGTTCGTTTTTCCGTCACATGAATTTTTACGTTAAAAAGGGAACACCGTGGCTGGTCTTCGATTTACCATCCCTGGAGAGTGGTGCACCATGGTACTTGTCCATTTCAAATCCCTGTACCCATTTCTAAAAGTCCCAAGGCGCCGTTTCGTCTTTTGGGACGAATGTTGCACCTTGCACCGCAGATGTTGCACCCTATGGATATCGATTCTTCGGACGGCCATAACTGTTGCCTCGTTTAGAGTTACGGGAGCCATAACCAGTCAAAACGAAGGTCTCAGTGAGTTCTACGGCTTTGACCGCTATAAGCCGTCAACGGGTAGTTTCATACCGAAAAAAGGATATCCGAACCTCAATCGGGTCTCTGAAGTTTTTTGGCCTTCGTTTTTACGTCACATGAATTTTTACGTTAAAAAGGGAACACCGTGGCTGGTCTTCGATTTACCATCTCTGGAGAGTGGTGCACCATAGTACTGGTCCATTTCAAATCCCTGCACCCATTTCTAAAAGTTGCAAGGCGCCGTTTCGTCTTTTTGGACGAATGTTGCACCTTGCACCGCAGATGTTGCACCCTGTGGATATTGATTCTTCGGACGGCCATAACTGTTGCCTCGTTTAGAGTTACGGGAGCCATAACCAGTCAAAACGAAGGTTTCAGTGAGTTCTACGGAATTGACCACTGTAAGCCGTCAACGGATAGTTTCATACCCAAAAAAAAGCTACCCGAACCTCAGTCGGGTCTCTGAAGTTTCTTGGCCTTCGTTTTTCCGTCACATGAATTTTTACGTTAAAAAGGGAACACCGTGACCGGTCTTCGATTTACCATCCCTGGAGAGTGGTGCACCATGGAACTGGTCCATTTCAAATCCCTGCACCCATTTCTAAAAGTCGCAAGGCGCCGTTTCGTCTTTTGGGACGAATGTTGCACCTTGCACCGTAGATGTTGCACCCTGTGGATATCGATTCTTCGGACGGCCATAACTGTTGCCTCGTTTAGAGTTATGGGAGCCATAACCAGTCAAAATGAAGGTATCAGTGAGTTCTACGGCTTTGACAGCTGTAAGCCGTCAACAGATAGTTTCATACCCAAAAACTAGCTCAATCGGGTCTCTGAAGTTTTTTAGCCTTCGTTTTTCCGTCACATGAATTTTTACGTTAAAAAGGGAACACCGTGGGTGGTCTTCGATTTACCATCCCTGGAGAGTAGTGCACCATGGTGCTGGTACATTTCAAATCCATGCACCCATTTCTAAAAGTCGCAAGGCACCATTTCGTCTTTTTGGACGAATGTTGCACCTTGCACCGCAGATGTTGCACCCTGTGGATATCGATTCTTCGAACGGCAATAACTGTTGCCTCGTTTAGAGTTACGGGAGCCATAACCAGTCAAAACGAAGGTCTCAGTGAGTTCTACGGCTTTGACAGCGGTAAGCCATCAACGGATAGTTTCATACCCAAAAAAAAGCTATCCGAACCTCAATCGGGTCTCTGAAGTTTTTTGGCCTACGTTTTTCCGTCACATGAATTTTTACGTTAAAAAGGGAACACCGTGGCTGGTCTTCGATTTACCATCCCTGGAGAGTGGTGCACCATGGTACTGGTCCATTTCAAATCCTTGCACCCATTTCTAAAAGTCCCAAGGCGTCGTTTCGTCTTTTGGAACGAATGTTGCACCTTGCACCGCAGATGTTGCACCCTGTGGATATCGATTCTTCGGACGGCCATAACTGTTGCCTCGTTTAGAGTTACGGGAGCCATAACCAGTCAAAACGAAGGTCTCAGTGAGTTCTACGGCTTTGACCGCAATAAGCCGTCAACGGATAGTTTCATACCGAAAAAAAGGCTATCTGAACCTCGATCGGGTCTCTGAAGTTTTTTGGCCTTCGTTTTTACGTCACATGTTTTTCCGTCACATGAATTTTTACGTTAAAAAGGGAACACCGTGGCTGGTCTTCGATTTACCATCCCTGGAGAGTGGTGCACCAAGGTACTGGTCCATTTCATATCCCTGCACCCATTTCTCAAAGTCGCAAGGCGCCGTTTCGTCTTTTTGGACGAATGTTGCACCTTGCACCGCATATGTTGCACCCTGTGGATATCGATTCTTCGGACGACCATAACTGTTGCCTCGTTTAGAGTTACGGGAGCCATAACCAGTCAAAACGAAGGTCTCAGTGAGTTCTACGGCTTTGACCGCTGTAAGCCATCAACGGATAGTTTCATACCGAAAAAAAGGCTATCCGAACCTCCATCGGGTCTCTGAAGTTTTTTGGCCTTCGTTTTTACGTCACATGAATTTTTACGTTAAAAAGGGAACACCATGGCTGGTCTTCGATTTACCATCCCTGGAGAGTGGTGCACCATGGTACTGGTCCATTTCAAATCCCTGCACCCATTTGTCAAAGTCGCAAGGCGCCGTTTCGTCTTTTTGGACGAATGTTGCACCTTGCACCGCATATGTTGCACCCTGTGGATATCGATTCTTCGGACGACCATAACTGTTGCCTCGTTTAGACTTACGGGAGCCATAACCAGTCAAAACGAAGGTCTCAGTGAGTTCTACGGCTTTGACCGCTATAAGCCGTCAACGGATAGTTTCATACCCAAAAAAAAGTTATCCGAACCTCAATCGGGTCTATGAAGTTTTTTGGCCTTCGTATTTCCGTCACATGAATTTTTACGTTAAAAAGGGAACACCGTGGCTGGTCTTCGATTTACCATCCCTGGAGAGTGGTGCACCATGGTACTGGCCCATTTCAAATCCCTGCACCCATTTCTAAAAGTCGCAAGACGCCGTTTCGTCTTTTTGGACGAATGTTGCACCTTGCACCGCAGATGTTGCACCCTATGGATATCGATTCTTCGGACGGCCATAACTGTTGCCTCGTTTGGAATTACGGGAGCCATAACCAATCAAAACGAAGTTCTCAGTGAGTTCTACGGCTTTGACCGCTCTAAGCCGTCAACGGATAGTTTCATACCCAAAAAAATGCTATCCGAACCTCAATCGGGTCTTTGAAGTTTTTTGGCCTTCGTTTTTCCGTCACATGAATTTTTACGTTAAAAAGGGAACACCGTGGCTGGTCTTCGATTTACTATCCCTGGAGAGTGGTGCACCATGGTACTGATCCATTTCAAATCCCTGCACCCATTTCTAAAAGTCGCAAGGCGCCGTTTCGTCATTTTGGACGAATGTTCCACCTTGCACCGCAGATGTTGCACCCTGTGGATATCGATTCTTCGGACGGCCATAATTGTTGCCTCGTTTAGAGTTACGGGAGCCATAACCAGTCAAAACGAAGGTCTCAGTGAGTTCTACGGCTTTGACCGCTGTAAGCCGTCAACGGATAGTTTCATACCGAAAAAAAGGGTATCCGAACCTCAATCGGGTCTTTGAAGTTTTTTGGCCTTCGTTTTTACGTCACATGAATTTTTACGTTAAAAAGGGAACACCGTGGCTGGTCTTCGATTTACCATCCCTGGATAGTGGTGCACCATGGTACTGGTCCATTTCAAATCCCTGCACCCATTTCTAAAAGTCGCAAGGCACCGTTTCGTCTTTTTGGACGAATGTTGCACCTTGCACCGCATATGTTGCACCCTGTGGATATCGATTCTTCGGACGGCCATAACTGTTGCCTCGTTTAGAGTTACGGGAACCATAATCAGTCAAAACGAAGGTTTCAGTGAGTTCTACGGAATTGACCGCTGTAAGCCGTCAACGGATAGTTTCATACCCAAAAAAAAGCTACCCGAACCTCAATCGGGTCTCTGAAGTTTCTTGGCCTTCGTTTTTCCGTCACATGAATTTTTACGTTAAAAAGGGAACACCGTGACTGGACTTCGATTTACCATCCCTGGAGAGTGGTGCACCATGGTACTGGTCCATTTCAAATCCCTGCACCCATTTCTAAAAGTCGCAAGGCGCCGTTTCGTCTTTTGGGACGAATGTTGCACCTTGCACCGTAGATGTTGCACCCTGTGGATATCGATTCTTCGGACGGCCATAACTGTTCCCTCGTTTAGAGTTACGGGAGCCATAACCAGTCAAAACGAAGGTCTCAGTGAGTTTTACGGCTTTGACCGCTATAAGCCGTCAACGGATAGTTTCATACCCAAAAAAAAGTTTTCCGAACCTCAATTGGGTCTATGAAGTTTTTTGGCCTTCGTATTTCCGTCACATGAATTTTTACGTTAAAAAGGGAACACCGTGGCTGGTCTTCGATTTACCATCCCTGGAGAGTGGTGCACCATGGTACTGGTCCATTTCAAATCCCTGCACCCATTTCTAAAAGTCGCAAGGCGCCGTTTCGTCTTTTTGGACGAATGTTGCACCTTGCACCGCAGATGTTGCACCCTATGGATATCGATTCTTCGGACGACCATAACTGTTGTCTCGTTTAGAGTTACGGGAGCCATAACCAGTCAAGACGAAGGTCTCAGTGAGTTCTATGGCTTTGACAGCTGTAAGCCGTCAACAGATAGTTTAATACCCAAAAAATACCTCAATCGGGTCTCTGAAGTTTTTTAGCCTTCGTTTTTCCGTCACATGAATTTTTACGTTAAAAAGGGAACACCGTGGCTGGTCTTCGATTTACCATCCCTGGATAGTAGTGCACCATGGTGCTGGTACATTTCAAATCCATGCACCAATTTCTAAAAGTCGCAAGGCGCCGTTTCGTCTTTTTGGACGAATGTTGCACCTTGCACCGCAGATGTTGCACCCTGTGGATATCGATTCTTCGGAAGGCAATAACTGTTGCCTCGTTTAGAGTTACGGGAGCCATAACCAGTCAAAACGAAGGTCTCAGTGAGTTCTACGGCTTTGATGGCTGTAAGCCGTCAACGGATAGTTTCATACCCAAAAAAAAGCTATCCGAACCTCAATCGGGTCTCTGAAGTTTTTTGGCCTACGTTTTTCCGTCACATGAATTTTTACCTTAAAAAGTGAACACCGTGGCTGGTCTTCGATTTACCATCCCTGGAGACTGGTGCACCATGGTACTAGTCCATTTCAAATCCCTGCACCCATTTCTAAAAGTCGCAAGGCACCGTTTCGTCTTTTGGGACGAATGTAGCACCTTGCACCGCAGATTTTGCACCCTGTGGATATCGATTCTTCGGACGGCCATAACTGTTGCCTCGTTTAGATTTACGGGAGCCATAACCAGTCAAAACGAAGGTCTCCGTGAGTTCTACGGCTTTGACCGCTATAAGCCATCAAAGGATAGTTTCATACCGAAAAAAAGGCTATCCGAACCTCAATCGGGTCTCTGAAGTTTTTTGGCCTTCGTTTTTACGTCACATGAATTTTTACGTTAAAAAGGGAACACCGTGGCTGGACTTCGATTTACCGTCCCTGGAGAGTGGTGCGCCATGGTACTGTCCCATTTCAAATCCCTGCACCCATTTCTAAAAGTCGAAAGCGCCGTTTCGTCTTTTTGGACAAATGTTGCACCTTGCACCGCAGATGTTGCACCCTGTGGATATCGATTCTTCGGACGGCCATAACTGTTGCCTCGTTTAGAGTTACGGGAGCCATAACCAGTCAAAACGAAGGTCTCAGTGAGTTCTACGGCTTTGACTGCTCTAAGCCGTCAACGGATAGTTTAATACCCAAAAAAATGCTATCCGAACCTCAATCGGGTCTTTGAAGTTTTTTGGCCTTCGTTTTTCCGTCACATGAATTTTTACGTTAAAAAGGGAACACCGTGGCTGGTCTTCGATTTACCATCCCTGGAGAGTGGTGCACCATGCTACTGATCCATTTCAAATCCCTGCACCCATTTCTAAAAGTCGCAAGGCGCCGTTTCGTCATTTTGGACGAATGTTCCACCTTGCACCGCAGATGTTGCACCCTGTGGATATCGATTCTTCGGACGGCCATAACTGTTGCCTCGTTTAGAGTTACGGGAGCCATAACCAGTCAAAACGAAGGTCTCAGTGAGTTCTACGGCATTGACCACTGTAAGCCGTCAACAGATAGTTTCATACCCAAAAAAATACTATCCGAACCTTAATCGGGTCTTTGAAGTTTTTTGGCCTTCGTTTTTCCATCACATTAATTTTTACGTTAAAAAGGGAACACCATGGCTAGTCTTTGATTTACCATCCCTGGAGAGTGGTGCACCATGGTACTGGTCCATTTCAAATCCCTGCACCCACTTCTAAAAGTCGCAAGGCGCCGTTTCGTCTTTTTGGACGAATGTTGCACCTTGCACCGCAGATGTTGCACCCTATGGATATCGATTCTTCGGACGGCCATAACTGTTGCCTCGTTTAGAGTTACGGGAGCCATAACCAGTCAAAACGAAGGTCTCAGTGAGTTCTACGGCTTTGACCGCTATAAGCCGTCAAAGGATAGTTTCATACCGAAAAAAGGCTATCCGAACCTCAATCGGGTCTTTGAAGTTTTCTGGCCTTCGTTTTTACGTCACATGAATTTTTACGTTAAAAAGGGAACACCGTGGCTGGTCTTCGATTTACCATCCCTGGAGAGTGGTGCACCATGGTACTGGTCCATTTCAAATCCCTGCACCCATTTCTAAAAGTCGCAAGGCGCCGTTTCGTCTTTTTGGACGAATGTTGCACCTTGCACCGCAGATGTTGCACAATATGGATATCGATTCTTCGGACGGCCATAACTGTTGTCTCGTTTAGAGTTACGGGAGCCATAACCAGTCAAAACGAAGGTCTCAGTGAGTTCTACGGCTTTGACAGCTGTAAGCCGTCAACAGATAGTTTCATACCCAAAAAATACCTCAATCGGGTCTCTGAAGTTTTTTAGCCTTCGTTTTTCCGTCACATGAATTTTTAAGTTAAAAAGGGAACACCGTGGCTGGTCTTCGATTTACCATCCCTGGAGAGTAGTGCACCATGGTGCTGGTACATTTCAAATCCATGCACCCATTTCTAAAAGTCGCAAGGCGCCGTTTCGTCTTTTTGGACGAATGTTGCACCTTGCACCGCAGATGTTGCACCCTGTGGATATCGATTCTTCGGACGGCAATAACTGTTTCCTCGTTTAGAGTTACGGGAGCCATAACCAGTCAAAATGAAGGTCTCAGTGAGTTCTACGGCTTTGACGGCTTTAAGCCGTCAACGGATAGTTTCATACCCAAAAAAAAGCTATCCGAACCTCAATCGGGTCTCTGAAGTTTTTTGGCCTTCGTTTTTCCGTCACATGAATTTTTACGTTAAAAAGGGAACACCGTGGCTGGTCTTCGATTTACCATCCCTGGAGAGTGGTGCACTATGGTACTAGTCCATTTCAAATCCCAGCACCCATTTCTAAAAGTCGCAAGGCGCCGTTTCGTCTTTTGGGACGAATGTTGCACCTTGCACCGCAGATGTTGCGCCCTGTGGATATCGATTCTTCGGACGGCCATAACTGTTGCCTCGTTTAGAGTTACGGGAGCCATAACCAGTCAAAACGAAGGTCTCAGTGAGTTCTATGGCTTTGACCGCTATAAGCCGTCAAAGGATAGTTTCATACCGAAAAAAAGGCTATCCGAACCTCAATCGGGTCTCTGAAGTTTTTTGGCCTTCGTTTTTACGTCACATGAATTTTTACGTTAAAATGGGAACACCGTGGCTGGTCTTCGATTTACCATCCCTGGAGAGTGGTGCACCATGGTACTGACCCATTTCAAATCCCTGCACCCATTTATAAAAGTCGAAAGCGCCGTTTCGTCTTTTTGGACAAATGTTGCACCTTGCACCGCAGATGTTGCACCCTGTGGATATCGATTCTTCGGACGGCCATAACTGTTGCCTCGTTTAGAGTTACGGGAGCCATAACCAATCAAAACGAAGGTCTTAGTGAGTTCTACGGCTTTGACCGCTCTAAGCCATCAACGGATAGTTTTATACCCAAAAAAATGCTATCTGAATCTCAATCGGGTCTTTGAAGTTTTTTGGCCTTCGTTTTTCCGTCACATGAATTTTTACGTTAAAAAGGGAACACCATGGCTTGTCTTCGATTTACCATCCCTGGAGAGTGGTGCACCATGGTACTGATCCATTTCAAATCCCTGCACCCATTTCTAAAAGTCGCAAGGCGCCGTTTCGTCATTTTGGACGAATGTTCCACCTTGCACCGCAGATGTTGCACCCTGTGGATATCAATTCTTCGGACGGCCATAACTGTTGCCTCGTTTAGAGTTACGGAGCCATAACCAGTCAAAACGAAGGTCTCAGTGAGTTCTATGGCATTGACCACTGTAAGCCGTCAACAGATAGTTTCATACCCAAAAAAATGCTATCCGAACCTCAATCGGGTCTTTGAAGTTTTTTGGCCTTCGTTTTTCCGTCACATGAATTTTTACGTTAAAAAGGGAACACCATGGCTGGTCTTTGATTTACCATCCCTTGAGAGTGGTGCACCATGGTACTGGTCCATTTCAAATCCCTGCACCCACTTCTAAATGTCGTAAGGCGCCGTTTCGTCTTTTTGGACGAATGTTGCACCTTGCACCGCAGATGTTGCACCCTGTGGATATCGATTCTTCGGACGACCATAACTATTGTCTCGTTTAGAGTTACGGGAGCCATAACCAGTCAAAACGAAGGTCTCAGTGAGTTCTACGGCTTTGACCACTATAAGCCGTCAGCGGATAGTTTCATACCGAAAAAAAGGCTATCCGAACCTCAATCGGGTCTTTGAAGTTTTTTGGCCTTCGTTTTTACATCACATGAATTTTTACGTTAAAAAGGGAACACCGTGGCTGGTCTTCGATTTACCATCCCTGGAGAGTGGTGCACAATGGTACTGGCCCATTTCAAATCCCTGCACCCATTTCTAAAAGTCGAAAGCGCCGTTTCGTCTTTTTGGACAAATGTTGCACCTTGCACCGCAAATGTTGCACCCTATGGATATCGATTCTTCGGACGGCCATAACTGTTGCCTCGTTTAGAGTTACGGGAGCCATAACCAGTCAAAACGAAGGTCTCAGTGAGTTCTACGGCTTTGACCGCTGTAAGCCGTCAAAGGATAGTTTGATACCCAAAAAAATGCTATCCGAACCTCAATCGGGTCTTTGAAGTTTTTTGGCCTTCGTTTTTCCGTCACATGAATTTTTACGTTAAAAAGGGAACACCGTGGCTGGTCTTCGATTTACCATCCCTGGAGAGTGGTGCACCTGGTACTGGTCCATTTCAAATCCCTGCACCCATTTCTAAAAGTCGCAAGGCGCCGTTTCGTCATTTTGGACAAATGTTGCACCTTGCACCGCAGATGTTGCACCCTATGGATATCGATTCTTCGGACGGCCATAACTGTTGCCTCGTTTAGAGTTACAGGAGCCATAACCAGTCAAAACGAAGGTCTCAGTGAATTCTACGGCATTGACCGCTGTAAGCCGTCAACGGATAGTTTCATACCCAAAAAAATGCTATCCGAACCACAATCGGGTCTCTGAAGTTTTTTGGCCTTCGTTTTTCCGTCACATGAATTTTTACGTTAAAAAGGGAATACCATGGCTGGTCTTTGATTTACCATCCCTGGAGAGTGGTGCACCATGGTACTGGTCCATTTCAAATCCCTGCACCCATTTCTAAAAGTCGCAAGGCGCCGTTTCGTCTTTTTGGACGAATGTTGCACCTTGCACCGCAGATGTTGCACCCTGTGGATATCGATTCTTCGGACGGCCATAACCGTTGTCTCGTTTAGAGTTACGGGAGCGATAAACCGTCAAAACGAAGGTCTTAGCGAGTTCTACGGCTTGGACAGCTGTAAGCCGTCAACGGATAGTTTCATACCCAACAAATACCTCAATCGGGTCTCTGAAGTTTTTTAGCCTTCGTTTTTCCGTCACATGAATTTTTACGTTAAAAAGGGAACACCGTGGCTGGTCTTCGATTTACCATCCCTGGAGAGTAGTGCACCATGGTGCGGGTACATTTCAAATCCATGCACCCATTTCTAAAAGTCACAAGGCGTCGTTTCGTCTTTTTGGACGAATGTTGCACCTTGCACCGCAGATGTTGCACCCTATGGATATCCGTTCTTCGGATGGCCATAACTGTTGCCTTGTTTAGAGTTATGGGAGCTATAACCAGTCAAAACGAAGGTCTCAGTGAGTTCTACGGCTTTGACGGGTGTAAGCCGTCAACGGATAGTTTCATACCCAAAAAAAGCTATCCGAACATCAATCGGGTCTCTGAAGTTTTTTGGCCTTCGTTTTTCCGTCACATGAATTTTTACGTTAAAAAGGGAACACCGTGGCTGCTCTTCGATTTACCATCCCTGGAGAGTGGTGCACCATGGTACTGGTCCATTTCAAATCCCTGCACCCATTTCTAAAAGTCGCAAGGCGCCGTTTCGTCTTTTTGGACGAATGTTGCACCTTGCACCGCAGATGTTGCACCCTGTGGATATCGATTCTTCGGACGGCCATAACTGTTGCCTCGTTTAGAGTTACGGGAGCCATAACCAGTCAAAACGAAGGTCTCAGTGAGTTCTACGGCTTTGACCGCTATAAGCCGTCAAAGGATAGTTTCATACCGAAAAAAGGCTATCCGAACCTCAATCGGGTCTCTGAAGTTTTTTGGCCTACGTTTTTACCTCACATGAATTTTTACGTTAAAATGGGAACACCGTGGCTGGTCTTCGATTTACCATCCCTGGAGAGTGGTGCACCATGGTACTGGCCCATTTCAAATCCCTGCACCCATTTCTAAAAGTCGAAAGCGCCGTTTCGTCTTTTTGGACAAATGTTGCACCTTGCACCGCAGATGTTGCACTCTGTGGATATCAATTCTTCGGACGGCCATAACTGTTGCCTCGTTTAGAGTTACGGGAGCCATAACCAGTCAAAACGAAGGTCTTAGTGAGTTCTACGGCTTTGACCGCTCTAAGCCATCAACGGATAGTTTTATACCCAAAAAAATGCTATCCGAATCTCAATCGGGTCTTTGAAGTTTTTTGGCCTTCGTTTTTCCGTCACATGAATTTTTACGTTAAAAAGGGAACACCATGGCTGGTCTTCGATTTACCATCCCTGGAGAGTGGTGCACCATGGTACTGATCCATTTCAAATCCCTGCAACCATTTCTAAAAGTCGCAAGGCGCTGTTTTGTCATTTTGGACGAATGTTCCACCTTGCACCGCAGATGTTGCACCCTGTGGATATCAATTCTTCGGACGGCCATAACTGTTGCCTCGTTTAGAGTTACGGAGCCATAACCAGTCAAAACGAAGGTCTTAGTGAGTTCTATGGCATTGACCACTGTAAGCCGTCAACAGATAGTTTCATACCCAAAAAAATGCTATCCGAACCTCAATCGGGTCTTTGAAGTTTTTTGGCCTTCGTTTTTCCGTCACATGAATTTTTACGTTAAAAAGGGAACACCATGGCTGGTCTTTGATTTACCATCCCTGGAGAGTGGTGCACCATGGTACTGGTCCATTTCAAATCCCTGCACCCACTTCTAAATGTCGTAAGGCGCCGTTTCGTCTTTTTGGACGAATGTTGCACCTTGCACCGCAGATGTTGCACACTGTGGATATCGATTCTTCGGACGACCATAACTGTTGTCTCGTTTAGAGTTACGGGAGCCATAACCAGTCAAAACGAAGGTCTCAGTGAGTTCTACGGCTTTGACCACTATAAGCCGTCAACGGATAGTTTCATACCGAAAAAAGGCTATCCGAACCTCAATCGGGTCTTTGAAGTTTTTTGGCCTTCGTTTTTACATCACATGAATTTTTACGTTAAAAAGGGAACACCGTGGCTGGTCTTCGATTTACCATCCCTGGAGAGTGGTGCACAATGGTACTGGCCCATTTCAAATCCCTGCACCCATTTCTAAAAGTCGAAAGCGCCGTTTCGTCTTTTTGGACAAATGTTGCACCTTGCACCGCAGATGTTGCACCCTATGGATATCGATTCTTCGGACGGCCATAACTGTTGCCTCGTTTAGAGTTACGGGAGCCATAACCAGTCAAAACGAAGGTCTCAGTGAGTTCTACGGTTTTGACCGCTGTAAGCCATCAAAGGATAGTTTGATACCCAAAAAAATGCTATCCGAACCTCAATCGGGTCTTTGAAGTTTTTTGGCCTTCGTTTTTCTGTCACATGAATTTTTACGTTAAAAAGGGAACACCGTGGCTGGTCTTCGATTTACCATCCCTGGAGAGTGGTGCACCATGGTACTGGTCCATTTCAAATCCCTGCACCCATTTCTAAAAGTCGCAAGGCGCCGTTTCGTCATTTTGGACAAATGTTGCACCTTGCACCGCAGATGTTGCACCCTATGGATATCGATTCTTCGGACGGCCATAACTGTTGCCTCGTTTAGAGTTACAGGAGCCATAACCAGTCAAAATGAAGGTCTCAGTGAGTTCTACGGCATTGACCGCTGTAAGCCGTCAACGGATAGTTTCATACCCAAAAAAATGCTATCCGAACCTCAATCGGGTCTCTGAAGTTTTTTGGCCTTCGTTTTTCCGTCACATGAATTTTTACGTTAAAAAGGGAATACCATGGCTGGTCTTTGATTTACCATCCCTGGAGAGTGGTGCACCATGGTACTGGTCCATTTCAAATCCCTGCACCCATTTCTAAAAGTCGCAAGGCGCCGTTTCATCTTTTTGGACGAATGTTGCACCTTGCACCGCAGATGTTGCACCCTGTGGATATCGATTCTTCGGACGGCCATAACTGTTGTCTCGTTTAGAGTTACGGGAGCCATAAACAGTCAAAACGAAGGTCTCAGCGAGTTCTACGGCTTTGACAGCTGTAAGCCGTCAACGGATAGTTTCATACCCAACAAATACCTCAATCGGGTCTCTGAAGTTTTTTAGCCTTCGTTTTTCCGTCACATGAATTTTTACGTTAAAAAGGGAACACCGTGGCTGGTCTTCGATTTACCATCCCTGGAGAGTTGTGCACCATGGTGCGGGTACATTTCAAATCCATGCACCCATTTCTAAAAGTCGCAAGGCGTCGTTTTGTCTTTTTGGACGAATGTTGCACCTTGCACCGCAGATGTTGCACCCTATGGATATCCGTTCTTCGGAAGGCCATAACTGTTGCCTTGTTTAGAGTTATGGGAGCTATAACCAGTCAAAACGAAGGTCTCAGTGAGTTCTACGGCTTTGATGGGTGTAAGCCGTCAACGGATAGTTTCATACCCAAAAAAAGCTATCCGAACCTCAATCGGGTCTTTGAAGTTTTTTGGCCTTCGTTTTTCCGTCACATGAATTTTTACGTTAAAAAGGGAACACCGTGGCTGGTCTTCGACTTACCATCCCTGGAGAGTGGTGCACCATGGTACTAGTCCATTTCAAATCCCTGCACCCACTTCTAAATGTCGTAAGGCGCCGTTTCGTCTTTTTGGACGAATGTTGCACCTTGCACCGCAGATGTTGCACACTATGGATATCGATTCTTCGGACGGCCATAACTGTTGTCTCGTTTAGAGTGACGGGAGCCATAACCAGTCAAAACGAAGGTCTCAGTGAGTTCTACGGCTTTGACCGCTATAAGCCGTCAACGGATAGTTTCATACCGAAAAAAAGGCTATCCGAACCTCAATCGGGTCTTTGAAGTTTTTTGGCCTTCGTTTTTACGTCACATGAATTTTTACGTTAAAAAGGGAACACCGTGGCTGGTCTTCGATTTACCATCCCTGGAGAGTGGTGCACCATGGTACTGGCCCATTTCAAATCCCTGCACCCATTTCTAAAAGTCGAAAGCGTCGTTTCGTCTTTTTGGACAAATGTTGCACCTTGCACCGCAGATGTTGCACCCTGTGGATATCGATTCTTCGGACGGCCATAACTGTTGTCTCGTTTAGAGTGACGGGAGCCATAACCAGTCAAAACGAAGGTCTCAGTGAGTTCTACGGCATTTACCGCTGTAAGCCGTCAACGGATAGTTTCATACCCAAAAAAATGCTATCCGAACCTCAAACGGGTCTTTGAAGCTTTTTGGCCTTCGCTTTTCCGTCACATGAATTTTTACGTTAAAAAGGGAACACCATGGCTGGTCTTTGATTTACCATCCCTGGAGAGTGGTGCACCATGTTACTGGTCCATTTCAAATCCCTGCACCCATTTCTAAAAGTCGCAAGGCGCCGTTTCGTCTTTTTGGACGAATGTTGCACCTTGCACCGCAGATGTTGCACCCTGTGGATATCGATTCTTCGGACGGCCATAACTGTTGTCTCGTTTAGAGTTACGGGAGCCATAACCAGTCAAAACAAAGGTCTCAGTGAGTTCTACGGCTTTGACAGCTGTAAGCCGTCAACGGATAGTTTCATACCCAACAAATACCTCAATCGGGTCTCTGAAGTTTTTTAGCCTTCGTTTTTCCGTCACATGAATTTTTACGTTAAAAAGGGAACGTCGTGGCTGGTCTTCGATTTACCATCCCTGGAGAGTAGTGCACCATGGTGCGGGTCCATTTCAAATCCCTGCACCCATTTCTAAAAGTCGCAAGGCGTCGTTTCGTCTTTTTGGACGAATGTTGCACCTTGCACCGCAGATGTTGCACCCTATGGATATCCGTTCTTCGGACGGCCATAACTGTTGACTTGTTTAGAGTTACGGGAGCTATAACTAGTCAAAACGAAGGTCTCAGTGAGTTCTACGGCTTTGACGGGTGTAAGCCATCAACGGATAGGTTCATACCCAAAAAAAAGCTATCCGAACCTCAATCGGGTCTCTGAAGTTTTTTGGCCTTCTTTTTTCCGTCACATGAATTTTTACGTTAAAAAGGGAACACCGTGGCTGGTCTTCGATTTACCATCCCTGTAGAGTGGTGCACCATGGTACTGGTCCATTTCAAATCCCTACACCCATTTCTAAAAGTCGCAAGGCGCCGTTTCGTATTTTGGGACGAATGTTGCACCTTGCACCGTAGATGTTGCACCCTATGGATATCGATTCTTCGGACGGTCATAACTGTTGCCTCGTTTAGAGTTACGGGAGCCATAACTAATCAAAACGAAGGTCTCAGTGAGTTCTATGGGTTTGACCGCTATAAGCCGTCAACGGATAGTTTCATACCCAAAAAAAAGTTATCCGAACCTCAATCGGGTCTCCGTAGTTTTTTGGCCTTCGTATTTCCGTCACATGAATTTTTACGTTAAAAAGGGAACACCATGGCTGGTCTTTGATTTACCATCCCTGGAGAGTGGTGCACCATGGTACTGGTCCATTTCAAATCCCTGCACCCACTTCTAAATGTCGCAAGGCGCCGTTTCGTCTTTTTGGACGAATGTTGCACCTTGCACCGCAGATGTTGCACCCTGTGGATATCGATTCTTCGGACGGCCATAACTGTTGTCTCGTTTAGAGTTACGGGAGCCATAACCAGTCAAAACGAAGGTCTCAGTGAGTTCTACGGCTTTGACTGCTATAAGCCGTCAACGGATAGTTTCATACCGAAAAAAAAGGCTATCCGAACCTCAATCGGGTCTCAGAAGTTTTTTGGCCTTCGTTTTTACGTCACATGAATTTTTACGTTAAAAAGGGAACACCGTGGCTGGTCTTCGATTTACCATCCCTGGAGAGTGGTGCACCATGGTACTGGCCCATTTCAAATCCCTGCACCCATTTCTAAAAGTCGAAAGCGCCGTTTCGTCTTTTTGGACAAATGTTGCACCTTGCACCGCAGATGTTGCACCCTATGGATATCGATTCTTCGGACGGCCATAACTGTTGCCTCGTTTAGAGTTACGGGAGCCATAACCAGTCAAAACGAAGGTATCAGTGAGTTCTACGGCCTTGACCGCTGTAAGCCGTCAAAGGATAGTTTGATACCCAAAAAAATGCTATCCGAACCTCAATCGGGTCTTTGAAGTTTTTTGGCCTTTGTTTTTCCGTCACATGAATTTTTACGTTAAAAAGGGAACACCGTGGCTGGTCTTCGATTTACCATCCCTGGAGAGTGGTGCACCATGGTACTGGTCCATTTCAAATCCCTGCACTCATTTCTAAAAGTCGCAAGGTGCCGTTTCGTCATTTTGGACAAATGTTGCACCTTGCACCGCAGATGTTGCACCCTATGGATATCGATTCTTCGGACGGCCATAACTGTTGCCTCGTTTAGAGTTACGGGAGCCATAACCAGTCAAAACGAAGGTCTCAGTGAGTTCTACGGCATTGACCGCTGTAAGCCGTCAACGGATAGTTTCATACCCAAATAAATGCTATCCGAACCTCAATCGGGTCTCTGAAGTTTTTTGGCCTTCGTTTTTCCGTCACATGAATTTTTACGTTAAAAAGGGAATACCATGGCTGGTCTTTGATTTACCATCCCTGGAGAGTGGTCCACCATGGTACTGGTCCATTTCAAATCCCTGCACCCATTTCTAAAAGTCGCAAGGCGCCGTTTTCTCTTTTTGGACGAATGTTGCACCTTGCACCGCAGATGTTGCACCCTGTGGATATCGATTCTTCGGACGACCATAACTGTTGTCTCGTTTAGAGTTACGGGAGCCATAAACAGTCAAAACGAAGGTCTCAGCGAGTTCTACGGCTTTGACAGCTGTAAGCCGTCAACGGATAGTTTCATACCCAACAAATACCTCAATCGGGTCTTTGAAGTTTTTTAGCCTTCGTTTTTCCGTCACATGAATTTTTACGTTAAAAAGGGAACACCGTGGCTGGTCTTCGATTTACCATCCCTAGAGAGTAGTGCACCATGGTGCGGGTACATTTCAAATCCATGCACCCATTTCTAAAAGTCGCAAGGCGTCGTTTCGTCTTTTTGGACGAATGTTGCACCTTGCACCGCAGATGTTGCACCCTATGGATATCCGTTCTTCGGATGACCATAACTGTTGCCTTGTTTAGAGTTATGGGAGCTATAACCAGTCAAAATGAAGGTCTCAGTGAGTTCTACGGCTTTGACGGGTGTAAGCCGTCAACGGATAGTTTCATACCCAAAAAAAGCTATCCGAACCTCAATCGGGTCTCTGAAGTTTTTTGGCCTTCTTTTTTCCGTCACATGAATTTTTACGTTAAAAAGGGAACACCGTGGATGGTCTTCGATTTACCATCCCTGGAGAGTGGTGCACCATGGTACTGGTCCATTTCAAATCCCTACACCCATTTCTAAAAGTCGCAAGGCGCCGTTTCGTATTTTGTGACGAATGTTGCACCTTGCACGGTAGATGTTGCACCCTGTGGATATCGATTCTTCGGTCAGCCATAACTGTTGCCTCGTTTAGAGTTACGGGAGCCATAACCAGTCAAAATGAAGGTCTCAGTGAGTTCTACGGGTTTGACCGCTATAAGCCGTCAACGGATAGTTTCATACCCAAAAAAAGCTATCCGAACCTCAATCGGGTCTCTGAAGTTTTTTGGCCTTCGTATTTCCGTCACATGAATTTTTACGTTAAAAAGGGAACACCGTGGCTGGTCTTCGATTTACCATCCCTGGAGAGTGGTTCACCATGGTACTGGTCCATTTCAAATCCCTGCACCCATTTCTAAAAGTCGCAAGGCGCCGTTTCGTCTTTTTGGACGAATGTTGCACCTTGCACCGCAGATGTTGCACCCTGTGGATATCGATTCTTCGGACGGCCATAACTGTTGCCTCGTTTAGAGTTACGGGAGCCATAACCAGTCAAAACGAAGGTCTCAGTGAGTTCTACGGCTTTGACCGCTATAAGCCGTCAAAGGATAGTTTCATACCGAAAAAAAGGCTATCCGAACCTCAATCGGGTCTCTGAAGTTTTTTGGCCTACGTTTTTACGTCACATGAATTTTTACGTTAAAATGGGAACACCGTGGCTGGTCTTCGATTTACCATCTCTAGAGAGTGGTGCACCATGGTATTGGCCCATTTCAAATCCCTGCACCCATTTCTAAAAGTCGCAAGGCGCCGTTTCGTCTTTTTGGACAAATGTTGCACCTTGCACCGCAGATGTTGCACCCTGTGGATATCGATTCTTCGGAGGGCCATAACTGTTGCCTCGTTTAGAGTTACGGGAGCCATAACCAGTCAAAACGAAGGTCTCAGTGAGTTATACGACTTTGACCGCTCTAAGCCGTCAACGGATAGTTTTATACCCTAAAAAATGCTATCCGAATCTCAATCGGGTCTTTGAAGTTTTTTGGCCTTCGTTTTTCCGTCACATGAATTTTTACGTTAAAAAGGAACACCGTGGCTGGTCTTCGATTTACCATCCCTGGAGAGTGGTGCACCATGGTACTGATCCATTTCAAATCCCTGCACCCATTTCTAAAAGTCGCAAGGCGCCGTTTCGTCATTTTGGACGAATGTTGCACCTCGCACCGCAGATGTTGCACCCTGTGGATATCGATTCTTCAGACGGCCATAACTGTTGCCTCGTTAAGAGTTACGGGAGCCATAACCAGTCAAAAAGAAGGTCTCAGTGAGTTCTATGGCATTGACCACTGTAAGCCGTCAACAGATAGTTTCATATCCAAAAAAATGCTATCCGAACCTCCATCGGGTCTCTGAAGTTTTTTGGGCTTCGTTTTTCCGTCACATGAATTTTTACGTTAAAAAGGGAACACCATGGCTGGTCTTTGATTTACCATCCCTGGAGAGTGGTGCACCATGGTACTGGTCCATTTCAAATCCCTGCACCCACTTCTAAAAGTCGCAAGGCGCCGTTTTGTCTTTTTGGACGAATGTTGCACCTTGCACCGCAGATGTTGCACCCTGTGGATATCGATTCTTCGGACAGCCATAACTGTTGTCTCGTTTAGAGTTACGGGAGCCATAACCAGTCAAAACGAAGGTCTAAGTGAGTTCTACGGCTTTGACCGCTATAAGCCGTCAACGGATAGTTTCATACCGAAAAAAAGGCTATCCGAACCTCAATCGGGTCTTTGAAGTTTTTTGGCCTTCGTTTTTACGTCACATGAATTTTTACGTTAAAAAGGGAACACCGTGGCTGGTCTTCGATTTACCATCCTTGGGAGTGGTGCACCATGGTACTGGCCCATTTCAAATCCCTGCACCCATTTCTAAAAGTCGAAAGCGCCGTTTCGTCTTTTTGGACAAATGTTGCACCTTGCACCGCAGATGTTGCACCCTGTGGATATCGATTCTTCGGACGGCCATAACTGTTGCCTCGTTTAGAGTTACGGGAGCCATAACCAGTCAAAACGAAGGTCTCAGTGAGTTCTACGGCTTTGACCGCTGTAAGCCGTCAACGGATAGTTTGATACCAAAAAAAATGCTATCCGAACCTCAATCGGGTCTTTGAAGTTTTTTGGCCTTCGTTTTTCCGTCACATGAATTTTTACGTTAAAAAGAGAACACCATGGCTGGTCTTCGATTTACCATCCCTGGAGAGTAGTGCACCATGGTACTGGTCCATTTCAAATCCCTGCACCTATTTCTAAAAGTCGCAAGGCGCCGTTTCGTCATTTTGGACAAATGTTGCATCTTGCACCGTAGATGTTGCACCATATGGATATCGATTCTTCGGACGGCCATAATTGTTGCCTCGTTTGGAGTTACGGGAGCCATAACCAGTCAAAACGAAGGTCTCAGTGAGTTCTACGGCATTGACCGCTGTAAGCCGTCAACGGATAGTTTCATACCCAAAAAAATGCTATCCGAACCTCAATCGGATCTTTGAAGCTTTTTGGCCTTCGCTTTTCCGTCACATGAATTTTTACGTTAAAAAGGGAACACCATGGCTGGTCTTTGATTTACCATCCCTGGAGAGTGGTGCACCATGGTACTGGTCCATTTCAAATCCCTGCACCCATTTCTAAAAGTCGCAAGGCGCCGTTTCGTCTTTTTGGACGAATGTTGCACCTTGCACCGCAGATGTTGCACCCTGTGGATATCGATTCTTCGGACGGCCATAACTATTGTCTCGTTTAGAGTTACGGGAGCCATAACCAGTCAAAACGAAGGTCTCAGTGAGTTCTACGGCTTTGACAGCTGTAAGCCGTCAACGGATAGTTTCATACCCAACAAATACCTCAATCGGGTCTCTGAAGTTTTTTAGCCTTCGTTTTTCCGTCACATGAATTTTTACGTTAAAAAGGGAACACCGTGGCTGGTCTTCGATTTACCATCCCTGGAGAGTAGTGCACCATGGTGCGGGTCCATTTCAAATCCCTGCACCCATTTCTAAAAGTCGCAAGGCGTCGTTTCGTCTTTTTGGACGAATGTTGCACCTTGCACCGCAGATGTTGCACCCTATGGATATCCGTTCTTCGGACGGCCATAACTGTCGCCTTGTTTAGAGTTACGGGAGCTATAACCAGTCAAAACGAAGGTCTCAGTGAGTTCTACGGCTTTGACGAGTGTAAGCCATCAACGGATAGTTTCATACCCAAAAAAAAGCTATCCGAACCTCAATCGGGTCTCTGAAGTTTTTTGGCCTTCTTTTTTCCGTCACATGAATTTTTACGTTAAAAAGGGAACACCGTGGCTGGTCTTCGATTTACCATCCCTGGAGAGTGGTGCACCATGGTACTGGTCCATTTCAAATCCCTGCACCCATTTCTCAAAGTCGCAAGGCGCCGTTTCGTATTTTGGGACGAATGTTGCACCTTGCACCGTAGATGTTGCACCCTGTGGATATCGATTCTTCGGACGGCCATAACTGTTGCCTCGTTTAGAGTAACGGGAGCCATAACCAGTCAAAACGAAGGTCTCAGTGAGTTCTACGGCTTTGACAGCTGTAAGCCGTCAACGGATAGTTTCATACCCAACAAATACCTCAATCGGGTCTCTGAAGTTTTTTAGCCTTCGTTTTTCCGTCACATGAATTTTTACGTTAAAAAGGGAACACCGTGGCTGGTCTTCGATTTACCATCCCTGGAGAGTAGTGCACCATGGTGCGGGTCCATTTCAAATCCCTGCACCCATTTCTAAAAGTCGCAAGGCGTCGTTTCGTATTTTGGGACGAATGTTGCACCTTGCACCGTAGATGTTGCACCCTGTGGATATCGATTCTTCGGACGGCCATAACTGTTGCCTCGTTTAGAGTAACGGGAGCCATAACCAGTCAAAACGAAGGTCTCAGTGAGTTCTACGGCTTTGACCGCTGTAAGCCGTCAACGGATAGTTTGATACCAAAAAAAATGCTATCCGAACCTCAATCGGGTCTTTGAAGTTTTTTGGCCTTCGTTTTTCCGTCACATGAATTTTTACGTTAAAAAGGGAACACCGTGGCTGGTCTTCGATTTACCATCCCTGGAGAGTGGTGCACCATGGTACTGGTCCATTTCAAATCCCTGCACCTATTTCTAAAAGTCGCAAGGCGCCGTTTCGTCATTTTGGACAAATGTTCACCTTGCACCGCAGATGTTGCACCCTATGGATATCGATTCTTCGGACGGCCATAATTGTTGCCTCGTTTAGAGTTACGGGAGCCATAACCAGTCAAAACGAAGGTCTCAGTGAGTTCTACGGCATTGACCGCTGTAAGCCGTCAACGGATAGTTTCATACCCAAAAAAATGCTATCCGAACCTCAATCGGGTCTTTGAAGCTTTTTGGCCTTCGCTTTTCCGTCACATGAATTTTTACGTTAAAAAGGGAACACCATGGCTGGTCTTTGATTTACCATCCCTGGAGAGTGGTCCACCATGGTACTGGTCCATTTCAAATCCCTGCACCCATTTCTAAAAGTCGCAAGGCGTCGTTTTGTCTTTTTGGACGAATGTTGCACCTTGCACCGCAGATGTTGCACCCTGTGGATATCGATTCTTCGGACGGCCATAACTGTTGTCTCGTTTAGAGTTACGGGAGCCATAACCAGTCAAAACGAAGGTCTCAGTGAGTTCTACGGCTTTGACAGCTGTAAGCCGTCAACGGATAGTTTCATACCCAACAAATACCTCAATCGGGTCTCTGAAGTTTTTTAGCCTTCGTTTTTCCGTCACATGAATTTTTACGTTAAAAAGGGAACACCGTGGCTGGTCTTCGATTTACCATCCCTGGAGAGTAGTGCACCATGGTGCGGGTCCATTTCAAATCCCAGCACCCATTTCTAAAAGTCGCAAGGCGTCGTTTCGTCTTTTTGGACGAATGTTGCACCTTGCACCGCAGATGTTGCACCCTATGGATATCCGTTCTTCGGACGGCCATAACTGTTGCCTTGTTTAGAGTTACGGGAGCTATAACCAGTCAAAACGAAGGTCTCAGTGAGTTCTACGGCTTTGACGAGTGTAAGCCATCAACGGATAGTTTCATACCCAAAAAAAGCTATCCGAACCTCAATCGGGTCTCTGAAGTTTTTTGGCCTTCTTTTTTCCGTCACATGAATTTTTACGTTAAAAAGGGAACACCGTGGCTGGTCTTCGATTTACCATCCCTGGAGAGTGGTGCACCATGGTACTGGTCCATTTCAAATCCCTGCACCCATTTCTAAAAGTCGCAAGGCGCCGTTTCGTATTTTGGGACGAATGTTGCACCTTGCACCGTAGATGTTGCACCCTGTGGATATCGATTCTTCGGACGGCCATAACTGTTGCCTCGTTTAGAGTAACGGGAGCCATAACCAGTCAAAACGAAGTTCTCAGTGAGTTCTACGGCTTTGACCGCTGTAAGCCGTCAACGGATAGTTTGATACCAAAAAAAATGCTATCCGAACCTCAATCGGGTCTTTGAAGTTTTTTGGCCTTCGTTTTTCCGTCACATGAATTTTTACGTTAAAAAGGGAACACCGTGGCTGGTCTTCGATTTACCATCCTTGGAGAGTGGTGCACCATGGTACTGGTCCATTTCAAATCCCTGCACCTATTTCTAAAAGTCGCAAGGCGCCGTTTCGTCATTTTGGACAAATGTTGCACCTTGCACCGCAGATGTTGCACCCTATGGATATCCGTTCTTCGGACGGCCATAACTGTTGCCTTGTTTAGAGTTACGGGAGCTATAACCAGTCAAAACGAAAGTCTCAGTGAGTTCTACGGCTTTGATGAGTGTAAGCCATCAACGGATAGTTTCATACCCAAAAAAAAGCTATCCGAACCTCAATCGGGTCTCTGAAGTTTTTTGGCCTTCTTTTTTCCGTCACATGAATTTTTACGTTAAAAAGGGAACACCGTGGCTGGTCTTCGATTTACCATCCCTGGAGAGTCGTGCACCATGGTACTGGTCCATTTCAAATCCCTGCACCCATTTCTCAAAGTCGCAAGGCGCCGTTTCGTATTTTGGGACGAATGTTGCACCTTGCACCGTAGATGTTGCACCCTGTGGATATCGATTCTTCGGACGGCCATAACTGTTGCCTCGTTTAGAGTAACGGGAGCCATAACCAGTCAAAACGAAGGTTTCAGTGAGTTCTACGGCTTTGACAGCTGTAAGCCGTCAACGGATAGTTTCATACCCAACAAATACCTCAATCGGGTCTCTGAAGTTTTTTAGCCTTCGTTTTTCCGTCACATGAATTTTTACGTTAAAAAGGGAACACCGTGGCTGGTCTTCGATTTACCATCCCTGGAGAGTAGTGCACCATGGTGCGGGTCCATTTCAAATCCCTGCACCCATTTCTAAAAGTCGCAAGGCGTCGTTTCGTATTTTGGGACGAATGTCGCACCTTGCACCGTAGATGTTGCACCCTGTGGATATCGATTCTTCGGACGGCCATAACTGTTGCCTCGTTTAGAGTAACGGGAGCCATTACCAGTCAAAATGAAGGTCTCAGTGAGTTCTACGGCTTTGACCGCTGTAAGCCGTCAACGGATAGTTTGATACCAAAAAAAATGCTATCCGAACCTCAATCGGGTCTTTGAAGTTTTTTGGCCTTCGTTTTTCCGTCACATGAATTTTTACGTTAAAAAGGGAACACCGTGGCTGGTCTTCGATTTACCATCCCTGGAGAGTGGTGCACCATGGTACTGGTCCATTTCAAATCCCTGCACCTATTTCTAAAAGTCGCAAGGCGCCGTTTCGTCATTTTGGACAAATGTTGCACCTTGCACCGCAGATGTTGCACCCTATGGATATCGATTCTTCGGACGGCCATAATTGTTGCCTCGTTTAGAGTTACGGGAGCCATAACCAGTCAAAACGAAGGTCTCAGTGAGTTCTACGGCATTGACCGCTGTAAGCCGTCAACGGATAGTTTCATACCCAAAAAAATGCTATCCGAACCTCAATCGGGTCTTTGAAGCTTTTTGGCCTTCGCTTTTCCGTCACATGAATTTTTACGTTAAAAAGGGAACACCATGGCTGGTCTTTGATTTACCATCCCTGGAGAGTGGTGCACCATGGTACTGGTCCATTTCAAATCCCTGCACCCATTTCTAAAAGTCGCAAGGCGCCGTTTTGTCTTTTTGGACGAATGTTGCACCTTGCACCGCAGATGTTGCACCCTGTGGATATCGATTCTTCGGACGGCCATAACTGTTGTCTCGTTTAGAGTTACGGGAGCCATAACCAGTCAAAATGAAGGTCTCAGTGAGTTCTACGGCTTTGACAGCTGTAAGCCGTCAACGGATAGTTTCATACCCAACAAATACCTCAATCGGGTCTCTGAAGTTTTTTAGCCTTCGTTTTTCCGTCACATGAATTTTTACGTTAAAAAGGGAACACCGTGGCTGGTCTTCGATTTACCATCCCTGGAGAGTAGTGCACCATGGTGCGGGTCCATTTCAAATCCCTGCACCCATTTCTAAAAGTCGCAAGGCGTCGTTTCGTCTTTTTGGACGAATGTTGCACCTTGCACCGCAGATGTTGCACCCTATGGATATCCGTTCTTCGGACGGCCATAACTGTTGCCTTGTTTAGAGTTACGGGAGCTATAACCAGTCAAAACGAAGGTCTCAGTGAGTTCTACGGCTTTGACGAGTGTAAGCCATCAACGGATAGTTTCATACCCAAAAAAAGATATCCGAACCTCAATCGGGTCTTTGAAGTTTTTTGGCCTTCTTTTTTCCGTCACATGAATTTTTACGTTAAAAAGGGAACACCGTGGCTGGTCTTCGATTTACCATCCCTGGAGAGTGGTGCACCATGGTACTGGTCCCTGCACCCATTTCTAAAAGTCGCAAGGCGCCGTTTCGTATTTTGGGACGAATGTTGCACCTTGCACCGTAGATGTTGCACCCTGTGGATATCGATTCTTCGGACGGCCATAACTGTTGCCTCGTTTAGAGTAACGGGAGCCATAACCAGTCAAAACGAAGTTCTCAGTGAGTTCTACGGCTTTGACCGCTGTAAGCCGTCAACGGATAGTTTGATACCAAAAAAAATGCTATCCGAACCTCAATCGGGTCTTTGAAGTTTTTTGGCCTTCGTTTTTCCGTCACATGAATTTTTACGTTAAAAAGGGAACACCGTGGCTGGTCTTCGATTTACCATCCCTGGAGAGTGGTGCACCATGGTACTGGTCCATTTCAAATCCCTGCACCTATTTCTAAAAGTCGCAAGGCGCCGTTTCGTCATTTTGGACAAATGTTGCACCTTGCACCGCAGATGTTGCACCCTATGGATATCGATTCTTCGGACGGCCATAATTGTTGCCTCGTTTAGAGTTACGGGAGCCATAACCAGTCAAAACGAAGGTCTCAGTGAGTTCTACGGCATTGACCGCTGTAAGCCGTCAACGGATAGTTTCATACCCAAAAAAATGCTATCCGAACCTCAATCGGGTCTCTGAAGTTTTTTGGCCTTCGTTTTTCCATCACATGAATTTTTACGTTAAAAAGGGAACACCATGGCTGGTCTTTGATTTACCATCCCTGGAGAGTGGTGCACCATGGTACTGGTCCATTTCAAATCCCATCACCCATTTCTAAAAGTCGCAAGGCGCCGTTTCGTCTTTTTGGACGAATGTTGCACCTTGCACCGCAGATGTTGCACCCTGTGGATATCGATTCTTCGGACGGCCATAACTGTTGTCTCGTTTAGAGTTACGGGAGCCATAACCAGTCAAAACGAAGGTCTCAGTGAGTTCTACGGCTTTGACAGCTGTAAGCCGTCAACGGATAGTTTCATACCCAACAAATACCTCAATCGGGTCTCTGAAGTTTTTTAGCCTTCGTTTTTCCGTCACATGAATTTTTACGTTAAAAAGGGAACACCGTGGCTGGTCTTCGATTTACCATCCCTGGAGAGTAGTGCACCATGGTGCGGGTCCATTTCAAATCCCTGCACCCATTTCTAAAAGTCGCAAGGAGTCGTTTCGTCTTTTTGGACGAATGTTGCACCTTGCACCGCAGATGTTGCACCCTATGGATATCCGTTCTTCGGACGGCCATAACTGTTGCCTTGTTTAGAGTTACGGGAGCTATAACCAGTCAAAACGAAGGTCTCAGTGAGTTCTACGGCTTTGACGGGTGTAAGCCATCAATGGATAGTTTCATACCCAAAAAAATGCTTTCCGAATCTCAATCGGGTCTTTGATGTTTTTTGGCCTTCGTTTTTCCGTCACATGAATTTTTACGTTAAAAAGGAACACCGTGGCTGGTCTTCGATTTACCATCCCTGGAGAGTGGTGCACCATGGTACTGATCCATTTCAAATCCCTGCACCCATTTCTAAAAGTCGCAAGGCGCCGTTTCGTCATTTTGGACGAATGTTGCACCTTGCACCGCAGATGTTGCACCCTGTGGATATCGATTTTTCAGACGGCCATAACTGTTGCCTCGTTTAGAGTTACGGGAGCCATAACCAGTCAAAACGAAGGTATCAGTGAGTTCTACGGCATTGACCACTGTAAGCCGTCAAAAGATAGTTTCATACCCAAAAAAAATGCTATCCGAACCTCAATCGGGTCTCTGAAGTTTTTTGGCCTTCGTTTTTCCGTCACATGAATTTTTACGTTAAAAAGGGAACACCATGGCTGGTCTTTGATTTACCATCCCTAGAGAGTGGTGCACCATGGTACTGGTCCATTTCAAATCCTTGCACCCACTTCTAAAAGTCGCAAGGCGCCGTTTCGTCTTTTTGGACGAATGTTGCACATTGCACCGCAGATGTTGCACCCTGTGGATATCGATTCTTCGGACGGCCATAACTGTTGTCTCGTTTAGAGTTACGGGAGCCATAACCAGTCAAAACGTAGGTCTCAGTGAGTTCTACAGCTTTGACCGCTATAAGCCGTCAACAGATAGTTTCATACCGAAAAAAGGCTATCCGAACCTCAATCGGGTCTTTGAAGTTTTTTGGCCTTCGTTTTTACGTCACATGAATTTTTACGTTAAAAAGGGAACACCGTGGCTGGTCTTCGATTTACCATCCCTGGGAGTGGTGCACCATGGTACTGGCCCATTTCAAATCCCTGCACCCGTTTCTAAAAGTCGAAAGCGCCGTTTCGTCTTTTTGGACAAATGTTGCACCTTGCACCGCAGATGTTGCACCCTGTGGATATCGATTCTTCGGACGACCATAACTGTTGCCTCGTTTAGAGTTACGGGAGCCATAACCAGTCAAAACGAAGGTCTCAGTGAGTTCTACGGCTTTGACCGCTGTAAGCCGTCAACGGATAGTTTGATACCAAAAAAATGCTATCCGAACCTCAATTGGGTCTTCGAAGTTTTTTGGCCTTCGTTTTTCCGTCACATGAATTTTTACGTTAAAAAGGGAACACCGTGGCTGGTCTTCGATTTACCATCCCTGGGGAGTGGTGCACCATGGTACTGGTCCATTTCAAATCCCTGCACCTATTTCTAAAAGTCGCAAGGCGCCGTTTCGTCATTTTGGACAAATGTTGTACCTTGCACCGCAGATGTTGCACCCTATGGATATCGATTCTTCGGACGGCCATAATTGTTGCCTCGTTTAGAGTTACGGGAGCCATAACCAGTCAAAACGAAGGTCTCAGTGAGTTCTACGGCATTGACCGCTGTAAGCCGTCAACGGATAGTTTCATACCCAAAAAAATGCTATCCGAACCTCAATCGGGTCTTTGAAGCTTTTTGGCCTTCGCTTTTCCGTCACATGAATTCTTACGTTAAAAAGGGAACACCATGGCTGGTCTTTGATTTACCATCCCTGGATAGTGGTGCACCATGGTACTGGTCCATTTCAAATCCCTGCACCCATTTCTAAAAGTCGCAAGGCGCCGTTTCGTCTTTTTGGACGAATGTTGCACCTTGCACCGCAGATGTTGCACCCTGTGGATATCGATTCTTCGGACGGCCATAACTGTTGTCTCCTTTTGAGTTACGGGAGCCATAACCAGTCAAAACGAAGGTCTCAGTGAGTTCTACGGCTTTGAAAGCTGTAAGCCGTCAACGGATAGTTTCATACCCAACAAATACCTCAATCGGGTCTCTGAAGTTTTATAGCCTTCGTTTTTCCGTCACATGAATTTTTACGTTAAAAAGGGAACACCATGGCTGGTCTTCGACTTACCATCCCTGGAGAGTAGTGCACCATGGTGAGGGTCCATTTCAAATCCCTGCACCCATTTCTAAAAGTCGCAAGGCGTCGTTTCGTCTTTTTGGACGAATGTTGCACCTTGCACCGCAGATGTTGCACCCTATGGATATCCGTTCTTCGAACGGCCATAACTGTTGCCTTGTTTAGAGTTACGGGAGCTATAACCAGTCAAAACGAAGGTCTCAGTGAGTTCTACGGCTTTGACGGGTGTAAGCCATCAACGGATAGTTTCATACCCAAAAAAAAGCTATCCGAACCTCAATCGGGTCTCTGAAGTTTTTTGGCCTTCTTTTTTCCATCACATGAATTTTTACGTTAAAAAGGGAACACCGTGGCTGGTCTTCGATTTACCATCCCTGGAGAGTGGTGCACCATGGTACTGGTCCATTTCAAATCCCTACACCCATTTCTAAAAGTCGCTAGGCGCCGTTTCGTATTTTGGGACGAATGTTGCACCTTGCACCGTAGATGTTGCACCCTGTGGATATCGATTCTTCGGACGGCCATAACTGTTGCCTCGTTTAGAGTTACGGGAGCCATAACCAGTCAAAACGAAGGTCTCAGTGAGTTCTACGGCTTTGACCGCTGTAAGCCGTCAACGGATAGTTTGATACCAAAAAAAATGCTATCCGAACCTCAATCGGGTCTTTGAAGTTTTTTGGCCTTCGTTTTTCCGTCACATGAATTTTTACGTTAAAAAGGGAACACCGTGGCTGGTCTTCGATTTACCATCCCTGGAGAGTGGTGCACCATGGTACTGGTCCATTTCAAATCCCTGCACCTATTTCTAAAAGTCGCAAGGCGCCGTTTCGTCATTTTGGACAAATGTTGCACCTTGCACCGCAGATGTTGCACCCTATGGATATCGATTCTTCGGACGGCCATAATTGTTGCCTCGTTTAGAGTTATGGGAGCCATAACCAGTCAAAACGAAGGTCTCAGTGAGTTCTACGGCATTGACCGCTGTAAGCCATCAACGGATAGATTCATACCCAAAAAATGCTATCCGAACCTCAATGGGGTCTTTAAAGCTTTTTGGCCTTCGCTTTTCCGTCACATGAAATTTTACGTTAAAAAGGGAACACCATGGCTGGTCTTTGATTTACCATCCCTGGAGAGTGGTGCACCATGGTACTGGTCCATTTCAAATCCCTGCACCCATTTCTAAAAGTCGCAAGGCGCCGTTTCGTCTTTTTGGACGAATGTTGCACCTTGCACCGCAGATGTTGCACCCTGTGGATATCGATTCTTCGGACGGCCATAACTGTTGTCTCGTTTAGAGTTACGGGAGCCATAACCAGTCAAAACGGAGGTCTCAGTGAGTTCTACGGCTTTGACAGCTGTAAGCCGTCAACGGATAGTTTCATACCCAACAAATACCTCAATCGGGTCTCTGAAGTTTTTTAGCCTTCGTTTTTCCATCACATGAATTTTTACGTTAAAAAGGGAACACCGTGGCTGGTCTTTGATTTACCATCCCTGGAGAGTAGTGCACCATGGTGCGGGTCCATTTCAAATCCCTGCACCCATTTCTAAAAGTCGCAAGGCGTCGTTTCGTCTTTTTGGACGAATGTTGCACCTTGCACCGCAGATGTTGCACCCTATGGATATCCGTTCTTCGGACGGCCATAACTATTGCCTTGTTTAGAGTTACGGGAGCTATAACCAGTCAAAACGAAGGTCTCAGTGAGTTCTACGGCTTTGACGGGTGTAAGCCATCAACGGATAGTTTCATACCCAAAAGAAAGCTATCCGAACCTCAATCCGGTCTCTGAAGTTTTTTGGCCTTCTTTTTTCCGTCACATGAATTTTTACGTTAAAAAGGGAACACCGTGGCTGGTCTTCGATTTACCATCCCTGGAGAGTGGTGCACCATGGTACTGGTCCATTTCAAATCCCTACACCCATTTCTAAAAGTCGCAAGGCGCCGTTTCGTATTTTGGGACGAATGTTGCACCTTGCACCGTAGATGTTGCACCCTGTGGATATCGATTCTTCGGACGGCCATAACTGTTGCCTCGTTTAGAGTTACGGGAGCCATAACCAGTCAAAACGAAGCTCTCAGTGAGTTCTACGGGTTTGACCGCTATAAGCCATCAACGGATAGTTTCATACCCAAAAAAAAGTTATCCGAACCTCAATCGGGTCTCCGAAGTTTTTTGGCCTTCGTATTTCCGTCACATGAATTTTTACGTTAAAAAGGGAACACCGTGGCTGGTCTTCGATTTACCATCCCTGGAGAGTGGTGCACCATGGTACTGGTCCATTTCAAATCCCTACACCCATTTCTAAAAGTCGCACGGCGCTGTTTCTTCTCTTTGGACGAATGTTGCACCTTGCACCGCAGATGTTGCACCCTATGGATATCGATTCTTCGGACGGCCATAACTGTTGTCTTGTTTAGAGTTACGGGAGCCATAACCAGTCAAAACGAAGGTCTCAGTGAGTTCTACGGCTTTGACAGCAGTAAGCCGTCAACGGATAGTTTCATACCCAAAAAATACCTCAATCGGGTCTCTGAAGTTTTTTAGCCTTCATTTTTCCGTCACATGAATTTTTACGTTAAAAAGGGAACACCGTGGCTGGTCTTCGATTTACCATCCCTGGAGAGTAGTGCACCATAGTGCTGGTCCATTTCAAATCCCTGCACCCATTCTAAAAGTCGCTAGGCGCCGTTTCGTCTTTTGGGACGAATGTTGCACCTTGCACCGTAGATGTTGCACCCTGTGGATATCGATTCTTCGGACGGCCATAACTGTTGCCTCGTTTAGAGTTACGGGAGCCATAACCAGTCAAAACGAAGGTCTCAGTGATTTCTACGGCTTTGACCGCTGTAAGCCGTCAACAGATAGTTTCATACCCAAAAAAATGCTATCCGAACCTCAATCGGGTCTTTGAAGTTTTTTTGCCTTCGTTTTTCCATCACGTGAATTTTTACGTTAAAAAGGGAACACCGTGGCTGGTCTTCGATTTACCATCCCTGGAGAGTGGTGCACCATGGTACTGGTCCATTTCAAATCCCTGCACCCATTTCTAAAAGTCGCAAGGCGCCGTTTCGTCTTTTGGGACGAATGTTGCACCTTGCACCGTAAATGTTGCACCCTGTGGATATCGATTCTTCGGACGGCCATAACTGTTCTCTCGTTTAGAGGTACGGGAG
This sequence comes from Allium fistulosum, assembly GCA_030737815.1. Taxonomy (NCBI): domain Eukaryota; kingdom Viridiplantae; phylum Streptophyta; class Magnoliopsida; order Asparagales; family Amaryllidaceae; genus Allium; species Allium fistulosum. The sequence continues at coordinate 42,074,564 of CM060905.1, read as the reverse complement.
CCATAACCAGTCAAAACGAAGGTCTCAGTGAGTTCTACGGCTTTGAGCGCTATAAGCCATCAACGGATAGTTTCATACCCAAAAAAAGTTATCCGAACCTCAATCGGTTCTCTTAAGTTTTTTGGCCTTCGTATTTCCGTCACATTAATTTTTACGTTAAAAAGGGAACAGCGTGGCTGTTCTTCGATTTACCATCCCTGGAGAGTGGTGCACCATGGTACTGGTCCATTTCAAATCCCTGCACCCATTTCTAAAAGTCGCAAGGCGCCATTTCGTCTTTTTGGACGAATGTTGCACCTTGCACCGCAGATGTTGCACCCTATGGATATCGATTCTTCGGACGGTCATAACTGTTGTCTTGTTTAGAGTTACGGGAGCCATAACCAGTCAAAACAAAGGTCTCAGTGAGTTCTACGGCTTTGACAGGTGTAAGCCGTCAACGGATAGTTTCATACCCAAAAAATACCTCAATCGGGTCTCTGAAGTTTTTTAGCCTTCGTTTTTCCGTCACATGAATTTTTCCATTAAAAAGGGAACACCGTGGCTGGTCTTCGATTTACCATCGCTGGAGAGTAGTGCACCATGGTGCTGGTACATTTCAAATCCATGCACCCATTTCTAAAAGTCGCAAGGCGCCGTTTCGTCTTTTTGGACGAATGTTGCACCTTGCACCGCAGATGTTGCACCCTGTGGATATCGATTCTTCGGACGGCCATAACTGTTGCCTCGTTTAGAGTTACGGGAGCCATAACTAGTCAAAATGAAGGTCTCAGTGAGTTCTACGGCTTTGATGGGTGTAAGCCGTCAACGGATAGTTTCATACCCAAAAAAAGCTATCCGAACCTCAATCGGGTCTTTGAAGTTTTTTGGCCTTCGTTTTTCCGTCACGTGAATTTTTACGTTAAAAAGGGAACACCGTGGCTGGACTTCGATTTACCATCCCTGGAGAGTGGTGCACCATGGTACTGGTCCATTTCAAATCCCTGCACCCATTTCTAAAAGTCGCAAGGCGCCATTTCGTCTTTTGGGACGAATGTTGCACCTTGCACCGTAGATGTTGCACCCTATGGATATCGATTCTTCGGACGGCCATAACTGTTCCCTCGTTTAGAGGTACGGGAGCCATAACCAGTCAAAACGAAGGTCTCAGTGAGTTCTACGGCTTTGAGCGCTATAAGCCATCAATGGATAGTTTCATACCCAAAAAAAAGTTATCCGAACCTCAATCGGGTCTCTGAAGTTTTTTGGCCTTCGTATTTCCGTCACATTTATTTTTACGTTAAAAAGGGAACACCGTGGCTGTTCTTCGATTTACCATCCCTGGAGAGTGGTGCACCATGGTACTGGTCCATTTCAAATCCCTGCACCCATTTCTAAAAGTCGCAAGGCGCCATTTCATATTTTTGGACGAATGTTGCACCTTGCACCGCAGATGTTGCACCCTATGGATATCGATTCTTCGGACGGCCATAACTGTTGTCTTGTTTAGAGTTACGGGAGCCATAACCAGTCAAAACGAAGGTCTCAGTGAGTTCTACGGCTTTGACAGCTGTAAGCCGTCAACGTATAGTTTCATACCCAAAAAATACCTCAATCGGGTCTCTGAAGTTTTTTAGCATTCGTTTTTCCATCACATGAATTTTTCCGTTAAAAAGGGAACACCGTGGCTGGTCTTCGATTTACCATCCCTGGAGAGTAGTGCACCATGGTGCTGGTACATTTCAAATCCATGCACCCATTTCTAAAAGTCGCAAGGCGCCGTTTCGTCTTTTTGGACGAATGTTGCACCTTGCACCGCAGATGTTGCACCCTGTGGATATCGATTCTTCGGACGACAATAACTGTTGCCTCGTTTAGAGTTACGGGAGCCATAACCAGTCAAAACGATGGTCTCAGTGAGTTCTACGGCTTTGATGGTTGTAAACCGTCAACGGATAGTTTCATACCCAAAAAAAATCTATCCGAACCTCAATCGGGTCTCTAAAGTTTTTTGGCCTTCGTTTTTCCGTCACATGAATTTTTACGTTAAAAAGGGAACACCGTGGCTGGTCTTCGATTTACCATCCCTGGAGAGTGGTGCACCATGGTACTGGTCCATTTCAAATCCCTTCACCCATTTCTAAGAGTCGCAAGGCGTCGTTTCGTCTTTTGGGACGAATGTTGCACCTTGCACCGCAGATGTTGCACCTTGTGGATATCGATTCTTCGGACGGCCATAATTGTTGCCTCGTTTAGAGTTACGGGAGCCATAACCAGTCAAAACGAAGGTCTCAGTGAGTTCTACGGCTTTGACCGCTATAAGCCGTTAATGGATAGTTTCATACCCAAAAAAATGCTATACGAACCTCAATCGGGTCTTTGAAGTTTTTTGGCCTTCGTTTTTCCGTCACGTGAATTTTTACGTTAAAAAGGGAACACCGTGGCTGGTCTTCGATTTACCATCCCTGGAGAGTGGTGCACCATGGTACTGGCCCATTTCAAATCCCTGCACCCATTTCTAAAAGTCGCAAGGCGCCGTTTCGTCTTTTGGGACGAATGTTGCACCTTGCACCGTAGATGTTGCACCCTGTGGATATCGATTCTTCGGACAGCCATAACTGTTCTCTCGTTTAGAGGTACGGGAGCCATAACCAGTCAAAACGAAGGTCTCAGTGAGTTCTACGGCTTTGACCGATGTAAGCCGTCAACAAATAGTTTCATACCCAAAAAAATGCTATCCGAACCTCAATCGGGTCTTTGAAGTTTTTTGGCCTTCATTTTTCCGTCACGTGAATTTTTACGTTAAAAAGGGAACACCGTGGCTGGTCTTCGATTTACCATCCCTGGAGAGTGGTGCACCATGGTACTGGCCCATTTCAAATCCCTGCACCCATTTCTAAAAGTCGAAAGCGCCGTTTCGTCTTTTTTGACAAATGTTGCACCTTGCACCGCAGATGTTGCACCCTGTGGATATCGATTCTTCGGACGGCCATAACTGTTGCCTCGTTTAGAGTTACGGGAGCCATAACTAGTCAAAATGAAGGTCTCAGTGAGTTCTACGGCTTTGATGGGTGTAAGCCGTCAACGGATAGTTTCATACCCAAAAAAAAGCTATCCGAACCTCAATCGGGTCTTTGAAGTTTTTTGGCCTTCGTTTTTCCGTCACCTGAATTTTTACGTTAAAAAGGGAACACCGTGGCTGGACTTCGATTTACCATCCCTGGAGAGTGGTGCACCATGGTACTGGTCCATTTCAAATCCCTGCACCCATTTCTAAAAGTCGCAAGGCGCCATTTCGTCTTTTGGGACGAATGTTGCACCTTGCACCGTAGATGTTGCACCCTATGGATATCGATTCTTCGGACGGCCATAACTGTTCCCTCGTTTAGAGGTACGGGAGCCATAACCAGTCAAAACGAAGGTCTCAGTGAGTTCTACGGCTTTGAGCGCTATAAGCCATCAATGGATAGTTTCATACCCAAAAAAAAGTTATCCGAACCTCAATCGGGTCTCTGAAGTTTTTTGGCCTTCGTATTTCCGTCACATTTATTTTTACGTTAAAAAGGGAACACCGTGGCTGTTCTTCGATTTACCATCCCTGGAGAGTGGTGCACCATGGTACTGGTCCATTTCAAATCCCTGCACCCATTTCTAAAAGTCGCAAGGCGCCATTTCATATTTTTGGACGAATGTTGCACCTTGCACCGCAGATGTTGCACCCTATGGATATCGATTCTTCGGACGGCCATAACTGTTGTCTTGTTTAGAGTTACGGGAGCCATAACCAGTCAAAACGAAGGTCTCAGTGAGTTCTACGGCTTTGACAGCTGTAAGCCGTCAACGTATAGTTTCATACCCAAAAAATACCTCAATCGGGTCTCTGAAGTTTTTTAGCATTCGTTTTTCCATCACATGAATTTTTCCGTTAAAAAGGGAACACCGTGGCTGGTCTTCGATTTACCATCCCTGGAGAGTAGTGCACCATGGTGCTGGTACATTTCAAATCCATGCACCCATATCTAAAAGTCGCAAGGCGCCGTTTCGTCTTTTTGGACGAATGTTGCACCTTGCACCGCAGATGTTGCACCCTGTGGATATCGATTCTTCGGACGACAATAACTGTTGCCTCGTTTAGAGTTACGGGAGCCATAACCAGTCAAAACGATGGTCTCAGTGAGTTCTACGGCTTTGATGGTTGTAAACCGTCAACGGATAGTTTCATACCCAAAAAAATCTATCCGAACCTCAATCGGGTCTCTGAAGTTTTTTGGCCTTCGTTTTTCCGTCACATGAATTTTTACGTTAAAAAGGGAACACCGTGGCTGGTCTTCGATTTACCATCCCTGGAGAGTGGTGCACCATGGTACTGGTCCATTTCAAATCCCTTCACCCATTTCTAAAAGTCGCAAGGCGTCGTTTCGTCTTTTGGGACGAATGTTGCACCTTGCACCGCAGATGTTGCACCTTGTGGATATCGATTCTTCGGACGGCCATAATTGTTGCCTCGTTTAGAGTTACGGGAGCCATAACCAGTCAAAACGAAGGTCTCAGTGAGTTCTACGGCTTTGACCGCTATAAGCCGTCAATGGATAGTTTCATACCCAAAAAAATGCTATACGAACCTCAATCGGGTCTTTGAAGTTTTTTGGCCTTCGTTTTTCCGTCACGTGAATTTGTACGTTAAAAAGGGAACACCGTGGCTGGTCTTCGATTTACCATCCCTGGAGAGTGGTGCACCATGGTACTGGCCCATTTCAAATCCCTGCACCCATTTCTAAAAGTCGAAAGCGCCGTTTCGTCTTTTTGGACAAATGTTGCACCTTGCACCGCAGATGTTGCACCCTGTGGATATCGATTCTTCGACGGCCATAACTGTTGCCTCGTTTAGAGTTACGGGAGCCATAACCAGTCAAAACGAAGGTCTCAGTGAGTTCTACGGCTTTGACCGCTGTAAGCCGTCAACGGATAGTTTCATACCCAAAAAAATGCTATCCGAACCTCAATCGGGTCTTTGAAGTTTTTTGGCCTTCGTTTTTCCGTCACGTGAATTTTTACGTTAAAAAGGGAACACAGTGGCTGGTCTTCGATTTACCATCCCTGGAGAGTGGTGCACCATGGTACTGGTCCATTTCAAATCCCTGCACCCATTTCTAAAAGTCGCAAGGCGTCGTTTCGTCTTTTGGGACGAATGTTGCACCTTGCACCGTAGATGTTGCACCCTGTGGATATCGATTCTTCGGACGGCCATAACTGTTCCCTCGTTTAGAGGTACAGGAGCCATAACCAGTCAAAACGAAGGTCTCAGTGAGTTCTACGGCTTTGACCGCTATAAGCCATCAACGGATAGTTTCATACCCAAAAAAAAGTTATCCGAACCTCAATTGGGTCTCTGAAGTTTTTTGGCCTTCGTATTTCCGTCACATTAAATTTTACGTTAAAAAGGGAACACCGTGGCTGGTCTTCGATTTATCATCCCTGGAGAGTGGTGCACCATGGTACTGGTCCATTTCAAATCCCTGCACCCATTTCTAAAAGTCGCAAGGCGCCATTTCGTCTTTTTGGACGAATGTTGCACCTTGCACCGCAGATGTTGAACCCTATGGATATTGATTCTTCGGATGGCCATAACTGTTGTCTCGTTTAGAGTTACGGGAGCCATAACCAGTCAAAATGAAGATCTCAGTGAGTTCTACGGCTTTGACAGCTGTAACCCGTCAACGGATAGTTTCATACCCAAAAAATACCTCAATCGGGTCTCTGAAGTTTTTTAGCCTTCGTTTTTCCGTCACATGAATTTTTACGTTAAAAAGGGAACACCGTGGCTGGTCTTAGATTTACCATCCGTGAAGAGTAGTGCACCATGGTGCTGGTACATTTCAAATCTATGCACTCATTTCTAAAAGTCGCAAGGCGCCGTTTCGTCTTTTTGGACGAATGTTGCACCTTGCACCGCAGATATTGCACCCTGTGGATATCGATTCTTCGGACGGCAATAACTGTTGCCTCGTTTAGAGTTACGGGAGCCATAACCAGTCAAAACGAAGGTCTTAGTGAGTTCTACGGCTTTGACGGCTGTAAGCCGTCAACGGATAGTTTCATACCCAAAAAAAGGTATCCGAACCTCAATCGAGTCTCTGAAGTTTTTTGGCCTTCGTTTTTCCGTCACATGAATTTTTACGTTAAAAAGGGAACACCGTGGCTGGTCTTCGATTTACCATCCCTGGAGAGTGGTGCACCATGGTAGTGGTCCATTTCAAATCCCTGCACCCATTTCTAAAAGTCGCAAGGCGCCGTTTCGTCTTTTGGGACGAATGTTGCACCTTGCACCGCAGATGTTGCATCCTGTGGATATCGATTCTTCGGACGGCCATAACTGTTGCCTCGTTTAGAGTTACGGGAGCCATAACCAGTCAAAACGAAGGTCTCAGTGAGTTCTACGGCTTTGACCACTATAAGCCGTCAACGGATAGTTTCATACCGAAAAAAGGCTATCCGAACCTCAATCGGGTCTCTGAAGTTTTTTGGCCTTCGTTTTTACGTCACATGAATTTTTACGTTAAAAAGGGAACACCGTGGCTGGTCTTCGATTTACCATCCCTGGAGAGTGGTGCACCGTGGTACTGGCCCATTTCATATCCATGCACCCATTTCTAAAAGTCGAAAGCGCCGTTTCGTCTTTTTGGACAAATGTTGCACCTTGCACCGTAGATGTTGCACCCTGTGGATATCGATTCTTCGGACGGCCATAACTGTTGCCTCGTTTAGAGTTACGGGAGCCATAACCAGTCAAAACGAAGGTCTCAGTGAGTTCTACGGCTTTGCCCGCTGTAAGCCGTCAACGGATAGTTTCATACCCAAAAAATGCTATCCGAACCTCAATCGGGTCTTTGAACTTTTTTGGCCTTCGTTTTTCCGTCACATGAATTTTTACGTTAAAAAGAGAACACCGTGGCTGGTCTTCGATTTACCATCCCTGGAGAGTGGTGCACCATGGTACTGGTCCATTTCAAATCCCTGCACCCATTTCTAAAAGTCGCAATGCGCCGTTTCGTCTTTTTGGACGAATGTTGCACCTTGCATCGCAGATGTTGCACCCTGTGGATATCGATTCTTCGGACGACCATAACTGTTGCCTCGTTTAGAGTTACGGGAGCCATAACCAGTCAAAACGAAGGTCTCAGTGAGTTCTACGGCTTTGCCCGCTGTAAGCCGTCAACGGATAGTTTCATACCCAAAAAATGCTATCCGAACCTCAATCGGGTCTTTGAACTTTTTTGGCCTTCGTTTTTCCGTCACATGAATTTTTACGTTAAAAAGAGAACACCGTGGCTGGTCTTCGATTTACCATCCCTGGAGAGTGGTGCACCATGGTACTGGTCCATTTCAAATCCCTGCACCCATTTCTAAAAGTCGCAATGCGCCGTTTCGTCTTTTTGGACGAATGTTGCACCTTGCATCGCAGATGTTGCACCCTGTGGATATCGATTCTTCGGACGGCCATAACTGTTGCCTCGTTTAGAGTTACGGGAGCCATAACCAGTCAAAACGAAGGTCACAGTGAGTTCTACGGCTTTGATAGCTGTAAGCCGTCAACGGATAGTTTCATACCCAAAAAATACCTCAATCGGGTCTCTGAAGTTTTTTAGCCTTCGTTTTTCCGTCACATGAATTTTTACGTTAAAATGGGAACACCGTGGCTGGTCTTCGATTTACCATCCCTAGAGAGTGGTGCACTATGGTATTGGCCTATTTCAAATCCCTGCACCCATTTCTAAAAGTCGAAAGCGCCGTTTCGTCTTTTTGGACAAATGTTGCACCTTGCACCGCAGATGTTGCACCTTGTGGATATCGATTCTTCGGACGGCCATAACTGTTGCCTCGTTTAGAGTTACGGGAGCCATAACTAGTCAAAACGAAGGTCTCAGTGAGTTCTACGGCTTTAACCACTGTAAGCCGTCAACGGATAGTTTCATACCCAAAAAAATGCTATCCGAACCTCAATCGGGTCTTTGAAGTTTTTTGGCCTTCGTTTTTCCGTCACGTGAATTTTTACGTTAAAAAGGGAACACCGTGGCTGGTCTTCGATTTACCATCCCTGGAGAGTGGTGCACATGGTACTGGCCCATTTCAAATCCCTGCACCCATTTCTAAAAGTCGAAAGCGCTGTTTCGTCTTTTTGGACAAATGTTGCACCTTGCACCGCAGATGTTGCACCCTGTGGATATCGATTCTTCGGACGGCCATAACTGTTGCCTCGTTTAGAGTTACGGGAGCCATAACCAGTCAAAATGAAGGTCTCAGTGAGTTCTACGGCTTTGACTGCTGTAAGCCGTCAATGGATAGTATCATACCCAAAAAAATGCTATCCGAACCTCAATCGGGTCTTTGATGTTTTTTGGCCTTCGTTTTTCCGTCACATGAATTTTTACGTTAAAAAGGGAACACCGTGGCTGGTCTTCGATTTACCATCCCTGGAGAGTGGTGCACCATGGTACCGGTCCATTTCAAATACCTGCACCCAATTCTAAAAGTCCCAAGGCGCCGTTTCGTCATTTTGGACGAATGTTGCACCTTGCACCGCAGATGTTGCACCCTGTGGATATCGATTCTTCGGACGACCATAACTGTTGCCTCGTTTAGAGTTACGGGAGCCATAACCAGTCAAAACGAAGGTCTCAGTGAGTTCTACGGCTTTGACCGCTGTAAGCCATCAACGGATAGTTTCATACCCAAAAAAATGCTATCCGAACCTCAATCGGATCTCTGAAGTTTTTTGGCCTTCGTTTTTCCGTCACATGAATTTTTACGTTAAAAAGGGAACACCGTGGCTGGTCTTTGATTTACCATCCCTGGAGAGTGGTGCACCATGGTACTGGTCCATTTCAAATCCCTGCACTCATTTCTAAAAGTCGCAATGCGCCGTTTCGTCTTTTTGGACGAATGTTGCACCTTGCATCGCAGATGTTGCACCCTATGGATATCGATTCTTCAGACGGCCATAACTGTTGCCTCGTTTAGAGTTACGGGAGCCATAACCAGTCAAAACGAAGGTCTCAGTGAGTTCTACGGCTTTGATAGCTGTAAGCCGTCAACGGATAGTTTCATACCCAAAAAATACCTCAATCGGGTCTCTGAAGTTTTTTAGCCTTCGTTTTTCCGTCACATGAATTTTTACGTTAAAATGGGAAAACCGTGGCTGGTCTTCGATTTACCATCCCTGGAGAGTGGTGCACCATGGTACTGGCCCATTTCAAATCCCTGCACCCATTTCTAAAAGTCGAAAGCGCCGTTTCGTCTTTTTGGACAAATGTTGCACCTTGCACCGCAGATGTTGCACCTTGTGGATATCGATTCTTCGGACGGCCATAACTGTTGCCTCGTTTAGAGTTACGGGAGCCATTACCAGTCAAAACGAAGGTCTCAGTGAGTTCTACGGCGTTGACCGCTGTAAGCCGTCAACGGATAGTTTCATACCCAAAAAAATGCTATCTGTTTGTACCAAAAATGGGCACAACACTCTTCGGGAGTTGTTTGAAGAGATAAAATGAAGATTATAAATGTAAAACAGAGATTATCTAACAAAAACTCCAACAAATATGAATGTAAAGTGCACAGACAAGCAGTTTAGAGTGGTTCGGCGTATAGCCTACGTCCACTATGAAGTTTTGATGATTTTATTGATTCTCTTTCAATGATTACAAGCGTTTACAGCGATGAACAGCGGATTACAGTTTGGAATTCGAAATTGACAGCAAAAGTATGGTGCAAATCTCAATCCGGCAGAGTCTGGGCGCTTCAGAGAAAAAAGATCCTTTTTCCGTTGATCCTGGGGCTCTATTTATAGGCGTAGGAGGCTTGGATTTCGCTCAAACTCCGGAAGACTTGGCCTGACACGTGAGGGGGCCCATTCGACCACTTCCAGAGAGTTTCAAGCCAATCTGTGATCGATACGAAATCATTTCGTATCGATCAGGATTACTTCCAATTGAGCTCAAAATTGGTGGAGACATTCCTTGTTATGTGTGCAGCCTTCAGTTAAAATTTCATGGTGTTTGGATCAGTGGATTGAGAGATATCGTCGATACGAGATGGATTTTAACGCTGGCTGTTCTGCTCGTCTCCATTGCTTCGACTCCATCCTTTCGTCTCGATGACTGCACGCGCTCTCAAGGTGATGTGGTGCGCGCGCCTCGCTTCGATCCGCTCTTCACTCCGAGTTGACCGCGTCGACTCCATATATCTCGGCGCATTCGCATCGAGGGATGACGTGGTGTGCGCTCTTCGCCTCGATCCGGTATTTGCTCCGTGTTGACCGCTTCGACTCCATGTATCTTGCCCCGTTTCCTTCGAGAGGTGACGCGTTATCCAAGCTGGTTGACCTGATGGTTTCGAGTAGGACTTCATCCTGGGATACGAGGCAAATACTATCTGATGGATACGAAGTAGGCACTGGCTGATGGATACGAAGTAAGCAATGTCTGATGGATACGAAGTAGGCACTGGCTGATGGATACGAAGTAAGCAATGTCTGATGGATACGACGTATGCATCATCTGATGGATACGAAACTGACACTGGCTGAAGGATACGAAGTCCTTCAATTGCTGGTATGTGTGAAGTCCATCGATACGAGTTCGATGGATACGAAGAAAATCGAGTCGAACCCGGGTACCTCGATGGATCCGGAGCTGATCGATACGAAGCATGATGGATTCGAACTGGGGCTTCGGTGATGGATACGAAATCGCCCAGAGTGATGGATACGAAATCTGGGCTCTTTCCCTCCAATTCGACTCGATCATAACTTGAGTGTATGAGTCCGGATCGACTTGAAATTTGAGGTGCTGATCTCTATGGCCTTTCTTGTCGTGTCCTATCAATTGTAGCTCACTCTGGGCTCGGACAAAATTCAGTGATATCCATGGCGTGTTATCCTTGTTCTCTAGCCGGCTTCTTGATGTCCTGGCCTTGCCAAAAGGCGGGATAACATTTGCCCCCCAAAGTACGTCTTGTGAAAACATGACGTGCTTTGAAAAGCTGTAGGCCTTCTTCGAATAGCTTTGGAAATCGTACCCCTTAGCCATTCTCTCGTATCGGTCCGCTTGCGAGTCGATGCTCAAAGTCAAAAAGCCTTCTTTCGTATCGATGTGGGTTGACTTGATGGATACGAAAACAATCATTCGTATCGATGGTCACAAATGGTGGCGAATCCTGGTTCGAATTGATGATATCTGGTGGATACGAAATGGATGTTCGCATCGATAGATACGGATGGATACGAAATTGACGCTCGTATCAACAGAGCTGCTCTGTTTCGAATCGATGGCTCAAAACCCGGATGCTTCGAAACGATGGTGTCTGGTGAACATTCCGTCTCGATGAACGCACGGTTTGATGGATGCGAGAAAAGCGCGTGCGCCTTCCCATCGTTTTCACGTAGCCTCCCTGTGCGCTTCGAACTGATAAAGGTTAAGGGGTTCGATACGAATGCTCGCATCGATGCGCTGCTTGACTGGTTGCGACCGGTCAGATTGACTGGGAGTCGAATCGACTCGGTTCCGTCCTAGGCCTTGTATAAATATCTGGGACTTTGCCATTTTTCACTTTTTTACCTTTTACTTTCACTGTTGTCTTCTGCCCTCTCGTATCGATCCACAGACAAGCAGGAGAGAAGAATTACCAATCTTCGAATCGATCAAACATCATCTTATAATTTCCCCAAACTCCAATTCGATTCAGGTAAATGAGCAATCACGGCTACACTTGAGCGACGAAGTTCAGATCTCAGATCCATCGTGCCTTTGCCGATTATCGATTTTGGTGGTGCCAAGGCCAGATCTGGACCAGAGCTTGGTCGAGGATGGCCATGGCCATGCTCGCTTCAGTCGGAGAAGAAAGAGTTCTGGAGTGATTGCTTCACCACCAGTTCGTGTCGATCTGGGATAGGAGGATTCGACTCGATCCAGATTTCATGATTTCGCATTGATCGATGGGTTAAAGGGGATGCAGAGGTTCGCATCGATTTAAGGTGGTAGGGGCTTGTGTCGAACTGAGATGACCGATGCAAGCGCTTGGCCAGCGTGATCGATGCGAAAATCTATCCCTCTTGATCGATACGAAGACCAAGAGATCTCATCGGTCCCATATCGATAACCACAGATCGATGCGAAGTTATTGCATTTTGTTGTCTCATAGCCGTTACCCTTGGCCGATGCGAAGTTAACTTACCTGATCGATACGAAATCTCCTCCTCCGGTCGATACGAACTGACATCGATACGAAAGGTATCGAGTCGACTTGATCGATACGAAAGTATCGATTCGAACTGGATCGATACGAAAGACATCACACCTCCGAATGAATTTGAACTTGAACTACGATCGATTCCATGCTGAAATTTGACGAACTTAGCGAACTTTTGCACGTTCTTACATTCGATTCCGACGAGCTTCTGCCTTGCATAATTGGACTTGATCACAGGATTGCATATTTGACTGACTTTCGAAGCTCGTCGATGGAACTGCCTTTTAATAGAAAAGTACAACGAACTCTTTAACCTGGAATCGATTGTTATCATCTGGATGGCGCAGTCATGACGGTCAGCGATGACGGTCATGTTTGTCTGACTTCCAGAATCTCGTCGCTTGCACATTTTCTTTAACTCTGCAGAATTAGCTCAAGTCATGCACAGCACTCGCACTACACAACACATTCACGCACTTTACACTGGGGAATGCACGGGCTTTTTGTCACCTAATGATGGTTTCTCGTGAGTTAGCTGGCGATGGAACCGTCAAGTTCGCAGCAGCAAGAAATTCAGAACCCTGTCCTTCCTAGAATTGAGATTCCGGTCATCGAGGCCGAAGTTATTGGCCCAGCTCCGGACGAGTTGCCCAACGCGTCCTTCATTAACAGTCCACCTGATTCCGTCTCATCCAATATCTCCGAAGACATGCTGGGGAGGATATGCTTAAGGCATGGTTTATCTTTGGATGAGGTGTTGTTGCCTGGACCGGATGATAGGCCACATAATCCCCCGGAGGGGTATACTGCTTTCAATCGGCATGCGTGCGCGGCCGGCACACTTCCCCCATTCAACGACTATATAAGAGAAGTGTTGGGTTATCTGGACATCGCTCCGTCTCAATTGCATCCAAACGGATATGCCTCACTCAACAGCTTGTTCGTTGTATTCATGGAGTACCTCCATCGTCCTCCCCGTATGACCGACATAAGATACTTGTTTAACTTCAAGAGTCGGACTGACAGCCCATCTTATACGTTCTTGGAGTCTGTAAGGAACTGCCAAGTTGTCGTGGGGTCGTGGACCAGGCTAAGCTATTTTAAGTCGGAGTGGTTCTATGTCCGATGTCCTCCGGGGTTTGCTAGAAGATGGCTATTCAGACGTGAGTACCGTCTCTTTTCCCAAGTAATTGACAGGGCAATTTTCGGAGTGAAATTAAACTTACGTCTTCTTTTCTTTTTCTTTCAGCTATCATCCAGCGGCCTGAGGGTGGCTATTACAAAGAGATAGTTCGGGTCCTCCAAGAGATTCCTAGCGAAGAAAGGAATATTGAACTGTTATTGACAGATCGGAATCTCAGAGTCCTTGGGCTGATTGATCGGAGGCAGAGCATAAGACTCGACGGCGCATTAAAGACCGTTTCCAGGAAAAAGGTCAAGCAGATGAAGCCCAGGGTCGTGATAATCGAGGAACCCGACTCCGAGAAAACCCATACTGACGAAGAACTGTTGGCCGGACCTGTTAATGCAACCCCAGAGTCCGACACTAAGAGGAAAGGCAAAGCTGTGGCTTCGAAACAGCCTAAGTCTGGGAGGCGGAAGTCTGTGGTTTTGCACCGCCCTTCGCCAGGAGTTAAGATTACGGAGGCGTCCTCCCCGCAAGCTGGAGATCAATTTGAAGGGCCTGCTGACCCTCCACTCCCTGACATCGAGCCAGAGCAACACGATGTTGGGTCGGGTGGACCGCGACACATTGTCGATGTTAGCGAGTCTGAGCTTGCCGATGCGACTGACACTTCTGGTTGGTCCGAGGGGTTACACATTCACACACTCCTCACGGCACAACACACTTTCCTAACCATAAACAACGCATCGCGAACGGTTACTGATTCCTTGTTGTTTTCTTTTCAGGTACGATGTCTGGGAAAGGTTCCGTGCTTGGTAGTTTGCGTAAGCGCCGTTACCACGAGCCACGCAGGAGAGAGGGCGAGAGGGATTATGACGCTGGGCACTCTGGTCAGGAGAAGTCTGACAGAGATAGGGGACATGTTCACCGATCCCGATCCCGTTCTCCTCCCCCCAGGACCTCTGCACCTCCTGTGGTCGCCGTCACTCGTCCTCCCGAAACTTCACGGTCTAGGCCGCCTTCTCAAGCGTTGAGGTCCGACCCTCCGCGCAGGACCGAAATAGCCACCTCTTCGGCTACTGTGCCGGCCCCGACCGAGGCGTCTAGCGAAGGAGCGCTCAAACTAGCACAGATGAGGAAGGAATTTCCTGACATTTGTTTTGATGGATATGTCTTTCCCCCGCACCTGAAGAGAATCCCGCCAACCGCGGAAACCACTATCCACGATTACGTCGCGGACATCTTTTTCCAGTATAGAGAGTGGGGACGGGCCGCGAGGAAGGCATCTAAAGTGGCGTTTGAGCGGGGCGTCACCATCGAGAAACTTGAGAAGGAGCTGGGTCGCAACGACCAAATCATAAAAGCACTCAACTCAGAGGCCGAGTCTTCTCGTAAGTCTGAAATGGAGGCTTTAAAGAAAGTCGATGAAGTGACCGCTGCCATGGTCAGGATGAAGCAAGAACATTACACCGCAATTGAGGACATGGGTCACAGGAACACTTCCATTACTGCCGAGAGGGATGCCGCTCTCAAGGAGCTTAATGAGCTGAAGTCAAAGTTTTCAGAGATGGCCAAGGAAAAAGACGCAGCTAACGTCTCTGCGCAGGAAGCCTGTGACCAGGCAGTGACACTCCAAAAGGAGAAGGAAGCGGCTGTACAACAAGCCCGTGAGGCTGAGGCTGGAGTTGAGGAGAAAGTACGGCAGGCGGAGGCCAGGATTGAGGCCAAGGTGGAGGAGCTACTCGTCACTTACAACGCCAATGTGCTAAGGCACCGAGACCTGACATGGCTTGACGATTACCCCACACATCTCTATAACGCCTGGAACCTACTGGTGGATGAGGAGAGATCTGGGCACCCTGATGAAGCCCCTGATGAGTTCGAGCTGGAGAACCGCATCCTTAATGATAACGAAAAGAAGGTTCTCCATGACTCCATGATTTCCCATGACAAGGTGAGGCTTGGTGCTCAGGTCCCGGAAGTCGGAGAGAGCTCTGGTGTGGAACACCATGTTACAAGTTCTGAGATTGTCGTGTCATCTCAGTCTGAGCCAACTTCAATGATCTACTCCCAGCCTATCCCAGCGTACGACCCAGATCAACCGCACTTATCTCCTATTAAGGAACATCCTTCTGAAGCGGTTCAGACGACCTCGAGCCAAACCGAGGAAGGTACTTTGAACTAACTTCCAGTATATTTGGATTGAAGATCCCGTGTTGAAATGTTGCTAATGACATGTCTTTTCCTTTGATTAGTGACAGGAGTTGCACCAGCCGCGCCTCTTACCACCCAAGTATTAGGTCAGGCGCCAGGAGCCATCGTTTCTGAGGCGACCTCCGTCGCAGCAATGGCACCGGTTGGAGTGACGGAGGGGAGCTCACTTTCTTTCGACGAGCAGATGATAAACGAGCTCCTCGGCCGTCAAAGTGATCCTTTTGCGGACCTGCCATTTGGCTTGGGTGGATTCACGGCTACATCTGACACCTTGTCCCAAACTACTACGGCTCCTAGCGAGGCCAGGGCACGGCGAGAAGCGGCGATGTTAGCCGAGATCAATGCCGAGATGACGGCTGCGGCGCATGGCGGTGATGCAGGTGATGCAGGTGACGGAGCGGCAGCACAGTGCCCCATTCCTCTTATGACTATGTCTCCTGAGGGCACACTTACTGATACTGATGTACCAGCCCCTCCTCCGGCTGCGGAGTCTGTTCCTCCCACTCCTCCCGCGGGAAGTATCCCTATGGAGTCCAGCTCAGATGAGGACGTTGACATTATGCCTTCACCCGGGGGGAGCTTGCCTAGGGAGAAAGGCTCCAAGCGAAAGGGAACTGGCGGCTCCAGTAGTTCCTCAAGGAAGAAGAAGAAGCTGAGGAAGCAGAAGGATTAGACATCCTTTTCATAGGCAGTTAGGGACTTTCGTTATTTTTTCTGTCTTTTCCCTTTTGTACGCCGTGTTTAAATGCGGGTTCGGCCCCTGCTAGTAGGAACATTTTAGGAAAGATCTCATGTATGAAGCATTGTTTTTGAGTTTAGTTGGAATAAAATTTTGTCTTTTAGCTTCAGCTTGCATTTCTTTCTATGCTTGAATATTGCAGTGTCCGGACTTTGGTTCAGTGTATTTGCATTTTTTGATTGCTTCAAGAATAGCTCATTTTTACTTGTTAAGTATGGAACTTTCGGACTCGAGTTGTGATAGGGAATCGCATCGGAGCTGAACATCGTATAGTTTCGGGCAATGACTAACATTTGCTTCTGCCCCCAGCTTCGGGGTCAAGGTGTGATGATCAGCTTGTGATGGTACCGAGCGAGGACCGAGTGGTCGAACTACGCTCGTTCTCTTATGAATCGTTCCATCCATACTCCGGGGATATGCGTCATCTCGTAAGCGGTTGTTCGCACTCTGTGAACATGGAGTTGACTGTTTATACTCTGCTTCGCACTCTGGGAATGCGGAGCTGAATGTCTATACTCCATTTCGCACTCCGGGAATATGGAGTTAAGTGTGTATACTCCGCTTCGCACTCTGGGAATACGGAGTCGAATGTTTATACTCCATTCCGCACTCCGGGAATATGGAGTTAAGTGTTTATACTCCGTTTCGCACTCTGGGAATACGGAGTCGGATGTTTATACTCCATTTCGCACTCTGGGAATATGGAGTTAGATGTTCATACTCCGTTTCGCACTCCGGGAATACGGAGTTGGATGTTTTATACTCCGCTTCGCACTCTGGGAATACGGAGTTGGATGTTTATACTCCATTTCGCGCTCTGGGAATATGGAGTTAGATGTTTATACTCCGTTTCGCACTCCGGGAATACGGAGTCGGATGTTTATACTCCATTTCGCGCTCTGGGAATATGGAGTTAGATGTTTATACTCCGTTTCGCACTCCGGGAATACGGAGTTGGACGTTTATACTCCGTTTCGCACTCCGGGAATACGGAGTTGGATGTTTTATACTCCGTTTCGCACTCCGGGAATACGGAGTTGGATGTTTTATACTCCGCTTCGCACTCTGGGAATACGGAGTTGGATGTTTATACTCCATTTCGCGCTCTGGGAATATGGAGTTAGATGTTTATACTCCGTTTCGCACTCCGGGAATACGGAGTCGGATGTTTATACTCCATTTCGCGCTCTGGGAATATGGAGTTAATTGTAGGATTGTCGTGTGTCAATCCTATTAATATCGGTGTCATGGCTTGCCCCCGAGCTCGGGTTTCGCTTAGTGAGTGGCCGGTCGTATCACAGCCACTCTCCATTTGAATAAGTCCCATTGTGTGATGGGATTTAGCTCTTCGTGCATCGTGATGTTGTATATCGTACATAATGAATCACAGCTCTGGCTCGAAGAAGTGGCATTTTATTGCTGAAATAAGAAAATGCGGCAAAGTCAGTTGCCTTGTTACAAAATTCAAATTTCGAAATGCAGAAACAAATTGCTAAATAAATGAAATAAATAAAGCCTGTCATATGTAGTAGCGGCGGAGACTTTCGCTGTTCCAAGCCCTCGGTAAATCGAGACCGTCAACAGTCGACAGCTTGAATGTACCATCTCCGAGCTTTCGTGTAATTACATACGGCCCTCCCCAGTTTGGTTTCATGTGTGAAGGAACTGGGTAAATTCTCTTGAGCACGAGGTCGCCGAGTTCAAAGGTTCGAGGTCGAACTCTGGTGTTGTACAATCGGGCGACCCGACTTCGATGTGCGGCTGCTCTCAAATCAGCCTCCTCCCGTTTTTCATCCAATAGATCCAAAGACTCGGCTAGGAGTATAGCGTTTGTTTTTGGATCATAATAAGTCACGCGATGAGAGAGCACTTCTGTTTCGACCGGAATAACGGCCTCTGAGCCATAAGATAGGGAAAACGGAGTGTGTCCGGTCGCGGTTTTATGGGTCGTTCGATAGGCCCATAATGCCATAGGAAGTTCATCGACCCACTTGCCCTCAGCCTTCTCTAATCGTTTCTTCAGGATCGATTTTATAACTTTGTTGACAGCTTCAACTTGTCCATTTGCTTGGGGGTGTGCGACAGCCGAGAACTTTTTGCGGATATGAAACCGTTGACAGAAGTTCTTGAATTCTGCGCTCTCGAATTGGGTTCCATTATCAGTGATGATAGTATGCGGGAGTCCAAATCGACAGATGATGTTGCGAACCACGAAATTTATCACCTTCTTTGTCGTAATGGTTGCTAGGGCTTCGGCCTCGGCCCATTTTGTGAAGTAATCAACTGCGACAATGGCGTATTTCGCACCGCCTTTTGCTAAAGGTAAAGCGCCGATGATGTCAATGCCCCACATTGCGAATGGCCAGGGACTGACCATTTGGGTTATCTCAGTTGGCGGAGCTCTCGGAATTCGGGCATGTATCTGGCATTTATCGCATTTCCGGGCATAGTTTGCCGCATCTCGGTTCACCGTTGGCCAGTAGTACCCATATCGGAGTATCTTTTTAGCTAGAGCTTGCCCGCCGGTATGATCACCGCACTCTCCTTCGTGCACGTCATGTAGCACTCGCTTGACTTCCTCGTGGGCGATACATCTGAGGAGAGGAACGGAATAACCTCTCCTGTACATGACTCCGTTTTGGATGATGAACCGCGAGGCTTTTCGCTGAATCTGTCTCTTCTCATTTCTAGGTTCAGGTAGCACCCCATTCTCAATGTAATTCCGATACGGAGTCATCCAGGACTCTCTATTGGGAGCGATTTCAAATACAGAGTCCATTTCTATCCGATCGATGCTTGGAGTGGCCAAAGTTTCAACGGGGACAAGTCCCATTTGTTGCGCTTCGCCTGTGCTGGCTAACTTCGCTAGTGAATCGGCTTTCTGATTGTGTTCCCGAGGCACATAATAGATGGCATAATAATCAAACTGGTTTAGGATTTCCTGAACTCGTGTCAAGTAAGCTGCCAGTCTTCGGTCTCTTGCCTGGTATTCTCCTCGCACCTGGCATACCACTAACTGCGAATCGCAATAAATTTCTACAGCGACAATTCTCAAATCTCTGGCAAGCTTTAGGCCGGTCAGGAGGGCTTCATATTCGGCTTCATTATTAGTTGCACGAAAGTCGAATTTAAGAGCATAACATATGGATCGGCCCTCGGGAGTCTCAAGTACAACCCCCGCGCCCGAACACCGGTCATTTGACGCACCATCAGTATATAGCTTCCAGATGTATTCGGGAGATTCACTGGTTTCGGGTAAGTCTTCCGGGACGGTGAATTCGGCTATGAAATCAGCCAGGACTTGTCCTTGAATGGCCCTCCGCGGAGCGTATGCGATATCAAATTGGCTTAGCTCAATGTTCCACTTGAGTAACCTACCGGACGTCTCAGGCCGCGTAAGGACCTGTCGTAACGGCTGGTCGGTGTACACAGTAAGCGGATGAGCCTGGAAGTAGGGACGGAGCTTCCTTGAGGCAATGACCAAACAATAAGCCAGTTTCTCCAGCCTTGGATAATTTCTTTCAGCTCCTGTTAGTCGCTTACTAACATAGTAGACCGGGTTTTGCACTTTGTCTTCTTCCCGGACTAGGGCAGCACTGATCGCATGTTCTGATACTGCCAGATAGAGATATAATTGCTCGTGGTCAACCGGTTTTGACAAGATCGGAGGCGTGGAGAGATGTTGAACTAATGATCGGAACGCGCCTTCACACTCCGTGGTCCATTCAAAGTTTCGTTTGCCCTTCCGAATCAGGTCGAAGAAAGGAATGCATTTGTCGGTGGACTTTGAAATAAACCTGCTCAATGCTGCGACCTTCCCGTTTAGACTCTGGACTTGCTTTATAGTTCTAGGGGTTTGCAAATTTCTAATAGCCCAGATCTTCTCAGGATTCGCCTCTATTCCTCGAGCGTTGACAATGAACCCAAGGAATTTTCCGGATGCAACGCCAAAGTGACATTTGAGTGGGTTGAGCTTCATCCCGTACTCCCGGAGGATGCTGAACATTGAACTCAAATCTCTGACGTGATCTGTGGAGAATCGGGACTTTACCAGCATGTCATCCACGTAAACCTCCATAGTTTTCCCAATCTGATCAGCGAACATTCGGTTGACTAAGCGTTGGTATGTTGCTCCGGCGTTCTTTAGACCAAACGGCATGACTTTGTAACAATAGAGTCCCAGGTCGGTCACGAAGCTGGTATGTTCCTGATCAGGCAGATGCATGGGTATCTGATTGTAGCCGGAATAAGCGTCCATAAAGGATAGTAGTTCATGCCCGGCCGTCGAATCTACGAGCTGATCGATTCGTGGAAGTGGGAAGCTATCTTTTGGACAAGCCTTGTTTAGGTCAGAGTAATCAACACAAGTTCTCCACTTCCCGTTAGGTTTCCGAACTAGTACAGGGTTGGACACCCATTCTGGATACAAGGCATCTCGAATGAACCCATTCGATTGCAGTTTATCAACTTCCTCTTTAAGGGCGGCAGATCTCTCTGGATCCATGCCGCGCCTTTTCTGTTTCACCGGGACATGTCGTGGATCTATATTCAGGGAGTGACTTGTAATGCTCGGCGAGATCCCGCACATGTCAGAGTGTGTCCAGGCGAAGACGTCGAGATTCGCCCGAAGAAATTCGACCAACTCCTGCTGTGTCTGCTTGTTTAGTTGGGACCCAACTTTTAGCATTTTTGAATCATCATCCTCACTGATTGGGACGTCCACAGTCAGTTCGGCTGGAGAGGCTTGGCTCTCCCTTGATTCGTCTCTATCCTCGTTGTCCCTGGGGTCCAGGTCTTTCAGGAATTGGTCGTGGTGCCCGGGCCGAGGCCCAGGCACCAATTGTCAATTGTCGATAGAACGGACGCAGAGAGATTCCTCTACGCCCTTACCCTTCTCTTTACGTTGCGCCCCGCACAGCTCAGCAACATAACAGGCCCTTCCCGAGGCCTGATCTCCTTGAACAACTCCGATCCCATGATCAGTGGGAAATTTCAGAGTCAGACACCATGGGGCGATCGCCGCCCTGAACTCGGCCAAAGCTGGTCGTCCCAGAAACGCATTGTATGGCGAATCTATCTCTAACACAACAAATTGTAACATGCGGACCCTCCGGCGCTCTCCAACGCCTAATTCGACTGGGAGTTCAGTTATTCCGATGGGTATCGTGGCACTTCCATTGAAACCATGGATTCTGGATAAACAGGGTTTCAAATCCTTTGTCTCCATCTTCATCAGATCGTAAGCCCGTTTGAGCAAGATGTTTACAGAGCTCCCACTGTCAACCAGGATCCTCTTCATCCAAGCAGGACCTACCTGGGCGGATATGACTAGTGGGTCGATAGTAGGGGCTTCAACTTTATCAGCGTCTCGGCTCCTGAACACGATATCATCGGACATTATCTTTTGTTGCTTTGCCAGGGTCCCATCCTCGCAATTACTATAACATTCGAAGTCCGCATGCCTGATAGAACTGGCATACGACTCCATTTCCCCCCAGCTTCTGTCTGCCGGATGGGGACCACCACTTATTGTGTTGATAACTAATCTCCCGCCCGCACGAGCGGGTTCATCCTCTCTTTCTTGATTCTGTGAACGACTTTGATTTGAGGGGCCCGCTCCGCCAGGCTGCGGCGCCCGTACAAACTGATCTAGCTTCCTCTCTCTAATCAGCTTCTCGATGAGGTCCTGTAAGTGTCGACACTCATTGGTATTATGTCCATAGCTCTCATGGAACCTACAGAATTTTCCTGTCTGAATCTGTCTCTCCGATGAGGGCTTCGGAGCAGGCTTCTTATACTGTACGGTGTTGCAAGTCTGTAAGTATACGTTTTCCAATGACGTGTTCAGCGGTGTATAACTGTCAAACATCTGAGCTCTACGTCGTGGACCTCGGTTCTCATCTCTCTTCTTGTTCTGGCCATTGTTTCCTCTCTGCTGGGTTTGCTTGTTTTGTATGTTGAGCTGAACTTTCCCGGAACTCTCGCCGGACTGTTTAACTGCCACATTGCTTTGTATTCCTTCAATGCTGGGCCTCGCATCGTCCTGCTTCCTAGACTGTTTTGCATCCTCCTGCCGCAGGAATTGAGCGGCCTTGGAGTAAAAACGGTCCAATGACGCGGGCGGTTTCCCAGCCAGCCAGTTTCCGAATTCAGAATCAGGATCAATCCCCTTGGTCAGAGCCATTAAGATTGAATTATCGTTGGGATTGGTGATCTCGACGCATGCTGCGTGGAACCTCTCCAAGTAACGCCTGAGTGTTTCTCCAGGAGCTTGAGTGACGCTGGACAAGGTGTTGACGTCCTTCGGCCTAGCAACATGCATCCGGAATTGCTCCACAAACCTCTTGGCCAATTGATCGAACGAAGAAATTGATCTAGGTGGTAGGCGGGTAAACCACATTGTCGCGATTCCTCCCAGAGAGATGGGGAAACTCCGACACTTCACTGCGTCGTCGGCCCTTGCAGCGCTCATCGACCATTCATACTTCAGAATATGCTGGTTGGGGTCACTATTCCCTTCATACATCGGGAGAGTCGGCATTCTGAATCGCCTAGGGGGTTCGGCATGTAACACTTCGTCTGTGAAAGGGGTATGACTACGGGAAATTCCCCAGTCATCATTAGTGAGCCCCTGACTCTCGCGGATCATTTGACGTATCATGGTTGATATATCCGAAACAGGCGGATTCGAAGCGTGATGAGCTAAGGCGTGGTCGGGTTCCACGGCGCGAGTAGGGATCGGGCGTTGTCGACGACCCGTATCTTGCCTCCTTGGCTCAACGTCTTCTGGGACATAAGGTTCAGGAGTATGTCCTCGCTGTTGATCGATCGGCTCAGATTGATTTCGGGTATCAGCCCTTGTCTCTGCTGCGGCAGTTGTGGCGCGGTTATCGGTGGTGTACTGTGGGGCAGTACCTCCTCGTGTTGAGGGACCGGTTTGGAAACTAGTCGACGGTCCTACCCTCAGTTGCCCAACAGTTAAGGCAGGCTGATATTCAGCAGCTTGAGCGCGATTCCCCTCTAGTCGAGGACGGGTAGTCTGGCGGTGGTAATCAGATGAAGCTGAGCTTTCGGTAGACGCTCTGGAGACATCATCTCTCCTGGACCTTCTGTGCCCCCGGCGGTTCAGCTGGTTGGTCAGCTCGATATTGGCGCGTAACTGTTCTGCCAACTGCTGACGGCTTTGGTTCAGCTCCTGGAGCAATACCTGAAACTCCTGTCGGGTGACTAGCCCCATTGACTCTGACTGAGTGGCATTGTCTTGATTGGAAGAAGGCGGCTGTGTTGGATTTTGCCTGTCTCTGCCTTCTTGCTCTGTGGCGGTGGCGCCAGTTCTTGTGCTGACCATTGTCGGTGGTGGAGTCCTTTCCTAGATTCTGAGCAAATCTGAATAGAATGGAAGGATTCCGGGCTGGATATCTGGATCTTCCTCTTGGATTTGTGCAATCCGGTATCGACGGCAGATCCAACGAGCAGGAGAAAAAGCTGGTTTTCTCGGTGAAAGCACCAAAGTGTTTGTACCAAAAATGGGCACAACACTCTTCGGGAGTTGTTTGAAGAGATAAAATGAAGATTATAAATGTAAAACAGAGATTATCTAACAAAAACTCCAACAAATATGAATGTAAAGTGCACAGACAAGCAGTTTAGAGTGGTTCGGCGTATAGCCTACGTCCACTATGAAGTTTTGATGATTTTATTGATTCTCTTTCAATGATTACAAGCGTTTACAGCGATGAACAGCGGATTACAGTTTGGAATTCGAAATTGACAGCAAAAGTATGGTGCAAATCTCAATCCGGCAGAGTCTGGGCGCTTCAGAGAAAAAAGATCCTTTTTCCGTTGATCCTGGGGCTCTATTTATAGGCGTAGGAGGCTTGGATTTCGCTCAAACTCCGGAAGACTTGGCCTGACACGTGAGGGGGCCCATTCGACCACTTCCAGAGAGTTTCAAGCCAATCTGTGATCGATACGAAATCATTTCGTATCGATCAGGATTACTTCCAATTGAGCTCAAAATTGGTGGAGACATTCCTTGTTATGTGTGCAGCCTTCAGTTAAAATTTCATGGTGTTTGGATCAGTGGATTGAGAGATATCGTCGATACGAGATGGATTTTAACGCTGGCTGTTCTGCTCGTCTCCATTGCTTCGACTCCATCCTTTCGTCTCGATGACTGCACGCGCTCTCAAGGTGATGTGGTGCGCGCGCCTCGCTTCGATCCGCTCTTCACTCCGAGTTGACCGCGTCGACTCCATATATCTCGGCGCATTCGCATCGAGGGATGACGTGGTGTGCGCTCTTCGCCTCGATCCGGTATTTGCTCCGTGTTGACCGCTTCGACTCCATGTATCTTGCCCCGTTTCCTTCGAGAGGTGACGCGTTATCCAAGCTGGTTGACCTGATGGTTTCGAGTAGGACTTCATCCTGGGATACGAGGCAAATACTATCTGATGGATACGAAGTAGGCACTGGCTGATGGATACGAAGTAAGCAATGTCTGATGGATACGAAGTAGGCACTGGCTGATGGATACGAAGTAAGCAATGTCTGATGGATACGACGTATGCATCATCTGATGGATACGAAACTGACACTGGCTGAAGGATACGAAGTCCTTCAATTGCTGGTATGTGTGAAGTCCATCGATACAAGTTCGATGGATACGAAGAAAATCGAGTCGAACCCGGGTACCTCGATGGATCCGGAGCTGATCGATACGAAGCATGATGGATTCGAACTGGGGCTTCGGTGATGGATACGAAATCGCCCAGAGTGATGGATACGAAATCTGGGCTCTTTCCCTCCAATTCGACTCGATCATAACTTGAGTGTATGAGTCCGGATCGACTTGAAATTTGAGGTGCTGATCTCTATGGCCTTTCTTGTCGTGTCCTATCAATTGTAGCTCACTCTGGGCTCGGACAAAATTCAGTGATATCCATGGCGTGTTATCCTTGTTCTCTAGCCGGCTTCTTGATGTCCTGGCCTTGCCAAAAGGCGGGATAACACTATCCGAACCTCAATCGGGTCTTTGAAGTTTTTTGGCCTTCGTTTTTCCGTCACGTGAATTTTTACGTTAAAAAGGGAACACCGTGGCTGGTCTTCGATTTACCATCCCTGGAGAGTGGTGCACCATGGTACTGGTCCATTTCAAATCCCTGCACCCATTTTTAAAAGTCGCAAGGCGCCGTTTCGTCTTTTGGGACGAATATTGCACCTTGCACCGTAGATGTTGCACCCTGTGGATATCGATTCTTCGGACGGCCTTAACTATTCCCTCGTTTAGAGGTACGGGAGCCATAACCAGTCAAAACGAAGGTCTCAGTGAGTTCTACAGCTTTGACCGCTATAAGCCATCAACGGATAGTTTCATACCCAAAAAAAAGTTATCTGAACCTCAATCGGATCTCTGAAGTTTTTTGGCCTTCGTATTTCCGTCACATTAATTTTTACGTTAAAAAGGGAACACCGTGGCTGGTCTTCGATTTACCATCCCTGGAGAGTGGTGCACCATGGTACTGATCCATTTCAAATCCCTGCACCCATTTCTAAAAGTCGCAAGGCGCCGTTTCGTCATTTTGGACGAATGTTGCACCTTGCACCGTAGATGTTGCACCCTGTGGATATCGATTCTTCGGACGACCATAACTGTTGCCTCGTTTAGAGTTACGGGAGCCATAACCAGTCAAAACGAAGGTCTCAGTGAGTTCTACGGCTTTGACCACTGTAAGCCGTCAACGGATAGTTTCATACCCAAAAAAATGCTATCCGAACCTCAATCGGGTCTTTGAAGTTTTTTGGCCTTCGTTTTTCCGTCACGTGAATTTTTACGTTAAAAAGGGAACACCGTGGCTGGTCTTCGATTTACCATCCCTGGAGAGTGGTGCACATGGTACTGGCCCATTTCAAATCCCTGCACCCATTTCTAAAAGTCGAAAGCGCTGTTTCGTCTTTTTGGACAAATGTTGCACCTTGCACCGCAGATGTTGCACCCTGTGGATATCGATTCTTCGGACGGCCATAACTGTTGCCTCGTTTAGAGTTACGGGAGCCATAACCAGTCAAAACGAAGGTCTCAGTGAGTTCTACGGCTTTGACTGCTGTAAGCCGTCAATGGATAGTATCATACCCAAAAAAATGCTATCCGAACCTCAATCGGGTCTTTGATGTTTTTTGGCCTTCGTTTTTCCGTCACATGAATTTTTACGTTAAAAAGGGAACACCGTGGCTGGTCTTCGATTTACCATCCCTGGAGAGTGGTGCACCATGGTACCGGTCCATTTCAAATACCTGCACCCAATTCTAAAAGTCCCAAGGCGCCGTTTCGTCATTTTGGACGAATGTTGCACCTTGCACCGCAGATGTTGCACCCTGTGGATATCGATTCTTCGGACGACCATAACTGTTGCCTCGTTTAGAGTTACGGGAGCCATAACCAGTCAAAACGAAGGTCTCAGTGAGTTCTACGGCTTTGACCGCTGTAAGCCATCAACGGATAGTTTCATACCCAAAAAAATGCTATCCGAACCTCAATCGGATCTCTGAAGTTTTTTGGCCTTCGTTTTTCCGTCACATGAATTTTTACGTTAAAAAGGGAACACCGTGGCTGGTCTTTGATTTACCATCCCTGGAGAGTGGTGCACCATGGTACTGGTCCATTTCAAATCCCTGCACTCATTTCTAAAAGTCGCAATGCGCCGTTTCGTCTTTTTGGACGAATGTTGCACCTTGCATCGCAGATGTTGCACCCTATGGATATCGATTCTTCAGACGGCCATAACTGTTGCCTCGTTTAGAGTTACGGGAGCCATAACCAGTCAAAACGAAGGTCTCAGTGAGTTCTACGGCTTTGATAGCTGTAAGCCGTCAACGGATAGTTTCATACCCAAAAAATACCTCAATCGGGTCTCTGAAGTTTTTTAGCCTTCGTTTTTCCGTCACATGAATTTTTACGTTAAAATGGGAAAACCGTGGCTGGTCTTCGATTTACCATCCCTGGAGAGTGGTGCACCATGGTACTGGCCCATTTCAAATCCCTGCACCCATTTCTAAAAGTCGAAAGCGCCGTTTCGTCTTTTTGGACAAATGTTGCACCTTGCACCGCAGATGTTGCACCTTGTGGATATCGATTCTTCGGACGGCCATAACTGTTGCCTCGTTTAGAGTTACGGGAGCCATTACCAGTCAAAACGAAGGTCTCAGTGAGTTCTACGGCGTTGACCGCTGTAAGCCGTCAACGGATAGTTTCATACCCAAAAAAATGCTATCCGAACCTCAATCGGGTCTTTGAAGTTTTTTGGCCTTCGTTTTTCCGTCACGTGAATTTTTACGTTAAAAAGGGAACACCGTGGCTGGTCTTCGATTTACCATCCCTGGAGAGTGGTGCACCATGGTACTGGTCCATTTCAAATCCCTGCACCCATTTCTAAAAGTCGCAAGGCGCCGTTTCGTCTTTTGGGACGAATATTGCACCTTGCACCGTAGATGTTGCACCCTGTGGATATCGATTCTTCGGACGGCCTTAACTATTCCCTCGTTTAGAGGTACGGGAGCCATAACCAGTCAAAACGAAGGTCTCAGTGAGTTCTACAGCTTTGACCGCTATAAGCCATCAACGGATAGTTTCATACCCAAAAAAAAGTTATCTGAACCTCAATCGGATCTTTGAAGTTTTTTGGCCTTCGTATTTCCGTCACATTAATTTTTACGTTAAAAAGGGAACACCGTGGCTGGTCTTCGATTTACCATCCCTGGAGAGTGGTGCACCATGGTACTGATCCATTTCAAATCCCTGCACCCATTTCTAAAAGTCGCAAGGCGCCGTTTCGTCATTTTGGACGAATGTTGCACCTTGCACCGTAGATGTTGCACCCTGTGGATATCGATTCTTCGGACGACCATAACTGTTGCCTCGTTTAGAGTTACGGGAGCCATAACCAGTCAAAACGAAGGTCTCAGTGAGTTCTACGGCTTTGACCGCTGTAAGCCATCAACGGATAGTTTCATACCCAAAAAATGCTATCCGAACCTCAATCGGATCTCTGAAGTTTTTTGGCCTTCGTTTTTCCGTCACATGAAATTTTTACGTTAAAAAGGGAACACCGTGGCTGGTCTTTGATTTACCATCCCTGGAGAGTGGTGCACCATGGTACTGGTCCATTTCAAATCCCTGCACTCATTTCTAAAAGTCGCAATGCGCCGTTTCGTCTTTTTGGACGAATGTTGCACCTTGCATCGCAGATGTTGCACCCTATGGATATCGATTCTTCGGACGGCCATAACTGTTGCCTCGTTTAGAGTTACGGGAGCCATAACCAGTCAAAACGAAGGTCACAGTGAGTTCTACGGCTTCGATAGCTGTAAGCCGTCAACGGATAGTTTCATACCCAAAAAATACCTCAATCGGGTCTCTGATGTTTTTTAGCCTTCGTTTTTCCGTCACATGAATTTTTACGTTAAAATGGGAACACGGTGGCTGGTCTTCGATTTAC
This sequence comes from Allium fistulosum, assembly GCA_030737815.1. NCBI lineage: Eukaryota > Viridiplantae > Streptophyta > Magnoliopsida > Asparagales > Amaryllidaceae > Allium > Allium fistulosum. The sequence goes on along the minus strand of CM060905.1, from coordinate 42,045,769 downwards.
CATCCCTGGAGAGTGGTGCACCATGGTACTGGCCCATTTCAAATCCATGCACCCATTTCTAAAAGTCGAAAGCGCCGTTTCGTCTTTTTGGACAAATGTTGCACCTTGCACCGCAGATGTTGCACCTTGTGGATATCGATTCTTCGGACGGCCATAACTGTTGCCTCGTTTAGAGTTACGGGAGCCATTACCAGTCAAAACGAAGGTCTCAGTGAGTACTACGGCTTTGACCGCTGTAAGCCGTCAACGGATAGTTTCATACCCAAAAAAATGCTATCCGAACCTCAATCGGGTCTTTGAAGTTTTTTGGCCTTCGTTTTTCCGTCACGTGAATTTTTACGTTAAAAAGGGAACACCATGGCTGGTCTTCGATTTACCATCCCTGGAGAGTGGTGCACCATGGTACTGGTCCATTTCAAATCCCTGCACCCGTTTCTAAAAGTCGCAAGGCGCCGTTTCGTCTTTTGGGATGAATGTTGCAACTTGCACCGTAGATGTTGCACCCTGTGGATATCGATTCTTCGGACGGCCTTAGCTGTTCCCTCGTTTAGAGGTACGGGAGCCATAACCAGTCAAAACGAAGGTCTCAGTGAGTTCTACGGCTTTGACCACTATAAGCCGTCAACGGATAGTTTCATACCGAAAAAAAGGCTATTCGAACCTCAATCGGGTCTCTGAAGTTTTTTGGCTTCGTTTTTACGTCACATGAATTTTTACGTTAAAAAGGGAACACCGTGGCTGGTCTTCGATTTACCATCCCTGGAGAGTGGTGCACCATGGTACTGGCCCATTTCAAATCCCTGCACCCATTTGTAAAAGTCGAAAGCGTTGTTTCGTCTTTTTGGACAAATGTTGCACCTTGCACCACAGATGTTGCACCCTGTGGATATCGATTCTTCGGACGGCCATAACTGTTGCCTCGTTTAGAGTTACGGGAGCCATAACCAGTCAAAACGAAGGTCTCAGTGAGTTCTACGGCTTTGACCGCTGTAAGCCGTCAACGGATAGTTTCATACCCAAAAAAATACTATCCGAACCTCAATCGGGTCTTTGAACTTTTTTGGCCTTCGTTTTTCCATCACATGAATTTTTACGTTAAAAAGAGAACACCGTGGCTGGTCTTCGATTTACCATCCCTGGAGAGTGGTGCACCATGGTACTGGTCCATTTCAAATCCCTGCACCCATTTCTAAAAGTCGCAATGCGCCGTTTCATCTTTTTGGACGAATGTTGCACCTTGCATCGCAGATGTTGCACCCTGTGGATATCGATTCTTCGGACGGCCATAACTGTTGCCTCGTTTAGAGTTACGGGAGCCATAACCAGTCAAAACGAAGGTCTCAGTGAATTCTACGGCTTTGATAGCTGTAAGCCGTCAACGGATAGTTTCATACCCAAAAATACCTTAATCGGGTCTCTGAAGTTTTTTAGCCTTCGTTTTTCCGTCACATGAATTTTTACGTTAAAATGGGAACACCGTGGCTGGTCTTCGATTTACCATCCCTGGAGAGTGGTGCACTATGGTACTGGCCCATTTCAAATCCCTGCACCCATTTCTAAAAGTCGAAAGCGCCGTTTCGTCTTTTTGGACAAATGTTGCACCTTGCACCGCAGATGTTGCACCCTGTGAATATCGATTCTTCGGACGGCCATAACTGTTGCCTCGTTTAGAGTTACGGGAGCCATAACCAGTCAAAACGAAAGTCTCAGTGAGTTCTACGGCTTTGACCGCTGTAAGCCGTCAACGGATAGTTTCATACCCAAAAAAATGCTATCCGAACCTCAATCGGGTCTTTGAAGTTTTTTGGCCTTCGTTTTTCCGTCACATGAATTTTTACGTTAAAAAGAGAACACCGTGGCTGGTCTTCGATTTACCATCCCTGGAGAGTGGTGCACCATGGTACTGGTCCATTTCAAATCCCTGCACCCATTTCTAAAAGTCGCAAGGCGCCGTTTCGTCATTTTGGACGAATGTTGCACTTTGCACCGCAGATGTTGCACCCTGTGGATATCGATTCTTCGGACGACCATAATTGTTGCCTCGTTTAGAGTTACGGGAGCCATAACCAGTCAAAACGAAGGTCTCAGTGAGTTCTACGGCTTTGACCGCTGTAAGCCATCAACGGATTGTTTCATACCCAAAAAAATGCTATCCGAACCTCAATCGGATCTCTGAAGTTTTTTGGCCTTCGTTTTTCCGTAACATGAATTTTTACGTTAAAAAGGGAACACCGTGGCTGTTCTTTGACTTACCATCCCTGGAGAGTGGTGCACCATGGTACTGGTCCATTTCAAATCCCTGCACCCATTTCTAAAAGTCGCAATGCGCCGTTTCGTCTTTTTGGACGAATGTTGCACCTTGCACCGCAGATGTTGCACCCTATGGATATCGATTCTTCGGACGGCCATAACTGTTGCCTCGTTTAGAGTTACGGGAGCCATAACCAGTCAAAACGAAGGTCTCAGTGAGTTCTACGGCTTTGATAGATGTAAGCCGTCAACGGATAGTTTCGTACCCAAAAAATACCTCAATCGGGTCTCTGAAGTTTTTTAGCCTTCGTTTTTCCGTCACATGAATTTTTACGTTAAAATGGGAACACCGTGGCTGGTCTTCGATTTACCATCCCTGGAGAGTGCTGCACCATGGTACTGGCTCATTTCAAATCCCTGCATCCATTTCTAAAAGTCGAAAGCGCTGTTTCGTCTTTTTGGACAAATGTTGCACCTTGCACCGCAGATGTTGCACCTTGTGGATATTGATTCTGCGGACGGCCATAACTGTTGCCTCGTTTAGAGTTACGGGAGCCATTACCAGTCAAAACGAAGGTCTCAGTGAGTTCTACGGCTTTGAGCGCTGTAAGCCGTCAACGGATAGTTTCATACCCAAAAAAATGCTATCCGAACCTCAATTGGGTCTTTGAAGTTTTTTGGCCTTCGTTTTTCCGTCACGTGAATTTTTACGTTAAAAAGGGAACACCGTGGCTGGTCTTCGATTTACCATCCCTGGAGAGTGGTGCACCATGGTACTGGTCCATTTCAAATCCCTGCACCCATTTCTAAAAGTCACAAGGCGCCGTTTCGTCTTTTGGGACGAATGTTGCACCTTGCACCGTTGATGTTGCACCCTGTGGATATCGATTCTTCGGACGGCCTTAACTGTTCCCTCGTTTAGAGGTACGGGAGCCATAACCAGTCAAAACTAAGGTCTCAGTGAGTTCTACGGCTTTGACCGCAATAAGCCATCAACGGATAGTTTCGTACCCAAAAAAAAGTTATCTGAACCTCAATCGGGTCTCTGAAGTTTTTTGGCCTTCGTATTTCCGTCACATTAATTTTTACGTTTAAAAGGGAACACCGTGGCTGGTCTTCGATTTACCATCCCTGGAGAGTGGTGCACCATGGTACTGGTCCATTTCCGTCACATTAATTTCGTCTTTTTGGACGAATGTTGCACCTTGCACCGCAGATGTTGAACCCTATGGATATTGATTCTTCGGATGGCCATAACTGTTGTCTCGTTTAGAGTTACGGGAGCCATAACCAGTCAAAACGAAGGTCTCAGTGAGTTCTACGGCTTTGACAACTGTAAGCCGTCAACGGATAGTTTCATACCCAAAAATACTTCAATCGGGTCTCTGAAGTTTTTTAGCCTTCGTTTTTCCGTCACATGAATTTTTACGTTAAAAAGGGAACACCGTGGCTGGTCTTCGATTTACCATCCGTGGAGAGTAGTGCACCATGGTGCTGGTACATTTCAAATCCATGCACCCATTTCTAAAAGTCGCAAGGCGCCGTTTCTTCTTTTTGGACGAATGTTGCACCTTGCACCGCAGATGTTGCACCCTGTGGATATCGATTCTTCGGACGGCAATAACTGTTGCCTCGTTTAGAGTTACGGGAGCCATAACCAGTCAAAACGAAGGTCTCAGTGAGTTCTACGGCTTTGACGGCTGTAAGCCGTCAACGGATAGTTTCATACCCAAAAAAAGCTATCCGAACCTCAATCGGGTCTCTGAAGTTTTTTGGCCTTCATTTTTCCGTCACATGAATTTTTACGTTAAAAAGGGAACACCGTGGCTGGTCTTCGATTTACCATCCCTGGAGAGTGGTGCACCATGGTACTGGTCCATTTCAAATCCCTGCACCTATTTCTAAAAGTCGTAAGGCGCCGTTTCGTCTTTTGGGACGAATGTTGCACCTTGCACCGCAGATGTTGCATCCTGTGGATATCGATTCTTCGGACGGCCATAACTGTTGTCTCGTTTAGAGTTACGGGAGCCATAACCAGTCAAAACGAAGTTCTCAGTGAGTTCTACGGCTTTGACCGCTATAAGTCGTCAATGGATAGTTTCATACCGAAAAAATGGCTATCCGAACCTCAATCGGGTCTCTGAAGTTTTTTGGCCTTCGTTTTTACGTCACATGAATTTTTACGTTAAAAAGGGAACACTGTGGCTGGTCTTCGATTTACCATCCCTGGAGAGTGGTGCACCATGGTACTGGCCCATTTCAAATCCCTACACCCATTTCTAAAAGTCGAAAGCGCCATTTCGTCTTTTTGGACAAATGTTGCACCTTGCACCGCAGATGTTGCACCCTGTGGATATCGATTCTTTGGACGGCCATAACTGTTGCCTCGTTTAGAGTTATGGGAGCCATAACCAGTCAAAACGAAGGTCTCAGTGAGTTCTACGGCTTTGACTGCTGTAAGCCGTCAACTGATAGTTTCATACCCAAAAAAATGCTATCCGAACCTCAATCGGGTCTTTGAAGTTTTTTGGCCTTCGTTTTTCCATCACATGAATTTTTACGTTAAAAAGAGAACACCATGGCTGGTCTTTGATTTACCATCCCTGGAGAGTGGTGCACCATGGTACTGGTCCATTTCAAATCCCTGCACCCATTTCTAAAAGTCGCAAGGCGCCGTTTCGTCATTTTGGACGAATGTTGCACCTTGCACCGCAGATGTTGCACCCTGTGGATATCGATTCTTCGGACGACCATAACTATTGCCTCGTTTAGAGTTACAGGAGCCATAACCAGTCAAAACGAAGGTCTCAGTTAGTTCTACGGCTTTGACCGCTGTAAGCCATCCACGGATAGTTTCATACCCAAAAAAATGCTATCCGAACCTCAATCGGATCTCTGAAGTTTTTTGGCCTTCGTTTTTCCGTCACATGAATTTTTACGTTAAAAAGGGAACACCGTGGCTGGTCTTCGATTTACCATCCTTGGAGAGTGGTGCACCATGGTACTGGTCCATTTCAAATCCCTGCACCCATTTCTAAAAGTCGCAATGCGCCGTTTCGTCTTTTTGGACGAATGTTGCACCTTGCACCGCAGATGTTGCACCCTATGGATATCGATTCTTCGGACGGCCATAACTGTTGTCTCGTTTAGAGTTACGGGAGCCATAACCAGTCAAAACGAAGGTCTCAGTGAGTTCTACGGCTTTGACAGCTGTAAGCCGTCAACGGATAGTTTCATACATAAAAAATACCTCAATCGAGTCTCTGAAGTTTTTTAGCCTTCGTTTTTCCGTCGCATGAATTTTTACGTTAAAAAGGGAACACCGTGGCTGGTCTTCGATTTACCACGAATAGGCGTTTAGGGAAGTCTTGCGTAAATCGTTGACAGTGATAAGGTAAATAATATGGAAAGACTATCTAGAGCATTATCTTTCAGACATAATAATAATAACGGTCTAGATAATCTAGACAGAGAAATTCTCACAAAAAATAAAGAAATTTCTATAAATGAAGATTTAGAATCTACTCTAGGTAATTGGAATATTCCGGCTTATTCGCCTTCAAAAATCTATAAGAAAAGTGGAAGTTTTATCACAAAAACTGATTATGTAATTAAAACAGTCGAACAAGCAATTCCTTTAACTGAAGGTTATAGTTTATTCAGTCTTTTTTCAAAAAAGCTTTTAAAGTTGCATAAAGACAAATATAAATTTATTCATGTTGGATTAATTCAAGTTGCTTTAAAACCAGCAACAAGACATAATAAATTTCATGATTCCTTGATGGATGTAGAGTTGATTGTATAATAACGCAGCAGTTACAATACTACAGAAAGAAAGAAAGTTTGTTGCGAAAGAAGACTTTATTATAATATAGTATTTTACAAAGGGTGGCTAACTCCCATTACAAACATTATACAAACTTTTATAATTACTTATGCCTTCTTCAGGCAACACACATATATTTATACTAATACAAGCGGTTCTCATGTTAAGATAAACTGACAGCTTGCTATATTCTTTCGGCATCCTTATCTCTTCTTTATTTCTTTTGTCATTATGCCTGCAGTTCCATCAATTTTGATTTAAATAAACTTGTTTAACTTCCAACATGCATTCTTATTCTGCCAGCTTTCTTCTGCTTTTGCTTTTGGTCACATCACCTTGAATTAAATGCATTCTTATCCTGCCTATGTAAACTCCTCTGGAATTTGTACAGATGGAAAAAATCCAGGAGGCGGTGATAATGGTACTTCATCCATAATGAAAGTAACAATTCCAGGCTGATAAAAGTATATGTATATAACCCAAACTCCATTAACCTTCCTTTTGGCGCATCTTACATTGTGCCTTTTGCTTTTAGCATATAGTCTTCCATTTCTTTTTGGTTTCTTCATGAACTTGGTTCTGTAGACATGCTCATAAGCTCATCATCGCTATCAGAATCCAATATGGCCTTAAGCTGTATTTTTAAATTTCTTTTCGAAGAACTTGCCATTAATTCTTTTAATAAGTCTGCTAATTCCCTTTTAGGTGAGTCTGGTAATTTTTGTGTTTCATGGCTAATTAAACTCTTTTGTGAATAAATAGAATCTTTGAAAAATTCAAATTTATCCCACCATTTGATTAAAATTCTTCTTCCTAAATAAGGAATATTTTCAAATTTTATTTCAAACTTTTGTAAAGTTCTTGGAATAATAATGACGTCCCATTTCATGATCCAGGGTACTTGATAAAGTGCAGCAAAATGTAGATTATGGTATTTCATTGAAATATTTATTCGAACGAATTCATCATAAATATTTCTTATTTTTTGTGGTAAAATTACTGGATATAATCCAAAGTTTGAGAACCAAACTATAAACCAATTTGGAAAATTTGTGTTATTTTGAGTTTTAAATTGAATAAACCAACTATGTTTTCTCTGTCTGTTTTCATAAGAGAAAGCAAGCTCCTAAGCTTTAATGTAGTCAAAGTAGTTAAAATGTAATTTGTTCCTATAAGGATTTTTTGAATTTGTAATTAATTCTTTGGGCTTATATAAATCACCTTCCCATTGTTCCGGTGTAATAATTTTAACAATGGAGGCCTTTGAGAAAGCCCACTCTCCTCCAGTTCTCATGGCGGATTCAAATTGTACCGAACCCGTGAAGGTTAAAATTTCTTGATAAAAATTAAAATCCTTTGGATAAAGAAATGGATCAGTGAAGTTTTTTAAATAGAAGGTCATAACCTCTTCAGCAGATAAATGGTTATATTTTTTCTCTACAGGAGATACCCATATGGTTGATGTTGGAATATATGGGTATAGGTATTCTCTTGTAGATACAGATTTTATTGCTAACTCATAAGCATCTGCTCTGAGTTGTTCATCAACTGGGGTAGTCTTTAAGACTTCTTCTCTAAGAATTTTTTCATCCTTTTGAAAGGCCGACTTATAAGTCGTTATGGGTCGAGATAGTGCAGTTTTACTGCTTTCTTCCTTTTCTTTGCCTTTATTCATTTTTTCCCTGTAAAAATTCTCGAGTTAAAAAATCTGGTAACGCATTATCAGATCCTTTAATAAACTCAATATCAAAATCAAATACTGATAATATTGCTTGCCATCTAGCAAATATTTGTTTTGATGCTATGTTTTTAACATCTTTTTGTAAAATTTCTTTGGCAGACTTACAATCTACCTTTAACAAAAACCTTTGATTTAATAAATCACTTTCAAATTTTTGTACGCATAATACAATGGCTAATATTTCTTTTTTAACAGTACAGTAATTAATTCTAGGTCCTTGCCAAATTCCCGAAGTAAATCTGACTAAGGATTCTTTATTATTAATTCTTTGTTTAAGAATACCACCATATCCTTTGTCGGATGCATCAGTTTCGACTATTTTAAGCGCATCAGGATTTGGAATTGCAAGACAAGGAATTTCTTTTATTTTTGCTTTTATTTTTATCACTGCTTTAGTATGTTCTTCTGTCCAAGCAGGTGGATTTTTTCTTAGTCGTTCAAATAGAGGTTTAGCATCATAAGCTAGATCTTTGTAAAATTCTGAAACATAATTTAAGCTTCCTAAAAATCTTTGTAATTGATTTTTATCTTTAATTTCATTGGGAAATTTTTCTGCAAATATAATCGCTCTATCAATAGGAAATATCGTTCCATCTTTTATAATGTGTCCAAGAAATCTAATTTCCGTTTGAAAAAGTTTTATCTTTTTAGCTGATACAGCTAGTCCAGCTTTTCTAGTGATATTTATAAAAATATTTAGATGCTTGAAATGTTGATCAATTGATTATGAAAATATTAGAACATCGTCAATATAAACTATAGTAAATGTTGTATATGCACTATAAATATCATTCATAATTTTTTGAAATTCCGAAGGGGCATTTTTTAACCCAAACGGCATTACGTTCCATTCATAGTGTCCAAACGGAACAGTAAATGCAGTTTTATATCTATCTTCTTTTTTAATTTGAATTTGCCAGAATCCAGATTTCATATCAAATTTTGACATTATCTTGGCTGAATAAAGTCTTGCAAATAAATCCCTTTTATTAGGTATTGGATATCTAATCCATCTTAATGCTTTGTTTAATGGTTTATAATTTATAACTAGTCTTGGAACTCCTCTTTCTAATTCTGCTGCATTTTCTACATAAAATGCTGAACAACTCCATGGACTTTTAGATGGTCTAATAAGACCTTTCATTAATAATTCTTCAATTTCCTTTTTACAGATTTCTAAATGTCTTTGAGACATAGCTATAGGTCTAGCTTTAGTTGGAATTTGACTTTCCGTAAAGTCTGGTTCGTAAGGTAAACTTATTTCATGTTTTTTCCTTTGCCAAAAGGCATTAGGAGTATCTGCACAAATAGTTTTTTCAATATAATTTTGTAAATCTTTAATCTTTTGTTGTAAACTGGGTTGTAATAAATTTTTTTTTCATTCTTTTGTAATATATCTCTTGAGATAAAGAGGTCAAAAATTTTTCTTTTCTCTTAATACTCTTTTGAATAATATCAATTTTATGATGTTGTGGCTGAGATATAAATTTGAATGTTAATTCTTGATTATTAATAGTACTAGTAATTCCTTCTTTTGATATTTTTGTTATAGGATATAACAAATGTAAGAAGGGATTTCCTAGTATAACATCATGAGACAAGTTTTTAACCATTATAAATGGCATTTCTAGACAAATTCCTTTATTACAAACAGCTGTGTTTTGTAGCTTGGAATTAACTAATAATTTTCTTCCATCTGCAGCATTTAGTATTTCGGTAGTTTTAGAAAAATATTTTGAAGGTACTAACCCTTCATTGATGCAATTTAAGTCTGCACCTGAGTCTATCATTGCTATTGTAGTAAAATAATATTCTTTGTGAACTACAATAGTGACTTTCGTGTGCCATTTATGGGTGATTACCTTGTCAACTGTATTAATAAATGTTAATGAGTTCAATTCTTCTTCTCCTAAAATGTTTTCATTATTATGGCTGTCATCTTTTGGTTTTATTTCTATTAGAGACATTCTTTCTTTTAATTCTTTTATTTCTTGTTTAAGCATTTTAACTTCATGTTGTAGTTCTGCAATAGTAGTTTCAGTACTTACTGGGTCAATATTATTTGAAGTTTTTACTCTGTTTAAAATATCCTTTAAACTATAAGTTTCTGGATCTTTTAATTTTAGCTTCTTGTCAGCCTTATGTGATTCTAAATATTTTTTTAGCATATTTTTCTTTTCTTCTGGATCAGAAATTTTGTCTATAATATCCAGAATAAAATTTTCTTCTTTTGTTAACATAAATAGTCCATTTGCTTTACATAAAGCTTTATAATAGTCACAATTTCCATCACAACTATCAGAATCTGAATTGTTATCTGAATTATATTCATTTTCAGTTTCTGAATCAATTTCTGTGATAACAGATACTTTTAAATTTTCTTTCTCTGAATCAGAACTTGATATTAATAATTTTGTGAATGAATTTTTTAATTCTTCGTTTATTTCTAGATTATTTATTTTATTTTTTAGTTTACACTTATTAGCATAGTGACCTGGTGTTTTACATTTCCAACATATCGGAATTTTTCTTTTAGCAGGTTTATTTTGCTCTTTTCTTTTATAAGGTATTTGTGATTTCCTTTTAGGAATTTTACTACTTTCTGTATAGTTTTCTTTTCGAAAATTTTTATTTTTATAAAATCTTCTCTTAGATGGTTTTCTAAATCTTTTCTCTTCATTGGTTGGTTTCATCTTCTAATTTTGTCGCATTAATTATATGCGCTTTTGCTTCATTTGAAAGATGAAAATCCCACCAACCTTTTGGTTGTCCTGTAAAACCTTGTATAATAGCTTTTGCTATTCTATCGTCTGAATTATTTTTAATTAAACATGCAGTAGCATACATTGTCATATAATTCAGACAAGTTTGTATCTGGTATTCTGAATAACCATCAATATTCCATTCGACAATAGAGGTACCATCAAAAGATACAGCTCCATAATTGTTTTGTTCCTCAAATAAGAGGTCGACTGGTGTTGGTCTCGTATAATAAGGTTTACTATACGAGGTATTTCCATAATTAATTTTATTAACTTCAAGATTATTTTCTAGCTTATTTTGTTCTATATTTAAGAACATTTTTTGCAAATTATTTACTTCTTCGTCTGAATTATTATCAGATTCTCGTTCTGAAGTTTCTCCAGATTCTTTATTTTCAATTATAGGCGCAACTACCTTTTCATTAACATTTAAGGCGTCTAACCTTCTCATTATTTCTTTTAACATTTCAGAGTTTTCTCCTGGCTTGTCGAGGTTCATTTCTAAGTTTTGAGCTGACCAGGGTTTGAATAAAACTTTATCTATATCACAGAGTTTTGTTTGATCTTTATTAGATCCTTGTTCAATTCTTGTAAGTTGATTACCAATTGATTGTAATGTTAAATTTGTAAAATTATTTTGTTCTACAATAGCTTCGATTGACCTGTCTTTTCTATAAGGAGTAGCAGTAATTTCTTCTTTGTCAATTTTAATCGACAAATTTGCTTCTGGAGGGTGTATACTCCTAATAGTTTTTCCTGCTTTAGTCGTATATTCTTTATAAGCAGAATTTATGTTGAAAACTGTCAATAAGTCATTAAAATCTGGAAAAGTATCCTTTTGTTTTTCTATTTTATATAATTTTTCTATCAATATAAAGATATCATAATTTTCTGGTAGATCATTTCCCATTTTCTTTAAAAATAATGCATATCTTTTTATCCACTTTTCTTGTTCTTTAGGATCTTTCATAAAGAACCATTTTCTTTTATATTTGTTTTCTATTGAATAAAACTTTATTTTTTCAGATTCTGAAAAAGGAAATTTAAACTCTTCATCTAGAGTTATGGTATTTATACCAAACACAGATTTATCCTCATCATATCCCATATCTGAAGGTGTGGGTGATTTGGGATTTGATGGAGGAATTTCAACCCTATATTCAGGTTGACTAACTCCATCTGTTGTGTTTCTTATAATTACATTATCCTTTTCTATTTTTAAAGGAGTGGTTTCAGCATTGCTGAATCTTGATCCCTCTGATTTAGAGTTAGAACCTAACTTTAGGTGTGTGACTCTTTCTTTTGAAAATCTAATTTCCTTGTTTAGAGTTACGGGAGCCATAACCAGTCAAAACGAAGGTCTCAGTGAGTTCTACGGCTTTGATGGGTGTAAGCCGTCAACGGATAGTTTCATACTCAAAAAAAAGCTATCTGAACCTCAATCGGGTCTCTGAAGTTTTTTGGCCTTCGTTTTTCCGTCGCATGAATTTTACGTTAAAAAGGGAACACCGTGGCTGGTCTTCGATTAACCATCCCTGGAGAGTGGTGCACCATGGTATGGGTACATTTCAAATCCATGCACCCATTTCTAAAAGTCGCAAGGCGCCGTTTCGTCTTTTTGGACGAATGTTGCACCTTGCACCGCAGATGTTGCACCCTGTGGATATCGATTCTTCGGACGGCCAACTGTTGCCTTGTTTAGAGTTACGGGAGCCATAACCAGTTAAAACGAAGGTCTCAGTGAGTTCTACGGCTTTGATGGGTGTAAGCCGTCAACGGATAGTTTCATACCCAAAAAAAAGCTATCTGAACCTCAATCGGGTCTCTGAAGTTTTTTGGCCTTCGTTTTTCCGTCGCATGAATTTTTACGTTAAAAAGGGAACACCGTGGCTGGTCTTCGATTAACCATCCCTGGAGAGTGGTGCACCATGGTACTGGTCCATTTCAAATCCCTGCACCCATTTCTAAAAGTCGCAAGGCGCCGTTTCGTCTTTTGGGACAAATGTTGCACCGCAGATGTTGCACCCTGTGGATATCGATTCTTCGGACGGCCATAACTTTTGCCTCGTTTAGAGTTACGGGAGCCATAACCAGTCAAAACGAAGGTCTCGATGAGTTCTACGGCTTTGACCGCTATAAGCCGTCAACGGATAGTTTCATACCGAAAAAAGGCTATCCGAACCTCAATCGGGTCTTTGAAGTTTTTTGGCCTTCGTTTTTACGTCACATGAATTTTTACGTTAAAAAGGGAACACCGTGGCTGGTCTTCGATTTACCATCCCTGGAGAGTGGTGCACCATGGTACTGGTCCATTTCAAATACCTGCACCCATTTCTAAAAGTCGCAAGGTGCCGCTTCGTCATTTTGGACGAATGTTGCGCCTTGCACCGCAGATGTTGCACCTTGTGGATATCGATTCTTCGGACGGCCATAACTATTGCCTCGTTTAAAGTTACGGGAGCCATAACCAGTCAAAACGAAGGTCTCAGTGAGTTCTATGGCATTGACCACTGTACGCCGTCAACGGATAGTTTCATACCCAAAAAAAGGCTATCCGAACCTCTATCGGATCTCTGAAGTTTTTTGGCCTTCGTTTTTACGTCACATGAATTTTTACGTTAAAAAGGGAACACCGTGGCTAGTTATCGATTTACCATCCCTGGAGAGTGGTGCACCATGGTACTGGCCCATTTCAAATCCCTGCACCCATTTCTAAAAGTCGAAAGCGCCATTTCGTCTTTTTGGACAAATGTTGCACCTTGCACCGCAGATGTTGCACCCTGTGGATATCGATTCTTCGGACGGCCATAACTGTTGCCTCGTTTAGAGTTACGGGAGCCATAACCAGTCAAAATGAAGGTCTCAGTGAGTTCTACGGCTTTGACCGCTGTAAGCCGTCAACGGATAGTTTCATACCCAAAAAAATGCTATCTGAACCTCAATCGGGTCTTTGAAGTTTTTTGGCCTTCGTTTTTCCGTCACATGAATTTTTACGTTAAAAAGGGAACACCGTGGTTGGTCTTCGATTTACCATCCCTGGAGAGTGGTGCACCATGGGACTGGCCCATTTCAAATACCTGCACCCATTTCTAAAAGTCGCAAGGCGCCGTTTCGTCATTTTGGACGAATGTTACACCTTGCACCGCAGATGTTGCACCCTGTGGATATCGATTCTTCGGACGGCCATAACTGTTGCCTCATTTAGAGTTACGGGAGCCATAACCAGTCAAAACGAAGGTCACAGTGAGTTCTACGGCATTGACCGCTGTACGCCGTCAACGGATAGTTTCATACCGAAAAAAAGGCTATCCGAACCTCAATCGGGTCTCTGAAATTTTTTGGCCTTCGTTTTTACGTCACATGAATTTTTACGTTAAAAAGGGAACACCGTGGCTGGTCTTCGATTTACCATCCCAGGAGAGTGGTGCACCATGGTACTGGCCCATTTCAAATCCCTGCACCCATTTCTAAAAGTCGAAAGCGCCGTTTCGTCTTTTTGGACAAATGTTGCACCTTTCACCGCAGATGTTGCACCCTGTGGATATCGATTCTTCGGACGGCCATAACTGTTGCCTCGTTTAGAGTTACGGGAGCCATAACCAGTCAAAACGAAGGTCTCAGTGAGTTCTACGGCATTGACCACTGTAAGCTATCAACGGATAGTTTCATACCGAAAAAAGGCTATCCGAACCTCAATCGGGTCTCTGAAGTTTTTTGGCCATCGTTTTTACGTCACATGAATTTTTACGTTAAAAAGGGAACACCGTGGCTGGTCTTCGATTTACCATCCCTGGAGAGTGGTACACCATGGTACTGGCCCATTTCAAATCCCTGGCGCCGTTTCGTCTTTTGGGACGAATGTTGCACCTTGCACCGCAGATGTTGCACCCTGTGGATATCGATTCTTCGGACGGCCATAACTGTTGCCTCATTTAGAGTTACGGGTGCCATAATCAGTCAAAACGAAGGTTTCAGTGAGTTCTACGGTTTTGACGGCTGTAAGCCATCAACGGATAGTTTCATACCCAAAAAAATGCTATCTGAACCTCAATCTGGTCTTTGAAGTTTTTTTGCCTTTGTTTTTCCGTCACATGAATTTTTACGTTAAAAAGGGAACACCGTGGCTGGTCTTCGATTTACCATCCCTGGAGAGTGGTGCACCATGGTACTGGTCCATTTCAAGTACCTGCACCCATTTCTAAAAGTCGCAAGGCGCAGTTTCGTCATTTTGGACGAATGTTGCACCTTGCACCGCAGATGTTGCACCCTGTGGATATCGATTCTTCGGACGGCCATAAATGTTGCCTCGTTTAGAGTTACGGGAGCCATAACCAGTCAAAACGAAGGTCTCAGTGAGTTCTACGGCATTGACCGCTGTAAGCCGTCAACGGATAGTTTCATACCGAAAAAAAGGCTATCCGAACCTCAATCGGGTCTCTGATGTTTTTTTGCCTTCGTTTTTACGTCACATGAATTTTTACGTTAAAAAGGGAACACCGTGGCTAGTTATCGATTTACCATCCCTGGAGAGTGGTGCACCATGGTACTGGCCAATTTCAAATCCCTGCACCCATTTCTAAAAGTCGAAAGCGCCGTTTCGTCTTTTTGGACAAATGTTGCACCTTGCACCGCAAATGTTGCACCCTGTGGATATCGATTCTTCGGACGGCCATAACTGTTGCCTCGTTTAGAGTTACTGGAGCCATAACCAGTCAAAACGAAGGTCTCAGTGAGTTCTACGGCATTGACCGCTGTACGCCGTCAACGGATAGTTTCATACCCAAAAAAAGGCTATCCGAACCTCTATCGGGTCTCTGAAGTTTTTTGGCCTTCGTTTTTACGTCACATGAATTTTTACGTTAAAAAGGGAACACCGTGGCTAGTTATCGATTTACCATCCCTAGAGAGTGGTGCACCATGGTTCTGGCCCATTTCAAATCCCTACACCCATTTCTAAAAGTCGAAAGCGTCATTTCGTCTTTTTGGACAAATGTTGCACCTTGCACCGCAAATGTTGCACCCTGTGGATATCGATTATTCGGACGGCCATAACTGTTGCCTCGTTTAGAGTTACGGGAGCCATAACCAGTCAAAACGAAGGTCTCAGTGAGTTCTACGGCGTTGACCGCTGTAAGCCGTCAACGGATAGTTTCATACCCAAAAAAATGCTATCCGAACCTCAATCGGGTCTTTGAAGTTTTTTGGCCTTCGTTTTTCCGTCACATGAATTTGTACGTTAAAAAGGGAACACTGTGGCTGGTCTTCGATTTACCATCCCTGGAGAGTGGTGCACCATGGTACTGGCCCATTTCAAATACCTGCACCCATTTCTAAAAGTCGCAAGGCGCCGTTTCGTCATTTTGGACGAATGTTGCACCTTGCACCGCAGATGTTGCACCCTATGGATATCGATTCTTCGGACGGCCATAATTGTTGCCTCATTTAGAGTTACGGGAGCCATAACCAGTCAAAACGAAGGTCTTAGTGAGTTCTACGGCATTGACCGCTGTACGCCGGCAACGGATAGTTTCATACCGAAAAAAAGGCTATCCGAACCTCAATCGGGTCTCTGAAGTTTTTTGGCCTTCGTTTTTACATCACATGAATTTTTAAGTTAAAAAGGGAACACCGTGGCTGGTCTTCGATTTACCATCCCAGAAGAGTGGTGCACCATGGTACTGGCCCATTTCAAATCCCTGCACCCATTTCTAAAAGTCGAAAGCGCTGTTTCGTCTTTTTGGACAATTGTTGCACCTTGCACCGCAGATGTTGCACCCTGTGGATATCGATTCTTCGGACGGCCATAACTGTTGCCTCGTTTAGAGTTACGGCAGCCATAACCAGTCAAAACGAATGTCTCAGTGAGTTCTACGGCATTGACCACTGTAAGCCGTCAACGGATAGTTTCATACCGAAAAAGGCTATCTAAACCTCAATCGGGTCTCTGAAGTTTTTTGGCCTTCGTTTTTACGTCACATGAATTTTTACGTTAAAAAGGGAACACCGTGGCTGCTCTTCGATTTACCATCCCTGGAGAGTGGTGCACCATGGTATTGGCCCATTTCAAATCCCTGCACCCATTTCTAAAAGTCGCAAGGCGCCGTTTCGTCTTTTGGGACGAATGTTGCACCTTGCACCGCAGATGTTGCACCCAATGGATATTGATTCTTCGGACGGCCATAACTGTTGCCTCGTTTAGAGTTACGGGAGCCATAACCAGTCAAAACGAAGGTCTCGATTAGTTCTACGGCTTTGACCGCTGTAAGCTGTCAATGGATAGTTTCATACCGAAAAAAGGCTATCCGAACCTCAATCGGGTCTCTGAAGTTTTTTGGCCTTCGTTTTTACGTCACATGAATTTTTACGTTAAAAAGGGAACACCGTGGTTGGTGTTCGATTTACCATCCCTGGAGAGTGGTGCACCATGGTCCTGGCCCATTTCAAATCCCTGCACCCATTTCTAAAAGTCGAAAGCACCGTTTCGTCTTTTTGGACAAATGTTGCACCGTAGATGTTGCACCCTATGGATATCGATTCTTCGGACGGCCATAACTATTGCCTCGTTTAGAGTTACGGGAGCCATAATCAGTCAAAACGAAGGTTTCAGTGAGTTCTACAGTTTTGACGGCTGTAAGCCGTCAACGGATAGTTTCATACCCAAAAAAATGCTATCCGAACCTCAATCTGGTCTTTGAAGTTTTTTGGCCTTCGTTTTTCCATCACATGAATTTTTACGTTAAAAAGGGAACACCGTGGCTGGTCTTCGATTTACCATCCCTGGAGAGTGGTGCACCAAGGTACTAGTCCATTTCAAGTACCTGCACCCATTTCTAAAAGTCGCAAGGCGCTGTTTCGTCATTTTGGACGAATGTTGCACCTTGCACCGCAGATGTTGCACCCTGTGGATATCGATTCTACGGACGGCCATAAATGTTGCCTCGTTTAGAGTTACGGGAGCCATAACCAGTCAAAACGAAGGTCTCAGTGAGTTCTACGGCATTGACCGCTGTAAGCCGTCAACGGATAGTTTCATACCGAAAAAAAGGCTATCCGAACCTCAATCGGGTCTCTGATGTTTTTTGGCCTTCGTTTTTACGTCTCATGAATTTTTACGTTAAAAAGGGAACATCGTGGCTGGTCTTCGATTTACCATCCCTGGACAGTGGTGCACCATGGTACTGGCCAATTTCAAATCCTTGCACCCATTTCTAAAAGTCGAAAGCGCCGTTTCGTCTTTTTGGACAAATGTTGCACCTTGCACCGCAGATGTTGCACCTTGTGGATATCGATTCTTCGGACGGCCATAACTGTTGCCTCGTTTAGAGTTACAGGAGCCATAACCAGTTAAAACGAAGGTCTTCATGAGTTCTACGGCTTTGACCGCTTCAAGCCGTCAACGGATAGTTTCATACCCAAAAAAATGCTATCCGAACCTCAATCGGGTCTTTGAAGTTTTTTGGCCTTCGTTTTTCCGTCACATGAATTTTTACGTTAAAAAGGAAACACCGTGGCTGGTCTTCGATTTACCATCCCTGGAGAGTGGTGCACTATGGTACTGGTCTCAGTGAGTTCTACGGCTTTGACCATTGTACGCCGTCAACGGATAGTTTCATACCCAAAAAAAGGCTATCCGAACCTCTATCGGGTCTCTGAAGTTTTTTGGCCTTCGTTTTTACGTCACATGAATTTTTACGTTAAAAAGGGAACACCGTGGCTAGTCTTCGATTTACCATCACTGGAGAGTAGAGCACCATGGTGCGGGTACATTTCAAATCCATGCACCCATTTCTAAAAGTCGCAAGGCACTGTTTCGTCTTTTTGGACGAATGTTGCACCTTGCACCGCATATGTTGCACCCTGTGGATATCGATTCTTCAGACGGCCATAACTATTGCCTTGTTTAGAGTTACGGGAGCCATAACCAGTCAAAACGAAGGTCTCAGTGAGTTCTACGGCTTTGACGGGTGTAAGCCGTCAATGGATAGTTTCATACCCAAAAAAAAGCTATCCGAACCTCAATCGGGTCTTTGAAGTTTTTTGGCCTTCGTTTTTACGTCACATGAATTTTTACGTTAAAAAGGGAACACCGTGGCTGGTCATCGATTTACCATCCCTGGAGAGTGGTGCACCATGGTACTCGCCCATTTCAAATCCCTGCACCCATTTCTAAAAGTCGAAAGCGCCGTTTTGTCTTTTTGGACAAATGTTGCACCTTGCACCGCAGATGTTGCACCCTGTGGATATCGATTCTTCGGACGGCCATAACTGTTGCCTCGTTTAGAGTTACGGGAGCCATAACCAGTCAAAACGAAGGTCTCAGTGAGTTCTACGGCTTTGACCACTGTAAGCCGTCAACGGATAGTTTCATACCCAAAAAAATGCTATCCGAACCTCAATCGGGTCTCTGAAGTTTTTTGGCCTTCGTTTTTCCGTCACATGAATTTTTACTTTAAAAAGGGAACACCGTGGCTTGTCTTCGATTTACCATCCCTGGAGAGTGGTGCACCATGGTACTGGTCCATTTCAAATCCCTGCACCCATTTCTAAAAGTCGCAAGGCGCCGTTTCGTCATTTTGGACGAATGTTGCACCTTGCACCGCAGATGTTGCACCCTATGGATATCGATTCTTCGGACGGCCATAACTGTTGCCTCATTTAGAGTTACGGGAGCCATAACCAGTCAAAACGAAGGTCTCAGTGAGTTCTACGGCATTGACCGCTGTAGGCCGTCAACGGATAGTTTCATACCAAAAAAATGGCTATCCGAACCTCAATCGGGTCTCTGAAGTTTTTTGGCCTTCGTTTTTACATCACATGAATTTTTACGTTAAAAAGGGAACACCGTGGCTTGTCTTCGATTTACCATCCCTGGAGAGTGGGGCACCATGGTACTGGCCCATTTCAAATACCTGCACCCATTTCTAAAAGTCGCAAGGCGCCGTTTCGTCATTTTGGACGAATGTTGCACCTTGCACCGCAGATGTTGCACCCTATGGATATCGATTCTTCGGACGGCCATAACTGTTGCCTCGTTTAGAGTTACGGGAGCCATAACTAGTCAAAACGAAGGTCTTAGTGAGTTCTACGGCTTTGATGGCTGTAAGCCGTCAACGGATAGTTTCATACCCAAATAAAAGCTATCCGAACCTCAATCGGGTCTCTGAAGTTTTTTGGCCTTCGTTTTTCCGTCACATGAATTTTTACGTTAAAAAGGGAACACCGTGGCTGGTCTTCGATTTTGTAGGATCTAGATTAAACCTAGAGGGGGGGTGAATAGGGTTATCGCAAATTTTCTCGAATTAAACACGTAATCAAAATGCAGATAAATAAATATGCAGAAAAGTAAATCACACACAGAATTTACCCAGCTTCGGAAACCCCTGCCTACTGCTGCATTCCCAGATTTCTATTAGAATTAAACAGTATCCCGCTTACAAACACTCTGACAGACTCGCAGACACTCGCTCCCGCTCACAAACACTCCTACAGACTCGCACACCCTGCTCCGCCTATAGAGTTTCGTTTACTCGCAAACTCTGCTCCCGCCTATAGAGCTTTGCAAACTCGCAGCCCCCCTGCTCACTGAACTAATTCTAACTAGACAATCTGACAACACCTAAACCCTAGGTGGTGATTCACTCTGACTGGACTTTGAAAAAACAAACTGAAAAAACAAAATACAGTTTAAAAACTAAAACCCTAATTAAAATATTCTAAGCCCAAAAGAGAAATAATAAACCGGCCCAAACTTCTTTTATTATTTTACTATGCCGGTCCTAAACTATTGTCACTCAAAAATAAGAAAAAGCAGCCCCTTTTTCTTTTATCTGATGTCGGCCCTTTCCCTTGAGAAAAATGGTGGCTCTGCTCGATCTCGTTCTTCTTCAGTAAATTAGGGCTTTGAATTCTGGAGCGCCGATTAATTTCTGGTTGTTTAAAAACTTGGCTTCGATTTCTTCTTCTATTTTGCTTGCGTTCGCCTCCAGGTAGTCGAGTTCGAATGATTGCTTCGGTATGTAATTTATCCTTGTTGTGCTTTGATAATTTTCGTACTTGAACTCGATACTTGATTTGATTCGAGATGAATTATTACTTGTTCTCTGTTTTGCTCGAACTCGAATGGAATTGCCAGTGATGATTTAGGGTTGTTTAAATAGGATACGAGATCCTTGATAATCGTCTAATTTTATTTCTTTGAATTTGTCACACCTTTTGTTCGACCGTTCGATTATTATTGGATGTTGATGATTTCTTCTGACCTTTTCAAAAATACGTATATACGTGATTCTTCATCTCCACGGTGTTGATTTATTACGTGATGACCACGGCTTTGATTATGTTGCTCCGTGAATTCCTTGCTTCGACTTGTTCGACTTTGTATATATTTTGCTTGGTTGACTTGGTCATCACGGTTGTGAATTTTTGAACTCGTCTGATGACATTTGCTTTGACTTTGATTTTGAACTCCCCTGTGACTTTATTTGATTCTGAACATCACCTGATTTTGTTCAACATTTTGAACTGAGCATTGAATATCTTTTTTTCTGGTCTGTAGCTTGGTTACTTGTTCATGTTACAGTGACCAATTTTAACGTGTTTGATTCTTGACCACTTCGTCTTGATTTGTTAAAACTGTTACATGCTTTGGATTAGTTGCTGTGCACTTGAGTCGGTGACATTGATATCTTTAGCTTGTTTGATCTGTAGCATATGTGCATTGAGCTCTTCATTGTGGACATTGTTTTATAGTTATTGCTGTTTTCATGTACATTGTTTTACTTCTCCTTTGTGACTGACCAGTCTTGAGCTTGTGTCCATTGTTGTTCTGGTTTAATGTATTGTAGTCGACCACTACATTGTGATGAGTTCCATTTGATCTGAGCATTCCTTTGTGCTCGACCTGATGCTTGCATGACTTTTGTTGCACTGTGTTCATCTCTGTTGTCACTGCACTGTTGTAGCTGGTCTGGTGGCACAGTCTTGTATGTATGCTCGAGTCTGATCATTTGAACTGTGCTTGTGCTCTTCTTGAATTTGTGCAGTCTTTAGTGTAGACTGTCTTGACCACTGGCTTGAGTCTTTGGCTTCACTGTGCATATGTAGGCTTGTCTGCATTGGTTGTGTATTGTGTTGAACTTGCACCTGAGTTGAGTCCGATTTGGATTTGACCTTGTGCTGAACGATGTGACACCATTTTATTGCACTTGAGTTGAATCCAACTTTTGGGTTTGACCTGTGCTCACTTGTCCCTGTAAATATATCAAGTGTATATACATATATCGGTGTGCACGGCCTTGTGGCATGTACAATGATACACTGTGCATGTCACATTGTTCGTGTGTGTGATAAATTCAGAATCAAATGATGACGAACGACCCAAATAACTGAGGCAAATAATATTTTCAAAATCACATTTTGTTTTATACTGCAAAAACATTTCCTTTGCAATTTTACTGCGTTAATGTGTATTTCTGCAGATTGCTCAGATGCTGGATTCACATTGGAATGAAGTTGAAGATAAATACGAGTGTGAGTGATATGTAGTGAGGAAATGATGTAACTATGAAATCGTGATGTAATTGTATTGTGATCAAAAATGATGTATATAGTGAGAGCTTGAAATTGTACTATCAAAATTGTAATAAATATTTGTTTGAATAAAATATTCGTTTGAATTCAAATTCTGTGTTATTTATTTTATTCAGCAAATATCTATTTAATCTGTGTAAAATAAAATAGTACAATATCAAATACATTTAAATGAATGTATATATGTTTATTATCATCAAACAAAAGGCATATACATGCATATTCCACAATCTCCCCCTTTTGATGATTACAAACATATATTTAAGATTTTGACTATATTAAATGTATTTGATTATTCAGTTTGCTCCCCCTATTTGAATGCTCTCTTTCTACACAATACTCCCCCTACATATATGCATGAGAATAAAGAATTCAAATGAGCCTTAATGCAATTAGAAAATCTTTGATCTTTATCTTCAAAATCTTAACTTTTCTCTCCCCCTTTTGTTATCAGCAAAAGAATAATAGTAATAGAAAAGTAGAGATATAGTGGTAGACATTAATACAATATTAAAGCTCAATCGAGTATAAATATTAATTTCAATAAGAAAATCAAACAAAAATCATAAATACTTTAATTGATGCATATTCCACTTTAGAATGATATGAATGATTTCATCAAATAAAACCATATAGTTGTGTCTATTTGTGGTATATTTATTTCAGGAGATTTGAATATCTACTAACCATGCATAACCGTTAGGACTTTTAAATGAGATTAGTAGTATTCCAAATTTTTTAAAAATGAATTCAAGTATCTTCTAACCACGCATAACCGTGAGGACTTTTAAATGGGATTAGAATTAACTTGTCTATTTAATCAATTAATTTTGATATGCGTTCCATACATGCATAACCGTGAGGACTTTTAAATGAGTATGGAAGCACAAAATCAAAAATCCAAGTAATTCACCCATGCATAACCGTGAGGACTTTTAAATGAGAGTGAATATTTTGGATTTTATTGTTAGAAATATAATAAATTTGAAGCACAAATGATTCCCTATTTAAACTACCACAAATTAACATACTATATTGATTTTTGGTGAGTGATGGTTGATAGACGGATGATAGAAATAGAAATGATCATGGAATAGTTATCAACAAAAAGTTTTTATAACTCTTGTTTAAATTTCTAAAGAAATTTTCTAAATATACTTTCTCAAGTTATAATATATGATTAATATCAACACTCATCTTATTTTCAATCACTATTTATCTTTTTAGATAATTATTAGGGGGTCAGATCAGTTAATCAATTTCAATAAAATCAAGTTTTCTTAAATAACAAATCTGATACAAGGTCAAAAGAAATTATTTTCTAGAAGGGGTTTTTAAGAAAAATTCTGCTAAAATGAAAAATATTTCAAGTGAAAGATATGCAGATATTTTCTTTGAAAAAAAAGATGCAGCAAATGAATGTCTCAAAATGTAATCACGTTCCACTAGTAATTTTTCTATCAACTACATTACCAGTGTAATCTGCATCTGACTCAATATCACTCGTTTGGATGTTATAGACCAGATTGTGAAATTTCAACAAATTATCTCAGAGTCATTTTCAACAAACTTGACTTTAAATTGAAGTCGTGTTAACCATCAAAAAAAATCTCAGTGTCAGTTTAAGAAACCATAGGATCAACATCATAATTTGACCAAAAAAACAGATTAAGTTCAATGAAAAATGGTTGGTCAACTTTTAAGCATAAATCAAAGTCATAGATAAGAACAAGTCATGTAAGATCATATCAAGTTAGTCAGAATCTGTCAACCATCATAATTACTTCAAGTAATTATCCTCAAAGATGATTGATTAAAAGATCAGAATTAACATCACAAAACATATCACATAACTGGCTGATTTAATTCAGATTATGGTGCAGATTTTCACATTTTATCTATCGGTTGAAAATAAATACAATTACCTGTTTTACCTAAACGATAATCTTTTGTTGTTTACCCATTGTGAATCTGTCACCTTTATACTAGGCTAAGGAACGTTGATTTGTCGCCCGTTGTGTGTCTGGAACAACCAGAATCCAGACAACATTTAATGTTGTTCCTTAGCCTGCCACCACACCTACACGGTAAAAGATTTTTGTGACCTTTTTATAGGTCCATGGTTGTTAGTGGCAAAATAATTATGAATAAACAATCCCTTTGGAACCCAAACTTGTTTTGTCTTTTCATTCTTGTTCCAATAGATATGAAATTGGTTTGTAGAATTCTTAGGAACCCAAATTTGAATAAATTTTGTGTTCTTGTTCCTATGACTACAATTTTCAACACGATGGTCAATTATTTCACATCTAGCAAAGACACTCTTACTTTTTGCATTATCATTAACTTGTGTTTTCCCAAAACCTAGTCCTTTTCTATTGTTAGCAAAAAATTGATTTCCCAATAACATATTGAATGATTTTTCTCCTCTTGAAAAGTTATTCAGAGTTTTCTCAAGATTTTGGACTTTGGTTTTTAGTGTCGTGTTTTCAGTCACAAGTGAGGTGCATCTATTCACTAAATCCTTTTTCCTAGTTTCAATAGTTTCCTTTAGATTCAGGTTTTCTTTTTCAAGATCCTTGAAGCTATTTTTCAGTTTAGATAATTCTGAATCTAAAGCTTTACAGTTTTTACATTCTAAGTTTTGAATTTTTTCAAGTTCAGATTCTAACCTAAAATTTTCACGGGCAAGTTCTTTCCTATCAGATTTCAGTTTTTCATTTTTAGAATCAAGAGCTTCAACAGTTTTAGTAAGATCGAGGCACAAATAAACAAGATCTTTATAAGAATAGTTTCTTACCTCATTATCCTTTGAGCTTGCTTCTGAATCTGATCTTGATTCCACTGAGCTTTCTTCTGAATCTGATCTTGCCGTAAGACACAAGTTAGCCTCCTCTGAGTTATCATTCGAAACTTCCTCTCCTTCTTCATCATCCCAAGTTGCTGCAAAGACCTTCTTCTTCTTTTTCTTTCCTTTGTTGTTTTTGAGAAGTGGGCAGTTTGGTTTGATGTGGCCAGGCTTATTGCAGTTATAACAGGTCAATTCATTATCGGAACTGTCAGAATCTTTTGACCTATTACCATTTGTTTTCTTCTTGCGTGACCCGAATCTTGACCATTTTCTAAAATTATTGACAGCCATTGCAAGTTCTTCAATTGGATCTTCTGCTTCATCATCGCTCTCTTCTCTGCTCTTCAAGGCAATCGTCTTCTTCTTTGATTCGGAGTTGTTGCATTCCTCCTTTGATTTTAGCTCAAGCTCATATGTCATCAAGTTGCCAATCAACTCCTCCATGCTTAGTTTACTCAGATCTTTCGATTCTTGTATTGCTGTGACTTTTGCCTCAAAGTTCATCGGTAAGACTCGTAGTATCTTCCTCACTAACTCTACCTCGGAGAATACCTTTCCAAGCGCTCTAGCATTGTATACCAAGGTTGAGAAGCGTCCAAACATGTCCTTTATGCTCTCGCCTTTGTCCATTACAAAGTTCTCGTATTCATTGCTGAACAGGGCTAGACGAGACTCCTTGACTTGAGAAGTTCCTTCGTGTGTCACCTCCAAAGTATGCCAGATTTCCTGCGCAGTTGTACAATGAGAAATTCTATTAAATTCATTCTTGTCAAGAGCACAGATCAAAGCATTCATAGCTTTAGCATTAGTAGTTTTAACTTCTTATCATTAGCGTCCCACCTATCCTTAGGTTTAAGAATCTCAGTATCACCAACAGTTATAGTGGGAGCTCTATAGCCAGTTTCAATAATATCCCAAACATCGTAATCAACAGAACTAAGATAGATACTCATCCTAACTTTCCAGTAAGCATAATCATTACCATTAAACATCGGTGGCCTAGCAATAGATTGCCCCTCAGAAAAAGCATTATTTGATAGATTCATGACTCTAGAGTTAAAAAAAATACCAGGCTCTGATACCACTTGTAGGATCTAGATTAACCCTAGAGGGGGGGTGAATAGGGTTATCGCAAATTTTCTCGAATTAAACACGTAATCAAAATGCAGATAAATAAATATGCAGAAAAGTAAATCACACACAGAATTTACCCAGCTTCGGCAACCCCTGCCTACTGCTGCATTCCCAGATTTCTATTAGAATTAAATAGTATCCCGCTTACAAACACTCTGACAGACTCGCAGACACTCGCTCCCACTCACAAACACTCCTACAGACTCGCACACCCTGCTCCGCCTATAGAGTTTCGTTTACTCGCAAACTCTGCTCCCGCCTATAGAGCTTTGCAAACTCGCAGCCCCCCTGCTCACTGAACTAATTCTAACTAGACAATCTGACAACACCTAAACCCTAGGTGGTGATTCACTCTGACTGGACTTTGAAAAAACAAACTGAAAAAACAAAATACAGTTTAAAAACTAAAACCCTAATTAAAATACTCTAAGCCCAAAAGAGAAATAATAAACCGGCCCAAACTTCTTTTATTATTTTACTATGCCGGTCCTAAACTATTGTCACTCAAAAATAAGAAAAAGCAGCCCCTTTTTCTTTTATCTGATGTCGGCCCTTTCCCTTGAGAAAAATGGTGGCCCTGCTCGATCTCGTTCTTCTTCAGTAAATTAGGGCTTTGAATTCTGGAGCGCCGATTAATTTCTGGTTGTTTAAAAACTTGGCTTCGATTTCTTCTTCTATTTTGCTTGCGTTCGCCTCCAGGTAGTCGAGTTCGAATGATTGCTTCGGTATGTAATTTATCCTTGTTGTGCTTTGATAATTTTCGTACTTGAACTCGATACTTGATTTGATTCGAGATGAATTATTACTTGTTCTCTGTTTTGCTCGAACTCGAATGGAATTGCCAGTGATGATTTAGGGTTGTTTAAATAGGATACGAGATCCTTGATAATCGTCTGATTTTATTTCTTTGAATTTGTCACACCTTTTGTTCGACCGTTCGATTATTATTGGATGTTGATGATTTCTTCTGACCTTTTCAAAAATACGTATATACGTGATTCTTCATCTCCACGGTGTTGATTTATTACGTGATGACCACGGCTTTGATTATGTTGCTCCGTGAATTCCTTGCTTTGACTTGTTCGACTTTGTATATATTTTGCTTGGTTGACTTGGTCATCACGGTTGTGAATTTTTGAACTCGTCTGATGACATTTGCTTTGACTTTGATTTTGAACTCCCCTGTGACTTTATTTGATTCTGAACATCACCTGATTTTGTTCAACATTTTGAACTGAGCATTGAATATCTTTTTTTCTGGTCTGTAGCTTGGTTACTTGTTCATGTTACAGTGACCAATTTTAACGTGTTTGATTCTTGACCACTTCGTCTTGATTTGTTAAAACTGTTTCATGCTTTGGATTAGTTGCTGTGCACTTGAGTCAGTGACATTGATATCTTTAGCTTGTTTGATCTGTAGCATATGTGCATTGAGCTCTTCATTGTGGACATTGTTTTATAGTTATTGCTGTTTTCATGTACATTGTTTTACTTCTCCTTTGTGACTGACCAGTCTTGAGCTTGTGTCCATTGTTGTTCTGGTTTAATGTATTGTAGTCGACCACTGCATTGTGATGAGTTCCATTTGATCTGAGCATTCCTTTGTGCTCGACCTGATGCTTGCATGACTTTTGTTGCACTGTGTTCATCTCTGTTGTCACTGCACTGTTGTAGCTGGTCTGGTGGCACAGTCTTGTATGTATGCTCGAGTCTGATCATTTGAACTGTGCTTGTGCTCTTCTTGAATTTGTGCAGTCTTTAGTGTAGACTGTCTTGACCACTGGCTTGAGTCTTTGGCTTCACTGTGCATATGTAGGCTTGTCTGCATTGGTTGTGTATTGTATTGAACTTGCACCTGAGTTGAGTCCGATTTGGATTTGACCTTGTGCTGAACGATGTGACACCATTTTATTGCACTTGAGTTGAATCCAACTTTTGGGTTTGACCTGTGCTCACTTGTCCCTGTAAATATATCAAGTGTATATACATATATCGGTGTGCACGGCCTTGTGGCATGTACAGTGATACACTGTGCATGTCACATTGTTCGTGTGTGTGATAAATTCAGAATCAAATGATGACGAACGACCCAAATAACTGAGGCAAATAATATTTTCAAAATCACATTTTGTTTTATACTGCAAAAACATTTCCTTTGCAATTTTACTGCGTCAATGTTTATTTCTACAGATTGCTCAGATGCTGGATTCACATTGGAATGAAGTTGAAGATAAATACGAGTGTGAGTGATATGTAGTGAGGAAATGATGTAACTATGAAATCGTGATGTAATTGTATTGTGATAAAAAATGATGTATATAGTGAGAGCTTGAAATTGTACTATCAAAATTGTAATAAATATTTGTTTGAATAAAATATTCGTTTGAATTCAAATTCTGTGTTATTTATTTTATTCAGCAAATATCTATTTAATCTGTGTAAAATAAAATAGTACAATATCAAATACATTTAAATGAATGTATATATGTTTATTATCATCAAACAAAAGGCATATACATGCATATTCCACAGATTTACCATCCCTGGAGAGTGGTGCACCATGGTACTGGTCCATTTCAAATCCCTGCACCCATTTCTAAAAGTCGCAAGGCGCCGTTTCGTCATTTTGGACGAATGTTGCACCTTGCACCGCAGATGTTGCACTCTGTGGATATCGATTCTTCAGACGGCCATAACTGTTGCCTCGTTTAGAGTTACGGGAGCCATAACCAGTCAAAACGAAGGTCTCGGTGAGTTCTACGGCTTTGACCGCTATAAGCTGTCAACGGATAGTTTCATACTGAAAAAAAGGCTATCCGAACCTCAATCGGGTCTCTGAAGTTTTTTTGGCCTTCGTTTTTACGTCACATGAATTTTTACGTTAAAAAGGGAACACCGTGGCTGGTCATCGATTTAGCATCTCTGGAGAGTGGTGCACCATGGTACTGGCCTATTTCAAATCCCTGCACCCATTTCTAAAAGTCGAAAGCGCCGTTTCGTCTTTTTGGACAAATGTTGCACCTTGCACCGCAGATGTTGCACCCTGTGGATATTGATTCTTCGGACGGCCATAACTATTGCCTCGTTTAGAGTTACGGGAGCCATAACCAGTCAAAACAAAGGTCTCAGTGAGTTCTATGGCTTTGATCGTTGTAAGCCGTCAACGGATAGTTTCATACCCAAAAAAATGCTATCCGAACCTCAATCGGGTCTTTGAAGTTTTTTTGCCTTCGTTTTTCCGTCATATGAATTTTTACGTTAAAAAGGGAACACCGTGGCTGGTCTTCGATTTACCATCCCTGGAGAGTGGTGCACCATGGTACTGGTCCATTTCAAATCCCTGCACCCATTTCTAAAAGTTGCAAGGCGCCGTTTCGTCATTTTGGACGAATGTTGCACCTTGCACCGTAGATGTTGCACCCTATGGATATCGATTCTTCGGACGACCATAACTGTTGCCTCATTTAGAGTTACGGGAGCCATAACCAGTCAAAACGAAGGTCTCAGTGAGTTCTACGGCATTGACCGCTGTAGGCCGTCAACGGATAGTTTCATACCAAAAAAAAAGGCTATCCGAACCTCAATCGGGTCTCTGAAGTTTTTTGGCCTTCGTTTTTACGTCACATGAATTTTTACGTTAAAAAGGGAACACCGTGGCTGGTCTTCGATTTACCATCCCTGGAGAGTGGAGCACCATGCTACTGGCCCATTTCAAATCCCTGCACCCATTTCTAAAAGTCGAAAGCGCCATTTCGTCTTTTTGGACGAATGTTGCACCTTGCACCGCAGATGTTGCACCCTATGGATATCGATTCTTCGGACGGCCATAACTGTTGCCTCGTTTAGAGTTACGGGAGCCATAACCAGTCAAAACGAAGGTCTCAGTGAGTTCTACGGCTTTGACGGCTGTAAGCCATCAACGGATAGTTTCATACCCAAAAAAATGCTATCCGAACCTTAATCGGGTCTCTGAAGTTTTTTGGCCTTCGTTTTTCCGTCACATGAATTTTTACGTTAAAAAGGGAACACCGTGGCTGGTCTTCGATTTACCATCCCTAGAGAGTGGTGCACCATGGTACTGGTCCATTTCAAATCCCTGCACCCATTTCTAAAAGTCACAAGGCACCGTTTCGTCATTTTGGACGAATGTTGCACCTTGCACCGTAGATGTTGCACCCTGTGGATATCGATTTTTCGGACGGCCATAACTGTTGCCTCGTTTAGAGTTACGGGAGCCATAACCAGTCAAAACGAAGGTCTCAGTGAGTTCTACGGCTTTGATGGCTGTAAGCCGTCAACGGATAGTTCCATACCCAAAAAAAAGCTATCCGAACCTCAATCGGGTCTCTGAAGTTTTTTGGCCTACGTTTTTCCGTCACATGAATTTTTACGTTAAAAAGGGAACACCGTGGCTGGTCTTCGATTTACCATCCCTGGAGAGTGGTGCACCATGGTACTGGTCCATTTCAAATCCCTGTACCCATATCTAAAAGTCGCAAGGCGCCGTTTCGTCTTTTGGGACGAATGTTGCACCTTGCACCGCAGATGTTGCACCCTGTGGATATCGATTCTTCGGACGGCCATAACTGTTGCCTCGTTTAGAGTTACGGGAGCCATAATCAGTCAAAACGAAGGTCTCGGTGAGTTCTACGGCTTTGACCATTATAAGCCGTCAACGGATAGTTTCATACCGAAAAAAAGGCTATCCGAACCTCAATCGGGTCTCTGAAGTTTTTTGGCCTTCGTTTTTACGTCACATGAATTTTTACGTTAAAAAGGAAACACCGTGGCTGGTCATCGATTTACCATCCCTGGAGAGTGGTGCACCATGGTACTCGCCCATTTCAAATCCCTACACCCATTTCTAAAAGTCGAAAGCGCCATTTCGTCTTTTTGGACAAATGTTGCACCTTGCACCGCAGATGTAGCACCATGTGGATATTGATTCTTCGGACGGCCATAACTGTTGCCTCGTTTAGAGTTACGGGAGCCATAACCAGTCAAAACGAAGGTCTCAGTGAGTTCTACGGCTTTGACCGCTGTAAGCCGTCAACGGATAGTTTCATACCCAAAAAAATGCTATCCGAACCTCAATCGGGTCTTTGAAGTTTTTTGGCCTTCGTTTTTCCGTCACATGAATTTTTACGTTAAAAAGGGAACACCGTGGCTGGTCTTCGATTTACCATCCCTGGAGAGTGGTGCACCATGGTACTGGTCCATTTCAAATCCCTACACCCATTTCTAAAAGTTGCAAGGCGCCGTTTCGTCATTTTGGACGAATGTTGCACCTTGCACCGCAGATGTTGCACCCTATGGATATCGATTCTTCGGACGGCCATAACTGTTGCCTCATTTAGAGTTAAGGGAGCCATAACCAGTCAAAACGAAGGTCTCAGTGAGTTCTATGGCACTGACCACTGTAGGCCGTCAACATATAGTTTCATACCGAAAAAAAGGCTATCCGAACCTCAATAGGGTCTTTGAAGTTTTTTGGCCTTCGTTTTTACGTCACATGAATTTTTACGTTAAAAGGGAACACCGTGGCTGGTCTTCGATTTACCATCCCTGGAGAGTGGGGCACCATGGTACTGGCCCATTTCAAATCCCTGCACCCATTTCTAAAAGTTGAAAGCGCCATTTCGTCTTTTTGGACGAATGTTGCACCTTGCACCGCAGATGTTGCACCCTGTGGATATCGATTCTTCGGACGGCCATAACTGTTGCCTCGTTTAGAGTTACGGGAGCCATAACTAGTCAAAACGAAGGTCTCAGTGATTTCTACGGCTTTGACGGCTGTAAGCCGTCAATGGATAGTTTCATACCAAAAAAAAAGCTATCCGAAACTCAATCGGGTCTCTGAAGTTTTTTGGCCTTCGTTTTTCCGTCACATGAATTTTTACGTTAAAAAGGGAACACCGTGGCTGGTCTTCGATTTACCATCCCTGAAGAGTGGTGCACCATGGTACTGGTCCATTTCAAATCCCTACACCCATTTCTAAAAGTCGCAAGGCACCGTTTCGTCATTTTGGACGAATGTTGCACCTTGCACCGCAGATGTTGCACCCTGTGGATATCGATTCTTTGGACGGCCATAACTGTTGCCTCGTTTAGAGTTACGGGAGCCATAACCATTCAAAACAAAGGTCTCAGTGAGTTCTACGGCATTGACTGCTGTAAGCCGTCAACGGATAGTTTCATACCGAAAAAAAGGCTATCCGAACCTCAATCGGGTCTTTGATGTTTTTTGGCCTTCGTTTTTACGTCACATGAATTTTTACGTTAAAAAGGGAACACCGTGGCTGGTCTTCGATTTACCATCCACGGAGAGTGGTGCACCATGGTACTAGCCCATTTCAAATCCCTGCACCCATTTCTAAAAGTCGAAAGCGCCGTTTCGTCTTTTTGGACAAATGTTGCACCTTGCACCGCAGATGTTGCACCTTGTGGATATCGATTCTTCGGACGGCCCTAACTGTTGCCTCGTTTAGAGTTACAGGAGCCATAACCAGTCAAAACGAAGGTCTTCGTGAGTTCTACGGCTTTGACAGCTGTAAGCCGTCAACGGATAGTTTCATACCCAAAAAAATGCTATCCGAACCTCAATCGGGTCTTTGAAGTTTTTTGGCCTTCGTTTTTCCGTCACATGAATTTTTACGTTAAAAAGGGAACACCGTGGCTGGTCTTCGATTTACCATCCCTGGAGAGTGGTGCACCATGGTACCGGTCCATTTCAAATCCCTGCACCCATTTCTAAAAGTCGCAAGGCGCCGTTTCATCATTTTGGACGAATGTTGCACCTTGCACCGCAGATGTTGCACCCTTTGGATATCGATTCTTCGGACGGCCATAACTGTTGCCTCGTTTAGAGTTACGGGAGCCATAACCAGTCAAAACGAAGGTCTCAGTGAGTTCTACGGCTTTGACCACTGTAAGCCGTCAACGGATAGTTTCATACCCAAAAAAATGCTACCCGAACCTCAATCGGGTCTCTGAAGTTTTTTGGCCTTCGTTTTTCCGTCTCATGAATTTTTACGTTAAACAGGGAACACCGTGGCTGGTCTTTGATTTACCATCCCTGGAGAGTGGTGCACCATGGTACTGGTCCATTTCAAATCCCTGCACCCATTTCTAAAAGTCGCAAGGCGCCGTTTCGTCTTTTTGGACGAATGTTGCACCTTGCACCGCAGATGTTGCACCCTATGGATATCGATTCTTCGGACGGCCATAACTGTTGTCTCGTTTAGAGTTACGGGAGCCATAACCAGTCAAAACGAAGGTCTCAGTGAGTTCTACGGCTTTGATAATTGTAAGCCGTCAACGGATAGTTTCATACCCAAAAAATACCTCAATCGGGTCTCTGAAGTTTTTTAGCCTTCGTTTTTCCGTCACATGAATTTTTACGTTAAAAAGGGAACACCGTGGCTGGTCTTCGATTTACCATCCCTGGAGAGTAGTGCACCATGGTGCAGGTACATTTCCAATCCATGCACCCATTTCTAAAAGTCGCAAGGCTCCGTTTCGTCTTTTTGGACGAATGTTGCACCTTGCACCGTAGATGTTGCACCCTGTGGATATCGATTTTTCAAACGGCCATAACTATTGCCTTGTTTAGAGATACGGGAGCCATAACCAGTCAAAACGAAGGTCTCAGTGAGTTCTACTGCTATGATGGGTGTAAGCCATCAACGAATAGTTTCATACCAAAAAAAAAGCTATCCGAACCTCAATCGGGTCTCTTAAGTTTTTTGGCCTTCGTTTTTCCGTCACATGAATTTTTACGTTAAAAAGGGAACACCGTGGCTGGTCTTCGATTTACCATCCCTGGAGAGTGGTGCACCATGGTACTGGTCCATTTCAAATCCCTGCACCCATTTCTAAAAGTCGCAAGGCGCCGTTTCGTCTTTTGGGACGAATGTTGCACCTTGCACCGCAGATGTTGCACCCTGTGGATATCGATTCTTCGGACGACCATAACTGTTGCCTCGTTTAGAGTTACGGGAGCCATAACCAGTCAAAACGAAGGTCTCAGTGAGTTCTACAAGTTTGACCGCTATAAGCCGTCAACGGATAGTTTCATACCGAAAAAAAGGCTATCCGAACCTCAATCGGGTCTCTGAAGTTTTTTGGCCTTCGTTTTTACGTCACATGAATTTTTACGTTAAAAAGGGAACACCGTGGCTGGTCATCGATTTACCATCCCTGGAGAGTGGTGCACCATGGTACTGGCCCATTTCAAATCCCTGCACCCATTTCTAAAAGTCGAAAGCGCCGTTTCGTCTTTTTGGACAAATGTTGCACCTTGCACCGCAGATGTTGCACCCTGTGGATATCGATTCTTCGGACGGCCATAACTATTGCCTCGTTTAGAGTTACGGGAGCCATAACCAGTCAAAACGAAGGTCTCAGTGAGTTCTACGGCTTTCACAGCTGTAAGCCGTCAACGGATAGTTTCATACCCAAAAAAATGCTATCCGAACCTCAATCGGGTCTTTGAAGTTTTTTGGCCTTCGTTTTTCCGTCACATGAATTTTTACGTTAAAAAGGGAACACCATGGCTGGTCTTCGATTTACCATCCCTGGAGAGTGGTGCACCATGGTACTGGTCCATTTCAAATCCCTGCACCCATTTCTAAAAGTCGCAAGGCGCCGTTTCGTCATTTTGGACGAATGTTGCACCTTGCACCGTAGATGTTGCACCCTGTGGATATCGATTCTTCGGACGGCCATAACTGTTGCCTCATTTAGATTTACGGGAGCCATTACCTGTCAAAACGAAGGTCTCCGTGAGTTCTACGGCTTTGACCGCTATAAGCCGTCAACGGATAGTTTCATACCGAAAAAAAGGCTATCCGAACCTCAATCGGGTCTCTGAAGTTTTTTGGCCTTTGTTTTTACGTCACATGAATTTTTACGTTAAAAAGGGAACACCGTAGCTGGTCTTCGATTTACCATCCCTGGAGAGTGGTGCACCATGGTACTTGCCCATTTCAAATCCCTGCACCCATTTCTAAAAGTCGCAAGGCGCCGTTTCATCATTTTGGACGAATGTTGCACCTTGCACCGCAGATGTTGCACCCTGTGGATATCGATTCTTCGGACGGATATAACTGTTGCCTCATTTAGAGTTACGGGAGCCATAACCAGTCAAAACGAAGGTCTTAGTGAGTTCTACGGCATTGACCGCTGTAGGCCATCAACGGATAGTTTCATACCGAAAAAAAGGCTATCCGAACCTCAATCCGGTCTCTGAAGTTTTTTGGCCTTCGTTTTTACGTCACATGAATTTTTACGTTAAAAAGGGAACACCGTGGCTGGTCTTCGATTTACCATACCTGGAGGGTGGTGCACCATGGTACTGGTCCATTTCAAATCCCTACACCCATTTCTAAAAGTCGAAAGCACCGTTTCGTCTTTTTGGACTAATGTTGCACCTTGCACCGCAGATGTTACACCCTGTGGATATCGATTCTTCGGACGGCCATAACTGTTGCCTCGTTTAGAGTTACGGGAGCCATAACCAGTCAAAACGAAGGTCTCAGTGAGTTCTACGACTTTGACAGCTGTAAGCCGTCAACGGATAGTTTCATACCCAAAAAATAGCTATCCGAACCTCAATCGGGTCTCTGAAGTTTTTTGGCCTTCATTTTTCCGTCACATGAATTTTTACGTTAAAAAGGGAACACCGTGGCTGGTCTTCGATTTACCATCCCTGGAGAGTTGTGCACCATGGTACTGGTCCATTTCAAATCCCTGCATCTATTTCTAAAAGTCGCAAGGCGCCGTTTCGTCATTTTGGACGAATGTTGCACCTTGCACCGCAGATGTTGCACCCTGTGGATATCGATTCTTCGGACGGCCATAACTGTAGCCTCGTTTAGAGTTACGGGAGCTATAACCAGTGAAAACGAAGGTCTTAGTGAGTTCTACGGCATTGACCGCTGTAAGTCATCAACGGATAGTTTCATACCGAAAAGAGGCTATCTGAACCTCAATCGGGTCTTTGAAGTTTTTTGGCCTTCGTTTTTACGTCACATGAATTTTTACGTTAAAAAGGGAACACCGTGGCTGGTCTTCGATTTACCATCCCTGGAGAGTGGTGCACCATGGTACTGGCCCATTTCAAATCCCTGCACCCATTTCTAAAAGTCGCAAGGCGCCATTTCGTCATTTTGGACGAATGTTGCACCTTGCACCGCAGATGTTGCACCCTGTGGATATCGATTCTTCGGACGGCCATAACTGTTGCCTCATTTAGAGTTACAGGAGCCATAACCAGTCAAAACGAAGGTCTCAGTGAGTTCTACGGCATTGACCGCTGTAGGCCGTCAACGGATAGATTCATACCCAAAAAAAGGCTATCCGAACCTCTATCGGGTCTCTGAAGTTTTTTGGCCTTCGTTTTTACGTCACATGAATTTTTACGTTAAAAAGGGAACACCGTGGCTGGTCTTCGATTTACCATCGCTGGAGAGTGATGCACCATGGTACTGGCCCATTTCAAATCCCTGCACCCATTTCTAAAAGTCGAAAGCGCCGTTTCGTCTTTTTGGACAAATGTTGCACCTTGCACCGCAGATGTTGCACCCTGTGGATATCGAGTCTTCGGACGGCCATAACTGTTGCCTCGTTTAGAGTTACGGGAGCCATAACCAGTCAAAACGAAGGTTTTAGTGAGTTCTACGGCTTTGACCGCTGTAGGCCGTCAATGGATAGTTTCATACCAAAAAAAGGCTATCCGAACCTCAATCGGCTCTCTGATGTTTTTTGGCCTTCGTTTTTACGTCACATGAATTTTTACGTTAAAAAGGGAACACCGTGGCTGGTCTTCGATTTACCATCCCTGGAGAGTGGTGCACCATGGTACTGGCCCATTTCAAATCCCTGCACCCATTTCTAAAAGTCGCAAGGCGCCGTTTCGTCATTTTGGACGAATGTTGCACCTTGCACCGCAGATGTTGCACCCTGTGGATATCGATTCTTCGGACGGCCATAACTGTTGCCTCATTTAGAGTTACAGGAGCCATAACCAGTCAAAACGAAGGTCTCAGTGAGTTCTACGGCATTGACCGCTGTAGGCCGTCAACGGATAGATTCATACCCAAAAAAAGGCTATCCGAACCTCTATCGGGTCTCTGAAGTTTTTTGGCCTTCGTTTTTACGTCACATGAATTTTTACGTTAAAAAGGGAACACTGTGGCTGGTCTTCGATTTACCATCCCTGGAGAGTGATGCACCATGGTACTGGACCATTTCAAATCCCTGCACCCATTTCTAAAAGTCGAAAGCGCCGTTTCGTCTTTTTGGACAAATGTTGCACCTTGCACCGCAGATGTTGCACCCTGTGGATATCGATTCTTCGGACGGCCATAACTGTTGCCTAGTTTAGAGTTACGGGAGACATAACCAGTCAAAACGAAGGTCTCAGTGAGTTCTACGGCTTTGACCGCTGTAGGCTGTCAGCGGATAGTTTCATACCGAAAAAAGGCTATCCGAACCTCAATCGGGTCTCTGAAGTTTTTTGGCCTTCGTTTTTACGTCACATGAATTTTTACGTTAAAAAGGGATCACCGTGGCTGGTCTTCGATTTACCATCCCTGGAGAGTGGTGCACCATGGTACTGGCCCATTTTAAACCCTGCACCCATTTCTAAAAGTCGAAAGCGTCGTTTCATCTTTTTGGACAAATGTTGCACCTTGCACCGCAGATGTTGCAGCTTGTGGATATCGATTCTTCGGACGGCCATAACTGTTGCCTCGTTTAGAGTTACAGGAGCCATAACCAGTCAAAACGAAGGTCTTAGTGAGTTCTACGGCTTTGACCGCTGTAAGCCGTCAACGGATAGTTTCATACCCAAAAAATGCTATCCGAACCTCAATCGGGTCTTTGAAGTTTTTTGGCCTTCGTTTTTCCGTCACATGAATTTTTACGTTAATAAGGGAACACCGTGGCTGGTCTTCGATTTACCATCCCTGGAGAGTGGTGCACCATTGTACTGGTCCATTTCAAATCCCTGCACCCATTTCTAAAAGTCGCAAGGTGCCGTTTCGTCATTTTGGACGAATGTTGCACCTTGCACCGCAGATGTTGCACCCTGTGGATATCGATTCTTCGGACGGCCATAACTGTTGCCTCGTTTAGAGTTACGGGAGCCATAACCAGTAAAAACGAAGGTCTCAGTGAGATCTACGGCTTTGACCGCTGTAAGCCGTCAACGGATAGTTTCATACCCAAAAAAATGCTATTCGAACCTCAATCGGGTCTCTGAAGTTTTTTGGCCTTCGTTTTTCCATCACATGAATTTTTACGTTAAAAAAGGAACACCGTGGCTGGTCTTTGATTTACCATCCCTGGAGAGTGGTGCACCATGGTACTGGTCCATTTCAAATCCCTGCACCCATTTCTAAAAGTCGCAAGGCGCTGTTTCGTCTTTTTGGACGAATGTTGCACCTTGCACCGTAGATGTTGCACCCTATGGATATCGATTCTTCGGACGGCCATAACTGTTGTCTCGTTTAGAGTTACGGAAGCCATAACCAGTCAAAACGAAGGTCTCAGTGAGTTCTACGGCTTTGATAGCTATAAGCCGTCAACGGATAGTTTCATACCCAAAAAATACCTCAATCGGGTCTCTGAAGTTTTTTAGCCTTCGTTTTTCCATCACATGAATTTTTACGTTAAAAAGGGAACACCGAGGCTGGTATTCGATTTACCATCCCTGGAGAGTAGTGCACCATGGTGCGGGTACATTTCAAATCCATGCACCCATTTCTAAAAGTCGCAAGGCGCCGTTTCGTCTTTTTGGACGAATGTTGCACCTTGCACCGCAGATGTTGCACCCTGTGGATATCGATTCTTCAGACGGCCATAACTGTTGCTTTGTTTAGAGTTACGGGAGCCATAACCAGTCAAAACGAAGGTCTCAGTGAGTTCTACGGCTTTGACGGGTGTAAGCCGTCAACAGATAGTTTCATACCCAAAAAAAAGCTATCCGAACCTCAATCGGGTCTCTGAAGTTTTTTGGCCTTCGTTTTTCCGTCACATGAATTTTTACGTTAAAAAGGGAACACCGTGGCTGGTCTTCGATTTACCATCCCTGGAGAGTGGTGCACCATGGTACTGGTCCATTTCAAATCCCTGCACCCATTTCTAAAAGTCGCAAGGCGCCGTTTCGTCTTTTGGGACGAATGTTGCACCTTGCACCGCAGATGTTGCACCCTGTGGATATCGATTCTTCGGACGGCCATAACTGTTGCCTCGTTTAGAGTTACGGGAGCCATAACCAGTCAAAACGAAGGTCTCGGTGAGTTCTACGGCTTTGACCGCTATAAGCCGTCAACGAATAGTTTCATACCGAAAAAAAGGCTATCCGAACCTTAATCGGGTCTCTGAAGTTTTTTGGCCTTCGTTTTTACGTCACATGAATTTTTACGTTAAAAAGGGAACACAGTGGCTGGTCATCGATTTACCATCCCCGGAGAGTGGTGCACCATGGTACTGGCCCATTTCAAATCCCTGCACCCATTTCTAAAAGTCGAAAGCGTCGTTTCGTCTTTTTGGACAAATGTTGCACCTTGCACCGCAGATGTTGCACCCTGTGGATATCGATTCTTCGGACGGCCATAACTGTTGCCTCGTTTAGAGTTACGGGAGCCATAACCAGTCAAAACGAAGGTCTCAGTGAGTTCTACGGCTTTTACAGCTGTAAGCCGTCAACGGATAGTTTCATACCCAAAAAAATGCTATCCGAACCTCAATCGGGTCTTTGAAGTTTTTTGGCCTTCGTTTTTCCGTCACATGAATTTTTACGTTAAAAAGGGAACACCGTGGCTGGTCTTTGATTTACCATCCCTGGAGAGTGGTGCACCATGGTACTGGTCCATTTCAAATACCTGCACCCATTTCTAAAAGTCGAATGGCGCCGTTTCGTCATTTTGGACGAATGTTGCACCTTGCACCGCAGATGTTGCACCCTGTGGATATCGATTCTTCGGACGGCCATAACTGTTGCCTCATTTAGAGTTACGGGAGCCATAACCAGTCAAAACGAAGGTCTCAATGAGTTCTACGGCATTGACCGCTGTAGGCCGATAACGGATAGTTTCATACCAAAAAAAAGGCTATCCGAACCTCAATCGGGTCTTTGAAGTTTTTTGGCACTCGTTTTTACGTCACATGAATTTTTACGTTAAAAAGGGAACACCGTGGCTGGTCTTCGATCTACCATCCCTGGAGAGTGGTGCACCATGGTACTGGCCCATTTCAAATCCCTGCACCCATTTCTAAAAGTCGAAAGCGCCGTTTCGTCTTTTTGGACAAATGATGCACCTTGCACCGCAGATGTTGCACCCTGTGGATATCGATTCTTCGTACGGCCATAACTGTTGCCTCATTTAGAGTTACGGGAGCCATAACCAGTCAAAACGAAGGTCTCAGTGAGTTCTACGGCTTAGACCGCTGTAAGCCGTCAACGGATAGTTTCATACCCAAATAAAAGCTATCCGAAGCTCAATCGGGTGTCTGAAGTTTTTTGGCCTTCGTTTTTCCGTCACATAAATTTTTACGTTAAAAAGGGAACACCGTGGCTGGTCTTCGATTTACCATCCCTGGAGAGTGGTGCACCATGGTACTGGTCCATTTCAAATCCCTGCACCCATTTCTAAAAGTCGCAAGGCGCCGTTTCGTCATTTTGGACGAATGTTGCACCCTGTGGATATCGATTCTTCGGACGGCCATAACTGTTGCCTCGTTTAGAGTTACGGGAGCCATAACCAGTCAAAACGAAGGTCTCGGTGAGTTCTACGGCTTTGACCGCTATAAGCCGTCAACGAATAGTTTCATACCGAAAAAAAGGCTATCCGAACCTCAATCGGGTCTCTGAAGTTTTTTGGCCTTCGTTTTTACGTCACATGAATTTTTACGTTAAAAAGGGAACACAGTGGCTGGTCATCGATTTACCATCCCTGGAGAGTGGTGCACCATGGTAATGGCCCATTTCAAATCCCTGCACCCATTTCTAAAAGTCGCAAGGCGCCGTTTCGTCATTTTGGACGAATGTTGCACCTTGCACCGCAGATGTTGCACCCTGTGGATATCGATTCTTCGGACGGCCATAACTGTTGCCTCATTTAGAGTTACGGGAGCCATAACCAGTCAAAACGAAGGTCTTAGTGAGTTCTACGGCATAGACCACTGTAGGCTGTCAACGGATAGTTTCATACCTAAAAAATGCTATTCGAACCTCAATCGGGTCTCTGAAGTTTTTTGGCCTTCGTTTTTACGTCACATGAATTTTTACGTTAAAAAGGGAACACCGTGGCTGCTCTTCGATTTACCATCCCTGGAGAGTGG
Source organism: Allium fistulosum (assembly GCA_030737815.1). Lineage (NCBI taxonomy): Eukaryota > Viridiplantae > Streptophyta > Magnoliopsida > Asparagales > Amaryllidaceae > Allium > Allium fistulosum. The sequence goes on along the minus strand of CM060905.1, from coordinate 42,004,268 downwards.
TGCACCATGGTACAGGCCCATTTCAAATCCCTGCACCCATTTCTAGAAGTCGAAAGCGCCGTTTCGTCTTTTTGGACAAATGTTGCACCTTGCACCGCAGATGTTGCACCTTGTGGATATCGATTCTTTGGACGGCCATAACTGTTGCCTTGTTTAGAGTTACGGGAGCCATAACCAGTCAAAACGAAGGTCTCAGTGAGTTCTACGGCTTTGACCGTTGTAGGCCGTCGACGGATAGTTTCATACCGAAAAAAGGCTATCCGAACCTCAATCGGGTTTTTGAAGTTTTTTGGCATTCGTTTTTACATCACATGAATTTTTACGTTAAAAAGGGCACACCGTGGCTGGTCTTCGATTTACCATCCCTGGAGAGTGGTGCACCATGGTACTGGCCCATTTCAAATCCCTGCACCCATTTCTAAAAGTCGAAAGTGCCGTTTCATCTTTTTGGACAAATGTTGCACCTTGCACCGCAGATGTTGCACCTTGTGGATATCGATTCTTCGGACGGCCATAACTGTTGACTCGTTTAGAGTTACAGGAGCCATAACCAGTCAAAACGAAGGTCTTAGTGAGTTCTACAGCTTTGACCGCTATAAGCCGTCAACGGATAGTTTCATACCCAAAAAAATGCTATCCGAACCTCAATCGGGTCTTTGATGTTTTTTGGCCTTCGTTTTTCCGTTACATGAATTTTTACGTTAAAAGGGAACACCGTGGCTGGTCTTCGATTTACCATCCCTGGAGAGTGGTGCACCATGGTACTGGTCCATTTCAAATCCCTGCACCCATTTCTAAAAGTCGCAACGCGCCGTTTCGTCATTTTGGACGAATGTTGCACCTTGCACCGCAGATGTTGCACCCTGTGGATATCGATTTTTCGGACGGCCATAACTGTTGCCTCGTTTAGAGTTACGGGAGCCATAACCAGTCAAAACGAAGGTCTCAGTGAGTTCTACGGCTTTGACCGCTGTAGGCCGTCAACGGATAGTTTCATACCCAAAAAAATGCTATACGAACCTCAATCGGGTCTCTGAAGTTTTTTGGCCTTCGTTTTTCCGTCACATGAATTTTTACGTTAAAAAGGGAACACCGTGGCTGGTCCTTGATTTACCATCACTGGAGAGTGGTGCACCATGGTACTGGTCCATTTCAAATCCCTGCACCTATTTCTAAAAGTCGCAAGGCGCCGTTTCGTCTTTTGGACGAATGTTGCACCTTGCACCGCAGATGTTGCACCCTATGGATATCGATTCTTCGGACGGCCATAACTGTTGTCTCGTTTAGAGTTACGGGAACCATAACTAGTCAAAACGAAGGTCTCAGTGAGTTCTACGGCTTTGATAGCTGTAAGCCATCAATGGATAGTTTCATAACCAAAAAATACCTCAATCGGGTCTCTGAAGTTTTTTAGCCTTCGTTTTTCCGTCACACGAATTTTTACGTTAAAAAGGGAACACCGTGGCTGGTCTTCGATTTACCATCCCTGGAGAATAGTGCACCATGGTGCGGGTACATTTCAAATCCATGCACCCATTTCTAAAAGTCGCAAGGTGCCGTTTTGTCTTTTTGGACGAATGTTGCACCTTGCACCGTAGATGTTGCACCCTATGGATATCGATTCTTCGGACGGCCATAACTGTTGTCTCGTTTAGAGTTACGGAAGCCATAACCAGTCAAAACGAAGGTCTCAGTGAGTTCTACGGCTTTGACCGCTGTAAGCCATCAACGGATAGTTTCATACCCAAAAAAAGCTATCCGAACCTCAATCGGGTCTCTGAAGTTTTTTGGCCTTCGTTTTTCCGTCACATGAATTTTTACGTTAAAAAGGGAACACCGTGGCTGGTCCTTGATTTACCATCACTGGAGAGTGGTGCACCATGGTACTGGTCCATTTCAAATCCCTGCACCTATTTCTAAAAGTCGCAAGGCGCCGTTTCGTCTTTTGGACGAATGTTGCACCTTGCACCGCAGATGTTGCACCCTATGGATATCGATTCTTCGGACGGCCATAACTGTTGTCTCGTTTAGAGTTACGGGAACCATAACTAGTCAAAACGAAGGTCTCAGTGAGTTCTACGGCTTTGATAGCTGTAAGCCATCAATGGATAGTTTCATAACCAAAAAATACCTCAATCGGGTCTCTGAAGTTTTTTAGCCTTCGTTTTTCCGTCACACGAATTTTTACGTTAAAAAGGGAACACCGTGGCTGGTCTTCGATTTACCATCCCTGGAGAATAGTGCACCATGGTGCGGGTACATTTCAAATCCATGCACCCATTTCTAAAAGTCGCAAGGCGCCGTTTTGTCTTTTTGGACGAATGTTGCACCTTGCACCGTAGATGTTGCACCCTATGGATATCGATTCTTCGGACGGCCATAACTGTTGTCTCGTTTAGAGTTACGGAAGCCATAACCAGTCAAAACGAAGGTCTCAGTGAGTTCTACGGCTTTGACCGCTGTAAGCCATCAACGGATAGTTTCATACCCAAAAAAGCTATCCGAACCTCAATCGGGTCTCTGAAGTTTTTTGGCCTTCGTTTTTCCGTCACATGAATTTTTACGTTAAAAAGGGAACAATGTGGCTGGTCTTCGATTTACCATCCCTGGAGAGTGGTGCACCATGGTACTGGCCCATTTCAAATACCTGCACCCATTTCTAAAAGTCGCAAGGCGCCGTTCCGTCATTTTGGACGAATGTTGCACCATGCACCGCAGATGTTGCACCCTGTGGATATCGATTCTTCGGACGGCCATAACTGTAGCCTCGTTTAGAGTTACGGGAGCTATAACCAGTGAAAACGAAGGTCTTAGTGAGTTCTACGGCATTGACCGCTGTAAGTCATCAACGGATAGTTTCATACCGAAAAGAGGCTATCTGAACCTCAATCGGGTCTTTGAAGTTTTTTGGCCTTCGTTTTTACGTCACATGAATTTTTACGTTAAAAAGGGAACACCGTGGCTGGTCTTCGATTTACCATCCCTGGAGAGTGGTGCACCATGGTACTGGCCCATTTCAAATCCCTGCACCCATTTCTAAAAGTCGCAAGGCGCCATTTCGTCATTTTGGACGAATGTTGCACCTTGCACCGCAGATGTTGCACCCTGTGGATATCGATTCTTCGGACGGCCATAACTGTTGCCTCATTTAGAGTTACAGGAGCCATAACCAGTCAAAACGAAGGTCTCAGTGAGTTCTACGGCATTGACCGCTGTAGGCCTTCAACGGATAGATTCATACCCAAAAAAAGGCTATCCGAACCTCTATCGGGTCTCTGAAGTTTTTTGGCCTTCGTTTTTACGTCACATGAATTTTTACGTTAAAAAGGGAACACCGTGGCTGGTCTTCGATTTACCATCCCTGGAGAGTTGTGCACCATGGTACTGGTCCATTTCAAATCCCTGCATCTATTTCTAAAAGTCGCAAGGCGCCGTTTCGTCATTTTGGACGAATGTTGCACCTTGCACCGCAGATGTTGCACCCTGTGGATATCGATTCTTCGGACGGCCATAACTGTAGCCTCGTTTAGAGTTACGGGAGCTATAACCAGTGAAAACGAAGGTCTTAGTGAGTTCTACGGCATTGACCGCTGTAAGTCATCAACGGATAGTTTCATACCGAAAAGAGGCTATCTGAACCTCAATCGGGTCTTTGAAGTTTTTTGGCCTTCGTTTTTACGTCACATGAATTTTTACGTTAAAAAGGGAACACCGTGGCTGGTCTTCGATTTACCATCCCTGGAGAGTGGTGCACCATGGTACTGGCCCATTTCAAATCCCTGCACCCATTTCTAAAAGTCGCAAGGCGCCATTTCGTCATTTTGGACGAATGTTGCACCTTGCACCGCAGATGTTGCACCCTATGGATATCGATTCTTCGGACGGCCATAACTGTTGCCTCATTTAGAGTTACAGGAGCCATAACCAGTCAAAACGAAGGTCTCAGTGAGTTCTACGGCATTGACCGCTGTAGGTCGTCAACGGATAGATTCATACCCAAAAAAAGGCTATCCGAACCTCTATCGGGTCTCTGAAGTTTTTTGGCCTTCGTTTTTACGTCACATGAATTTTTACGTTAAAAAGGGAACACCGTGGCTGGTCTTCGATTTACCATCGCTGGAGAGTGATGCACCATGGTACTGGCCCATTTCAAATCCCTGCACCCATTTCTAAAAGTCGAAAGCGCCGTTTCGTCTTTTTGGACAAATGTTGCACCTTGCACCGCAGATGTTGCACCCTGTGGATATCGAGTCTTCGGACGGCCATAACTGTTGCCTCGTTTAGAGTTACGGGAGCCATAACCAGTCAAAACGAAGGTTTTAGTGAGTTCTACGGCTTTGACCGCTGTAGGCCGTCAATGGATAGTTTCATACCAAAAAAAGGCTATCCGAACCTCAATCGGCTCTCTGATGTTTTTTGGCCTACGTTTTTACGTCACATGAATTTTTACGTTAAAAAGGGAACACCGTGGCTGGTCTTCGATTTACCATCCCTGGAGAGTGGTGCACCATGGTACTGGCCCATTTCAAATCCCTGCACCCATTTCTAAAAGTCGCAAGGCGTCGTTTCGTCATTTTGGACGAATGTTGCACCTTGCACCGCAGATGTTGCACCCTGTGGATATCGATTCTTCGGACGGCCATAACTGTTGCCTCATTTAGAGTTACAGGAGCCGTAACCAGTCAAAACGAAGGTCTCAGTGAGTTCTACGGCATTGACCGCTGTAGGCCGTCAACGGATAGATTCATACCCAAAAAAAGGCTATCCGAACCTCTATCGGGTCTCTGAAGTTTTTTGGCCTTCGTTTTTACGTCACATGAATTTTTACGTTAAAAAGGGAACACTGTGGCTGGTCTTCGATTTACCATCCCTGGAGAGTGATGCACCATGGTACTGGACCATTTCAAATCCCTGCACCCATTTCTAAAAGTCGAAAGCGCCGTTTCGTCTTTTTGGACAAATGTTGCACCTTGCACCGCAGATGTTGCACCCTGTGGATATCGATTCTTCGGACGGCCATAACTGTTGCCTAGTTTAGAGTTACGGGAGACATAACCAGTCAAAACGAAGGTCTCAGTGAGTTCTACGGCTTTGACCGCTGTAGGCTGTCAGCGGATAGTTTCATACCGAAAAAAGGCTATCCGAACCTCAATCGGGTCTCTGAAGTTTTTTGGCCTTCGTTTTTACGTCACATGAATTTTTACGTTAAAAAGGGATCACCGTGGCTGGTCTTCGATTTACCATCCCTGGAGAGTGGTGCACCATGGTACTGGCCCATTTTAAACCCTGCACCCATTTCTAAAAGTCGAAAGCGTCGTTTCATCTTTTTGGACAAATGTTGCACCTTGCACCGCAGATGTTGCAGCTTGTGGATATCGATTCTTCGGACGGCCATAACTGTTGCCTCGTTTAGAGTTACAGGAGCCATAACCAGTCAAAACGAAGGTCTTAGTGAGTTCTACGGCTTTGACCGCTGTAAGCCGTCAACGGATAGTTTCATACCCAAAAAATGCTATCCGAACCTCAATCGGGTCTTTGAAGTTTTTTGGCCTTCGTTTTTCCGTCACATGAATTTTTACGTTAATAAGGGAACACCGTGGCTGGTCTTCGATTTACCATCCCTGGAGAGTGGTGCACCATTGTACTGGTCCATTTCAAATCCCTGCACCCATTTCTAAAAGTCGCAAGGTGCCGTTTCGTCATTTTGGACGAATGTTGCACCTTGCACCGCAGATGTTGCACCCTGTGGATATCGATTCTTCGGACGGCCATAACTGTTGCCTCGTTTAGAGTTACGGGAGCCATAACCAGTAAAAACGAAGGTCTCAGTGAGATCTACGGCTTTGACCGCTGTAAGCCGTCAACGGATAGTTTCATACCCAAAAAAATGCTATCCGAACCTCAATCGGGTCTCTGAAGTTTTTTGGCCTTCGTTTTTCCATCACATGAATTTTTACGTTAAAAAAGGAACACCGTGGCTGGTCTTTGATTTACCATCCCTGGAGAGTGGTGCACCATGGTACTGGTCCATTTCAAATCCCTGCACCCATTTCTAAAAGTCGCAAGGCGCTGTTTCGTCTTTTTGGACGAATGTTGCACCTTGCACCGTAGATGTTGCACCCTATGGATATCGATTCTTCGGACGGCCATAACTGTTGTCTCGTTTAGAGTTACGGAAGCCATAACCAGTCAAAACGAAGGTCTCAGTGAGTTCTACGGCTTTGATAGCTATAAGCCGTCAACGGATAGTTTCATACCCAAAAAATACCTCAATCGGGTCTCTGAAGTTTTTTAGCCTTCGTTTTTCCATCACATGAATTTTTACGTTAAAAAGGGAACACCGAGGCTGGTATTCGATTTACCATCCCTGGAGAGTAGTGCACCATGGTGCGGGTACATTTCAAATCCATGCACCCATTTCTAAAAGTCGCAAGGCGCCGTTTCGTCTTTTTGGACGAATGTTGCACCTTGCACCGCAGATGTTGCACCCTGTGGATATCGATTCTTCAGACGGCCATAACTGTTGCCTTGTTTAGAGTTACGGGAGCCATAACCAGTCAAAACGAAGGTCTCAGTGAGTTCTACGGCTTTGACGGGTGTAAGCCGTCAACAGATAGTTTCATACCCAAAAAAAAGCTATCCGAACCTCAATCGGGTCTCTGAAGTTTTTTGGCCTTCGTTTTTCCGTCACATGAATTTTTACGTTAAAAAGGGAACACCGTGGCTGGTCTTCGATTTACCATCCCTGGAGAGTGGTGCACCATGGTACTGGTCCATTTCAAATCCCTGCACCCATTTCTAAAAGTCGCAAGGCGCCGTTTCGTCTTTTGGGACGAATGTTGCACCTTGCACCGCAGATGTTGCACCCTGTGGATATCGATTCTTCGGACGGCCATAACTGTTGCCTCGTTTAGAGTTACGGGAGCCATAACCAGTCAAAACGAAGGTCTCGGTGAGTTCTACGGCTTTGACCGCTATAAGCCGTCAACGAATAGTTTCATACCGAAAAAAAGGCTATCCGAACCTCAATCGGGTCTCTGAAGTTTTTTGGCCTTCGTTTTTACGTCACATGAATTTTTACGTTAAAAAGGGAACACAGTGGCTGGTCATCGATTTACCATCCCTGGAGAGTGGTGCACCATGGTACTGGCCCATTTCAAATCCCTGCACCCATTTCTAAAAGTCGAAAGCGTCGTTTCGTCTTTTTGGACAAATGTTGCACCTTGCACCGCAGATGTTGCACCCTGTGGATATCGATTCTTCGGACGGCCATAACTGTTGCCTCGTTTAGAGTTACGGGAGCCATAACCAGTCAAAACGAAGGTCTCAGTGAGTTCTACGGCTTTTACAGCTGTAAGCCGTCAAAGGATAGTTTCATACCCAAAAAAATGCTATCCGAACCTCAATCGGGTCTTTGAAGTTTTTTGGCCTTCGTTTTTCCGTCACATGAATTTTTACGTTAAAAAGGGAACACCGTGGCTGGTCTTTGATTTACCATCCCTGGAGAGTGGTGCACCATGGTACTGGTCCATTTCAAATACCTGCACCCATTTCTAAAAGTCGAATGGCGCCGTTTCGTCATTTTGGACGAATGTTGCACCTTGCACCGCAGATGTTGCACCCTGTGGATATCGATTCTTCGGACGGCCATAACTGTTGCCTCATTTAGAGTTACGGGAGCCATAACCAGTCAAAACGAAGGTCTCAATGAGTTCTACGGCATTGACCGCTGTAGGCCGTCAACGGATAGTTTCATACCAAAAAAAAGGCTATCCGAACCTCAATCGGGTCTTTGAAGTTTTTTGGCACTCGTTTTTACGTCACATGAATTTTTACGTTAAAAAGGGAACACCGTGGCTGGTCTTCGATCTACCATCCCTGGAGAGTGGTGCACCATGGTACTGGCCCATTTCAAATCCCTGCACCCATTTCTAAAAGTCGAAAGCGCCGTTTCGTCTTTTTGGACAAATGATGCACCTTGCACCGCAGATGTTGCACCCTGTGGATATCGATTCTTCGTACGGCCATAACTGTTGCCTCATTTAGAGTTACGGGAGCCATAACCAGTCAAAACGAAGGTCTCAGTGAGTTCTACGGCTTTGACCGCTGTAAGCCGTCAACGGATAGTTTCATACCCAAATAAAAGCTATCCGAAGCTCAATCGGGTCTCTGAAGTTTTTTGGCCTTCGTTTTTCCGTCACATAAATTTTTACGTTAAAAAGGGAACACCGTGGCTGGTCTTCGATTTACCATCCCTGGAGAGTGGTGCACCATGGTACTGGTCCATTTCAAATCCCTGCACCCATTTCTAAAAGTCGCAAGGCGCCGTTTCGTCATTTTGGACGAATGTTGCACCCTGTGGATATCGATTCTTCGGACGGCCATAACTGTTGCCTCGTTTAGAGTTACGGGAGCCATAACCAGTCAAAACGAAGGTCTCGGTGAGTTCTACGGCTTTGACCGCTATAAGCCGTCAACGAATAGTTTCATACCGAAAAAAAGGCTATCCGAACCTCAATCGGGTCTCTGAAGTTTTTTGGCCTTCGTTTTTACGTCACATGAATTTTTACGTTAAAAAGGGAACACAGTGGCTGGTCATCGATTTACCATCCCTGGAGAGTGGTGCACCATGGTAATGGCCCATTTCAAATCCCTGCACCCATTTCTAAAAGTCGCAAGGCGCCGTTTCGTCATTTTGGACGAATGTTGCACCTTGCACCGCAGATGTTGCACCCTGTGGATATCGATTCTTCGGACGGCCATAACTGTTGCCTCATTTAGAGTTACGGGAGCCATAACCAGTCAAAACGAAGGTCTTAGTGAGTTCTACGGCATAGACCACTGTAGGCTGTCAACGGATAGTTTCATACCTAAAAAATGCTATTCGAACCTCAATCGGGTCTCTGAAGTTTTTTGGCCTTCGTTTTTACGTCACATGAATTTTTACGTTAAAAAGGGAACACCGTGGCTGCTCTTCGATTTACCATCCCTGGAGAGTGGTGCACCATGGTACAGGCCCATTTCAAATCCCTGCACCCATTTCTAGAAGTCGAAAGCGCCGTTTCGTCTTTTTGGACAAATGTTGCACCTTGCACCGCAGATGTTGCACCTTGTGGATATCGATTCTTCGGACGGCCATAACTGTTGCCTTGTTTAGAGTTACGGGAGCCATAACCAGTCAAAACGAAGGTCTCAGTGAGTTCTACGGCTTTGACCGTTGTAGGCCGTCGACGGATAGTTTCATACCGAAAAAAGGCTATCCGAACCTCAATCGGGTTTTTGAAGTTTTTTGGCCTTCGTTTTTACATCACATGAATTTTTACGTTAAAAAGGGCACACCGTGGCTGGTCTTCGATTTACCATCCCTGGAGAGTGGTGCACCATGGTACTGGCCCATTTCAAATCCCTGCACCCATTTCTAAAAGTCGAAAGTGCCGTTTCATCTTTTTGGACAAATGTTGCACCTTGCACCGCAGATGTTGCACCTTGTGGATATCGATTCTTCGGACGGCCATAACTGTTGACTCGTTTAGAGTTACAGGAGCCATAACCAGTCAAAACGAAGGTCTTAGTGAGTTCTACAGCTTTGACCGCTATAAGCCGTCAACGGATAGTTTCATACCCAAAAAAATGCTATCCGAACCTCAATCGGGTCTTTGATGTTTTTTGGCCTTCGTTTTTCCGTTACATGAATTTTTACGTTAAAAGGGAACACCGTGGCTGGTCTTCGATTTACCATCCCTGGAGAGTGGTGCACCATGGTACTGGTCCATTTCAAATCCCTGCACCCATTTCTAAAAGTCGCAACGCGCCGTTTCGTCATTTTGGACGAATGTTGCACCTTGCACCGCAGATGTTGCACCCTGTGGATATCGATTTTTCGGACGGCCATAACTGTTGCCTCGTTTAGAGTTACGGGAGCCATAACCAGTCAAAACGAAGGTCTCAGTGAGTTCTACGGCTTTGACCGCTGTAGGCCGTCAACGGATAGTTTCATACCCAAAAAAATGCTATACGAACCTCAATCGGGTCTCTGAAGTTTTTTGGCCTTCGTTTTTCCGTCACATGAATTTTTACGTTAAAAAGGGAACACCGTGGCTGGTCCTTGATTTACCATCACTGGAGAGTGGTGCACCATGGTACTGGTCCATTTCAAATCCCTGCACCTATTTCTAAAAGTCGCAAGGCGCCGTTTCGTCTTTTGGACGAATGTTGCACCTTGCACCGCAGATGTTGCACCCTATGGATATCGATTCTTCGGACGGCCATAACTGTTGTCTCGTTTAGAGTTACGGGAACCATAACTAGTCAAAACGAAGGTCTCAGTGAGTTCTACGGCTTTGATAGCTGTAAGCCATCAATGGATAGTTTCATAACCAAAAAATACCTCAATCGGGTCTCTGAAGTTTTTTAGCCTTCGTTTTTCCGTCACACGAATTTTTACGTTAAAAAGGGAACACCGTGGCTGGTCTTCGATTTACCATCCCTGGAGAATAGTGCACCATGGTGCGGGTACATTTCAAATCCATGCACCCATTTCTAAAAGTCGCAAGGCGCCGTTTTGTCTTTTTGGACGAATGTTGCACCTTGCACCGTAGATGTTGCACCCTATGGATATCGATTCTTCGGACGGCCATAACTGTTGTCTCGTTTAGAGTTACGGAAGCCACAACCAGTCAAAACGAAGGTCTCAGTGAGTTCTACGGCTTTGACCGCTGTAAGCCATCAACGGATAGTTTCATACCCAAAAAAAGCTATCCGAACCTCAATCGGGTCTCTGAAGTTTTTTGGCCTTCGTTTTTCCGTCACATGAATTTTTACGTTAAAAAGGGAACACCGTGGCTGGTCCTTGATTTACCATCACTGGAGAGTGGTGCACCATGGTACTGGTCCATTTCAAATCCCTGCACCTATTTCTAAAAGTCGCAAGGCGCCGTTTCGTCTTTTGGACGAATGTTGCACCTTGCACCGCAGATGTTGCACCCTATGGATATCGATTCTTCGGACGGCCATAACTGTTGTCTCGTTTAGAGTTACGGGAACCATAACTAGTCAAAACGAAGGTCTCAGTGAGTTCTACGGCTTTGATAGCTGTAAGCCATCAATGGATAGTTTCATAACCAAAAAATACCTCAATCGGGTCTCTGAAGTTTTTTAGCCTTCGTTTTTCCGTCACACGAATTTTTACGTTAAAAAGGGAACACCGTGGCTGGTCTTCGATTTACCATCCCTGGAGAATAGTGCACCATGGTGCGGGTACATTTCAAATCCATGCACCCATTTCTAAAAGTCGCAAGGCGCCGTTTTGTCTTTTTGGACGAATGTTGCACCTTGCACCGTAGATGTTGCACCCTATGGATATCGATTCTTCGGACGGCCATAACTGTTGTCTCGTTTAGAGTTACGGAAGCCATAACCAGTCAAAACGAAGGTCTCAGTGAGTTCTACGGCTTTGACCGCTGTAAGCCATCAACGGATAGTTTCATACCCAAAAAAGCTATCCGAACCTCAATCGGGTCTCTGAAGTTTTTTGGCCTTCGTTTTTCCGTCACATGAATTTTTACGTTAAAAAGGGAACAATGTGGCTGGTCTTCGATTTACCATCCCTGGAGAGTGGTGCACCATGGTACTGGCCCATTTCAAATACCTGCACCCATTTCTAAAAGTCGCAAGGCGCCGTTCCGTCATTTTGGACGAATGTTGCACCATGCACCGCAGATGTTGCACCCTGTGGATATCGATTCTTCGGACGGCCATAACTGTTGCCTCGTTTAGAGTTACGGAAGCCATAACCAGTCAAAACGAAGGTCTCAGTGAGTTCTACGGCTTTGACCGCTGTAAGCCATCAACGGATAGTTTCATACCCAAAAAAAGCTATCCGAACCTCAATCGGGTCTCTGAAGTTTTTTGGCCTTCGTTTTTCCGTCACATGAATTTTTACGTTAAAAAGGGAACACCGTGGCTGGTCATCGATTTACCATCCCTGGAGAGTGGTGCACCATGGTACTGGTCCATTTCAAATCCCTGCACCCATTTCTAAAAGTCGCAAGGCGCTGTTTCGTCATTTTGGACGAATGTTGCACCATGCACCGCAGATGTTGCACCCTGTGGATATCGATTCTTCGGACGGCCATAACTGTTGCCTCGTTTAGAGTTACAGGAGCCATAACCAGTCAAAACGAAGGTCTCAGTGAGTTCTATAGCATTGACCGCTGTAAGCCGTCAACGGATAGTTTCATACCGAAAATAGGCTATCCGAACCTCAATCGGGTCTCTGAAGTTTTTTGGCCTTCGTTTTTACGTCACATGAATTTTTACGTTAAAAAGGGAACACCGTGGCTGGTCTTCGATTTACCATCCCTGGAGAGTGGTGCACCATGGTACTGGCCTATTTCAAATCCCTGCACCCATTTCTAAAAGTCGCAAGGCGCCGTTTCGTCATTTTGAACGAATGTTGCACCTTGCACCGCAGATGTTGCACCCTGTGGATATCGATTCTTCGGACGGCCATAACTGTTGCCTCATTTAGAGTTACGGGAGCCATAACCAGTCAAAACGAAGGTCTTAGTGAGTTCTACGGCATTGACCGCTGTAGGCCGTCAACGGATAGTTTCATACCGAAAAAAGGCTATTCGAACCTCAATCGGGTCTCTGAAGTTTTTTGGCCTTCGTTTTTACGTCACATGAATTTTTACGTTAAAAAGGGAACACCGTGGCTGGTCTTCGATTTACCATCCCTGGAGAGTGGTGCACCATGGTACTGGCCCATTTCAAATCCCTGCACCCATTTCTAAAATTCGAAAGTTCCGTTTCGTCTTTTTGGACAAATGTTGCACCTTGCACCGCAGATGTTGCACCCTGTGGATATCGATTCTTCGGACGGCCATAACTGTTGCCTCGTTTAGAGTTACGGGAGCCATAACCAGTCAAAATGAAGGTCTCAGTGAGTTCTACGGCTTTGACCATTGTAGGCCGTCAACGGATAGTTTCATACCGAAAAAAGGCTATCCGAACCTCAATCGGGTCTCTGAAGTTTTTTCGCCTTCGTTTTTACGTCACATGAATTTTGACGTTAAAAAGGGAACACCGTGGCTGGTCTTCGATTTACCATCCCTGGAGAGTGGTGCACCATGGTACTGGCCCATTTCAAATCCCTTCACCCATTTCTAAAAGTCGAAAGCGCCGTTTCCTCTTTTTGGACAAATGTTGCACCTTGCACCGCAGATGTTGCACCTTGTGGATATCGATTCTTCGGACGGCCATAATTGTTGCCTCGTTTAGAGTTACAGGAGACATAACCAGTCAAAACGAAGGTCTTAGTGAGTTCTACGGCTTTGACCGCTGTAAGCCGTCAACGGATAGTTTCATACCCAAAAAAATGCTATCCGAACCTCAATCGGGTCTTTGAAGTTTTTTGGCCTTCGTTTTTCCGTCACATGAATTTTTACGTTAAAAAGGGAACATCGTGGCTGGTCTTCGATTTACCATCCCTGGAGAGTGGTGCACCATGGTACTGGTCCATTTCAAATCCCTGCACCCATTTCTAAAAGTCGCAAGGCGCCGTTTCGTCATTTTGGACGAATGTTGCACCTTGCACCGCAGATGTTGCACCCTGTGGATATCGATTCTTTGGACGGCCATAACTGTTGCCTCGTTTAGAGTTACGGGAGCCATAACCAGTCAAAACGAAGGTCTCAGTGAGTTCTACGGCGTTGACCGCTGTAAGCCGTCAACGGATAGTTTCATACCCAAAAAAATGCTATACGAACCTCAATCGGGTCTCTGAAGTTTTTTGGCCTTCGTTTTTCCGTCACATGAATTTATACGTTAAAAAGGGAACACCGTGGCTGGTCTTTGATTTACCATCACTGGAGAGTGGTGCACCATGGTACTGGTCAATTTCAAATCCCTGCACCCATTTCTAAAAGTCGCAAGGCGCCGTTTCGTCTTTTTGGACGAATGTTGCACCTTGCACCGCAGATGTTGCACCCTATGGATATCGATTCTTCGGACGGCCATAACTATTGTCTCGTTTAGATTTACGGGAGCCATAACCATTCAAAACGAAGGTCTCAGTGAGTTTTACGGCTTTGATATCTGTAAGCCGTCAACGGATAGTTTCATACCCAAAAAATACCTCAATCGGGTCTCTGAAGTTTTTTAGCCTACGTTTTTCCGTCACATGAATTTTTACGTTAAAAAGGGAACACCATGGCTGGTCTTCGATTTACCATCCCTGGAGAGTAGTGCACCATGGTGCGGGTACATTTCAAATCCATGCACCCATTTCTAAAAGTCGCAAGGCGCCGTTTCGTCTTTTTGGACGAATGTTGCACCTTGCACCGCAGATGTTGCACCCTGTGGATATCGATTCTTCAGACGGCCATAACTGTTGCCTTGTTTAGAGTTACGGGAGCCATAACCAGTCAAAACGAAGGTCTCAGTGAGTTCTACGGCTTTGACGGGTGTAAGCCGTCAACGGATAGTTTCATACCCAAAAAAGCTATCCGAACCTCAATCGGGTCTCTGAAGTTTTTTGGCCTTCGTTTTTCCGTCACATGAATTTTTACGTTAAAAAGGGAACACCGTGGCTGGTCTTCGATTTACCATCCCTGGAGAGTGGTGCACCATGGTACTGGTCCATTTCAAATCCCTGCACCCATTTCTAAAAGTCACAAGGCGCCGTTTTGTCTTTTGGGACGAATGTTGCACCTTGCACCGCAGATGTTGCACCTTGTGGATATCGATTCTTCGGACGGCCATAACTGTTGCCTCGTTTAGAGTTACGGGAGCCATAACTAGTCAAAACGAAGGTCTCGGTGAGTTCTACGGCTTTGACCGCTATAAGCCATCAACGGATAGTTTCATACCGAAAAAAAGGCTATCCGAACCTTAATCGGCTCTCTGAAGTTTTTTGGCCTTCGTTTTTCCGTCACATGAATTTTTACGTTAAAAAGGGAACACCATGGCTGGTCATCGATTTACCATCCCTAGAGAGTGGTGCACCATGGTACTGGTCCATTTCAAATCCCTGCACCCATTTCTAAAAGTCGCAAGGCGCCGTTTCGTCATTTTGGACGAATGTTGCACCTTGCACCGCAGATGTTGCACCCTGTGGAGATCGATTCTTCGGACGGCCATAACTGTTGCCTCGTTTAGAGTTACGGGAGCCATAACCAGTCAAAATGAAGGTCTCAGTGAGTTCTACAGCATTGACCGCTGTAAGCCGTCAATGGATAGTTTCATACCAAAAAAGGCAATCCGAACCTCAATCGGGTCTCTGAAGTTTTTTGGCCTTCGTTTTTACGTCACACGAATATTTACGTTAAAAAGGGAACACCGTGGCTGGTCTTCGATTTACCATCCTTGGAGAGTGGTGCACCATGGTACTGGCCCATTTCAAATCCCTGCACCCATTTCTAAAAGTCGCAAGGCGCCGTTTCGTCATTTTGAACGAATGTTGCACCTTGCACCGCAGATGTTGCACCCTGTGGATATCGATTCTTCGGACGGCCATAACTGTTGCCTCATTTAGAGTTACGGGAGCCATAAGCAGTCAAAACGAAGGTCTTAGTGAGTTCTACGGCATTGACCGCTATAGGCCGTCAACGGATAGTTTCATACCCAAAAAAATGCTATCCGAACCTCAATCGGGTCTTTGAAGTTTTTTGGCCTTCGTTTTTACGTCACACGAATATTTACGTTAAAAAGGGAACACCGTGGCTGGTCTTCGATTTACCATCCTTGGAGAGTGGTGCACCATGGTACTGGCCCATTTCAAATCCCTGCACCCATTTCTAAAAGTCGCAAGGCGCCGTTTCGTCATTTTGAACGAATGTTGCACCTTGCACCGCAGATGTTGCACCCTGTGGAGATCGATTCTTCGGACGGCCATAACTGTTGCCTCGTTTAGAGTTACGGGAGCCATAAGCAGTCAAAATGAAGGTCTCAGTGAGTTCTACAGCATTGACCGCTGTAAGCCGTCAATGGATAGTTTCATACCAAAAAAGGCAATCCGAACCTCAATCGGGTCTCTGAAGTTTTTTGGCCTTCGTTTTTACGTCACACGAATATTTACGTTAAAAAGGGAACACCGTGGCTGGTCTTCGATTTACCATCCTTGGAGAGTGGTGCACCATGGTACTGGCCCATTTCAAATCCCTGCACCCATTTCTAAAAGTCGCAAGGCGCCGTTTCGTCATTTTGAACGAATGTTGCACCTTGCACCGCAGATGTTGCACCCTGTGGATATCGATTCTTCGGACGGCCATAACTGTTGCCTCATTTAGAGTTACAGGAGCCATAACCAGTCAAAACGAAGGTCTTAGTGAGTTCTACGGCATTGACCGCTATAGGCCGTCAACGGATAGTTTCATACCCAAAAAAATGCTATCCGAACCTCAATCGGGTCTTTGAAGTTTTTTGGCCTTCGTTTTTCCGTCACATGAATTTTTACGTTAAAAAGGAAACATCGTGGCTGGTCTTCGATTTGCCATCCCTGGAGAGTGGTGCACCATGGTACTGGTCCATTTCAAATCCCTGCACCCATTTCTAAAAGTCGCAAGGCGCCGTTTCGTCATTTTGGACGAATGTTGCACCTTGCACCGCAGATGTTGCACCCTGTGGATATCGATTCTTTGGACGGCCATAACTGTTGCCTCGTTTAGAGTTACGGGAGCCATAACCAGTCAAAACGAAGGTCTCAGTGAGTTCTACTGCTTTGACCGCTGTAAGCCGTCAACGGATAGTTTCACACCCAAAAAAATGCTATACGAACCTCAATCGGGTCTCTGAAGTTTTTTGGCCTTCGTTTTTCCGTCACATGAATTTTTACGTTAAAAAGGGAACACCGTGGCTGGTCTTTGATTTACCATCATTGGAGAGTGGTGCACCATGGTACTGGTCCATATCAAATCCCTGCACCCATTTCTAAAAGTCGCAAGGCGCCGTTTCGTCTTTTTGGACGAATGTTGCACCTTGCACCGCAGATGTTGCACCCTTTGGATATCGATTCTTCGGACGGCCATAACTGTTGCCTCGTTTAGAGTTACGGGAGCCATAACCAGTCAAAACGAAGGTCTCAGTGAGTTCTATAGCATTGACCGCTGTAAGCCGTCAACGGATAGTTTCATAGCGAAAAAAGGCTATCCGAACCTCAATCGGGTCTCTGAAGTTTTTTGGCCTTCGTTTTTACGTCACATGAATTTTTTCGTTAAAAAGGGAACACTGTGGCTGGTTTTCGATTTACCATCCCTGGAGAGTGGTGCACCATGGTACTGGCCTATTTCAAATCCCTGCACCCATTTCTAAAAGTCGCAAGGCGCCGTTTCGTCATTTTGAACGAATGTTGCACCTTGCACCGCAGATGTTGCACCCTGTGGATATCGATTCTTCGGACGGCCATAACTGTTGCCTCATTAAGAGTTACGGGAGCCATAACCAGTCAAAACGAAGGTCTTAGTGAGTTCTACGGCATTGACCGCTGTAGGCCGTCAACGGATAGTTTCATACCGAAAAAAGGCTATTCGAACCTCAATCGGGTCTCTGAAGTTTTTTGGCCTTCGTTTTTACGTCACATGAATTTTTACGTTAAAAAGGGAACACCGTGGCTGGTCTTCGATTTACCATCCCTAGAGAGTGGTGCACCATGGTACTGGCCCATTTCAAATCCCTGCACCCATTTCTAAAAGTCGAAAGTTCCGTTTCGTCTTTTTGGACAAATGTTGCACCTTGCACCGCAGATGTTGCACCCTGTGGATATCGATTCTTCGGACGGCAATAACTGTTGCCTCGTTTAGAGTTACGGGAGCCATAACCAGTCAAAACGAAGGTCTCAGTGAGTTCTACGGCTTTGACCATTGTAGGCCGTCAACGGATAGTTTCATACCGAAAAAAGGCTATCCGAACCTCAATTGGGTCTCTGAAGTTTTTTCGCCTTCGTTTTTACGTCACATGAATTTTTACGTTAAAAAGGGAACACCGTGGCTGGTCTTCGATTTACCATCCCTGGAGAGTGGTGCACCATGGTACTGGCCCATTTCAAATCCCTTCACCCATTTCTAAAAGTCGAAAGCGCCGTTTCGTCTTTTTGGACAAATGTTGCACCTTGCACCGCAGATGTTGCACCTTGTGGATATCGATTCTTCGGACGGCCATAACTGTTGCCTCGTTTAGAGTTACAGGAGCCATAACCAGTCAAAACGAAGGTCTTAGTGAGTTCTACGGCTTTGACCGCTGTAAGCCGTCAACGGATAGTTTCATACCCAAAAAAATGCTATCCGAACCTCAATCGGGTCTTTAAAGTTTTTTGGCCTTCGTTTTTCCGTCACATGAATTTTTACGTTAAAAAGGGAACATCGTGGCTGGTCTTCGATTTACCATCCCTGGAGAGTGGTGCACCATGGTACTGGTCCATTTCAAATCCCTGCACCCATTTCTAAAAGTCGCAAGGCGCCGTTTCGTCATTTTGGACGAATGTTGCACCTTGCACCGCAGATGTTGCACCCTGTGGATATCGATTCTTTGGACGGCCATAACTGTTGCCTCGTTTAGAGTTACGGGAGCCATAACCAGTCAAAACGAAGGTCTCAGTGAGTTCTACGGCGTTGACCGCTGTAAGCCGTCAACGGATAGTTTCATACCCAAAAAAATGCTATACGAACCTCAATCGGGTCTCTTCGTTTTTCCGTCACATGAATTTTTACGTTAAAAAGGGAACACCGTGGCTGGTCTTTGATTTACCATCACTGGAGAGTGGTGCACCATGGTACTGGTCAATTTCAAATCCCTGCACCCATTTCTAAAAGTCGCAAGGCGCCGTTTCGTCTTTTTGGACGAATGTTGCACCTTGCACCGCAGATGTTGCACCCTATGGATATCGATTCTTCGGACGGCCATAACTATTGTCTCGTTTAGATTTACGGGAGCCATAACCAGTCAAAACGAAGGTCTCAGTGAGTTCTACGGCTTTGATATCTGTAAGCCGTCAACGGATAGTTTCATACCCAAAAAATACCTCAATCAGGTCTCTGAAGTTTTTTAGCCTTCGTTTTTCCGTCACATGAATTTTTACGTTAAAAAGGGAACACCGTGGCTGGTCTTTGATTTACCATCCCTGGAGAGTAGTGCACCATGGTGCGGGTACATTTCAAATCCATGCACCCATTTCTAAAAGTCGCAAGGCACCGTTTCGTCTTTTTGGACGAATGTTGCACCTTGCACCGCAGATGTTGCACCCTGTGGATATCGATTCTTCAGACGGCCATAACTGTTGCCTTGTTTAGAGTTACGGGAGCCATAACCAGTCAAAATGAAGGTCTCAGTGAGTTCTACGGCTTTGACGGGTGTAAGCCGTCAACGGATAGTTTCATACCCAAAAAAAGCTATCCGAAACTCAATCGGGTCTTTGAAGTTTTTTGGCCTTCGTTTTTCCGTCACATGAATTTTTACGTTAAAAAGGGAACACCGTGGCTGGTCTTCGATTTACCATCCCTGGAGAGTGGTGCACCATGGTACTGGTCCATTACAAATCCCTGCACCCATTTCTAAAAGTCACAAGGCGCCGTTTTGTCTTTTGGGACGAATGTTGCACCTTGCACCGCAGATGTTGCACCTTGTGGATATCGATTCTTCGGACGGCCATAACTGTTGCCTCGTTTAGAGTTACGGTAGCCATAACTAGTCAAAACGAAGGTCTCGGTGAGTTCTACGGCTTTGACTGCTATAAGCCATCAACGGATAGTTTCATACCGAAAAAAAGGCTATCCGAACCTCAATCGGGTCTCTGAAGTTTTTTGGCCTTCGTTTTTCCGTCACATGAATTTTTACGTTAAAAAGGGAACACCATGGCTGGTCATCGATTTACCATCCCTAGAGAGTGGTGCACCATGGTAATGGTCCATTTCAAATCCCTGCACCCATTTCTAAAAGTCGCAAGGCGCCGTTTCGTCATTTTGGACGAATGTTGCACCTTGCACCGCAGATGTTGCACCCTGTGGATATCGATTCTTCGGACGGCCATAACTGTTGCCTCGTTTAGAGTTACGGGAGCCATAACTAGTCAAAACGAAGGTCTCGGTGAGTTCTACGGCTTTGACTGCTATAAGCCATCAACGGATAGTTTCATACCGAAAAGAAGGCTATCCGAACCTCAATCGGGTCTCTGAAGTTTTTTGGCCTTCGTTTTTCCATCACATGAATTTTTACGTTAAAAAGGGAACACCATGGCTGGTCATCGATTTACCATCCCTGGAGAGTGGTGCACCATGGTACTGGTCCATTTCAAATCCCTGCACCCATTTCTAAAAGTCGCAAGGCGCCGTTTCGTCATTTTGGACGAATGTTGCACCTTGCACCGCAGATGTTGCACCCTGTGGATATCGATTCTTTGGACGGCCATAACTGTTGCCTCGTTTAGAGTTACGGGAGCCATAACCAGTCAAAACGAAGGTCTCAGTGAGTTCTACTGCTTTGACCGCTGTACGCCGTCAACGGATAGTTTCATACCCAAAAAAATGCTATACGAACCTCAATCGGGTCTCTGAAGTTTTTTGGCCTTCGTTTTTCCGTCACATGAATTTTTACGTTAAAAAGGGAACACCGTGGCTGGTCTTCGATTTACCATCCCTGGAGAGTGGTGCACCATGGTACTGGTCCATTTCAAATCCCTGCACCCATTTCTAAAAGCCACAAGGCGCCGTTTTGTCTTTTGGGACGAATGTTGCACCTTGCACCGCAGATGTTGCACCATGTGGATATCGATTCTTCGGACGGCCATAACTGTTGCCTCGTTTAGAGTTACGGGAGCCATAACCAGTCAAAACGAAGGTCTCCGTGAGTTCTATAGCATTGACCGCTGTAAGCCGTCAACGGATAGTTTCATACCGAAAAAAGGCTATCCGAACCTCAATCGGGTCTCTGAAGTTTTTTGGCCTTCGTTTTTACGTCACTTGAATTTTTACGTTAAAAAGGGAACACCGTGGCT
The DNA here is from genome assembly GCA_030737815.1 of Allium fistulosum. Lineage (NCBI taxonomy): Eukaryota > Viridiplantae > Streptophyta > Magnoliopsida > Asparagales > Amaryllidaceae > Allium > Allium fistulosum. The sequence continues at coordinate 41,983,285 of CM060905.1, read as the reverse complement.
GGTCTTCGATTTACCATCCCTGGAGAGTGGTGCACCATGGTACTGGCCTATTTCAAATCCCTGCACCCATTTCTAAAAGTCGCAAGGCGCCGTTTAATTATTTTGAACGAATGTTGCACCTTGCACCGCAGATGTTGCACCCTGTGGATATCGATTCTTCGGACGGCCATAACTGTTGCCTCATTTAGAGTTACGGGAGCCATAAGCAGTCAAAACGAAGGTCTTAGTGAGTTCTACGGCATTGACCGCTGTAGGCCGTCAACGGATAGTTTCATACCGAAAAAAGGCTATTCGAACCTCAATCGGGTCTCTGAAGTTTTTTGGCCTTCGTTTTTACGTCACATGAATTTTTACGTTAAAAAGGGAACACCGTGGCTGGTCTTCGATTTACCATCCCTGGAGAGTGGTGCACCATGGTACTGGCCCATTTCAAATCCCTGCACCCATTTCTAAAAGTCGAAAGTTCCGTTTCGTCTTTTTGGACAAATGTTGCACCTTGCACCGCAGATGTTGCACCCTATGGATATCGATTCTTCGGACGGCAATAACTGTTGCCTCGTTTAGAGTTACGGGAGCCATAACCAGTCAAAACGAAGGTCTCAGTGAGTTCTACGGCTTTGACCATTGTAGGCCGTCAACGGATAGTTTCATACCGATAAAAGGCTATCCGAACCTCAATCGGGTCTCTGAAGTTTTTTGGCCTTCGTTTTTACGTCACATGAATTTTTACGTTAAAAAGGGAACACCGTGGCTGGTCTTTGATTTACCATCCCTGGAGAGTGGTGCACCATGGTACTGGCCCATTTCAAATCCCTTCACCCATTTCTAAAAGTCGAAAGCGCCGTTTCGTCTTTTTGGACAAATGGTTCACCTTGCACCGCAGATGTTGCACCTTGTGGATATCGATTCTTCGGACGGCCATAACTGTTGCCTCGTTTAGAGTTACAGGAGCCATAACCAGTCAAAACGAAGGTCTTAGTGAGTTCTACGGCTTTGACCGCTGTAAGCCGTCAACGGATAGTTTCATACCCAAAAAAATGCTATCCGAACCTCAATCGGGTCTTTGAAGTTTTTTGGCCTTCGTTTTTCCGTCACATGAATTTTTACGTTAAAAAGGGAACATCGTGGCTGGTCTTCGATTTACCATCCCTGGAGAGTGGTGCACCAAGGTACTGGTTTATTTCAAATCCCTACACCCATTTCTAAATGTCGCAAGGCGCCGTTTCGTCATTTTGGACGAATGTTGCACCTTGCACCGCAGATGTTGCACCCTGTGGAAATCGATTCTTTGGACGGCCATAACTGTTGCCTCGTTTAGAGTTACGGAAGCCATAACCAGTCAAAACGAAGGTCTTAGTGAGTTCTACGGCGTTGACCGCTGTAGGCCGTCAACGGATAGTTTCATACCGAAAAAAGGCTATTCGAACCTCAATCGGGTCTCTGAAGTTTTTTGGCCTTCGTTTTTACGTCACATGAATTTTTACGTTAAAAAGGGAACACCGTGGCTGGTCTTCGATTTACCATCCCTGGAGAGTGGTGCACCATGGTACTGGCCCATTTCAAATCCCTGCACCCATTTCTAAAAGTCGAAAGTTCCGTTTCGTCTTTTTGGACAAATGTTGCACCTTGCACCGCAGATGTTGCACCCTGTGGATATCGATTCTTCGGACGGCAATAACTGTTGCCTCGTTTAGAGTTACAGGAGCCATAACCAGTCAAAACGAAGGTCTCAGTGAGTTCTACGGCTTTGACCATTGTAGGCCGTCAACGGATAGTTTCATACCGAAAAAAGGCTATCCGAACCTCAATTGGGTGTCTGAAGTTTTTTCGCCTTCGTTTTTACGTCACATGAATTTTTACGTTAAAAAGGGAACACCGTGGCTGGTCTTCGATTTACCATCCCTGGAGAGTGGTGCACCATGGTACTGGCCCATTTCAAATCCCTTCACCCATTTCTAAAAGTCGAAAGCGCCGTTTCGTCTTTTTGGACAAATGTTGCACCTTGCACCGCAGATGTTGCACCTTGTGGATATCGATTCTTCGGACGGCCATAACTGTTGCCTCGTTTAGAGTTACAGGAGCCATAACCAGTCAAAACGAAGGTCTTAGTGAGTTCTACGGCTTTGACCGCTGTAAGCCGTCAACGGATAGTTTCATACCCAAAAAAATGCTATCCGAACCTCAATCGGGTCTTTAAAGTTTTTTGGCCTTCGTTTTTCCGTCACATGAATTTTTACGTTAAAAAGGGAACATCGTGGCTGGTCTTCGATTTACCATCCCTGGAGAGTGGTGCACCATGGTACTGGTCCATTTCAAATCCCTGCACCCATTTGTAAAAGTCGCAAGGCGCCGTTTCGTCATTTTGGACGAATGTTGCACCTTGCACCGCAGATGTTGCACCCTGTGGATATCGATTCTTTGGACGGCCATAACTGTTGCCTCGTTTAGAGTTACGGGAGCCATAACCAGTCAAAACGAAGGTCTCAGTGAGTTCTACGGCGTTGACCGCTGTAAGCCGTCAACGGATAGTTTCATACCCAAAAAAATGCTATACGAACCTCAATCGGGTCTCTTCGTTTTTCCGTCACATGAATTTTTACGTTAAAAAGGGAACACCGTGGCTGGTCTTTGATTTACCATCACTGGAGAGTGGTGCACCATGGTACTGGTCAATTTCAAATCCCTGCACCCATTTCTAAAAGTCGCAAGGCGCCGTTTCGTCTTTTTGGACGAATGTTGCACCTTGCACCGCAGATGTTGCACCCTATGGATATCGATTCTTCGGACGGCCATAACTATTGTCTCGTTTAGATTTACGGGAGCCATAACCAGTCAAAACGAAGGTCTCAGTGAGTTCTACGGCTTTGATATCTGTAAGCCGTCAACGGATAGTTTCATACCCAAAAAATACCTCAATCAGGTCTCTGAAGTTTTTTAGCCTTCGTTTTTCCGTCACATGAATTTTTACGTTAAAAAGGGAACACCGTGGCTGGTCTTTGATTTACCATCCCTGGAGAGTAGTGCACCATGGTGCGGGTACATTTCAAATCCATGCACCCATTTCTAAAAGTCGCAAGGCGCCGTTTCGTCTTTTTGGACGAATGTTGCACCTTGCACCGCAGATGTTGCACCCTGTGGATATCGATTCTTCAGACGGCCATAACTGTTGCCTTGTTTAGAGTTACGGGAGCCATAACCAGTCAAAATGAAGGTCTCAGTGAGTTCTACGGCTTTGACGGGTGTAAGCCGTCAACGGATAGTTTCATACCCAAAAAAAGCTATCCGAACCTCAATCGGGTCTTTGAAGTTTTTTGGCCTTCGTTTTTCCGTCACATGAATTTTTACGTTAAAAAGGGAACACCGTGGCTGGTCTTCGATTTACCATCCCTGGAGAGTGGTGCACCATGGTACTGGTCCATTACAAATCCCTGCACCCATTTCTAAAAGTCACAAGGCGCCGTTTTGTCTTTTGGGACGAATGTTGCACCTTGCACCGCAGATGTTGCACCTTGTGGATATCGATTCTTCGGACGGCCATAATTGTTGCCTCGTTTAGAGTTACGGTAGCCATAACTAGTCAAAACGAAGGTCTCGGTGAGTTCTACGGCTTTGACTGCTATAAGCCATCAACGGATAGTTTCATACCGAAAAAAAGGCTATCCGAACCTCAATCGGGTCTCTGAAGTTTTTTGGCCTTCGTTTTTCCGTCACATGAATTTTTACGTTAAAAAGGGAACACCATGGCTGGTCATCGATTTACCATCCCTAGAGAGTGGTGCACCATGGTAATGGTCCATTTCAAATCCCTGCACCCATTTCTAAAAGTCGCAAGGCGCCGTTTCGTCATTTTGGACGAATGTTGCACCTTGCACCGCAGATGTTGCACCCTGTGGATATCGATTCTTCGGACGGCCATAACTGTTGCCTCGTTTAGAGTTACGGGAGCCATAACTAGTCAAAACGAAGGTCTCGGTGAGTTCTACGGCTTTGACTGCTATAAGCCATCAACGGATAGTTTCATACCGAAAAGAAGGCTATCCGAACCTCAATCGGGTCTCTGAAGTTTTTTGGCCTTCGTTTTTCCATCACATGAATTTTTACGTTAAAAAGGGAACACCATGGCTGGTCATCGATTTACCATCCCTGGAGAGTGGTGCACCATGGTACTGGTCCATTTCAAATCCCTGCACCCATTTCTAAAAGTCGCAAGGCGCCGTTTCGTCATTTTGGACGAATGTTGCACCTTGCACCGCAGATGTTGCACCCTGTGGATATCGATTCTTTGGACGGCCATAACTGTTGCCTCGTTTAGAGTTACGGGAGCCATAACCGGTCAAAACGAAGGTCTCAGTGAGTTCTACTGCTTTGACCGCTGTACGCCGTCAACGGATAGTTTCATACCCAAAAAATGCTATACGAACCTCAATCGGGTCTCTGAAGTTTTTTGGCCTTCGTTTTTCCGTCACATGAATTTTTACGTTAAAAAGGGAACACCGTGGCTGGTCTTTGATTTACCATCATTGGAGAGTGGTGCACCATGGTACTGGTCCATATCAAATCCCTGCACCTATTTCTAAAAGTCGCAAGGCGCCGTTTCGTCTTTTTGGACGAATGTTGCACCTTGCACCGCAGATGTTGCACCCTGTGGATATCGATTCTTCGGACGGCCATAACTGTTGCCTCGTTTAGAGTTACGGGAGCCATAACCAGTCAAAACGAAGGTCTCAGTGAGTTCTATAGCATTGACCGCTGTAAGACGTCAACGGATAGTTTCATACCGAAAAAAGGCTATCCGAACCTCAATCGGGTCTCTGAAGTTTTTTGGCCTTCGTTTTTACGTCACTTGAATTTTTACGTTAAAAAGGGAACACCGTGGCTGGTCTTCGATTTACCATCCCTGGAGAGTGGTGCACCATGGTACTGGCCTATTTCAAATCCCTGCACCCATTTCTAAAAGTCGCAAGGCGCAGTTTCATTATTTTGAACGAATGTTGCACCTTGCACCGCAGATGTTGCACCCTGTGGATATCGATTCTTCGGACGGCCATAACTGTTGCCTCATTTAGAGTTACGGGAGCCATAAGCAGTCAAAACGAAGGTCTTAGTTAGTTCTACGGCATTGACCGCTGTAGGCCGTCAACGGATAGTTTCATACCGAAAAAAGGCTATTCGAACCTCAATCGGGTCTCTGAAGTTTTTTGGCCTTCGTTTTTACGTCACATGAATTTTTACGTTAAAAAGGGAGCACCGTGGCTGGTCTTCGATTTACCATCCCTGGAGAGTGGTGCACCATGGTACTGGCCCATTTCAAATCCCTGCACCCATTTCTAAAAGTCGAAAGTTCCGTTTCGTCTTTTTGGACAAATGTTGCACCTTGCACCGCAGATGTTGCACCCTATGGATATCGATTCTTCGGACGGCAATAACTGTTGCCTCGTTTAGAGTTACGGGAGCCATAACCAGTCAAAACGAAGGTCTCAGTGAGTTCTACGGCTTTGACCATTGTAGGCCGTCAACGGATAGTTTCATACCGATAAAAGGCTATCCGAACCTCAATCGGGTCTCTGAAGTTTTTTGGCCTTCGTTTTTACGTCACATGAATTTTTACGTTAAAAAGGGAACACCGTGGCTGGTCTTTGATTTACCATCCCTGGAGAGTGGTGCACCATGGTACTGGCCCATTTCAAATCCCTTCACCCATTTCTAAAAGTCGAAAGCGCCGTTTCGTCTTTTTGGACAAATGGTTCACCTTGCACCGCAGATGTTGCACCTTGTGGATATCGATTCTTCGGACGGCCATAACTGTTGCCTCGTTTAGAGTTACAGGAGCCATAACCAGTCAAAACGAAGGTCTTAGTGAGTTCTACGGCTTTGACCGCTGTAAGCCATCAACGGATAGTTTCATACCCAAAAAAATGCTATCCGAACCTCAATCGGGTCTTTGAAGTTTTTTGGCCTTCGTTTTTCCGTCACATGAATTTTTACGTTAAAAAGGGAACATCGTGGCTGGTCTTCGATTTACCATCCCTGGAGAGTGGTGCACCATGGTACTGGTTTATTTCAAATCCCTGCACCCATTTCTAAATGTCGCAAGGCGCCGTTTCGTCATTTTGGACGAATGTTGCACCTTGCACCGCAGATGTTGCACCCTGTGGAAATCGATTCTTTGGACGGCCATAACTGTTGCCTCGTTTAGAGTTACGGGAGCCATAACTAGTCAAAACGAAGGTCTCAGTGAGTTCTACGGCGTTGACCGCTGTAAGCCGTCAACGGATAGTTTCATACCCAAAAAAATGCTATACGAACCTCAATCGGGTCTCTGAAGTTTTTTGGCCTTCGTTTTTCCGTCACATGAATTTTTACGTTAAAAAGGGAACACCGTGGCTGGTCTTTGATTTACCATCACTGGAGAGTGGTGCACCATGGTACTGGTCAATTTCAAATCCCTGCACCCATTTCTAAAAGTCGCAAGGCGCCGTTTCGTCTTTTTGGACGAATGTTGCACCTTGCACCGTATATGTTGCACCCTATGGATATCGATTCTTCGGACGGCCATAACTATTGTCTCGTTTAGATTTACGGGAGCCATAACCAGTCAAAATGAAGGTCTCAGTGAGTTCTACGGCTTTGATATCTGTAAGCCATTAACGGATAGTTTCATACCCAAAAAATACCTCAATCGGGTCTCTGAAGTTTTTTAGCCTTCGTTTTTCCGTCACATGAATTTTTACGTTAAAAAGGGAACACCGTGGCTGGTCTTCGATTTACCATCCCTGGAGAGTAGTGCACCATGGTGTGGGTACATTTCAAATCCATGCACCCATTTCTAAAAGTAGCAAGGCGCCGTTTCGTCTTTTTGGACGAATGTTGCACCTTGCACCGCAGATGTTGCACCCTGTGGATATCGATTCTTCAGACGGCCATAACTGTTGCCTTGTTTAGAGTTACGGGAGCCATAACCAGTCAAAACGAAGGTCTCAGTGAGTTCTACGGCTTTGACGGGTGTAAGCCGTCAACGGATAGTTTCATACCCAAAAAAAGCAATCCGAACCTCAATCGGGTCTCTGAAGTTTTTTGGCCTTCGTTTTTCCGTCACATGAATTTTTACGTAAAAAAGGGAACACCGTGGCTGGTCTTCGATTTACCATCCCTGGAGAGTGGTGCACCATGGTACTGGTCCATTTCAAATCCCTGCACCCATTTCTAAAAGTCACAAGGCGCCGTTTCGTCTTTTGGGACGAATGCTGCACCTTGCACCGCAGATGTTGCACCTTGTGGATATCGATTCTTCGGACGGCCATAACTGTTGCCTCGTTTAGAGTTACGGGAGCCATAACTAGTCAAAACGAAGGTCTCGGTGAGTTCTACGGCTTTGACCGCTATAAGCCATCAACGGATAGTTTCATACCGAAAAAAAGGCTATCCGAACCTCAATCGGGTCTCTGAAGTTTTTTGGCCTTCGTTTTTCCGTCACATGAATTTTTACGTTAAAAAGGGAACACCATGGCTGGTCATCGATTTACCATCCCTGGAGAGTGGTGCACCATGGTACTGGTCCATTTCAAATCCCTGCACCCATTTCTAAAAGTCGCAAGGCGCCGTTTCGTCATTTTGGACGAATGTTGCACCTTGCACCGCAGATGTTACACCCTGTGGATATCGATTCTTCGGACGGCCATAACTGTTGCCTCGTTTAGAGTTACGGGAGCCATAACCAGTCAAAACGAAGGTCTTAGTGAGTTCTACAGCATTGACCGCTGTAATCCGTCAATGGATAGTTTCATACCGAAAAAAGGCAATCCGAACCTCAATCGGGTCTCTGAAGTTTTTTGGCCTTCGTTTTTACGTCACATGAATTTTTACGTTAAAAAGGGAACACCATGGCTGGTCTTCGATTTACCATCCTTGGAGAGTGGTGCACCATGGTACTGGCCCATTTCAAATCCCTGCACCCATTTCTAAAAGTCGCAAGGCGCCGTTTCGTCATTTTGAACGAATGTTGCACCTTGCACCGCAGATGTTGCACCCTGTGGATATCGATTCTTCGGACGGCCATAACTGTTGCCTCATTTAGAGTTACAGGAGCCATAACCAGTCAAAACGAAGGTCTTAGTGAGTTCTACGGCATTGACCGCTATAGGCCGTCAACGGATAGTTTCATACCCAAAAAAATGCTATCCGAACCTCAATCGGGTCTTTGAAGTTTTTTGGCCTTCGTTTTTCCGTCACATGAATTTTTACGTTAAAAAGGAAACATCGTGGCTGGTCTTCGATTTGCCATCCCTGGAGAGTGGTGCACCATGGTACTGGTCCATTTCAAATCCCTGCACCCATTTCTAAAAGTCGCAAGGCACCGTTTCGTCATTTTGGACGAATGTTGCACCTTGCACCGCAGATGTTGCACCCTATGGATATCGATTCTTTGGACGGCCATAACTGTTGCCTCGTTTAGAGTTACGGGAGCAATAACCAGTCAAAACGAAGGTCTCAGTGAGTTCTACGGCTTTGACCGCTGTAAGCCGTCAACGGATAGTTTCATACCCAAAAAAATGCTATACGAACCTCAATCGGGTCTCTGAAGTTTTTTGGCCTTCGTTTTTCCGTCACATGAATTTTTACGTTAAAAAGGGAACACCGTGGCTGGTCTTTGATTTACCATCATTGGAGTGTGGTGCACCATGGTACTGGTCCATATCAAATCCCTGCACCCATTTCTAAAAGTCGCAAGGCGCCGTTTCGTCTTTTTGGACGAATGTTGCACCTTGCACCGCAGATGTTGCACCCTATGGATATCGATTCTTCGGACGGCCATAACTGTTGTCTCGTTTAGAGTTACGGGAACCATAACCAGTCAAAATGAAGGTCTCAGTGAGTTCTACGGATTTGATATCTGTAAGCCGTCAACGGATAGTTTCATACCCAAAATATACCTCAATCGGGTCTCTGAAGTTTTTTAGCCTTCGTTTTTCCGCCACATGAATTTTTACGTTAAAAAGGGAACACCGTGGCTGGTCTTCGATTTACCATCCCTGGAGAGTAGTGCACCATGGTGCGGGTACATTTCAAATCCATGCACCCATTTCTAAAAGTCGCAAGGCGCCGTTTCGTCTTTTTGGACGAATGTTGCACCTTGCACCGCAGATGTTGCACCCTGTGGATATCGATTCTTCAGACGGCCATAACTGTTGCCTTGTTTAGAGTTACGGGAGCCATAACCAGTCAAAACGAAGGTCTCAGTGAGTTCTACGGCTTTGACGGGTGTAAGCCGTCAACGGATAGTTTCATACCCAAAAAAAAGCTATCCCAACCTCAATCGCGTCTCTGAAGTTTTTTGGCCTTCGTTTTTCCGTCACATGAATTTTTACGTTAAAAAGGGAACACCGTGGCTGGTTTTCGATTTACCATCCCTAGAGAGTGGTGCACCATGGTACTGGTCCATTTCAAATCCCTGCACCCATTTCTAAAAGTCACAAGGCGCCGTTTCGTCTTTTGGGACGAATGTTGCACCTTGCACCGCAGATGTTGCACCTTGTGGATATCGATTCTTCGGACGGCCATAACTGTTGCCTCGTTTAGAGTTACGGGAGCCATAACTAGTCAAAACGAAGGTCTCGGTGAGTTCTACGGCTTTGACCGCTATAAGCCATCAACGGATAGTTTCATACCGAAAAAAAGGCTATCCGAACCTCAATCGGGTCTTTGAAGTTTTTTGGCCTTCGTTTTTACGTCACATGAATTTTTACGTTAAAAAGCGAACACCGTGGCTGGTCATCGATTTACCATCCCTGGAGAGTGGTGCACCATGGTACTGGCCCATTTCAAATCCTTGCACCCATTTCTAAAAGTCGAAAGCGCCGTTGCGTCTTTTTGGATAAATGTTGCACCTTGCACCGCAGATGTTGCACCCTGTGGATATCGATTCTTCGGACGGCCATAAATGTTGCCTCGTTTAGAGTTACGGGAGCCATAACCAGTCAAAATGAAGGTCTTAGTGAGATCTACTGCTTTCACAGCTGTAAGCCGTCAACGGATAGTTTCATACCCAAAAAAATGCTATCCGAAGTTCAATCGTGTCTTTGAAGTTTTTTGGCCTTCGTTTTTCTGTCACATGAATTTTTACGTTAAAAAGGGAACACCGTGGCTGGTCTTCGATTTACCATCCCTGGAGAGTGGTGCACCATGGTACTGGTCCATTTCAAATACCTGCACCCATTTCTAAAAGTCGCAAGGCGCCGTTTCGTCATTTTGGACGAATGTTGCACCTTGCACCGCAGATGTTGCACCCTGTGGATATCGATTCTTCGGACGACCATAACTGTTGCCTCATTTAGAGTTACGGGAGCCATAACCAGTCAAAACGAAGGTCTCAGTGAGTTTTACGGCATTGACCGCTATAGGCCGTCAACGGATAGTTTCATACCGAAAAAAAGGCTATCCGAACCCCAATCGGGTCTTTGAAGTTTTTTGGCCTTCGTTTTTCCGTCACATGAATTTTTACGTTAAAAAGGGAACACCGTGGCTGGTCTTCGATTTACCATCCCTGGAGAGTGGTGCACCATGGTACTGGTCCATTTCAAATCCCTGCACCCATTTCTAAAAGTCACAAGGCACCGTTTCGTCTTTTGGGACGAATGTTGCACCTTGCACCGCAGATGTTGCACCTTGTGGATATCGATTCTTCGGACGGCCATAACTGTTGCCTCGTTTAGAGTTACGGGAGCCATAACTAGTCAAAACGAAGGTCTCGGTGAGTTCTACGGCTTTGACCGCTATAAGCCATCAACGGATAGTTTCATACCGAAAAAAAGGCTATGCGAACCTCAATCGGGTCTTTGAAGTTTTTTGGCCTTCGTTTTTACGTCACATGAATTTTTACGTTAAAAAGGGAACACCGTGGCTGGTCATTGATTTACCATCCCTGGAGAGTGGTGCACCATGGTGCGGGTACATTTCAAATCCATGCACCCATTTCTAAAAGTCGCAAGGCGCCGTTTCGTCTTTTTGGACGAATGTTGCACCTTGCACCGCAGATGTTGCACCCTGTGGATATCGATTCTTCAGACGGCCATAACTGTTGCCTTGTTTAGAGTTACGGGAGCCATAACCAGTCAAAACGAAGGTCTCAGTGAGTTCTACGGCTTTGACGGGTGTAAGCCGTCAACGGATAGTTTCATACCCAAAAAAAAGCTATCCCAACCTCAATCGCGTCTCTGAAGTTTTTTGGCCTTCGTTTTTCCGTCACATGAATTTTTACGTTAAAAAGGGAACACCGTGGCTGGTCTTCGATTTACCATCCCTGGAGAGTGGTGCACCATGGTACTGGTCCATTTCAAATCCCTGCACCCATTTCTAAAAGTCACAAGGCGCCGTTTCGTCTTTTGGGACGAATGTTGCACCTTGCACCGCAGATGTTGCACCTTGTGGATATCGATTCTTCGGACGGCCATAACTGTTGCCTCGTTTAGAGTTACGGGAGCCATAACTAGTCAAAACGAAGGTCTCGGTGAGTTCTACGGCTTTGACCGCTATAAGCCATCAACGGATAGTTTCATACCGAAAAAAAGGCTATCCGAACCTCAATCGGGTCTTTGAAGTTTTTTGGCCTTCGTTTTTACGTCACATGAATTTTTACGTTAAAAAGCGAACACCGTGGCTGGTCATCGATTTACCATCCCTGGAGAGTGGTGCACCATGGTACTGGCCCATTTCAAATCCTTGCACCCATTTCTAAAAGTCGAAAGCGCCGTTGCGTCTTTTTGGATAAATGTTGCACCTTGCACCGCAGATGTTGCACCCTGTGGATATCGATTCTTCGGACGGCCATAAATGTTGCCTCGTTTAGAGTTACGGGAGCCATAACCAGTCAAAACGAAGGTCTCAGTGAGATCTACGGCTTTCACAGCTGTAAGCCGTCAACGGATAGTTTCATACCCAAAAAAATGCTATCCGAACCTCAATCGTGTCTTTGAAGTTTTTTGGCCTTCGTTTTTCTGTCACATGAATTTTTACGTTAAAAAGGGAACACCGTGGCTGGTCTTCGATTTACCATCCCTGGAGAGTGGTGCACCATGGTACTGGTCCATTTCAAATACCTGCACCCATTTCTAAAAGTCGCAAGGCGCCGTTTCGTCATTTTGGACGAATGTTGCACCTTGCACCGCAGATGTTGCACCCTATGGATATCGATTCTTCGGACGACCATAACTGTTGCCTCATTTAGAGTTACGGGAGCCATAACCAGTCAAAACGAAGGTCTCAGTGAGTTTTACGGCATTGACCGCTATAGGCCGTCAACGGATAGTTTCATACCGAAAAAAAGGCTATCCGAACCCCAATCGGGTCTTTGAAGTTTTTTGGCCTTCGTTTTTCCGTCACATGAATTTTTACGTTAAAAAGGGAACACCGTGGCTGGTCTTCGATTTACCATCCCTGGAGAGTGGTGCACCATGGTACTGGTCCATTTCAAATCCCTGCACCCATTTCTAAAAGTCACAAGGCACCGTTTCGTCTTTTGGGACGAATGTTGCACCTTGCACCGCAGATGTTGCACCTTGTGGATATCGATTCTTCGGACGGCCATAACTGTTGCCTCGTTTAGAGTTACGGGAGCCATAACTAGTCAAAACGAAGGTCTCGGTGAGTTCTACGGCTTTGACCGCTATAAGCCATCAACGGATAGTTTCATACCGAAAAAAAGGCTATGCGAACCTCAATCGGGTCTTTGAAGTTTTTTGGCCTTCGTTTTTACGTCACATGAATTTTTACGTTAAAAAGGGAACACCGTGGCTGGTCATCGATTTACCATCCCTGGAGAGTGGTGCACCATGGTGCGGGTACATTTCAAATCCATGCACCCATTTCTAAAAGTCGCAAGGCGCCGTTTCGTCTTTTTGGACGAATGTTGCACCTTGCACCGCAGATGTTGCACCCTGTGGATATCGATTCTTCAGACGGCCATAACTGTTGCCTTGTTTAGAGTTACGGGAGCCATAACCAGTCAAAACGAAGGTCTCAGTGAGTTCTACGGCTTTGACGGGTGTAAGCCGTCAACGGATAGTTTCATACCCAAAAAAAAGCTATCCCAACCTCAATCGCGTCTCTGAAGTTTTTTGGCCTTCGTTTTTCCGTCACATGAATTTTTACGTTAAAAAGGGAACACCGTGGCTGGTCTTCGATTTACCATCCCTGGAGAGTGGTGCACCATGGTACTGGTCCATTTCAAATCCCTGCACCCATTTCTAAAAGTCACAAGACGCCGTTTCGTCTTTTGGGACGAATGTTGCACCTTGCACCGCAGATGTTGCACCTTGTGGATATCGATTCTTCGGACGGCCATAACTGTTGCCTCGTTTAGAGTTACGGGAGCCATAACTAGTCAAAACGAAGGTCTCGGTGAGTTCTACGGCTTTGACCGCTATAAGCCATCAACGGATAGTTTCATACCGAAAAAAAGGCTATCCGAACCTCAATCGGGTCTTTGAAGTTTTTTGGCCTTCGTTTTTACGTCACATGAATTTTTACGTTAAAAAGCGAACACCGTGGCTGGTCATCGATTTACCATCCCTGGAGAGTGGTGCACCATGGTACTGGCCCATTTCAAATCCTTGCACCCATTTCTAAAAGTCGAAAGCGCCGTTGCGTCTTTTTGGATAAATGTTGCACCTTGCACCGCAGATGTTGCACCCTGTGGATATCGATTCTTCGGACGGCCATAAATGTTGCCTCGTTTAGAGTTACGGGAGCCATAACCAGTCAAAACGAAGGTCTCAGTGAGATCTACGGCTTTCACAGCTGTAAGCCGTCAACGGATAGTTTCATACCCAAAAAAATGCTATCCGAACCTCAATCGTGTCTTTGAAGTTTTTTGGCCTTCGTTTTTCTGTCACATGAATTTTTACGTTAAAAAGGGAACACCGTGGCTGGTCTTCGATTTACCATCCCTGGAGAGTGGTGCACCATGGTACTGGTCCATTTCAAATACCTGCACCCATTTCTAAAAGTCGCAAGGCGCCGTTTCGTCATTTTGGACGAATGTTGCACCTTGCACCGCAGATGTTGCACCCTATGGATATCGATTCTTCGGACGACCATAACTGTTGCCTCATTTAGAGTTACGGGAGCCATAACCAGTCAAAACGAAGGTCTCAGTGAGTTTTACGGCATTGACCGCTATAGGCCGTCAACGGATAGTTTCATACCGAAAAAAAGGCTATCCGAACCTCAATCGGGTCTTTGAAGTTTTTTGGCCTTCGTTTTTCCGTCACATGAATTTTTACGTTAAAAAGGGAACACCGTGGCTGGTCTTCGATTTACCATCCCTGGAGAGTGGTGCACCATGGTACTGGTCCATTTCAAATCCCTGCACCCATTTCTAAAAGTCACAAGGCACCGTTTCGTCTTTTGGGACGAATGTTGCACCTTGCACCGCAGATGTTGCACCTTGTGGATATCGATTCTTCGGACGGCCATAACTGTTGCCTCGTTTAGAGTTACGGAAGCCATAACTAGTCAAAACGAAGGTCTCGGTGAGTTCTACGGCTTTGACCGCTATAAGCCATCAACGGATAATTTCATACCGAAAAAAAGGCTATCCGAACCTCAATCGGGTCTTTGAAGTTTTTTGGCCTTCGTTTTTACGTCACATGAATTTTTACGTTAAAAAGGGAACACCGTGGCTGGTCATCGATTTACCATCCCTGGAGAGTGGTGCACCATGGTACTGGCCCATTTCAAATCCTTGCACCCATTTCTAAAAGTCGAAAGCGCCGTTGCGTCTTTTTGGACAAATGTTGCACCTTGCACCGCAGATGTTGCACCCTGTGGATATCGATTCTTCGGACGGCCATAACTGTTGCCTCGTTTAGAGTTACGGGAGCCATAACCAGTCAAAACGAAGGTCACAGTGAGTTCTACGGCTTTGACGGCTGTAAGCCGTCAACGGATAGTTTCATACCCAAAAAAAAGCTATCCGAACCTCAATCGGGTCTCTGAAGTTTTTTGGCCTTCGTTTTTCCGTCACATGAATTTTTACGTTAAAAAGGGAACACCGTGGCTGGTCTTCGATTTACCATCCCTGGAGAGTGGTGCACCATGGTACTGGTCCATTTCAAATCCCCGCACCCATTTCTAAAAGTCGCAAGGCGCCGTTTCGTCATTTTGGACGAATGTTGCACCTTGCACCGCAGATGTTGCACCCTGTGGATATCGATTCTTCGGACGGCCATAACTGTTGCCTCGTTTAGAGTTACGGGAGCCATAACCAGTCAAAACGAAGGTCTTAGTGAGTTCTACGGCATGGACCGCTATAAGCCGTCAACGGATAGTTGCATACCGAAAAAAGGCTATCCGAACCTCAATCGGGTCTCTGAAGTTTTTTGGCCTTCGTTTTTACGTCACATGAATTTTTACGTTAAAAAGGGAACACCGTGGCTGGTCTTCGATTTACCATCCCTGGAGAGTGGTGCACCATGGTACTGGCCCATTTCAAATCCCTGCACCCATTTCTAAAAGTCGCAAGGCGCCGTTTCGTCATTTTGGACGAATGGTGCACCTTGCACCGCAGATGTTGCACCCTGTGGATATCGATTCTTCGGACAGCCATAATTGTTGCCTCATTTAGAGTTACGGGAGCCATAACCAGTCAAAACGAAGGTCTTAGTGAGTTCTACGGCATTGACCGCTGTAGGCCATAAACGGATAGTTTCATACCGAAAAAAGGCTATTCGAACCTCAATCGGGTCTCTGAAGTTTTTTGGTCTTCGTTTTTACGTCACATGAATTTTTACGTTAAAAAGGGAACACCGTGGCTGGTCTTCGATTTACCATCCCTGGAGAGTGGTGCACCATGGTACTGGCCCATTTCAAATCCCTGCACCCATTTCTAAAAGTCGAAAGCACCGTTTCGACTTTTTGGACAAATGTTGCACCTTGCACCGCAGATGTTGCACCCTGTGGATATCGATTCTTCGGACGGCCATAATTGTTGTCTCGTTTAGAGTTACGGGAGCCATAACCAGTCAAAATGAAGGTCTCAGTGAGTTCTACGGCTTTGATGGCTGTAAGCCGTCAACGGATAGTTTCATACCCAAAAAAAAGCTATCCGTACCTCAATCGGGTCTCTGAAGTTTTTTGGCCTTCGTTTTTCCGTCACATGAATTTTTAAGTTAAAAAGGGAACACCGTGGGTGGTCTTCGATTTACCATCCCTGGAGAGTGGTGCACCATGGTACTAGTCCATTTCAAATCCCTACACCCATTTTGAAAAGTCGCAAGGCGCCGTTTCGTCATTTTGGACGAATGTTGCACCTTGCACCGCAGATGTTGCACCCTGTGGATATCGATTCTTCGGACGGCCATAACTGTTGCCTCGTTTAGACTTACGGGAGCAATAACTAGTCAAAACGAAGGTCTCAGTGAGTTCTACGGCATTGACCGCTGTAAGCCGTCAACAGATAGTTTCATACCGAAAAAAGGCTATCCGAACCTCGATCGGGTCTCTGAAGGTTTTTGGCCTTCGTTTTTACGTCACATGAATTTTTACGTTAAAAAGGGAACACCGTGGCTGGTCATCGATTTACCATCCCTGGAGAGTGGTGCACCATGGTACTGGCCCATTTCAAATCCCTGCACCCATTTCTAAAAGTCGCAAGGCGCCGTTTCGTCTTTTGGGACGAATGTTGCACCTTGCACCGCAGATGTTGCACCCTGTGGATATCGATTCTTCGGACGGCCATAACCGTTGCCTCATTTAGAGTTACGGGAGCCATAACCAGTCAAAACGAAGGTCTCAGTGAGTTCTACGGCATTGACCGCTGTAGGCCGTCAACGGATAGTTTCATACCGAAAAAAAAGGCTATCCGAACCTCAATCGGGTCTTTGAAGTTTTTTGGCCTTCGTTTTTACGTCACATGAATTTTTACGTTAAAAAGGGAACACCGTGGCTGGTCTTCGATTTACCATCCCTGGAGAGTGGTGCACCATGGTACTGGCCCATTTCAAATCCCTGCACCCATTTCTAAAAGTCGAAAGCGCCGTTTCGTCTTTTTGGACAAATGTTGCACCTTGCACCGCAGATGTTGCACCCTGTGGATATCGATTCTTCGGACGGCTATAACTGTTGCCTCGTTTAGAGTTACGGGAGCCATAACCAGTCAAAACGAAGGTCTCAGTGAGTTCTACGGCATTGACCGCTATAAGCCGTCAACGGATAGTTTCATACCGAAAAAAGGCTATCCGAACCTCAATCGGGTCTCTGAAGTTTTTTGGCCTTCGTTTTTACGTCACATGAATTTTTACGTTAAAAAGGGAACACCGTGGATGGTCTTCAATTTACCATCCCTGGAGAGTAGTGCACCATGGTACTGGCCCATTTCAAATCCCTGCACCCATTTCTAAAAGTCGAAAGCGCCGTTTCGTCTTTTTGGACAAATGTTGCACCTTTCACCGTAGATGTTGCACCCTGTGGATATCGATTCTTCGGACGACCACAACTGTTGCCTCGTTTAGAGTTACGGGAGCCATAACCAGTCATAACGAAGGTCTCAGTGAGTTCTATGGCATGGACCACTGTAAGCCATCAACGGATAGTTTCATACCGAAAAAAGGCTATCCGAACCTCAATCGGGTCTCTGAAGTTTTTTGGCCTTCGTTTTTACGTCACATGAATTTTTACGTTAAAAAGGGAACACCGTGGCTGGTCTTCGATTTACCATCCCTGGAGAGTGGTGCACCATGGTACTGGCCCATTTCAAATCCCTGCGCCTATTTCTAAAAGTCGCAAGGCGCCGTTTCGTCTTTTGGGACGAATGTTGCACCTTGCACCGCAGATGTTGCACCCTGTGGATATCGATTCTTCGGACGGCCATAACCGTTGCCTCATTTAGAGTTACGGGAGCCATAACCAGTCAAAACGAAGGTCTCAGTGAGTTCTACGGCATTGACCGCTGTAGGCCGTCAACGGATAGTTTCATACCGAAAAAAAGGCTATCCGAACCTCAATCGGGTCTCTGAAGTTTTTTGGCCTTCGATTTTACGTCACATGAATTTTTACGTTAAAAAGGGAACACCGTGGCTTGTCTTCGATTTACCATCCCTGGAGAGTGGTGCACCATGGTACTGGCCCATTTCAAATCCCTGCACCCATTTCTAAAAGTCGAAAGCGCCGTTTCGTCTTTTTGGACAAATGTTGCACCTTGCACCGCAGATGTTGCACCCTGTGGATATCGATTCTTCGGACAACCATAACTGTTGCCTCGTTTAGAGTTACGGGAGCCATAACCAGTCAAAACGAAGGTCTCAGTGAGTTCTACGGCTTTGACGGCTGTAAGCCATCAACGGATAGTTTCATACCCAAAAAAAAGCTATCCGAACCTCAATCGGGTCTTTGAAGTTTTTTGGCCTTCGTTTTTCCGTCACATGAATTTTTACGTTAAAAAGGGAACACCGTGGCTGGTCTTCGATTTACCATCCCTGGAGAGTGGTGCACCATGGTACTGGTCCATTTCAAATCCCTACACCCATTTCTAAAAGTCGCAAGGCGCCGTTTCGTCATTTTGGACGAATGTTGCACCTTGCACCGCAGATGTTGCACCCTGTGGATATCGATTCTTCGGACGGCCATAACTGTTGCCTCGTTTAGAGTTACGGGAGCCATAACCAGTCAAAACGAAGGTCTCAGTGAGTTCTACGGCATGGACCGCTGTAAGCCGTAAACGGATAGTTTCATACCGAAAAAAGGCTATCCGAACCTCAATTGGGTCTCTGAAGTTTTTTGGCCTTCGTTTTTACGTCACATGAATTTTTACGTTAAAAAGGGAACACCGTGGCTGGTCTTCGATTTACCATCCCTGGAGAGTGGTGCACCATGGTACTGGCCCATTTCAAATCCCTGTACCCATTTCTAAAAGTCGCAAGGCGCCGTTTCATCATTTTGGACGAATGTTGCACCATGCACCGCAAATGTTGCACCCTGTGGATATCGATTCTTCGGACAGCCATAATTGTTGCCTCATTTAGAGTTACGGGAGCCATAACCAGTCAAAACGAAGGTCTTAGTGAGTTCTATGGCATTGATCGCTATAGGCCATCAACGGATAGTTTCATACCAAAAAAAAGGCTATTCGAACCTCAATCGGGTCTTTGAAGTTTTTTGGCCTTCGTTTTTACGTCACATGAATTTTTACGTTAAAAAGGGAACACCGTGGCTGGTCTTCGATTTACCATCCCTGGAGAGTGGTGCACCATGGTACTGGCCCATTTCAAATCCCTGCACCCATTTCTAAAAGTCGAAAGCACCGTTTCGACTTTTTGAACAAATGTTGCACCTTGCACCGCAGATGTTGCACCCTGTGGATATCGATTCTTCGGACGGCCATAACTGTTGTCTCGTTTAGAGTTACGGGAGCCATAACCAGTCAAAACGAAGGTCTCAGTGAGTTCTACGGCTTTGACGGTTGTACGCCGTCAACGGATAGTTTCATACCCAAAAAAAAGCTATCCGAACCTCAATCGGGTCTCTGAAGTTTTTTGGCCTTCGTTTTTCCGTCACATGAATTTTTACGTTAAAAAGGGAACACCGTGGGTGGTCTTCGATTTACCATCCCTGGAGAGTGGTGCACCATGGTACTAGTCCATTTCAAATCCCTGCACCCATTTCTAAAAGTCGCAAGGCGCCGTTTCGTCATTTTGGACGAATGTTGCACCTTGCACCGCAGATGTTGCACCCTGTGGATATAGATTCTTCGGACGGCCATAATTGTTGCCTCGTTTAGAGTTACGGGAGCAATAACCAGTCAAAACGAAGGTCTCAGTGAGTTCTACGGCATTGACCGCTGTAAGCCGTCAACGGATAGTTTCATACCGAAAAAAGGCTATCCGAACCTCGATCGGGTCTCTGAAGGTTTTTGGCCTTCGTTTTTACGTCACATGAATTTTTACGTTAAAAAGGGAACACCGTGGCTGGTCTTCGATTTACCATCCCTGGAGAGTGGTGCACCATGGTACTGGCCCATTTCAAATCCCTGCGCCCATTTCTAAAAGTCGCAAGGCGCCGTTTCGTCTTTTGGGACGAATGTTGCACCTTGCACCGTAGATGTTGCACCCTGTGGATATCAATTCTTCGGACGGCCATAACCGTTGCCTCATTTAGAGTTACGAGAGCCATAACCAGTCAAAACGAAGGTCTCAGTGAGTTCTACGGCATTGACCGCTGTAGGCCGTCAACGGATAGTTTCATACCGAAAAAAAGACTATCCGAACCTCAATCGGGTCTCTGAAGTTTTTTGGCCTTCGATTTTACGTCACATGAATTTTTACGTTAAAAAGGGAACACCGTGGCTGGTCTTCGATTTACCATCCCTGGAGAGTGGTGCACCATGGTACTAGCCCATTTCAAATCCCTGCACCCATTTCTAAAAGTCGAAAGCGCCGTTTCGTCTTTTTGGACAAATGTTGCACCTTGCACCGCAGATGTTGCACCCTGTGGATATCGATTCTTCGGACAGCCATAACTGTTGCCTCGTTTAGAGTTACGGGAGCCATAACCAGTCAAAACGAAGGTCTCAGTGAGTTCTACGGCTTTGACGGCTGTAAGCCGTCAACGGATAGTTTCATACCGAAAAAAAAGGCTATCCGAACCTCAATCGGGTCTCTGATGTTTTTTGGCCTTCGTTTTTCCGTCACATGAATTTTTACGTTAAAAAGGGAACACCGTGGCTGGTCTTCGATTTACCATCCCTGGAGAGTGGTGCACCATGGTACTGGTCCATTTCAAATCCCTGCACCCATTTCTAAAAGTCGGAAGGCGCCGTTTCGTCATTTTGGACGAATGTTGCACCTTGCACCGCAGATGTTGCACCCTGTGGATATCGATTCTTCGGACGGTCATAACTGTTGTCTCGTTTAGAGTTACGGGAGCCATAACCAGTCAAAACGAAGGTCTCAGTGAGTTCTACGGCATGGACCACTGTAAGCCGTCAACGGATAGTTTCATACCGAAAAAAGGCTATCCGAACCTCAATCGGGTCTCTGAAGTTTTTTGGCCTTCGTTTTTACGTCACATGAATTTTTACGTTAAAAAGGGAACACCGTGGCTGGTCTTCGATTTACCATCCCTGGAGAGTGGTGCACCATGGTACTGGCCATTTCAAATCCCTGCACCCATTTCTAAAAGTCGCAAGGCGCCGTTTCGTCATTTTGGACGAATGTTGCACCTTGCACCGCAGATGTTGCACCCTGTGGATATCGCTTCGGACAGCCATAATTGTTGCCTCATTTAGAGTTACGGGAGCCATAACCACGGGAGCCATAACCAGTCAAAACGAAGGTCTTAGTTATTTCTACGGCATTGACTGATGTAGGCCATCAACGGATAGTTTCATACCGAAAAAAGGCTATTCGAACCTCAATCGGGTCTCTGAAGTTTTTTGGCCTTCGTTTTTACGTCACATGAATTTTTACGTTAAAAAGGGAACACCATGGCTGGTCTTCGATTTACCATCCCTGGAGAGTGGTGCACCATGGTACTGGCCCATTTCAAATCCCTGCACCCATTTCTAAAAGTCGAAAGCACCGTTTCGACTTTTTGGACAAATGTTGCACCTTGCACCGCAGATGTTGCACCCTGTGGATATCGATTCTTCGGACGGCCATAACTGTTGTCTCGTTTAGAGTTACGGGAGCCATAACCAATCAAAACGAAGGTCTCAGTGAGTTCTACGGCTTTGACGGCTGTAAGCCGTCAACGGATAGTTTCATACCCAAAAAAAAGCTATCCGAACCTCAATCGGGTCTTTGAAGTTTTTTGGCCATCGTTTTTCCGTCACATGAATTTTTACGTTAAAAAGGGAACACCGTGGGTGGTCTTCGATTTACCATCCCTGGAGAGTGGTGCACCATGGTACTAGTCCATTTCAAATCCCTGCACCCATTTCTAAAATTCGCAAGGCGCCGTTTCATCATTTTGGACGAATGTTGCACCTTGCACCGCAGATGTTGCACCCTGTGGATATCGATTCTTCGGACGGCCATAACTGTTGCCTCATTTAGAGTTACGGGAGCAATAACCAGTCAAAACGAAGGTCTCAGTGAGTTCTACGGCATTGACCGCTGTAAGCCGTCAACGGATTGTTTCATATCGAAAAAAGGCTATCCGAACCTCGATCGGGTCTCTGAAGGTTTTTGGCCTTCGTTTTTACGTCACATGAATTTTTACGTTAAAAAGGGAACACCGTGGCTGGTCTTTGATTTACCATCCCTGGAGAGTGGTGCACCATGGTACTGGCCCATTTCAAATCCCTGCGCCCATTTCTAAAAGTTGCAAGGCGCCGTTTCGTCTTTTGGGACGAATGTTGCACCTTGCACCGCAGATGTTGCACCCTGTGGATATCGATTCTTCGGACAGCCATAACCGTTGCCTCATTTAGAGTTACGGGAGCCATAACCAGTCAAAACGAAGGTCTAAGTGAGTTCTACGGCATTGAACGCTGTAGGCCGTCAACGGATAGTTTCATACCGAAAAAAAGGCTATCCGAACCTCAATCGGGTCTCTGAAGTTTTTTGGCCTTCGATTTTACGTCACATGAATTTTTACATTAAAAAGGGAACACCGTGGCTGGTCTTCGATTTACCATCCCTGGAGAGTGGTGCACCATGGTACTGGCCCATTTCAAATCCCTGCACCCATTTCTAAAAGTCGAAAGCGCCGTTTCGTCTTTTTGGACAAATGTTGCACCTTGCACCGCAGATGTTGCACCCTATGGATATCGATTCTTCGGACGGCCATTACTGTTGCCTCGTTTAGAGTTAAGAGAGCCATAACCAGTCAAAACGAAGGTCTCAGTGAGTTCTACGGCTTTGACAGCTAGAAGCCATCAACGGATAGTTTCATACCCAAAAAAAGCTATCCGAACCTCAATCGGGTCTCTGAAGTTTTTTGGCCTTCGTTTTTCCGTCACATGAATTTTTACGTTAAAAAGGGAACACCATGGCTGGTCTTCGATTTACCATCCCTGGAGAGTGGTGCACCGTGGTGCTGGTACATTTCAAATCCCTGCACCCATTTCTAAAAGTCGCAAGGCGCCGTTTCATCATTTTGGACGAATGTTGCACCTTGCACCGCAAATGTTGCACCCTGTGGATATCGATTCTTCGGACGGCCATAACTGTTGCCTCGTTTAGAGGTACGGGAGCAATAACCAGTGAAAACGAAGGTCTCAGTGAGTTCTACGGCATTAACCGCTGTAAGCTGTCAACGGATAGTTTCATACCGAAAAAAGGCTATCCGAACCTAAATCGGGTCTTTGAAGTTTTTTGGCCTTCGTTTTTACGTCACATGAATTTTTACGTTAAAAAGGGAACACCGTGGCTGGTCTTCGATTTACCATCCCTGGAGAGTGGTGCACCATGGTACTGGCCCATTTCAAATCCCTGCACCCATTTCTAAAAGTCGCAAGGCGCCGTTTCGTCTTTTGGGACGAACGTTGCACCTTGCACCGCAGATGTTGCACCTTGTGGATATCGATTCTTCGGACGGCCATAACTGTTGCCTCGTTTAGAGTTACGGGAGCCATAACCGGTCAAAACGAAGGTCTTGGTGATTTCTACGGCTTTGACCGCTATAAGGCGTCAACGGATAGTTTCATACCGAAAAAAAGGCTATCCGAACCTCAATCGGGTCTCTGAAGTTTTTTGGCCTTCGTTTTTACGTCACATGAATTTTTACGTTAAAAAGGGAACACCGTGGCTGGTCTTCGATTTACCATCCCTGGAGAGTGGTGCACCATGGTACTGGTCCATTTCAAATCCCTGCACCCATTTCTAAAAGTCGGAAGGCGCCGTTTCGTCATTTTGGACAAATGTTGCACCTTGCACCGCAGATGTTGCACCCTGTGGATATCGATTCTTCGAACGGCCATAACTGTTGCCTCGTTTAGAGTTACGGGAGCCATAACCAGTCAGAACGAAGGTCTCAGTGAGTTCTACGGCTTTGACCGCTGTAAGCCATCAACGAATAGTTTCATACCCAAAAAATGCTGTCCGAACCTCAATAGGGTCTTTGTAGTTTTTTGGCCTTCGTTTTTCCGTCACATGACTTTTTACGTTAAAAAGGGAACACCGTGGCTGGTCTTCGATTTACCATCCCTGGAGAGTGGTGCATCATGGTACTGGTCCATTTCAAATACCTGCACCCATTTCTAAAAGTCGCAAGGCGCTGTTTCGTAATTTTTGGACAAATGTTGCACATTGCACCGCAGATGTTGCACCCTGTGGATATCGATTCTTCGGACGGCCATAAATGTTGCCTCGTTTAGAGTTACGGGAGCCATAACCAGTCAAAACGAAGGTCTCAGTGAGTTTTACAGCATTGACCGTTGTTATCCCGCCTTTTGGCAAGGCCGTGACACCAAGGACT
The DNA here is from genome assembly GCA_030737815.1 of Allium fistulosum. Taxonomy (NCBI): domain Eukaryota; kingdom Viridiplantae; phylum Streptophyta; class Magnoliopsida; order Asparagales; family Amaryllidaceae; genus Allium; species Allium fistulosum. The sequence goes on along the minus strand of CM060905.1, from coordinate 41,958,877 downwards.
TGACTAGAAACCAGTGACAGATTGTCTCGAAGACCAGTTACGCGCAGGGATCGCTACGGATATCAATGAATTTTTTCCGAGTCCGGATCGGGCCACAATTGATAAGGCACGTCGAGCAAAGCCGGGGGAACCAACGTTCCAAATTTCGGGACAATCCGAGTTCGCATGCACATGATATCGCCAATAGGAGATGGATGAAGCGGCACAGGTTCGAATCCCTCAGGAGTAGCACAGGTTCGACTCGATCAGAAGGGAGCTATGCTCCGAATCCATCTATCGCACATTGGTTCGCATCCATCCACGGCGCCATGGTTCGAATCCGTCCCATTATGCCACAAGTTCGAATCCATCGAGGTATTCCTGTCCTCGAATCCCTCAAGAAGAGATCCTTCGAATCCATGAAGAGGACCATAGCTTCGACTCCATGCCACTATTGTCTTCGAATCCCAAAGACAGAGGATGCTTCGTATCGATCAGTAACGACCTTCCACAATCGATACGAAGGAGCACGAATTCAATCGATTCGAAGGAAGCGCGTCTTCGAATCGATAGTCTCGAATCCACCTAGTCCACACAGCTAAAACCCCGGGTACGACTCAGTAAAACTCGGAGATAAAGGAGGGTTGACCCGAGGCATGCGCACCACGCCGTAGTCTTCGCATTCAGGAAGATCGATTCGAACGAATCGATTCGAGTGTATCGATTTGAACGACTCCAGGAAACGAAAAATAACTACTTGAATCGATCATAACTCAAGTTCTACAAGTCCAAACGCCATGAAATTTTCACAGAAGCTTAAACACATGATGAAGAATGTCCACACCAAATTTCAGCTCGATTGGACTCTTTCTTGATCGATTCGAACCAAGGGTCGAATCGATCCCAAAGTGGGCCCGGATCTCCAGATTTCGGCCATGCGGGCCCCCTGACGTATCAGAACTGGTCTCCCTTCATTTTAGGCAAAATATCTGCCTCCTACACCTATAAATAGAGCCCCTGGTCATTCAGAAAAGGGGTCGGACAATTCTAAACACTAAAGAGCACCCAGATTCTGCCAGATTTACTCCATAACACCGCTGCTGCTTTAGATTGAGACTTAGCATATAAATTTAGTTGTATTACATTATAAACTACTGTAATCTTCAAGTATCGAGCAATAAAATCATCAAACTTCATAGTGGAAGTAGGCAAAACGCCGAACTACTCTAAATCGCTTGTCTTTGCAACTTATTTTCTGTTATTTGGAGTTTTTGTTAGATAATCCACAGTTTTAATTTTCATTCTTCACTTTTATCTCTTCAAAAACTTCCGAAGAGTGTTGTGCCCATTTTTGGTACAAACACTTTGGTGCTTTCACTGAGAAAAAACCAGCTTTTTTCTCCTGCTCCTTGGATCTACCATCGATACCGGATTGCACAAATCCAAGAGGAAGACCCAGATCTCTAATTCATAATCCCTCCATTCTATTCAGATTTGCATAAAGTCTAGGAAAAGGATTCATCATTCAAAATGGTTAGCACAAGAACCACTTCTACAGCTTCTGGACAAGAAGGTAGGGATGGACAGAATCCTGCTCAACAGCAGCCATCCAACCAAGACAATGTCGCTCATTCAGAACCGTCTGGACCAGTCACCAGGCAGGAGCTCCATACGTTGCTCCAAGAGCTAACTCAAAGTCGGCAACAATTGGCCGAACAGTTGCGTGCTAATATTGAATTAACAAACCAACTGAACCGCCAAGGCCGCAGAAGGTCCAGACGAGATGATATCTCCCGATCATCTACTGAAAGTTCCGCCTCATCGGACTACTATCACAGATCTACCCGTCCTCGATTAGACGAGAGTCATGCACAAACGGCCGGATATCAACCCGCCTTGACTGATGGACAGTTGAGGGCAGGACCGTCAACCAGCTTTTAGGCCGGGCCCTCAACACAAGGAGGCCCTACTACACAGCATACCGCAGACAATCATACCGCAGCTGCCACAATAGAAACAAGGGTTGATACCCGAAATCTTTCAGAGCCAAATAATCGGCAACATGGGCGTACTCCTGAACCATACGTCCCAGAAGACGCTGAGCCAAGGAGGTGAAATTTGGATCGTCGACAGCGCCCGGTCCGAACTCGCGCTGTGGAACCCGACCACACCTTAGCTCAGCAGGCCCAAAATGTAGCAATGCCCGACATTTCGACTATGATACGTCAGATAATCCGCGAAAGCCAAGGTCTTACCAACGACGATTGGGGGATTTCTCGAAGTCATACTCCTTTCACGGACGAGATAATGTACGCTGAACCTCCTCGGCGATTCAGAATGCCAACTCTCCCTATGGACGAAGGAAATTCTGATCCCAATCAGCACATATTGAAATATGAATGGTCAATGAGCGCCGCAAGGGCCGACGATGCAGTGAAATGTCGAAGTTTCCCCATCTCACTGACAGGAATCGCAACAATGTGGTTTACAAGATTACCTCCAAGATCTATCTCTTCATTTGACCAATTGGCTAAGAAATTTGTTGAACAATTTCGCATGCATGTCGCTAGACCCAAAGATGTTAACACCCTGTCCAGCGTTACACAAGCTCGTGGGGAAACACTAAGGCGTTACTTGGAGAGATTCCATGCGGCATGTGTGGAGATTAGTAATCCCAACGATAACTCAATTTTAATGGCATTGACAAAGGGGATTGATCCCGATTCTGAGTTTGGAAACTAGTTAGCCGGAAAACCACCCCCATCGTTGGACCGTTTCTACTCCAAAGTCGCTCAATTCTTACGGCAAGAGGATGCGAAACAGTCTAGGAAGCAGGACGATGCGAAACCCGGAAGTGAGGGAATACAAAGCAATGTAGCAGTTAAACAGTCCGGTGACAATTCCGGAAAAGTTCAGTTAAACATACAGAACAAACAAACTCAGCCAAGAGGTAGCAATGGTCAGAATAAGAAGAGAGATCTGAATCCAGGCCCACGGCGTAGGGCCCCGATGTTCGAAAATTATACACCATTAAATACATCGCTGGAAAATGTGTACCTACAAACTTGCAACACTGAACAGTATAAGAAACCCGCTCCGAAGCGATCATCGGAGAGGCAGATTCAGACAGGAAAGTTTTGTAGATTTCACGAGAGTTATGGCCACAATACAAATGACTGTCGACATTTGCAGGACCTCATAGAAAAGCTGATTAGGGAGAGGAAGTTAGATCAATTCGTGCGGGCACTACAGTCTGGTGGTGCGGGCCCGTCAAATCCAAACCGCACACAAGATCAAGAAAGACAAGAGGAACTCGCTCGTACAGGCGGGAGGCTAGTTATCAATACCATAAGTGGTGGTCCTCATCCAGCGGATAGAAGCTAGAGGGAAATGGAGTCGTATGCTAGCTCTATCAGGCATGCGAGCTTCGAATGCTGCAGTAATTGTGAGGATGGAACCCCGGCTAAACAACAAAAGACAATGTCAGATGACATCATATTTAGAAGCCGAGATGCTGACAAAATCAAAGCTCCAACAATCGACCCACTAGTCATATCTGCCCAGGTTGGTCCTACTTGGATGAAGAGGATCCTGGTCGACAGTGGGAGTTCTGTAAACATTTTATTTAAACGAGCTTATGATTTAATGAAGATAGAAGCTAAAGACTTGAAACCCTGCCAATCTCGAGTTCACGGCTTCAATGGGAGTGCTACAATACCCGCTGGGATAGTGGAACTTCTAGTGGAACTGGGGGTTGGAGAACGCAGGAGAGTCCGACTGCTGCAATTCGTTGTTCTTGACATCGATTCACCGTATAATGCATTCCTGGGCCGACCAGCCCTTGCTGAATTCAGGGCAGCCATTGCCCCGTGGTGTTTGACTTTAAAATTCCCAACTGACCATGGTATAGGAATCGTTCAAGGAGATCAGGCAGTAGGAAGAGCCTGTTACGTTGCTGAGTTGCGTGAAGCACAGAAGAAGGAGAAAGGAAAGGGTGTAGAGGAATCTCTCTGCGTCCGTTTTACTGATAATTGACAACTAGCGCCTAGGTCCCGGCCCGGGCGCCACTACCAATTCCTTAAAGATCTTGACCCTAGAGATAACGAAGATAAAGATAAAGTTAAAGAGAATCAAGCGTCTCCAGCCGAACTGACTGTGGACGTCCCGGTCAGTGAGGATGACGACTCAAAAGTACTAAAAGTTGGATCTCAACTGGGAAAACAGATACAACAGGAATTGGTTGAATTTCTCCAAGCGAATCTCGATGTCTTCGCCTGAACGCACTCTGACATGTGCGGAATCTCACCAAACATTGCAAGTCACTCCTTGAATATTGATCCGCGACATGTTCTGGTCAAGCAAAAGAGGCGTGGTATGGATCCAGAGAGATCTGCCGCCCTTAAAGAAGAGATTGACAAGTTGCAATCAAATGGTTTTATCCAAGATGCTCTATACCCAGAGTGGGTGTCAAATCCCGTAATGGTTCGAAAACCGAATGGGAAATGGAGAACTTGTGTCGACTACTCCGACTTAAACAAAGCTTGTCCAAAAGATAGTTTTCCACTTCCTCGAATTGACCAACTCGTAGACTCAACTGCAGGCCATGAATTGTTATCCTTTATGGATGTTTATTCCGGTTATAATCAAATACCTATGCATCTACCCGATCAAGAACATACCAGTTTCGTGACCGATCTGGGACTCTACTGTTACAGAGTCATGCCTTTTGGTTTAAAGAATGCCGGGGCAACTTACCAACGCTTGGTTAATCGAATGTTCGCTGACCAGATCGGGAAGACCATGGAAGTTTATGTGGATGACATGTTAGTAAAGTCCCGATTTTCCACAGATCACGTCAGGGATTTAGATTCAATGTTCCGCATCCTACGAGAATATGGAATGAAGCTTAACCCGTTGAAGTGCCACTTCGGCGTTGCGTCCGGAAAGTTCCTCGGTTTCATCGTCAACGCTCGTGGGATAGAAGCAAATCCCGAAAAAATCTGGGCAATAAGGAATTTGCAAACTCCAAGGACCATAAAGCAAGTCTAGAGTCTCAACGGGAAGGTAGCAGCGTTAAGCAGGTTCATTTCAAAATCCACTGATAAATGCATTCCTTTCTTTGATTTGATCCGGAAGGGAAAACAAAACTTTAAATGGACCATGGAGTGTGAAAGTGCATTCCGATCGCTGGTTCAACATCTCTCTACGCCACCGATCCTGTCAAAACCGGTTGATCACGAACAGTTATACCTTTATCTAGTAGTATCGGAGCATGCGATCAGTGCTGCTCTGGTCCGAGAAGAAGATCGAGTGCAGAGACCGGTCTACTATGTTAGTAAATGATTGAAGGGAGCTGAAAGAAATTACCCAAGGTTGGAGAAACTGGCTTATTGCCTGGTCATTGCCTCAAGAAAGCTTCGCCCTTATTTCCAAGCTCATCCGCTTACTGTGTATACCGATCAGCCGTTACGACAGGTCCTCACGCGGCCTGAGACGTCTGGAAGGTTACTCAAGTGGAATATCGAACTGAGTCAATTTGACATTACTTATGCTCCGCGGAAAGCCATTCAAGGGAAAGTCCTAGCCGACTTCATAGCTGAATTTACTGTTCCAGATGACTTACCCGAAACCAGCGAATCTCCTGAATATGTCTGGAAACTTTATACAGATGGTGCATCAAACGATCGGTGTTCGGGCGCTGGTGTTGTACTAGAAACCCCCGAAGGTCGATCCATATGCTATGCTTTGAAGTTTGATTTTCACGCAACCAACAATGAAGCCGAATATGAAGCTCTATTGACTGGGTTAAAACTTGCCAGAGATCTGAGAATTATTGCTATAGAAATTTATTGTGATTCACAGTTGGTTGTGTGCCAGGTACGGGGAGAATATCAAGCAAGAGATCGAAGATTAGCTGCTTATCTAGCCCGAGTTCAGGAAGCACTGGATCAGTTTGATTATTATGCCATTTACTATATACCACGAGATCGCAATCAAAAGGCCGATTCATTGGCAAAGTTGGCCAGCACAGGTGAGGCACAACAAATGGGGCTCGTCCCCGTCGAAACTTTGTCCTCCCCAAGCATTGATCAAATAAAAACGAGCGATGTGTTTGAAACCTCTCCCTGCAGAGAATCATGGATGACTCCATATCGAAGTTACATTGAGAATGGGATATTGCCTGAGCACCAAAATGAGAAAAGGCAAATTCTACGAAAAGCTTCACGATTCATCATACAGGATGGGATCATGTATAGAAAAGGTTATTCTGTTCCACTCCTCCGGTGTATCGCTCACGACGAAGTCAAACGAGTGTTACAAGACGTACACGAAGGAGAATGTGGTGATCACACCGGTGGACAAGCGCTTGCTAAGAAAATACTCCGATATGGATATTACTGGCCGACAGTGAACCGAGATGCAGCCAACTATTCCAGAAAGTGTGACAAGTGCCAAAAACACGCTCGAATTCCAAGGGCCCCACCTACCGAGATAACTCAAATGGTCAGTCCCTGGCCATTCGCTATGTGGGGTATCGATATCATCGGCGCTTTACCTCTGGAAAGAGGTGGTGCGAAGTACGCCATCGTCGCAGTTGACTACTTCACGAAATGGGTCGAGGCCGAAGCTCTCGCAACGATTACGTCGAAGAAAGTAATAAACTTTGTAGTTCGCAATATCATTTGTCGATTTAGACACCCGCATACCATCATCACCGATAATGGGACCCAATTCGAAAGTTCGGAGTTTAAGAATTTCTGTCAACGGTTTCATATTCATAAAAAGTTCTCTGCAGTCGCACATCCACAAGCAAACGGTCAGGTCGAAGCTGTTAACAAAGTTATCAAATCCATCTTAAAGAAACGACTGGAAAAGGCTGGGGGCAAATGGGTCGATGAACTCCCTATGGCATTATGGGCTTATCAAACAACTCACAAGACCGTAACTGGACACACCCCATTTTCCTTATCTTATGACTCGGAGACCGTTATTCCAGTCGAGAAAGAAGTATTTTCTCACCGCGTAACTTATTACGATCCAAAAACAAATGCTATATTACTCGCTGAATCTTTGGATCTGTTAGACGAGAAACGGGAAGAAGCTGATTTGAGAGCGGCCACATACCGAAGTCGGGTCGCCCGGTTATATAATACCAAAGTTAGACCGCGAACCTTTGAACTCGGTGATCTTGTCCTCAAGAGAATCTACCCGGTTCCTTCACACATGAAACCAAATTGGGAAGGACCGTACGTAATTACACAAAGACTTGGAGATGGCACATTCAAACTATCAACCGTGGACGGTCTAGTTTTGCCAAGGGCCTGGAACAGCGAGAGTCTCCGTCGCTATTACATATGACAGGCTTTATTCATTTCATTATGTTTTTTATTCAGTAATTTACTTTTGCATTTCGAAATTAGAATTTCTAATAAGGCAACTGACTTGCCATATTTTCTTATTTCAGCAATAAAATGCCATCTCCTCGAGCCAGAGCTGTGATTCATTAAATACAATGTACAACATCACGATGCACGAAGAGCTAAATTTCATCACACAGTGGAATTTATTCAAGTAGGGAGTGGCTATGAAGCAATCAACCACTCACTAAATGAAACCCGAGCTCGGGGGCAAGCCATCACATCAGGCCAGAAACGGGTTGATACACGACAACCCTTCACTTAACTCCGTACTCCCAAAGTGCGAGGCAGGGTATAAACTTTTTACTTAACTCCGTACTCCCAGAGTGCGAGGCGGAGTATAAACATTTTACAAAATCCCAGAGTACTCCGAGAGCGCGAGCTGAGTACAAACTTTTTACTTAACTCCGTATTCCCAGAGTGCGAGGCGGAGTATAAACATTTTCCTAAATCCCAGAGTACTCCGAGAGCGCGAGCTGGGTACAAACTTTTTACTTAACTCCGTACTCCCAGAGTGCGAGGCAGAGTATAAACATTCCTTAACTCCGTACTCCCAGAGTGCGAGGCGGAGTATAAACATTCATTCAACTCCGTACTCCCAGAGCGCGAGACGGAGTATAAACATTCACAAAACCCCAGAGTACTCCGAGAGCGCGAGCTGGGTATAAATATCAACAAACTCCAGACTCCGAGAGCGCGAGCTGGAGTATAAACATTGCTCAACTCCGTACTCCCAGAGCGCGAGGTGGAGTATAAACATACGTCAACTCCACACTTATCCCCAATGCTGGGGGCAGAACCATAACACATAACAAGTTGAAGACAAAAGGGAATAAATTTTCATTTCCACTATCAATAAAAAGAATCTGATTACAAAGTGGTTCAAAAAATTGCTACTAGTGGGAGCCGAATCCACGTCTATACACGGCTATAGAAAAAATCAACAAAATACTACCCCATGCAACAGAAAATTAAAGAAAGAGTTCAATCTTTCTTCTTCCTTATTTTCTTCTTCGGGGTAGCTCCACCAGATCCGCTGCCTGATTTTCCCCTCGACCGTTTGCTCTTTTCGGGCTTGTCCTCCGGCAGCGACATAATATTGACGTCTTCCTCAGAGCTTGAGATGACAGAAATTCTTCTCGGAGGATGAGTTGAAGGCATGGGAGCAGTAACAGAGAGTGGGGCAGGAGCAGCTTCAATAACTACAGTACCGCCCGATGAGATCACCATTAATGGGGCAGGCCCTGACGGATTCATACCAGCAGTCCCTGCTGCCATCTCAGCATCAATCTCAGCAAGAACTTCGTCCTCGCGGGATGCTTGGGCCACATCGGATGTACCAGTAGCTGGCATAGATGAACTAACGGCCAGAGCAGCCCCACTCATTGCATCGGACGGATTAACCGAGGGATTGGTGGGTTCATTAAGAAGTTCCTCAATCATTTGAGCACTAAAAGAAAACATGTTTGCATCTCCCTCTTCGCCAACCAAGGTAGAAGTCGTGATGGCTTCAGTAAAAACAGCCCCTTGTGTTTGATATGGAACTAATAGTGCAAGAGGCGCAGAAACAACGACTTCAGTCACTGAAATACGACAAAGCGAAAATTGTTAGCCAAGTGTGTTGCTTAAGGTTCTTCACAACTAAAATGCGGGAAGCATTCAAATACCTTCCTTAGTCTGGACAGGAACGTGGGCAGAATCATCGGCGGAAGATAATAGCGGTTGGTCAGGATTATATGCAGGAACAGACTGGGGATCTACCGCACCAGTGGTTTCGGGCAATGTTGGAATTACAGCTTCAACACTTGCCTCGTGATGCGCGATCCCCGAGCCTTCGCCTGTCTCTAGAGATTGAACACCAAGCTTTTCTCTCGCCATAGAAATCACCGCCTCATGAAGGACCTTCCTCTCATCCTCGGTGAGCAAACGCATCTCCAACTCAAAGTCATCAAGTGTTTCATCTGGATGCGCTGCTCTCTTTTCATCCACCAGCCGGGTCCAGGCGTTGTACAGGATCATGGAGTCATCTCCCAGCCACGCTAAATTTCTGTGCTCCAGAACATTAGCGTTGTACGTGACCAAGAGATCATCAAACTCAGCATCAAGCCTGGACCTCTCCTCCAAAATCTTTTCTTGGATTTCTGCTTCCGCAGACTTAGTCTTGACCGCCGCCGCAGCAAGTTCGGCCCTGAGAGATACCGCTTGGTCGCAAGCCTCTTGTGCAGTGGCGTTTGCGTCATCCTTCTCCTTCACCATTTCGGCAAATTTGGCCTTGAGCTCGTTCAGCTCTTTAACGGCTAAGTCTCGCTCAGCTGCAATGATGGTGTTGCGGTGGCCCATCTCTTCTACCATGGCGCAGTGTTCCTGTTGCATCCTCACCATTTTGGCCACGACATCCTCATGTTTCTGAAGTGCTTCAAGCTCTGACTTCCGGAGCGTCTCCATTTCGGATTGAAGAACCTGAATAATACGTTTCTGTTTAACAATGTCAGCATCACGCTCAGCAATAATCCTCGCCCGGTCAAAAGCTACCCTCGATGCTTTCGCTGCCGCTTTGTACCACTCCTTATACTGAGCATAGAAGTCACGGATATAGTTATGAGCAATGTTCTCAGCATCCGGAGGAATTCTTTTAAGATTAGGAGGGAAGACATAAGCATCCATACAAATTTCAGGAAAATCTCTTTTCATTTGCACAAGTTTGATGGCTCCCTCACTTGACAACTCAGCCGGAGCTTGTTCTATTATAGCGGCTGTTGTCGTTTCCATTCTTGGCTGCTGAGTATCAGGCCGAGAAGATTGAGAAGGCGGCTGTTGCTGTTGAGAAGGCCCGGGAAGATCAACTGGGGCCCTAGGAGGCGGAGGGGAGCGAGATCGGGGTCGGTACTGATATCCCCGGTCTCTATCAGAGTAATCATGGACAGAACGGCCACGCGAGTAATCTCTATCTCTATCATAACGTTCTTGACTTGAATAGCCTCGCCCATGATCCCTATCTGTCTCTCTCCTGCGGGAATCATAAAATGGAGAAGATTGGCGCACGTTCTGGAGCCTATCCAAAGTGGAGCCTCTGCCTGACATTTCACCTGCGATAAAAAAAGGATTACGGGTTAAGGTCCGATAAAGCAATGTTTACTATGCAAAAGTCATGAAGTGCTGTGGAAGTGTGTGTAAATGTGTAAACCCCCAAACCGACTGGAAGTGTCGACCGCACTTAAAGGAAAGGGCTCGTTCATATTTAGGGCATCTTGAAATTCCTCCAACCTAGGATTATGAGAAATCGATATATAATCTGGGATAGGAATATCGTCAAGCCCTTTGAAAGAATCTCTCGAATGAGAAGGGGAGGCCGCAGAAATCATGACTCCGGAAGCGGGAGGAAACACTTCTACAGATTTCCCCCCCTTGGACTTAAGTTTTTTGGAAACGGCGGCCTTGCCTTTCCGTTTTTCTCCCGATTTTTCAAAGTTTCCCGAGAGATCAGCCATCGGCTCCGAATCTGTATGGGTTCTTTCTTCATCACTCGCTTCGGTTATGGTGATTCCAAGCGGTTTCTTCGCCGTTTTCTTCTTGGTTTTCTTCTTGTTCTCCTTCTTGGAGGCAGGCTTTGCCAACCCTTCGATAACTATACTTTGGTTGGTTTCGATCAGACCAAGAGTTCTTAAGTTATAGTCATCCATCACCGAGTCCATATGTCTTAGCTCACTCGGAACTTCTTGAAGACTTCGGACTATACCCCTGAAGTACCCGCCATCGGGTCTGGAAATAATGGCTGTAAGAGAAATAAGATGTCAATACTAACGCCAAAAAGCAATTGGTCAAGAGAACAGGTTAAGGCACTTACGTCTAGACAACCATCGCCTAGCAAAACCCGGAGGGCATCGAACATAGAACCATTCGTTCTTGAAATAACTCAGTCGGGTCCAGGCTCCAACAACAACTTGGCAATTCCTAACTGCCTCCAGGAATGTAAAAGACGGGCTATCACCCCTACTCTTGAAGTTAAATATATGTCTAATCTCAGTTGGCCTTGGCGGGCCAAAGAGACAATCCATAAATATGACGAAGGCACTGTTCAGCAACGCATGCCCGTTGGGATGAAGTTGTGAAGGAGCGATTCCTAAATATGATAGCATCCCTCTGATATATTGATTGAAAGGAGGGAGAGTTCCGGCCGCGCAAGCATGACGATAGAAAGCAGTATATCCTTCGGGCGGATTGTGCGGTCTATCAGCGGCACTGGGTAATAACAAATCGTCCAGAGATATGTTATGTTTCAAGCAAATTCGGCCCAATAAGGATTCAGAAATGTTAGATTGGACAGAGTCAACGGGGTCCTCGATAAATATTGCCTCTGGCAATTCATCTGGAGCCGGATCGATCGCATCGGCAGGAATATCGGGAATCACAAGCACCGGAGGAGTCGAGCTCTGTACCTCTTGTTGTTGGGAGCTCGAAGATTCCATAATTAACTAACTCATCATAAAGAAATGTTAAGTACATAAAGAGCCCGTGCATTCCCCAGTGTGAAGTGTATGAACGTGTCGTGCCGTGCAAGTGTTGTGCGTTACTTAAGCAGATTCTACAGATTAAAGCAAGATGTCCGTACGACAAAAACTTGGGGATTTGGGAACGAAGACGATTGTCATCGCTGACCGTCACTTCTGCACCATCCAAACGCCACTGACCACTTCAAGTATAAACCAGTCGTATTATTGGTTAAGTCATGGTTCCATCGACAAGCTTCAAAGGAAATTCAAGTTTAATCTTTCAGTCAAGTTCGATTATGCAAGACCGAAGCTCGTCGGAGTCAAGTGTGCTAAAATTCATTGAGTTCATCAAAGTTTAACTTGAAATTGGTCATGGTTCAGATGTTGGAGCAAATCAGAAGAGTAGAAGCCCCTGAAGCAAGCGTGTTCGAATCGATCGACTCGAATCGATATGAGTCGAATCGATGAAGGTCGAATCGATATGATTCGACTCTGCATAAGTTCGACTCGATAAAATCTCAGGGTGGAGAAGCACTTCGAATCCATGAGCTATGCATGACTTCGAATCGATCAATGCTCAGCACCTTCGAATCGATTGGGATATTGCTACTTCGAATCGATCGATACGATCTTTCGAAACCATCGGTGCGAAGTTTCGTATCGATTCGAACCACCTATCCCTGAATCAATTCGAAGTCTTATATTCTTCATCGATTCGTTCTACTTAACCCTGCATCGATTCGAAATCTTGCATCTTCGATCGATTCGGGCTACTTGTCCCCGAATCAATACGAGTTGAAAAAGCTTTCTCTTTCAAATCCATCGAGTCGACCCATTTCAGTTCCTACTACTCCTCATGTTTCTCAAAAGAAAGGATTGAAGTCAATGTTCGAAACCCGGTTTCATCGTTCTACACTCGAATCGATCCCTTAGGTACCTGGACGGGTTCGATTGCAAATTAAGACTCGGTGTAATCTGATTGATTCGTGCAAGACGTGGAGCTTTGAAGGATCGATTCGAAGGAGCAGCAGTTGCAACAGTAAAGTGTAAAAAGTAAAAGTGAAATTAGCCTCGCGTATTTATATGGGTTCCAAGGGCGACTCGAGGCTCTTCGTCTCCCGGTCATGATGACCGCTCATAGTAGGTCGCAGCCCCGTCGATTCGAACGTATGCTCAATTATCCATTACCTTCGAGTCCATCACAACACAGGGTCGTTCCACAGTTTCGAATCCATCCCTTAATTCGAATCCATCCGGTTTCGAACCCTTTAGAACGACAAATCCATTCATACAGTATCGATGCGAAGCATCATCGATTCGAAGGAGTAGCCAAACAGAGGATGGATTGAGAGTCTTATCGACTCGAAGCACGAGGTCCTTAGGGCTTTCGATTCTAAGGTCATCGATTCGAAGAAGCAGAGCTTCGAATCCATCAAATGCCACCGATCAAGTGGACGAATCGTTTCAATATGAAAAATTGATTACCAACTCTTTATGGCGATTCAGGAGAGGATCGATACAAGGGGATGATCAAAAGACAATCATTAAAGGAATGTTTTAACTCGAATCTCAAACCGGCCCAGGAGAGGACCGATGCAGAATTCGATGACAAACCGAACTAACAACGACTTGCGATCACGCAACGTTAACCAAAGTCAAGATAATACACGTATGCACATATCTCTGACTAATGTTCGATCTTTGTCATTTACAGGGATCAAATGTTCATCTCGTCTTGTCTCAAAACACTAACAGCCAGTCATAATTATACGACGGTCAATTACAGCGATACAGAATGCAACTTTCGGTAAAGCATGTCATAGCTGTCCAATGAGAGACTGCAGCTTTTCAAAGCACGTCATGTTTACACAAGACGTACTTTGGGGGGCAAATGTTATCCCGCCTTTTGGCAAGGTCGTGACACCAAGGACTTGACTAGAAACCAGTGACAGATTGTCTCGAAGACCAGTTACGCGCAGGGATCGCTACGGATATCAATGAATTTTGTCCGAGTCCGGATCGGGCCACAATTGATAAGGCACGTCGAGCAAAGCCGGGGGAACCAACGTTCCAAATTTCGGGACAATCCGAGTTCGCATGCACATGATATCGCCAATAAGAGATGGATGAAGCGGCACAGGTTCGAATCCCTCAGGAGTAGCACAGGTTCGACTCGATCAGAAGGGAGCTATGCTCCGAATCCATCTATCGCACATTGGTTCGCATCCATCCACGGCGCCATGGTTCGAATCCGTCCCATTATGCCACAAGTTCGAATCCATCGAGGTATTCCTGTCCTCGAATCCCTCAAGAAGAGATCCTTCGAATCCATGAAGAGGACCATAGCTTCGACTCCATGCCGCTATTGTCTTCGAATGCCAAAGACAGAGGATGCTTCGTATCGATCAGTAACGACCTTCCACGATCGATACGAAGGAGCACGAATTCAATCGATTCGAAGGAAGCGCGTCTTCGAATCGATAGTCTCGAATCCACCTAGTCCACACAGCTAAAACCCCGGGTACGACTCAGTAAAACTCGGAGATAAAGGAGGGTTGACCCGAGGTATGCGCACCACGCCGTAGTCTTCGCATTCAGGAAGATCGATTCGAACGAATCGATTCGAGCGTATCGATTCGAACGACTCCAGGAAACGAAAAACACCTACTTGAATCGATCATAACTCAAGTTCTACAAGTCCAAACGCCATGAAATTTTCACAGAAGCTTAAACACATGATGAAGAATGTCCACACCAAATTTCAGCTCGATTGGACTCTTTCTTGATCGATTCGAACTAAGGGTCGAATCGATCCCAAAGTGGGCCCGGATCTCCATATTTCGGCCATGCGGGCCCCCTGACGTATCAGAACTGGTCTCCCTTCATTTTAGGCGAAATATCTGCCTCCTACACCTATAAATAGAGCCTCTGGTCATTCAGAAAAGGGGTCGGACAATTCTAAACACTAAAGAGCGCCCAGATTCTGCCAGATTTACTCTAGAACACCACCGCTGCTTTAGATTGGGACTTAGCATATAAATTTAGTTGTATTACATTATAAACTACTGTAATCTTCAAGTATCGAGCAATAAAATCATCAAACTTCAAAGTGGACGCAGGCAAAACGCCGAGCCACTCTAAATCGCTTGTCTTTGCAACTTATTTTCTGTTATTTGGAGTTTTTGTTAGATAATCCACAGTTTTAATTTTCATTCTTCACTTTTATCTCTTCAAAAACTTCCGAAGAGTGTTGTGCCCATTTTTAGTACAAACAACCGCTGTAAGCCGTCAACGGATAGTTTCATACCGAAAAAAAGGCTATCCGAACCTCAATCGGGTATCTGAAGTTTTTTGGCCTTCGTTTTTACGTCACATGAATTTTTACGTTAAAAAGGGAACACCGTGGCTGGTCTTCGATTTACCATCCCTGGAGAGTGGTGCACCATGGTACTGGCCCATTCCAAATCCCTGCACCCATTTCTAAAAGTCGAAAGCGGTGTTTCGTCTTTTTGGACAAATGTTGCACCTTGCACCGCAGATGTTGCACCTTGTGGATATCGATTCTTCGGACGGCCATAAATGTTGCCTCGTTTAGAGTTACAGGAGCCATAACCAGCCAAAACGAAGGTCTCAGTGAGTTCTACGGCTTTGACAGCTGTAAGCCGTCAACGGATAGTTTCATACCCAAAAAATACCTCAATCGGGTCTCTGATGTTTTTTAGCCTTCGTTTTTCCGTCACATGACTTTTTACGTTAAAAAGGGAACACCGTGGCTGGTCTTCGATTTACCATCC
The DNA here is from genome assembly GCA_030737815.1 of Allium fistulosum. Classification (NCBI taxonomy): domain Eukaryota; kingdom Viridiplantae; phylum Streptophyta; class Magnoliopsida; order Asparagales; family Amaryllidaceae; genus Allium; species Allium fistulosum. The sequence goes on along the minus strand of CM060905.1, from coordinate 41,943,196 downwards.
CTGGAGAGTAGTGCACCATGGTGCGGGTACAATTCAAATCCATGCACCCATTTCTAAAAGTCGCAAGGCGCCGTTTCGTCATTTTGGACGAATGTTGCACCTTGCACCGCAGATGTTGCACCCTGTGGATATCGATTCTTCGGACGGCCATAACTGTTGCCTCGTTTAGAGTTACGGGAGCCATAACCAGTCAAAATGAAGGTCTCAGTGAGTTCTACGGCATTGACCGCTGTAAGCCATCAACGGATAGTTTCATACCGAAAAAAAGGCAATCCGAACCCCAATCGGGTCTCTGAAGTTTTTTTGCCTTCGTTTTTACGTCACATGAATTTTTACGTTAAAAAGGGAACACTGTGGCTGATCTTCGATTTACCATCCCTGGAGAGTGGTGCACCATGGTACTGGCCCATTTAAAATCCCTGCACCCATTTCTAAAAGTCGAAAGCGCCGTTTCGTTTTTTTGGACAAATGTTGCACCTTGCACCGCAGATGTTGCACCCTGTGGATATCGATTCTTCGGACGGCCATAACTGTTGCCTCGTTTAGAGTTACAGGAGCAATAACTAGTCAAAACGAAGGTCTCAGTGAGTTCTATGGCTTTGACCGCTGTAAGCCGTCAACGGATAGTTTCATACCCAAAAAAATGCTATCCGAACCTCAATCGGGTCTTTGAAGTTTTTTGGCCTTCGTTTTTCCGTCACATGAATTTTTACGTTAAAAAGGGAACACCGTGGCTGGTCTTCGATTTACCATCCCTAGAGAGTGGTGCACCATGGTACTGGTCCATTTCAAATCCCTGCACCAATTTCTAAAAGTCGCAAGGCACCGTTTCGTCATTTTGGACGAATGTTGCACCTTGCACCGCAGATGTTGCACCCTGTGGATATCGATTCTTCGGACGGCCATAACTGTTGCCTCGTTTTGAGTTACGGGAGCCATAACCAGTCAAAACGAAGGTCTCAGTGAGTTCTACGGCATTGACCGCTGTAAGCCGTCAACGGATAGTTTCATACCGAAAAAATGCAATCCGAACCTCAGTCGGGTCTCTGAATTTTTTTTGCCTTCGTTTTTACGTCACATGAATTTTTACGTTAAAAAGGGAACACCGTGGCTGATCTTTGATTTACCATCCCTGGAGAGTGGTGCACCATGGTACTGGCCCATTTCAAATCCCTGCACCCATTTCTAAAAGTGGAAAGCGCCGTTTCGTCTTTTTGGACAAATGTTGCCCCTTGCACCGCAGATGTTGCACCCTGTGGATATCGATTCTTCGGACGGCCATAACTGTTGCCTCATTTAGAGTTACGGGAGCCATAGCCAGGTAAAACGAAGGTCTCAGTGAGTTCTACGGCTTTGACGGCTGTAAGCCGTCAACGGATAGTTTCATACCCAAAAAAATGCTATCTGAAACTCAATCGGGTCTTTGAAGTTTTTTGGCCTTCGTTTTTACGTCACATGAATTTTTACGTTAAAAAGGGAACACCGTGGCTGGTCTTCGATTTACCATCCCTGGAGAGTGGTGCACCATGGTACTGGTCCATTTCAAATTCCTGCACCCATTTCTTAAAGTCGCAAGGCGCCGTTTCGTCATTTTGGACGAATGTTGCACCTTAAACCGCAGATGTTGCACCCTGTGGATATCGATTCTTCGGACGACCATAACTGTTGCCTCGTTTAGAGTTACGGGAGCCATAACCAGTCAAAATGAAGGTCTCAGTGAGTTCTACAGCATTGACCGCTGTAAGCCGTCAACGGATAGTTTCATACCCAAAAAAAGCTATCCGAACCTCAATCGGGTCTCTGAAGTTTTTTAGCCTTCGTTTTTCCGTCACATGAATTTTTACGTTAAAAAGGGAACACCGTGGCTGGTCTTCGATTTACCATCCCTGGAGATTAGTGCACCATGGTGCGGGTACATTTCAAATCCTTGCACCCATTTATAAAAGTCGCAAGGCGCCGTTTCGTCTTTTTGGACGAATGTTGCACCTTGCACCGCAGATGTTGCACCCTTTGGATATCGATTCTTCGGACGGCCATAACTGTTGCCTTGTTTAGAGTTACGGGAGCCATAACCAGTCAAAACGAAGGACTCAGTGAGTTCTACGGCTTAGACGGGTGAAAGCCGTCAACGGATAGTTTCATACCCAAAAAAAAGCTATCCGAACCTCAATCGGGTCTTTGAAGTTTTTTGGCCTTCGTTTTTCCGTCACATGAATTTTTACGTTAAAAAGGGAACACTGTGGCTGGTCTTCGATTTACCATCCCTGGAGAGTGGTGCACCATGGTACTGGCCCATATCAAATCCCTGCACCCATTTCTAAAAGTCGCAAGGTGCTGTTTCGTCTTTAAGACGAATGTTGCACCTTGCACCGCAGATGTTGCACCCTGTGGATATCGATTCTTTGGACGGCCATAACTGTTGCCTCATTTAGAGTTACGGGAGCCATAACCAGTCAAAACGAAGGTCTCGGTGAGTTCTACGGCTTTGACCGCTATAAGCCATCAACGGATAGTTTCATACCGAAAAAAGGCTATCCGAACCTCAATCGGGTCTATGAAGTTTTTTGGCCTTCATTTTTACGTCACATGAATTTTTACGTTTAAAATGGAACACCGTGGCTGGTCTTCGATTTACCATCCCTGGAGAGTGGTGCACCATGGTACTGGCCCATTTCAAATCCCTGCACCCATTTCTAAAAGTCGAAAGCGCCGTTTCGTCTTTTTGGACAAATGTTGCACCTTGCACCACAGATGTTGCACCCTGTGGATATCGATTCTTCGGACGGCCATAACTGTTGCCTTGTTTAGAGTTACGGGAGCCATAACCAGTCAAAACGAAGGTCTCAGTGAGTTCTACGGCTTTGACGGCTGTAAGATGTCAACGGATAGTTTCATACCCAAAAAAATGCTATCCGAACCTCAATCGGGTCTTTGAAGTTTTTTGGCCTTCGTTTTTCCGTCACATGAATTTTTACGTTAAAAAGGGAACACCGTGGCTGGTCTTCGATTTACCATCCCTGGAGACTGGTGCACCATGGTACTGGTCCATTTCAAATACCTGCACCCATTTCTAAAAGTCGCAAGGCGCCGTTTCATCATTTTGGACGAATGTTGCACCTTGCACCGAAGATGTTGCACCCTGTGGATATCGATTCTTCGGACGGCCATAAATGTTGCCTCGTTTAGATTTACGGGAGCCATAACCAGTCAAAACTAAGGTCTCAGTGAGCTCTACGGCATTGACTGCTGTAAGCCGTCAACGGATATTTTCATACCGAAAAAAAGGCTATCCGAACCTCAATCGGGTCTCTGAAGTTTTTTGGCCTTCGTTTTTTCGTCACATGAATTTTTACGTTAAAAAGGGAACACCGTGGCTGGTCTTCGATTTACCATCCCTGGAGAGTGGTGCACCATTGTACTGGCCCATTTCAAATCCCTGCACCCATTTCTAAAATTCGAAAGCGCTGTTTCGTCTTTTTGGACAAATGTTGCACCTTGCACCGCAGATGTTGCACCTTGTGGATATCGATTCTTCGGACGGCAATAACTGTTGCCTCGTTTAGAGTTACAGGAGACATAACCAGTCAAAACGAAGGTCTTAGTGAGTTCTATGGCTTTGACCTCTGTAAGCCGTCAACGGATAGTTTCATACCCAAAAAAATGCTATCCGAACCTCAATCGGGTCTTTGAAGTTTTTTGGCCTTCGTTTTTCCGTCACATGAATTTTTACGTTAAAAAGGGAACATCGTGGCTGGTCTTCGATTTACCATCCCTGGAGATTGGTGCACCATGTTACTGGTCCATTTCAAATCCCTGCACCCATTTCTAAATGTCGCAAGGCGTCGTTTCGTCTTTTTGGACGAATGTTGCACCTTGCACCGCAGATGTTGCACCCGGTGGATATCGATTCTTCGGACGGCCATAACTGTTGTCTCGTTTAGATTTACGGGAGCCATAACTAGTCAAAACGAAGGTCTCAGTGAGTTATACGGCTTTGACGGCTGTAAGCCGTCAACGGATAGTTTCATACCCAAAAAATACCTCAATCGGGTCTTTGAAGTTTTTTAGCCTTCGTTTTTCCGTCACATGAATTTTTACGTTAAAAAGGGAACACCGTGGCTGGTCTTTGATTTACCATCCCTGGAGAGTAGTGCACCATGGTGCGGGTACATTTCAAATCCATGCACCCATTTCTAAAAGTCGCAAGGCGCCATTTCGTCTTTTTGGACGAATGTTGCACCTTGCACCGCAGATGTTGCACCCTGTGGATATCGATTCTTCGGACGGCCATAACTGTTGCCTTGTTTAGAGTTACGGGAGCCATAACCAGTCAAAATGAAGGTCTCAGTGAGTTCTACGGCTTTGACGGGTGTAAGCCATCAACGGATAGTTTCATACCCAAAAAAAAGCTATCCGAACCTCAATCGGGTCTCTGAAGTTTTTTGGCCTTCGTTTTTCCGTCACATGAATTTTTACGTTAAAAAGGGAACACCGTGGCTGGTCTTCGATTTACCATCCCTGGAGAGTGGTGCACCATGGTACTGGTCCATTTCAAATCCCTGCACCCATTTCAAAAAGTTGCAAGGCGCAGTTTCGTCATTTTGGACGAATGTTGCACCTTGCACCGCAGATGTTGCACCCTGTGGATATCGATTCTTTGGACGGCCATAACTGTTGCCTCGTTTAGAGTTACGGGAGCCATAACCAGTCAAAACGAAGGTCTCAGTGAGTTCTACGGCATTGACCGCTGTAAGCCGTCAACGGATAGTTTCATACCGAAAAAAGTCTATCCGAACCTCAATCGGGTCTCTGAAGTTTTTTGGCCTTCGTTTTTCCGTCACATGAATTTTTATGTTAAAAAGGGAACACCGTGGCTGGTCTTCGATTTACCATCCCTGGAGAGTGGTGCACCATGGTACTGGTCCATTTCAAATCCCTGCACCCATTTCTAAAAGTCGCAAGGCGCCGTTTCGTCATTTTGGACGAATGTTGCACCTTGCACCGCAGATGTTGCACCCTGTGGATATCGATTCTTCGGACGGCCATAACTGTTGCCTCGTTTAGAGTTACGGGAGCCATAACCAGTCAAAACGAAGGTCTTTGTGAGTTCTACGGCATTGACCGCTGTAAGCCGTCAACGGATAGTTTCATACCGAAAAAAGGCTATCGAACCTCAATCGGGTCTCTGAAGTTTTTTATCCTTCGTTTTTACGTCACATGAATTTTTACGTTAAAAAGGGAACACCGTGGCTGGTCTTCGATTTACCATCCCTGGAGAGTGGTGCACCATGGTACTGGCCCATTTCAAATCCCTGCACCCATTTCTAAAAGTCGAAAGCACCGTTTCATCTTTTTGGACAAATGTTGCACCTTGCACCGCAGATGTTGCACCCTGTGGATATCGATTCTTCGAACGGCTATAACTGTTGCCTCGTTTAGAGTTACGGGAGCCATAATCAGTCAAAACGAAGGTCTCAGTGAGTTCTACGGCTTTGACAGCTGTAAGTCGTCAACGGATAGTTTCATACCCAAAAAAATGCTATCCGAACCTCAATCGGGTCTTTGAAGTGTTTTGGCCTTCGTTTTTCCGTCACATGAATTTTTAAGTTAAAAAGGGAACACCGTGGCTGGTCTTCGATTTACCATCCCTGGAGAGTGGTGCACCATGGTACTGGTCCATTTCGAATCCCTGCACCCATTTCTAAAAGTCGCAAGGCGCCGTTTCGTCATTTTGGATGAATGTTGCACCTTGAACCGCAGATGTTGCACCCTGTGGATATCGATTCTTCGGACGGCCATAACTGTTGCCTCGTTTAGAGTTACGGGAGCCATAACCAGTCAAAACGAAGGTCTCAGTGAGTTCTACGGCATTGATCGCTGTAAGCCGTCAACGGATAGTTTCATACCGAAAAAAGGCTATCCGAACCTCAATCGGGTCTCTGAAGTTTTTTGGCCTTCGTTTTTACGTCACATGAATTTTTACGTTAAAAAGGGAACACCGTGGCTGGTCTTCGATTTACCATCCCTGGAGAGTGGTTCACCATGGTACTGGCCCATTTCAAATCCCTGCACCCATTTCTAAAAGTCGAAAGCGCCGTTTCGTCTTTTTGGACAAATGTTGCACCTTGCACCGCAGATGTTGCACCCTATGGATATCGATTCTTCGGACGGCCATAACTGTTGCCTCGTTTAGAGTTACGGGAGCCATAACCAGTCAAAACGAAGGTCTCAGTGAGTTCTACGGCTTTGTCCGCTGTAAGCTGTCAATGGATAGTTTTGTACCCAAAAAAATGCTATACGAACCTCAATCGGGTCTTTGAAGTTTTTTGGCCTTCGTTTTTCCATCACATGAATTTTTACGTTAAAAAGGGAACACCGTGGCTGGTCTTCGATTTACCATCCCTGTAGAGTGGTGCACAATGGTACTGGTCCATTTCAAATCCCTGCACCCATTTCTAAAAGTCGCAAGGCGCCGTAACGTCATTTTGGACGAATGTTGCACCTTGCAACGCAGATGTTGCACCCTGTGGATATCGATTCTTCGGACGGCCATAACTGTTGCCTCGTTTGGAGTTACGGGAGCCATAACCAGTCAAAACGAAGGTCTCAGTGAGTTCTACGGCATTGACCATTTTAAGCCGTCAACGGATAGATTCATACCCAAAAAATGCTATCCGAACCTCAATCGGGTCTTTGAAGTTTTTTGGCCTTCGTTTTTCGGTCACATGAATTTTTACGTTAAAAAGGGAACACCGTGGCTGGTCTTTGATTTACCATCCCTGGAGAGTGGTGCACCATGGTACTGGTCCATTTCAAATCCCTGCACCCATTTCTAAAAGTCGCAAGGCGCCGTTTCATCTTTTTGGACGAATGTTGCACCTTGCACCGCAGATGTTGCACCCGATTGATATCGATTCTTCGGACGGCCATAACTGTTGTCTCGTTTAGAGTTACGGGAGCCATAACCAGTCAAAACGAAGGTCTCAGTGAGTTCTACGGCTTTGACCGCTGTAAGCCGTCAACGGATAGTTTCATACCTAAAAAAAAGCTATCCGAACCTCAATCGGGTCTCTGAAGTTTTTTGGCCTTCGTTTTTCCGTCACATGAATTTTTACGTTAAAAAGGGAACACCATGGCTGGTCTTTGATTTACAGTCCCTGGAGAGTGGTGCACCATGGTACTGGTCCATTTCAAATCCCTGCACCCATTTCTAAAAGTCGCAAGGCGCCGTTTCGTCTTTTGGGACGAATGTTGCACCTTGCACCGCAGATGTTGCACCCAGTGGATATCGATTCTTCGGACGGCCATAAATGTTGCCTCGTTTAGAGTTACGGGAGCCATAACCAGTCAAAACGAAGGTCTCGGTGAGTTCTACGGCTTTGACCGCTATAAGCCGTCAATGGATAGTTTCATACTGAAAAAAAGGCTATCCGAACCTCAATCGGGTCTTTGATGTTTTTTGGCCTTCGTTTTTACGTCACATGAATTTTTACGTCAAAAAGGGAACACCGTGGCTGGTCTTCGATTTACCATCCTTGGAGAGTGGTGCACCATGGTACTGGCCCATTTCAAATCCCTGCACCCATTTCTAAAAGTCGAAAGCGCTATTTCGTCTTTTTGTACAAATGTTGCACCTTGCACCGCAGATGTTGCACCCTGTGGATATCGATTCTTCGGACGGCCATAACTGTTGCCTCGTTTAGAGTTACGGGAGCCATAACCAGTCAAAACGAAGGTCTCAGTGAGTTCTACGGCTTTGAAAGCTGTAAGCCATCAACGGATAGTTTCATACCCAAAAAAATGCTATCCGAACCTCAATCGGGTCTTTGAAGTTTTTTGGCCTTCGTTTTTCCGTCACATGAATTTTTACGTTAAAAAGGGAACACCGTGGCTGGTCTTTTATTTACCATCCCTGGAGAGTGGTGCACCATGGTACTGGTCCATTACAAATACCTGCACCCATTTCTAAAAGTCGCAAGGCGCCGTTTCGTCATTTTGGATGAATGTTGCACCTTGCACCGCAGATGTTGCACCCTGTGTATATCGATTCTTCGGACGGCCATAACTGTTGCCTCGTTTAGAGTTACGAGAGCCAAATCCAGTCAAAATGAAGGTCTCAGTGAGTTCTACGACATTGACCGCTGTAAGCCGTCAACGGATAGTTTCATACCGAAAAAAAGGCTATCCGAACCTCAATCGGGCCTTTGAAGTTTTTTGGCCTTCGTTTTTACGTCACATGAATTTTTACGTTAAAAAGGGAACACCGTGGCTGGTATTCGATTTACCATCCCTGGAGAGTGGTGCACCATGGTACTGGCCCATTTCAAATCCCTGCACCCATTTCTAAAAGTCGAAAGCACCATTTCGTCTTTTTGGACAAATGTTGCACCTTGCACCGTAGATGTTGCACCCTGTGGATATCGATTCTTCGGACGACCATAACTGTTGCCTCGTTTAGAGTTACGGGAGCCATAACCAGTCAAAATGAAGGTCTCAGTGAGTTCTACGGCTTTGACCACTGTAAGCCGTCAACGGATAGTTTCATACCCAAAAAAATGCTATCCGAACCTCAATCGGGTCTTTGAAGTTTTTTGGCCTTCGTTTTTCCGTCACATGAATTTTTACGTTAAAAAGGGAACACCGTGGCTGGTCTTCGATTTACCATCCCTGGAGAGTGGTGCACCATGGTACTAGTCCATTTCAAATCCCTGCACCCATTTCTAAAAGTCACAAGGCGCCGTAACATCATTTTGGACGAATGTTGCACCTTGCAACGCAGATGTTGCACCCTGTGGATATCGATTCTTCGGACGGCCATAACTGTTGCCTCGTTTAGAGTTACGGGAGCCATAACAAGTCAAAACGAAGGTCTTAGTGAGTTCTACGGCTTTGACGGGTGTAAGCCGTCAATGGATAGTTTCATACCCAAAAAAAAGCTATCCGAACCTCAATCGGGTCTTTGAAGTTTTTTGGCCTTCGTTTTTCCGTCACATGAATTTTTACGTTAAAAAGGGAACACCGTGGCTGGTCTTCGATTTACCATCCTTGGAGAGTGGTGCACCATGGTACTGGTCCATTTCAAATCCCTGCACCCATTTCTAAAAGTCGCAAGGCGCCGTTTCATCTTTTTGGACGAATGTTGCACCTTGCACCCATTTCTAAAAGTCGCAAGGCGCCGTTTCGTCATTTTGGACGAATGTTGCACCTTGCACCGCAGATGTTGCACCCTATGGATATCGATTCTTCGGACGGCCATAACTGTTGCCTCGTTTAGAGTTACGGGAGCCATAACCAGTCAAAACGAAGGTCTCTGTGAGTTCTACGGCATTGACCGCTGTAAGCCGTCAACGGATAGTTTCATACCGAAAAAAGGCTATCGAACCTCAATCGGGTCTCTGAAGTTTTTTGGCCTTCGTTTTTACGTCACATGAATTTTTACGTTAAAAAGGGAACACCGTGGCTGGTCTTCGATTTACCATCCCTGGAGAGTGGTGCACCATGGTACTGGCCCATTTCAAATCCCTGCACCCATTTCTAAAAGTCGAAAGCACCGTTTTGTCTTTTTGGACAAATGTTGCACCTTGCACCGCAGATGTTGCACCCTGTGGATATCGATTCTTCGAACGGCTATAACTGTTGCCTCGTTTAGAGTTACGGGAGCCATAATTAGTCAAAACGAAGGTCTCAGTGAGTTCTACGGCTTTGACAGTTGTAAGTCGTCAACGGATAGTTTCATACCCAAAAAAATGCTATCCGAACCTCAATCGGGTCTTTGAAGTTTTTTGGCCTTCGTTTTTCCGTCACATGAATTTTTACGTTAAAAAGGGAACACCGTGGCTGGTCTTCGATTTACCATCCCTGGAGAGTGGTGCACCATGGTATTGGTCCATTTCGAATCCCTGCACCCATTTCTAAAAGTCGCAAGGCGCCGTTTCGTCATTTTGGATGAATGTTGCACCTTGAACCGCAGATGTTGCACCTTGTGGATATCGATTCTTCGGACGGCCATAACTGTTGCCTCGTTTAGAGTTACGGGAGCCATAACCAGTCAAAACGAAGGTCTCAGTGAGTTCTACGGCATTGATCGCTGTAAGCCGTCAACGGATAGTTTCATACCGAAAAAAAGGCTATCCGAGCCTCAATCGGGTCTCTGAAGTTTTTTGGCCTTCGTTTTTACGTCACATGAATTTTTACGTTAAAAAGGGAACACCGTGGCTGGTCTTCGATTTACCATCCCTGGAGAGTGGTGCACCATGGTACTGGTCCATTTCAAATCCCTGCACCCATTTCTAAAAGTCGAAAGCGCCGTTTCGTCTTTTTGGACAAATGTTGCACCTTGCACCGCAGATGTTGCACCCTATGGATATCGATTCTTTGGACGGCCATAACTGTTGCCTCGTTTAGAGTTACGGGAGCCATAACCAGTCAAAACGAAGGTCTCAGTGAGTTCTACGGCTTTGACCGCTGTAAGCTGTCAATGGATAGTTTCGTACCCAAAAAAATGCTATACGAACCTCAATCGGGTCTTTGAAGTTTTTTGGCCTTCGTTTTTCCATCACATTAATTTTTACGTTAAAAAGGGAACACCGTGGCTGGTCTTCGATTTACCATCGCTGGAGAGTGGTGCACAATGGTACTGGTCCATTTCAAATCCCTGCACCCATTTCTAAAAGTCGCAAGGCGCCGTAACGTCATTTTGGACGAATGTTGCACCTTGCAACGCAGATGTTGCACCCTGTGGATATCGATTCTTCGGACGGCCATAACTGTTGCCTCGTTTAGAGTTACGGGAGCCATAACCAGTCAAAACGAAGGTCTCAGTGAGTTCTACGGCTTTGACCGCTATAAGCCGTCAAAGGATAGTTTCATACCCAAAAAATGCTCTCCGAACCTCAATCTGGTCTTTGAAGTTTTTTGGCCTTCGTTTTTCGGTCACATGAATTTTTACGTTAAAAAGGGAACACCGTGGCTGGTCTTTGATTTACCATCCCTGGAGAGTGGTGCACCATGGTACTGGTCCATTTCAAATCCCTACACCCATTTCTAAAAGTCGCAAGGCGCCGTTTCATCTTTTTGGACGAATGTTGCACCTTGCACCGCAGATGTTGCACCCGATTGATATCGATTCTTCGGACGGCCATAACTGTTGTCTCGTTTAGAGTTACGGGAGCCATAACCAGTCAAAACGAAGGTCTCAGTGAGTTCTACGGCTTTGACCGCTGTAAGCCGTCAACGGAGAGTTTCTTACCCAAAAAAAAGCTATCCGAACCTCAATCGGGTCTCTGAAGTTTTTTGGCCTTCGTTTTTCCGTCACATGAATTTTTACGTTAAAAAGGGAACACCGTGGCTGGTCTTCGATTTACCATCCCTGGAGAGTGGTGCACCATGGTACTGGTCCATTTCAAATCCCTGCACCCATTTCTAAAAGTCGCAAGGCGCCGTTTCGTCTTTTGGGACGAATGTTGCACCTTGCACCGCAGATGTTGCACCCAGTGGATATCGATTCTTCGGACGGCCATAACTGTTGCCTCGTTTAGAGTTACGGGAGCCATAACCAGTCAAAACGAAGGTCTCGGTGAGTTCTACGGCTTTGACCGCTATAAGCCGTCAATGGATAGTTTCATACTGAAAAAAAGGCTATCCGAACCTCAATCGGGTCTTTGATGTTTTTTGGCCTTCGTTTTTACGTCACATGAATTTTTACGTTAAAAAGGGAACATCGTGGCTGGTCTTCGATTTACCATCCTTGGAGAGTGGTGCACCATGGTACTGGCCCATTTCAAATCCCTGCACCCATTTCTAAAAGTCGAAAGCGCTGTTTCGACTTTTTGGACAAATGTTGCACCTTGCACCGCAGATGTTGCACCCTGTGGATATCGATTCTTCGGACGGCTATAACTGTTGCCTCGTTTAGAGTTACGGGAGCCATAACCAGTCAAAACGAAGGTCTCAGTGAGTTCTACGGCTTTGAAAGCTGTAAGCCGTCAACGGATAGTTTCATACCCAAAAAAATGCTATCCGAAGCTCAATCGGGTCTTTGAAGTTTTTTGGCCTTCGTTTTTCCGTCACATGAATTTTTACGTTAAAAAGGGAACACCGTGGCTGGTCTTTTATTTACCATCCCTGGAGAGTGGTGCACCATGGTACTGGTCCATTACAAATACCTGCACCCATTTCTAAAAGTCGCAAGGCGCCGTTTCGTCATTTTGGACGAATGTTGCACCTTGCACCGCAGATGTTGCACCCTGTGTATATCGATTCTTCGAACGGCCATAACTGTTGCCTCGTTTAGAGTTACGAGAGCCAAATCCAGTCAAAACGAAGGTCTCAGTGAGTTCTACGACATTGACTGCTGTAAGCCGTCAACGGATAGTTTCATACCGAAAAAAGGCTATCCGAACCTCAATCGGGTCTTTGAAGTTTTTTGGCCTTCGTTTTTACGTCACATGAATTTTTACGTTAAAAAGGCAACACCGTGGCTGGTCTTCGATTTACCATCCCTGGAGAGTGGTGCACCATGGTACTAGCCCATTTCAAATACCTACACCCATTTCTAAAAGTCGAAAGCGCCATTTCGTCTTTTTGGACAAATGTTGCACCTTGCACCGCAGATGTTGCACCCTGTGGATATCGATTCTTCGGACGGCCATAACTGTTGCCTCGTTTAGTGTTACGGGAGCCATAACCAGTCAAAACGAAGGTCTCGGTGAGTTCTACGGCTTTGACCGCTGTAAGCCATCAACGGATAGTTTCATACCCAAAAAATGCTATCCGAACCTCAATCGGGTCTTTGAAGTTTTTTGGCCTTCGTTTTTCTGTCCCATGAATTTTTACGTTAAAAAGGGAACACCATGGCTGGTCTTCGATTTACCATCCCTGGAGAGTGGTGCACCATGGTACTAGTCCATTTCAAATCCCTGCACCCATTTCTAAAAGTCACAAGGCGCCGTAACGTCATTTTGGACGAATGTTGCACCTTGCAACGCAGATGTTGCACCCTGTGGATATCGATTCTTCGGACGGCCATAACTGTTGCCTCGTTTAGAGTTACGGGAGCCATAACAAGTCAAAACGAAGGTCTCAGTGAGTTCTACGGCTTTGACGGGTGTAAGCCGTCAATGGATAGTTTCATACCCAAAAAAAAGCTATCCGAACCTCAATCGGGTCTTTGAAGTTTTTTGGCCTTCGTTTTTCCGTCACATGAATTTTTACGTTAAAAAGGGAACACCGTGGCTGGTCTTCGATTTACCATCCTTGGAGAGTGGTGCACCATGGTACTGGTCCATTTCAAATCCCTGCACCCATTTCTAAAAGTCGCAAGGCACCGTTTCGTCTTTAGGGATGAATGTTGCACCTTGCACCGCAGATGTTGCACCCTGTGGATATCGATTCTTCGGACGGCCATAACTGTTGCCTCGTTTAGTGTTACGGGAGCCATAACCAGTCAAAACGAAGGTCTCGGTGAGTTCTACAGCTTTGACCGCTGTAAGCCATCAACGGATAGTTTCATACCCAAAAAATGCTATCCGAACCTCAATCGGGTCTTTGAAGTTTTTTGGCCTTCGTTTTTCCGTCCCAAGAATTTTTACGTTAAAAAGGGAACTCAGTGGCTGGTCTTCGATTTACCATCCCTGGAGAGTGGTGCACCATGGTACTGGTCCATTTCAAATCCATGCACCCATTCTAAAATCGCAAGGCGTCGTTTCGTCATTTTGGACAATGTTGCACCTTGCACCGCAGATGTTGCACCCTGTGGATATCGATTCTTTGGACGGCCATAACTGTTGCCTTGTTTAGAGTTACGGGAGCCATAACCAGTCAAAACGAAGGTCTCAGTGATCTCTACAGCATTGACCGCTGTAAGCCATCAACGGATAGTTTCATACCCAAAAAAAGCTATCCGAACCTCAATCGGGCCTCTGATGTTTTTTGGCCTTCATTTTTCCGTCACATGAATTTTTACGTTAAAAAGGGAACACCGTGGCTGGTCTTCGATTTACCATCCCTGGAGAGTGATGCACCATGGTACTGGCCCATTTCAAATCCCTACACCCATTTCTAAAAGTCGAAAGCGCCGTTTCGTCTTTTTGGACAAATGTTGCACCTTGCACCGCAAATGTTGCACCCTGTGGATATCGATTCTTCGGACGGCCATAATTGTTGCCTCGTTTAGAGTTACGGGAGCCATAACTAGTCAAAACGAAGGTCTCAGTGAGTTCTACGGCTTTGACTGCTGTAAGCTGTCAACGGATAGATTCATACCTAAAAAAATGCTATCCGAACCTCAATCGGGTCTTTGATTTTTTTGGCCTTCGTTTTTCCGTCACATGAATTTTTACATTAAAAAGGGAACACCATGGCTGGTCTTCGATTTACCATCCCTGGAGGGTGGTGCACCATGGTACTGTTCCATTTCAAATCCCTGCACCCATTTCTAAAAGTCGCAAGGCGCCGTAACGTCATTTTGGACGAATGTTGCACCTTGCACCGCAGATGTTGCACCCTGTGGATATCGATTCTTCGGACGGCCATAATTGTTGCCTCGTTTAGAGTTACGGGAGCCATATCCAGTCAAAACGAAGGTCTCAGTGAGTTCTACGGCATTGACCGCTGTAAGATGTCAACGGATAGTTTCATACCGAAAAAAATGCTATCCGAACCTCAATCGGGTCTTTGAAGTTTTTTGGCCTTCGTTTTTACGTCACATGAATTTTTACGTTAAAAAGGGAACACCGTGGCTGGTCTTCGATTTACCATCCTTGGAGAGTGGTGCACCATGGTACTGGCCCATTTCAAATCCCTGCACCCATTTCTAAAAGTCGAAAGCGCTGTTTCGTCTTTTTGGACAAACGCTGCAACTTGCACCGCAGATGTTGCACCCTGTGGATATCGATTCTTCGGACGGCCATAACTGTTGCCTCGTTTAGAGTTACGGGAGCCATAACCAGTCAAAATGAAGGTCTCTGTGAGTTCTACGGCATTGACCGATCTAAGCCGTCAACGGATAGTTTCATACCCAAAAAAATGCTATCCAAACCTCAATCGGGTCTTTGAAGTTTTTTGGCCTTCGTTTTTCCGTCACATGAATTTAACGTTAAAAAGGGAACACCGTGGCAGGTCTTCGATTTACCATCCCTGGAGAGTGGTGCACCATGGTACTGGTCCATTTCAAATCCCTGCACCCATTTCTAAAAGTCGCAAGGCGCCGTTTCGTCATTTTGGACGAATGTTGCACCTTGCATCGTAGATGTTGCACCCTGTGGATATCGATTCTTCAGACGGCCATAACTGTTGCCTCGTTTAGAGTTACGAGAGCCATATCCATTAAAAACAAAGGTCTCAGTGAGTTCTACGGCGTTGACCGCTGTAAGCCGTCAACAGATAGTTTCATACCGAAAAAAGGCTATCGAACCTCAATCGGGTCTCTGAAGTTTTTTGGCCTTCGTTTTTCCGTCACATGAATTTTTACGTTAAAAAGGGAACACCGTGGCTGGTCTTCGATTTACCATCCCTGGAGAGTGGTGCACCATGGTACTGGCCCATTTCAAATCCCTGCACCCATTTCTAAAAGTCGAAAGCACCGTTTCGTCTTTTTGGACAAATGTTGCACCTTGCACCGCAGATGTTGCACCCTGTGGATATCGATTCTTCGAACGGCTATAACTGTTGCCTCATTTAGAGTTACGGGAGCCATAATCAGTCAAAACGAAGGTCTCAGTGAGTTCTACGGCTTTGACAGCTGTAAGTCGTCCACGGATAGTCGTCAACGGATAGTTTTAGAAATCGGGTCTTTGAAGTTTTTTGGCCTTCGTTTTTCCGTCACATGAATTTTTACGTTAAAAAGGGAACACCGTGGCTGGTCTTCGATTTACCATCCCTGGAGAGTGGTGCACCATGGTACTGGTCCATTTCGAATCCCTGCACCCATTTCTAAAAGTTGCAAGGCGCCGTTTCGTCATTTTGGATGAATGTTGCACCTTGAACCGCAGATGTTGTACCCTGTGGATATCGATTCTTCGGACGGCCATAACTGTTGCCTCGTTTAGAGTTACGGGAGCCATAACCAGTCAAAACGAAGGTCTCAGTGAGTTCTACGGCATTGATCGCTGTAAGCCGTCAACGGATAGTTTCATACCGAAAAAAAGGCTATCCGAACCTCAATCGGGTCTCTGAAGTTTTTTGGCCTTCGTTTTTACGTCACATGAATTTTTACGTTAAAAGGGGAACACCATGGCTGGTCTTCGATTTACCATCCCTGGAGAGTGGTGCACCATGGTACTGGCCCATTTCAAATTCCTGCACCCATTTCTAAAAGTCGAAAGCGCCGTTTCGTCTTTTTGGACAAATGTTGCACCTTGCACCGCAGATGTTGCACCCTATGGATATCGATTCTTCGGACGGCCATAACTGTTGCCTCGTTTAGAGTTACGGGAGCCATAACCAGTCAAAACGAAGGTCTCAGTGAGTTCTACGGCTTTGACCGCGGTAAGCTATCAATGGATAGTTTCGTACCCAAAAAAATGCTATACGAACCTCAATCGGGTCTTCGAAGTTTTTTGGCCTTCGTTTTTCCATCACATGAATTTTTACGTTAAAAAGGGAACACCGTGGCTGGTCTTCGATTTACCATCCCTGGAGAGTGGTGCACAATGGTACTGGTGCATTTCAAATCCCTGCACCCATTTCTAAAAGTCGCAAGGCGCCGTAACGTCATTTTGGACGAATGTTGCACCTTGCAACGCAGATGTTGCACCCTGTGGATATCGATTCTTCGGACGGCCATAACTGTTGCCTCATTTAGAGTTACGGGAGCCATAACCAGTCAAAACGAAGGTCTTAGTGAGTTCTACGGCATTGACCATTTTAAGCCGTCAACGGATAGTTTCATACCCAAAAAATGCTATCCGAACCTCAATCGGGTCTTTGAAGTTTTTTGGCCTTCGTTTTTCGGTCACATGAATTTTTACGTTAAAAAGGGAACACCGTGGCTGGTCTTTGATTTACCATCCCTGGAGAGTGGTGCACCATGGTACTGGTCCATTTCAAATCCCTGCACCCATTTCTAAAAGTCGCAAGGCGCCGTTTCATCTTTTTGGACGAATGTTGCACCTTGCACCGCAGATGTTGCACCCGATTGATATCGATTCTTCGGACGGCCATAACTGTTGTCTCGTTTAGAGTTACGGGAGCCATAACCAGTCAAAACGAAGGTCTCAATGAGTTCTACGGCTTTGACCGCTGTAAGCCGTCAACGGATAGTTTCATACCCAAAAAAAAGCTATCCGAACCTCAATCGGGTCTCTGAAGTTTTTTGGCCTTCGTTTTTCCGTCACATGAATTTTTACGTTAAAAAGGGAACACCGTGGCTGGTCTTCGATTTACCATCCCTGGAGAGTGGTGCACCATAGTACTGGTCCATTTCAAATCCCTGCACCCATTTCTAAAAGTCGCAAGGCGCAGTTTCGTCTTTTGGGACGAATGTTGCACCTTGCACCGCGGATGTTGCACCCAGTGGATATCGATTCTTCGGACGGCCATAACTGTTGCCTCGTTTAGAGTTACGGGAGCCATAACCAGTCAAAACGAAGGTCTCGGTGAGTTCTACGGCTTTGACCGCTATAAGCCGTCAACGGATAGTTTCATACTGAAAAAAAGGCTATCCGAACCTCAATCGGGTCTTTGATGTTTTTTGGCCTTCGTTTTTACGTCACATGAATTTTTACGTTAAAAAGGGAACACCGTGGCTGGTCTTCGATTTACCATCCTTGGAGAGTGGTGCACCATGATACTGGCCCATTTCAAATCCCTGCACCCAGTTCTAAAAGTCGAAAGCGCTGTTTCGTCTTTTTGGACAAATGTTGCACCTTGCACCGCAGATGTTGCACCCTGTGGATATCGATTCTTCGGACGGCCATAACTGTTGCCTCGTTTAGAGTTACGGGAGCCATAACCAGTCAAAACGAAGGTCTTAGTGAGTTCTACGGCTTTGACCGCTGTAAGCCGTCAACGGATAGTTTCATACCCAAAAAAATGCTATCCGAACCTCAATCGGGTCTTTGAAGTTTTTTGGCCTTCGTTTTTCCGTCACATGAATTTTTAGGTTAAAAAGGGAACACCGTGGCTGGTCTTTGATTTACCATCCCTGGAGAGTGGTGCACCATGGTACTAGTCCATTTCAAATCCCTGCACCCATTTCTAAAAGTCACAAGGCGCCGTAACGTCATTTTGGATGAATGTTGCACCTTGCAACGCAGATGTTGCACCCTGTGGATATCGATTCTTCGGACGGCCATAACTGTTGCCTCGTTTAGAGTTACGGGAGCCATAACAAGTCAAAACGAAGGTCTCAGTGAGTTCTACGGCTTTGACGGGTGTAAGCCGTCAATGGATAGTTTCATACCCAAAAAAAAGCTATCCGAACCTCAATCGGGTCTTTGAAGTTTTTTGGCCTTCGTTTTTCCGTCACATGAATTTTTACGTTAAAAAGGGAACACCGTGGCTGGTCTTCGATTTACCATCCTTGGAGAGTGGTGCACCATTGTACTGGTCCATTTCAAATTCCTGCACGCATTTCTAAAAGTCGCAAGGCGCCGTTTCGTCTTTTGGGATGAATGTTGCACCTTGCACCGCAGATGTTGCACCCTGTGGATATCGATTCTTCGGACGGCCATAACTGTTGCCTCGTTTAGTGTTACGGGAGCCATAACCAGTCAAAACGAAGGTCTCGGTGAGTTCTACGGCTTTGACCGCTGTAAGCCATCAACGGATAGTTTCATACCCAAAAAATGCTATCCGAACCTCAATCGGGTCTTTGAAGTTTTTTGGCCTTCGTTTTTCCGTCCCATGAATTTTTACGTTAAAAAGGGAACTCCGTGGCTGGTCTTCGATTTACCATCCCTGGAGAGTGGTGCACCTTGGTACTGGTCCATTTCAAATCCCTGCACCCATTTCTAAAATCGCAAGGCGCCGTTTCGTCATTTTGGACAATGTTGCACCTTGCACCGCAGATGTTGCACCCTGTGGATATCGATTCTTCGGACGGCCATAACTGTTGCCTTGTTTAGAGTTACGGGAGCCATAACCAGTCAAAATGAAGGTCTCAGTGAGTTCTACAGCATTGACAGCTGTAAGCCATCAACGGATAGTTTCATACCCAAAAAAAGCTATCCGAACCTCAATCGGGCCTCTGATGTTTTTTGGCCTTCATTTTTCCGTCACATGAATTTTTACGTTAAAAAGGGAACACCGTGGCTGGTCTTCGATTTACCATCCCTGGAGAGTGGTGCACCGTGGTACTGGCCCATTTCAAATCCCTGCACCCATTTCTAAAAGTCGAAAGCGCCGTTTCGTCTTTTTGGACAAATGTTGCACCTTGCACCGCAAATGTTGCACCCTGTGGATATCGATTCTTCGGACGGCCATAACTGTTGCCTCGTTTAGAGTTACGGGAGCCATAACCAGTCAAAACGAAGGTCTCAGTGAGTTCTACGGATTTGACTGCTGTAAGCCGTCAACGGATAGTTTCATACCTAAAAAAATGCTATCCGAACCTCAATCGGGTCTTTGATTTTTTTGGCCTTCGTTTTTCCGTCACATGAATTTTTACATTAAAAAGGGAACACCATGGCTGGTCTTCGATTTACCATCCCTGGAGGGTGGTGCACCATGGTACTGTTCCATTTCAAATCCCTGCCCCCATTTCTAAAAGTCGCAAGGCGCCGTAACGTCATTTTGGACGAATGTTGCACCTTGCACCGCAGATGTTGCACCCTGTGGATATCGATTCTTCGGACGGCCATAATTGTTGCCTCGTTTAGAGTTACGGGAGCCATATCCAGTCAAAACGAAGGTCTCAGTGAGTTCTACGGCATTGACCGCTGTAAGATGTCAACGGATAGTTTCATACCGAAAAAAATGCTATCCGAACCTCAATCGGGTCTTTGAAGTTTTTTGGCCTTCGTTTTTACGTCACATGAATTTTTACGTTAAAAGGGGAACACCGTGGCTGGTCTTCGATTTACCATCCTTGGAGAGTGGTGCACCATGGTACTGGCCCATTTCAAATCCCTGCACCCATTTCTAAAAGTCGAAAGCGCTGTTTCGTCTTTTTGGACAAACGCTGCAACTTGCACCACAGATGTTGCACCCTGTGGATATCAATTCTTCGGACGGCCATAACTGTTGCCTCGTTTAGAGTTACGGGAGCCATAACCAGTCAAAACGAAGGTCTCTGTGAGTTCTACGGCATTGACCGATCTAAGCCGTCAACGGATAGTTTCATACCCAAAAAAATGCTATCCAAACCTCAATCGGGTCTTTGAAGTTTTTTGGCCTTCGTTTTTCCGTCACATGAATTTTTACGTTAAAAAGGGAACACCGTGGCAAGTCTTCGATTTACCATCCCTGGAGAGTGGTGCACCAAGGTACTGGTCCATTTCAAATCCCTGCACCCATTTCTAAAAGTCGCAAGGCTCCGTTTCGTAATTTTGGACGAATGTTGCACCTTGCACCGTAGATGTTGCACCCTGTGGATATCGATTCTTCAGACGACCATAATTGTTGCCTCGTTTAGAGTTACGAGAGCCATATCCATTAAAAACAAAGGTCTTAGTGAGTTCTACGGCGTTGACCGCTGTAAGCCGTCAACGGATAGTTTCATACCGAAAAAAGGCTATCGAACCTCAATCGGGTCTCTGAAGTTTTTTGGCCTTCGTTTTTCCGTCACATGAATTTTTACGTTAAAAAGGGAACACCGTGGCTGGTCTTCGATTTACCATCCCTGGAGAGTGGTGCACCATGGTACTGGCCCATTTCAAATCCCTGCACCCATTTCTAAAAGTCGAAAGCACCGTTTCGTCTTTTTGGACAAATGTTGCACCTTGCACCGCAGATGTTGCACCCTGTGGATATCGATTCTTCGAACGGCTATAACTGTTGCCTCGTTTAGAGTTACGGGAGCCATAATCAGTCAAAACGAAGGTCTCAGTGAGTTCTACGGCTTTGACAGCTGTAAGTCGTCAACGGATAGTTTCATACCCAAAAAAATGCTATCCGAACCTCAATCGGGTCTTTGAAGTTTTTTGGCCTTCGTTTTTCCGTCACATGAATTTTTACGTTAAAAAGGGAACACCGTGGCTGGTCTTCGATTTACCATCCCTGGAGAGTGGTGCACCATGGTACTGGTCCATTTCGAATCCCTGCACCCATTTCTAAAAGTCGCAAGGCGCCGTTTCGTCATTTTGGATGAATGTTGCACCTTGAACCGCAGATGTTGTACCCTGTGGATATCGATTCTTCGGACGGCCATAACTGTTGCCTCGTTTAGAGTTACGGGAGCCATAACCAGTCAAAACGAAGGTCTCAGTGAGTTCTACGGCATTGATCGCTGTAAGCCGTCAAAGGATAGTTTCATACCGAAAAAAGGCTATCCGAACCTCAATCGGGTCTCTGAAGTTTTTTGGCCTTCGTTTTTACGTCACATGAATTTTTACGTTAAAAGGGGAACACCGTGGCTGGTCTTCGATTTACCATCCCTGGAGAGTGGTGCACCATGGTACTGGCCCATTTCAAATCCCTGCACCCATTTCTAAAAGTCGAAAGCGCCGTTTCGTCTTTTTGGACAAATGTTGCACCTTGCACCGCAGATGTTGCACCCTATGGATATCGATTCTTCGGACGGCCATAACTGTTGCCTCGTTTAGAGTTACGGGAGCCATAACCAGTCAAAACGAAGGTCTCAGTGAGTTCTACGGCTTTGACCGCGGTAAGCTATCAATGGATAGTTTCGTACCCAAAAAAATGCTATACGAATCTCAATCGGGTCTTTGAAGTTTTTTGGCCTTCGTTTTTCCATCACATGAATTTTTACGTTAAAAAGGGAACACCGTGGCTGGTCTTCGATTTACCATCCCTGGAGAGTGGTGCACAATGGTACTGGTGCATTTCAAATCCCTGCACCCATTTCTAAAAGTCGCAAGGCGCCGTAACGTCATTTTGGACGAATGTTGCACCTTGCAACGCAGATGTTGCACCCTGTGGATATCGATTCTTCGGACGACCATAACTGTTGCCTCGTTTAGAGTTACGGGAGCCATAACCAGTCAAAACGAAGGTCTCAGTGAGTTCTACGGCATTGACCATTTTAAGCCGTCAACGGATAGTTTCATACCCAAAAAATGCTATCCGAACCTCAATCGGGTCTTTGAAGTTTTTTGGCCTTCGTTTTTCGGTCACATGAATTTTTACGTTAAAAAGGGAACACCGTGGCTGGTCTTTGATTTACCATCCCTGGAGAGTGGTGCACCATGGTACTGGTCCATTTCAAATCCCTGCACCCATTTCTAAAAGTCGCAAGGCGCCGTTTCATCTTTTTGGACGAATGTTGCACCTTGCACCGCAGATGTTGCACCCGATTGATATCGATTCTTCGGACGGCCATAACTGTTGTCTCGTTTAGAGTTACGGGAGCCATAACCAGTCAAAACGAAGGTCTCAGTGAGTTCTACGGCTTTGACCGCTGTAAGCCGTCAACGGATAGTTTCATACCCAAAAAAAAGCTATCCGAACCTCAATCGGGTCTCTGAAGTTTTTTGGCCTTCGTTTTTCCGTCACATGAATTTTTACGTTAAAAAGGGAACACCGTGGCTGGTCTTCGATTTACCATCCCTGGAGAGTGGTGCACCATGGTACTGGTCCATTTCGAATCCCTGCACCCATTTCTAAAAGTCGCAAGGCGCCGTTTCGTCATTTTGGATGAATGTTGCACCTTGAACCGCAGATGTTGTACCCTGTGGATATCGATTCTTCGGACGGCCATAACTGTTGCCTCGTTTAGAGTTACGGGAGCCATAACCAGTCAAAACGAAGGTCTCGGTGAGTTCTACGGCATTGATCGCTGTAAGCCGTCAAAGGATAGTTTCATACCGAAAAAAGGCTATCCGAACCTCAATCGGGTCTCTGAAGTTTTTTGGCCTTCGTTTTTACGTCACATGAATTTTTACGTTAAAAGGGGAACACCGTGGCTGGTCTTCGATTTACCATCCCTGGAGAGTGGTGCACCATGGTACTGGCCCATTTCAAATCCCTGCACCCATTTCTAAAAGTCGAAAGCGCCGTTTCGTCTTTTTGGACAAATGTTGCACCTTGCACCGCAGATGTTGCACCCTATGGATATCGATTCTTCGGACGGCCATAACTGTTGCCTCGTTTAGAGTTACGGGAGCCATAACCAGTCAAAACGAAGGTCTCAGTGAGTTCTACGGCTTTGACCGCGGTAAGTTATCAATGGATAGTTTCGTACCCAAAAAAATGCTATACGAACCTCAATCGGGTCTTTGAAGTTTTTTGGCCTTCGTTTTTCCATCACATGAATTTTTACGTTAAAAAGGGAACACCGTGGCTGGTCTTCGATTTACCATCCCTGGAGAGTGGTGCACAATGGTACTGGTGCATTTCCAATCCCTGCACCCATTTCTAAAAGTCGCAAGGCGCCGTAACGTCATTTTGGACGAATGTTGCACCTTGCAACGCAGATGTTGCACCCTGTGGATATCGATTCTTCGGACGACCATAACTGTTGCCTCGTTTAGAGTTACGGGAGCCATAACCAGTCAAAACGAAGGTCTCAGTGAGTTCTACGACATTGACCATTTTAAGCCGTCAACGGATAGTTTCATACCCAAAAAATGCTATCCGAACCTCAATCGGGTCTTTGAAGTTTTTTGGCCTTCGTTTTTCGGTCACATGAATTTTTACGTTAAAAAGGGAACACCGTGGCTGGTCTTTGATTTACCATCCCTGGAGAGTGGTGCACCATGGTACTGGTCCATTTCAAATCCCTGCACCCATTTCTAAAAGTCGCAAGGCGCCGTTTCATCTTTTTGGACGAATGTTGCACCTTGCACCGCAGATGTTGCACCCGATTGATATCGATTCTTCGGACGGCCATAACTGTTGTCTCGTTTAGAGTTACGGGAGCCATAACCAGTCAAAACGAAGGTCTCAGTGAGTTCTACGGCTTTGACCGCTGTAAGCCGTCAACGGATAGTTTCATACCCAAAAAAAAGCTATCCGAACCTCAATCAGGTCTCTGAAGTTTTTTGGCCTTCGTTTTTCCGTCACATGAATTTTTACGTTAAAAAGGGAACACCATGGCTGGTCTTCGATTTACCATCCCTGGAGAGTGGTGCACCATGGTACTGGTCCATTTCAAATCCCTGCACCCATTTCTAAAAGTCGCAAGGCGCCGTTTCGTCTTTTGGGACGAATGTTGCACCTTGCACCGCAGATGTTGCACCCAGTGGATATCGATTCTTCGGACGGCCATAACTGTTGCCTCGTTTAGAGTTACGGGAGCCATAACCAGTCAAAACGAAGGTCTCGGTGAGTTCTACGGCTTTGACCGCTATAAGCCGTCAACGGATAGTTTCATACTGAAAAAAAGGCTATCCGAACCTCAATCGGGTCTTTGATGTTTTTTGGCCTTCGTTTTTACGTCACATGAATTTTTACGTTAAAAAGGGAACACCGTGGCTGGTCTTCGATTTACCATCCTTGGAGAGTGGTGCACCATGATACTGGCCCATTTCAAATCCCTGCACCCATTTCTAAAAGTCGAAAGCACTGTTTCGTCTTTTTGGACAAATGTTGCACCTTGCACCGCAGATGTTGCACCCTGTGGATATCGATTCTTCGGACGGCCATAACTGTTGCCTCGTTTAGAGTTACGGGAGCCATAACCAGTCAAAACGAAGGTCTCAGTGAGTTCTACGGCTTTGACCGCTGTAAGCCGTCAACGGATAGTTTCATACCCAAAAAAATGCTATCCGAACCTCAATCGGGTCTTTGAAGTTTTTTGGCCTTCGTTTTTCCGTCACATGAATTTTTAGGTTAAAAAGGGAACACCGTGGCTGGTCTTCGATTTACCATCCCTGGAGAGTGGTGCACCATGGTACTAGTCCATTTCAAATCCCTGCACCCATTTCTAAAAGTCTCAAGGCGCCGTAACGTCATTTTGGACGAATGTTGCACCTTGCAACGCAGATGTTGCACCCTGTGGATATCGATTCTTCGGACGGCCATAACTGTTGCCTCGTTTAGAGTTACGGGAGCCATAACAAGTCAAAACGAAGGTCTCAGTGAGTTCTACGGCTTTGACGGGTGTAAGCCGTCAATGGATAGTTTCATACCCAAAAAAAAGCTATCCGAACCTCAATCGGGTCTTTGAAGTTTTTTGGCCTTCGTTTTTCCGTCACATGAATTTTTACGTTAAAAAGGGAACACCGTGGCTGGTCTTCGATTTACCATCCTTGGAGAGTGGTGCACCATTGTACTGGTCCATTTCAAATTCCTGCACGCATTTCTAAAAGTCGCAAGGCGCCGTTTCGTCTTTTGGGATGAATGTTGCACCTTGCACCGCAGATGTTGCACCCTGTGGATATCGATTCTTCGGACGGCCATAACTGTTGCCTCGTTTAGTGTTACGGGAGCCATAACCAGTCAAAACGAAGGTCTCGGTGAGTTCTACGGCTTTGACCGCTATAAGCCATCAACGGATAGTTTCATACCCAAAAAATGCTATCCGAACCTCAATCGGGTCTTTGAAGTTTTTTGGCCTTCGTTTTTCCGTCCCATGAATTTTTACGTTAAAAAGGGAACTCCGTGGCTGGTCTTCGATTTACCATCCCTGGAGAGTGGTGCACCATGGTACTGGTCCATTTCAAATCCCTGCACCCATTTCTAAAATCGCAAGGCGCCGTTTCGTCATTTTGGACAATGTTGCACATTGCACCGCAGATGTTGCACCCTGTGGATATCGATTCTTCGGACGGCCATAACTGTTGCCTTGTTTAGAGTTACGGGAGCCATAACCAGTCAAAACGAAGGTCTCAGTGAGTTCTACAGCATTGACCGCTGTAAGCCATCAACGGATAGTTTCATACCCAAAAAAAGCTATCCGAACCTCAATCGGGCCTCTGATGTTTTTGGCCTTCATTTTTCCGTCACATGAATTTTTACGTTAAAAAGGGAACACCGTGGCTGGTCTTCGATTTACCATCCCTGGAGAGTGGTGCACCATGGTACTGGCCCATTTCAAATCCCTGCACCCATTTCTAAAAGTCGAAAGCGCCGTTTCGTCTTTTTGAACAAATGTTGCACCTTGCACCGCAAATGTTGCACCCTGTGGATATCGATTCTTCGGACGGCCATAACTGTTGCCTCGTTTAGAGTTACGGGAGCCATAACCAGTCAAAACGAAGGTCTCAGTGAGTTCAACGGCTTTGACTGCTGTAAGCCGTCAACGGATAGTTTCATACCTAAAAAAATGCTATCCGAGCCTCAATCGGGTCTTTGATTTTTTTGGCCTTCGTTTTTCCGTCACATGAATTTTTACATTAAAAAGGGAACACCATGGCTGGTCTTCGATTTACCATCCCTGGAGGGTGGTGCACCATGGTACTGTTCCATTTCAAATCCCTGCCCCCATTTCTAAAAGTCGCAAGGCGCCGTAACGTCATTTTGGACGAATGTTGCACCTTGCACCGCAGATGTTGCACCCTGTGGATATCGATTCTTCGGACGGCCATAATTGTTGCCTCGTTTAGAGTTACGGGAGCCATATCCAGTCAAAACGAAGGTCTCAGTGAGTTCTGCGGCATTGACCGCTGTAAGATGTCAACGGATAGTTTCATACCGAAAAAAATGCTATCCGAACCTCAATCGGGTCTTTGAAGTTTTTTGGCCTTCGTTTTTACGTCACATGAATTTTTACGTTAAAAGGGGAACACCGTGGCTGGTCTTCGATTTACCATCCTTGGAGAGTGGTGCACCATGGTACTGGCCCATTTCAAATCCCTGCACCCATTTCTAAAAGTCGAAAGCGCTGTTTCGTCTTTTTGGACAAACGCTGCAACTTGCACCACAGATGTTGCACCCTGTGGATATCAATTCTTCGGACGGCCATAACTGTTGCCTCGTTTAGAGTTACGGGAGCCATAACTAGTCAAAATGAAGCTCTCAGTGAGTTCTACGGCTTTGACCGATCTAAGCCGTCAACGGATAGTTCCATACCCAAAAAAATGCTATCCAAACCTCAATCGGGTCTTTGAAGTTTTTTGGCCTTCGTTTTTCCGTCACATGAATTTTTACGTTAAAAAGGGAACACCGTGGCAGGTCTTCGATTTACCATCCCTGGAGAGTGGTGCACCATGGTACTGGTCCATTTCAAATCCCTGCACCCATTTCTAAAAGTCGCAAGGCGCCGTTTCGTCATTTTGGATGAATGTTGCACCTTGCACCGTAGATGTTGCACCCTGTGGATATCGATTCTTCGGATAGCCATAACTGTTGCCTCGTTTAGAGTTACGGGAGCCATAACAAATCAAAACGAAGGTCTCAGTGAGTTCTACGGCATTGACCGCTGTAAGCCGTCAATGGATAGTTTCATACCCAAAAAAATGCTATCCGAATCTCAATCGGGTCTCTGAAGTTTTTTGGCCTTCGTTTTTCCGTCACATGATTTTTTACGTTAAAAAGGGAACACCGTGGCTGGTCTTTGATTTACCATCCCTGGAGAGTGGTGCACCATGGTACTGGTCCATTTCAAATCCCTACACCCATTTCTAAAAGTCGCAAGGCACCGTTTCGTCTTTTTGGACGAATGTTGCACCTTGCACCGCAGATGTTGCACCTTGTGGATATCGATTCTTCGGATGGCCATAACAGTTGTCTCGTTTAGAGTTACGGGAGCCATAACCAGTCAAAACGAAGGTATTAGTGAGTTCTATGGCTTTGACAGCTGTAAGCCGTCAACGGATAGTTTCATACCCAAAAAATACCTCAATCGGGTCTCTGAAGTTTTTTAGCCTTCGTTTTTCCGTCACATGAATTTTTACGTTAAAAAGGGAACACCGTGGCTGGTCTTCGATTTACCATCCCTGGAGAGTAGTGCACCATGGTGCGGGTACATTTCAAATCCATGCACCCATTTCTAAAAGTCGCAAGGCGCCGTTTCATCTTTTTGGACGAATGTTGCACCTTGCACCGTAGATGTTGCACCCTGTGGATATCGATTCTTCGGACGGCCATAACTGTTGCCTTGTTTAGAGATATGAGAGCCATAACCAGTCAAAACGAAGGTCTCAGTGAGTTCTACGGCTTTGATGGGTGTAAGCCGTCAACGGATAGTTTCATACCCAAAAAAAAGCTATCCGAACCTCAATCGGGTCTTTGAAGTTTTTTGGCCTTCGTTTTTCCGTCACATGAATTTTTACGTTAAAAAGGGAACACCGTGGCTGGCCTTCGATTTACCATCCCTGGAGAGTGGTGCACCATGGTACTGGTCCATTTCAAATCCCTGCACCCATTTCTAAAAGTCGCAAGGCGCCGTTTCGTCTTTTGGGACGAATGTTGCACCTTGCACCGCAGATGTTGCAGCCTGTGGATATCGATTCTTCGGACGGTCATAACTGTTGCCTCGTTTAGAGTTACGGGAGCCATAACCAGTCAAAATGAAGGTCTCGGTGAGTTCTACGGCTTTGACCGCTGTAAGCCGTCAACGGATAGTTTCATACCCAAAAAATGCTATCCGAATCTCAATCGGGTCTTTGAAGTTTTTTGGCCTTCGTTTTTCCGTCACATGAATTTTTACGTTAAAAAGGGAACACCGTGGCTGGTCTTCGATTTACCATCCCTGGAGAGTGGTGCACCATGGTACTGGTCCATTTCAAATCCCTGCACCCATTTCTAAAATCGCAAGGCGCCGTTTCGTGATTTTGGACGAATGTTGCACCTTGCACCGCAGATGTTGCACCCTGTGGATATCGATTCTTCGGACGGCCATAACTGTTTCCTCGTTTAGAGTTACGGGAGCCATAACCAGTCAAAACGAAGGTCTCAGTGAGTTCTATAGTATTGACCGTTGTAAGCCGTCAACGGATAGTTTCATACCCAAAAAAAAGCTATCCGAACCTCAATCGGGTCTCTGATGTTTTTTGGCCTTCGTTTTTCCATCACATGAATTTTTACGTTAAAAAGGGAACACCGTGGCTGGTCTTCGATTTACCATCCCTGGAGAGTGGTGCACCATGGTACTGGTCCATTTCAAATCCCTGCACCCATTTCTAAAAGTCGCAAGGCGCCGTTTCGTCATTTTGGACGAATGTTGCACCTTGCACCGCAGATGTTGCACCCTGTGGATATCGATTCTTCGGACGGCCATAACTGTTGCCCGTTTAGAGTTACGGGAGCCATAACCAGTCAAAACGAAGGTCTCAGTGAGTTCTACGGCTTTGACTGCTGTAAGCCGTCAACGGATAGTTTCATACCTAAAAAAATGCTATCCGAACCTCAATCGGGTCTTTGAATTTTTTGGGCCTTCGTTTTTCCGTCACATGAATTTTTACGTTAAAAAGGGAACACCATGGCTGGTCTTCGATTTACCATCCCTGAAGAGTCGTGCACCATGGTACTGGTCCATTTCAAATACCTGCACCCATTTCTAAAAGTCGCAAGGCGCCGTTTCGTCATTTTGGACAATGTTGCACCTTGCACCGCAGATGTTGCACCCTGTGGATATCAATTCTTCGGACGGCCATAACTGTTGCCTCGTTTAGAGTTACGAGAGCCAAATCCAGTAAAAACGAAAGTCTTAGTGAGTTCTATGGCATTGACCACTGTAAGCCGTCAACGGATAGTTTCATACCGAAAAAAAGGCTATCCGAACCTCAATCGGGTCTCTGAAGTTTTTTGGCCTTCGTTTTTACGTCACATGAATTTTTACGTTAAAAAGGGAACACCGTGGCTGGTCTTCGATTTACCATCCTTGGAGAGTGGTGCACCATGGTACTGGCCCATTTCAAATCCCTGCATCCATTTCTAAAAGTCGAAAGCGCTGTTTCATCTTTTTGGACAAATGTTGCAACTTGCACCGCAGATGTTGCACCCTATGGATATCGATTCTTCGGACGGCCATAACTGTTGCCTCGTTTAAAGTTACGGGAGCCATAACCAGTCAAAACAAAGGTCTCAGTGAGTTCTACGGCTTTGACCGCTGTAAGCCATCAACGGATAGTTTCATACCCAAAAAATGCTATCCAAACCTCAATCGGGTCTTTGTAGTTTTTTGGCCGTCGTTTTTCCATCACATGAATTTTTACGTTAAAAAGGGAACACCGTGGCAGGTCTTCGATTTACCATCCCTGGAGAGTGGTGCACCATGGTACTGGTCCATTTCAAATCCCTACACCTATTTCTAAAAGTCGCAAGGCGCCGTTTTGTCATTTTGGACGAATGTTGCACCTTGCACCGTAGATGTTGCACCCTGTGGATATTGATTCTTCGGACGGCCATAACTGTTGCCTCGTTTAGAGTTACGGGAGCCATAACAAATCAAAACGAAGGTCTCAGTGAGTTCTACGCCATAGACCGCTGTAAGCCGTCAACGGATAGTTTCATACCCAAAAAAATGCTATCCGAACCTCAATCGGGTCTCTGAAGTTTTTTGGCCTTCGTTTTTCCGTCACATGAATTTTTACGTTTAAATGGGAACACCGTGGCTGGGTTTTGATTTACCATCCCTGGAGAGTGGTGCACCATGGTATTGGTCCATTTCAAATCCCTGCACCCATTTCTAAAATTCGCAAGGCGCCATTTCGTCTTTTTGGACGAATGTTGCACCTTGCACCGCAGATGTTGCACCCTGTGGATATCGATTCTTCGGACGGCCATAACTGTTGTCTCGTTTAGAGTTACGGGAGCCGTAACCAGTCAAAACGAAGGTCTTAGTGAGTTATACGGCTTTGACAGCTGTAAGCCGTCAACGGATAGTTTCATACCCAAAAAATACCTCAATCGGGTATCTGAAGTTTTTTAGCCTTCGTTTTTCCGTCACATGAATTTTTACGTTAAAAAGGGAACACCGTGGCTGGTCTTCGATTTACCATCCCTGGAGAGTAGTGCACCATGGTGCGAGTACATTTCAAATCCATGCACCCATTTCTAAAAGTCGCAAGGCGCCGTTTCATCTTTTTGGACGAATGTTGCACCTTGCACCGCAGATGTTGCACCCTGTGGATATCGATTCTTCGGACGGCCATAACTATTGCCTCGTTTAGAGTTACGGGAGCCATAACCAGTCAAAACGAAGGTCTCAGTGAGTTCTACGGCTTGGACCGCTGTAAGCCGTCAACGGATAGTTTCATACCCAAAAAAATGCTATCCAAACCTTAATCGGGTCTTTGAAGTTTTTTGGCCTTCGTTTTTCCGTCACATGAATTTTTACGTTAAAAAGGGAACACCGTGGCAGGTCTTCGATTTACCATCCCTGGAGAGTGGTGCACCATGTTACTGGTCCATTTCAAATCCCTGCACCCATTTCTAAAAGTCGCAAGGCGCCGTTTCGTCATTTTGGACGAATGTTGCACCTTGCACCGTAGATGTTGCACCCTGTGGATATCGATTCTTCGGACGGCCATAACTGTTGCCTCGTTTAGAGTTACGGGAGCCATAACAAATCAAAACGAAGGCCTCAGTGAGTTCTACGGCATTGACCGCTGTAAGCCGTCAACGGATAGTTTCATACCCAAAAAAATGCTATCCGAACCTCAATCGGGTCTCTGAAGTTTTTTGGCCTTCGTTTTTCCGTCACATGAATTTTTACGTTAAAAAGGGAACACCGTGGCTGGTCTTTGATTTACCATCCCTGGAGAGTGGTGCACCATGGTACTGGTCCATTTCAAATCCCTGCACCCATTTCTAAAAGTCGCAAGGCGCCGTTTCGTCTTTTTGGACGAATGTTGCACCTTGCACCGCAGATGTTGCACCCTGTGGATATCGATTCTTCGGACGGCCATAACTGTTGTCTCGTTTAGAGTTACGGGAGCCATAAATAGTCAAAATGAAGGTCTTAGTGAGTTCTACGGCTTTGACAGCTGTAAGCCGTCAACGGATAGTTTCATACCCAAAAAATACCTCAATCGGGTCTCTGAAGTTTTTTAGCCTTCGTTTTTCCGTCACATGAATTTGTACGTTAAAAAGGGAACACCGTGGCTGGTCTTCGATTTATCATCCCTGGAGAGTAGTGCACCATGGTGCGGGTACATTTCAAATCCATGCACCCATTTCTAAAAGTCGCAAGGCGCCGTTTCGTCTTTTTGGATGAATGTTGCACCTTGCACCGCAGATGTTGCACCCTGTGGATATCGATTCTTCGGACGGCCATAACTATTGCCTTGTTTAGAGATACGGGAGCCATAACCAGTCAAAACGAAGGTCTCAGTGAGTTCTACGGCTTTGACGAGTGTAAGCCGTCAACGGATAGTTTCATACCCAAAAAAAAGCTATCCGAACCTCAATCGGGTCTTTGAAGTTTTTTGGCCTTCGTTTTTCCGTCACATGAATTTTTACGTTAAAAAGGGAACACCGTGGCTGGTCTTCGATTTACCATCCCTGGAGAGTGGTGCACCATGGTACTGGTCCATTTCAAATCCCTGCACCCATTTCTAAAAGTCGCAAGGCGCTGTTTCGTCTTTTGGGACGAATGTTGCACCTTGCACCGCAGATGTTGCACCCTGTGGATATCGATTCTTCGGACGGCCATAACTGTTGCCTCGTTTAGAGTTACGGGAGCCATAACCAGTCAAAATGAAGGTCTCGGTGAGTTCTACGGCTTTGACCGCTGCAAGCCATCAACGGATAGTTTCATACCCAAAAAATGCTATCCGAACCTCAATTGGGTCTTTGAAGTTTTTTGGCCTTCGTTTTTCCGTCACATGAATTTTTACGTTAAAAAGGGAACACCGTAGCTGGTCTTCGATTAACCATCCCTGGAGAGTGGTGCACCATGGTACTGGTCCATTTCAAATCCCTGCACCCATTTCTAAAATCGCAAGGCGCCGTTTCATCATTTTGGACGAATGTTACACCTTGCACCGCAGATGTTGCACCCTGTGGATATCGATTCTTCGGACGGCCATAACTGTTGCCTCGTTTAGAGTTACGGGAGCCATAACCAGTCAAAATGAAGGTCTCGGTGAGTTCTACGGCTTTGACTGCTGCAAGCCGTCAACGGATAGTTTCATACCCAAAAAATGCTATGCGAACCTCAATCGGGTCTTTGAAGTTTTTTGGCCTTCGTTTTTCCGTCACATGAATTTTTACGTTAAAAAGGGAACACCGTGGCTGGTCTTCGATTTACCATCCCTGGAGAGTGGTGCACCATGGTACTGGCCCATTTCAAATCCCTGCACCCATTTCTAAAAGTCGAAAGCGCCGTTTCGTATTTTTGGACAAATGTTGCACCTTGCACCGTAGATGTTGCACCCTGTGGATATCGATTCTTCGGACGGCCATAACTCTTGCCTCGTTTAGAGTTACGGGAGCCATAACTAGTCAAAACGAAGGTCTCAGTGAGTTCTACAGCATTTACCACTGTAAGCCGTCAACGGATAGTTTCATACCCAAAAAAAAGCTATCCGAACCTCAATCGGGTCTCTGATGTTTTTTGGCCTTCGTTTTTCCGTCACATGAATTTTTACGTTAAAAAGGGAACACCGTGGCTGGTCTTCGATTTACCATCCCTGGAGAGTGGTGCACCATGGTACTGGCCCATTTCAAATCCCTGCACCCATTTCTAAAAGTCGAAAGGGCCGTTTCGTCTTTCTGGACAAATGTTGCACCTTGCACCGCAGATGTTGCACCCTGTGGATATCGATTCTTCGGACGGCCATAACTGTTGCCTCGTTTAGAGTTACGGGAGCCATAACCAGTCAAAACGAAGGTCTTGGTGAGTTCTACGGCTTTGACTGCTATAAGCCGTCAACGGATAGTTTCATACCGAAAAAAGGCTATCCGAACCTCAATCGGGTCTCTGAAGTTTTTTGGCCTTCGTTTTTACGTCACATGAATTTTTACGTTAAAAAGGGAACACCGTGGCTGGTCTTCGATTTACCATCCCTGGAGAGTGGTGCACCATAGTACTGGTCCATTTCAAATACCTGCACCCATTTCTAAAGGTCGCAAGGCGCCGTTTCGTCATTTTGGATGAATGTTGCACCTTGCACCGCAGATGTTGCACCCTGTGGATATCGATTCTTCGGACGGCCATAACTGTTGCCTCGTTTAGAGTTACGGGAGCCATAACCAGTCAAAATGAAGGTCTCAGTGAGTTCTACGGCATTGACCACTGTAAGCCATCAACGGATAGTTTCTTACCGAAAAAAAGGCTATCCGAACCTCAATCGGGTCTCTGAAGTTTTTTGGCCTTCGTTTTTACGTCACATGAATTTTTACGTTAAAAAGGGAACACCGTGGCTGGTCTTCGATTTACCATCCCTGGAGAGTGGTGCACCATGGTACTGGTCCATTTCAAATCCCTGCACCCATTTCTAAAAGTCGAAAGCGTCGTTTCGTCTTTTTGGACAAATGTTGCACCTTGCACCGCAGATGTTGCACCCTGTGGATATCGATTCTTCGGACGGCCATAACTGTTGCCTCGTTTAGAGTTACGGGAGCCATAACCAGTCAAAATGAAGGTCTCGGTGAGTTCTACGGCTTTGACCGCTGTAAGCCGTCAACGGATAGTTTAATACCCAAAAAATGCTATCCGAACCTCAATAGGGTCTTTGAAGTTTTTTGGCCTTCGTTTTTCCGTCACATGAATTTTTACGTTAAAAAGGGAACACCGTGGCTGGTCTTCGATTTACCATCCCTGGAGAGTGGTGCACCATGGTACTGGCCCATTTCAAATCCCTGCACCCATTTCTAAAAGTCGAAAGCGCCGTTTCGTCTTTT
Organism: Allium fistulosum; assembly: GCA_030737815.1. Classification (NCBI taxonomy): domain Eukaryota; kingdom Viridiplantae; phylum Streptophyta; class Magnoliopsida; order Asparagales; family Amaryllidaceae; genus Allium; species Allium fistulosum. The sequence continues at coordinate 41,908,408 of CM060905.1, read as the reverse complement.
TGGACAAATGTTGCACCTTGCACCGTAGATGTTGCACCCTGTGGATATCGATTCTTCGGACGGCCATAACTGTTGCCTCGTTTAGAGTTACGGGAGCCATAACTAGTCAAAACGAAGGTCTCAGTGAGTTCTACAGCATTGACCACTGTAAGCCGTCAACGGATAGTTTCATACCCAAAAAAAAGCTATCCGAACCTCAATCGGGTCTCTGATGTTTTTTGGCCTTCGTTTTTCCGTCACATGAATTTTTACGTTAAAAAGGGAACACCGTGGCTGGTCTTCGATTTACCATCCCTGGAGAGTGGTGCACCATGGTACTGGCCCATTTCAAATCCCTGCACCCATTTCTAAAAGTCGAAAGGGCCGTTTCGTCTTTTTGGACAAATGTTGCACCTTGCACCGCAGATGTTGCACCCTGTGGATATCGATTCTTCGGACGGCCATAACTGTTGCCTCGTTTAGAGTTACGGGAGCCATAACCAGTCAAAACGAAGGTCTTGGTGAGTTCTACGGCTTTGACTGCTATAAGCCGTCAACGGATAGTTTCATACCGAAAAATAGCTATCCGAACCTCAATCGGGTCTCTGAAGTTTTTTGGCCTTCGTTTTTACGTCACATGAATTTTTACGTTAAAAAGGGAACACCGTGGCTGGTCTTCGATTTACCATCCCTGGAGAGTGGTGCACCATAGTACTGGTCCATTTCAAATACCTGCACCCATTTCTAAAGGTCGCAAGGCGCCGTTTCGTCATTTTGGATGAATGTTGCACCTTGCACCGCAGATGTTGCACCCTGTGGATATCGATTCTTCGGACGGCCATAACTGTTGCCTCGTTTAGAGTTACGGGAGCCATAACCAGTCAAAATGAAGGTCTCAGTGAGTTCTACGGCATTGACCACTGTAAGCCATCAACGGATAGTTTCTTACCGAAAAAAAGGCTATCCGAACCTCAATCGGGTCTCTGAAGTTTTTTGGCCTTCGTTTTTACGTCACATGAATTTTTACGTTAAAAAGGGAACACCGTGGCTGGTCTTCGATTTACCATCCCTGGAGAGTGGTGCACCATGGTACTGGTCCATTTCAAATCCCTGCACCCATTTCTAAAAGTCGAAAGCGTCGTTTCGTCTTTTTGGACAAATGTTGCACCTTGCACCGCAGATGTTGCACCCTGTGGATATCGATTCTTCGGACGGCCATAACTGTTGCCTCGTTTAGAGTTACGGGAGCCATAACTAGTCAAAACGAAGGTCTCCGTGAGTTCTACGGCTTTGACCGCTGTAAGCCGTCAACGGATAGTTTAATACCCAAAAAATGCTATCCGAACCTCAATCGGGTCTTTGAAGTTTTTTGGCCTTCGTTTTTCCGTCACATGAATTTTTACGTTAAAAAGGGAACACCGTGGCTGGTCTTTGATTTACCATCCCTGGAGAGTGGAGCACCATGGTACTGGTCCATTTCAAATCCCTGCACCCATTTCTAAAAGTCGCAAGGCGTCGTTTCGTCTTTTTGGACGAATGTTGCACCTTGCACCGCAGATGTTGCACCCTGTGGATATCGATTCTTCGGACGGCCATAACTGTTGTCTCGTTTAGAGTTACGGGAGCCATAAATAGTCAAAATGAAGGTCTTAGTGAGTTCTACGGCTTTGACAGCTGTAAGCCGTCAACGGATAGTTTCATACCCAAAAAATACCTCAATCGGGTCTCTGAAGTTTTGTAGCCTTCGTTTTTCCGTCACATGAATTTTTACGTTAAAAAGGGAACACCGTGGCTGGTCTTCAATTTACCATCCCTGGAGAGTGGTGCACCATGGTACTGGTCCATTTCAAATCCCTTCACCCATTTCTAAAAGTCGCAAGGCGCCGTTTCGTCTTTTGGGACGAATGTTGCACCTTGCACCGCAGATGTTGCACCCTGTGGATATCGATTCTTCGGACGGCCATAACTGTTGCCTCGTTTAGAGTTACGGGAGCCATAACCAGTCAAAATGAAGGTCTCGGTGAGTTCTACGGCTTTGACCGCTGCAAGCCGTCAACGGATAGTTTCATACCCAAAAATGCTATCCGAACCTCAATCGGGTCTTTGAAGTTTTTTGGCCTTCGTTTTTCCGTCACATGAATTTTTACGTTAAAAAGGGAACACCGTAGCTGGTCTTCGATTAACCATCCCTGGAGAGTGGTGCACCATGGTACTGGTCCATTTCAAATCCCTGCACCCATTTCTAAAATCGCAAGGCGCCGTTTCATCATTTTGGACGAATGTTACACCTTGCACCGCAGATGTTGCACCCTGTGGATATCGATTCTTCGGACGGCCATAACTGTTGCCTCGTTTAGAGTTACGGGAGCCATAACCAGTCAAAATGAAGGTCTCGGTGAGTTCTACGGCTTTGACTGCTGCAAGCCGTCAACGGATAGTTTCATACCCAAAAAATGCTATCCGAACCTCAATCGGGTCTTTGAAGTTTTTTGGCCTTCGTTTTTCCGTCACATGAATTTTTACGTTAAAAAGGGAACACCGTGGCTGGTCTTCGATTTACCATCCCTGGAGAGTGGTGCACCATGGTACTGGCCCATTTCAAATCCCTGCACCCATTTCTAAAAGTCGAAAGCGCCGTTTCGTCTTTTTGGACAAATGTTGCACCTTGCACCGCAGATGTTGCACCCTGTGGATATCGATTCTTCGGACGGCCATAACTGTTGCCTCGTTTAGAGTTACGGGAGCCATAACCAGTCAAAACGAAGGTCTCAGTGAGTTCTACAGCATTGACCACTGTAAGCCGTCAACGGATAGTTTCATACCCAAAAAAAAGCTATCCGAACCTCAATCGGGTCTTTGATGTTTTTTGGCCTTCGTTTTTCCGTCACATGAATTTTTACGTTAAAAAGGGAACACCGTGGCTGGTCTTCGATTTACCATCCCTGGAGAGTGGTGCACCATGGTACTGGCCCATTTCAAATCCCTGCACCCATTTTTAAAAGTCGAAAGGGCCGTTTCGTCTTTTTGGACAAATGTTGCACCTTGCACCATAGATGTTGCACCCTATGGATATCGATTCTTCGGACGGCCATAACTGTTGCCTCGTTAAGAGTTACGGGAGCCATAACCAGTCAAAACGAAGGTCTTAGTGAGTTCTACGGCTTTGACTACTGTAAGCCGTCAACGGATAGTTTCATACCTAAAAAAATGCTATCCGAACCTCAATCGGGTCTTTGAATTTTTTTGGCCTTCGTTTTTCCATCACATGAATTTTTACGTTAAAAAGGGAACACCATGGCTGGTCTTCGATTTACCATCCCTGGAGAGTGGTGCACCATGGTACTGGTCCATTTCAAATACCTGCACCCATTTCTAAAAGTCGCAAGGCGCCGTTTCGTCATTTTGGACGAATGTTACACCTTGCACCGCAGATGTTGCACCCTGTGGATATCGATTCTTCGGACAGCCATAACTGTTGCCTCGTTTAGAGTTACGAGAGCCATATCCAGTAAAAACGAAGGTCTTAGTGAGTTCTATGGCATTGACCACTGTAAATCGTCAACGGATAGTTTCATACCGAAAAAAGGCTATCCGAACCTCAATCGGGTCTGTGAAGTTTTTTGGCCTTCGTTTTTACGTCACATGAATTTTTACGTTAAAAAGGGAACACCGTGGCTGGTCTTCGATTAACCATCCCTGGAGAGTGGTGCACCATGGTACTGGCCCATTTCAAATCCCTGCACCCATTTCTAAAAGTCGAAAGCGTCGTTTCGTCTTTTTGGACAAATGTTGCACCTTGCACCGCAGATGTTGCACCCTGTGGATATCGATTCTTCGGACGGCCATAACTGTTGCCTCGTTTAGAGTTACGGGAGCCATAACCAGTCAAAATGAAGGTCTTGGTGAGTTCTACGGCTTTGACTGCTATAAGCCGTCAACGGATAGTTTCATACCGAAAAAAGGCTATCCGAACCTCAATCGGGTCTCTGAAGGTTTTTGGCCTTCGTTTTTACGTCACATGAATTTTTACGTTAAAAAGGGAACACCGTGGCTGGTCTTCGATTTACCATCCCTGGAGAGTGGTGCACCATAGTACTGGTCCATTTCAAATACCTGCACCCATTTCTAAAGGTCGCAAGGCGCCGTTTCGTCATTTTGGATGAATGTTGCACCTTGCACCGCAGATGTTGCACCCTGTGGATATCGATTCTTCGGACGGCCATAACTGTTGCCTCGTTTAGAGTTACGGGAGCCATAACCAGTCAAAATGAAGGTCTCAGTGAGTTCTATGGCATTGACCACTGTAAGCCATCAACGGATAGTTTCATACCGAAAAAAAGGCTATCCGAACCTCAATCGGGTCTCTGAAGTTTTTTGGCCTTCGTTTTTACGTCACATGAATTTTTACGTTAAAAAGGGAATACCGTGGCTGGTCTTCAATTTACCATCCCTGGAGAGTGGTGCACCATGGTACTGGCCCATTTCAAATCCCTGCACCCATTTCTAAAAGTCGAAAGCGTCGTTTCGTCTTTTTGGACAAATGTTGCACCTTGCACCGCAGATGTTGCACCCTGTGGATATCGATTCTTCGGACGGCCATAACTGTTGCCTCGTTTAGAGTTACGGGAGCCATAACTAGTCAAAACGAAGGTCTCCGTGAGTTCTACGGCTTTGACCGCTGTAAGCCGTCAACGGATAGTTTCATACCCAAAAAATGCTATCCGAACCTCAATCGGGTCTTTGAAGTTTTTTGGCCTTCGTTTTTCCGTCACATGAATTTTTACGTTAAAAAGGGAACACCGTGGCTGGTCTTCGATTTACCATCCCTGGAGAGTGGTGCACCATGGTACTGGTCCATTTCAAATCCCTGCACCCATTTCTAAAAGTCGCAAGGCGCCGTTTCGTCATTTTGGACGAATGTAGCACCTTGCATCGCAGATGTTGCACCCTGTGGATATCGGTTCTTCGGACGGTCATAACTGTTGCCTCGTTTAGAGTTATGGGAGCCATAACCAGTCAAAACGAAGGTCTCAGTAAGTTCTACAGCATTGACTGCTGTAATTCATCAACGGATAGTTTCATACGCAAAAAAAAGCTATCCGAACCTCAATCGGGTCTCTGATGTTTTTTGGCCTTCGTTTTTCTGTCACATGAATTTTTACGTTAAAAAGGGAACACCGTGGCTGGTCTTCGATTTACCATCCCTGGAGAGTGGTGCACCATGGTACTGAACCATTTCAAATCCCTGCACCCATTTCTAAAAGTCGAAAGCGCCGTTTCGTCTTTTTGGACAAATGTTGCACCTTGCACCGTAGATGTTGCACCCTGTGGATATCGATTCTTCGGACGGCCATAACTGTTGCCTCGTTTAGAGTTACGGGAGCCATAACCAGTCAAAACGAAGGTCTCAGTGGGTTCTACGGCTTTGACTGTTGTAAGCCGTCAATGTATAGTTTCATACCTAAAAAATGCTATCTGAACCTCAATCGGGTCTTTGAAGTTTTTTGGCCTTCGTTTTTCCGTCACATGAATTTTTACGTTAAAAAGGGAACACCGTGGCTGGTCTTCGATTTACCATCCTTGGAGAGTGGTGCACCATGGTACTGGTCCATTTCAAATACCTACACCCATTTCTAAAAGTCGCAAGGCGCCGTTTTGTCATTTTGGACGAATGTTGCACCTTGCACCGCAGATGTTGCACCCTGTGGATATCGATTCTTCAGACGGCCATAACTGTTGCCTCGTTTAGAGTTACGAGAGCCATATCCATTAAAAACAATGGTCTCAGTGAGTTCTACGGCATTGACCGCTGTAAGCCGTCAACGGATAGTTTCATACCGAAAAAAGGCTATCCGATCCTCAATCGGGTCTCTGAAGTTTTTTGGCCTTCGTTTTTACGTCACATGAATTTTTACGTTAAAAAGGGAACACCATGGCTGGTCTTCGATTTACCATCCCTGGAGAGTGGTGCACCATGGTACTGGCCCATTTCAAATCCCTGCACCCATTTCTAAAAGTCGAAAGCGACGTTTCGTCTTTTTGGTCAAATGTTGCACCTTGCACCGCAGATGTTGCACCCTATGGATATCGATTCTTCGGACGGCCATAACTGTTGCCTCGTTTAGAGTTACGGAAGCCATAACCAGGCAAAACGAAGGTCTCAGTGAGTTCTACAGCATTGACCGCTGTAAGCCGTCAACGGATAGTTTCATACCCAAAAAAATGCTATCCGAACCTCAATCGCGTCTTTGAAGTTTTTTGGCCTTCGTTTTTCCGTCACATGAATTTTTACGTTAAAAAGGGAACACCGTGGCTGGTCTTCGATTTACCATCCCTGGAGAGTGGTGCACCATGGTACTGGTCCATTTAAAATCCCTGCACCCATTTCTAAAAGTCGCAAGGCGCCGTAACGTCATTTTGGACGAATGTTGCACCTTGCAACGCAGATGTTGCACCCTGTGGATATCGATTCTTCGGACGGCCATAACTGTTGCCTCGTTTAGAGTTACGGGAGCCATATCCAGTCAAAACGAAGGTCTTAGTGAGTTCTACGACATTGACTGCTGTAAGCCGTCAACGGATAGTTTCATACCGAAAAAAAGGCTATCCGAACCTCAATCGGGTCTCTGAAGTTTTTTGGCCTTCGTTTTTACGTCACATGAATTTTTACGTTAAAAAGGGAACACCGTGGCTGGTCTTCGATTTACCATCCCTGGAGAGTGGTGCACCATGGTACTGGTCCATTTCAAATCCTTGCACCCATTTCTAAAATTCGCAAGGCGCCGTTTCGTCATTTTGGACGAATGTTGCATCTTGCACCGTAGATGTTGCACCCTGTGGATATCGATTCTTCGGACGGCCATAACTGTTGCCTCGTTTAGAGTTACGGGAGCCATAACCAGTCAAAACGAAGGTCTCAGTGAGTTCTACAGCATTGACTGCTGTAAGCCGTCAACGGATAGTTTCATACCCAAAAAAAAGCTATCCGAACATCAATCGGGTCTGTGAAGTTTTTTGGCCTTCGTTTTTCCGTCACATGAATTTTTACGTTAAAAAGGGAACACCGTGGCTGGTCTTCGATTTACCATCCCTGGAGAGTGGTGCACCATGGTACTGGTCCATTTCAAATCCCTGCACCCATTTCTAAAAGTCGCAAGGCGCCGTTTCGTCATTTTGGACGAATGTTGCACCTTGCACCGCAGATGTTGCACCCTGTGGATATCGATTCTTCGGACGGCCATAACTGTTGCCTCGTTTAAAGTTACAGGAGCCATAACAAATCAAAACGAAGGTCTCAATGAGTTCTACGGCATTGACCGCTGTAAGCCATCAACAGATAGTTTCATACCCAAAAGAATGCTATCCGAACCTCAATCGGGTCTCTGAAGTTTTTTGGCCTTCGTTTTTCCGTCACATGAATTTTTACGTTAAAAGGAAACACCGTGGCTGGTCTTTGATTTACCATCCCTGGAGAGTGGTGCACCATGGTACTGGTCCATTTCAAATCCCTGCACCCATTTCTAAAAGTCGCAAGGCGCCGTTTCGTCTTTTTGGACGAATGTTGCACCTTGCAACGCAGATGTTGCACTTTGTGGATATCGATTCTTCGGACGGCCATAACTATTGTCTCGTTTAGAGTTACGGGAGCCATAACCAGTCAAAACGAAGGTCTTAGTGAGTTCTATGGCTTTGACAGCTGTAAGCCGTCAACGGATAGTTTCATACCCAAAAAATACCTCAATCGGTTCTCTGAAGTTTTTTAGCCTTCGTTTTTCCGTCACATGAATTTTTACGTTAAAAAGGGAACATCGTGGCTGGTCTTCGATTTACCATCCCTGGAGAGTAGTGCACCATTGTGCGGGTACATTTCAAATCCATGCACCCATTTCTAAAAGTCACAAGGCGCCGTTTCGTCTTTTTGGACGAATGTTGCACCTTGCATCGCAGATGTTGCACCCTGTGGATATCGATTCTTCGGACGGCCATAACTGTTGCCTTGTTTAGAGTTACGGGAGCCATAACCGGTCAAAACGAAGGTCTCTGTGAGTTCTACGGCTTTGACGTGTGTAAGCCGTCAACGGATAGTTTCATACCCAAAAAGAAACTATCCGAACCTCAATCGGGTCTTTGAAGTTTTTTGGCCTTCGTTTTTCCGTCACATGAATTTTTACGTTAAAAAGGAAACACCGTGGCTGGTCTTCGATTTACCATCCCTGGAGAGTGGTGCACCATGGTACTAGTCCATTTAAAATCCCTGCACCCATTTCTAAAAGTCACAAGGCGCCATTTCGTCTTTTGGGACGAATGTTGCACCTTGTACCGTAGATGTTGCACCCTGTGGATATCGATTCTTCGGACGGCCATAACTGTTGCCTCGTTTAGATTTACGGGAGCCATAACCAGTCAAAACGAAGGTCTCGGTGAGTTCTACGGCTTTGACTGCTATAAGCCGTCAACGGATAGTTTCATACCGAAAAAAGGCTATCCGAACCTCAATCGGGTCTCTGAAGTTTTTTGGCCTTCGTTTTTACGTCACATGAATTTTTACGTTAAAAAGGGAACACCGTGGCTGGTCTTCGATTTACCATCCCCGGAGAGTGGTGCACCATGGTACTGGTCCATTTCAAATACCTGCACCCATTTCTAAAAGTCTTAAGGCGCCGTTTCGTCATTTTGGACGAATGTTGCACCTTGCACCGCAGATGTTGCACCCTGTGGATATCGATTCTTCGGACGGCCATAACTGTTGCCACGTTTATAGTTATGGGATCCATAACCAGTCAAAACGAAGGTCTCAGTGAGTTCTACGGCATTGACCACTGTAAGCCGTCAACAGATAGTTTCATACTGAAAAAAATGCTATCCGAACCTCAATCGGGTCTTTGAAGTTTTTTGGCCTTCGTTTTTACGTCACATGAATTTTTACGTTAAAAAGGGAATACCGTGGCTGGTCTTCGATTTACCATCCCTGGAGAGTGGTGCACCATGGTACTGTCCCATTTCAAATACCTGCACCCATTTCTAAAAGTCGAAAGCGCCGTTTCGTCTTTTTGGACAAATGTTGCACCTTGCACCGCAGATGTTGCACCCTGTGGATATCGATTCTTCGGACGGCCATAACTGTTGCCTCGTTTAGAGTTACGGGAGCCATAACTAGTCAAAACGAAGGTCTCAGTGAGTTCTACGGCTTTGACTGCTGTAAGCCGTCAACGGAAAGTTTCATACCCAAAAAATGCTATACGAACCTCAATCGGGTCTTTGAAGTTTTTTGGCCTTCGTTTTTCCGTCACATGAATTTTTACGTTAAAAAGGGAACACCGTGGCTGGTCTTCGATTTACCATCCCTCGAGAGTGGTGCACCATGGTACTGGTCCATTTCAAATCCCTGCACTCATTTATAAAAGTCGCAAGGCGCTGTTTTGTCATTTTGGACGAATGTTGCACCTTGCACCGCAGATGTTGCACCCTGTGGATATCGATTCTTCGGACGGCCATAACTATTGCCTCGTTTAGAGTTACGGGAGCCATAACCAGTCAAAACGAAGGTCTCAGTGAGTTCTACAGCATTGACCACTGTAAGCCGTCAACGGATAGTTTCATACCCAAAAAAAAGCTATCCGAACCTCAATCGGGTCTCTAATGTTTTTTGGCCTTCGTTTTTCCGTCACATGAATTTTTACGTTAAAAAGGGAACACCATGGCTGGTCTTCGATTTACCATTCCTGGAGAGTGGTGCACCATGGTACTGGTCCATTTCAAATACATGCACCCATTTCTAAAAGTCGCAAGGCGCCGTTTCGTCATTTTGGACGAATGTTGCACCTTGCACCGCAGATGTTCCACCCTGTGGATATCGATTCTTCGGACGGCCATAACTGTTGCCTCGTTTAGAGTTACGGGAGCCATAACCAGTCAAAACGAAGGTCTCAGTGAGTTCTATGGCATTGACCGCTGTAAGCCGTCAACGGATAGTTTCATACCCAAAAAAATGCTATCCGAACCTTAATCGGGTCTTTGAAGTTTTTTGGCCTTCGTTTTTCCGTCACATGAATTTTTACGTTAAAAAGGGAACACCGTGGCTGGTCTTTGATTTTCCATCCCTGGAGAGTGGTGCACCATGGTACTGGTCCATTTCAAATCCCTACACCCATTTATAAAAGTCGCAAGGCGTCGTTTCGTCTTTTTGGACGAATGTTGCACCTTGCATCGCAGATGTTGCACCCTGTGGATATCGATCCTTCGGACGGCCATAACTGTTGTCTTGTTTAGAGTTACGGGAGCCATAACCAGTCAAAACGAAGGTCTCAGTGAGTTCTATGGCTTTGACAGCTGTAAGCCGTCAACGGATAGTTTCATACCCAAAAAATACCTCAATTGGGTCTCTGAAGTTTTTTAGCCTTCGTTTTTCCATCACATGAATTTTTACGTTAAAAAGGGAACACCGTGGCTGGTCTTCGATTTACCATCCCTGGAGAGTAGTGCACCATAGTGCGGGTACATTTCAAATCCATGCACCCATTTCTAAAAGTCGCAAGGCGCCGTTTCGTCTTTTTGGACGAATGTTGCACCTTGCACCGCAGATGTTGCACCCTGTGGATATCGATTCTTCGGACGGCCATAACTGTTGCCTTGTTTAGAGTTACGGGAGCCATAACTAGTCAAAACGAAGGTCTTAGTGAGTTCTACGGCTTTGACCGCTGTAAGCCATCAACGGAAAGTTTCATACCCAAAAAATGCTATCCGAACCTCAATCGGGTCTTTGAAGTTTTTTGGCCTTCGTTTTTCCGTCACATGAATTTTTACGTTAAAAAGGGAACACCGTGGCTGGTCTTCGATTTACCATCCCTGGAGAGTGGTGCACCATGGTACTGGTCCATTTAAAATCCTTGCATCCATTTCTAAAAGTTGCAAGGCGCCGTTTCGTCTTTTGGGACGAATGTTGCACCTTGCACCGCAGATGTTAGACCCTGTGGATATCGATTCTTCGGACGGCCATAACTGTTGCCTCGTTTAGAGTTACGGGAGCCATAACCAGTCAAAACGAAGGTCTCGGTGAGTTCTACGGCTTTGACTGCTATAAGCCGTCAACGGATAGTTTCATACCGAAAAAAAGGCTATCCGAACCTCAATCGGGTCTCTGAAGTTTTTTGGCCTTCGTTTTTACGTCACATGAATTTTTACGTTAAAAAGGGAACACCGTGGATGGTCTTCGATTTACCATCCCTGGAGAGTGGTGCACCATGGTGCTGGTCCATTTCAAATACCTGCACCCATTTCTAAAAGTCACAAGGCGCCGTTTCGTCATTTTGGACGAATGTTGCACCTTGCACCGCAGATGTTGCACCCTGTGGATATCGATTCTTCGGACGGCCATAACTGTTGCCTCGTTTAGAGTTATGGGAGCCATAACCAGTCAAAACGAAGGTCTCAGTGAGTTCTACGGCATTGACCGCTGTAAGCCGTCAACGGATAGTTTCATACCGAAAAAAAGGCTTTCCGAACCTCAATCGGGTCTCTGAAGTTTTTTGGCCTTCGTTTTTACGTCACATGAATTTTTACGTTAAAAACGGAATACCGTGGCTGGTCTTCGATTTACCATCCCTGGAGAGTGGTGCACCATGGTACTGTCCCATTTCAAATCCCTGCACCCATTTCTAAAAGTCGAAAGCGCCGTTTCGTCTTTTTGGACGAATGTTGCACCTTGCACCGCAGATGTTGCACCCTGTGGATATCGATTCTTCGGACGGCCATAACTGTTGCCTCGTTTAGAATTACGGGAGCCATAACTAGTCAAAACGAAGGTCTTAGTGAGTTCTACGGCTTTGACCGCTGTAAGCCGTCAACGGAATGTTTCATACCCAAAAAATGCTATCCGAACCTCAATCGGGTCTTTGAAGTTTTTTGGCCTTCGTTTTTCCGTCACATGAATTTTTACGTTAAAAAGGGAACACCGTGGCTGGTCTTCGATTAACCATCCCTGGAGAGTGGTGCACCATGGTACTGGTCCATTTCAAATCCCTGCACCCATTTCTAAAAGTCGCAAGGCGCGGTTTCGTCATTTTGGACGAATGTTGCACCTTGCACCACAGATGTTGCACCCTGTGGATATCGATTCTTCGGACGGCCACAACTGTTGCCTCGTTTAGAGTTACGGGAGCCATAACTAGTCAAAACGAAGGTCTCAGTGAGTTCTACCGCATTGACCACTGTAAGTCGTCAACGGATAGTTTCATACCCAAAAAAAAGCTATCCGAACCTCAATCGGGTCTTTGATGTTTTTTGGCCTTCGTTTTTCCGTCACATGAATTTTTACGTTAAAAAGGGAACACCGTGGCTGGTCTTCGATTTACCATCCCTGGAGAGTGGTGCACCATGGTACTGGTCTATTTCAAATACATGCACCCATTTCTAAAACTCGCAAGGCGCCGTTTCGTCATTTTGGACGAATGTTGCACCTTGCACCGCAGATGTTCCACCCTGTGGATATCGATTTTTCGGACGACCATAACTGTAGCCTCGTTTAGAGTTACGGGAGCCATAACCAGTCAAAACGAAGGTCTCAGTGAGTTCTATGGCATTGACCGCTGTAAGCCGTCAACGGATAGTTTCATACCCAAAAAAATGCTATCCGAACCTCAATCGGGTCTCTGAAGTTTTTTGGCCTTCGTTTTTCCATCACATGAATTTTTACGTTAAAAAGGGAACACTGTGGAAGGTCTTTGATTTTCCATCTCTGGAGAGTGGTGCACCATGGTACTGGTCCATTTCAAATCCCTGCACCCATTTATAAAAGTCGCAAGGCGCCGTTTCGTCTTTTTGGACGAATGTTGCACCTTGCATCGCAGATGTTGCACCCTGTGGATATCGATCCTTCGGACGGCCATAACTATTGTCTCGTTTAGAGTTACGGGAGCCATAACCAGTCAAAACGAAGATCTCAGTGAGTTCTATGGCTTTGACAGCTGTAAGCCGTCAACGGATAGTTTCATACCCAAAAAATACCTCAATCGGGTCTCTAAAGTTTTTTAGCCTTCGTTTTTCCGTCACATGAATTTTTACGTTAAAAAGGGAACACCGTGGCTTGTCTTCGATTTACCATCCCTGGAGAGTAGTGCACCATGGTGCGGGTACATTTCAAATCCATGCACTCATTTCTAAAAGTCGCAAGGCGCCGTTTCGTCTTTTTGGACGAATGTTGCACCTTGCACCGCAGATGTTGCACCCTGTGGATATCGATTCTTCGGACGGCCATAACTGTTGCCTTGTTTAGAGTTACGGGAGCCATAACCAGTCAAAACGAAGGTCTCAGTGAGTTCTACGGCTTTGACGGGATTAAGCCGTCAACGGATAGTTTCATACCCAAAAAAAAGCTATCCGAACCTCAATCGGGTCTCTGAAGTTTTTTGGCTTTCGTTTTTCCGTCAAATGAATTTTTACGTTAAAAAGGGAACACCGTGGCTGGTCTTCGATTTACCATCCCTGGAGAGTGGTGCACCATGGTACTGGTCCATTTCAAATCCCTGCACCCATTTCTAAAAGTTGCAAGGCGCCGTTTCGTCATTTTGGACGAATGTTGCACCTTGCACCGCAGATGTTGCACCCTGTGGATATCGATTCTTCGGACGGCCATAACTGTTGCCTCGTTTAGAGTTACGGGAGCCATAACCAGTCAAAACGAAGGTCTCAGTGAGTTCTATAGCATTGACCGCTGTAAGCCGTCAACGGATAGTTTCATACCCAAAAAAAGCTATCCGAACCTCAATCGGGTCTCTAATGTTTTTTGGCCTTCGTTTTTCCGTCACATGAATTTTTACGTTAAAAAGGGAACACCGTGGCTGGTCTTCGATTTACCATCCCTGGAGAGTGGTGCACCATGGTACTGGTCCATTTCAAATACATGCACCCATTTCTAAAAGTCGCAAGGCGCCGTTTCGTCATTTTGGACGAATGTTGCACCTTGCACCGCAGATGTTGCACCCTGTGGATATCGATTCTTCGGACGGCAATAACTGTTGCCTCGTTTAGAGTTATGGGAGCCATAACCAGTCAAAACGAAGGTCTCAGTGAGTTCTACCGCATTGACCACTGTAAGCCGTCAATGGATAGTTTCATACCCAAAAAAAAGCTATCCGAACCTCAATCGGGTCTCTGATGTTTTTTGGCCTTCGTTTTTCCGTCACATGAATTTTTACGTTAAAAAGGGAACACCGTGGCTGGTCTTCGATTTACCATCCCTGGAGAGTGGTGCACCATGGTACTGGTCCATTTCAAATACATGCACCCATTTCTAAAAGTCGCAAGGCGCCGTTTCGTCATTTTGGACAAATGTTGCACCTTGCACCGCAGATGTTCCACCCTGTGGATATCGATTCTTCGGACGACCATAACTGTTGCCTCGTTTAGAGTTACGGGAGCCATAACCATTCAAAACGAAGGTCTCAGTGAGTTCTATGGCATTGACCGCTGTAAGCCGTCAACGGATAGTTTCATACCCAAAAAAATTCTATCCGAACCTCAATCGGGTCTCTGAAGTTTTTTGGCCTTCGTTTTTCCGTCACATGAATATTTACGTTAAAAAGGGAACACCGTGGCTGGTCTTTGATTTACCATCCCTGGAGAGTGGTGCACCATGGTACTGGTCCATTTCAAATCCCTGCACCCATTTATAAAAGTAGCAAGGCGCCGTTTCGTCTTTTTGGACGAATGTTGCACCTTGCATCGCAGATGTTGCACCCTGTGGATATCGATCCTTCGGACGGCCATAACTGTTGTCTCGTTTAGAGTTACGGGAGCCATAACCAGTCAAAACGAAGGTCTCAGTGAGTGTTATGGCTTTGACAGCTGTAAGCCGTCAACGGATAGTTTCATACCCAAAAAATACCTCAATCGGGTCTCTGAAGTTTTTTAGCCTTCGTTTTTCCGTCACATGAATTTTTACGTTAAAAAGGGAACACCGTGGATGGTCTTCGATTTACCATCCCTGGAGAGTAGTGCACCATGGTGCGGGTACATTTCAAATCCATGCACCCATTTCTAAAAGTCGCAAGGCGCCGTTTCGTCTTTTTGGACGAATGTTGCACCTTGCACCGCAGATGTTGCACCCTGTGGATATCGATTCTTCGGACGGCCATAACTGTTGCCTTGTTTAGAGTTACGGGAGCCATAACCAGTCAAAACGAAGGTCTCTGTGAGTTCTACGGCTTTGATGGGTGTAAGCCGTCAACGGATAGTTTCATACCCAAAAAAAAGCTATCCGAACCTCAATCGGGTCTCTGATGTTTTTTGGCCTTCGTTTTTCCATCACATGAATTTTTACGTTAAAAAGGGAACACCGTGGCTGGTCTTCGATTTACCATCCCTGGAGAGTGGTGCACCATGGTACTGGTCCATTTCAAATACCTGCACCCATTTCTAAAAGTCGCAAGGCGCCGTTTCGTCTTTTGGGACGAATGTTGCACCTTGCACCGCAGATGTTGCACCCTGTGGATATCGATTCTTCGGACGGCCATAACTGTTGCCTCGTTTAGAGTTACGGGAGCCATAACTAGTCAAAATGAAGGTCTCAGTGAGTTCTACGGCTTTGACTGCTGTAAGCCGTCAACGGAAAGTTTCATACCCAAAAAATGCTATCCGAACCTCAATCGGGTCTTTGAAGTTTTTTGGCCTTCGTTTTTCCGTCACATGAATTTTTACGTTAAAAAGGGAACACCGTGGCTGGTCTTCGATTTACCATCCCTGGAGAGTGGTGCACCATGGTACTGGTCCATTTCAAATCCCTGCACCCATTTCTAAAAGTCGCAAGGCGCCGTTTCGTCATTTTGGACGAATGTTGCACCTTGCACCACAGATGTTGCACCCTGTGGATATCGATTCTTCGGACGGCCATAACTGTTGTCTCGTTTAGAGTTACGGGAGCCATAACCAGTCAGAACGAAGGTCTCAGTGAGTTCTACAGCAGTGACCGCTGTAAGCCGTCAACGGATAGTTTCATACCCAAAAAAAGCTATCCGAACCTCAATCGGGTCTCTGATGTTTTTTGGCCTTCGTTTTTCCGTCACATGAAATTTTACGTTAAAAAGGGAACACCGTGGCTGGTCTTCGATTTACCATCCCTGGAGAGTGGTGCACCATGGTACTGGTCCATTTCAAATACATGCACCCATTTCTAAAAGTCGCAAGGCGCCGTTTCGTCATTTTGGACGAATGTTGCACCTTGCACCGCAGATGTTGCACCCTGTGGATATCGATTCTTCGGACGGCAATAACTGTTGCCTCGTTTAGAGTTATGGGAGCCATAACCAGTCAAAACGAAGGTCTCAGTGAGTTCTACCGCATTGACCGCTGTAAGCCGTCAATGGATAGTTTCATACCCAAAAAAAAGCTATCCGAACCTCAATCGGGTCTCTGATGTTTTTTGGCCTTCGTTTTTCCGTCACATGAATTTTTACGTTAAAAAGGGAACACCGTGGCTGGTCTTCGATTTACCATCCCTGGAGAGTGGTGCACCATGGTACTGGTCCATTTCAAATACATGCACCCATTTCTAAAAGTCGCAAGGCGCCGTTTCGTCATTTTGGACAAATGTTGCACCTTGCACCGCAGATGTTCCACCCTGTGGATATCGATTCTTCGGACGACCATAACTGTTGCCTCGTTTAGAGTTACGGGAGCCATAACCATTCAAAACGAAGGTCTCAGTGAGTTCTATGGCATTGACCGCTGTAAGCCGTCAACGGATAGTTTCATACCCAAAAAAATGCTATCCGAACCTCAATCGGGTCTCTGAAGTTTTTTGGCCTTCGTTTTTCCATCACATGAATTTTTACGTTAAAAAGGGAACACCGTGGCTGGTCTTTGATTTACCATCCCTGGAGAGTGGTGCACCATGGTACTGGTCCATTTCAAATCCCTGCACCCATTTATAAAAGTCGCAAGGCGCCGTTTCGTCTTTTTGGACGAATGTTGCACCTTGCATCGCAGATGTTGCACCCTGTGGATATCGATCCTTCGGACGGCCATAACTGTTGTCTCGTTTAGAGTTACGGGAGCCATAACCAGTCAAAACGAAGGTCTCAGTGAGTGTTATGGCTTTGACAGCTGTAAGCCGTCAACGGATAGTTTCATACCCAAAAAATACCTCAATCGGGTCTCTGAAGTTTTTTAGCCTTCGTTTTTCCGTCACATGAATTTTTACGTTAAAAAGGGAACACCGTGGACGGTCTTCGATTTACCATCCCTGGAGAGTAGTGCACCATGGTGCGGGTACATTTCAAATCCATGCACCCATTTCTAAAAGTCGCAAGGCCCCGTTTCGTCTTTTTGGACGAATGTTGCACCTTGCACCGCAGATGTGGCACCCTGTGGATATCGATTCTTCGGACGGCCATAACTGTTGCCTTGTTTAGAGTTACGGGAGCCATAACTAGTCAAAACGAAGGTCTCTGTGAGTTCTACGGCTTTGATGGGTGTAAGCCATCAACGGATAGTTTCATACCCAAAAAAAAGCTATCCGAACCTCAATCGGGTCTCTGATGTTTTTTGGCCTTCGTTTTTCCGTCACATGAATTTTTACGTTAAAAAGGGAACACCGTGGCTGGTCTTCGATTTACCATCCCTGGAGAGTGGTGCACCATGGTACTGGTCCATTTCAAATACCTGCACCCATTTCTAAAAGTCGCAAGGCGCCGTTTCGTCTTTTGGGACGAATGTTGCACCTTGCACCGCAGATGTTGCACCCTGTGGATATCGATTCTTCGGACGGCCAGAACTGTTGCCTCGTTTAGGGTTACGGGAGCCATAACTAGTCAAAACGAAGGTCTCAGTGAGTTCTACGGCTTTGACCGCTGTAAGCCGTCAACGGAAAGTTTCATACCCAAAAAATGCTATCCGAACCTCAATCGGGTCTTTGAAGTTTTTTGGCCTTCGTTTTTCCGTCACATGAATTTTTACGTTAAAAAGGGAACACCGTGGCTGGTCTTCGATTTACCATCCCTGGAGAGTGGTGCACCATGGTACTGGTCCATTTCAAATACATGCACCCATTTCTAAAAGTCGCAAGGCGCCGTTTCGTCATTTTGGACAAATGTTGCACCTTGCACCGCAGATGTTCCACCCTGTGGATATCGATTCTTCGGACGACCATAACTGTTGCCTCGTTTAGAGTTACGGGAGCCATAACCATTCAAAACGAAGGTCTCAGTGAGTTCTATGGCATTGACCGCTGTAAGCCGTCAACGGATAGTTTCATACCCAAAAAAATGCTATCCGAACCTCAATCGGGTCTCTGAAGTTTTTTGGCCTTCGTTTTTCCGTCACATGAATTTTTACGTTAAAAAGGGAACACCGTGGCTGGTCTTTGATTTACCATCCCTGGAGAGTGGTGCACCATGGTACTGGTCCATTTCAAATCCCTGCACCCATTTATAAAAGTCGCAAGGCGCCGTTTCGTCTTTTTGGACGAATGTTGCACCTTGCATCGCAGATGTTGCACCCTGTGGATATCGATCCTTCGGACGGCCATAACTGTTGTCTCGTTTAGAGTTACGGGAGCCATAACCAGTCAAAACGAAGGTCTCAGTGAGTGTTATGGCTTTGACAGCTGTAAGCCGTCAACGGATAGTTTCATACCCAAAAAATACCTCAATCGGGTCTCTGAAGTTTTTTAGCCTTCGTTTTTCCGTCACATGAATTTTTACGTTAAAAATGGAACACCGTGGACGGTCTTCGATTTACCATCCCTGGAGAGTAGTGCACCATGGTGCGGGTACATTTCAAATCCATGCACCCATTTCTAAAAGTCGCAAGGCCCCGTTTCGTCTTTTTGGACGAATGTTGCACCTTGCACCGCAGATGTGGCACCCTGTGGATATCGATTCTTCGGACGGCCATAACTGTTGCCTTGTTTAGAGTTACGGGAGCCATAACTAGTCAAAACGAAGGTCTCTGTGAGTTCTACGGCTTTGATGGGTGTAAGCCGTCAACGGATAGTTTCATACCCAAAAAAAAGCTATCCGAACCTCAATCGGGTCTCTGATGTTTTTTGGCCTTCGTTTTTCCGTCACATGAATTTTTACGTTAAAAAGGGAACACCATGGCTGGTCTTCGATTTACCATCCCTGGAGAGTGGTGCACCATGGTACTGGTCCATTTCAAATACCTGCACCCATTTCTAAAAGTCGCAAGGCGCCGTTTCGTCTTTTGGGACGAATGTTGCACCTTGCACCGCAGATGTTGCACCCTGTGGATATCGATTCTTCGGACGGCCAGAACTGTTGCCTCGTTTAGAGTTACGGGAGCCATAACTAGTCAAAACGAAGGTCTCAGTGAGTTCTACGGCTTTGACCGCTGTAAGCCGTCAACGGAAAGTTTCATACCCAAAAAATGCTATCCGAACCTCAATCGGGTCTTTGAAGTTTTTTGGCCTTCGTTTTTCCGTCACATGAATTTTTACGTTAAAAAGGGAACACCGTGGCTGGTCTTCGATTTACCATCCCTGGAGAGTGGTGCACCATGGTACTGGTCCATTTCAAATACATGCACCCATTTCTAAAAGTCGCAAGGCGCCGTTTCGTCATTTTGGACAAATGTTGCACCTTGCACCGCAGATGTTCCACCCTGTGGATATCGATTCTTCGGACGACCATAACTGTTGCCTCGTTTAGAGTTACGGGAGCCATAACCATTCAAAACGAAGGTCTCAGTGAGTTCTACCGCATTGACCGCTGTAAGCCGTCAACGGATAGTTTCATACCCAAAAAAATGCTATCCGAACCTCAATCGGGTCTTTGAAGTTTTTTGGCCTTCGTTTTTCCGTCACATGAATTTTTACGTTAAAAAGGGAACACCGTGGCTGGTCTTTGATTTACCATCCCTGGAGAGTGGTGCACCATGGTACTGGTCCATTTCAAATCCCTGCACCCATTTATAAAAGTCGCAAGGCGCCGTTCCGTCTTTTTGGACGAATGTTGCACCTTGCATCGCAGATGTTGCACCCTGTGGATATCGATCCTTCGGACGGCCATAACTGTTGCCTCGTTTAGAGTTACGGGAGCCATAACCAGTCAAAACGAAGGTCTCAGTGATTTCTATGGCATTGACCACTGTAGGCCGTCAACGGATAGTTTCATACCAAAAAAAATGCTATCCGAACCTCAATCGGGTCTTTGAATTTTTTTAGCCTTCGTTTTTCCGTCACATGAATTTTTACGTTAAAAAGGGAACACCGTAGCTGGTCTTCGATTTACCATCCCTGGGGAGTAGTGCACCATGGTGCGGGTACATTTCAAATCCATGCACCCATTTCTAAAAGTCACAACGCGCCGTTTCGGTTTTTTTGGACGAATGTTGCACCTTGCACCGCAGATGTTGCACCCTATGGATATCGATTCTTCGGACGGCCATAACTGTTGCCTTATTTAGAGTTACGGGAGCCATAACCAGTCAAAACGAAGGCCTCTGTGAGTTCTATGGCTTTGACGGGTGTAAGCCATCAACGGATAGTTTCATACCCAAAAAAAGCTATCCGAACCTCAATCGGGTCTTTGAAGTTTTTTGGCCTTCGTTTTTCCGTCACATGAATTTTTACGTTAAAAAGGGAACACCGTGGCTGGTCTTCGATTTACCATCCCTGGAGAGTGGTGCACCATGGTACTGGTCCATTTAAAATCCCTGCACCCATTTCTAAAAGTCGCTAGGCGCCGTTTCGTCTTTTGGGACGAATGTTGCACCTTGCACCGCAGATGTTAGACCCTATGGATATCGATTCTTCGGACGGCCATAACTGTTGCCTCGTTTAGAGTTACGGGAGCCATAACCAGTCAAAACGAAGGTCTCGGTGAGTTTTACGGCTTTGACTGCTATAAGCCATCAACGGATAGTTTAATACCGAAAAAAAGGCTATCCGAACCTCAATCGGGTCTCTGAAGTTTTTTGGCCTTCGTTTTTACGTCACATGAATTTTTATGTTAAAAAGGGAACACCGTGGCTGGTCTTCGATTTACCATCCCTGGAGAGTGGTGCACCATGGTACTGGTCCATTTCAAATACCTGCACCCATTTCTAAAAGTCGCAAGGCGCCGTTTCGTCATTTTGGACGAATGTTGCACCTTGCACCGCAGATGTTGCACCCTGTGGATATCGATTCTTCGGACGGCCATAACTGTTGCCTCATTTAGAGTTATGGGAGCCATAACCAGTCAAAACGAAGGTCTCAGTGAGTTCTACGGCATTGACCGCTGTAAGCCGTCAACGGATAGTTTCATACCGAAAAAAGGCTATCCGAACCTCAATCGGGTCTCTGAAGTTTTTTGGCCTTCGTTTTTACATCACATGAATTTTTACGTTAAAAAGGGAATACCGTGGCTGGTCTTCGATTTACCATCCCTGGAGAGTGGTGCACCATGGTACTATCCCATTTCAAATCCCTGCACCCATTTCTAAAAGTCGAAAGCGCCGTTTCGTCTTTTTGGACGAATGTTGCACCTTGCACCGCAGATGTTGCACCCTGTGGATATCGATTCTTCGGACGGCCATAACTGTTGCCTCGTTTAGAGTTACGGGAGCCATAACTAGTCAAAACGAAGGTCTCAGTGAGTTCTACGGCTTTGACCGCTGTAAGTCGTCAACGGAAAGTTTCATACCCAAAAAATGCTATCCGAACCTCAATCGGGTCTTTGAAGTTTTTTGGCCTTCGTTTTTCCGTCACATGAATTTTTACGTTAAAAAGGGAACACCGTGGCTGGTCTTCGATTTACCATCCCTGGATAGTGGTGCACCATGGTACTGGTCCATTTCAAATCCCTGCACCCATTTCTAAAAGTCGCAAGGCGCCGTTTCGTCATTTTGGACGAATGTTGCACCTTGCACCGCAGATGTTGCACCCTGTGGATATCGATTCTTCGGACGGCCATAACTGTTGCCTCGTTTAGAGTTATGGGAGCCATAACTAGTCAAAACGAAGGTCTCAGTGAGTTCTACCGCATTGACCGCTGTAAGTCGTCAACGGATAGTTTCATACTCAAAAAAAAGCTATCCGAACCTCAATCGGGTTTCTGATGTTTTTTGGCCTTCGTTTTTCCGTCACATTAATTTTTACGTTAAAAAGGGAACACCATGGCTGGTCTTCGATTTACCATCCCTGGAGAGTGGTGCACCATGGTACTGGTCCATTTCAAATACATGCACCCATTTCTAAAAGTTGCAAGGCGCCGTTTCGTCATTTTGGACGAATGTTGCACCTTGCACCGCAGATGTTCCACCCTGTGGATATCGATTCTTCGGACGGCCATAACTGTTGCCTCGTTTAGAGTTACGGGAGCCATAACCAGTCAAAACGAAGGTCTCAGTGATTTCTATGGCATTGACCGCTGTAAGCCGTCAACGGATAGTTTCATACCCAAAAAAATGCTATCCGAACCTCAATCGGGTCTCTGAAGTTTTTTGGCCTTCGTTTTTCCGTCACATGAATTTTTACGTTAAAAAGGGAACACCGTGGCTGGTCTTTGATTTACCATCCCTGGAGAGTGGTGCACCATGGTACTGGTCCATTTCAAATCCCTGCACCCATTTATAAAAGTCGCAAGGCGCCGTTTCGTCTTTTTGGACGAATGTTGCACCTTACATCGCAGATGTTGCACCCTATGGATATCGATCCTTCGGACGGCCATAACTGTTGTCTCGTTTAGAGTTACGGGAGCCATAACCAGTCAAAACGAAGTTCTCAGTGAGTTCTATGGCTTTGACAGCTGTAAGCCGTCAACGGATAGTTTCATACCCAAAAAATATCTCAATCGGGTCTCTGAAGTTTTTTAGCCTTCGTTTTTCCGTCACATGAATTTTTACGTTAAAATGGGAACACCGTGGCTGGTCTTCGATTTACCATCCCTGGAGAGTAGTGGACCGTGGTGCGGGTACATTTCAAATCCATGCACCCATTTCTAAAAGTCGCAAGGCGCCGTTTCGTCTTTTTGGACGAATGTTGCACCTTGCACCGCAGATGTTGCACCCTGTGGATATCGATTCTTCGGACGGCCATAATTGTTGCCTTGTTTAGAGTTACGGGAGCCATAACCAGTCAAAACGAAGGTCTCTATGAGTTCTACGGCTTTGACGGGTGTAAGCCGTCAACGGATAGTTTCATACCCAAAAAAAGCTATACGAACCTCAATCGGGTCTTTGAAGTTTTTTGGCCTTCGTTTTTCCGTCACATGAATTTTTACGTTAAAAAGGGAACATCGTGGCTGGTCTTCGATTTACCATCCCTGGAGAGTGGTGCACCATGGTACTGGTCCATTTAAAATCCCTGCACCCATTTCTAAAAGTTGCAAGGCGCCGTTTCGTCTTTTGGGACGAATGTTGCACCTTGCACCGCAGATGTTATACCCTGTGGATATCGATTCTTCGGACGGCCATAACTGTTGCCTCGTTTAGAGTTACGGGAGCCATAACCAGTCAAAACGAAGGTCTCGGTGAGTTCTACGGCATTGACCGCTGTAAGCCGTCAACGGATAGTTTCATACCGAAAAAAGGCTATCCGAACCTCAATCGGGTCTCTGAAGTTTTTTGACCTTCGTTTTTACATCACATGAATTTTTACGTTAAAAAGGGAATACCGTGGCTGGTCTTCGATTTACCATCCCTGGAGAGTGGTGCACCATGGTACTATCCCATTTCAAATCCCTGCACCCATTTCTAAAAGTCGAAAGCGCCGTTTCGTCTTTTTGGACGAATGTTGCACCTTGCACCGCAGATGTTGCACCCTGTGGATATCGATTCTTCGGACGGCCATAACTGTTGCCTCGTTTAGAGTTACGGGAGCCATAACTAGTCAAAACGAAGGTCTCAGTGAGTTCTACGGCTTTGACCGCTGTAAGTCGTCGTACCCAAAAAATGCTATCCGAACCTCAATCGGGTCTTTGAAGTTTTTTGGCCTTCGTTTTTCCGTCACATGAATTTTTACGTTAAAAAGGGAACACCGTGGCTGGTCTTCGATTTACCATCCCTGGATAGTGGTGCACCATGGTACTGGTCCATTTCAAATCCCTGCACCCATTTCTAAAAGTCGCAAGGCGCCGTTTCGTCATTTTGGACGAATGTTGCACCTTGCACCGCAGATGTTGCACCCTGTGGATATCGATTCTTCGGACGGCCATAACTGTTGCCTCGTTTAGAGTTACGGGAGCCATAACTAGTCAAAACGAAGGTCTCAGTGAGTTCTACCGCATTGACCGCTGTAAGTCGTCAACGGATAGTTTCATACTCAAAAAAAAGCTATCCGAACCTCAATCGGGTTTCTGATGTTTTTTGGCCTTCGTTTTTCCGTCACATTAATTTTTACGTTAAAAAGGGAACACCATGGCTGGTCTTCGATTTACCATCCCTGGAGAGTGGTGCACCATGGTACTGGTCCATTTCAAATACATGCACCCATTTCTAAAAGTTGCAAGGCGCCGTTTCGTCATTTTGGACGAATGTTGCACCTTGCACCGCAGATGTTCCACCCTGTGGATATCAATTCTTCGGACGGCCATAACTGTTGCCTCGTTTAGAGTTACGGGAGCCATAACCAGTCAAAACGAAGGTCTCAGTGATTTCTATGGCATTGACTGCTGTAACCGTCAACGGATAGTTTCATACCCAAAAAAATGCTATCCGAACCTCAATCGGGTCTCTGAAGTTTTTTGGCCTTCGTTTTTCCGTCACATGAATTTTTACGTTAAAAAGGGAACACCGTGGCTGGTCTTTGATTTACCATCCCTGGAGAGTGGTGCACCATGGTACTGGTCCATTTCAAATCCCTGCACCCATTTATAAAAGTCGCAAGGTGCCGTTTCGTCTTTTTGGACGAATATTGCACCTTACATCGCAGATGTTGCACCCTATGGATATCGATCCTTCGGACGGCCATAACTGTTGTCTCGTTTAGAGTTACGGGAGCCATAACCAGTCAAAACGAAGGTCTCAGTGAGTTCTATGGCTTTGACAGCTGTAAGCCGTCAACGGATAGTTTCATACCCAAAAAATTCCTCAATCGGGTCTCTGAAGTTTTTTAGCCTTCGTTTTTCCGTCACATGAATTTTTACGTTAAAATGGGAACACCGTGGCTGGTCTTCGATTTACCATCCCTGGAGAGTGGTGCACCATGGTGCTGGTCCATTTCAAATCCCTGCACCCATTTCTAAAATTCTCTAGGCGCCGTTTTGTCATTTTGGATGAATGTTGCACCTTGCGCCGCAGATGTTGCACCCTGTGGATATCGATTCTTCGGACGGCCATAACTGTTGCCTCGTTTAGAGTTACGGGAGCCATAACTAGTCAAAACGAAGATCTCAGTGAGTTCTACGGCATTGACCGCTGTAAGCCGTCAACGGATAGTTTCATACCCAAAAAAATGCTATCCGAACCTCAATCGGGTCTTTGAAGTTTTTTGGCCTTAGTTTTTCCGTCACATGAATTTTTACGTTAAAAAGGGAACACCGTGGCTGGTCTTTGATTTACCATCCCAGGAGAGTGGTGCACCATGGTACTGGTCCATTTCAAATCCTTGCACCCATTTCTAAAAGTCGCAAGGCGCCGTTTCGTCTTTTTGGACGAATGTTGCACCTTGCACCGCAGATGTTGCACCCTGTGGATATCGATTCTTCGGACGGCCATAACTATTGTCTCGTTTAGAGTTACGGGAGCCATAACCAGTCAGAACGAAGGTCTCAGTGAGTTCTATGGCTTTAACCGCTGTAAGCTGTCAACGGATAGTCGAAAGCGCCGTTTTGTCTTTTTGGACAAATGTTGCAGATGTTGCACCCTTTGGATATCGATTCTTCGGACGGCCATAACTGTTGCCTCGTTTAGAGTTACGGGAGCCATAACCAGTCAAAACGAAGGTCTCAGTGAGTTCTACGGATTTGACCGCTGTAAGTCGTCAACGGATAGTTTCATACCCAAAAAAATGCTATCCGAATCTCAGTCGGGTTCTTGAAGTTTTTTGTCCTTCATTTTTCCGTCACATGAATTTTTACATTAAAAAGGGAACACCGTGGCTGGTCTTCGATTTACCATCCCTGGAGAGTGGTGCACCATGGTACTGGTCCATTTCAAATCCCTGCACTCATTTCTAAAATTCTCAATCGGGTCTTTGAAGTTTTTTGGCCTTCGTTTTTCCGTCACATGAATTTTTATGTTAAAAAGGGAACACCGTGGCTGGTCTTCGATTTACCATCCCTGGAGAGTGGTGCACCATGGTACTGGCCCATTTCAAATCCCTGCACCCATTTCTAAAAGTCGAAAGCGCCGTTTCGTCTTTTTGGACAAATGTTGCACCTTGCACCGCAGATGTTGCAACCTGTGGATATCGATTCTTCGGACGACCATAACTGTTGCCTCGTTTAGAGTTAAAGGAGCCATAACCAGTCAAAACGAAGGTCTCAGTGAGTTCTACGGCTTTGACCACTGTAAGTCGTCAACGGATAGTTTCATACCCAAAAAAATGCTATCCGAACCTCAATCGGGTCTTTGAAGTTTTTTGGCCTTCGTTTTTCCGTCACATGAATTTTTACGTTAAAAAGGGAACACCGTGGCTGGAGAGTGGTGCACCATGGTACTGGCCCATTTCAAATCCCTGCACCCATTTCTAAAAGTCGAAAGCGCCGTTTTGTCTTTTTGGACAAATGTTGCAGATGTTGCACCCTTTGGATATCGATTCTTCGGACGGCCATAACTGTTGCCTCGTTTAGAGTTACGGGAGCCATAACCAGTCAAAACGAAGGTCTCAGTGAGTTCTACGGATTTGACCGCTGTAAGTCGTCAACGGATAGTTTCATACCCAAAAAAATGCTATCCGAATCTCAGTCGGGTTCTTGAAGTTTTTTGTCCTTCGTTTTTCCGTCACATGAATTTTTACATTAAAAAGGGAACACCGTGGCTGGTCTTCGATTTACCATCCCTGGAGAGTGGTGCACCATGGTACTGGTCCATTTCAAATCCCTGCACCCATTTCTAAAATTCTCAAGGCGCCGTTTTGTCATTTTGGATGAATGTTGCACCTTGCGCCGCAGATGTTGCACCCTGTGGATATCGATTCTTCGGACGGCCATAACTGTTGCCTCGTTTAGAGTTACGGGAGCCATAACTAGTCAAAACGAAGATCTCAGTGAGTTCTACGGCATTGACCGCTGTAAGCCGTCAACGGATAGTTTCATACCCAAAAAAATGCTATCCGAACCTCAATCGGGTCTTTGAAGTTTTTTGGCCTTAGTTTTTCCGTCACATGAATTTTTACGTTAAAAAGGGAACACCGTGGCTGGTCTTTGATTTACCATCCCAGGAGAGTGGTGCACCATGGTACTGGTCCATTTAAAATCCCTGCACCCATTTCTAAAAGTTGCAAGGCGCCGTTTCGTCTTTTGGGACGAATGTTGCACCTTGCACCGCAGATGTTATACCCTGTGGATATCGATTCTTCGGACGGCCATAACTGTTGCCTCGTTTAGAGTTACGGGAGCCATAACCAGTCAAAACGAAGGTCTCGGTGAGTTCTACGGCTTTGACTGCTATAAGCCGTCAACGGATAGTTTCATACCGAAAAAAAGGCTATCCGAACCTCAATCGGGTCTCTGAAGTTTTTTGGCCTTCGTTTTTACGTCACATGAATTTTTACGTTAAAAAGGGAACACCGTGGCTGGTCTTCGATTTACCATTCCTGGAGAGTGGTGCACCATGGTACTGGTCCATTTCAAATACCTACACCCATTTCTAAAAGTCGCAAGGCGCCGTTTCGTCATTTTGGACGAATGTTGCACCTTGCACCGCAGATGTTGCACCCTGTGGATATCGATTCTTCGGACGGCCATAACTGTTGCCTCGTTTAGAGTTACGGGAGCCATGACCAGTCAAAACGAAGGTCTCAGTGAGTTCTACGGCATTGACCGCTGTAAGCCGTCAACGGATAGTTTCATACCGAAAAAAAGGCTATCCGAACCTCAATCGGGTCTCTGAAGTTTTTTGGCCTTCGTTTTTCCGTCACATGAATTTTTACGTTAAAAAGGGAACACCGTGGCTGGTCTTTGATTTACCATCCCTGGAGAGTGGTGCACCATGGTACTGGTCCATTTCAAATCCCTGCACCCATTTCTAAAAGTCGCAAGGCGTCGTTTCGTCTTTTTGGACGAATGTTGCACCTTGCACCGCAGATGTTGCACCCTGTGGATATCGATCCTTCGGACGGCCATAACTGTTGTCTCGTTTAGAGTTACGGGAGCCATAACTAGTCAAAACGAAGGTCTCAGTGAGTTCTATGGCTTTGACAGCTGTAAGCCGTCAACGGATAGTTTCATACCCAAAAAATACCTCAATCGGGTCTCTGAAGTTTTTTAGCCTTCGTTTTTCCGTCACATGAATTTTTACGTTAAAAAGGGAACACCGTGGCTGGTCTTCGATTTACCATCCCTGGAGAGTAGTGCACCATGGTGCGGGTACATTTCAATTCCATGCACCCATTTCTAAAAGTCGCAAGGCGCCGTTTCGTCTTTTTGGACGAATGTTGCACCTTGCACCGCAGATGTTGCACCCTGTGGATATCGATTCTTCGGACGGCCATAACTGTTGCCTTGTTTAGAGTTACGGGAGCCATAACCAGTCAAAACGAAGGACTCAGTGAGTTCTACGGCTTTGACGGGTGTAAGCTGTCAACGGATAGTTTCATAACCAAAAAAAAGCTATCCGAACCTCAATCGGGTCTCTGAAATTTTTTTGGCCTTCGTTTTTCCGTCACATGAATTTTTACGTTAAAAAGGGAACACCGTGGCTGGTCTTCGATTTACCATCCCTGGAGAGTAGTGCACCATGGTACTGGTCCATTTCAAATCCCTACGCCCATTTCTAAAAGTCGCAAGGCGCCGTTTCGTCTTTTGGGACGAATGTTGCACTTTGCACCGCAGATGTTGCACCCTGTGGATATCGATTCTTCGGACGGCCATAACTGTTGCCTCGTTTAGAGTTACGGGAGCCATAACCAGTCAAAACGAAGGTCTCGGTGAGTTCTACGGCTTTGACCGCTATAAGCCGTCAACGGATAGTTTCATACAGAAAAAAGGCTATCCGAACCTCAATCGGGTTTCTGAAGTTTTTTGGCCTTCGTTTTTACGTCACATGAATTTTTACGTTAAAAAGGGAACACCGTGGCTGGTCTTCGATTTACCATCCCTGGATAGTGGTGCACCATGGTACTGGTCCATTTCAAATCCCTGCACCCATTTCTAAAAGTCGAAAGCGCCGTTTCGTCTTTTTGGACAAATGTTGCACCTTGCACCGCAGATGTTGCACCCTATGGATATCGATTCTTCGGGCGGCCATAACTGTTGCCTCGTTTAGAGTTACGGGAGCCATAACCAGTCAAAATGAAGGTCTCAGTGAGTCCTACGGCTTTGGCAGCTGTAAGCCATCAACGGATAGTTTCATACCCAAAAAATGCTATCCGAACCTCTATCGGGTCTTTGAAGTTTTTTGGCCTTCGTTTTTCCGTCACATGAATTTTTACGTTAAAAAGGGAACACCGTGGCTGGTCTTCGATTTACCATCCCTGGAGAGTGGTGCACCATGGTACTGGTCCATTTCAAATACTTGCACCCATTTCTAAAAGTCGCAAGGCGCCGTTTCGTCATTTTGGACGAATGTTGCACCTTGCACCGCAGATGTTGCACCCTGTGGATATCGATTCTTCGGACGGCCATAAATGTTGCCTCGTTTAGAGTTACGGGAGCCATAACCAGTCAAAACGAAGGTCTTAGTGAGTTCTACGGCATTGACCACTGTAAGCCGTCAACGGATAGTTTCATATCGAAAAAAAGGCTATCCGAACCTCAATCGGGTCTCTGAAGTTTTTTGGCCATCGTTTTTACGTCACATGAATTTTTACGTTAAAAAGGGAACACCGTGGCTGGTCTTCGATTTACCATCCCTGGAGAGTGGTGCACCATGGTACTGGCCCATTTCAAATCCCTGCACCCATTTCTAAAAGTCGAAAGCGCCGTTTCGTCTTTTTGGACAAATGTTGCACCTTGCACCGCAGATGTTGCACCCTTTGGATATCGATTCTTCGGACGGCCATAACTGTTGCCTCGTTTAGAGTTACGGGAGCCATAACCAGTCAAAACGAAGGTCTCAGTGAGTTCTACGGATTTGACCGCTGTAAGTCGTCAATGGATAGTTTCATACCCAAAAAAATGCTATCCGAACCTTAGTCGGGTCTTTGAAGTTTTTTGGCCTTCGTTTTTCCGTCACATGAATTTTTACGTTAAAAAGGGAACACCGTGGCTGGTCTTCGATTTACCATCCCTGGAGAGTGGTGCACCATGGTACTGGTCCATTTCAAATCCCTGCACCCATTTCTAAAAGTCTCAAGGCGCCGTTTCGTCATTTTGGACGAATGTTGCACCTTGCACCGCAGATGTTGCACCCTGTGGATATCGATTCTTCGGACGACCATAACTGTTGCCTCGTTTAGAGTTACGGGAGCCATAACCAGTCAAAACGAAGGTCTCAGTGAGTTCTACGGCATTGACCGCTGTAAGCCGTCAACGGATAGTTTCATACCCAAAAAATGCTATCCGAACCTCAATCGGGTCTTTGAAGTTTTTTGGCCTTCGTTTTTCCGTCACATGAATTTTTACGTTAAAAAGGGAACACCGTGGCTGGTCTTTGATTTACCATCCCAGGAGAGTGGTGCACCATGGTACTGGTCCATTTCAAATCCCTGCACCCATTTCTAAAAGTCGCAAGGCGCCGTTTCGTCTTTTTGGACGAATGTTGCACCTTGCACCGCAGATGTTGCACCCTGTGGATATCGATTCTTCAGACGGCCATAACTGTTGTCTCGTTTAAAGTTATAGGAGCCATAACCAGTCAAAACGAAGGTCTCAGTGAGTTCTACGGCTTTGACAGCTGTAAGCCATCAACGAATAGTTTCATATCCAAAAAATACCTCAATCGGGTCTCTGATGTTTTTTAGCCATCGTTTTTCCGTCACATGAATTTTTACGTTAAAAAGGGAACACCGTGGCTGGTCTTCGATTTACCATCCCTGGAGAGTAGTGCACCATGGTGTGGGTACATTTCAAACCCATGCACCCATTTCTAAAAGTTGCAAGGCGCCGTTCGTCTTTTTGGACGAATGTTGCACCTTGCACCGCAGATGTTGCACCCTGTGGATATCGATTCTTCGGACGGCCATATCTGTTGCCTCGTTTAGAGTTACGGGAGCCATAACCAGTCAAAACGAATGTCTCAGTGAGTTCTACTGCATTGACCGCTGTAAGCCGTCAACGGATAGTTTCATACCCAAAAAAATGCTATCCGAACCACAATCGGGTCTCTGAAGTTTTTTGGCCTTCGTTTTTCCGTCACATGAATTTTTACGTTAAAAAGGGAACACCGTGGCTGGTCTTTGATTTACCATCCCTGGAGAGTGGTGCACCATGGTACTGGTCCATTTCAAATCCCTGCACCCATTTCTAAATGTCGCAAGGCGTCGTTTCGTCTTTTTGGACGAATGTTGCACCTTGCACCGCAGATGTTGCACCCTGTGGATATCGATTCTTCGGACAGCCATAACTGTTGTCTCGTTTAGAGTTACGGGAGCCATAACCAGTCAAAACGAAGGTCTCAGTGAGTTCTATGGCTTTGACAACTGTAAGTCGTCAACGGATAGTTTCATACCCAAAAAATACCTCAATCGGGTCTCTGAAGTTTTTTAGCCTTCGTTTTTCCGTCACATGAATTTTTACGTTAAAAAGGGAACACCGTGGCTGGTCTTCGATTTACCATCCCTGGAGAGTAGTGCACCATGGTGCGGGTACATTTCAAATCCATGCACCCATTTCTAAAAGTCGCAAGGCGCCGTTTCGTCTTTTTGGACGAATGTTGCACCTTGCACCGCAGATGTTGCACCCTGTGGATATCGATTCTTCGGACGGCCATAACTGTTGCCTTGTTTAGAGTTACGGGAGCCATAACCAGTCAAAACGAAGGACTCAGTGAGTTCTACGGCTTTGACGGGTGTAAGCTGCCAACGGATAGTTTCATAACCAAAAAAAAGCTATCCGAACCTCAATCGGGTCTCTGAAATTTTTTTGGCCTTCGTTTTTCCGTCACATGAATTTTTACGTTAAAAAGGGAACACCGTGGCTGGTCTTCGATTTACCATCCCTGGAGAGTGGTGCACCATGGTACTGGTCCATTTCAAATCCCTACACCCATTTCTAAAAGTCGCAAGGCGCCGTTTCGTCTTTTGGGACGAATGTTGCACTTTGCACCGCAGATGTTGCACCCTGTGGATATCGATTCTTCGGACGGCCATAACTGTTGCCTCGTTTAGAGTTACGGGAGCCATAACCAGTCAAAACGAAGGTCTCGGTGAGTTCTACGGCTTTGACCGCTATAAGCCGTCAACAGATAGTTTCATACAGAAAAAAGGCTATCCGAACCTCAATCGGGTTTCTGAAGTTTTTTGGCCTTCGTTTTTACGTCACATGAATTTTTACGTTAAAAAGGGAACACCGTGGCTGGTCTTCGATTTACCATCCCTGGAGAGTGGTGCACCATGGTACTGGTCCATTTCAAATCCCTGCACCCATTTCTAAAAGTCGAAAGCGCCGTTTCGTCTTTTTGGACAAATGTTGCACCTTGCACCGCAGATGTTGCACCCTATGGATATCGATTCTTCGGGCGGCCATAACTGTTGCCTCGTTTAGAGTTACGGGAGCCATAACCAGTCAAAATGAAGGTCTCAGTGAGTTCTACGGCTTTGGCAGCTGTAAGCCATCAACGGATAGTTTCATACCCAAAAAATGCTATCCGAACCTCTATCGGGTCTTTGAAGTTTTTTGGCCTTCGTTTTTCCGTCACATGAATTTTTACGTTAAAAAGGGAACACCGTGGCTGGTCTTCGATTTACCATCCCTGGAGAGTGGTGCACCATGGTACTGGTCCATTTCAAATACTTGCACCCATTTCTAAAAGTCGCAAGTCGCCGTTTCGTCATTTTGGACGAATGTTGCACCTTGCACCGCAGATGTTGCACCCTGTGGATATCGATTCTTCGGACGGCCATAAATGTTGCCTCGTTTAGAGTTACGGGAGCCATAACCAGTCAAAACGAAGGTCTTAGTGAGTTCTACGGCATTGACCACTGTAAGCCGTCAACGGATAGTTTCATATCGAAAAAAAGGCTATCCGAACCTCAATCGGGTCTCTGATGTTTTTTGGCCATCGTTTTTACGTCACATGAATTTTTACGTTAAAAAGGGAACACCGTGGCTGGTCTTCGATTTACCATCCCTGGAGAGTGGTGCACCATGGTACTGGCCCATTTCAAATCCCTGCACCCATTTCTAAAAGTCGAAAGCGCCGTTTCGTCTTTTTGGACAAATGTTGCACCTTGCACCGCAGATGTTGCACCCTTTGGATATCGATTCTTCGGACGGCCATAACTGTTGCCTCGTTTAGAGTTACGGGAGCCATAACCAGTCAAAACGAAGGTCTCAGTGAGTTCTACGGATTTGACCGCTGTAAGTCGTCAATGGATAGTTTCATACCCAAAAAACTGCTATCCGAACCTTAGTCGGGTCTTTGAAGTTTTTTGGCCTTCGTTTTTCCGTCACATGAATTTTTACGTTAAAAAGGGAACACCGTGGGTGGTCTTCGATTTACCATCCCTGGAGAGTGGTGCACCATGGTACTGGTCCATTTCAAATCCCTGCACCCATTTCTAAAAGTCTCAAGGCGCCGTTTCGTCATTTTGGACGAATGTTGCACCTTGCACCGCAGATGTTGCACCCTGTGGATATCGATTCTTCGGACGGCCATAACTGTTGCCTCGTTTAGAGTTACGGGAGCCATAACCAGTCAAAACGAAGGTCTCAGTGAGTTCTACGGCATTGACCGCTGTAAGCCGTCAACGGATAGTTTCATACCCAAAAAATGCTATCCGAACCTCAATCGGGTCTTTGAAGTTTTTTGGCCTTCGTTTTTCCGTCACATGAATTTTTACGTTAAAAAGGGAACACCGTGGCTGGTCTTTGATTTACCATCCCAGGAGAGTGGTGCACCATGGTACTGGTCCATTTCAAATCCCTGCACCCATTTCTAAAAGTCGCAAGGCGCCGTTTCGTCTTTTTGGACGAATGTTGCACCTTGCACCGCAGATGTTGCACCCTGTGGATATCGATTCTTCGGACGGCCATAACTGTTGTCTCGTTTAGAGTTACAGGAGCCATAACCAGTCAAAACGAAGGTCTCAGTGAGTTCTACGGCTTTGACAGCTGTAAGCCGTCAACGAATAGTTTCATATCCAAAAAATACCTCAATCGGGTCTCTGATGTTTTTTAGCCATCGTTTTTCCGTCACATGAATTTTTACGTTAAAAAGGGAACACCGTGGCTGGTCTTCGATTTACCATCCCTGGAGAGTAGTGCACCATGGTGTGGGTACATTTCAAACCCATGCACCCATTTCTAAAAGTTGCAAGGCGCCGTTCGTCTTTTTGGACGAATGTTGCACCTTGCACCGCAGATGTTGCACCCTGTGGATATCGATTCTTCGGACGGCCATATCTGTTGCCTCGTTTAGAGTTACGGGAGCCATAACCAGTCAAAACGAATGTCTCAGTGAGTTCTACTGCATTGACTGCTGTAAGCCGTCAACGGATAGTTTCATACCCAAAAAAATGCTATCCGAACCACAATCGGGTCTCTGAAGTTTTTTGGCCTTCGTTTTTCCGTCACATGAATTTTTACGTTAAAAAGGGAACACCGTGGCTGGTCTTTGATTTACCATCCCTGGAGAGTGGTGCACCATGGTACTGGTCCATTTCAAATCCCTGCACCCATTTCTAAAAGTCGCAAGGCGTCGTTTCGTCTTTTTGGACGAATGTTGCACCTTGCACCGCAGATGTTGCACCATGTGGATATCGATTCTTCGGACAACC
This sequence comes from Allium fistulosum, assembly GCA_030737815.1. Taxonomy (NCBI): domain Eukaryota; kingdom Viridiplantae; phylum Streptophyta; class Magnoliopsida; order Asparagales; family Amaryllidaceae; genus Allium; species Allium fistulosum. The sequence continues at coordinate 41,873,457 of CM060905.1, read as the reverse complement.
ATAACTGTTGTCTCGTTTAGAGTTACGGGAGCCATAACCAGTCAAAACGAAGGTCTCAGTGAGTTCTATGGCTTTGACAGCTGTAAGCCGTCAACGGATAGTTTCATACCCAAAAAATACCTCAATCGGGTCTCTGAAGTTTTTTAGCCTTCGTTTTTCCGTCACATGAATTTTTACGTTAAAAAGGGAACACCGTGGCTGGTCTTCGATTTACCATCCCTGGAGAGTAGTGCACCATGGTGCGGGTACATTTCAAATCCATGCACCCATTTCTAAAAGTCGTAAGGCGCCGTTTCGTCTTTTTGGACGAATGTTGCACCTTGCACCGCAGATGTTGCACCCTGTGGATATCGATTCTTCGGACGGCCATAACTGTTGCCTTGTTTAGAGTTACGGGAGCCATAACCAGTCAAAACGAAGGACTCAGTGAGTTCTACGGCTTTGACGGGTGTAAGCTGTCAACGGATAGTTTCATAACCAAAAAAAGCTATCCGAACCTCAATCGGGTCTCTGAAATTTTTTTGGCCTTCGTTTTTCCGTCACATGAATTTTTACGTTAAAAAGGGAACACCGTGGCTGGTCTTCGATTTACCATCCCTGGAGAGTAGTGCACCATGGTACTGGTCCATTTCAAATCCCTACACCCATTTCTAAAAGTCGCAAGGCGCCGTTTCGTCTTTTGGGACGAATGTTGCACTTTGCACCGCAGATGTTGCACCCTGTGGATATCGATTCTTCGGACGGCCATAACTGTTGCCTCGTTTAGAGTTACGGGAGCCATAACCAGTCAAAACGAAGGTCTCGGTGAGTTCTACGGCTTTGACCGCTATAAGCCGTCAACGGATAGTTTCATACAGAAAAAAGGCTATCCGAACCTCAATCGGGTTTCTGAAGTTTTTTGGCCTTCGTTTTTACGTCACATGAATTTTTACGTTAAAAAGGGAACACCGTGGCTGGTCTTCGATTTACCATCCCTGGAGAGTGGTGCACCATGGTACTGGTCCATTTCAAATCCCTGCACCCATTTCTAAAAGTCGAAAGCGCCGTTTCATCTTTTTGGACAAATGTTGCACCTTGCACCGCAGATGTTGCACCCTATGGATATCGATTCTTCGGCGGCCATAACTGTTGCCTCGTTTAGAGTTACGGGAGCCATAACCAGTCAAAATGAAGGTCTCAGTGAGTTCTACGGCTTTGGCAGCTGTAAGCCATCAACGGATAGTTTCATACCCAAAAAATGCTATCCGAACCTCTATCGGGTCTTTGAAGTTTTTTGGCCTTCGTTTTTCCGTCACATGAATTTTTACGTTAAAAAGGGAACACCGTGGCTGGTCTTCGATTTACCATCCCTGGAGAGTGGTGCACCATGGTACTGGTCCATTTCAAATACTTGCACCCATTTCTAAAAGTCGCAAGGCGCCGTTTCGTCATTTTGGACGAATGTTGCACCTTGCACCGCAGATGTTGCACCCTGTGGATATCGATTCTTCGGACGGCCATAAATGTTGCCTCGTTTAGAGTTACGGGAGCCATAACCAGTCAAAACGAAGGTCTTAGTGAGTTCTACGGCATTGACCACTGTAAGCCGTCAACGGATAGTTTCATATCGAAAAAAAGGCTATCCGAACCTCAATCGGGTCTCTGAAGTTTTTTGGCCATCGTTTTTACGTCACATGAATTTTTACGTTAAAAAGGGAACACCGTGGCTGGTCTTCGATTTACCATCCCTGGAGAGTGGTGCACCATGGTACTGGCCCATTTCAAATCCCTGCACCCATTTCTAAAAGTCGAAAGCGCCGTTTCGTCTTTTTGGACAAATGTTGCACCTTGCACCGCAGATGTTGCACCCTTTGGATATCGATTCTTCGGACGGCCATAACTGTTGCCTCGTTTAGAGTTACGGGAGCCATAACCAGTCAAAACGAAGGTCTCAGTGAGTTCTACGGATTTGACCGCTGTAAGTCGTCAATGGATAGTTTCATACCCAAAAAATTGCTATCCGAACCTTAGTCGGGTCTTTGAAGTTTTTTGGCCTTCGTTTTTCCGTCACATGAATTTTTACGTTAAAAAGGGAACACCGTGGCTGGTCTTCGACTTACCATCCCTGGAGAGTGGTGCACCGTGGTACTGGTCCATTTCAAATCCCTGCACCCATTTCTAAAAGTCTCAAGGCGCCGTTTCGTCATTTTGGACGAATGTTGCACCTTGCACCGCAGATGTTGCACCCTGTGGATATCGATTCTTCGGACGGCCATAACTGTTGCCTCGTTTAGAGTTACGGGAGCCATAACCAGTCAAAACGAAGGTCTCAGTGAGTTCTACGACATTGACCGCTGTAAACCGTCAACGGATAGTTTCATACCCAAAAAATGCTATCCGAACCTCAATCGGGTCTTTGAAGTTTTTTGGCCTTCGTTTTTCCGTCACATGAATTTTTACGTTAAAAAGGGAACACCGTGGCTGGTCTTTGATTTACCATCCTAGGAGAGTGGTGCACCATGGTACTGGTCCATTTCAAATCCCTGCACCCATTTCTAAAAGTCGCAAGGCGCCGTTTCGTCTTTTTGGACGAATGTTGCACCTTGCACCGCAGATGTTGCACCCTGTGGATATCGATTCTTCGGACGGCCATAACTGTTGTCTCGTTTAGAGTTACAGGAGCCATAACCAGTCAAAATGAAGGTCTTAGTGAGTTCTACGGCTTTGACAGCTGTAAGCCGTCAACGAATAGTTTCATATCCAAAAAATACCTCAATCGGGTCTCTGATGTTTTTTAGCCATCGTTTTTCCGTCACATGAATTTTTACGTTAAAAAGGGAACACCGTGGCTGGTCTTCGATTTACCATCCCTAGAGAGTAGTGCACCATGGTGTGGGTACATTTCAAACCCATGCACCCATTTCTAAAAGTTGCAAGGCGCCGTTCGTCTTTTTGGACGAATGTTGCACCTTGCACCGCAGATGTTGCACCCTGTGGATATCGATTCTTCGGACGGCCATATCTGTTGCCTCGTTTAGAGTTACGGGAGCCATAACCAGTCAAAACGAAGGTCTCAGTGAGTTCTACTGCTTTGACGGGTGTAAGCCGTCAACAGATAGTTTCATACAAAAAAATAAGCTATCCGAACCTCAATCGGGTCTCTGAAGTTTTTTGGCCTTCATTTTCCGTCACATGAATTTTTACATTAAAAAGGGAACACCGTGGCTGGTCTTCGATTTACTATCCCTGGAGAGTGGTGCACCATGGTACTGGTCCATTTCAAATCCCTGCACCCATTTCTAAAAGTCGCAAGGCGTCGTTTCGTCTTTTGGGACGAATGTTGCACCTTGCACCGCAGATGTTGCACCCTGTGGATATCGATTCTTCGGACGGCCATAACTGTTGCCTCGTTTAGAGTTACGGGAACCATAACCAGTCAAACGAAGGTCTCGGTGAGATCTACAGCTTTGACCGCTATAAGCCGTCAATGGATAGTTTCATACCGAAGAAAAGGCTGTACGAACTTCAATCGTGTCTTTGAAGTTTTTTGGCCTTCGTTTTTACGTCACATGAATTTTTACGTTAAAAAGGGAACACCGTGGCTGGTCTTCGATTTACCATCCCTGGAGAGTGGTGCACCATGGTACTGGTCCATTTCAAATACCTGCACCCATTTCTAAAAGTCGCAAGGCGCCGTTTCGTCATTTTGGACGAATGTTGCACCTTGCACCGCAGATGTTGCACCCTGTGGATATCGATTCTTCGGACGGCCATAAATGTTGCCTCGTTTAGAGTTACGGGAGCCATAACCAGTCAAAACGAAGGTCTTAGTGAGTTCTACGGCATTGACCACTGTAAGCCGTCAACGGATAGTTTCATATCGAAAAAAAGGCTATCCGAACCTCAATCGGGTCTCTGAAGTTTTTTGGCCATCGTTTTTACGTCACATGAATTTTTACGTTAAAAAGGGAACACCGTGGCTGGTCTTCGATTTACCATCCCTGGAGAGTGGTGCACCATGGTACTGGCCCATTTCAAATCCCTGCACCCATTTCTAAAAGTCGAAAGCGCCGTTTCGTCTTTTTGGACAAATGTTGCACCTTGCACCGCAGATGTTGCACCCTTTGGATATCGATTCTTCGGACGGCCATAACTGTTGCCTCGTTTAGAGTTACGGGAGCCATAACCAGTCAAAACGAAGGTCTCAGTGAGTTCTACGGATTTGACCGCTGTAAGTCGTCAATGGATAGTTTCATACCCAAAAAAATGCTATCCGAACCTTAGTCGGGTCTTTGAAGTTTTTTGGCCTTCGTTTTTCCGTCACATGAATTTTTACGTTAAAAAGGGAACACCGTGGCTGGTCTTCGATTTACCATCCCTGGAGAGTGGTGCACCATGGTACTGGTCCATTTCAAATCCCTGCACCCATTTCTAAAAGTCTCAAGGCGCCGTTTCGTCATTTTGGACGAATGTTGCACCTTGCACCGCAGATGTTGCACCCTGTGGATATCGATTCTTCGGACGGCCATAACTGTTGCCTCGTTTAGAGTTACGGGAGCCATAACCAGTCAAAACGAAGGTCTCAGTGAGTTCTACGGCATTGACCGCTGTAAACCGTCAACGGATAGTTTCATACCCAAAAAATGCTATCCGAACCTCAATCGGGTCTTTGAAGTTTTTTGGCCTTCGTTTTTCCGTCACATGAATTTTTACGTTAAAAAGGGAACACCGTGGCTGGTCTTTGATTTACCATCCCAGGAGAGTGGTGCACCATGGTACTGGTCCATTTCAAATCCCTGCACCCATTTCTAAAAGTCTCAAGGCGCCGTTTCGTCATTTTGGACGAATGTTGCACCTTGCACCGCAGATGTTGCACCCTGTGGATATCGATTCTTCGGACGGCCATAACTGTTGCCTCGTTTAGAGTTACGGGAGCCATAACCAGTCAAAACGAAGGTCTCAGTGAGTTCTACGGCATTGACCGCTGTAAACCGTCAACGGATAGTTTCATACCCAAAAAATGCTATCCGAACCTCAATCGGGTCTTTGAAGTTTTTTGGCCTTCGTTTTTCCGTCACATGAATTTTTACGTTAAAAAGGGAACACCGTGGCTGGTCTTTGATTTACCATCCCAGGAGAGTGGTGCACCATGGTACTGGTCCATTTCAAATCCCTGCACCCATTTCTAAAAGTCGCAAGGCACCGTTTCGTCTTTTTGGACGAATGTTGCACCTTGCACCGCAGATGTTGCACCCTGTGGATATCGATTCTTCGGACGGCCATAACTGTTGTCTCGTTTAGAGTTACAGGAGCCATAACCAGTCAAAACGAAGGTCTCAGTGAGTTCTACGGCTTTGACAGCTGTAAGCCGTCAACGAATAGTTTCATATCCAAAAAATACCTCAATCGGGTCTCTGATGTTTTTTAGCCATCGTTTTTCCGTCACATGAATTTTTACGTTAAAAAGGGAACACCGTGGCTGGTCTTCGATTTACCATCCCTAGAGAGTAGTGCACCATGGTGTGGGTACATTTCAAACCCATGCACCTATTTCTAAAAGTTGCAAGGCGCCGTTCGTCTTTTTGGACGAATGTTGCACCTTGCACCGCAGATGTTGCACCCTGTGGATATCGATTCTTCGGACGGCCATATCTGTTGCCTCGTTTAGAGTTACGGGAGCCATAACCAGTCAAAACGAAGGTCTCAGTGAGTTCTACTGCTTTGACGGGTGTAAGCCGTCAACAGATAGTTTCATACAAAAAAATAAGCTATCCGAACCTCAATCGGGTCTCTGAAGTTTTTTGGCCTTCATTTTCCGTCACATGAATTTTTACATTAAAAAGGGAACACCGTGGCTGGTCTTCGATTTACTATCCCTGGAGAGTGGTGCACCATGGTACTGGTCTATTTCAAATCCCTGCACCCATTTCTAAAAGTCGCAAGGCGTCGTTTCGTCTTTTGGGACGAATGTTGCACCTTGCACCGCAGATGTTGCACCCTGTGGATATCGATTCTTCGGACGGCCATAACTGTTGCCTCGTTTAGAGTTACGGGAACCATAACCAGTCAAACGAAGGTCTCGGTGAGATCTACAGATTTGACCGCTATAAGCCGTCAATGGATAGTTTCATACCGAAGAAAAGGCTGTACGAACTTCAATCGTGTCTTTGAAGTTTTTTGGCCTTCGTTTTTACGTCACATGAATTTTTACGTTAAAAAGGGAACACCGTGGCTGGTCTTCGATTTACCATCCCTGGAGAGTGGTGCACCATGGTACTGGCCCATTTCAAATCCCTGCACCCATTTCTAAAAGTCGAAAGCGCCGTTTCATCTTTTTGGACAAATGTTGCACCTTGCACCGCAGATGTTGCACCCTGTGGATATCGATTCTTCGGATGGCCATAACTGTTGCCTCGTTTAGAGTTACGGGAGCCATAACTAGTCAAAACGAAGGTCTCAGTGAGTTCTACGGCTTTGACCGCTGTAAGACGTCAACGGATAGTTTCATACCCAAAAAAATGCTATCGGAACCTCAATCGGGTCTTTGAAGTTTTTTGGCCTTCGTTTTTCCGTCACATGAATTTTTACGTAAAAAAGGGAACACCGTGCCTGGTCTTCGATTTACCATCCCTGGAGAGTGGTGCACCATGGTATTGGCTCATTTCAAATACCTGCACCCATTTCTAGAAGTCGCAAGGCGTCGTTTCGTCATTTTGGACGAATGTTGCACCTTGCACCGCGGATGTTGCAACCTGTGGATATCGATTCTTCGGACGACCATAACTGTTGCCTCGTTTAGAGTTACAGGAGCCATAACCAGTCACAACGAAGGTCTCAGTGAGTTCTACGGCTTTGACCGCTGTAAGCCGTCAACAGATAGTTTCATAACCAAAAAAATGCTATCCGAACCTCAATCGGGTCTTTGAAGTTTTTTGGCCTTCGTTTTTCCGTCACATGAATTTTTACGTTAAAAAGGGAAAACCGTGGCTGGTCTTCGATTTACCATCCCTGGAGAGTGGTGCACCATGGTACTGGTCCATTTCAAATACCTACACTCATTTCTAAAAGTCGCAAGGCGCCGTTTCGTAATTTTGGACGAATGTTGCACCTTGCACCGCAGATGTTGCACCCTGTGGATATCGATTCTTCGGACGGCCATAACTGTTGCTGCGTTTAGATTTACGGGAGCCATAACTAGTCAAAATGAAGGTCTCAGTGAGTTCTATGGCTTTGACAGCTGTAAGCTGTCAACGGATAGTTTTATACCCAAAAAATACCTCAATCTGGTCTCTGAAGTTTTTTAGCCTTCGTTTTACCGTCACATGAATTTTTACGTTAAAAAGGGAACACCGTGGCTGGTCTTCGATTTACCATCCCTGGAGAGTAGTGCACCATGGTGCGGGTACATTTCAAATCCCTGCACCCATTTCTAAAAGTCGTAAGGCGCCGTTTCGTCTTTTTGGACGAATGTTGCACCTTGTACCGCAGATGTTGCACCCTGTGGATATCGATTCTTCGGACGGCCATAAATGTTGCCTCGTTTAGAGTTACGGGAGCCATAACCAGTCAAAACGAAGGTCTCAGTGAGTTCTACGACATTGACCGCTGTAAGCCGTCAACAGATAGTTTCATACCCAAAAAAAAGCTATCCGAACCTCAATCGGGTCTTTGAAGTTTTTTGGCCTTCGTTTTTCTGTCACATGAATTTTTACGTTAAAAAGGGAACACCGTGGCTGGTCTTCGATTTACCATCCCTGGAGAGTGGTGCACCATGGTACTGGTCCATTTCAAATCCCTACACTCATTTCTAAAAGTCACAAGGCGCCGTTTCGTCTTTTGGGACGAATGTTGCAGTTTGCACCGCAGATGTTGCACCCTATGGATATCGATTCTTCGGACGGCCATAACTGTTGCCTCGTTTAGAGTTAAGGGAGCCATAACAAGTCAAAACGAAGGTCTCGGTGAGTTCTACGGCTTTGACCGCTATAAGCCGTCAACGGATAGTTTCATACCGAAAAAAGGCTATCCGAACCTCAATCGGGTCTTTGAAGTTTTTTGGCCTTCGTTTTTACGTCACATGAATTTTTACGTTAAAAAGGGAACACCGTGGCTGGTCTTCGATTTACCATCTCTGGAGAGTGGTGCACCATGGTACTGGCCCATTTCAAATCCATGCACCCATTTCTAAAAGTCGAAAGCGCCGTTTCGTCTTTTTGGACAAATGTTGCACCTTGCACCGCAAATGTTGCACCCTATGGATATCGATTCTTCGGACGGCCATAACTGTTGCCTCGTTTAGAGTTACAGGAGCCATAACCAGACAAAACAAAGGTCTCAGTGAGTTCTACGGCTTTGACAGTTGTAAGCCATCAACGGATAGTTTCATACCCAAAAAAATGCTATCCGAACCTCAATCGGGTCTTTGAAGTTTTTTGGCCTTCGTTTTTCCATCACATGAATTTTTACGTTAAAAAGGGAACACCGTGGCTGGTCTTCGATTTACCATCCCTACAGAGTAGTGCACCATGGTGCTGGTCCATTTCAAGTAACTGCACCCATTTCTAAAAGTCGCAAGGCGTCGTTTCGTCATTTTGGACGAATGTTGCACCTTGCACCGCAGATGTTGCACCCTGTGGATATCGATTCTTCGGACGACCATAACTGTTGCCTCGTTTAGAGTTACGGGAGCCATAACCAGTCACAACGAAGGTCTCAGTGAGTTCTACGTCTTTGACCGCTGTAAGCCGTCAACGGATAGTTTGATAACAAAAAAAATGCTATCCGAACCTCAATCGGGTCTATGAAGTTTTTTGGCCTTCGTTTTTCCGTCACATGAATTTTTACGTTAAAAAGGGAACACCGTGGCTGGTCTTCGATTTACCATCCCTGGAGAGTGGTGCACCATGGTACTGGTCCATTTCAAATACCTGCACTCATTTCTAAAAGTCGCAAGGCGCCGTTTCGTAATTTTGGACGAATGTTGCACCTTGCACCGCAGATGTTGCACCCTGTGGATATCGATTCTTCGGACGGCCATAACTGTTGCCGCGTTTAGAGTTATGGGAGCCATAACTAGTCAAAACGAAGGTCTCAGTGAGTTCTATGTCTTTGACAGCTGTAAGCCGTCAACGGATAGTTTTATACCCAATAAATATCTCAATCTGGTCTTTGAAGTTTTTTTAGCCTTCGTTTTTCCGTCACATGAATTTTTACGTTAAAAATGGAACACCGTGGCTGGTCTTCGATTTACCATCCCTGGAGAGTGGTGCACCATGGTACTGGCCCATTTCAAATACCTGCACCCATTTCTAAAAGTCGCAAGGCGCCGTTTCGTCATTTTGGACGAATGTTGCACCTTGCACCGCGGATGTTGCACCCTGTGGATATCGATTTTTCGGACGGCCATAACTGTTGCCTCGTTTAGAGTTATAGGAGCCATAACCAGTCACAACGAAGGTCTCAGTGAGTTCTACGGCTTTGACCGCTGTAAGCCATCGACAGATAGTTTCATAACCAAAAAATGCTATCCGAACCTCAATCGGGTCTTTGAAGTTTTTTGGCCTTCGTTTTTCCGTCACATGAATTTTTACGTTAAAAAGGGAACACCGTGGCTGGTCTTCGATTTACCATCCCAGGAGATTGGTGCACCATGGTACTGGTCCATTTCAAATACCTGCACTCATTTCTAAAAGTCGCAAGGCGTCGTTTCGTAATTTTGGACGAATGTTGCACCTTGCACCGCAGATGTTGCACCCTGTGGATATCGATTCTTCGGACGGTTATAATTGTTGCCGCGTTTAGAGTTACGGGAGCCATAACTAGTCGAAACGAAGGTCTCAGTGAGTTCTATGGCTTTGACAGCTGTAAGCCGTCAACGGATAGTTTTATACCCAAAAAATACCTCAATCTGGTCTCTGAAGTTTTTTAGCCTTCGTTTTTCCGTCACATGAATTTTTACGTTAAAAAGGGAACACCGTGGCTGGTCTTCGATTTACCATCCCTGGAGAGTAGTGTACCATGGTGCGGGTACATTTCAAATCCCTGCACCCATTTCTAAAAGTCGCAAGGCGCCGTTTCGTCTTTTTAGACGAATGTTGCACCTTGCACCGCAGATGTTGCACCCTGTGGATATCGATTCTTCGGACGACCATAAATGTTGCTTCGTTTAGAGTTACGGGAGCCATAACCAGTCAAAATGAAGGTCTCAGTGAGTTCTACGACACTGACCGCTGTAAGCCGTCAACGGATAGTTTCATACCCAAAAAAAAGCTATCCGAACCTCAATCGGGTCTCTGAAGTTTTTTGGCCTTCGTTTTTCCGTCACATGAATTTTTACGTTAAAAAGGGAACACCGTGGCTGGTCTTCGATTTACCATCCCTGGAGAGTGGTGCACCATGGTACTGGTCCATTTCAAATCCCTACACTCATTTCTAAAAGTCGCAAGGCGTCGTTTCGTCTTTTGGGACGAATGTTGCAGTTTGCACTGCAGATGTTGCACCCTATGGATATCGATTCTTCGGACGGACATAACTGTTGCCTCGTTTAGAGTTAAGGGAGCCATAACCAGTCAAAACGAATGTCTCGGTGAGTTCTACGGCTTTGACCGCTATAAGCCGTCAACGGATAGTTTCATACCGAAAAAAGGATATCCGAACCTCAATCGGGTCTCTGAAGTTTTTTGGCCTTCGTTTTTACGTCACATGAATTTTTACGTTAAAAAGGGAACACCGTGGCTGGTCTTCGATTTACCATCTCTGGAGAGTGGTGCACCATGGTACTGGCCCATTTCAAATCCCTGCACCCATTTCTAAAAGTCGAAAGCGCCGTTTCATCTTTTTGGACAAATGTTGCACCTTGCACCGTAAATGTTGCACCCTATGGATATCGATTCTTCGGACGGCCATAACTGTTGCCTCGTTTAGAGTTACGGGAGCCATAACCAGTCAAAACGAAGGTCTCGGTGAGTTCTACGGCTTTGACAGTTGTAAGCCATCAACGGATAGTTTCATACCTAAAAAAATGCTATCCGAACCTCAATCGGGTCTTTGAAGTTTTTTGGCCTTCGTTTTTCCGTCACATGAATTTTTACGTTAAAAAAGGAACACCATGGCTGGTCTTCGATTTACCATCCCTACAGAGTGGTGCACCATGGTACTGGTCCATTTCAAGTACCTGCCCCCATTTCTAAAAGTCGCAAGGCGCCGTTTCGTCATTTTGGACGAATGTTGCACCTTGCACCGCAGATGTTGCACCCTGTGGATATCGATTCTTCGGACGACCATAACTGTTGCCTCGTTTAGAGTTACGGGAGCCATAACCAGTCAAAACGAAGGTCTTAGTGAGTTCTACGGCATTGACCACTGTAAGCCGTCAACGGATAGTTTCATACCGAAAAAAAGGCTATCTGAACCTCAATCGGGTCTCTGAAGTTTTTTGGCCTTCGTTTTTACGTCACATGAATTTTTACGTTAAAAAGGGAACACCGTGGCTGGTCTTCGATTTACCATCCCTGGAGAGTGGTGCACCATGGTAGTGGCCCATTTCAAATCCCTGCACCCATTTCTAAAAGTCGAAAGCGCCGTTTTGTCTTTTTGGACAAATGTTGCACCTTGCACCGCAGATGTTGCACCCTGTGGATATCGATTCTTCGGACGGCCATAACTATTGTCTCGTTTAGAGTTACGGGATCCATAACTAGTCAAAACGAAGGTCTTAGTGAGTTCTACGGCTTTGACCGCTGTAAGTCATCAACGGATAGTTTCATACCCAAAAAAATGCTATCCGAACCTCAATTGGGTCTTTGAAGTTTTTTGGCCTTCGTTTTTCCGTCACATGAATTTTTACGTTAAAAAGGGAACACCGTGGCTGGTCTTCGATTTACCATCCCTGGAGAGTGGTGCACCATGGTACTGGTCCATTTCAAATCCCTGCACCCATTTCTAAATGTCGCAAGGCGCCGTTTCGTCATTTTGGACGAATGTTGCACCTTGCACCGCAGATGTTGCACCCTGTGGATATCGATTCTTCGGATGGCCATAACTGTTGCCTCGTTTAGAGTTACGGGAGCCATAACTAGTCAAAACGAAGGTCTCAGTGAGTTCTACGGCTTTGACCGCTGTAAGCCGTCAACGGATAGTTTCATACCCAAAAATATGCTATCCGAACCTTAATCGGGTCTTTGAAGTTTTTTGGCCTTCGTTTTTCCGTCACATGAATTTTTATGTTAAAAAGGGAACACCGTGGCTGGTCTTCGATTTACCATCCCTGCAGAGTGGTGCACCATGGTACTGGTCCATTTCAAGTACCTGCACCCATTCCTAAAAGTCGCAAGGCGCTGTTTCGTCATTTTGGACGAATGTTGCACCTTGCACCGCAGATGTTGCACCCTGTGGATATCGATTCTTTGGACGGCCATAACTGTTGCCTCGTTTAGAGTTACGGGAGCCATAACCAGTCAAAACGAAGGTCTTAGTGAGTTCTACGGCATTGACCACTGTAAGCCATCAACGGATAGTTTCATACCGAAAAAAAGGCTATCCGAACCTCAATCGGGTCTCTGAAGTTTTTTGGCCTTCGTTTTTACGTCACATGAATTTTTACGTTAAAAATGGAACACCGTGGCTGGTCTTCGATTTACCATCCCTAGAGAGTGGTGCACCATGGTACTGGCCCATTTCAAATCCCTGCACCCATTTCTAAAAGTCGAAAGCGCCGTTTCGTCTTTTTGGACAAATGTTGCACCTTGCACCGCAGATGTTGCACCCTGTGGATATCGATTCTTCGGACGGCCATAACTATTGCCTCGTTTAGAGTTACGGGAGCCATAACCAGTCAAAACGAAGGTCTCAGCGAGTTCCACGGCTTTGACCGCTGTAAGCCGTCAACGGATAGTTTCATACCCAAAAAAGGCTATCCGAACCTCAATCGGGTCTTTGAAGTTTTTTGGCCTTCGTTTTTCCGTCACATGAATTTTTACGTTAAAAAGGGAACACCGTGGCTGGTCTTCGATTTACCATCCCTGCAGAGTGGTGCACCATGGTAATGGTCCATTTCGAGTACCTGCACCCATTTCTAAAAGTCGCAAGGCGCCGTTTCGTCATTTTGGATGAATGTTGCACCTTGCACCGTAGATGTTGCACGTTGTGGATATCGATTCTTCGGACGGCCATAACTGTTGCCTCGTTTAGAGTTACGGGAGCCATAACCAGTCAAAACGAAGGCCTTAGTGAGTTCTACGGCATTGACCGCTGTAAGCCGTCAACGGATAGTTTCATACCGAAAAAAAGGCTATCCGAACCTCAATCGGGTCTCTGAAGTTTTTTGGCCTTCGTTTTTACGTCACATGAATTTTTACGTTAAAAAGGGAACACCGTGGCTGGTCTTTGATTTACCATCCCTGGAGAGTGGTGCACCATGGTACTGGCCCATTTCAAATCCCTGCACCCATTTCTAAAAGTCGAAAGCGCCGTTTCGTCTTTTTGGACAAATGTTGCACCTTGCACCGCAGATGTTGCACCCTATGGATATCGATTCTTCGGACGGCCATAACTATTGCCTCGTTTAGAGTTACGGGAGCCATAACCAGTCAAAACGAAGGTCTCAGTGAGTTCTACGACTTTGACCGCTGTAAGTCATCAACGGATAGTTTCATACCCAAAAAAATGCTATCCGAACCTCAATTGGGTCTTTGAAGTTTTTTGGCCTTCGTTTTTCCGTCACATGAATTTTTACGTTAAAAAGGGAACACTGTGGCTGGTCTTCGATTTACCATCCCTGGAGACTGGTGCACCATGGTACTGGTCCATTTCAAATCCCTGCACCCATTTCTAAATGTCGCAAGGCGCCGTTTCGTCATTTTGGACGAATGTTGCACCTTGCACCGTAGATGTTGCATCCTGTGGATATCGATTCTTCGGATGGCCATAACTGTTGCCTCGTTTAGAGTTACGAGAGCCATAACCAGTCAAAACGAAGGACTCAGTGATTTCTACGGCTTTGACCGCTGTAAGCCGTCAACGGATAGTTTCATACCGAAAAAAATGCTATCCGAACCTTAATCGGGTCTTTGAAGTTTTTTGGCCTTCGTTTTTCCGTCACATGAATTTTTATGTTAAAAAGGGAACACCGTGGCTGGTCTTCGATTTACCATCCCTGGAGAGTGGTGCACCATGGTACTGGACCATTTCAAATACCTGCACCCATTTCTAAAAGTCGCAAGGCGCCGTTTCGTCATTTTGGATGAATGTTGCACCTTGCACCGCAGATGTTGCACCCTGTGGATATCGATTCTTCGGACGGCCATAACTGTTGCCTCGTTTAGAGTTACGGGAGCCATAACCAGTCACAATGAAGGTCTCAGTGAGTTCTACGGCTTTGACCGCTGTAAGCCGTTAACGGATAGTTTCATACCCAAAAAAATGCTATCCGAACCTCAATCGGGTCTTTTAAGTTTTTTGGCCTTCGTTTTTCCGTCACATGAATTTTTACGTTAAAAAGGGAACACCGTGGCTGGTCTTCGATTTACCATCCCTAGAGAGTGGTGCACCATGATACTGGTCCACTTCAAATACCTGCACCCATTTCTAAAAGTCGCAAGGCGCCGTTTCGTCATTTTGGACGAATGTTGCACCTTGCACCGCAGATGTTGCACCCTGTGGATATCGATTCTTCGGACGGCCATAACTGTTGCCTCGTTTAGAGTTACGGGAGCCATAACCAGTCAAAACGAAGGTCTCAAAAAGTTCTATGGCTTTGACTAATGTAAGCCGTCAACGGATAGATTCATACCCAAAAAAAGCTATCCGAACCTCAATCGGGTCTCTGAAGTTTTTTGGCCTTCGTTTTTCCGTCACATGAATTTTTACGTTTAAAAGGGAACACCGTGGCTGGTCTTCGATTTACCATCCCTGGAGAGTGGTGCAACATGGTACTGGTCCATTTCAAATACCTGCACCCATTTCTAAAAGTCGCAAGGCGCCGTTTCGTCTTTTTGGACGAATGTTGCACCTTGCACCGCAGATGTTGCACCCTGTGGATATCGATTCTTCGGACGGCCATCACTGTTGCCTTGTTTAGAGTTACGGGAGCCATAACCAATCAAAACGAAGGTCTCAGTGAGTTCTACGGCTTTGACGGCTTTAAGCTGTTAACGGATAGTTTCATACCCAAAAAATGCTATCCGAACCTCAATCGGGTCTATGAAGTTTTTTGGCCTTCGTTTTTACGTCACATGAATTTTTACGTTAAAAAGGGAACACCGTGGCTGGTCTTCGATTTATCATCCCTGGAGAGTGGTGCACCATGGTACTGGTCCATTTCAAATCCCTGCACCCGTTTCTAAAAGTCGCAAGGCGCCGTTTCGTCTTTTTGGACGAATGTTGCACCTTGCACCGCAGATGTTACACCCAATGGATATCGATTCTTCGGACGGCCATAACTTTTGCCTCGTTTAGAGTTACGGGAGCCATAACCAGTCAAAACGAAGGTCTCAGTGAGTTCTACGACTTTGACCGCTGTAAGCCGTCAACAGATAGTTTCATACCCAAAAAAAAGCTATCCGAACCTCAATCGGGTCTTTGAAGTTTTTTGGCCTTCGTTTTTCCTTCACATGAATTTTTACGTTAAAAAGGGAACACCGTGGCTGGTCTTCGATTTACCATCCCTGGAGAGTGGTGCACCATGGTACTGGTCCATTTCAAATCCCTGCACCCATTTCTAAAAGTCGCAAGGCGCCGTTTCGTCTTTTTGGACGAATGTTGCACCTTGCACCGCAGATGTTGCACCCTATGGATATCGATTCTTCGGACGGCCATAACTGTTGCCGCGTTTAGAGTTACGGGAGCCATAACCAGTCAAAACGAAGGTCTCAGTGAGTTCTACGGCTTTGACCGCTGTAAGCCGTCAACAAATAGTTTCATACGCAAAAAAAATCTATCCGAACCTCAATCGGGTCTTTGAAGTTTTTTGGCCTTCGTTTTTACGTCACATGAATTTTTACGTTAAAAAGGGAACACCGTGGCTGGTCTTCGATTTACCATCCCTGGAGAGTGGTGCACCATGGTACTGGCCCATTTCAAATCCCTACACCCATTTCTAAAAGTCGCAAGGCGCCGTTTCGTCTTTTTGGACGAATGTTGCACCTTGCACCGCAGATGTTGCACCCTGTGGATATCGATTCTTCGGACGGCCATAACTGTTGCCTCGTTTAGAGTTACGGGAGCCATAACCAGTCAAAACGAAGGTCTCAGGGAGTTCTACGGCTTTGACCGCTGTAAGCCGTCAACGGATAGTTTCATACCCAAAAAAATGCTATCCGAACCTCAATCGGGTCTCTGAAGTTTTTTGGCCTTCGTTTTTCCGTCACATTAATTTTTACGTTAAAAAGGGAACACCGTGGCTGGTCTTTGATTTTCATCCCTAGAGAGTGGTGCACCATGGTACTGGCCCATTTCAAATACCTGCACCCATTTCTAAAAGTCGCAAGGCGCCGTTTCATCATTTTGGACGAATGTTGCACCTTGCACCGCAGATGTTGCACCCTATGGATATCGATTCTTCGGACGGCCATAACTGTTGCCTCGTTTAGAGTTACGGGATCCATAACCAGTCAAAACGAAGGTCTCGGTGAGTTCTACGGCTTTGACCGCTGTAAGCCGTCAACGGATAGTTTCATACCCAAAAAAATGCTATCTGAACCTCAATCGGGTCTTTGAAGTTTTTTGGCCTTCGTTTTTCCGTCACATGAATTTTTACGTTAAAAAGGGAACACCGTGGCTGGTCTTTGATTTACCATCCCTGGAGAGTGGTGCACCATGGTACTGGTCCATTTCAAATACCTGCACCTATTTCTAAAAGTCGCAAGGCGCCGTTTCGTCATTTTGGACGAATGTTGCACCTTGCACCGCAGATGTTGCACCCTGTGGATATCGATTCTTCGGACGGCCATAACTGTTGCAGCGTTTAGAGTTACGGGAGCCATAACCAGTCAAAACGAATGTCTCAGTGAGTTCTATGGCTTTGACCACTGTAAGCCGTCAACGGATAGTTTCATACACAAAAAAAATCTATCCGAACCTCAATCGGGTCTTTGAAGTTTTTTGGCCTTCGTTTTTACGTCACATGAATTTTTACGTTAAAAAGAGAACACCGTGGCTGGTCTTCGATTTACCATCCCTGGAGAGTGGTGCACCATGGTACTGGTCCATTTCAAATCCATGCACCCATTTCTAAAAGTCGCAAGGCGCTGTTTCGTCTTTTTGGACGAATGTTGCACCTTGCACCGCAGATGTTGCACCATGTGGATATCGATTCTTCGGACGGCCATAACTGTTGCCTTGTTTAGAGTTACGGGAGCCATAACCAGTCAAAACAAAGGTCTCAAAGAGTTCTACGGCTTTGAATACTGTAAGCCATCAACGGATAGTTTCATACCCAAAAAAAATCTATCCGAACCTCAATCGGGTCTTTGAAGTTTTTTGGCCTTCGTTTTTCCGTCACATGAATTTTTACGTTAAAAAGGGAACACTGTGGCTGGTCTTCGATTTACCATCCCTGGAGAGTGGTGCAACATGGTACTGGTCCATTTCAAATACCTGCACCCATTTCTAAAAGTCGCAAGGCGCCGTTTCGTCTTTTTGAACGAATGTTGCACCTTGCACCGTAGATGTTGCACCCTGTGGATATCGGTTCGTCGGACGGCCATAACTGTTGCCTCGTTTAGAGTTACGGGAGCCATAACCAGTCAAAACGAAGGTCTCAGTGAGTTCTACGGCTTTGACTGCTTTAAGCCATCAACGGATAGTTTCATACCCAAAAAAATGCTATCCGAACCTCAATCGGGTCTCTGAAGTTTTTTGGCCTTCGTTTTTCCGTCACATGAATTTTTACGTTAAAAAGGGAACACCGTGGCTGGTCTTCGCACCACTATCCCTGGATAGTGGTGCACCATGGTACTGGTCCATTTCAAATCCCTGCACCCATTTCTAAAAGTCGCAAGGCGCCGTTTCGTCTTTTTGGACGAATGTTGCACCTTGCACCGCAGATGTTGCACCATGTGGATATCGATTCTTCGGACGGCCATCACTATTGCCTTGTTTAGAGTTACGGGAGCCATAACCAGTCAGAACGAAGGTCTTAGTGAGTTCTACGGCTTTGACTACCGTAAGCCGTCAACGGATAGTTTCATACCCAAAAAAAAGCTATCTGAACCTCAATCGGGTCTTTGAAGTTTTTTTGCCTTCGTTTTTCCGTCACATGAATTTTTACGTTCAAAAGGGAACACCGTGGCTGGTCTTCGATTTACCATCCCTGGAGAGTGGTGCACCATGGTGCTGGTACATTTCAAATCCATGCACCCATTTCTAAAAGTCGCAAGGCGCCGTTTCGTCTTTTTGGACGAATGTTGCACCTTGCACCGCAGATGTTGCACCCTGTAGATATCGATTCTTCGGGCGGCCATAACTATTGCCTCGTTTAGAGTTACGGGAGCCATAACCAGTCAAAACGAAGGTCTCAGTGAGTTCTACGGCTTTGAACGCTGTAAGCCGTCAACGGATAGTTTCATACCCAAAAAAAAGCTATCCGAACCTCAATCGGGGTTCTGAAGTTTTTTGGCCTTCGTTTTTCCATCACATGAATTTTTACGTTAAAAAGGGAACACCGTGGCTGGTCTTCGATTTACCATCCCTGGAGAGTGGTGCACCATGGTACTGGCCCATTTCAAATCCCTGCACCCATTTCTAAAAGTCGCAAGGCGCCGTTTCGTCTTTTTGGACGAATGTTGCACCTTGCACCGCAGATGTTGCACCCTGTGGATATCGATTCTTCGGACGGCCATAACTGTTGCCTCGTTTAGAGTTACGGGAGCCATAACCAGTCAAAACGAAGGTCTCAGGGAGTTCTACGGCTTTGACCGCTGTAAGCCGTCAACGGATAGTTTCATACCCAAAAAAATGCTATCCGAACCTCAATCGGGTTTTTGAAGTTTTTTGGCCTTCGTTTTTCCGTCACATGAATTTTTACGTTAAAAAGGGAACACCGTGGCTGGTCTTCGATTTTCCATCCCTAGAGAGTGGTGCACCATGGTACTGGCCC
Source organism: Allium fistulosum (assembly GCA_030737815.1). NCBI lineage: Eukaryota > Viridiplantae > Streptophyta > Magnoliopsida > Asparagales > Amaryllidaceae > Allium > Allium fistulosum. Next base: position 41,854,385 of record CM060905.1, on the reverse strand, counting down.
ATTTCAAATACCTGCACCCATTTCTAAAAGTCGCAAGGCGCCGTTTCATCATTTTGGACGAATGTTGCACCTTGCACCGCAGTTGTTGCACCCTGTGGATATCAATTCTTCGGACGGCCATAACTGTTGCCTCGTTTAGAGTTACGGGATCCATAACCAGTCAAAACGAAGGTCTCAGTGAGTTCTACGGCTTTGACTGCTGTAAGCCGTCAACGGATAGTTTCATACCCAAAAAAATGCTATCCGAACCTCAATCGGGTCTTTGAAGTTTTTTGGCCTTCGTTTTTCCGTCACATGAATTTTTACGTTAAAAAGGGAACACCGTGGCTGGTCTTTGATTTACCATCCCTGGAGAGTGGTGCACCATGGTATTGGTCCATTTCAAATACCTGCACCTATTTCTAAAAGTCGCAAGGCGCCGTTTCGTCATTTTGGACGAATGTTGCACCTTGCACCGCAGATGTTGCACCCTGTGGATATCGATTCTTCGGACGGCCATAACTGTTGCTGCGTTTAGAGTTACGGGAGCCATAACCAGTCAAAACTAATGTCTCAGTGAGTTCTATGGCTTTGACCACTGTAATCCGTCAACGGATAGTTTCATACGCAAAAAAAATCTATCCGAACCTCAATCGGGTCTTTGAAGTTTTTTGGCCTTCGTTTTTACGTCACATGAATTTTTACGTTAAAAAGAGAACACCGTGGCTGGTCTTCGATTTACCATCCCTGGAGAGTGGTGCACCATGGTACTGGTCCATTTCAAATCCATGCACCCATTTCTAAAAGTCGCAAGGCGCCGTTTCGTCTTTTTGGACGAATGTTGCACCTTGCACCGCAGATGTTGCACCCTGTGGATATCGATTCTTCGGACGGCCATAACTGTTGCCTTGTTTAGAGTTACGGGAGCCATAACCAGTCAAAACAAAGGTCTCAAAGAGTTCTACGGCTTTGAATAATGTAAGCCATCAACGGATAGTTTCATACCCAAAAAAAGCTATGCGAACCTCAATCGGGTCATTGAAGTTTTTTGGCCTTCGTTTTTCCGTCACATGAATTTTTACGTTAAAAAGGGAACACTGTGGCTGGTCTTCGATTTACCATCCCTGGAGAGTGGTGCAACATGGTACTGGTCCATTTCAAATACCTGCACCCATTTCTAAAAGTCGCAAGGCGCTGTTTCGTCTTTTTGGACGAATGTTGCACCTTGCACCGTAGATGTTGCACCCTGTGGATATCGATTCGTCGGACGGCCATAACTGTTGCCTCGTTTAGAGTTACGGGAGCCATAACCAGTCCAAACGAAGGTCTTAGTGAGTTCTACGGCTTTGACGGTTGTAAGCCGTCAACGGATAGTTTCATACCCAAAAAAAGCTATCCGAACCTCAATCGGGTCTCTGAAGTTTTTTGGCCTTCGTTTTTCCGTCACATGAATTTTTACGTTAAAAAGGGAACACCGTGGCTGGTCTTCGATTTACCATCCCTGGAGAGTGGTGCACCATGGTACTGGTCCATTTCAAATCCATGCACCCATTTCTAAAAGTCGCAAGGCGCCGTTTCGTCTTTTTGGACGAATGTTGCACCTTGCACCGCAGATGTTGCACCATGTGGATATCGATTCTTCGGACGGCCATAACTGTTGCCTTGTTTAGAGTTACGGGAGCCATAACCAGTCAAAACAAAGGTCTCAAAGAGTTCTACGGCTTTGAATACTGTAAGCCATCAACGGATAGTTTCATACCCAAAAAAAGCTATGCGAACCTCAATCGGGTCATTGAAGTTTTTTGGCCTTCGTTTTTCCGTCACATGAATTTTTACGTTAAAAAGGGAACACTGTGGCTGGTCTTCGATTTACCATCCCTGGAGAGTGGTGCAACATGGTACTGGTCCATTTCAAATACCTGCACCCATTTCTAAAAGTCGCAAGGCGCCGTTTCGTCTTTTTGGACGAATGTTGCACCTTGCACCGTAGATGTTGCACCCTGTGGATATCGGTTCGTCGGACGGCCATAACTGTTGCCTCGTTTAGAGTTACGGGAGCCATAACCAGTCAAAACGAAGGTCTCAGTGAGTTCTACGGCTTTGACTGCTTTAAGCCATCAACGGATAGTTTCATACCCAAAAAAATGCTATCCGAACCTCAATCGGGTCTCTGAAGTTTTTTGGCCTTCGTTTTTACGTCACATTAATTTTTACATTAAAAAGGGAACACCGTGGCTGGTCTTCGATTTACCATCCCTGGATAGTGGTGCACCATGGTACTGGTCCATTTCAAATCCCTGCACCCATTTCTAAAAGTCGCAAGGCGCCGTTTCGTCTTTTTGGACGAATGTTGCACCTTGCACCGCAGATGTTGCACCCTGTGGATATCGATTCTTCGGACGGCCATCACTATTGCCTTGTTTAGAGTTACGGGAGCCATAACCAGTCAGAACGAAGGTCTTAGTGAGTTCTACGGCTTTGACTACCGTAAGCCGTCAACGGATAGTTTCATACCCAAAAAAAAGCTATCTGAACCTCAATCGGGTCTTTGAAGTTTTTTTGCCTTCGTTTTTCCGTCACATGAATTTTTACGTTCAAAAATGAACACCGTGGCTGGTCTTCGATTTACCATCCCTGGAGAGTGGTGCACCATGGTGCTGGTACATTTCAAATCCATGCACCCATTTCTAAAAGTCGCAAGGCGCCGTTTCGTCTTTTTGGACGAATGTTGCACCTTGCACCGCAGATGTTGCACCCCGTGGATATCGATTCTTCGGGCGGCCATAACTATTGCCTCGTTTAGAGTTACGGGAGCCATAACCAGTCAAAACGAAGGTCTCAGTGAGTTCTACGGCTTTGAACGCTGTAAGCCGTCAACGGATAGTTTCATACCCAAAAAAAAGCTATCCGAACCTCAATCGGGGTTCTGAAGTTTTTTGGCCTTCGTTTTTCCGTCACATGAATTTTTACGTTAAAAAGGGAACACCGTGGCTGGTCTTCGATTTACCATCCCTGGAGAGTGGTGCACCATGGTACTGGCCCATTTCAAATCCCTGCACCCATTTCTAAAAGTCGCAAGGCGCCGTTTCGTCTTTTTGGACGAATGTTGCACCCTGCACCGCAGATGTTGCACCCTGTGGATATCGATTCTTCGGACGGCCATAACTGTTGCCTCGTTTAGAGTTACGGGAGCCATAACCAGTCAAAACGAAGGTCTCAGGGAGTTCTACGGTTTTGACCGCTGTAAGCCGTCAACGAATAGTTTCATACCCAAAAAATGCTATCCGAACCTCAATCGGGTCTCTGAAGTTTTTTGGCCTTCGTTTTTCCGTCACATGAATTTTTACGTTAAAAAGGGAACACCGTGGCTGGTCTTCGATTTACCATCCCTGGAGAGTGGTGCACCATGGTACTGGCCCATTTCAAATCCCTGCACCCATTTCTAAAAGTCGCAAGGCGCCGTTTCGTCTTTTTGGACGAATGTTGCACCCTGCACCGCAGATGTTGCACCCTGTGGATATCGATTCTTCGGACGGCCATAACTGTTGCCTCGTTTAGAGTTACGGGAGCCATAACCAGTTAAAACGAAGGTCTCAGGGAGTTCTACGGCTTTGACCGCTGTAAGCCGTCAACGGATAGTTTCATACCCAAAAAAATGCTATCCGAACCTCAATCGGGTCTCTGAAGTTTTTTGGCCTTCGTTTTTCCGTCACATGAATTTTTACGTTAAAAAGGGAACACCGTGGCTGGTCTTCGATTTTCCATCCCTAGAGAGTGGTGCACCATGGTACTGGCCCATTTCAAATACCTGCACCCATTTCTAAAAGTCGCAAGGCGCCGTTTCATCATTTTGGACGAATGTTGCACCTTGCACCGCAGCTGTTGCACCCTGTGGATATCAATTCTTCGGACGGCCATAACTGTTGCCTCGTTTAGAGTTACGGGATCCATAACCAGTCAAAACGAAGGTCTCAGTGAGTTCTACGACTTTGACTGCTGTAAGCCGTCAACGGATAGTTTCATACCCAAAAAAATGCTATCTGAACCTCAATCGGGTCTTTGAAGTTTTTTGGCCTTCGTTTTTCCGTCACATGAATTTTTACGTTAAAAAGGGAACACCGTGGCTGGTCTTTGATTTACCATCCCTGGAGAGTGGTGCACCATGGTATTGGTCCATTTCAAATACCTGCACCTATTTCTAAAAGTCGCAAGGCGCCGTTTCGTCATTTTGGACGAATGTTGCACCTTGCACCGCAGATGTTGCACCCTGTGGATATCGATTCTTCGGACGGCCATAACTGTTGCTGTGTTTAGAGTTACGGGAGCCATAACCAGTCAAAACGAATGTCTCAATGAGTTCTATGGCTTTGACCACTGTAAGCCGTCAACGGATAGTTTCATACGCAAAAAAAATCTATCCGAACCTCAATCGGGTCTTTGAAGTTTTTTGGCCTTCGTTTTTACGTCACATGAATTTTTACGTTAAAAAGAGAACACCGTGGCTGGTCTTCGATTTACCATCCCTGGAGAGTGGTGCACCATGGTACTGGTCCATTTCAAATCCATGCACCCATTTCTAAAAGTCGCAAGGCGCCGTTTCGTCTTTTTGGACGAATGTTGCACCTTGCACCGCAGATGTTGCACCCTGTGGATATCGATTCTTCGGACGGCCATAACTGTTGCCTTGTTTAGAGTTACGGGAGCCATAACCAGTCAAAACAAAGGTCTCAAAGAGTTCTACGGCTTTGAATAATGTAAGCCATCAACGGATAGTTTCATACCCAAAAAAAGCTATGCGAACCTCAATCGGGTCATTGAAGTTTTTTGGCCTTCGTTTTTCCGTCACATGAATTTTTACGTTAAAAAGGGAACACTGTGGCTGGTCTTCGATTTACCATCCCTGGAGAGTGGTGCAACATGGTACTGGTCCATTTCAAATACCTGCACCCATTTCTAAAAGTCGCAAGGCGCTGTTTCGTCTTTTTGGACGAATGTTGCACCTTGCACCGTAGATGTTGCACCCTGTGGATATCGATTCGTCGGACGGCCATAACTGTTGCCTCGTTTAGAGTTACGGGAGCCATAACCAGTCAAAACGAAGGTCTCAGTGAGTTCTACGGCTTTGACTGCTTTAAGCCATCAACGGATAGTTTCATACCCAAAAAAATGCTATCCGAACCTCAATCGGGTCTCTGAAGTTTTTTGGCCTTCGTTTTTACGTCACATTAATTTTTACGTTAAAAAGGGAACACCGTGGCTGGTCTTCGATTTACCATCCCTGGATAGTGGTGCACCATGGTACTGGTCCATTTCAAATCCCTGCACCCATTTCTAAAAGTCGCAAGGCGCCGTTTCGTCTTTTTGGACGAATGTTGCACCTTGCACCGCAGATGTTGCACCCTGTGGATATCGATTCTTCGGACGGCCATCACTATTGCCTTGTTTAGAGTTACAGGAGCCATAACCAGTCAGAACGAAGGTCTTAGTGAGTTCTACGGCTTTGACTGCTGTAAGTCGTCAACGGATAGTTTCATACCCAAAAAAAAGCTATCCGAACCTCAATCGGGTCTTTGATGTTTTTTTGCCTTCGTTTTTCCGTCACATGAATTTTTACGTTAAAAAGGGAACACCGTGGCTGGTCTTCGATTTACCATCCCTAGAGAGTGGTGCACCATGGTGCTGGTACATTTCAAATCCATGCACCCATTTCTAAAAGTCGCAAGGCGCCGTTTCATCTTTTTGGACGAATGTTGCACCTTGCACCGCAGATGTTGCACCCTGTGGATATCGATTCTTCGGGCGGCCATAACTATTGCCTCGTTTAGAGTTACGGGAGCCATAACCAGTCAAAACGAAGGTCTCAGTGAGTTCTACGGCTTTGAACGCTGTAAGCCGTCAACGGATAGTTTCATACCCAAAAAAAAGCTATCCGAACCTCAATCGGGGTTCTGAAGTTTTTTGGCCTTCGTTTTTCCGTCACATGAATTTTAACGTTAAAAAGGGAACACCGTGGCTGTTCTTCGATTTAGCATCCCTGGAGAGTGGTGCACCATGGTACTGGTCCATTTCAAATCCCTGCACCCATTTATAAAAGTCGCAAGGCGGCGTTTCTTCTTTTTGGACAAATGTTGCACCTTGCACCGCAGATGTTGCACCCTGTGGATATCGATTCTTCGGACGGCCATAACTGTTGCCTCGTTTAGAGTTACGGGAGCCATAACCAGTCAAAACGAAGGTCTTAGTGAGTTCTACGGCTTTGACAGCTGTAAGCCGTCAACGGATAGTTTCATACCCAAAAAAAAGCTATCCGAACCTCAATCGGGTCTTTGAAGTTTTTTGGCCTTCGTTTTTCCGTCACATGAATTTTTACGTTAAAAAGGGAACACCGTGGCTGGTCTTCGATTTACCATCCCTGGAGAGTGGTGCACCATGGTACTGGCCCATTTCAAATCCCTGCACCCATTTCTAAAAGTCGCAAGGCGCCGTTTCGTCTTTTTGGACGAATGTTGCACCCTGCACCGCAGATGTTGCACCCTGTGGATATCGATTCTTCGGACGGCCATAACTGTTGCCTCGTTTAGAGTTACGGGAGCCATAACCAGTCAAAACGAAGGTCTCAGGGAGTTCTACGGTTTTGACCGCTGTAAGCCGTCAACGGATAGTTTCATACCCAAAAAAATGCTATCCGAACCTCAATCGGGTCTCTGAAGTTTTTTGGCCTTCGTTTTTCCGTCACATGAATTTTTACGTTAAAAAGGGAACACCGTGGCTGGTCTTCGATTTACCATCCCTGTAGAGTGGTGCACCATGGTACTGGCCCATTTCAAATCCCTGCACCCATTTCTAAAAGTCGCAAGGCGCCGTTTCGTCTTTTTGGACGAATGTTGCCCCCTGCACCGCAGATGTTGCACCCTGTGGATATCGATTCTTCGGACGGCCATAACTGTTGCCTCGTTTAGAGTTACGGGAGCCATAACCAGTCAAAACGAAGGTCTCAGGGAGTTCTACGGCTTTGACCGCTGTAAGCCGTCAACGGATAGTTTCATACCCAAAAAAATGCTATCCGAACCTCAATCGGGTCTCTGAAGTTTTTTGGCCTTCGTTTTTCCGTCACATGAATTTTTACGTTAAAAAGGGAACACCGTGGCTGGTCTTCGATTTTCCATCCCTAGAGAGTGGTGCACCATGGTACTGGCCCATTTCAAATACCTGCACCCATTTCTAAAAGTCGCAAGGCGCCGTTTCATCATTTTGGACGAATGTTGCACCTTGCACCGCAGCTGTTGCACCCTGTGGATATCAATTCTTCGGACGGCCATAACTGTTGCCTCGTTTAGAGTTACGGGATCCATAACCAGTCAAAACGAAGGTCTCAGTGAGTTCTACGGCTTTGACTGCTGTAAGCCGTCAACGGATAGTTTCATACCCAAAAAAATGCTATCTGAACCTCAATCGGGTCTTTGAAGTTTTTTGGCCTTCGTTTTTCCGTCACATGAATTTTTACGTTAAAAAGGGAACACCGTGGCTGGTCTTTGATTTACCATCCCTGGAGAGTGGTGCACCATGGTATTGGTCCATTTCAAATACCTGCACCTATTTCTAAAAGTCGCAAGGCGCCGTTTCGTCATTTTGGACGAATGTTGCACCTTGCACCGCAGATGTTGCACCCTGTGGATATCGATTCTTCGGACGGCCATAACTGTTGCTGCGTTTAGAGTTACGGGAGCCATAACTAGTCAAAACGAATGTCTCAATGAGTTCTATGGCTTTGACCACTGTAAGCCGTCAACGGATAGTTTCATACGCAAAAAAAATCTATCCGAACCTCAATCGGGTCTTTGAAGTTTTTTGGCCTTCGTTTTTACGTCACATGAATTTTTACGTTAAAAAGAGAACACCGTGGCTGGTCTTCGATTTACCATCCCTGGAGAGTGGTGCACCATGGTACTGGTCCATTTCAAATCCATGCACCCATTTCTAAAAGTCGCAAGGCGCCGTTTCGTCTTTTTGGACGAATGTTGCACCTTGCACCGCAGATGTTGCACCCTGTGGATATCGATTCTTCGGACGGCCATAACTGTTGCCTTGTTTAGAGTTACGGGAGCCATAACCAGTCAAAACAAAGGTCTCAAAGAGTTCTACGGCTTTGAATAATGTAAGCCATCAACGGATAGTTTCATACCCAAAAAAAAGCTATGCGAACCTCAATCGGGTCATTGAAGTTTTTTGGCCTTCGTTTTTCCGTCACATGAATTTTTACGTTAAAAAGGGAACGCTGTGGCTGGTCTTCGATTTACCATCCCTGGAGAGTGGTGCAACATGGTACTGGTCCATTTCAAATACCTGCACCCATTTCTAAAAGTCGCAAGGCGTTGTTTCGTCTTTTTGGACGAATGTTGCACCTTGCACCGTAGATGTTGCACCCTGTGGATATCGATTCGTCGGACGGCCATAACTGTTGCCTCGTTTAGAGTTACGGGAGCCATAACCAGTCAAAACGAAGGTCTCAGTGAGTTCTACGGCTTTGACTGCTTTAAGCCATCAACGGATAGTTTCATACCCAAAAAAATGCTATCCGAACCTCAATCGGGTCTCTGAAGTTTTTTGGCCTTCGTTTTTACGTCACATTAATTTTTACGTTAAAAAGGGAACACCGTGGCTGGTCTTCGATTTACCATCCCTGGATAGTGGTGCACCATGGTACCGGTCCATTTCAAATCCCTGCACCCATTTCTAAAAGTCGCAAGGCGCCGTTTCGTCTTTTTGGATGAATGTTGCACCTTGCACCGCAGATGTTGCACCCTGTGGATATCGATTCTTCGGACGGCCATCACTATTGCCTTGTTTAGAGTTACAGGAGCCATAACCAGTCAGAACGAAGGTCTTAGTGAGTTCTACGGCTTTGACTGCTGTAAGCCGTCAACGGATAGTTTCATACCCAAAAAAAAGCTATCCGAACCTCAATCGGGTCTTTGAAGTTTTTTGGCCTTCGTTTTTCCGTCACATGAATTTTTACGTTAAAAAGGGAACACCGTGGCTGGTCTTCGATTTACCATCCCTAGAGAGTGGTGCACCATGGTGCTGGTACATTTCAAATCCATGCACCCATTTCTAAAAGTCGCAAGGCGCCGTTTCATCTTTTTGGACGAATGTTGCACCTTGCACCGCAGATGTTGCACCCTATGGATATCGATTCTTCGGGCGGCCATAACTATTGCCTCGTTTAGAGTTACGGGAGCCATAACCAGTCAAAACGAAGGTCTCAGTGAGTTCTACGGCTTTGAACGCTGTAAGCCGTCAACGGATAGTTTCATACCCAAAAAAAAGCTATCCGAAACTCAATCGGGGTTCTGAAGTTTTTTGGCCTTCGTTTTTCCGTCACATGAATTTTAACGTTAAAAAGGGAACACCGTGGCTGTTCTTCGATTTAGCATCCCTGGAGAGTGGTGCACCATGGTACTGGTCCATTTCAAATCCCTGCACCCATTTATAAAAGTCGCAAGGCGGCGTTTCTTCTTTTTGGACAAATGTTGCACCTTGCACCGCAGATGTTGCACCCTGTGGATATCGATTCTTCGGACGGCCATAACTGTTGCCTCGTTTAGAGTTACGGGAGCCATAACCAGTCAAAACGAAGGTCTTAGTGAGTTCTACGGCTTTGACAGCTGTAAGCCGTCAACGGATAGTTTCATACCCAAAAAAAGCTATCCGAACCTCAATCGGGTCTTTGAAGTTTTTTGGCCTTCGTTTTTCCGTCACATGAATTTTTACGTTAAAAAGGGAACACCGTGGCTGGTCTTCGATTTACCATCCCTGGAGAGTGGTGCACCATGGTACAGGTCCATTTCAAATTCCTGCACCCATTTCTAAAAGTCGCTAGGCGCCGTTTCGTCTTTTTGGACGAATGTTGCACCTTGCACCGCAGATGTTGCACCCTGTGGATATCGATTCTTCGGACGGCCATAATTGTTGCCTCGTTTAGAGTTACGAGAGCCATAACCAGTCAAAGCGAAGGTCTTAGTGAGTTCTATATCTTTGACCGCTGTAAGCCGTCAACGGATGTTATCCCGCATTTTGGCAAGGCCAGCACACCAAGGAATTGATTGGATTCCAAATATCGCTTGTCGTGGATATCGATGAATTTTGTCCGAGTCCGGATCAAGCTACAATTGATAAGACGTGACTAGTAGAACAAAGGAAGCCAACATTCCAAGTTTCAAGCCAATCCGAGTTCATATGCTCAGGTTATGATGGATACAAGTTGGAGGGGAAAGCATATTTTCGTATCCATCAAGGATGTTCTTCGTACCCATCAGGGAACATTATTTCATATTGATAGAGGTTACCTCGCTTCGTATCCATCCAGCCCATGTACATCATCCGCTTCACATAGGCGAGTTCCCATGGTTTCGTAACGATCAGGTTGGCAATGTTCGAACCCATCGAATTCGCATCAATCAGGTTCGAGTCCATCAGCAGATGGCACATCTCGTATCCATCAATCAATGCATGCTTCGTATCCATCGAGGCCACTGTTCTTCGAATCCATCGAGGAACTACTCTTCGTATCCATCGACAAGGCCTTGTTCGAATCCATCAGTGATGTTTCATTCGAATCCATCAAGCCAGCAAGCCAAGGTGACGTGTAATCCATCGAAGCAAACGCGGCGAGATCCATGGATACGACGCGGCCATACCGGAGAAAAAGATGGATCGACTCGAGATATACGCACCACATCATTACAGGAGCACGTGCAGATGATCGATTCGAAAGGATCAATACGAGGTCATGGAGTCGAATGAAACAGCCGGCGATCAATTCCATTTCGTGTCGACAATTTCTCGCAATCCACTGATCCAAATCCAATGATTTTTTCAGGGTTGCTTGCATACACACTGAAGAATATCCCTGCCAAATTTCAGCTTATTTGGACATCATCTTGATCGATACGAAATGGATTCGTATCGATCGCAGATCAAGGCGAAACATTCTGACGTTGGTCGCGCGGGCCCACTCACGTGCCAAAAAAAGTCTCCCGAGATTTGAGCGCGATCTTAGCCTCCTACGCCTATAAATAGAGCCCGAGAACCAATAGAAAAGGGGATCTTTTGATTCTGAATCGTCCAGACTCTGCCGGATTAAGTCTTGCATCTTACCTTTGCTGTCAATTTCGAATTCTAATCTATAATCCGCTGTTGTTTGCTATAATCGCTTGTAATCATTGAAAGAGAATCAATAAAATCATAAAAACTTCATAGTGGACGTAGGCAATACGCTGAACCACTCTAAATTGCTTGTCTGTGCATTTTACATTTCTGTTTGTTGGAGTTTTTGTTAGATAACCTCTGTTTTACATTTACAATCTTCATTTTATCTCTTCAAACAACTCCCGAAGAGTGTTGTGCCCATTTTTGGTACAAACACTTTGGTGCTTTCACTGAGAAAACCAGTCTTTTCTCCTGCTCTTTGGATCTGCCATCGATACCGGATTGCATAAATCCAAGAGGAAGATCCAAATATACAGTCCGGAATCCTTCCATTCTATTCAGATTTGCTCAAAGTCTAGGAAAAGACTCCACCATCGAGAATGGTTAGCACAAGAACTGGCGCTACCGCTGCAGAGGAAGAGGGTCGGGATAGACAGAACCCTACTCAGCAGCCTTCTTCCAATCAGGACAACACTGCTCACTCGGATCCATCCGAACCAGTCACCCGACAAGAGTTTCAAGTATTGCTCCAGGAGCTGACCCAAAGCCGTCAGCAGTTGGCTGAACAGTTGCGCGCCAATATCGAGCTGACCAACCAGTTAAACCGCCGGGGCCACAGAAGGTCCAGGAGAGATGATGCCTCCAGGGCATCTACCAAAAGCTCAGCTTCATCTGACTATCACCACAGGTCTACCCATCCCCGCTTAGAGGGGAGTCGTGCTCAAACTGCTGGATATCAACCCGCCTTGACTGTTGGGCAATTGAGGGTAGGACCAACGACCAGCTTCCAAACGGGACCCTCGACACGAGGAGGCACTGCCCCACAGTACACCACAGATAACCTCGCTACAACCGCCGTAGCAGAAACAAGGGTTGATACCCGAAATCAGTCAGAGCCGATTAATCAACAGCGTGGACATACTCCTGAACCATATGTCCCAGAAGACGCCTAGCCAAGGAGGCGAGATACGGACCGTCGACAGCGCCCGATCCAGACTCGCACTGTGGAGCTCGACCACACCTTAGCTCAGCATGCCCAGAATTTGCCGGTGTCAAACATATCAACCATGATACGTCAGATGATTTGCAAGAGTCAGGGGCTCACTAATGATGATTGGGGAATCTCTCGTAGTCATACCCCTTTCACAGACGAAGTGTTACACGCTGAACCCCCTAGGCGATTCAGAATGCCAACTCTCCCAATGTATGAAGGAAATAGTGACCCCAACCAACATATTCTGAAATATGAATGGTCGATGAGTGCTGCAAGGGCTGACGATGCAGTGAAGTGTCGAAGTTTCCCCATCTCTCTGGGGGGAATCGCGACAATGTGGTTTACACGCCTACCACCTAGATCCATTTCTTCATTCGATCAATTGGCCAAGAGGTTTGTAAAACAGTTTCGCATGCATGTTGCTAGACCAAAAGACGTTAATACCCTGTCTAGTGTCACTCAAGCTCATGGAGAAATGCTCAGGCGTTACCTGAAGAGGTTCCACGCAGCGTGTGTTGAGATCACCAATCCTAACGATAACTCAATCTTGATGGCTTTGACCAAGGGGATTGATCCTGATCCTGAATTTGGGAACTGGCTAGCCGGAAAACCGCCCGCATCGTTGGACCGTTTTTACTCCAAAGCCGCTCAATTCTTGCAGCAAGAGGACGCAAAACAGTCTAGGAAGTAGGACGATGCGAGGCCTAGTATTGAGGGAATACAGAGTAATGTAGCAGTTAAAAAATCCGGTGAGAGTTCCGGGAAAGTTCAACTGAACATACAGAACAAGCAAGCCCAGCCGCGAGGAAACAATAGCCAGGATAAGAAAAGAGATCAGAACCGAGGTCCATGACGTAGGGCTCAAATGTTTGACAATTATACACCGTTAAACACGTCATTGGAAAACGTATACTTACAGACTTGCAACACTGTACAGTATAAGAAACCTGCTCCGAAGCCCTCATCGGAGAGGCAGGTTCAGACAGGGAAGTTCTGTAGATTCCATGAAAGCTACGGCCACAATACCAATGAGTGTCGGCATTTACAGGACCTCATCGAAAAGTTGATCAGAGAAAGGAAGTTTGATCAGTTTGTACGGGCGCCGCAATCTTGTGGAGCGGGCCCTTCAAATCAGAATCGTTCACAAAACCAGGAAAGACAGGAGGAACCCACCCGTGCGGGCGGGAGATTGGTTATTAATACGATAAGTGGTGGTCCCCACCCGGCAGACAGAAGCTGGGGGGAAATGGAGTCGTATGCTAGTTCTATCAGGCATGCGGACTTCGAGTGTTGTAGTAATTGCGAAGACGGAACCCCGGTTAAACAACAAAAGGTAATATCTGATGATATCGTGTTAACGAGCCGAGACGCTGATAAGGTCGAAGCCCCTACAATCGACCCACTAGTCATATCTGCCCAGGTAGGTCCTGCTTGGATGAAGAGGATCCTGGTTGATAGTGGAAGCTCTGTGAATATCTTGCTTAAACGAGCTTACGAGTTAATCAAAATGGAGGCAAAGGATTTGAAACCTTGCCTGTTCCGAATCCACGGTTTTAACGGGAGTGCCACGATACCCGTTGGAGTGACTGAACTACCGGTTGAGTTGGGGGTTGGAGAACGCCGGAGAGTCCGGATGCTAAAATTTGTTGTTTTAGAGATTGATTCGCCTTATAATGCATTTTTGGGCCGACCGGCCCTAGCCGAGTTCAGGGCAGCCATCGCCCCTTGGTGTTTGACTCTGAAGTTCCCCACCGACCATGGGATTGGAGTCGTTCAAGGAGATCAGGCCACGGGAAGGGCCTGTTATGTTGCCGAGCTACGCGGGGCGCAACGTAAAGAGAAGGGGAAGGGCGTAGAGGAATCTCTCTACGTCCGTTCTATTGATAATTGACAATTGATGCCTGGGCCTCGGCCCAGGCACTACAACCAATTCCTGAAAGACCATGACCCTAGGGACGATGAGGATAAAGATGAATCTATGGAGAGTCAAGCTTCTCCGGCCGAACTGACTGTGGACGTCCCAATCAGTGAGGATGACGATTCGAAGGTGCTGAAAGTTGGGTCTCAACTGAGCAATCAGACACAACAGGAATTGGTTGAATTTCTCCGGGCGAATCTCGATGTCTTCGCCTGGACACACTCTGACATGTGCGGAATCTCGCCGAGCATTGCAAGTCATTCCCTGAATATAGATCCGCGACATGTCCCAGTAAAACAGAAAAGGCGCGGTGTGGATCCAGAGAGATCTGCCGCCCTTAAGGAGGAAGTTGATAAACTACAATCAAACGGGTTTATTCGAGATGCCTTGTATCCAGAATGGGTATCCAATCCTGTACTGGTTCGAAAGCCAAACGGAAAATGGAGAACCTGCGTTGATTACTCTGACCTAAACAAGGCCTGTCCAAAAGATAGCTTCCCACTTCCACGAATTGATCAGCTCGTAGATTCAACGGCCGGACATGAGCTACTATCTTTTATGGATGCTTATTCCGGCTACAATCAAATACCCATGCATTTGCCTGATCAGGAACATACCAGCTTCGTAACCAATCTAGGACTCTACTGTTACAAGGTCATGCCGTTCGGTCTAAAGAACGCTGGAGCAACATACCAACGCCTAGTCAACCGGATATTCGCCGATCGGATCGGGAAGACCATGGAGGTTTATGTGGATGACATGCTGGTGAAGTCTCGATCCTCCATAGATCACATCAGAGATTTGAATTCAATGTTCAGCATCCTCCGGGAATATGGAATGAAGCTCAACCCGCTCAAGTGTCTCTTCGGCGTCGCATCTGGAAAGTTTCTTGGGTTCATCGTCAATGCTCGAGGGATAGAAGCAAATCCTTAGAAGATCTGGGCTATAAGAAATTTGCAAACCCCTAGAACCATAAAGCAAGTCCAGAGTCTCAACGAAAAGGTCGCAGCATTGAGCAGGTTCATTTCAAAGGGCACCGATAAATGCATTCCTTTCTTCGATCTGATCCGGAAGGGAAAACGAAACTTTGAATGGACCAAGGAGTGTGAAGTCGCGTTCCGATCACTAGTTCAACATCTTTCCACACCTCCGATCTTGTCAAAACCGGTCGACCACGAGCAATTGTACCTCTACCTGGCAGTATCGGAACATGCGATCAGTGCTGCTCTAGTTCGGGAGGAAGACAAAGTGCAAAACCCGGTTTACTATGTTAGTAAGCGACTGACAGGAGCTGAAAGAAATTACCCGAGACTGGAGAAACTGGCCTATTGCTTGGTCATTGCCTCAAGAAAGCTCCGCCCTTACTTCCAAGCTCATCCTCTTACTGTGTACACCGATCAGCCGTTACGACAGGTCCTCACGCGACCCGAGACATCCGGTAGGTTACTCAAATGGAACATTGAGCTAAGCAAATTTGATATCACGTACGCTCCGCGAAGAGCAATTCAAGGACAAGTCTTGGCAGATTTCATAGTTGAATTCACCGTTCCAGATGACTTGCCCGAGACCAGTGAATCCCCCGAATACATCTGGAAGTTGTATACTGACGGTGCGTCAAATGACCGGTGTTCGGGCGCTGGGGTTGTACTTGAGACTCCCGAGGGCCGATCCATATGTTATGCTTTGAAGTTCGACTTTCGTGCAACTAATAATGAAGCTGAATATGAAGCCCTCTTAACCGGCCTAAAACTTGCCAAAGACTTGAGAATTATCGCTGTGGAAATTTATTGCGATTCACAGTTAGTGGTATGTCAAGTATGAGGAGAATATCAAGCAAGAGACCGAAGGTTGGCTGCTTACTTGGCTCAAGTTCAGAAAATACTAAACCAGTTTGATTATTATGCCATCTATTATGTGCCTCGGGAACACAATCAGAAAGCCGATTCACTGGCAAAGTTGGCCAGCACGGGTGAAGCGCAGCAAATGGGACTTGTCCCCGTTGAAACTTTGGCCTCCCCGAGCATCGATCGGATAGAAATGAACTTTGTGTTTGAAACCGCTCCTAGTAGAGAGTCTTGGATGACTCCGTATCGAAATTACATTGAGAATGGGACGTTGCCTGAGCCTAGAAATGAGAAGAGACAAATTCTGCGGAAAGCTTCGCGATTCGTCATCCAGAACGGAGTCATGTACAGGAGAGGTTATTCCGTTCCTCTCCTCAGATGTTTCGCCCATGAGGAAATCAAACGAGTGTTACATGACGTACACGAAGGAGAGTGTGGCGGTCATACCGGAGGGCAAGCTCTCTCTAAGAAGATACTCCGATATGGTTATTACTGGCCGACAGTGAACCGAGATGCGGCGAACTATGCCAGGAAGTGCGATAAATGCCAGATACAAGCCCGAATTCCAAGAGCCCCGCCTACCGAGATAACCCAAACGGTCAGTCCCTGGCCATTCGCAATGTGGGGCATCGATATCATTGGCGCTTTACCTCTGGCGAAGGGCGGTGCGAAATACGCCATCGTTGCCGTTGACTAATTTACAAAGTGGGCTGAGGCTGAAGCCCTTGCAACCATTACGACAAAGAAAGTGATAAATTTCGTGGTTCGCAACATCATCTGTCGATTCGGACTCCCGCATACCATCATCACTGATAACGGAGCCCAATTCGAGAGTGCGGAATTCAAGAATTTCTTTCAACGGTTTCATATCCACAAAAAGTTCTCGGTTGTCGCACACCCCCAGGCGAATGGACAGGTTGAAGATGTCAATAAAGTTATAAAATCAATCCTGAAGAAACGACTGGAAAAGGCCGGGGGCAAGTGGGTCGATGAACTTCCTATGGCGTTATGGGCCTATCGAACGACTCACAAAACCACGACCGGACACACTCCGTTTTCCCTATCTTATGGCTCAGAGGCTGTTATTCCGGTCGAGACGGAAGTGTTTTCTCATCGCGTGACTTACTATGATCCGAAAACGAACGCTATACTCCTGGCCGAATCTTTGGATCCATTGGATGAAAAACGGGAAGAGGCTGATTTGAGAGCAGCCGCACATCGAAGTCGAGTCGCCCGACTGTACAACACCAACGTTCGACCTCGAACCTTTGAACTCGGCGACCTCGTGCTCAAGAGAATCTACCCAGTTCCTTCACACATGAAGCCGAACTGGGAAGGACCGTATGTAATTACACGAAGACTCGGAGATGGCACGTTCAAGCTGTCGACCGTTGACGGTCTCGATTTGCCAAGGGCTTGGAACAGCGAAAGTCTCCGTCGCTATTACATATGACATGCTTTATTTATTTCATTCTATTTAGCAATTTGTTTCTGCATTTCGAAATTTGAATTTTGTAATAAGGCAACTGACTTTGCCGCATTTTCTTATTTCAGCAATAAAATGCCACTTCTTCGAGCCAGAGCTGTGATTCATTAAGTACGATATACGACATCACGATGCACGAAGAGCTAAATCCCATCACGCAATGGGACTTATTCAAATGGAGAGTGGCTGTGATACGACCGGCCACTCGCTAAGTGAAACCCGAGCTTGGGGGCAAGCCATTACACCAATATTGATAGGATTGACACACGATAATCCTGCATCAACTCCGTATTCCCAGAGTGCGAAGCGGAGTATAAACATTCAACTCTGTATTCCCAGAGTGCGAAGCGGAGTATAAACATTCGACTCCGTATTCCCAGAGTGCGAAGCGGAGTATAAACATTCGACTCCGTATTCCTAGAGTGCGAAGCGGAGTATAAACATTCAACTCCGTATTCCCAGAGTGCGAAGCGGAGTATAAACATTCGACTCCGTATTCCCAGAGTGCGAAGCGGAGTATAAACATTCAACTCCGTATTCCCAGAGTGCGAAGCGGAGTATAAACATTCCACTCCGTATTCCCAGAGTGCGAAGCGGAGTATAAACATTCAACTCCGTATTCCCAAAGTGCGAAGCGGAGTATAAACATTCCACTCCGTATTCCCAGAGTGCGAAGCGGAGTATAAACAATTAACTCCGTGTTCCCAAAGTGCAAAGCGGAGCACAACCAACCAACTCCGTATTCCCAGAGTGCGAAACGGAGTATAAGCAATCAACCCCGTGTTCCCAGAGTGCGAAGCGGGGTATAAAACGTCCAACCCCGTGCCCCCGGAGTGCGGAACGGAACATGTCATGATAGCTCCAAGCTCCCGAAGCACGAGCTGGAGTATGGGCACTAACTCCCAAACTCCCGGGATATGGGTTGGAGTACCAACAGTAATCTCAAGTTCCCGGAGTGCGAACAACTGCTTTCGAGATGACTTATATCCTCGGAGTGCGGATGAAACGATTCGTAAGAAAACAAGTGTAGTTCGACCACTCGGTCCTCGCTCGATGCAATCACAAGCTGATCATCATAACTTAACCCCGGAACTGGGGGCAGATGCGAATGTTAATCACTACCCAAAACTGTATGATGTTCAGCTCCGATGCGATCCCCTATTACAACTCAAGTCCGAGATTTCCAGACTTCACAAGCAAAACGAGCTGTTCTTGAAACGTTAAAATAATGCAAGTACACCGGACCGAAGTTCGAACACTGTAGTATTCAAGCATAAAAAGAACATAAGCTGAAACTAGAAGACAAAATTTTATTTTCAAACTAAGTCAAAAGCAATGGTTCATACACGAGCCTTTCCAAAATACTCCTACTAGCAGGGGCCGAACCCGCATCTAAACACGGCCTACAAAAGGGAAAAAAGAAAAGTAACAAAATCCCTAACTGCCAAAAAAGAAAAATATGCCTAAAAGGAGTGTCTAATCCTTCTGCTTCCTTAACTTCTTCTTCCTCGAGGAGCTACTAGAGCCACCAGTACTCTTTCGTTTAGAACATTTCTCCTTAGGCAGGCTCCCTTCGGATGAAGGCGTGATGTCGACATCCTCGTCCGAGCTGGACTCTATGGGAATGCTTCCCACATGAGGAGTTGGAGGAACAGAATCCGCAGCCGGAGGCGGGACTGATGCACTAGTATCAATGAGCGTGCCCCCAGGAGACACAATCATAAGAGGAGTGGGGCACTGTGCTGCTGCTCCGCCATCTACGCTGCCACCATGCGCCGTGGCCGCCATCTCGGCATTAATCTCGACCAACATCGTCGCTTCCTGTTGTGCTCTGGCCTCGCTATGAGCCGTGGTAGTCTGAGTTGAAATGTCAGAAGTAGACGAGAATCCACCTAGGCCAAATGGCAGGTCCGCAAAGGGATCACTCTGACGGCCGAGGAGCTCGTTTATCATCTGTTCATCGAAAGAAAGTGAGCTCCCCTGCGTTACTCCGACTGGTGCTATTGCCGCAACGGAGGTCGCCTCAGAAATGATGGCTTACGACACTTGGCCTGATTCTTGGGCGGTGAGAGGCGCAGCTGGTGCAACTTCAGTCACTGATCAAAGAAAAAGAACACGTCGTTAATGTACACTTCGACACAGACTCTTCAATCCAAATATACAAGAAGTTAGTTTAGAGTACCTTCGGGGTCGTCTGAACGACTTCGGAAGGATTCTCCTTAATAGGAGATAGATGCGGTCGGTCTGGATCATATGCCGGTACAGGCTGGGGGTCGATCATCGGAGTTGGCTCAGATTGAGATGACATGATTATCTCAGAACTCGTAATATGGTGCTCAGCACCAGAGCTTTCTCCGACTTCCTGAGTCTGGGCACCGAGCCTCTCCTTATCGTGAGAAATCATGGAGTCATGGAGAACCTTCGTTTCATCATCATTGAGAATGCGGTTCTCCAGCTCGAATTCATCAATGGCTTCATCAGGGTGCCCAGACTTCTCCTCCTCAACCAATAAGTTCCAGGCGTTATAGAGATGCGTAGGGTAATCATCGAGCCATGTCAAATCTCGGTGCCTTAGCACGTTGGCATTGTAAGTGACAAGTAGCTCTTCTACCTCGGCCTCAACCCTGGCCTCCGCCTGTCGTACCTTCTCATCAACTCTAGCTTCAGCTTCGCGGAGTTTTTCCATAGCCGCTTCTTTCTCCTTCCGAAGCACCACCGCCTGATCACAGGCTTCCTGCGCAGAGACATTGGCCGCATCCTTCTCCTTCGCCATTTCGGAGAACTTCGATTTCAGCTCATTAAGCTCCTTAAGAGCGGCGTCCCTCTCGGCGGTAATGGTGGTGTTCCTATGACCCATGTCTTCGATGGCGGTATAGTGCTCTTGTTTCATTCTGGTCATGGCAGAGTTTACGTCGTCAACCTTTCTCAAGGCCTCCATTTCAGATTTACGGGAAGACTCAGCCTCCGCGTTGAGCGCCTTCATGATTCGGTCATTTTGACCCAACTCCTTCTTAAGCTTCTCAATTTCGACACCCCTATCGAATGCCACTTTAGATGCCTTCCTCGCGGCTCTTGTCCACTCTTTGTACTGAAAGAAGATATCCGCAACGTAATCGTGAATAGTGCCTTCAGCTGTTGGCGGAATCCTCTTCAAATGCGGAGGAAAGACATAGTCATCAAAACAGATGTCGGGAAACTCCTTCCTCATCTGTGCTAGCTTAAGTGCTCCTTCCCCGGTCGAATCAGTTCTGACCGGTGCAGTGGATGAGGAAGTAGCTATTTCAGTGCCGTGCGGAAGATCGGACCTTGAAGCTTGAGGAGGCAGCCTAGGCCGTGAAGTTTCGGGGGGACGAGCAGCTATTACCGTGGGCGGTGCAGAAGTCCTGGGAGGAGGAGAGCGAGATCGGGATCGATGCACGTATCCCCTGTCTCTGTCGGACCTCTCCTGACCTGAATGTCCGGAATCATAATCCATCTCTCCCTCTCTCCAACTTGGCTCGTAATATCGACGTTTGTTGCGTAGGCTGCTCAGCACGGTACCTCGTCCAGACATCGTACCTAAAAATTAAAACAAGGAAAGTTAACAACCATTCGTGATATGCTGTTTATGGTTAGAAAACTGTGTTATGCCGTGAAGAGTGTGTGGATGTGTAACCCCTCGGACCAACCAGGAATGTCGATCGCACTAGTGGGAAGAGACTCGCTAACATCGAATGTATGTTGCAGTTCATCCAAGTCAGTGTCATGTTGTTCGGACGCAATATCCGGAATCGAAAGGTCGGCGAGCCCTTCGAATTGATTTTCGGTTTGCAGGGAGGGTGCCTCCGAGATTCTAATTCCTGACAGGGGGTGGTGTAAAACCACAGACTTCCGCCTCCCGGACTTAGGCTGTTTGGAGACCACTGCCTTGCCTTTTCTTTTTTCGTCGGAATCCGGGGTTGCCTTAGCAGGTCCGACCAACGGTTCCTCGTCGCTATGAGTTATTTCAGAATCGGGTTACTCAATTATTACGACCCTGGGTTTCTTCCGCTTGACTTTTTCTCTGGGGACAGTCTTTAATGCGCCATCGAGCCTTATGATCTGCCTCCGCCCGATCAACCCAAGGATCCTGAGGTTCCGGTCCGTCAATAATAGTTCAATGTTCCTTTCTTCACCAGGAATTTCTTGAAGAACCCGGACTATCTCTTTATAATAGCCACCTTCAGGTCGCTGGATTATTGCTGAAAGAAAGGAATAGAAGATATGAGTTTAATTTCATTTGAAAGTTTCCCTGTCAACTACTTAGGAAAAAGACAACACTCACGTCTAAACAGCCATCTCCTGGCAAACCCCGGAGGGCAGCGGACATAGAACCACTCCGACTTGAAGTAACTCAGCCTAGTCCACGACCCCGTGACCACTTGGCAGTTTCTCACAGACTCCAAGAATGTAAAAGATGGGCTGTCAGTTCGGCTTTTGAAGTTGAACAGGTATCTTATCTCGGTCGGAAGGGGAGGTCGGTGAAGGTGTTCCATAAATGCGATGAACAAACCATTCAGTCAAGCATATCCATTTGGATGTAACTGAGACGGAGCGATATCCAGGTGAGCCAACACTTCTCTTATATAATCGTTGAACGGAGGAAGTGTACCGGCTGCGCATGCATGTCGATTAAAAGCAGTATACCCCTCCAGGGGATTGTGTGGTCTGTCGTCCGGTCCAGGCAGCATTACATCGTCCAAAGATAAGCCATGCCTTAAGCATATTCCCCCGAGCATATCTTCGGACACATTTGACGGGACCGAATCAGGTGGACTATTGATGAGAGACGCATCGGGCAATTCGTCCGGAGCTGGACCGATAACTTCGGCCTCGATATCCGGGATCTCAAGTCTGGGAGGAGTTAGATTCTGAGTTTGTTGCTGCTGCGAACTTGATGGTTCCATCACTAGCTAACTCACGAGAAATCATCATTAGACGATAAAAAGCCCATGCATTCCCTAGTGTAAAGTGTATGAATGAACTGTGCATTGCAAGTGTTGTGCGTGATTTGAGCGAATTCTGCAGAATTAGAGAAAATATGCAAAATACAAAGCTTCGAAGTCCAGTAGGAGTGACCGTTATCGCTGACTTCTCGTAAGAATCAAGTGTGTAGTTTAATTATCAAGTCAAGATATACAGGAATGAAGTTTATCGGAGTCATGTTTTTAAGTGCCGAGGATTTCGTATCCATCAAAGGAAGAGTTCGAATCGATCCCAATAGACACGTTCGAATCCATCCGGTTATAAGTTCGAATTGATACCAAGCGTCACGCTTCGAATCGATCATTGGTAGCGTGGTTCGTATCTGTTATCCCGCCATTTGGCAAGGCCGTGACACCAAGGACTTGGCTAGATACCGGTGACAGATCGTCTCGGAAGTCGGTTACGCGTAAGGATCGCTACGGATATCGATGAAATTTGTTCAAGTCCGGATCGGGCTACAATTGATAAGGCACGTCAGGCAAAGCCGTGGGAACCAACGATCCAAGTTTCAAGTCAATCCGAGTTCGTATGCTCAAGATATCGTCGACAAAAGATGGAGTAGGCCACCCTTAGTTCGAATCGATTGGCCAGGAACCAGTTCGAATCCATCGAACTTCCATTGCCTCGACTCCATCAGCTCTCCCTTGCTTCGACTCCATCAGCTCTCCCTTGCTTCGACTCCATCAACATAGGGGCTCTCGTTCGAATCCAGCCGGACCAAGTAGTTAGCTGTACTTCGAATCGATTCGAACGATACCTTAAGTTCGAATCGATTGGAGCTTTCTACAATTCGAATCCATCAAGAGAGGGAGCTTCGAATCCAGGAGACATAGCTTCACTTTGAATCTAGGAGACATAGCTTCACTTCGAATCCAGAAGACATAGCTTCACTTCGAATCCAGGAGACATAGCTTCACTTCGAATCCAGAAGACATAGCTTCACTTCGAATCCAGGAGACATAGCTTGCCCTCGACTCCACCATCTTCGAATCCAAGTCGTGGATTCGACCCAGTCAATGCGGAATGCAAAGCGGACCAATGCGAAGAAAGCGCACCACGTCACCATCTTCACGAGCAGGAGGATCGATTCGAACGAATCGATTCGAGCATATCGATTCGAACGACTCCAGAATACGAAAAACACCAACTTGAATCGATCATAACTCGAGTTCTACAAGTCCAAATCCCATGAAATTTTCACAGAAGCTTAAGCGCATGATGAAGAATGTTCACGCCAAATTTCAGCTCGATTGGATGCTTTCTTGATCGATTCGAACCAAGGGTCGAATCGATCCCAAAGTGGGCCCGGATCTCCAGATTTCGGCCATGTGGGCCCCCTGACGTACCAGAACTGGTCTCCCCTCATTTTAGGCGAAATATCAGCCTCCTACACCTATAAATAGAGCCCCTGGTCATTCAGAAAAGGGGTCGGAGAATTCTAAGTACTGAAGAGCGCCCAGATTCTGCCAGATTTACTCCAGAACACCGCCGCTGCTTTAGATTGACACTTAGCATTTGAATTCAGTTGTATTACATTATTAACTACTGTAATCTTCAAGTAATCGAGCAATAAAATCGTCAAACTTCATAGTGGACGTAGGCAAAACGCCGAACCACTCTAAATCGCTTGTCTTTGCAATTTACTTTCTATTATTTGGAGTTTTTGTTAGATAATCCACAGTTTTAATTTTCATTCTTCACTTTTATCTCTTCAAAAACTTCCGAAGAGTGTTGTGCCCATTTTTGGTACAAACACTTTGGTGCTTTCACTGAGAAAAAACTAGCTCTTTTCTCCTGCTCCTTGGATCTACCATCGATACCGGATTGCACAAATCCAAGAGGAAGATCCAGATCTTCGATTCATAGTCCTTCCATTCTACTCAGATTTGCATAAAATCTAGGAAAAGGATTCATCGTTCAAAATGGTTAGCACGAGAACCACTTCTGCAGCTCCAGGACAAGAAGGTAGGGATGGACAAAATCCTGCTCAACAGCAGCCACCCAACCAAGACAACACTGCCCACTCGGATCCGCCTGGGGCAGTCACTAGACAAGAATTTCAGGTGTTACTCCAAGAGTTGACTCAGAGTCGGCAACAGTTAGCCGAACAGTTGCGAGCCAATATTGAATTGACAAATCAACTGAATCGCCAGGGCCATAGGAGGTCCAGGAGGGATGATGTTTCCCGCTCACCCACTGAAAGTTCTGCCTCATCTGACTATCATCGTAGATCTACCCGTCCCCGATTAGACGGAGATTATGCTCAGACTACGGGATATCAGCCCGCCCTGACTGTCGGGCAATTGAGGGTAGGACCATCAACCAGCTTCCAGGCTGGGCCATCAGCACGAGGTGGCCGCACTCCACAATATACTACGGACAATCATGTCACAGCTGCAACAGCAGAAACAAGGGTCGATACCCGATATCTTCCAGATTCGGGTAATCAACAGCAAGGACGTACTTCTGAACCATACGTCCCGGAAGACACTGAGCCAAGGAGGCGAAACTTGGACCGTCGACAGCGCCCGGTCCAAACTCGCATTGTGGAACCCGACCACACCTTAGCTCAGCATGCACAAAATGTAGCAATGCCAGACATCTCGACTATGATACGTCAGATGATCCGTGAAAGCCAAGGACTTACCAATGACGATTGGGGAATTTCTAGAAGCCATACTCCTTTCACGGACGAGATACTATACGCCGAACCTCCTCGGCGATTCAGAATGCCAACTCTCCCTATGTACGAAGGAAGTTCTGATCCCAATCAGCACATACTGAAATACGAATGGTCAATGAGCGCCGCAAGGGCCGACGATGCAGTAAAATGCCGCAGCTTCCCCATTTCACTGGGAGGAATTGCAACAATGTGGTTTACAAGACTAACTCCAAGATCTATTTCGTCATTTGACCAATTGGCTAAGAAATTTGTTGAACAATTCCGTATGCATGTTGCCAGACCCAAAGATGTTAACACCCTGTCCAATGTTACCCAGGCTCGTGGGGAAACATTAAGGCGTTACTTGGAGAGATTCCATGCGGCATGCGTGGAAATTAGTAATCCCAACGACAACTCAATTTTAATGGCATTGACAAAGGGAATTGATCCCGATTCTGAATTTGGAAACTGGTTAGCCGGAAAACCCCCCGCATCGTTGGACCGTTTCTACTCCAAAGCCGCTCAATTCTTACGGCAAGAGGACGCGAAACAGTCTAGGAAGCAGGACGATGCAAAACCCGGAAGTGAGGGAATACAAAGCAATGTCGCAGTTAAACAGTCCGGTGACAACTCCGGAAAAGTCCAGTTAAACATATAGAACAAACAAACTCAGCCAAGAGGTGGCAATGGTCAGAATAAGAAGAGAGACCCGAATCCAGGCCCACGGCGTAGGGCTCCGATGTTTGAAAGTTATACACCGTTAAACACTTCGCTGGAAAATGTGTACCTGCAGACTTGTAACACAGAACAGTATAAGAAACCCGCTCCGAAGCGGTCATCAGAAAGGCAGATTCAGACGGGAAAGTTTTGTAGGTTTCATGAGAGTTATGGCCACAACACGAATGACTGTCGCCATTTGCAAGATCTCATAGAAAAGTTGATCAGGGAGAGGAAGTTAGATCAATTCGTGCGGGCGCCGCAGTCTGGTGGTGCGGGCCCATCGAATCCAAACCGTGCACAAGATCAGGAAAGACAAGAGGAACCCGCTCGTACAGGCGGGAGGCTAGTTATCAATACCATAAGTGGTGGTCCTCATCCAGCAGACAGGAGCTGGAGGGAAATGGAGTCGTATGCTAGCTCTATCAGGCATGCGAGCTTCGAATGCTGCAGCAATTGTGAGGATGGAACCCCGGCTAAGCAACAAAAAACGATGTCTGACGATATCATATTCAGAAGCAGAGATGCTGACAAAATCGAAGCTCCAACGATTGATCCACTGGTCATATCTGCCCAGGTTGGTCCTGCTTGGATGAAGAGGATCCTGGTTGACAGTGGGAGTTCTGTAAACATTCTATTCAAGCGAGCTTACGATTTAATGAAGATGGAAGCAAAAGACCTGAAACCCTGCCAATCCCGGGTTCATGGCTTCAATGGCAGTGCGACAATACCTACTGGAATAGTGGAACTACCAGTAGAACTGGGGATCGGAGAGCGCAGGAGAGTCCGACTGCTGCAATTCGTTGTTCTTGACATTGCTTCACCGTACAACGCATTCCTGGGTCGACCAGCCCTTGCTGAATTCAGGGCAGCCATTGCCCCGTGGTGTTTGACTTTAAAATTCCCAACCGATCATGGTATAGGAATCGTTCAAGGAGATCAGGCAGCAGGAAGAGCCTGTTATGTTGCTGAATTGCGAGAAGCACAGAAGAAGGAGAAAGGAAAGGGCGTAGAGGAATCTCTCTGCGTCCGTTCTACTGATAATTGACAACTAACGCCTGGGCCCCGGCCCGGGCACCACTACCAATTCCTTAGAGATCTTGACCCTAGGGATAGCGAAGATAAAGATGAAGTAGAAGAGAATCAAGCGTCTCCAGCTGAACTGACTGTGGACGTCCCGGTCAGTGAGGATGACGATTCGAAAGTACTAAAAGTTGGATCTCAACTGGGAAAACAAATACAACAGGAATTGGTTGAATTTCTTCAAGCAAATCTTGATGTCTTTGCCTGGACGCACTCTGACATGTGCGGAATCTCACCGAACATTGCAAGTCACTCTTTGAATATTGATCCGCGACATGTTCCGGTCAAGCAAAAGAGGCGTGGTATGGATCCAGAGAGATCTGCCGCCCTTAAAGAAGAAATTGACAAGTTGCATTCAAACGGTTTCATCCGAGATGCTCTATACCCAGAGTGGGTATCAAATCCGGTAATGGTTCGGAAACCGAACGGGAAATGGAGAACTTGTGTCGACTACTCTGATTTAAACAAAGCCTGTCCAAAAGATAGTTTTCCACTTCCCCGAATTGACCAACTCATCGACTCAACTGCAGGTCACGAATTGTTATCCTTTATGGATGCTTATTCCGGTTATAATCAGATACTCATGCATCTACCCGATCAAGAACATACTAGTTTCGTAACCGATCTGGGACTCTACTGTTACAGAGTCATGCCCTTTGGTTTAAAGAATGCCGGGGCAACTTATCAACGCTTGGTTAATCGAATGTTCGCTGATCAAATCGGGAAGACCATGGAAATCTATGTGGATGACATGTTAGTTAAGTCCCGATTTTCCACAGATCATGTCAAGGATTTAAATTCAATGTTCTGCATCTTACGTGAGTATGGAATGAAGCTTAACCCGCTAAAATGCCACTTCGGCGTCGCATCCGGAAAGTTTCTAGGGTTCATCGTTAACGCTCGTAGGATAGAGGCAAACCCCGAAAAGATCTGGGCAATAAGGAATTTGCAAACCCCGAAGACCATAAAGCAAGTCCAGAGTCTCAACGGGAAGGTAGCAGCGCTAAGCAGGTTCATCTCGAAATCCACTGATAAATGTATTCCTTTCTTTGATCTAATCCGGAAAGGGAAACGAAACTTTGAGTGGACCACGGAATGTGAAGGCGCATTCCGATCGCTAATTCAGCATCTCTCTACGCCACCAATTTTGTCGAAACCAATTGATCACGAACAATTATACCTTTATCTGGCGGTATCGGAGCATGCGATCAGTGCTGCTTTGGTCCGGGAAGAAGATCGAGTGCAGAAACCGGTATATTATGTCAGTAAACGATTGACCGGAGCTGAAAGAAATTACCCCAGGTTGGAGAAACTGGCTTACTGCTTGGTCATTGCCTCGAGAAAGCTTCGTCCTTATTTCCAAGCACATCCACTTACTGTGTATACCGATCAGCCGTTACGACAGGTCCTCACGCGGCCTGAGACGTCTGGAAGGTTACTCAAGTGGAATATTGAACTGAGCCAATTCGACATTACTTATGCTCCGCGGAGAGCCATTCAAGGGCAAGTCCTAGCTGACTTCATAGCTGAATTTACTGTTCCTGACGACTTACCTGAAACCAGCGAGTCTCCTGAATATGTCTGGAAACTTTACACAGATGGTGCATCAAACGATCGGTGTTCGGGCGCTGGAGTTGTACTAGAAACCCCCGAAGGTCGATCCATATGCTATGCTTTGAAGTTTGATTTTCACGCAACCAACAATGAAGCCGAGTATGAAGCCCTGTTGACTGGGTTAAAGCTTGCCAGAGATCTGAGAATTATCGCTGTAGAAGTTTATTGTGATTCACAGTTGGTTGTGTGTCAGGTACGGGGAGAATATCAAGCAAGAGATCGAAGGTTAGCTGCTTATCTAGCCCGAGTTCAGGAAGCGCTGGATCAGTTTGATTATTATGCTATTTACTACATACCACGAGATCGCAATCAAAAGGCCGATTCATTGGCGAAGTTGGCCAGCACAGGTGAAGCACAGCAAATGGGACTCGTCCCGGTCGAAACTTTGCCTTTCCCAAGCATCGATCAAATCAAAATGAATGATGTATTGGAAACCTTTCCCAGCAGAGAATCATGGATGACTCCGTATCGAAATTACATTGAGGATGGGATATTCCCTGAACACCGAAATGAGAAAAGGCAAATTCTACGAAAAGCTTCGCGGTTCATCATTCAGGACGGGATCATGTATAGAAAAGGTTATTCTGTCCCACTCCTCCGGTGTATCGCTCACGACGAAGTCAAACGAGTGTTACATGATGTACACGAGGGAGAATGCGGCGATCACACCGGTGGACAAGCGCTTGCTAAGAAGATACTCCGATATGGATATTACTGGCCGACAGTAAATCGAGATGCTGCCAATTACGCCAGAAAGTGCGACAAGTGCCAAAAACACGCTCGAATTCCAAGAGCCCCGCCTACCGAGTTAACTCAAATGGTCAGTCCCTGGCCGTTCGCTATGTGGGGTATCGATATCATTGGCGCTTTGCCTCTGGCAAAAGGTGGTGCGAAGTATGCCATCGTCGCAGTTGATTACTTCACGAAATGGGCCGAGGCCGAGGCTCTCGCAACGATTACGTCAAAGAAAGTGATAAACTTTGTGGTCCGCAATATCATTTGCCGATTTGGACTCCCGCATACCATCATCACCGATAACGGGACCCAATTCGAAAGTTCAGAGTTCAAGAATTTCTGCCAACGATTTCATATTCATAAAAAGTTCTCTGCAGTCGCGCATCCACAAGCAAACGGACAGGTCGAAGCTGTTAACAAAGTTATCAAATCCATCTTAAAGAAACGACTGGAAAAGGCTGGGGGCAAATGGGTAGATGAACTTCCTATGGCATTATGGGCTTATCGAACAACTCAAAAGACCGCAACTGGACACACCCCATTTTCCTTATCCTATGGCTCGGAGGCCGTCATCCCAGTTGAGACAGAAGTATTTTCTCACCGCGTAACTTATTACGATCCGAAAACGAATGCTATATTACTCGCTGAGTCTTTGGATCTGTTGGACGAGAAACGAGAAGAAGCTGATTTAAGAGCAGCCGCTTACCGAAGTCGGGTCGCCCGATTATATAACACCAAAGTTCGCCCCCGAACCTTTGATCTCGGTGATCTGGTCCTCAAGAGAATATACCCGGTTCCTTCACACATGAAACCAAATTGGGAAGGACCGTACGTGATTGCGCAACGACTTGGAGATGGCACATTCAAACTATCAACCGTGGACGGTCTAGTTTTACCGAGAGCCTGGAACAGCGAGAGTCTCCGTCGCTATTACATATGATAGGCTTTATTTATTTCATTATGTTTTTTATTCAGCAATTTACTTTTGCATTTCGAAATTAGAATTTGTAATAAGGCAACTGATTTGCCATATTTTCTTATTTCAGCAATAAAATGCCATCTCTTCAAGCCAGAGCTGTGATTCATTAAATACAATGTACAACATCACGATGCACGAAGAGCTAAGTTCCATCACACAGTGGAATTTATTCAAGTAGGGAGTGGCTATGAAGCAATCAACCACTTACTAAATGAAACCCGAGCTCGGGGGCAAGTCATCACATCAGGCCACGAAATGGGTTGATACACGACAACCCTTCATTCAACTCCGTACTCCCAGAGCGCGAGGCGGAGTATAAACTCTCATTCAACTCCGTACTCCCAGAGCGCGAGGCGGAGTATAAACATTCTTCCAACTCCATGCTCCCAGAGCGCGAGGCGGAGTATAAACATTCTTCTAACTCCGTGCTCCCAAAGCACGAGGCGGAGTATAAACATTCTTCTAGCTCCGTGCTCCCAGAGCGCGAGGCGGAGTATAAACATTCTTCCAACTCCGTGCTCCCAAAGCGCGAGGCGGAGTATAAACATTCTTCTAACTCCGTGCTCCCAGAGCGCGAGGCGGAGTATAAACATTCTTCCAACTCCGTGCTCCCAGAGCGCGAGGCGGAGTATAAACATTCTTCCAACTCCGTGCTCCCAGAGCGCGAGACGGAGTATAAACATTCTTCTAACTCCGCACTCCCAGAGTGCGAGGCGGAGTATAAACATTCATCTAACTCCGTACTCCCAGAGTGCGAGACGGAGTATAAACATTCATCCTACTCCGAACTCCGGAGTGCGAGACGGGGTATAAACATACGTCAACTCCACACTTCTCCCCAATACAGGGGGCAGAACCATAACACATAACAAGTTGAAGACAGAAAGGGAATAGATTTTCATTTCCATTATCAACAAAAAGAATCTGATTACAAAGTGTTTATGAAAAATTCTGCTAGTGGGAGCCGAATCCACATCTATACACGGCTATAGAAAAATCAACAAAATGCTACCCTACGCAACAGAGATTTAGAGAAAGAAGTTCATTCTTTCTTCTTCCTTATCTTCTTCTTCGGAGTAGCTCCACCTGATCCGCTGCCCGACTTCTTCCTCAATCGCTTGCTCTTTTCAGGCTTGCCCTCCGACAGCGATAATATATCGACATCTTCCTCAGAGCTGGAGGCAACGGAAGTTCTTCTAGGAGGACGAGCTGGAGGCATAGGAGTAGTAGCAGGAGGAGGGACAGGAGCGGTCTCGATCAATACAGTACCACCCGGTGAAATCACCATTAACGGGGCAGGTCCGGGCAGACTAGAACCAACATTCCCTGCTGCCATCTCGGCAGCAATCTCAGCTAAAACGTCGTCCTCACGAGATACTTGGGCCGCATCGGATGTGCCAATAGCTGGCATAGATGAACTAGCGGCCGGAGCAGCCTCATTCACAACATCGGACGGGTTGGCAGAGGGATCGATGGGTTCATTGAGAAGCTCCTCAATCATTTGAGCGCTGAAAGAAAACATATTTGCATCTCCCTCCTCGCCAATCAAAGTAGAAGTCGTGATGGCTTCAGAAAAAACAACCCCTTGTGTTTGATGAGGAACCGATAAAGCGAGAGGCGCAGAAACAATAACTTCGGTCACTGAAATACGACAAAACGAAGATTGTTAGCCAAGTGTGTTGCTTAAGGCTCTTCACAACTGAACTACGAGAAACGTTCAAATACCTTCCTTGGTCTGAACCGAAACGTGGGCAGAATCCTCGGCAGAAGATAATAACGGTTGGTCAGGATTATATGCAGGAACAGATTGGGGGTCTACCGCACCAGTGGTTTTGGGCAATGTTGGGATTACGGCTCCAACACTTGCCTCGTGATGCGCGGTCCCCGAACCTTCGCCTGTCTACAGAGATTGCACGCCGAGTTTTTCTTTCGCCATAGAGATTACCACCTCATGAAGGGTCTTCCTCTCATCCTCGGTAAGCAGACGCATCTCCAGTTCAAAGTCGTCAAGTGCTCCATCTGGATGCGCTGCTCTCTTCTCATTCACCAGCCGGGTCCAGGCATTGTACAAGATCATGGAGTCATCTCCCAGCCACGCTAGATTTCTGTGTTCCAGCACATTAGCGTTATACGTGACTAAGAGATCGTCAAACTCAGCATCTAGCCTAGACCTCTCCTCCAAGATCTTTTCCTGAATCTCCGCTTCCACAGACTTAGCCTTGACCGCCGCCGCAGCAAGTTCGGCCCTGAGGGATACTGCTTGGTCGCAAGCCTCTTGAGCAGTAGCGTTCGCATCGTCCTTCTCCTTCACCATTTCAGCGAATTTGGCCTTGAGCTCGTTCAGCTCTTTAACGGCTAAGTCTCGCTCAGCTGCAACGGTGGTATTGCGATGGCCCATCTCTTCCACTGTGGCGCAATGTTCTTGCTGCATCCTCGCTAGTTTGGCCACGACACCCTCGTGTTTCTTAAGTGTTTCAAGCTCTGACTTTCGGGACGTTTCCACTTCGGATTGAAGAACTTGAATGATGCGTTTCTGCTTCGCAATGTCAACATCACGTTCGGCAATGACTTTCGCCCTGTCGAAAGCTACTCTAGAAGCCTTCACGGCTGCCTTATACCACTCCTTGTACTGAGCATAGAAGTCGTGGATGTAATTATGGGCAGTGGTCTCAGCTTCTGGAGGGATTCTTTTGAAGTTAGGAGGGAAGATATAGCCATCCATGCAAATTTCCGGGTAGTCGTTTTTCATTTGGGCGAGTTTAGCAGCTCCCTCGCTTGTCAGCTCAGCCGGAGCTTGTTCAATTATAGCGGCTGCCGTTGGTTCCACTCTTGGCCGTTGAGCGTCAGGCCGAGAAGATTGAGAAGGCAATTGTTGCTGATGAGATGGCCCTGGGAGGTCTACTGGAGCCCTGGGAGGCGGAGGAGAACGAGATCGGGGTCGGTGCTGGTATCCCCGGTCTCTGTCAGAGTAATCATAGCCAGAACGGTTACGCGAGTAATCTCTGTCTCTATCATAACGTTCTTGACTCGAGTAGCCTCGCCCATGGTCCCTATCTGTCTCTCTCCTACGGGAATCATAAAATGGAGAAGATTGGTGCACATTCCAAAGCCTATCTAGAGTGGAGCCACGCCCTGACATCTCGCCTGCGATAAGAAAGAATTACGGATTAAAATCCCATAAAGCAATGTTTACTATGCAGAAGTCATGGAGTGCCGTGGAAGTGTGTGTAAATGTGTAAACCCCCAAACCGACCGGAAGTGTTGACCGCACTTAAAGGAAAGGGCTCGTTCATGTTTAGGACATCTTGCAATTCCTCCAACCCAGGATTATGAGAAATCGATATATAATCTGGGATAGGAATATCGTCAAGCCCTTTGAGAGAATCTCTCGAATGAGAAGGGGCGGCCTCAGAAATCATAACTCCGGAAGCGGGAAGAAACACATCTACAGATTTTCCCCCCTTTGACTTAAGTTTTTTGGAAACGGCGGCCTTGCCTTTCCGTTTTTCTCCCGATTCCTCCAAGTTTCCCGAAAGGTCAGCCATTGGCTCTGAATCCGTATGGGTTCTTTCTTCGTCACTCGCCTCGATTATTTTGATCCCGAGTGACTTCTTCGCTTTTCTCTTCTTGGGTTTCTTCTTATTTTCCTTCTTGGAGACGGACTTTGAAAATCCCTCAACAACTATGCTTTGATTAATGTCGATCAAACCCAGAACTCATAAGTTGTAGTCATTCAGCACCGAGTCAATATGCCTCAGCTCGCTTGGGACTTCTTGAAGACTCCGAACGGTACCCTTGAAACGCCCTCCATCAGGCCTAGAGATAATAGCTGTAAAAGGAATGAAATGTCAATTTTAACATCGAAGGGCTATTGGTCAAGGAAACAGGTTAAGGCGCTTACGTCTAGACAACCATCGCCTAGCGAAACCCGGAGGGCACCGGACGTAGAACCATTCGTTCTTGAAATAGCTCAGTCGCGTCCAAGCTCCAACTACAACTTGGCAATTTCTGACTGCCTCCAAAAATGTAAACGACGGGCTATCACCCCTGCTCTTGAAGTTAAATATGTGTCTGATCTCGGAGGGCCTCGGCGGGCGAAAAAGACAGTCCATAAATATTACAAAGGCACTATTCAGCAGCGCGTGCCCGTTGGGATGAAGTTGTGAAGGAGCGATTCCTAAATATGATAGCATCCCTCTGATATATTGATTGAAAGGAGGAAGAGTTCCAGCCGCGCAAGCATGACGGTAGAATGCTGTATATCCTTCAGGCGGATTATGCGGTCTATCAGTGGCGCTGGGTAATAATACGTCACCAAGGGATATGTTATGCTTTAAGCATATTCGTCCCAATAAGGATTCAGAAATGTTGGACTGAACCGAATCAACAGGGTCCTCCATAAATATCGCCTCCGGCAATTCATCTGGGGCTGGATCGATTATATCAGCAGGGATATCGGGAATCTCAAGCATCGGAGGAGTCGAGCTCTGTACCTCTTGTTGTTGGGAGCTCGAAGATTCCATAATTAGCTAACTCATTAGAAAGCAACGTTAAGTTCATGAACAAGCCCGTGCATACCCTTGTGTAATGTGTATGGACGTGTCGTGCAGTGCAAGTATTGTACATCACTCGAGCAAATTTAACAGAATGAAGCAAGATGTTCGTACAACATAACTTGGGAATTTGAGAAAGAAAATGACCGTCATCGCTGACCGTCATTTCCGCACCGTCCAAACGCTACGGACCGACTTCAAGTATAAATCAGTTGTATTATTGGTTAAGTCATAGTTCCATCGACGAGCTTCAAAGGAAATTCAGGTTCAAGTCTGTTGGTCAAGTTCGATAATGCAAGGCCGAAGCTCGTCGGAGTCAAGTATGCTAAAGTTCATTATGTTCGTCGGAGTACAACCTGAAGTTGGTCGTAGTTCGGATGATGGAGCAAATCATAAGAACAATGGTCTCAGGGGATGAAGGCGTTCGAATCCATCGACACGAATCGATGAGGGTCGAATCAATGAAGTTTGATTCCAGGCGCCTCGAATCCATATGGTTCGATTCGATGTAACCTTATGATGGAGGAGCCCTTCGAATCCGTGAGCTCCAAGTTACTTCGAATCGATCAATATTCAGTTCCTTCGAATCGATCTGGATAGCGTTACTTCGAATCGATCGAATCGATGCCCTTTCCCTCCAAGTCATCGATTCGGAACCTTGCCCATGGAATCGATTCGAAGGTCGTTTGTTCCTAGATCAATGCAAAGCAACGGGAAACGACACTCTAATCGCTGGAACCCAAAAGACATCACTCCTCGACTCCATCGAGTCGACCCACTTCATTCAGATCTTGTCACTCCTTAGAGTTTTTCTAAGGCGAGAATAGTTTATTTTTCTCATCTCGAATCGATCCATTGAATACCTATTTTGATTTCGAGTGAAAGCGTGGAAGGGATCGATCGTTTTGAGGAGAGCACGTTTATCCTAGCCTTGGAGAAATCGATTCGAAGAAGGAGCTCTCGTAACAGTAAAAGTAAAAAGTTAAAAGTGAACAGGACCCCGGTATATATAGGGGAAACGAGACCATTCGTCTCCCGGTCAAGCGCAATCGGAAATAACAGGTCTAGCTCATCGATTCGAAGTAGTATCTTCGAATCGATCACCGCAAGGCATCGATCGATTCGAAGCTGCACCAGACAACTTCGAAACTTTTCCTTCGAATCCGCAGCATCGATTCGAAGCACGGCGTCAGAAGAGTCAGGGGGAACGTTCGACTCCATCGATTCGAATAAGTCAAGTTCGAATCCATCCAAGCATCGAATCCACACAATGTCGATTCAAAGAACCATCAACTCGAGGCGGATCCAGAAACATTGCTTCGCATCCATTAAATACCGCCGGTCAAATGGGCGAATCGTTCCCATATGAAAAATTGCTTGTCCACTCTTGTACCGATTCAGGAGAGGATCAGTACGAGAGGATGATCATAGACAATCATAAAAGCAGTGTTTTAACTCAAATCTCAAATCGGTCCAGGAGAGGACCGATGCAGATTTCGATAGCGAACCGAACGGACAACAACTTGCGATCACGCAAAGTTAACCAAGGTCAAGAAAATACACGTATGCGCGTAATTTTTGACTAATGTTTTGGTCTTTATCATCAACAGGAGTCAAATGTTCATCTCGTCATGACTCAAAAGCCTAACAGTCAACCATGATCATACAACGATTGATTACGACAGCAAAGAAGACAATTTTTCGACAAAGCATGTGATCATTGTTCAACAAGGGACTGTAGCTTTTCAAAGCACGTCATGTTTACACAAGACGTACTTT
Organism: Allium fistulosum; assembly: GCA_030737815.1. NCBI lineage: Eukaryota > Viridiplantae > Streptophyta > Magnoliopsida > Asparagales > Amaryllidaceae > Allium > Allium fistulosum. The sequence goes on along the minus strand of CM060905.1, from coordinate 41,817,830 downwards.
GGGGGGCAAATGTTATCCCGCCTTTTGGCAAGGCCGTGACACCAAGGACTTGGCTAGATACCGGTGACAGATCGTCTCGGAAGTCGGTTACGCGTAAGGATCGCTACGGATATCGATGAAATTTGTTCAAGTCCGGATCGGGCTACAATTGATAAGGCACGTCAGGCAAAGCCGTGGGAACCAACGATCCAAGTTTCAAGTCAATCCGAGTTCGTATGCTCAAGATATCGTCGACAAAAGATGGAGTAGGCCACCCTTAGTTCGAATCGATTGGCCAGGAACCAGTTCGAATCCATCGAACTTCCATTGCCTCGACTCCATCAGCTCTCCCTTGCTTCGACTCCATCAGCATAGGGGCTCTCGTTCGAATCCAGCCGGACCAAGTAGTTAGCTGTACTTCGAATCGATTCGAACGATACCTTAAGTTCGAATCGATTGGAGCTTTCTACAATTCGAATCCATCAAGAGAGGGAGCTTCGAATCCAGGAGACATAGCTTCACTTCGAATCCAGGAGACATAGCTTCACTTCGAATCCAGAAGACATAGCTTCACTTCGAATCCAGGAGACATAGCTTGCCCTCGACTCCACCATCTTCGAATCCAAGTCGTGGATTCGACCCAGTCAATGCGGAATGCAAAGCGGACCAATGCGAAGAAAGCGCACCACGTCACCATCTTCACGAGCAGGAGGATCGATTCGAACGAATCGATTCGAGCATATCGATTCGAACGACTCCAGAATACGAAAAACACCAACTTGAATCGATCATAACTCGAGTTCTACAAGTCCAAATCCCATGAAATTTTCACAGAAGCTTAAGCGCATGATGAAGAATGTTCACGCCAAATTTCAGCTCGATTGGATGCTTTCTTGATCGATTCGAACCAAGGGTCGAATCGATCCCAAAGTGGGCCCGGATCTCCAGATTTCGGCCATGTGGGCCCCCTGACGTACCAGAACTGGTCTCCCCTCATTTTAGGCGAAATATCAGCCTCCTACACCTATAAATAGAGCCCCTGGTCATTCAGAAAAGGGGTCGGAGAATTCTAAGTACTGAAGAGCGCCCAGATTCTGCCAGATTTACTCCAGAACACCGCCGCTGCTTTAGATTGACACTTAGCATTTGAATTCAGTTGTATTACATTATTAACTACTGTAATCTTCAAGTAATCGAGCAATAAAATCATCAAACTTCATAGTGGACGTAGGCAAAACGCCGAACCACTCTAAATCGCTTGTCTTTGCAATTTACTTTCTATTATTTGGAGTTTTTGTTAGATAATCCACAGTTTTAATTTTCATTCTTCACTTTTATCTCTTCAAAAACTTCCGAAGAGTGTTGTGCCCATTTTTGGTACAAACAGTATCGATCACGACAGATGCAATTTCGTATCGATCATTGGTGGCCTAGTTCGTATCGAGCAGGAGGACCTTAGCTTTGCATCGATAACGGTCGAGTCGATCTTTTTCGTATCGATCGCAGTGGCGAAACTCGCATCGATCTAGAGCTAGGGGCTTCAGAATAGTAATTGACTTGTTATCAGTTACTTCATATCGATACAACCCGTCACCACAAATATCGATTCGAAATCACCTCGTCCCCACTGACGTATCCCAAGAGTCGATACGAGATCCAGAAAAACGCCATTGATCTCGTCAATTCGAACATGGCACTCGTAATCGATTCGAAATCACCTTTTCCACCCTTTCTTCTCCAATCTGCAAAAATCGCCATGGCCATCATATCTTCGAGCCAGATCTAGTTTTACCAGTTGCCAGAAGGGAAGATTGATGGAGAAAGAGTGGATTCATGATGGCCCTATCATTTAGATTCACAGTCGCTTACCTAAGAATTGGGATCTGAAGATCCGAAGAAATGATTTTGATCGAGTCGAAGGTACGGAGATGTTATCTCTCCCTGGATCGACCGCAAAAAGAAAAGAGAGCAACAGTAAAAGTTGAAAGGTAAAAAAGTAAAAAATGGCAAAGTCCAGAGTATTTATACGGAGCCTAGGGTAAAACCGAGTCGGTTCGACTCCCAGTCAACTTGACCGGTCGCAACCAGTCAAGCAGCGCATCGAAACTAAGGATCGATTCGAATCCACTAGACTTCCTCGATTCGAGATGCACGGAGGAACCACCTGAAGACAATGGGCTCCATCGATTCGAAGCGTCCATTTTTATGAGCCATCGACCCACAACAGGGCGGATATATCGATACGAGTGTGGTTTTCGTAACCATCAGAACCCATCGATACGACCAGTCACTTCGTATCCATCAGATATCACCGATGCGAATCAGAGTCCACCATAATTTGTGACCATCGATACGAATAAGCCTTTCGTATCCATCTTGACCCGCATCGCTATAAAAAACCACTCTCCAACCTTCTATGTCGATTCAGGAGAGAACCAATAGGAAGTTCAATGATGAGTCAAACTGACAACGACTCGTGAACTTGCAACGTTAACAAAAGTCAGCTAATCATTATCATGCATCAGTCAATTACAGCAATACAAAGTACAACTTTCAAATTGTTCAGAGAGGACCTGCAGCTTTTCAAAGCACGTCATGCTTTCACGAGACGTACTTTGGGGGGCAAATGTTATCCCGCCTTTTGGCAAGGCCTGGACACCAAGGAATTGATTGGATTCCAAATATCGCTTGTCGTGGATATCGATGAATTTTGTCCGAGTCCAGATCAAGCTACAATTGATGAGACGTGACTAGTAGAACAAAGGAAGCCAACGTTCCAAGTTTCAAGCCAATCCGAGTTCATATGCTCAGGTTATGATGGATACAAGTTGGAGGGGAAAGAATATTTTCGTATCCATCAAGGATGTTCTTCGTACCCATCAGGGAACATCATTTCGTATCGACAGAGGTTACCTCGCTTCGTATCCATCCAGCCCATGTCCATCATCCGCTTCACATAGGCGATTTCCCATGGTTTCGTAACGATCAGGTTGGCAATGTTCGAACCCATCGAATTCGCATCAGTCAGGTTCGAGTCCATCAGCAGATGGCGCATCTCGTATCCATCAATCAATGCATGCTTCGTATCCATCGAGGCCACTGTTCTTCGTATCCATCGAGGAACTACTCTTCGTATCCATCGGCAAGGCCTTGTTCGAATCCATCAGTGATGTTTCATTCGAATCCAGCAAGCCAAGGTGACGTGTAATCCATCGAAGAAAACGTGGCGAGATCCATGGATACGACGTGGCCATACCGGAGAAAAAGATGGATCGACTCGAGATATACGCGCCACATCATTACAGGAGCACGTGTAGATGATCGATTCGAAAGGATCAATACGAGGTCATGGAGTCGAATGAAACAGCCGGCGATCAATTCCATTTCGTGTCGACAATTTCTCGCAATCCACTGATCCAAATCCAATGATTTTTTCAGGGTTGCTTGCATACACACTGAAGAATATCCCTGCCAAATTTCAGCTTATTTGGACATCATCTTGATCGATATGAAATGGATTCGTATCGATCGCAGATAAAGGCGAAACTTTCTGAGGTTGGTCGCGCGGGCCCACTCACGTGGCAGAAAAAGTCTCCCGAGATTTGAGCGCGATGTTAGCCTCAAACGCCTATAAATAGAGCCCCAGAACCAATAGAAAATGGGATCTTTTGATTCTGAATCGTCTAGACTCTGCCGGATTAAGACTTGCATCTTACCTTTGCTGTCAATTTCGAATTCTAATCTATAATCCGCTGTTGTTTGCTATAATCTCTTGTAATCATTGAAAGAGAATCAATAAAATCATAAAAACTTCATAGTGGACGTAGGCAATACGCCGAACCACTCTAAATTGCTTGTTTGTGCATTTTACATTTCTGTTTGTTGGAGTTTTTGTTAGATAACCTCTGTTTTACATTTACAATCTTCATTTTATCTCTTCAAACAACTCCCGAAGAGTGTTGTGCCCATTTTTGGTACAAACAACGGATAGTTTCATACCCAAAAAAATGCTATCCGAACCTCAATCGGGTCTCTGAAGTTTTTTGGCCTTCGTTTTTCCGTCACCTGAATTTTTACGTTAAAAATGGAACACCGTCGCTGGTCTTCGATTTACCATCCCTGGAGAGTGGTGCACCATGGTACTGGTCCATTTCAAATCCCTGCACCCATTTCTAAAAGTCGCAAGGCGCCGTTTCGTCTTTTTGGACGAATGTTGCACCTTGCACCGAAGATGTTGCACCCTGTGGATATCGATTCTTCGGACGGCCATAACTGTTGCCTTGTTTAGAGTTACGGGAGCCATAACCAGTCAAAACGAAGGTCTCAGTGAGTTCTACGGCTTAGACGGGTGTAAGCCGTCAACGGATAGTTTCATACCCAAAAAAAACCTCAATCGGGGGTCTGAAGTTTTTTGGCCTTCGTTTTTCCGTCACATGAATTTTTACGTTAAAAAGGGAACACCGTGGCTGGTCTTCGATTTAGCATCCCTGGAGAGTGGTGCACCATGGTACTGGTCCATTTCAAATCCCTGCACCCATTTCTAAAAGTCGCAAGGCGCCGTTTCATCTTTTTGGACGAATGTTGCACCTTGCACCGCAGATGTTGCACCCTGTGGATATCGATTCTTCGAACGACCATGACTGTTGCCTCATTTATAGTTACGAGAGCCATAACCAGTCAAAACGAAGGTCTCGGTGAGTTCTACGGCTTTGACTGCTGTAAGCCGTCAACGGATAGTTTCATACCCAAAAAAAAGCTATCCGAACCTCAATCGGGTCTCTGAAGTTTTTTGCCCTTCGGTTTTCAATCACATGAATTTTTACGTTAAAAAGGGAACACCGTGGCTGGTCTTCGATTTACCATCCTGGGAGAGTGGTGCACCATGGTACAGGTCCATTTCAAATCCCTGCACCCATTTCTAAAAGTCGCAAGGCGCCGTTTCGTCTTTTTGGACGAATGTTGCACCTTGCACCGCAGATGTTGCACCCTGTGGATATCGATTCTTCGGACGGCCATAACTGTTGCCTCGTTTAGAGTTACGGGAGCCATAACCAGTCAAAACGAAGGTCTCAGTGAGTTCTATGGCTTTGACTATGGTAAGCCATCAACGGATAGTTTCATACCCAAAAAAATGCTTTCCGAACCTCAATCGGGTCTTTGAAGTTTTTTGGCCTTCGTTTTTCCTTCACATGAATTTTTACGTTAAAAAGGGAACACCGTGGCTGGTCTTCGATTTACCATCCCTGGAGAGTGGTGCACCATAGTACTGGTCCATTTCAAATCCCAGCACCCATTTCTAAAAGTCGCACGTCGCAGTTTCGTCTTTTTAGACGAATGTTGCACCTTGCACCGCAGATGTTGCACCCTGTGGATATCGATTCTTCGGACGGCCATAACTGTTGCCTCGTTTAGAGTTACGGGAGCCATAACCAGTCAAAACGAAGGTCTCAGTGAGTTCTACGGCTTTGACGGCTGTAAGCCGTCAAAGGATAGTTTCATACCCGAAAAATGGCTATCCGAACCTTAATCGGGTCTTCGAAGTTTTTTGGCCTTCGTTTTTCCATCACATGAATTTTTACGTTAAAAAGGGAACACCGTGGCTGGTCTTCGATTTACCATCCCTGGAGAGTGGTGCACCATGGTACTGGTCCATTTCAAATCCCGGCACCCATTTCTAAAAGTCGCACGGTGCTGTTACGTCTTTTTGGACGAATGTTTCACCTTGCACCGCAGATGTTGCACCCTATGGATACCGATTCTTCGGACGGCCATAACTGTTGCCTCGTTTAGAGTTACGGGAGCCATAACCAGTCAAAACGAAGGTCTCAGTGAGTTCTACAGCTTTGACGACGGTAAGCCGTCAACGGATAGTTTCATACCCAAAAAAAGCTATCCGAACCTCAATCGAGTCTTTGAAGTTTTTTGCCCTTCGTTTTTCCGTCACATGAATTTTTACGTTAAAAAGGGAACACTGTGGCTGGTCTTCGATTTACCATCCCTGGAGAGTGGTGCACCATGGTACTGGTCCATTTCAAATCACTGCACCCATTTCTAAAAGTCGCAAGGCGCCGTTTCGTCTTTTTGGACGAATGTTGCACCTTGCACCGCAGATGTTGCACCCAGTGGATATCGATTCTTCGGACGGCCATAACTGTTGCCTCGTTTAGAGTTACTTGAGCCATAACCAGTCAAAACAAAGGTCTCAGTGAGTTCTATGGATTTGATGGCAGTAAGCCGTCAACGGATAGTTTCATACCCAAAAAAAGCTATCCGAACCTCAATCGGGTCTCTAAAGTTTTTTGGCCTTCGTTTTTCCGTCACATGAATTTTTACGTTAAAAAGGAACACCGTGGCTGGTCTTCGATTTACCATCCTTGGAGAGTGGTGCACCATGGCACTGGTCCATTTCAAATCCCTGCACCCATTTCTAAAAGTCGCAAGGCACCGTTTCGTATTTTTGGATGAATGTTGCACCTTGCACCGCAGATGTTGCACCCAGTGGATATCGATTCTTCGGACGGCCATAACTGTTGCCTCGTTTAGAGTTACGGGAGCCATAACCAGTCAAAACGAAGGTCTCAGTGAGTTCTACGGCTTTGATGGCTGTAAGCCGTCAACGGATAGTTTCATACCCAAAAAAAGCTATTCGAACCTCAATCGGGTCTCTGAAGTTTTTTGGCCTTCGATTTTCCGTCACATGAATTTTTACGTTAAAAAGGGAACACCGTGGCTGGTCTTCGATTTACCATCCCTGGAGAGTGGTGCACCATGGTACTGGTCCATTTCAAATCCCTGCACCCATTTCTAAAAGTCGCAAGGCGCCGTTTCGTCTTTTTGGACGAATGTTGCACCTTGCACCGCAGATGTTGCATCCTGTGGATATCGATTCTTCGGACGGCCATAACTGTTGCCTCGTTTAGAGTTACGGGAGCCATAACCCGTCAAAACGAAGGTCTCAGTGAGTTCTACGGCTTTGAAGGCTGTAAGCCATCAACGGATAGTTTCATACCTAAAAAAAGCTATCCGAACCTCAATCGGGTCTCTGAAGTTTTTTGGCCTTCGTTTTTCCGTCACACGAATTTTTACGCTAAAAAGGGAACACCGTGGCTGGTCTTCGATTTAGCATCCCTGGAGAGTGGTGCACCATGGTACTGGTCCATTTCAAATCCCTGCACCCATTTCTAAAAGTCGCAAGGCGCCGTTTCGTATTTTTGGACAAATGTTGCACCTTGCACCGCAGATGTTGCACCCTGTGGATATCGATTCTTCGGACGGCCATGACTATTGCCTCGTTTATAGTTACGAGAGCTATAACCAGTAAAAACGAAGGTCTCAGTGAGTTCTACGGCTTTGACCACTGTAAGCCGTCAACGGAAAGTTTCATACCCAAAAAATGCTATCCGAACCTCAATCGGGTCTTTGAAGTTTTTTGGCCTTCGTTTTTCCGTCACATGAATTTTTACGTTAAAAAGGGAACACCGTGGCTGGTCTTCGATTTACCATCTCTGGAGAGTGGTGCACCATTGTATAGGTCCATTTCAAATCCCTGCATCCATTTCTAAAAGTCGCAAGGCGCCGTTTCGTCTTTTTGGACGAATGTTGCACCTTGCACCGCAGATGTTGCACCCTGTGGATATCGATTCTTCGGACGGCCATAACTGTTGCCTCGTTTAGAGTTACGGGAGCCATAACCAGTCAAAACGAAGGTCTTAGTGAGTTCTACGGCATTGACCGCTGTAAGCCGTCAACGGATAGTTTCATACCCAAAAAAAAGCTATCCGAACCTCAATCGGGTCTCTGAAGTTTTTTGGCCTTCGTTTTTCCGTCACCTGAATTTTTACGTTAAAAAGGGAACACCGTGGCTGGTCTTCGATTTACCATCCCTGGAGAGTGGTGCACCATGGTACTGGTCCATTTCAAATCCCTGCACCCATTTCTAAAAGTCGCACGGCGCTGTTTCGTCTTTTTGGATGAATGTTGCACCTTGCACCGCTGATGTTGAACCCTGCGGATACCGATTCTTCGGACGGCCATAACTGTTGCCTCGTTTAGAGTTACGGGAGCCATAACCAATCAAATGAAGGTCTCAGTGAGTTCGATGGCTTTGACGGCAGTAAGCCGTCAACGGATAGTTTCATACCCAAAAAAAGGCTATCCGAACCTCAATCGGGTCTCTGAAGTTTTTTGGCCTTAGTTTTTCCATCACATGAATTTTTACGTTAAAAAGGAAACACCGTGGCTGGTCTTCGATTTACCATCCCTGGAGAGTGGTGCACCATGGTAATGGTCCATTTCAAATCCCTGCACCCATTTCTAAAAGTCGCAAGGCGCCGTTTCGTCTTTTTGGACGAATGTTGCACCTTGCACCGTAGATGTTGCATCCTGTGGATATCGATTCTTCGGACGGCCATAACTGTTGCCTCGTTTAGAGTTACGGGAGCCATAACCAGTCAAAACGAAGGTCTCAGTGAGTTCTACGGATTTGACGGCTGTAAGCCATCAATGTATAGTTTCATACCTAAAAAAAGCTATCCGAACCTTAATCGGGTCTCTGAAGTTTTTTGGCCTTCGTTTTTCCGTCACACGAATTTTTACGCTAAAAAGGGAACACCATGGCTGGTCTTCGATTTAGCATCCCTGGAGAGTGGTGCACCATGGTACTGATCCATTTCAAATCCCTGCACCCATTTCTAAAAGTCGCAAGGCGCCGTTTCGTCTTTTTGGACAAATGTTGCACCTTGCACCGCAGATGTTGCACCCTGTGGATATCGATTCTTCGGACGGCCATGACTGTTGCCTCGTTTATAGTTACGAGAGCTATAACCAGTCAAAACGAAGGTCTCAGTGAGTTCTACGGCTTTGACCACTGTAAGTCGTCAACGGATAGTTTCATACCCAAAAAATGCTATCCGAACCTCAATCGGGTCTTTGAAGTTTTTGGCCTTCGTTTTTCCGTCACATGAATTTTTACATTAAAAAGGGAACACCGTGGCTGGTCTTCGATTTACCATCTCTGGATAGTGGTGCACCATTGTATAGGTCCATTTCAAATCCCTGCACCCATTTCTAAAAGTCGCAAGGCGCCATTTCGTCTTTTTGGAAGAATGTTGCACCTTGCACCGCAGATGTTGCACCGTGTGGATATCGATTCTTCGGACGGCCATAACTGTTGCCTCGTTTAGAGTTACGGGAGCCATAACCAGTCAAAACGAAGGTCTCAGTGAGTTCTATGGCATTGACCGCTGTAAGCCGTCAACGGATAGTTTCATACCCAAAAAAAGCTATCCGAACCTCAATCGGGTCTCTGAAGTTTTTTGGCCTTCGTTTTTCCGTCACCTGAATTTTTACGTTAAAAAGGGAACACCGTGGCTGGTCATCGATTTACCATCCCTGGAGAGTGGTGCACCATGGTACTGGTCCATTTCAAATCCCTGCACCCATTTCTAAAAGTCGCAAGGCGCCGTTTCGTCTTTTTGGACGAATGTTGCACCTTGCACCGCAGATGTTGCACTCTGTGGATATCGATTCTTCGGACGGCCATAACTGTTGCCTTGTTTAGAGTTACGGGAGCCACAACCAGTCAAAACGAAGGTCTCAGTGAGTTCTACGGCTTTGACGGGTGTAAGCCGTCAACGGATTTCATACCCAAACAAAAGCTATCCGAACCTCAATCGGGGGTTTGAAGTTTTTTGGCCTTCGTTTTTCAGTCACATGAATTTTTACGTTAAAAAGGGAACACCGTGGCTGGTCTTCGATTTAGCATCCCTGGAGAGTGGTGCACCATGGTACTGGATCATTTCAAATCCCTGCACCCATTTCTAAAAGTCGCAAGGCGCCGTTTCGTCTTTTTGGACAAATGTTGCACCTTGCACCGCAGATGTTGCACCCTGTGGATATCGATTCTTCGGACGGCCATGACTGTTGCCTCGTTTATAGTTACGAGAGCTATAACCAGTCAAAACGAAGGTCTCAGTGAGTTCTACGGCTTTGACCACTGTAAGTCGTAAACGGATAGTTTCATACCCAAAAAATGCTATCCGAACCTCAATCGGGTCTTTGAAGTTTTTGGCCTTCGTTTTTCCGTCACATGAATTTTTACATTAAAAAGGGAACACCGTGGCTGGTCTTCGATTTACCATCTCTGGATAGTGGTGCACCATTGTATAGGTCCATTTCAAATCCCTGCACCCATTTCTAAAAGTCGCAAGGCGCCGTTTCGTCTTTTTGGAAGAATGTTGCACCTTGCACCGCAGATGTTGCACCGTGTGGATATCGATTCTTCGGACGGCCATAACTGTTGCCTCGTTTAGAGTTACGGGAGCCATAACCAGTCAAAACGAAGGTCTCAGTGAGTTCTACGGCATTGACCGCTGTAAGCCGTCAACGGATAGTTTCATACCCAAAAAAAGCTATCCGAACCTCAATCGGGTCTCTGAAGTTATTTGGCCTTCGTTTTTCCGTCACCTGAATTTTTACGTTAAAAAGGGAACACCGTGGCTGGTCATCGATTTACCATCCCTGGAGAGTGGTGCACCATGGTACTGGTCCATTTCAAATCCCTGCACCCATTTCTAAAAGTCGCAAGGCGCCGTTTCGTCTTTTTGGACGAATGTTGCACCTTGCACCGCAGATGTTGCACTCTGTGGATATCGATTCTTCGGACGGCCATAACTGTTGCCTTGTTTAGAGTTACGGGAGCCACAACCAGTCAAAACGAAGGTCTCAGTGAGTTCTACGGCTTTGACGGGTGTAAGCCGTCAACGGATTTCATACCCAAACAAAAGCTATCCGAACCTCAATCGGGGGTTTGAAGTTTTTTGGCCTTCGTTTTTCCGTCACATGAATTTTTACGTTAAAAAGGGAACACCGTGGCTGGTCTTCGATTTAGCATCCCTGGAGAGTGGTGCACCATGGTACTGGTCCATTTCAAATCCCTGCACCCATTTCTAAAAGTCGCAAGGCACCGTTTCGTCTTTTTGGACGAATGTTGCACCTTGCACCGCAGATGTTGCACCCTGTGGATATCGATTCTTCGAACGACCATGACTGTTGCCTCATTTATAGTTACGAGAGCCATAACCAGTCAAAACAAAGGTCTCAGTGAGTTCTACGGCTTTGACTGCTGTAAGCCGTCAACGGATAGTTTCATACCCAAAAAAAAGCTATCCGAACCTCAATCGGGTCTCTGAAGTTTTTTGGCCTTCGTTTTTCCGTCACATGAATTTTTACGTTAAAAAGGGAACACCGTGGCTGGTCTTCGATTTACCATCCCTGGAGAGTGGTGCACCATGGTACTGGTCCATTTCAAATCCCTGCACCCATTTCTAAAAGTCGCAAGGCGCCGTTTCGTCTTTTTGGACGAATGTTGCACCTTGCACCGCAGATGTTGCACCCTGTGGATATCGATTCTTCGGACGGCAATAATTATTGCCTCGTTTAGAGTTACGGGAGCCATAACTAGTCAAAACGAAGGTCTCAGTGAGTTCTATGGCTTTGACCGCGGTAAGCCGTCAACGGATAGTTTCATACCCAAAAAAATGCTATCCGAACCTCAATCGGGTCTTTGAAGTTTTTTGGCCTTCGTTTTTCCGTCACATGAATTTTTACGTTAAAAAGGGAACACCGTGGCTGGTCTTCGATTTACCATTCCTGGAGAGTGGTGCACCATGGTACTGGTCCATTTCAAATCCCTGCACCCATTTCTAAAAGTCGCACGGCGCCGTTTCGTCTTTTTGGACGAATGTTGCACCTTGCACCGCAGTTGTTGCACCCTGTGGATATCGATTCTTCGGACGGCCATAACTGTTGCCTCGTTTAGAGTTACGGGAGCCATAACCAGTCAAAACGAAGGTCTCAGTGAGTTCTACGGCTTTGACCGCTGTAAGCCGTCAACGGATAGTTTCATACCCAAAAAAAAGCTATCCGAACCTCAATCGGGTCTCTGAAGTTTTTTGGCCTTCGTTTTTCCGTCACATGAATTTTTACGTTAAAAAGGGAACACTGTGGCTGGTCTTCGATTTACCATCCCTGGAGAGTGGTGCACCATGGTACTGGTCTATTTCAAATCCCTGCACCCATTTCTAAAAGCCGCAAGGCGCTGTTTCGTCTTTTTGGACGAATGTTGCACCTTGCACCGCAGATGTTGCACCCAGTGGATATCGATTCTTCGGACGGCCATAACTGTTGCCTCGTTAAGAGTTACGGGAGCCATAAACAGTCAAAACAAAGGTCTCAGTGAGTTCTACGGCTTTGACTGCAGTAAGCCGTCAACGGATAGTTTCATACCCAAAAAAAGCTATCCGAACCTCACTCGGGTCTCTGAAGTTTTTTGGCCTTCGTTTTTCCGTCACATGAATTTTTACGTTAAAATGGGAACACCGTGGCTGGTCTTCGATTTACCATCCCTAGAGAGTGGTGCACCATGGCACTGGTCCATTTCAAATCCCTGCACCTATTTCTAAAAGTCGCAAGGCGCCGTTTCGTATTTTTGGACGAATGTTGCACCTTGCACCGCAGATGTTGCACCCAGTGGATATCGATTCTTCGGACGACCATAACTGTTGCCTCGTTTAGAGTTACGGGAGCCATAACTAGTCAAAACGAAGGTCTCAGTGAGTTCTACGGCTTTGATGGCTGTAAGCCGTCAACGGATAGTTTCATACCCAAAAAAAGCTATCCGAACCTCAATCGGGTCTCTGAAGTTTTTTGGCCTTCGTTTTTCCGTCACATGAATTTTTACGTTAAAAAGGGAACACCGTGGCTGGTCTTCGATTTACCATCCCTGGAGAGTGGAGCACCATGGTACTGGTCCATTTCTAATCCCTGCACCCATTTCTAAAAGTCGCAAGGCGCCGTTTCGTCTTTTTGGACGAATGTTGCACCTTGCACCGCAGATGTTGCATCCTGTGGATATCGATTCTTCGGACGGCCATAACTGTTGCCTCGTTTAGATTTACGGGAGCCATAACCAGTCAAAACGAAGGTCTCAGTGAGTTCTACGGCTTTGACGGCTGTAAGCCATCAACGGATAGTTTCATACCTAAAAAGAGCTATCCGAACCTCAATCGGGTCTCTGAAGTTTTTTGGCCTTCGTTTTTCCGTCACACGAATTTTTACGCTAAAAAAGGAACACCGTGGCTGGTCTTCGATTTACCATCCCTGGAGAGTGGTGCACCATGGTAATGGTCCATTTCAAATCCCTGCACCCATTTCTAAAAGTCGCAAGGCGCCGTTTGGTCTTTTTGGACGAATGTTGCACCTTGCACCGCAGATGTTGCATCCTGTTGATATCGATTCTTCGGACGGCCATAACTGTTGCCTCGTTTAGAGTTACGGGAGCCATAACCAGTTAAAACGAAGGTCTCAGTGAGTTCTACGGATTTGACGGCTGTAAGCCATCAATATATAGTTTCATACCTAAAAAAAGCTATCCGAACCTCAATCAGGTCTCTGAAGTTTTTTGGCCTTCGTTTTTCCGTCACACGAATTTTTACGCTAAAAAGGGAATACCATGGCTGGTCTTCGATTTAGCATCTCTGGAGAGTGGTGCACCATGGTACTGGTCCATTTCAAATCCCTGCACCCATTTCTAAAAGTCGCAAGGCGCCGTTTCGTCTTTTTGGACAAATGTTGCACCTTGCACCGTAGATGTTGCACCCTGTGGATATCGATTCTTCGGACGGCCATGACTGTTGCCTCGTTTATAGTTACGAGAGCTATAACCAGTCAAAACGAAGGTCTCGGTGAGTTCTACGGCTTTGACCACTGTAAGTCGTCAACGGATAGTTTCATACCCAAAAAATGCTATCCGAACCTCAATCGGGTCTTTGAAGTTTTTGGCCTTCGTTTTTCCGTCACATGAATTTTTACATTAAAAAGGGAACACCGTGACTGGTCTTCGATTTACCATCTCTGGAGAGTGGTGCACCATTGTATAGGTCCATTTCAAATCCCTGCACCCATTTCTAAAAGTCGCAAGGCGCCGTTTCGTCTTTTTGGAAGAATGTTGCACCTTGCACCGCAGATGTTGCACCGTGTGGATATCGATTCTTCGGACGGCCATAACTGTTGCCTCGTTTAGAGTTACGGGAGCCATAACCAGTCAAAACGAAGGTCTCAATGAGTTCTACGGCATTGACTGCTGTAAGCCGTCAACGGATAGTTTCATACCCAAAAAAAGCTATCCGAACCTCAATCGGGTCTCTGAAGTTTTTTGGCCTTCGTTTTTCCGTCACCTGAATTTTTACGTTAAAAAGGGAACACCGTGGCTGGTCTTCGATTTACCATCCCTGGAGAGTGGTGCACCATGGTACTGGTCCATTTCAAATCCCTGCACCCATTTCTAAAAGTCGCAAGGCGCCGTTTCGTCTTTTTGGACGAATGTTGCACCTTGCACCGCAGATGTTGCACTCTGTGGATATCGATTCTTCGGACGGCCATAACTGTTGCCTTGTTTAGAGTTACGGGAGCCACAACCAGTCAAAACGAAGGTCTCAGTGAGTTCTACGGCTTTGACGGGTGTAAGCCGTCAACGGATAGTTTCATACCCAAACAAAAGCTATCCGAACCTCAATCGGGGGTTTGATGTTTTTTGGCCTTCGTTTTTACGTCACATGAATTTTTACGTTAAAAAGGGAACACCGTGGCTGGTCTTCGATTTAGCATCCCTGGAGAGTGGTGCACCATGGTACTGGTCCATTTCAAATCCCTGCACCCATTTCTAAAAGTCGCAAGGCACCGTTTCGTCTTTTTGGACGAATGTTGCCCCTTGCACCGCAGATGTTGCACCCTGTGTATATCGATTCTTCGGACGACCATGACTGTTGCCTCATTTATAGTTACGAGAGCCATAACCAGTCAAAACGAAGGTCTCAGTGAGTTCTACGGCTTTGACTGCTGTAAGCCGTCAACGGATAGTTTCATACCCAAAAAAAAGCTATCCGAACCTCAATCGGGTCTCTGAAGTTTTTTGACCTTCGTTTTTCCGTCACATGAATTTTTACGTTAAAAAGGGAACACCGTGGCTGGTCTTCGATTTACCATCCCTGGAGAGTGGTGCACCATGGTACTGGTCCATTTCAAATCCCTGCACCCATTTCTAAAAGTCGCAAGGCGCCGTTTCGTCTTTTTGGACGAATGTTGCACCTTGCACCGCAGATGTTGCACCCTGTGGATATCGATTCTTCGGACGGCCATAACTGTTGCCTCGTTTAGAGTTACGGGAGCCAGAACCAGTCAAAACGAAGATCTCAGTGAGTTCTATGGCTTTGACCGCGGTAAGCCGTCAACGGATAGTTTCATACCCAAAAAAATGCTATCCGAACCTCAATCGGGTCTTTGAAGTTTTTTGGCCTTCGTTTTTCCGTCACATGAATTTTTACGTTAAAAAGGGAACACCGTGGCTGGTCTTCGATTTACCATTCCTGGAGAGTGGTGCACCATGGTACTGGTCCATTTCAAATCCCTGCACCCATTTCTAAAAGTCGCACGGCGCCATTTCGTCTTTTTGGATGAATGTTGCACCTTGCACCGCAGATGTTGCACCCTGTGGATATCGATTCTTCGGACGGCCATAACTGTTGCCTCGTTTAGAGTTACGGGAGCCATAACCAGTCAAAACAAAGGTCTCAGTGAGTTCTACGACTTTGACAGCTGTAAGCCGTCAACGGATAGTTTCATACCCAAAAAAAAGCTATCCGAACCTCAATCGGGTCTCTGAAGTTTTTTGGCCTTCGTTTTTCCGTCACATGAATTTTTACGTTAAAAAGGGAACACTGTGGATGGTCTTCGATTTACCATCCCTGGAGAGTGGTGCACCATGGTACTGGTCCATTTCAAATCCCTGCACCCATTTCTAAAAGTCGCAAGCCGCCGTTTCGTCTTTTTGGACGAATGTTGCACCTTGCACCGCAGATGTTGCACCCAGTGGATATCGATTCTTCGGACGGCCATAACTGTTGCCTCGTTTAGAGTTACGGGAGCCATAACCAGTCAAAACAAAGGTCTCAGTGAGTTCTACAGCTTTGACCGCTGTAAGCTGTCAATGGATAGTTTCATACCCAAAAAAAGGCTATCCGAACCTCAATCGGGTCTCTGAAGTTTTTTGGCCTTCGTTTTTCCGTCACATGAATTTTTACGTTAAAAAGGGAACACTGTGGCTGGTCTTCGATTTACCATCCCTGGAGAGTGGTGCACCATGGTACTGGTCCATTTCAAATCCCTGCACCCATTTCTAAAAGACGCAAGGCGCCGTTTCGTCTTTTTGGACGAATGTTGCACCTTGCACCGCAGATGTTGCACCCAGTGGATATCGATTCTTCGGACGGCCATAACTGTTGCCTCGTTTAGAGTTACGGGAGCCATAACCAGTCAAAACAAAGGTCTCAGTGAGTTCTACGGCTTTGACCGCTGTAAGCCGTCAACGGATAGTTTCATATCCAAAAAAAGCTATCTGAACCTCACTCGGGTCTCTGAAGTTTTTTGGCCTTCGTTTTTCCGTCACATGAATTTTTACGTTAAAAATGGAACACCGTGGCTGGTCTTCGATTTACCATCCCTAGAGAGTGGTGCACCATGGCACTGGTCCATTTCAAATCCCTGCACCTATTTCTAAAAGTCGCAAGGCGCCGTTTCGTATTTTTGGACGAATGTTGCACCTTGCACCGCAGATGTTGCACCCAGTGGATATCGATTCTTCGGACGGCCATAACTGTTGCCTCGTTTAGAGTTACGGGAGCCATAACCAGTCAAAACGAAGGTCTCAGTGAGTTCTACGGCTTTGATGGCTGTAAGCCATCAACGGATAGTTTCATACCCAAAAAAAGCTATCCGAACCTCAATCGGGTCTCTGAAGTTTTTTGGCCTTCGTTTTTCCGTCACATGAATTTTTACGTTAAAAAGGGAACACCGTGGCTGGTCTTCGATTTACCATCCCTGGAGAGTGGTGCACCATGGTACTGGTCCATTTCAAATTCCTGCACCCATTTCTAAAAGTCACAAGGCGCCGTTTCGTCTTTTTGGACGAACGTTGCACCTTGCACCGCAGATGTTGCACCCTGTGGATATCGATTCTTCGGACGGCAATAATTATTGCCTCGTTTAGAGTTACGGGAGCCATAACTAGTCAAAACGAAGGTCTCAGTGAGTTCTATGGCTTTGACCGCGGTAAGCCGTCAACGGATAGTTTCATACCCAAAAAAATGCTATCCGAACCTCAATCGGGTCTTTGAAGTTTTTTGGCCTTCGTTTTTCCGTCACATGAATTTTTACGTTAAAAAGGGAACACCGTGGCTGGTCTTCGATTTACCATTCCTGGAGAGTGGTGCACCATGGTACTGGTCCATTTCAAATCCCTGCACCCATTTCTAAAAGTCGCACGGCGCCGTTTCGTCTTTTTGGACGAATGTTGCACCTTGCACCGCAGATGTTGCACCCTGTGGATATCGATTCTTCGGACGGCCATAACTGTTGCCTCGTTTAGAGTTACGGGAGCCATAACCAGTCAAAACGAAGGTCTCAGTGAGTTCTACGGCTTTGACCGCTGTAAGCCGTCAACGGATAGTTTCATACCCAAAAAAAAGCTATCCGAACCTCAATCGGGTCTCTGAAGTTTTTTGGCCTTCGTTTTTCCGTCACATGAATTTTTACGTTAAAAAGGGAACACTGTGGCTGGTCTTCGATTTACCATCCCTGGAGAGTGGTGCACCATGGTACTGGTCTATTTCAAATCCCTGCACCCATTTCTAAAAGCCGCAAGGCGCTGTTTCGTCTTTTTGGACGAATGTTGCACCTTGCACCGCAGATGTTGCACCCAGTGGATATCGATTCTTCGGACGGCCATAACTGTTGCCTCGTTAAGAGTTACGGGAGCCATAAACAGTCAAAACAAAGGTCTCAGTGAGTTCTACGGCTTTGACTGCAGTAAGCCGTCAACGGATAGTTTCATACCCAAAAAAAGCTATCCGAACCTCACTCGGGTCTCTGAAGTTTTTTGGCCTTCGTTTTTCCGTCACATGAATTTTTACGTTAAAATGGGAACACCGTGGCTGGTCTTCGATTTACCATCCCTAGAGAGTGGTGCACCATGGCACTGGTCCATTTCAAATCCCTGCACCTATTTCTAAAAGTCGCAAGGCGCCGTTTCGTATTTTTGGACGAATGTTGCACCTTGCACCGCAGATGTTGCACCCAGTGGATATCGATTCTTCGGACGACCATAACTGTTGCCTCGTTTAGAGTTACGGGAGCCATAACTAGTCAAAACGAAGGTCTCAGTGAGTTCTACGGCTTTGATGGCTGTAAGCCGTCAACGGATAGTTTCATACCCAAAAAAAGCTATCCGAACCTCAATCGGGTCTCTGAAGTTTTTTGGCCTTCGTTTTTCCGTCACATGAATTTTTACGTTAAAAAGGGAACACCGTGGCTGGTCTTCGATTTACCATCCCTGGAGAGTGGAGCACCATGGTACTGGTCCATTTCTAATCCCTGCACCCATTTCTAAAAGTCGCAAGGCGCCGTTTCGTCTTTTTGGACGAATGTTGCACCTTGCACCGCAGATGTTGCATCCTGTGGATATCGATTCTTCGGACGGCCATAACTGTTGCCTCGTTTAGATTTACGGGAGCCATAACCAGTCAAAACGAAGGTCTCAGTGAGTTCTACGGCTTTGACGGCTGTAAGCCATCAACGGATAGTTTCATACCTAAAAAGAGCTATCCGAACCTCAATCGGGTCTCTGAAGTTTTTTGGCCTTCGTTTTTCCGTCACACGAATTTTTACGCTAAAAAAGGAACACCGTGGCTGGTCTTCGATTTACCATCCCTGGAGAGTGGTGCACCATGGTAATGGTCCATTTCAAATCCCTGCACCCATTTCTAAAAGTCGCAAGGCGCCGTTTGGTCTTTTTGGACGAATGTTGCACCTTGCACCGCAGATGTTGCATCCTGTTGATATCGATTCTTCGGACGGCCATAACTGTTGCCTCGTTTAGAGTTACGGGAGCCATAACCAGTTAAAACGAAGGTCTCAGTGAGTTCTACGGATTTGACGGCTGTAAGCCATCAATATATAGTTTCATACCTAAAAAAAGCTATCCGAACCTCAATCAGGTCTCTGAAGTTTTTTGGCCTTCGTTTTTCCGTCACACGAATTTTTACGCTAAAAAGGGAATACCATGGCTGGTCTTCGATTTAGCATCTCTGGAGAGTGGTGCACCATGGTACTGGTCCATTTCAAATCCCTGCACCCATTTCTAAAAGTCGCAAGGCGCCGTTTCGTCTTTTTGGACAAATGTTGCACCTTGCACCGTAGATGTTGCACCCTGTGGATATCGATTCTTCGGACGGCCATGACTGTTGCCTCGTTTATAGTTACGAGAGCTATAACCAGTCAAAACGAAGGTCTCGGTGAGTTCTACGGCTTTGACCACTGTAAGTCGTCAACGGATAGTTTCATACCCAAAAAATGCTATCCGAACCTCAATCGGGTCTTTGAAGTTTTTGGCCTTCGTTTTTCCGTCACATGAATTTTTACATTAAAAAGGGAACACCGTGACTGGTCTTCGATTTACCATCTCTGGAGAGTGGTGCACCATTGTATAGGTCCATTTCAAATCCCTGCACCCATTTCTAAAAGTCGCAAGGCGCCGTTTCGTCTTTTTGGAAGAATGTTGCACCTTGCACCGCAGATGTTGCACCGTGTGGATATCGATTCTTCGGACGGCCATAACTGTTGCCTCGTTTAGAGTTACGGGAGCCATAACCAGTCAAAACGAAGGTCTCAGTGAGTTCTACGGCATTGACTGCTGTAAGCCGTCAACGGATAGTTTCATACCCAAAAAAAGCTATCCGAACCTCAATCGGGTCTCTGAAGTTTTTTGGCCTTCGTTTTTCCGTCACCTGAATTTTTACGTTAAAAAGGGAACACCGTGGCTGGTCTTCGATTTACCATCCCTGGAGAGTGGTGCACCATGGTACTGGTCCATTTCAAATCCCTGCACCCATTTCTAAAAGTCGCAAGGCGCCGTTTCGTCTTTTTGGACGAATGTTGCACCTTGCACCGCAGATGTTGCACTCTGTGGATATCGATTCTTCGGACGGCCATAACTGTTGCCTTGTTTAGAGTTACGGGAGCCACAACCAGTCAAAACGAAGGTCTCAGTGAGTTCTACGGCTTTGACGGGTGTAAGCCGTCAACGGATAGTTTCATACCCAAACAAAAGCTATCCGAACCTCAATCGGGGGTTTGATGTTTTTTGGCCTTCGTTTTTACGTCACATGAATTTTTACGTTAAAAAGGGAACACCGTGGCTGGTCTTCGATTTAGCATCCCTGGAGAGTGGTGCACCATGGTACTGGTCCATTTCAAATCCCTGCACCCATTTCTAAAAGTCGCAAGGCACCGTTTCGTCTTTTTGGACGAATGTTGCACCTTGCACCGCAGATGTTGCACCCTGTGTATATCGATTCTTCGGACGACCATGACTGTTGCCTCATTTATAGTTACGAGAGCCATAACCAGTCAAAACGAAGGTCTCAGTGAGTTCTACGGCTTTGACTGCTGTAAGCCGTCAACGGATAGTTTCATACCCAAAAAAAAGCTATCCGAACCTCAATCGGGTCTCTAAAGTTTTTTGACCTTCGTTTTTCCGTCACATGAATTTTTACGTTAAAAAGGGAACACCGTGGCTGGTCTTCGATTTACCATCCCTGGAGAGTGGTGCACCATGGTACTGGTCCATTTCAAATCCCTGCACCCATTTCTAAAAGTCGCAAGGCGCCGTTTCGTCTTTTTGGACGAATGTTGCACCTTGCACCGCAGATGTTGCACCCTGTGGATATCGATTCTTCGGACGGCCATAACTGTTGCCTCGTTTAGAGTTACGGGAGCCAGAACCAGTCAAAACGAAGATCTCAGTGAGTTCTATGGCTTTGACCGCGGTAAGCCGTCAACGGATAGTTTCATACCCAAAAAAATGCTATCCGAACCTCAATCGGGTCTTTGAAGTTTTTTGGCCTTCGTTTTTCCGTCACATGAATTTTTACGTTAAAAAGGGAACACCGTGGCTGGTCTTCGATTTACCATTCCTGGAGAGTGGTGCACCATGGTACTGGTCCATTTCAAATCCCTGCACCCATTTCTAAAAGTCGCACGGCGCCATTTCGTCTTTTTGGATGAATGTTGCACCTTGCACCGCAGATGTTGCACCCTGTGGATATCGATTCTTCGGACGGCCATAACTGTTGCCTCGTTTAGAGTTACGGGAGCCATAACCAGTCAAAACAAAGGTCTCAGTGAGTTCTACGACTTTGACAGCTGTAAGCCGTCAACGGATAGTTTCATACCCAAAAAAAAGCTATCCGAACCTCAATCGGGTCTCTGAAGTTTTTTGGCCTTCGTTTTTCCGTCACATGAATTTTTACGTTAAAAAGGGAACACTGTGGATGGTCTTCGATTTACCATCCCTGGAGAGTGGTGCACCATGGTACTGGTCCATTTCAAATCCCTGCACCCATTTCTAAAAGTCGCAAGCCGCCGTTTCGTCTTTTTGGACGAATGTTGCACCTTGCACCGCAGATGTTGCACCCAGTGGATATCGATTCTTCGGACGGCCATAACTGTTGCCTCGTTTAGAGTTACGGGAGCCATAACCAGTCAAAACAAAGGTCTCAGTGAGTTCTACAGCTTTGACCGCTGTAAGCTGTCAATGGATAGTTTCATACCCAAAAAAAGGCTATCCGAACCTCAATCGGGTCTCTGAAGTTTTTTGGCCTTCGTTTTTCCGTCACATGAATTTTTACGTTAAAAAGGGAACACTGTGGCTGGTCTTCGATTTACCATCCCTGGAGAGTGGTGCACCATGGTACTGGTCCATTTCAAATCCCTGCACCCATTTCTAAAAGTCGCAAGGCGCCGTTTCGTCTTTTTGGACGAATGTTGCACCTTGCACCGCAGATGTTGCACCCAGTGGATATCGATTCTTCGGACGGCCATAACTGTTGCCTCGTTTAGAGTTACGGGAGCCATAACCAGTCAAAACAAAGGTCTCAGTGAGTTCTACGGCTTTGACCGCTGTAAGCCGTCAACGGATAGTTTCATATCCAAAAAAAGCTATCTGAACCTCACTCGGGTCTCTGAAGTTTTTTGGCCTTCGTTTTTCCGTCACATGAATTTTTACGTTAAAAATGGAACACCGTGGCTGGTCTTCGATTTACCATCCCTAGAGAGTGGTGCACCATGGCACTGGTCCATTTCAAATCCCTGCACCTATTTCTAAAAGTCGCAAGGCGCCGTTTCGTATTTTTGGACGAATGTTGCACCTTGCACCGCAGATGTTGCACCCAGTGGATATCGATTCTTCGGACGGCCATAACTGTTGCCTCGTTTAGAGTTACGGGAGCCATAACCAGTCAAAACGAAGGTCTCAGTGAGTTCTACGGCTTTGATGGCTGTAAGCCATCAACGGATAGTTTCATACCCAAAAAAAGCTATCCGAACCTCAATCGGGTCTCTGAAGTTTTTTGGCCTTCGTTTTTCCGTCACATGAATTTTTACGTTAAAAAGGGAACACCGTGGCTGGTCTTCGATTTACCATCCCTGGAGAGTGGTGCACCATGGTACTGGTCCATTTCAAATTCCTGCACCCATTTCTAAAAGTCACAAGGCGCCGTTTCGTCTTTTTGGACGAACGTTGCACCTTGCACCGCAGATGTTGCATCCTGTGGATATCGATTCTTCGGACGGCCATAACTGTTGCCTCGTTTAGAGTTACGGGAGCCATAACCAGTCAAAACGAAGGTCTCAGTGAGTTCTACGGCTTTGACGGCTGTAAGCCATCAACGGATAGTTTCATACCTAAAAAGAGCTATCCGAACCTCAATCGGGTCTTTGAAGTTTTTTGGCCTTCGTTTTTCCGTCACACGAATTTTTACGCTAAAAAAGGAACACCGTGGCTGGTCTTCGATTTAGAATCCCTGGAGAGTGGTGCACCATGGTACTGGTCCATTTCAAATCCCTGCATCCATTTCTAAAAGTCGCAAGGCGCCGTTTCGTCTTTTTGGACAAATGTTGCACCTTGCACCGTAGATGTTGCACCCTGTGGATATCGATTCTTCGGACGGCCATGACTGTTGCCTCGTTTATAGTTACGAGAGCTATAACTAGTCAAAACGAAGGTCTCAGTGAGTTCTACGGCTTTGACCGCTGTAAGCCGTCAACGGATAGTTTCATACCCAAAAAATGCTATCCGAACCTCAATCGGGTCTTTGAAGTTTTTTGGCCTTCGTTTTTCCGTCACGAGAATTTTTACGTTAAAAAGGGAACACCGAGGCTGGTCTTCGATTTACCATCTCTGGAGAGTGGTGCACCATTGTATAGGTCCATTTCAAATCCCTGCACCCATTTCTAAAAGTCGCAAGGCGCCGTTTCGTCTTTTTGGACGAATGTTGCACCTTGCACCGCAGATGTTGCACCCTGTGGATATCGATTCTTCGGACGGCCATAACTGTAGCCTCGTTTAGAGTTACGGGAGCCATAACCAGTCAAAACGAAGGTCTCAGTGAGTTCTACGGCATTGACCGCTGTAAGCCGTCAACGGATAGTTTCATACCCAAAAAAAAGCTATCCGAACCTCAATCGGGTCTCTGAAGTTTTTTGGCCTTCGTTTTTCCGTCACCTGAATTTTTACGTTAAAAAGGGAACACCGTGGCTGGTCTTCGATTTACCATCCCTGGAGAGTGGTGCACCATGGTACTGGTCCAATTCAAATCCCTGCACCCATTTCTAAAAGTCGCACGGCGCTGTTTCGTCTTTTTGGACGAATGTTGCACCTTGCACCGCAGATGTTGCACCCTGCGGATACCGATTCTTCGGACGGCCATAACTGTTGCCTCGTTTAGAGTTACGGGAGCCATAACCAATCAAAACGAAGGTTTCAGTGAGTTCTACGGCTTTGACGGCAGTAAGCCGTCAACGGATAGTTTCATACCCAAAAAAAGGCTATCCGAACCTCAATCGGGTCTTTGAAGTTTTTTGGCCTTAGTTTTTCCATCACATGAATTTTTACGTTAAAAAGGGAACACCGTGGCTGGTCTTCGATTTACCCTCCCTGGAGAGTGGTGCACCATGGTAGTGGTCCATTTCAGATCCCTGCACCCATTTCTAAAAGTCGCAAGGCGCCGTTTCGTCTTTTTGGACGAATGTTGCACCTTGCACCGCAGATGTTGCATCCTGTGGATATCGATTCTTCGGACGGCTATAACTGTTGCCTCGTTTAGAGTAACGGAAGCCATAACCAGTCAAAACGAAGGTCTCAGTGAGTTCTACGGCTTTGACGGCTGTAAGCCATCAATGGATAGTTTCATACCTAAAAAAAGCTATCCGAACCTCAATCGGGTCTCTGAAGTTTTTTGGCCTTCGTTTTTCCGTCACACGAATTTTTACGCTAAAAAGGGAACACCATGGCTGGTCTTCGATTTAGCATCCCTGGAGAGTGGTGCACCATGGTACTGGTCCATTTCAAATCCTTGCACCCATTTCTAAAAGTCACAAGGAGCCGTTTCGTCTTTTTGGACAAATGTTGCACCTTGCACCGCAGATGTTGCACCCTGTGGATATCGATTCTTCGGACGGCCATGACTGTTGCCTCGTTTATAGTTACGAGAGCTATAACCAGTCAAAACGAAGGTCTCAGTGAGTTCTACGGCTTTGACCACTGTAAGTCGTCAACGGATAGTTTCATACCCAAAAAATGCTATCCGAACCTCAATCGGGTCTTTGAAGTTTTTGGCCTTCGTTTTTCCGTCACATGAATTTTTACATTAAAAAGGGAACACCGTGGCTGGTCTTCGATTTACCATCTCTGGAGAGTGGTGCACCATTGTATAGGTCCATTTCAAATCCCTGCACCCATTTCTAAAAGTCGCAAGGCGCCGTTTCGTCTTTATGGAAGAATGTTGCACCTTGCACCGCAGATGTTGCACCCTGTGGATATCGATTCTTCGGACGGCCATAACTGTTGCCTTGTTTAGAGTTACGGGAGCCATAACTAGTCAAAACGAAGGTCTCAGTGAGTTCTACGGCATTGACCGCTGTAAACCGTCAATGGATAGTTTCATACCCAAAAAAAAGCTATCCGAACCTCAATCGGGTCTCTGAAGTTTTTTGGCCTTCGTTTTTCCGTCACCTGAATTTTTACGTTAAAAAGGGAACACCGTTGCTGGTCTTCGATTTACCATCCCTGGAGAGTGGTGCACCATGGTACTGGTCCATTTCAAATCCCTGCACCCATTTCTAAAAGTCGCAAGGCGCCGTTTTGTCTTTTTGGACGAATGTTGCACCTTGCACCGCAGATGTTGCACTCTGTGGATATCGATTCTTCGAACGGCCATAACTGTTGCCTTGTTTAGAGTTACGGGAGCCACAACCAGTCAAAACGAAGGTCTCAGTGAGTTCTACGGCTTTGACGGGTGTAAGCCGTCAACGGATAGTTTCATACCCAAACAAAAGCTATCCGAACCTCAATCGGTGGTTTGAAGTTTTTTGGCCTTCGTTTTTCCGTCACATGAATTTTTACGTTAAAAAGGGAACACCGTGGCTGGTCTTCGATTTAGCATCCCTGGAGAGTGGTGCACCATGGTACTGGTCCATTTCAAATCCCTACACCCATTTCTAAAAGTCGCAAGGCACCGTTTCGTCTTTTTGGACGAATGTTGCACCTTGCACCGCAGATGTTGCACCCTGTGGATATCGATTCTTCGGACGACCATGACTGTTGCCTCATTTATAGTTACGAGAGCCATAACCAGTCAAAACGAAGGTCTCAGTGAGTTCTACGGCTTTGACTGCTGTAAGCCGTCAACGGATAGTTTCATACCCAAAAAAAAGCTATCCGAACCTCAATCGGGTCTCTGAAGTTTTTTGGCCGTCGTTTTTCCGTCACATGAATTTTTACGTTAAAAAGGGAACACCGTGGCTGGTCTTCGATTTACCATCCCTGGAGAGTGGTGCACCATGGTACAGGTCCATTTCAAATCCCTGCACCCATTTCTAAAAGTCGCAAGGCGCCGTTTCGTCTTTTTGGACGAATGTTGCACCTTGCACCGCAGATGTTGCACCCTGTGGATATCGATTCTTCGGACGGCCATAACTGTTGCCTCGTTTAGAGTTACGGGAGCCATAACCAGTCAAAACGAAGGTCTCAGTGAGTTCTATGGCTTTGACCGCGGTAAGCCATTAACGGATAGTTTCATACCCAAAAAAATGCTATCTGAACCTCTATCGGGTCTTTGAAGTTTTTTGGCCTTCGTTTTTCCGTCACATGAATCTTTACGTTAAAAAGGGAACACCGTGGCTGGTCTTCGATTTACCATCCCTGGAGAGTGGTGCACCATGGTACTGGTCCATTTCAAATCCCTGCACCCATTTCTAAAAGTCGCACGGCACCGTTTCGTCTTTTTGGACGAATGTTGCACCTTGCACCGCAGATGTTGCACCCTGTGGATATCGATTCTTCAGACGGCCATAATTGTTGCCTCGTTTAGGGTTACGGGAGCCATAACCAGTCAAAACGAAGGTCTTAGTGAGTTCTACAGCATTGATCGCTGCAAGCCGTCAACGGAAAGTTTCATACCCAAAAAAAAGCTATCCGAACCTCAATCGGGTCTCTGAAGTTTTTTGGCCTTCATTTTTCCGTCACATGAATTTTTACGTTAAAAAGGGAACACCGTTGCTGGTCTTCGATTTACCATCCCTGGAGAGTGGTGCACCATGGTACTGGTCCATTTCAAATCCCTGCACCCATTTCTAAAAGTCGCAAGGCGCCGTTTCGTCTTTTTGGACGAATGTTGCACCTTGCACCGCATATGTTGCACCCAGTGGATATCGATTCTTCAGACGGCCATAACTATTGCCTCGTTTAGAGTTACGGGAGCCATAACCAGTCAAAACGAAGGTCTCAGTGAGTTCTACGGCTTTGACGGCAGTAAGCCGGTAACGGATAGTTTCATACCCAAAAAAAGCTATCCGAACCTCAATCGGGTCTCTGAAGTTTTTTGGCCTTCGTTTTTCCGTCACATGAATTTTTACGTTAAAAAGGAAACACTGTGGCTGGTCTTCGATTTACCATCCCTGGAGAGTGGTGCACCATGGTACTGGTCCATTTCAAATCCCTGCACCCATTTCTAAAAGTCGCAAGGCGCCGTTTCGTCTTTTTGGACGAATGTTGCACCTTGCACCGCAGATGTTGCACCCAGTGGATATCGATTCTTCGGACGACCATAACTGTTGCCTCGTTTAGAGTTACGGGAGTCATAACCAGTCAAAACGAAGGTCTCACTGAGTTCTACGGCATTGACCGCTGCAAGCCGTCAACGGATAGTTTCATACCCAAAAAAAAGCTATCCGAACCTCAATCGGGTCTCTGAAGTTTTTTGGCCTTCGTTTTTCCGTCACACGAATTTTTACGTTAAAAAGGGAACACCGTGGCTGGTCTTCGATTTACCATCCCTGGAGAGTGGTGCACCATGGTACTGGTCCATTTCAAATCCCTGCACCCATTTCTAAAAGTCGCAAGGCGCCGTTTCGTCTTTTTGGACGAATGTTGCACCTTGCACCGCAGATGTTGCACCCAGTGGATATCGATTCTTCGGACGGCCATAACTGTTGCCTCGTTTAGAGTTACGGGAGCCATAACCAGTTAAAACAAAGGTCTCAGTGAGTTCTACGGCTTTGACGGCAGTAAGCCGTCAACGGATAGTTTCATACCCAAAAAAGCTATCCGAACCTCACTCGGGTCTCTGAAGTTTTTTGGCTTTCATTTTCCCGTTACATGAATTTTTACGTTAAAAAGGGAACACCGTGGCTGGTCTTCGATTTACCATCCCTGGAGAGTGGTGCACCATGGTACTGGTCCATTTCAAATCCCTGCACCCATTTCTAAAAGTCGCAAGGCACCGTTTCGTCTTTTTGGACGAATGTTGCACCTTGCACCGTAGATGTTGCACCCAGTGGATATCGATTCTTCGGACTGTCATAATTGTTGCCTCGTTTAGAATTACGGGAGCCATAACCAGTCAAAACGAGGGTCTCAGTGAGTTCTACGGCTTTGACGGCAGTAAGCCGTCAACGGATAGTTTCATACCCAAAAAAAGCTATCCGAATCTCAATCGGGTCTTTGAAGTTTTTTGGCCTTCGTTTTTCCGTCACATGAATTTTTACGTTAAAAAGGGAACACCGTGGCTGGTCTTCGATTTACCATCCCTGGAAAGTGGTGCACCATGGTACTGGTCCATTTCAAATCCCTGCACCCATTTCTAAAAGTCGCAAGGCGCCGTTTTGTCTTTTTGGACGAATGTTGCACCTTGCACCGCAGATGTTGCATCCTGTGGATATCGATTCTTCGGACGGCCATAACTGTTGCCTCGTTTAGAGTTACGGGAGCCATAACCAGTCAAAACGAAGGACTCAGTGAGTTCTACGGCTTTGATGGCTGTAAGCCGTCAACGGATAGTTTCATACCCAAAAAAAGCTATCCGAACCTCAATCGGGTTTCTGAAGTTTTTTGGCCTTCGTTTTTCCGTCACATGAATTTTTACGTTAAAAAGGGAACACCGTGGCTGGTCTTCGATTTACCATCCCTGGAAAGTGGTGCACCATGGTACTGGTCCATTTCAAATCCCTGCACCCATTTCTAAAAGTCGCAAGGCGCCGTTTCGTCTTTTTGGACGAAAATTGCACCTTGCACCGCAGATGTTGCATCCTGTGGATATCGATTCTTCGGACGGCCATAACTGTTGCCTCGTTTAGAGTTACGGGAGCCATAACCAGTCAAAACGAAGGTCTCAGTGAGTTCTACGGCTTTGACGGCTGTAAGCCATCAACGGCTAGTTTCATACCTAAAAAAAGCTATCCAAACCTCAATCGGGTCTCTGAAGTTTTTTGGCCTTCGTTTTTCCGTCACATGAATTTTTACGCTAAAAAGGGAACACCGTGGCTGGTCTTCGATTTAGCATCCCTGGAGAATGGTGCACCATGGTACTGGTCCATTTCAAATCCCTGCACCCATTTCTAAAAGTCGCAAGGCGCCGTTTCGTCTTTTTGGACAAATGTTGCACCTTGCACCGCAGATGTTGCACCCTGTGGATATCGATTCTTCGGACGGCCATGACTGTTGCCTCGTTTATAGTTACGAGAGCCATAACCAGTCAAAAAGAAGGTCTCAGTGAGTTCTACGGCTTTGACCGCTGTAAGCCGTCAACGGATAGTTTCATACCCAAAAAAATGCTATCCGAACCTCAATCGGGTCTTTGAAGTTTTTTGGCCTTCGTTTTTCCGTCACATGAATTTTTACGTTAAAAAGGGAACACCGTGGTTGGTCCTCGATTTACCATCCCTGGAGAGTGGTGCACCATGGTACTGGTCCATTTCAAATCCCTGCACCCATTTCTAAAAGTCGCACGGCGCCGTTTCGTCTTTTTGGACGAATGTTGTACCTTGCACCGCAGATGTTGCACCCTGTGGATATCGATTCTTCGGACGGCCATAACTGTTGCCTCGTTTAGAGTTACGGGAGCCATAACCAGTCCAAACGAAGGTCTCAGTGAGTTCTACGGCATTGACCGCTGCAAGCCGTCAACAGAAAGTTTCATACCCAAAAAAAAGCTATCTGAACCTCAATCGGGTCTCTGAAGTTTTTTGGCCTTCGTTTTTCCGTCACATGAATTTTTACGTTAAAAGGGAACACCGTTGCTGGTCTTCGATTTACCATCCCTGGAGAGTGGTGCACCATGGTACTGGTCCATTTCAAATCCCTGCACCCATTTCTAAAAGTCGCAAGGCGCCGTTTCGTCTTTTTGGACGAATGTTGCACCTTGCACCGCATATGTTGCACCCAGTGGATATCGATTCTTCGGATGGCCATAACTATTGCCTCGTTTAGAGTTACGGGAGCCATAACCAGTCAAAACGAAGGTCTCAGTGAGTTCTACGGCTTTGACGGCAGTAAGCCGTCAAAGGATAGTTTCATACCGAAAAAAAGCTATCCGAACCTCAATCGGGTCTCTGAAGTTTTTTGGCCTTCGTTTTTCCGTCACATGAATTTTTACGTTAAAAAGGAAACACTGTGGCTGGTCTTCGATTTACCATCCCTGGAGAGTGGTGCACTTTGGTACTGGTCCATTTCAAATCCCTGCACCCATTTCTAAAAGTCGCAAGGCGCCGTTTCGTCTTTTTGGACGAATGTTGCACCTTGCACCGTAGATGTTGCACCCAGTGGATATCGATTCTTCGGACGACCATAACTGTTGCCTCGTTTAGAGTTACGGGAGCCAAAACCAGTCAAAACGAAGGTCTCACTGAGTTCTACGGCATTGACCGCTGCAAGCCGTCAATGGATAGTTTCATACCCAAAAAAAAGTTATCCGAACCTCAATCGGGTCTCTGAAGTTTTTTAGCCTTCGTTTTTCCGTCACACGAATTTTTACGTTAAAAAGGGAACACCGTGGCTGGTCTTCGATTTACCATCCCTGGAGAGTGGTGCACCATGGTACTGGTCCATTTCAAATCCCTGCACCCATTTTTAAAAGTCGCAAGGCGCCGTTTCGACTTTTTGGACGAATGTTGCACCTTTCACCGCAGATGTTGCACCTAGTGGATATCGATTCTTCGGACGGCCATAACTGTTGCCTCGTTTAGAGTTACGGGAGCCATAACCAGTCAAAACAAAGGTCCCAGTGAGTTCTACGGCTTTGACGGCAGTAAGCCGTCAACGGATAGTTTCATACCCAAAAAAAGCTATCCGAACCTCACTCGGGTCTCTGAAGTTTTCTGGCCTTCGTTTTTCCGTCACATGAATTTTTACGTTAAAAAGGGAACACCGTGGCTGGTCTTCGATTTACCATCCCTGGAGAGTGGTGCACCATGGTCCTGGTCCATTTCAAATCCCTGCACCAATTTCTAAAAGTCGCAAGGCGCCGTTTCGTCTTTTTGGACGAATGTTGCACCTTGCACCGCAGATGTTGCACCCAGTGGATATCGATTCTTCGGACGACCATAACTGTTGCCTCGTTTAGATTTACGGGAGCCATAATCAGTCAAAACGAAGGTCTCAGTGAGTTCTACGGCATTGACCGCTGTAAGCCGTCAACGGATAGTTTCATACCCAAAAAAAAGCTATCCGAACCTCAATAGGGTCTCTGAAGTTTTTTGGCCTTCGTTTTTCCGTCACATGAATTTTTACGTTAAAAAGGGAACACCGTTGCTGGTCTTCGATTTACCATCCCTGGAGAGTGGTGCACCATGGTACTGGTCCATTTCAAATCCCTGCACCCATTTCTAAAAGTCGCAAGGCGCCGTTTCGTCTTTTTGGACGAATGTTGCACCTTGCACCGCATATGTTGCACCCAGTGGATATCGATTCTTCGGACGGCCATAACTATCGCCTCGTTTAGAGTTACGGGAGCCATAACCAGTCAAAACGAAGGTCTCAGTGAGTTCTACGGCTTTGATGGCAGTAAGCCGTCAATGGATAGTTTCATACCAAAAAAAAGCTATCCGAACCTCAATCGGGTCTCTGAAGTTTTTTGACCTTCGTTTTTCCATCACATGAATTTTTACGTTAAAAAGGAAACACCGTGGCTGGTCTTCGATTTACCATCCCTGGAGAGTGGTGCACCATGGTACAGGTCCATTTCAAATCCCTGCACCCATTTCTAAAAGTCGCAAGGCGCCGTTTCGACTTTTTGGACGAATGTTGCACCTTGCACCGCAGATGTTGCACCCAGTGGATATCGATTCTTCGGACGGCCATAACTGTTAACTCGTTTAGAGTTACGGGAGCCATAACCAGTCAAAACGAATGTCTCAGTGAGTTCTACGGCTTTGACGGCAGTAAGCCGTCAACAGATAGTATCATGCCCAAAAAAAGCTATCCGAACCTCAATCGGGTCTCTGACGTTTTTTGGCCTTCGTTTTTCCGTCACATGAATTTTTGCGTTAAAAAGGGAACACCGTGGCTGGTCTTTGATTTACCATCCCTGGAGAGTGGTGCACCATGGTACTGGTCCATTTCAAATCCCTGCACCCATTTCTAAAAGTCGCAAGGCGCCGTTTCGTCTTTTTGGACGAATGTTGCACCTTGCACCGCAGATGTTGCACCCAGTGGATATCAATTCTTCGGACGGCCATAACTGTTGCCTCGTTTAGAGTTACGGGAGCCATAACCAGTCAAAACGAAGGTCTAAGTGAGTTCTATGGCTTTGACCGCTGTAAGCCGTCAACGGATAGTTTCATACCCAAAAAAATGCTATCCGAACCTCAATCGGGTCTTTGAAGTTTTTTGCCCTTCGTTTTTCCGTCACATGAATTTTTACGTTAGAAAGGGAACACCGTGGCTGGTCTTCGATTTACCATCCCTGGAGAGTGGTGCACCATGGTACAAGTCCATTTCAAATCCCTGCACCCATTTCTAAAAGTCGCAAGGCGTCGTTTCGTCTTTTTGGACGAATGTTGCACCTTGCACCGCAGATGTTGCACCCTGTGGATATCGATTCTTCGGACGGCCATAACTGTTGCCTCGTTTAGAGTTATGGGAGCCATAACCAGTCAAAACGAAGGTCTCAGTGAGTTCTACGGCTTTGACCGCTGTAAGCCGTCAAAGGAGAGTTTCATACCCAAAAAAAGGCTATCCGAACCTCAATCGGGTCTCTGAAGTTTTTTGGCCTTCGTTTTTCCGTCACATGAATTTTTACGTTAAAAAGGGAACACCGTGGCTGGTCTTCGATTTACCATCCCTAGAGAGTGGTGCACCATGGTACTGGTCCATTTCAAATCCCTGCACCCATTTATAAAAGTCGCAAGGCGGCGTTTCTTCTTTTTGGACAAATGTTGCACCTTGCACCGCAGATGTTGCACCCTGTGGATATCGATTCTTCGGACGGCCATAACTGTTGCCTCGTTTAGAGTTACGGGAGCCATAACCAGTCAAAATGAAGGTCTTAGTGAGTTCTACGGCTTTGACGGCTGTAAGCCGTCAACGGATAGTTTCATACCCAAAAAATACCTCAATCGGGTCTCTGAAGTTTTTTGGCCTTCGTTTTTCCGTCACATGAATTTTTACGTTAAAAAGGGAACACCGTGGCTGGTCTTCGATTTACAATCCCTGGAGAGTAGTGCACCATGGTGCTGGTACATTTCAAATCCATGCACTCATTTCTAAAAGTCGCAAGGCGCCGTTTCGTCTTTTTGGACGAATGTTGCACCTTGCACCGTAGATGTTGCACCCTGTGGATATCGATTCTTCAGACGGCCATAACTGTTGCCTCGATTAGAGTTACGGGAGCCATAACCAGTCAAAACGAAGGTCTCAGTGAGTTCTACGGCATTGACCGCTGT
Organism: Allium fistulosum; assembly: GCA_030737815.1. Classification (NCBI taxonomy): domain Eukaryota; kingdom Viridiplantae; phylum Streptophyta; class Magnoliopsida; order Asparagales; family Amaryllidaceae; genus Allium; species Allium fistulosum. The sequence goes on along the minus strand of CM060905.1, from coordinate 41,784,467 downwards.
AAGCCATCAACGGATAGTTTCATACCCAAAAAAAAAGTTATCCGAACCTCAACCGGGTCTCTGAAGTTTTTTGGCCTTCGTTTTTCCGTCACATGAATTTTTACGTTAAAAAGAGAACACCGTGGCTGGTTTTCAATTTACCATCCCTGGAGAGTGGTGCACCATGGTACTGGTCCATTTCAAATCCCTGCACCCATTTCTAAAAGTCGCAAGGCGCCGTTTCGTCTTTTGGGACGAATGTTGCACCTTGCACCGCAGATGTTGCACCCTGTGGATATCGATTATTCGGACGGCCATAACTGTTGCCTCGTTTAGAGTTACGGGAGCCATAACCAGTCAAAACGAAGGTCTCAGTGAGTTCTACGGCATTGACCGCTGTAAGCTATCAACGGATAGTTTCATACCCAAAAAAAACTATCCGAACCTCAATCGGGTCTCTGAAGTTTTTTGGCCTTCGTTTTTCCGTCACATGTATTTTTACGTTAAAAAGGGAACACCGTGGCTGGTCTTCGATTTACCATCCCTGGAGAGTGGTGCACCATAGTACTAGTCCATTTCAAATCCCTGCACCCATTTCTAAAAGTCGCAAGGCGCCGTTTCGTCTTTTTGGACGAATGTTGCACCTTGCACCGCAGATGTTGCATCCTGTGGATATCGATTCTTCGGACGGCCATAACTGTTGCCTCGTTTAGAGTTACGGGAGCCATAACCAGTCAAAACGAAGGTTTCAGTGAGTTCTACGGCTTTGACCGCTGTAAGCCATCAACGGATAGTTTCATACCCAAAAAAAGGCTATCCGAACCTCAATCGGGTCTCTGAAGTTTTTTGGCCTTCGTTTTTCCGTCACATGAATTTTTACGTTAAAAAGGGAACACCGTGGCTGGTCTTTGATTCACCATCCCTAGAGAGTGGTGCACCATGGTACTGGTCCATTTCAAATCCCTGCACCCATTTATAAAAGTCGCAAGGCGGCGTTTCGTCTTTTTGGACAAATGTTGCACCTTGCACCGCAGATGTTGCACCCAGTGGATATCGATTCTTCGGACGACCATAACTGTTGCCTCGTTTAGAGTTACGGGAGCCATAACCAGTCAAAATGAAGGTCTTAGTGAGTTCTACGGCTTTGACGGCTGTAAGCCGTCAACGGATAGTTTCATACCCAAAAAATACCTCAATCGGGTCTCTGAAGTTTTTGGCCTTCGTTTTTCCGTCACATGAATTTTTACGTTAAAAAGGGAACACCGTGGCTGGTCTTCGATTTACAATCCCTGGAGAGTAGTGCACCATGGTGCTGGTACATTTCAAATCCATGCACTCATTTCTAAAAGTCGCAAGGCGCCGTTTCGTCTTTTTGGACGAATGTTGCACCTTGCACCGTAGATGTTGCACCCTGTGGATATCGATTCTTCGGACGGCCATAACTGTTGCCTCGATTAGAGTTACGGGAGCCATAACCAGTCAAAACGAAGGTCTCAGTGAGTTCTACGGCATTGACCGCTGTAAGCCATCAACGGATAGTTTCATACCCAAAAAAAAAGTTATCCGAACCTCAACCGGGTCTCTGAAGTTTTTTGGCCTTCGTTTTTCCGTCACATGAATTTTTACGTTAAAAAGAGAACACCGTGGCTGGTTTTCAATTTACCATCCCTGGAGAGTGGTGCACCATGGTACTGGTCCATTTCAAATCCCTGCACCCATTTCTAAAAGTCGCAAGGCGCCGTTTCGTCTTTTGGGACGAATGTTGCACCTTGCACCGCAGATGTTGCACCCTGTGGATATCGATTATTCGGACGGCCATAACTGTTGCCTCGTTTAGAGTTACGGGAGCCATAACCAGTCAAAACGAAGGTCTCAGTGAGTTCTACGGCATTGACCGCTGTAAGCTATCAACGGATAGTTTCATACCCAAAAAAAACTATCCGAACCTCAATCGGGTCTCTGAAGTTTTTTGGCCTTCGTTTTTCCGTCACATGAATTTTTACGTTAAAAAGGGAACACCGTGGCTGGTCTTTGATTTACCATCCCTGGAGAGTGGTGCACCATAGTACTAGTCCATTTCAAATCCCTGCACCCATTTCTAAAAGTCGCAAGGCGCCGTTTCGTCTTTTTGGACGAATGTTGCACCTTGCACCGCAGATGTTGCATCCTGTGGATATCGATTCTTCGGACGGCCATAACTGTTGCCTCGTTTAGAGTTACGGGAGCCATAACCAGTCAAAACGAAGGTTTCAGTGAGTTCTACGGCTTTGACCGCTGTAAGCCATCAACGGATAGTTTCATACCCAAAAAAAGGCTATCCGAACCTCAATCGGGTCTTTGAAGTTTTTTGGCCTTCGTTTTTCCGTCACATGAATTTTTACGTTAAAAAGGGAACACCGTGGCTGGTCTTCGATTCACCATCCCTAGAGAGTGGTGCACCATGGTACTGGTCCATTTCAAATCCCTGCACCCATTTATAAAAGTCGCAAGGCGGCGTTTCGTCTTTTTGGACAAATGTTGCACCTTGCACCGCAGATGTTGCACCCAGTGGATATCGATTCTTCGGACGACCATAACTGTTGCCTCGTTTAGAGTTACGGGAGCCATAACCAGTCAAAACGAAGGTCTCAGTGAGTTCTACGGCATTGACCGCTGTAAGCCGTCAACGGATATTTTCATACCCAAAAAAAAGCTATCCGAACCTCAATCGGGTCTCTGAAGTTTTTTGGCCTTCGTTTTTCCGTCACATGAATTTTTACGTTAAAAAGGGAACACCGTTGCTGGTCTTCGATTTACCATCCCTGGAGAGTGGTGCACCATGGTACTGGTCCATTTCAAATCCCTGCACCCATTTCTAAAAGTCGCAAGGCGCCGTTTCGTCTTTTTGGACGAATGTTGCACCTTGCACCGCATATGTTGCACCCAGTGGATATCGATTCTTCGGACGGCCATAACTATTGCCTCGTTTAGAGTTACGGGAGCCATAACCAGTCAAAACGAAGGTCTCAGTGAGTTCTACCGCTTTGACGGCAGTATGCCGTTAATGGATAGTTTCATACCCAAAAAAAGCTATCCGAACCTCAATCGGGTCTCTGAAGTTTTTTGGCCTTCGTTTTTCCGTCACATGAATTTTTACGTTAAAAAGGAAACACCGTGGCTGGTCTTCGATTTACCATCCCTGGAGAGTGGTGCACCATGGTACAGGTCCATTTCAAATCCCTGCACCCATTTCTAAAAGTCGCAAGGCCCCGTTTCGACTTTTTGGATGAATGTTGCACCTTGCACCGCAGATGTTGCACCCAGTGGATATCGATTTTTCGGACGGCCATAACTGTTGCCTCGTTTAAAGTTACGGGAGCCATAACCAGTCAAAACGAATGTCTCAGTGAGTTCTACGGCTTTGACGGCATTAAGTCGTCAACGGATTGTTTCATGCCCAAAAAAAGCTATCCGAACCTCAATCGGGTCTCTGAAGTTTTTTGGCCTTCGTTTTTCCGTCACATGAATTTTTGCGTTAAAAAGGGAACACCGTGGCTGGTCTTCGATTTACCATCCCTGGAGAGTGGTGCACCATGGTACTGGTCCATTTCAAATCCCTGCACCCATTTCTAAAAGTCGCAAGGCGCCGTTTCGTCTTTTTGGACGAATGTTGCACCTTGCACCGCAGATGTTGCACCTAGTGGATATCAATTCTTCGGACGGCCATAACTGTTGCCTCGTTTAGAGTTACGGGAGCCATAACCAGTCAAAACGAAGGTCTCGGTGAGTTCTATGGCTTTGATCGCGGTAAGCCATCAACGGATAGTTTCATACCCAAAAAAATGCTATCCGAACCTCAATCGGGTCTTTGAAGTTTTTTGCCCTTCGTTTTTCCGTCACATGAATTTTTACGTTAAAAAGGGAACACCGTGGCTGGTCTTCGATTTACCATCCCTGGAGAGTGGTGCACCATGGTACAGGTCCATTTCAAATCCCTGCACCCATTTCTAAAAGTCGCAAGGCGTCGTTTCGTCTTTTTGGACGAATGTTGCACCTTGCACCGCAGATGTTGCACCCTGTGGATATCGATTCTTCGGACGGCAATAACTGTTGCCTCGTTTAGAGTTACGGGAGCCATAACCAGTCAAAACGAAGGTCTCAGTGAGTTCTACGGCTTTTACCGCTGTAAGCCGTCAAAGGAGAGTTTCATACCCAAAAAAAGGCTATCCGAACCTCAATCGGGTCTCTGAAGTTTTTTGGCCTTCGTTTTTCCGTCACATGAATTTTTACGTTAAAAAGGGAACACCGTGGCTGGTCTTCGATTTACCATCCCTAGAGAGTGGTGCACCATGGTACTAGTCCATTTCAAATCGCTGCACCCATTTATAAAAGTCGCAAGGCGGCGTTTCTTCTTTTTGGACAAATGTTGCACCTTGCACCGCAGATGTTGCACCCTGTGGATATCGATTCTTCGGACGGCCATAACTGTTGCCTCGTTTAGAGTTACGGGAGCCATAACCAGTCAAAATGAAGGTCTTAGTGAGTTCTACGGCTTTGACGGCTGTAAGCCGTCAACGGATAGTTTCATACCCAAAAAATACCTCAATCGGGTCTCTGAAGTTTTTTGGCCTTCGTTTTTCCGTGACATGAATTTTTACGTTAAAAAGGGAACACCGTGGCTGGTCTTCGATTTACAATCCCTGGAGAGTAGTGCACCATGGTGCTGGTACATTTCAAATCCATGCACTCATTTCTAAAAGTCGCAAGGCGCCGTTTCGTCTTTTTGGACGAATGTTGCACCTTGCACCGTAGATGTTGCACCCTGTGGATATCGATTCTTCGGACGGCCATAACTGTTGCCTCGATTAGAGTTACGGGAACCATAACCAGTCAAAACGAAGGTCTCAGTGAGTTCTACGGCATTGACCACTGTAAGCCATCAACGGATAGTTTCATACCCAAAAAAAAGTTATCCGAACCTCAATCGGGTCTCTGAAGTTTTTTGGCCTTCGTTTTTCCGTCACATGAATTTTTACGTTAAAAAGAGAACACCGGGGCTGGTTTTCAATTTACCATCCCTGGAGAGTGGTGCACCATGGTACTGGTCCATTTCAAATCCCTGCACCCATTTCTAAAAGTCGCAAGGCGCCGTTTCGTCTTTTGGGACGAATGTTGCACCTTGCACCGCAGATGTTGCACCCTGTGGATATCGATTATTCGGACGGCCATAACTGTTGCCTCGTTTAGAGTTACGGGAGCCATAACCAGTCAAAACGAAGGTCTCAGTGAGTTCTACGGCATTGACCGCTGTAAGCTATCAACGGATAGTTTCATACCCAAAATAAACTATCCGAACCTCAATCGGGTCTCTGAAGTTTTTTGGCCTTCGTTTTTCCGTCACATGAATTTTTACGTTAAAAAGGGAACACCGTGGCTGGTCTTCGATTTACCATCCCTGGAGAGTGGTGCACCATGGTACTAGTCCATTTCAAATCCCTGCACCCATTTCTAAAAGTCGCAAGGCGCCGTTTCGTCTTTTTGGACGAATGTTGCACCTTGCACCGCAGATGTTGCATCCTGTGGATATCGATTCTTCGGACGGCCATAACTGTTGCCTCGTTTAGAGTTACGAGAGTCATAACCAGTCAAAACGAAGGTCTCAGTGAGTTCTACGGCTTTGACCGCTGTAAGCCGTCAACGGATAGTTTCATACCCAAAAAAAGGCTATCCGAACCTCAATCGGGTCTCTGAAGTTTTTTGGCCTTCGTTTTTCCGTCACATGAATTTTTACGTTAAAAAGGGAACACCGTGGCTGGTCTTCGATTTACCATCCCTAGAGAGTGGTGCACCATGGTACTGGTCCATTTCAAATCCCTGCACCCATTTATAAAAGTTGCAAGGCGGTGTTTCTTCTTTTTGGATAAATGTTGCACCTTGCACCGCAGATGTTGCACCCTGTGGATATCGATTCTTCGGACGGCCATAACTGTTGCCTCGTTTAGAGTTACGGGAGCCATAACAAGTCAAAATGAAGGTCTCAGTGAGTTCTATGGCTTTGACTGCGGTAAGCCGTCAACGGATAGTTTCATACCCAAAAAAATGCTATCCGAACCTCAATCGGGTCTTTGAAGTTTTTTGGCCTTCGTTTTTCCGTCACATGAATTTTTACGTTAAAAAGGGAACACCGTGGCTGGTCTTCGATTTACCATCCCTGGAGAGTGGTGAACCATGGTACTGGTCCATTTCAAATCCCTGCACCCATTTCTAAAAGTCGCACGGTGCCGTTTCGTCTTTTTGGACGAATGTTGCACCTTGCACCGCAGATGTTGCACCCTGTGGATATCGATTTTTCGGACGGCCATAACTGTTGCCTCGTTTAGAGTTACGGGAGCCATAACCAGTCAAAACGAAGGTCTCAGTGAGTTCTACGGCATTGATCGCTGCAAGCCGTCAACGGAAAGTTTCATACCCAAAAAAAGGCTATCCGAACCTCAATCGGGTCTCTGAAGTTTTTTGGCCTTCGTTTTTCCGTCACATGAATTTTTACGTTAAAAAGGGAACACCGTTGCTGGTCTTCGATTTACCATCCCTGGAGAGTGGTGCACCATAGTACTGGTCCATTTCAAATCCCTGCACCCATTTCTAAAAGTCGCAAGGCGCCGTTTCGTCTTTTTGGACGAATGTTGCACCTTGCACCGCATATGTTGCACCCAGTGGATATCGATTCTTCGGACGGCCATAACTGTTGCCTCGTTTAGAGTTACGGGAGCCATAACCAGTCAAAACGAAGGTCTCATTGAGTTCTACGGCTTTGATAGTAGTAAGCCGTCAACGGATAGTTTCATACTCAAAAAAAGCTATCCGAACCTCAATCGGGTCTCTGAAGTTTTTTGGCCTTCGTTTTTCCGTCACATGAATTTTTACGTTAAAAAGGAAACACTGTGGCTGGTCTTCGATTTACCATCCCTGGAGAGTGGTGCACCATGGTACTGGTCCATTTCAAATCCCTGCACCCATTTCTAAAAGTCGCAAGGCACCGTTTCGTCTTTTTGGACGAATGTTGCACCTTGCACCGCAGATGTTGCACCCAGTGGATATCGATTCTTCGGACGGCCATAACTGTTGCCTCGTTTAGAGTTACGGGAGCATAACCAGTCAAAACAAAGGTCTCAGTGAGTTCTACTGCTTTGGCGGCAATAAGCCGTCAAAGGATAGTTTCATACCCAAAAAAAGCTATCCGAACCTCACTCGGGTCTTTGATGTTTTTTGGCCTTCGTTTTTCCGTCACATGAATTTTTACGTTAAAAAGGGAACACCGTGGCTGTTCTTCGATTTACCATCCCTGGAGAGTGGTGCACCATGGTACTGGTCCATTTCAAATCCCTGCACCCATTTCTAAAAGTCGCAAGGCGTCGTTTCGTCTTTTTGGACGAATGTTGCTCCTTGCACCGCAGATGTTGCACCCAGTGGATATCAATTCTTCGAACGGCCATAACTGTTGCCTCGTTTAGAGTTACGGGAGCCAAAACCCGTCAAAACGAAGGTCTCAGTGACTTCTACGGCTTTGACGGCTGTAAGCCGTCAACGGATAGTTTCATACCCAAAAAAAGCTATCCGAACCTCAATCGGGTCTCTGAAGTTTTTTGGCCTTCGTTTTTCCGTCACATGAATTTTTACGTTAAAAAGGGAACACCGTGGCTGGTCTTCGATTTACCATCCCTGGAGAGTGGTGCACCATGGTACTGGTCCATTTTAAATCCCTGCACCCATTTCTAAAAGTCGCACGGCGCCGTTTCATCTTTTTGGACGAATGTTGCACCTTGCACCGCAGATGTTGCACCCTGTGGATATCGATTCTTCGGACGGCCATAACTGTTGCCTCGTTTAGAGTTACGAGAGCCATAACTAGTCAAAACGAAGGTCTCAGTGAGTTCTACGGCATTGACCGTTGTAAGCCGTCAACGGATAGTTTCATACCTAAAAAAAAGCTATCCGAACCTCAATCGGGTCTCTGAAGTTTTTTGGCCTTCGTTTTTCCGTCACCTGAATTTTTACGTTAAAAAGGGAACACCGTTGCTGGTCTTCGATTTACCATACCTGGAGAGTGGTGCACCATGGTACTGGTCCATTTCAAATCCCTGCACCCATTTCTAAAAGTCGCAAGGTGCCGTTTCGTCTTTTTGGACGAATGTTGCACCTTGCACCGCAGATGTTGCACCCTGTGGATATCGATTCTTCGGACGGCCATAACTGTTGCCTCGTTTAGAATTACGGGAGCCATAACCAGTCAAAACGAAGGTCTCAGAGAGTTCTACGGCATTGACCGCTGTAAGCCATCAACGGAGAGTTTCATACCCAAAAAAAGCTATCTGAACCTCAATCGGGTCTCTGAAGTTTTTTGGCCTTCGTTTTTCCGTCACATGAATTTTTACGTTAAAAAGGGAACACCGTGGCTGGTCTTCGATTTACCATCCCTGGAGAGTGGTGCACCATGGTACTGGTCCATTTCAAATCCCTGCACCCATTTCTAAAAGTCGCAAGGCGCCGTTTCGTCTTTTTGGACGAATGTGGCACCTTGCACCGCAGATGTTGCACCCAGTGGATATCGATTCTTCGGACGGCCATAACTGTTGCCTCGTTTAGAGTTACGGGAGCTATAACCAGTCAAAACGAAGGTCTCAGTGAGTTCTATGGCTTTGACGGCTGTAAGCCGTCAACGGATAGTTTAATACTCAAAAAATACCTCAATCGGCTCTCTGAAGTTTTTTGGCCTTCGTTTTTCCGTTACATGAATTTTTACGTTAAAAAGGGAACACCGTGGCTGGTCTTCGATTTACCATCCCTGGAGAGTGGTGCACCATGGTACTGGTCCATTTCAAATCCCTGCACCCATTTCTAAAAGTCGCAAGGCGCCGTTTCATCTTTTGGGACGAATGTTGCACCTTGCACCGCAGATGTTGCACCCTGTGGATATCGATTATTCGGACGGCCATAACTGTTGCCTCGTTTAGAGTTACGGGAGCCATAACCAGTCAAAACGAAGGTCTCAGGGAGTTCTATGACATTGACCGCTGTAAGCCGTCAACGGATAGTTTTATACCAAAAAAAAGATATCCGAACCTCAATCGGGTCTCTGAAGTTTTTTGGCCTTCGTTTTTCCGTCACATGAATTTTTACGTTAAAAAGGGAACACCGTGGCTGGTCTTCGATTTACCATACCTGGAGAGTGGTGCACCATGGTATTAGTCCATTTCAAATACCTACACCCATTTCTAAAAGTTGCAAGGCGTCGTTTCGTCTTTTTGGACGAATGTTGCACCTTGCACCGCAGATGTTGCACCCTGTGGATATCGATTCTTCGGACGGCCATAACTGTTGCCTCGTTTAGAGTTACGGGAGCCATAACCAGTCAAAACGAAGGTCCCAATGAGTTCTACGGCTTTGACCACTGTAAGCCATCAACGGATAGTTTCATACCCAAAAAAAGGCTATCCGAACCTCAATCGGGTCTCTGATGTTTTTTGGCCTTCGTTTTTCCGTCGCATGTATTTTTACGTTAAAAAGGGAACACCATGGCTGGTCTTCGATTTACCATCCCTGGAGAGTGGTGCACCATGGTACTGGCCATTTCAAATCCCTGCACCCATTTCTAAAAGTCTCAAGGCGCCGTTTCGTCTTTTTGGACAAATGTTGCACCTTGCACCGTAGATGTTGCACCCTGTGGATATCGATTCTTCGGACGGCCATAACTATTGCCTCGTTTAGAGTTACGGGAGCCATAACCAGTCAAAACGAAGGTCTCAGTGAGTTCTACGGCTTTGACCACTGTAAGCCATCAACGGATAGTTTCATACCCAAAAAAATGCTATCCGAACCACAATCGGGTCTTTGAAGTTTTTTGGCCTTCGTTTTTCCGTCACATGAATTTTTACGTTAAAAAGGGAACACCGTGGCTGGTCTTCGATTTACCATCCCTGGATAGTGGTGCACCATGGTACTGGTACATTTCAAATCCCTGCACCCATTTCTAAAAGTCGCAAGGCGCCGTTTCATCTTTTGGGACGAATGTTGCACCTTGCACCGCAGATGTTGCACCCTTTGGATATCGATTATTCGAACGGTCATAACTGTTGCCTCGTTTAGAGTTATGGGAGCCATAACCAGTCAAAACGAAGGTCTCAGGGAGTTCTACGACATTGACCGCTGTAAGCCATCAACGGATAGTTTCATACCCAAAAAAAGCTATCCGAACCTCAATCGGGTCTCTGAAGTTTTTTGGCCTTCGTTTTTCCGTCACATGAATTTTTACGTTAAAAAGGGAATACCGTGGCTGGTCTTCGATTTACCATCCCTGGAGAGTGGTGCACCATGGTACTAGTCCATTTCAAATCCCTACACCCATTTCAAAAAGTCGCAAGGCGCCGTTTCGTCTTTTTGGACGAATGTTGCACCTTGCACCGCAGATGTTGCACCCTGTGGATATCGATTCTTCGGACGGCCATAACTGTTGCCTCGTTTAGAGTTACGGGAGCCATAACCAGTCAAAACGAAGGTCTCAGTGAGTTCTACGGCTTTGACCGCTGTAAGCCATCAACGGATAGTTTCATACCCAAAAAAAGGCTATCCGAACCTCAATCGGGTCTCTGATGTTTTTTGGCCTTCGTTTTTCCGTCACATGTATTTTTACGTTAAAAGGGAACACCGTGGCTGGTCTTCGATTTACCATCCCTGGAGAGTGGTGCACCATGGTACCCGCCATTTCAAATCCCTGCACCCATTTCTAAAAGTCGCAAGGCGCCGTTTCGTCTTTTTGGACAAATGTTGCACCTTGCACCGCAGATGTTGCACCCTGTGGATATCGATTCTTCGGACGGACATAACTGTTGCCTCGTTTAGAGTTACGGGAGCCATAACCAGTCAAAACGAAGGTCTCAGTGAGTTCTACGGCTTTGACCGCTGTAAGCCATCAACGGATAGTTTCATACCCAAAAAAATGCTATCCGAACCTTAATCGGGTCTTTGAAGTTTTTTGGCCTTCGTTTTTCCGTCACATGAATTTTTACGTTAAAAAGGGAACACCGTGGCTGGTCTTCGATTTACCATCCCTGGAGAGTGGTGCACCATGAAACTGGTCCATTTCAAATCCCTGCACCCATTTCTAAAAGACGCACGGCGCCGTTTCGTCTTTTTGGACAAATGTTGCACCTTGCACCGCAGATGTTGCACCCTGTGGATATCGATTCTTCGGACGGCCATAACTGTTGCCTCGTTTAGAATTACGGGAGCCATAACCAGTCAAAACGAAGGTCTCAGTGAGTTCTACCGCATTGACCGCTGTAAGCCGTTAACGGATAGTTTCATACCAAAAAAAAGCTATCCGAACCTCAATCGGGTCTTTGAAGTTTTTTGGCCTTCGTTTTTCCATCACATGAATTTTTACGTTAAAAAGGAAACTCCGTTGCTGGTCTTCGATTTACCATCCCTAGAGAGTGGTGCACCATGGTATTGGTCCATTTCAAATCTCTGCACCCATTTCTAAAAGTCGCAAGGCGCCGTTTCGTCTTTTTGGACGAAAGTTGCACCTTGCACCGCAGATGATGCACCCTGTGGATATCGATTCTTCGGACGGCCATAACTGTTGCCTCGTTTAGATTTACGGGAGCCATAACCAGTCAAAACGAAGGTCTCGGTGAGTTCTACGGCTTTGACCGCTGTAAGCCATCAACGGATAGTTTCATACCCAAAAAAAGGCTATCCGAACCTCAATCGGGTCTCTGATGTTTTTTGGCCTTCGTTTTTCCGTCACATGTATTTTTACGTTAAAAAGGGAACACCGTGGCTGGTCTTCGATTTACCATCCCTGGAGAGTGGTGCACCATGGTACTGGCCATTTCAAATCCCTGCACCCATTTCTAAAAGTCGCAAGGCGCCGTTTCGTCTTTTTGGACAAATGTTGCACCTTGCATCGCAGATGTTGCACCCTGTGGATATCGATTCTTCGGACGGCCATAACTGTTGCCTCGATTAGAGTTACGGGAGCCATAACCAGTCAAAACAATGGTCTCAGTGAGTTCTACGACATTGACCGCTGTAAGCCGTCAACGGATAGTTTCATACCCAAAAAAAAGTTATCCGAACCTCAATCGGGTCTCTGAAGTTTTTTGGCCTTCGTTTTTCCGTCACATGAATTTTTACGTTAAAAAGGGAACACCGTGGCTGGTCTTCGATTTACCATCCCTGGAGAGTGGTGCACCATGGTACTGGTCCATTTCGAATCCCTGCACCCATTTCTAAAAGTCGCAAGGCGCCGTTTCGTCTTTTTGGACAAATGTTGCACCTTGCATGGCAGATGTTGCACCTTGTGGATATCTATTCTTCGGACGGCCATAAATATTGCCTCGTTTAGAGTTACGGGAGCCATAACCAGTCAAAACGAAGGTCTCAGTGAGTTCTACGGCATTGACCGCTGTAAGCCGTCAACGGATAGTTTCATACCCAAAAAAAAGCTATCCGAACCTCAATCGGGTCTCTGAAGTTTTTTGGCCTTCGTTTTTCCGTCACATGAATTTTTACGTTAAAAAGGGAACACCGTGGCTGGTCTTCGATTTACCATCCCTGGAGAGTGGTGCACCATGGTACTGGTCCATTTCAAATCCCTGCACCCATTTCTAAAAGTCGCAAGGCGCCGTTTCATCTTTTGGGACGAATGTTGCACCTTGCACCGCAGATGTTGCACCCTGTGGATATCGATTATTCGGACGACCATAACTGTTGCCTCGTTTAGAGTTACGGGAGCCATAACCAGTCATAACGAAGGTCTCAGGGAGTTCTACGACATTGACCGCTGTAAGCCGTCAACGGATAGTTTGATACCCAAAAAAAAGATATCTGAACCTCAATCGGGTCTCTGAAGTTTTTTGGCCTTCGTTTTTCCGTCACATGAATTTTTACGTTAAAAGGGGAACACCATGGCTGGTCTTCGATTTACCATCCCTGGAGAGTGGTGCACCATGGTACTAGCCATTTCAAATCCCTACACCCATTTCTAAAAGTCGCAAGGCGCCGTTTCGTCTTTTTGGACGAATGTTGCACCTTGCACCGCAGATGTTGCACCCTATGGATATCGATTCTTCGGACGGCCATAACTGTTGCCTCGTTTAGAGTTACGGGAGCCATAACCAGTCAAAACGAAGGTCTCAATGAGTTCTACGGCTTTGACCGCTGTAAGCCATCAACGGATAGTTTCATACCCAAAAAAATGCTATCCGAACCACAATCGGGTCTCTGAAGATTTTTGGCCTTCGTTTTTCCGTCACATGAATTTTTACGTTAAAAAGGGAACACCGTGGCTGGTCTTCGATTTACCATCCCTGAAGAGTGGAGCACCATGGTACTGGTCCATTTCAAATCCCTGCACCCATTTCTAAAAGTCGCAAGGCGCCGTTTCGTCATTTTGGACGAATGTTGCACCTTGCACCGCAGATGTTACACCCTGTGGATATCGATTCTTCGGACAGCCATAACTGTTGCCTCGATTAGAGTTACGGGAGCCATAACCAGTCAAAACGAAGGTCTCAGTGAGTTCTACGGCATTGACCGCTGTAAGCCGTCAACGGATAGTTTCATACCCAAAAAAATGCTATCCGAACCTCAATCGGGTCTCTAAAGTTTTTTGGCCTTCGTTTTTCCGTCACATGAATTTTTAAGTTAAAAAGGGAACACCGTGGCTGGTCTTCGATTTACCATCTCTGGAGAGTGGTGCACCATGGTACTGGTCCGTTTCAAATCCCTGCACCCATTTCTAAAAGTCGCAAGGTGCCGTTTCGTCTTTTTGGACGAATGTTGCACCTTGCATGGCAGATGTTGCACCTTGTGGATATCGATTCTTCGGACGGCCATAACTGTTGCCTTGTTTAGAGTTACGGGAGCCATAACCAGTCAAAACGAAGGTCTCAGTGAGTTCTACGGCTTTGACGGGTGTAAGCCGTCAACGGATAGTTTCATACCCAAAAAAAAGCTATCCGAACCTCAATCGGGTCTCTGAAGTTTTTTGGCCTTCGTTTTTCCGTCACATGAATTTTTACGTTAAAAAGGGAACAGCGTGGCTGGTCTTCGATTTACCATCCCTGGAGAGTGGTGCACCATGTTACTGGTCCATTTCAAATCCCTTAACCCATTTCTAAAAGTCGCAAGGCGCCGTTTCATCTTTTTGGACGAATATTGCACCTTGCACCGCAGATGTTGCACCTTGTTGATATCGATTCTTCGGACGGCCATAACTGTTGCCTCGTTTAGAGTTACGGGAGCCATAACTAGTCAAAACGTAAGTCTCAGTGAGTTCTACGGCATTGACCGCTGTAAGCCGTCAACGGATAGTTTCATACCCAAAAAATGCTATCCGAACCTCAATCGGGTCTCTGAAGATTTTTGGCCTTCGTTTTTCCGTCACATGAATTTTTACGTTAAAAAGGGAACACCGTGGCTGGTCTTCGATTTACCATCCCTGGAGAGTGGTGCACCATGGTACTGGTCCATTTCAAATCCCTGCACCCATTTCTAAAAGTCGCAAGGCGTCGTTTCGTCATTTTGGACGAATGTTGCACCTTGCACCGCAGATGTTGCACCCTGTGGATATCGATTCTTCGGACAGCCATAACTGTGGCCTTGTTTAGAGTTACGGGAACCATAACCAGTCAAAACGAAGGTCTCAGTGAGTTCTACGGCATTGACCGCTGTAAGCCGTCAATGGATAGTTTCATACCCAAAAAAATGCTATCCGAACCTCAATCGGGTCTCTAAAGTTTTTTGGCCTTCGTTTTTCCGTCACATGAATTTTTAAGTTAAAAAGGGAACACCGTGGCTGGTCTTCGATTTACCATCCCTGGAGAGTGGTGCACCATGGTACTGGTCCGTTTCAAATCCCTGCACCCATTTCTAAAAGTCGCAAGGTGCCGTTTCATCTTTTTGTACGAATGTTGCACCTTGCACCGCAGATGTTGCACCCTGTGGATATCGATTCTTCGGACGGCCATAACTGTTGCCTCGTTTAGAGATACGGGAGCCATAACCAGTCAAAACAAAGGTCTCAGTGAGTTCTACGGCTTTGACGGCTGTAAGCCGTCAACGGATAGTTTCATACCCAAAAAAAGCTATCCGAACCACAATCGGGTCTTTGAAGTTTTTTGGCCTTCGTTTTTCCGTCACATGAATTTTTACGTTAAAAAGGGAACACCGTGGCTGGTCTTCGATTTACCATCCCTAGAGAGTGGTGCACCATGGTACTAGTCCATTTCAAATCCCTGCACCCATTTATAAAAGTCGCAAGGCGGCGTTTCGTCTTTTTGGACAAATGTTGCACCTTGCACCGCAGATGTTGCACCCTGTGGATATCGATTCTTCGGACGGCCATAATTGTTGCCTCGTTTAGAGTTACGGGAGCCATAACCAGTCAAAACGAAGGTCTCAGTGAGTTCTACGGCTTTGACCACTGTAAGCCGTCAACAGATAGTTTCATCCCAAAAAAATGCTATCCGAACCTCAATCGGGTCTTTGAAGTTTTTTGGCCTTCGTTTTTCCGTCACATGAATTTTTACGATAAAAAGGGAACACCGTGGCTGGTCTTCGATTTACCATCCCTGGAGAGTGGTGCACCATGGTACTGGTCCATTTCAAATCCCTGCACCCATTTCTAAAAGTCGCAAGGCGCCGTTTTGACTTTTTGGACGAATGTTGCACCTTGCACCGCAGATGTTGCACCCAGTGGATATCGATTCTTCGGACGGCCATAACTGTTGCCTCGTTTAGAGTTACGGGAGCCATAACCAGTCAAAACGAAGGTCTCAGTGAGTTCTACGGCTTTGATGGCAGTAAGCCGTCAACGGATAGTTTCATACCCAAAAAAAGCTATCCGAACCTCAATCGGGTCTTTGAAGTTTTTTGGCCTTCGTTTTTCCGTCACATGAATTTTTACGTTAAAAAGGGAACACCGTGGCTGGTCTTCGATTTACCATCCCTGGAGAGTGGTGCACCATGGTACTGGTCCATTTCAAATCCCTGCACCCATTTCTAAAAGTCGCAAGGCGCCGTTTCGTCTTTTTGGACGAATGTTGCACCTTGCACCGCAGATGTTGCACCCAGTGGATATCAATTCTTCGGACGGCCATAACTGTTGCCTCGTTTAGAGTTACGGGAGCCAAAACCAGTCAAAACGAAGGTCTCAGTGAGTTCTATGGCTTTGACCGCGGTAAGCCGTCAACGGATAGTTTCATACCCAAAAAAAGCTATCCGAACCTCAATCGGGTCTCTGAAGTTTTTTGGCCTTCGTTTTTCCGTCACATGAATTTTTACGTTAAAAAGGAAACACCGTGGCTGGTCTTCGATTTACCATCCCTGGAGAGTGGTGCACCATGGTACAGATCCATTTCAAATCCCTGCACCCATTTCTAAAAGTCGCAAGGCGCCGTTTCGACTTTTTGGACGAATGTTGCACCTTGCACCGCAGATGTTGCACCCAGTGGATATCGATTCTTCGGACGGCCATAACTGTTGCCTCGTTTAGAGTTACGGGAGCCATAACCAGTCAAAACGAAGGTCTCAGTGAGTTCTACGGCTTTGACGGCAGTAAGCCGTCAACGGATAGTTTCATACCCAAAAAAAGCTATCCGAACCTCAATCGGGTCTTTGAAGTTTTTTGGCCTTCGTTTTTCCGTCACATGAATTTTTACGTTAAAAAGGGAACACCGTGGCCGGTCTTCGATTTACCATCCCTGGAGAGTGGTGCACCATGGTACTGGTCCATTTCAAATCCCTGCACCCATTTCTAAAAGTCGCAAGGCGCCGTTTCGTCTTTTTGGACGAATGTTGCACCTTGCACCGTAGATGTTGCACCCAGTGGATATCAATTCTTCGGACGGCCATAACTGTTGCCTCGTTTAGAGTTACGGGAGCCATAACCAGTCAAAACGAAGGTTTCAGTGAGTTCTACGGCTTTGACGGCAGTAAGCCGTCAACAGATAGTTTCATGCCCAAAAAAAGCTATCCGAACCTCAATCGGGTCTTTGAAGTTTTTTGCCCTTCGTTTTTCCGTCACATGAATTTTTACGTTAAAAAGGGAACACCGTGGCTGGTCTTCGATTTACCATCCCTGGAGAGTGGTGCACCATGGTACAGGTCCATTTCAAATCCCTGCACCCATTTCTAAAAGTCGCAAGGCGCCGTTTCGTCTTTTTGGACGAATGTTGCACCTTGCACCGCAGATGTTGCACCCTGTGGATATCGATTCTTCTGACGGCCATAACTGTTGCCTCGTTTAGAGTTACGGAAGCCATAACCAGTCAAAACGAAGGTCTCAGTGAGTTCTACGGCTTTAACCGCTGTAAGCCGTCAACGGATAGTTTCATACCCAAAAAAATGCTATCCGAACCTCAGTCGGGTCTCTGAAGTTTTTTGGCCTTCGTTTTTCCGTCACATGAATTTTTAAGTTAAAAATGGAACACCGTGGCTGGTCTTCGATTTACCATCCCTGGAGAGTGGTGCACCATGGTACTGGTCCGTTTCAAATCCCTGCACCCATTTATAAAAGTCGCAAGGCGGCGTTTCGTCTTTTTGGACAAATGTTGCACCTTGCACCGCAGATGTTGCACCCTGTGGATATCGATTTTTCGGACGGCCATAACTGTTGCCTCGTTTAGAGTTACGGGAGCCATAACAAGTCAAAACGAAGGTCTCAGTGAGTTCTACGGCTTTGACGGCTGTAAGCCGTCAACGGATAATTTCATACCCAAAAAATACCTCAATCGGGCCTCTGAAGTTTTTTGGCCTTCGTTTTTCCGTCACATGAATTTTTACGTTAAAAAGGAAACACCGTGGCTGGTCTTCGATTTACAATCCCTGGAGAGTGGTGCACCATGGTGCTGGAACATTTCAAATCCATGCACTCATTTCTAAAAGTCGCAAGGCGCCGTTTCTTCTTTTTGGACGAATGTTGCACCTTGCACCGTAGATGTTGCACCCTGTGGATATCGATTCTTCGGACGGCCATAACTGTTGCCTCGATTAGAGTTACGGGAGCCATAACCAGTCAAAACGAAGGTCTCAGTGAGTTCTACGGCATTGATCGCTGTAAGCCATCAACGGATAGTTTCATACCCAAAAAAAAGTTATCTGAACCTCAATCGGGTCTCTGAAGTTTTTTGGCCTTCGTTTTTCCGTCACATGAATTTTTACGTTAAAAAGAGAACACCGTGGCTGGTCTTCAATTTATCATCCCTGGAGAGTGGTGCACCATGGTACTGGTCCATTTCAAATCCCTGCACCCATTTCTAAAAGTCGCAAGGCGCCGTTTCGTCTTTTGGGACGAATGTTGCACCTTGCACCGCAGATGTTGCACCCTGAGGATATCGATTATTCGGACGGCCATAACTGTTGCCTCGTTTAGAGTTACGGGAGCCATAACCAGTCAAAATGAAGGTCTCAGTGAGTTCTACGGCATTGACCGCTGTAAGCTGTCAACGGATAGTTTCATACCCAAAAAGAACTATCCGAACCTCAATCGGGTGTCTGAAGTTTTTTGGCCTTCGTTTTTCCGTCACATGAATTTTTACGTTAAAAAGGGAACACCGTGGCTGGTCTTCGATTTACCATCCCTGGAGAGTGGTGCACCATGGTACTAGTCCATTTCAAATCCCTGCACCCATTTCTAAAAGTCGTAAGGCGCCGTTTCGTCTTTTTGGACGAATGTTGCACCTTGCACCGCAGATGTTGCACCCTGTGGATATCGATTCTTCGGACGGCCATAACTGTTGCCTCGTTTAGAGTTACGGGAGCCATAACCAGTCAAAACGAAGGTCTCAGTGAGTTCTACGGCTTTGACCGCTGTAAGCCGTCAACGGATAGTTTCATACCCAAAAAAAGGCTATCCGAACCTCAATCGGGTCTCTGAAGTTTTTTGGCCTTCGTTTTTCCATCACATGAATTTTTACGTTAAAAAGGGAACACCGTGGCTGGTCTTCGATTTACCATCCTTAGAGAGTGGTGCACCATGGTACTGGTCCATTTCAAATCCCTGCACCCATTTATAAAAGTCGCAAGGCGGCGTTTCGTCTTTTTGGACAAATGTTGCACCTTGCACCGCAGATGTTGCACCCTGTGGATATCGATTCTTCAGACGGCCATAACTGTTGCCTCGTTTAGAGTTACGGGAGCCATAACAAGTCAAAACGAAGGTCTCAGTGAGTTCTATGGCTTTGACCGCGGTAAGCCGTCAACGGATAGTTTCGTACCCAAAAAAATGCTATACGAACCTCAATCGGGTCTTTGAAGTTTTTTGGCCTTCGTTTTTCCGTCACATGAATTTTTACGTTAAAAAGGGAACACCGTGGCTGGTCTTTGATTTACCATCCCTGGAGAATGATGCACCATGGTACTGGTCCATTTCAAATCCCTGCACCCATTTATAAAAGTCGCACGGCGCCGTTTCGTCTTTTTGGACGAATGTTGCACCTTGCACCGCAGATGTTGCACCCTGTGGATATCGATTCTTCGGACGGCCATAACTGTTGCCTCGTTTAGAGTTACGAGAGCCATAACCAGTCAAAACGAAGGTCTCAGTGAGTTCTACGGCATTGATCACTGCAAGCCGTCAACGGAAAGTTTCATACCCAAAAAAAGGCTACCCGAACCTCAATCGGGTCTCTGAAGTTTTTTGGCCTTCGTTTTTCCGTCACATGAATTTTTACGTTAAAAAGGGAACACCGTTGCTGGTCTTCGATTTACCATCCCTGGAGAGTGGTGCACCATGGTACTGGTCCATTTCAAATCCCTGCACTCATTTCTAAAAGTCGCAAGGCGCCGTTTCGTCTTTTTGGATGAATGTTGCACCTTGCACCGCATATGTTGCACCCAGTGTATATCGATTCTTCGGACGGCCATAACTGTTGCCTCGTTTAGAGTTACGGGATCCATAACCAGTCAAAACGAAGGTCTCAGTGAGTTCTACGGCTTTGACGGCAGTAAGCCGTCAACGGATAGTTTCATACCCAAAAAAAGCTATCCGAACCTCAATCGGGTCTTTGAAGTTTTTTGGCCTTCGTTTTTCCGTCACATGAATTTTTACGTTAAAAAGGAAACACTGTGGCTGGTCTTCGATTTACCATCCCTGGAGAGTGGTGCACCATGGTACTGGTCCATTTCAAATCCCTGCACCCATTTCTAAAAGTCGCAAGGCGCCGTTTCGTCTTTTTGGACGAATGTTGCACCTTGCACCGCAGATGTTGCACCCAGTGGATATCGATTCTTCGGACGACCATAACTGTTGCCTCGTTTAGAGTTACGGGAGCCATAACCAGTCAAAACGAAGGTCTCACTGAGTTCTACGGCATTGACCACTGCAAGCCGTCAATGGATAGTTTCATACCCAAAAAAAAGCTATCCGAACCTCAATCGGGTCTCTGAAGTTTTTTGGCCTTCGTTTTTCCGTCACACGAATTTTTACGTTAAAAAGGGAACACCGTGGCTGGTCTTCGATTTACCATCCCTGGAGAGTGGTGCACCATGGTACTGGTCCATTTCAAATCCCTGCACCCATTTCTAAAAGTCGCAAGACGGCGTTTCGTCTTTTTGAACGAATGTTGCACCTTGCACCGCAGATGTTGCACCCAGTGGATATCGATTCTTCGGACGGCCATAACTGTTGCCTCGTTTAGAGTTACGGGAGCCATAACCAGTCAAAACAAAGGTCTCAGTGAGTTCTATTGCTTTTACGGCAGTAAGCCGTCAATGGATAGTTTCATACCCAAAAAAAGATATCCGAACTTCACTCGGGTCTCTGAAGTTTTTTGGCCTTCGTTTTTCCGTCACATGAATTTTTACGTTAAAAAGGGAACACCGTGGCTGGTCTTCGATTTACCATCCCTGGAGAGTGGTGCACCATGGTACTGGTCCATTTCAAATCCCTGCACCCATTTTTAAAAGTCGCAAGACGCCGTTTCGTCTTTTTGGACGAATGTTGCAGCTTGCACCGCAGATGTTGCACCCAGTGGATATCAATTCTTCGGACGGCCATAACTGTTGCCTCGTTTAGAGTTACGGGAGCCATAACCAGTCAAAACGAAGGTCTCAGTGAGTTCTACGGCTTTGATGGCTGTAAGCCGTCAACGGATAGTTTCATACCCAAAAAAAGCTATCCGAACCTCAATCGGGTCTCTGAAGTTTTTTGGCCTTCGTTTTTCCGTCACATGAATTTTTACGTTAAAAAGGGAACACCGTGGCTGGTCTTCGATTTACCATCACTGGAGAGAGGTGCACCATGGTACTGGTCCATTTCAAATCCCTGCACCCATTTCTAAAAGTCGCAAGGCGCCGTTTCGTCTTTTTGGACGAATGTTGCACCTTGCACCGCAGATGTTGCATCCTGTGGATATCGATTCTTCGGACGGCCATAACTGTTGCCTCGTTTAGAGTTACGGGAGCCATAACCAGTCAAAACGAAGGTCTTTGTGAGTTCTACGGCTTTGACAGCTGTAAGCCGTCAACGGATAGTTTCATACCTAAAAAAAGCTATCCGAACCTCAATCGGGTCTCTGAAGTTTTTTGGCCTTCGTTTTTCCGTTACATGAATTTTTACGCTAAAAAGGGAACACCGTGGCTGGTCTTCGATTTAGCATCCCTGGAGAGTGGTGCACCATGGTACTGGTCCATTTCAAATCCCTGCACCCATTTCTAAAAGTCGCAAGGCGCCGTTTCGTCTTTTTGGACAAATGTTGCACCTTGCACCGCAGATGTTGCACCCTGTGGATATCGAATCTTCGGACGGCCATGACTGTTGCCTCGTTTATAGTTACGAGAGCCATAACCAGTCAAAACGAAGGTCTCAGTGAGTTCTACAGCTTTGACCGCTGTAAGCCGTCAACGGATAGTTTCATACCCAAAAAAATGCTATCCGAACCTCAATCGGGTCTTTGAAGTTTTTTGGCCTTCATTTTTCCGTCACATGAATTTTTACGTTAAAAAGGGAACACCGTGGCTGGTCTTCGATTTACCATCTCTGGAGAGTGGTGCACCATTGTATAGGTCCATTTCAAATCCCTGCACCCATTTCTAAAAGTCGCAAGGCGCCGTTTCGTCTTTTTGGACGAATGTTGCACCTCGCACCGCAGATGTTGCACCCTGTGGATATCGATTCTTCGGACGGCCATAACTGTTGCCTCGTTTAGAGTTACGGGAGCCATAACTAGTCAAAACGAAGGTCTCAGTGAGTTCTACGGCATTGACCGCTGTAAGCCGTCAACGGATAGTTTCATACCTAAAAAAAAGCTATCCGAACCTCAATCGGGTCTCTGAAGTTTTTTGGCCTTCGTTTTTCCGTCACCTGAATTTTTACGTTAAAAAGGGAACACCGTTGCTGGTCTTCGATTTACCATCCCTGGAGAGTGGTGCACCATGGTACTGGTCCATTTCAAATCCCTGCACCCATTTCTAAAAGTCGCAAGGTGCCGTTTCGTCTTTTTGGACGAATGTTGCACCTTGCACCGCAGATGTTGCACCCTGTGGATATCGATTCTTCGGACGGCCATAACTGTTGCCTCGTTTAGATTTACGGGAGCCATAACCAGTCAAAACGAAGGTCTCAGAGAGTTCTACGACATTGACCACTGTAAGCCGTCAACGGAGAGTTTCATACCCAAAAAAAGCTATCTGAACCTCAATCGGGTCTCTGAAGTTTTTTGGCCTTCGTTTTTCCGTCACATGAATTTTTACGTTAAAAAGGGAACACCGTGGCTGGTCTTCGATTTACCATCCCTGGAGAGTGGTGTACCATGGTACTGGTCCATTTCAAATCCCTGCACCCATTTCTAAAAGTCGCAAGGCGCCGTTTCGTCTTTTTGGACGAATGTGGCACCTTGCACCACAGATGTTGCAACCAGTGGATATCGATTCTTCGGACGGCCATAACAGTTGCCTCGTTTAGAGTTACGGGAGACATAACCAGTCAAAACGAAGGTCTCAGTGAGTTCTACGGCTTTGACGGCTGTAAGCCGTCAACGGATAGTTTCATACCCAAAAAATACCTCAATCGGGTCTCTGAAGTTTTTTACCCTTCGTTTTTCCGTAACATGAATTTTTACGTTAAAAAGGGAACACCGTGGCTGGTCTTCGATTTACCATCCCTGGAGAGTGGTGCACCATGGTACTGGTCCATTTCAAATCCCTGCACCCATTTCTAAAAGTCGCAAGGCGCCGTTTCATCTTTTGGGACGAATGTTGCACCTTGCACCGCAGATGTTGCACCCTGTGGATATCGATTATTCGGACGGCCATAACTGTTGCCTCATTTAGAGTTACGGGAGCCATAACCAGTCAAAACGAAGGTCTCAGGGAGTTCTACGACATTGACCGCTGTAAGCCGTCAACGGATAGTTTTATACCCAAAAAAAAGATATCCGAACCTAATCGGGTCTCTGAAGTTTTTTGGCCTTCGTTTTTCCGCACATGAATTTTTAAGTTAAAAAGGGAACACCGTGGCTGGTCTTCGATTTACCATCCCTGGAGAGTGGTGCACCATGGTACTGGTCCATTTCAAATCCCTGCACCCATTTCTAAAAGTCGCAAGACGGCGTTTCGTCTTTTTGGACGAATGTTGCACCTTGCACCGCAGATGTTGCACCCAGTGGATATCGATTCTTCGGACGGCCATAACTGTTGCCTCGTTTAGAGTTATGGGAGCCATAACCAGTCAAAACAAAGGTCTCAGTGAGTTCTACTGCTTTTACGGCAGTAAGCCGTCAATGGATAGTTTCATACCCAAAAAAAGATATCCGAACTTCACTCGGGTCTCTGAAGTTTTTTGGCCTTCGTTTTTCCGTCACATGAATTTTTACGTTAAAAAGGGAACACCGTGGCTGGTCTTCGATTTACCATCCCTGGAGAGTGGTGCACCATGGTACTGGTCCATTTCAAATCCCTGCACCCATTTTTAAAAGTCGCAAGACGCCGTTTCGTCTTTTTGGACGAATGTTGCACCTTGCACCGCAGATGTTGCACCCAGTGGATATCAATTCTTCGGACGGCCATAACTGTTGCCTCGTTTAGAGTTACGGGAGCCATAACCAGTCAAAACGAAGGTCTCAGTGAGTTCTACGGCTTTGATGGCTGTAAGCCGTCAACGGATAGTTTCATACCCAAAAAAAGCTATCCGAACCTCAATCGGGTCTCTGAAGTTTTTTGGCCTTCGTTTTTCCGTCACATGAATTTTTACGTTAAAAAGGGAACACCATGGCTGGTCTTCGATTTACCATCACTGGAGAGTGGTGCACCATGGTACTGGTCCATTTCAAATCCCTGCACCCATTTCTAAAAGTCGCAAGGCGCCGTTTCGTCTTTTTGGACGAATGTTGCACCTTGCACCGCAGATGTTGCATCCTGTGGATATCGATTCTTCGGACGGCCATAACTGTTGCCTCGTTTAGAGTTACGGGAGCCATAACCAGTCAAAACGAAGGTCTTTGTGAGTTCTACGGCTTTGACAGCTGTAAGCCGTCAACGGATAGTTTCATACCTAAAAAAAGCTATCTGAACCTCAATCGGGTCTCTGAAGTTTTTTGGCCTTCGTTTTTCCGTTACATGAATTTTTACGCTAAAAAGGGAACACCGTGGCTGGTCTTCGATTTAGCATCCTTGGAGAGTGGTGCACCATGGTACTGGTCCATTTCAAATCCCTGCACCCATTTCTAAAAGTCGCAAGGCGCCCTTTCGTCTTTTTGGACAAATGTTGCACCTTGCACCGCAGATGTTGCACCCTGTGGATATCGAATCTTCGGACGGCCATGACTGTTGCCTCGTTTATAGTTACGAGAGCCATAACCAGTCAAAACGAAGGTCTCAGTGAGTTCTACAGCTTTGACCGCTGTAAGCCGTCAACGGATAGTTTCATACCCAAAAAAATGCTATCCGAACCTCAATCGGGTCTTTGAAGTTTTTTGGCCTTCATTTTTCCGTCACATGAATTTTTACGTTAAAAAGGGAACACCGTGGCTGGTCTTCGATTTACCATCTCTGGAGAGTGGTGCACCATTGTATAGGTCCATTTCAAATCCCTGCACCCATTTCTAAAAGTCGCAAGGCGCCGTTTCGTCTTTTTGGACGAATGTTGCACCTTGCACCGCAGATGTTGCACCCTGTGGATATCGATTCTTCGGACGGCCATAACTGTTGCCTCGTTTAGAGTTACGGGAGCCATAACTAGACAAAACGAAGGTCTCAGTGAGTTCTACGGCATTGACCGCTGTAAGCCGTCAACGGATAGTTTCATACCTAAAAAAAAGCTATCCGAACCTCAATCGGGTCTCTGAAGTTTTTTGGCCTTCGTTTTTCCGTCACCTGAATTTTTACGTTAAAAAGGGAACACCGTTGCTGGTCTTCGATTTACCATCCCTGGAGAGTGGTGCACCATGGTACTGGTCCATTTCAAATCCCTGCACCCATTTCTAAAAGTCGCAAGGTGCCGTTTCGTCTTTTTGGACGAATGTTGCACCTTGCACCGCAGATGTTGCACCCTGTGGATATCGATTCTTCGGACGGCCATAACTGTTGCCTCGTTTAGATTTACGGGAGCCATAACCAGTCAAAACGAAGGTCTCAGAGAGTTCTATGGCATTGACCACTGTAAGCCGTCAACGGAGAGTTTCATACCCAAAAAAGGCTATCTGAACCTCAATCGGGTCTCTGAAGTTTTTTGGCCTTCGTTTTTCCGTCACATGAATTTTTACGTTAAAAAGGGAACACCGTGGATGGTCTTCGATTTACCATCCCTGGAGAGTGGTGTACCATGGTACTGGTCCATTTCAAATCCCTGCACCCATTTCTAAAAGTCGCAAGGCGCCGTTTCGTCTTTTTGGACGAATGTGGCACCTTGCACCACAGATGTTGCAACCAGTGGATATCGATTCTTCGGACGGCCATAACAGTTGCCTCGTTTAGAGTTACGGGAGCCATAACCAGTCAAAACGAAGGTCTCAGTGAGTTCTACGGCTTTGACGGCTGTAAGCCGTCAACGGATAGTTTCATACCCAAAAAATACCTCAATCGGGTCTCTGAAGTTTTTTACCCTTCGTTTTTCCGTAACATGAATTTTTACGTTAAAAAGGGAACACCGTGGCTGGTCTTCGATTTACCATCCCTGGAGAGTGGTGCACCATGGTACTGGTCCATTTCAAATTCCTGCACCCATTTCTAAAAGTCGCAAGACGCCGTTTCATCTTTTGGGACGAATGTTGCACCTTGCACCGCAGATGTTGCACCCTGTGGATATCGATTATTCGGACGGCCATAACTGTTGCCTCATTTAGAGTTACGGGAGCCATAACCAGTCAAATCGAAGGTCTCAGGGAGTTCTACGACAATGACCGCTGTAAGCCGTCAACGGATAGTTTTATACCCAAAAAAAAGATATCCGAACCTAATCGGGTCTCTGAAGTTTTTTGGCCTTCGTTTTTCCGCACATGAATTTTTAAGTTAAAAAGGGAACACCGTGGCTGGTCTTCGATTTACCATCCCTGGAGAGTGGTGCACCATGGTACTGGCCATTTCAAATCCCTACACCCATTTCTAAAAGTCGCAAGGTGTCGTTTCGTCTTTTTGGACGAATGTTGCACCTTGCACCGCAGATGTTGCACCCTGTGGATATCGATTATTCGGACGGCCATAACTGTTGCCTCGTTTAGAGTTACGGGAGCCATAACCAGTCAAAACGAAGGTCTCAGTGAGTTCTACGGCTTTGACTGCTGTAAGCCATCAACGGATAGTTTCATACCCAAAAAAAGGCTATCCGAACCTCAATCGGGTCTCTGATGTTTTTTG
This sequence comes from Allium fistulosum, assembly GCA_030737815.1. Classification (NCBI taxonomy): domain Eukaryota; kingdom Viridiplantae; phylum Streptophyta; class Magnoliopsida; order Asparagales; family Amaryllidaceae; genus Allium; species Allium fistulosum. Next base: position 41,757,656 of record CM060905.1, on the reverse strand, counting down.
GCCTTCGTTTTTCCATCACATGTATTTTTACGTTAAAAAGGGAACACCGTGGCTGGTCTTCGATTTACCATCCCTGGAGAGTGGTGCACCATGGTACTGGCCATTTCAAATCCCTGCACCCGTTTCTTAAAGTCGCAAGGCGCCGTTTCGTCTTTTTGGACAAATGTTGCACCTTGCACCGCAGATGTTGCACCCTGTGGATATCGATTCTTCGAACGGCCATAACTGTTGCCTCGTTTAGAGTTACGGGAGCCATAACCAGTTAAAACGAAGGTCTCAGTGAGTTCTACGGCTTTGACCACTGTAAGCCATCAACGGATAGTTTCATACCCAAAAAATTGCTATCCGAACCTCAATCGGGACTTTGAAGTTTTTTGGCCTTCGTTTTTCCGTCACATGAATTTTTACGTTAAAAAGGGAACACCGTGGCTGGTCTTCGATTTACCATCCCTGGAGAGTGGTGCACCATGGTACTGGCCATTTCAAATCCCTGCACCCGTTTCTTAAAGTCGCAAGGCGCCGTTTCGTCTTTTTGGACAAATGTTGCACCTTGCACCGCAGATGTTGCACCCTGTGGATATCGATTCTTCGAACGGCCATAACTGTTGCCTCGTTTAGAGTTACGGGAGCCATAACCAGTTAAAACGAAGGTCTCAGTGAGTTCTACGGCTTTGACCGCTGTAAGCCATCAACGGATAGTTTCATACCCAAAAAATTGCTATCCGAACCTCAATCGGGACTTTGAAGTTTTTTGGCCTTCGTTTTTCCGTCACATGTATTTTTACGTTAAAAAGGGAACACCGTGGCTGGTCTTTGATTTACCATCCCTGGAGAGTGGTGCACCATGGTACTGGCCATTTCAAATCCCTACACCCATTTCTAAAAGTCGCAACGCGCCGTTTCGTCTTTCTGGACAAATGTTGCACCTTGCACCGCAGATGTTGCACCCTGTGGATATCGATTCTTCGGACGTCCATAACTGTTGCCTCGTTTAGAGTTACGGGAGCCATAACCAGTCAAAACGAAGGTCTCAGTGAGTTCTACGGCTTTGACCGCTGTAAGCCATCAACGGATAGTTTCATACCCAAAAAAATGCTATCCGAACCTCAATCGGGTCTCTAAAGTTTTTTGGCCTTCGTTTTTCCGTCACATGAATTTTTAAGTTAAAAAGGGAACACCGTGGCTGGTCTTCGATTTACCATCCCTGGAGAGTGGTGCACCATGGTACCGGTCCATTTCAAATCCCTACACCCATTTCTATAAGTCGCAAGGTGTCGTTTCGTCTTTTTGGACGAATGTTGCACCTTGCACCGCAGATGTTGCACCCTGTGGATATCGATTATTCGGACGGCCATAACTGTTGCCTCGTTTAGAGTTACGGGAGCCATAACCAGTCAAAACGAAGGTCTCAGAGAGTTCTACGACATTGACCACTGTAAGCCGTCAACGGATAGTTTCATACCCCAAAAAAGCTATCCGAACCTCAATCGGGTCTTTGAAGTTTTTTGGCCTTCGTTTTTCCGTCACATGAATTTTTACGTTAAAAAGGGAACACCGTGGCTGGTCTTCGATTTACCATCCCTGGAGATTGGTGCACCATGGTACTAGTCCATTTCAAATCCCTACACCCATTTCTAAAAGTCGCAAGGCGCCGTTTCGTCTTTTTGGACGAATGTTGCACCTTCCACCGCAGATGTTGCACCCTGTGGATATCGATTCTTCGGACGGCCATAACTGTTGCCTCGTTTAGAGTTACGGGAGCCATAACCAGTCAAAACGAAGGTCTCAGTGAGTTCTACGGCTTTGACCGCTGTAAGCCATCAACGGATAGTTTCATACCCAAAAAAAGGCTATCCGAACCTCAATCGGGTCTCTGATGTTTTTTGGCCTTCGTTTTTCCATCACATGTATTTTTACGTTAAAAAGGGAACACCGTGGCTGGTCTTCGATTTACCATCCCTGGAGAGTGGTGCACCATGGTACTGGCCATTTCAAATCCCTGCACCCGTTTCTTAAAGTCGCAAGGCGCCGTTTCGTCTTTTTGGACAAATGTTGCACCTTGCACCGCAGATGTTGCACCCTGTGGATATCGATTCTTCGAACGGCCATAACTGTTGCCTCGTTTAGAGTTACGGGAGCCATAACCAGTTAAAACGAAGGTCTCAGTGAGTTCTACGGCTTTGACCACTGTAAGCCATCAACGGATAGTTTCATACCCAAAAAATTGCTATCCGAACCTCAATCGGGACTTTGAAGTTTTTTGGCCTTCGTTTTTCCGTCACATGAATTTTTACGTTAAAAAGGGAACACCGTGGCTGGTCTTCGATTTACCATCCCTGGAGAGTGGTGCACCATGGTACCGGTCCATTTCAAATCCCTGCACCCATTTCTAAAAGACGCACGGCGCCGTTTCGTCTTTTTGGACAAATGTTGCGCCTTGCACCGCAGATGTTGCACCCTGTGGATATCGATTCTTCGGACGGCCATAAATGTTGCCTCGTTTAGAATTTTGGGAGCCATAACCAGTCAAAACGAAGGTCTCAGTGAGTTCTACAGCATTGACTGCTGTAAGCCGTCAACAGATAGATTCATACCAAAAAAAAAGCTATCCGAACCTCAATCGGGTCTCTGAAGTTTTTTGGCCTTCGTTTTTCCGTCACATGAATTTTTACGTTAAAAAGAAAACTCCGTTGCTGGTCTTCGATTTACCATCCCTGGAGAGTGGTGCACCATGGTACTGGTCCATTTCAAATCCCTGCACCCATTTCTAAAAGTCGCAAGGCGTCGTTTCGTCTTTTTGGACGAATGTTGCACCTTGCACCGCAGATGATGCACCCTGTGGATATCGATTCTTCGGACGGCCATAACTGTTGCCTCGTTTAGATTTACGGGAGCCATAACCAGTCAAAACGAAGGTCTTAGTGAGTTCTACGGCATTGACCGCTGTAAGCCGTCAACGGAGAGTTTCATACCCAAAAAAAGCTATCCGAACCTCAATCGGGTCTTTGAAGTTTTTTGGCCTTTGTTTTTCCGTCACATGAATTTTTATGTTAAAAAGGGAACACCGTGGCTGGTCTTCGATTTACCATCCCTGGAGAGTGGTGCACCATGGTACCGGTCCATTTCAAATCCCTGCACCCATTTCTAAAAGTCGCAAGGCGCCGTTTCGTCTTTTTGGACGAATGTTGCACCTTGCACCGCAGATGTTGCACCCTGTGGATATCGATTCTTCGGACGGCCATAACTGTTGCCTTGTTTAGAGTTTCGGGAGCCATAACCAGTCAAAACGAAGGTCTCAGTGAGTTCTACGGCTTTGACGGCTGTAATCCGTCAACGGATAGTTTCATACCCAAAAAATACCTCAATCGGGTCTCTGAAGTTTTTTGGCCTTCGTTTTTCCGTCACATGAATTTTTACGTTAAAAAGGGAACACCGTGGCTGGTCTTCGATTTACAATCCCTGGAGAGTAGTGCACCATGGTGCTGGTACATTTCAAATCCATGCACTCATTTCTAAAAGTCGCAAGGCGCCGTTTCGTCTTTTTGGACGAATGTTGCACCTTGCACCGTAGATGTTGCACCCTGTGGATATCGATTCTTCGGACGGCCATAACTGTTGCCTCGATTAGAGTTACGGGAGCCATAACCAGTCAAAACGAAGGTCTCAGTGAGTTCTACGGCATTGACCGCTGTAAGCCACCAACGGATAGTTTCATACCCAAAAAAAAGTTATCCGAACCTCAATCGGGTCTCTGAAGTTTTTTGGCCTTCGTTTTTCCGTCAAATGAATTTTTACGTTAAAAAGAGAACACCGTGGCTGGTCTTCAATTTACCATCCCTGGAGAGTGGTGCACCATGGTACTGGTCCATTTCAAATCCCTGCACCCATTTCTAAAAGTCGCAAGGCGCCGTTTCGTCTTTTGGGACGAATGTTGCACCTTGCACCGCAGATGTTGCACCCTGTGGATATCGATTATTCGGACGGCCATAACTGTTGCCTCGTTTAGAGTTACGGGAGCCATAACCGGACAAAACGAAGGTCTCAGTGAGTTCTACGGCATTGACCGTTGTAAGCTGTCAACGGATAGTTTCATACCCAAAAAAAACTATCCGAACCTCAATCGGGTCTCTGAAGTTTTTTGGCCTTCGTTTTTCCGTCACATGAATTTTTACGTTAAAAAGGGAACACCGTGGCTGGTCTTCGATTTACCATCCCTGGAGAGTGGTGCACCATGGTACTGGCCCATTTCAAATCCCTGCACCCATTTCTAATAGTCAAAAGAGCCGTTTCGACTTTTTGGACAAATGTTGCACCTTGCACCACAGATGTTGGACCCTGTGGATATCGATTCTTCTGACGGCCATAACTGTTGCCTCGTTTAGAGTTACGGGAGCCATAACTAGTCAAAACGAAGGTCTCAGTGAGTTCTACGGCTTTGACCACTGTAAGCCGTCAACGGATAGTTTCATACCTAAAAAAAGGCTATCCGAACCTCAATCGGGTCTTTGAAGTTTTTTGGCCTTCGTTTTTCCGTCAAATGAATTTTTACGTTAAAAAGAGAACACCGTGGCTGGTCTTCAATTTACCATCCCTGGAGAGTGGTGCACCATGGTACTGGTCCATTTCAAATCCCTGCACCCATTTCTAAAAGTCGCAAGGCGCCGTTTCGTTTTTTTGAACGAATGTTGCACCTTGCACCGCAGATGTTGCACCATGTGGATATCGATTCTTCGGACGGCCATAACTGTTGCCTCATTTAGAGTTACGGGAGCCATAACTAGTCAAAACGAAGGTCTCAGTGAGTTCTACGGCTTTGACCACTGTAAGCCGTCAACGGATAGTTTCATACCCAAAAAAAGGCTATCCGAACCTCAATCGGGTCTCTGAAGTTTTTTGGCCTTCGTTTTTCCGTCACATGAATTTTTACGTTAAAAAGGGAACACCGTGGCTGGTCTTCGATTTACCATCCCTAGAGAGTGGTGCACCATGGTACTGGTCCATTTCAAATCCCTGCACCCATTTATAAAAGTCGCAAGGCGGCGTTTCGTCTTTTTGGACAAATGTTGCACCTTGCACCGCAGATGTTGCACCCTGTGGATATTGATTCTTCGGACGGCCATAACTGTTGCCTCGATTAGAGTTACGAGAGCCATAACCAGTCGAAACAAAGGTCTCAGTGAGTTCTACGACATTGACCGCTGTAAGCCGTCAACGGATAGATTCATATACCCAAAAAATAGTTATCCGAACCTCAATCGGGTCTCTGAAGTTTTTTGGCCTTCGTTTTTCCGTCTCATGAATTTTTACGTTAAAAAGGGAACACCGTGGCTGGTCTTCGATTTACCATCCCTGGAGAGTGGTGCACCATGGTACTGGTCCATTTCAAATCCCTGCACCCATTTCTAAAAGTCGCAATGCGCCGTTTCGTCTTTTTGGACGAATGGTGCACCTTGCATGGCAGATGTTGCACCTTGTGGATATCGATTCTTCGGACGGCCATAACTATTGCCTCGTTTAGAGTTACGGGAGCCATAACCAGTCAAAACGAAGGACTCAGTGAGTTCTACGGCATTGACCGCTGTAAGCCGTCAACGGATAGTTTCATACCCAAAAAAAAGCTATCTGAACCTCAATCGGGTCTCTGAAGTTTTTTGGCCTTCGTTTTTCCGTCACATGAATTTTTACGTTAAAAAGTGAACACCGTGGCTGGTCTTCGATTTACCATCCCTGGAGAGTGGTGCACCATGTTACTGGTCCATTTCAAATCCCTTAACCCATTTCTAAAAGTCGCAAGGCGCCGTTTCGTCTTTTTGGACGAATGTTGCACCTTGCACCGCAGATGTTGCACCCTGTTGATATCGATTTTCGGACGGCCATAACTGTTGCCTCGTTTAGAGTTACGGGAGCCATAACCAGTTAAAACGAAGGTCTCAGTGAGTTCTACGGCTTTGACCGCTGTAAGCCATCAACGGATAGTTTCATACCCAAAAAATTGCTATCCGAAACTCAATCGGGTCTTTGAAGTTTTTTGGCCTTCGTTTTTCCGTCACATGAATTTTTACGTTAAAAAGGGAACACCGTGGCTGGTCTTCGATTTACCATCCCTGGAGAGTGGTGCACCATGGTACTGGTCCATTTCAAATCCCTGCACCCATTTCTAAAAGACGCACGGCGCCGTTTCGTCTTTTTGGACAAATGTTGCGCCTTGCACCGCAGATGTTGCACCCTGTGGATATCGATTCTTCGGACGGCCATTACTGTTGCCTCGTTTAGAATTACGGGAGCCATAACCAGTCAAAACGAAGGTCTCAGTGAGTTTTACGGCATTGACCACTGTAAGCCATCAACGGATAGTTTCATACCCAAAAAAATGCTATCCGAACCTCAATCGGGTCTTTGAAGATTTTTGGCCTTCGTTTTTCCGTCACATGAATTTTTACGTTAAAAAGGGAACACTGTGGCTGGTCTTCGATTTACCATCCCTGGAGAGTGGTGCACCATGGTACTGGTCCATTTCAAATCCCTGCACCCATTTATAAAAGTCGCAAGGCGGCGTTTCGTCTTTTTGGACAAATGTTGCACCTTGCACCGCAGATGTTGCACCCTGTGGATATAGATTCTTCGGACGGCCATATTGTTGCCTCGTTTATAGTTACGGGAGCCATAACTAGTCAAAACGAAGGTCTCAGTGAGTTCTACAACTTTGACCGCTGTAAGCCGTCAACAGATAGTTTCATACCCAAAAAAATGCTATCTGAACCTCAATCGGGTCTTTGAAGTTTTTTGGCCTTCGTTTTTCCGTCACATGAATTTTTACGTTAAAAAGGGAACACCGTGGCTGGTCTTCCATTTACCATCCCTGGAGAGTGGTGCACCATGGTACTGGTCTATTTCAAATCCCTGCACCCATTTATAAAAGTCGCAAGGCGCCGTTTCGTCTTTTTGGACGAATGTTTTACCTTGCACCGTAGATGTTGCACCCTGTGGATATCGATTCTTCAGACGGCCATAACTGTTGCCTCGATTAGAGTTACGGGAGCCATAACCAGTCAAAACGAAGGTCTCAGTGAGTTCTACGGCATTGACCGCTGTAAGCCATCAACGGATAGTTTCATACCCAAAAAAAGTTATCCGAACCTCAATCGGGTCTCTGAAGTTTTTTGGCCTTCGTTTTTCCGTCACATGAATTTTTACGTTAAAAAGAGAACACCGTGGCTGGTCTTCGATTTTCCATCCCTGGAGAGTAGTGCACCATGGTACTGGTCCATTTCAAATCCCTGCACCCATTTCTAAAAGTCGCAAGGCGCCGTTTCGTCTTTTTGGACGAATGTTGCACCTTGCATGGCAGATGTTGCACCTTGTGGATATCGATTCTTCGAACGGCCATAACTATTGCCTCGTTTAGAGTTACGGGAGCCATAACCAGTCAAAACGAAGGTCTCGGTGAGTTCTACGGCATTGACCACTGTAAGCCGTCAACGGATAGTTTCATACCCAAAAAAAAGCTATCCGAACCTCAATCGGGTCTTTGATGTTTTTTGGCCTTCGTTTTTCCGTCACATGAATTTTTACGTTAAAAAGGGAACACCGTGGCTGGTCTTCGATTTACCATCCCTGGAGAGTGGTGCACCATGTTACTGGTCCATTTCAAATCCCTTAACCCATTTCTAAAAGTCGCAAGGTGCCGTTTCGTCTTTTTGGACGAATGTTGCACCTTGTACCGCAGATGTTGCACCCTGTTGATATCGATTCTTCGGACGGCCATAACTGTTGCCTCGTTTAGAGTTACGGGAGCCATAACCAGTCAAAACGTACGTCTCAGTGAGTTCTACGGCATTGACCGCTGTAAGCCGTCAACGGATAGTTGAATACCCCAAAAAAATGCTATCCGAACCTCAATCGGGTCTCTAAAGTTTTTTGGCCTTCGTTTTTCCATCACATGAATTTTTAAGTTAAAAAGGGAACACCGTGGCTGGTCTTCGATTTACCATCCCTGGAGAGTGGTGCACCATGGTACCGGTCCATTTCAAATCTCTGCACCCATTTCTAAAAGTCGCAAGGTGCCGTTTCGTCTTTTTGTGCGAATGTTGCACTTTGCACCGCAAATGTTGCACCCTGTGGATATCGATTCTTCGGACGGCCATAACTGTTGCCTCGTTTAGAGATACGGGAGCCATAACCAGTCAAAACAAAGGTCTCAGTGAGTTCTACGGCTTTGACGGCTGTAAGCCGTCAACGAATAGTTTCATACCCAAAAAAAGCTATCGGAACCACAATCGGGTCTTTGAAGTTTTTTGGCCTTCGTTTTTCCGTCACATGAATTTTTACGTTAAAAAGGGAACACCGTGGCTGGCCTTCGATTTACCATCCCTGGAGAGTGGTGCACCATGGTACCGGTCCATTTCAAATCCCTGCACCCATTTCTAAAAGTCCCAAGGCACCGTTTCGCCTTTTGGGACGAATGTTGCACCTTGCACCGCAGTTGTTGCACCCTGTGGATATCGATTCTTCGGACGGCCATAACTGTTGCCTCGTTTAGAGTTACGGGGGCCATAACCAGTCAAAACAAAGGTCTCAGTGAGTTCTACGGCATTGACCGCTGTAAGCCGTCAATGGATAGTTACATACCCAAAAAAAAGCTATCCGAACCTCAATCGGGTCTCTGAAGTTTTTTGGCCTTCGTTTTTCCGTCACATGAATTTTTACGTTAAAAAGGGAACACCGTGGCCGGTCTTCGATTTACCATCCCTGCAGAGTGGTGCACCATGGTACTAGTCCATTTCAAATCCCTGCACCCATTCTAAAAGTCGCAAGGCGCCGTTTCGTCTTTTTGGACGAATGTTGCAACTTGCACCGCAGATGTTGCACCCTATGGATATCGATTCTTCGGACGGCCATAACTATTGCCTCGTTTAGAGTTACGAGATCCATAACCAGTCAAAACGAAGGTCTCAGTGAGTTCTACGGCTTTGACAGTTGTAAGCCATCAACGGATAGTTTCATACCCAAAAAATACCTCAATCGGGTCTTTGAAGTTTTTTAGCCTTCGTTTTTCCGTCACATGAATTTTTACGTTAAAAAGGGAACACCGTGGCAGGTCTTCGATTTACCATCCCTGGAGAGTAGTGCACCATGGTGCTGGTACATTTCAAATCCACGCACCCATTTCTAAAAGTCGCAAGGCACCGTTTCGTCTTTTTGGACGAATGTTGCACCTTGCACCGCAGATGTTGCACCCTGTGGATATCGATTCTTCGGAAGGTCATAACTGTTGCCTCGTTTAGAGTTACGGGAGCCATAACAAGTCAAAACGAAGGTCTCAGTGAGTTCTACGGCTTTGACGGCTGTAAGCCGTCAACGGATAGTTTCATACCCAAAAAAAAGCTATCCGAACCTCAATCGGGTCTCTGAAGTTTTTTGGCCTTCGTTTTTCCGTCACATGAATTTTTACGTTAAAAAGGGAACACCGTGGCTGGTCTTCGATTTAACATCCCTAAAGAGTGGTGAACCATGGTACTGGTCCATTTCAAATCCCTGCACCCATTTATAAAAGTCGTAAGACGGCGTTTCGTCTTTTTGGAAAATTGTTGCACCTTGCACCGCAGATGTTGCACCCTGTGGATATCGATTCTTCGAACGGCCATAATTGTTGCCTCGTTTAGAGTTACGGGAGCCATAACCAGTCAAAACAAAGGTCTCAGTGAGTTCTACGGCTTTGACGGCTGTTAGCCGTCAACGGATAGTTTCATACCCAAAAAAAGCTATCCGAACCACAATCGGGTCTTTGAAGTTTTTTGGCCTTCGTTTTTCCGTCACATGAATTTTTACGTTAAAAAGGGAACACCATGGCTGGTCTTCGATTTACCATCCCTAGATAGTGGTGCACCATGGTACTGGTCCATTTCAAATCCCTGCACCCATTTTTTAAAGTCGCAAGGCGCCGTTTTGTCTTTTTGGACGAATGTTGCACCTTGCACCGCAGATGTTGCACCATGTGGATATCGATTCTTCGGACGGCCATAACTGTTGCCTCGATTAGAGTTACGGGAGCCATAACCAGTCAAAACGAAGGTCTCAGTGAGTTCTACGGCATTGACCGCTGTAAACCATCAACGGATAGTTTCGTACCCAAAAAAAAGTTATCCGAACCTCAATCGGGTCTCTGAAGTTTTTTGGCCTTCGTTTTTCCGTCACATGAATTTTTACGTTAAAAAGAGAACACCGTGGCTGGTCTTCGATTTACCATCCCTGGAGAGTGTGCACCATGGTACTAGTCCATTTCAAATCCCTGCACCCATTTCTAAAAGTCGCAAGGCGCCGTTTCGTCTTTTTGGACGAATGTTGCACCTTGCACCGCAGATGTTGCACCTTGTGGATATCGATTCTTCGGACGGCCATAACTGTTGCCTCGTTTAGAGTTACGGGAGCCATAACCAGTCAAAACGAAGGTCTCAGTGAGTTCTACGGCATTGACCGCTGTAAGCCGTCAACGGATAGTTTCATACCCAAAAAAAAGCTATCCGAACCTCAATCGGGTCTCTGAAGTTTTTTGGCCTTCGTTTTTCCGTCACATGAATTTTTACGTTAAAAAGGGAACACCGTGGCTGGTCTTCGATTTACCATCCCTGGAGAGTGGTGCACCATGGTACTGGTCTATTTCAAATCCCTGCACCCATTTTTAAAAGTCGCAAGGCGCCGTTTCGTTTTTTTGGGCGAATGTTGTACCTTGCACCGTAGATGTTGCACCCTGTGGATATCGATTCTTCGGACTGCCATAACTGTTGCCTCGGTTAGAGTTACGGGAGCCATAACCAGTCAAAACGAAGGTCTCAGTGAGTTCTACGGCATTGACCGCTGTAAGCCATCAACGGATGGTTTCATACCCAAAAAAAAGTTATCCGAACCTCAATCGGGTCTCTAAAGTTTTTTGTCCTTCGTTTTTCCGTCACATTAATTTTTACGTTAAAAAGAGAACACCGTGGCTGGTCTTCGATTTACCATCCCTGGAGAGTGTGCACCATGGTACTGGTCCATTTCAAATCCCTGCACCCATTTCTAAAAGTCGCAAGGCGCCGTTTCGTCTTTTTGGACGAATGTTGCACCTTGCACCGCAGATGTTGCACCCTGTGGATATCGATTTTTCGGACGGCCATAACTGTTGCCTCGTTTAGAGTTACGGGAGCCATAACCAGTCAAAACGAAGGTCTCAGTGAGTTCTACGGCATTGACCGCTGTAAGCCGTCAATGGATAGTTTCATACCCAAAAAAAAGCTATCCGAACCTCAATCGGGTCTCTGAAGTTTTTTGGCCTTCGTTTTTCCGTCACATGAATTTTTACGTTAAAAAGGGAACACCGTGGCTGGTCTTCGATTTACCATCCCTGGAGAGTGGTGCACCATGTTACTGGTCCATTCCAAATCCCTTAACCCATTTCTAAAAGTCGCAAGGCGCCGTTTCGTCTTTTTGGACGAATGTTACACCTTGCACCGCAGATGTTGCACCCTGTTGATATCGATTCTTCGGACGGCCATAACTGTTGCCTCGTTTAGAGTTACGGGAGCCATATCCAGTCAAAACGTAAGTCTCAGTGAGTTCTACAGCATTGACCGCTGTAAGCCGTCAACGGATAGTTTCATACCCAAAAAAATGCTATCCGAACCTCAATCGGGTCTTTGAAGTTTTTTGCCCTGCGTTTTTCCATCACATGAATATTTACGTTAAAAAGGGAACACCGTGGCTGGTCTTCGATTTACCATCCCTGGAGAGTGCTGCACCATGGTACTGGTCTATTTCAAATCCCTGCACCCATTTTTAAAAGTCGCAAGGCGCCGTTTCGTCTTTTTGGACGAATGTTGCACCTTGCACCGCAGATGTTGCACCCTGTGGATATCGATTCTTCGGACGGCCATAACTGTTGCCTCGATTAGAGTTACGGGAGCCATAACCAGTCAAAACGAAGGTCTCAGTGAGTTCTACGGCATTGACCGCTGTAAGCCGTCAATGGATAGTTTCATACCCAAAAAAAAGCTATCCGAACCTCAATCGGGTCTCTAAAGTTTTTTGGCCTTCGTTTTTCCGTCACATGAATTTTTACGTTAAAAAGGGAACACCGTGGCTGGTCTTCGATTTACCATCCCTGGAGAGTGGTGCACCATGGTACCGGTCCATTTCAAATCCCTGCACCCATTTCTAAAAGTCCCAAGGCACCGTTTCGCCTTTTGGGACGAATGTTGCACCTTGCACCGCAGTTGTTGCACCCTGTGGATATCGATTCTTCGGACGGCCATAACTGTTGCCTCGTTTAGAGTTACGGGAGCCATAACCAGTCAAAACAAAGGTCTTTGTGAGTTCTACGGCATTGACCGCTGTAAGCCGTCAACGGATAGTTTCATACCCAAAAAAAAGCTATCCAAACCTCAATCGGGTCTCTGAAGTTTTTTGGCCTTCGTTTTTCCGTCACATGAATTTTTACGTTAAAAAGTGAACACCGTGGCCGGTCTTCGATTTACCATCCCTGGAGAGTGGTGCACCATGGTACTAGTCCATTTCAAATCCCTGCACCCATTTCTAAAAGTCGCAAGGCGCCGTTTCGTCTTTTTGGACGAATGTTGCAACTTGCACCGCAGATGTTGCACCCTATGGATATCGATTCTTCGGACGGCCATAACTGTTGCCTCGTTTAGAGTTACGAGATCCATAACCAGTCAAAACGAAGGTCTCAGTGCGTTCTACGGCTTTGACAGCTGTAAGCCGTCAACGGATAGTTTCATACCCAAAAAATTCCTCAATCGGGTCTCTGAAGTTTTTTAGCCTTCGTTTTTCCGTCACATGAATTTTTACGTTAAAAAGGGAACACCGTGGCTGGTCTTCGATTTACCATCCCTGGAGAGTGGTGCACCATGGTACTGGTCCATTTCAAATCACTGCACCCATTTCTAAAAGTCGCAAGGCGCCGTTTCGTCTTTTTGGACGAATGTTGCACCTTGCACCGCAGATGTTGCACCCTGTGGATATCGATTCTTCGGACGGCCATAACTGTTGCCTCGTTTAGAGTTACGGGAGCCATTACCAGTCAAAACGAAGGTCTCAGTGAGTTCTACGGCTTTGATGGCTGTAAGCCGTCAACGGATAGTTTCATACCGAAAAAAAAGCTATCCGAACCTCAATCGGGTCTTTGAAGTTTTTTGGCCTTCGTTTTTCCATCACATGAATTTTTACGTTAAAAAGTGAACACCGTGGCTGGTCTTCGATTTACCATCCCTGGAGAGTGGTGCACCATGGTACCGGTCCATTTCAAATCCCTGCACCCATTTATAAAAGTCGCAAGGCGACGTTTCGTCTTTTGGGACGAATGTTGCACCTTGCACCGCAGATGTTGCACCCTGTGGATATCGATTCTTCGGACGGCCATAACGGTTGCCTCGTTTAGAGTTACGGGAGCCATAACCAGTCAAAACGAAGGTCTCAGTGAGTTCTACGTCTTTGACCGCTGTACGCCATCAACGGATAGTTTCATACCGAAAAAAAGGCTATCCGAACCGCAATCGGGTCTTTGAAGTTTTTTGGCATTCGTTTTTAGGTTACATGAATTTTTACGTTAAAAAGGTAACACCGTGACTGGTCTTCGATATACCATCCTTGGAGAGTGGTGCAGCATGGTACTGGCCCATTTCAAATCCCTCCACCCATTTCTAAAAGTCGAAAGCGCCGTTTCGTCTTTTTGGACAAATGTTGCACCTTGCACCGCAGATGTTGCACCCTGTGGATATCGATTCTTCGGACGGCCATAACTATTGCCTCGTTTAGAGTTACGGGAGCCATAACCAGTCAAAACGAAGGTCTCAGTGAGTTCTACGGCTTTGACCGCTGTAAGCCATCAACGGATAGTTTCATACCCAAAAAAAGCTATTCGAACCTCAAACGGGTCTTTGAAGTTTTTTGGCCTTTGTTTTTCCGTCACATGTATTTTTACGTTAAAAATGGAACACTGTGGCTGGTCTTCGATTTACCATCCCTGGAGAGTGGTGCACCATGGTACCGGTCCATTTCAAATCCCTACACCCATTTCTAAAAGTCGCAAGGCGCCGTTTTGTCTTTTTGGACGAATGTTGCACCATGCACCGCAGATGTTGCACCCTGTGGATATCGATTCTTCGGACGGCCATAACTGTTGCCTCGTTTAGATTTACGGGAGCCATAACCAGTCAAAACGAAGGTCTCAGTAAGTTCTACGGCATTGACCGCTGTAAGCCGTCAACGGATTGTTTCATACCCAAAAAAATGCTATCCGAACCTCAATCGGGTCTCTGAAGTTTTTTGGCCTTCGTTTTTCCGTCACATGAATTTTTACGTTAAAAAGGGATCACCATGGCTGGTCTTTGATTTACCATCCCTGGAGAGTGGTGCACCATAGTACTGGTCCATTTCAAATCCCTGCACCCATTTCTAAAAGTCGCAAGGCGCCGTTTCGTCTTTTTGAATGAATGTTGCACCTTGCACCGTAGATGTTGCACCCTGTGGATATTGATTTTTCGGACGGCCATAACTGTTGCCTCGTTTAGAGTTACGGGAGCCATAACCAGTCAAAACAAAGGTCTCAGTGAGTTCTACGGTTTTGACGGTTGTATGCCATCAACGGATAGTTTCATACCCAAAAAACGCTATCCGAACCTCAATCGGGTCTTTGAAGTTTTTTGACCTTCGTTTTTCCGTCACATGAATTTTTACGTTAAAAAGGGAACACCCGTGGCTGGTCTTCGATTTACCATCCCTGGAGTGTCGTGCACCATGGTACTGGTCCATTTTAAATCCCTGCACCCATTTCTAAAAGTAGCAAGGCGCTGTTTCGTCTTTTGGGACGAATGTTGCACCTTGCACCGCAGATGTTGCACCCTGTGGATATCGATTCTTCGGACGGCCATAACTGTTGCCTCGTTTAGAGTTACGGGAGCCATAACCAGTCAAAACGAAGGTCTTAGTGAGTTCTATGGCATTGACCGTTGTAAGCCGTCAACGGATAGTTTCATACCCAAAAATAAGCTATCCGAACCTCAATCGGGTCTCTGAAGTTTTTTGGCCTTCGTTTTTCCGTCACATGAATTTTTACGTTAAAAAGGGAACACCGTGGCTGGTCTTCGGTTTACCATCCCTGGAGAGTGGTGCACCATGGTACTAGTCCATTTCAAATCCCTGCACCCATTTCTAAAAGTCGCAAGGCACCGTTTCGTCTTTTTGGACGAATTTTGCACCTTGCACCACATATGTTGCACCCTATGGATATCGATTCTTCGGACGGCCATAACTGTTGCCTCGTTTAGAGTTACGGAAGCCATAACCAGTCAAAACAAAGGTGTCAGTGAGTTCTACGGCTTTGACCGCTGTATGCCGTCAACGGATAGTTTCATACCCAAAAAAAGGCTATCCGAACCTCAATCGGGTCTCTGAAGTTTTTTGGCCTTCGTTATTCCGTCACATGAATTTTTACGTTAAAAAGGGAACACCGTGGCTGGTCTTCGATTTACCATCCCTGGAGAGTGGTGCACCATGGTACTGGTCCATTTCAAATCCCTGCACCCATTTCTAAAAGTCGCAAGGCGCCGTTTCGTCTTTTTGGACGAATGTTGCACCTTGCACCGCAGATGTTGCACCCTATGGATATCGATTCTTCGGACGGCCATAACTGTTGCCTCGTTTAGAGTTACGGGAGCCATAACCAGTCAAAACGAATGTCTCAGTGAGTTCTACGGCATTGACTACTGTAAGCCGTTAACAGATAGTTTCATACCCAAAAAAATGCTATCTGAACCTCAATCGGGTCTTTGAAGTTTTTTGGCCTTCGTTTTTCTGTCACATGAATTTTTACGTTAAAAAGGGAACACCGTGGCTGGTCTTTGATTTACCATACCTGGAGAGTGGTGCACCATAGTACTGGTCCATTTCAAATCCCTGCACCGATTTCTAAAAGTCGCAAGGCGTCGTTTCGTCTTTTTGAACGAATGTTGCACCTTGCACCGTAGATGTTGCACCATGTGGATATTGATTCTTCGGACGGCCATAACTATTGCCTTGTTTAGAGTTACGGGAGCCATAACCAGTCAAAACAAAGGACTCAGTGAGTTCTACGGCTTTGAAGGTTGTAATCCGTCAACGGATAGTTTCATACCCAAAAAAAAGCTATTCGAACCTCAATCGGGTCTCTGAAGTTTTTTGACCTTCGTTTTTCCGTCACATGAATTTTTACGTTAAAAAGGGAACACCGTGGCTGGTCTTCGATTTACCATCCCTGGAGTGTGGTGCACCATGGTACTGGTCCATTTCAAATCCCTGCACCCATTTCTAAAAGTAGCAAGGCGCCGTTTCGTCTTTTGGGACGAATGTTGCACCTTGCACCGCAGATGTTGCACCTTGTGGATATCGATTCTTCGGATGGCCATAACTGTTGCCTCGTTTAGAGTTACGGGAGCCATAACTAGTCAAAATGAAGGTCTCAGCGAGTTCTACGGCATTGACCGCTGTAAGCCGTCAACGGATAGTTTCATACCAAAAAAAAGCTATCCGAACCTCAATCGGGTGTCTGAAGTTTTTTTGCCTTTGTTTTTCCGTCACATGAATTTTTACGTTAAAAAGGGAACACCGTGGCTGGTCTTCGGTTTACCATCCCTGGAGAGTGGTGCACCATAGTACTAGTCCATTTCAAATCCCTACACCCATTTCTAAAAGTCGCAAGGCGCCGTTTCGTCTTTTTGGACGAATGTTGCACCTTGCACCGCATATGTTGCACCCTATGGATATCGATTCTTCGGACGGCCATAACTGTTGCCTCGTTTAGAGTTACGGGAGCCATAACCAGTCAAAACGAAGGTCTCAGTGAGTTCTACGGCTTTGACCACTGTAAGCCGTCAACGGATAGTTTCATACCCAAAAAAAGGCTATCTGAACCTCAATCGGGTCTCTGAAGTTTTTTGGCCTCCGTTTTTCCGTCACATGAATTTTTACGTTAAAAATGGAACACCGTGGCTGGTCTTCGATTTACCATCCCTGGAGAGTGGTGCACCATGGTACGAGTCCATTTCAAATCCCTGCACCCATTTCTAAAAGTCGCAGGGCGCCGTTTCGTCTTTTTGGACAAATGTTGCACCTTGCACCGCAGATGTTGCACCCTGTGGATATCGATTCTTCGGATGGCCATAAATGTTGCCTCGTTTAGACTTACGGGAGCCATAACCAGTCAAAACGAAGGTCTTAGTGAGTACTACAGCTTTGACCGCTGTAAGCCGTCAACAGATAGTTTCATACCCAAAAAAATGCTATCCGATCCTCTATCGGGTCTTTGAAGTTTTTTGGCCTTCGTTTTTCCATCACATGAATTTTTACGTTAAAAAGGGAACACCGTGGCTGGTCTTCGATTTACCATCCCTGGAGAGTGGTGCACCATGGTACTGGTCCATTTCAAATCGCTGCACCCATTTCTAAAAGTCGCAAGGCGCCGTTTCGTCTTTTTGGACGAATGTTGCACCTTGCACCGCAGATGTTGCACCCTGTGGATATCGATTCTTCAAACGGCCATAACTATTGCCTCGTTTAGAGATACGAGAGCCATAACCAGTCAAAATGAAGGTCTCAGTGAGTTCTACGGCATTGACCGCTGTAAGCCATCAACAAATAGTTTCATACCCAAAAAAAAGTTATCCGAACCTCAATCGGGTGTCTGAAGTTTTTTGGCCTTCGTTTTTCCGTCACATGAATTTTTACGTTAAAAGGGGAACACCATGGCTGGTCTTCGATTTACCATCCCTGGAGAGTGGTGCACCATGGTACTAGTCCATTTCAAATCCCTGCACCCATTTCTAAAAGTCGCAAGGCGCCGTTTCGTCTTTGTGGACAAATGTTGCACCTTGCACCGCATATGTTGCACCCTATGGATATCGATTTTTCGGACGACCATAACTGTTGCCTCGTTTAGAGTTATGGGAGCCATAATCAGTCAAAACGAAGGTCTCAGTGAGTTCTACGGCTTTGACCGCTGTAAGCCGTCAACGGATAGTTTCATACCCAAAAAAAGGTTATCTGAACCTCAATCGGGTCTCTGAAGTTTTTTGGCCTTCGTTTTTCCGCCACATGAATTTTTACGTTAAAAAGGGAACAACGTGGCTGGTCTTCGATTTACCATCCCTGGAGAGTGGTGCACCATGGTACTGGTCCATTTCAAATCCCTGCACCCATTTCTAAAAGTCGCAAGGCGCCGTTTCATCTTTTTGGACGAATGTTGCACCTTGCACC
The DNA here is from genome assembly GCA_030737815.1 of Allium fistulosum. Classification (NCBI taxonomy): domain Eukaryota; kingdom Viridiplantae; phylum Streptophyta; class Magnoliopsida; order Asparagales; family Amaryllidaceae; genus Allium; species Allium fistulosum. The sequence goes on along the minus strand of CM060905.1, from coordinate 41,739,377 downwards.
GCAGATGTTGCACCCTGTGGATATCGATTCTTCGGACGGCCATAACTATTGCCTCGTTTAGAGTTACGGGAGCCATAACCAGTCAAAACGAAGGTCTCAGTGAGTTCTACGGCAATTACCGCTGTAAGCCGTCAACGGATAGTTTCATACCCAAAAAAATGCTATCTGATCCTCAATCGGGTCTTTGAAGTTTTTTGGCCTTCGTTTTTCTGTCACATGAATTTTTACGTTAAAAAGGGAACACCGTGGCTGGTCTTTGATTTACCATCCTTGGAGAGTGGTGCACCATGGTATCATGGTCCATTTCTAATGCCTGCACCCATTTCTAAAAGTCGCAAGGCGCCGTTTCGTCTTTTTGAACGAATGTTGCACCTTGCACCGTAGATGTTGCACCCTGTGGATATTGATTCTTCGGACGGCCATAACTGTTGCCTCGTTTAGAGTTACGGGAACCATAACCAGTCAAAACAAAGGTCTTAGTGAAGTCTACGGCTTTGACGGCTGTAAGCCGTCAACGGATAGTTTCATACCCAAAAAAAAGCTATCCCAACCTCAATCGGGTCTCTGAAGTTTTTTGGCCTTCGTTTTTCCGTCACATGAATTTTTACGTTAAAAAGGGAACACCGTGGCTGGTCTTCGATTTACCATCCCTGGAGAGTGGTGCACCATGTTACTAGTCCATTTCAAATCCCTTAACCCATTTCTAAAAGTCGCAAGGCGCCGTTTCGTCTTTTTGTACGAATGTTGCACCTTGCACCGCAGATGTTGCACCCTGTTGATATCGATTCTTCGGACGGCCATAACTGTTGCCTCGTTTAGAGTTACGGGAGCCATAACCAGTCAAAACGTAAGTCTTAGTGAGTTCTACGGCATTGACCGCTGTAAGCCGTCAACGGATAGTTTCATACCCAAAAAAATGCTATCCGAACCTCAATCGGGTCTTTGAAGTTTTTTGCCCTTCGTTTTTCCGTCACTTGAATTTTTACGTTAAAAAGGGAACACCGTGGCTGGTCTTCGATTTACCATCACTGGAGAGTGGTGCACCATGGTACTGGTTTATTTCAAATCCCTGCACCCATTTTTAAAAGTCGCAAGGCGCCGATTCGTCTTTTTGGACGAATGTTGCACCTTGCACCGCAGATGTTGCACCCTGTGGATATCGATTCTTCGGACGGCCATAACTGTTGCCTCGTTTAGAGTTACGGGAGCCATAACCAGTCAAAACGAAGGTCTCAGTGAGTTCTACGGCATTGACCACTGTAAGCCGTCAACGGATAGTTTCATACCCAAAAAAAAGCTATCCGAACCACAATCGGGTCTCTGAAGTTTTTTGGCCTTCGTTTTTCCGTCACATGAATTTTTACGTTAAAAAGGGAACACCGTGGCTGGTCTTCGATTTACCATCCCTGGAGAGTGGTGCACCATGGTACCGGTCCATTTCAAATCACTGCACCCATTTCTAAAAGTCCCAAGGCACCGTTTCGCCTTTTGGGACGAATGTTGCACCTTGCACCGCAGTTGTTGCACCCTGTGGATATCGATTCTTCGGACGGCCATAACTGTTGCCTCGTTTAGAGTTACGGGAGCCATAACCAGTCAAAACAAAGGTCTCTGTGAGTTCTACTGCATTGACCGCTGTAAGTCGTCAACGGATAGTTTCATACCCAAAAAAAAGCTATCCGAACCTCAATCGGATCTCTGAAGTTTTTTGGCCTTCGTTTTTCCGTCACATGAATTTTTACGTTAAAAAGGGAACACCGTGGCCGGTCATCGATTTACCATCCCTGGAGAGTGGTGCACCATGGTACTAGTCCATTTCAAATCCCTACACCCATTTCTAAAAGTCGCAAGGCGCCGTTTCGTCTTTTTGGACGAATGTTGCAACTTGCACCGCAGATGTTGCACCCTATGGATATCGATTCTTCGGACGGCCATAACTGTTGCCTCGTTTAGAGTTACGAGATCCATAACCAGTCAAAACGAAGGTCTCAGTGAGTTCTACGGCTTTGACAACTGTAAGCCGTCAACGGATAGTTTCATATCCAAAAAATTCCTCAATCGGGTCTCTGAAGTTTTTTAGCCTTCGTTTTTCCATCACATGAATTTTTACGTTAAAAAGGGAACACCGTGGCTGGTCTTCGATTTACCATCCCTGGAGAGTAGTGCACCATGGTGCTGGTACATTTCGAATCCACGCACCCATTTCTAAAAGTCGCAAGGCACCGTTTCGTCTTTTTGGACGAATGTTGCACCTTGCACTGCAGATGTTGCACCCTATGGATATCGATTCTTCGGACGGCCATAACTGTTGCCTCGTTTAGAGTTACGGGAGCCATAACCAGTCAAAACGAAGGTCTCAGTGAGTTCTACGGCTTTGACGGCTGTAAGCCGTCAACGGATAGTTTCATACCCAAAAAAAAGCTATCTGAACCTCAATCGGGTCTCTGAAGTTTTTTGGCCTTCGTTTTTCCATCACATGAACTTTTACGTTAAAAAGTGAACACCGTGGCCGGTCTTCGATTTACCATCCCTGGAGAGTGGTGCACCATGGTACCGGTCCATTTCAAATCCCTGCACCCATTTCTAAAAGTCGCAAGGCGACGTTTCGTCTTTTGGGACGAATGTTGCACCTTGCACCGCAGATGTTGCACCCTGTGGATATCGATTCTTCGGACGGCCATAACTGTTGCCTCGTTTAGAGTTACGGGAGCCATAACCAGTCAAAACGAAGGTCTCAGTGAGTTCTACGGCTTTGACCACTGTACGCCATCAACGGATAGTTTCATACCGAAAAAAGGCTATCTGAACCGCAATCGGGTCTTTGAAGTTTTTTGGCATTCGTTTTTAGGTCACATGAATTTTTACGTTAAAAAGGGAACACCGTGACTGGTCTTCGATTTACCATCCCTGGAGAGTGGTGCAGCATGGTACTGGCCCATTTCAAATCCCTGCACCCATTTCTAAAAGTCCCAAGGCACCGTTTCGCCTTTTGGGACGAATGTTGCACCTTGCACCGCAGTTGTTGCACCCTGTGGATATCGATTCTTCGGACGGCCATAACTGTTGCCTCGTTTAGAGTTACGGGAGCCATAACCAGTCAAAACAAAGGTCTCTGTGAGTTCTACGGCATTGACCACTGTAAGCCATCAACGGATAGTTTCATACCCTAAAAAAGCTATCCGAACCTCAATCGGGTCTCTGAAGTTTTTTGGCCTTCGTTTTTCCGTCACATGAATTTTTACGTTAAAAAGGGAACACCGTGGCCGGTCTTCGATTTACCATCCCTGGAGAGTGGTGCACCATGGTACTAGTCCATTTCAAATCCCTGAACCCATTTCTAAAAGTCGCAAGGCGCCGTTTCGTCTTTTTGGACGAATGTTGCAACTTGCACCGCAGATGTTGCACCCTATGGATATCGATTCTTCGGACGGCCATAACTGTTGCCTCGTTTAGAGTTACGAGATCCATAACCAGTCAAAATGAAGGTCTCAGTGAGTTCTACGGCTTTGACAGCTGTAAGCCGTCAACGGATAGTTTCATACCCAAAAAATTCCTCAATCGGGTCTCTGAAGTTTTTTAGCCTTCGTTTTTCCGACACATGAATTTTTACGTTAAAAAGGGAACACCGTGGCTGGTCTTCGATTTACCATCCCTGGAGAGTAGTGCACCATGGTGCTGGTACATTTCGAATCCACGCACCCATTTCTAAAAGTCACAAGGCACCGTTTCGTCTTTTTGGACGAATGTTGCACCTTGCACCGCAGATGTTGCACCCTGTGGATATCGATTCTTCGGACGACCATAACTGTTGCCTCGTTTAGAGTTACGGGAGACATAACCAGTCAAAATGAAGGTCTCAGTGAGTTCTACGACTTTGACGGCAGTAAGCCGTCAACGGATAGTTTCATACCCAAAAAAAAGCTATCCGAACCTCAATCGGGTCTCTGAAGTTTTTTGGCCTTCGTTTTTCCATCACATGAATTTTTACGTTAAAAAGTGAACACCGTGGCCGGTCTTCGATTTACCATCCCTGGAGAGTGGTGCACCATGGTACCGGTCCATTTCAAATCCCTGCACCCATTTCTAAAAGTCGTAAGGCGACGTTTCGTCTTTTGGGATGAATGTTGCACCTTGCACCGAAGATGTTGCACCCTGTGGATATCGATTCTTCGGACGGCCATAACTGTTGCCTCGTTTAGAGTTACGGGAGCCATAACCAGTCAAAATGAAGGTCTCAGTAAGTTCTATGGCTTTGACCACTGTACGCCGTCAACGGATAGTTTCATACCGAAAAAAGGCTATCTGAACCGCAATCGGGTCTTTAAAGTTTTTTGGCATTCGTTTTAAGGCACATGAATTTTTACGTTAAAAAGGGAACACCGTGACTGGTCTTCGATTTACCATCCCTGGAGAGTAGTGCAGCATGATACTGGCCCATTTCAAATCCCTGCACCCATTTCTAAAAGTCGAAAGCGCCGTTTCGTCTTTTTGGACAAATGTTGCACCTTGCACCGCAGATGTTGCACCTAGTGGATATCGATTCTTCGAACGGCCATAACTATTGCCTCGTTTAGAGTTACGGGAGCCATAACCAGTCAAAACGAAGGTCTCACTGAGTTCTACGGCTTTGACCGCTGTAAGCCGTCAACGGATAGTTTCATACCCAAAAAATGCTATTCGAACCTCAAACGGGTCTTTGAAGTTTTTTGGCCTTTGTTTTTCCGTCACATGTATTTTTACGTTAAAAAGGGAACACCGTGGCTGGTCTTCGATTTACCATCCCTGGAGAGTGGTGCACCATGGTATCGGTCCATTTCAAATCCCTGCACCCATTTCTAAAAGTTGCAAAGTGCCGTTTCGTCTTTTTGGACGAATGTTGCACCATGCACCGCAGATGTTGCACCCTGTGGATATCGATTCTTCGGACGGCCATAACTGTTGCCTCGTTTAGAGTTACGGGAGCTATAACCAGTCAAAACGAAGGTCTCAGTGAGTTCTACGGCATTGACCGCTGTAAGCCGTCAACAGATAGTTTCATACCAAAAAAAATGCTATCCGAACCTCAATCGGGTCTTTGAAGTTTTTTGGCCTTAGTTTTTCCATCACATGAATTTTTACGTTAAAAAGGAATCACCATGGCTGGTCTTTGATTTACCATCCCTGGAGAGTGGTGCACCATAGTACTGGTCCATTTCAAATCCCTGCACCCATTTCTAAAAGTCGCAAGGCGCCGTTTCGTCTTTTTGAATGAATGTTGCACCTTGCACCGTAGATGTTGCACCCTGTGGATATTGATTTTTCGGACGGCTATAACTGTTGCCTCGTTTAGAGTTACGGGAGCCATAACTAGTCAAAACAAAGGTCTCCGTGAGTTCTACGGCTTTGACGGCTGTAAGCCATCAACGGATAGTTTCATACCCAAAAAAAAGCTATCCGAACCTCAATCGGGTCTTTGAAGTTTTTTGACCTTCGTTTTTCCGTCACATGAATTTTTACGTTAAAAAGGGAACACCCGTGGCTGGTCTTCAATTTACCATCCCTGGAGTGTGGTGCACCATGGTACTGGTCCATTTCAAATCCCTGCAACCATTTCTAAAAGTAGCAAGGCGCTGTTTCGTCTTTTGGGATGAATGTTGCACCTTGCACCGCAGATGTTGCACCCTGTGGATATCGATTCTTCGGACGGCCATAACTGTTGCCTCGTTTAGAGTTACGGGAGCCATAACCAGTCAAAACGAAGGTCTTCGTGAGTTCTACTGCATTGACCGCTGTAAGCCGTCAACGGATAGTTTCATACCCAAAAATAAGCTATCCGAACCTCAATCGGGTCTCTGAAGTTTTTTGGCCTTCGTTTTTCCATCACATGAATTTTTACGTTAAAAAGGGAACACCGTGGCTGGTCTTCGGTTTACCATCCCTGGAGAGTGGTGCACCATGGTACTAGTCCATTTCAAATCCCTGCACCCATTTCTAAAAGTCGCAAGGCGCCGTTTCGTCTTTTTGGACAAATTTTGCACCTTGCACCACATATGTTGCACCCTATGGATATCGATTCTTCGGACGGCCATAACTATTGCCTCGTTTAGAGTTACGGAAGCCATAACCAGTCAAAACGAAGGTCTCAGTGAGTTCTACGGCTTTGACCGCTGTAATCCGTCAACGGATAGTTTCATACCCAAAAAAAGGCTATCCGAACCTCAATCGGGTCTTTGAAGTTTTTTGGCCTTCGTTATTCCGTCACATGAATTTTTACGTTAAAAAGGGAACACCGTGGCTGGTCTTCGATTTACCATCCCTGGAGAGTGGTGCACCATGGTACTGGTCCATTTCAAATCCCTACACCCATTTCTAAAAGTCGCAAGGCACCGTTTCGTCTTTTTGGACGAATGTTGCACCTTGCACCGCAGATGTTGCACCCTATGGATATCGATTCTTCGGACGGCCATAATTTTTGCCTCGTTTAGAGTTAAGGGAGCCATAACCAGTCAAAACGAAGGTCTCAGTGAGTTCTACGGCATTGACTACTGTAAGCCGTTAACAGATAGTTTCATACCCAAAAAAATGCTATCCGAACCTCAATCGGGTCTCTGAATTTTTTGGCCTTCGTTTTTCTGTCACATGAATTTTTACGTTTAAAAGGGAACACCATGGCTGGTCTTTGATTTACCATACCTGGAGAGTGGTGCACCATAGTACTGGTCCATTTCAAATCCCTGCACCGATTTCTAAAAGTCACAAGGCGCCGTTTCATCTTTTTGAACGAATGTTGCACCTTGCACCGTAGATGTTGCACCCTGTGGATATTGATTCTTCGAACGACCATAACTGTTGCCTCGTTTAGAGTTACGGGAGCCATAACTAGTCAAAACAAAGGTCTCAGTGAGTTCTACGGCTTTGACGGTTGTAATCCGTCAACGGATAGTTTCATACGCAAAAAAAGCTATCCGAACCTCAATCGGGTCTCTGAAGTTTTTTGACCTTCGTTTTTCCGTCACATGAATTTTTACGTTAAAAAGGGAACACCGTGGCTGGTCTTCGATTAACCATCCCTGGAGTGTGGTGCACCATGGTACTGGTCCATTTCAAATCCCTGCACCCATTTCTAAAAGTAGCAAGGCGCCGTTTCATCTTTTGGGACGAATGTTGCACCTTGCACCGCAGATGTTGCACCCTGTGGATATCGATTCTTCGGACGGCCATAACTGTTGCCTCGTTTAGAGTTACGGGAGCCATAAGCAGTCAAAATGAAGGTCTCAGGGAGTTCTACGGCATTGACCGCTGTAAGATGTCAACGGATAGTTTCATACCCAAAAAAAAGCTATCCGAACCTCAATCGGGTCACTGAAGTTTTTTTGCCTTCGTGTTTCCGTCACTTGAATTTTTACGTTAAAAAGGGAACACCGTGGCTGGTCTTCGGTTTACCATCCCTGGAGAGTGGTGCACCATGGTACTAGTCCATTTCAAATCCCTGCACCCATTTCTAAAAGTTACAAGGCGCCGTTTCGTCTTTTTGGACGAATGTTGCACCTTGCACCGCATATGTTGCACCCTATGGATATCAATTCTTCGGACGGCCATAACTGTTGCCTCGTTTAGAGTTACGGGAGCCATAACCAGTCAAAACGAAGGTCTCAGTGAGTTATACGGCTTTGACCGCTGTAAGCCGTCAACGGATAGTTTCATACCCAAAAAAAGGCTATCCGAACCTCTATCGGGTGTCTGAAGTTTTTTGGCCTCCGTTTTTCCGTCACATGAATTTTTACGTTAAAAAGGGAACACCGTGGCTGGTCTTCGATTTACCATCCCTGGAGAGTGGTGCACCATGGTACGAGTCCATTTCAAATCCCTGCACCCATTTCTTAAAGTCGCAGGGCCCCATTTCGTCTTTTTGGACAAATGTTGCACCTTGCACCGCAGATGTTGCACCCTGTGGATATCGATTCTTCGGACGGCCATAACTGTTGCCTCGTTTAGAGTTATGGTAGCCATAACCAGTCAGAACGAAGGTCTCAGTGAGTTTTACGGCTTATACCGCTTTAAGCCGTCAACGGATAGTTTCATACCCAAAAAATGCTATCAGAACCTCAATCGGGTCTCTGAAGTTTTTTGGCCTTTGTTTTTCCGTCACATGAATTTTTACGTTAAAAAGGGAACACCGTGGCTGGTCTTCGATTTACCATCCCTGGAGAGTGGTGCACCATGGTACTGGTCCATTTCAAATCCCTGCACCCATTTCTAAAAGTCGCAAGGCGCCGTTTCGTCTTTTTGGACGAATGTTGCACCTTGCACCGCAGATGTTGCACCCTGTGGATATCGATTCCTCAAACGGCCATAACTGTTGCCTCGTTTAGAGATACGGGAGTCATAACCAGTCAAAATGAAGGTCTCAGTGAGTTCTACGGCATTGACTGCTGTAAGCCATCAACGGATAGTTTCATACCCAAAAAAAAGTTATCCGAACCTCAATCGGGTCTCTGAAGTTTTTTGGCATTCGTTTTTCCGTCACATGAATTTTTACGTTAAAAGGGGAACACCATGGCTGGTCTTCGATTTACCATCCCTGGAGAGTGGTGCACCATGGTACTAGTCCATTTCAAATCCCTGCACCCATTTCTAAAAGTCGCAAGGCGCCGTTTCGTCTTTGTGAACGAATGTTGCACCTTGCACCGCATATGTTGCACCATATGGATATCGATTCTTCGGACGACCATAACTGTTGCCTCGTTTAGAGTTACGGGAGCCATAATCACTCAAAACGAAGGTCTCAGTGAGTTCTCCGGCTTTGATCGCTGTAAGCCGTCAACGGATAGTTTCATACCCAAAAAAAGGTTATCGGAACCTCAATCGGGTCTCTGAAGTTTTTTGGCCTTCGTTTTTCCATCACATGAATTTTTACGTTAAAAAGGGAACAACGTGGCTGGTCTTCGATTTACCATCCCTGGAGAGTGGTGCACCATGGTACTGGTCCATTTCAAATCCCTGCACCCATTTCTAAAAGTCACAAGGCGCCGTTTCATCTTTTTGGACGAATGTTGCACCTTGTACCGCAGATGTTGCACCCTATGGATATCGATTCTTCAGACGGCCATAACTGTTGCCTCGTTTAGAGTTACGGGAGCCATAACCAGTCAAAACGAAGGTCTCAGTGAGTTCTACGGCAATTACCGCTGTAAGCCATCAACGGATAGTTTCATACCCAAAAAAATGCTATCTGAACCTCAATCGGGTCTCTGAAGTTTTTTGGCCTTCGTTTTTCTGTCACATGAATTTTTACGTTAAAAAGAGAAACACCGTGGCTGGTCTTTGATTTACCATCCCTGGAGAGTGGTGCACCATAGTACTGTTCCATTTCAAATCCCTGCACCCATTTCTAAAAGTCGCAAGGCGCCGTTTCGTCTTTTTGAACGAATGTTGCACCTTGCACCGTAGATGTTGCACCCTGTGGATATTGATTCTTCGGACGGCCATAACTGTTGCCTCGTTTAGTGTTACGGGAACCATAACCAGTCAAAACAAAGGTCTTAGTGAAGTCTACGGCTTTGACGGCTGTAAGCCGTCAACGGATAGTTTCATACCCAAAAAAAAGCTATCCCAACCTCAATCGGGTCTCTGAAGTTTTTTGACCTTCGTTTTTCCGTCACATGAATTTTTACGTCAAAAAGGGAACACCGTGGCTGGTCTTCGATTTACCATCCCTGGAGTGTGGTGCACCATGGTAATGGTCCATTTCAAATCCCTGCACCCATTTCTAAAAGTAGCAAGGCGCCGTTTCGTCTTTTGGGACGAATTTTGCACCTTGCACCGCAGATGTTGCACCCTGTGGATATCGATTCTTCGGACGGCCATAACTGTTGCCTCGTTTAGAGTTACGGGAGCTATAACCAGTCAAAACGAAGGTCTCAGTGAGTTCTACGGCATTGACAGCTGTAAGCCGTCAACGGATAGTTTCATACCCAAAAAAAAGCTATCCAAACCTCAATCGGGTCTCTGAAGTTTTTTGGCCTTCGTTTTTCCGTCACATGAATTTTTACGTTAAAAAGGGAACACCGTGGCTGGTCTTCGGTTTACCATCCCTGGAGAGTGGTGCACCATGGTACTAGTCCATTTCAAATCCCTGCACCCATTTCTAAAAGTCGCAAGGCGCCGTTTCGTCTTTTTGGACGAATGTTGCACCTTGCACCGCATATGTTGCACCCTGTGGATATCGATTCTTCGGACGGCCATAACTGTTGCCTCGTTTAGAGTTACGGGAGCTATAACCAGTCAAAACGAAGGTCTCAGTGAGTTCTACGGCATTGACCGCTGTAAGCCGTCAACGGATAGTTTCATACCCAAAAAAAAGCTATCCAAACCTCAATCGGGTCTTTGAAGTTTTTTGGCCTTCGTTTTTCCGTCACATGATTTTTTACGTTAAAAAAGGAACACCGTGGCTGGTCTTCGATTTACCATCCCTGGAAAGTGGTGCATGGTACTGGTCCATTTCAAATCTCTGCACCCATTTCTAAAAGTCGCAAGGCGCCGTTTCGTCTTTTTGGACAAATGTTGCACCTTGCACCGCAGATGTTGCACCCTGTGGATATCGATTCTTCGGACGACCATAAATGATGCCTCGTTTAGAGTTACGGGAGCCATAACCAGTCAAAACGAAGGTCTCAGTGAGTTCTACGGCTTTGACCGCTGTAAGCCGTCAACAAATAGTTTCATACCCAAAAAAATGCTATCCGATCCTCTATCGGGTCTTTGAAGTTTTTTGGCCTTCGTTTTTCCGTCACATGAATTTTTACGTTAAAAAGGGAACACCGTGGCTGGTCTTCGATTTACCATCCTTGGAGAGTGGTGCACCATGGTACTGGTCCATTTTAAATCCCTGCACCCATTTCTAAAAGTCGCAAGGCGTCGTTTCGCCTTTTTGGACGAATGTTGCACCTTGCACCGTAGATGTTGCACCGTATGGATATCGATCCTTCGGACGGCCATAACTGTTGCCACATTTAGAGTTACGGGTGGCATAACCAGTCAAAACGAAGGTCTCAGTGAGTTCTATGGCTTTGACTGCTGTAAGCCGTCAACGGATAGTTTCATACCCAAAAAAAGCTATCCGAACCTCAATCGGGTCTCTGAAGTTTTTTGGCCTTTGTTTTTCCGTCACATGAATTTTTACGTTAAAAAGGGAACACCGTGGCTGGTCTTCGATTTACCATCCCTGGAGAGTGGTGCACCATAGTACCGGTCCATTTCAAATCCCTGCACCCATTTCTAAAAGTCGCAAGGCGCCGTTTCGTCTTTTTGGACGAATGTTGCACCTTGCACCGCAGATGTTGCACCCTGTGGATATCGATTCTTCGGACGGCCATAACTATTGCCTCGTTTAGCGTTACGGGAGCCATAACCAGTCAAAACAAAGGTCTCAGTGAGTTTTACGGCTTTGACGGCTGTAAGCCGTCAACAGATAATTTCATACCCAAAAAAAAGCTATTCGAACCTCAATCGGGTCTCTGAAGTTTTTTGACCTTCGTTTTTCCGTCACATGAATTTTTACGTTAAAAAGGGAACACCGTGGCTGGTCTTCGATTTACCATCCCTGGAGTGTGGTGCACCATGGTAATGGTCCATTTCGAATCCCTGCACCCATTTCTAAAAGTAGCAAGGCGCCGTTTCGTCTTTTGGGACGAATGTTGCACCTTGCACCGCAGATGTTGCACCCTGTGGATATCGATTCTTCGGACGGCCATAACTGTTGCCTCGTTTAGAGTTACGGGAGCCATAACCAGTCAAAACGAAGGTCTCTGTGAGTTCTATGGCATTGACCGCTGTAAGCCGTCAACGGATAGTTTCATACCCAAAAAAAAGCTATCCGAACCTCAATCGGGTCTCTGAAGTTTTTTGGCCTTCGTTTTTCCGTCACATGAATTTTTACGTTAAAAAGGGAACACCTTGGCTGGTCTTCGGTTTACCATCCCTGGAGAGTGGTGCACCATGGTACTAGTCCATTTCAAATTCCTGTATCCATTTCTAAAAGTCGCAAGGCGTCGTTTCGTCTTTTTGGACGAATGTTGCACCTTGCACCGCATATGTTGCACCCTATGGATATCGATTCTTCGGACGGCCATAACTGTTGCCTCGTTTAGAGTTAAAGGAGCCATAACCAGTCAAAACGAAGGTCTCAGAGATTTCTACGGCTTTGACCGCTGTAAGACGTCAACGGATAGTTTCATACCCAAAAAAAGGCTATCCGAACCTCAATCGGGTCTCTGAAGTTTTTTGCCCTTCGTTTTTCCGTCACATGAATTTTTACGTTAAAAAGGGAACACCGTGGCTGGTCTTCGATTTACCATCCCTGGAAAGTGGTGCACCATGTTACTAGTCCATTTCAAATCCCTGCACCCATTTCTAAAAGTCGCAAGGCGCCGTTTCGTCTTTTTGGACAAATGTTGCACCTTGCACCGCAGATGTTGCACCCTGTGGATATCGATTCTTCGGACGACCATAAATGTTGCCTCGTTTAGAGTTACGGGAGCCATAACCAGTCAAAACAAAGGTCTCATTGAGTTCTACGGCTTTGACCGCTGTAAGCCGTCAACAAATAGTTTCATACCCAAAAAAATGCTATCTGATCCTCTATCGGGTCTTTGAAGTTTTTTGGCCTTCGTTTTTCCGTCACATGAATTTTTACGTTAAAAAGGGAACACCGTGGCTGGTCTTCGATTTACCATCCCTGGAGAGTGGTGCACCATGGTACTGGTCCATTTCAAATCCCTGCACCCATTTCTAAAAGTCGCAAGGCGCCGTTTCGTCTTTTTGGACGAATGTTGCTCCTTGCACCGCAGATGTTGCACCCTATGGATATCGATTCTTCAAACGGCCATAACTGTTGCCTCGTTTAGAGTTACGGGAGCCATAACCAGTCAAAACGAAGGTCTCAGTGAGTTCTACGGCATTGACCGCTGTAAGCTGTCAACGGATAGTTTCATACCCAAAAAAAGTTATCCGAACCTCAACCGGGTCTCTGAAGTTTTTTGGCCTTCGTTTTTCCGTCACATGAATTTTTACGTTAAGAAGGGAACACCATGGCTGGTCTTCGATTTACCATCCCTGGAGAGTGGTGCACCATGGTACTAGTCCATTTCAAATCCCTGCACCCATTTCTAAAAGTCGCAAGGCGCCGTTTCGTCTTTTTGGACGAATGTTGCACCTTGCACCGCATATGTTGCACCCTATGGATATCGATTCTTCGGACGGCCATAACTGTTGCCTCATTTAGAGTTACGGGAGCCATAACTAGTCAAAACGAAGGTCTCAGTGAGTTCTACGGCTTTGATGGCTGTAAGCCGTCAACGGATAGTTTCATACCCAAAAGAAGGCTATCCGAACCTCAATCGGGTCTCTGAAGTTTTTTGGCCTTCGTTTTTCCGTCACATGAATTTTTACGTTAAAAAGGGAACACCGTGGCTGGTCTTCGATTTACCATTCCTGGAGAGTGGTGCACCATGGTACTGGTCCATTTCAAATCCCTGCACCCATTTCTAAAAGTCGCAAGGCGCCGTTTCGTCTTTTTGGAGAAATGTTGCACCTTGCACCGCAGATGTTGCACCCTTTGGATATCGATTCTTCGGACGGCCATAAATGTTGCCTCGTTTAGAGTTACGGGAGCCATAACTAGTCAAAACGAAGGTCTTAGTGAGTTCTACGGCATTGATCGCTGTAAGCCTTCAACGGATAGTTTCATACCCAAAAAAAGCTATCCGAACCTCAATCGGGTCTCTGAAGTTTTTTGGCCTTCGTTTTTCCGTCACAAGAATTTTTACGTTAAAAAGGGAACACCGTGGCTGGTCTTCGATTTACCATCCCTGGAAAGTGGTGCACCATGGTACTAGTCCATTTCAAATCCCTGCACCCATTTCTAAAAGTCGCAAGGCGCCGTTTCGTCTTTTTGGACGAATGTTGCACCTTGCACCGCATATGTTGCATCCTATGGATATCGATTCTTCGGACGGCCATAACTGTTGCCTCGTTTAGAGTTACGGGAGCCATAACCAGTCAAAACGAAGGTCTCGGTGAGTTCTACGGCTTTGACGGCTGTAAGCCATCAACGGATAGTTTCATACCCAAAAAAAGGCTATCCGAACCTCAATCGGGTCTCTGAAGTTTTTTGGCCATCGTTTTTCCGTCACATGAATTTTTACGTTAAAAAGGGAACACCGTGGCTGGTCTTCGATTTACCATCCCTGGAGAGTGGTGCACCATGGTACTGGTCCATTTCAAATCCCTGCACCCATTTCTAAAAGTCGGAAGGCGCCGTTTTGTCTTTTTGGACAAATGTTGCACCTTGCACCGCAGATGTTGCAACCTGTGGATATCGATTCTTCGGACGGCCATAAATGTTGCCTCGTTTAGAGTTACGGGAGCCATAACCAGTCAAAATGAAGGTCTCAGTGAGTTCTACGGCTTTGACCACTGTAAGCCGTCAACAGATAGTTTCATACCCAAAAAAATGCTATCCGAACCTCAATCGGGTCTTTGAAGTTTTTTGGCCTTTGTTTTTCCGTCACATGAATTTTTACGTTAAAAAGGGAACACCGTGACTGGTCTTCGATTTACCATCCCTGGAGAGTGGTGCACCATGGTACTGGTCCATTTCAAATCCCTGCACCCATTTCTAAAAGTCGCAAGGCGCCGTTTCGTCTTTTTGGACGAATGTTGCACCTTGCACCGCAGATGTTGCAACCTGTGGATATCGATTCTTCAGAAGGCCATAACTGTTGCCTCGTTCAGAGTTACGGGAGCCATAACCAGTCAACACGAAGGTCTCAGTGAGTTCTACGGCATTGACCGCTGTTATCCCGCCTTTTGGCAAGGCCGTGACACCAAAAAGTTGACTGGAAAACTAAAGACAGTTCGTCGTTAAAGTTCGTTATACACTGTTTCACCATGGATATCAATGAATTTTGTCCAAGTCCGGATTAGGCTACAATTGGTAAGACATGACATGTAAGGCCATGCAAACCGACGTTCCAAGTTTGAAGTCAATCCGAGTTCGTACGCTCAAGATATCATCGATGCAAATTGGAAGAAATGACCTTGAGTTCGAATCCATAGGCAGAAACATGCGTTCGAATCCATCAAGCCAGAGTACTTCGAATCCACAGAGCTACTTCGCTTCGCAACCTTCAGATTTATCACCTTCGTATCCATCTGGGCTCGATGGTTCGTATCCATCACTCAAACCCGTGAAGACATCTTGCCTCGTACCCATCAGATACTCCGCTTCGAATCCATGAAGCTACTCCACTTCGTACCCATCAGATGCTCTGCTTCGAATCCATGCGAGGGTGGCGTGTTCGAATCGATAAAGTGCCTTCCGTCGACTCCATCGAAATGAATACCTTCGAACCCATCCTATTATGATGACTTCGAATCGATTGGCTGTAGCGTAACATAATTGATTCGAACGATCACACCTTCGAATCCATTCTCTAGAATCCACTAAGTCAAGGCAGCAGAAAAGGTGGAGTCGACCCAGTCGTCTCGGAGTGAAAAGTGGATCAACCCAGGAAATGCGCACCACGTCATCGCAAAGGCGCGCGAGGCCATCGAGTCGAGCCTATCGATTCGAACGAATCGAGTCGAAGCAAGCGTGTCAACCAGGAATGCAATCTTGAATCGATCATAACTTGAGATCTACAAGTCCAAATGCTATAAAATTTAGACAGTAGCTAGAGCACATGTTGAAGGATGTTCACGCCAAATTTCAGCTCGATCGGACAATTTCTTGATCGATTCGAACCAAGGGTCGAATCGATCCCAAAGTGGGCCCAGATCTCCAGATTTCGGCCACGTGGGCCCCCTCACATACCAGAACTGGTCTCCCCTCAATTTAGGCGAAATATCAGCCTCCTACACCTATAAATAGAGCCCCTGGTCATTCAGAAAAGGGGTCGGGGAATTCTAAGTACTAAAGAGCGCCCAGATTCTGCCAGATTTACTCCAGAACACCACCGCTACCTTAGATTAAGACTTAGCATATAATTTCAGTTGTACTACATTAGAAGAGATTGTAATCATTGAGTGAACATCAATAAAATCAACAACTTCAGAGTGGACGTAGGCAAGATCGCCGAACCACTATAAATCTCGTGTTTCTGTTCATTATTTCTGAATTGTGATACTCTGTTTGCTTAGATTTGAGATTTGTGTGTGAATATTGTTGATTTATATTCATACACTGGTGCTTTCACAACATTCGGGGTTCGTGACCATTTTTGGCGCAAACACTTTGGTGCTTTCACTGAGAAGGACTAGCACCCGCTACACAAGGTTTGAAAATTTGAAAGACAATGACTCGACAAACAAGTAGAAGGCAAAGAGCTGAGAGAAGTCAGCACGAAGGAAGTCAAGAGGCTTCCTCAGGAGCAAACCAAGCGTCATTCTTCATCACCAGGGATGAGATGGAGACAATGATGAAGAGACAGGAGGAAATGATCCAGAATTTGCTTCAACAGATTGGGCAACTTGGAGCGCAAAATCAAGGAACAACCAGGGTCCAGAACGAAGCAGGACCATTCAACGCAGCGCCGGAGCTAGGGGGCACACACTTAGGAAATGTTGATCCGAACACGGGAAGAGAGACAAGGACATCCGAGCAACCTGACAGCAATAGAGGGATGAACGCTCAGTCAGGGGGGCAAACACCCGAAAGCTCACACAGACTCGGGGGGCAGATCGAAGGTAGTGAACGAGGGCTACAGCTTGGAGACAATGATAGATTGGCGGAGATGATCAGGCGAGCCATGAGAGGAGGATTAGTAAATAGAGATCTTGAAGATGTGAACAAGAGTCCCTTTTCTCCTGCGATTAGGTTGGCTAGGAACCCACCAGAATTCAAACTGCCAACGGTAGAAGGGTATGATGGGAGGACGGACCCTGCGGTCCATCTAACGAGGTATATGAGGCACATGGAAGTGCTGGGGGCATCATAGGAAGTCATGGCCCGGTGCTTCCCATTGTATTTGACAGACATAGCAGCTTTATGGTTCAGACAGCTAGAGAGCGGCTCCATTGGGACATGGACCGATTTGATTGAGAAATTTATGAGGCAATTCAGGGTTCACATTTCAAGACCCAAGAATGTGATGAGTTTGGCAACGCTAAAACAGAAAGCTGGAGAGTCTTTGAGGAATTTCTTGACGTGATTCAATGCGGCAGCAACATCGGTGTATCGGCCAGATCCATCCATGGTTATGATGGCAGCTGTGTTCGGAATAGCTGACGGCATAGAGTTCAAAAATTCATTAACTAAGGATCCGCCTATGGATCTAGGGGAATTCTATCATGAGGCAGAAAAGTTTTTGCGATTGGAAGACGCTAATGCTGAAAGAGAAGAAGGAGAGGGAATAGAAGTTTATGCACTTAAAGACAAAAAGCCTCTCGAAAATGATTCAGGCAAGGATAAAGGAAAACGAAAGGCTGAGGACAATGGTGACAGGTCAAAGCGACTGCCGAGAGAGCCACGATTCACCACTTATTCAGAGCTGAATGAGAGTTTGGAGCGAATCTACCAAGATACACGAGAGCAAGTTCCCTACCGTAGGCCAATACGAAGGGATCCCACTGTTGACGAGAGGAAATCAGACAGATACTGCTTATTCCATGAACTGAATGGTCATAACACTAACGACTGTAGACATCTGAAGGATGAGGTGGAAGGGCACATCAGGAACGGTATGCTACTTCAGTATGTGAGAAGGCGAGCTCCAGCAGTGGAGCCAGAGCGACCACCATCTACATCAGCTAGGGGTGCCCCCGAGCCGGGACACCGTATGATTATCAATTAATTTAAATAACGATGAACAAGTCGTAAACCTCTCACCAACCCGGGTAAGTCATTTACACATGTGCAAGATCACGAGCGGTCCATAGGCATGCTCTGAATGACTATTAACCTTATCGTTGTGGGAGTTTACACTTTGACATCCTTGCTTTGTTTTTGTTTCGTCTTGATTTGAACATTTGAACTTGATTTTGTTTAAACATTTTTGCTAGAAACATATTCTCAATAAAAAAATGCTACTTGTGATTTCATAACGGCTAAGTCACTTACACATGTACGAGATCGCGAATGGTCCCTAGGCATGCTCTGAGATGGCGATAAACCGTTGCAACAAACAATCCGGGAATTCACCCGAACGTGAAACCTGGTATTGATGATACTAAGTCCCTCCCCGGGCACACTCAAATCGCCACGAACGGCACCCGACCGCGAACGGTCACAATTCGATCGCGAACGATCACACCTCGCCACGAACGGCACCCGACCGTGAATGGTCACAATTCGATCGCGAACGATCACACTTCGCCACGAACGGCACCCGACCGCGAACGGTCACAATTCGATCGCGAACGATCACACTTCGCCACGAATGGCACTCGACCACGAACGGTCACAACTCGCCTCGAACGGCACCCCTCACCTCAAATGGCTTGATCACGAACGGTCGTCATTTGGGGCCATATAGAAATGCTAGATCGCGAACGGTCGCATTCCACCTCAAATGGCTAGATCGCGAACGGTCGCATTCCACCTCAAATGGCTAGATCGCGAACGGTCGTCATTTAAGGTCGTATAAAAAATACTAGATCGCGAACGGTCGCATTCCACCTCAAAATGGCTAGATCGCGAACGGTCGTCATTTAAGGTCAAATAAAACTATCAATGTCTTTGCAGGTCATCAACAGGATATGAACATCCAATTTATGAAACTACAAAACACACCTTCCTATCGCATGGCATGTTTTGGGGGGCAAATGTTATCCCGCCTTTTGGCAAGGCCGTGACACCAAAAAGTTGACTGGAAAACTAAAGACAGTTCGTCGTTAAAGTTCGTTATACACTATTTCACCATGGATATCAATGAATTTTGTCCGAGTCCGGATCAGGCTACAATTGGTAAGACATGACAAGTAAGGCCATGCAAACCGACGTTCCAAGTTTGAAGTCAATCCGAGTTCGTACGCTCAAGATATCATCGATGCAAATTGGAAGAAATGACCTTGAGTTCGAATCCATAGGCAGAAACATGCGTTCGAATCCATCAAGCCAGAGTACTTCGAATCCACAGAGCTACTTCGCTTCGCAACCTTCAGATTGATCACCTTCGTATCCGTCTGGGCTCGATGGTTCGTATCCATCACTCAAACCCGTGAAGACATCTTGCCTCGTACCCATCAGATACTCCGCTTCGAATCCATGAAGCTACTCCACTTCGTACCCATCAGATGCTCTGCTTCGAATCCATGCGAGGGTGGCGTGTTCGAATCGATAAAGTGCCTTCCGTCGACTCCATCGAAATGAATACCTTCGAACCCATCCTATTATGATGACTTCGAATCGATTGGCTGTAGCGTAACATAATTGATTCGAACGATCACACCTTCGAATCCATTCTCTAGAATCCACTAAGTCAAGGCAGCAGAAAAGGTGGAGTCGACCCAGTCGTCTCGGAGTGAAAAGTGGATCAACCCAGGAAATGCGCACCACGTCATCGCAAAGGCGCGCGAGGCCATCGAGTCGAGCCTATCGATTCGAACGAATCGAGTCGAAGCAAGCGTGTCAACCAGGAATGCAATCTTGAATCGATCGTAACTTGAGATCTACAAGTCCAAATGCTATAAAATTTAGACAGTAGCTAGAGCACATGTTGAAGGATGTTCACGCCAAATTTCAGCTCGATCGGACAATTTCTTGATCGATTCGAACCAAGGGTCGAATCGATCCCAAAGTGGGCCCAGATCTCCAGATTTCGGCCAGGTGGGCCCCCTCACGTACCAGAACTGGTCTCCCCTCAATTTAGGCGAAATATCAGCCTCCTACACCTATAAATAGAGCCCCTGGTCATTCAGAAAAGGGGTCGGGGAATTCTAAGTACTAAAGAGCGCCCAGATTCTGCCAGATTTACTCCAGAACACCACCGCTACCTTAGATTAAGACTTAGCATATAATTTCAGCTGTACTACATTAGAAGAGATTGTAATCATTGAGTGAACATCAATAAAATCAACAACTTCAGAGTGGACGTAGGCAAGATCGCCGAACCACTATAAATCTCGTGTTTCTGTTCATTATTTCTGAATTGTGATACTCTGTTTGCTTAGATTTGAGATTTGTGTGTGAATATTGTTGATTTATATTCATACACTGGTGCTTTCACAACATTCGGGGTTTGTGACCATTTTTGGCGCAAACAACCGCTATAAGCCGTCAACGGATAGTTTCATACCCAAAAAAAAGCTATCCGAACCTCAATCGGGTCTCTGAAGTTATTTGGCCTTCGTTTTTCCGTCACATGAATTTTTACATTAAAAAGGGAACACCATGGCTGGTCTTTGATTTACCATCCCTGGAGAGTGGTGCACCATGGTACTAGTCCATTTCAAATCCCTGCACCCATTTCTAAAAGTCGCAAGGCGCCGTTTCGTCTTTTTGGACGAATGTTGCACCTTGCACCGCATATGTTGCACCCTATGGATATCGATTCTTCGGACGGCCATAACTGTTGCCTCGTTCAGAGTTACGGGAGCCATAACCAGTCAAAACGAAGGTCTCAGTGAGTTCTACGGCATTGACCGCTGTAAGCCGTCAACGGATAGTTTCATACCCAAAAAAAAGCTATCCGAACCTCAATCGGGTCTCTGAAGTTATTTGGCCTTCGTTTTTCCGTCACATGAATTTTTACGTTAAAAAGGAAACACCATGGCTGGTCTTCGATTTACTATCCCTGGAGAGTGGTGCACCATGGTACTAGTCCATTTCAAATCCCTGCACCCATTTCTAAAAGTCACAAGGCGCCGTTTCGTCTTTTGGGACGAATGTTGCACCTTGCACCGCAGTTGTTGCACCCTGTGGATATCGATTCTTCGGACGGCCATAAATGTTGCCTCGTTTAGAGTAACGGGAGCCATAACCAGTCAAAACGAAGGACTCAGTGAATTCTACGGCATTGACCGCTGTAAGCCGTCAACGGATAGTTTCATACCCAAAAAAAAAAGCTATCCGAACCTCAGTTGGGTCTCTGAAGTTTTTTGGCCTTCGTTTTTCCGTCACATGAATTTTTACGTTAAAAAGGGAACACCGTGGCTGGTCTTCGATTTACCATCCCTGGAGAGTGGTGCACCATGGTACTGGTCCATTTCAAATCCCTGCACCCATTTCTAAAAGACGCAAGGCGCCGTTTCGTCTTTTTGGACAATTGTTGCACCTTGCACCGCAGATGTTGCACCCTGTGGATATCGATTCTTCGGACGGCCGTAAATGTTGCCTCGTTTAGAGTTACGGGAGGCATAACCAGTCAAAACGAAGGTCTCAGTGAGTTCTACGGCATTGACCACTGTAAGCCATCAACGGATAGTTTCATACACAAAAAAAACTATCCGAACCTCAATCGGGTCTCTGAAGTTTTTTGGCCTTCGTTTTTCCGTCACATGAATTTTTACGTTAAAAAGGGAACACCGTGGCTGGTCTTCGGTTTACCATCCCTGGAGAGTGGTGCACCATGGTACTAGTCCATTTCAAATCCCTGCACCCATTTCTAAAAGTCCCAAGGCGCCGTTTCTTCTTTTTGGACGAATGTTGCACCTTGCACCGCATATGTTGCACCATATGGATATCGATTCTTCAAACGGGCATAACTGTTGCCTCGTTTAGATTTACGGGAGCCATAACCAGTCAAAACGAAGGTCTCAGTGAGTTCTATGGCATTGACCGCTGTAAGCCATCAACGGATAGATTCATACCCAAAAAAATGCTATCCGAACCTCAATCGGGTCTCTGAAGTTTTTTTGCCTTCGTTTTTCTGTCACATGAATTTTTACGTTAAAAAGAGAACACCGTGGTTGGTCTTCGATTTACCATCCCTGGAGAGTGGTGCACCATGGTACTGGTCCTTTTCAAATCCCTACACCCATTTCTAAAAGTCGCAAGGCGCCGTTTCATCTTTTTGGGCGAATGTTGCACCTTGCACCGCAGATGTTGCACCCTGTGGATATCGATTCTTCGGACGGCCATAAATGTTGCCTCGTTTAGAGTTACGGGAGCCATAACCAGTCAAAACGAAGGTCTTAGTGAGTTCTACAGCATTGACCGCTGTAAGCCGTCAACGGATAGTTTCATACCCAAAAAAAGCTATCCGAACCTCAATCGGGTCTCTGAAGTTTTTTGGCCGTCGTTTTTCCGTCACATGAATTTTTACGTCAAAAAGGGAACACCGTGGCTGGTCTTCGGTTTACCATCCCTGGAGAGTGGTGCACCATGGCACTAGTCCATTTCAAAACCCTGCACCCATTTCTATAAGTCGCAAGGCGCCGTTTCGTCTTTTTGGACGAATGTTGCACCTTGCACCGCATATGTTGCACCATATGGATATCGATTCTTCGGACGGGTATAACTATTGCCTCGTTCAGATTTACGGGAGCCATAACCAGTCAAAACGAAGGTCTCAGTGAGTTCTACGGCTTTGATAGGTGTAAGCCGTCAATGGATAGTTTCATACCCTAAAAAGGCTATCGGAACCTCAATCGGGTCTCTGAAGTTTTTTGGCCTTCGTTTTTCCGTCACATGAATTTTTACGTTAAAAAGGGAACACCGTGGCTGGTCTTCGATTTACCATCCCTGGAGAGTGGTGCACCATGGTACTGGTCCATTTCAAATCCCTGCACCCATTTCTAAAAGTCGCAAGGCGCCGTTTCATCTTTTTGGACAAATGTTGCACCTTGCACCGTAGATGTAGCACCCTGTGGATATCGATTCTTCGGACGGCCATAAATGTTGCCTCGTTTAGAGTTACGGGAGCCATAACCAGTCAAAACAAAGGTATCAGTGAGTTCTACGGCATTGACCGCTGTAAGCCGTCAACGGATGGTTTCATACACAATAAAAAACTATCCGAACCTCAATCGGGTCTCTAAAGTTTTTTGGCCTTCGTTTTTCCGTCACATGAATTTTTACGTTAAAAAGGGAACACCGTGGCTGGTCTTCGATTTACCATCCCTGGAGAGTGGTGCACCATGGTACTAGTCCATTTCAAATCCCTGCACCCATTTCTAAAAGTCGCAAGGCGTCGTTTCTTCTTTTTGGATGAATGTTGCACCTTGCACCGCATATGTTGCACAATATGGATATCGATTCTTCGGACGGGCATAACTGTTGCCTCGTTTAGATTTACGGGAGCCATAACCAGTCAAAACGAAGGTCTCAGTGAGTTCTACGGCACTGACCGCTGTAAGCCATCAACGGATAGTTTCATACTCAAAAAAATGCTATCCGAACCTCAATCGGGTCTCTGAAGTATTTTGGCCTTCGTTTTTCCATCACATGAATTTTTTCGTTAAAAAGGGAACACCGTGGTTGGTCTTCGATTTAACATCCCTGGAGAGTGGTGCACCATGATACTGGTCCATTTCAAATCTCTGCACCCATTTCTAAAAGTCGCAAGGCGCCGTTTCGTCATTTTGGACAAATGTTGCACCTTTCACCGCAGATGTTGCACCCTGTGGATATCGATTCTTCGGACGGCCATAACTGTTGCCTCGTTTAGAGTTACGGGAGTCATAACCAGTCAAAACGAAGGTCTCAGTGAGTTCTACGGCATTGACTGCTGTAAGCTGTCAACGGATAGTTTCATACCCAAAAAAAGTTATCCGAACCTCAACCGGGTCTCTGAAGTTTTTTGGCCTTCGTTTTTCCGTCACATGAATTTTTACGTTAAAAAGGGAACACCGTGGCTGGTCTTCGGTTTACCATCCCCGGAGAGTGGTGCACCATGGTACTAGTCCATTTCAAATCCCTGCACCCATTTCTAAAAGTCACAAGGCGCCGTTTCTTCTTTTTGGACGAATGTTGCACCTTGCACCGCATATGTTGCACCATATGGATATCGATTCTTCGGACGGGCATAACTGTTGCCTCGTTTAGATTTACGGGAGCCATAACCAGTCAAAACGAAGGTCTCAGTGAGTTCTACGGCATTGATCGCTGTAAGCCATCAACGGATAGTTTCATACCCAAAAAAATGCTATCCGAACCTCAATCGGGTCTCTGAAGTTTTTTTGCCTTCGTTTTTCCGTCACATGAATTTTTACGTTAAAAAGGGAACACCGTGGTTGGTCTTCGATTTACCATCCCTGGAGAGTGGTGCACCATGGTACTGGTCCTTTTCAAATCCCTACACCCATTTCTAAAAGTCGCAAGGCGCCGTTTCGTCTTTTTGGGCGAATGTTGCACCTTGCACCGCAGATGTTGCACCCTGTGGATATCGATTCTTCGGACGGCCATAAATGTTGCCTCGTTTAGAGTTACGGGAGCCATAACTAGTCAAAACGAAGGTCTTAGTGAGTTCTATAGCATTGACCGCTGTAAGCCGTCAACGGATAGTTTCATACCCAAAAAAAGCTATCCGAACCTCAATCGGGTCTTTGAAGTTTTTTGGCCGTCGTTTTTCCGTCACATGAATTTTTACGTTAAAAAGGGAACACCGTGGCTGGTCTTCGGTTTACCATCCCTGGAGAGTGGTGCACCATGGTACTAGTCCATTTCAAAACCCTGCACCCATTTCTAAAAGTCGCAAGGCGCCGTTTCGTCTTTTTGGACGAATGTTGCACCTTGCACCGCATATGTTGCACCATATGGATATCGATTCTTCGGACGGGTATAACTGTTGCCTCGTTCAGATTTACGGGAGCCATAACCAGTCAAAACGAAGGTCTCAGTGAGTTCTACGGCTTTGATAGGTGTAAGCCATCAATGGATAGTTTCATACCCAAAAAAGGCTATCGGAACCTCAATCGGGTCTCTGAAGTTTTTTGGCCTTCGTTTTTCCGTCACATGAATTTTTACGTTAAAAAGGGAACACCGTGGCTGGTCTTCGATTTACCATCCCTGGAGAGTGGTGCACCATGGTACTGGTCCATTTCAAATCCCTGCACCCATTTCTAAAAGTCGCAAGGCGCCGTTTCGTCTTTTTGGACAAATGTTGCACCTTGCACCGCAGATGTAGCACCCTGTGGATATCGATTCTTCGGACGGCCATAACTGTTGCCTCGTTTAGAGTTACGGGAGCCATAACCAGTCAAAACAAAGGTATCAGTGAGTTCTACGGCATTGACCGCTGTAAGCCGTCAACGGATGGTTTCATACACAATAAAAAAATATCCGAACCTCAATCGGGTCTCTAAAGTTTTTTGGCCTTCGTTTTTCCGTCACATGAATTTTTACATTAAAAAGGGAACACCGTGGCTGGTCTTCGATTTACCATCCCTGGAGAGTGGTGCACCATTGTACTAGTCCATTTCAAATCCCTGCACTCATTTCTAAAAGTCGCAAGGCGCCGTTTCTTCTTTTTGGACGAATGTTGCACCTTGCAACGCATATGTTGCACCATATGGATATCGATTCTTCGGACGGGCATAACTGTTGCCTCGTTTAGATTTACGGGAGCCATAACCAGTCAAAACGAAGGTCTCAGTGAGTTCTACGGCATTGACCGCTGTAAGCCATCAACGGAGAGTTTCATACTCAAAAAAATGCTATCCGAACCTCAATCGGGTCTCTGAAGTATTTTGGCCTTCGTTTTTCCGTCACATGAATTTTTTCGTTAAAAAGGGAACACCGTGGTTGGTCTTCGATTTACCATCCCTGGAGAGTGGTGCACCATGATACTGGTCCATTTCAAATCTCTGCACCCATTTCTAAAAGTCGCAAGGCGCCGTTTCGTCATTTTGGACAAATGTTGCACCTTGCACCGCAGATGTTGCACCCTGTGGATATCGATTCTTCGGACGGCCATAACTGTTGCCTCGTTTAGAGTTACGGGAGTCATAACCAGTCAAAACGAAGGTCTCAGTGAGTTCTACGGCATTGACCGCTGTAAGCTGTCAACAGATAGCTTCATACCCAAAAAAAGTTATCCGAACCTCAACCGGGTCTCTGAAGTTTTTTGGCCTTCGTTTTTCCGTCACATGAATTTTTACGTTAAAAAGGGAACACCGTGGCTGGTCTTCGGTTTACCATCCCCGGAGAGTGGTGCACCATGGTACTAGTCCATTTCAAATCCCTGCACCCATTTCTAAAAGTCACAAGGCGCCGTTTCTTCTTTTTGGACGAATGTTGCACCTTGCACCGCATATGTTGCACCATATGGATATCGATTCTTCGGACGGGCATAACTGTTGCCTCGTTTAGATTTACGGGAGCCATAACCAGTCAAAACGAAGGTCTCAGTGAGTTCTACGGCATTGACCGCTGTAAGCTATCAACGGATAGTTCCATACCCAAAAAAATGCTATCCGAACCTCAATCGGGTCTCTGAAATTTTTTTGCCTTCGTTTTTCCGTCACATGAATTTTTACGTTAAAAAGGGAACACCGTGGTTGGTCTTCGATTTACCATCCCTGGAGAGTGGTGCACCATGGTACTGGTCCTTTTCAAATCCCTACACCCATTTCTAAAAGTCGCAAGGCGCCGTTTCGTCTTTTTGGGCGAATGTTGCACCTTGCACCGCAGATGTTGCACCCTGTGGATATCGATTCTTCGGACGGCCATAAATGTTGCCTCGTTTAGAGTTACGGGAGCCATAACTAGTCAAAACGAAGGTCTTAGTGAGTTCTACAGCATTGACCGCTGTAAGCCGTCAACGGATAGTTTCATACCCAAAAAAAGCTATCCGAACCTCAATCGGGTCTCTGAAGTTTTTTGGCCGTCGTTTTTCCGTCACATGAATTTTTACGTTAAAAAGGGAACACCGTGGCTGGTCTTCGGTTTACCATCCCTGGAGAGTGGTGCACCATGGTACTAGTCCATTTCAAAACCCTGCACCCATTTCTAAAAGTCGCAAGGCGCCGTTTCGTCTTTTTGGACGAATGTTGCACCTTGCACCGCATATGTTGCACCATATGGATATCGATTCTTCGGACGGGTATAACTGTTGCCTCGTTCAGATTTACGGGAGCCATAACCAGTCAAAACGAAGGTCTCAGTGAGTTCTACGGCTTTGACAGGTGTAAGCCGTCAATGGATAGTTTCATACCCAAAAAAGGCTATCGGAACCTCAATCGGGTCTCTGAAGTTTTTTGGCCTTCGTTTTTCCGTCACATGAATTTTTACGTTAAAAAGGGAACACCGTGGCTGGTCTTCGATTTACCATCCCTGGAGAGTGGTGCACCATGGTACTGGTCCATTTCAAATCCCTGCACCCATTTCTAAAAGTCGCAAGGTGCCGTTTCGTCTTTTTGGACAAATGTTGCACCTTGCACCGCAGATGTAGCACCCTGTGGATATCGATTCTTCGGACGGCCATAAATGTTGCCTCGTTTAGAGTTACGGGAGCCATAACCAGTCAAAACAAAGGTATCAGTGAGTTCTACGGCATTGACCGCTGTAAGCCGTCAACGGATGGTTTCATACACAAAAAAAAACTATCCGAACCTCAATCGGGTCTCTAAAGTTTTTTGGCCTTCGTTTTTCCGTCACATGAATTTTTACGTTAAAAAGGGAACACCGTGGCTGGTCTTCGATTTACCATCCCTGGAGAGTGGTGCACCATGGTACTAGTCCATTTCAAATCCCTGCACCCATTTCTAAAAGTCGCAAGGCGCCGTTTCTTCTTTTTGGACGAATGTTGCACCTTGCACCGCATATGTTGCACCATATGGATATCGATTCTTCGGACGGGCATAATTGTTGCCTCGTTTTGATTTACGGGAGCCATAACCAGTCAAAACGAAGGTCTCAGTGAGTTCTACGGCATTGACCGCTGTAAGCCATCAACGGATAGTTTCATACTCAAAAAAATGCTATCCGAACCTCAATCGGGTCTCTGAAGTATTTTGGCCTTCGTTTTTCCGTCACATGAATTTTTTCGTTAAAAAGGGAACACCGTGGTTGGTTTTCGATTTACCATCCCTGGAGAGTGGTGCACCATGATACTGGTCCATTTCAAATCCCTGCACCCATTTCTAAAAGTCGCAAGGCGCCGTTTCGTCATTTTGGACAAATGTTGCACCTTGCACCGCAGATGTTGCACCCTGTGGATATCGATTTTTCGGACGGCCATAACTGTTGCCTCGTTTAGAGTTACGGGAGTCATAACCAGTCAAAACGAAGGACTCAGTGAGTTCTACGGCATTGACCGCTGTAAGGCGTCAACGGATAGTTTTATACGCAAAAAAATGCTTCCCGAACCTCAATCGGGTCTCTGAAGTTTTTTGGCCTTCGTTTTTCCGTCACATGAATTTTTATGTTAAAAAGGGAACACCGTGGCTGGTCTTTGATTTACCATCCCTGGATAGTGGTGCACCATGGTACTGGCCCTTTTAAAATCCCTACACCCATTTCTAAAAGTCGCAAGGCGCCGTTTCGTCTTTTTGGGCGAATGTTGCACCTTGCACCGCAGATGTTGCACCCTGTAGATATCGATTCTTCGGACGGCCATAAATGTTGCCTCGTTAAGAGTTACGGGAGCCATAACCAGTCAAAACGAAGGTCTCAGTGAGTTCTACGGCATTGACCACTGTAAGCCGTCAACGGATAGTTTCATACCCAAAAAAAAGCTATCCGAACCTCAATCGGGTCTCTGAAGTTTTTAGGCCTTCGTTTTTCCGTCACATGAATTTTTACGTTAAAAAGGGAACACCGTGGCTGGTCTTCGGTTTACCATCCTTGGAGAGTGGTGCACCATGGTACTAGTCCATTTCAAATCCCTCCCATTTCTAAAAGTCGCAAGGCGCCGTTTCGTCTTTTGGGACGAATGTTGCACCTTGCACCGTAGTTGTTGCACCCTGTGGATATCGATTCTTCGGACGGCCATAAATGTTGCCTCGTTTAGAGTTACGGGAGCCATAACCAGTCAAAACGAAGGTCTCAGTGAGTTCTACGGCATTGACCGCTGTAAGCCGTCAACGGATAGTTTCATACCCAAAAAAAAGCTATCTGAACCTCAATCGGGTCTCTGAAGTTTTTTGGCCTTCGTTTTTCCGTCACATGAATTTTTACGTTAAAAAGGGAACACCGTGGCTGGTCTTCGATTTACCATCCCTGGAGAGTGGTGCACCAAGGTACTAGTCCATTTCAAATCCCTGCACCCATTTCTAAAAGTCGCAAGGCGCCGTTTCGTCTTTTTAGACGAAGTTTGCACCTTGCACCGCATATGTTGCACCGTATGGATATCGATTCTTCGGACGGCCATAACTGTTGCCTCGTTTAGAGTTACGGGAGCCATAACTAGTCAAAACGAAGGTCTCAGTGAGTTCTATGGCTTTGGCCGCTGTAAGCCGTCAACAGATAGTTTCATACCCAAAAAAATGCTATCCGAACCTCAATCGGGTCTTTGAAGTTTTTTAGCCTTCGTTTTTCCATCACATGAATTTTTACGTTAAAAAGGGAACACCGTGGCTGGTCTTCGATTTACCATCCCTAGAGAATGGTGCACCATGGTACTGGTCCATTTCAAATCCCTGCACCCATTTCTAAAAGTCGCAAGGCGCCGTTTCGTCTTTTTGGACGAATGTTGCACCTTGCACCGCAGATGTTGCACCCTGTGGATATCGATTCTTCGGACGGCCATAACTGTTGCCTCGTTTAGAGTAACGGGAGCCATAACCAGTCAAAACGAAGGTCTCAGTGAGTTCTACGGCATTGACCGCTGTAAGCCGTCAACGGATAGTTTCATACCCAAAAAAAAGCTATCCGAACCTCAATCGGGTCTCTGAAGTTTTTAGGCCTTCGTTTTTCCGTCACATGAATTTTTACGTTAAAAATGGAACACCGTGGCTGGTCTACGGTTTACCATCCCTGAAGAGTGGTGCACCATGGTACTAGTCCATTTCAAATTCCTGCACCCATTTATAAAAGTCGCAAGGCGCCGTTTCGTCTTTTGGGACGAATGTTGCACCTTGCACCGCAGTTGTTGCACCCTGTGGATATCGATTCTTCGGACGACCATAAATGTTGCCTCGTTTAGAGTTACGGGAGCCATAACCAGTCAAAACGAAGGTCTCAGTGAGTTCTACGGCATTGACCGCTGTAAGCCGTCAATGGATAGTTTCATACCCAAAAAAAAGCTATCCGAACCTCAATCGGGTCTCTGAAGTTTTTTGGCCTTCGTTTTTCCGTCACATGAATTTTTACGTTAAAAAGGGAACACCGTGGCTAGTCTTCGTTTTACCATCCCTGGAGAGTGCTGCACCATGGTACTAGTCTATTTCAAATCCCTACACCCATTTCTAAAAGTCGCAAGGCGCCGTTTCGTCTTTTTGGACGAATGTTGCACCTTGCACCGCATATGTTGCACCCTTTGGATATCGATTCTTCGGACGGCCATCACTGTTGCCTCGTTTAGAGTTACGGGAGCCATAACTAGTCAAAACGAAGGTCTCAGTGAGTTCTATGGCTTTGACCGCTGTAAGCCGTCAACAGATAGTTTCATACCCAAAAAAATGCTATCCGAACCTCAATCGGGTCTTTGAAGTTTTTTAGCCTTCGTTTTTTCGTCACATGAATTTTTACGTTAAAAAGGGAACACCGTGGCTGGTCTTCGATTTACCATCCCTAGAGAGTGGTGCACCATAGTACTGGTCCATTTCAAATCTCTGCACCCATTTCTAAAAGTCGCAAGGCGCCGTTTCGTCTTTTTGGACGAATGTTGCACCTTGCACCGCAGATGTTGCACCTTGTGGATATCAATTCTTCGGACGGCCATTACTGTTGCCTCGTTTAGAGTTACGGGAGCCATAACCAGTCAAAACGAAGGTCTCAGTGAGTTCTACGGCATTGATCGCTGTAAGACGTCAACGGATAGTTTCATACCCAAAAAAAGCTATCCGAACCTCAATCGGGTCTCTGAAGTTTTTTGGCCTTCGTTTTTCCGTCACATGAATTTTTACGTTAAAAAGAGAACACCATGGCTGGTCTTCGATTTACCATCCCTGAAGAGTGGTGCACCATGGTACTAGTACATTTCAAATCTCTGCACCCATTTCTAAAAGTCGCAAGGCGCCGTTTCGTCTTTTTGGACGAATGTTGCACCTTGCACCGCAAATGTTGCACCCTGTGGATATCGATTCTTCGGACGGCTATAAATGTTGCCTCGTTTAGAGTTACGGGAGCCATAACTAGTCAAAACGAAGGTCTCAGTGAGTTCTACGGCTTTGACCACTGTAAGCCGTCAACAGATAGTTTCATACCCAAAAAAATGCTATCCGAACCTCAATCGGGTCTTTGAAGTTTTTTGGCCTTCGTTTTTCCATCACATGAATTTTTACGTTAAAAAGGGAACACCGTGGCTGGTCTTCGATTTACCATCCCTGGAGAGTGGTGCACCATGGTACTGGTCCATTTCAAATCCCTGCACCCATTTCTAAAAGTCGCAAGGCGCCGTTTCGTCTTTTTGGATGAATGTTGCACCTTGCACCGCAGATGTTGCACCCTGTGGATATCGATTCTTCGGACGGCCATAACTGTTGCCTCGTTTAGAGTTACGGGAGCCATAACCAGTCAAAATGAAGGTCTCAGTAAGTTCTACGGCATTGACTGCTGTAAGCTGTCAACGGATAGTTTCATACCCAAAAAAAAGCTATCCGAACCTCAATCGGGTCTTTGAAGTTTTTTGGCCTTCGTTTTTCCGTCACATGAATTTTTACGTTAAAAAGGGAACACCATGGCTGGTCTTCGATTTACCATCCCTGGAGAGTGGTGCACCATGGTACTAGTCCATTTCAAATCCCTGCACCCATTTCTAAAAGTCGCAAGGCGCCGTTTCGTCTTTTTGGACGAATGTTGCACCTTGCACCGCATATGTTGCACCTTATGGATATCGATTCTTCGGACGGCCATAACTGTTGCCTCGTTTAGAGTTACAGGAGCCATAACCAGTCAAAACGAAGGTCTCAGTGAGTTCTACGGCATTGACTGCTGTAAGCCGTCAACGCATAGTTTCATACCCAAAAAAAACTATCCGAACCTCAATCGGGTCTCTGAAGTTTTTTGGCCTTCGTTTTTCCGTCACATGAATTTTTACATTAAAAAGGGAACACCGTGGATGGTCTTCGGTTTACCATCCCTGGAGAGTGGTGCACCGTGGTACTAGTCCATTTCAAATCCCTGCACCCATTTCTAAAAGTCGCAAGGCGCCGTTTCTTCTTTTTGGATGAATGTTGCACCTTGCACCGCATATGTTGCACCATATGGATATTGATTCTTCGGACGGGCATAACTGTTGCCTCGTTTAGATTTACGGGAGCCATAACCAGTCAAAACGAAGGTCTCAGTGAGTTCTACGGCATTGACCGCTGTAAGCCATCAACGGATAGTTTCATACCCAAAAAAATGCTATCCGAACCTCAATCGGGTCTCTGAAGTTTTTTGGCCTTCGTTTTTCCGTGACATGAATTTTTATGTTAAAAAGGGAACACTGTGGCTGGTCTTTGATTTACCATCCCTGGAGAGTGGTGCACCATGGTACTGGTCCATTTCAAATCCCTGCACCCATTTCAAAAAGTCGCAAGGCGTCGTTTCGTCATTTTGGACGAATGTTGCACCTTGCACCGCAGATGTTTCACCCTTTGGATATCGATTCTTCGGACGGCCATAACTGTTGCCTCGTTAAGAGTTACGGGAGCCATAACCAGTCAAAACGAATGTCTCAGTGAGTTCTACGGCATTAACCGCTGTAAGGCGTCAACAGATAGTTTCATACCAAAAAAAATGCTACCCGAACCTCAATCGGGTGTCTGAAGTTTTTTGGCCTTCGTTTTTCCGTCACATGAATTTTTACGTTAAAAAGGGAACACCGTGGCTGGTCTTTGATTTACCATCCCTGGAGAGTGGGGCACCGTGGTACTGGTCCTTTTCAAATCCCTACACCCATTTCTAAAAGTCGCAAGGCGCCGTTTCGTCTTTTTGGGCGAATGTTGCACCTTGCACCGCAGATGTTGCACCCTGTGGATATCGATTCTTCGGACGGCCATAAATGTTGCCTCGTTTAGAGTTACGGGAGCCATAACCAATCAAAACGAAGGTCTCAGTGAGTTCTACGGCATTGACCGCTGTAAGCCATCAACGGATAGTTTCATACCCAAAAAAAGCAATCCGAACCTCAATCGGGTCTCTGAAGTTTTTAGGCCTTCGTTTTTCCGTCACATGAATTTTTACGTTAAAAGGGAACACCATGGCTGGTCTTCAGTTTACCATCCTTGGAGAGTGGTGCACCATGGTACTAGTCCATTTCAAATCCCTGCACTCATTTCTAAAAGTCGCAAGGCGCCATTTCGTCTTTTGGGGCGAATGTTGCACCTTGCACCGGAGTTGTAGCACCCTGTGGATATCGATTCTTCGGACGGCCATAACTGTTCCCTCGTTTAGTGTTACGGGAGCCATAACCAGTCAAAACGAAGGTCTCAGTGAGTTCTACGGCATTGAACACTGTAAGCCGTCAACGGATAGTTTCATACCCAAAAAAAAGCTATCCGAACCTCAATCGGGTCTCTGAAGTTTTTTGGCCTTCGTTTTTCCGTCACATGAATTTTTACGTTAAAAGGGAACACCGTGGCTGGTCTTCGATTTACCATCCCTGGAGAGTGGTGCACCATGGTACTAGTCCATTTCAAATCCCTGCACCCATTTCTAAAAGTCGCAAGGCGCCGTTTCGTCTTTTTGGATGAATGTTGCACCTTGCACCGCATATGTTGCACCCTATGGATATCGATTCTTCGGACGGCCATCACTCTTGCCTCGTTTAGAGTTACGGGAGCCATAACCAGTCAAAACGAAGGTCTCAGTGATTTCTATGGCTTTGACCGCTGTAAGCCATCAACAGATAGTTTCATACCCAAAAAAATGCTATCCGAACCTCAATCGGGTCTTTGAAGTTTTTTAGCCTTCGTTTTTCCGTCACATGAATTTTTACGTTAAAAAGGGAACACCGTGGCTGGTCTTCGATTTACCATCCCTAGAGAGTGGTGTACCATGGTACTGGTCCATTTCAAATCCCTGCACCCATTTCTAAAAGTCGCAAGGCGCCGTTTCGTATTTTTGGACGAATGTTGCACCTTGCACCGCAGATGTTGCACCCTGTGGATATCGATTCTTCGGACGGCCATAACTGTTGCCTCGTTTAG
The DNA here is from genome assembly GCA_030737815.1 of Allium fistulosum. Classification (NCBI taxonomy): domain Eukaryota; kingdom Viridiplantae; phylum Streptophyta; class Magnoliopsida; order Asparagales; family Amaryllidaceae; genus Allium; species Allium fistulosum. The sequence continues at coordinate 41,705,222 of CM060905.1, read as the reverse complement.
AGTTACGGGAGCCATAACCAGTCAAAACGAAGGTCTCTGTGAGTTCTACGGCATTGACCGCTGTAAGCCGTCAACGGATAGTTTCATACCCAAAAAAAAGCTATCCGAACCGTAATCGGGTCTCTGAAGTTTTTTGGCCTTCGTTTTTCCGTCACATGAATTTTTACGTTAAAAAGAGAACACCATGGCTGGTCTTCGATTTACCATCCCTGGAGAGTGGTGCACCATGGTACTAGTCCATTTCAAATCCCTGCACCCATTTCTAAAAGTCGCAAGGCGCCGTTTCGTCTTTTTGGACGAATGTTGCACCTTGCACCGCAGATGTTGCAACCTGTGGATATCGATTCTTCGGACGGCTATAAATGTTGCCTCGCTTAGAGTTACGGGAGCCATAAACAGTCAAAACGAAGGTCTCGGTGAGTTCTACGGCTTTGACCACTGTAAGCCGTCAACATATAGTTTCATACCCAAAAAAATGCTATCCGAACCTCAATCGGGTCTTTGAAGTTTTTTGGCCTTCGTTTTTCCGTCACATGAATTTTTACGTTAAAAAGGGAACACCGTGGCTGGTCTTCGATTTACCATCCCTAGAGAGTGGTGTACCATGGTACTGGTCCATTTCAAATCCCTGCACCCATTTCTAAAAGTCGCAAGGCGCCGTTTCGTCTTTTTGGACGAATGTTGCACCTTGCACCGCAGATGTTGCAACCTGTGGATATCGATTCTTCGGACGGCTATAAATGTTGCCTCGCTTAGAGTTACGGGAGCCATAAACAGTCAAAACGAAGGTCTCGGTGAGTTCTACGGCTTTGACCACTGTAAGCCGTCAACATTTAGTTTCATACCCAAAAAAATGCTATCCGAACCTCAATCGGGTCTTTGAAGTTTTTTGGCCTTCGTTTTTCCGTCACATGAATTTTTACGTTAAAAAGGGAACACCGTGGCTGGTCTTCGATTTACCATCCCTAGAGAGTGGTGTACCATGGTACTGGTCCATTTCAAATCCCTGCACCCATTTCTAAAAGTCGCAAGGCGTCGTTTCGTCTTTTTGGACGAATGTTATACCTTGCACCGCAGATGTTGCACCCTGTGGATATCGATTCTTCGGACGGCCATAACTGTTGCCTCGTTTAGAGTTACGGGAGCCATAACCAGTCAAAATGAAGGTCTCAGTGAGTTCTACGGCAATGACTGCTGTAAGCTGTCAACGGATAGTTTCATACCCAAAAAAAAGCTATCCGAACCTCAATCGGGTCTTTGAAGTTTTTTGGCCTTCGTTTTTCCGTCACATGAATTTTTACGTTAAAAAGGGAACACCATGGCTTGTCTTCGATTTACCAACCCTGGAGAGTGGTGCACCATGGTACTAGTCCATTTCAAATCCCTGCACCCATTTCTAAAAGTCGCAAGGCACCGTTTCGTCTTTTTGGACGAATGTTGCACCTTGCACCGCATATGTTGCACCATATGGATATCGATTCTTCGGATGGGCATAACTGTTGCCTCGTTTAGAGTTACGGGAGCCATAACCAGTCAAAACGAAGGCCTCAATGAGTTCTACGGCATTGACTGCTGTAAGCCATCAACGGATAGTTTCATACCCAAAAAAATGCTATCCGAACCTCAATCTGGTCTTTGAAGTTTTTTGGCCTTCGTTTTTCCATCACATGAATTTTTACGTTAAAAAGGGAACACCGTGGCTGGTCTTCGATTTACCATCCCTGGAGAGTGGTGCACCATGGTACTGGTCCATTTCAAATCCCTGCACCCATTTCTAAAAGTTGCAAGGCCCCGTTTCGTCATTTTGGACGAATGTTGCACCTTGCACCGCAGATGTTGCACCTTGTGGATATCGATTCTTCGGACGGCCATAACTGTTCCCTCGTTTAGTGTTACGGGAGCCATAACCAGTCAAAACGAAGGTCTCAGTGAGTTCTACGGCATTGACCACTGTAAGCCGTCAATGGATAGTTTCATACCCAAAAAAATGCTACCCGAACCTCAATCGGGTCTCTGAAGTTTTCTGGCCTACGTTTTTCAGTCACATGAATTTTTACGTTAAAAAGGGAACACCGTGGCTGGTCTTTGATTTACCATCCCTGGAGAGTGGTGCACCATGGTACTGGTCCATTTCAAATCCCTGCACCCATTTCTAAAAGTCGCAAGGCACTGTTTCGTCTTTTTGGGCGAATGTTGCACCTTGCACCGCAGATGTTGCACCCTGCGGATATTGATTCTTCGGACGGCCATAAATGTTGCCTCGTTTAGAGTTACGAGAGCCATAATCAATCAAAACGAAGGTCTTAGTGAATTCTACGGCATTGACCGCTGTAAGCCGTCAACGGATAGTTTCATACCCAAAAAAAAGCTATCCGAACCTCAATCGGGTCTCTTAAGTTTTTTGGCCTTTGTTTTTCCGTCACATGAATTTTTACGTTAAAAAGGGAACACCGTGGCTGGTCTTCGGTTTACCATCCCTGGAGAGTGGTGCACCATGGTACTAGTCCATTTCAAATCCCTGCACCCATTTCTAAAAGTCGCAAGGCACCGTTTCGTCTTTTTGGACGAATGTTGCACCTTGCACCGCATATGTTGCACCATATGGATATCGATTCTTCGGACGGGCATAACTGTTGCCTCGTTTAGAGTTACAGGAGCCATAACCAGTCAAAACGAAGGTCTCGGTGAATTCTACGGCATTGACCGCTGTAAGCCATCAACGGATAGTTTCATACCCAAAAAAATGCTATCTGAACCTCAATCGGGTCTTTGAAGTTTTTTGGCCTTCGTTTTTCCGTCACATGAATTTTTACGTTAAAAAGGGAACACCGTGGCTGGTCTTCGATTTACCATCCCTGGAGAGTGGTGCACCATGGTACTGGTCCATTTCAAATCCCTGCACCCATTTCTAAAAGTTGCAAGGCCCCGTTTCGTCATTTTGGACGAATGTTGCACCTTGCACCGCAGAAGTTGCACCCTGTGGATATCGATTCTTCGGACGGCCATAACTGTTGCCTCGTTTAAAGTTACGGGAGCCATAACCAGTCAAAACGAAGGTCTCAGTGAGTTCTACGGCATTGACCACTGTAAGCCGTCAACGGATAGTTTCATACCCAAAAAGATGCTACCCGAACCTCAATCGGGTCTTTGAAGTTTTTTGGCCTACGTTTTTCCGTCACATGAATTTTTACGTTAAAAAGGGAACACCTTGGCTGGTCTTTGACTTACCATCCCTGGAGAGTGGTGCACCATGGTACTGGTCCATTTCAAATCCCTGCACCCATTTCTAAAAGTTGCAAGGCCCCGTTTCGTCATTTTGGACGAATGTTGCACCTTGCACCGCAGATGTTGCACCCTGTGGATATCGATTCTTCGGACGGCCATAACTGTTCCCTCGTTTAGTGTTACGAGAGCCATAACCAGTCAAAACGAAGGTCTCAGTGAGTTCTACGGCATTGACCACTGTAAGCCGTCAATGGATAGTTTCATACCCAAAAAAATGCTACCCGAACCTCAATCGGGTCTCTGAAGTTTTCTGGCCTACGTTTTTCAGTCACATGAATTTTTACGTTAAAAAGGGAACACCGTGGCTGGTCTTTGATTTACCATCCTTGGAGAGTGGTGCACCATGGTACTGGTCCATTTCAAATCCCTGCACCCATTTCTAAAAGTCGCAAGGCACCGTTTCATCTTTTTGGGCGAATGTTGCACCTTGCACCGCAGATGTTGCACCCTGTGGATATCGATTCTTCGGACGGCCATAAATGTTGCCTCGTTTAGAGTTACGAGAGCCATAATCAGTCAAAACGAAGGTCTCAGTGAATTCTACGGCATTGACCGCTGTAAGCCGTCAACGGATAGTGTCATACCCAAAAAAAGCTATCCGAACCTCAATCGGGTCTCTGAAGTTTTTTGGTCTTTGTTTTTCCGTCACATGAATTTTTACGTTAAAAAGGGAACACCGTGGCTGGTCTTCGGTTTACCATCCCTGGAGAGTGGTGCACCATGGTACTAGTCCATTTCAAATCCCTGCACCCATTTCTAAAAGTCGCAAGGCACCGTTTCGTCTTTTTGGACGAATGTTGCACCTTGCACCGCATATGTTGCACCATATGGATATCGATTCTTCGGACGGGCATAACTGTTGCCTCGTTTAGAGTTACGGGAGCCATAACCAGTCAAAACGAAGGTCTCAGTGAGTTCTACGGCATTGACCGCTGTAAGCCATCAACGGATAGTTTCATACCCAAAAAAATGCTATCTGAACCTCAATCGGGTCTTTGAAGTTTTTTGGCCTTCGTTTTTCCGTCACATGAATTTTTACGTTAAAAAGGGAACACCGTGGCTGGTCTTTGATTTACCATCACTGGAGAGTGGTGCACCATGGTACTGGTCCATTTCAAATCCCTGCACCCATTTCTAAAAGTTGCAAGGCCCCGTTTCGTCATTTTGGACGAATGTTGCACCTTGCACCGCAGATGTTGCACCCTGTGGATATCGATTCTTCGGACGGCCATAACTGTTGCCTCGTTTAGAGTTACGGGAGCCATAACCAGTCAAAACGAAGGTCTCAGTGAGTTCTACGGCATTGACCACTGTAAGCCGTCAACGGATAGTTTCATACCCAAAAAAATGCTACCCGAACCTCAATCGGGTCTTTGAAGTTTTTTGGCCTACGTTTTTCCGTCACATGAATTTTTACGTTAAAAAGGGAACACCGTGGCTGGTCTTTGATTTACCATCCCTGGAGAGTGGTGCACCATGGTACTGGTCCATTTCAAATCCCTGCACCCATTTCTAAAAGTCGCAAGGCGCCGTTACGTCTTTTTGGGCGAATGTTACACCTTGCACCGCAGATGTTGCACCCTGTGGATATCGATTCTTCGGACGGCCATAAATGTTGCCTCGTTTAGAGTTACGAGAGCCATAACCATTCAAAACGAAGGTCTCAGTGAATTCAACGGCATTGACCGCTGTAAGCCGTCAACGGATAGTTTCATACCCAAAAAAAGCTATCCGAACCTCAATCGGGTCTCTAAAGTTTTTTGGCCTTCGTTTTTCCGTCACATGAATTTTTACGTTAAAAAGGGAACACCGTGGCTGGTCTTCGGTTTACCATCCCTGGAGAGTGATGCACCATGGTACTAGTCCATTTCAAATCCCGGCACCCATTTCTAAAAGTCGCAAGGCGCCGTTTCGTCTTTTGGGACGAATGTTGCACCTTGCACCGCAGTTGTTGCACCCTGTGGATATCGATTCTTCGGACGGCCATAAATGTTGCCTCGTTTATAGTTACGGGAGCCATAACCAGTCAAAACGAAGGTCTCAGTGAGTTCTACGGCATTTACCGCTGTAAGCCGTCAACAGATAGTTTCATACCCAAAAAAAAGCTATCCGAACCTCAATCGGGTCTCTGAAGTTTTTTGGCCTTCGTTTTTCCGTCAAATGAATTTTTACGTTAAAAAGGGAACACCGTGGCTGGTCTTCGATTTACCATCCTTGGAGAGTGGTGCACCATGGTACTGGTCCATTTCAAATCCCTGCACCCATTTCTAAAAGTCGCAAGGCACCGTTTCGTCTTTTTGGGCGAATGTTGCACCTTGCACCGCAGATGTTGCACCCTGTGGATATCGATTCTTCGGACGGCCATAAATGTTGCCTCGTTTAGAGTTACGAGAGCCATAATCAGTCAAAACGAAGGTCTCAGTGAATTCTACGGCATTGACCGCTGTAAGCCGTCAACGGATAGTGTCATACCCAAAAAAAGCTATCCGAACCTCAATCGGGTCTCTGAAGTTTTTTGGCCTTTGTTTTTCCGTCACATGAATTTTTACGTTAAAAAGGGAACACCGTGGCTGGTCTTCGGTTTACCATCCCTGGAGAGTGGTGCACCATGGTACTAGTCCATTTCAAATCCCTGCACCCATTTCTAAAAGTCGCAAGGCACCGTTTCGTCTTTTTGGACGAATGTTGCACCTTGCACCGCATATGTTGCACCATATGGATATCGATTCTTCGGACGGGCATAACTGTTGCCTCGTTTAGAGTTACGGGAGCCATAACCAGTCAAAACGAAGGTCTCAGTGAGTTCTACGGCATTGACCGCTGTAAGCCATCAACGGATAGTTTCATACCCAAAAAAATGCTATCTGAACCTCAATCGGGTCTTTGAAGTTTTTTGGCCTTCGTTTTTCCGTCACATGAATTTTTACGTTAAAAAGGGAACACCGTGGCTGGTCTTTGATTTACCATCACTGGAGAGTGGTGCACCATGGTACTGGTCCATTTCAAATCCCTGCACCCATGTCTAAAAGTTGCAAGGCCCCGTTTCGTCATTTTGGACGAATGTTGCACCTTGCACCGCAGATGTTGCACCCTGTGGATATCGATTCTTCGGACGGCCATAACTTTTGCCTCGTTTAGAGTTACGGGAGCCATAACCAGTCAAAACGAAGGTCTCAGTGAGTTCTACGGCATTGACCACTGTAAGACGTCAACGGATAGTTTCATACCCAAAAAAATGCTACCCGAACCTCAATCGGGTCTTTGAAGTTTTTTGGCCTACGTTTTTCCGTCACATGAATTTTTACGTTAAAAAGGGAACACCGTGGCTGGTCTTTGATTTACCATCCCTGGAGAGTGGTGCACCATGGTACTGGTCCATTTCAAATCCCTGCACCCATTTCTAAAAGTCGCAAGGCGCCGTTACGTCTTTTTGGGCGAATGTTACACCTTGCACCGCAGATGTTGCACCCTGTGGATATCGATTCTTCGGACGGCCATAAATGTTGCCTCGTTTAGAGTTACGAGAGCCATAACCATTCAAAACGAAGGTCTCAGTGAATTCAACGGCATTGACCGCTGTAAGCCGTCAACGGATAGTTTCATACCCAAAAAAAGCTATCCGAACCTCAATCGGGTCTCTAAAGTTTTTTGGCCTTCGTTTTTCCGTCACATGAATTTTTACGTTAAAAAGGGAACACCGTGGCTGGTCTTCGGTTTACCATCCCTGGAGAGTGATGCACCATGGTACTAGTCCATTTCAAATCCCGGCACCCATTTCTAAAAGTCGCAAGGCGCCGTTTCGTCTTTTGGGACGAATGTTGCACCTTGCACCGCAGTTGTTGCACCCTGTGGATATCGATTCTTCGGACGGCCATAAATGTTGCCTCGTTTATAGTTACGGGAGCCATAACCAGTCAAAACGAAGGTCTCAGTGAGTTCTACGGCATTTACCGCTGTAAGCCGTCAACAGATAGTTTCATACCCAAAAAAAAGCTATCCGAACCTCAATCGGGTCTCTGAAGTTTTTTGGCCTTCGTTTTTCCGTCAAATGAATTTTTACGTTAAAAAGGGAACACCGTGGCTGGTCTTCGATTTACCATCCCTGGAGAGTGGTGCACCATGGTACTAGTCCATTTCAAATCCCTGCACCCATTTCTAAAAGTCGCAAGCCGCCGTTTCGTCTTTTTGGACGAATGGTGTACCTTGCACCGCATATGTTGCACCCTATGGATATCGATTCTTCGGACGGCCATCACTGATGCCTCGTTTAGAGTTACGGGAGCCATAACTAGTCAAAACGAAGGTCTTAGTGAGTTCTACGACATTTACCTCTGTAAGCCGTCAACGGATAGTTTCATACCCAAAAAAAGCTATCCGAACCTCAATCGGGTCTCTGAAGTTTTTTGGCCTTCGTTTTTCCGTCACATGAATTTTTACGTTAAAAAGGGAACACCGTGGCTGGTCTTTGATTTACCATCCCTGGAGAGTGGTGCACCATGGTACTGGTCCATTTCAAATCCCTGCACCCATTTCTAAAAGTCGCAAGGCGCCGTTTCGTCTTTTTGGGCGAATGTTGTACCTTGCACCGCAGATGTTGCACCCTGTGGATATCGATTCTTCGGACGGCCATAACTGTTCCCTCGTTTAGTGTTACGGGAGCCAAAACCAGTCAAAACGAAGGTCTTAGTGAGTTCTACGGCATTGAACACTGTAAGCCGTCAACGGATAGTTTCATACCCAAAAAAATGCTACCCGAACCTCAATCGGGTCTCTGAAGTTTTTTGGCCTACGTTTTTCAGTCACATGAATTTTTACGTTAAAAAGGGAACACCGTGGCTGGTCTTTGATTTACCATCCCTGGAGAGTGGTGCACCATGGTACTGGTCCATTTCAAATCCCTGCACCCATTTCTAAAAGTCGCAAGGCACCGTTTCGTCTTTTTGGGCGAATGTTGCACCTTGCACCGCAGATGTTGCACCCTGTGGATATCGATTCTTCGGACGGCCATAAATGTTGCCTCGTTTAGAGTTACGAGATCCATAACCAGTCAAAACGAAGGTCTCAGTGAATTCTACGGCATTGACCGTTGTAAGCCGTCAACGGATAGTTTCATACCCAAAAAAAAGCTATCCGAACCTCAATCGGGTCTCTGAAGTTTTTTGGCCTTCGTTTTTCCGTCACATGAATTTTTACGTTAAAAAGGGAACACCGTGGCTGGTCTTCGGTTTACCATCCCTGGAGAGTGGTGCACCATGGTACTAGTCCATTTCAAATCCCTGCACCCATTTCTAAACGTCGCAAGGCGCCGTTTTGTCTTTTGGGACGAATGTTGCACCTTGCACCGCAGTTGTTGCACCCTGTGGATATCGATTCTTCGGACGGCCATAAATGTTGCCTCGTTTATAGTTACGGGAGCCATAACCAGTCAAAACGAAGGTCTCAGTGAGTTCTACGGCATTTACCGCTGTAAGCCGTCAACAGATAGTTTCATACCCAAAAAAAAGCTATCCGAACCTCAATCGGGTCTTTGAAGTTTTTTGGCCTTCGTTTTTCCATCACATGAATTTTTACGTTAAAAAGGGAACACCGTGGCTGGTCTTCGATTTACCATCCCTGGAGAGTGGTGCACCATGGTACTAGTCCATTTCAAATCCCTGCACCCATTTCTAAAAGTCGCAAGCCGCCGTTTCGTCTTTTTGGACGAATGTTGCACCTTGCACCGCATATGTTGCACCCTATGGATATCGATTCTTCGGACGACCATCACTGTTGCCTCGTTTAGAGTTACGGGAGCCATAACCAGTCAAAACGAAGGTCTCAGTGAGTTCTACGGCATTGACCGTTGTAAGCCGTCAAAGGATAGTTTCATACCCAAAAAAATGCTACCCGAACCTCAATCGGGTCTTTGAAGTTTTTCGGCCTTCGTTTTTCCGTCACATGAATTTTTACGTTAAAAAGGGAACACCGTGGCTGGTCTTTGATTTACCATCCCTGGAGAGTGGTGCACCATGGTACTGGTCCATTTCAAATCCCTGCACCCATTTCTAAAAGTCGCAAGGCGCCGTTTCGTCTTTTTGGGCGAATGTTGTACCTTGCACCGCAGATGTTGCACCCTGTGGATATCGATTCTTCGGACGGCCATAACTGTTCCCTCGTTTAGTGTTACGGGAGCCATAACCAGTCAAAACGAAGGTCTCAGTGAGTTCTACGGCATTGAACACTGTAAGCCGTCAACGGATAGTTTCATACCCAAAAAAATGCTACCCGAACCTCAATCGGGTCTCTGAAGTTTTTTGGCCTACGTTTTTCAGTCACATGAATTTTTACGTTAAAAAGGGAACACCGTGGCTGGTCTTTGATTTACCATCCCTGGAGAGTGGTGCACCATGGTACTGGTCCATTTCAAATCCCTGCACCCATTTCTAAAAGTCGCAAGGCACCGTTTCGTCTTTTTGGGCGAATGTTGCACCTTGCACCGCAGATGTTGCACCCTGTGGATATCGATTCTTCGGACGGCCATAAATGTTGCCTCGTTTAGAGTTACGAGAGCCATAACTAGTCAAAACGAAGGTCTCAGTGAATTCTACGGCATTGACCGCTGTAAGCCGTCAACGGATAGTTTCATACCCAAAAAAAGCTATCCGAACCACAATCGGGTCTCTGAAGTTTTTTGGCCTTCGTTTTTCCGTCACATGAATTTTTACGTTAAAAAGGGAACACCGTGGCTGGTCTTCGGTTTACCATCCCTGGAGAGTGGTGCACCATGGTACTAGTCCATTTCAAATCCCTGCACCCATTTCTAAAAGTCGCAAGGCACCGTTTCGTCTTTTTGGACGAATGTTGTACCTTGCACCGCATATGTTGCACCATATGGATATCGATTCTTCGGACGGGCATAACTGTTGCCTCGTTTAGAGTTACGGGAGCCATAATCAGTCAAAACGAAGGTCTCAGTGAGTTCTACGGCATTGACCACTGTAAGCCATCAACGGATAGTTTCATACCCAAAAAAATGCTATCTGAACCTCAATCGGGTCTTTGAAGTTTTTTGGCCTTCGTTTTTCCGTCACATGAATTTTTACGTTAAAAAGGGAACACCGTGGGTGGTCTTTGATTTACCATCCCTGGAGAGTGGTGCACCATGGTACTGGTCCATTTCAAATCCCTGCACCCATTTCTAAAAGTTGCAAGGCCTCGTTTCGTCATTTTGGACGAATGTTGCACCTTGCACCGCAGAAGTTGCACCCTGTGGATATCGATTCTTCGGACGGCCATAACTGTTGCCTCGTTTAGAGTTACGGGAGCCATAACCAGTCAAAACGAAGGTCTCAGTGAGTTCTACGGCATTGACCACTGTAAGCCGTCAACGGATAGTTTCATACCCAAAAAAATGCTACCCGAACCTCAATCGGGTCTTTGAAGTTTTTTGGCCTACGTTTTTCCGTCACATGAATTTTTACGTTAAAAAGGGAACACCGTGGCTGGTCTTTGATTTACCATCCCTGGAGAGTGGTGCACCATGGTACTAGTCCATTTCAAATCCCTGCACCCATTTCTAAAAGTCGCAAGGCGCCGTTTCATCTTTTTGGGCGAATGTTGCACCTTGCACCGCAGATGTTGCACCCTGTGGATATCGATTCTTCGGACGGCCATAAATGTTGCCTCGTTTAGAGTTACGGGAGCCATAACCAGTCAAAACGAAGGTCTCAGTGAGTTCTACGGCTTTGACCACTGTAAGCTGTCAACAGATAGTTTCATACCCAAAAAAAAGCTATCCGAACCTCAATCGGGTCTTTGAAGTTTTTTGGCCTTCGTTTTTTCGTCACATGAATTTTTACGTTAAAAAGGGAAAACCGTGGCTGGTCTTTGATTTACCATCCCTGGAGAGTGGTGCACCATGGTACTGGTCCATTTCAAATCCCTGCACCCATTTCTAAAAGTCGCAAGGCGCCGTTTCGTCTTTTTGGGCGAATGTTGTACCTTGCACCGCAGATGTTGCACCCTGTGGATATCGATTCTTCGGACGGCCATAACTGTTCCCTCGTTTAGTGTTACGGGAGCCATAACCAGTCAAAACGAAGGTCTCAGTGAGTTCTATGGCATTGAACACTGTAAGCCGTCAACGGATAGTATCATACCCAAAAAAATGCTACCCGAACCTCAATCGGGTCTCTGAAGTTTTTTGGCCTACGTTTTTCAGTCACATGAATTTTTACGTTAAAAAGGGAACATCGTGGCTGGTCTTTGATTTACCATCCCTGGAGAGTGGTGCACCATGGTACTGGTCCATTTCAAATCCCTGCACCCATTTCTAAAAGTCGCAAGGCACCGTTTCGTCTTTTTGGGCGAATGTTGCACCTTGCACCGCAGATGTTGCACCCTGTGGATATCGATTCTTCGGACGGCCATAAATGTTGCCTCGTTTAGAGTTACGAGAGCCATAACCAGTCAAAACGAAGGTCTCAGTGAATTCTACGGCATTGACCGCTGTAAGCCATCAACGGATAGTTTCATACCCAAAAAAAAGCTATCCGAACCACAATCGGGTCTCTGAAGTTTTTTGGCCTTCGTTTTTCCGTCACATGAATTTTTACGTTAAAAAGGGAACACCGTGGCTGGTCTTCGATTTACCATCCCTGGAGAGTGGTGCACCAAGGTACTAGTCCATTTCAAATCCCTGCACCCATTTCTAAAAGTCGCAAGGCACCGTTTCGTCTTTTTGGACGAATGTTGTACCTTGCACCGCATATGTTGCACCATATGGATATCGATTCTTCGGACGGGCATAACTGTTGCCTCGTTTAGAGTTACGGGAGCCATACCCAGTCAAAACGAAGGTCTCAGTGAGTTCTACGGCATTGACCGTTGTAAGCCATCAACGGATAGTTTCATACCCAAAAAAATGCTATCTGAACCTCAATCGGGTCTTTGAAGTTTTTTGGCCTTCGTTTTTCCGTCACATGAATTTTTACGTTAAAAAGGGAACACCGTGGCTGGTCTTTGATTTACCATCCCTGGAGAGTGGTGCACCATGGTACTGGTCCATTTCAAATCCCTGCACCCATTTCTAAAAGTTGCAAGGCCCCGTTTCGTCATTTTGGACGAATGTTGCACCTTGCACCGCAGATGTTGCACCCTGTGGATATCGATTCTTCGGACGACCATAACTGTTGCCTCGTTTAGAGTTAAGGGAGCCATAACTAGTCAAAACGAAGGTCTCAGTGAGTTCTACGGCATTGACCGTTGTAAGCTGTCAAAGGATAGTTTCATACCCAAAAAAATGCTACCCGAACCTCAATCGGGTCTTTGAAGTTTTTTGGCCTTCGTTTTTCCGTCACATGAATTTTTACGTTAAAAAGGGAACACCGTGGCTGGTCTTTGATTTACCATCCCTGGAGAGTGGTGCATCATGGTACTAGTCCATTTCAAATCCCTGCACCCATTTCTAAAAGTCGCAAGGCGCCGTTTCGTCTTTTTGGGCGAATGTTGTACCTTGCACCGCAGATGTTGCACCCTGTGGATATCGATCCTTCGGACGGCCATAACTGTTCCCTCGTTTAGTGTTACGGGAGCCAAAACCAGTCAAAACGAAGGTCTTAGTGAGTTCTACGGCATTGAACACTGTAAGCCGTCAACGGATAGTTTCATACCCAAAAAAATGCTACCCGAACCTCAATCGGGTCTCTGAAGTTTTTTGGCCTACGTTTTTCAGTCACATGAATTTTTACGTTAAAAAGGGAACACCGTGGCTGGTCTTTGATTTACCATCCCTGGAGAGTGGTGCACCATGGTACTGGTCCATTTCAAATCCCTGCACCCATTTCTAAAAGTCGCAAGGCACCGTTTCGTCTTTTTGGGCGAATGTTGCACCTTGCACCGCAGATGTTGCACCCTGTGGATATCGATTCTTCGGACGGCCATAAATGTTGCCTCGTTTAGAGTTACGAGAGCCATAACCAGTCAAAAAGAAGGTCTCAGTGAATTCTACGGCATTGACCGCTGTAAGCCGTCAACGGATAGTTTCATACCCAAAAAAAAGCTATCCGAACCTCAATCGGGTCTCTGAAGTTTTTTGGCCTTCGTTTTTCCGTCACATGAATTTTTACGTTAAAAAGGGAACACCGTGGCTGGTCTTCGGTTTACCATCCCTGGAGAGTGGTGCACCATGGTACTAGTCCATTTCAAATCCCTGCACCCATTTCTAAAAGTCGCAAGGCGCCGTTTTGTCTTTTGGGACGAATGTTGCACCTTGCACCGCAGTTGTTGCACCCTGTGGATATCGATTCTTCGGACGGCCATAAATGTTGCCTCGTTTATAGTTACGGGAGCCATAACCAGTCAAAACGAAGGTCTCAGTGAGTTCTACGGCTTTGACCGCTGTAAGCCGTCAACGGATAGTTTCATACCCAAAAAAAAGCTATCCGAACCTCAATCGGGTCTCTGAAGTTTTTTGGCCTTCGTTTTTCCGTCACATGAATTTTTACGTTAAAAAGGGAACACCGTGGCTGGTCTTCGGTTTACCATCCCTGGAGAGTGGTGCACCATGGTACTAGTCCATTTCAAATCCCTGCACCCATTTCTAAAAGTCGCAAGGCGCCGTTTTGTCTTTTGGGACGAATGTTGCACCTTGCACCGCAGTTGTTGCACCCTGTGGATATCGATTCTTCGGACGGCCATAAATGTTGCCTCGTTTATAGTTACGGGAGCCATAACCAGTCAAAACGAAGGTCTCAGTGAGTTCTACCGCATTTACCGCTGTAAGCCGTCAACAGATAGTTTCATACCCAAAAAAAAGCTATCCGAACCTCAATCGGGTCTCTGAAGTTTTTTGGCCTTCGTTTTTCCGTCACATGAATTTTTACGTTAAAAAGGGAACACCGTGGCTGGTCTTCGATTTACCATCCCTGGAGAGTGGTGCACCATGGTACTAGTCCATTACAAATCCCTGCACCCATTTCTAAAAGTCGCAAGCCGCCGTTTCGTCTTTTTGGACGAATGTTGCACCTTGCACCGCATATGTTGCACCATATGGATATCGATTCTTCGGACGGGCATAACTGTTGCCTCGTTTAGAGTTACGGGAGCCATAACCAGTCAAAACGAAGGTCTCAGTGAGTTCTACGGCATTGACCGTTGTAAGCCATCAACGGATAGTTTCATACCCAAAAAAATGCTATCTGAACCTCAATCGGGTCTTTGAAGTTTTTTGGCCTTCGTTTTTCCGTCACATGAATTTTTACGTTAAAAAGGGAACACCGTGGCTGGTCTTTGATTTACCATCCCTGGAGAGTGGTGCACCATGGTACTGGTCCATTTCAAATCCCTGCACCCATTTCTAAAAGTTGCAAGGCCCCGTTTCGTCATTTTGGACGAATGTTGCACCTTGCACCGCAGATGTTGCACCCTGTGGATATCGATTCTTCGGACGACCATAACTGTTGCCTCGTTTAGAGTTAAGGGAGCCATAACTAGTCAAAACGAAGGTCTCAGTGAGTTCTACGGCATTGACCGTTGTAAGCTGTCAAAGGATAGTTTCATACCCAAAAAAATGCTACCCGAACCTCAATCGGGTCTTTGAAGTTTTTTGGCCTTCGTTTTTCCGTCACATGAATTTTTACGTTAAAAAGGGAACACCGTGGCTGGTCTTTGATTTACCATCCCTGGAGAGTGGTGCACCATGGTACTGGTCCATTTCGAATCCCTGCACCCATTTCTAAAAGTCGCAAGGCGCCGTTTCGTCTTTTTGGGCGAATGTTGTACCTTGCACCGCAGATGTTGCACCCTGTGGATATCGATCCTTCGGACGGCCATAACTGTTCCCTCGTTTAGTGTTACGGGAGCCAAAACCAGTCAAAACGAAGGTCTTAGTGAGTTCTACGGCATTGAACACTGTAAGCCGTCAACAGATAGTTTCATACCCAAAAAAATGCTACCCGAACCTCAATCGGGTCTCTGAAGTTTTTTGGCCTACGTTTTTCAGTCACATGAATTTTTACGTTAAAAAGGGAACACCGTGGCTGGTCTTTGATTTACCATCCCTGGAGAGTGGTGCACCATGGTACTGGTCCATTTCAAATCCCTGCACCCATTTCTAAAAGTCGCAAGGCACCGTTTCGTCTTTTTGGGCGAATGTTGCACCTTGCACCGCAGATGTTGCACCCTGTGGATATCGATTCTTCGGACGGCCATAAATGTTGCCTCGTTTAGAGTTACGAGAGCCATAACCAGTCAAAACGAAGGTCTCAGTGAATTCTACGGCATTGACCGCTGTAAGCCGTCAACGGATAGTTTCATACCCAAAAAAAATCTATCCGAACCTCAATCGGGTCTCTGAAGTTTTTTGGCCTTCGTTTTTCCGTCACATGAATTTTTACGTTAAAAAGGGAACACCGTGGCTGGTCTTCGGTTTACCATCCCTGGAGAGTGGTGCACCATGGTACTAGTCCATTTCAAATCCCTGCACCCATTTCTAAAAGTCGCAAGGCGCCGTTTTGTCTTTTGGGACGAATGTTGCACCTTGCACCGCAGTTGTTGCACCCTGTGGATATCGATTCTTCGGACGGCCATAAATGTTGCCTCGTTTATAGTTACGGGAGCCATAACCAGTCAAAACGAAGGTCTCAGTGAGTTCTACGGCTTTGACCACTGTAAGCCGTCAACAGATAGTTTCATACCCAAAAAAAAGCTATCCGAACCTCAATCGGGTCTCTGAAGTTTTTTGGCCTTCGTTTTTTCGTCACATGAATTTTTACGTTAAAAAGGGAACACCGTGGCTGGTCTTTGATTTACCATCCCTGGAGAGTGGTGCACCATGGTACTGGTCCATTTCAAATCCCTGCACCCATTTCTAAAAGTCGCAAGGCGCCGTTTCGTCTTTTTGGGCGAATGTTGTACCTTGCACCGCAGATGTTGCACCCTGTGGATATCGATTCTTCGGACGGCCATAACTGTTCCCTCGTTTAGTGTTACGGGAGCCATAACCAGTCAAAACGAAGGTCTCAGTGAGTTCTATGGCATTGAACACTGTAAGCCGTCAACGGATAGTATCATACCCAAAAAAATGCTACCCGAACCTCAATCGGGTCTCTGAAGTTTTTTGGCCTACGTTTTTCAGTCACATGAATTTTTACGTTAAAAAGGGAACACCGTGGCTGGTTTTTGATTTACCATCCCTGGAGAGTGGTGCACCATGGTACTGGTCCATTTCAAATCCCTGCACCCATTTCTAAAAGTCGCAAGGCACCGTTTCGTCTTTTTGGGCGAATGTTGCACCTTGCACCGCAGATGTTGCACCCTGTGGATATCGATTCTTCGGACGGCCATAAATGTTGCCTCGTTTAGAGTTACGAGAGCCATAACCAGTCAAAACGAAGGTCTCAGTGAATTCTACGGCATTGACCGCTGTAAGCCGTCAACGGATAGTTTCATACCCAAAAAAAAGCTATCCGAACCACAATCGGGTCTCTGAAGTTTTTTGGCCTTCGTTTTTCCGTCACATGAATTTTTACGTTAAAAAGGGAACACCGTGGCTGGTCTTCGGTTTACCATCCCTGGAGAGTGGTGCACCAAGGTACTAGTCCATTTCAAATCCCTGCACCCATTTCCGGGCACCTCTCTACGCCACCGATTTTGTCGAAACCAATTGATCACGAACCATTATACCTTTATCTGGCGGTATCAGAGCATGCGATCAGTGCTGCTTTGGTCCGGGAAGAAGATCGAGTGCAGAAACCGGTCTATTACGTCAGTAAACGACTGACCGGAGCTGAGAGAAATTACCCCAGGTTGGAGAAACTGGCTTACTGCTTGGTCATTGCCTCGAGAAAGCTTCGTCCTTATTTCCAAGCACATCCGCTTACTGTGTATACCGATCAGCCGTTACGACAGGTCCTCACGCGGCCTGAGACGTCTGGAAGGTTGCTCAAGTGGAATATTGAACTGAGCCAATTTGACATTACTTATGCTCCGCGGAGGGCCATTCAAGGGCAAGTCTTAGCTGACTTCATAGCTAAATTTACTGTTCCTGACGAATTACCTGAAACCAGCGAGTCTCCTGAATATGTATGGAAACTTTATACAGATGGTGCATCAAACGATCGATGTTCGGGCGCTGGAGTTGTACTAGAAACCCCCGAAGGTCGATCCATATGCTATGCTCTGAAGTTCGATTTTCACGCAACCAACAACGAGGCCGAGTATGAAGCCCTGTTGGCAGGGTTAAAGCTTGCCAGAGATCTGAAAATTATCGCTATAGAAGTTTATTGTGATTCACAGTTGGTTGTGTGTCAAGTACGAGGAGAATATCAAGCGAGAGATCGAAGGTTAGCTGCTTATCTAGCCCGAGTTCAGGAAGCGCTGGATCAGTTTGATTATTATGCTATTTACTACATACCACGAGATCGCAATCAAAAGGCCGATTCATTGGCAAAGTTGGCCAGCACAGGTGAAGCACAGCAAATGGGACTCGTCCCGGTCGAAACTTTACCTTCCCCGAGCATCGATCAAATCAAAACGAATGATGTGTTAGAGACCTTTCCCAGCAGAGAATCATGGATGACTCCATATCGAAATTATATTGAGAATGGAATATTACCTGAACACCGAAATGAAAAAAGGCAAATTCTACGAAAAGCTTCGCGGTTTATCATTCAGGACGGGATCATGTATAGAAGAGGTTATTCTGTTCCACTCCTCCGGTGTATCGCTCACGACGAAGTCAAACGAGTGTTACATGATGTACACGAGGGAGAATGTGGCGATCACACCGGTGGACAAGCGCTTGCTAAGAAGATACTCAGATATGGATATTACTGGCCGACCGTGAATCGAGATGCTGCCAATTACGCAAGGAAGTGCGACAAGTGCCAAAAACACGCTCGAATTCCAAGAGCCCCGCCTACCGAGTTAACTCAAATGGTCAGTCCCTGGCCGTTCGCTATGTGGGGTATCGATATCATTGGCGCTTTGCCTCTGGCAAAAGGTGGTGCGAAGTATGCCATCGTCGCAGTTGATTACTTCACGAAATGGGCTGAAGCCGAAGCTCTCGCAACGATTACGTCAAAGAAAGTGATAAACTTTGTGGTCCGCAATATCATTTGCCGATTTGGACTCCCGCACACCATCATCACCGATAACGGGACCCAATTCGAAAGTTCAGAGTTCAAGAGTTTCTGCCAACGATTTCATATTCATAAAAAGTTCTCTGCAGTCGCACATCCACAAGCAAATGGTCAGGTCGAAGCTGTTAACAAAGTTATCAAATCCATCTTAAAGAAGCGACTGGAAAAGGCTGGGGGCAAATGGGTCGATGAACTTCCTATGGCGTTATGGGCTTATCGAACAACTCACAAGACCGCAACTGGACACACCCCATTTTCCTTATCCTATGGCTCGGAGGCCGTCATTCCAGTGGAGACAGAAGTATTTTCTCACCGCGTAACTTATTACGATCCGAAAACAAATACTATATTACTCGCTGAGTCCTTGGATCTGTTGGACGAGAAACGAGAAGAAGCTGATTTAAGAGCGGCCGCGTACCGAAGTCGGGTCGCCCGATTATATAACACCAAAGTTCGCCCCCGAACCTTTGATCTCGGCGATCTGGTCCTCAAGAGAGTATACCCGGTTCCTTCACACATGAAACCAAATTGGGAAGGACCGTACGTGATTACGCAACGACTTGGAGATGGCACATTCAAACTATCAACCGTGGACGGTCTAGTTTTGCCAAGAGCCTGGAACAGCGAGAGTCTCCGCCGCTATTACATATGACAGGCTTTATTCATTTCATTATGTTTTTTATTCAGCAATTTACTTTTGCATTTCGAAATTAGAATTTGTAATAAGGCAACTGATTTGCCATATTTTCTTATTTCAGCAATAAAATGCCATCTCTTCGAGCCAGAGCTGTGATTCATTAAATACAATGTACAACATCACGATGCACGGAGAGCTAAGTTCCATCGCACAGTGGAATTTATTCAAGTAGGGAGTGGCTGTGAAGCAATCAACCACTCGCTAAATGAAACCCGAGCTCGGGGGCAAGCCATCACGTCAGGCCACGAAAATGGGTTGATACACGACAACCCTTCATTTAACTCCGTACTCCCAGAGTGCGATGCGGAGTATAAACATTTTATCAAACTCCGTACTCCCGGAGTGCGAGGCGGAGTATAAACATTTTACTAAACTCCGTGCTCCCAGAGCGCGAGGCGGAGTATAAACTCTCATTTAACTCCGTACTCCCAGAGTGCGAGGCGGAGTATAAACATTTTTCCTAAACCCCAGAGTACTCCGAGAGCGCGAGCTGGATACAAGCTTTTTACTTAACTCCATGCTCCCAGAGTGCGAGGCGGAGTATAAACATTCTCCTAACTCCGTGCTCCCAGAGTGCGAGGCGGAGTATAAACATTCTTCTAACTCCGTGCTCCCAGAGTGCGAGGCGGAGTATAAACATTCTCCTAACTCCGTGCTCCCAGAGTGCGAGGCGGAGTATAAACATTCTTCTAACTCCGTGCTCCCAGAGTGCGAGGCGGAGTATAAACATTCATCTAACTCCGTACTCCCAGAGTGCGAGGCGGAGTATAAACATTCTCCTAAAAACTCCAGCTTCCGAGAGCGCGAACTGGAGTATAAACATTAACGAACTCCAGCTTCCGAGGACGCGAACTGGAGTGTAAACATTAATTAACTCCGTGCTTCCAGTACACAAGGCAGATTATAAACATACGTCAACTCCACACTTCTCCCCAGTACAGGGGGCAGAACCATAACACATAACAAGTTGAAGACAGAAAGAGAATAGATTTTCATTTCCATTATCAACAAAAAGAATCTGATTACAAAGTGTTTATGAAAAATTCTGCTAGTGGGAGCCGAATCCACATCTATACACGGCTATAGAAAAATCGACAAAATGCTACCCTACGCGGAAATCACATCTTGAGCAATAATCTTCGCCCTCTCAAATGAAGAATGACTACCCGGAAATTTGCATGGATGGCTATATCTTCCCTCCTAACTTCAAAAGGATTCCTCCGGAAGCTGAGACCACCGCTCATAGTTATATTCACGACTTCTACGCTCAGTACAAGGAGTGGTACAAGGCAGCCGTGAAGGCTTCTAGAGTGGCTTTTGAGAGGGCGAAGATTATTGCTGAACGTGATGCTGAAATTGCTAAACAGAAACGCATCATTGAAGTTCTTCAATCTGAAACGGAGTCGTCCTCGTGTTTCTGAACTTCAAGCCCTCCAGAAACACGAGGACGCCGTGGCCAAAATGGCTAGGATGCAACAGGAACATTGCGCCACGGTAGAAGAGATGGGCCACCGTAACACCACCGTTGCAGCTGAGCGAGACTTAGCCGTTAAAGAGCTGAACGAGCTCAAGGCCAAATTTGCTGAAATGGTGAAGGAGAAGGATGACGCAAACGCCACTGCACAAGAGGCTTGCAACCAAGCGGTATCTCTTAGGGCCGAACTTGCTGCGGCGGTGGTCAAGTCTAAGTCTGCGGAAGCACAAATCCAGGAAAAGATTTTGGAGGAGAGGTCCAGGCTGGACGCTGAGTTCGACGATCTCCTTGTCACGTACAACGCTAATGTGCTGGAGCATAGAAATTTAGCGTGGCTGGGAGATGACTCCATGATCTTGTACAATGCCTGGACCCGGCTGGTGAATGAGAAGAAGGCAATGCATCCAGATGAAACATTTGACGACTTTGAGCTGGAGATGCGTTTGCTCACCGATGATGAGAGGAAGACCCTTCATGAGGTGGTGGTCTCCATGGCGAAAGAAAAGCTTGGCGTTCAATCTCTAGAGACAGGCGAAGGTTCGGGGACCGCGCATCATGAGGCAAGTGTTGAAGCTGTACTCCCAACATTGCCCGAAACCACTGGTGCGGTAGACCCTCAATCTGTTCCTGCATATAATCCTGACCAGCCGTTACTATCTTCTGCCGATGATTCCACTCACGTTTCGGTCCAGACCAAGGAAGGTATTTTAACGCTTCTCGTAGTTTAGTCGTGAAAAGCCTTAAGCAACACACTTGGCTAACAATCTTCGTTTTGTCGCATTTCAGTGACTGAAGCTATTGTGTCTGCGCCCCTTGCTCTATCAGTTCCTCATCAAACACAAGGGGTTGTTTTTTCTGAAGCCGTCACGACTTCCACTTTGATTGGCGAGGAGGGAGATGCGAATATGTTTTCTTTCAGCGCTCAGATGATTGAGGAGCTTCTCAATGAACCCATTGATCCCTCTGCCAACCCGTCCGATGTTGTGAATGAGGCTGCTCCGGCCGCTAGTTTACCTATGCCAGCCATTGGCACAACTGATGCGGCCCAAGCATCTCGTGAGGACGACGTTTTAGCTGAGATTGCCGCCGAGATGACAGCAGGGAATGTTGGTTCTAGTCCGCCCGGGCCCGCCCCGTTAATGGTGATTTCGCCGGGTGGTACTGTATTGATCGAAACCGCTCCTGTCCCTCCTCCTGCTACTACTCCTATGCCCCCGGCTCGTCCTCCTAGAAGAACTTCCGTCGCCTCCAGCTCTGAGGAGGATGTCGACATCATATCGCTGCCGGAGGGCAAGCCTGAAAAGAGCAAGCGATTGAGGAAGAAGTCGGGCAGCGGATCAGGTGGAGCTACTCCAAAGAAGAAGATAAGGAAGAAGAAAGAATGAACTTCTTTTCCTAAATCTTTGTCGCGTAGGGTAGCATTTTGTCGATTTTTCTATAGCCGTGTATAGATGTGGATTCGGCTCCCACTAGCAGAATTTTTCATAAACACTTTGTAATCAGATTCTTTTTGTTGATAATGGAAATGAAAATCTATTCTCTTTCTGTCTTCAACTTGTTATGTGTTATGGTTCTGCCCCCTGTATTGGGGAAAAGTGTGGAGTTGACGTATGTTTATACTCTGCCTTGCGTACTGGAAGCACAGAGTTAGTTAATGTTTATACTCCAGTTCGCGTTCTCGGAAGCCGGAGTTCGTTAATGTTTATACTCCAGTTCGTGGTCTCGGAAGCTGGAGTTTGTTAGTGTTTATACCCAGCTCGCGCTCTCGGAGTTCTCTGGGGTTTTTAGGAGAACGTTTATACTCTGCCTCGCACTCTGGGAGTACGGAGTTAATTAATGTTTACACTCCAGTTCGCGTCCTCGGAAGCTGGAGTTCGTTAATGTTTATACTCCAGTTCGCGTTCTCGGAAGCTGGAGTTCGTTAATGTTTATACTCCAGTTCGCGCTCTCGGAAGCTGGAGTTTTTAGGAGAATATTCATACTCCGCCTCGCACTCTGGGAGTACGGAGTTAAGTAAAAAGCTTTGTACCCAGCTCGCGCTCTCGGAGTTTTCTGGGATTTTGTGAATGTTTATACTCCGCCTCGCACTCTGGGAGTACGGAGTTAGTTAATGTTTATACTCCAGTTCGCGCTCTCGGAAGCTGGAGTTTGTTGATATTTATACCCAGCTCGCGCTCTCGGAGTACTCTGGGATTTTGTAAAAATGTTTATACTCCGCCTCGCACTCTGGGAGTACGGAGTTAGTTAATGTTTATACTCCAGTTCGCGCTCTCGGAAGCTGGAGTTTGTTGATATTTATACCCAGCTCGCGCTCTCGGAGTACTCTGGGATTTTGTAAAAATGTTTATACTCCGCCTCGCGCTCTGGGAGTACGGAGTTAGTTAATGTTTACACTCCAGTTCGCGTCCTCGGAAGCTGGAGTTATGGAAAAGGTTGCCGTGTATCAACCCATTTCTGGCCTGATGTGATGGCTTGCCCCCGAGCTCGGGTTTCATTCGGTGAGTGGTTGATTGCTTCATAGCCACTCCCTACTTGAATAAATTCCATTGCGTGATGGAATTTAGCCCTTCGCGCATCGTGATGTTGTACATTGTATTTAATGAATCACAGCTCTGGCTCAAAGAGATGGCATTTTTTTGCTGAAACAAGAAAACATGGCAAAGTCAGTTGCCTTATTACAAATTCTAATTTCGAAATGCAGAAACAAAATTGAGGCGGGTGATGAAGAAAGAACCCACACAGATTCAGAGCCGATGGCTGATCTCTCGGGAAACTTTGAAGAATCGGGAGAAAAACGGAAAGGCAAGGCCGCCGTTTCTAAAAAACTTAAGTCCAAGGGGGGAAAATCTGTAGATGCGTTTCTTCCTGCTTCCGGGGTCATGATTTCTGAGGCCGCCCCTTCTCATTCGTTCAAAGGGCTAGACGATATTCCTATCCCAGATTATATATCGATTTCTCATGATCCCGGGTTGGAGGAATTTCAAGATGTTATAAACGTGAACGAGCCCTTTCCTTTAAGTGCGGTCAACACTTCCGGTCGGTTTTGGGGGTTAACACCTTTACACACACTTCCACGGCACTCCATGACTTTTGCATAGTAAACATTGCTTTATGGGATTTTAAACCGTAATTCTTTCTTATCGCAGGTGAGATGTCAGGACGTGGCTCCACTCTAGATAGGCTTCGGAATGTGCGCCAATCTTCTCCATTTTATGATTCCCGTAGGAGAGAGACGGATAGGGATCATGGGCGAGGCTATTCGAGTCAAGAACGTTATGATAGAGATAGAGATTACTCGCGTAACCGTTCTGGCTATGACTACTCTGACAGAGACCGGGGATACCAGTACCGACCCCGATCTCGCTCTCCTCCGCCTCCCAGGGCTCCAGTAGACCTCCCAGGGCCATCTCATCAGCAACAGCTGCCTTCTCAATCTTCTCGGCCTGATATTCAGCGGCCAAGAATGGAACCAACGGCAGCCGCTATAATTGAACAAGCTCCGGCTGAGTTGACTAGCGAGGGAGCTGCTAAACTCGCTCAAATGAAGAATGACTACCCGGAAATTTGCATGGATGGCTATATCTTCCCTCCTAACTTCAAAAGGATTCCTCCGGAAGCTGAGACCACCGCTCATAGTTATATTCACGACTTCTACGCTCAGTACAAGGAGTGGTACAAGGCAGCCGTGAAGGCTTCTAGAGTGGCTTTTGAGAGGGCGAAGATTATTGCTGAACGTGATGCTAAACTCGCTCAAATGAAGAATGACTACCCGGAAATTTGCATGGATGGCTATATCTTCCCTCCTAACTTCAAAAGGATTCCTCCGGAAGCTGAGAGCTGCTATAATTGAACAGGCCCCGGCCGAGCTGACAAGCGAGGGAGCTGCCGTTGGTTCCACTCTAGGCCGTTGAGCGTCAGGCCGAGAAGATTGAGAAGGTAACTGTTGTTGATGAGATGGCCCTGGGAGGTCTACTGGGGCCCTGGGAGGCGGAGGAGAGCGAGATCGGGGTCGGTGCTGGTATCCCCGGTCTCTATCAGAGTAATCATAACCAGAACGGTTACGCGAGTAATCCCTGTCTCTGTCATAACGTTCTTGACTCGAGTAGCCTCGCCCATGGTCCCTATCTGTCTCTCTCCTACGGGAGTCGTAAAATGGAGAAGATTGGCGCACGTTCCGCAGCCTATCTAAAGTGGAGCCACGCCCTGACATCTCACCTGCGATAAGAAAGAATTACGGATTAAAATCCCATAAAGCAATGTTTACTATGCAGAAGTCATGAAGTGCCGTGAAAGTGTGTGTAAATGTGTAAACCCCCAGACCGACCGGAAGTGTTGACCGCACTTAAAGGAAAGGGCTCGTTCATGTTTAAGACATCTTGTAATTCCTCCAACCCAGGATTATGAGAGATTGATATATAATCTGGGATAGGAATATCGTCAAGCCCTTTGAGAGAATCTCTCGAATGAGAAGGGGCGGCCTCAGAAATCATAACTCCGGAAGCGGGAAGGAACACATCTACAGATTTTCCCCCTTTTGACTTAAGTTTTTTGGAAACGGCGGCCTTGCCTTTCCGTTTTTCTCCCGATTCATCCAAGTTTCCCGAAAGGTCAGCCATCGGCTCTGAATCCGTCTGAGTTCTTTCTTCGTCACTCGCCTCGACTATTCTGATCCCGAGTGACCTCTTCGCTTTTCTCTCCTTGGGTTTCTTCTTATTTTCCTTCTTGGAGACGGACTTTGAAAATCCCTCAACAACTATGCTTTGGTTAATGTCAATCAAACCCAGAACTCTTAAGTTATAGTCGTTCAGCACCGAGTCAATATGCCTCAGCTCGCTTGGGACTTCCTGAAGACTCCGGACAGTACCCTTGAAACGCCCTCCATCGGGCCTAGAGATAATAAGTGTAAAAGGAATGAAATGTCAATTTTAACACCGAAGAGTTATTGGTTACAGAAACAGGTTAAGGCGCTTACGTCTAGATAACCATCGCCTAGCGAAACCCGGAGGACATCGAACGTAGAACCATTCGTTTTTGAAATAGCTCAGGCGCGTCCAAGCTCCAACTACAACTTGGCAATTTCTGACTGCCTCCAAGAATGTAAACGACGGGCTATCACCCCTGCTCTTGAAGTTAAATATATGTCTGATCTCGAAGGGCCTCGGCGGGCGGAAGAGACAGTCCATAAATATTACGAAGACACTATTCAGCAGCGCGTGCCCGTTGGGATGAAGTTGTGAAGGAGCGATCCCTAAATATGATAGCATCCTTCAGATATATTGATTGAAGGGAGGAAGAGTTCCAGCCGCACAAGCATGACGGTAGAATGCTGTATATCCCTCAGGCGGATTGTGCGGTCTATCGGTGGCGCTGGGCAATAGAACGTCACCAAGAGATATGTTATGCTTTAAGCATATTCGTCCCAATAAAGATTCAGAAATGTTGGACTGGACCGAGTCGACAGGGTCCTCAATAAATATCGCCTCCGGCAATTCATCTGGAGCCGGATCGATTACGTCGGCAGGAATGTCAGGAATCTCAAGCACGGGAGGAGTCGAGCTCTGCACCTCTTGTTGTTGGGAGCTCGAAGATTCCATAATTAGCTAACTCATTAGAAAGCAACATTAAGTTTATGAACAAGCCCGTGCATGCCCCAGTGTAGTGTGTGTGAACATGTCGTGCAGTGCAAGTATTATACATCACTCGAGCAAATTTAACAGAATGAAGCGAGATGTTCGTACAACATATCTTGGGAATTTGAGAATGAACATGACCGTCATCGCTGACCGTCACTTCCACAACATCTGAACACTACGAACCAATCTCGTGTACAAGTCAGTTACATTGTTGGTTAAGTCACAGTTCCATCAACGAGCTTCAAAAAAGGAGGTCAAATCTTTCGGTCAAGTGCGACTATGCAAGGCCGAAGCTCGTCGGAGTCAAGTATGCTAAGAGTTCATTATGTTCGTCAAAGTTCAACTTGAGATTGGTCGCAGCTCAGATGTTGGAGCAAATCAGAAGAACAAGTGTTAGGACGTTCGAATCGATCGATTCGAATCGACATAAGTCGAATCGATGCTGTTCGAATCCATACGCCTTGACTCCATTAAGGTCGACTCGGTAAAGCCTTAAGAAGGAAGAGCGCTTCGAATCCATGAACCCCACGTAGCTTCGAATCGATCGGCAGTCGATTCCTTCGAATCGATCAGGATGACATTAGCTGGGCATCGAATTGATCGAGTCGAAGTAACGACGCTCCTCCATTTTAGCACTCAAGATCGATTCGACGCGAATGAACTCGTTCCTCAGATTCATCGAGTCGACCCCCTCTCGACTGCACAGTTCCTCATAATTTTCGAGAGGAGTCGAAATTAGTAACAACGGTTCCAGTTTTATCTTTCATTGTTCGAATCGATCCCTTGGTTACCTGGCTGAATTCGATTACAGATGAAAACTTGAAGGAGTTTGATCAACTCGTGCAAAACGCAGAACCTTGAAAGATCGATTCGAAGAAAGGGCTCTCGCGACAGTAAGAAAGTAAAAAATGAAAGTGAAAAGAGATCTCGATATATATAGGGGATTGCGAGACGTTTCGCATCCCGGTCAGATGCAACCGGAGAAAATGGCTACAGCCTATCGATTCGAACGAGTATCTCCGAGTCGATCACTAAGAAGCCTCTATCGATTCGTAACAGGCAAAATGGTTTCATCGATTCGAACTCAGGGGTACGCAGGTTACAAATCTACTTCGAATCCATCCCTCCGAATCCATCCATACAATATCAAAGCGAAGCTTCATCGATTCGAGGCGCAACGTCAGAAGAGCCAGGGAGAACGTTCGACTCCAACAATTCGAACAATCAAGTTCGAATCCCTCAATGGCAAATCCACCAACTCAGAAAAATTCAAATCCACGCAATATCGATTCGGAGAACCATCGATTCGAAGTGCCCACCTCGAAACCCTCAACTTGAAGTGGATCAAAAAACATAGCTTCGCATCCGTCAAATACCACTGGTCAAATGGACGAACCGTTCCAATGTGAAAAATTGCTTGTCTGCTCTTATACCGATTCAGGAGAGGATCAGTACGAGAGGATGATCATAGACAATGATAAAAGCAGTGTTTTAACTCAAATCTCAAATCGGTCCAGGAGAGGACCGACGCAGATTTCGATAGTAAACCGAACTGACAACGACTTGCGATCACGCAATGTTAATCAAAGCCAAGATAATACACGTATGCACGTATTTCTGGCTAATGTTTGATCTTTATCATTTACAGGGATCGAATGTTCATCTCGTCATGACTCAAAAAACTGACAGCCAGTTACTACTGTACGACGGTCGATTACAGCAATACAGAATGCAACTTTCGGTAAAGCATGTCATAGCTGTCCAGTGAGAGACTACAACTTTTCAAAGCACGTCATGTTTACACAAGACGTACTTTGGGGGGCAAATGTTATCCCGCCTTTTGGCAAGGCCGTGATACCAAGGACTTAACTAGAAAACGGTGACATATCGTCTTGGAAGTCGGTTACACGTAAGGATCGCTACGGATATCGATGAAATTTGTTCAAGTCCGGATCGGGCTACAATTGATAAGGCACGTCAAGCAAAGCCGTGGGAACCAACGATCCAAGTTTCAAGTCAATCCGAGTTCGTATGCTCAAGATATCGCCGATGGAAAATGGAGGAAACAACCTTGTATTCGAATCGGTTAAGGTCGACTCGACCGTCTTCGAATCCATCACTTTGGTCTGCTTCGAATCCATCGTGGACACTTACCTTCGAATCCATCGTGAACACTACTTACCTTCGAATCCATCGTGGACACTTACCTTCGAATCCATCCCTTTGGTCTGCTTCGAATCCATCGTGGACAGCTTCACTTCGAATCGATTGGTACATGACCTCACTTCGAATCAATGAGACACAGCTTGCCCTCGAACCCACCATCTTCGAATCCAAGCCGTGGATTCGACCCAGTCAATCAGGAATGGAAACCGGATCGATTCGAAGAAAGCGCACCACGTCATCATCTTCACGAACAGGAAGATCGATTCGAACGAATCGATTCGAGCACATCGATTCGAACGACTCCAGAATACGAAAAACACCAACTTGAATCGATCATAACTCGAGTTCTACAAGTCCAAATCCCATGAAATTTTCACAGAAGCTCAAATACATGATGAAGGATGTACACACCAAATTTCAACTCGATTGGACGATTTCTTGATCGATTCGAACCAAGGGTCGAATCGATCCCAAAGCGGGCCCGGATCTCCAGATTTCGGCCATGTGGGCCCCCTGACGTACCAGAACTGGTCTCCCCACATTTTAGGCGAAATCCCAGCCTCCAACACCTATAAATAGACCCCCTGGTCATTCAGAAAAGGGGTCGGAGAATTCTAAGTACTGAAGAGCACCCAGATTCTGCCAGATTTACTCCAGAACACCGCCGCTGCTTTAGATTGATACTTAGCATTTGAATTCAGTTGTATTACGTTATCAACTACTGTAATCTTCAAGTAATCGAGCAATAAAATCATCAAACTTCATAGTGGACGTAGGCGAAACGCCGAACCACCCTAAATCGCTTGTCTTTGCAATTTACTTTCTGTTAGTTGGAGTTTTTGTTAGATAATCCACAGTTTTAATTTTCGTTCTTCACTTTTATCTCTTCAAAAACTTCCGAAGAGTGTTGTTCCCATTTTTGGTACAAACAAGTACCATGCTAAACCGCTCTCCAGGGAAGGTAAATCGAAGACCAGCAACGGTGATCCCGTTTTAACGTAAAAATTCACGTGATGGAAAAAAGAAGGCCAAAAAACTTCAGAGACCTGATTGAGGTTCGGATAGCCTTTTTTGGGTTTGAAACTATCCGTTGACGTCTTACAGCGGTCAAGGTTGTAGAACTCACCGAGAGCTTCGTTTTGACTGGTTATGGCTCCCGTAACTCTAAACGAGCCAACAATTATGGCCGTTCGAAGAATCGATATCCATAGGGTGCAACATTCGCTGTGCAAGGTGCAACATTCGTCCAAAAAGCCGAAACAGCGCCGTTCGACTTTTAGAAGTGGGTGCAGGGATTTGAAATGGAACAGTACCATGCTAAACCGCTCTCCAGGGAAGGTAAATCGAAGACCAGCAACGGTGATCCCGTTTTAACGTAAAAATTCACGTGATGGAAAAAAGAAGGCCAAAAAACTTCAGAGACCCGATTGAGGTTCGGATAGCCTTTTCTGGGTTTGAAACTATTCGTTGACGTCTTACAGCGGTCAAGGTCGTAGAACTCACCGAGAGCTTCGTTTTGACTGGTTATGGCTCCCGTAACTCTGAACGAGCCAACAGTTATGCCCGTCGGAAGAATCGATATCCACAGGGTGCAACATTCGCTGTGCAAGGTGCAACATTCGTCCAAAAAGCCGAAACAGCACCGTTCGACTTTTAGAAGTGGGTTCAGGATTTTGAAATGGAACAGTACCATGGTGAACCGCTCTCCAGGGAAGGTAAATCGAAGACCAGCAACGGTGATCCCGTTTTAACGTAAAAATTCACGTGATGGAAAAAAGAAGGCCAAAAAACTTCAGGGACCCGATTGAGGTTCGGATACCCTTTTTTGGGTTTGAAACTATCCGTTGACGGCTTACAGCCGTCAAGGCCGTAGAACTCACCGAGAGATTTTATTTTGACTGGTTATGGCTCCCGTAACTCTAAACGAGCCAACAGTTATGGCCGTCCGAAGAATCGATATCCACAGGGTGCAACATTCGCTGTGCAAGGTGCAACATTCGTCAAAAAAGCCGAA
The DNA here is from genome assembly GCA_030737815.1 of Allium fistulosum. NCBI lineage: Eukaryota > Viridiplantae > Streptophyta > Magnoliopsida > Asparagales > Amaryllidaceae > Allium > Allium fistulosum. The sequence continues at coordinate 41,674,834 of CM060905.1, read as the reverse complement.
ACATCGCCGTTCGACTTTTAGAAGTGGGTTCAGGGATTTGAAATGGAACAGTACCATGGTGTACCGCTCTCCAGGGAAGGTAAATCGAAGACCAGCAACGGTGATCCCGTTTTAACGTAAAAATTCACGTGATGGAAAAAAGAAGGCCAAAAAACTTCAGAGACCCGATTGAGGTTCGGATAGCCATTTTTGGGTTTGAAAGTATCCGTTGACGGCTTACAGCCGTCAAGGCCATAGAACTCACCGAGAGCTTCGTTTTGACTGGTTATGGCTCCCGTAACTCTAAACGAGCCAACAGTTATGGCCGTCGGAAGAATCTATATCCACAGGGTGAAACATTCGCTGTGCAAGGTGCAACATTCGTCCAAAAAGCCGAAACAACGCCGTTCGACTTTTAGAAGTGGGTTCAGGGATTTGAAATGGAACAGTACCATGGTGAACCGCTCTCCAGGGAAGGTAAATCGAAGACCAGCAACGGTGATCCCGTTTTAACTAAAAATTCACGTGATGGAAAAAAGAAGGCCAAAAAACTTCAGAGACCCGATTGACGTTCGGATAGCCTTTTTTGGGTTTGAAACTATCCATTGACGGGTTACAGCTGTCAAGGCCGTAGAACTCGCCGAAGCTTCGTTTTGACTAGTTATGGCTCCCGTAACTCTAAACGAGCCAACAGTAATGGCCGTTCGAAGAATTGATATCCACAGGGTGGAACATTCTCTGTGCAAGGTGCAACATTCGTCCAAAAAGCCGAAACAGCGCCGTTCGACATTTAGAAGTGGGTTCAGGGATTTGAAATGGAACAGTACCATGGTGAACCGCTCTCCAGGGAAGGTAAATCGAAGACCAGCAACGGTGAACCCGTTTTAACGTAAAAATTCACGTGATGGAAAAAAGAAGGCCAAAAAACTTCATAGACCAGATTGAAGTTCGGATAGCCTTTTTTGGGTTCGAAACTATCTGTTGACGGATTACAGCCGTCAAGGCCGTAGAACTCACTGAGAGCTTCGTTTTGACTGGTTATGGCTCTCGTAACTCTAAACGAGCCAACAGTTATGGCCGTTCGAAGAATTGATATCTACAGGGAGCAACATTCGCTGTGCAAGGTGCAACATTCGTCCAAAAAGACGAAACAGCGCCGTTCGACTTTTAGAAGTTGGTGCAGGGATTTGAAATGGAACAGTACCATGGTGAACCGCTCTCCAGGGACGGTAAATCGAAGACCAGCAACGGTGATCCCGTTTTAACGTAAAAATTCACGTGATGGAAAAAAGAAGGCCAAAAAACTTCAGGGACCCGATTGAGGTTCAGATAGCCTTTTCTGGTTTTGAAACTATCCGTTGACGTCTTACAGTGGTCAAGGGCGTAGAACTCACCGAGAGCTTCGTTTTGACGGGTTATGGCTCCCGTAACTCTGAACGAGCCAACAGTTATGGCCGTCCGAAGAATCGATATCCACAGGGTGCAACATTCGCTGTGCAAGGTGCAACATTCGTCCAAAAAGCCAAAACAGCGCCGTTCGACTTTTAGAAGTGGGTGCAGGGATTTGAAATGGAACGGTACCATGGTGAACCGCTCTCCAGGGAAGGTAAATCGAAGACCAGCAACGGTGATCCCGTTTTAACGTAAAAGTTCACGTGATGGAAAAAAGAAGGCCAAAAAACTTCAGAGACCCGATTGAGGTTCGGATAGCCTTTTCTGGGTTTGAAACTATCCGTTGACGGGTTACAGCTGTCAAGGCCGTAGAACCCACCGAAGCTTCGTTTTGACTGGTTATGGCTCCCGTAACTCTAAACGAGCCAACAGTTATGCCCGTCGGAAGAATCGATATCCACAGGGTGCAACATTCGCTATGCAAGGTGCAACATTCGTCCAAAAACCCAAAACAGCGCCGTTCGACTTTTAGAAGTGGGTTCAGGGATTTGAAATGGAACAGTACCATTGTGAACCGCTCTCTAGGGATGGTAAATCGAAGACCAGCAACGGTGATCCCGTTTTAATGTAAAAATTCACGTGATGGAAAAAAGAAGGCCAAAAAACTTCAGAGACCAGATTGAGGTTCGGATAGCCTTTTTTGTGTTCGAAACTATCTGTTGATGGCTTACAGCGGTCAAGGCCATAGAACTCACCGAGTGCTTCGTTTTGACTGGTTATGGTTCCCGTAACTCTAAACGAGCCAACAGTTATGGCCGTCCGAAGAATCGATATCCATAGGGTGCAACATTCGCTGTGCAAGTGCAACATTCGTCCAAAAAGCCGAAACAGCGCCGATCGACTTTTAGAAGTGGGTGCAGGGATTTGAAATGGAACAGTACCATGCTAAACCGCTCTCCAGGGAAGGTAAATCGAAGACCAGCAACGGTGATCCCGTTTTAACGTAAAAATTCACGTGATGGAAAAAAGAAGGCCAAAAAACTTCAGAGACCTGATTGAGGTTCGGATAGCCTTTTTTGGGTTTGAAACTATCCGTTGACGTCTTACAGTGGTCAAGGCCGTAGAACTCACCGAGAGCTTCGTTTTGACTGGTTATGGCTCCCGTAACTCTAAACGAGCCAACAGTTATGGCCGTCCGAAGAATCGATATCCACAGGGTGCAACATTCGCTGTGCAAGGTGCAACATTCGTCCAAAAAGCCGAAACAGCGCCGTTCGACTTTTAGAAGTGGGTGCAGGGATTTGAAATGGAACAGTACCATGGTGAACCGCTCTCCAGGGAAGGTAAATCGAAGACCAGCAACGGTGATCCCGTTTTAACGTAAAAATTCACGTGATGGAAAAAAAAGGCCAAAAAACTTCAGAGACCCGATTGAGGTTCGGATGGCCTTTTCTGGGTTCGAAACTATCTGTTGACGGCTTACAGCCGTCAAGGCCGTAGAACTCACCGAAGCTTCGTTTTGACTGGTTATGGCTCCCGTGACTCTGAACGAGCCAACAGTTATGCCCGTCGGAAGAATCGATATCCACAGGGTGCAACATTCGCTATGCAAGGTGCAACATTCGTCCAAAAACCCAAAACAGCGTCGTTCGACTTTTAGAAGTGGGTTCAGGGATTTGAAATGGAACAGTACCATTGTGAACCGCTCTCTAGGGAAGGTAAATCGAAGACCAGCAACGGTGATCCCGTTTTAACGTAAAAATTCACGTGATGGAAAAAAGAAGGCCAAAAAACTTCAGAGACCAGATTGAGGTTCGGATAGCCTTTTTTGTGTTGGAAACTATCCGTTGACGGCTTACAGCGGTCAAGGCCGTAGAACTCACCGAGTGCTTCGTTTTGACTGGTTATGGTTCCTGTAACTCTAAACGAGCCAACAGTTATGGCCGTCCGAAGAATCGATATCCACAGGGTGCAACATTCGCTATGCAAGTGCAACATTCGTCCAAAAAGCCGAAACAGCGCCGATCGACTTTTAGAAGTGGGTGCAGGGATTTGAAATGGAACAGTACCATGTTAAACCGCTCTCCAGGGAAGGTAAATCGAAGACCAGCAACGGTGATCCCGTTTTAACGTAAAAATTCACGTGATGGAAAAAAGATGGCCAAAAAACTTCAAAGACCCGATTGAGGTTCGGATAGCCTTTTTTGGGTTTGAAACTATCTGTTGATGGCTTACAGCGGTCAAGGCCGTAGAACTCACCGAGAGCTTCGTTTTGACTGGTTATGGCTCCCGTAACTCTAAACGAGCCAATAGTTATGGCCGTCCGAAGAATCGATATCCACAGGGTGGAACATTCGCTGTGCAAGGTGCAACATTCGTCCAAAAAGCCGAAACAGCGCCGTTCGACTTTTAGAAGTGGGTGCAGGGATTTAAATTGGAACAGTACCATGGTGAACCGCTCTCCAGGGAAGGTAAATCGAAAACCAGCAACGGTGATCCCGTTTTAACGTAAAAATTCTCGTGATGGAAAAAAGAAGGCAAAAAAACTTCAGAGACCCGATCGAGGTTCGGATAGCCTTTTTTGGGTTTGAAACTATCCGTTGATGGCTTACAGCGGTCAAGGCCGTAGAACTCACCGAGAGTTTCGTTTTGACTGGTTACGGCTCCCGTAACTCTAAACGATCCAACAGTTATGGCCGTCCGAAGAATCGATATCCACATGGTGCAACATTCGCTATGCAAGGTGCAACATTCGTCCAAAAAGCCGAAACAGCGCGGTTCGACTTTTAGAAGTGGGTGAAGGGATTTGAAATGGAACAGTTCCATGGTGAACCGCTCTCCAGGGAAGGTAAATCGAAGACCAGCAATGGTGATCCCGTTTTAACGTAAAAATTCACGTGATGGAAAAAACAAGACAAAAAACTTCAGAGACCCGATTGAGATTTGGATAGCCTTTTTTGGGTTTGAAACTATCCGTTGACGGCTTACAGCCGCCAAGGCCATAGAACTCACCGAGATATTTGTTTTGACTGGTTATGGCTCCCGTAACTCTAAACGAGCCAACAGTTATGGCCGTCCGAAGAATCGATATCCACAGGGTGCAACATTCGCTGTGCAAGGTGCAACATTCGTCAAAAAATCCGAAACAGCGTCGTTCGACTTTTAGAAGAGGGTTCAGGGATTTGAACTGGAACAGTACCATGGTGTACCGCTCTCCAGGGAAGGTAAATCGAAGACCAGCAAAGGTGATCCCGTTTTAACGTAAAAATTCACGTGATGGAAAAAAGAAGGCCAAAAAATTCAGAGACCCGATTGAGGTTCGGATAGCCATTTTTGGGTTTGAAACTATCCGTTGACGGCTTACAGCCGTCAATGTCGTAGAACTCACCGAGAGATTTGTTTTGACTGGTTATGGCTCCCGTAACTCTAAACGAGCCAACAGTTATGGCCATCCGAAGAATCGATATCCACAGGGTGCAACATTCGCTGTGCAAGGTGCAACATTCGTCAAAAAAGCCGAAACAGCGCCGTTCGACTTTTAGAAGTGGGTTCAGGGATTTGAAATGGAACAGTACCATGGTGTACCGCTCTCCAGGGAAGGTAAATCGAAGACCAGCAACGGTGATCCCGTTTTAACGTAAAAATTCACGTGATGGAAAAAAGAAGGCCAAAAAACTTCAAAGACCCGATTGAGGTTCGGATACCCATTTTTGGGTTTGAAACTATCCGTTGATGGCTTACAGCCGTCAAGGCCGTAGAACTCACCGAGAGCTTCGTTTTGACTATTTATGGCTCCCGTAACTCTAAACGAGCCAACAGTTATGGCCGTCCGAAGAATCGATATCCACAGGGTGCAACATTCGCTGTGCAAGGTGCAACATTCGTCCAAAAAGCCGGAACAGCGCCGTTCGACTTTTAAAAGTGGGTTTAGGGATTTGAAATGGAACAGTACCATGGTGAACCGCTCTCCAGGGAAGGTAAATCGAAGACCAGCAACGGTGATCCCGTTTTAACGTAAAAATTCACGTGATGCAAAAAAGAAGGCCAAAAAACTTTAGGGACCCGATTGAAGTTCGGATAGCCTTTTTTGGGTTTGAAACTATCCGTTGACGGCTTACAGCCGTCAAGGCCGTAGAACTCACCGAGAGATTTGTTTTGACTGGTTATGGCTCCCGTAACTCTAAACGAGCCAACAGTTATGGCCGTCCGAAGAATCGATATCCACAGGGTGCAACATTCGCTGTGCAAGGTGCAACATTCGTCAAAAAAGCCGAAACAGCGCCGTTCGACTTTTAGAAGTGGGTTCAGAGATTTGAAATGGAACAGTACCATGGTGAACCGCTCTCCAGGGAAGGTAAATCGAAAACCAGCAACGGTGATCCCGTTTTAACGTAAAAATTCACGTGATGGAAAAAAGAAGGCCAAAAAACATCAGAGACCCGATTGAGGTTCGGATAGCCTTTTTTGGGTTTGAAACTATCCATTGACGGGTTACAGCTGTCAAGGCCGTAGAACTCGCCAAAGCTTCGTTTTGACTAGTTATGGCTCCCGTAACTCTAAACGAGCCAATAGTTATGGCCGTTCGAAGAATTGATATCCACAGGGTGGAACATTCACTGTGCAAGGTGCAACATTCGTCCAAAAAGCTGAAACAGCGCCGTTCGACATTTAGAAGTGGGTTTAGGGATTTGAAATGGAACAGTACCATGGTGAACCGCTCTCCAGGGAAGGTAAATCGAAGACCAGCAACGGTGATCCCGTTTTAACGTAAAAATTCACGTGATGGAAAAAAGAAGGCCAAAAAACTTCATAGACCAGATTGAGGTTCGGATAGCCTTTTTTGGGTTCGAAACTATCTGTTGACGGCTTACAGCCATCAAGGCCGTAGAACTCACTGAGAGCTTTGTTTTGACTGGTTATGGCTCTCGTAACTCTAAACGAGCCAACAGTTATGGCCGTCCGAAGAATCGATATCCACAGGGAGCAACATTCGCTGTGCAAGGTGCAACATTCGTCCAAAAAGCCGAAACAACGCCGTTCGACTTTTAGAAGTCGGTGCAGAGAGTTGAAATGGAACAGTACCATGGTGAACCGCTCTCCAGGGAAGGTAAATCGAAGACCAGCAACGGTGATCCCGTTTTAACGTAAAAATTCACGTGATGGAAAAAAGAAGGCCAAAAAACTTCAGAGACCCGATTGAGGTTCGGATAGCCTTTTTTGGGTTTGAAACTATCCGTTGACGTCTTACAGCGGTCAAGGTCGTAGAACTCAACGAGAGCTTCGTTTTGACTGGTTATGGCTCCCGTAACTCTAAACGAGCCAACAGTTATGGCCGTCCGAAGAATCGATATCCACAGGGTGCAACATTCGCTGTGCAAGATGCAACATTCGTCCAAAAAGCCGAAACAGCGCCGTTCGACTTTTAGAAGTGGGTGCAGGGATTTGAAATGGAACAGTACCATGGTGAACCGCTCTCCAGGGAAGGTAAATCGAAGACCAGCAACGGTGATCCCATTTTAACGTAAAAATTCACGTGATGGAAAAAGGAAGGCCAAAAAACTTCAAAGACCCGATTGAGGTTCGGATAGACATTTTTGGGTTTGAAACTATCTGTTGACGGCTTACAGCCATCAAGGCCATAGAACTCACCGAGAGCTTCGTTTTGACTGGTTATGGCTCCCGTAACTCTAAATGAGCCAACAGTTATGGCCGTCCGAAGAATCGATATCCACAGGGTGCAACATTCGCTGTGCAAGGTGCAACATTCGTCCAAAAAGCCGAAACAGCGCCGTTCGACTTTTAGAAGTGGGTTCAGGGATTTGAAATGGAACAGTACCATGGTGAACCGCTCTCCAGGGAAGGTAAATCGAAGACCAGCAACGGTGATCCCGTTTTAACGTAAAAATTCACGTGATGGAAAAAAGAAGGCCAAAAAACATCAAAGACCCGATTGAGGTTCGGATAGCCTTTTTTGGGTTTGAAACTATCCATTGACGGGTTACAGCTGTCAAGGCCGTAGAACTCGCCAAAGCTTCGTTTTGACTAGTTATGGCTCCCGTAACTCTAAACGAGCCAACAGTTATGGCCGTTCGAAGAATTGATATCCACAGGGTGGAACATTCACTATGCAAGGTGCAACATTCGTCCAAAAAGCCGAAACAGCGCCGTTCGACATTTAGAAGTGGGTTCAGGGATTTGAAATGGAACAGTACCATGGTGAACCGCTCTCCAGGGAAGGTAAATCGAAGACCAGCAACGGTGATCCCATTTTAACGTAAAAATTCACGTGATGGAAAAAAGAAGGCCAAAAAACTTCATAGACCAGATTGAGGTTCGGATAGCCTTTTTTGGGTTCGAAACTATCTGTTGACGGCTTACAGCTGTCAAGGCCGTAGAACTCACTGAGAGCTTTGTTTTGACCGGTTATGGCTCTCGTAACTCTAAACGAGCCAACAGTTATGGCCGTCCGAAGAATCGATATCCACAGGGAGCAACATTCGCTGTGCAAGGTGCAACATTCGTCCAAAAAGCCGAAACAACGCCGTTCGACTTTTAGAAGTTGGTGCAGGGAGTTGAAATGGAACAGTACCATGGTGAACCGCTCTCCAGGGAAGGTAAATCGAAGACCAGCAACGGTGATCCGTTTTAACGTAAAAATTCACGTGATGGAAAAAAGAAGGCCAAAAAACTTCAGAGACCCGATTGAGGTTCGGATAGCCTTTTTTGGGTTTGAAACTATCCGTTGACGTCTTACAGCGGTCAAGGTCGTAGAATTCACCGAGAGCTTCATTTTGACTGGTTATGGCTCCCGTAACTCTAAACGAGCCAACAGTTATGGCCGTCCGAAGAATCGATATCCACAGGGTGAAACATTCGCTGTGCAAGATGCAACATTCGTCCAAAAAGCCGAAACAGCGCCGTTCGACTTTTAGAAGTGGGTGCAGGGATTTGAAATGGAACAGTACCATGGTGAACCGCTCTCCAGGGAAGGTAAATCGAAGACCAGCAACGGTGATCCCATTTTAACGAAAAAATTCACGTGATGGAAAAAGGAAGGCCAAAAAACTTCAGAGACCCGATTGAGGTTCGGATAGACATTTTTGGGTTTGAAACTATCCGTTGACGGTTTATTGCGGTCAAGGCCGTAGAACTCACCGAGAGCTTCGTTTTGACTGGTTATGGCTCCCGTAACTCTAAATGAGCCAACAGTTATGGCCGTCCGAAGAATCGATATCCACAGGGTGCAACATTCGCTGTGCAAGGTGCAACATTCGTCCAAAAAGCCGAAACAGCGCCGTTCGACTTTTAGAAGTGGGTTCAGGGATTTGAAATGGAACAGTACCATGGTGTACCGCTCTCCAGGGAAGGTAAATCGAAGACCAGCAACGGTGATCCCGTTTTAACGTAAAAATTCACGTGATGGAAAAAAGAAGGCCAAAAAACATCAGAGACCAGATTGAGGTTCCGATAGCCTTTTTTGGGTTTGAAACTATCCGTTGACGGCTTACAGCGGTCAAGGCCGTAGAACTCACCGAGAGCTTTGTTTAGACTGGTTATGGCTCCCGTAACTCTAAACGAGCCAACAGTTATGGCCGTCCGAAGAATCGATATCCATAGGGTGCAACGTTCGCTGTGCAGCGTGCAACTTTCGTCCAAAAAGCCGAAACAGCGCCGTTCGACTTTTAGAAGTGGGTGCAGGGATTTGAAATGGAACAGTACCAAGGAGAACCGCTCTCCAGGGAAGGTAAATCGAAGACCAGCAACGGTGATCCCGTTTTAACGTAAAAATTCACGTGATGGAAAAAAGAAGGCCAAAAAACTTCATAGACCAGATTGAGGTTCGGATAGCCTTTTTTGGGTTCGAAACTATCTGTTGACGGCTTACAGCCGTCAAGGTCGTAGAACTCACTGAGAGCTTCGTTTTGACTGGTTATGGCTCTCGTAACTCTAAACGAGCCAACAGTTATGGCCGTCCGAAGAATCGTTATCCACAGGGAGCAACATTCGCTGTGCAAGGTGCATCATTCGTCCAAAAAGCCGAAACAACGCCGTTCAACTTTTAGAAGTTGGTGCAGGGAGTTGAAATGGAACAGTACCATGGTGAACCGCTCTCTAGGGAAGGTAAATCGAAGACCAGCAACGGTGATCCCGTTTTAACGTAAAAATTCACGTGATGGAAAAAAGAAGGCCAAAAAACTTCAGAGACCCGATTGAGGTTTGGATAGCCTTTTTTGGGTTTGAAACTATCCGTTGACGTCTTATAGCAGTCAAGGTCGTAGAACTCACCGAGAGCTTCGTTTTGACTAGTTATGGCTCCCGTAACTCTAAACGAGCCAACAGTTATGGCCGTCCGAAGAATCGATATCCACAGGATGCAACATTCGCTGTGCAAGGTGCAACATTCGTCCAAAAAGCCGAAACATAGCCGTTCGACTTTTAGAAGTGGGTGCAGGGATTTGAAATGGAACAGTACCATGGTGAACCGCTCTCCAGGGAAGGTAAATCGAAGACCAGCAACGGTGATCCCGTTTTAACGTAAAAATTCACGTGATGGAAAAAGGAAGGCCAAAAAACTTCAGAGACCCGATTGAGATTCGGATAGACATTTTTGGGTTTGAAACTATCCGTTGACGGTTTATTGCGGTCAAGGCCGTAGAACTCACCGAGAGCTTCGTTTTGACTGGTTATGGCTCCCGTAACTCTAAATGAGCCAACAGTTATGGCCGTCCGAAGAATCGATATCCACAGGGTGCAACATTCGCTGTGCAAGGTGCAACATTCGTCCAAAAAGCCGAAACAGCGCCGTTCGACTTTTAGAAGTGGGTTCAGGGATTTGAAATGGAACAGTACCATGGTGTACCGCTCTCCAGGGAAGGTAAATCGAAGACCAGCAACGGTGATCCCGTTTTAACGTAAAAATTCACGTGATGGAAAAAAGAAGGCCAAAAAACATCAGAGACCAGATTGAGGTTCCGATAGCCTTTTTTGGGTTTGAAACTATCCGTTGACGGCTTACAGCGGTCAAGGCCGTAGAACTCACCGAGAGCTTTGTTTAGACTGGTTATGGCTCCCGTAACTCTAAACGAGCCAACAGTTATGGCCGTCCGAAGAATCGATATCCATAGGGTGCAACGTTCGCTGTGCAGCGTGCAACTTTCGTCCAAAAAGCCGAAACAGCGCCGTTCGACTTTTAGAAGTGGGTGCAGGGATTTGAAATGGAACAGTACCATGGAGAACCGCTCTCCAGGGAAGGTAAATCGAAGACCAGCAACGGTGATCCCGTTTTAACGTAAAAATTCACGTGATGGAAAAAAGAAGGCCAAAAAACTTCATAGACCAGATTGAGGTTCGGATAGCCTTTTTTGGGTTCGAAACTATCTGTTGACGGCTTACAGCCGTCAAGGTCGTAGAACTCACTGAGAGCTTCGTTTTGACTGGTTATGGCTCTCGTAACTCTAAACGAGCCAACAGTTATGGCCGTCCGAAGAATCGTTATCCACAGGGAGCAACATTCGCTGTGCAAGGTGCATCATTCGTCCAAAAAGCCGAAACAACGCCGTTCAACTTTTAGAAGTTGGTGCAGGGAGTTGAAATGGAACAGTACCATGGTGAACCGCTCTCTAGGGAAGGTAAATCGAAGACCAGCAACGGTGATCCCGTTTTAACGTAAAAATTCACGTGATGGAAAAAAGAAGGCCAAAAAACTTCAGAGACCCGATTGAGGTTCGGATAGCCTTTTTTGGGTTTGAAACTATCCGTTGACGTCTTATAGCAGTCAAGGTCGTAGAACTCACCGAGAGCTTCGTTTTGACTAGTTATGGCTCCCGTAACTCTAAACGAGCCAACAGTTATGGCCGTCCGAAGAATCGATATCCACAGGATGCAACATTCGCTGTGCAAGGTGCAACATTCGTCCAAAAAGCCGAAACAGCGCCGTTCGACTTTTAGAAGTGGGTGCAGGGATTTGAAATGGAACAGTACCATGGTGAACCGCTCTCCAGGGAAGGTAAATCGAAGACCAGCAACGGTGATCCCGTTTTAACGTAAAAATTCACGTGATGGAAAAAGGAAGGCCAAAAAACTTCAGAGACCCGATTGAGATTCGGATAGACATTTTTGGGTTTGAAACTATCCGTTGACGGTTTATTGCGGTCAAGGCCGTAGAACTCACCGAGAGCTTCGTTTTGACTGGTTATGGCTCCCGTAACTCTAAATGAGCCAACAGTTATGGCCGTCCGAAGAATCGATATCCACAGGGTGCAACATTCGCTGTGCAAGGTGCAACATTCGTCCAAAAAGCCGAAACAGCGCCGTTCGACTTTTAGAAGTGGGTTCAGGGATTTGAAATGGAACAGTACCATGGTGTACCGCTCTCCAGGGAAGGTAAATCGAAGACCAGCAACGGTGATCCCGTTTTAACGTAAAAATTCACGTGATGGAAAAAAGAAGGCCAAAAAACATCAGAGACCAGATTGAGGTTCCGATAGCCTTTTTTGGGTTTGAAACTATCCGTTGACGGCTTACAGCGGTCAAGGCCGTAGAACTCACCGAGAGCTTTGTTTAGACTGGTTATGGCTCCCGTAACTCTAAACGAGCCAACAGTTATGGCCGTCCGAAGAATCGATATCCATAGGGTGCAACGTTCGCTGTGCAGCGTGCAACTTTCGTCCAAAAAGCCGAAACAGCGCCGTTCGACTTTTAGAAGTGGGTGCAAGGATTTGAAATGGAACAGTACCATGGAGAACCGCTCTCCAGGAAAGGTAAATCGAAGACCAGCAACGGTGATCCCGTTTTAACGTAAAAATTCACGTGATGGAAAAAAGAAGGCCAAAAAACTTCATAGACCAGATTGAGGTTCGGATAGCCTTTTTTGGGTTCGAAACTATCTGTTGACGGCTTACAGCCGTCAAGGTCGTAGAACTCACTGAGAGCTTCGTTTTGACTGGTTATGGCTCTCGTAACTCTAAACGAGCCAACAGTTATGGCCGTCCGAAGAATCGTTATCCACAGGGAGCAACATTCGCTGTGCAAGGTGCATCATTCGTCCAAAAAGCCGAAACAACGCCGTTCAACTTTTAGAAGTTGGTGCAGGGAGTTGAAATGGAACAGTACCATGGTGAACCGCTCTCTAGGGAAGGTAAATCGAAGACCAGCAACGGTGATCCCGTTTTAACGTAAAAATTCACGTGATGGAAAAAAGAAGGCCAAAAAACTTCAGAGACCCGATTGAGGTTCGGATAGCCTTTTTTGGGTTTGAAACTATCCGTTGACGTCTTATAGCAGTCAAGGTCGTAGAACTCACCGAGAGCTTCGTTTTGACTAGTTATGGCTCCCGTAACTCTAAACGAGCCAACAGTTATGGCCGTCCGAAGAATCGATATCCACAGGATGCAACATTCGCTGTGCAAGGTGCAACATTCGTCCAAAAAGCCGAAACAGCGCCGTTCGACTTTTAGAAGTGGGTGCAGGGATTTGAAATGGAACAGTACCATGGTGAACCGCTCTCCAGGGAAGGTAAATCGAAGACCAGCAACGGTGATCCCGTTTTAACGTAAAAATTCACGTGATGGAAAAAGGAAGGCCAAAAAACTTCAGAGACCCGATTGAGATTCGGATAGACATTTTTGGGTTTGAAACTATCCGTTGACGGTTTATTGCGGTCAAGGCCGTAGAACTCACCGAGAGCTTCGTTTTGACTGGTTATGGCTCCCGTAACTCTAAATGAGCCAACAGTTATGGCCGTCCGAAGAATCGATATCCACAGGGTGCAACATTCGCTGTGCAAGGTGCAACATTCGTCCAAAAAGCCGAAACAGCGCCGTTCGACTTTTAGAAGTGGGTTCAGGGATTTGAAATGGAACAGTACCATGGTGTACCGCTCTCCAGGGAAGGTAAATCGAAGACCAGCAACGGTGATCCCGTTTTAACGTAAAAATTCACGTGATGGAAAAAAGAAGGCCAAAAAACATCAGAGACCAGATTGAGGTTCCGATAGCCTTTTTTGGGTTTGAAACTATCCGTTGACGGCTTACAGCGGTCAAGGCCGTAGAACTCACCGAGAGCTTTGTTTAGACTGGTTATGGCTCCCGTAACTCTAAACGAGCCAACAGTTATGGCCGTCCGAAGAATCGATATCCATAGGGTGCAACGTTCGCTGTGCAGCGTGCAACTTTCGTCCAAAAAGCCGAAACAGCGCCGTTCGACTTTTAGAAGTGGGTGCAAGGATTTGAAATGGAACAGTACCATGGAGAACCGCTCTCCAGGGAAGGTAAATCGAAGACCAGCAACGGTGATCCCGTTTTAACGTAAAAATTCACGTGATGGAAAAAAGAAGGCCAAAAAACTTCATAGACCAGATTGAGGTTCGGATAGCCTTTTTTGGGTTCGAAACTATCTGTTGACGGCTTACAGCCGTCAAGGTCGTAGAACTCACTAAGAGCTTCGTTTTGACTGGTTATGGCTCTCGTAACTCTAAACGAGCCAACAGTTATGGCCGTCCGAAGAATCGTTATCCACAGGGAGCAACATTTGCTGTGCAAGGTGCATCATTCGTCCAAAAAGCCGAAACAACGCCGTTCGACTTTTAGAAGTTGGTGCAGGGAGTTGAAATGGAACAGTACCATGGTGAACCGCTCTCTAGGGAAGGTAAATCGAAGACCAGCAACGGTGATCCCGTTTTAACGTAAAAATTCACGTGATGGAAAAAAGAAGGCCAAAAAACTTCAGAGACCCGATTGAGGTTCGGATAGCCTTTTTTGGGTTTGAAACTATTCGTTGACGTCTTATTGCGGTCAAGGTCGTAGAACTCACCGAGAGCTTCGTTTTGACTGGTTATGGCTCCCGTAACTCTAAACGAGCCAACAGTTATGGCCGTCCGAAGAATCGATATCCACAGGGTGCAACATTCGCTGTGCAAGGTGCAACATTCGTCCAAAAAGCCGAAACAGCGCTGTTCGACTTTTAGAAGTGGGTGCAGGGATTTGAAATGGAACAGTACCATGGTGAACCGCTCTCCAGGGAAGGTAAATCGAAGACCAGCAACGGTGATCCCGTTTTAACGTAAAAATTCACGTGATGGAAAAAGGAAGGCCAAAAAACTTCAGAGACCCGATTGAGGTTCGGATAGACATTTTTGGGTTTGAAACTATCTGTTGACGGCTTATTGCGGTCAAGGTTGTAGAACTCACCGAGAGCTTCGTTTTGACTGGTTATGGCTCCCGTAACTCTAAACGAGCCAACAGTTATGGCCGTCCGAAGAATCGATATCCACAGGATGCAACATTCGCTGTGCAAGGTGCAACATTCGTCCAAAAAGCCGAAATAGCGCCGTTCGACTTTTAGAAGTGGGTTCAGGGATTTGAAATGGAATAGTACCATGGTGAACCGCTCTCCAAGGAAGGTAAATCGAAGACCAGCAACGGTGATCCCGTTTTAACGTAAAAATTCACGTGATTGAAAAAAGAAGGCCAAAAAACATCAGAGACCAGATTGTGGTTCCGATAGCCTTTTTTGGGTTTGAAACTATCCGTTGACGGCTTATAGCGGTCAAGGCCGTAGAACTCACCGAGAGCTTCGTTTAGACTGGTTATGGCTCCCGTAACTCTAAACGAGCCAACAGTTATGGCCGTCCGAAGAATCGATATCCATAGGGTGCAACGTTCGCTGTGCAGCGTGCAACATTCGTCCAAAAAGCCGAAACAGCGTCGTTCGACTTTTAGAAGTGGGTGCAGGGATTTGAAATGGAACAGTACCATGGAGAACCGCTCTCCAGGGAAGGTAAATCGAAGACCAGCAACGGTGATCCCGTTTTAACGTAAAAATTCACGTGATGTAAAAAAGAAGACCAAAAAACTTCAAATACCCGATCGAGGTTCAGATAGCCTTTTTTGGGTTTGAAACTATCCGTTGACGGCTTACAACCGTCAAGGCCGTAGAACTCACCGAGAGCTTAGTTTTGACTGGTTATGGATCCCGTAACTCTAAACAAGCCAACAGTTATGGCCGTCCGAAGAATCGATATCCACAGGGTGCAACATTCGCTGTGCAAGGTGCAACATTCGTCCAAAAAGCCGAAACAGCGCCGTTCGACTTTTTGAAGTGGGTTCAGAGATTTGAAATGGAACAGTACCATGGTGAACCGCTCTCCAGGGAAGGTAAATCGAAGACCAGCAACGGTGATCCCGTTTTAACGTAAAAATTCACGTGATGGAAAAAAGATGGCCAAAAAACTTCAAAGACCAGATTGAGGTTCCGATAGCCTTTTTTGGGTTCGAAACAATCTGTTGACGGCTTATAGCGGTCAAGGCCGTAGAACTCACCGAGAGCTTCGTTTTGACTGGTTATGGCTCCCGTAACTCTAAACGAGCCAACAGTTATGGCCGTCCGAAGAATCGATATCCACAGGGTGCAACATTCGCTTTGCAAGGTGCAACATTCGTCCAAAAAGCCGAAACAACACCGTTCGACATTTAGAAGTGGGTGCAGGGATTTGAAATGGAACAGTACCATGCTGAATCGCTCTCCAGGGAAGGTAATTCGAAGACCAGCAATGGTGATCCCGTTTTAACGTAAAAATTCACGTGATGGAAAAAAGAAGGACAAAAAACTTCAGAGACCCGATTGAGGTTCGGATAGCCTTTTTTGGGTTTGAAACTATCCGTTGACGGCTTACAGCGGTCAAGCCCGTAGAACTCACCGAGAGCTTCGTTTTGACTGGTTATGGCTCCCGTAACTCTAAACGAGCCAACAGTTATGGCCGTCCGAAGAATCGATATCCACAGGGTGCAACATTCGCTGTGCAAGGTGCAACATTCATCCAAAAAGCCGAAACAGCGTCGTTCGACTTTTAGAAGTGGGTGCAGGGATTTGAAATGGAACGGTACCATGGTGAACCGCTCTCTACGGAAGGTAAATCGAAGACCAGCAACGGTGATCCCGTATTAACGTAAAAATTCACGTGATGGAAAAAATAAGGCCAAAAAACTTCAGAGACCCGATTGAGATTCGGATAGCCTTTTTTGTGTTTGAAACTATCCGTTGACGGCTTACAGCCGTCAAGGCCGTATAACTCACCGAGAGATTTGTTTTGACTGGTTATGGCTCCCGTAACTCTAAACGAGCCAACAGTTATAGCCGTCCGAAGAATCGATATCCACAGGGTGCAACATTCGCTGTGCAAGGTGCAACATTCGTCCAAAAAGCCGAAACAGCGCCGTTCGACTTTTAGAAGTGGGTTCAGGGATTTGAAATGGAACAGTACCATGGTTTACCGCTCTCCTGTGTAGGTAAATCGAAGACCAGCAACGGTGATCCCGTTTTAACGTAAAAATTCACGTGATGGAAAAAAGAAGGCCAAAAAACTTCAGAGACCCGATTGAGGTTCGGATAGCCATTTTTGGGTTTGAAACTATCCGTTGACGGCTTACAGCGGTCAAGGCCGTAGAACTCACCGAGAGCTTCGTTTAGACTGGTTATGGCTCCCGTAACTCTAAACGAGCCAACAGTTATGGCCGTCCGAAGAATCGATATCCACAGGGTGCAACATTCGCTTTGCAAGGTGCAACATTCGTCCAAAAAGCCGAAACAACACCGTTCGACTTTTAGAAGTGGGTGCAGGGATTTGAAATGGAACAGTACCATGCTGAACCGCTCTCCAGGGTAGGTAAATCGAAGACCAGCAACGGTGATCCCGTATTAACGTAAAAATTCACGTGATGGAAAAAAGAAGGCCAAGAAACTTCAGAGACCCGATTGAGGTTCGGATAGCCTTTTTTGGGTTTGAAACTATCCGTTGACGGCTTACAGCCGTCAAGACCGTAGAACTCACCGAGAGCTTCGTTTTGACTGGTTATGGCTCCCGTAACTCTAAACGAGCCAACAGTTATGGCCGTCCGAAGAATCGATATCCACAGGGTGCAACATTCGCTGTGCAAGGTGCAACATTCGTCCAAAAAGCCGAAACAACGCCGTTCGACTTTTAGAATTTGTGCAGGGATTTGAAATGGAACAGTACCATGGTGAACCGCTCTCCAGGGAAGGTAAATCGAAGACCAGCAACGGTGATCCCGTTTTAACGTATAAATTCACATGATGGAAAAAAGAAGGCCAAAAAACTTCAGAGACCAGATTGAGGTTCGGATAGCCTTTTTTGGGTTCGAAACTATCCGTTGACGGCTTATAGCCGTTAAGGCCGTAGAACTCACCGAGAGCTTCGTTTTGACTGGTTATGGCTCCCGTAACTCTAAACGAGACAACAGTTATGGCCGTCCGAAGAATCGATATCCATTGGGTGCAACATTCGCTGTGCAAGGTGCAACATTCGTCCAAAAAGCCGAAACAGCGTCGTTCGACTTTTAGAAGAGGGTGCAGGGATTTGAAATGGAACAGTACCATGGTGAACCGCTCTCTACGGAAGGTAAATCGAAGACCAGCAACGGTGATCCCGTCTTAACGTAAAAATTCACGTGATGGAAAAAAGAAGGCCAAAATACTTCAGAGACACGATTGAGGTTCGGATAGCCTTTTTTGGGTTTGAAACTATCCGTTGACGGCTTACAGCCGTCAAGGCCGTAGAACTCACCGAGAGATTTGTTTTGACTGGTTATGGCTCCCGTAACTCTAAACGAGCCAAGAGTTATGGCCGTCCGAAGAATCTATATCCACAAGGTGCAACATTCGCTGTGCAAGGTGCAACATTCGTCAAAAAAGCCGAAACAGCGCCGTTCGACTTTTAGAAGTGGGTTCAGGGATTTGAAATGGAACAGTACCATGGTGTACCGCTCTCCAGGGAAGGTAAATCGAAGACCAGCAACGGTGATCCCGTTTTAACGTAAAAATTCACGTGATGGAAAAAAGAAGGCCAAAAAACTTCAGAGACCCGATTGAGGTTCGGATAGCATTTTTTGGGTTTGAAACTATCCGTTGACGGCTTACAGCCTTCAAAGCCGTAGAACTCACCGAGAGCTTCGTTTTGACTGTTATGGCTCCCGTAACTCTAAACGAGCCAACAGTTATGGACGTCCGAAGAATCGATATCTACAGGGTGCAACATTCGCTGTGCAAGGTGCAACATTCGTTGTGCAAGGTGCAACATTCGTCCAAAAAGCCGAAACAGCGCCGTTCGACTTTTAGAAGTGGGTTCAGGGATTTGAAATGGAATAGTACCGTGGTGAACCGCTCTTCAGGGAAGGTAAATCGAAGACCAGTAACGGTGATCCCGTTTTAACGTAAAAATTCACGTGATGGAAAAAAGAAGGCCAAAAAACTTCAGAGACCAGATTGAGGTTCCGATAGCCTTTTTTGGGTTTGAAACTATCCGTTGACGGCTTATTGCGGTCAAGGCCGTAGAACTCACCGAGAGCTTCGTTTAGACTGGTTATGGCTCCCGTAACTCTAAACGAGCCAACAGTTATGGCCGTCCAAAGAATCGATATCCACAGGGTGCAACGTTCGCTGTGCAGCGTGCAACATTCGTCCAAAAAGCCGAAACAGCACCGTTCGACTTTTAGAAGTGGGTGCAGGGATTTGAAATGGAACAGTACCATGGTGAACCGCTCTCCAGGGAAGGTAATTCGAAGACCATCAACGGTGATCCTGTTTTAACGTAAAAATTCACATGATGGAAAAAAGAAGGCCAAAAAACTTCAGAGACCCGATTGAGGTTCGTATAGCCTTTTTTGGGTTTGAAACTATCCGTTGACGGCTTACAGCAGTCAAGGCCGTAGAACTCACCGAGAGCTTTGTTTTGACTGGTTATGGCTCCCGTAACTCTAAACGAGCCAACAGTTATGGCCGTCCGAAGAATCGATATCCATAGGGTGCAACATTCGCTGTGCAAGGTGCAACATTCGTCCAAAAAGCCGAAACAGCGCTGTTCGACTTTTAGAAGTGGGTGCAGGGATTTGAAATGGAACAGTACCATTGTGAACCGCTCTCCAGGGAAGGTAAATCGAAGACCAGCAACGGTGATCCCGTTTTAACGTAAAAATTCACGTGATGGAAAAAAGAAGGCCAAAAAACTTCAGAGACCCGATCGAGGTTCGGATAGCCTTTTTTGGGTTTGAAACTATCCGTTGACGGCTTACAACCGTCAAGGCCGTAGAACTCACCGAGAGCTTCGTTTACACTGGTTATGGCCCCCGTAACTCTAAACAAGCCAACAGTTATGGCCGTCCGAAGAATCGATATCCACAGGGTGCAACATTCGCTGTGCAAGGTGCAACATTCGTCCAAAAAGCCGAAACAGCGCCGTTCGACTTTTAGAAGTGGGTTCAGGGATTTGAAATGGAACAGTACCATGGTGAACCGCTCTCTAGGGAAGGTAAATCGAAGACCAGCAACGGTGATCCCGTTTTAACGTAAAAATTCACGTGATGGAATAAAGATGGCCAAAAAACTTCAGAGACCAGATTGAGGTTCCGATAGCCTTTTTTGGGTTCGAAACTATATGTTGACGGCTTATAGCGGTCAAGGCCGTAGAACTCACCGAGAGCTTTGTTTTGACTAGTTATGGCTCCCGTAAATCAAAACGAGCCAACAGTTATGGCCGTCCGAAGAATCGATATCCACAGGGTACAACATTCGCTTTGCAAGGTGCAACATTCGTCCAAAAAGCCGAAACAACACCGTTCGACTTTTAGAAGTGGATGCAAGGATTTGAAATGGAACAGTACCATGCTGAAGCGCTCTCCAGGGAAGGTAATTCGAAGACCAGCAACGGTGATCCCGTTTTAACGTAAAAATTCACGTGATAGAAAAAAGAAGGCAAAAAAACTTCAGAGACCCGATTGAGGTTCGGATAGCCTTTTTGGGTTTGAAACTATCCGTTGACAGCTTACAGCGGTCAAGGTCGTAGAACTCACCGAGAGCTTCGTTTTGACTGGTTATGGCTCCCATAACTCTAAACGAGCCAACATTTATGGCCGTCCGAAAAATCGATATCCATAGGTTGCAACATTCGCTGTGCAAGGTGCAACATTCGTCCAAAAAGCCGAAACAGCGACGTTCGACTTTTAGAAGTGGGTGCAGGGATTTGAAATGGAACAGTACCATGGTGAACCGCTCTCCAGGGAAGGTAAATCGAAGACCAGCAACGGTGATCCCGTTTTAACGTAAAAATTCACATGATGGAAAAAAGAAGGCCAAAAAACTTCAAAGACCAGATTGAGGTTCGGATAGCCTTTTTTGGGTTCGAAACTATCCGTTGACGGCTTATAGCGGTCAAGGCTGTAGAACTCAACGAGAGCTTCGTTTTGACTGGTTATGGCTCCCGTAACTCTAAACAAGCCAACAGTTATGGCCGTCCGAAGAATCGATATCCACAGGGTGCAACATTCGCTGTGCAAGGTGCAACATTCGTCCAAAAAGCCGGAACAGCGTCGTTCGACTTTTAGAAGTGGGTGCAGGGATTTGATATGGAACAGTATCATGGTGAACCGCTCTCTACGGAAGGTAAATTGAAGACCAGCAACGGTGATCCCGTATTAACGTAAAAATTCACGTGATGGAAAAAAGAAGGCCAAAAAACTTCAGAGACCCAATTGAGGTTCGGATAGCCTTTTTTGGGTTTGAAACTATCCATTGACGGCTTACAGCCGTCAAGGCAGTAGAACTCACTGAGAGATTTGTTTTGACTGGTTATGGCTCCCGTAACTCTAAACGAGCCAACAGTTATGGCCGTCCGAAGAATCTATATCCACAGGGTGCAACATTCGCTGTGCAAGGTGCAACATTCGTCCAAAAAGCCAAAACAGCGCCGTTCGACTTTTAGAAGTGGGTTCAGGGATTTGTAATGGAACAGTACCATGGTGTACCGCTCTCCAGGGTAGGTAAATCAAAGACCAGCTGTTTGTACCAAAAATGGGCACAACACTCTTCAGGAGTTATTTGAAGAGATAAAATGAAGATTATAAATGTAAAACAGAGGTTATCTAACAAAAACTCCAACAAACAGAAATGTAAAATGCACAGACAAGCGATTTAGAGTGGTTCGGCGTATTGCCTACGTCCACTATGAAGTTTTGATGATTTTATTGATTCTCTTTCAATGATTACAAGCGATTACAGCAAACAACAGCGGATTACAGATTAGAATTCGCTATTGACAGCAAAGGTAGGATGCAAATCTTAATCCGGCAGAGTCTGGACGCTTCAGAATCAAAAGATCCCTTTTCTGTATGCTCTGGGGCTCTATTTATAGGCGTAGGAGGCTGAGATTCCGCTCAAATTTCAGGAGACTCGTTCTGGCACGTGAGGGGGCCCACGTGACCAATCTCATGAAGTTTCGCCTCGATCTTTGATCGATACGAATCCATTTTGTATCGATCAAGATGATGTCCAATCGAGCTAAAATTTGGCAGAGATACTCCTTAGAGGATATGCAAGATTCTGTGAAAGTTTCATTGGATTTGGATCAGTGGATCAGGAGATACAGTCGATACGAAATGGAATTTCTTGAAGGCTGTTTGGTTCGTCTCCATGGCTTCGACTCCATCCCTTCGTGTCGATGACCGCACGTGTTCCTGAGATGATGTGGCGCGCGCACTTCGCTTCGATCCGGTCTTCACTCCGTGTTGACCGTTTCGACTCCATAGATCTCGCCTCATTCGCTTCGAGGGATGACACGTCATCCAAGTTTGTTGACTCGCTAGATACGAACAAACTCCTGCTCATGGGTACGAACGTGGTCCCATGATGGATACGAAGCATTGAATCTCTGATGGATGCGAATTTGACGTTAGGTGACCTTTACGAAGTAGACGACTTACTGATGGATTCAAACAAGTCTCTCTGGCTGAAGGCTAATCGGTACGAAGTTCATTGGTACGTGGACCTAGCCATTCTGATCGATACGAAATCGATGGATACGAAATGAGGGCCATCGATGGATACGAAGTCCATCAATACGAAATCGAAGGATTAGAGACATGGCTAACTTTATCGGTACGAACCAACGCTCCTTGATGGATACGAAATGAGACTGTCTGATGGATACAAAAACATGCTTTTCCCTTCAACTTGCATCCATCATAACTTGATCACATGAACTTGGATTGACGTGAAACTTGGAACGTTGGCCTCCTTTTCTTTTCTAGTCATGTCATACTAATTGTAGCTCGATCCGGACTCGGACAAAATTCATCGATATCCAGGGTAGACCTATGTGCACTAGATGTCCATAACGAGCGACTCTAGGTTTCTGATCAATTCCTTGATATCTCGGCCTTGCCAAAAGGCGGGATAACACCAGCAACGGTGATCCCGTTTTAACGTAAAAATTCACGTGATGGAAAAAAGAAGGCCAAAAAACTTCAGAGACCCGATTGAGGTTCAGATAGCCTTTTTTGGGTTTGAAACTATCCGTTGACGGCTTACAGCGGTCAAGGCCGTAGAACTCACCAAAAGCTTCGTTTTGACTGGTTATGGCTCCCGTAACTCTAAACGAGCCAACAGTTATGGCCGTCCGAAGAATCGATATCCACAGGGTGCAACATTCGCTGTGCAAGGTGCAACATTCATCCAAAAAGCCGAAACAGCGCCGTTCGACTTTTAGAAGTGGGTGAAGGGATTTGAAATGGAACAGTACCATGGTGAACCGCTCTCCAGGGAAGGTAAATCAAAGACCAGTAACGGTGATCCCGTTTTAACGTAAAAATTCACGTGATGGAAAAAAGAAGGCCAAAAAACTTCAGAGACCCGATTGAGGTTCGGATAGCCTTTTTTGGGTTTGAAACTATCCGTTGATGGCTTATAGCGGTCAAGGCCGTAGAACTCACCGAGAGCTTCGTTTTGACTGGTTATGGCTCCTGTAACTCTAAACGAGCCAACAGTTATGGCCGTCCGAAGAATCGATATCCACAGGGTGCAACATTCGTTGTGCAAGGTGCAACATTCATCCAAAAAGCCAAAACAGCGCCGTTCGACTTTTAGAAGTGGGTTCAGGGATTTGAAATGGAACAGTACCATGGTGAACCGCTCTCCAGGGAAGGTAAATCGAAGACCAGTAACGGTGATCCCGTTTTAACGTAAAAATTCACGTGATGGAAAAAAGAAGGCCAAAAAACTTCAGAGACCCGATTGAGGTTCAGATAGCCTTTTTTGGGTTTGAAACTATCCGTTGACGGCTTACAGCGGTCAAGGCCGTAGAACTCACCAAAAGCTTCGTTTTGACTGGTTATGGCTCCCGTAACTCTAAACGAGCCAACAGTTATGGCCGTCCGAAGAATCGATATCCACAGGGTGCAACATTCGCTGTGCAAGGTGCAACATTCATCCAAAAAGCCGAAACAGCGCCGTTCGACTTTTAGAAGTGGGTGAAGGGATTGGAAATGGAACAGTACCATGGTGAACCGCTCTCCAGGGAAGGTAAATCAAAGACCAGTAACGGTGATCCCGTTTTAACGTAAAAATTCACGTGATGGAAAAAAGAAGGCCAAAAAACTTCAGAGACCCGATTGAGGTTCGGATAGCCTTTTTTGGGTTTGAAACTATCCGTTGATGGCTTATAGCGGTCAAGGCCGTAGAACTCACCGAGAGCTTCGTTTTGACTGGTTATGGCTCCTGTAACTCTAAACGAGCCAACAGTTATGGCCGTCCGAAGAATCGATATCCACAGGGTGCAACATTCGCTGTGCAAGGTGCAACATTCGTCCAAAAATCCGAAACAGCGCCGTTCGACTTTTAGAAGTGGGTACAGGGATTTGAAATGGAACAGTACCATGCTGAACCGCTCTCCAGGGAAGGTAAATCGAAAACCAGCAACGGTGATCCCGTTTAAACGTAAAAATTCACGTGATGGAAAAAAGAAGGCCAAAAAACTTCAGAGACCCGATTGAGGTTCGGATAGCCTTTTTTGGGTTTGAAACTATCCGTTGACGGGTTACAGCTGTCAAGGCCGTAGAACTCACCGAAGCTTCGTTTTGACTGGTTATGGCTCCCGTAACTCTAAATGAACCAACAGTTATGCCCGTCCGAAGAATCGATATCCACAGGGTGCAACATTCGCTATGCAAGGTGCAACATTCGTCCAAAAAGCCGAAACAGCGCCGTTCGACTTTTAGAAGTGGGTTCAGGGATTTGAAATGGAACAGTACCATGGTGAACCGCTCTCTACGGAAGGTAGATCGAAGACCAGCAACGCTGATCCCGTTTTAACGTAAAAATTAACGTGATGGAAAAAAGAAGGCCAAAAAACTTTAGAGACCAGATTGAGGTTCGGATAGCTTTTTTGTGTTCGAAACTATCCGTTGACGGCTTACAGCGGTCAAGGCCGTAGAACTCAACGAGAGCTTCGTTTTGACTGGTTATGGTTCCCGTAACTCTAAACGAGCCAACAGTTATGGCCGTCCGAAGAATCGATATCCACAGGGTGCAACATTCGCTGTACAAGTGCAACATTCGTCCAAAAAGCCGAAAAAGCGCCGATCGACTTTTAGAAGTGGGTGCAGGGATTTGAAACGGAACAGTACCATGCTGAACCGCTCTCCAGGGAAGGTAAATCGAAGACCAGTAACGGTGATCCCGTTTTAACATAAAAATTCACGTGATGGAAAAAAGATAGCCAAAAAACTTCAGAGACCCGATTGAGGTTCGGATAGGCTTTTTTGGGTTTGAAACTATCTGTTGATGGTTTACAGCGGTCAAGGCCGTAGAACTCACCGAGAGCTTCGTTTTGACTGGTTATGGCTCCCATAACTCTAAACGAGCCAACAGTTATGGTCGTCAGAAGAATCGATATCCACAGGGTGCAACATTCGCTGTGCAAGGTGCAACATTCGTCCAAAAAGCCAAAACAGCGCCGTTCAACTTTTAGAAGTGGGTGCAAGGATTTGAAATGGAACAGTACCATGGTGAACCGCTCTCCAGGGAAGGTAAATCGAAAACCAGCAACGGTGATCCCGTTTTAACGTAAAAATTCAAGTGATGGAAAAAGAAGGCAAAAAAACTTTAGAGACCCGATCGAGGTTCGGATAGGCTTTTTTGGGGTTGAAACTATCCGTTGATGGCTTACAGCGGTCAAGGCCGTAGAACTCACCGAGAGCTTCGTTTTGACTGGTTATGGCTCCCGTAGCTCTAAACGAGCCAACAGTTATGGCCGTCCGAAGAATCGATATCCACAGGGTGCAACATTCGCTGTGCAAGGTGCAACATTCGTCCAAAAAGCCGAAACAGCGCCGTTCGACTTTTAGAAGTGGGTGATGGGATTTGAAATGAAACAGTACCATGGTGAACCGCTCTCCAGGGAAGGTAAATCGAAGACCGGCAACGGTGATCTCGTTTTAACGTAAAAATTCACGTGATGGAAAAAAGAAGACAAAAAACTTCAGAGACCCGATTGAGGTTCGGATAGCCTTTTTTGGGTTTGAAACTATCTATTGACGGCTTACAGCGGTCAAGGCCGTAGAACTCACCAAGAGCTTCGTTTTGACTGGTTATGGCTCCCGTAACTCTAAACGAGCCAACAGTTATGGCCGTCCGAAGAATCGATATCCAAAGGGTGCAACATTCGCTGTGCATGGTGCAACATTCGTCCAAAAAGCCGAAACAGCACCGTTCGACTTTTAGAAGTGGGTGCAGGGATTTGAAATGGAACAGTACCATGGTGAACCTCTCTCCAGGGAAGGTAGATTGAAGACCAGCAACGGTGATCCCGTTTTAACGTAAAAATTCACGTGATGGAAAAAAGAAGGCCAAAAAACTTCAGAGACCAGATTGAGGTTCGGATAGCCTTTTTTGGGTTTGAAACTATCCGTTGATGGCTTACAGCGGTCAAGGCCGTAGAACTCACCGAGATCTTCGTTTTGACTGGTTATGGCTCCCGTAACTCTAAACGAGCCAACAGTTATGGCCGTCCGAAGAATCGATATCCACAAGGTGCAACATTCGCTGTGCAAGATTCAACATTCGTCCAAAAAGCCGAAACAGCGCCGTTCGACTTTTAGAAGTGGGTGCAGGGATTTGAAATGGAACAGTACCATGGTGAATCGCTCTCCAGGGTAGGTAAATCGAAGACCAGCAACGGCGATCCCGTTTTAACGTAAAAATTCACGTGATGAAAAAAAGAAGGCCAAAAAACTTCAGAGACCCGATAGAGGTTTGGATAGCCTTTTTTGGGTTTGAAACTATCCGTTGACGGCTTATAGCCGTCAAGGCCGTAGAACTCACCGAGTGCTTCGTTTTGACTGGTTATGGCTCCCGTAACTCTAAACGAGCCAACAGTTATGGCCGTCCGAAGAATCGATATCCACAGGGTGCAACATTCGCTGTGCAAGGTGCAACATTCGTCCAAAAAGCCGAAACAGCGCCGTTCGACTTTTAGAAGTGGGTTCAGGGATTTGAAATGGAACAGTAGCATGGTGAACCGCTCTCCAGGGAAGGTAAATCGAAGACCAGCAACGGTGATCCCGTTTTGACGTAAAAATTCACGTGATGGAAAAAAGAAGGCCAAAAAACTTCAAAGACCAGATTGAGGTTCCGATAGCCTTTTTGGGTTCGAAACTATCCGTTGACGGCTTACAGCGGTCAAGGCCGTAGAACTCACCGAGAGCTTCGTTTAGACTGGTTATGGCTCCTGTAACTCTAAACGAGCCAACAGTTATGGCCGTCCGAAGAATCGATATCCACAGGGTGCAACGTTCGGTGTGCAAGGTGCAACATTCATCCAAAAAGCCGAAACAGCGCCGTTCGACTTTTAGAAGTGGGTGCAGGGATTTGAAATGGAACCCATGCTGAACCGCTCTCCAGGGAAGGTAAATCGAAGACCAGCAACGGTGATCCCGTTTTAACGTAAAAATTCACGTGATGGAAAAAAGAAGGCCAAAGAACTTCAGAGACCCGATTGAGGTTCGGATAGCCTTTTTTGGTTTTGAAACTATTCGTTGACGGCTTACAGCGGTCAAGGCCGTAGAACTCACCGAGAGCTTTGTTTTGACTGGTTATGGCTCCCGTAACTCTAAACGAGCCAACGGTTATGGCCATCCGAAGAATTAATATCCACAGGGTGCAACATTCGCTGTGCAAGGTGCAACATTCGTCCAAAAAGCCGAAACAGCGCCGTTCGACTTTTAGAAGTGGGTGCAGGGATTTGAAATGGAACAGTACCATGGTGAACCGCTCTCCAGGGAAGGTAAATTGAAGACCAGCAACGGTGATCCCGTTTTAACGTAAAAATTAACGTGATGGAAAAAAGAAGGCCAAAAAACTTCAGAGACCCGATTGAGGTTCGGATAGCCTTTTTTGGGTTTGAAACTATCCGTTGACGGCTTATAGCCGTCAAGGCCGTAGAACTCACCGAGAGCTTCGTTCTGACTGGTTATGGCTCTCGTAACTCTAAACGAGCCAACAGTTATGGCCGTCCGAAGAATCGATATCCACAGGGTGCAACATTCGCTGTGCAAGGTGCAACATTCGTCCAAAAAGCAGAAACTACGCCGTTCGACTTTTAGAAGTGGGTTTAGGGATTTGAAATGGAACAGTTCCATGGTGAACCGCTCTCCAGGGAAGGTAAATCGAAAACCAGCAACGGTTATCCCGTTTTAACGTAAAAATTCACGTGATGGAAAAAAGAAGGCCAAAAAACTTCAAAGACCAGATTGAGGTTCCGATATCCTTTTTTGGGTTCGAAACTATCCGTTGACGGCTTACAGCGGTCAAGGCCGTAGAACTCACCGAGAGCTTCGTTTAGACTAGTTATGGCTCCCATAACTCTAAACGAGCCAACAGTTATGGTCGTCCGAAGAATCGTTATCCACAGGGTGCAACGTTCGCTGTGCAAGGTGCAACTTTCGTCCAAAAAGCCGAAACAGCGTCATTCGACTTTTAGAAGTGGGTGCGGGGATTTGAAATGGAACAGTACCATGCTGAACCGCTCTCCAGGGAAGGTAATTCGAAGACCAGGAACGGTGATCCCGTTTTAATGTAAAAATTCACGTGATGGAAAAAAGAAGGCCAAAAAACTTCAGAGACCCGATTGAGGTTCGGATAGCCTTTTTTGGGTTTGAAACTATCCGTTGACGGCTTACAGCGGTTAAGGCCGTAGAACTCACCAAGAGCTTCGTTTTGACTGGTTATGGCTCCCGTAACTCTAAACCAGCCAATAGTTATGGACGTCCGAAGAATCAATATCCACAGGTTGCAACATTCGCTGTGCAAGGTGCAACATTCGCTGTGCAAGGTACAACATTCGTCCAAAAAGCCGAAACAGCGCCGTTCGACTTTTAGAAGTGGGTTCAGGGATTTGAAATGGAACAGTACCATGGTGAACCGCTCTCCAGGGAAGGTAAATCGAAGACCAGCAACGGTGATCCCGTTTTAACGTAAAAATTCACGTGGTGGAAAAAGGAAGGCCAAAAAACTTCAGAGACCATATTGAGGTTCCGATAGCTTTTTTTGGGTTCGAAACTATCCGTTGACGGCTTATAGTGGTCAAGGCCGTAGAACTCACCGAGAGCTTCGTTTTAACTGGTTATGGCTCCCGTAACTCTAAACGAGCCAACAGTTATGGCCGTCCGAAGAATCGATATCCACAAGGTGCAACATTCGCTTTGCAAGGTGCAACATTCGTCAAAAAATCCGAAACAGCACCGTTCGACTTTTAGAAGTGGGTGCAGGGATTTGAAATGGAACAGTACCATGCTGAACTGCTCTCCAGGGAAGGTAATTCGAAGACCAGCAACGGTGATCCCGTTTTAACGTAAAAATTCACGTGATAGAAAAAAGAAGGCCAAAAAACTTCAGAGACCCGATTGAGGTTCGGATAGCCTTTTTTGGGTTTGAAACTATCCGTTGACGTCTTACAGCGGTTAAGGCCGTAGAACTCACCGAGAGCTTCGTTTTGACTGGTTATGGCTCCCATAACTCTAAACGAGCCAACAGTTATGGCCGTCCGAAGAATCGATATCCACAGGGTGCAACATTCGCTGTGCAAGGTGCAACATTCGTCCAAAAAGCCGAAACAGCGCCGTTCGACTTTTAGAAGTGGGTGTAGGGATTTGAAATGGAACAGTACCATGGTGAACCGCTCTCCAGGGAAGGTAAATCGAAGACCAGCAACGGTGATCCCGTTTTAACGTAAAAATTCACGTGATGGAAAAAGGAAGGCCAAAAAACTTCAGAGACCCGATTGAGGTTCGGATAGCCTTTTTTGGGTTTGAAACTATCAGTTGACGGCTTACAGCGGTCAAGGCCGTAGAACTCACCAAGGGCTTCGTTTTGACTGGTTATGGCTCCCGTAACTCTAAACGAGCCAACAGTTATGGCCGTCCAAAGAATCGATATCCACAGGGTGCAACATTCGCTGTGCAAGGTGCAACATTCGTCCAAAAAGCCGAAACAGCGCCGTTCTAATTTTAGAAGTGGGTGATGGGATTTGAAATGGAACAGTACCATGGTGAACCGCTCTCCAGGGAAGGTAAATCGAAGACCAGCAACGGTGATCCCGTTTTAACGTAAAAATTCACGTGATGGAAAAAAGATGGCCAAAAAACTTCAGAGACCCGATTGAGGTTCGGATAGCCTTTTTTGGGTTTGAAACTATCCGTTGACGGCTTACAGCGGTCAAGGCCGTAGAACTCACCGAGAGCTTCGTTTTGACTGGTTATGGCTCCCGTAACTCTAAACGAGCCAACAGTTATGGCCGTCCGAAGAATCAATATCCACAGGGTGCAACATTCGTTGTGCAAGGTGCAACATTCGTCCAAAAAGCCGAAACAGCGCCGTTCGACTTTTAGAAGTGGGTGCAGGGATTTGAAATGGAACAGTACCATGCTGAACCGCTCTCCAGGGAAGGTAATTCGAAGACCAGCAACGGTGATCCCGTTTTATCGTAAAAATTCATGTGATGGAAAAAAGAAGGCCAAAAAACTTCAGAAACCCGATTGAGATTCGGATAGCCTTTTTTGGGTTTGAAACTATTCGTTGACGGCTTACAGTGGTCAAGGCCGTAGAACTCACCGAGAGCTTTGTTTTGACTGGTTATGGCTCCCGTAACTCTAAACGAGCCAACAGTTATGGCCGTTCGAAGAATCGATATCCACAGGGTGCAACATTCGCTGTGCAAGGTGCAACATTCGTCCAAAAAGCCGAAACAGCGCCGTTCGACTTTTAGAAGTGGGTGCAGGAATTTGAAATGGAACAGTACCATGGTGAACCGCTCTCCAGGGAAGGTAAATCGAAGACCAGCAACGGTGATCCCGTTTTAACGTAAAAATTCACGTGATGGAAAAAAGAAGGCCAAAAAACTTCAAAGACCCGATTGAGGTTCGGATAGCCTTTTTTGGGTTTGAAACTATCCGTTGACGTCTTACAGCGGTCAAGGCCGTAGAACTCACCGATAGCTTCGTTTTGACTGGTTATGGCTCCCATAACTCTAAACGAGCCAACAGTTATGGCCGTCCGAAGAATCGATATCCACAGGGTGCAACATTCGCTGTGCAAGGTGCAACATTCGTCCAAAAAGCCGAAACAGCGCCGTTCGACTTTTAGAAGTGGGTGCAGGGATTTGAAATGGAACAGTACCATGGTGAACCGCTCTCCAGGGAAGGTAAATCGAAGACCAGCAACGGTGATCCCGTTTTAACGTAAAAATTCACGTGATGGAAAAAGGAAGGCCAAAAAACTTCAGAGACCCGATTGAGGTTCGGATAGCCTTTTTTGGGTTTGAAACTATCAGTTGACGGCTTACAGCGGTCAAGGCCGTAGAACTCACCAAGGGCTTCGTTTTGACTGGTTATGGCTCCCGTAACTCTAAACGAGCAAACAGTTATGGCCGTCCAAAGAATCGATATCCACAGGGTGCAACATTCGCTGTGCAAGGTGCAACATTCGTCCAAAAAGCCGAAACAGCGCCGTTCTAATTTTAGAAGTGGGTGATGGGATTTGAAATGGAACAGTACCATGGTGAACCGCTCTCCAGGGAAGGTAAATCGAAGACCAGCAACGGTGATCCCGTTTTAACGTAAAAATTCACGTGATGGAAAAAAGATGGCCAAAAAACTTCAGAGACCCGATTGAGGTTCGGATAGCCTTTTTTGGGTTTGAAACTATCCGTTGATGGCTTACAGCGGTCAAGGCCGTAGAACTCACCGAGAGCTTCGTTTTGACTGGTTATGGCTCCCGTAACTCTAAACGAGCCAACAGTTATGGCCGTCCGAAGAATCAATATCCACAGGGTGCAACATTCGTTGTGCAAGGTGCAACATTCGTCCAAAAAGCCGAAACATCGCCGTTCGACTTTTAGAAGTGGGTGCAGGGATTTGAAATGGAACAGTACCATGCTGAACCGCTCTCCAGGGAAGGTAATTCGAAGACCAGCAACGGTGATCCCGTTTTATCGTAAAAATTCATGTGATGGAAAAAAGAAGGCCAAAAAACTTCAGAAACCCGATTGAGATTCGGATAGCCTTTTTTGGGTTTGAAACTATTCGTTGATGGCTTACAGTGGTCAAGGCCGTAGAACTCACCGAGAGCTTTGTTTTGACTGATTATGGCTCCCGTAACTCTAAACGAGCCAACAGTTATGGCCGTCCGAAGAATCGATATCCACAGGGTGCAACATTCGCTGTGCAAGGTGCAACATTCGTCCAAAAAGCCGAAACAGCGCCGTTCGACTTTTAGAAGTGGGTGCAGGAATTTGAAATGGAACAGTACCATGGTGAACCACTCTCCAGGGAAGGTAAATCGAAGACCAGCAACGGTGATCCCGTTTTAACGTAAAAATTCACATGGTGGAAAAAAAAGGCCAAAAAACTTCAAAGACCCGATTGAGGTTCGGATAGCCTTTTTTGGGTTTGAAACTATCCGTTGACGTCTTACAGCGGTCAAGGCCGTAGAACTCACCGAGAGCTTTGTTTTGACTGGTTATGGCTCCCGTAACTCTAAACGAGCCAACAGTTATGGTCGTCCGAAGAATCGATATCCACTGGGTGCAACATTCGCTGTGCAAGGTGCAACATTCGTCCAAAAAGCCGAAACAGCGCCGTTCGAATTTTAGAAGTGGGTTCAGGGATTTGAAATGGAACAGTACCATGGTGAACCGCTCTCCAGGGAAGGTAAATCGAAGACCAGCAACAGTGATCCCGTTTTAACGTAAAAATTCACGTGATGGAAAAAAGAAGGCCAAAAAACTTCAGAGACCAGATTGAGGTTCCGATAGCCTTTTTTGGGTTCGAAACTATCCGTTGACGGCTTACAGCGGTCAAGGCCGTAGAATTCACCGAGAGCTTT
Organism: Allium fistulosum; assembly: GCA_030737815.1. Taxonomy (NCBI): domain Eukaryota; kingdom Viridiplantae; phylum Streptophyta; class Magnoliopsida; order Asparagales; family Amaryllidaceae; genus Allium; species Allium fistulosum. The sequence goes on along the minus strand of CM060905.1, from coordinate 41,642,245 downwards.
GTTTTGACTGGTTATGGCTCCCGTAACTCTAAACGAGCCAACAATTATGGCCGTCCAAAGAATCGATATCCATAGGGTGCAACATTCGTCAAAAAAGCCGAAACAGCACCGTTCGACTTTTAGAAGTGGGTGCAGAGATTTGAAATGGAAATGTACCATGCTGAACCGCTCTCCAGGGAAGGTAATTCGAAGACCAGCAACGGTGATCCCGTTTTAACGTAAAAATTCACGTGATGGAAAAAAGAAGGCCAAAAAACTTCAAATACCCGATTGAGGTTCGGATAGCCTTTTTTAGGTTTGAAACTATCCATTGACGGCTTACCGCTGTCAAGGCCGTAGAACTCACCGAGAGCTTCGTTTTGACTGGTTATGGCTCCCGTAACTCTAAACGAGCCAACAGTTATGGCCGTCCGAAGAATCGATATCCACAGGGTGCAACATTCGCTTTGCAAGGTGCAACATTCGTCCAAAAAGCCGAAACATCGCCGTTCTACTTTTAGAACTGGGTTCAGGGATTTGAAATGGAACAGTACCATGGTGAACCGCTCTCCAGGGAAGGTAAATCGAAGACCAGCAACGGTGATCCCGTTTTAACGTAAAAATTCATGTGATGGAAAAAAGAAGGCCAAAAAACTTCACAGACCCGATTGAGGTTCCGATAGCCTTTTTTGGGTTTGAAACTATCCGTTGACGGCTTATAGCCATCAAGGCCGTAGAACTCACCAAGAGCTTCGTTTTGACTAGTTATGGCTCCCGTAACTCTAAACCAGCCAACAGTTATGGCCGTCCGAAGAATCGATATCCACAGGGTGCAACATTCGATGTGCAAGGTGCAACATTCGTCCAAAAAGCCGAAACAGCGCCGTTCGACTTTTAGAAGTGGTTTCCGGGATTTGAAATGGAACAGTACCATGGTGAACCGCTCTCCAGGGAAGGTAAATCGAAGACCATCAACGGTGATCCCGTTTTAACGTAAAAATTCACGTGGTGGAAAAAGGAAGGCCAAAAAACTTCAGAGACCATATTGAGGTTCCGATAGCTTTTTTTGGGTTCGAAACTATCCGTTGACGGCTTATAGCGGTCAAGGCCGTAGAACTCACCGAGAGCTTCGTTTTGACTGGTTATGGCTCCCGTAACTCTAAACGAGCCAACAGTTATGGCCGTCCGAAGAATCGATATCCACAGGGTGCAACATTCGCTTTGCAAGGTGCAACATTCGTCCAAAAAGCCGAAACAGCACCGTTCGACTTTTAAAAGTGGGTGCAGGGATTTGAAATGGAATAGTACCATGCTGAACCGCTCTCCAGGGAAGGTAATTCGAAGACCAGCAACGGTGATCCCGTTTTAACGTAAAAATTCACGTGATGGAAAAAAGAAGGCCAAAAAACTTCAAAGACCCGATTGAGGTTCGGATAGCCTTTTTTGGGTTTGAAACTATCCGTTGACGGCTTACAGCGGTCAAGGCCGTAGAACTCACCGAGAGCTTCGTTTTGACTGGTTATGGCTCCCGTAACTCTAAACGAGCCAACAGTTATGGCCGTCCGAAGAATCAATATCCACAGGGTGCAACATTCGCTGTGCAAGGTGCAACATTCGTCCAAAAAGCCGAACCAGCGCCGTTCGACTTTTAGAAGTGGGTGCAGGGATTTGAAATGGAACAGTACCATGCTGAACCGCTCTCCAGGGAAGGTAAATCGAAGACCAGCAATGGTTATCCCGTTTTAACGTAAAAATTCACGTGATGGAAAAAAGAAGGCCAAAAAACTTCAAAGACCAGATAGAGGTTCCGATATCCTTTTTTGGGTTCGAAACTATCCGTTGACGGCTTACAGCGGTCAAGGCCGTAGAACTCACCGAGAGCTTCGTTTAGACTGGTTATGGCTCTCATAACTCTAAACGAGCCAACAGTTATGGTCGTCCGAAGAATCGATATCCACAGGGTGCAACGTTCGCTGTGCAAGGTGCAACATTCGTCCAAAAAGCCGAAACAGCGCCGTTCGACTTTTAGAAGTGGGTGCGGGGATTTGAAATGGAACAGTACCATGCTGAACCGCTCTCCAGGGAAGGTAATTCGAAGACCAGGAACGGTGATCCCGTTTTAACGTAAAAATTCACGTGATGGAAAAAAGAAGGCCAAAAAACTTCAAAGACCCGATTGAGGTTCGGATAGCCTTTTTTGGGTTTGAAACTATCCGTTGACGACTTACAGCGGTCAAGGCCGTAGAACTCACCGAGAGCTTTGTTTTGACTGGTTATGGCTCCCGTAACTCTAAACGAGCCAACAGTTATGGCCGTCCGAAGAATCGATATCCACAGGGTGCAACATCCGCTGTGCAAGGTGCAACATTCGTCCAAAAAGCCGAAACAGCGCCGTTCGACTTTTAGAAGTGGGTCCAGGGATTTGAAATGGAACAGTACCATGGTGAACCGCTCTCCAGGGAAGGTAAATCGAAGACCAGCAACGGTGATCCCGTTTTAACGTAAAAATTCACGTGATGGAAAAAAGAAGGCCAAAAAACTTCAGAGACCCGATTGAGGTTCGGATAGCCTTTTTTGGGTTTGAATCTATCTGTTGATGGCTTACAGCCGTCAAGGCCGTAGAACTCACCAAGAGCTTCGTTTTGACTGGTTATGGCTCCCGTAACTCTAAACCAGCCAACAGTTATGGCCGTCCGAAGAATCGATATCCACAGGGTGCAACATTCGCTGTGCAAGGTGCAACATTCGCTGTGCATGGTGCAACATTCGTCCAAAAAGCCGAAACAGCGCCGTTCGACTTTTACAAGTGGGTTCAGGGATTTGAAATGGAACAGTACCATGGTGAACCGCTCTCCAGGGAAGGTAAATCGAAGACCAGCAACGGTGATCCCGTTTTAACGTAAAAATTCACGTGGTGGAAAAAGGAAGGCCAAAAAACTTCAGAGACCATATTGAGGTTCCGATAGCTTTTTTTGGGTTCGAAACTATCCGTTGACGGCTTATAGTGGTCAAGGCCGTAGAACTCACCGAGAGCTTCGTTTTGACTGGTTATGGCTCCCGTAACTCTAAACGAGCCAACGGTTATGGCCGTCCGAAGAATCGATATCCACAGGGTGCAACATTCGCTTTGCAAGGTGCAACATTCGTCCAAAAATCCGAAACAACACCGTTCGACTTTTAGAAGTGGGTGCAGGGATTTGAAATGGAACAGTACCATGCTGAACTGCTCTCCAAGGAAGGTAATTCGAAGACCAACAACGGTGATCCCGTTTTAACGTAAAAATTCACGTGATAGAAAAAAGAAGGCCAAAAAACTTCAAAGACTCGATTGAGGTTCGGATAGCCTTTTTTGGGTTTGAAACTATCCGTTGACGGCTTACAGCGGTCAAGGCCGTAGAACTCACCGAGAGCTTCGTTTTGACTGGTTATGGCTCCCATAACTCTAAACAAGCCAACAGTTATGGCCGTCCGAAGAATCGATATCCACGGGGTGCAACATTCGCTGTGCCAGGTGCAACATTCGTCCAAAAAGCCGAAACAGCGCCGTTCGACTTTTAGAAGTGGGTGCAGAGATTTGAAATGGAACAGTACCATGGTGAACCACTCTCCAGGAAAGGTAAATCGAAGACCAGCAACGGTGATCCCGTTTTAACGTAAAAATTCACGTGATGGAAAAAGGAAGGCCAAAAAACTTCAGAGACCCGATTGAGGTTCGGATAGCCTTTTTTGGGTTTGAAACTATCAGTTGACGGCTTACAGCGGTCAAGGCCGTAGAAGTCACCGATGGCTTCGATTTGACTGGTTATGGCTCCCGTAACTCTAAACGAGCCAACAGTTATGGCCGTCCAAAGAATCCATATCCACAGGGTGCAACATTCGCTGTGCAAGGTGCAACATTCGTCCAAAAAGCCGAAACAGCGCCGTTCTAATTTTAGAAGTGGGTGATGGGATTTGAAATGGAACAGTACCATGGTGAACCGCTCTCCAGGGAAGGTAAATCGAAGACCAGCAACGGTGATCCCGTTTTAACGTAAAAATTCACGTGATGGAAAAAAGATGGCCAAAAAACTTCAGAGACCCGATTGAGGTTCGGATAGCCTTTTTTGGGTTTGAAACTATCCGTTGACGGCTTACAGCGGTCAAGGCCGTAGAACTCACCGAGAGCTTCGTTTTGACTGGTTATGGCTCCCGTAACTCTAAACGAGCCAACAGTTATGGCCGTCCGAAGAATCAATATCCACAGGGTGCAACATTCGTTGTGCAAGGTGCAACATTCGTCCAAAAAGCCGAAACATCGCCGTTCGACTTTTAGAAGTGGGTGCAGGGATTTGAAATGGAACAGTACCATGCTGAACCGCTCTCCAGGGAAGGTAATTCGAAGACCAGCAACGGTGATCCCGTTTTATCGTAAAAATTCATGTGATGGAAAAAAGAAGGCCAAAAAACTTCAGAAACCCGATTGAGATTCGGATAGCCTTTTTTGGGTTTGAAACTATTCGTTGATGGCTTATAGTGGTCAAGGCCGTAGAACTCACCGAGAGCTTTGTTTTGACTGATTATGGCTCCCGTAACTCTAAACGAGCCAACAGTTATGGCCGTCCGAAGAATCGATATCCACAGGGTGCAACATTCGCTGTGCAAGGTGCAACATTCGTCCAAAAAGCCGAAACAGCGCCGTTCGACTTTTAGAAGTGGGTGCAGGAATTTGAAATGGAACAGTACCATGGTGAACCACTCTCCAGGGAAGGTAAATCGAAGACCAGCAACGGTGATCCCGTTTTAACGTAAAAATTCACATGGTGGAAAAAAAAGGCCAAAAAACTTCAAAGACCCGATTGAGGTTCGGATAGCCTTTTTTGGGTTTGAAACTATCCGTTGACGTCTTACAGCGGTCAAGGCCGTAGAACTCACCGAGAGCTTTGTTTTGACTGGTTATGGCTCCCGTAACTCTAAACGAGCCAACAGTTATGGTCGTCCGAAGAATCGATATCCACTGGGTGCAACATTCGCTGTGCAAGGTGCAACATTCGTCCAAAAAGCCGAAACAGCGCCGTTCGAATTTTAGAAGTGGGTTCAGGGATTTGAAATGGAACAGTACCATGGTGAACCGCTCTCCAGGGAAGGTAAATCGAAGACCATCAACAGTGATCCCGTTTTAACGTAAAAATTCACGTGATGGAAAAAAGAAGGCCAAAAAACTTGAGAGACCAGATTGAGGTTCCGATAGCCTTTTTTGGGTTCGAAACTATCCGTTGACGGCTTACAGCGGTCAAGGCCGTAGAATTCACCGAGAGCTTTGTTTTGACTGGTTATGGCTCCCGTAACTCTAAACGAGCCAACAATTATGGCCGTCCAAAGAATCGATATCCACAGGGTGCAACATTCGTCAAAAAAGCCGAAACAGCACCGTTCGACTTTTAGAAGTGGGTGCAGAGATTTGAAATGGAAATGTACCATGCTGAACCGCTCTCCAGGGAAGGTAATTCGAAGACCAGCAACGGTGATCCCGTTTTAACGTAAAAATTCACGTGATGGAAAAAAGAAGGCCAAAAAACTTCAAATACCCGATTGAGGTTCGGATAGCCTTTTTTAGGTTTGAAACTATCCATTGACGGCTTACCGCTGTCAAGGCCGTAGAACTCACCGAGAGCTTCGTTTTGACTGGTTATGGCTCCCGTAACTCTAAACAAGCCAACAGTTACGGCCGTTCGAAGAATCGATATCCACAAGGTGCAACATTCGTTGTGCAAGGTGCAACATTCGTCCAAAAAGCCGAAACAGCGCCGTTCTACTTTTAGAACTGGGTTCAGGGATTTGAAATGGAACAGTACCATGGTGAACCGCTCTCCAGGGAAGGTAAATCGAAGACCAGCAACGGTGATCCCGTTTTAACGTAAAAATTCATGTGATGGAAAAAAGAAGGCCAAAAAACTTCACAGACCCGATTGAGGTTCCGATAGCCTTTTTTGGGTTTGAAACTATCCGTTGACGGCTTATAGCCATCAAGGCCGTAGAACTCACCAAGAGCTTCGTTTTGACTAGTTATGGCTCCCGTAACTCTAAACCAGCCAACAGTTATGGCCGTCCGAAGAATCGATATCCACAGGGTGCAACATTCGATGTGCAAGGTGCAACATTCGTACAAAAAGCCGAAACAGCGCCGTTCGACTTTTAGAAGTGGTTTCCGGGATTTGAAATGGAACAGTACCATGGTGAACCGCTCTCCAGGGAAGGTAAATCGAAGACCATCAACGGTGATCCCGTTTTAACGTAAAAATTCACGTGGTGGAAAAAGGAAGGCCAAAAAACTTCAGAGACCATATTGAGGTTCCGATAGCTTTTTTTGGGTTCGAAACTATCCGTTGACGGCTTATAGCGGTCAAGGCCGTAGAACTCACCGAGAGCTTCGTTTTGACTGGTTATGGCTCCCGTAACTCTAAACGAGCCAACAGTTATGGCCGTCCGAAGAATCGATATCCACAGGGTGCAACATTCGCTTTGCAAGGTGCAACATTCGTCCAAAAAGCCGAAACAGCACCGTTCGACTTTTAAAAGTGGGTGCAGGGATTTGAAATGGAACAGTACCATGCTGAACCGCTCTCCAGGGAAGGTAATTCGAAGACCAGCAACGGTGATCCCGTTTTAACGTAAAAATTCACGTGATGGAAAAAAGAAGGCCAAAAAACTTCAAATACCCGATTGAGGTTCGGATAGCCTTTTTTAGGTTTGAAACTATCCATTGACGGCTTACCGCTGTCAAGGCCGTAGAACTCACCGAGAGCTTCGTTTTGACTGGTTATGGCTCCCGTAACTCTAAACAAGCCAACAGTTACGGCCGTTCGAAGAATCGATATCCACAAGGTGCAACATTCGTTGTGCAAGGTGCAACATTCGTCCAAAAAGCCGAAACAGCGCCGTTCTACTTTTAGAACTGGGTTCAGGGATTTGAAATGGAACAGTACCATGGTGAACCGCTCTCCAGGGAAGGTAAATCGAAGACCAGCAACGGTGATCCCGTTTTAACGTAAAAATTCATGTGATGGAAAAAAGAAGGCCAAAAAACTTCACAGACCCGATTGAGGTTCCGATAGCCTTTTTTGGGTTTGAAACTATCCGTTGACGGCTTATAGCCATCAAGGCCGTAGAACTCACCAAGAGCTTCGTTTTGACTAGTTATGGCTCCCGTAACTCTAAACCAGCCAACAGTTATGGCCGTCCGAAGAATCGATATCCACAGGGTGCAACATTCGATGTGCAAGGTGCAACATTCGTACAAAAAGCCGAAACAGCGCCGTTCGACTTTTAGAAGTGGTTTCCGGGATTTGAAATGGAACAGTACCATGGTGAACCGCTCTCCAGGGAAGGTAAATCGAAGACCATCAACGGTGATCCCGTTTTAACGTAAAAATTCACGTGGTGGAAAAAGGAAGGCCAAAAAACTTCAGAGACCATATTGAGGTTCCGATAGCTTTTTTTGGGTTCGAAACTATCCGTTGACGGCTTATAGCGGTCAAGGCCGTAGAACTCACCGAGAGCTTCGTTTTGACTGGTTATGGCTCCCGTAACTCTAAACGAGCCAACAGTTATGGCCGTCCGAAGAATCGATATCCACAGGGTGCAACATTCGCTTTGCAAGGTGCAACATTCGTCCAAAAAGCCGAAACAGCACCGTTCGACTTTTAAAAGTGGGTGCAGGGATTTGAAATGGAACAGTACCATGCTGAACCGCTCTCCAGGGAAGGTAATTCGAAGACCAGCAACGGTGATCCCGTTTTAACGTAAAAATTCACGTGATGGAAAAAAGAAGGCCAAAAAACTTCAGAGACCCGATTGAGGTTCGGATAGCCTTTTTTGGGTTTGAAACTATCCGTTGACGGCTTACAGCGGTCAAGGCCGTAGAACTCACCGAGAGCTTCGTTTTGACTGGTTATGGCTCCCGTAACTCTAAACGAGCCAACAGTTATGGCCGTCCGAAGAATCAATATCCACAGGGTGCAACATTCGCTGTGCAAGGTGCAACATTCGTCCAAAAAGCCGAACCAGCGCCGTTCGACTTTTAGAAGTGGGTGCAGGGATTTGAAATGGAACAGTACCATGCTGAACCGCTCTCCAGGGAAGGTAAATCGAAGACCAGCAATGGTTATCCCGTTTTAACGTAAAAATTCACGTGATGGAAAAAAGAAGGCCAAAAAACTTCAAAGACCAGATAGAGGTTCCGATATCCTTTTTTGGGTTCGAAACTATCCGTTGACGGCTTACAGCGGTCAAGGCCGTAGAACTCACCGAGAGCTTCGTTTAGACTGGTTATGGCTCTCATAACTCTAAACGAGCCAACAGTTATGGTCGTCCGAAGAATCGATATCCACAGGGTGCAACGTTCGCTGTGCAAGGTGCAACATTCGTCCAAAAAGCCGAAACAGCGCCGTTCGACTTTTAGAAGTGGGTGCGGGGATTTGAAATGGAACAGTACCATGCTGAACCGCTCTCCAGGGAAGGTAATTCGAAGACCAGGAACGGTGATCCCGTTTTAACGTAAAAATTCACGTGATGGAAAAAAGAAGGCCAAAAAACTTCAAAGACCCGATTGAGGTTCGGATAGCCTTTTTTGGGTTTGAAACTATCCGTTGACGACTTACAGCGGTTAAGGCCGTAGAACTCACCGAGAGCTTTGTTTTGACTGGTTATGGCTGCCGTAACTCTAAACGAGCCAACAGTTATGGCCGTCCGAAGAATCGATATCCACAGGGTGCAACATCCGCTGTGCAAGGTGCAACATTCGTCCAAAAAGCCGAAACAGCGCCGTTCGACTTTTAGAAGTGGGTCCAGGGATTTGAAATGGAACAGTACCATGGTGAACCGCTCTCCAGGGAAGGTAAATCGAAGACCAGCAACGGTGATCCCGTTTTAACGTAAAAATTCACGTGATGGAAAAAAGAAGGCCAAAAAACTTCAGAGACCCGATTGAGGTTCGGATAGCCTTTTTTGGGTTTGAATCTATCTGTTGATGGCTTACAGCCGTCAAGGCCGTAGAACTCACCAAGAGCTTCGTTTTGACTGGTTATGGCTCCCGTAACTCTAAACCAGCCAACAGTTATGGCCGTCCGAAGAATCGATATCCACAGGGTGCAACATTCGCTGTGCAAGGTGCAACATTCGCTGTGCATGGTGCAACATTCGTCCAAAAAGCCGAAACAGCGCCGTTCGACTTTTACAAGTGGGTTCAGGGATTTGAAATGGAACAGTACCATGGTGAACCGCTCTCCAGGGAAGGTAAATCGAAGACCAGCAACGGTGATCCCGTTTTAACGTAAAAATTCACGTGGTGGAAAAAGGAAGGCCAAAAAACTTCAGAGACCATATTGAGGTTCCGATAGCTTTTTTTGGGTTCGAAACTATCCGTTGACGGCTTATAGTGGTAAAGGCCGTAGAACTCACCGAGAGCTTCGTTTTGACTGGTTATGGCTCCCGTAACTCTAAACGAGCCAACAGTTATGGCCGTCCGAAGAATCGATATCCACAGGGTGCAACATTCGCTTTGCAAGGTGCAACATTCGTCCAAAAATCCGAAACAGCACCGTTCGACTTTTAGAAGTGGGTGCAGGGATTTGAAATGGAACAGTACCATGCTGAACTGCTCTCCAGGGAAGGTAATTCGAAGACCAACAACGGTGATCCCGTTTTAACGTAAAAATTCACGTGATAGAAAAAAGAAGGCCAAAAAACTTCAAAGACTCGATTGAGGTTCGGATAGCCTTTTTTGGGTTTGAAACTATCCGTTGACGGCTTACAGCGGTCAAGGCCGTAGAACTCACCGAGAGCTTCGTTTTGACTGGTTATGGCTCCCATAACTCTAAACAAGCCAACAGTTATGGCCGTCCGAAGAATCGATATCCACGGGGTGCAACATTCGCTGTGCCAGGTGCAACATTCGTCCAAAAAGTCGAAACAGCGCCGTTCGACTTTTAGAAGTGGGTGCAGGGATTTGAAATGGAACAGTACCATGGTGAACCACTCTCCAGGGAAGGTAAATCGAAGACCAGCAACGGTGATCCCGTTTTAACGTAAAAATTCACGTGATGGAAAAAGGAAGGCCAAAAAACTTCAGAGACCCGATTGAGGTTCGGATAGCCTTTTTTGGGTTTGAAACTATCAGTTGACGGCTTACAGCGGTCAAGGCCGTAGAATTCACCGAGGGCTTCGATTTGACTGGTTATGGCTCCCGTAACTCTAAACGAGCCAACAGTTATGGCCGTCCAAAGAATCCATATCCACAGGGTGCAACATTCGCTGTGCAAGGTGCAACATTCATCCAAAAAGCCGAAACAGCGCCGTTCGAATTTTAGAAGTTGGTGATGGGATTTTAAATGGAACAGTACCATGGTGAACCGCTCTCTAGGGAAGGTAAATCGAAGACCAGCAACGGTGATCCCGTTTTAACGTAAAAATTCACGTGATGGAAAAAAGATGGCCAAAAAACTTCAGAGACCCGATTGAGGTTCGGATAGCCTTTTTTGGGTTTGAAACTATCCGTTGACGGCTTACAGTGGTCAAGGCCGTAGAACTCACCGAGAGCTTCGTTTTGACTGGTTATGGCTCCCGTAACTCTAAACGAGCCAACAGTTATGGCCGTCCGAAGAATCAATATCCACAGGGTGCAACATTCGTTGTGCAAGGTGCAACATTCGTCCAAAAAGCCGAAACAGCGCCGTTCGACTTTTAGAAGTGGGTGCAGGGATTTGAAATGGAACAGTACCATGCTGAACCGCTCTCCAGGGAAGGTAATTCGAAGACCAGCAACGGTGATCCCGTTTTATCGTAAAAATTCATGTGATGGAAAAAAGAAGGCCAAAAAACTTCAGAAACCCGATTGAGATTCGGATAGCCTTTTTTGGGTTTGAAACTATTCGTTGACGGCTTACAGCGGTCAAGGCCTTAGAACTCACCGAGAGCTTTGTTTTGACTGGTTATGGCTCCCGTAACTCTAAACGAGCCAACAGTTATGGCCGTCCGAAGAATCGATATCCACAGGGTGCAACATTCGCTGTGCAAGGTGCAACATTCGTCCAAAAAGCCGAAACAGCGCCGTTCGACTTTTAGAAGTGGGTGCAGGAATTTGAAATGGAACAGTACCATGGTGAACCACTCTCCAGGGAAGGTAAATCGAAGACCAGCAACGGTGATCCCGTTTTAACGTAAAAATTCACATGGTGGAAAAAAAAGGCCAAAAAACTTCAGAGACCCGATTGAGGTTCGGATAGCCTTTTTTGGGTTTGAAACTATCCGTTGACGTCTTACAGCGGTCAAGGCCGACCGTAGAACTCACCGAGAGCTTTGTTTTGACTGGTTATGGCTCCCGTAACTCTAAACGAGCCAACAATTATGGTCGTCCGAAGAATCGATATCCACAGGGTGCAACATTCGCTGTGCAAGGTGCAACATTCGTCCAAAAAGCCGAAACAACGTCGTTCGACTTTCAGAAGTGGGTTCAGGGATTTGAAATGGAACAGTACCATGGTGAACCGCTCTCCAGGGAAGGTAAATCGAAGACCAGCAACGGTGATCCCGTTTTAACGTAAAAATTCACGTGATGGAAAAAAGAAGGCCAAAAAACTTCAGAGACCAGATTGAGGTTCCGATAGCCTTTTTTGGGTTCGAAACTATCCGTTGACGGCTTACAGCGGTCAAGGCCGTAGAATTCACCGAGAGCTTCGTTTTGACTGGTTATGGCTCCCGTAACTCTAAACGAGCCAACAGTTATGGCCGTCCAAAGAATCGATATCCACAGGGTGCAACATTCGTCAAAAAAGCCGAAACAGCACCGTTCGACTTTTAGAAGTGGGTGCAGAGATTTGAAATGGAAATGTACCATGCTGAACCGCTCTCCAGGGAAGGTAATTCGAAGACCAGCAACGGTGATCCCGTTTTAACGTAAAAATTCACGTGATGGAAAAAAGAAGGCCAAAAAACTTCAAATACCCGATTGAGGTTCTGATAGCCTTTTTTAGGTTTGAAACTATCCATTGACGGCTTACCGCTGTCAAGGCCGTAGAACTCACCGAGAGCTTCGTTTTGACTGGTTATGGCTCCCGTAACTCTAAACAAGCCAACAGTTATGGCCGTTCGAAGAATCGATATCCACAAGGTGCAACATTCGTTGTGCAAGGTGCAACATTCGTCCAAAAAGCCGAAACAGCGTCGTTCTACTTTTAGAACTGGGTTCAGGGATTTGAAATGGAACAGTACCATGGTGAACCACTCTCCAGGGAAGGTAAATCGAAGACCAGCAAAGGTGATCCCGTTTTAACGTTAAAATTCATGTGATGGAAAAAAGAAGGCCAAAAAACTTCACAGACCCGATTGAGGTTCGGATAGCCTTTTTTGGGTTTGAAACTATCCGTTGACAGCTTATAGCCATCAAGGCCGTAGAACTCACCAAGAGCTTCGTTTTGACTGGTTATGGCTCCCGTAACTCTAAACCAGCCAACAGTTATGGCCGTCCGAAGAATCGATATCCACAGGGTGCAACATTCGATGTGCAAGGTGCAACATTCGTCCAAAAAGCCGAAACAGCGCCGTTCGACTTTTAGAAGTGGTTTCCGGGATTTGAAATGGAACAGTACCATGGTGAACCGCTCTCCAGGGAAGGTAAATCGAAGACCAGCAACGGTGATCCCGTTTTAAGGTAAAAATTCACGTGGTGGAAAAAGGAAGGCCAAAAAACTTCAGAGACCATATTGAGGTTCCGATAGCTTTTTTTGGGTTCGAAACTATCCGTTGACGGCTTATAGCGGTCAAGGCCGTAGAACTCACCGAGAGCTTCGTTTTGACTGGTTATGGCTCCCGTAACTCTAAACGAGCCAACAGTTATGGCCGTCCGAAGAATCGATATCCACAGGGTGCAACATTCGCTTTGCAAGGTGCACCATTCGTCCAAAAAGCCGAAACAACACCGTTCGACTTTTAAAAGTGGGTGCAGGGATTTGAAATGGAACAGTACCATGCTGAACCGCTCTCCAGGGAAGGTAATTCGAAGACCAGCAACGGTGATCCCGTTTTAACGTAAAAATTCACGTGATGGAAAAAAGAAGGCCAAAAAACTTCAGAGACCCGATTGAGGTTCGGATAGCCTTTTTTGGGTTTGAAACTATCCGTTGACAGCTTACAGCGGTCAAGGCCGTAGAACTCACCGAGAGCTTCGTTTTGACTGGTTATGGCTCCCGTAACTCTAAACGAGCCAACAGTTATGGCCGTCCGAAGAATCGATATCCACAGGGTGCAACATTCGCTGTGCAAGGTGCAACATTCGTCCAAAAAGCCGAAACAGCGCCGTTCGACTTTTAGAAGTGGGTGCAGGGATTTGAAATGGAACAGTACCATGCTGAACCGCTCTCCAGGATAGGTAAATCGAAGACCAGCAATGGTTATCCCGTTTTAACGTAAAAATTCACGTGATGGAAAAAAGAAGGCCAAAAAACTTCAAAGACCAGATAGAGGTTCCGATATCCTTTTTTGGGTTCGAAACTATCCGTTGACGGCTTACAGCGGTCAAGGCCGTAGAACTCACCGAGAGCTTCGTTTAGACTGGTTATGGCTCTCATAACTCTAAACGAGCCAACAGTTATGGTCGTCCGAAGAATCGATATCCACAGGGTGCAACGTTCGCTGTGCAAGGTGCAACATTCGTCCAAAAAGCCGAAACAGCACCGTTCGACTTTTAGAAGTGGGTGCGGGGATTTGAAATGGAACAGTACCATGCTGAACCGCTCTCCAGGGAAGGTAATTCGAAGACCAGGAACGGTGATCCCGTTTTAACGTAAAAATTCACGTGATGGAAAAAAGAAGGCCAAAAAACTTCAGAGACCCGATTGAGGTTCGGATAGCCTTTTTTGGGTTTGACACTATCCGTTGACGACTTACAGCGGTCAAGGCCGTAGAACTCACCGAGAGCTTTGTTTTGACTGGTTATGGCTCCCGTAACTCTAAACGAGCCAACAGTTATGGCCGTCCGAAGAATCGATATCCACAGGGTGCAACATCCGCTGTGCAAGGTGCAACATTCGTCCAAAAAGCCGAAACAGCGCCGTTCGACTTTTAGAAGTGGGTCCAGGGATTTGAAATGGAACAGTACCATGGTGAACCGCTCTCCAGGGAAGGTAAATCGAAGACCAGCAACGGTGATCCTGTTTTAACGTAAAAATTCACGTGATGGAAAAAAGAAGGCCAAAAAACTTCAGAGACCCGATTGAGGTTCGGATAGCCTTTTTTGGGTTTGAATCTATCTGTTGACGGCTTACAGCCGTCAAGGCCGTAGAACTCACCAAGAGCTTCGTTTTGACTGGTTATGGCTCCCGTAACTCTAAACCAGCCAACAGTTATGGCCGTCCGAAGAATCGATATCCACAGGGTGCAACATTCGCTGTGCAAGGTGCAACATTCGCTGTGCATGGTGCAACATTCGTCCAAAAAGCCGAAACAGCGCCGTTCGACTTTTACAAGTGGGTTCAGGGATTTGAAATGGAACAGTACCATGGTGAACCGCTCTCCAGGGAAGGTAAATCGAAGACCAGCAACGGTGATCCCATTTTAACGTAAAAATTCACGTGGTGGAAAAAGGAAGGCCAAAAAACTTCAGAGACCATATTGAGGTTCCGATAGCTTTTTTTGGGTTCGAAACTATCCGTTGACAGCTTATAGTGGTCAAGGCCGTAGAACTCACCGAGAGCTTCGTTTTGACTGGTTATGGCTCCCGTAACTCTAAACGAGCCAACAGTTATGGCCGTCCGAAGAATCGATATCCACAGGGTGCAACATTCGCTTTGCAAGGTGCAACATTCGTCCAAAAATCCGAAACAGCACCGTTCGACTTTTAGAAGTGGGTGCAGGGATTTGAAATGGAACAGTACCATGCTGAACTGCTCTCCAGGGAAGGTAATTCGAAGACCAGCAACGGTGATCCCGTTTTAACGTAAAAATTCACGTGATAGAAAAAAGAAGGCCAAAAAACTTCAAAGACTCGATTGAGGTTCGGATAGCCTTTTTTGGGTTTGAAACTATCCGTTGACGGCTTACAGCGGTCAAGGCCGTAGAACTCACCGAGAGCTTCGTTTTGACTGGTTATGGCTCCCATAACTCTAAACGAGCCAACAGTTATGGCCGTCCGAAGAATCGATATCCACAGGGTGCAACATTCGCTGTGCAAGGTGCAACATTCGTCCAAAAAGCCGAAACAGCGCCGTTCGACTTTTAGAAGTGGGTGCAGGGATTTGAAATGGAACAGTACCATGGTGAACCACTCTCCAGGGAAGGTAAATCGAAGACCAGCAACGGTGATCCCGTTTTAACGTAAAAATTCACGTGATGGAAAAAGGAAGGCCAAAAAACTTCGAAGACCCGACTGAGGTTCGGATAGCCTTTTTTGGGTTTGAAACTATCAGTTGACGGCTTACAGCGGTCAAGGCCGTAGAATTCACCGAGGGCTTCGATTTGACTGGTTATGGCTCCCGTAACTCTAAACGAGCCAACAGTTATGGCCGTCCAAAGAATCCATATCCACAGGGTGCAACATTCGCTGTGCAAGGTGCAACATTCATCCAAAAAGCCGAAACAGCGCCGTTCGAATTTTAGAAGTGGGTGATGGGATTTGAAATGGAACAGTACCATGGTGAACCGCTCTCCAGGGAAGGTAAATCGAAGACCAGCAACGGTGATCCCGTTTTAACGTAAAAATTCACGTGATGGAAAAAAGATGGCCAAAAAACTTCAGAGACCCGATTGAGGTTCGGATAGCCTTTTTTGGGTTTGAAACTATCCGTTGACGGCTTACAGTGGTCAAGGCCGTAGAACTCACCGAGAGCTTCGTTTTGACTGGTTATGGCTCCCGTAACTCTAAACGAGCCAACAGTTATGGCCGTCCGAAGAATCAATATCCACAGGGTGCAACATTCGTTGTGCAAGGTGCAACATTCGTCCAAAAAGCCGAAACAGCGCCGTTCGACTTTTAGAAGTGGGTGCAGGGATTTGAAATGGAACAGTACCATGCTGAACCGCTCTCCAGGGAAGGTAATTCGAAGACCAGCAATGGTGATCCCGTTTTAACGTAAAAATTCATGTGATGGAAAAAAGAAGGCCAAAAAACTTCAGAAACCCGATTGAGATTCGGATAGCCTTTTTTGGGTTTGAAACTATTCGTTGACGGCTTACAGCGGTCAAGGCCGTAGAACTCACCGAGAGCTTTGTTTTGACTGGTTATGGCTCCCGTAACTCTAAACGAGCCAACAGTTATGGCCGTCCGAAGAATCGATATCCACAGGGTGCAACATTCGCTGTGCAAGGTGCAACATTCGTCCAAAAAGCCGAAACAGCGCCGTTCGACTTTTAGAAGTGGGTGCAGGGATTTGAAATGGAACAGTACCATGGTGAACCGCTCTCCAGGGAAGGTAAATCGAAGACCAGCAACGATGATCCCGTTTTAACGTAAAAATTCACGTGGTAAAAAAAGGAAGGCCAAAAAACTTCAGAGACCATATTGAGGTTCCGATAGCTTTTTTTGGGTTCGAAACTATCCGTTGACGGCTTATAGTGGTAAAGGCCGTAGAACTCACCGAGAGCTTCGTTTTGACTGGTTATGGCTCCCGTAACTCTAAACGAGCCAACAGTTATGGCCGTTCGAAGAATCGATATCCACAGGGTGCAACATTCGCTTTGCAAGGTGCAACATTCGTCCAAAAATCCGAAACAGCACCGTTCGACTTTTAGAAGTGGGTGCAGGGATTTGAAATGGAACAGTACCATGCTGAACTGCTCTCCAGGGAAGGTAATTCGAAGACCAGCAACGGTGATCCCGGTTTAACGTAAAAATTCACGTGATAGAAAAAAGAAGGCCAAAAAACTTCAAAGACTCGATTGAGGTTCGGATAGCCTTTTTTGGGTTTGAAACTATCCGTTGACGGCTTACCGCGGTCAAGGCCGTAGAACTCACCGAGAGCTTCGTTTTGACTGGTTATGGCTCCCATAACTCTAAACGAGTCAACAGTTATGGCCGTCCGAAGAATCGATATCCACAGGGTGCAACATTCGCTGTGCAAGGTGCAACATTCGTCCAAAAAGCCGAAACAGCGCCGTTCGACTTTTAGAAGTGGGTGCAGGGATTTGAAATGGAACAGTACCATGGTGAACCGCTCTCCAGGGAAGGTAAATCGAAGACCAGCAACGGTGATCCCGTTTTAACGTAAAAATTCACGTGATGGAAAAAGGAAGGCCAAAAAACTTCAGAGACCCGATTGAGGTTCGGATAGCCTTTTTTGGGTTTGAAACTATCAGTTGACGGCTTACAGCGGTCAAGGCCGTAGAACTCACCGAGGGCTTCGATTTGACTGGTTATGGCTCCCGTAACTCTAAATGAGCCAACAGTTATGGCCGTCCAAAGAATCCATATCCACAGGGTGCAACATTCGCTGTGCAAGGTGCAACATTCGTCCAAAAAGCCGAAACAGCGCCGTTCGAATTTTAGAAGTGGGTGATGGGATTTGAAATGGAACAGTACCATGGTGAACCGCTCTCCAGGGAAGGTAAATCGAAGACCAGCAACGGTGATCCCGTTTTAACGTAAAAATTCACGTGATGGAAAAAAGATGGCCAAAAAACTTCAGAGACCCGATTGAGGTTCAGATAGCCTTTTTTGGGTTTGAAACTATCCGTTGACGGCTTACAGTGGTCAAGGCCGTAGAACTCACCAAGAGCTTCGTTTTGACTGGTTATGGCTCCCGTAACTCTAAACGAGCCAACAGTTATGGCCGTCCGAAGAATCAATATCCACAGGGTGCAACATTCGTTGTGCAAGGTGCAACATTCGTCCAAAAAGCCAAAACAGCGCCGTTCGACTTTTAGAAGTGGGTGCAGGGATTTGAAATGGAACAGTACCATGCTGAACCGCTCTCCAGGGAAGGTAATTCGAAGACCAGCAATGGTGATCCCATTTTAACGTAAAAATTCATGTGATGGAAAAAAGAAGGCCAAAAAACTTCAGAAACCCGATTGAGATTCGGATAGCCTTTTTTGGGTTTGAAACTATTCGTTGACGGCTTACAGCGGTCAAGGCCGTAGAACTCACCGAGAGCTTTGTTTTGACTGGTTATGGCTCCAGTAACTCTAAACGAGCCAACAGTTATGGCCGTCCGAAGAATCGATATCCACAGGGTGCAACATTCACTGTGCAAGGTGCAACATTCGTCCAAAAAGCTGAAACAGCGCCGTTCGACTTTTAGAAGTGGGTGCAGGGATTTGAAATGGAACAGTACCATGGTGAACCACTCTCCAGGGAAGGTAAATCGAAGACCAGCAACGGTGATCCCGTTTTAACGTAAAAATTCACGTGGTGGAAAAAAGAAGGCCAAAAAACTTCAGAGACCCGATTGAGGTTCGGATAGCCTTTTTTGGGTTTGAAACTATCCGTTGACGGCTTACAGCGGTCAAGGCCGTAGAACTCACCGAGAGCTTTGTTTTGACTGGTTATGGCTCCCGTAACTCTAAACGAGCCAACAGTTATGGTCGTCCGAAGAATCGATATCCACAGGGTGCAACATTCGCTGTGCAAGGTGCAACATTCGTCCAAAAAGCCAAAACAGCGCCGTTCGACTTTTAGAAGTGGGTTCAGGGATTTGAAATGGAACAGTACCATGGTGAACCGCTCTCCAGGGAAGGTAAATCGAAGACCAGCAACGGTGATCCCGTTTTAACGTAAAAATTCACGTGATGGAAAAAAGAAGGCCAAAAAACTTCAGAGACCAGATTGAGGTTCTGATAGCCTTTTTTGGGTTCGAAACTATCCGTTGACGGCTTACAGCGGTCAAGGCCGTAGAATTCACCGAGAGCTTCGTTTTGACTGGTTATGGCACCCGTAACTCTAAACGAGCCAACAGTTATGGCCGTCCAAAGAATCGATATCCACAGGGTGCAACATTCGCTGTGCAAGGTGCAACATTCGTCCAAAAAGCCGAAACAGCGCCTTTCGACTTTTAGAAGTGGGTGTAGGGATTTGAAATGGAACAGTACCATGCTGAACTGCTCTCCAGGGAAGGTAATTCGAAGACCAGCAACGGTGATCCCGTTTTAACGTAAAAATTCACGTGATGGAAAAAAGAAGGCCAAAAAACTTTAGAGACCCGATTGAGGTTCGGATAGCCTTTTTTGGGTTTGAAACTATCCGTTGACGGCTTACAGCGGTCAAGGCCGTAGAACTCACCGAGAGCTTCGTTTTGACTGGTTATGGCTCCCGTAACTCTAAACGAGCCAACAGTTATGGCCGTCCGAAGAATCGATATCCACAGGGTGCAACATTCGTTGTGCAAGGTGCAACATTCGTCCAAAAAGCCGAAACAGCACCGTTCTACTTTTAGAACTGGGTTCAGGGATTTGAAATGGAACAGTACCATGGTGAACCGCTCTCCAGGGAAGGTAAATCGAAGACCAGCAACGGTGATCCCGTTTTAACGTAAAAATTCACGTGATGGAAAAAAGAAGGCCAAAAAACTTCACAGACCCGATTGAGGTTCGGATAGCCTTTTTTGGGTTTGAAACTATCCGTTGACGGCTTATAGCCATCAAGGCCGTAGAACTCACCACGAGCTTCGTTTTGACTGGTTATGGCTCCCGTAACTCTAAACCAGCCAACAGTTATGGTCGTCCGAAGAATCGATATCCACAGGGTGCAACATTCGCTGTGCAAGGTGCAACATTCGTCCAAAAAGCCGAAACAGCGCCGTTCGACTTTTAGAAGTGGGTGCAGGGATTTGAAATGGAACAGTACCATGGTGAACCACTCTCCAGGGAAGGTAAATCGAAGACCAGCAACGGTGATCCCGTTTTAACGTAAAAATTCACGTGGTGGAAAAAGGAAGGCCAAAAAACTTCAGAGACCATATTGACGTTCCGATAGCTTTTTTTGAGTTCGAAACTATCCGTTGACGGCTTATAGTGGTCAAGGCCGTAGAACTCACCGAGAGCTTCGTTTTGACTGGTTATGGCTCCCGTAACTCTAAACGAGCCAACAGTTATGGCCGTCCGAAGAATCGATATCCACAGGGTGCAACATTCGCTTTGCAAGGTGCAACATTCATCCAAAAATCCGAAACAGCACCGTTCGACTTTTAGAAGTGGGTGCAGGGATTTGAAATGGAACAGTACCATGCTGAACTGCTCTCCAAGGAAGGTAATTCAAAGACCAACAACGGTGATCCCGTTTTAACGTAAAAATTCACGTGATAGAAAAAAGAAGGCCAAAAAACTTCAGAGACTCGATTAAGGTTCGGATAGCCTTTTTTGGGTTTGAAACTATCCGTTGACGGCTTACAGCGGTCAAGGCCGTAGAACTCACCGAGAGCTTCGTTTTGACTGGTTATGGCTCCCATAACTCTAAACGAGCCAACAGTTATGGCCGTCCGAAGAATCGATATCCACAGGGTGCAACATTCGCTGTGCAAGGTGCAACATTCGTCCAAAAAGCCGAAACAGCGCCGTTCGACTTTTAGAAGTGGGTGCAGGGATTTGAAATGGAACAGTACCATGGTGAACCGCTCTCCAGGGAAGGTAAATCGAAGACCAGCAACGGTGATCCCGTTTTAACGTAAAAATTCACGTGATGGAAAAAGGAAGGCCAAAAAACTTCAGAGACCCGATTGAGGTTCGGATAGCCTTTTTTGGGTTTGAAACTATCAGTTGACGGCTTACAGCGGTCAAGGCCGTAGAACTCACCGAGGGCTTCGTTTTGACTGGTTATGGCTCCCGTAACTCTAAACGAGCCAACAGTTATGGCCGTCCAAAGAATCCATATCCACAGGGTGCAACATTCGCTGTGCAAAGTGCAACATTCGTCCAAAAAGCCGAAACAGCGCCGTTCGAATTTTAAATGTGGGTGATGGGATTTGAAATGGAACAGTACCATGGTGAACCGCTCTCCAGGGAAGGTAAATCGAAGACCAGCAACGGTGATCCCGTTTTAACGTAAAAATTCACGTGATGGAAAAAAGATGGCCAAAAAACTTCAGAGACCCGATTGAGGTTCGGATAGCCTTTTTTGGGTTTGAAACTATCCGTTGACGGCTTACAGCGGTCAAGGCCGTAGAACTCACCGAGAGCTTCGTTTTGACTGGTTATGGCTCCCGTAACTCTAAACGAGCCAACAGTTATGGCCGTCCGAAGAATCGATATCCACAGGGTGCAACATTCGCTGTGCAAGGTGCAACATTCGTCCAAAAAGCCGAAGCAGCGCCGTTCGACTTTTAGAAGTGGGTGTAGGGATTTGAAATGGATCAGTACCATGGTGAACCGCTCTCCAGGGAAGGTAAATCGAAGACCAGCAACGGTGATCCCGTTTTAACGTAAAAATTCACGTGGTGGAAAAAAGAAGGCCAAAAAACTTCAGAGACCCGATTGAGGTTCGGATAGCCTTTTTTGGGTTTGAAACTATCCGTTGACGGCTTACAGCGGTCAAGGCCGTAGAACTCACCGAGAGCTTTGTTTTGACTGGTTATGGCTCCCGTAACTCTAAACGAGCCAACAGTTATGGTCGTCCGAAGAATCGATATCCACAGGGTGCAACATTCGCTGTGCAAGGTGCAACATTCGTCCAAAAAGCCGAAACAGCGCCGTTCTACTTTTAGAACTGGGTTCAGGGATTTGAAATGGAACTGTACCATGGTGAACCGCTCTCCAGGGAAGGTAAATCGAAGACCAGCAACGGTGATCCCATTTTAACGTAAAAATTCACGTGATGGAAAAAAGAAGGCCAAAAAACTTCACAGACCCGATTGAGGTTCGAATAGCCTTTTTTGGGTTTGAAACTATCCGTTGACGGCTTATAGCCATCAAGGCCGTAGAACTCACCAAGAGCTTCGTTTTGACTGGTTATGGCTCCCGTAACTCTAAACCAACCAACAGTTATGGCCGTCCGAAGAATCGATATCCACAGGGTGCAACATTCGCTGTGCAAGGTGCAACATTCGTCCAAAAAGCCGAAACAGCGCCGTTCGACTTTTAGAAGTGGGTTCAGGGATTTGAAATGGAACAGTACCATGGTGAACCGCTCTCCAGGGAAGGTAAATCGAAGACCAGCAACGGTGATCCCGTTTTAACGTAAAAATCCACGTGGTGGAAAAAGGAAGGCCAAAAAACTTCAGAGACCATATTGACGTTCCGATAGCTTTTTTTGAGTCCGAAACTATCCGTTGACGGCTTATAGCGGTCAAGGCCGTAGAACTCACCGAGAGCTTCGTTTTGACTGGTTATGGCTCCCGTAACTCTAAACGAGCCAACAGTTATGGCCGTCCGAAGAATCGATATCCACAGGGTGCAACATTCGCTTTGCAAGGTGCAACATTCGTCCAAAAAGCCGAAACAGCACCGTTCGACTTTTAGAAGTGGGTGCCGGGATTTGAAATGGAACAGTACCATGCTGAACTGCTCTCCAAGGAAGGTAATTCGAAGACCAGCAACGGTGATCCCGTTTTAACGTAAAAATTTACGTGATAGAAAAAAGAAGGCCAAAAAACTTCAGAGACTCGATTGAGGTTCGGATAGCCTTTTTTGGGTTTGAAACTATCCGTTGACGGCTTACAGCGGTCAAGGCCGTAGAACTCACCGAGAGCTTCATTTTGACTGGTTATGGCTCCCATAACTCTAAACGAGCCAACAGTTATGGCCGTCCGAAGAATCGATATCCACAGGGTGCAACATTCGCTGTGCAAGGTGCAACATTCGTCCAAAAAGCCGAAACAGCGCCGTTCGACTTTTAGAAGTGGGTGCAGGGATTTGATATGGAACAGTACCTTGGTGAACCGCTCTCCAGGGAAGGTAAATCGAAGACCAGCAACGGTGATCCCGTTTTAACATAAAAATTCACGTGATGGAAAAAGGAAGGCCAAAAAACTTCAGAGACCCGATTGAGGTTCGGATAGCCTTTTTTGGGTTTGAAACTATCAGTTGACGGCTTACAGCGGTCAAGGCCGTAGAACTCACCGAGGGCTTCGTTTTGACTGGTTATGGCTCCCGTAACTCTAAACGAGCCAACAGTTATGGCCGTCCAAAGAATCCATATCCACAGGGTGCAACATTCGCTGTGCAAGGTGCAACATTCGTCCAAAAAGCCGAAACAGCGCCGTTCGAATTTTAGAAGTGGGTGATGGGATTTGAAATGGAACAGTACCATGGTGAACCGCTCTCCAGGGAAGGTAAATCGAAGACCAGCAACGGTGATCCCGTTTTAACGTAAAAATTCACGTGATGGAAAAAAGATGGCCAAAAAACTTCAGAGACCCGATTGAGGTTCGGATAGCCTTTTTTGGGTTTGAAACTATCCGTTGACGGCTTACAGCGGTCAAGGCCGTAGAACTCACCGAGAACTTCGTTTTGACTGGTTATGGCTCCCGTAACTCTAAACGAGCCAACAGTTATGGCCGTCCGAAGAATCAGTATCCACAGGGTGCAACATTCGTTGTGCAAGGTGCAACATTCGTCCAAAAAGCCGAAGCAGCGCCGTTCGACTTTTAGAAGTGGGTGCAGGGATTTGAAATGGAACAGTACCATGCTGAACCGCTCTCCAGGGAAGGTAATTCGAAGACCAGCAACGGTGATCCCGTTTTAACGTAAAAATTCATGTGATGGAAAAAAGAAGGCCAAAAAACTTCAGCAACCCGATTGAGATTCGGATAGCCTTTTTTGGGTTTGAAACTATTCGTTGACGGCTTACAGCGGTCAAGGCCGTAGAACTCACCGAGAGCTTTGTTTTGACTGGTTATGGCTCCCGTAACTCTAAACGAGCCAACAGTTATGGCCGTCCGAAGAATCGATATCCACAGGGTGCAACATTCGCTGTGCAAGGTGCAACATTCGTCCAAAAAGCCGAAACAGCGCCGTTCGACTTTTAGAAGTGGGTGCAGGGATTTGAAATGGAACAGTACCATGGTGAACCACTCTCCAAGGAAGGTAAATCGAAGACCAGCAACGGTGATCCCGTTTTAACGTAAAAATTCACGTGGTGGAAAAAAGAAGGCCAAAAAACTTCAGAGACCCGATTGAGGTTCGGATAACCTTTTTTGGGTTTGAAACTATCCGTTGACGGCTTACAGCGGTCAAGGCCGTAGAACTCACCGAGAGCTTTGTTTTGACTGGTTATGGCTCCCGTAACTCTAAACGAACCAATAGTTATGGTCGTCCGAAGAATCGATATCCACAGGGTGCAACATTCGTTGTGCAAGGTGCAACATTCGTCCAAAAAGCCGAAACAGCGCCGTTCGACATTTAGAAGTGGGTTCAGGGATTTGAAATGGAACAGTACCATGGTGAACCGCTCTCCAGGGAAGGTAAATCGAAGACCAGCAACGGTGATCCCGTTTTAACGTAAAAATTCACGTGATGGAAAAAAGAAGGCCAAAAAACTTCAGAGACCAGATTGAGGTTCCGATAGCCTTTTTTGGGTTCGAAACTATCCGTTGACGGCTTACAGCGGTCAAGGCCATAGAATTCACCGAGAGCTTCGTTTTGACTGGTTATGGCTCCCGTAACTCTAAACGAGCCAACAGTTATGGCCGTCCAAAGAATCGATATCCACAGGGTGCAACATTCGCTGTGCAAGGTGCAACATTCGTCAAAAAAGCCGAAACAGCGCAGTTCGACTTTTAGAAGTGGGTGCAGAGATTTGAAATGGAAATGTACCATGCTGAACCGCTCTCCATGGAAGGTAATTCGAAGACCAGCAACGGTGATCCCGTTTTAACGTAAAAATTCACGTGATGGAAAAAAGAAGGCCAAAAAACTTCAAATACCAGATTGAGGTTCGAATAGCCTTTTTTAGGGTTGAAACTATCCATTGACGGCTTACCGCCGTCAAGGCCGTAGAACTCACCGAGAGCTTCGTTTTGACTGGTTATGGCTCCCGTAACTCTAAACAAGCCAACAGTTATGGTCGTCCGAAGAATCGATATCCACATGGTGCAACATTCGTTGTGCAAGGTGCAACATTCATCCAAAAAGCCGAAACAGCGCCGTTCTACTTTTAGAACTGGGTTCAGGGATTTGAAATGGACCAGTACCATGGTGAACCGCTCTCCAGGGAAGGTAAATCGAAGACCAGCAACGGTGATCCCGTTTTAACGTAAAAATTCACGTGATGGAAAAAAGAAGGCCAAAAAACTTCACAGACCCGATTGAGGTTCGGATAGCCTTTTTTGGGTTTGAAACTATCCGTTGACGGCTTATATCCGTCAAGGCCGTAGAACTCACCAAGAGCTTCGTTTTGACTGGTTATGGCTCCCGTAACTCTAAACCAGCCAACAGTTATGGCCGTCCGAAGAATCGATATCCACAGGGTGCAACATTCGCTGTGCAAGGTGCATCATTCGTCCAAAAAGCCGAAACAGCGCCGTTCGACTTTTAGAAGTGGGTTCAGGGATTTGAAATGGAACAGTACCATGGTGAACCGCTCTCCAGGGAAGGTAAATCGAAGACCAGCTACGGTGATCCCGTTTTAACGTAAAAATTCACGTGGTGGAAAAAGGAAGGCCAAAAAACTTCAGAGACCATATTGAGGTTCCGATAGCTTTTTTTGGGTTCGAAACTATCCGTTGACGGCTTATAGCGGTCAAGGCCGTAGAACTCACCGAGAGCTTCGTTTTGACTGGTTATGGCTCCCGTAACTCTAAACGAGCCAACAGTTATGGCCGTCCGAAGAATCGATATCCACAGGGTGCAACATTCGCTTTGCAAGGTGCAACATTCGTCCAAAAAGCCGAAACAGCACCGTTCGACTTTTAAAAATGGGTGCAGGGATTTGAAATGGAACAGTACCATGCTGAACCGCTCTCCAGGGAAGGTAATTCGAAGACCAGCAACGGTGATCCCGTTTTAACGTAAAAATTCACGTGATGGAAAAAAGAAGGCCAAAAAACTTCAGAGACCCGATTGAGGTTCGGATAGCCTTTTTTGGGTTTGAAACTATCCGTTGATGGCTTACAGCGGTCAAAGCCGTAGAACTCACCGAGAGCTTCGTTTTGACTGGTTATGGCTCCCGTAACTCTAAACGAGCCAACAGTTATGGCCGTCCGAAGAATGGATATCCATAGGGTGCAACATTCGCTGTGCAAGGTGCAACATTCGTCCAAAAAGCCGAAACAGCGTCGTTCGACTTTTAGAAGTGGGTGCAGGGATTTGAAATGGAACAGTACCATGCTGAACCGCTCTCCAGGGAAGGTAAATCGAAGACCAGCAACGGTTATCCCGTTTTAACGTAAAAATTCACGTGATGGAAAAAAGAAGGCCAAAAAACTTCAAAGACCAGATAGAGGTTCCGATATCCTTTTTTGGGTTCGAAACTATCCGTTGACGGCTTACAGCGGTCAAGGCCGTAGAAATCACCGAGAGCTTCGTTTTGACTGGTTATGGCTCCCGTAACTCTAAACGAGCCAACAGTTATGGCCGTCCGAAGAATCGATATCCACAGGGTGCAACATTCGCTTTGCAAGGTGCAACATTCGTCCAAAAAGCCGAAACAGCACCGTTCGACTTTTAGAAGTGGGTGCAGGGATTTGAAATGGAACAGTACCATGCTGAACTGCTCTCCAGCGAAGGTAATTCGAAGACCAGCAACGGTGATCCCGTTTTAACGTAAAAATTCACGTGATGGAAAAAAGAAGGCCAAAAAACTTCAGAGACCCGATTGAGGTTCGGATAGCCTTTTTTGGGTTTGAAACTATCCGTTGACGGCTTACAGCGGTCAAGGCCGTAGAACTCACCGAGAGCTTTGTTTTGACTGGTTATGGCTCCCATAACTCTAAACGAGCCAACAGTTTTGGCCGTCCAAAGAATCGATATCCACAGGGTGCAACATTCGCTGTGCAAGGTGCAACATTCGTCCAAAAAGCCGAAACAGCGCCGTTCGACTTTTAGAAGTGGGTGCAGGGATTTGAAATGGAACAGTACCATGGTGAACCGCTATCCAGGGAAGGTAAATCGAAGACCAGCAACCGTGATCCCGTTTTAACGTAAAAATTCACGTGATGGAAAAAAGAAGGCCAAAAAACTTCAGAGACCCGATTGAGGTTCGGATAGCCTTTTTTGGGTTTGAAACTATCTGTTGACGGCTTACAGCCGTCAAGGCCGTAGAACTCACCAAGAGCTTCGTTTTGACTGGTTATGGCTCCCGTAACTCTAAACCAGCCAACAGTTATGGCCGTCCGAAGAATCGATATCCACAGGGTGCAACATTCGCTGTGCAAGGTGCAACATTCGATGTGCAAGGTGCAACATTCGTCCAAAAAGCCGAAACAGCGCCGTTCAACTTTTAGAAGTGGGTTCAAGGATTTGAAATGGAACAGTACCATGGTGAACCGCTCTCCAGGGAAGGTAAATCGAAGACCAGCAACGGTGATCCCGTTTTAACGTAAAAATTCACGTGGTGGAAAAAGGAAGGCCAAAAAACTTCAGAGACCATATTGAGGTTCCGATAGCTTTTTTTGGGTTTGAAACTATCCGTTGATGGCTTATAGCGGTCAAGGCCGTAGAAATCACCGAGAGCTTCGTTTTGACTGGTTATGGCTGACGTAACTCTAAACGAGCCAACAGTTATGGCCGTCCGAAGAATCGATATCCACAGGGTGCAACATTCGCTTTGCAAGGTGCAACATTCGACCAAAAAGCCGAAACAGCACCGTTCGACATTTAGAAGTGGGTGCAGGGATTTGAAATGGAACAGTACCATGCTGAACTGCTCTCCAGGGAAGGTAATTCGAAGACCAGCAACGGTGATCCCGTTTTAACGTAAAAATTCACGTGATGGAAAAAAGAAGGCCAAAAAACTTCAGAGACCCGATTGAGGTTCGGATAGCCTTTTTTGGGTTTGAAACTATCCGTTGACGGCTTACAGCGGTCAAGGCCGTAGAACTCACCGAGATCTTCGTTTTGACTGGTTATGGCTCCCGTAACTCTAAACGAGCCAACAGTTCTGGCCGTCCGAAGAATCGATATCCACAGGGTGCAACATTCGCTTTGCAAGGTGCAACATTCGTCCAAAAAGCCGAAACAGCGCCGTTCGACTTTTAGAAGTGGGTGCAGGGATTTGAAATGGAACAGTACCATGGTGAACCGCTCTCCAGGGAAGGTAAATCGAAGACCAGCAACGGTGATCCCGTTTTAACGTAAAAATTCACGTGATGGAAAAAGGAAGGCCAAAAAACTTCAGAGACCCGATTGAGGTTCGGATAGCCTTTTTTGGGTTTGAAACTATCAGTTGACGGCTTACAGCGGTCAAAGCCGTAGAACTCACCGAGGGCTTCGTTTTGACTGGTTATGGCTCCCGTAACTCTAAACGAGCCAACAGTTATGGCCGTCCAAAGAATCGATATCCACAGGGTGCAACATTCGCTGTGCAAGGTGCAACATTCGTCCAAAAAGCCGAAACAGCGCCGTTCGAATTTTAGAAGTGGGTGATGGGATTTGAAATGGAACAGTACCATGGTGACCCGCTCTTCAGGGAAGGTAAATCGAAGACCAGTAACGGTGATATTGTTTTAACGTAAAAATTCACGTGATGGAAAAAAGAAGGCTAAAAAACTTCAGAGACCCGATTGAGGTTCGGATAGCCTTTTTTGGGTTTGAAACTATCCGTTGACGGCTTACAGCGGTCAAGGCCGTAGAACTCACCGAGAGCTTTGTTTTGACTGGTTATGGCTCCCGTAACTCTAAACGAGCCAACAATTATGGCCGTCCGAAGAATCGATATCCACAGGGTGCAACATTCGCTGTGCAAGGTGCAACATTCGTCCAAAAAGCCGAAACAGCGCCGTTCGACTTTTAGAAGTGGGTGTAGGTATTTGAAATGGAATAGTACCATGCTGAACCGCTCTCCAGGGAAGGTAATTTGAAGACCAGCAACGGTGATCCCGTTTTAACGTAAAAATTCACGTGATGGAAAAAAGAAGGCCAAAAAACTTCAGAGACCCGATTGAGGTTCAGATAGCCATTTTTGGGTTTGAAACTATCCGTTGACGGCTTACAGCGGTCAAGGCCGTAGAACTCACCGAGAGCTTCATTTTGACTGGTTATTGCTCCCGTAACTCTAAACGAGCCAATAGTTATGGCCGTCCGAAGAATCGATATCCACAGGGTGCAACATTCGCAGTGCAAGGTGCAACATTCGTCCAAAAAGCCGAAACAGCGCCTTTCGACTATTAGAAGTTGGTGCAGGGATTTGAAATGGAATAGTACCATGCTGAACCGCTCTCCAGGGAAGGTAATTCGAAGACCAGCAACGGTGATCCCGTTTTAAAGTAAAAATTCATGTGATGGAAAAAAGAAGGCCAAAAAACTTCAGAGACCAGATTGAGGTTCCGATAGCCTTTTTTGGGTTCGAAACTATCCGTTGACGGCTTATAGCGGTCAAGGCCGTAGAACTCACCGAGAGCTTCGTTTTGACTGGTTATGGCTCCTGTAACTCTAAACGAGCCAACAGTTATGGCCGTCCGAAGAATCGATATCCACAGGGTGCAACGTTCGCTGTGCAAGGTGCAACATTCGTCCAAAAAGCCGAAACAACGTCGTTCGACTTTTAGAAGTGGGTGTAGGGATTTGAAATGGAACAGCACCATGCTGAACCGCTCTCCAGGGTAGGTAATTCGAAGACCAGCAACGGTGATCCCATTTTAACGTAAAAATTCATGTGATGGAAAAAAGAAGGCCAAAACTTCAGAGACCCGATTGAGGTTCGGATAGCCTTTTTTGGGTTTGAAACTATTCGTTGACGGCTTATAGCGGTCAAGGCCGTAGAACTCACCGAGATCTTTGTTTTGAATGGTTATGGCTCCCGTAACTCTAAAGAGCCAACAGTTATGGTCGTCCGAAGAATCGATATCCACAGGGTGCAACATTCGCTGTGCAAGGTGCAACATTCGTCCAAAAAGCCGAAACAGCGCCGTTCGACTTTTAGAAGTGGGTGCAAGGATTTGAAATGGAACAGTACCATGGTGAACCACTCTCCAGGGAAGGTAAATCGAAGACCAGCAACGGTGATCCCTTTTAACGTAAAAATTCACGTGGTGGAAAAAAGAAGGCCAAAAAACTTCAGAGACCCGATTGAGGTTCGGATAGCCTTTTTTGGGTTTGAAACTATCTGTTGACGGCTTACAGCCATCAAGGCCGTAGAACTCACCGAGAGCTACGTTTTGACTGGTTATGGCTCCCGTAACTCTAAACGAGCCAACAGTTATGGCCGTCTGAAGAATCGATATCCACAGGGTGCAACATTCGCTGTGCAAGGTGCAACATTCGTCCAAAAAGCCGAAACAGCGCCGTTTGACTTTTAGAAGTGGGTACAAGGATTTGAAATGGAACAGTACCATGGTGAACCACTCTCCAGGGAAGGTAAATCGAAGACCAGCAACGGTGATCCCGTTTAAACGTAAAAATTCACGTGATGGAAAAAAGAAGGCCAAAAAACTTCAGAGACCAGATTGAGGTTCCGATAGCCTTTTTTGGGTTCGAAACTATCCGTTGACGGCTTACAGCGGTCAAGGCCGTAGAACTCACCGAGAGCTTCCATTTGACTGGTTATGGCTCCCGTAACTCTAAACGAGCCAATAGTTATGGCCGTCCAAAGAATCGATATCCACAGGGTGCAACATTC
This sequence comes from Allium fistulosum, assembly GCA_030737815.1. Lineage (NCBI taxonomy): Eukaryota > Viridiplantae > Streptophyta > Magnoliopsida > Asparagales > Amaryllidaceae > Allium > Allium fistulosum. The sequence continues at coordinate 41,611,602 of CM060905.1, read as the reverse complement.
GTTGTGCAAGGTGCAACATTCGTCAAAAAAGCCGAAACAGCGCCGTTCGACTTTTAGAAGTGGGTGCAAGGATTTGAAATGGAAATGTACCATGCTGAACCGCTCTCCAGGGAAGGTAATTCGAAGACCAGCAACGGTGATCCCGTTTTAACGTAAAAATTCACGTGATGGAAAAAAGAGGGCCAAAAAATTTCAGAGACCCGATTGAGGTTCGGATAGCCTTTTTTAGGTTTGAAACTATCCATTGACGGCTTACCGCCGTCAAGGCCGTAGAACTCACCGAGAGCTTCGTTTTAACTGGTTATGGCTCCAGTAACTCTAAACAAGCCAACAGTTATGGCCGTCCGAAGAATCGATATCCACAAGGTGCCACATTCGCTGTGCAAGGTGCAACATTCGTCCAAAAAGCCGAAACAGCGCCGTTCGACTTTTAGAAGTGGGTTCAGGGATTTGAAATGGAACAGTACCATGGTGAACCGCTCTCCAGGGAAGGTAAATCGAAGACCAACAACGGTGATCCTGTTTTAACGTAAAAATTCACGTGATGGAAAAAAGAAGGCCAAAAAACTTCAGAGACCAGATTGAGGTTCCGATAGCCTTTTTTGGGTTCGAAACTATCCGTTGACGGCTTACAGCGGTCAAGGCCGTAGAACTCACCGAGAGCTTTGTTTTGACTAGTTATGGCTCCCGTAACTCTAAACGAGCCAACAGTTATGGCCGTCCGAAGAATCGATATCCACAGGGTGCAACATTCGCTTTGCAAGGTGCAACATTCGTCCAAAAAGCCGAAACAACACCGTTCGAATTTTAGAAGTGGGTGCAGGGATTTGAAATGGAACAATACCATGCTGAACCGCTCTCTTGGGAAGGTAATTCGAAGACCAGCAACGGTGATCCCGTTTTAACGTAAAAATTCACGTGATAGAAAAAAGAAGGCCAAAAAACTTCAGAGACCCGATTGAGGTTCGGATAGCCTTTTTTGGGTTTGAAACTATCCGTTGACGGCTTACAGCGGTCAAGGGCATAGAACTCACCGAGAGCTTCGTTTTGACTAGTTATTGCTCCCGTTACTCTAAACGAGCCAACAGTTATGACCGTCCGAAGAATCGATATCCACAGGGTGAAACATTCGCTGTGCAAGGTGCAACATTCGTCCAAAAAGCCGAAACAGCGCCGTTCGACTTTTAGAAGTGGGTGCAGGGATTTGAAATGGAATAGTACCATGGTGAACCGCTCTCTAGGGAAGGTAAATCGAAGACCAGCAACGGTGATCCCGTTTTAACGTAAAAATTCACGTGATGGAAAAAGGAAGGCCAAAAAACTTCAGAGACCCGATAGAGGTTCGGATAGCCTTTTTTGGGTTTGAAACTATTCGTTGACGGCTTACAACGGTCAAGGCCGTAGAACTCACCGAGAGCTTCGTTTTGACTGGTTATGGCTCCCGTAACTCTAAACGAGCCAACGGTTATGGCCGTCCGAAGAATCGATATCCACAGGGTGCAACGTTCGCTGTGCAAGGTGCAACATTCGTCCAAAAAGCCGAAACAGCGCCGTTCGACTTTTAGAAGTGGGTGCAGGGATTTGAAATGGAACAGTACCATGCTGAACCGCTCTCCAGGGAAGGTAATTCGAAGACTAGCAACGGTGATCCCGTTTTAACGTAAAAATTCATGTGATGGAAAAAAGAAGGCCAAAAAACTTCAGAGACCCGATTGAGGTTCGGATAGCCTTTTTTGGGTTTGAAACTATTCGTTGACGGCTTACAGCGGTCAAGGCCGTAGAACTCACCGAGAGCTTCGTTTTGACTGTTTATGGCTCCCGTTACTCTAAACGAGCCAACATTTATGACCGTACGAAGAATTGATATCCACAGGGTGAAACATTCGCTGTGCAAGGTGCAACATTCGTCCAAAAAGCCGAAACAGCGCCGTTCGACTTTTAGAAGTGGGTGCAGGGATTTGAAATGGAATAATACCATGGTGAACCGCTCTCTAGGGAAGGTAAATCGAAGACCAGCAACGGTGATCCCGTTTTAACGTAAAAATTCACGTGATGGAAAAAGGAAGGCCAAAAAACAAAAGAGACCCGATTGAGGTTCGAATAGCCTTTTATGGGTTTGAAACTATTCGTTGACGGCTTACAGCGGTCAAGGCCGTAGAACTCACCGAGAGATTTGTTTTGACTGGTTATAGCTCCCGTAACTCTAAACGAGCCAACGGTTATGGCCGTCCGAAGAATTAATATCCACAGGGTGCAACATTCACTGTGCAAGGTGCAACATTCGTCCAAAAAGCCGAAACAGTGCCGTTCGACTTTTAGAAGTGGGTGCAGGGATTTGAAATGGAACAGTACCATGGTGAACCGCTCTCCAGGGAAGGTAAATCGAAGACCAGCAACGGTGATCCCGTTTTAACGTAAAAATTCACGTGATGGAAAAAAGAAGGCCAAAAAACTTCAGAGACCCGATTGAGGTTCGGATTGCCTTTTTTGGGTTTGAAACTATCCGTTGACGGCTTATAGCCGTCAAGGCCGTAGAACTCACCGAGAGCTTCGTTCTGACTGGTTATGGCTCTCGTAACTCTAAACGAGCCAACAGTTATGTCCGTCCGAAGAATCGATATCCACAGGGTGCAACATTCGCTGTGCAAGGTGCAACATTCGTCAAAAAAGCCGAAACAGCGCCGTTCGACTTTTAGAAGTGGGTGCAGGGATTTGAAATGGAAATGTACCATGCTGAACCGCTCTCCAGGGAAAGTAATTCGAAGACCAGCAACGGTGATCCCGTTTTAACGTAAAAATTCACGTGATGGAAAAAAGAAGGCCAAAAAACTTCAGAGACCCGATTGAGGTTCGGATAGACTTTTTTAGGTTTGAAACTATCCATTGACGGCTTAACGCCGTCAAGGCCGTAGAACTCACTGAGAGCTTCGTTTTGACTGGTTATGGCTCCCGTAACTCTAAACAAGCCAACAGTTATGGCCATCCGAAGAATCGATATCCACAAGGTGCAACATTCGCTGTGCAAGGTGCAACATTCGTCCAAAAAGCCGAAACAGCGCCGTTCGACTTTTAGAAGTGGGTTCAGGGATTTGAAATGGAACAGTACCATGGTGAACCGCTCTCCAAGGAAGGTAAATCGAAGAACAACAACGGTGATCCTGTTTTAACGTAAAAATTCACGTGATGGAAAAAAGAAGGCCAAAAAACTTCAGAGACCAGATTGAGGTTCCGATAGCCTTTTTTGGGTTCGAAACTATTCGTTGACGGCTTACAGCGGTCAAGGCCGTAGAACTCACCGAGAGCTTCGTTTTGACTAGTTATGGCTCCCGTAACTCTAAACGAGCCAACAGTTATGGCCGTCCGAAGAATCGATATCCACAGGGTGCAACATTCGCTTTGCAAGGTGCAACATTCGTCCAAAAAGCAGAAACAGCACCGTTCGACTTTTAGAAGTGGGTGCAGGGATTTGAAATGGAACAGTACCATGCTGAACCGCTCTCCTGGGAAGGTAATTCGAAGACCAGCATCGGTGATCCCGTTTTAACGTAAACATTCACGTGATAGAAAAAAGAAGGCCAAAAAACTTCAGAGACCCGATTGAGGTTCGGATAGCCTTTTTTGGGTTTGAAACTATCCGTTGACGGCTTACAGCCATCAAGGCCGTAGAACTCACCGAGAGCTTCGTTTTGACTTGTTATGGCTCCCGTTACTCTAAACGAGCCAACAGTTATGACCGTCCGAAGAATCGATATCCATAGGGTGCAACATTCGCTGTGCAAGGTGCAACATTCGTCCAAAAAGCCGAAACAGCGCCGTTCGACTTTTAGAAGTGGGTGCAGGGATTTGAAATGGAACAGTACCATGGTGAACCGCTCTCCAGGGAAGGTAAATCGAAGACCACCAACGGTGATCCCGTTTTAACGTAAAAATTCACGTGATGGATAAAAGAAGGCCAAAAAACTTCAAAGACCCGATTGAGGTTCGGATAGCCTTTTTTGGGTTTGAAACTATCCATTGACGGCTTACAGCGGTCAAGGCCGTAGAACTCACCGAGAGCTTCGTTTTGACTGGTTATGGCTCCCGTAACTCTAAACGAGACAACGGTTATGGCCGTCCGAAGAATCGATATCCACAGGGTGCAACATTCGCTGTGCAAGGTGCAACATTCGTCCAAAAAGCCGAAACAGCGTCGTTCGACTTTTAGAAGTGGGTGCAGGGATTTGAAATGGAATAGTACCATGGTGAACCGCTCTCCAGGGAAGGTAAATCGAAGACCAGCAACGGTGATACCGTTTTAACGTAAAAATTCACGTGATGGAAAAAAGAAGGCCAAAAAACTTCAGAGACCCGATTGAGGTTCGGATAGCCTTTTTTGGGTTTGAAACTATCCGTTGACGGCTTACAGCCGTCAAGGCCGTAGAACTCACCGAGAGCTTCGTTCTGACTGGTTATGGCTCTCGTAACTCTAAACGAGCCAACAGTTATGTCCGTCCGAAGAATCGATATCCACAGGGTGCAACATTCGCTGTGCAAGGTGCAACATTCGTCCAAAAAGCCGAAACAGCGCCGTTCGACTTTTAGAAGTGGGTTCAGGGATTTGAAATGGAACAGTACCATGGTGAACCACTCTCCAGGGAAGGTAAATCGAAGACCAGCAACGGTGATCCCGTTTTAACGTAAAAATTCACGTGATGGATAAAAGAAGGCCAAAAAACTCCAGAGACCCGATTGAGGTTCGGATAGCCTTTTTTGGGTTTGAAACTATCCGTTGATGGCTTACAGCCATCAAGGCCGTAGAACTCACCGAGAGCTTCGTTTTGACTGGTTATGGCTCCCGTAACTCTAAACGAGACAACAGTTATGGCCGTCCGAAGAATCGATATCCACAGGGTGAAACATTCGCCGTGCAAGGTGCAACATTCGTCCAAAAAGCCGAAACAGCGCCGTTCGAATTTTAGAAGTTGGTGATGGGATTTGAAATGGAACAGTACCATGGTGATCCGCTCTCCAGGGAAGGTAAATCGAAGACCAGCAACTGTTATCCCGTTTTAACGTAAAAATTCACGTGATGGAAAAACGAAGGCCAAAATACTCCAAAGACCCGATTGAGGTTCGGATAGCCTTTTTTGGGTTTGAAACTATCCGTTGATGGCCTACAGCCATCAAGGCCGTAGAACTCACCGAGAGCTTCGTTTTGACTGGTTATGGCTCCCGTAACTCTAAACGAGACAACAGTTATGGCCGTCCGAAGAATCGATATCCACAGGGTGCAACATTCGCTGTGCAAGGTGCAACATTCGTCCAAAAAGCCGAAACAGCGCCGTTCGACTTTTAGAAGTGGGTGTAGGGATTTGAAATGGAACAGTACCATGGTGAACCGCTCTCGAGGGAAGGTAAATCGAAGACCAGCAACGGTGATCCCGTTTTAACGAAAAAATTCACGTGATGGAAAAACGAAGGCCAAAAAACTCCAGAGACCCGATTGAGGTTCGGATAGCCTTTTTTGGGTTTGAAACTATCCGTTGACGGCTTACAGCCGTCAAGGCCGTAGAACTCACCGAGAGCTTCGTTCTGACTGGTTATGGCTCTCGTAACTCTAAACGAGCCAACAGTTATGTCCGTCCGAAGAATCGATATCCACAGGGTGCAACATTCGCTGTGCAAGGTGCAACATTCGTCCAAAAAGCCGAAACAGCGCCGTTCGACTTTTAGAAGTGGGTTCAGGGATTTGAAATGGAACAGTACCATGGTGAACCGCTCTCCAGGGAAGGTAAATCGAAGACCAGCAACGGTGATCCCGTTTTAACGTAAAAATTCACGTGATGGAAAAAAGAAGGCCAAAAAACTTCAGAGACCCGATTGAGGTTCGGATAGCCTTTTTTGGGTTTGAAACTATCCGTTGACGGCTTACAGCCGTCAAGGCCGTAGAACTCACCAAGAGCTTCGTTCTGACTGGTTATGGCTCTCGTAACTCTAAACGAGCCAACAGTTATGTCCGTCCGAAGAATCGATATCCACAGGGTGCAACATTCGCTGTGCAAGGTGCAACATTCGTCCAAAAAGCCGAAACAGCGCCGTTCGACTTTTAGAAGTGGGTTCAGGGATTTGAAATGGAACAGTACCATGGTGAACCGCTCTCCAGGGAAGGTAAATCGAAGACCAGCAACGGTGATCCCGTTTTAACGTAAAAATTCACGTGATGGATAAAAGAAGGCCAAAAAACTCCAGAGACCCGATTGAGGTTCGGATAGCCTTTTTTGGGTTTGAAACTATCCGTTGATGGCTTACAGCCATCAAGGCCGTAGAACTCACCGAGAGCTTCGTTTTGACTGGTTATGGCTCCCGTAACTCTAAACGAGACAACAGTTATGGCCGTCCGAAGAATCGATATCCACAGGGTGAAACATTCGCCGTGCAAGGTGCAACATTCGTCCAAAAAGCCGAAACAGCGCCGTTCGAATTTTAGAAGTTGGTGATGGGATTTGAAATGGAACAGTACCATGGTGATCCGCTCTCCAGGGAAGGTAAATCGAAGACCAGCAACTGTTATCCCGTTTTAACGTAAAAATTCACGTGATGGAAAAACGAAGGCCAAAATACTCCAAAGACCCGATTGAGGTTCGGATAGCCTTTTTTGGGTTTGAAACTATCCGTTGATGGCTTACAGCCATCAAGGCCGTAGAACTCACCGAGAGCTTCGTTTTGACTGGTTATGGCTCCCGTAACTCTAAACGAGACAACAGTTATGGCCGTCCGAAGAATCGATATCCACAGGGTGCAACATTCGCTGTGCAAGGTGCAACATTCGTCCAAAAAGCCGAAACAGCGCCGTTCGACTTTTAGAAGTGGGTGTAGGGATTTGAAATGGAACAGTACCATGGTGAACCGCTCTCGAGGGAAGGTAAATCGAAGACCAGCAACTGTTATCCCGTTTTAACGAAAAAATTCACGTGATGGATAAACGAAGGCCAAAAAACTCCAGAGACCCGATTGAGGTTCGGATAGCCTTTTTTGGGTTTGAAACTATCCGTTGACGGCTTACAGCCGTCAAGGCCGTAGAACTCACCGAGAGCTTCGTTTTGACTGGTTATGGCTCTCGTAACTCTAAACGAGACAACAGTTATGGCCGTCCGATGAATCGATATCCACAGGGTGCAACATTCGCTGTGCAAGGTGCAACATTCGTCCAAAAAGCCGAAACAGCGCCGTTCGACTTTTAAAAGTGGGTGCAGGGATTTGAAATGGAACAGTACCATGGTGAACCGCTCTCCAGGGAAGGTAAATCGAAGACCAGCAACGGTGATCCCATTTTAACGAAAAAATTCACGTGATGGAAAAAAGAAGGCCAAAAAACTTCAGAGACCCGATTGAGGTTCGGATAGCATTTTTTGGGTTTGAAACTATCCGTTGACGGCTTATAGCCGTCAAGGCCGTAGAACTCACCGAGAGCTTCGTTTTGACTGGTTATGGCTCCCGTAACTCTAAACGAGACAACAGTTATGGTCGTCCGAAGAATCGATATCCACAGGGTGCAACATTCGCTGTGCAAGGTGCAACATTCGTCCAAAAAGCCGAAACAGCGCCGTTCGACTTTTAGAAGTGGGTGCAGGGATTTGAAATGGAACAGTACCATGGTGAACCGCTCTCTAGGTAAGGTAAATCGAAGACCAGCAACGGTGATCCCGTTTTAACGTAAAAATTCACCTGATGGAAAAACGAAGGCCAAAAAACTCCAGAGACCCGATTGAGGTTCGGATAGCCTTTTTTGGGTTTGAAACTATCCGTTGACGGCTTATAGCCGTCAAGGCCGTAGAACTCACCGAGAGCTTCGTTTTGACTGGTTATGGCTCCCGTAACTCTAAACGAGGCAACAGTTATGGCCGTCCGAAGAATCGATATCCACAGGGTGCAACATTCGCTGTGCAAGGTGCAACATTCGTCCAAAAAGCCGAAACAGCGCCGTTCGACTTTTAGAAGTGGGTACAGGGATTTGAAATGGAACAGTACCATGGTGAACCGCTCTCCAGGGAAGGTAAATCGAAGATCACCAACGGTGATCCCGTTTTAACGTAAAAATTCACGTGATGGATAAAAGAAGGCCAAAAAACTTCTGAGACCCGATTGAGGTTCGGATAGCCTTTTTTGGGTTTGAAACTATCCGTTGACGACTTACAGCTGTCAAGGCCGTAGAACTCACCGAGTGCTTCGTTTTGACTGGTTATGGCTCCCGTAACTCTAAACGAGACAACAGTTATGGCCGTCCGAAGAATCGATATCCACAGGGTGCAACATTCGCTGTGCAAGGTGCAACATTCGTCCAAAAAGCCGAAACAGCGCCGTTCGACTTTTAGAAGTGGGTGTAGGGATTTGAAATGGAACAATACCATGGTGAACCGCTCTCCAGGGAAGGTAAATCGAAGACCAGCAACGGTGATCCCGTTTTAACGTAAAAATTCACGTGATGAAAAAAAGAAGGCCAAAAAACTCCAAAGACCCGATTGAGGTTCGGATAGCCTTTTTTGGGTTTGAAACTATCCATTGACGGCTTACAGCAGTAAAGGCCATAGAACTCACCGCGAGCTTCGTTTTGACTGATTATGGCTCCCGTAACTCTAAACGAGACAATAGTTATGGCCGTCCGAAGAATCGATATCCATAGGGTGCAACATTCGCTGTGCAAGGTGCAACATTCGTCCAAAAAGCCGAAACAGCACCGTTCGACTTTTAGAAGTGGGTGCAGAGATTTAAAATGGAACAATACCATGGTGAACCGCTCTCCAGGGAAGGTAAATCGAAGACCAGCAACGGTGATCTCGTTTTAACGTAAAAATTCACGTGATGGAAAAAAGAAGGCCAAAAAACTCCAAAGACCCGATTGAGGTTCGGATAGCCTTTTTTGGGTTTAAAACTATCCGTTGACGGCTTACAGCTGTCAAGGCCGTAGAACTCACCGAGAGCTTCGTTTTGACTGGTTATGGCTCCCGTAACTCTAAACGAGACAACAGTTATGGCCGTCCGAAGAATCGATATCCACAGGGTGCAACATTCGCTGTGCAAGGTGCAACATTCGTCCAAAAAGCCGAAACAGCGCCGTTCGACTTTTAGAAGTGGGTGCAGGGATTTGAAATGGAACAGTACCATGGTGAACCGCTCTCCAGGGAAGGTAAATCGAAGACCAGCAACGGTGATCCCGTTTTAACGAAAAAATTCACGTGATGGAAAAAAGAAGGCCAAAAAACTTCAAAGACCCGATTGAGGTTCGGATAGCATTTTTTGGGTTTGAAACTATCCGTTGACGGCTTATAGCCGTCAAGGCCGTAGAACCCACCGAGAGCTTCGTTTTGACTGGTTATGGCTCCCGTAACTCTAAACGAGACAACAGTTATGGACGTCCGAAGAATCGATATCCACAGGGTGCAACATTCGCTGTGCAAGGTGCAACATTCGTCCAAAAAGCCGAAACAGCGCCGTTCGACTTTTAGAAGTGGGTGCAGGGATTTGAAATGGAACAGTACCATGGTGAACCGCTCTCCAGGGAAGGTAAATCGAAGACCAGCAACGGTGATCCCGTTTTAACGTAAAAATTCACGTGATGGAAAAAAGAAGGCCAAAAAACTCCAAAGACCCGATTGAGGTTCGGATAGCCTTTTTTGGGTTTGAAACTATCCGTTGACGGCTTACAGCCGTCAAGGCCGTAGAACTCACCGAGAGCTTCGTTTTGACTGGTTATGGCTCCCGTAACTCTAAACGAGACAACAGTTATGGCCGTCCGAAGAATCGATATCCACAGGGTGCAACATTCGCTGTGCAAGGTGCAACATTCGTCCAAAAAGCCGAAACAGTGCCGTTCGACTTTTAGAAGTGGGTGCAGGGATTTGAAATGGAACAGTACCATGGTGATCCGCTCTCCAGGGAAGTTAAATCGAAGACCACCAACGGTGATCCCGTTTTAACGTAAAAATTCACGTGATGGATAAAAGAAGGCCAAAAAACTTCAGAGACCCGATTGAGGTTCGGATAGCCTTTTTTGGGTTTGAAACTATCCATTGACGGCTTACAGCCATCAAGGCCGTAGAACTCACCTAGAGCTTCGTTTTGAATGGTTATGGCTCCCGTAACTCTAAACGAGACAACAGTTATGGCCGTCCGAAGAATCGATATCCACAAGGTGCAACATTCGATGTGCAAGGTGCAACATTCGTCCAAAAAGCCGAAACAGCGTCGTTCGACTTTTAGAAGTGGGTGCAGGGATTTGAAATGGAACAGTACCATAGTGAACCGCTCTCCAGGGAAGGTAAATCGAAGACCAGCAACGGTGATCCCGTTTAAACGTAAAAATTCACGTGATGGAAAAAAGAAGGCCAAAAAACTTCAAAGACCCGATTGAGGTTCGGGTAGCCTTTTTTGGGTTTGAAACTATCCGTTGACGGCTTACAGCCATCAAGGCCGTAGAAATCACCGAGAGTTTCATTTTGACTGGTTATGGCTCTCGTAACTCTAAACGAGACAACAGTTATGGCCGTCCGAAGAATCGATATCCACAGGGTGCAACATTCGTTGTGCAAGGTGCAACATTCGTCCAAAAAGCCGAAACAGCGCCGTTCGACTTTTAGAAGTGGGTGTAGAGATTTGAAATGGAACAGTACCATGGTGAACCGCTCTCTAGGGAAGGTAAATCGAAGACAAGCAACGGTGATCCCGTTTTAACGTAAAAATTCACGTGATGGAAAAACGAAGGCCAAAAACCTCCAGAGACCCGATTGAGGTTCGGATAGCCTTTTTTGGGTTTGAAACTATCCGTTGATGGCTTACAGCCATCAAGGCCGTAGAACTCACCGAGAGCTTCGTTTTGACTGGTTATGGCTCCCGTAACTCTAAACGAGACAACAGTTATGGCCGTCCGAAGAATCGATATCCACAGGGTGCAACATTCGCTGTGCAAGGTGCAACATTCGTCCAAAAAGCCGAAACAGCGCCGTTCGACTTTTAGAAGTGGGTGTAGGGATTTGAAATGGTACAGTACCATGGTGAACCGCTCTCGAGGGAAGGTAAATCGAAGACCAGCAACGGTGATCCCGTTTTAACGAAAAAATTCACATGACGGAAAAACGAAGGCCAAAAAACTCCAGAGACCCGATTGAGGTTCGGATAGCCTTTTTTGGGTTTGAAACTATCTGTTGACGGCTTACAGCCGTCAAGGCCGTAGAACTCACCAAGAGCTTCGTTTTGTCTGGTTATGTCTCTCGTAACTCTAAACGAGACAACAGTTATGGCCGTCCGATGAATTGATATCCACAGGGTGCAACATTCGCTGTGCAAGGTGCAACATTCGTCCAAAAAGCCGAAACAGCGCCGTTCGACTTTTAGAAGTGGGTGCAGGGATTTGAAATGGAACAATACCATGGTGAACCGCTCTCCAGGGAAGGTAAATCGAAGACCAGCAACGGTGATTTCGTTTTAACGTAAATATTCACGTGATGGAAAAACGAAGGACAAAAAACTCCAGAGACCCGATTGAGGTTCGGATAGCCTTTTTTGGGTTTGAAACTATCCGTTGACGGCTTACAGCCGTCAAGGCCGTAGAACTCACCGAGAGCTTCATTTTGACTGGTTATGGCTCCCGTAACTCTAAACGAGACAACAGTTATGGCCGTCCGAAGAATCGATATCCACAGGGTGCAACATTCGCTGTGCAAGTTGCAACATTCGTCCAAAAAGCCGAAACAGCGCCGTTCGACTTTTAGAAGTGGGTACAGGGATTTGAAATGGAACAGTGCCATGGTGAACCGCTCTCCAGGGAAGGTAAATCGAAGACCAGCAACGGTGATCCCGTTTTAACGTAAAAATTCACGTGATGGATAAAAGAAGGCCAAAAAACTTCAGAAACCCGATTGAGGTTCGGATAGCCTTTTTTGGGTTCGAAACTATCCGTTGATGGCTTACAGCAGTTAAGGCCGTAGAACTCACCGAGAGCTTCGTTTTGACTGGTTATGGCTCCCGTAACTCTAAACGAGACAACAGTTATGGCCGTCCGAAGAATCGATATCCACAGGGTGCAACATTCGTCCAAAAAGCCGAAACAGCGCCGTTCGACTTTTAGAAGTGGGTGCAGGGATTTGAAATGGAACAGTACCATGGTAAACCGCTCTCCAGGGAAGGTAAATCGAAGACCAGCAACGGTGATCCCGTTTTAACGAAAAAATTCACGTGATGGAAAAAAGAAGGCCAAAAAACTCCAGAGACCCGATTGAGGTTCGTATAGCCTTTTTTGGGTTTGAAACTATCCGTTGACGGCTTACAGCCGTCAAGGCCGTAGAACTCACCGAGAGCTTCGTTTTGACTGGTTATGGCTCCCGTAACTCTAAACGAGGCAACAGTTATGGCCGTCCGAAGAATCGATATCCACAGGGTGCAACATTCGATGTGCAAGGTGCAACATTCGTCCAAAAAGCCGAAACAGCGCCGTTCGACTTTTAGAAGTGGGTACAGGGATTTGAAATGGAACAGTACCATGGTGAACCGCTCTCCAGGGAAGGTAAATCGAAGATCACCAACGGTGATCCCGTTTTAACGTAAAAATTCACATGATGGATAAAAGAAGGCCAAAAAACTTCAGAGACCCGATTGAGGTTCGGATAGCCTTTTTTGGGTGAGGTTCGGATAGCCTTTTTTGGGTTTGAAACTATCCGTTGACGGCTTACAGCCGTCAAGGCCGTAGAACTCACCGAGAGCTTCGTTTTGACTGGTTATGGCTCCCGTAACTCTAAACGAGACAACAATTATGGCCGTCCGAAGAATCGATATCCACAGGGTGCAACATTCGCTGTGCAAGTTGCAACATTCGTCCAAAAACCGAAACAGCGCCGTTCGACTTTTAGAAGTGGGTACAGGGATTTGAAATGGAACAGTGCCATGGTGAACCGCTCTCCAGGGAAGGTAAATCGAAGACCAGCAACGGTGATCCCGTTTTAACGTAAAAATTCACGTGATGGATAAAAGAAGGCCAAAAAACTTCAGAAACCCGATTGAGGTTCGGATAGCCTTTTTTGGGTTTGAAACTATCCGTTGACGGCTTACAGCAGTCAAGGCCGTAGAACTCACCGAGAGCTTCGTTTTGACTGGTTATGGCTCCCGTAACTCTAAACGAGACAACAGTTATGGCCGTCCGAAGAATCGATATCCACAGGGTGCAACATTCGTCCAAAAAGCCGAAACAGCGCCGTTCGACTTTTAGAAGTGGGTGCAGGGATTTGAAATGGAACAGTACCATGGTAAACCGCTCTCCAGGGAAGGTAAATCGAAGACCAGCAACGGTGATCCCGTTTTAACGAAAAAATTCACGTGATGGAAAAAAGAAGGCCAAAAAACTCCAGAGACCCGATTGAGGTTCGGATAGCATTTTTGGGTTTGAAACTATCCGTTGACGGCTTATAGCCGTCAAGGCCGTAGAACTCACCGATAGCTTCGTTTTGACTAGTTATGGCTCCCGTAACTCTAAACGAGACAACAGTTATGGCCGTCCGAAGAATCGATATCCACAGGATGCAACATTCGCTGTGCAAGGTGCAACATTCGTCCAAAAAGCCGAAACAGCACCGTTCGACTTTTAGAAGTGGGTGCAGGGATTTGAAATGGAACAGTACCATGGTGAACCGCTCTCCAGGGAAGGTAAATTGAAGACCAGCAACGGTGATCCCGTTTTAACGTAAAAATTCACGTGATGGAAAAAAGAAGGCCAAAAAACTTCAGAGACCCGATTGAGGTTCGGATAGCCTTTTTTGGGTTTGAAACTAACCGTTGACGGCTTACAGCAGTCAAGACCGTAGAACTCACCGAGAGCTTCGTTTTGACTGGTTATGGCTCCCTTAACTCTAAACGAGACAACAGTTATGGCCGTCCGAAGAATCGACATCCACAGGGTGCAACATTCGCTGTGCAAGGTGCAACATTCGTCCAAAAAGCAGAAACAGCGCCGTTCGACTTTTAGAAGTGGGTGCAGGGATTTGAAATGGAACAATACCATGGTGAACCGCTCTCCAGGGAAGGAAAATCGAAGACTAGCAACGGTGATCCCGTTTTAACGTAAAAATTCACGTGATGGAAAAAAGAAGGCCAAAAAACTTCAGAGACCCGATTGAGGTTCGGATAGCCTTTTTTGGGTTTGAAACTATCCGTTGACGGCTTACACCTGTCAAGGCCGTAGAACTCACCGAGAGCTTCGTTTCGACTGATTATGGCTCCCGTAACTCTAAACGAGACAACAGTTATGGCCGTCCGAAGAATCGATATCCACAGGGTGCAACATTCGCTGTGCAAGGTGCAACATTCGTCCAAAAAGCCGAAACAGCGTCGTTCGACTTTTAGAAGTGGGTGCAGGGATTTGAAATGGAACAGTACCATGGTGAACCGCTCTCCAGGGAAGGTAAATCGAAGACCAGCAACGGTGATCCCGTTTAAACGTAAAAATTCACGTGATGGAAAAAAGAAGGCCAAAAAACTTCAAAGACCCGATTGAGGTTCGGGTAGCCTTTTTTGGGTTTGAAACTATCCGTTGACGGCTTACAGCCATCAAGGCCGTAGAACTCACCGATAGCTTCGTTTTGACTAGTTATGGCTCCCGTAACTCTAAACGAGACAACAGTTATGGCCGTCCGAAGAATCGATATCCACATGGTGCAACATTCGCTGTGCAAGGTGCAACATTCGTCCAAAAAGCCGAAACAGCGCCGTTCGACTTTTAGAAGTGGGTGTAGAGATTTGAAATGGAACAGTACCATGGTGAACCGCTCTCTAGGGAAGGTAAATCGAAGACAAGCAACGGTGATCCCGTTTTAACGTAAAAATTCACGTGATGGAAAAACGAAGGCCAAAAAACTCCAGAGACCCGATTGAGGTTCAGATAGCCTTTTTTGGGTTTGAAACTATCCGTTGATGGCTTACAGCCATCGAGGCCGTAGAACTCACCGAGAGCTTCGTTTTGACTGGTTATGGCTCCCGTAACACTAAACGAGACAACAGTTATGGCCGTCCGAAGAATCGATATCCACAGGGTGAAACATTCGCTGTGCAAGGTGCAACATTCGTCCAAAAAGCCGAAACAGCGCCGTTCGACTTTTAGAAGTGGGTGTAGGGATTTGAAATGGAACAGTACCATGGTGAACCGCTCTCGAGGGAAGGTAAATCGAAGACCAGCAACGGTGATCCCGTTTTAACGTAAAAATTCACGTGATGGATAAAAGAAGGCCAAAAAACTTCAGAAACCCGATTGAGGTTCGGATAGCCTTTTTTGTGTTTGAAACTATCCGTTGACGGCTTACAGCCGTCAAGGCCGTAGAACTCACCGAGAGCTTCGTTTTGTCTGGTTATGTCTCTCGTAACTCTAAACGAGACAACAGTTATGGCCGTCCGATGAATCGATATCCACAGGGTGCAACATTCGCTGTGCAAGGTGCAACATTCGTCCAAAAAGCCGAACAGCGCCGTTCGACTTTTAGAAGTGGGTGCAGGGATTTGAAATGGAACAATATCATGGTGAACCGCTCTCCAGGGAAGGTAAATCGAAGACCAGCAATGGTGATTTCGTTTTAACGTAAATATTCACGTGATGGAAAAACGAAGGCCAAAAAACTCCAGAGACCCGATTGAGGTTCGGGTAGCCTTTTTTGGGTTTGAAACTATCCGTTGACGGCTTACAGCCATCAAGGCCGTAGAACTCACCGATAGCTTCGTTTTGACTAGTTATGGCTCCCGTAACTCTAAACGAGACAACAGTTATGGCCGTCCGAAGAATCGATATCCACAGGGTGCAACATTCGCTGTGCAAGGTGCAACATTCGTCCAAAAAGCCGAAACAGCGCCGTTCGACTTTTAGAAGTGGGTGTAGAGATTTGAAATGGAACAGTACCATGGTGAACCGCTCTCTAGGGAAGGTAAATCGAAGACAAGCAACGGTGATCCCGTTTTAACGTAAAAATTCACGTGATGGAAAAACGAAGGCCAAAAAACTCCAGAGACCCGATTGAGGTTCAGATAGCCTTTTTTGGGTTTGAAACTATCCGTTGATGGCTTACAGCCGTCAAGGCCGTAGAACTCACCGAGAGCTTCGTTTTGACTGGTTATGGCTCCCGTAACTCTAAACGAGACAACAGTTATGGCCGTCCGAAGAATCGATATCCACAGGGTGCAACATTCGCTGTGCAAGTTGCAACATTCGTCCAAAAAGCCGAAACAGCGCCGTTCGACTTTTAGAAGTGGGTACAGGGATTTGAAATGGAACAGTGCCATGGTGAACCGCTCTCCAGGGAAGGTAAATCGAAGACCAGCAACGGTGATCCCGTTTTAACGTAAAAATTCACGTGATGGATAAAAGAAGGCCAAAAAACTTCAGAAACCCGATTGAGGTTCGGATAGCCTTTTTTGGGTTTGAATCTATCAGTTGACGGCTTACAGCAGTCAAGGCCGTAGAACTCACCGAGAGCTTCGTTTTGACTGGTTATGGCTCCCGTAACTCTAAATGAGACAACAGTTATGGCCGTCCGAAGAATCGATATCCACAGGGTGCAACATTCGCTGTGCAAGGTGCAACATTCGTCCAAAAAGCCGAAACAGCGCCGTTCGACTTTTATAAGTGGGTGCAGGGATTTGAAATGGAACAGTACCATGGTAAACCGCTCTCCAGGGAAGGTAAATCGAAGACCAGCAACGGTGATCCCGTTTTAACGAAAAAATTCACGTGATGGAAAAAAGAAGGCCAAAAAACTCCAGAGACCCGATTGAGGTTCGGATAGCATATTTTTGGTTTGAAACTATCCGTTGACGGCTTATAGCCGTCAAGGCCGTAGAACTCACCGATAGCTTCGTTTTGACTAGTTATGGCTCCCGTAACTCTAAATGAGACAACAGTTATGGCCGTCCGAAGAATCGATATCCACAGGATGCAACATTCGCTGTGCAAGGTGCAACATTCGTCCAAAAAGCCGAAACAGCACCGTTCGACTTTTAGAAGTGGGTGCAGGGATTTGAAATGGAACAGTACCATGGTGAACCGCTCTCCAGGGAAGGTAAATTGAAGACCAGCAACGGTGATCCCGTTTTAACGTAAAAATTCACGTGATGGAAAAAAGAAGGCCAAAAAACTTCAGAGACCCGATTGAGGTTCGGATAGCCTTTTTTGGGTTTGAAACTAACCGTTGACGGCTTACAGCAGTCAAGACCTTAGAACTCACCGAGAGCTTCGTTTTGACTGGTTATGGCTCCCTTAACTCTAAACGAGACAACAGTTATGGCCGTCCGAAGAATCGACATCCACAGGGTGCAACATTCGCTGTGCAAGGTGCAACATTCGTCCAAAAAGCAGAAACAGCGCCGTTCGACTTTTAGAAGTGGGTGCAGGGATTTGAAATGGAACAATACCATGGTGAACCGCTCTCCAGGGAAGGAAAATCGAAGACCAGCAACGGTGATCCCGTTTTAACGTAAAAATTCACGTGATGGAAAAAAGAAGGCCAAAAAACACCAAAGATCCGATTGAGGTTCGGATAGCCTTTTTTGGGTTTGAAACTATCCGTTGACGGCTTACAGCAGTCAAGGCCGTAGAACTCACCGAGAGCTTCGTTTTGACTGGTTATGGCTCCCGTAACTCTAAACGAGACAAAAGTTATGGCCGTCCGAAGAATCGATATCCACAGGGTGCAACATTCGTCGTGCAAGGTGCAACATTCGTCCAAAAAGCTGAAACAGCGCCGTTCGACTTTTAGAAGTGGGTGCAGGTATTTGAAATGGATCAGTACCATGGTGAACCGCTCACCAGGGAAGGTAAATCGAAGACCAGCAACGGTGATCCCGTTTTTTTTTGTAAAAATTCACGTGATGGAAAAACGAAGGCCAAAAAACTCCAGAGACCCGATTGAGGTTCGGATAGCCTTTTTTGGGTTTGAAACTATCCGTTGACGGCTTACAGCCATCAAGGCCGTAGAACTCACCGAGAGCTTCGTTTTGACAGGTTATGGCTCCCGTAACTCTAAACGAGACAACAGTTATGGCCGTCCGAAGAATCGATATCCATAGGGTGCAACATTCGCTGTGCAAGGTGCAACATTCGTCCAAAAAGCCGAAACAGCGCCGTTCGACTTTTAGAAGTGGGTGCAGGGATTTGAAATGGAACAGTACCATGGTGAACCGCTCTCCAGGGATGGTAAATCGAAGACCACCAACGGTGATCCCGTTTTAACGTAAAAATTCACGTGATGGATAAAAGAAGGTCAAAAAACTTCAGAGACCCGATTGAGGTTCGGATAGCCTTTTTTGGGTTTGAAACTATCCATTGACGGCTTACAGCCATCAAGGCCGTAGAACTCACCGAGAGCTTCGTTTTGACTGGTTATGGCTCCCGTAACTCTAAACGAGACAACAGTTATGGCCGTCCGAAGAATCGATATCCACAGGGTGCAACATTCGCTGTGCAAGGTGCAACATTCGTCCAAAAAGACGAAACAGCGTCGTTCGACTTTTAGAAGTGGGTCCAGGGATTTGAAATGGAACAGTACCATGGTGAACCGCTCTCCAGGGAAGGTAAATCGAAGACCAGCAACGGTGATCCCGTTTAAACGTAAAAATTCACGTGATGGAAAAAAGAATGCCAAAAAACTTCAGAGACCCGATTGAGGTTCGGGTAGCCTTTTTTGGGTTTGGAACTATCCGTTGACGGCTTACAGCCATCAAGGTCGTAGAAATCACCGAGAGCTTCATTTTGACTGGTTATGGCTCTCGTAACTCTAAACGAGACAACAGTTATGGCCGTCCGAAGAATCGATATCCACAGGGTGCAACATTCGCTGTGCAAGGTGCAACATTCGTCCAAAAAGCCGAAACAGCGCCGTTCGACTTTTAGAAGTGGGTGCAGAGATTTGAAATGGAACAGTACCATGGTGAACCGCTCTCCAGGGAAGGTAAATCGAAGACCAGCAACGGTGATCCCGTTTTAACGTAAAAATTCACGTGATGGAAACACGAAGGCCAAAAAACTCCAGAGACCCGATTGAGGTTCGGATAACCTTTTTTGGGTTTGAAACTATTTGTTGATGGCTTACAGCCATCGAGGCCGTAGAACTCACCGAGAGCTTCGTTTTGACTGGTTATGGCTCCCGTAACTCTAAACGAGACAACAGTTATGGCCGTCCGAAGAATCGATATCCACAGGGTGCAACATTCGCTGTGCAAGGTGCAACATTCGTCCAAAAAGCCGAAACAGCGCCGTTCGACTTTTAGAAGTGGGTGTAGGGATTTGAAATGGAACAGTACCATGGTGAACCACTCTCGAGGGAAGGTAAATCGAAGACCAGCAACGGTGATCCCGTTTTAACGTAAAAATTCACGTGATGGATAAAAGAAGGCCAAAAAACTTCAGAAACCCGATTGAGGTTCGGATAGCCTTTTTTGTGTTTGAAACTATCCGTTGACGGCTTACAGCCGTCAAGGCCGTAGAACTCACCGAGAGCTTCGTTTTGTCTGGTTATGTCTCTCGTAACTCTAAACGAGACAACAGTTATGGCCGTCCGATGAATCGATATCCACAGGGTGCAACATTCGCTGTGCAAGGTGCAACATTCGTCCAAAAAGCCGAAACAGCGCCGTTCGACTTTTAGAAGTGGGTGCAGGGATTTGAAATGGAACAATATCATGGTGAACCGCTCTCCAGGGAAGGTAAATCGAAGACCAGCAATGGTGATTTCGTTTTAACGTAAATATTCACGTGATGGAAAAACGAAGGCCAAAAAACTCCAGAGACCCGATTGAGGTTCGGATAGCCTTTTTTGGGTTTGAAACTATCCGTTGACGGCTTACAGCCGTCAAGGCCGTAGAACTCACCGAGAGCTTCGTTTTGACTGGTTATGGCTCCCGTAACTCTAAACGAGACAACAGTTATGGCCGTCCGAAGAATCGATATCCACAGGGTGCAACATTCGCTGTGCAAGTTGCAACATTCGTCCAAAAAGCCGAAACAGCGCCGTTCGACTTTTAGAAGTGGGTACAGGGATTTGAAATGGAACAGTGCCATGGTGAACCGCTCTCCAGGGAAGGTAAATCGAAGACCAGCAACGGTGATCCCGTTTTAACGTAAAAATTCACGTGATGGATAAAAGAAGGCCAAAAAACTTCAGAAACCCGATTGAGGTTCGGATAGCCTTTTTTGGGTTTGAAACTATCAGTTGACGGCTTACAGCAGTCAAGGCCGTAGAACTCACCGAGAGCTTCGTTTTATCTGGTTATGGCTCCCGTAACTCTAAATGAGACAACAGTTATGGCCGTCCGAAGAATCGATATCCACAGGGTGCAACATTCGTTGTGCAAGGTGCAACATTCGTCCAAAAAGCCGAAACAGCGCCGTTCGACTTTTATAAGTGGGTGCAGGGATTTGAAATGGAACAGTACCATGGTAAACCGCTCTCCAGGGAAGGTAAATCGAAGACCAGCAACGGTGATCCCGTTTTAACGAAAAAATTCACGTGATGGAAAAAAGAAGGCCAAAAAACTCCAGAGACCCGATTGAGGTTCGGATAGCATTTTTTTGGTTTGAAACTATCCGTTGACGGCTTATAGCCGTCAAGGCCGTAGAACTCACCGATAGCTTCGTTTTGACTAGTTATGGCTCCCGTAACTCTAAATGAGACAACAGTTATGGCCGTCCGAAGAATCGATATCCACAGGATGCAACATTCGCTGTGCAAGGTGCAACATTCGTCCAAAAAGCCGAAACAGCACCGTTCGACTTTTAGAAGTGGGTGCAGGGATTTGAAATGGAACAGTACCATGGTGAACCGCTCTCCAGGGAAGGTAAATTGAAGACCAGCAACGGTGATCCCGTTTTAACGTAAAAATTCATGTGATGGAAAAAAGAAGGCCAAAAAACTTCAGAGACCCGATTGAGGTTCGGATAGCCTTTTTTGGGTTTGAAACTAACCGTTGACGGCTTACAGCAGTCAAGACCGTAGAACTCACCGAGAGCTTCGTTTTGACTGGTTATGGCTCCCTTAACTCTAAACGAGACAACAGTTATGGCCGTCCGAAGAATCGACATCCACAGGGTGCAACATTCGCTGTGCAAGGTGCAACATTCGTCCAAAAAGCAGAAACAGCGCCGTTCGACTTTTAGAAGTGGGTGCAGGGATTTGAAATGGAACAATACCATGGTGAACCGCTCTCCAGGGAAGGAAAATCGAAGACCAGCAACGGTGATCCCGTTTTAACGTAAAAATTCACGTGATGGAAAAAAGAAGGCCAAAAAACACCAAAGATCCGATTGAGGTTCGGATAGCCTTTTTTGGGTTTGAAACTATCCGTTGACGGCTTACAGCAGTCAAGGCCGTAGAACTCACCGAGAGCTTCGTTTTGACTGGTTATGGCTCCCGTAACTCTAAACGAGACAAAAGTTATGGCCGTCCGAAGAATCGATATCCACAGGGTGCAACATTCGTCGTGCAAGGTGCAACATTCGTCCAAAAAGCTGAAACAGCGCCGTTCGACTTTTAGAAGTGGGTGCAGGTATTTGAAATGGATCAGTACCATGGTGAACCGCTCACCAGGGAAGGTAAATCGAAGACCAGCAACGGTGATCCCGTTTTTTTTTGTAAAAATTCACGTGATGGAAAAACGAAGGCCAAAAAACTCCAGAGACCCGATTGAGGTTCGGATAGCCTTTTTTGGGTTTGAAACTATCCGTTGACGGCTTACAGCCATCAAGGCCGTAGAACTCACCGAGAGCTTCGTTTTGACTGGTTATGGCTCCCGTAACTCTAAACGAGACAACAGTTATGGCCGTCCGAAGAATCGATATCCATAGGGTGCAACATTCGCTGTGCAAGGTGCAACATTCGTCCAAAAAGCCGAAACAGCGCCGTTCGACTTTTAGAAGTGGGTGCAGGGATTTGAAATGGAACAGTACCATGGTGAACCGCTCTCCAGGGATGGTAAATCGAAGACCACCAACGGTGATCCCGTTTTAACGTAAAAATTCACGTGATGGATAAAAGAAGGTCAAAAAACTTCAGAGACCCGATTGAGGTTCGGATAGCCTTTTTTGGGTTTGAAACTATCCATTGACGGCTTACAGCCATCAAGGCCGTAGAACTCACCGAGAGCTTCGTTTTGACTGGTTATGGCTCCCGTAACTCTAAACGAGACAACAGTTATGGTCGTCCGAAGAATCGATATCCACAAGGTGCAACATTCGCTGTGCAAGGTGCAACATTCGTCCAAAAAGACGAAACAGCGTCGTTCGACTTTTAGAAGTGGGTCCAGGGATTTGAAATGGAACAGTACCATGGTGAACCGCTCTCCAGGGAAGGTAAATCGAAGACCAGCAACGGTGATCCCGTTTAAACGTAAAAATTCACGTGATGGAAAAAAGAAGGCCAAAAAACTTCAGAGACCCGATTGAGGTTCGGGTAGCCTTTTTTGGGTTTGGAACTATCCGTTGACGGCTTACAGCCATCAAGGCCGTAGAAATCACCGAGAGCTTCATTTTGACTGGTTATGGCTCTCGTAACTCTAAACGAGACAACAGTTATGGCCGTCCGAAGAATCGATATCCACAGGGTGCAACATTCGCTGTGCAAGGTGCAACATTCGTCCAAAAAGCCGAAACAGCGCCGTTCGACTTTTAGAAGTGGGTGCAGGGATTTGAAATGGAACAGTACCATGGTGAACCGCTCTCCAGGGAAGGTAAATCGAAGACCAGCAACGGTGATCCCGTTTTAACGTAAAAATTCACGTGATGGAAAAACGAAGGCCAAAAAACTCCAGAGACCCGATTGAGGTTCGGATAACCTTTTTTGGGTTTGAAACTATTTGTTGATGGCTTACAGCCATCGAGGCCGTAGAACTCACCGAGAGCTTCGTTTTGACTGGTTATGGCTCCCGTAACTCTAAACGAGACAACAGTTATGGCCGTCCGAAGAATCGATATCCACAGGGTGCAACATTCGCTGTGCAAGGTGCAACATTCGTCCAAAAAGCCGAAACAGCGCCGTTCGACTTTTAGAAGTGGGTGTAGGGATTTGAAATGGAACAGTACCATGGTGAACCGCTCTCGAGGGAAGGTAAATCGAAGACCAGCAACGGTGATCCCGTTTTAACGTAAAAATTCACGTGATGGATAAAAGAAGGCCAAAAAACTTCAGAAACCCGATTGAGGTTCGGATAGCCTTTTTTGTGTTTGAAACTATCCGTTGACGGCTTACAGCCGTCAAGGCCGTAGAACTCACCGAGAGCTTCGTTTTGTCTGGTTATGTCTCTCGTAACTCTAAACGAGACAACAGTTATGGCCGTCCGATGAATCGATATCCACAGGGTGCAACATTCGCTGTGCAAGGTGCAACATTCGTCCAAAAAGCCGAAACAGCGCCGTTCGACTTTTAGAAGTGGGTGCAGGGATTTGAAATGGAACAATATCATGGTGAACCGCTCTCCAGGGAAGGTAAATCGAAGACCAGCAATGGTGATTTCGTTTTAACGTAAATATTCACGTGATGGAAAAACGAAGGCCAAAAAACTCCAGAGACCCGATTGAGGTTCGGATAGCCTTTTTTGGGTTTGAAACTATCCGTTGACGGCTTACAGCCGTCAAGGCCGTAGAACTCACCGAGAGCTTCGTTTTGACTGGTTATGGCTCCCGTAACTCTAAACGAGACAACAGTTATGGCCGTCCGAAGAATCGATATCCACAGGGTGCAACATTCGCTGTGCAAGTTGCAACATTCGTCCAAAAAGCCGAAACAGCGCCGTTCGACTTTTAGAAGTGGGTACAGGGATTTGAAATGGAACAGTGCCATGGTGAACCGCTCTCCAGGGAAGGTAAATCGAAGACCAGCAACGGTGATCCCGTTTTAACGTAAAAATTCACGTGATGGATAAAAGAAGGCCAAAAAACTTCAGAAACCCGATTGAGGTTCGGATAGCCTTTTTTGGGTTTGAAACTATCAGTTGACGGCTTACAGCAGTCAAGGCCGTAGAACTCACCGAGAGCTTCGTTTTGACTGGTTATGGCTCCCGTAACTCTAAATGAGACAACAGTTATGGCCGTCCGAAGAATCGATATCCACAGGGTGCAACATTCGCTGTGCAAGGTGCAACATTCGTCCAAAAAGCCGAAACAGCGCCGTTCGACTTTTATAAGTGGGTGCAGGGATTTGAAATGGAACAGTACCATGGTAAACCGCTCTCCAGGGAAGGTAAATCGAAGACCAGCAACGGTGATCCCGTTTTAACGAAAAAATTCACGTGATGGAAAAAAGAAGGCCAAAAAACTCCAGAGACCCGATTGAGGTTCGGATAGCATTTTTTTGGTTTGAAACTATCCGTTGACGGCTTATAGCCGTCAAGGCCGTAGAACTCACCGATAGCTTCGTTTTGACTAGTTATGGCTCCCGTAACTCTAAATGAGACAACAGTTATGGCCGTCCGAAGAATCGATATCCACAGGATGCAACATTCGCTGTGCAAGGTGCAACATTCGTCCAAAAAGCCGAAACAGCACCGTTCGACTTTTAGAAGTGGGTGCAGGGATTTGAAATGGAACAGTACCATGGTGAACCGCTCTCCAGGGAAGGTAAATTGAAGACCAGCAACGGTGATCCCGTTTTAACGTAAAAATTCACGTGATGGAAAAAAGAAGGCCAAAAAACTTCAGAGACCCGATTGAGGTTCGGATAGCCTTTTTTGGGTTTGAAACTAACCGTTGACGGCTTACAGCAGTCAAGACCGTAGAACTCACCGAGAGCTTCGTTTTGACTGGTTATGGCTCCCTTAACTCTAAACGAGACAACAGTTATGGCCGTCCGAAGAATCGACATCCACAGGGTGCAACATTCGCTGTGCAAGGTGCAACATTCGTCCAAAAAGCAGAAACAGCGCCGTTCGACTTTTAGAAGTGGGTGCAGGGATTTGAAATGGAACAATACCATGGTGAACCGCTCTCCAGGGAAGGAAAATCGAAGACCAGCAACGGTGATCCCGTTTTAACGTAAAAATTCACGTGATGGAAAAAAGAAGGCCAAAAAACACCAAAGATCCGATTGAGGTTCGGATAGCCTTTTTTGGGTTTGAAACTATCCGTTGACGGCTTACAGCAGTCAAGGCCGTAGAACTCACCGAGAGCTTCGTTTTGACTGGTTATGGCTCCCGTAACTCTAAACGAGACAAAAGTTATGGCCGTCCGAAGAATCGATATCCACAGGGTGCAACATTCGTCGTGCAAGGTGCAACATTCGTCCAAAAAGCTGAAACAGCGCCGTTCGACTTTTAGAAGTGGGTGCAGGTATTTGAAATGGATCAGTACCATGGTGAACCGCTCACCAGGGAAGGTAAATCGAAGACCAGCAACGGTGATCCCGTTTTTTTTTGTAAAAATTCACGTGATGGAAAAACGAAGGCCAAAAAACTCCAGAGACCCGATTGAGGTTCGGATAGCCTTTTTTGGGTTTGAAACTATCCGTTGACGGCTTACAGCCATCAAGGCCGTAGAACTCACCGAGAGCTTCGTTTTGACTGGTTATGGCTCCCGTAACTCTAAACGAGACAACAGTTATGGCCGTCCGAAGAATCGATATCCATAGGGTGCAACATTCGCTGTGCAAGGTGCAACATTCGTCCAAAAAGCCGAAACAGCGCCGTTCGACTTTTAGAAGTGGGTGCAGGGATTTGAAATGGAACAGTACCATGGTGAACCGCTCTCCAGGGATGGTAAATCGAAGACCACCAACGGTGATCCCGTTTTAACGTAAAAATTCACGTGATGGATAAAAGAAGGTCAAAAAACTTCAGAGACCCGATTGAGGTTCGGATAGCCTTTTTTGGGTTTGAAACTATCCATTGACGGCTTACAGCCATCAAGGCCGTAGAACTCACCGAGAGCTTCGTTTTGACTGGTTATGGCTCCCGTAACTCTAAACGAGACAACAGTTATGGTCGTCCGAAGAATCGATATCCACAAGGTGCAACATTCGCTGTGCAAGGTGCAACATTCGTCCAAAAAGACGAAACAGCGTCGTTCGACTTTTAGAAGTGGGTCCAGGGATTTGAAATGGAACAGTACCATGGTGAACCGCTCTCCAGGGAAGGTAAATCGAAGACCAGCAACGGTGATCCCGTTTAAACGTAAAAATTCACGTGATGGAAAAAAGAAGGCCAAAAAACTTCAGAGACCCGATTGAGGTTCGGGTAGCCTTTTTTGGGTTTGGAACTATCCGTTGACGGCTTACAGCCATCAAGGCCGTAGAAATCACCGAGAGCTTCATTTTGACTGGTTATGGCTCTCGTAACTCTAAACGAGACAACAGTTATGGCCGTCCGAAGAATCGATATCCACAGGGTGCAACATTCGCTGTGCAAGGTGCAACATTCGTCCAAAAAGCCGAAACAGCGCCGTTCGACTTTTAGAAGTGGGTGCAGAGATTTGAAATGGAACAGTACCATGGTGAACCGCTCTCCAGGGAAGGTAAATCGAAGACCAGCAACGGTGATCCCGTTTTAACGTAAAAATTCACGTGATGGAAAAACGAAGGCCAAAAAACTCCAGAGACCCGATTGAGGTTCGGATAACCTTTTTTGGGTTTGAAACTATTTGTTGATGGCTTACAGCCATCAAGGCCGTAGAACTCACCGAGAGTTTCGTTTTGACTGGTTATGGCTCCCGTAAATCTAAACGAGACAACAGTTATGGCCGTCCGAAGAATCGATATCCACAGGGTGCAACATTCGCTGTGCAAGGTGCAACATTCGTCCAAAAAGCCGAAACAGCGCCGTTCGACTTTTAGAAGTGGGTGCAGAGATTTGGAATGGAACAGTACCATGGTGAACCGCTCTCCAGGGAAGGTAAATCGAAGACCAGCAACGGTGATCCTGTTTTAACGTAAAAATTCACGTGATGGAAAAACGAAGGCCAAAATACTCCAAAGACCCGATTGAGGTTCGGTTAGCCTTTTTTGGGTTTGAAACTATCCGTTGATGGCTTACAGCCATCAAGGCCGTAGACCTCACCGAGAGCTTCGTTTTGACTAGTTATGGCTCCCGTAACTCTAAACGAGACAACAGTTATGGCCGTCCGAAGAATCGATATCCACAGGGTGCAACATTCGCTGTGCAAGGTGCAACATTCGTCCAAAAAGCCGAAACAGCGCCGTTCGACTTTTAGAAGTGGGTGTAGGGATTTGAAATGGAACAGTACCATGGTGAACCGCTCTCGAGGGAAGGTAAATCGAAGACCAGCAACGGTGATCCCGTTTTGACGAAAAAATTCACGTGATGGAAAAACGAAGGCCAAAATACTCCAGAGAGCCGATTGAGGTTCGGATAGCCTTTCTTGGGTTTGAAACTATCCGTTGACGGCTTACAGCCGTCAAGGCCGTAGAACTCACCGAGAGCTTCGTTTTGACTGGTTATGGCTCTCGTAACTCTAAACGAGACAACAGTTATGGCCGTCCGATGAATCGATATCCACAGGGTGCAACATTCGCTGTGCAAGGTGCAACATTCATCCAAAAAGCCGAAACAACGCCGTTCGACTTTTAAAAATGGGTGCAGGGATTTGAAATGGAACAGTACCATGGTGAACCGCTCTCTAGGGAAGGTAAATCGAAGACCAGCAACGGTGATCCCGTTTTAACGAAAAAATTCACGTGATGGAAAAAAGAAGGCCAAAAAACTTCAGAGACCCGATTGAGGTTCGGATAGCATTTTTTGGGTTTGAAACTATCCGTTGACGGCTTATTGCCGTCAAGAACGTAGAACTCACCGAGAGCTTCGTTTTGACTTGTTATGGCTCCCGTAACTCTAAACGAGACAACAGTTATGGCCGTCCGAAGAATCGATATCCACAGGGTGCAACATTCGCTGTGCAAGGTGCAACATTCGTCCAAAAAGCCGAAACAGCGCCGTTCGACTTTTAGAAGTGGGTGCAGGGATTTAAAATGGAACATTACCATGGTGAACCACTCTCCAGGGAAGGTAAATCGAAGACCAGCAACGGTGATCCCGTTTTAACGTAAAAATTCACGAGATGGAAAAAAGAAGGCCAAAAAACTTCAGAGACCCAATTGAGGTTCGGATAGCATTTTTTGGGTTTGAAACTATCCGTTGACGGCTTATAGCCGTCAAGGCCGTAGAAATCACCGAGAGCTTCATTTTGACTGGTTATGGCTCTCGTAACTCTAAACGAGACAACAGTTATGGCCGTCCGAAGAATCGATATCCACAGGGTGCAACATTCGCTGTGCAAGGTGCAACATTCGTCCAAAAAGCCGAAACAGCGCCGTTCAACTTTTAGAAGTGGGTGCAGAGATTTGAAATGGAACAGTACCATGGTGAACCGCTCTCCAGGGAAGGTAAATCGAAGACCAGCAACGGTGATCCCGTTTTAACGTAAAAATTCACCTGATGGAAAAACGAAGGCCAAAAAACTCCAGAGACCCGATTGAGGTTCGGATAGCTTTTTTGGGTTTGAAACTATCCGTTGATGGCTTACAGCCGTCAAGGCCGTAGAACTCACCGAGAGCTTCGTTTTGACTGGTTATGGCTCCCGTAACTCTAAACGAGGCAACAGTTATGGCCGTCCGAAGAATCGATATCCACAGGGTGCAACATTCGCTGTGCAAGGTGCAACATTCGTCCAAAAAGCCGAAACAGCGTCGTTCGACTTTTAAAATTGGGTGCAGGGATTTGAAATGGAACAGTATTATGGTGAACCGCTCTCCAGGGAAGGTAAATCGAAGACCAGCAACGGTGATCCCGTTTTAACGAAAAAATTCACGTGATGGAAAAAAGAAGGCCAAAAAACTTCAGAGACCCGATTGAGGTTCGGATAGCCTTTTTTGGGTTTGAAACTATCCGTTGACGGCTTAGAGCCGTCAAGGCCGTAGAACTCACCGAGAGCTTCGTTTTGACTGGTTATGGCTCCCGTAACTCTAAACGAGACAACAGTTATGGCCGTCCGAAGAATCGATATCCACAGGGTGCAACATTCGCTGTGCAAAGTGCAACATTCGTCCAAAAAGCAGAAACAGCGCCGTTCGACTTTTAGAAGTGGGTGCAGGGATTTGAAATGGAACAGTACCATGGTGAACCGCTCTCCAGGGAAGGTAAATCGAAGACCAGCAACGGTGATCCCGTTTTAACGAAAAAATTCACGTGATGGAAAAAAGAAGGCCAAAAAACTTCAAAGACCCGATTGAGGTTCGGATAGCCTTTTTTGGGTTTGAAACTATCCGTTGACGGCTTATAGCCGTCAAGGCCGTAGAACTCACCGAGAGCTTCGTTTTGACTGGTTATGGCTCCCGTAACTCTAAACGATACAACAGTTATGGTCGTCCGAAGAATCGATATCCACAAGGTGCAACATTCGCTGTGCAAGGTGCAACATTCGTCCAAAAAGCCGAAACAGCGCCGTTCGACTTTTAGAAGTGGGTGCAGGGATTTGAAATGGAACAATACCATGGTGAACCGCTCTCCAGGGAAGGTAAATCGAAGACCAGCAACGGTGATCCCGTTTTAACGTAAAAATTCACGTGATGGAAAAAAGAAGGCCAAAAAACTCCAAAGACCCGATTGAGGTTCGGATAGCCTTTTTTGGGTTTGAAACTATCCGTTGACGGCTTACAACCGTCAAGGCCGTAGAACTCACCGAGAGCTTCGTTTTGACTGGTTATGGCTCCCGTAACTCTAAACGAGGCAACAGTTATGGCCGTCCGAAGAATCGATATCCATAGGGTGCAACATTCGCTGTGCAAGGTGCAACATTCATCCAAAAAGCCGAAACAGCGCCGTTCGACTTTTAGAAGTGGGTACAGGGATTTGAAATGGAACAGTACCATGGTGAACCGCTCTCCAGGGAAGGTAAATCGAAGATCACCAACGGTGATCCCGTTTTAACGTAAAAATTCACGTGATGGATAAAAGAAGGCCAAAAAACTCCAGAGACCCGATTGAGGTTCGGATAGCCTTTTTTGGGTTTGAAACTATCCGTTGACGGCTTACAGCCGTCAAGGCCGTAGAACTCACCGAGAGCTTCGTTTTGACTGGTTATGGCTCCCGTAACTCTAAACGAGGCAACAGTTATGGCCGTACGAAGAATCGATATCCACAGGGTGCAACATTCGCTGTGCAAGGTGCAACATTCGTCCAAAAAGCCGAAACAGCGCCGTTCGACTTTTAGAAGTGGGTACAGGGATTTGAAATGGAACAGTACCATGGTGAACCGCTCTCCAGGGAAGGTAAATCAAAGATCACCAACGGTGATCCCATTTTAACGTAAAAATTCACGTGATGGATAAAAGAAGGCCAAAAAACTTCAGAGACCCGATTGAGGTTCGGATAGCCTTTTTTGGGTTTGAAACTATCCGTTGACGGCTTACAGCTGTCAAGGCCGTAGAACTCACCGAGAGCTTCGTTTTGACTGGTTATGGCTCTCGTAACTCTAAACGAGACAACAGTTATGGCCGTCCGAAGAATCGATATCCACAGGGTGCAACATTCGCTGTGCAAGGTGCAACATTCGTCCAAAAAGCCGAAACAGCGCCGTTCAACTTTTAGAAGTGGGTGCAGGGATTTGAAATGGAACAGTACCATGGTGAACCGCTCTCCAGGGAAGGTAAATCGAAGACCAGCAATGGTGATCCCGTTTTAACGAAAAAATTCACGTGATGGAAAAAAGAAGGCCAAAAAACTTCAAAGACCCGATTGAGGTTCGGATAGCATTTTTAGGGTTTGAAACTATCCGTTGATGGCTTATAGCCGTCAAGGCCGTAGAACTCACCGAGAGCTTCGTTTTGACTTGTTATGGCTCCCGTAACTCTAAACGAGACAACAGTTATGGTCGTCCGAAGAATCGATATCCACAGGGTGCAACATTCGCTGTGCAAGGTGCAACATTCGTCAAAAAAGCCGAAACAGCGCCGTTCGACTTTTAGAAGTGGGTGCAGGGATTTGAAATGGAACAATACCATGGTGAACCGCTCTCCAGGGAAGGTAAATCGAAGACCAGCAACGGTGATCCCGTTTTAACGTAAAAATTCACGTGATGGATAAAAGAAGGCCAAAAAACTCCAGAGACCCGATTGAGGTTCGGATAGCCTTTTTTGGGTTTGAAACTATCCGTTGACGGCTTACAGCCGTCAAGGCCGTAGAACTCACCGAGAGCTTCGTTTTGACTGGTTATGGCTCCCGTAACTCTAAACGAGACAATAGTTATGGCCGTCCGAAGAATCGATATCCATAGGGTGCAACATTCGCTGTGCAAGGTGCAACATTCGTCCAAAAAGCCGAAACAACGCCGTTCGACTTTTAGAAGTGGGTGCAGGGATTTGAAATGGAACAATACCATGGTGAACCGCTCTCCAGGGAAGGTAAATCGAAGACCAGCAACGGTGATCCCGTTTTAACGTAAAAATTCACGTGATGGATAAAAGAAGGCCAAAATACTCCAGAGACCCGATAGAGGTTCGGATAGCCTTTTTTGGGTTTGAAACTATCCGTTGATGGCTTACAGCCATCAAGGCGGTAGAACTCACCGAGAGCTTCGTTTTGACTGGTTATGGCTCCCGTAACTCTAAACGAGACAACAGTTATGGCCGTCCGAAGAATCGATATCCACAGGGTGCAACATTCGCTATGCAAGGTGCAACATTCGTCCAAAAAGCCGAAACAGTGCCGTTCGACTTTTAGAAGTGGGTGTAGGGATTTGAAATGGAACAGTACCATGGTGAACCGCTCTCGAGGGAAGGTAAATCGAAGACCAGCAACGGTGATCCCGTTTTAACAAAAAAATTCACGTGATGGAAAAACGAAGGCCAAAAAACTCCAGAGACCCGATTGAGGTTCGGATAGCCTTTTTTGGGTTTGAAACTATCCGTTGACGGCTTACAGCCGTCAAGCCGGTAGAACTCACCGAGAGCTTCGTTTTGACTGGTTATGGCTCTCGTAAATCTAAACGAGACAACAGTTATGGCCGTCCGATGAATCGATATCCACAGGGTGCAACATTCGCTGTGCAAGGTGCAACATTCGTCCAAAAAGCCGAAACAGCGCCGTTCGACTTTTAAAAGTGGGTGCAGGGATTTGAAATGGAACAGTATCATGGTGAACCACTCTCCAGGGAAGGTAAATCGAAGACCAGCAACGGTGATCCCGTTTTAACGAAAAAATTCACGTGAGGGAAAAAAGAAGGCCAAAAAACTTCAAAGACCCGATTGAGGTTGATAGCATTTTTTGGGTTTGAAACTATCCGTTGACGGCTTAGAGCCGTCAAGGCCGTAGAACTCACCGAGAGCTTCGTTTTGACTGGTTATGGCTCCCGTAACTCTAAACGAGACAACAGTTATGGCCGTCCGAAGAATCGATATCCACAGGGTGCAACATTCGCTGTGCAAGGTGCAACATTCGTCCAAAAAGCCGAAACAGCGCCGTTCGACTTTTAGAAGTGGGTGCAGGGATTTGAAATGGAACAGTACCATGGTGAACCGCTCTCCAGGGAAGGTAAATCGAAGACCAGCAATGGTGATCCCGTTTTAACGAAAAAATTCACGTGATGGAAAAAAGAAGGCCAAAAAACTTCAAAGACCCGATTGAGGTTCGGATAGCATTTTTAGGGTTTGAAACTATCCGTTGACGGCTTATAGCCGTCAAGGCCGTAGAACTCACCGAGAGCTTCGTTTTGACTTGTTATGGCTCCCGTAACTCTAAACGAGACAACAGTTATGGTCGTCCGAAGAATCGATATCCACAGGGTGCAACATTCGCTATGCAAGGTGCAACATTCGTCCAAAAAGCCGAAACAGCGCCGTTCGACTTTTAGAAGTGGGTGCAGGGATTTGAAATGGAACAATACCATGGTGAACCGCTCTCCAGGGAAGGTAAATCGAAGACCAGCAACGGTGATCCCGTTTTAACGTAAAAATTCACGTGATGGATAAAACAAGGCCAAAAAACTCCAGAGACCCGATTGAGGTTCGGATAGCCTTTTTTGGGTTTGAAACTATCCGTTGACGGCTTACAGCCATCAAGGCCGTAGAACTCACCGAGAGCTTCGTTTTGACTGGTTATGGCTCCCGTAACTCTAAACGAGACAATAGTTATGGCCGTCCGAAGAATCGATATCCATAGGGTGCAACATTCGCTGTGCAAGGTGCAACATTCGTCCAAAAAGCCGAAACAGCGCCGTTCGACTTTTAGAAGTGGGTGCAGGGATTTGAAATGGAACAGTACCATGGTGAACCGCTCTCCAGGGAAGGTAAATCGAAGACCAGCAACGGTGATCCCGTTTTAACGTAAAAATTCACGTGATGGATAAAAGAAGGCCAAAATACTCCAAAGACCCGATAGAGGTTCGGATAGCCTTTTTTGGGTTTGAAACTATCCGTTGATGGCTTACAGCCATCAAGGCAGTAGAACTCACCGAGAGCTTCGTTTTGACTGGTTATGGCTCCCGTAACTCTAAACGAGACAACAGTTATGGCCGTCCGAAGAATCGATATCCACAGGGTGCAACATTCGCTATGCAAGGTGCAACATTCGTCCAAAAAGCCGAAACAGCGCCGTTCGACTTTTAGAAGTGGGTGTAGGGATTTGAAATGGAACAGTACCATGGTGAACCGCTCTCGAGGGAAGGTAAATCGAAGACCAGCAACGGTGATCCCGTTTTAACAAAAAAATTCACGTGATGGAAAAACGAAGGCCAAAAAACTCCAGAGACCCGATTGAGGTTCGGATAGCCTTTTTTGGGTTTGAAACTATCCGTTGACGGCTTACAGCCGTCAAGGCCGTAGAACTCACCGAGAGCTTCGTTTTGACTGGTTATGGCTCTCGTAAATCTAAACGAGACAACAGTTATGGCCGTCCGATGAATCGATATCCACAGGGTGCAACATTCGCTGTGCAAGGTGCAACATTCGTCCAAAAAGCCGAAACAGCGCCGTTCGACTTTTAAAAGTGGGTGCAGGGATTTGAAATGGAACAGTACCATGGTGAACCGCTCTCCAGGGAAGGTAAATCGAAGACCAACAACGGTGATCCCGTTTTAACGAAAAAATTCACGTGATGGAAAAAAGAAGGCCAAAAAACTTCAAAGACCCGATTGAGGTTGATAGCATTTTTTGGGTTTGAAACTATCCGTTGACGGCTTATAGCCGTCAAGGCCGTAGAACTCACCGAGAGCTTCGTTTTGACTGGTTATGGCTCCCGTAACTCTAAACGAGACAACAGTTATGGCCGTCCGAAGAATCGATATCCATAGGGTGCAACATTCGCTGTGCAAGGTGCAACATTCGTCCAAAAAGCCGAAACAGCGCCGTTCGACTTTTAGAAGTGGGTGCAGGGATTTGAAATGGAACAGTACCATGGTGAACCGCTCTCCAGGGAAGGTAAATCGAAGACCAGCAATGGTGATCCCGTTTTAACGAAAAAATTCACGTGATGGAAAAAAGAAGGCCAAAAAACTTCAAAGACCCGATTGAGGTTCGGATAGCATTTTTAGGGTTTGAAACTATCCATTGACGGCTTATAGCCGTCAAGGCCGTAGAACTCACCGAGAGCTTCGTTTTGACTTGTTATGGCTCCCGTAACTCTAAACGAGACAACAGTTATGGTCGTCCGAAGAATCGATATCCACAGGGTGCAACATTCGCTGTGCAAGGTGCAACATTCGTCCAAAAAGCCGAAACAGCGCCGTTCGACTTTTAGAAGTGGGTGCAGGGATTTGAAATGGAACAATACCATGGTGAACCGCTCTCCAGGGAAGGTAAATCGAAGACCAGCAACGGTGATCCCATTTTAACGTAAAAATTCACGTGATGGATAAAAGAAGGCCAAAAAACTCCAGAGACCCGATTGAGGTTCGGATAGCCTTTTTTGGGTTTGAAACTATCCGTTGACGGCTTACAGCCGTCAAGGCCGTAGAACTCACCAAGAGCTTCGTTTTGACTGGTTATGGCTTTCGTAACTCTAAACGAGACAATAGTTATGGCCGTCCGAAGAATCGATATCCATAGGGTGCAACATTCGCTGTGCAAGGTGCAACATTCGTCCAAAAAGCCGAAACAGCGCCGTTCGACTTTTAGAAGTGGGTGCAGAGATTTGGAATGGAACAGTACCATGGTGAACCGCTCTCCAGGGAAGGTAAATCGAAGACCAGCAACGGTGATCCTGTTTTAACGTAAAAATTCACGTGATGGAAAAACGAAGGCCAAAATACTCCAGAGACCCGATAGAGGTTCGGATAGCCTTTTTTGGGTTTGAAACTATCCGTTGATGGCTTACAGCCATCAAGGCGGTAGAACTCACCGAGAGCTTCGTTTTGACTGGTTATGGCTCCCGTAACTCTAAACGAGACAACTGTTATGGCCGTCCGAAGAATCGATATCCACAGGGTGCAACATTCGCTATGCAAGGTGCAACATTTGTCCAAAAAGCCGAAACAGCGCCGTTCGACTTTTAGAAGTGGGTGTAGGGATTTGAAATGGAACAGTACCATGGTGAACCGCTCTCGAGGGAAGGTAAATCGAAGACCAGCAACGGTGATCCCGTTTTAACAAAAAAATTCACGTGATGGAAAAACGAAGGCCAAAAAACTCCAGAGACCCGATTGAGGTTCGGATAGCCTTTTTTGGGTTTGAAACTATCCGTTGACGGCTTACAGTCGTCAAGGCCGTAGAACTCACCGAGAGCTTCGTTTTGACTGGTTATGGCTCTCGTAAATCTAAACGAGACAACAGTTATGGCCGTCCGATGAATCGATATCCACAGGGTGCAACATTCGCTGTGCAAGGTGCAACATTCGTCCAAAAAGCCCAAACAGCGCAGTTCGACTTTTAAAAGTCGGTGCAGGGATTTGAAATGGAACAGTACCATGGTGAACCGCTCTCCAGGGAAGGTAAATCGAAGACCAGCAACGGTGATCCCGTTTTAACGAAAAAATTCACGTGATGGAAAAAAGAAGGCCAAAAAACTTCAAAGACCCGATTGAGGTTGATAGCATTTTTTGGGTTTGAAACTATCCGTTGACGGCTTATAGCCGTCAAGGCCGTAGAACTCACCGAGAGCTTCGTTTTGACTGGTTATGGCTCCCGTAACTCTAAACGAGACAACAGTTATGGCCGTCCGAAGAATCGATATCCATAGGGTGCAACATTCGCTGTGCAAGGTGCAACATTCGTCCAAAAAGCCGAAACAGCGCCGTTCGACTTTTAGAAGTGGGTGCAGGGATTTGAAATGGAACAGTACCATGGTGAACCGCTCTCCAGGGAAGGTAAATCGAAGACCAGCAACGGTGATCCCGTTTTAACGTAAAAATTCACATGATGGAAAAACGAAGGCCAAAAAACTCCAGAGACCCGATTGAGGTTCGGATAGCCTTTTTTGGGTTTGAAACTATCCGTTGACGGCTTACAGCCATCAAGGCCGTAGAACTCACCGAGAGCTTCGTTTTGACGGGTTATGGCTCCCGTAACTCTAAACGAGACAACAGTTATGGCCGTCCGAAGAATCGATATCCACAGGGTGCAACTTTCGCTGTGCAAGGTGCAACATTCGTCCAAAAAGCCGAAACAGCGCCGTTCGACTTTTAGAAGTGGGTGCAGAGATTTGAAATGGAACAATACCATGGTGAACCGCTCTCCAGGGAAGGTAAATCGAAGACCAATAACGGTGATCCCGTTTTAACATAAAAATTCACGTGATGGAAAAACGAAGGCCAAAAAACTCCAGACACCCGATTGAGGTTCGGATAGCCTTTTTTGGGTTTGAAACTATCCGTTGACGGCTTACAGCCATCAAGGCCGTAGAACTCACCGAGAGCTTCGTTTTGACGGGTTATGGCTCCCGTAACTCTAAACGAGACAACAGTTATGGCCGTCCGAAGAATCGATATCCACAGGGTGCAACTTTCGCTGTGCAAGGTGCAACATCTGTCCAAAAAGCCAAAACAGCGCCGTTCGACTTTTAGAAGTGGGTGCAGGGATTTGAAATGGAACAGTTCATGGTGAACCGCTCTCCAGGGAAGGTAAATCGAAGACCAGCAACGGTGATCCCGTTTTAACGTAAAAATTCACGTGATGGATAAAAGAAGGCCAAAAAAATTCAGAGACCCGATTGAGGTTCGGATAGCCTTTTTTGGGTTTGAAACTATCCATTGACGGCTTACAGCCATCAAGGCCGTAGAACTCACCGAGAGCTTTGTTTTGACTGGTTATGGCTCCAGTAACTCTTAATGAGACAACAGCTATGGCCGTCCGAAGAATCGATATCCACAGGGTGCAACATTCGCTGTGCAAGGTGCAACATCCGTCCAAAAAGCCAAAACAGCGCCGTTCGACTTTTAGAAGAGGGTGCAGGGATTTGAAATGGAATAGTACCATGGTGAACCGCTCTCCAGGGAAGGTAAATCGAAGACCAGCAACGGTGATCCCGTTTAAACGTAAAAATTCACGTGATGGAAAAAAGAAGGCCAAAAAACTTCAGAGACCCCATTGAGGTTCGGATAGCCTTTTTTGGGTTTGAAACTATCCGTTGACGGCTTACAGCCATCAAGGCCGTAGAACTCACCGAGAGCTTCGTTTTGACTGGTTATGGCTCTCGTAACTCTAAACGAGACAACAGTTATGGCCGTTCGAAGAATCTATATCCACAGGGTGCAAAATTCGCTATGCAAGGTGCAACATTCGTCCAAAAAGTCGAAACAGCGCCGTTCGACTTTTAGAAATGGGTGCAGAGATTTGAAATGGAACAGTACCATGGTGAACCGCTCTCCAGGGAAGGTAAATCGAAGACCAGCAACGGTGATCCCGTTTTAACGTAAAAATTCACGTGATGGAAAAACTAAGGCCAAAAAACTCCAGAGACCCGATTGAGGTTCGGATAGCCTTTTTTGGGTTTGAAACTATCCGTTGACGGCTTACAGCCATCAAGGCCGTAGAACTCACCGAGAGCTTCGTTTTGACGGGTTATGGCTCCCGTAACTCTAAACGAGACAACAGTTATGGCCGTCCGAAGAATCGATATCCACAGGGTGCAACTTTCGCTGTGCAAGGTGCAACATTCGTCCAAAAAGCCGAAACAGCGCCGTTCGACTTTTAGAAGTGGGTGCAGAGATTTGAAATGGAACAATACCATGGTGAACCGCTCTCCAGGGAAGGTAAATCGAAGACCAACAACGGTGATCCCGTTTTAACATAAAAATTCACGTGATGGAAAAACGAAGGCCAAAAAACTCCAGACACCCGATTGAGGTTCGGATAGCCTTTTTTGGGTTTGAAACTATCCGTTGACGGCTTACAGCCATCAAGGCCGTAGAACTCACCGAGAGCTTCGTTTTGACGGGTTATGGCTCCCGTAACTCTAAACGAGACAACAGTTATGGCCGTCCGAAGAATCGATATCCACAGGGTGCAACTTTCGCTGTGCAAGGTGCAACATCCGTCCAAAAAGCCAAAACAGCGCCGTTCGACTTTTAGAAGTGGGTGCAGGGATTTGAAATGGAACAGTTCATGGTGAACCGCTCTCCAGGGAAGGTAAATCGAAGACCAGCAACGGTTATCCCGTTTTAACGTAAAAATTCACGTGATGGATAAAAGAAGGCCAAAAAAATTCAGAGACCCGATTGAGGTTCGGATAGCCTTTTTTGGGTTTGAAACTATCCATTGACGGCTTACAGCCATCAAGGCCGTAGAACTCACCGAGAGCTTTGTTTTGACTGGTTATGGCTCCAGTAACTCTTAACGAGACAACAGCTATGGCCGTCCGAAGAATCGATATCCACAAGGTGCAACATTCGCTGTGCAAGGTGCAACATCCGTCCAAAAAGCCAAAACAGCGCCGTTCGACTTTTAGAAGAGGGTGCAGGGATTTGAAATGGAATAGTACCATGGTGAACCGCTCTCCAGGGAAGGTAAATCGAAGACCAGCAACGGTGATCCCGTTTAAACGTAAAAATTCACGTGATGGAAAAAAGAAGGCCAAAAAACTTCAGAGACCCCATTGAGGTTCGGATAGCCTTTTTTGGGTTTGAAACTATCCGTTGACGGCTTACAGCCATCAAGGCCGTAGAACTCACCGAGAGCTTCGTTTTGACTGGTTATGGCTCTCGTAACTCTAAACGAGACAACAGTTATGGCCGTTCGAAGAATCTATATCCACAGGGTGCAAAATTCGCTATGCAAGGTGCAACATTCGTCCAAAAAGTCGAAACAGCGCCGTTCGACTTTTAGAAATGGGTGCAGAGATTTGAAATGGAACAGTACCATGGTGAACCGCTCTCCAGGGAAGGTAAATCGAAGACCAGCAACGGTGATCCCGTTTAAACGTAAAAATTCACGTGATGGAAAAAAGAATGCCAAAAAACTTCAGAGACCCCATTGAGGTTCGGATAGCCTTTTTTGGGTTTGAAACTATCCGTTGACGGCTTACAGCCATCAAGGCCGTAGAACTCACCGAGAGCTTCGTTTTGACTGGTTATGGCTCCCGTAACTCAAAACGAGA
Source organism: Allium fistulosum (assembly GCA_030737815.1). Classification (NCBI taxonomy): domain Eukaryota; kingdom Viridiplantae; phylum Streptophyta; class Magnoliopsida; order Asparagales; family Amaryllidaceae; genus Allium; species Allium fistulosum. The sequence goes on along the minus strand of CM060905.1, from coordinate 41,572,089 downwards.
CAACATTTATGGTCGTCCGAAGAATCGATATCCATAGGGTGCAACATTCGCTGTGCAAGGTGCAACATTCGTCCAAAAAGCCGAAACAGCGCCGTTCGACTTTTAGAAGTGGGTGCAGGGATTTGAAATGGAACAGTACCATGGTGAACCGCTCTCCAGGGAAGGTAAATCGAAGACCAGCAACGGTGATCCCGTTTTAACGTAAAAATTCACGTGATGAAAAAAGAAGGCCAAAAAACTTCAGAGACCCGATTGAGGTTCGGATAGCCTTTTTTGGGTTTGAAACTATCCGTTGACGGCTTACAGCCGTCAAGGCCGTAGAACTCACCGAGAGCTTCGTTTTGACTGGTTATGGCTCCCGTAACTCTAAACGAGAGAACAGTTATGGCCGTCCGAAGAATCGATATCCACAGGGTGCAACATTCGCTGTGCAAGGTGCAACATTCGTCCAAAAAGCCGAAACAGCGCCGTTTGACTTTTAGAAGTGGGTCCAGGGATTTGAAATGGAACAGTACCATGGTGAACCGCTCTCCAGGGAAGGTAAATCGAAGACCAGCAACGGTGATCCCGTTTTAACGTAAAAATTCACCTGATGGAAAAACGAAGGCCAAAAAACTCCAGAGACCCGATTGAGGTTCGGATAGCCTTTTTTGGGTATGAAACTATCCGTTGATGGCTTACAGCCGTCAAGGCCGTAGAACTCACCGAGAGCTTCGTTTTGACTGGTTATGGCTCCCGTAACTCTAAACGAGACAACAGTTATGGCCGTCCGAAGAATCGATATCCACAGGGTGCAACATTCGCTGTGCAAGGTGCAACATTCGTCCAAAAAGCCGAAACAGCGCCATTCCACTTTTAGAAGTGGGTGTAGGGATTTGAAATGGAACAGTACCATGGTGAACCGCTCTCGAGGGAAGGTAAATCGAAGACCAGCAACGGTGATCCCGTTTTAACGAAAAAATTCACGTGATGGAAAAACGAAGGCCAAAAAACTTCAGAGACCCGATTGAGGTTCGGATAGCCTTTTTTGGGTTTGAAACTATCCGTTGACGGCTTACAGTAGTCAAGGCTGTAGAACTCACCGAGAGCTTCGTTTTGACTGGTTATGGCTCCCGTAACTCTAAACGAGACAATAGTTATGGTCGTCCGAAGAATCGATATCCATAGGGTGCAACATTCGCTGTGCAAGGTGCAACATTCGTCCAAAAAGCCGAAACAGCGCCGTTCGACTTTTAGAAGTGGGTGCAGGTATTTGAAATGGAACAGTACCATAGTGAACCGCTCTCCAGGGAAGATAAATCGAAGACCAGCAACGGTGATCCCGTTTTAACGTAAAAATTCACGTGATGGAAAAAAGAAGGCCAAAAAACTTCAGAGACCCGATTGAGGTTCGGATAGCCTTTTTTGGGTTTGATACTATCCGTTGACGGCTTACAGCCATCAAGGCCGTAGAACTCACTGAGAGCTTCGTTTTGACTGGTTATGGCTCCCGTAACTCTAAACGAGACAACAGTTATGGCCGTCCGAAGAATCGATATCCAAAGGGTGCAACATTCGCTGTGCAAGGTGCAACATTCGTCCAAAAAGCCGAAACAGCGCCATTCCACTTTTAGAAGTGGGTGTAGGGATTTGAAATGGAACAGTACCATGGTGAACCGCTCTCGAGGGAAGGTAAATCGAAGACCAGCAACGGTGATCCCGTTTTAACGAAAAAATTCACGTGATGGAAAAACGAAGGCCAAAAAACTCTAGAGACCCGATTGAGGTTCGGATAGCCTTTTTTGGGTTTGAAACTATCCGTTGACGGCTTACATCCGTCAAGGCCGTAGAACTCACCGAGAGCTTCGTTTTGACTGGTTATGGCTCTCGTAACTCTAAACGAGACAATAGTTATGGCCGTCCGATGAATCGATATCCACAGGGTGCAACATTCGCTGTGCAAGGTGCAACATTCGTCCAAAAAGCCGAAACAGCGCCGTTCGACTTTTAGAAGTGGGTGCAGGGATTTGAAATGGAACAGTACCATGGTGAACCGCTCTCCAGGGAAGGTAAATCGAAGACCAGCGATGGTGATCCCGTTTTAACGTAAAAATTCATGTGATGGAAAAAAGAAGGCCAAAAAACTTCAGAGACCCGATTGAGGTTCGGATAGCCTTTTTTGGGTTTGAAACTATCCGTTGACGGCTTACACCTGTCAAGGCCATAGAACTCACCGAGAGCTTCGTTTCGACTGATTATGGCTCCCGTAACTCTAAACGAGACAACAGTTATGGCCGTCCGAAGAATCGATATCCACAGGGTGCAACATTCGCTGTGCAAGGTGCAACATTCGTCCAAAAAGCCGAAACAGCGCCGTTCGACTTTTAGAAGTGGGTGCAGGGATTTGAAATGGAACAGTACCATGGTGAACCGCTCTCCAGGGAAGGTAAATCGAAGACCAGCAACGGTGATCCCGTTTTAACGTAAAAATTCACGTGATGGAAAAACGAAGGCCAAAAAACTCCAGAGACCCGATTGAGGTTCGGATAGCCTTTTTTGGGTTTGAAACTATCCGTTGATGGCTTACAGCCATCAAGGCCGTAGAACTCACCGAGAGCTTCGTTTTGACTGGTTATGGCTCCCGTAACTCTAAACGAGGCAACAGTTATGGCCGTCCGAAGAATCGATATCCACAGGGTGCAACATTCGCTGTGCAAGGTGCAACATTCGTCCAAAAAGCCGAAACAACGCCGTTCGACTTTAAGAAGTGGGTACAGGGATTTGAAATGGAACAGTACCATGGTGAACCGCTCTCCAGGGAAGGTAAATCGAAGACCACCAACGGTGATCCCGTTTTAACGTAAAAAATCACGTGATGGATAAAAGAAGGCCAAAAAACTTCAAAGACCCGATTGAGGTTCGGATAGCCTTTTTTGGGTTTGAAACTATCCGTTGACGGCTTACAGCAGTCAAGGCCGTAGAACTCACCGAGAGCTTCGTTTTGACCGGTTATGGCTCCCGTAACTCTAAACGAGACAACAGTTATGGCCGTCCGAAGAATCGATATCCACAGGGTGCAACATTCGCTGTGCAAGGTGCAACATTCGTCCAAAAAGCCGAAACAGCGCCGTTCGACTTTTAGAAGTGGGTGCAGGGATTTGAAATGGAACAGTACCATGGTGAACCGCTCTCCAGGGAAGGTAAATCGAAGACCAGCAACGGTGATCCCGTTTTAACGTAAAAATTCACGTGATGGAAAAACGAAGGCCAAAAAACTCCAGAGACCAGATTGAGGTTCGGATAGCCTTTTTTGGGTTTGAAACTATCCGTTGATGGCTTACAGCCATCAAGGCCGTAGAACTCACCGAGAGCTTCGTTTTGACTGGTTATGGCTCCCGTAACTCTAAACGAGGCAACAGTTATGGCCGTCCGAAGAATCGATATCCACAGGGTGCAACATTCGCTGTGCAAGGTGCAACATTCGTCCAAAAAGCCGAAACAGCGCCGTTCGACTTTTAGAAGTGGGTGCAGGGATTTGAAATGGAACAGTACCATGGTGAACCGCTCTCCAGGGAAGGTAAATCGAAGACCAGCAACGGTGATCCCGTTTTAACGTAAAAATTCACGTGATGGAAAAACGAAGGCCAAAAAACTCCAGAGACCCGATTGAGGTTCGGACAGCCTTTTTTGGGTTTGAAACTATCCGTTGATGGCTTACAGCCATCAAGGCCGTAGAACTCACCGAGAGCTTCGTTTTGACTGGTTATGGCTCCCGTAACTCTAAACGAGGCAACAGTTATGGCCGTCCGAAGAATCGATATCCACAGGGTGCAACATTCGCTGTGCAAGGTGCAACATTCGTCCAAAAAGCCGAAACAACGCCGTTCGACTTTAAGAAGTGGGTACAGGGATTTGAAATGGAACAGTACCATGGTGAACCGCTCTCCAGGGAAGGTAAATCGAAGACCACCAACGGTGATCCCGTTTTAACGTAAAAAATCACGTGATGGATAAAAGAAGGCCAAAAAACTTCAAAGACCCGATTGAGGTTCGGATAGCCTTTTTTGGGTTTGAAACTATCCGTTGACGGCTTACAGCAGTCAAGGCCGTAGAACTCACCGAGAGCTTCGTTTTGACTGGTTATGGCTCCCGTAACTCTAAACGAGACAACAGTTATGGCCGTCCGAAGAATCGATATCCACAGGGTGCAACATTCGCTGTGCAAGGTGCAACATTCGTCCAAAAAGCCGAAACAGCGCCGTTCGACTTTTAGAAGTGGGTGCAGGGATTTGAAATGGAACAATACCACGGTGAACCGCTCTCCAGGGAAGGTAAATCGAAGACCAGCAACGGTGATCCCGTTTTAACGTAAAAATTAACGTGATGGAAAAAAGAAGGCCACAAAAAACTTCAGAGACCCGATTAAGGTTCGGATAGCCTTTTTTGGGTTTGAAACTATCCGTTGACGGCTTACCGCCGTCAAGGCCGTAGAACTCACCGAGAGCTTCGTTTTGACTGGTTATGGCTCCCGTAACTCTAAACGAGACAACAGTTTTGGCCGTCCGAAGAATCGATATCCACAGGGTGCAACATTCGCTGTGCAAGGTGCAACATTCGTCCAAAAAGCTGAAACAGCGCCGTTCGACTTTTAGAAGTGGGTGAAGGGATTTTAAATGGAACAGTACGATGGTGAACCGCTCTCCAGGGAAGGTATATTGAAGACCAGCAACGGTGATCCCGTTTTAACGTAAAAATTCACGTGATGGAAAAAAGAAGGCCACAAAAAACTTCAGAGACCCGATTAAGGTTGGGATAGCCTTTTTTGGGTTTGAAACTATCCGTTGACGGCTTACAGCCGTCAAGGCCGTAGAACTCACCGAGAGCTTCGTTTTGACTGGTTATGGCTCCCGTAACTCTAAACGAGACAACAGTTATGGCCGTCCGAAGAATCGATATCCACAGGGTGCAACATTCGCTGTGCAAGGTGCAACATTCGTCCAAAAAGCCGAAACAGCGCCGTTCGACTTTTAGAAGTGGGTGCAGGGATTTGAAATGGAACAATACCACGGTGAACCGCTCTCCAGGGAAGGTAAATCGAAGACCAGCAACGGTGATCCCGTTTTAACGTAAAAATTCACGTGATGGAAAAAAGAAGGCCAAAAAACTTCAGAGACCCGATTGAGGTTCGGATAGCCTTTTTTGGATTTGAAACTATCCGTTGACGGCTTACAGCTGTCAAGGCCGTAGAACTCACCGAGAGCTTCGTTTTGACTGGTTATGGCTCCCGTAACTCTGAACGAGACAACAGTTATGGCCGTCCGAAGAATCGATATCCACAGGGTGCAACATTCGCTGTGCAAGGTGCAACATTCGTCCAAAAAGCCGAAACAGCGCCGTTCGACTTTTAGAAGTGGGTGCAGGGATTTGAAATGGAACAGTACCATGGTGAACCGCTCTTCAGGGAAGGTAAATCGAAGACCAGCAACGGTGATCCCGTTTTAACGTAAAAATTCACGTGATGAAAAAAGAAGGCCAAAAAACTTCAAAGACCCGATTGAGGTTCGGATAGCCTTTTTTGGGTTTGAAACTATCCGTTGACGGCTTACTGCCATCAAGGCCGTAGAACTCACCGAGAGCTTCGTTTTGACTGGTTATTACTCCCGTATCTCTAAACGAGACAACAGTTATGGACGTCCGAAGAATCGATATCCATAGGGTGCAACATTCGCTGTGCAAGGTGCAACATTCGTCCAAAAAGCCGAAACAGCGCCGTTCGACTTTTAGAAGTGGGTGCAGGGATTTGAAATGGAACAGTACCATGGTGAACTGCTCTCCAGGGAAGGTAAATCGAAGACCAACAACGATGATCCCGTTTTAACGTAAAAATTCACATGATGGAAAAACGAAGGCCAAAAAACTCCAAAGACCCGATTGAGGTTCGGATAGCCTTTTTTGGGTTTGACACTATCCGTTGACGGCTTATAGCCGTCAAGGCCGTAAAACTCACCGAGAGCTTCGTTTTGACGGGTTATGGCTCCCGTAACTCTAAACGAGACAACAGTTATGGCCGTCCGAAGAATCGATATCCACAGGGTGCAACATTCGCTGTGCAAGGTGCAACATTCGTCCAAAAAGCCGAAACAGCGTCGTTCGACTTTTAGAAGTGGGTGCAGGGATTTGAAATGGAACAGTTCATGGTGAACCGCTCTCCAGGGAAGGTAAATCGAAGACCAGCAACGGTGATCCCATTTTAACGTAAAAATTCACGTGATGGATAAAAGAAGGCCAAAAAAATTCAGAGACCCGATTGAGGTTCGGATAGCCTTTTTTGGGTTTGAAACTATCCATTGACGGCTTACAGCCATCAAGGCCGTAGAACTCACCGAGAGCTTCGTTTTGACTGGTTATGGCTCTAGTAACTATTAACGAGACAACAGCTATGGCCGTCCGAAGAATCGATATACACAGGGTGCAACATTCGCTGTGCAAGGTGCAACATTCGTCCAAAAAGCCGAAACAGCGCCGTTCGACTTTTAGAAATGGGTGCAGAGATTTGTAATGGAACAGTACCATGGTGAACCGCTCTCCAGGGAAGGTAAATCGAAGACCAGCAACTGTGATCCCGTTTTAACGTAAAAATTCACGTGATGGAAAAACGAAGGCCAAAAAACTCCAGAGACCCGATTGAGGTTCGGATAGCCTTTTTTGGGTTTGAAACTATCAGTTGACGGCTTACAGCCATCAATGTCGTAGAACTCACCGAGAGCTTCGTTTTGACTGGTTATGGCTCCCGTAACTCAAAACGAGACAACATTTATGGCCGTCCGAAGAATCGATATCCACAGGGTGCAACATTCGCTGTGCAAGGTGCAACATTCGTCCAAAAAGCCGAAACAGCGCCGTTCGACTTTTAGAAGTGGGTGCAGGGATTTGAAATGAAACAGTACCATGGTGAACCTCTCTCCAAGGAAGGTAAATCGAAGACAAGCAACGGTGATCCCGTTTTAACGTAAAAATTCACGTGATGGATAAAAGAAGGCCAAAAAAATTCAGAGACCCGATTGAGGTTCGGATAGCCTTTTTTGCGTTTGAAACTATCCATTGAAGGCTTACAGCCGTCAAGGCCGTAGAACTCACCGAGAGCTTCGTTTTGACTGGTTATGGCTCCCGTAACTCTAAACGAGACAACAGTTATGGCCGTCCGAAGAATCGATATCCACAGGGTGCAACATTCGCTGTGCAAGGTGCAACATTCGTCAAAAAAGCCGAAACAGCGCCGTTAGACTTTTAGAAGTGGGTGCAGGGATTTGAAATGGAACAGTACCATGGTGAACCGCTCTCCAGGGAAGGTAAATCGAAGACCATCAACGGTGATCCTGTTTAAACGTAAAAATTCACATGATGGAAAAAAGAAGGCCAAAAAACTTCAGAGACCCGATTGAGGTTCGGATAGCCTTTTTTGGGTTTGAAACTATCCATTGACGGCTTACAGCCATCAAGGCCGTAGAACTCACCGAGAGCTTCGTTTTGACTGGTTATGGCTCCCGTAACTCTAAACGAGACAACAGTTATGGCCGTCCGAAGAATCGATATCCACAGGGTGCAACATTCGCTGTGCAAGGTGCAACATTCGTCCAAAAAGCCGAAACAGCGCCGTTCGACTTTTAGAAGTGGGTGCAGGGATTTGAAATGGAACAGTACCATGGTGAACCGCTCTTCAGGGAAGGTAAATCGAAGACCAGCAACGGTGATCCCGTTTTAACGTAAAAATTCACGTGATGAAAAAAGAAGGCCAAAAAACTTCAAAGACCCGATTGAGGTTCGGATAGCCTTTTTTGGGTTTGAAACTATGCGTTGACGGCTTACTGCCGTCAAGGCCGTATAACTCACCGAGAGCTTCGTTTTGACTGGTTATGGCTCCCGTAACTCTAAACGAGACAACAGTTATGGCCGTCCGAAGAATCGATATCCACAGGGTGCAACATTCGTTGTGCAAGGTGCAACATTCGTCCAAAAAGCCGAAACATCACCGTTCGACTTTTAGAAGTGGGTGCAGGGATTTGAAATGGAACAGTACCATGGTGAACCGCTCTCCAGGGAAGGTAAATCGAAGACCAGCAACGGTGATCCCGTTTTAACGTAAAAATTCACGTGATGGAAAAAAGAAGGCCAAAAAACTTCAGAGTCCCGATTGAGGTTCGGATAGCCTTTTTTGGGTTCGAAACTATCCGTTGACGGCTTACAGCAGTCAAGGCCGTAGAACTCACCGAGAGCTTTGTTTTGACTGGTTATGGCTCCCGTAACTCTAAACGAGACAACAGTTATGGCCGTCCGAAGAATCGATATCCACAGGGTGCAACATTCGCTGTGCAAGGTGCAACATTCGTCCATAAAGCCGAAACAGCGCCGTTCGACTTTTATAAGTGGGTGCAGGGATTTGAAATGGAACAGTACCATGGTGAACCGCTCTCCAGGGAAGGTAAATCGAAGACCAGCAACGGTGATCCCGTTTTAACGAAAAAATTCACGTGATGGAAAAAAGAAGGCCAAAAAACTTCAGAGACCCGATTGAGGTTCGGATAGCCTTTTTTGGGTTTGAAACTATCCGTTGACGGCTTACAGCAGTCAAGGCCGTAGAACTCACCGAGAGCTTCGTTTTGACTGGTTATGGCTCCCGTAACTCTAAACGAGACAACAGTTATGGCCGTCCGAAGAATCGATATCCACAGGGTGCAACATTCGCTGTGCATGGTGCAACATTCGTCCAAAAAGCCGAAACATCGCCGTTCGACTTTTAGAAGTGGGTGCAGGGATTTGAAATGGAGCAGTACCATGGTGAACCGCTCTCCAGGGAAGGTAAATCGAAGACCAGCAACGGTGATCCCATTTTAACGTAAAAATTCACGTGATGGAAAAAAGAAGGCCAAAAAACTCCAGAGACCCGATTGAGGTTCGGATAGCCTTTTTTGGGTTTGAAACTATCCGTTGACGGCTTACAGCAGTCAAGGCCGTAGAAATCACCGAGAGCTTTGTTTTGACTGGTTATGGCTCCCGTAACTCTAAACGAGACAACAGTTATGGCCGTCCGAAGAATCGATATCCACAGGGTGCAACATTCGCTGTGCAAGGTGCAACATTCGTCCAAAAAGCCGAAACAGCGCCGTTTGACTTTTAGAAGTGGGTGCAGGGATTTGAAATGGAACAGTACCATGGTGAACCGCTCTCCAGGGAAGGTAAATCGAAGACCAGCAACGGTGATCCCGTTTTAACGTAAAAATTCACCTGATGGAAAAACGAAGGCCAAAAAACTCCAGAGACCCGATTGAGGTTCGGATAGCCTTTTTTGGGTATGAAACTATCCGTTGACGGCTTACAGCCGTCAAGGCCGTAGAACTCATCGAGAGCTTCGTTTTGACTGGTTATGGCTCCCGTAACCCTAAACGAGGCAACAGTTATGGCCGTCCGAAGAATCGATATCCACAGGGTGCAACATTCGCTGTGCAAGGTGCAACATTCGTCCAAAAAGCCGAAACAGCGCCGTTCGACTTTTAGAAGTGGGTACAGGGATTTGAAATGGAACAGTACCATGGTGAACCGCTCTCCAGGGAAGGTAAATCGAAGATCACCAACGGTGATCCCGTTTTAACGTAAAAATTCACGTGATGGATAAAAGAAGGCCAAAAAACTTCAGAGACCCGATTGAGGTTCGGATAGCCTTTTTTGGGTTTGAAACTATCCGTTGACGGCTTACAGCCATCAAGGCCGTAGAACTCACTGAGAGCTTCGTTTTGACTGGTTATGGCTCCCGTAACTCTAAACGAGACAACAGTTATGGCCGTCCGAAGAATCGATATCCACAGGGTGCAACATTCGCTGTGCAAGGTGCAACATTCGTCCAAAAAGCCGAAACAGCGCCATTCCACTTTTAGAAGTGGGTGTAGGGATTTGAAATGGAACAGTACCATGGTGAACCGCTCTCGAGGGAAGGTAAATCGAAGACCAGCAACGGTGATCCCGTTTTAACGAAAAAATTCACGTGATGGAAAAACGAAGGCCAAAAAACTTCAGAGACCCGATTGAGGTTCGGATAGCCTTTTTTGGGTTTGAAACTATCCGTTGACGGCTTACAGCAGTCAAGGCCGTAGAACTCACCGAGAGCTTCGTTTTGACTGGTTATGGCTCCCGTAACTCTAAACGAGACAACAGCTATGGCCGTCCGAAGAATCGATATACACAGGGTGCAACATTCGCTGTGCAAGGTGCAACATTCGTCCAAAAAGCCGAAACAGCGCCGTTTGACTTTTAGAAATGGGTGCATAGATTTGTAATGGAACAGTACCATGGTGAACCGCTCTCCAGGGAAGGTAAATCGAAGACCAGCAACGGTGATTCCGTTTTAACGTAAAAATTCACGTGATGGATAAAAGAAGGCCAAAAAACTCCAGAGACCCGATTGAGGTTCGGATAGCCTTTTTTGGGTTTGAAACTATCCGTTGACGGCTTACAGCCATCAAGGCCGTAGAACTCACCGAGAGCTTCGTTTTGACTGGTTATGGCTCCCGTAACTCAAAACGAGACAACATTTATGGCCGTCCGAAGAATCGATATCCACAGGGTGCAACATTCGCTGTGCAAGGTGCAACATTCGTCCAAAAAGCCGAAACAGCGCCGTTCGACTTTTAGAAGTGGCTGCAGGGATTTGAAATGGAACAGTACCATGGTGAACCACTCTCCAAGGAAGGTAAATCGAAGACAAGCAACGGTGATCCCGTTTTAACGTAAAAATTCACGTGATGGATAAAAGAAGGCCAAAAAAATTTAGAGACCCGATTGAGGTTCGGATAGCCTTTTTTGCGTTTGAAACTATCCATTGAAGGCTTACAGCCGTCAAGGCCGTAGAACTCACCGAGAGCTTCGTTTTGACTGGTTATGGCTCCCGTAACTCTAAACGAGACAACAGTTATGGCCGTCCGAAGAATCGATATCCACAGGGTGCAACATTCGCTGTGCAAGGTGCAACATTCGTCAAAAAAGCCGAAACTGCGCCGTTAGACTTTTAGAAGTGGGTGCAGGGATTTGAAATGGAACAGTACCATGGTGAACCGCTCTCCAGGGAAGGTAAATCGAAGACCATCAACGGTGATCCTGTTTAAACGTAAAAATTCACATGATGGAAAAAAGAAGGCCAAAAAACTTCAAAGACCCGATTGAGGTTCGGATAGCCTTTTTTGGGTTTGAAACTATCCGTTGACGGCTTACAGCCATCAAGGCCGTAGAACTCACCGAGAGCTTCGTTTTGACTGGTTATGGCTCCCGTAACTCTAAACGAGACAACAGTTATGGCCGTCCGAAGAATCGATATCCACAGGGTGCAACATTCGCTGTGCAAGGTGCAACATTCGTCCAAAAAGCCGAAACAGCGCCGTTCGACTTTTAGAAGTGGGTGCAGGGATTTGAAATGGAACAGTACCATGGTGAACTGCTCTTCAGGGAAGGTAAATCGAAGACCAGCAACGGTGATCCCGTTTTAACGTAAAAATTCACGTGATGAAAAAAGAAGGCCAAAAAACTTCAAAGACCCGATTGAGGTTCGGATAGCCTTTTTTGGGTTTGAAACTATGCGTTGACGGCTTACTGCCGTCAAGGCCGTAGAACTCACAGAGAGCTTCGTTTTGACTGGTTATGGCTCCCGTAACTCTAAACGAGACAACAGTTATGGCCGTCCGAAGAATCGATATCCACAGGGTGCAACATTCGTTGTGCAAGGTGCAACATTCGTCCAAAAAGCCGAAACATCACCGTTCGACTTTTAGAAGTGGGTGCAGGGATTTGAAATGGAACAGTACCATGGTGAACCGCTCTCCAGGGAAGGTAAATCGAAGACCAGCAACGGTGATCCCGTTTTAACGTAAAAATTCACGTGATGGAAAAAATAAGACAAAAAACTTCAGAGTCCCGATTAAGGTTCGGATAGCCTTTTTTGGGTTCGAAACTATCCGTTGACGGCTTACAGCAGTCAAGGCCGTAGAACTCACCGAGAGCTTCGTTTTGACTGGTTATGGCTCCCGTAACTCTAAACGAGACAACAGCTATGGCCGTCCGAAGAATCGATATCCACAGGGTGCAACATTCGCTGTGCAAGGTGCAACATTCGTCCAAAAAGCCGAAACAGCGCCATTCCACTTTTAGAAGTGGGTGTAGGGATTTGAAATGGAATAGTACCATGGTGAACCGCTCTCGAGGGAAGGTAAATCGAAGACCAGCAACGGTGATCCCGTTTTAACGAAAAAATTCACGTGATGGAAAAACGAAGGCCAAAAAACTTCAGAGACCCGATTGAGGTTCGGATAGCCTTTTTTGGGTTTGAAACTATCCGTTGACGGCTTACAGCAGTCAAGGCCGTAGAACTCACCGAGAGCTTCGTTTTGACTGGTTATGGCTCCCGTAACTATAAACGAGACAACAGCTATGGCCGTCCGAAGAATCGATATACACAGGGTGCAACATTCGCTGTGCAAGGTGCAACATTCGTCCAAAAAGCCGAAACAGCGCCGTTTGACTTTTAGAAATGGGTGCAGAGATTTGTAATGGAACAGTACCATGGTGAACCGCTCTCCAGGGAAGGTAAATCGAAGACCAGCAACGGTGATCCCGTTTTAACGTAAAAATTCACGTGATGGATAAAAGAAGGCCAAAAAACTCCAGAGACCCGATTGAGGTTCGGATAGCCTTTTTTGGGTTTGAAACTATCCGTTGACGGCTTACAGCCATCAAGGCCGTAGAACTCACCGAGAGCTTCGTTTTGACTGGTTATGGCTCCCGTAACTCAAAACGAGACAACATTTATGGCCGTCCGAAGAATCGATATCCATAGGGTGCAACATTCGCTGTGCAAGGTGCAACATTCGTCCAAAAAGCCGAAACAGCGCCGTTCGACTTTTAGAAGTGGCTGCAGGGATTTGAAATGGAACAGTACCATGGTGAACCACTCTCCAAGGAAGGTAAATCGAAGACAAGCAACGGTGATCCCGTTTTAACGTAAAAATTCACGTGATGGATAAAAGAAGGCCAAAAAAATTCAGAGACCCGATTGAGGTTCGGATAGCCTTTTTTGCGTTTGAAACTATCCATTGAAGGCTTACAGCCGTCAAGGCCGTAGAACTCACCGAGAGCTTCGTTTTGACTGGTTATGGCTCCCGTAACTCTAAACGAGACAACAGTTATGGCCGTCCGAAGAATCGATATCCACAGGGTGCAACATTCGCTGTGCAAGGTGCAACATTCGTCAAAAAAGCCGAAACAGCGCCGTTAGACTTTTAGAAGTGGGTGCAGGGATTTGAAATGGAACAGTACCATGGTGAACCGCTCTCCAGGGAAGGTAAATCGAAGACCATCAACGGTGATCCTGTTTAAACGTAAAAATTCACATGATGGAAAAAAGAAGGCCAAAAAACTTCAAAGACCCGATTGAGGTTCGGATAGCCTTTTTTGGGTTTGAAACTATCCGTTGATGGCTTACAGCCATCAAGGCCGTAGAACTCACCGAGAGCTTCGTTTTGACTGGTTATGGCTCCCGTAACTCTAAACGAGACAACAGTTATGGTCGTCCGAAGAATCGATATCCACAGGGTGCAACATTCGCTGTGCAAGGTGCAACATTCGTCCAAAAAGCCGAAACAGCGCCGTTCGACTTTTAGAAGTGGGTGCAGGGATTTGAAATGGAACAGTACCATGGTGAACCGCTCTTCAGGGAATGTAAATCGAAGACCAGCAACGGTGATCCCGTTTTAACGTAAAAATTCACGTGATGAAAAAAGAAGGCCAAAAAACTTCAAAGACCTGATTGAGGTTCGGATAGCCTTTTTTGGGTTTGAAACTATGCGTTGATGGCTTACTGCCGTCAAGGCCGTAGAACTCACCGAGAGCTTCGTTTTGACTGGTTATGGCTCCCGTAACTCTAAACGAGACAACAGTTATGGCCGTCCGAAGAATCGATATCCACAGGGTGCAACATTCGTTGTGCAAGGTGCAACATTCGTCCAAAAAGCCGAAACATCACCGTTCGACTTTTAGAAGTGGGTGCAGGGATTTGAAATGGAACAGTACCATGGTGAACCACTCTCCAGGGAAGGTAAATCGAAGACCAGCAACGGTGATCCCGTTTTAACGTAAAAATTCACGTGATGGAAAAAAGAAGACAAAAAACTTCAGAGCCCCGATTAAGGTTCGGATAGCCTTTTTTGGGTTCGAAACTATCCGTTGACGGCTTACAGCAGTCAAGGCCGTAGAACTCACCGAGAGCTTTGTTTTGACTGGTTATGGCTCCCGTAACTCTAAACGAGACAACAGTTATGGCCGTCCGAAGAATCGATATCCACAGGGTGCAACATTCGCTGTGCAAGGTGCAACATTCGTCCATAAAGCCGAAACAGCGCCGTTCGACTTTTAGAAGTGGGTGCAGGGATTTGAAATGGAACAGTACCATGGTGAACCGCTCTCCAGGGAAGGTAAATCGAAGACCAGCAACGGTGATCCCGTTTTAACGAAAAAATTCACGTGATGGAAAAAAGAAGGCCAAAAAACTTCAGAGACCCGATTGAGGTTCGGATAGCATTTTTTGGGTTTGAAACTATCCGTTGACGGCTTATAGCCGTCAAGGCCGTAGAACTCACCGAGAGCTTCGTTTTGACTGGTTATGGCTCCCGTAACTCTAAACGAGACAACAGTTATGGCCGTCCGAAGAATCGATATCCACAGGGTGCAACATTCGTCCAAAAAGCCGAAACATCACCGTTCGACTTTTAGAAGTGGGTGCAGGGATTTGAAATGGAACAGTACCATGGTGAACCGCTCTCCGGGGAAGGTAAATCGAAGACCAGCAACGGTGATCCCGTTTTAACGTAAAAATTCATGTGATGGAAAAAAGAAGGCCAAAAAACTTCAGAGACCCGATTGAGGTTCGGATAGCCTTTTTTGGGTTTGAAACTATCCGTTGATGGCTTACAGTAGTCAAGGCCGTAGAACTCACCGAGAGCTTCGTTTTGACTGGTTATGGCTCCCGTAACTCTAAACGAGACAACAGTTATGGCCGTCCGAAGAATCGATATCCACAGGGTGCAACATTCGCTGTGCATGGTGCAACATTCGTCCAAAAAGCCGAAACATCGCCGTTCGACTTTTAGAAGTGGGTGCAGGGATTTGAAATGGAGCAGTACCATGGTGAACCGCTCTCCAGGGAAGGTAAATCGAAGACCAGCAACGGTGATCCCATTTTAACGTAAAAATTCACGTGATGGAAAAAAGAAGGCCAAAAAACTCCAGAGACCCGATTGAGGTTCGGATAGCCTTTTTTGGGTTTGAAACTATCCGTTGACGGCTTACAGCAGTCAAGGCCGTAGAACTCACCGAGAGCTTCGTTTTGACTGGTTATGGCTCCCGTAACTCTAAACGAGACAACAGTTATGGCCGTCCGAAGAATCGATATCCACAGGGTGCAACATTCGCTGTGCAAGGTGCAACATTCGTCCAAAAAGCCGAAACAACACCGTTTGACTTTTAGAAGTGGGTGCAGGGATTTGAAATGGAACAGTACCATGGTGAACCGCTCTCCAGGGAAGGTAAATCGAAGACCAGCAACGGTGATCCCGTTTTAACGTAAAAATTCACCTGATGGAAAAACGAAGGCCAAAAAACTCCAGAGACCCGATTGAGGTTCGGATAGCCTTTTTTGGGTATGAAACTATCCGTTGACGGCTTACAGCCGTCAAGGCCGTAGAACTCATCGAGAGCTTCGTTTTGACTGGTTATGGCTCCCGTAACCCTAAACGAGGCAACAGTTATGGCCGTCCGAAGAATCGATATCCACAGGGTGCAACATTCGCTGTGCAAGGTGCAACATTCGTCCAAAAAGCCGAAACAGCGCCGTTCGACTTTTAGAAGTGGATACAGGGATTTGAAATGGAACAGTACCATGGTGAACCGCTCTCCAGGGAAGGTAAATCGAAGATCACCAACGGTGATCCCGTTTTAACGTAAAAATTCACGTGATGGATAAAAGAAGGCCAAAAAACTTCAAAGACCCGATTGAGGTTCGGATAGCCTTTTTTGGGTTTGAAACTATCCGTTGACGGATTACAGCCATCAAGGCCGTAGAACTCACTGAGAGCTTCGTTTTGACTGGTTATGGCTCCCGTAACTCTAAACGAGACAACAGTTATGGCCGTCCGAAGAATCGATATCCACTGGGTGCAACATTCGCTGTGCAAGGTGCAACATTCGTCCAAAAAGCCGAAACAGCGCCATTCCACTTTTAGAAGTGGGTGTAGGGATTTGAAATGGAACAGTACCATGGTGAACCGCTCTCGAGGGAAGGTAAATCGAAGACCAGCAACGGTGATCTCGTTTTAACGAAAAAATTCACGTGATGGAAAAACGAAGGCCAAAAAACTTCAGAGACCCGATTGAGGTTCGGATAGCCTTTTTTGGGTTTGAAACTATCCGTTGACGGCTTACAGCCATCAAGGCCGTAGAACTCACTGAGAGCTTCGTTTTGACTGGTTATGGCTCCCGTAACTCTAAACGAGACAACAGTTATGGCCGTCCGAAGAATCGATATCCACTGGGTGCAACATTCGCTGTGCAAGGTGCAACATTCGTCCAAAAAGCCGAAACAGCGCCATTCCACTTTTAGAAGTGGGTGTAGGGAATTGAAATGGAACAGTACCATGGTGAACCGCTCTCGAGGGAAGGTAAATCGAAGACCAGCAACGGTGATCTCGTTTTAACGAAAAAATTCACGTGATGGAAAAACGAAGGCCAAAAAACTTCAGAGACCCGATTGAGGTTCGGATAGCCTTTTTTGGGTTTGAAACTATCCGTTGATGGCTTACAGCCATCAAGGCCGTAGAACTCACTGAGAGCTTCGTTTTGACTGGTTATGGCTCCCGTAACTCTAAACGAGACAACAGTTATGGCCGTCCGAAGAATCGATATCCACAGGGTGCAACATTCGCTGTGCAAGGTGCAACATTCGTCCAAAAAGCCGAAACAGCGCCATTCCACTTTTAGAAGTGGGTGTAGGGATTTGAAATGGAACAGTACCATGGTGAACCGCTCTCGAGGGAAGGTAAATCGAAGACCAGCAACGGTGATCTCGTTTTAACGAAAAAATTCACGTGATGGAAAAACGAAGGCCAAAAAACTTCAGAGACCCGATAGAGGTTCGGATAGCCTTTTTTGGGTTTGAAACTATCCGTTGACGGCTTACAGCAGTCAAGGCTGTAGAACTCACCGAGAGCTTCGTTTTGACTGGTTATGGCTCCCGTAACTCTAAACGAGACAATAGTTATGGTCGTCCGAAGAATCGATATCCATAGGGTGCAACATTCGCTGTGCAAGGTGCAACATTCGCCCAAAAAGCCGAAACAGCGCCGTTCGACTTTTAGAAGTGGGTGCAGGTATTTGAAATGGAACAGTACCATAGTGAACCGCTCTCCAGGGAAGATAAATCGAAGACCAGCAACGGTGATCCCGTTTTAACGTAAAAATTCACGTGATGGAAAAAAGAAGGCCAAAAAACTTCAGAGACCCGATTGAGGTTCGGATAGCCTTTTTTGGGTTTGAAACTATCCGTTGACGGCTTACAGCCATCAAGGCCGTAGAACTCACTGAGAGCTTCGTTTTGACTGGTTATGGCTCCCGTAACTCTAAACGAGACAACAGTTATGGCCGTCCGAAGAATCGATATCCAAAGGGTGCAACATTCGCTGTGCAAGGTGCAACATTCGTCCAAAAAGCCGAAACAGCGCCATTCCACTTTTAGAAGTGGGTGTAGGGATTTGAAATGGAACAGTACCATGGTGAACCGCTCTCGAGGGAAGGTAAATCGAAGACCAGCAACGGTGATCCCGTTTTAACGAAAAAATTCACGTGATGGAAAAACGAAGGCCAAAAAACTCTACAGACCCGATTGAGGTTCGGATAGCCTTTTTTGGGTTTGAAACTATCCGTTGACGGCTTATAGCAGTCAAGGCCGTAGAACTCACCGAGAGCTTCGTTTTGACTGGTTATGGCTCCCGTAACTCTAAACGAGACAACAGTTATGGCCGTCCGAAGAATCGATATCCACAGGGTGCAACATTCGCTGTGCATGGTGCAACATTCGTCCAAAAAGCCGAAACATCGCCGTTCGACTTTTAGAAGTGGGTGCAGGGATTTGAAATGGAATAGTACCATGGTGAACCGCTCTCCAGGGAAGGTAAATCGATGACCAGCAACGGTGATCCCATTTTAACGTAAAAATTCACGTGATGGAAAAAAGAAGGCCAAAAAACTCCAGAGACCCGATTGAGGTTCGGATAGCCTTTTTTGGGTTTGAAACTATCCGTTGACGGCTTACAGCAGTCAAGGCCGTAGAACTCACCGAGAGCTTCGTTTTGACTGGTTATGGCTCCCGTAACTCTAAACGAGACAACAGTTATGGCCGTCCGAAGAATCGATATCCACAGGGTGCAACATTCGCTGTGCAAGGTGCAACATTCGTCCAAAAAGCCGAAACAGCGCCGTTTGACTTTTAGAAGTGGGTGCAGGGATTTGAAATGGAACAGTACCATGGTGAACCGCTCTCCAGGGAAGGTAAATCGAAGACCAGCAACGGTGATCCCGTTTTAACATAAAAATTCACCTGATGGAAAAACGAAGGCCAAAAAACTCCAGAGACCCGATTGAGGTTCGGATAGCCTTTTTTGGGTATGAAACTATCCGTTGACGGATTACAGCCGTCAAGGCCGTAGAACTCATCGAGAGCTTCGTTTTGGCTGGTTATGGCTCCCGTAACCCTAAACGAGGCAACAGTTATGGCCGTCCGAAGAATCGATATCCACAGGGTGCAACATTCGCTGTGCAAGGTGCAACATTCGTCCAAAAAGCCGAAACAGCGCCGTTCGACTTTTAGAAGTGGGTACAGGGATTTGAAATGGAACAGTACCATGGTGAACCGCTCTCCAGGGAAGGTAAATCGAAGATCACCAACGGTGATCCCGTTTTAACGTAAAAATTCACGTGATGGATAAAAGAAGGCCAAAAAACTTCAGAGACCCGATTGAGGTTCGGATAGCCTTTTTTGGGTTTGAAACTATCCGTTGACGGCTTACAGCCATCAAGGCCGTAGAACTCACTGAGAGCTTCGTTTTGACTGGTTATGGCTCCCGTAACTCTAAACGAGACAACAGTTATGGCCGTCCGAAGAATCGATATCCACAGGGTGCAACATTCGCTGTGCAAGGTGCAACATTCGTCCAAAAAGCCGAAACAGCGCCATTCCACTTTTAGAAGTGGGTGTAGGGATTTGAAATGGAACAGTACCATGGTGAACCGCTCTCGAGGGAAGGTAAATCGAAAACCAGCAACGGTGATCCCGTTTTAACGAAAAAATTCACGTGATGGAAAAACGAAGGCCAAAAAACTCTACAGACCCGATTGAGGTTCGGATAGCCTTTTTTGGGTTTGAAACTATCCGTTGACGGCTTACAGCCGTCAAGGCCGTAGAACTCACCGAGAGCTTCGTTTTGACTGGTTATGGCTCCCGTAACTCTAAACGAGACAACAGTTATGGCCGTCCGATGAATCGATATCCACAGGGTGCAACATTCGCTGTGCAAGGTGCAACATTCGTCCAAAAAGCCGAAACAGCGCCGTTCGACTTTTAGAAGTGGGTGCAGGGATTTGAAATGGAACAGTACCATGGTGAACCGCTCTCCAGGGAAGGTAAATCGAAGACCAGCAACGGTGATCCCGTTTTAACGAAAAAATTCACGTGATGGAAAAAAGAAGGCCAAAAAACTTCAGAGACCCGATTGAGGTTCGGATAGCATTTTTTGGGTTTGAAACTATCCGTTGACGGCTTATAGCCGTCAAGGTTGTAGAGCTCACCGAGAGCTTCGTTTTGACTGGTTATGGATCCCGTAACTCTAAACGAGACAACAGTTATGGCCGTCCGAAGAATCGATATCCACAGGGTGCAACATTCGCTGTGCAAGGTGCAACATTCGTCCAAAAAGCCGAAACAGCGCCGTTCGACTTTTAGAAGTGGGTGCAGGGATTTGAAATGGAACAATACCATGGTGAACCGCTCTCCAGGGAAGGTAAATCGAAGACCAGCAACGGTGATCCCGTTTTAACGTAAAAATTCACCTGATGGAAAAACGAAGGCCAAAAAACTCCAGAGACCCGATTGAGGTTCG
The DNA here is from genome assembly GCA_030737815.1 of Allium fistulosum. Lineage (NCBI taxonomy): Eukaryota > Viridiplantae > Streptophyta > Magnoliopsida > Asparagales > Amaryllidaceae > Allium > Allium fistulosum. Next base: position 41,551,870 of record CM060905.1, on the reverse strand, counting down.
GATAGCCTTTTTTGGGTTTGAAACTATACGTTGATGGCTTACAGCCATCAAGGCCGTAGAACTCACCGAGAGCTTCGTTTTGACTAGTTATGGCTCCCGTAACTCTAAACGAGGCAACAGTTATGGCCGTCCGAAGAATCGATATCCACAGGGTGCAACATTCGCTGTGCAAGGTGCAACATTCGTCCAAAAAGCCGAAACAACGCCGTTCGACTTTAAGAAGTGGGTACAGGGATTTGAAATGGAACAGTACCATGGTGAACCGCTCTCCAGGGAAGGTAAATCGAAGACCACCAACGGTGATCCCGTTTTAACGTAAAAAATCACGTGATGGATAAAAGAAGGCCAAAAAACTTCAAAGACCCGATTGAGGTTCGGATAGCCTTTTTTGGGTTTGAAACTATCCGTTGACGGCTTACAGCAGTCAAGGCCGTAGCACTCACCGAGAGCTTCGTTTTGACTGGTTATGGCTCCCGTAACTCTAAACGAGACAACAGTTATGGCCGTCCGAAGAATCGATATCCACAGGGTGCAACATTCGCTGTGCAAGGTGCAACATTCGTCCAAAAAGCCGAAACAGCGCCGTTCGACTTTTAGAAGTGGGTGCAGGGATTTGAAATGGAACAATACCATGGTGAACCGCTCTCTAGGGAAGGTAAATCGAAGACCAGCAACGGTGATCCCGTTTTAACGAAAAAATTCACGTGATGGAAAAAAGAAGGCCAAAAAACTTCAGAGACCCGATTGAGGTTCAGATAGCATTTTTTGGGTTTGACACTATCTGTTGACGGCTTATAGCCATCAAGGCCGTAGAACTCACCGAGAGCTTCGTTTTGACTGGTTGTGGCTCCCGTAACTCTAAACGAGACAACAGTTATGGCCGTCCGAAGAATCGATATCCATAGGGTGCAACATTCGCTGTGCAAGGTGCAACATTCGTCCAAAAAGCCGAAACAGCGCCGTTCGACTTTTAGAAGTGGGTGCAGGGATTTGAAATGGAACAATACCACGGTGAACCGCTCTCCAGGGAAGGTAAATCGAAGACCAGCAACGGTGATCCCGTTTTAACGTAAAAAATAACGTGATGGAAAAAGAAGGCCACAAAAAACTTCAGAGACCCGATTAAGGTTCGGATAGCCTTTTTTGGGTTTGAAACTATCCGTTGACGGCTTACCGCCGTCAAGGCCGTAGAACTCACCGAGAGCTTCGTTTTGACTGGTTATGGGTCTCGTAACTCTAAACGAGACAATAGTTTTGGCCGTCCGAAGAATCGATATCCACAGGGTGCAACATTCGCTGTGCAAGGTGCAACATTCGTCCAAAAAGCTGAAACAGCGCCGTTCGACTTTTAGAAGTGGGTGAAGTGATTTTAAATGGAACAGTACGATGGTGAACCGCTCTCCAGGGAAGGTATATTGAAGACCAGCAACGGTGATCCCGTTTTAACGTAAAAATTCACGTGATGGAAAAAAGAAGGCCACAAAAAACTTCAGAGACCCGATTAAGGTTGGGATAGCCTTTTTTGGGTTTGAAACTATCCGTTGACGGCTTACAGCCGTCAAGGCCGTAGAACTCACCGAGAGCTTCGTTTTGACTGGTTATGGCTCCCGTAACTCTAAACGAGACAACAATTATGGCCGTCCGAAGAATCGATATCCACAGGGTGCAACATTCGCTGTGCAAGGTGCAACATTCGTCCAAAAAGCCGAAACAGCGCCGTTCGACTTTTAGAAGTGGGTGCAGGGATTTGAAATGGAACATTACCATGGTGAACCGCTCTCCAGGGAAGGTAAATCGAAGACCAGCAACGGTGATCCCGTTTTAATGTAAAAATTCACGTGATGGAAAAAAGAAGGCCAAAAAACTTCAGAGACCCGATTGAGGTTCGGATAGCCTTTTTTGGATTTGAAACTATCCGTTGACGGCTTACAGCTGTCAAGGCCGTAGAACTCACCGAGAGCTTCGTTTTGATTGGTTATGGCTCCCGTAACTCTGAACGAGACAACAGTTATGGCCGTCCGAAGAATCGATATCCACAGGGTGCAACATTCGCTGTGCAAGGTGCAACATTCGTCCAAAAAGCCGAAACAGCGCCGTTCGACTTTTAGAAGTGGGTGCAGGGATTTGAAATGGAACAGTACCATGGTGAACCGCTCTTCAGGGAAGGTAAATCGAAGACCAGCAACGGTGATCCCGTTTTAACGTAAAAATTCACGTGATGAAAAAAGAAGGCCAAAAAACTTCAAAGACCCGATTGAGGTTCGGATAGCCTTTTTTGGGTTTGAAACTATCCGTTGACGGCTTACTGCCGTCAAGGCCGTAGAACTCACCGAGAGCTTCGTTTTGACTGGTTATTACTCCCGTATCTCTAAACGAGACAACAGTTATGGACGTCCGAAGAATTGATATCCATAGGGTGCAACATTCGCTGTGCAAGGTGCAACATTCGTCCAAAAAGCCGAAACAGCGTCGTTCGACTTTTAGAAGTGGGTGCAGGGATTTGAAATGGAACAGTACCATGGTGAACCGCTCTCCAGGGAAGGTAAATCGAAGACCAGCAACGGTGATCCCGTTTAAACGTAAAAATTCACGTGATGGAAAAAAGAAGGCCAAAAAACTTCAAAGACCCGATTGAGGTTCGGATAGCCTTTTTTGGGTTTGAAACTATCCGTTGACGGCTTACAGCCATCAAAGCCGTAGAACTCACCGAGTGCTTCGTTTTGACTGGTTATGGCTCCCGTAACTCTAAACGAGACAACAGTTATGGCCGTCCGAAGAATCGATATCCACAGGGTGCAACATTCGCTGTGCAAGGTGCAACATTCGTCCAAAAAGCCGAAACAGCGCCGTTCGACTTTTAGAAGTGGGTGCAGAGATTTGAAATGGAACAGTACCATGGTGAACCGCTCTCCAGGGAAGGTAAATCGAAGACCAACAACGGTGATCCCGTTTTAACGTAAAAATTCACATGATGGAAAAACGAAGGCCAAAAAACTCCAAAGACCCGATTGAGGTTCGGATAGCCTTTTTTGGGTTTGACACTATCCGTTGACGGCTTATAGCCGTCAAGGCCGTAGAACTCACCGAGAGCTTCGTTTTGACGGGTTATGGCTCCCGTAACTCTAAACGAGACAACAGTTATGGCCGTCCGAAGAATCGATATCCACAGGGTGCAACATTCGCTGTGCAAGGTGCAACATTCGTCCAAAAAGCCGAAACAGCGCCGTTCGACTTTTAGAAGTGGGTGCAGGGATTTGAAATGGAACAGTTCATGGTGAACCGCTCTCCAGGGAAGGTAAATCGAAGACCAGCAACGGTGATCCCATTTTAACGTAAAAATTCACGTGATGGATAAAAGAAGGCCAAAAAAATTCAGAGACCCGATTGAGGTTCGGATAGCCTTTTTTGGGTTTGAAACTATCCATTGACGGCTTACAGCCATCAAGGCCGTAGAACTCACCGAGAGCTTCGTTTTGACTGGTTATGGCTCCAGTAACTATTAACGAGACAACAGCTATGGCCGTCCGAAGAATCGATATACACAGGGTGCAACATTCGCTGTGCAAGGTGCAACATTCGTCCAAAAAGCCGAAACAGCGCCGTTCGACTTTTAGAAATGGGTGCAGAGATTTGTAATGGAACAGTACCATGGTGAACCGCTCTCCAGGGAAGGTAAATCGAAGACCAGCAACGGTGATCCCGTTTTAACGTAAAAATTCACATGATGGAAAAACGAAGGCCAAAAAACTCCAGAGACCCGATTGAGGTTCGGATAGCCTTTTTTGGGTTTGAAACTATCCGTTGACGGCTTACAGCCATCAAGGCCGTAGAACTCACCGAGAGCTTCGTTTTGACTGGTTATGGCTCCCGTAACTCAAAACGAGACAACATTTATGGCCGTCCGAAGAATCGATATCCACAGGGTGCAACATTCGCTGTGCAAGGTGCAACATTCGTCCAAAAAGCCGAAACAGCGCCGTTCGACTTTTAGAAGTGGGTGCAGGGATTTGAAATGGAACAGTACCATGGTGAACCGCTCTCCAAGGAAGGTAAATCGAAGACAAGCAACGGTGATCCCGTTTTAACGTAAAAATTCACGTGATGGATAAAAGAAGGCCAAAAAAATTCAGAGACCCGATTGAGGTTCGGATAGCCTTTTTTGCGTTTGAAACTATCCATTGAAGGCTTACAGCCGTCAAGGCCGTAGAACTCACCGAGAGCTTCGTTTTGACTGGTTATGGCTCCCGTAACTCTAAACGAGACAACAGTTATGGCCGTCCGAAGAATCGATATCCACAGGGTGCAACATTCGCTGTGCAAGGTGCAACATTCGTAAAAAAAGCCGAAACAGCGCCGTTAGACTTTTAGAAGTGGGTGCAGGGATTTGAAATGGAACAGTACCATGGTGAACCGCTCTCCAGGGAAGGTAAATCGAAGACCATCAACGGTGATCCTGTTTAAACGTAAAAATTCACATGATGGAAAAAAGAAGGCCAAAAAACTTCAGAGACCCGATTGAGGTTCGGATAGCCTTTTTTGGGTTTGAAACTATCCGTTGACGGCTTACAGCCATCAAGGCCGTAGAACTCACCGAGAGCTTCGTTTTGACTGGTTATGGCTCCCGTAACTCTAAACGAGACAACAGTTATGGCCGTCCGAAGAATCGATATCCACAGGGTGCAACATTCGCTGTGCAAGGTGCAACATTCGTCCAAAAAGCCGAAACAGCGCCGTTCGACTTTTAGAAGTGGGTGCAGGGATTTGAAATGGAACAGTACCATGGTGAACCGCTCTTCAGGGAAGGTAAATCGAAGACCAGCAACGGTGATCCCGTTTTAACGTAAAAATTCACGTGATGAAAAAAGAAGGCCAAAAAACTTCAAAGACCCGATTGAGGTTCGGATAGCCTTTTTTGGGTTTGAAACTATGCGTTGACGGCTTACTGCCGTCAAGGCCGTAGAACTCACCGAGAGCTTCGTTTTGACTGGTTATGGCTCCCGTAACTCTAAACGAGACAACAGTTATGGCCGTCCGAAGAATCGATATCCACAGGGTGCAACATTCGTTGTGCAAGGTGCAACATTCGTCCAAAAAGCCGAAACATCACCGTTCGACTTTTAGAAGTGGGTGCAGGGATTTGAAATGGAACAGTACCATGGTGAACCGCTCTCCAGGGAAGGTAAATCGAAGACCAGCAACGGTGATCCCGTTTTAACGTAAAAATTCACGTGATGGAAAAAAGAAGGCCAAAAAACTTCAGAGTCCCGATTGAGGTTCGGATAGCCTTTTTTGGGTTAGAAACTATCCGTTGACGGCTTACAGCAGTCAAGGCCGTAGAACTCACCGAGAGCTTTGTTTTGACTGGTTATGGCTCCCGTAACTCTAAACGAGACAACAGTTATGGCCGTCCGAAGAATCGATATCCACAGGGTGCAACATTCGCTGTGCAAGGTGCAACATTCGTCCATAAAGCCGAAACAGCGCCGTTCGACTTTTAGAAGTGGGTGCAGGGATTTGAAATGGAACAGTACCATGGTGAACCGCTCTCCAGGGAAGGTAAATCGAAGACCAGCAACGGTGATCCCGTTTTAACGAAAAAATTCACGTGATGGAAAAAAGAAGGCCAAAAAACTTCAGAGACCCGATTGAGGTTCGGATAGCATTTTTCGGGTTTGAAACTATCCGTTGACGGCTTATAGCCGTCAAGGCCGTAGAACTCACCGAGAGCTTCGTTTTGACTGGTTATGGCTCCCGTAACTCTAAACGAGACAACAGTTATGGCCGTCCGAAGAATCGATATCCACAGGGTGCAACATTCGTCCAAAAAGCCGAAACATCACCGTTCGACTTTTAGAAGTGGGTGCAGGGATTTGAAATGGAACAGTACCATGGTGAACCGCTCTCAGGGGAAGGTAAATCGAAGACCAGCAACGGTGATCCCGTTTTAACGTAAAAATTCATGTGATGGAAAAAAGAAGGCCAAAAAACTTCAGAGACCCGATTGAGGTTCGGATAGCCTTTTTTGGGTTTGAAACTATCCGTTGACGGCTTACAGCAGTCAAGGCCGTAGAACTCACCGAGAGCTTCGTTTTGACTGGTTATGGCTCCCGTAACTCTAAACGAGACAACAGTTATGGCCGTCCGAAGAATCGATATCCACAGGGTGCAACATTCGCTGTGCATGGTGCAACATTCGTCCAAAAAGCCGAAACATCGCCGTTCGACTTTTAGAAGTGGGTGCAGGGATTTGAAATGGAGCAGTACCATGGTGAACCGCTCTCCAGGGAAGGTAAATCGAAGACCAGCAACGGTGATCCCATTTTAACGTAAAAATTCACGTGATGGAAAAAAGAAGGCCAAAAAACTCCAGAGACCCGATTGAGGTTCGGATAGCCTTTTTTGGGTTTGAAACTATCCGTTGACGGCTTACAGCAGTCAAGGCCGTAGAACTCACCGAGAGCTTCGTTTTGACTGGTTATGGCTCCCGTAACTCTAAACGAGACAACAGTTATGGCCGTCCGAAGAATCGATATCCACAGGGTGCAACATTCGTTGTGCAAGGTGCAACATTCGTCCAAAAAGCCGAAACAGCGCCGTTCGACTTTTAGAAGTGGGTGCAGGTATTTGAAATGGAACAGTACCATAGTGAACCGCTCTCCAGGGAAGATAAATCGAAGACCAGCAACGGTGATCCCGTTTTAACGTAAAATTTCACGTGATGGAAAAAAGAAGGCCAAAAAACTTCAGAGACCCGATTGAGGTTCGGATAGCCTTTTTTGGGTTTGAAACTATCCGTTGACGGCTTACAGCCATCAAGGCCGTAGAACTCACCGAGAGCTTCGTTTTGCATGGTTATGGCTCCCGTAACTCTAAACGAGACAACAGTTATGGCCGTCCGAAGAATCGATATCCACAGGGTGCAACATTCGCTGTGCAAGGTGCAACATTCGTCCAAAAAGCCGAAACAGCGCCATTCGACTTTTAGAAGTGGGTGCAGGGATTTGAAATGGAACAGTACCATGGTGAACCGCTCTCTAGGGAAGGTAAATCGAAGACCAGCAACGGTGATCCCGTTTTAACGTAAAAATTCACGTGATGGAAAAAAGAAGGCCAAAAAACTTCAGAGACCCGATTGAGGTTCGGATAGCATTTTTTGGGTTTGAAACTATCCGTTGACGGCTTACAGTAGTCAAGGCCGTAGAACTCACCGAGAGCTTCGTTTTGACTGGTTTTGGCTCTCGTAACTCTAAACGAGACAACAGTTATGGCCGTCCGAAGAATCGATATCCACAGGGTGCAACATTCGCTGTGCAAGGTGCAACATTCGTCCAAAAAGCCGAAACAGCGCTATTCGACTTTTAGAAGTGGGTGCAGGGATTTGAAATGGAACAGTACCATGGTGAACCGCTCTCCAGGGAAGGTAAATCGAAGACCAGCAACGGTGATCCAGTTTTAACGTAAAAATTCACGTGATGGAAAAAAGAAGGCCAAAAAACTTCAGAGACCCGATTGAGGTTCGGATAGCCTTTTTTGGGTTTGAATATATCCGTTGACGGCTTACAGCCATCACGGCCGTAGAACTCGCCGAGAGCTTCGTTTTGACTGGTTATGGCTCCCGTAACTCTAAACGAGACAACAGTTATGGCCGTCCGAAGAATCGATATCCACAGGGTGCAACATTCGCTGTGCAAGGTGCAACATTCGTCCAAAAAGCCGAAACAACGCCGTTCGACTTTTAGAAGTGGGTGCAGGGATTTGAAATGGAACAGTACCATGGTGAACCGCTCTCTAGGGAAGGTAAATCGAAGACCAGCAATGGTGATCCCGTTTTAACGTAAAAATTCACGTGATGGAAAAAAGAAGGCCAAAAAACTTCAGAGACCCGATTGAGGTTCAGATAGCATTTTTTGGGTTTGAAACTATCTGTTGACGGCTTACAGCAGTCAAGGCCGTAGAACTCACCGAGAGCTTCGTTTTGACTGGTTATGTCTCCCGTAACTCTAAACGAGACAACAGTTATGGCCGTCCGAAGAATCGATATCCACAGGGTGCAACATTCGCTGTGCAAGGTGCAACATTCGTCCAAAAAGCCGAAACAGCGCCATTCGACTTTTAGAAGTGGGTGCAGGGATTTGAAATGGAACAGTACCATGGTGAACTGCTCTCTAGGGAAGGTAAATCGAAGACCAGCAACGGTGATCCAGTTTTAACGTAAAAATTCACGTGATGGAAAAAAGAAGGCCAAAAAACTTCAGAGACCCGATTGAGGTTCGGATAGCCTTTTTTGGGTTTGAATATATCCGTTGATGGCTTACAGCCATCTCGGCCGTAGAACTCGCCGAGAGCTTCGTTTTGACTGGTTATGGCTCCCGTAACTCTAAACGAGACAACAGTTATGGCCGTCCGAAGAATCGATATCCACAGGGTGCAACATTCGCTGTGCAAGGTGCAACATTCGTCCAAAAAGCCGAAACATCGCCGTTCGACTTTTAGAAGTGGGTGCAGGGATTTGAAATGGAACAGTACCATGGTGAACCGCTCTCCAGGGAAGGTAAATCGAAGACCAGCAACGGTGATCCCGTTTTAACGTAAAAATTCACGTGATGGAAAAAAGAAGGCCAAAAAACTTCAGAGACCCGATTGAGGTTCGGATAGCCTTTTTTGGGTTTGAAACTATTCGTTGACGTCTTATAGCCGTCAAGGCCGTAGAAATCACCGAGAGCTTCGTTTTGACTGGTTATGGCTCCCGTAACTCTAAACGAGACAACAGTTATGGCCGTCCGAAGAATCGATATCCACAGGGTGCAACATTCGCTGTGCAAGGTGCAACATTCGTCCAAAAAGCCGAAACAGCGCCATTCGACTTTTAGAAGTGGGTGCAGGGATTTGAAATGGAACAGTACCATGGTGAACCGCTCTCTAGGGAAGGAAATCGAAGACCAGCAACGGTGATCCCGTTTTAACGTAAAAATTCACGTGATGGAAAAAAGAAGGCCAAAAAACTTCAGAGACCCGATTGAGGTTCGGATAGCATTTTTTGGGTTTGAAACTATCCGTTGATGGCTTACAGCCGTCGAGGCCGTAGGACTCACCGAGAGCTTCGTTTTGACTGGTTATGGCTCCCGTAACTCTAAACGAGACAACAGTTATGGCCGTCCGAAGAATCGATATCCACAGGGTGCAACATTCGCTGTGCAAGGTGCAACATTCGTCCAAAAAGCTGAAACAGCGCCGTTCGACTTTTAGAAGTGGGTGCAAGTATTTGAAATGGAACAGTACCATGGTGAACCGCTATCCAGGGAAGGTAAATCGAAGACCAGCAACGGTGATCCCGTTTTAACGTAAAAACTCACGTGAACGAAAAAAGAAGGCCAAAAAACTTCAGAGACCCGATTGAGGTTCGGATAGCCTTTTTTGGGTTTGAAACTATCCATTGACGACTTACAGCCATCAAGGCCGTAGAACTCACCGAGAGCTTCGTTTTGATTGGTTATGGCTACCGTAACTCTAAACGAGACAACAGTTATGGCCGTCCGAAGAATCGATATCCACAGGGTGCAACATTCGCTGTGCAAGGTGCAACATTCGTCCAAAAAGCCGAAACAGCGCCGTTCGACTTTTAGAAGTGGGTGTAGGGATTTGAAATGGAACAGTACCATGGTGAACCGCTCTCTAGGGAAGGTAAATCGAAGACCAGCAACGGTGATCCCGTTTTAACGTAAAAATTCACGTGATGGAAAAAAGAAGGCCAAAAAACTTCAGAGACCCGATTGAGGTTCGGATAGCATTTTTTGGGTTTGAAACTATCTGTTGACGGCTTACAGCAGTCAAGGCCGTAGAACTCACCGAGAGCTTCGTTTTGACTGGTTATGGCTCCCGTAACTCTAAACGAGACAACAGTTATGGCCGTCCGAAGAATCGATATCCACAGGGTGCAACATTCGTTGTGCAAGGTGCAACATTCGTCCAAAAAGCCGAAACAGCGACGTTCGACTTTTAGAAGTGGGTGCAGGTATTTGAAATGGAACAGTACCATAGTGAACCGCTCTCCAGGGAAGATAAATCGAAGACCAGCAACGGTGATCCCGTTTTAACGTAAAATTTCACGTGATGGAAAAAAGAAGGCCAAAAAACTTCAGAGACCCGATTGAGGTTCGGATAGCCTTTTTTGGGTTTGAAACTATCCGTTGACGGCTTACAGCCATCAAGGCCGTAGAACTCACCGAGAGCTTCGTTTTGCATGGTTATGGCTCCCGTAACTCTAAACGAGACAACAGTTATGGCCGTCCGAAGAATCGATATCCACAGGGTGCAACATTCGCTGTGCAAGGTGCAACATTCGTCCAAAAAGCCGAAACAGCGCCATTCGACTTTTAGAAGTGGGTGCAGGGATTTGAAATGGAACAGTACCATGGTGAACCGCTCTCTAGGGAAGGTAAATCGAAGACCAGCAACGGTGATCCCGTTTTAACGTAAAAATTCACGTGATGGAAAAAAGAAGGCCAAAAAACTTCAGAGACCCGATTGAGGTTCGGATAGCATTTTTTGGGTTTGAAACTATCCGTTGACGGCTTACAGTAGTCAAGGCCGTAGAACTCACCGAGAGCTTCGTTTTGACTGGTTTTGGCTCTCGTAACTCTAAACGAGACAACAGTTATGGCCGTCCGAAGAATCGATATCCACAGGGTGCAACATTCGCTGTGCAAGGTGCAACATTCGTCCAAAAAGCCGAAACAGCGCTATTCGACTTTTAGAAGTGGGTGCAGGGATTTGAAATGGAACAGTACCATGGTGAACCGCTCTCCAGGGAAGGTAAATCGAAGACCAGCAACGGTGATCCAGTTTTAACGTAAAAATTCACGTGATGGAAAAAAGAAGGCCAAAAAACTTCAGAGACCCGATTGAGGTTCGGATAGCCTTTTTTGGGTTTGAATATATCCGTTGACGGCTTACAGCCATCACGGCCGTAGAACTCGCCGAGAGCTTCGTTTTGACTGGTTATGGCTCCCGTAACTCTAAACGAGACAACAGTTATGGCCGTCCGAAGAATCGATATCCACAGGGTGCAACATTCGCTGTGCAAGGTGCAACATTCGTCCAAAAAGCCGAAACAACGCCGTTCGACTTTTAGAAGTGGGTGCAGGGATTTGAAATGGAACAGTACCATGGTGAACCGCTCTCTAGGGAAGGTAAATCGAAGACCAGCAATGGTGATCCCGTTTTAACGTAAAAATTCACGTGATGGAAAAAAGAAGGCCAAAAAACTTCAGAGACCCGATTGAGGTTCAGATAGCATTTTTTGGGTTTGAAACTATCCGTTGACGGCTTACAGCAGTCAAGGCCGTAGAACTCACCGAGAGCTTCGTTTTGACTGGTTATGTCTCCCGTAACTCTAAACGAGACAACAGTTATGGCCGTCCGAAGAATCGATATCCACAGGGTGCAACATTCGCTGTGCAAGGTGCAACATTCGTCCAAAAAGCCGAAACAGCGCCATTCGACTTTTAGAAGTGGGTGCAGGGATTTGAAATGGAACAGTACCATTATGAACTGCTCTCTAGGGAAGGTAAATCGAAGACCAGCAACGGTGATCCAGTTTTAACGTAAAAATTCACGTGATGGAAAAAAGAAGGCCAAAAAACTTCAGAGACCCGATTGAGGTTCGGATAGCCTTTTTTGGGTTTGAATATATCCGTTGATGGCTTACAGCCATCTCGGCCGTAGAACTCGCCGAGAGCTTCGTTTTGACTGGTTATGGCTCCCGTAACTCTAAACGAGACAACAGTTATGGCCGTCCGAAGAATCGATATCCACAGGGTGCAACATTCGCTGTGCAAGGTGCAACATTCGTCCAAAAAGCCGAAACATCGCCGTTCGACTTTTAGAAGTGGGTGCAGGGATTTGAAATGGAACAGTACCATGGGGAACCGCTCTCCAGGGAAGGTAAATCGAAGACCAGCAACGGTGATCCCGTTTTAACGTAAAAATTCACGTGATGGAAAAAAGAAGGCCAAAAAACTTCAGAGACCCGATTGAGGTTCGGATAGCCTTTTTTGGGTTTGAAACTATTCGTTGACGTCTTATAGCCGTCAAGGCCGTAGAAATCACCGAGAGCTTCGTTTTGACTGGTTATGGCTCCCGTAACTCTAAACGAGACAACAGTTATGGCCGTCCGAAGAATCGATATCCACAGGGTGCAACATTCGCTGTGCAAGGTGCAACATTCGTCCAAAAAGCCGAAACAACGCCGTTCGACTTTTAGAAGTGGGTGCAGGGATTTGAAATGGAACAGTACCATGGTGAACCGCTCTCTAGGGAAGGTAAATCGAAGACCAGCAATGGTGATCCCGTTTTAACGTAAAAATTCACGTGATGGAAAAAAGAAGGCCAAAAAACTTCAGAGACCCGATTGAGGTTCGGATAGCCTTTTTTGGGTTTGAAACTATCCGTTGACGGCTTACAGCCATCAAGGCCGTAGAACTCACCGAGAGCTTCGTTTTGCATGGTTATGGCTCCCGTAACTCTAAACGAGACAACAGTTATGGCCGTCCGAAGAATCGATATCCACAGGGTGCAACATTCGCTGTGCAAGGTGCAACATTCGTCCAAAAAGCCGAAACAGCGCCATTCGACTTTTAGAAGTGGGTGCAGGGATTTGAAATGGAACAGTACCATGGTGAACCGCTCTCTAGGGAAGGTAAATCGAAGACCAGCAACGGTGATCCCGTTTTAACGTAAAAATTCACGTGATGGAAAAAAGAAGGCCAAAAAACTTCAGAGACCCGATTGAGGTTCGGATAGCATTTTTTGGGTTTGAAACTATCCGTTGACGGCTTACCGTAGTCAAGGCCGTAGAACTCACCGAGAGCTTCGTTTTGACTGGTTTTGGCTCTCGTAACTCTAAACGAGACAACAGTTATGGCCGTCCGAAGAATCGATATCCACAGGGTGCAACATTCGCTGTGCAAGGTGCAACATTCGTCCAAAAAGCCGAAACAGCGCTATTCGACTTTTAGAAGTGGGTGCAGGGATTTGAAATGGAACAGTACCATGGTGAACCGCTCTCCAGGGAAGGTAAATCGAAGACCAGCAACGGTGATCCAGTTTTAACGTAAAAATTCACGTGATGGAAAAAAGAAGGCCAAAAAACTTCAGAGACCCGATTGAGGTTCGGATAGCCTTTTTTGGGTTTGAATATATCCGTTGACGGCTTACAGCCATCACGGCCGTAGAACTCGCCGAGAGCTTCGTTTTGACTGGTTATGGCTCCCGTAACTCTAAACGAGACAACAGTTATGGCCGTCCGAAGAATCGATATCCACAGGGTGCAACATTCGCTGTGCAAGGTGCAACATTCGTCCAAAAAGCCGAAACAACGCCGTTCGACTTTTAGAAGTGGGTGCAGGGATTTGAAATGGAACAGTACCATGGTGAACCGCTCTCTAGGGAAGGTAAATCGAAGACCAGCAATGGTGATCCCGTTTTAACGTAAAAATTCACGTGATGGAAAAAAGAAGGCCAAAAAACTTCAGAGACCCGATTGAGGTTCAGATAGCATTTTTTGGGTTTGAAACTATCCGTTGACGGCTTACAGCAGTCAAGGCCGTAGAACTCACCGAGAGCTTCGTTTTGACTGGTTATGTCTCCCGTAACTCTAAACGAGACAACAGTTATGGCCGTCCGAAGAATCGATATCCACAGGGTGCAACATTCGCTGTGCAAGGTGCAACATTCGTCCAAAAAGCCGAAACAGCGCCATTCGACTTTTAGAAGTGGGTGCAGGGATTTGAAATGGAACAGTACCATGGTGAACTGCTCTCTAGGGAAGGTAAATCGAAGACCAGCAACGGTGATCCAGTTTTAACGTAAAAATTCACGTGATGGAAAAAAGAAGGCCAAAAAACTTCAGAGACCCGATTGAGGTTCGGATAGCCTTTTTTGGGTTTGAATATATCCGTTGATGGCTTACAGCCATCTCGGCCGTAGAACTCGCCGAGAGCTTCGTTTTGACTGGTTATGGCTCCCGTAACTCTAAACGAGACAACAGTTATGGCCGTCCGAAGAATCGATATCCACAGGGTGCAACATTCGCTGTGCAAGGTGCAACATTCGTCCAAAAAGCCGAAACATCGCCGTTCGACTTTTAGAAGTGGGTGCAGGGATTTGAAATGGAACAGTACCATGGTGAACCGCTCTCCAGGGAAGGTAAATCGAAGACCAGCAACGGTGATCCCGTTTTAACGTAAAAATTCACGTGATGGAAAAAAGAAGGCCAAAAAACTTCAGAGACCCGATTGAGGTTCGGATAGCCTTTTTTGGGTTTGAAACTATTCGTTGACGTCTTATAGCCGTCAAGGCCGTAGAAATCACCGAGAGCTTCGTTTTGACTGGTTATGGCTCCCGTAACTCTAAACGAGACAACAGTTATGGCCGTCCGAAGAATCGATATCCACAGGGTGCAACATTCGCTGTGCAAGGTGCAACATTCGTCCAAAAAGCCGAAACAGCGCCATTCGACTTTTAGAAGTGGGTGCAGGGATTTGAAATGGAACAGTACCATGGTGAACCGCTCTCTAGGGAAGGAAATCGAAGACCAGCAACGGTGATCCCGTTTTAACGTAAAAATTCACGTGATGGAAAAAAGAAGGCCAAAAAACTTCAGAGACCCGATTGAGGTTCGGATAGCATTTTTTGGGTTTGAAACTATCCGTTGATGGCTTACAGCCGTCGAGGCCGTAGGACTCACCGAGAGCTTCGTTTTGACTGGTTATGGCTCCCGTAACTCTAAACGAGACAACAGTTATGGCCGTCCGAAGAATCGATATCCACAGGGTGCAACATTCGCTGTGCAAGGTGCAACATTCGTCCAAAAAGCTGAAACAGCGCCGTTCGACTTTTAGAAGTGGGTGCAAGTATTTGAAATGGAACAGTACCATGGTGAACCGCTATCCAGGGAAGGTAAATCGAAGACCAGCAACGGTGATCCCGTTTTAACGTAAAAACTCACGTGAACGAAAAAAGAAGGCCAAAAAACTTCAGAGACCCGATTGAGGTTCGGATAGCCTTTTTTGGGTTTGAAACTATCCATTGACGACTTACAGCCATCAAGGCCGTAGAACTCACCGAGAGCTTCGTTTTGATTGGTTATGGCTACCGTAACTCTAAACGAGACAACAGTTATGGCCGTCCGAAGAATCGATATCCACAGGGTGCAACATTCGCTGTGCAAGGTGCAACATTCGTCCAAAAAGCCGAAACAGCGCCGTTCGACTTTTAGAAGTGGGTGTAGGGATTTGAAATGGAACAGTACCATGGTGAACCGCTCTCTAGGGAAGGTAAATCGAAGACCAGCAACGGTGATCCCGTTTTAACGTAAAAATTCACGTGATGGAAAAAAGAAGGCCAAAAAACTTCAGAGACCCGATTGAGGTTCGGATAGCATTTTTTGGGTTTGAAACTATCTGTTGACGGCTTACAGCAGTCAAGGCCGTAGAACTCACCGAGAGCTTCGTTTTGACTGGTTATGGCTCCCGTAACTCTAAACGAGACAACAGTTATGGCCGTCCGAAGAATCGATATCCACAGGGTGCAACATTCGCTGTGCAAGGTGCAACATTCGTCCAAAAAGCCGAAACAGCGCCATTCGACTTTTAGAAGTGGGTGCAGGGATTTGAAATGGAACAGTACCATGGTGAACTGCTCTCTAGGGAAGGTAAATCGAAGACCAGCAACGGTGATCCAGTTTTAACGTAAAAATTCACGTGATGGAAAAAAGAAGGCCAAAAAACTTCAGAGACCCGATTGAGGTTCGGATAGCCTTTTTTGGGTTTGAATATATCCGTTGACGGCTTACAGCCATCTCGGCCGTAGAACTCGCCGAGAGCTTCGTTTTGACTGGTTATGGCTCCCGTAACTCTAAACGAGACAACAGTTATGGCCGTCCGAAGAATCGATATCCACAGGGTGCAACATTCGCTGTGCAAGGTGCAACATTCGTCCAAAAAGCCGAAACATCGCCGTTCGACTTTTAGAAGTGGGTGCAGGGATTTGAAATGGAACAGTACCATGGTGAACCGCTCTCCAGGGAAGGTAAATCGAAGACCAGCAACGGTGATCCCGTTTTAACGTAAAAATTCACGTGATGGAAAAAAGAAGGCCAAAAAACTTCAGAGACCCGATTGAGGTTCGGATAGCCTTTTTTGGGTTTGAAACTATTCGTTGACGTCTTATAGCCGTCAAGGCCGTAGAAATCACCAAGAGCTTCGTTTTGACTGGTTATGGCTCCCGTAACTCTAAACGAGACAACAGTTATGGCCGTCCGAAGAATCGATATCCACAGGGTGCAACATTCGCTGTGCAAGGTGCAACATTCGTCCAAAAAGCCGAAACAGCGCCATTCGACTTTTAGAAGTGGGTGCAGGGATTTGAAATGGAACAGTACCATGGTGAATTGCTCTCTAGGGAAGGAAATCGAAGACCAGCAACGGTGATCCCGTTTTAACGTAAAAATTCACGTGATGGAAAAAAGAAGGCCAAAAAACTTCAGAGACCCGATTGAGGTTCGGATAGCATTTTTTGGGTTTGAAACTATCCGTTGACGGCTTACAGCAGTCAAGGCAGTAGAACGCACCGAGAGCTTTGTTTTGACTGGTTATGGCTCCCGTAACTCTAAACGAGACAACAGTTATGGCCGTCCAAAGAATCGATATCCACAGGGTGCAACATTCGCTGTGCAAGGTGCAACATTCGTCCAAAAAGCTGAAACAGCGCCGTTCGACTTTTAGAAGTGGGTGCAAGTATTTGAAATGGAACAGTACCATGGTGAACCGCTATCCAGGGAAGGTAAATCGAAGACCAGCAACGGTGATCCCGTTTTAACGTAAAAACTCACGTGAACGAAAAAAGAAGGCCAAAAAACTTCAGAGACCCGATTGAGGTTCGGATAGCCTTTTTTGGGTTTGAAACTATCCATTGACGACTTACAGCCATCAAGGCCGTAGAACTCACCGAGAACTTCGTTTTGATTGGTTATGGCTACCGTAACTCTAAACGAGACAACAGTTATGGCCGTCCGAAGAATCGATATCCACAGGGTGCAACATTCGCTGTGCAAGGTGCAACATTCGTCCAAAAAGCCGAAACAGCGCCGTTCGACTTTTAGAAGTGGGTGCAGGGATTTGAAATGGAACAGTACCATGGTGAACCGCTCTCTAGGGAAGGTAAATCGAAGACCAGCAACGGTCATCCCGTTTTAACGTAAAAATTCACGTGATGGAAAAAAGAAGGCCAAAAAACTTCAGAGACCCGATTGAGGTTCGGATAGCATTTTTTGGGTTTGAAACTATCTGTTGACGACTTACAGCAGTCAAGGCCGTAGAACTCACCGAGAGCTTCGTTTTGACAGGTTATGGCTCCCGTAACTCTAAACGAGACAGCAGTTATGGCCGTCCGAAGAATCGATATCCACAGGGTGCAACATTCGCTGTGCAAGGTGCAACATTCGTCCAAAAAGCCGAAACAGCGCCATTCGACTTTTAGAAGTGGGTGCAGGGATTTGACATGGAACAGTACCATGGTGAACTGCTCTCTAGGGAAGGTAAATCGAAGACCAGCAACGGTGATCCAGTTTTAACGTAAAAATTCACGTGATGGAAAAAAGAAGGCCAAAAAACTTCAGAGACCCGATTGAGGTTCGGATAGCCTTTTTTGGGTTTGAATATATCCGTTGACGGCTTACAGCCGTCACGGCCGTAGAACTCGCCGAGAGCTTCGTTTTGACTGGTTATGGCTCCCGTAACTCTAAACGAGACAACAGTTATGGCCGTCCGAAGAATCGATATCCACAGGGTGCAACATTCGCTGTGCAAGGTGCAACATTCGTCCAAAAAGCCGAAACATCGCCGTTCGACTTTTAGAAGTGGGTGCAGGGATTTGAAATGGAACAGTACCATGGTGAACCGCTCTCCAGGGAAGGTAAATCGAAGACCAGCAACGGTGATCCCTTTTTAACGTAAAAATTCACGTGATGGAAAAAAGAAGGCCAAAAAACTTCAGAGACCCGATTGAGGTTCGGATAGCCTTTTTTGGGTTTGAAACTATTCGTTGACGTCTTATAGCCGTCAAGGCCGTAGAACTCACCGAGAGCTTCGTTTTGACTGGTTATGGCTCCCGTAACTCTAAACGAGACAACAGTTATGGCCGTCCGAAGAATCGATATCCACAGGGTGCAACATTCGCTGTGCAAGGTGCAACATTCGTCCAAAAAGCCGAAACAGTGCCATTCGACTTTTAGAAGTGGGTGCAGGGATTTGAAATGGAACAGTACCATGGTGAACCGCTCTCTAGGGAAGGAAATCGAAGACCAGCAACGGTGATCCCGTTTTAACGTAAAAATTCACGTGATGGAAAAAAGAAGGCCAAAAAACTTCAGAGACCCGATTGAGGTTCGGATAGCATTTTTTGGGTTTGAAACTATCCGTTGACGGCTTACAGCAGTCAAGGCCGTAGAACGCACCGAGAGCTTCGTTTTGACTGGTTATGGCTCCCGTAACTCTAAACGAGACAACAGTTATGGCCGTCCGAAGAATCGATATCCACAGGGTGCAACATTCGCTGTGCAAGGTGCAACATTCGTCCAAAAAGCCGAAACAGCGCCATTCGACTTTTAGAAGTGGGTGCAGGGATTTGAAATGGAACAGTACCATGGTGAACCGCTCTCTAGGGAAGGTAAATCGAAGACCAGCAACGGTGATCCAGTTTTAACGTAAAAATTCACGTGATGGAAAAAAGAAGGCCAAAAAACTTCAGAGACCCGATTGAGGTTCGGATAGCCTTTTTTGGGTTTGAATATATCCGTTGACGGCTTACAGCCGTCACGGCCGTAGAACTCGCCGAGAGCTTCGTTTTGACTGGTTATGGCTCCCGTAACTCTAAACGAGACAACAGTTATGGCCGTTCGAAGAATCGATATCCACAGGGTGCAACATTCGTTGTGCAAGGTGCAACATTCGTCCAAAAAGCCGAAACAGCGCCGTTCGACTTTTAGAAGTGGGTGCAGGGATTTGAAATGGAACAGTACCATGGTGAACCGCTCTCCAGGGAAGGTAAATCGAAGACCAGCAACGGTGATCCCGTTTTAACGTAAAAATTCACGTGATGGAAAAAAGAAGGCCAAAAAACTTCAGAGACCCGATTGAGGTTCGGATAGCATTTTTTGGGTTTGAATATATCCGTTGACGGCTTACAGCCGTCACGGCCGTAGAACTCACCGAGAGCTTCGTTTTGACTGGTTATGGCTCCCGTAACTCTAAACGAGACAATAGTTATGGCCGTCCGAAGAATCGATATCCACAGGGTGCAACATTCGCTGTGCAAGGTGCAACATTCGTCCAAAAAGCCGAAACATCGCCGTTCGACTTTTAGAAGTGGGTGCAGGGATTTGAAATGGAACAGTACCATGGTGAACCGCTCTCCAGGGAAGGTAAATCGAAGACCAGCAACGGTGATCCCGTTTTAACGTAAAAATTCACGTGATGGAAAAAAGAAGGCCAAAAAACTTCAGAGACTCGATTGAGGTTCCGATAGCCTTTTTTGGGTTTGAAACTATTCGTTGACGTCTTATAGCCGTCAAGGCAGTAGAACTCACCGAGAGCTTCGTTTTGACTGGTTATGGCTCCCGTAACTCTAAACGAGACAACAGTTATGGCCGTCCGAAGAATCGATATCCACAGGGTGCAACATTCGCTGTGCAAGGTGCAACATTCGTCCAAAAAGCCGAAACAGCGCCGGTCGATTTTAGAAGTGGGTGCAGGGATTTGAAATGGAACGGTACCATGGTGAACCGCTCTCTAGGGAAGGTAAATCGAAGACCAGCAATGGTGATCCCGTTTTAACGTAAAAATTCACGTTATGGAAAAAAGAAGGCCAAAAAACTGTAGAGACCCAATTGAGGTTCGGATAGCCTTTTTTGGGTTTGAAGCTATCCGTTGACGGCTTACAGCCGTTAAGGCAGTATAATTCACCGAGAGCTTCGTTTTGACTGGTTATGGCTCCCGTAACTCTAAACGAGACAACAGTTACAGCCGTCTGAAGAATCGATATCCACAGGGTGCAACATTCGCTGTGCAAGGTGCAACATTCGTCCAAAAAGCCGAAACAGCGCCGTTCGACTTTTAGAAGTGGGTGCAGGGATTTGAAATGGAACAGTACCATGGTGAATCGCTCTCCAGGGAAGGTAAATCGAAGACCAGCAACGGTGATCCCGTTTTAACGTAAAAATTCACGTGATGGAAAAAAGAAGGCCACAAAAAACTTCAGAGACCCGATTAAGGTACGGATAGCCTTTTTTGGGTTTGAAACTATCCGTTGACGGCTTACAGCCATCAAGGCCGTAGAACTCACCGAGAGCTTCGTTTTGACTGGTTATGGCTCCCGTAACTCTAAACGAGACAACAGTTATGGCCGTCTGAAGAATCGATATCCACAGGGTGCAACATTCGCTGTGCAAGGTGCAACATTCGTCCAAAAAGCTGAAACAGCGCCGTTCGACTTTTAGAAGTGGGTGCAAGTAATTGAAATGGAACAGTACCATGGTGAACCGCTATCCAGGGAAGGTAAATCGAAGACCAGCAACGGTGATCCCGTTTTAACGTAAAAACTCACGTGAACGAAAAAAGAAGGCCAAAAAACTTCAGAGACCCGATTGAGGTTCGGATAGCCTTTTTTGGGTTTGAAACTATCCATTGACGACTTACAGCCATCAAGGCCGTAGAACTCACCGAGAGCTTCGTTTTGATTGGTTATGGCTACCGTAATTATAAACGAGACAACAATTATGGCCGTCCGAAGAATCGATATCCACAGGGTGCAACATTCGCTGTGCAAGGTGCAACATTCGTCCAAAAAGCCAAAACTACACCATTCGACTTTTAGAAGTGGGTGCAGGGATTTGAAATGGAACAGTACCATGGTGAACTGCTCTCCAGGGAAGGTAAATCGAAGACCAGCAACGGTGATCCCGTTTTAACGTAAAAATTCACGTGATGGAAAAAAGAAGGCCAAAAAACTTCAGAGACCCGATTGAGGTTCGATAGCCTTTTTTGGGTTTGAAACTATCCGTTGATGGCTTACCACCGTCAAGGCCGTAGAACTCACCGAGGGCTTCGTTTTGACTGGTTATGGCTCCCGTAACTCTAAACGAGACAATAGTTATTGCCGTTCGAAGAATCGATATCCACAGGGTGCAACATTCGCTGTGCAAGGTGCAACATTCGTCCAAAAAGCCGAAACAGCGCCGTTCGACTTTTAGAAGTGGGTGCAGGGATTTGAAATGGAACAGTACCATGGTGAACCGCTATCCAGGGAAGGTAAATCGAAGACCAGCAACGGTGATCCCGTTTTAACGTAAAAATTCACGTGATGGAAAAAAGAAGGCCAAAAAACTTCAGAGACCCGATTGAGGTTCGGATAGCATTTTTTGGGTTTGAATATATCCGTTGACGGCTTACAGCCGTCACGGCCGTAGAACTCACCGAGAGCTTCGTTTTGACTGGTTATGGCTCCCGTAACTCTAAACGAGACAATAGTTATGGTCGTCCGAAGAATCGATATCCACAGGGTGCAACATTCGCTGTGCAAGGTGCAACATTCGTCCAAAAAGACGAAACGGCACCGTTCGACTTTTAGAAGTTGGTGCAGGGATTTGAAATGGAACAGTAACATGGTGAACCGCTCCCCAGGGAAGGTAAATCGAAGACCAGCAATGGTGATCCCGTTTTAACGTAAAAATTCACGTAATGGAAAAAAGAAGGCCAAAAAACTCCAGAGACCCGATTGAGGTTCGGATAGCCTTTTTTGGGTTTGAAACTATCCGTTGACGGCTTACAGCGGTCAAGGCCGTAGAACTCACCGAGAGCTTCGTTTTGACTGGTTATGGCTCCCGTAACTCTAAACGAGACAACAGTTATGGCCGTCCGAAGAATCGATATCCACAGGGTGCAACATTCGCTGTGCAAGGTGCAACATTCGTCCAAAAAGCCGAAAGAGCGCCGTTCGACTTTTAGAAGTGGGTGCAGGGATTTGAAATGGAACAGTACCATGGTGAACCGCTCTCTAGGGAAGGTAAATCGAAGACCAGCAACAGTGATCCCGTTTTAACGTAAAAATTCACGTGATGGAAAAAAGAAGGCCAAAAAACATCAGAGACCCGATTGAGGTACGGATAGCCTTTTTTGGGTTTGAAACTATCCGTTGACGGCTTACAGCCATCAAGGCCGTAGAACTCACCGAGAGCTTCGTTTTGACTGGTTATGGCTCCCGTAACTCTAAACGAGACAACAGTTATGGCCGTCCGAAGAATCGATATCCACAGGGTGCAACATTCGCTGTGCAAGGTGCAACATTCGTCCAAAAAGCTGAAACAGCGCCGTTCGACTTTTAGAAGTGGGTGCAAGTATTTGAAATGGAACAGTACCATGGTGAACCGCTATCCAGGGAAGGTAAATCGAAGACCAGCAACGGTGATCCCGTTTTAACGTAAAAATTCACGTGATGGAAAAAAGAAGGCCAAAAAACTTCAGAGACCCGATTGAGGTTCGGATAGCCTTTTTTGGGTTTGAAACTATCCATTGACGACTTACAGCCATCAAGGCCGTAGAACTCACCGAGAGCTTCGTTTTGATTGGTTATGGCTACCGTAACTCTAAACGAGACAACAATTATGGCCGTCCGAAGAATCGATATCCACAGGGTGCAACATTCGCTGTGCAAGGTGCAACATTCGTCCAAAAAGCCGAAACTACACCATTCGACTTTTAGAAGTGGGTGCAGGGATTTGAAATGGAACAGTACCATGGTGAACTACTCTCCAGGGAAGGTAAATCGAAGACCAGCAACGGTGATCCCGTTTTAACGTAAAAATTCACGTGATGGAAAAAAGAAGGCCAAAAAACTTCAGAGACCCGATTGAGGTTCGATAGCCTTTTTTGGGTTTGAAACTATCCGTT
The DNA here is from genome assembly GCA_030737815.1 of Allium fistulosum. Taxonomy (NCBI): domain Eukaryota; kingdom Viridiplantae; phylum Streptophyta; class Magnoliopsida; order Asparagales; family Amaryllidaceae; genus Allium; species Allium fistulosum. Next base: position 41,528,867 of record CM060905.1, on the reverse strand, counting down.
GACGGCTTACCACCGTCAAGGCCGTAGAACTCACCGGGAGCTTCGTTTTGACTGGTTATGGCTCCCGTAACTCTAAACGAGACAATAGTTATGGCCGTTCGAAGAATCGATATCCACAGGGTGCAACATTCGCTATGCAAGGTGCAACATTCGTCCAAAAAGCCGAAACAGCGCCGTTCGACTTTTAGAAGTGGGTGCAGGGATTTGAAATGGAATAGTACCATGGTGAACCGCTATCCAGGGAAGGTAAATCGAAGACCAGCAACGGTGATCCCGTTTTAACGTAAAAATTCACGTGATGGAAAAAAGAAGGCCAAAAAACTTCAGAGACCCGATTGAGGTTCGGATAGCATTTTTTGGGTTTGAATATATCCGTTGACGGCTTACAGCCGTCACGGCCGTAGAACTCACCGAGAGCTTCGTTTTGACTGGTTATGGCTCCCGTAACTCTAAACGAGACAATAGTTATGGTCGTCCGAAGAATCGATATCCACAGGGTGCAACATTCGCTGTGCAAGGTGCAACATTCGTCCAAAAAGCCGAAACGGCACCGTTCGACTTTTAGAAGTGGGTGCAGGGATTTGAAATGGAACAGTAACATGGTGAACCGCTCCCCAGGGAAGGTAAATCGAAGACCAGCAATGGTGATCCCGTTTTAACGTAAAAATTCACGTGATGGAAAAAAGAAGGCCAAAAAACTCCAAAGACCCAATTGAGGTTCGGATAGCCTTTTTTGGGTTTGAAACTATCCGTTGACGGCTTACAGCGGTCAAGGCCGTAGAACTCACCGAGAGCTTCGTTTTGACTGGTTATGGCTCCCGTAACTCTAAACGAGACAACAGTTATGGCCGTCCGAAGAATCGATATCCACAAGGTGCAACATTCGCTGTGCAAGGTGCAACATTCGTCCAAAAAGTCGAAAGAGCGCCGTTCGACTTTTAGAAGTGGGTGCAGGGATTTGAAATGGAACAGTACCATGGTGAACCGCTCTCTAGGGAAGGTAAATCGAAGACCAGCAATAGTGATCCCGTTTTAACGTAAAAATTCACGTGATGGAAAAAAGAAGGCCAAAAAACTTCAGAGACCCGATTGAGGTTCGGATAGCCTTTTTTGGGTTTGAAACTATCCGTTGACGGCTTACAGCTGTCAAGGCCGTAGAACTCACCGGGAGCTTCGTTTTGACTGGTTATGGCTCCCGTAACTCTAAACGAGACAATAGTTATGGCCGTCCGAAGAATCGATATCCACAGGGTGCAACATTCGCTGTGCAAGGTGCAACATTCGTCCAAAAAGCCGAAACAGTGCCGTTCGACTTTTAGAAGTGGGTGCAGGTATTTGAAATGGAACAGTACCATGGTGAACCGCTCTCCAGGGAAGGTAAATCGAAGACCAGCAACGGTGATCCCGTTTTAACGTAAAAATTCACGTGATGGAAAAAAGAAGGCCAAAAAACTCCAGAGACCCGATTGAGGTTCAGATAGCCTTTTTTGGGTTTGTCACTATCCGTTGACGGCTTACAGCCGTCAAGGCCATAGAACTCAACGAGAGCTTCGTTTTGACTGGTTATGGCTCCCGTAAATCTAAACGAGACAACAGTTATGTCCGTCCGTAGAATCGATATCCACAGGGTGCAACATTCGCTGTGCAAGGTGCAACATTCGTCGAAAAAGCCGAAACAGCGCCGTTCGACTTTTAGAAGTGGGTGCAGGGATTTGAAATGGAACAGTAACATGGTGAACCGCTCTCTTCAGGGAAGGTAAATCGAAGACCAGCAACGGTGATCCCGTTTTAACGTAAAAATTCACGTGATGGATAAAAGAAGTCCAAAAAACTTCAAAGACCCGATTGAGGTTCGGATAGCCTTTTTTGGGTTTGAAACTAACCATTGACGGCTTACAGCCGTCAAGTCCGTAGAACTCACCAAGAGCTTCGTTTTGACTGGTTATGGCTCCCGTAACTCTAAACGAGACCACAGTTATGGCCGTCCGAAGAATCGATATCCACAGGGTGCAACATTCGCTGTGCAAGGTGCAACATTCGTCCAAAAAGCCAAAACAGTGCCGTTCGACTTTTAGAAGTGGGTGCAGGGATTTGAAATGGAACAGTACCATGGTGAACCGCTCTCCAGGGAAGGTAAATCGAAGACTAGTAACGGTGATCCCATTTTAACGTAAAAATTCACGTGATGGAAAAAAGAAGGCCAAAAAACTTCAGAGACCCGATTGAGGTTCGGATAGCCTTTTTTGGGTTTGAAACAATCCGTTGACGGCTTACAGCCATCAAGCCCGTAGAACTCACCGAGAGCTTCGTTTTGACTGGTTATGGCTCTCGTAACTCTAAACGAGACAACAGTTATGGTCGTTCGAAGAATCGATATCCACAGGGTGCAACATTCGTTGTGCAAGGTGCAACATTCGTCCAAAAAGCCGAAACAGCGCCGTTCAACTTTTAGAAGTGGGTGCAGAGATTTGAAATGGAACAGTACCACGGTGAACCGCTCTCCAGGGAAGGTTAATCGAATACCAACAACGGTGATCCCGTTTTAACGAAAAAATTCACGTGCTGGAAAAAAGAAGGCCAAAAAACTTCAGAGACCCGATTGAGGTTCGGATAGCCTTTTTTGGGTTTGAAACTATCCGTTGACGGCTTACAACCATCAAGGCCATAGAACTCACCGAGAGCTTCGTTTTGACTGGTTAAGGCTCCCGTAACTCTAAACGAGACAACAGTTATGGCCGTCCGAAGAATCGTTATCCACAGGGTGCAACATTCGCTGTGCAAGGTGCAACATTCGTCCAAAAAGCCGAAACAGCGCCGTTCGACTTTTAGAAGTGGGTGCAAGGATTTGAAATGGAACAGTACCATGGTGAATCGCTCTCCAGGGAAGGTAAATCGAAGACCAGCAACGGTGATCCCGGTTTAACGTAAAAAATCACGTGATGGAAAAAAGAAGGCCAAAAAACTTCAGAGACCCGATTGAGGTTCAGATAGCCTTTTTTGGGTTTGAAACTATCCGTTGACGGCTTACAGGCGTCAAGGCCGTAGAACTCACCGAGAGCTTCGTTTTGACTGGTTATGGCTCCCGTAACTCTAAACGAGACAATAGTTATGGCCGTCCGAAGAATCGATATCCACAGGGTGCAACATTCGCTGTGCAAGGTGCAACATTCGTCCAAAAAGCCGAAACAGCGCCGTTCGACTTTTAGAAGTGGGTGCAGGGATTTGAAATGGAACAGTACCATGGTGAACCGCTCTCCAGGGAAGGTATATCGAAGACCAGCAACGGTGATCCCGTTTTAACGTAAAAATTCACGTGATGGAAAAAAGAAGGCCACAAAAAACTTCATAGACCCGATTAAGGTTCGGATATCCTTTTTTGGGTTTGAAACTATCCGTTGACGGCTTACAGCCGTCAAGGCCGTAGAACTCACCGAGAGCTTCGTTTTGACTGGTTATGGCTCCCGTAACTCTAAACGAGACAGCAGCTTTGGCCGTCCGAAGAATCGATATCCACAGGGTGCAACATTCGCTGTGCAAGGTGCAACATTCGTCCAAAAAGCTGAAATAGTGCCGTTCGACTTTTAGAAGTGGGTGCAGGGATTTTAAATGGAACAGTACCATGGTGAACCGCTCTCCAGGGAAGGTATATTGAAGACCAGCAACGGTGATCCCGTTTTAACGTAAAAATTCACGTGATGGAAAAAAGAAGGCCAAAAAACTTCAGAGACCCGATTGAGGTTCAGATAGCCTTTTTTGGGTTTGAATCAATCCGTTGACGACTTATAGCCGTCAAGGCCGTAGAACTCACCGAGAGCTTCGTTTTGACTGGTTATGGCTCCCGTAACTCTAAACGAGACAACAGTTATGGCCGTCCGAAGAATCGATATCCACAGGGTGCAACATTCGCTGTGCAAGGTGCAACATTCGTCCAAAAAGCCGAAACAGCGCCGTTCGACTTTTAGAAGTGGGTGCAGGGATTTGAAATGGAACAGTACCATGGTGAACCGCTCTCCAAGGAAGGTAAATCGAAGACCAGCAACGGTGATCCCGTTTTAACGTAAAAATTCACGTGATGGAAAAAAGAAGGCCAAAAAACTTCAGAGACCCGATTGAGGTTCGGATAGCCTTTTTTGGGTTTGAAACTATCCGTTGACGGATTACAGCCGCCAAGGCCGTAGAACTCACCGAGAGCTTCGTTTTGACTGGTTATGGCTCCCGTAACTCTAAACGAGACAACAGTTATGGTCGTCCGAAGAATCGATATCCACAGGGTGCAACATTCGCTGTGCAAGGTGCAACATTCGTCCAAAAAGCCGAAACAGTGCCGTTCGACTTTTAGAAGTGGGTGCAGGGATTTGAAATGGAACAGTACCATGGTAAACCGCTCTCCAGGGAAGGTAAATCGAAGACCAGCAACGGTGATCCCGTTTTAACGTAAAAATTCACGTGATGAAAAAAGAAGGCCAAAAAACTTCAGAGACCCGATTGAGGTTCGGATACCCTTTTTTGGGTTTGAAACTATCCGTTGACGGCTTACAGCGGTCAAGGCCGTAGAACTCACCGAGAGCTTCGTTTTGACTGGTTATGGCTCCCGTAACTCTAAACGAGACAACAGTTATGGCCGTCCGAAGAATCGATATCCACAGGGTGCAACATTCGCTGTGCAAGGTGCAACAATCGTCCAAAAAGCCGAAACAGCGCCGTTCGACTTTTGGAAGTGGGTGCAAGGATTTGAAATGTAACAGTACCATGGTGAACCACTCTCCATGGAAGGTAAATCGAAGACCAGCAACGGTGATCCCGGTTTAACGTAAAAAATCACGTGATGGAAAAAAGAAGGCCAAAAAACTTCAGAGACCCGATTGAGGTTCGGATAGCCTTTTTTGGGTTTGAAACTATCCGTTGACGGCTTACAGCCATCAAGGCCGTAGAACTCACCGAGAGCTTCGTTTTGACTGGTTATGGCTCCCGTAACTCTAAACGAGACAACAGTTATGGCCGTCCGAAGAATCGATATCCACAGGGTGCAACATTCGCTGTGCAAGGTGCAACATTCGTCCAAAAAGCCGAAACAGCGCCGTTCGACTTTTAGAAGTGGGTGCAGGGATTTGAAATGGAACAGTACCATGGTGAACCGCTCTCCAGGGAAGGTATATCGAAGACCAGCAACGGTGATCCCGTTTTAACGTAAAAATTCACGTGATGGAAAAAAGAAGGCCACAAAAAACTTCAGAGACCCGATTAAGGTTCGGATAGCCTTTTTTGGGTTTGAAACTATCCGTTGACGGCTTACAGCCGTCAAGGCCGTAGAACTCACCGAGAGCTTCGTTTTGACTGGTTATGGCTCCCGTAACTCTAAACGAGATAACAGTTATGGCCGTCCGAAGAATCGATATCCACAGGGTGCAACATTCGCTGTGCAAGGTGCAACATTCGTCCAAAAAGCTGAAACAGCGCCGTTCGACTTTTAGAAGTGGGTGCAGGGATTTTAAATGGAACAGTACCAGGTTGAACCGCTCTCCAGGGAAGGTATATTGAAGACCAGCAACGGTGATCCCGTTTTAACGTAAAAATTCACGTGATGGAAAAAAGAAGGCCACAAAAAACTTCAGAGACCCGATTAAGGTTCGGATAGCCTTTTTTGGGTTTGAAACTATCCGTTGACGGCTTACAGCCGCCAAGGCCGTAGAACTCACCGAGAGCTTCGTTTTGACTGGTTATGGCTCCTGTAACTCTAAACGAGACAACAGTTATGGTCGTCCGAAGAATCGATATCCACAGGGTGCAACATTCGCTGTGCAAGGTGCAACATTCGTCCAAAAAGCCGAAACAGCGTCGTTCGACTTTTAGAAGTGGGTGCAGGGATTTGAAATGGAACAGTACCATGGTAAACCGCTCTCCAGGGAAGGTAAATCGAAGACCAGCAACGGTGATCCCGTTTTAACGTAAAACTTCACGTGATGAAAAAAGAAGGCCAAAAAACTTCAGAGACCCGATTGAGGTTCGGATAGCCTTTTTTGGGTTTGAAACTATCCGTTGACGGCTTACAGCCGTCAAGGCCGTAGAACTCACCGAGAGCTTCGTTTTGACTGGTTATGGCTCCCGTAAATCTAAACGAGACAACAGTTATGGCCGTCCGAAGAATCGATATCCATAGGGTGCAACATTCGCTGTGCAAGGTGCAACATTCGTCCAAAAAGCCGAAACAGCGCCGTTCGACTTTTAGAAGTGGGTGCAGGGATTTGAAATGGAACAGTACCATGGTGAACCGCTCTCCAGGGAAGGTATATCGAAGACCAGCAATGGTGATCCCGTTTTAACGTAAAAATTCACGTGATGGAAAAAAGAAGGCCACTAAAAACTTCAGAGACCCGATTAAGGTTCGGATAGCCTTTTTTGGGTTTGAAACTATCCGTTGACGGCTTACAGCGGTCAAGGCCGTAGAACTCACCGAGAGCTTCGTTTTGACTGGTTATGGCTCCTGTAACTCTAAACGAGACAACAGTTATGGCCGTCCGAAGAATCGATATCCACAGGGTGCAACATTCGCTGTGCAAGGTGCAACATTCGTCCAAAAAGCTGAAACAGCGCCGTTCGACTTTTAGAAGTGGGTGCAGGGATTTTAAATGGAACAGTACCATGGTGAACTGCTCTCCAGGGAAGGTATATTGAAGACCAGCAACGGTGATCCCGTTTTAACGTAAAAATTCACGTGATGGAAAAAAGAAGGCCACAAAAAACTTCAAAGACCCGATTAAGGTTCGGATAGCCTTTTTTGGGTTTGAAACTATCCGTTGACGGCTTACAGCCGCCAAGGCCGTAGAACTCACCGAGAGCTTCGTTTTGACTGGTTATGGCTCCTGTAACTCTAAACGAGACAACAGTTATGGTCGTCCGAAGAATCGATATCCACAGGGTGCAACATTCGCTGTGCAAGGTGCAACATTCGTCCAAAAAGCCGAAACAGCGCCGTTCGACTTTTAGAAGTGGGTGCAGGGATTTGAAATGGAACAGTACCATGGTAAACCGCTCTCCAGGGAAGGTAAATCGAAGACCAGCAACGGTGATCCCGTTTTAACGTAAAAATTCACGTGATGAAAAAAGAAGGCCAAAAAACTTCAGAGACCCGATTGAGGTTCGGATAGCCTTTTTTGGGTTTGAAACTATCCGTTGACGGCTTACAGCCGTCAAGGCCGTAGAACTCACCGAGAGCTTCGTTTTGACTGGTTATGGATCCCGTAACTCTAAACGAGACAACAGTTATGGCCGTCCGAAGAATCGATATCCATAGGGTGCAACATTCGCTGTGCAAGGTGCAACATTCGTCCAAAAAGACGAAACAGCACCGTTCGACTTTTAGAAGTGGGTCCAGGGATTTGAAATGGAACAGTACCATGGTGAACCGCTCTCCAGGGAAGGTATATCGAAGACCAGCAACGGTGATCCCGTTTTAACGTAAAAATTCACGTGATGGAAAAAAGAAGGCCACAAAAAACTTCAGAGACCCGATTAAGGTTCGGATAGCCTTTTTTGGGTTTGAAACTATCCGTTGACGGCTTACAGCCATCAAGGCCCTAGAACTCACTGAGAGCTTCGTTTTGACTGGTTATGGCTCCCGTAACTCTAAACGAGACAACAGTTATGGCCGTCCGAAGAATCGATATCCACAGGGTGCAACATTCGCTGTGCAAGGTGCAACATTCGTCCAAAAAGCTGAAACAGCGTCGTTCGACTTTTAGAAGTGGGTGCAGGGATTTTAAATGGAACAGTACCATGGTGAACCGCTCTCCAGGGAAGGTATATTGAAGACCAGCAACGGTGATCCCGTTTTAACGTAAAAATTCACGTGATGGAAAAAAGAAGGCCACAAAAAACTTCAGAGACCCGATTAAGGTTCGGATAGCCTTTTTGGGTTTGAAACTATCCTTTGACGGCTTACAGCCGCCAAGGCCGTAGAACTCACCGAGAGCTTCGTTTTGACTGGTTATGGCTCCCGTAACTCTAAACGAGACAACAGTTATGGCCGTCCGAAGAATCGATATCCACAGGGTGCAACATTCGCTGTGCAAGGTGCAACATTCGTCCAAAAAGCCGAAACAGCGCCGTTCGACTTTTAGAAGTGGGTGCAGGGATTTGAAATGGAACAGTACCATGGTGAACCGCTCTCCAGGGAAGGTAAATCGAAGACCAGCAACGGTGATCCCGTTTTAACGTAAAAATTCACGTGATGGAAAAAAGAAGGCCAAAAAACTTCAGAGACCCGATTGAGGTTCGGATAGCCTTTTTTGGGTTTGAAACTATCCGTTGACGGCTTACAGCCGTCAAGGCCGTAGAACTCACCGAGAGCTTCGTTTTGACTGGTTATGGCTCCCGTAACTCTAAACGAGACAACAGTTATGGTCGTCCGAAGAATCGATATCCACAGGGTGCAACATTACCTGTGCAAGGTGCAACATTCGTCCAAAAAGCCGAAACAGCGCCGTTCGACTTTTAGAAGTGGGTGCAGGGATTTGAAATGGAACAGTACCATGGTAAACCGCTCTCTAGGGAAGGTAATCGAAGACCAGCAACGGTGATCCCGTTTTAACGTAAAAATTCACGTGATGAAAAAAGAAGGCCAAAAAACTTCAAAGACCCGATTGAGGTTCGGATAGCCTTTTTTGGGTTTGAAACTATCCGTTGACGGCTTACAGCTGTCAAGGCCGTAGAACTCACCGAGAGCTTCGTTTTGACTAGTTATGGCTCCCGTAACTCTAAACGAGACAACAGTTATGGCCGTCCGAAGAATCGATATCCACAGGGTGCAACATTCGCTGTGCAAGGTGCGACATTCGTCCAAAAAGCCGAAACAGCGCCGTTCGACTTTTGGAAGTGGGTGCAAGGATTTGAAATGGAACAGTACCATGGTGAACCGCTCTCCAGGGAAGGTAAATCGAAGACCAGCAACGGTGATCCCGGTTTAACGTAAAAAATCACGTGATGGAAAAAAGAAGGCCAAAAAACTTCAGAGACCCGATTGAGGTTCGGATAGCCTTTTTTGGGTTTGAAACTATCCGTTGACGGCTTATAGCCGTCAAGGCCGTAGAACTCACCGAGAGCTTCGTTTTGACTGGTTATGGCTCTCGTAACTCTAAACGAGACAACAGTTATGGCCGTCCGAAGAATCGATATCCACAGGGTGCAACATTCGCTGTGCAAGGTGCAACATTCGTCCAAAAAGCCGAAACAGCACCGTTCGACTTTTAGAAGTGGGTGCAGGGATTTGAAATGGAACAGTACCATGGTGAACCGCTCTCTAGGGAAGCTATATCGAAGACCAGCAACGGTGATCCCGTTTTAACGTAAAAATTCACGTGATGGAAAAAAGAAGGCCACAAAAAACTTCAGAGACCCGATTAAGGTTCGGATAGCCTGTTTTGGGTTTGAAACTATCCGTTGACGGCTTACAGCTGTCAAGGCCGTAGAACTCACCGAGAACTTCGTTTTGACTGGTTATGGCTCCCGTAACTCTAAACGAGACAACAGTTATGGCCGTCCGAAGAATCGATATCCACAGGGTGCAACATTCGTTGTGCAAGGTGCAACATTCGTCCAAAAAGCTGAAACAGCGCCGTTCGACTTTTAGAAGTGGGTGCAGGGATTTTAAATGGAACAGTACCATGGTGAACCGCTCTCCAGGGAAGGTATATTGAAGACCAGCAACGGTGATCCCGTTTTAACGTAAAAATTCACGTGATGGAAAAAAGAAGGCCACAAAAAACTTCAGAGACCCGATTAAGGTTCGGATAGCCTTTTTTGGGTTTGAAACTATCCGTTGATGGATTACAGCCGTCATGGCCGTAGAACTCACCGAGAGCTTCGTTTTGACTGGTTATGGCTCCCGTAACTCTAAACGAGACAACAGTTATGGCCGTCCGAAGAATCGATATCCACAGGGTGCAACATTCGTTGTGCAAGGTGCAACATTCGTCCAAAAAGCCGAAACAGCGCCGTTCGACTTTTAGAAGTGGGTGCAGGGATTTGAAATGGAACAGTACCATGGTGAACCGCTCTCCAGGGAAGGTAAATCGAAGACCAGCAACGGTGATCCCGTTTTAACGTAAAAATTCACGTGATGGAAAAAAGAAGGCCAAAAAACTTCAGAGACCCGATTGAGGTTCGAATAGCCTTTTTTGGGTTTGAAACTATCCGTTGACGGCTTACAGCTGTCAAGGCCGTAGAACTCACCGATAGCTTCGTTTTGACTGGTTATGGCTCCCGTAACTCTAAACGAGACAACAGTTATGGCCGTCCGAAGAATCGATATCCACAGGGTGCAACATTCGCTGTGCAAGGTGCAACATTCGTCCAAAAAGCCGAAACAGCGCCGTTCGACTTTTAGAAGTGGGTGCAGGGATTTGAAATGGAACAGTACCATGGTGAACCGCTCTCCAGGGAAGGTAAATCGATGACCAGCAACGGTGATCCCGTTTTAACGTAAAAATTCACGTGATGAAAAAAGAAGGCCAAAAAACTTCAGAGACCCGATTGAGGTTCGGATAGCCTTTTTTGGGTTTGAAACTATCCGTTGACGGCTTACAGCTGTCAAGGCCGTAGAACTCACCGAGAGCTTCGTTTTGACTGGTTATGGCTCCCGTAACTCTAAACGAGACAACAGTTATGGCCGTCCGAAGAATCGATATCCACAGGGTGCAACATTCGCTGTGCAAGGTGCAACATTCGCCCAAAAAGCCGAAACAGCGTCGTTCGACTTTTATAAGTGGGTGCAGGGATTTGAAATGGAACAGTACCATGGTGAACCGATCTGGAGGGAAGGTAAATCGAAGACCAGCAACGGTGAACCCGTTTTAGCGTAAAAATTCACGTGATGGAAAAAAGAAGACCAAAAAACTTCAGAGACCCGATTGAGGTTCGGATAGCATTTTTTGGGTTTGAAACTATCCGTTGACGGCTTACAGCCATCAAGGCCGTAGAACTCACCGAGAGCTTCGTTTTGACTGGTTATGGCTCGCGTAACTCTAAACGAGACAACAGTTTTGGCCGTCCGAAGAATCGATATCCATAGGGTGCACTATTCGCTGTGCAAGGTGCAACATTCGTCCAAAAAGCCGAAACGGCGCCGTTCGACTTTTAGATGTGGGTGCAGGGATTTGAAATGGAACAGTACCATGGTGAACCGCTCTCCAAGGAAGGTAAATCGAAGACCAGCAATGGTGATCCCGTTTTAACGTAAAAATTCACGTGATGGAAAAAAGAAGGCCAAAAAACTTCAGAGACCCGATTGAGGTTCGGATAGCCTTTTTTGGGTTCGAAACTATCCGTTGACGGCTTACAGCCATCAAGGCCGTAGAACTCACCGAGAGCTTCGTTTTGACTGGTTATGGCTCCCGTAACTCTAAACGAGCCAACAGTTATGGCCGTCCGAAGAATCGATATCCACAGGATGCAACATTCGCTGTGCAAGGTGCGACATTCGTCCAAAAAGCCCAAACAGCGCCGTTCGACTTTTAGAAGTGGGTGCAGGGATTTGAAATGGAACAGTACCATGGTGAACCGCTCTCCAGGGAAGGTAAATCGAAGACCAGCAACGGTGATGCCGTTTTAACGTAAAAATTCACGTGATGGAAAAAAGAAGGCCAAAATACTCCAGAGACCCGATTGAGGTTCGGATAGCCTTTTTTGGGTTTGAAACTATCCGTTGACGGCTTACAGCAGTCAAGGCCATAGAACTCACCGAGAGTTTCGTTTTGACTGGTTATGGCTCCCGTAACTCTAAACGAGACAACAGTTATGGCCGTCCGAAGAATCGATATCCACATGGTGCAACATTCGCTGTGCAAGGTGCAACATTCGTCCAAAAAGCCGAAACAGCGTCGTTCGACTTTTAGAAGTGGGTGCAGGGATTTGAAATGGAACAGTACCATGGTGAACCGCTCTCCAGGGAAGGTAAATCGAAGACCAGCAACGGTGATCCCGTTTTAACGTAAAAATTCAAGTGACGGAAAAAAGAAGGCCAAAAAACTTCAGAGACCCGATTGAGGTTCGGATAGCCTTTTTTGGGTTTGAAACTATCCGTTGACAGCTTACAGCTATCAAGGCCGTAGAACTCACCGATATCTTCGTTTTGACTTGTTATGGCTCCCGTAACTCTAAACGAGACAACAGTTATGGCCGTCCGAAGAATCGATATCCACAGGGTGCAACATTCGTTGTGCAAGGTGCAACATTCGTCCAAAAAGCCGAAACAGTGCCGTTCGACTTTTAGAAGTGGGTGCAGGGATTTGAAATGGAACAGTACCATGGTGAACCGCTCTCCAGGGAAGGTAAATCGAAGACCAGCAACGGTGATCCCGTTTTAACGTAAAAATTCACGTGATGGAAAAAAGAAGGCCAAAAAACTTCAGAGACCCGATTGAGGTTCGGATAGCCTTTTTTGGGTTTGAAACTATCCGTTGACGGCTTACAGTCGTCAAGGCCGTAGAACTCACCGAGAGTTTCTTTTTGACTGGCTATGGCTCCTGTAACTCTAAACGAGACAATAGTTATGGCCATCCGAAGAATCGATATCCACAAGGTGCAACATTCGTTGTGCAAGGTGCAACATTCGTCCAAAAAGCCGAAACGGCGCCGTTCGACTTTTAGAAGTGGGTGCAGGGATTTGAAATGGAACAGTACCATGGTGAACCGCTCTCCAGGGAAGGTAAATCGAAGACAAGCAACGGTGATCCCGTTTTAGCGTAAAAATTCACGTGATGGAAAAAAGAAGGCCAAAAAACTTCAAAGACCCGATTGAGGTTCGGATAGCCTTTTTTGGGTTTGAAACTATCCGTTGACGGCTTACAGCCGTCAAAGCCGTAGAACTCACCGAGAGCTTCGTTTTGACTGGTTATGGCTCCCGTAACTATAAACGAGACAACAGTTTTGGCCGTCCGAAGAATCGATATCCATAGGGTGCACTATTCGCTGTGCAAGGTGCAACATTCGTCCAGAAAGCCGAAACGGCGCCGTTCGACTTTTAGAAGTGGGTTCAGGGATTTGAAATGGAACAGTACCATGGTGAACCGCTCTCCAGGGAAGGTAAATCGAAGACCAGCAACGGTGATCCCGTTTTAACGTAAAAATTCACGTGATGGAAAAAAGAAGGCCAAAAAACTACAGAGATCCGATTGAGGTTCGGATAGCCTTTTTTGGGTTCGAAACTATCCGTTGACAGCTTATAGCCGTCAAGGCCGTAGAACTCACCGAGAGCTTCGTTTTGACTGGTTATGGCTCCCGTAACTCTAAACGAGACAACAGTTATGGCCGTCCGAAGAATCGATATCCACAGGGTGCAACATTCGCTGTGCAAGGTGCAACATTCGTCCAAAAAGCCGAAACAGCGTCGTTCGAATTTTATAAGTGGGTGCAGGGATTTGAAATGGAACAGTACCATGGTGAACCGCTCTGCAGGGAAGGTAAATCGAAGACCAGCAACGGTGAACCCGTTTTAGCGTAAAAATTCACGTGATGGAAAAAAGAAGACCAAAAAACTTCAGAGACCCGATTGAGGTTCGGATAGCATTTTTTGGGTTTGAAACTATCCGTTGACGGCTTACAGCCATCAAGGCCGTAGAACTCACCGAGAGTTTCGTTTTGACTGGTTATGGCTCCCGTAACTCTAAACGAGACAACAGTTATGGCCGTCCGAAGAATCGATATCCATAGGGTGCAACATTCGCTGTGCAAGGTGCAACATTCGTCCAAAAAGCCGAAACAGCATCGTTCGACATTTTGAAGTGGGTGCAGGGATTTGAAATGGAACAGTACCATGGTGAACCGCTCTCCAGGGAAGGTAAATTGAAGACCAGCAACGGTGATCCCGTTTTAACGTAAAAATTCATGTGATGGAAAAAAGAAGGCCAAAAAACTTCAGAGACCCGATTGAGGTTCGGATAGCCTTTTTTGGGTTTGAAACTATCCGTTGACAGCTTACAGCTATCAAGGCCGTAGAACTCACCGAGAGCTTCGTTTTGACTGGTTGTGGCTCCCGTAACTCTAAACGAGACAGCAGTTATGGCCGTCCGAAGAGTCGATATCCACAGGGTGCAACATTCGTTGTGCAAGGTGCAACATTCGTCCAAAAAGCCGAAACATCGCCGTTCGACTTTTAGAAGTGGGTTGAGGGATTTGAAATGGAACAGTACCATGGTGAACCGCTCTCCAGGGAAGGTAAATCGAAGACCAGCAACGGTGATCCCGTTTTAACGTAAAAATTCACGTGATGGAAAAAAGAAGGCCAAAAAACTTCAGAGACCCGATTGAGGTTCGGATAGCCTTTTTTGGGTTTGAAACTATCCGTTGTCGGCTTACAGTCGTCAAGGCCGTAGAACTCACCGAGAGTTTCTTTTTGACTAGTTATGGCTCCCGTAACTCTAAACGAGACAACAGTTATGGCCATCCGAAGAATCGATATCCACAAGGTGCAACATTCGCTGTGCAAGGTGCAACATTCGTCCAAAAAGCCGAAACAGCGCCGTTCGACTTTTAGAAGTGGGTGCAGGGATTTGAAATGGAATAGTACCATGGTGAACCGCTCTCCAGGGAAGGTAAATCGAAGACCAGCAACGGTGATCCCGTTTTAGCGTAAAAATTCACGTGATGGAAAAAAGAAGGCCAAAAAAATTCAGAGACCCGATTGAGGTACGGATAGCATTTTTTGGGTTTGAAACTATCCGTTGACGGCTTATAGCGGTCACAGCCGTAGAACTCACCGAGAGCTTCGTTTTGACTGGTTATGGCTCCCGTAACTCTCAACGAGACAACAGTTATGGCCGTCCGAAGAATCGATATCCATAGGGTGCAACATTCGCTGTGCAAGGTGCAACATTCGTCCAAAAAGCCGAAACGGCGCCGTTCGACTTTTAGAAGTGGGTGCAGGGATTTGAAATGGAACAGTACCATGGTGAACCGCTCTCCAGGAAAGGTAAATCGAAGACTGTTTGTACCAAAAATGGGCACAACACTCTTTGGGAGTTGTTTGAAGAGATAAAATGAAGATTGTAAATATAAAACAGAGGTTATCTAACAAAAACTCCAACAAACAGAAATGTAAAGTGCACAGACAAGCAATTTAGAGTGGTTCGGCATATAGCCTACGTCCACTATGAAGTTTTGATGACTTTATTGATTCTCTTTCAATGATTACAAGCGGTTACAGCAATGAACGGCGGATTACAGATTAGAATTCGAAATTGACAGCAAAAGTAGGATGCAAATCTCAATCCGGCAGAGTCTGGACGCTTCAGAGAAAAAAGATCCTTTTTTTGTTGATTCTGGGGCTCTATTTATAGGCGTAGGAGGCTCAAATCTCGCTCAAACACCGGGAGAATTGGTCTGGCACGTGAGAGGACCCATTTGACTATTTCCAGAAAGTTTCGAGTTGATCTGCGATCGATACGAAGTAATTTCGTATCGATCAAGATTACCTCCAATTGAGCTCAAATTTGGTGGAGACGTTCCTCGGTATGTGTGAAACCTTCAGTTAAAATTTCATGGTATTTGGATCAGTGGATTGAGAGATATCATCGATACGAGGCGATGTTCTTTGCTAGGCTGTCTGGTTCGAATCCATCTCTCCAAACTGAGGGCTTCGAATCGATGGTGTCACGCGCCTCTGTGAAGACGTGGAACGCACACTTCACCTCGATCCAATCTTTACTCCGAGTCGACCGCGTCGACTCCATATATCTCGGCGCATTCGCATCGAGGGATGACGTGGTGTGCGCGCTTCGCCTCGATCCGGTATTTGCTCCGTGTTGACTGCTTCGACTCCATGTATCTCGCCTCGTTTCCTTCGAGAGATGACACGTTATCCAAGCTGGTTGACCTGATGGATTCGAGTAGGACTTCATCCATGGATTCGAACCACGGTCATTCATGGATACGAACTGATGGACAAATGGAGACGGAGAGTCCCTTCCTTGATGGATACGAAACACGTAGCTCCTCAATGGGTACGAAGTCAAAGAATGCAAGTTGGAGCCTTTCGATGGATGCGAAGTATCGAACATCTGATGGATACGAAGTCGACATTAACTGATCGTTACGAACCAGGTGACTTATTGATGGATACGAACAAGTCTTTCCGGCTGAAGGTTCTATCGATACGAAGCTTATCACTGTGTGGACTTAATCATTCTAATTGACACGAGATCGATGGATGCGAAACGAGGACCACCGATGGATACGAAACCCATCGATACGAACTCGATGTACTAGTTCCATCGAAACGAACATATACGTTTTAATGGATACGAAATGGGGTCTGCCGATGGATACGAAAACATGCTTTTTTCTCCAACTTGTATCCATCATAACCTGTGCGTATGAGCTCGGATTGACTTGAAACTTGGAACGTTGGTTTGCTTTATTTTCCCGATCATGTCTCATCGATTGGGGCTTGATCCGGACTTGGTCAAAATTCAACGATATCAATGACAAACGACATTTGGAATCCAACTCCTTGGTGTCCTGGCCTTGCCAAAAGGCGGGATAACATTTGCCCCCCAAAGTACGTCTTGTGAAAACATGACGTGCTTTGAAAAGCTGCAGGTCTTCTTTGAATAATTTGAAAGTCGTACCCTTTAACCATCCTCTTGTATCGGTCCTCTCATGAATCGATGCTAAAAGTTGGAAAGCCTTTCTTCGTATCGATGTGGGTTGACTTGATGGATACGAAAATGGTCATTCGTATCGATGGTCACAAATCATGGTGAATTCTGATTCGAATTGGCGATATCGGATGGATACGAAGTGAATGTTCGTATCGATAGGTTCTGATGGATACGAAAGCGACGCTCGTATTAATAGGTCTGCTCTGTTGTGAGTCGATGGATCATAAAGTGGATGTATCGAATCGATGGCATCTGGTGAATATTTCGACTCGTTGGAGGCACAGTCTGATGGATTCGAGGAAGGCGCTTGCACAGATCCATCGTTCGACCGCTTGCGACCGGTTATGTTGACTGGGAGATGAATCGTCCCGGTTCGACTCCATGCTTCATATAAATACCTGGGACTTAGCCCATTTTTCACTTTTACTTTCTACTGTTGCTCTCAGCTCTCTTTTTCTACCCTCGTATCGATAGACTGAGAGACATAATCGTCTTCGAATCGAGCCAAACCTCTGATCCTCTGAGCGTTAATCGCAAAAATCAGGTAATTAATGGGTAGATCCTTGTTAATAATGACGAAACTCGAGATCTCTACCACTCCCTTAGCTTCTACGACCAGTTTCGACAAATTTGAGATCTGGATGATGGAAGCCAAGATTGGGGGATACGGAGCGTGGCCATGGAGTTGAGGTCCTTTTGGGAAGAAGGAGAGACGGAGTAAATCGCTCTAACCTTATTTCGTATCGACTTGAACTGGGAACATTCGAATCGGTGCAGACGACATACGCTCGTACCGGCTTGGGGACGAGAGCGGCGATGGATGTGAAGCCATTGTTCTCTGATCGATGCGAAATCGGCAACCCTGATCGATGAAGATTGGCTTGCCTCTGATCGATACGACATGTATCGATTCGAATTTGATCGATATGGAGCGCTCTCACTCCAGCTCGATCGATACGAACGTATCAATTCGAATCTGATCGATATGAAGCAGTGTTACTCCAGCCTGATCGATGCAAAACACTTCCATTCCCAGACGATCGATACGAACGTATCGATTCGAACATGGCCAGGCTGCGTAGCGTGACCTCCCCTGGCTCGATACGAAAACAGAGTGCAGCGACCGGTCCTTAACCCAAATTTTTGATGAAATTAGAGAAATGTCGACTACTTGAACACTTGACTCCGACGAGCTTCTGCCTTGCATAATAGAACTTGGTCACAGGACTGCATATTTGACCGACTTTCGAAGCTCGTTCATTTAACAGAAAAATACAACGAACTCTTTAATCTTGAATCGATCGCCGTCATCTGGATGGCACGGTCGTGACGGTCAGCGATGACGGTCATGCCTGTCTGATTTCCAGAATTTCGTCGCTTGCATGTTTTCTTTAACTTTGTAAATTTTGCTCAAGTCACGCATAACACTTGTACTGCACAACACACACTCTACACTGGGGAATGCACGGGCCGTTTATCGTCTAACGATGATTTCTCATGAGTTAGCTAGTTATGGAACCTTCAAGTTCACAGCAGCAAGAAACTCCCAGACTCGAGATCCCAGACATCGAGGCTGAAGTCATCGGTCCAGCTCCGGACGAGTTACCTAACGCATCTTTCATCAATAGCCCACCTGATTCTGTCCCGTCCAATATCTCGGAAGACATGTTAGGGAGAATATGCTTAAGGCATGGCTTATCTTTGGATGAAGTATTGTTGCCTGGACCGAACGACATACCACATAATCCCCCAGATGGGTACACTGCTTTTAATCGACATGCGTGCGCAGCCGGCACACTTCCTCCGTTCAATGATTACATAAGAGAAGTGTTGGCTTACCTGGATATCGCTCCGTCTCAGTTACATCCAAATGGATATGCTTCACTCAATGGCCTGTTCATCGCATTTATGGAATACCTCTACCGGCCTCCCCGCCCGACCGAGAAAAGATACCTCTTCAACTTCAAGAGTCGAACTGACAGCCCATCTTTTACATTTTTGGAGTCTGTTAGAAACTGCCAAGTTGTCACGGGGTCGTGGACTAGGCTGAGCTACTTCAAGTCAGAGTGGTTTTATGTCCGATGTCAACCGGGGTTTGCCAGAAGATGGCTGTTTAGACGTAAGCATTGTCTTTTTCCCAAGTAATTGACGGGGCAATTTTTTGAATGAAACTGAACTCATATCTTCTATTCTCTTTCTTTCAGCGATAATCCAGCGACCTGAAGGCGGCTACTATAAAGAGATAGTTCATGTCCTTCAAGAAGTCCCTAGCGAAGAAAGGAATATCGAGTTGCTACTGACGGACCAGAACCTTAGAGTTCTTGGATTGATCGGGCGGAGGCAGAGCATAACGCTCGATGGTGCATTAAAGACCGTCTCCAGAGAAAAGGTCAAGCGGAAGAAACCCAGGGTTGTGATAATTAAAGAACCCGACTCTGAAAGGACTCATACCGACGAGGAACCGTTGGTCGGACCCGCTAATGCAACCCCGGATTCAGATGTCAAGAGGAAAGGCAAAGCAGTGGCCTCAAAACAGCCTAAGTCCGGGAGACGGAAGTCTGTGGTTTTACACCGTCCTTTGCCAGGAGTTAGAATTACGGAAGCACCCTCCCTGCAAGCTGAAAATCAATTCGAAGGGCCTGCTGACCCTCCAATCCCGGACATCGAGCCTAAGCAACACGACGTTGAATCGGGTGGACCGCGACATATCATCAATGTTAGCGAGTCTCTTACCGCCAGTGCGATTGACACTTCTGGTTGGTCCGGGGATTACACATTCACACACTCTTCATGGCACAACACATTTTCCTAACCGTAAACAACATATTGCAAACGGTTACTGATTCTTCGTGGTTTTCTTTTCAGGTACGATGTCTGGGCAAGGTTCCGTGCTTGGTAGTTTGCGCAACAAGCGCCGTTATCATGAGCCACGCAGGAGAGAGGGTGAGAGGGATTACGACTCCGGACACTCTGGTCAGGAGAGGTCTGATAGAGACAGGGGGTACGTTCACCGATCCCGATCTCGCTCTCCTCCTCCCAGGACCTCTGCACCTCCTATGGTAGCAGTTGTTTGTCCTCCTGAAGCTTCACGGCCTAGGCCACCTTCTCAAGCTTCGACGTCCGATCCTCCGCGCAGGACTGAAATAGCCACCTCCTCGGCTACTGTACCGGTCCCGACTGAAGCGTCCAGTGAAGGAGCGCTTAAATTGGCACAGATGAGGAAGGAATTTCCCGACATCTGTTTTGATGGTTATGTCTTCCCTCCGCACTTGAAGAGAATTCCGCCAACCGCTGAAACCACTATCCATGATTATGTTGCAGACATCTTTTTCCAGTACAGGGAATGGGGATGGGCCGCGAGGAAGGCGTCCAAAGTGGCATTCGACCGGGGCATCACTATTGAGAAGCTCGAGAAGGAGTTGGGTCACAACGACCGAATCATAAAAGCACTCAACTCGGAGGCTGAGTCTTCCCGTAAATCTGAAATGGAGGCTCTAAAGAAGGTTGATGAGGTAAACGCTGCCATGACCAGGATGAAGCAAGAGCATTATACCGCCATCGAGGACATGGGTCATAGGAACACCACCATCACCGCCGAGAGGGATGAAGCTCTCAAGGAGCTTAATGAGCTGAAATCAAAGTTTTCTGAGATGGCGAAGGAAAAAGACGCAGCTAATGTCTCTGCGTAGGAGGCCTGTGATCAGGCAGTGACGCTCCGAAAGGAGAAAGAAGCGGCTATACAACAAGCTCACGAAGCTGAGGCTGGGGTTAACGAGAAGGTACGGCAGGCGGAGGCCAGGATTGAGGCCGAGGTGGAAGAGCTACTCGTCACTTATAACGCCAATGTGCTAAGGCACCGAGATTTGACATGGCTTGACGATTACCCCACGCATCTCTACAACGCCTGGAACCTACTGGTTGATGAGGAGAAGTCTGGGCACCTTGATGAAGCCATTGACGAATTCGAGCTGGAGAACCGCATTCTCAATGAGGACGAAAAGAAGGTTCTCCATGACTCCATGATTTCCCACGATAAGGAGAGGCTTGGTGCCCAGACTCAGGAAGTCGGAGAAAGTTCTGGTGCAGAGCACCATGTTATGAGTTCTGAGATAGTCGTGTCATCTCAATCTGAGCTAACTCCGATGATCGACTCGCAGCACATCCCGGCATATGATCCAGACCGACCACATCTATCTCCTATTAAGGAGCATCCTTCCGAAGTTGTTCAGGCGACCTCGAGCCAAACCGAGGAAGGTACTCTGAACTAACTTCTTGTATATTTGGATTGAAGAGCTTGTGTTGAAGTGTTGCTAATGACATGTCCTTTTTCTTTGGTCAGTGACAGAAGTTGCACCAGCCGCGCCTCTTAGCGCCCAAGAATCAGGCCAAGCGCCAAAAGCCATCATTTCTGAGGCGACTTCCGTCGCAGCAATGGCACCAGTCGGAGTAACGCAGGGGAGCTCACTTTGTTTCGACGAACAGATGATAAACGAGCTCCTCGGCCGTCAGAGTGATCCTTTTGCGGACCTGCCGTTTGGCCTGGGCGGATTCTCGTCTACTTCCGACACTTCTACTCAGACTATCACAACCCATAGCGAGGCCAGAGCACAACGGGAAGCGGCGATGTTGGCCGAGATTAATGCCGAGATGGCGGCCGCAGCGCACGGCGGCGATGTAGATGACAGAGCAGCAGCACGGTGTCCTACTCCTCTTATGATTGTGTCTCCTGGGGGCACACTTACTAATACTAATGTGCCAGTCCCTCCTCCGGCTGCGGAGTCTGTTCCTCCAACTCCTCCCGTGGGAAGCATCCCTATAGAGTCCAGCTCAGACGAGGACGTTGACATTATGCCTTCACCCGAAGGGAGCCTGCCTAAGGAGAAAGGCTCCAAGCGAAAGGGTACTGGTGGTTCCAGTAGCTCCTCGAGGAAGAAGAAGTTGAGGAAGCAGAAAGATTAGACACTCTCTCATAGGCAGTTAGGGATTTTTGTTATTTTTCTTTGTTCCTTTTTGTAGGCCGTGTTTAGATGCGGGTTCAGCCCCTGCAAGTAGGAGTATTTTGGAAAGGCTCATGTATGAACCGTAGCTTTTGATTTAGCTGAAAATAAAATTTTGTCTTTTAGTTTCAGCTTATGTTCCTTTCTATGCTTGAATATTGCACTGTTCGGACTTTGGTCCGGTGTACTTGCATTATCTTATTGTTTCAAGAATAGCTCATTTTGCTTGTTAAGTACGGAAATCTCGAACTTGAGTTGTGATAGGGGATCGCATCGGAGCTGAGCATCGCATAGTTTCGGGTATTGACTAACATTTGCCTCTTCCCCCAGTTCCAGGGTTAAGTTGTGATGATCAGCTTGTGATCGCATCAAGCGAGGACCGAGTGGTCGAACTACACTTGTTCTCTTATGAATCGTTTCACCCACACTCCGGGGATGTATGTTATCTCGTAAGCGGTTGTTCGCACTCTGGGAACATGGAGTTGACTGATGTTTGTACTCCGTCTCGCACTCTGGGAGCACGGAGTTGGTCGTTTATACTCCGCTTCGCACTCTGGGAACATGGAGTTAGTTGTTTATACTCCGTTTCGCACTCCGGGAACACGGAGTTGATTGATGTTTATACTCCGTCTCGCACTCTGGGAATACGGAGTTGGGTGTTTATACTCCGTCTCGCACTCTGGGAATACGGAGTTAGATGTTTATACTCCGCTTCGCACTCTGGGAACACGAAGTCGAATGTTTATACTCCGCTTCGCACTCTGGGAACACGGAGTTAAATGTTTATACTCCGCTTCGCACTCTGGGAATGCGGAGTTGAATGTTTATACTCCGCTTCGCACTCTGGGAACACGGAGTTGAATGTTTATACTCCGCTTCGCACTCTGGGAATGCGGAGTTGAATGTTTATACTCCGCTTCGCACTCTGGGAATACGGAGTTAAATGTTTATACTACGCTTCGCACTCTGGGAATACGGAGTTAATTGCAGGATTGTCGTGTGTCAACCCTATCAGTATCGGTGTTATGGCTTGTCCCCGAGCTCGGGTTTCAGCTAGTGAGTGGCCGGTCGTACCACATCCACTCTCCATTTGAATAAGTCCCATTGCATGATGGGATTTAGCTCTTCGTGCATTGTGATGTTGTATATCGTACTTAATGAATCACAGCTCTGGCTCGAAGAAGTGGCATTTTATTGCTGAAATAAGAAAATGGGGCAAAGTCAGTTGCCTTATTACAAAATTCAAATTTCGAAATGCAGAAACAAATTGCTAAATAGAATGAAATAAATAAAGCCTGTCATATGTAATAGCGACGGAGACTTTCGCTGTTCCAAGCCCTTGGTAAATTGAGACCGTCAACAGTCGACAGCTTGAATGTACCATCTCTGAGCTTTCGCGTAATTACATACGGTCCTCCCCAGTTTGGTTTCATGTGTGAAGGAACTGGGTAGATTCTCTTGAGCACGAGGTCGCCGAGTTCAAAGGTTCGAGGTCGAACTTTGGTGTTGTACAGTCGGGCGACTCGGCTTCGATGTGCGGCTGCTCTCAAATCAGCCTCTTCCCGTTTTTCATCCAATAGATCCAAAGATTCGGCCAGGAGTATAGCGTTTGTTTTTGGATCATAATAAGTCACGCGATGAGAGAACACTTCTGTCTCGACCGGAATAACGGCCTCTGAGCCATAAGATAGGGAAAATAGAGTGTGTCCGGTCGCGGTTTTGTGGGTCGTTCGATAGGCCCATAACGCCATAGGAAGTTCATCGACCCACTTGCCCCCAGCCTTCTCCAATCGTTTCTTCAGGATCGATTTTATAACTTTATTGACAGCTTCAACCTGTCCATTCGCTTGGGGGTGTGCGATAGCCGAGAACTTTTTGCGGATATGAAACCGTTGACAGAAATTCTTGAATTCCACACTCTCGAATTGGGCTCCGTTATCAGTGATGATAATATGCGGGAGTCCAAATCGACAGATGATGTTGCGAACCACGAAATTTATCACTTTCTTTGTCGTAATGGTTGCAAGGGCTTCGGCCTCAGCCAACTTTGTGAAGTAGTCAACGGCGACGATGGCGTATTTCGCACTCCCTTTTGCTAAAGGTAAAGCGCCGATGATGTCGATGCCCCACATTGCGAATGGCCAGGGACTGACCATTTGGGTTATTTCAGTAGGCGGAGCTCTCGGAATTCGGGCATGTATCTGGCATTTATCGCACTTCCGGGCATAGTTTGCCACATCTCGGTTCACTGTCGGCCAGTAGTACCCATATCGGAGTATCTTCTTAGTGAGAGCTTGTCCTCCGGTATGATCGCCACACTCTCCTTCGTGCACGTCATGTAACACTCGTTTGATTTCCTCGTGGGCGATACACCTGAGGAGAGGAACGGAATAACCTCTCTTGTACATGACTCCGTTTTGGATGATGAACCGCGAAGCTTTTCGCTGAATTTGTCTCTTCTCATTTCTAGGTTTAGGCAGCGCCCCATTCTCGATGTAATTCCGATACGGAGTCATCCAAGATTCTCTACTGGGAGTGGTTTCAAACACAGAGTTCATTTCTATCCGATCGATGCTCGGGGAGGCCAAAGTTTCAACGGGGACAAGTCCCATTTGCTGCGCTTCACCTGTGCTAGCTAACTTTGCCAGTGAATCGGCTTTCTGATTGTGCTCCCGAGGCACATAATAGATGGCATAATAATCAAACTGGTTTAGTATCTCCTGAACTCGAGCCAAGTAAGCAGCCAGTCTTCGGTCTCTTGCCTGATATTCTCCTCGTACTTGACATACTACTAATTGTGAATCGTAATAAATTTCCACAGCGATAATCCTCAAGTCTCTGGCAAGTCTTAAGCCAGTTAGGAGGGCTTCATATTCGGCTTCATTATTGGTTGCACGAAAGTCGAATTTAAGAGCATAACATATGGATCGGCCCTCGGGAGTCTCAAGTACAACCCCAGCGCCCGAACATCGGTCATTTGATGCACCATCAGTATACAGCTTCCAGATGTATTCGGGAGATTTACTAGCCTCGGGCAAGTCTTCTGGAACGGTGAATTCAGCTATGAAATCTGCCAGGACTTGTCCTTGAATGGCTCTCCGCGGAGCGTATGCGATATCAAATTGGCTTAGCTCAATGTTCCACTTGAGTAACCTACCGGACGTCTCAGGCCGCGTGAGGACCTATCGTAACGGCTGGTTGGTGTACACAGAAAGCGGATGAGCTTGGAAGTAAGGACGGAGCTTTCTTGAGGCAATGACCAAGCAATAGGCCAGTTTCTCCAGTCTCGGATAATTTCTTTCAGCTCCTGTTAGCCGCTTACTAACATAGTAGACCGGGTTTTGCACTTTGTCTTCTTCCCGGACCAGAGCAGCACTGATCGCATGTTCTGATACTGCCAAGTAGAGATATAGTTGCTTGTGGTCAACCGGTTTTGATAAGATCGGAGGTGTGGAGAGATGTTGAACTAATGATCGGAACGCGCCTTCACACTCCGTGGTCCATTCAAAGTTTCGTTTGCCCTTCCGGATCAGGTCGAAGAAAGGAATGCATTTATCGGTGGACTTTGAAATGAACCTGCTCAATGCTGCGACCTTCCCGTTAAGACTCTGGACTTGCTTTATAGTTCTAGGGGTTTGCAAATTTCTAATAGCCCAGATCTTCTCAGGATTCGCCTCTATTCCTCGAGCGTTGACGATGAACCCAAGGAATTTTCCGGATGCAACGCCAAAGTGACACTTGAGTGGGTTGAGCTTCATTCCGTACTCCCGGAGGATGCTGAATATCGAATTCAAATCTCTGACGTGATCTGTGGAGAATCGGGACTTCACCAGCATGTCATCCACGTAAACCTCCATGGTTTTCCCGATCTGATCAGCGAACATTCGGTTGACTAAGCGTTGGTACGTTGCTCCAGTGTTCTTTAGACCAAACGGCATGACTTTGTATCAATAGAGTCCCAGATCGGTCACGAAGCTGGTATGTTCCTGATCAGGTAAATGCATGGGTATTTGGTTGTAGCCGGAATAAGCGTCCATAAAGGATAGTAGTTCATGTCCGGCCGTTGAATCTACGAGCTGATCGATTCGTGGAAGTGGGAAGCTATCTTTTGGACAGGCCTTGTTTAGGTCAGAGTAATCAACGCAGGTTCTCCACTTCCCGTTTGGTTTCCGAACTAGTACAGGGTTGGACACCCATTCTGGATATAAGGCATCTCGAATGAACCCGTTGGATTGTAGTTTATCAACCTCCTCCTTAAGGGCAGCAGATCTCTCTAGATCCATACCGCGCCTTTTCTGCTTTACTGGGACATGTCGTGGATCTATATTCAGGGAGTGACTTGCAATGCTCGGTGAGATTCCGCACATGTCAGAGTGTGTCCAGGCGAAGACATCGAGATTCGCCCGAAGGAATTCGACCAATTCCTGCTGTGTCTGCTCGTTCAGTTGAGACCCAACTTTCAGCATCTTTGAATCATCATCCTCACTGATTGGGACGTCCACAGTCAGTTCGGCTGGAGAAGCTTACTCTCCGTTGATTCATCTTTATCCTCGTTGTCCCTAGGGTCTAGGTCTTTCAGGAACTGGTCGTGGTGCCCGGGCCGAGACCCAGGCATCAATTGTCAATTATCAATAGAGCGGACGCAGAGAGATTCCTCTATGCCCTTTCCCTTCTCTTTACGCTGTGCCCCGCGCAGCTCAGCAACATAACAGGCCCTTCCCATGGCCTGATCTCCTTGAACAACTCCAATCCCATGATCAGTGGGAAATTTCAAAGTCAGACACCATGGGGCGATCGCCGCCCTGAACTCAGCTAGGGCTGGTCGACCTAGAAACGCATTATATGGCGAATCAATTTCTAGCACAACAAATTGTAACATTCGGACCCTCCGGCGTTCTCCAACGCCTAACTCGACTGGGAGTTCAGTTATTCCGATTGGTATCGTGGCGCTTCCGTTGAAACCATGGATTCTGGATAAACAGGGTTTCAAATCCTTTGTCTCCATCTTCATTAGATCGTAAGCCCGTTTAAGCAAGATATTCACAGAGCTCCCACTGTCAACCAGGATCCTCTTCATCCAAGCAGGACCTACCTGGGCAGATATGACTAGTGGATCAATAGTAGGGGCTTCGACCTTATCGGCGTCTCGGCTTCTGAACATGATATCATCAGATATTATCTTTTGTTGTTTCGCCGGGGTTCCTTCCTCGCAATTACTACAACACTCGAAGTCCGCATGCTTGATAGAACTGGCATACGACTCCATTTCCCCCCAGCTTCTGTCTGCCGGATGGGGACCACCACTTATTGTGTTAATAACCAATCTCCCGCCCGCACGGGCGGGGTCCTCCTCTCTTTCCTGATTTTGTGAACGATTTTGATTCGAGGGGCCCGCTCCGCCAGACTGCGGCGCCCGTACAAACTGATCTAGCTTCCTCTCTCTAATCAATTTCTCAATGAGGTCCTATAAGTGCCGACACTCATTGGTATTGTGTCCATAGCTTTCATGGAACCTACAGAATTTCCCTGTCTGAACCTGTCTCTCCGACGAGGGCTTCGGAGCAGGCTTCTTATACTGTACAGTGTTACAAGTCTGTAAGTATACGTTTTCCAATGACGTGTTTAGCGGCGTATAACTGTCAAACATCTGAGCTCTACGTCGTGGACCTCGGTTCTCGTCTCTCTTCTTATTCTGGCCATTGTTTCCTCTCTGCTGGGTTTGCTTGTTTTGTATATTCAGTTGAACTTTTCCGGAACTCTCGCCGGACTGTTTAACTGCCACATTGCTCTGTATTCCCTCAATGCTGGGCCTTGCATCGTCCTGCTTCCTAGACTGTTTTGCGTCCTCCTGCCGCAGGAATTGAGCGGCCTTGGAGTAAAAACGGTCCAACGATGCGGGCGGTTTTCCAGCTAGCCAGTTTCCGAATTCAGAATCAGGATCAATCCCCTTGGTCAGAGCCATCAAGATTGAATTATCGTTAGGATTGGTGATCTCGACGCATGCTGCGTGGAACCTCTCTAGGTAACGCCTGAGCGTTTCTCCAGGAGCCTGAGTGACGCTGGACAGGGTGTTGACGTCTTTTGGCCTAGCAACATGCATACGGAATTGCTCCACAAACCTCTTGGCCAATTGATCGAACGAAGAAATTGATCTAGGTGGTAGGCGGGTAAACCACATTGTCGCGATTCCCCGTGATGGAAAAAAGAAGGCCAAAATACTTCAGAGACCCGGTTGAGGTTCGGATAGCCTTTTTTGGGTTTGAAACTATCCGTTGACGGCTTACAGCTATCAAGGCCGTAGAACTCACCGAGAGCTTCGTTTTGACTGGTTATGGCTCCCGTAACTCTAAACTAGCCAACAGTTATTGCCGTCCAAAGAATCGATATCCACTGGGTGCAACATTCGCTGTGCAAGGTGCAACATTCGTCCAAAAACCCGAAACGGCGCCGTTCGACTTTTAGAAGTGGGTACAGGGATTTGAAATGGAACAGTACCATGGTGAACCGCTCTCCAGGGAAGGTAAAATCGAAGACCAGCAACGGTGATCCCGTTTTAACGTAAAAATTCACGTGATGGAAAAAAGAAGGCCAAAAAACTTCAGAGACCCGATGGAGGTTCGGATAGCTTTTTTTGGTTTGAAACTATCCGTTGACGGCTTACAGCCGTCAAGGCCGTAGAACTCAACGAGAGCTTCGTTTTGACTGGTTATGGCTCCCGTAACTCTAAACGAGACAACAGTTATGGCCGTCCGAAAAATCGATATCCACAGGGTGCAACATTCGCTGCGCAAGGTGCAACATTCTTCCAAAAAGTCGAAACAGCGCCGTTCGACTTTTAGAACTGGGTGCAGGGATTTGAAATGGAACAGTACCATGGTGAAACGCTCTCCAGGGAACGTAAATCGAAGACCAGCAACGGTGATCCCGTTTTAACGTAAAAATTCACGTGATGGAAAAAAGAAGGCCAAAAAACTTCAAAGACCCGATGGAGGTTCGGATAGTTTTTTTTGATTTGAAACTATCCGTTGACGGCTTACAGCCGTCAAGGCCATAGAACTTACCGAGAGCTTCGTTTTGACTGGTTATGGCTCCCGTAACTCTAAACGAGACAACAGTTATGGCCGTCCGAAGAATCGATATCCACAGGGTGCAACATTCGCTGCGCAAGGTGCAACATTCGTCCAAAAAGCCGAAACAACACCGTTCGACTTTTAGAAGTGGGTGCAGGGATTTGAAATGGAACAGTACCATGGTGAACCGCTCTCCAGGGAAGGTAAATCGAAGACCAGCAACGGTGATCCCATTTTAACGTAAAAATTCACGTGATGGAAAAAAGAAGGCCAAAAAACTTCAGAGACCCGATGGAGGTTCGGATAGCTTTTTTTGGTTTGAAACTATCCGTTGACGGCTTACAGCCGACAAGGCCGTAGAACTTACCGAGAGCTTCGTTTTGACTGGTTATGGCTCCCGTAACTCTAAACGAGACAACAGTTATGGCCGTCCGAAGAATCGATATCCACAGGGTGCAACATTCGTCCAAAAAGCCAAAACAGCACCGTTCGACTTTTAGAAGTGGGTGAAGGGTTTTGAAATGGAACAGTACCATGGTGAACCGCTCTCCAGGGATGGTAAATCGAAGACCAGCAACGGTGATCCCGTTTTAACATAAAAATTCACATGATGGAAAAAAGAAGGCCAAAATACTTCAGAGACCCGATTGAGGTTCGGATAGCCTTTTTTGGGTTTGAAACTATCCGTTGATGGCTTACAGCCGTCAAGGCCGTAGAACTCACCGAGAGCTTCGTTTTGACTGGTTATGGCTCCCGTAACTCTAAACGAGCCAACAGTTATGGCCGTCCGAAGAATCGATATCCACAGAGTGCAACATTCGCTGTGCAAGGTGCAACATTCGTCCAAAAAGCCGAAACAGCGCCGTTCGACTTTCAGAAATGGGTGCAGGGATTTAAATGGAATAGTACCATGGTGAACCGCTCTCCAGGGAAGGTAAATCGAAGACCAGCAACGGTGATCCCGTTTTAACGTAAAAATTCACGTGATGGAAAAAAGAAGGCCAAAAAACTTCAAAGACCCGATGGAGGTTCGGATAGCTTTTTTTGGTTTGAAACTATCCGTTGACGGCTTACATCCGTCAAGGCCATAGAACTTACCGAGAGCTTCGTTTTGACTGGTTATGGCTCCCGTAACTCTAAACGAGACAACAGTTATGGCCGTCCAAAGAATCGATATCCACAGGGTGCAACATTCGCTGCGCAAGGTGCAACATTCGTCCAAAAAGCCGAAACAACACCGTTCGACTTTTAGAAGTGGGTGCAGGGATTTGAAATGGAACAGTACCATGGTGAACCGCTCTCCAGGGAAGGTAAATCGAAGACCAGCAACGGTGATCCCGTTTTAACGTAAAAATTCACGTGATGGAAAAAAGAAGGCCAAAAAACTTCAGAGACCCGATGGAGGTTCGGATAGCTTTTTTTGGTTTGAAACTATCCGTTGACGGCTTACAGCCGACAAGGCCGTAGAACTTACCAAGAGCTTCGTTTTGACTGGTTATGGCTCCCGTAACTCTAAACGAGACAACAGTTATAGCCGTCCGAAGAATCGATATCCACAGGGTGCAACATTCGCTGTGCAAGGTGCAATATTCGTCCAAAAAGCCGAAACAACACCATTTGACTTTTAGAAGTGGGTGCAGGGATTTGAAATGGAACAGTACCATGGTGAACCGCTCTCCTGGGAAGGTAAATCGAAGACAAGCAAGGGTGATCCCGTTTTAACGTAAAATTCACGTGATGGAAAAAAGAAGGCCAAAAAACTCCAAAGACCCGATTGAGGTTCGGATAGCCTTTTTTGGGTTTGAAACTATCCGTTGACAGCTTATAGCTGTCAAGGCCGTAGAACTCACCGAGAGCTTCGTTTTGACTGGTTATGGCTCCCGTAACTCTAAACGAGACAACAGTTATGGCCGTCCGAAGAATCGATATCCACAGGGTGCAACATTCGTCCAAAAAGCCGAAACAGCGCCGTTCGACTTTTAAAAGTGGGTGCAGGGATTTGAAATGGAACAGTACCATGGTGAACCGCTCTCCAGGGAAGGTAAATCGAAGACCAGCAACGGTGATCCCGTTTTAACGTAAAAATTCACATGATGGAAAAAAGAAGGCCAAAAAACTTCAGAGACCCAATTGAGGTTCGGATAGCCTTTTTTGGGTTTGAAACTATCCGTTGACGGCTTACAGTCGTCAAGGCCGTAGAACTCACCGAGAGTTTCTTTTTGACTGGTTATGGCTCCCGTAACTCTAAATGAGACAACAGTTATGGCCATCCGAAGAATCGATATCCACAAGGTGCAACATTCGCTGTGCAAGGTGCAACATTCGTCCAAAAAGCCGAAAAAGCGCCATTCGACTTTTAGAAGTGGGTGCAGGGATTTGAAATGGAACAATACCATGGTGAACTGCTCTCTAGGGAAGGTAAATCGAAGACCAGCAACGGTGATCCCGTTTTAGCGTAAAAATTCACGTGATGGAAAAAAGAAGGCCAAAAAACTTCAGAGACCCGATTGAGGTTCAGATAGACTTTTTTGGGTTTGAAACTATCCGTTGACGGCTTACAGCCGTCACGGTTGTAGAACTCACCGAGATCTTCATTTTGACTGGTTATGGCTCCCGTAACTCTCAACGAGACAACAGTTATGGCAGTCCGAAGAATCTATATCCACAGGTTGCAACATTCGCTGTGCAAGGTGCAACATTCGTCCAAAAAGCCGAAACGGCGCCATCCGACTTTTAGAAGTGGGTGCAGGGATTTGAAATTTAACAGTACCATGGTGAACCGCTCACCAGGGAAGGTAAATCAAAGACCAGCAATGGTGATCCCGTTTTAACGTAAAAAATCACGTGATGGATAAAAGAAGGCCAAAAAACTCCAGAGACCCGATTGAGGTTCGGATAGTCTTATTTGGGTTTGAAACTATCCGTTGACGGCTTAAAGCCGTCAAGGTCGTAGAACTCACCGAGAGCTTCGTTTTGACTGGTTATAGCTCCCGTAACTCTAAACGAGCCAACAGTTATGGCCGTCCGAAGAATCGATATGCACAGGGTGCAACATTCGCTGTGCAAGTTGCAACATTCGTCCAAAAAGCCGAAACAACGCCGTTCGACTTTTAGAAGTGGGTGCAGGGATTTGAAATGGAACAGTACCATGGTGACCCGCTCTCCAGGGAAGGTAAATCGAAGACCAGCAACGGTGATCCCGTTTTAACTTAAAAATTCACGTGATGGAAAAAAGAAGGCCAAAATACTTCAGAGACCCGGTTGAGGTTCGGATAGCCTTTTTTGGGTTTGAAACTATCCGTTGACGGCTTACAGCTATCAAGGCCGTAGAACTCACCGAGAGCTTCGTTTTGACTGGTTATGGCTCCCGTAACTCTAAACTAGCCAACAGTTATTGCCGTCCGAAGAATCGATATCCACTGGGTGCAACATTCGCTGTGCAAGGTGCAACATTCGTCCAAAAAGCCGAAACAGCGCCGTTCGACTTTTAGAAGTGGGTGCAGGGATTTGAAATGGAACAGTACCATGGTGAACCGCTCTCCAGGGAAGGTAAATCGAAGACCAGCAACGGTGATCCCGTTTTAACGTAAAAATTCACGTGATGGAAAAAAGAAGGCCAAAATACTTCAGAAACCCGATTGAGGTTCGGATAGCCTTTTTTGGGTTCGAAACTATCCGTTGATGGCTCACAGCCGTCAAGGCCGTAGAACTCACCGAGAGCTTCGTTTTGACTGGTTATGGCTCCCGTAACTCTAAACGAGACAATAGTTATGGTCGTGCGAAGAATCGATATCCACAGGGTGCAACATTTGTTGTTCATGGTGCAACATTCGTCCAAAAAGCCGAAACAGCGACGTTCAACTTTTAGAAGTGGGTGCAGGGATTTGAAATGGAACAGTACCATGGTGAACCGCTCTCCAGGGAAGGTAAATCGAAGACCAGCAACGGTGATCCCGTTTTAATGTAAAAATTGACGTGATGGAAAAAATAAGGCCAAAAAACTTCAAAGACCCGATTGAGGTTCGGATGGCCTTTTTTGGGTTTGAAACTATCCGTTGACGGATTACAGCCGTGAAGGCCGTAGAATTCACCGAGAGCTTCGTTTTGACTGGTTATGGCTCCCGTAACTCTAAACGAGACAACAGTTATGGCCGTCCGAAGAATCGATATCCACAGGGTGCAACATTCGCTGTGCAAGGTGCAACATTCGTCCAAAAAGCCGAAACAGCTCCGTTCAACTTTTAGAAGTGGGTGCAGGGATTTGAAATGGAATAGTACCATGGTGACCCGCTCTCCAGGGAAGGTAAATCGAAGACCAGCAACGGTGATCCCGTTTTAACGTAAAAATTCACGTGATGGAAAAAAGAAGGCCAAAATACTTCAGAGACCCGATTGAGGTTCAGATAGACTTTTTTAGGTTTGAAACTATCCGTTGAGGGCTTACAGCAGTCAAGGCCGTAGAACTCACCTAGAGCTTCGTTTTGACTGGTTATGGCTCCCGTAACTCTAAACGAGCCAACAGTTATGGCCGTCCGAAGAATCGATATCCACAGAGTGCAACATTCGCTGTGCAAGGTGCAACATTCGTCCAAAAGGCCGAAACAGCGCCGTTCGACTTTCAGAAGTGGGTGCAGGGATTTAAATGGAACAGTACCATGGTGAACCGCTCTCCAGGGAAGGTAAATCGTAGACCAGCAACGGTGATTCCGTTTTAACGTAAAAATTCACGTGATAGAAAAAAGAAGGCCAAAAAACTTCAGAGACCCGATGGAGGTTCGGATAGCTTTTTTTGGTTTGAAACTATCCGTTGACGGCTTACAGCCATCAAGGCCGTAGAACTTACCGAGAGCTTCGTTTTGACTGGTTATGGCTCCCGTAACTCTAAACGAGACAACAGTTATAGCCGTCCGAAGAATCGATATCCACAGGGTGCAACATTCGCTGTGCAAGGTGCAATATTCGTCCAAAAAGCCGAAACAACACCATTTGACTTTTAGAAGTGGGTGCAGGGATTTGAAATGGAACAATACCATGGTGAACCGCTCTCCAGGGAAGGTAAATCGAAGACAAGCAACGGTGATCCCGTTTTAACGTAAAATTCACGTGATGGAAAAAAGAAGGCCAAAAAACTCCAAAGACCCGATTGAGGTTCGGATAGCCTTTTTTGGGTTTGAAACTATCCGTTGACAGCTTATAGCTGTCAAGGCCGTAGAACTCACCGAGAGCTTCGTTTTGACTGGTTATGGCTCCCGTAACTCTAAACGAGACAACAGTTATGGCCGTCCGAAGAATCGATATCCACAGGGTGCAACATTCGTCCAAAAAGCCGAAACAGCGCCGTTCGACTTTTAGAAGTGGGTGCAGGGATTTGAAATGGAACAGTACCATGGTGAACCGCTCTCCAGGGAAGGTAAATCGAAGACCAGCTACGGTGATCCCGTTTTAACGTAAAAATTCACATGATGGAAAAAAGAAGGCCAAAAAACTTCAGAGACCCAATTGAGGTTCGGATAGCCTTTTTTGGGTTTGAAACTATCCGTTGACGGCTTACAGTCGTCAAGGCCGTAGAACTCACCGAGAGTTTCTTTTTGACTGGTTATGGCTCCCGTAACTCTAAACGAGACAACAGTTATGGCCGTCCGAAGAATCGATATCCACAGGGTGCAACATTCGCTGTGCAAGGTGCAATATTCGTCCAAAAAGCCGAAACAACACCGTTTGACTTTTAGAAGTGGGTGCAGGGATTTGAAATGGAACAGTACCATGGTGAACCGCTCTCCAGGGAAGGTAAATCGAAGACAAGCAACGGTGATCCCGTTTTAACGTAAAATTCACGTGATGGAAAAAAGAAGGCCAAAAAACTCCAAAGACCCGATTGAGGTTCGGATAGCCTTTTTTGGGTTTGAAACTATCCGTTGATAGCTTATAGCTGTCAAGGCCGTAGAACTCACCGAGAGCTTCGTTTTGACTGGTTATGGCTCCCGTAACTCTAAACGAGACAACACTTATGGCCGTCCGAAGAATCGATATCCACAGGGTGCAACATTCGTCCAAAAAGCCGAAACAGCGCCGTTCGACTTTTAGAAGTGGGTGCAGGGATTTGAAATGGAACAGTACCTTGGTGAACCGCTCTCCAGGGAAGGTAAATCGAAGACCAGCAACGGTGATCCCGTTTTAACGTAAAAATTCACATGATGGAAAAAAGAAGGCCAAAAAACTTCAGAGACCCAATTGAGGTTCGGATAGCCTTTTTTGGGTTTGAAACTATCCGTTGACGGCTAACAGTCGTCAAGGCCGTAGAACTCACCGAGAGTTTCTTTTTGACTGGTTATGGCTCCCGTAACTCTAAACGAGACAACAGTTATGGCCATCCGAAGAATCGATATCCACAAGGTGCAACATTCGCTGTGCAAGGTGCAACATTCGTCCAAAAAGCCGAAAAAGCGCCATTCGACTTTTAGAAGTGGGTGCAGGGATTTGAAATGGAACAATACCATGGTGAACTACTCTCTAGGGAAGGTAAATCGAAGACCAGCAACGGTGATCCCGTTTTAGCGTAAAAATTCACGTGATGGAAAAAAGAAGGCCAAAAAACTTCAGAGACCCGATTGAGGTTCAGAAAGCCTTTTTTGGGTTTCAAACTATCCGTTGACGGCTTACAGCCGTCACGGTTGTAGAACTCACCGAGATCTTCGTTTTGACTGGTTATGGCTCCCGTAACTCTCAACGAGACAACAGTTATGGCCGTCCGAAGAATCGATATCCACAGGTTGCAACATTCGCTGTGCAAGGTGCAACATTCGTCCAAAAAGCCGAAACGGCGCCATCCGACTTTTAGAAGTGGGTGCAGGGATTTGAAATTTAACAGTACCATGGTGAACCGCTCACCAGGGAAGTTAAATCAAAGACCAACAATGGTGATCCCGTTTTAACGTAAAAATTCACGTGATGGAAAAAAGAAGGCCAAAAAACTCCAGAGACCCGATTGAGGTTCGGATAGCCTTATTTGGGTTTGAAACTATCCGTTGACGGCTTAAAGCCGTCAAGGTCGTAGAACTCACCGAGAGCTTCGTTTTGACTGGTTATAGCTCCCGTAAATCTAAACGAGCCAACAGTTATGGCCGTCCGAAGAATCGATATCCACAGGGTGCAACATTCGCTGTGCAAGGTGCAACATTCGTCCAAAAAGCCGAAACAACGCCGTTCGACTTTTAGAAGTGGGTGCAGGGATTTGAAATGGAACAGTACCATGGTGACCCGCTCTCCAGGGAAGGTAAATCGAAGACCAGCAACGGTGATCCCGTTTTAACTTAAAAATTCACGTGATGGAAAAAAGAAGGCCAAAATACTTCAGAGACCCGGTTGAGGTTCGGATAGCCTTTTTTGGGTTTGAAACTATCCGTTGACGGCTTACAGCTATCAAGGCCGTAGAACTCACCGAGAGCTTCGTTTTGACTGGTTATGGCTCCCGTAACTCTAAACTAGCCAACAGTTATTGCCGTCCGAAGAATCGATATCCACTGGGTGCAACATTCGCTGTGCAAGGTGCAACATTCGTCCAAAAAGCCGAAACGGCGCCGTTCGACTTTTAGAAGTGGGTGCAGGGATTTGAAATGGAACAGTACCATGGTGAACCGCTCTCCAGGGAAGGTAAATCGAAGACCAGCAACGGTGATCGCGTTTTAACGTAAAAATTCACGTGATGGAAAAAAGAAGGCCAAAATACTTCAGAAACCCGATTGAGGTTCGGATAGCCTTTTTTGGGTTCGAAACTATCCGTTGACGGCTTACAGCCGTCAAGGCCGTAGAACTCACCGAGAGCTTCGTTTTGACTGGTTATGGCTCCCGTAACTCTAAACGAGACAATAGTATTGGCCGTCCGAAGAATCGATATCCACAGGGTGCAACATTTGTTGTTCATGGTGCAACATTCGTCCAAAAAGCCGAAACAGCGACGTTCAACTTTTAGAAGTGGGTGCAGGGATTTGAAATGGAACAGTACCATGGTGAACCGCTCTCCAGGGAAGGTAAATCGAAGACCAGCAACGGTGATCCCGTTTTAATGTAAAAATTGACGTGATGGAAAAAATAAGGCCAAAAAACTTCAAAGACCCGATTGAGGTTCGGATGGCCTTTTTTGGGTTTGAAACTATCCGTTGACGGATTACAGCCGTGAAGGCCGTAGAATTCACCGAGAGCTTCGTTTTGACTGGTTATGGCTCCCGTAACTCTTAACGAGACAACAGTTATGGCCGTTCGAAGAATCGATATCCACAGGGTGCAACATTCGCTGTGCAAGGTGCAACATTCGTCCAAAAAGCCGAAACAGCTCCGTTCGACTTTTAGAAGTGGGTGCAGGGATTTGAAATGGAATAGTACCATGGTGACCCACTCTCCAGGGAAGGTAAATCGAAGACCAGCAACGGTGATCCCATTTTAACGTAAAAATTCACGTGATGGAAAAAAGAAGGCCAAAATACTTCAGAGACCCGATTGAGGTTCGGATAGACTTTTTTAGGTTTGAAACTATCCGTTGAGGGCTTACAGCCGTCAAGGCCGTAGAACTCACCTAGAGCTTCGTTTTGACTGGTTATGGCTCCCGTAACTCTAAACGAGCCAACAGTTATGGCCGTCCGAAGAATCGATATCCACAGAGTGCAACATTCGCTGTGCAAGGTGCAACATTCGTCCAAAAGGCCGAAACAGCGCCGTTCGACTTTCAGAAGTGGGTGCAGGGATTTAAATGGAACAGTACCATGGTGAACCGCTCTCCAGGGAAGGTAAATCGTAGACCAGCAACGGTGATTCCGTTTTAACGTAAAAATTCACGTGATAGAAAAAAGAAGGCCAAAATACATCAGAGACCCGACTGAGGTTCGGATAGCGTTTTTTGGGATTGAAACTATCCGTTGACGGCTTACAGCCGTCAAGGCCGTAGAACTCACCGAGAGCTTCGTTTTGACTGGTTATGGCTCCCGTAACTCTAAACGAGCCAACAGTTATGGCCGTCCAAAGAATCGATATCCACAGAGTGCAACATTCGCTGTACAAGGTGCAACATTCGTCCAAAAAGCCGAAACAACGCCGTTCGACTTTCAGAAGTGGGTGCAGCGATTTAAATGGAACAATACCATGGTGAACCGCTCTCCAGGGAAGGTAAATCGAAGACCAGCAACGGTGATCCCGTTTTAACGTAAAAATTCACATGATGGAAAAAAGAAGGCCATAATACTTCAGAGACCCGATTGAGGTTCGGATAGCCTTTTTTGGGTTTGATTCTATCCGTTGACGGCTTACAGCTGTCAAGGCCGTAGAACTCACCGAGAGCTTCGTTTTGACTGGTTATGGCTCCCGTAACTCTAAACGAGACAACAGTTATGGCCGTCCGAAGAATCGATATCCACAGGGTGCAACATTCGCTGTTCAAGGTGCAACATTCGTCCAAAAAGCCGAAACAGCGTCGTTCGAATTTTAGAAGTAGGTGCAGGGATTTGAAATGGAACAGTACCATGGTGAACCGCTCTTCAGGGAAGGAAAATCGAAGACCAGCAATGGTGATCCCGTTTTAACGTAAAAATTCACGTGATGGAAAAAAGAAGGCCAAAAAACTTCAAAGACCCGATTGAGGTTCGGATGGCCTTTTTTGGGTTTGAATCTATCCGTTGACGGCTTACAGCCGTCGAGGCCGTAGAACTCACCGAGAGCTTCGTTTTGACTAGTTATAACTCCCGTAACTCTAAACGAGCCAACAGTTATGGCCGTCCGAAGAATCGATATCCACAAGGTTCAACATTCGCTGTTCAAGGTGCAACATTCGTCCAAAAAGCCGAAACAGCGCCGTTCGACTTTTAGAAGTGGGTGCAGTGATTTGAAATGGAACAGTACCATGGTGAACCGCTCTCCAGGGAAGGTAAATCGAAGACCAGCAACAGTGATCCCGTTTTAACGTAAAAATTCACGTGATGGAAAAAAGAAGGCCAAAAAACTTAAGAGACTCGATTGAGGTTCGGATGGCCTTTTTTGGGTTTGAAACTATCCGTTGATGGCTTACAGCGGTCAAGGCCGCAGAACTCACCGAGAACATTGTTTTGACTGGTTATGGCTCCCGTAACTCTAAACGAGACAACAGTTATGGCCGTCCGAAGAATCGATATCCACAGGGTGTAACATTCGCTCTGCAAGGTGCAACATTCATCCAAAAAGCCGAAACAGCGCCGTTCGACTTTTTGAAGTGGGTGCAGGGATTTGAAATGGAACAGTTGCATGGTGAACCACTCTCCAGGGAAGGTAAATCGAAGACCAGCAACGGTGATCCCGTTTTAACGTAAAAATTCACGTGATGGAAAAAAGTAGGCCAAAAAACTTCAAAGACCCGATTGAGGTTCGGATAGCCTTTTTTGGGTTCGAAACTATCCGTTGACGGCATATAGCTGTTAATGCCGTAGAACTCACTGAGAGCTTCATTTTGAATGGTTATGGCTTCCGTAACTCTAAATGAGACAACAGTTATGGCCGTCCGAAGAATCGATATCCACAGGGTGCAACATTTGCTGTTCAAGGTGCAACATTCGTCCAAAAAGCCGAAACAACGACGTTCAACTTTTAGAAGTGGGTGCAGGGATTTGAAATGGAACAGTACCATGGTGACCCGCTCTCCAGGGAAGGTAAATCGAAGACCAGCAACGGTGATCCCGTTTTAATGTAAAAATTGACGTGATGGAAAAAAGAAGGCCAAAAAACTTCAGAGACCCGATTGAGGTTCGGATGGCCTTTTTTGGGTTTGAAACTATCCGTTGACGGCTTACAGCCGCGAAGGCCGTAGAATTCACCGAGAGCTTCGTTTTGACTGGTTATGGCTCCCGTAACTCTAAACGAGACAACAGTTATGGCCGTCCGAAGAATCGATATCCATAGGGTGCAACATTCGCTGTGCAAGGTGCAACATTCGTCCAAAAAGCCAAAACAGCACCGTTCGACTTTTAGAAGTGGGTGCAGGGATTTGAAATGGAACAGTACCATGGTGACCCGCTCTCCAGGGAAGGTAAATCGAAGACCAGCAATGGTGATCCTGTTTTAACGTAAAAATACACGTGATGGAAAAAAGAAGGCCAAAATACTTCAGAGACCCGATTGAGGTTCGGATAGCCTTTTTTGGGTTTGACACTATCCGTTGAGGGCTTACAGCCGTCAAGGCCGTAGAACTCACCTAGAGCTTCGTTTTGACTGGTATGGCCGTCCGAAGAATCGATATCCACAGAGTGCAAGATTCGCTGTGCAAGGTGCAACATTCGTCCAAAAGGCCGAAACAGCGCCGTTCGACTTTCAGAAGTGGGTGCAGGGATTTAAATGGAACAGTACCATGGTGAACCGCTCTCCAGGGAAGGTAAATCGAAGACCAGCAACGGTGATCCCGTTTTAACATAAAAATTCACGTGATAGAAAAAAGAAGGCCAAAATACTTCAGAGACCCGATTGAGGTT
Organism: Allium fistulosum; assembly: GCA_030737815.1. NCBI lineage: Eukaryota > Viridiplantae > Streptophyta > Magnoliopsida > Asparagales > Amaryllidaceae > Allium > Allium fistulosum. The sequence goes on along the minus strand of CM060905.1, from coordinate 41,488,668 downwards.
CGGATAGCCTTTTTTGGGATTGAAACTATCCGTTGACGGCTTACAGCCGTCAAGCCCGTAGAACTCACCGAGAGCTTCGTTTTGACTGGTTGTGGCTCCCGTAACTCTAAACGAGCCAACAGTTATGGCCGTCCGAAGAATCGATATCCACAGAGTGCAACATTCGCTGTGCAAGGTGCAACATTCGTCCAAAAAGCCGAAACAGCGTCGTTCGACTTTCAGAAGTGGGTGCAGCGATTTAAATGGAACAGAACCATGGTGAACCGCTCTCCATGGAAGGTAAATCGAAGACCAGCAACGGTGATCCCGTTTTAACGTAAAAATTCACGTGATGGAAAAAAGAAGGCCAAAATACTTCAGAGACCCGATTGAGGTTCGGATAGCCTTTTTTGGGTTTGAAACTATCCGTTGACGGCTTACAGCCGTCAAGGCCGTAGAACTCACCGAGAGCTTCCTTTTGCCTGGTTATGGCTCCCGTAACTCTAAACGAGACAACAGTTATGGCCGTCCGAAGAATCGATATCCACAGGGTGCAACATTCGCTGTTCAAGGTGCAACATTCGTCCAAATAGCCGAAACAGCGTCGTTCGAATTTTAGAAGTAGGTGCAGGGATTTGAAATGGAACAGTACCATGGTGAACCACTCTCCAGGGAAGGAAAATCGAAGACCAGCAATGGTGATCCCGTTTTAACGTAAAAATTCACGTGATGGAAAAAAGAAGGCCAAAAAACTTCAAAGACCCGATTGAGGTTCGGATGGCCTTTTTTGGGTTTGAATCTATCCGTTGACGGCTTACAGCCGTCAAGGCCGTAGAACTCACCGAGAGCTTCGTTTTGACTGGTTATAACTCCCGTAACTCTAAACGAGCCAACAGTTATGGCCGTCCGAAAAATCGATATCCACAAGGTTCAACATTCGCTGTTCAAGGTGCAACATTCGTCCAAAAAGCCGAAACAGCGCCGTTCGACTTTTAGAAGTGGGTGCAGGGATTTGAAATGGAATAGTACCATGGTGAACCGCTCTCCAGGGAAGGTAAATCGAAGACCAGCAACAGTGATCCCGTTTTAACGTAAAAATTCACGTGATGGAAAAAAGAAGGCCAAAAAACTTAAGAGACTCGATTGAGGTTCGGATGACCTTTTTTGGGTTTGAAACTATCCATTGATGGCTTACAGCGGTCAAGGTCGAAGAACTCACCGAGAACTTCATTTTGACTTGTTATGGCTCCCGTAACTCTAAACGAGACAACAGTTATGGCCGTCCGAAGAATCGATATCCACAGGGTGCAACATTCGCTCTGCAAGGTGCAACATTCATTCAAAAAGCCAAAACAGCGCCGTTCGACTTTTAGAAGTGGGTGCAGGGATTTGAAATGGAACAGTTGCATGGTGAACCGCTCTCCAGGGATGGTAAATCGAAGACCGGCCACGGTGATCCCGTTTTAACGTAAAAATTCACGTGATGGAAAAAAGAAGGCCAAAAAACTTCAGAGACCCGATTGAAGTTCGGATAGCCTTTTTGGGTTCGAAACTATCCGTTGACGGCTTACAGCTGTCAAGGCCGTAGAACTCACCGAGAGCTTCGTTTTTACTGGTTATGGCTCCCGTAACTCTGTACGAGACAACAGTTATGGCCGTCCGAAGAATCGATATCCACAGGGTGCAACATTTGCTGTTCAAGGTGCAACATTCGTCCAAAAAGCCGAAACATCGACGTTCAACTTTTAGAAGTGGGTGCAGGGATTTGAAATGGAACAGTACCATGGTGAACCGCTCTCCAGGGAAGGTAAATCGAAGACCAGCAACACTGATCCCGTTTTAACGTAAAAATTGACGTGATGGAAAAAAGAAGGCCAAAAAACTTCAGAGACCCGATTGAGGTTCGGATGGCCTTTTTTGGGTTTGAAACTATCCGTTGATGGCTTATAGCCATGAAGGCCGTAGAATTCACCGAGAGCTTCGTTTTGACTGGTTATGGCTCCCGTAACTCTAAACGAGACAACAGTTATGGCCGTCCGAAGAATCGATATCCACAGGGTGCAACATTCTCTGTGCAAGGTGCAACATTCGTCCAAAAAGCCGAAACAGCGCCGTTCGACTTTTAGAAGTGGGTGTAGGGATTTGAAATGGAACAGTACTATGGTGAACCGCTCTCCAGGGAAGGTAAATCAAAGACCAGCAACGGTGATCCCGTTTTAACTTAAAAATTCACGTGATGGAAAAAAGAAGGCCAAAATACTTCAGAGACCCAATTGAGGTTCGGATAGCCTTTTTTGGGTTTGAAACTATCCGTTGACGGCTTACAACTTTCAAGGCCGTAGAACTCACCGAGAGCTTTGTTTTGACTGGGTATAGCTCCCGTAACTCTAAACGAGCCAACAGTTATGGCCGTCCGAAGAATCGATATCCACAAGGTGCAACATTTGCTGTTCAAGGTGCAACATTCGTCCAAAAAGCCGAAACATCGCCGTTCGACTTTTAGAAGTGGGTGCAGGGATTTGAAATGGAACAGTACTATGGTGAACCGCTCTCCAGGGAAGGTAAATCGAAGGCCAGCAACGGTGATCCCGTTATAACTTAAAAATTCACGTGATGGAAAAAAGAAGGCCAAAAAACTTAAGAGACCCGATTGAGGTTCAGATGGCCTTTTTTGGGTTTGAAACTATCCGTTGACGGCTTACAGCGGTCAAGGCCGTAGAACTCACCGAGAGCTTCGTTTTGACTGGGTATAGCTCCCGTAACTCTAAACGAGCCAACAGTTATGGCCGTCCGAAGAATCGATATCCACAAGGTGCAACATTTGCTGTTCAAGGTGCAACATTCGTCCAAAAAGCCGAAACAGCGCCGTTCGACTTTTAGAAGTGGGTACAGGGATTTGAAATGGAACAGTACCATGGTGAACCGCTCTCCAGGGAAGGTAAATCGAAGACCAGCAACGGTGATCCCGTTTTAACGTAAAAATTCACGTGATGGAAAAAAGAAGGCCAAAAAAATTAAGAGACCCGATTGAGGTTCGGATGGCCTTTTTTGGGTTTGAAACTATCCGTTGACGGCTTACAGCGGTCAAGGCCGTAGAACTCACCGAGAACTTCGTTTTGACTGGTTATGGCTCCCGTAACTCTAAACAAGACAACAGTTATGGCCGTCCGAAGAATCGATATCCACAGGATGCAACATTCGCTCTGCAAGGTGCAACATTCATTCAAAAAGCCGAAACAGCGCCGTTTGACTTTTAGAAGTGGGTGCAGGGATTTGAAATGGAACAGTTGCATGGTGAACCGCTCTCCAGGGAAGGTAAATCGAAGACCCGTAACGGTGATCCCGTTTTAACGTAAAAATTCACGTGATGGAAAAAAGAAGGCCAAAAAACTTAAGAGACTCGATTGAGGTTCGGATGGCCTTTTTTAGGTTTGAAACTATCCGTTGATGGCTTACAGCGGTCAAGGCCGTAGAACTCACCGAGAACTTCGTTTTGACTGGTTATGGCTCCCGTAACTCTAAACGAGACAACAGTTATGGCCGTCCGAAGAATCGATATCCACAGGGTGCAACATTCGCTCTGCAAGGTGCAACATTCATCCAAAAAGCTGAAACAGCGCCGTTCGACTTTTAGAAGTGGGTGCAGGGATTTGAAATGGAACAGTTGCATGGTGAACCGCTCTCCAGGGAAGGTAAATCGAAGACCAGCAACGGTGATCCCGTTTTAACATAAAAATTCACGTTATGGAAAAAAGAAGGCCAAAAAACTTCAGAGACCCGTTGAGGTTCGGATAGCCTTTTTGGGTTCGAAACTATCCGTTGACGGCATACAGCTGTCAAGGCCGTAGAACTCACCGAGAGCTTCGTTTTGACTGGTTATGGCTCCCGTAACTCTATACGAGACAACAGTTATGGCCGTCCGAAGAATCGATATCCACAGGGTGCAACATTTGCTGTTCAAGGTGCAACATTCGTCCAAAAAGCCGAAACAGCGACGTTCAACTTTTAGAAGTGGGTGCAGGGATTTGAAATGGAACAGTACCATGGTGAACCACTCTCAAGGGAAGGTAAATCGAAGACCAGCAATGTTGATCCCGTTTTAACGTAAAAATTGACGTGATGGAAAAAAGAAGGCCAAAAAACTTCAGAGACCCGATTGAGGTTCGGATGGCCTTTTTTGGGTTTGAAACTATCCGTTGACGGCTTACAGCCGTGAAGGCCGTAGAATTCACCGAGAGCTTCATTTTGACTGGTTATGGCTCCCGTAACTCTAAACGAGACAATAGTTATGGCCGTCCGAAGAATCGATATCCACAGGGTGCAACATTCTCTGTGCAAGGTGCAACATTCGTCTAAAAAGCCGAAACAGCGCCGTTCGACTTTTAGAAGTGGGTACAGGGATTTGAAATGGAACAGTACCATGGTGACCCGCTCTCCAGGGAAGGTAAATCGAAGACCAGCAACGGTGATCCCGTTTTAACGTAAAAATTCACGTGATTGAAAAAAGAAGGCCAAAATACTTCAAAGACCCGATTGAGGTTCGGATAGCCTTTTTTGGGTTTGAAACTATCCGTTGACGGCTTATAGCCATCAAGGTCGTAGAACTCACCGAGAGCTTCGTTTTGACTGGTTATGGCTCCCGTAACTCTAAACGAGCCAACATTTATGGCCGTCCGAAGAATCGATATCCACAGAGTGCAACATTCGCTGTGTAAGGTGCAACATTCGTCCAAAAAGCCGAAACAGCGCCGTTCGACTTTCAGAAGTGGGTGCAGGGATTTAAATGGAACAGTACCATGGTGAACCGCTCTACAGGAAAGGTAAATCGAAGACCAGCAACGGTGATCCCGTTTTAACGTAAAAATTCACGTGATGGAAAAAAGAAGGCCAAAATACTTCAAAGACCCGATTGAGGTTCGGATAGCCTTTTTTGGATTTGAAACTATCCGTTGATGGTTTACAGCTGTCAAGGCCGTAGAACTCACCGAGAGCTTCGTTTTGACTGGTTATGGCTCCCGTAACTCTAAACGAGCCAACAGTTATGGCCGTCTGAAGAATCGATATCCATAGGGTGCAAAATTCGCTGTGCAAGGTGCAACATACGTCCAAAAAGCCGAAACATCGCCGTTCGACTTTTAGAAGTGGGTGCAGGGATTTGAAATGGAACAGTAACATGGTGAACCGCTCTCCAGCGAAGGTAAATCGAAGACCAGCAACGGTGATCCCGTTTTAACGTAAAAATTCACGTGATGGAAAAAAGAAGGCCAAAATACTTCAGAGACCCGATCGAGGTTCGGATAGCCTTTTTTGGGTTTGAAACTATCCGTTGACGGCTTACAGCTGTCAAGGCCGTAGAACTCACCGAGAGCTTCGTTTTGACTGGTTATGGCTCCCGTAACTCTAAACGAGCCAACAGTTATGGCCGTCCGAAGAATCGATATCCACAGGGTGCAACATTCGCTGTGCAAGGTGCAACATTCGTCCAAAAAGCCGAAACAGCGCCGTTCGACTTTTAGAAGTGCGTGTAGGGATTTGAAATGGAACAGTACCATGGTGAACCGATCTCCAGGGAAGGAAAATCGAAGACCAGCAACGGTGATCACGTTTTAACGTAAAAATTCACGTGATGGATAAAAGAAGGCCAAAATACTTCAGAGACCCGATTGAGGTTCGGATTGCCTTTTTTGGGTTTGAAACTATCCATTGACGGTTTACAGCTATCAAGGTCGTAGAACTCACCGAGAGCTTCGTTTTGACTGGTTATGGCTCCCGTAACTCTAAACGAGCCAACAGTTATGGCCGTCCGAAGAATCGATATCCACAGGGTGCAACATTCGCTGTGCAAGATGCAACATTCGTCCAAAAAGCCGAAACATCGCCGTTCGAATTTTAGAAGTGGGTGCAGGGATTTGAAATGGAACAGTACCATGGTGAACCGCTCTCTAGGGAAGGTAAATCGAAGACCAGCAACGGTGATCCCGTTTTAACGTAAAAATTCACGTGATGGAAAAAAGAAGGCCAAAATACTTCAGAGACCCGATCGAGGTTCGGATAGCCTTTTTTGGGTTTGAAACTATCCGTTGACGGCTTACAGCCGTCAAGGCCGTAGAACTCACCGAGAGCTTCGTTTTGACTGGTTATGGCTCCCGTAACTCTAAACTAGCCAACAGTTATGGTCGTCCGAAGAATCGATATCCACAGGGTGCAACATTCGCTGTGCAAGGTGCAACATTCGTCCAAAAAGCCGAAACAGCGCCGTTCGACTTTTAGAAGTGGGTGCAGGGATTTGAAATGGAACAGTACTATGGAGAACCGCTCTCCAGGGAAGGTAAATCGAAGACCAGCAACGGTGATCCCGTTTTAACTTAAAAATTCACGTGATGGAAAAAAGAACGCCAAAATACTTCAGAGACCCGATTGAGGTTCGGATAGCCTTTTTTGGGTTTGAAACTATCCGTTGACGGCTTACAACTTTCAAGGCCGTAGAACTCACCGAGAGCTTCGTTTTGACTGGGTATAGCTCCCGTAACTCTAAACGAGCCAACAGTTATGGCTGTCCGAAGAATCGATATCCACAAGGTGCAACATTTGCTGTTCAAGGTGCAACATTCGTCCAAAAAGCCGAAACAGCGCCGTTCGACTTTTAGAAGTGGGTACAGGGATTTGAAATGGAACAGTACCATGGTGAACCGCTCTCCAGGGAAGGTAAATCGAAGACCAGCAACGGTGATCCCGTTTTAACGTAAAAATTCATGTGATGGAAAAAAGAAGGCCAAAAAACTTAAGAGACCCGATTGAGGTTCGGATGGCCTTTTTTGGGTTTGAAACTATCCGTTGACGGCTTACAGCGGTCAAGGCCGTAGAACTCACCGAGATCTTCGTTTTGACTGGTTATGGCTCCCGTAACTCTAAACAAGACAACAGTTATGGCCGTCCGAAGAATCGATATCCACAGGATGCAACATTCGCTCTGCAAGGTGCAACATTCATCCAAAAAGCCGAAACAGCGCCGTTCGACTTTTAGAAGTGGGTGCAGGGATTTGAAATGGAACAGTTGCATGGTGAACCGCTCTCCAGGGAAGGTAAATCGAAGACCCGCAACGGTGATCCCGTTTTAAGGTAAAAATTCAAGTGATGGAAAAAAGAAGGCCAAAAAACTTCAGAGACCCGATCGAGGTTCGGATAGCCTTTTTTGGGTTCGAAACTATCCGTTGACGCCTTACAGCCGTCAAGGCCGTAGAACTCACCGAGAGCTTCGTTTTGACTGGTTATGGCTCCCGTAACTCTAAACTAGCCAACAGTTATGGTCGTCCGAAGAATCGATATCCACAGGGTGCAACATTCGCTGTGCAAGGTGCAACATTCGTCCAAAAGGCCGAAACAGCGCCGTTCGACTTTTAGAAGTGGGTGCAGGGATTTGAAATGGAACAGTACTATGGTGAACCGCTCTCTAGGGAAGGTAAATCGAAGACCAGCAACGGTGATCCCGTTTTAACTTAAAAATTCACGTGATGGAAAAAAGAACGCCAAAATACTTCAGAGACCCGATTGAGGTTCAGATAGCCTTTTTTGGGTTTGAAACTATCCGTTGACGGCTTACAACTTTCAAGGCCGTAGAACTCACCGAGAGCTTCGTTTTGACTGGGTATAGCTCCCGTAACTCTAAACGAGCCAACAGTTATGGCTGTCCGAAGAATCGATATCCACAAGGTGCAACATTTGCTGTTCAAGGTGCAACATTCGTCCAAAAAGCCGAAACAACGCCGTTCGACTTTTAGAAGTGGGTACAGGGATTTGAAATGGAACAGTACCATGGTGAACCGCTCTCCAGGGAAGGTAAATCGAAGACCAGGAAAGGTGATCCCGTTTTAACGTAAAAATTCACGTGATGGAAAAAAGAAGGCCAAAAAACTTAAGAGACCCGATTGAGGTTCGGATGGCCTTTTTTGAGTTTGAAACTATCCGTTGACGGCTTACAGTGGTCAAGGCTGTAGAACTCACCGAGAACTTCGTTTTGACTGGTTATGGTTCCCGTAACTCTAAACAAGACAACAGTTATGGCCGTCCGAAGAATCGATATCCATAGGATGCAACATTCGCTCTACAAGGTGCAACATTCATCCAAAAAGCCGAAACATCGCCGTTCGACTTTTAGAAGTGGGTGCAAGGAATTGAAATGGAACAGTTGCATGGTGAACCGCTCTCCAGGGAAGGTAAATCGAAGACCCGCAACGGTGATCCCGTTTTAACGTAAAAATTCACGTGATGGAAAAAAGAAGGCCAAAAAACTTCAGAGACCCGATTGAGGTTCGGATAGCCTTTTTTGGGTTCGAAACTATCCGTTGACGGCTTACAGCTGTCAAGGCCGTAGAAATCACCGAGAGCTTCGTTTTGACTGGTTATGGCTCCCGTAACTCTAAACTAGCCAACAGTTATGGCCGTCCGAAGAATCGATATCCACAGGGTGCAACATTCGCTGTGCAAGGTGCAACATTCGGCCAAAAAGCCGAAACAACGCCGTTCGACTTTTAGAAGTGGGTGCAAAGATTTGAAATGGAACAATACTATGTTGAACCGCTCTCCAGGGAAGGTAAATCGAAGACCAGCAACGGTGATCCCGTTTTAACTTAAAAATTCACGTGATGGAAAAAAGAAGGCCAAAATACTTCAGAGACCCGATTGAGGTTCAGATAGCCTTTTTTGGGTTTGAAACTATCCGTTGACGGCTTACAACTTTCAAGGCTGTAGAACTCACCGAGAGCTTCGTTTTGACTGGGTATAGCTCCCGTAACTCTAAACGAGCCAACAGTTATGGCCGTCCGAAGAATCGATATCCACAAGGTGCAACATTTGCTGTTCAAGGTGCAACATTCGTCCAAAAAGCCGAAACAACGCCGTTCGACTTTTAGAAGTGGGTGCAGGGATTTGAAATGGAACAGTACTATGGTGAACCGCTCTCCAGGGAAGGTAAATCGAAGACCAGCTACGGTGATCCCGTTTTAACGTAAAATTCACGTGATGGAAAAGAACGCCAAAATACTTCAAAGACCCGATTGAGGTTCGGATAGCCTTTTTTGGGTTTGAAACTATCCGTTGACGGCTTACAACTTTCAAGGCCATAGAACTCACCGAGAGCTTCGTTTTGACTGGGTATAGATCCCGTAACTCTAAACGAGCCAACAGTTATGGCTGTCCGAAGAATCGATATCCACAAGGTGCAACATTTGCTGTTCAAGGTGCAACATTCGTCCAAAAAGCCGAAACAGCGTCATTCGACTTTTAGAAGTGGTTACAGGGATTTGAAATGGAACAGTAACATGGTGAACCGCTCTCCAGGGAAGGTAAATCGAAGACCAGCAACGGTGATCCCGTTTTAACGTAAAAATTCACGTGATGGAAAAAAGAAGGCCAAAATACTTCAGAGACCCGATCGAGGTTCGGATAGCCTTTTTTGGGTTTGAAACTATCCGTTGACGGCTTACAGCTGTCAAGGCCGTAGAACTTACCGAGAGCTTCGTTTTGACTGGTTATGGCTCCCGTAACTCTAAACGAGCCAACAGTTATGGCCGTCCGAAGAATCGATATCCACAGGGCGCAACATTCGCTGTGCAAGGTGCAACATTCGTCCAAAAAGCCGAAACAGCGCCGTTCGACTTTTAGAAGTGGGTGTAGGGATTTGAAATGGAACAGTACCATGGTGAACCGATCTCCAGGGAAGGAAAATCGAAGACCAGCAACGGTGATCCCGTTTTAACGTAAAAATTCACGTGATGGATAAAAGAAGGCCAAAATACTTCAGAGACCCGATTGAGGTTCGGATAGCCTTTTTTGGGTTTGAAACTATCCATTGACGGTTTACAGTTGTCAAGGTCGTAGAACTCACCGAGAGCTTCGTTTTGACTGGTTATGGCTCCCGTAACTCTAAACGAGCCAACAGTTATGGCCGTCCGAAGAATCGATATCCACAGGGTGCAACATTCGCTGTGCAAGATGCAACATTCGTCCAAAAAGCCGAAACATCGCCGTTCGAATTTTAGAAGTGGGTGCAGGGATTTGAAATGGAACAGTACCATGGTGAACCGCTCTCCAGGGAAGGTAAATCGAAGACCAGCAACGGTGATCCCGTTTTAACGTAAAAATTCACGTGATGGAAAAAAGAAGGCCAAAATACTTCAGAGACCCGATCGAGGTTCGGATAGCCTTTTTTGGGTTTGAAACTATCCGTTGACGGCTTACAGCCGTCAAGGCCGTAGAACTCACCGAGAGCTTCGTTTTGACTGGTTATGGCTCCCGTAACTCTAAACTAGCCAACAGTTATGGTCGTCCGAAGAATCGATATCCACAGGGTGCAACATTCGCTGTGCAAGGTGCAACATTCGTCCAAAAAGCCGAAACAGCGCCGTTCGACTTTTAGAAGTGGGTGCAGGGATTTGAAATGGAACAGTACTATGGTGAACCGCTCTCCAGGGAAGGTAAATCGAAGACCAGCAACGGTGATCCCGTTTTAACTTAAAAATTCACGTGATGGAAAAAAGAACGCCAAAATACTTCAGAGACCCGATTGAGGTTCGGATAGCCTTTTTTGGGTTTGAAACTATCCGTTGATGGCTTACAACTTTCAAGGCCGTAGAACTCACCGAGAGCTTCGTTTTGACTGGGTATAGCTCCCGTAACTCTAAACGAGCCAACAGTTATGGCTGTCCAAAGAATCGATATCCACAAGGTGCAACATTTGCTGTTCAAGGTGCAACATTCGTCCAAAAAGCCGAAACAGCGCCGTTCGACTTTTAGAAGTGGGTACAGGGATTTGAAATGGAACAGTACCATGGTGAACCGCTCTCCAGGGAAGGTAAATCGAAGACCAGCAACGGTGATCCCGTTTTAACGTAAAAATTCACGTGATGGAAAAAAGAAGGCCAAAAAACTTAAGAGACCCGATTGAGGTTCGGATGGCCTTTTTTGGGTTTGAAACTATCCGTTGACGGCTTACAGCGGTCAAGGCCGTAGAACTCACCGAGAACTTCGTTTTGACTGGTTATGGCTCCCGTAACTCTAAACAAGACAACAGTTATGGCCGTCCGAAGAATCGATATCCACAGGATGCAACATTCGCTCTTCAAGGTGCAACATTCATCCAAAAAGCCGAAACAGCGCCGTTCGACTTTTAGAAGTGGGTGCAGGGATTTGAAATGGAACAGTTGCATGGTGAACCGCTCTCCAGGGAAGGTAAATCGAAGACCCGCAACGGTGATCCCGTTTTAACGTAAAAATTCACGTGATGGAAAAAAGAAGGCCAAAATACTTCAGAGACCCGATCGAGGTTCGGATAGCCTTTTTTGGGTTTGAAACTATCCGTTGACGGCTTACAGCCGTCAAGGCCGTAGAACTCACCGAGAGCTTCGTTTTGACTGGTTATGGCTCCCGTAACTCTAAACTAGCCAACAGTTATGGTCGTCCGAAGAATCGATATCCACAGGGTGCAACATTCGCTGTGCAAGGTGCAACATTCGTCCAAAAAGCCGAAACAGCGCCGTTCGACTTTTAGAAGTGGGTGCAGGGATTTGAAATGGAACAGTACTATGGTGAACCGCTCTCCAGGGAAGGTAAATCGAAGACCAGCAACGGTGATCCCGTTTTAACTTAAAAATTCACGTGATGGAAAAAAGAACGCCAAAATACTTCAGAGACCCGATTGAGGTTCGGATAGCCTTTTTTGGGTTTGAAACTATCCGTTGATGGCTTACAACTTTCAAGGCCGTAGAACTCACCGAGAGCTTCGTTTTGACTGGGTATAGCTCCCGTAACTCTAAACGAGCCAACAGTTATGGCTGTCCAAAGAATCGATATCCACAAGGTGCAACATTTGCTGTTCAAGGTGCAACATTCGTCCAAAAAGCCGAAACAGCGCCGTTCGACTTTTAGAAGTGGGTACAGGGATTTGAAATGGAACAGTACCATGGTGAACCGCTCTCCAGGGAAGGTAAATCGAAGACCAGCAACGGTGATCCCGTTTTAACGTAAAAATTCACGTGATGGAAAAAAGAAGGCCAAAAAACTTAAGAGACCCGATTGAGGTTCGGATGGCCTTTTTTGGGTTTGAAACTATCCGTTGACGGCTTACAGCGGTCAAGGCCGTAGAACTCACCGAGAACTTCGTTTTGACTGGTTATGGCTCCCGTAACTCTAAACAAGACAACAGTTATGGCCGTCCGAAGAATCGATATCCACAGGATGCAACATTCGCTCTTCAAGGTGCAACATTCATCCAAAAAGCCGAAACAGCGCCGTTCGACTTTTAGAAGTGGGTGCAGGGATTTGAAATGGAACAGTTGCATGGTGAACCGCTCTCCAGGGAAGGTAAATCGAAGACCCGCAACGGTGATCCCGTTTTAACGTAAAAATTCACGTGATGGAAAAAAGAAGGCCAAAAAACTTCAGAGACCCGATCGAGGTTCGGATAGCCTTTTTTGGGTTCGAAACTATCCGTTGACGCCTTACAGCCGTCAAGGCCGTAGAACTCACCGAGAGCTTCGTTTTGACTGGTTATGGCTCCCGTAACTCTAAACTAGCCAACAGTTATGGTCGTCCGAAGAATCGATATCCACAGGGTGCAACATTCGCTGTGCAAGGTGCAACATTCGTCCAAAAGGCCGAAACAGCACCGTTCGACTTTTAGAAGTGGGTGCAGGGATTTGAAATGGAACAGTACTATGGTGAACCGCTCTCTAGGGAAGGTAAATCGAAGACCAGCAACGGTGATCCCGTTTTAACTTAAAAATTCACGTGATGGAAAAAAGAACGCCAAAATACTTCAGAGACCCGATTGAGGTTCAGATAGCCTTTTTTGGGTTTGAAACTATCTGTTGACGGCTTACAACTTTCAAGGCCGTAGAACTCACCGAGAGCTTCGTTTTGACTGGGTATAGCTCCCGTAACTCTAAACGAGCCAACAGTTATGGCTGTCCGAAGAATCGATATCCACAAGGTGCAACATTTGCTGTTCAAGGTGCAACATTCGTCCAAAAAGCCGAAACAACGCCGTTCGACTTTTAGAAGTGGGTACAGGGATTTGAAATGGAACAGTACCATGGTGAACCGCTCTCCAGGGAAGGTAAATCGAAGACCAGCAACGGTGATCCCGTTTTAACGTAAAAATTCACGTGATGGAAAAAAGAAGGCCAAAAAACTTAAGAGACCCGATTGAGGTTCGGATGGCCTTTTTTGAGTTTGAAACTATCCGTTGACGGCTTACAGCGGTCAAGGCTGTAGAACTCACCGAGAACTTCGTTTTGACTGGTTATGGTTCCCGTAACTCTAAACAAGACAACAGTTATGGCCGTCCGAAGAATCGATATCCATAGGATGCAACATTCGCTCTACAAGGTGCAACATTCATCCAAAAAGCCGAAACAGCGCCGTTCGACTTTTAGAAGTGGGTGCAAGGATTTGAAATGGAACAGTTGCATGGTGAACCGCTCTCCAGGGAAGGTAAATCGAAGACCCGCAACGGTGATCCCGTTTTAACGTAACAATTCACGTGATGGAAAAAAGAAGGCCAAAAAACTTCAGAGACCCGATTGAGGTTCGGATAGCCTTTTTTGGGTTCGAAACTATCCGTTGACGGCTTACAGCTGTCAAGGCCGTAGAAATCACCGAGAGCTTCGTTTTGACTGGTTATGGCTCCCGTAACTCTAAACTAGCCAACAGTTATGCCCGTCCGAAGAATCGATATCCACAGGGTGCAACATTCGCTGTGCAAGGTGCAACATTCGTCCAAAAAGCCGAAACAGCGCCGTTCGACTTTTAGAAGTGGGTGCAGGGATTTGAAATGGAACAATACTATGGTGAACCGCTCTCCAGGGAAGGTAAATCGAAGACCAGCAACGGTGATCCCGTTTTAACTTAAAAATTCACGTGATGGAAAAAAGAAGGCCAAAATACTTCAGAGACCCGATTGAGGTTCAGATAGCCTTTTTTGGGTTTGAAACTATCCGTTGATGGCTTACAACTTTCAAGGCTGTAGAACTCACCGAGAGCTTCGTTTTGACTGGGTATAGCTCCCGTAACTCTAAACGAGCCAACAGTTATGGCCGTCCGAAGAATCGATATCCACAAGGTGCAACATTTGCTGTTCAAGGTGCAACATTCGTCCAAAAAGCCGAAACAGCGCCGTTCGACTTTTAGAAGTGGGTGCAGGGATTTGAAATGGAACAGTACTATGGTGAACCGCTCTCCAGGGAAGGTAAATCGAAGACCAGCAACGGTGATCCCGTTTTAACTTAAAAATTCACGTGATGGAAAAGAACGCCAAAATACTTCAGAGACCCGATTGAGGTTCGGATAGCCTTTTTTGGGTTTGAAACTATCCGTTGACGGCTTACAACTTTCAAGGCCGTAGAATTCACCGAGAGCTTCGTTTTTACTAGGTATAGCTCCCGTAACTCTAAACGAGCCAACAGTTATGGCTGTCCGAAGAATCGATATCCACAAGGTGCAACATTTGCTGTTCAAGGTGCAACATTCGTCCAAAAAGCCGAAACAGCGCCATTCGACTTTTAGAAGTGGGTACAGGGATTTGAAATGGAACAGTACCATGGTGAACCGCTCTCCAGGGAAGGTAAATCGAAGACCAGCAACGGTGATCCCGTTTTAACGTAAAAATTCACGTGATGGAAAAAAGAAGGCCAAAAAACTTAAGAGACCCGATTGAGGTTCGGATGGCCTTTTTTGGGTTTGAAACTATCCGTTGACGGCTTACAGCGGTCAAGGCCGTAGAACTCACCGAGAACTTCATTTTGACTGGTTATGGCTCCCGTAACTCTAAACAAGACAACAGTTATGGCCGTCCGAAGAATCGATATCCACAGGATGCAACATTCGCTCTGCAAGGTGCAACATTCATCCAAAAAGCCGAAACAGCGCCGTTCGACTTTTAGAAGTGGGTGCAGGGATTTGAAATGGAACAGTTGCATGGTGAACCTCTCTCCAGGGAAGGTAAATCGAAGACCCGCAACGGTGATCCCGTTTTAACGTAAAAATTCACGTGATGGAAAAAAGAAGGCCAAAAAACTTCAGAGACCCGATCGAGGTTCGGATAGACTTTTTTGGGTTCGAAACTATCCGTTGACGGCTTACAACCATCAAGGCCGTAGAACTCACCGAGAGCTTCGTTTTGACTGGTTATGGATCCCGTAACTCTAAACTAGCCAACAGTTATGGTCGTCCGAAGAATCGATATCCACAGGGTGCAACATTCGCTGTGCAAGGTGCAACATTCGTCCAAAAAGCCGAAACAGCGCCGTTCGACTTTTAGAAGTGGGTGCAGGGATTTGAAATGGAACAGTACTATGGTGAACCGCTCTCCAGGGAAGGTAAATCGAAGACCAGCAACGGTGATCCCGTTTTAACTTAAAAATTCACGTGATGGAAAAAAGAACGCCAAAATACTTCAGAGACCCGATTGAGGTTCGGATAAACTTTTTTGGGTTTGAAACTATCCGTTGACGGCTTACAACTTTCAAGGCCGTAGAACTCACCGAGAGCTTCGTTTTGACTGGGTATAGCTCCAGTAACTCTAAACGAGCCAACAGTTATGGCTATCCGAAGAATCGATATCCACAAGGTGCAACATTTGCTGTTCAAGGTGCAACATTCGTCCAAAAAGCCGAAACAGCGCCGTTCGACTTTTAGAAGTGGGTACAGGGATTTGAAATGGAATAGTACCATGGTGAACCGCTCTCCAGGGAAGGTAAATCGAAGACCAGCAACGGTGATCCCGTTTTAACGTAAAAATTCACGTGATGGAAAAAAGAAGGCCAAAAAACTTAAGAGACCCGATTGAGGTTCGGATGGCCTTTTTTGGGTTTGAAACTATCCGTTGACGGCTTACAGCGGTCAAGGCCGTAGAACTCACCGAGAACTTCGTTTTGACTGGTTATGGTTCCCGTAACTCTAAACAAGACAACAGTTATGGCCGTCCGAAGAATCGATATCCACAGGATCCAACATTCGCTCTGCAAGGTGCAACATTCATCCAAAAAGCCGAAACAGCGCCGTTCGACTATTAGAAGTGGGTGCAGGGATTTGAAATGGAACAGTTGCATGGTGAGCCGCTCTCCAGGGAAGGTAAATCGAAGACCTGCAACGGTGATCCCGTTTTAACGTAAAAATTCACGTGATGGAAAAAAGAAGGCCAAAAAACTTCAGAGACCCGATTGAGGTTCGGATAGCCTTTTTTGGGTTCGAAACTATCCGTTGACGGCTTACAACTGTCAAGGCCGTAGAAATCACCGAGAGCTTCGTTTTGACTGGTTATGGCTCCCGTAACTCTAAACTGGCCAACAGTTATGGCCGTCCGAAGAATCGATATCCACAGGGTGCAACATTCGCTGTGCAAGGTGCAACATTCGTCCAAAAAGCCGAAACAGCGCCGTTCGACTTTTAGAAGTGGGTGCAGGGATTTGAAATGGAACAATACTATGGTGAACCGCTTTCCAGGGAAGGTAAATCGAAGACCAGCAACGGTGATCCCGTTTTAACTTAAAAATTCACGTGATGGAAAAAAGAAGGCCAAAATACTTCAGAGACCCGATTGATGTTCGGATAGCCTTTTTTGGGTTTGAAACTATCCGTTGACGGCTTACAACTTTCAAGGCTGTAGAACTCACCGAGAGCTTCGTTTTGACTGGGTATAGCTCCCGTAACTCTAAACGAGCCAACAGTTATGGCCGTCCGAAGAATCGATATCCACAAGGTGCAACATTTGCTGTTCAAGGTGCAACATTCGTCCAAAAAGCCGAAACAGCGCCGTTCGACTTTTAGAAGTGGGTACAGGGATTTGAAATGGAACAGTACCATGGTGAACCGCTCTCCAGGGAAGGTAAATCGAAGACCAGCAACGGTGATCCCGTTTTAACGTAAAAATTCACGTGATGGAAAAAAGAAGGCCAAAAAACTTAAGAGACCCGATAGAGGTTCGGATGGCCTTTTTTGGGTTTGAAACTATCAGTTGACGGCTTACAGCGGTCAAGGCCGTAGAACTCACCGAGAACTTCGTTTTGACTGGTTATGGCTCCCGTAACTCTAAACAAGACAACAGTTATGGCCGTCCGAAGAATCGATATCCACAGGGTGCAACATTCGCGGTGCAAGGTGCAACATTCGTCCAAAAAGCCGAAACAGCGCCGTTCGACTTTTAGAAATGGGTGCAGGGATTTGAAA
The DNA here is from genome assembly GCA_030737815.1 of Allium fistulosum. Classification (NCBI taxonomy): domain Eukaryota; kingdom Viridiplantae; phylum Streptophyta; class Magnoliopsida; order Asparagales; family Amaryllidaceae; genus Allium; species Allium fistulosum. The sequence goes on along the minus strand of CM060905.1, from coordinate 41,471,469 downwards.
TGGAATAGTTGCATGGTGAACCGCTCTCCAGGTAAGGTAAATCGAAGACCCGCAACGGTGATCCCGTTTTAACGTAAAAATTCACGTGATGGAAAAAAGAAGGCCAAAAAACTTCAGAGACCCGATTGAGGTTCGGATAGCCTTTTTTGGGTTCGAAACTATCCGTTGACGGCTTACAGCAGTTAAGGCCGTAGAACTCACCGAGAGCTTCGTTTTGACTGGTTATGGCTCCCGTAACTCTATACGAGACAACAGTTATGGCCGTCCGAAGAATCGATATCCACAGGGTGCAACATTTGCTGTTCAAGGTGCAACATTCGTCCAAAAAGCCGAAACAGCGCCGTTCAACTTTTAGAAGTGGGTGCAGGGATTTGAAATGGAACAGTACCATGGTGAACCACTCTCCAGGGAAGGTAAATCAAAGACCAGCAACGGTGATCCCGTTTTAACGTAAAAATTCACGTGATGGAAAAAAGAAGGACAAAAAACTTCAGAGACCCGATTGAGGTTCGGATAGCCTTTTTTGGATTCGAAACTATCCATTGACGGCTTACAGCCGTCAAGGCAGTAGAACTCACCAAGAGCTTCATTTTGACTGGTTATGACTCCCGTAACTCTAAACGAGACAACAGTTATGGCCGTCCGAAGAATCGATATCCACAGGGTGCAACATTTGCTGTTCAAGGTGCAACATTCGTCCAAAAAGCCGAAACAGCGCCGTTCAACTTTTAGAAGTGGGTGCAGGGATTTGAAATGGAACAGAACCATGGTGAACCGCTCTCCATGGAAGGTAAATCGAAGACCAGCAACGGTGATCCCGTTTTAACTTAAAAATTCACGTGATGGAAAAAAGAAGGCCAAAAAACTTATGAGACCCGATTGAGGTTAGGATAGCCTTTTTTGGGTTTGAAACTATCCGTTGAAAGCTTACAGCAGTCAAGGCCGTAGAACTCACCGAGAGCTTCGTTTTGACTGGTTATGGCTCCCGTAACTCTAAACGAGCCAACAGTTATGGCCGTCCGAAGAATCGATATCCACAGGGTGCAACATTCGTTGTGCAAGGTGCAACATTCGTCCAAAAAGCCGAAAAAGCTCCGTTCGACTTTTAGAAGTGGGTGCAGGGATTTGAAATGGAACAGTACCATGGTGAACCGCTCTCCAGGGAAGGTAAATCGAAGACAAGCAACGGTGATCCCGTTTTAACTTAAAAATTCACGTGATGGAAAAAAGAAGGCCAAAATACTTCAGAGACCCGGTTGAGGTTCGGATAGCCTTTTTTGGGTTGGAAACTATCCGTTGACGGCTTACAGCTATCAAGGCCGTAGAACTCACCGAGAGCTTCATTTTGACTGGTTATGGCTCCCGTAACTCTATACGAGCCAACAGTTATGGCCGTCCCAAGAATCGATATCCACAGGGTGCAACATTCGTTGTGCAAGGTGCAACATTCGTCCAAAAAGCCGAAACAGCGTCGTTCGACTTTTAGAAGTGGGTGCAGGGATTTGAAATGGAACAGAACCATGGTGAACCGCTCTACAGGGAAGGTAAATCGAAGACCAGCAACGGTGATCCCGTTTTAACTTAAAAATTCACGTGATGGAAAAAAGAAGGCCAAAATACTTCAAAGGCCCGGTTGAGGTTCGGATAGACTTTTTTGGATTTGAAACTATCCGTTGACGGCTTACAGCTGTCAAGGCCGTAGAACTCACCGAGAGCTTCGTTTTGACTAGTTATGGCTCCCATAACTCTAAACTAGCCAACAGTTATGGCCGTCCGAAGAATCGATATCCACAGGGTGCAAAATTCGCTGTGCAAGGTGCAACATTCGTCCAAAAAGCCGAAACAGCGCCGTTCGACTTTTAGAAGTGGGTGAAGGGATTTGAAATGGAACAGTACCATGGTGAACCGCTCTCCAGGGAAGGTAAATCGAAGACCAGCAACGGTGATCCCGTTTTAACGTAAAAATTCACGTGATGGAAAAAAGAAGGCCAAAATACTTCAGAGACCCGATTGAGGTTCGGATAGCCTTTTTTGGGTTTGAAACTATCCGTTGACGGCTTACAGCTATAAAGGCCGTAGAACTCACCGAGAGCTTCGTTTTGACTGGTTATGGCTCCCGTAACTCTAAACGAGCCAACAGTTATGGCCGTCTGAAGAATCGATATCCACAGGGTGCAACATTCGCTGTGCAAGGTGCAACATTCGTCCAAAAAGCCGAAACAGCGCCGTTCGACTTTTAGAAGTGGGTGCAGGGATTTGAAATGGACCAGTACCATGGTGAACCGCTCTCCAGGGAAGGTAAATCGAAGACCAGCAACGGTGATCCCGTTTTAACTTAAAAATTCACGTGATGGAAAAAAGAAGGCCAAAATAATTCAGAGGCCTGGTTGAGGTTCGGATAGCCTCCTTTGGGTTTGAAACTATCCATTGACGGCTTACAGTTGTCAAGGCCGTAGAACTCACCGAGAGCTTCGTTTTGACTGGTTATGGCTCCCGTAACTCTAAACTAGCCAACAGTTATGGCCGTCCGAAGAATCGATATCCACAGGGTGCAACATTCGCTGTGCTAGGTGCAACATTCGTCCAAAAAGCCGAAACAGCACCGTTCGACCTTTAGAAGTGGGTGCAGGGATTTGAAATGGAACAGTACTATGGTGAACCGCTCTCCAGGGAAGGTAAATCGAAGACCAGCAACGGTGATCCCGTTTTAACTTAAAAATTCACGTGATGGAAAAAAGAAGGCCAAAATACTTCAGAGACCCGATTGAGGTTCGGATAGACTTTTTTGGGTTTGAAACTATCCGTTGACGGCTTACAACTTTCAAGGCCGTAGAACTCACCGAGAGCTTCATTTTGACTGGTTATAGCTCCCGTAACTCTAAACGAGCCAACAGTTATGGCCGTCCGAAGAATCGATATCCACAAGTTGCAACATTTGCTGTTCAAGGTGCAACATTCGTCCAAAAAGCCGAAACAGCGCCGTTCGACTTTTAGAAGTGGGTGCAGGGATTTGAAATGGAACAATACCATGGTGAACCGCTCTCCAGGGAAGGTAAATCGAAGACCAGCAACGGTGATCCCGTTTTAACGTAAAAATTCACGTGATGGAAAAAAGAAGGCCAAAATACTTCAAAGACCCGATTGAGGTTCGGATAGCCTTTTTTGGGTTTGAAACTATCCGTTGACGGCTTACAACTTTCAAGGCCGTAGAACTCACCGAGAGCTTCTTTTTGACTGGTTATAGCTCCCGTAACTCTAAAAGAGCCAACAGTTATGGCCGTCCGAAGAATCGATATCCACAAGGTGCAACTTTTGCTGTTCAAGGTGCAACATTCGTCCAAAAAGCCGAAACAGCGCCGTTCGACTTTTAGAAGTGGGTGCAGGGATTTGAAATGGAACAGTACCATGGTGAACCGCTCTCCAGGGAAGGTAATCGAAGACCAGCAACGGTGATCCCGTTTTAACGTAAAAATTCACGTGATGGAAAAAAGAAGGCCAAAAAACTTCAGAGACCCGATTGAGGTTCGGATAGCCTTTTTTGGGTTCGAAACTATCCGTTGACGGCTTACAGCTGTCAAGGCCGTAGAACTCACCGAGAGCTTCGTTTTGACTGGTTATGGCTCCCGTAACTCTAAACTAGCCAACAGTTATGGCCGTCCGAAGAATCGATATCCACAGGGTGCAACATTCGCTGTGCAAGGTGCAACATTCGTCCAAAAAGCCGAAACAGCGCCGTTCGACCTTTAGAAGTGGGTGCAGGGATTTGAAATGGAACAGTACTATGGTGAACCGCTCTCCAGGGAAGGTAAATCGAAGACCAGCAACGGTGATCCCGTTTTAACTTAAAAATTCACGTGATGGAAAAAAGAAGGCCAAAATACTTCAGAGACCCGATTGAGGTTCGGATAGCCTTTTTTGGGTTTGAAACTATCCGTTGACGGCTTACAACTTTCAAGGCCGTAGAACTCACCGAGAGCTTCATTTTGACTGGTTATAGCTCCCGTAAATCTAAACGAGCCAACAGTTATGGCCGTCCGAAGAATCGATATCCATAAGGTGCAACATTTGCTGTTCAAGGTGCAACATTCGTCCAAAAAGCCGAAACAGCGCCGTTCGACTTTTAGAAGTGGGTGCAGGGATTTGAAATGGAACAATACCATGGTGAACCGCTCTGCAGGGAAGGTAAATCGAAGACCAGCAACGGTGATCCCGTTTTAACGTAAAAATTCACGTGATGGAAAAAAGAAGGCCAAAATACTTCAGAGACCCGATTGAGGTTCGGATAGCCTTTTTTGGGTTTGAAACTATCCGTTGACGGCTTACAACTTTCAAGGCCGTAGAACTCACCGAGAGCTTCGTTTTGACTGGTTATAGCTCCCGTAACTCTAAAAGAGCCAACAGTTATGGCCGTCCGAAGAATCGATATCCACAAGGTGCAACATTTACTGTTCAAGGTGCAACATTCGTCCAAAAAGCCGAAACAGCGCCGTTCGACTTTTAGAAGTGGGTGCAGGGATTTGAAATGGAACAGTACCATGGTGAACCGCTCTCCAGGGAAGGTAATCGAAGACCAGCAACGGTGATCCCGTTTTAACGTAAAAATTCACGTGATGGAAAAAAGAAGGCCAAAAAACTTAAGAGACCCGATTGAGGTTCGGATGGCCTTTTTTGGGTTTGAAACTATCCGTTGACGGCTTACAGCGGTCAAGGCCGTAGAACTCACCGAGAACTTCGTTTTGACTGGTTATGGCTCCCGTAACTCTAAACAAGACAACAGTTATGGCCGTCCGAAGAATCGATATCCACAAGATGCAACATTCGCTCTGCAAGGTGCAACATTCATCCAAAAAGCCGAAACAGCGCCGTTCGACTTTTAGAAGTGGGTGCAGGTATTTGAAATGGAACAGTTGCATGGTGAACCACTCTCCAGGGAAGGTAAATCGAAGACCCGCAAGGGTGATCCCGTTTTAACATAAAAATTCACGTGATGGAAAAAAGAAGGCCAAAAAACTTCAGAGACCCGATTGAGGTTCGGATAGCCTTTTTTGGGTTCGAAATTATCCGTTGACGGCTTACAGCAGTCAAGGCCGTAGAACTCACCGAGAGCTTCGTTTTGACTGGTTATGGCTCCCGTAACTCTAAACTAGCCAACAGTTATGGCCGTCCGAAGAATCGATATCCACAGGATGCAACATTCGCTCTACAAGGTGCAACATTCATCCAAAAAGCCGAAACAGCGCCGTTCGACTTTTAGAAATGGGTGCAGGGATTTGAAATTAAATAGTTGCATGGTGAACCGCTCTCCAGGTAAGGTAAATCGAAGACCCGCAACGGTGATCCCGTTTTAACGTAAAAATTCACGTGATGGAAAAAAGAAGGCCAAAAAACTTCAGAGACCCGATTGAGGTTCGGATAGCCTTTTTTGGGTTCGAAACTATCCGTTGATGGCTTACAGCTGTCAAGGCCGTAGAACTCACCGACAGCTTCATTTTGACTGGTTATGGCTCCCGTAACTCTATACGAGACAACATTTATGGCCGTCCGAAGAATCGATATCCACAGGGTGCAACATTTGCTGTTCAAGGTGCAACATTCGTCCAAAAAGCCGAAACAGCGCCGTTCAACTTTTAGAAGTGGGTGCAGGGATTTGAAATGGAACAGTACCATGGTGAACCGATCTCTAGGGAAGGTAAATCGAAGACCAGCAGCGGTGATCCCGTTTTAACGTAAAAATTCACGTGATGGAAAAAAGAAGGCCAAAAAACTTCAGAGACCCGATTGAGGTTCGGATAGCCTTTTTTGGGTTCGAAACTATCCGTTGATGGCTTACAACTTTCAAGGCCGTAGAACTCACCGAGAGCTTCGTTTTGACTGGTTATGGCTCCCGTAACTCTAAACGAGCCAACAGTTATGGCCGTCCGAAGAATCGATATCCACAGGATGCAACATTCGCTGTGCAAGGTGCAACATTCGTCCAAAAAGCCGAAACAGCGCCGTTCGACTTTTAGAAGTGGGTGCAGGGATTTGAAATGGAATAGTTGCATGGTGAACCGCTCTCCAGGGAAGGTAAATCGAAGACCCGCAACGGTGATCCCGTTTTAAATTAAAAATTCACGTGATGGAAAAAAGAAGGCCAAAATACTTCAGAGGCCCGGTTGAGGTTCGGATAGCCTTTTTTGGGTTCGAAACTATCCGTTGACGGCTTACAGCTGTCAAGGCCGTAGAACTCACCAAGAGCTTCGTTTTGACTGGTTTTGGCTCCCGTAACTCTAAACTAGCCAACAGTTATGGCCGTCCGAAGAATCGATATCCACAGGGTGCAACATTCGCTGTGCAAGGTGCAACATTCGTCCAAAAAGCCGAAACAGCGCCGTTCGACTTTTAGAAGTGGGTGCAGGGATTTGAAATGGAACAGTACTACGGTGAACCGCTCTCCAGGGAAGGTAAATCGAAGACCAGCAACGGTGATCCCGTTTTAACTTAAAAATTCACGTGATGGAAAAAAGAAGGCCAAAATACTTCAGAGACCCGATTGAGGTTCGGATAGCCTTTTTTGGGTTTGAAACTATCCGTTGACGGCTTACAACTTTCAAGGCCGTAGAACTCACCGAGAGCTTCGTTTTGACTGGTTATGGCTCCCGTAACTCTAAACGAGCCAACAGTTATGGCCGTCCGAAGAATCGATATCCACAAGGTGCAACATTTGCTGTTCAAGGTGCAACATTCGTCCAAAAAGCCGAAACAGCGCCGTTCGACTTTTAGAAGTGGGTACAGGGATTTGAAATGAAACAGTACCATGGTGAACCGCTCTCCAGGGAAGGTAAATCGAAGACCAGCAACGGTGATCCCGTTTTAACGTAAAAATTCACGTGATGGAAAAAAGAAGGCCAAAAAACTTAAGAGACCCGATTGAGGTTCGGATGGCCTTTTTTGGGTTTGAAACTATCCGTTGACGGCCTACAGCGGTCAAGGCCGTAGAACTCACCGAGAACTTCGTTTTGACTGGTTATGGCTGCCGTAACTCTAAACAAGACAACAGTTATGGCAGTCCGAAGAATCGATATCCACAGGATGCAACATTCGCTCTGCAAGGTGCAACATTCATTCAAAAAGCCGAAACAGCGCCGTTCGACTTTTAGAAATGGGTGCAGGGTTTTGAAATGGAACAGTTGCATGGTGAACCGCTCTCCAGGTAAGGTAAATCGAAGACCCGCAACGGTGATCCCGTTTTAACGTAAAAATTCACGTGATGGAAAAAAGAAGGCCAAAAAACTTCAGAGACTCGATTGAGGTTCGGATAGCCTTTTTTGGGTTCGAAACTATCCGTTGCTGGCTTACAGCTGTCAAGGCCGTAGAACTCACTGAGAGCTTCGTTTTGACTAGTTATGGCTCCCGTAACTCTATACGAGACAACAGTTATGGCCGTCCGAAGAATCGATATCCACAGGGTGCAACATTTGCTGTTCAAGGTGCAACATTTGTCCAAAAAGCCGAAACAGCGCCGTTCAACTTTTAGAAGTGGGTGCAGGGATTTGAAATTGAACAGTCCCATGGTGAACCGCTCTCCAGGGAAGGTAAATCGAAGACCAGCAACGGTGATCCCGTTTTAACGTAAAAATTCACGTGATGGAAAAAAGAAGGCCAAAAATCTTCAGAGACCCGATTGAGGTTCGGATAGCCTTTTTTGGGTTCGAAACTATCCGTTGACAGCTTACAGCGGTCAAGGCCGTAGAACTCACCGGGAGCTTCGTTTTGACTGGTTATGGCTCCCGTAACTCTAAACGAGACAACAGTTATGGCCGTCCGAAGAATCGATATCCATATGGTGCAACATTTGCTGTTCAAGGTGCAACATTCGTCCAAAAAGCCGAAACAGCGCCGTTCAACTTTTAGAAGTGGGTGCAGGGATTTGAAATGGAACAGTACCATGGTGAACCGCTCTCCAGGGAAGGTAAATCGAAGACCAGCAACGGTGATCCTGTTTTAACTTAAAAATTCACGTGATGGAAAAAAGAAGGCCAAAAACTTAAGAGACCCGATTGAGGTTTGGATGGCCTTTTTTGGGTTTGAAACTATCCGTTGACGGCTTACAGCGGTCAAGGCCGTAGAACTCACCGAGAACTTCGTTTTGAATGGTTATGGCTCCCGTAACTCTAAACAAGACAACAGTTATGGCCGTCCGAAGAATCGATATCCACAGGATGCAACATTCGCTCTGCAAGGTGCAACATTCATTCAAAAAGCCGAAACAGCGCCGTTCGACTTTTAGAAATGGGTGCAGGGATTTGAAATGGAACAGTTGCATGGTGAACCGCTCTCCAGGTAAGGTAAATCGAAGACCCGCAACGGTGATCCCGTTTTAACGTAAAAATTCACGTGATGGAAAAAAGAAGGCCAAAAAACTTCAGAGACCCGATTGAGGTTCGGATGGCCTTTTTTGGGTTCGAAACTATCCGTTGACAGCTTACAGCTGTCAAGGCCGTAGAACTCACCGAGAGCTTCGTTTTGACTGGTTATGGCTCCCGTAACTCTATACGAGACAACAGTTATGGCCGTCCGAAGAATCGATATCCACAGGGTGCAACATTTGCTGTTCAAGGTGCAACATTCGTCCAAAAAGCCGAAACCGCGCCGTTCAACTTTTAGAAGTGGGTGCAGGGATTTGAAATGGAACAGTCCCATGGTGAACCGCTCTCCAGGGAAGGTAAATCGAAGACCAGCAACGGTGATCCCGTTTTAACGTAAAAATTCACGTGATGGAAAAAAGAAGGCCAAAAAACTTCAGAGACCCGATTGAGGTTCGGATAGCCTTTTTTGGGTTCGAAACTATCCGTTGACGGCTTACAGCCGTCGAGGCCGTAGAACTCACCGAGAGCTTCGTTTTGACTGGTTATGGCTCCCGTAACTCTAAACGAGACAACAGTTATGGCCGTCCGAAGAATCGATATCCATAGGGTGCAACATTTGATGTTCAAGGTGCAACATTCGTCCAAAAAGCCGAAACAGCGCCGTTCAACTTTTAGAAGTGGGTGCAGGGATTTGAAATGGAACAGTACCATGGTGAACCGCTCTCCAGGGAAGGTAAATCGAAGACCAGCAACGGTGATCCCGTTTTAACTTAAAAATTCACGTGATGGAAAAAAGAAGGCCAAAATACTTCAGAGACCCGGTTGAGGTTCGGATAGCCTTTTTTGGGTTGGAAACTATCCGTTGACGGCTTACAGCTATCAAGGCCGTAGAACTCACCGAGAGCTTCGTTTTGACTGGTTGTGCCTCTCGTAACTCTAAACGAGCCAACAGTTATGGCCGTCCGAAGAATCGATATCCACAGGGTGCAACATTCGCTGTGCAAGGTGCAACATTTGCTGTTCAAGGTGCAACATTCGTCCAAAAAGCCGAAACAGCGCCGTTCGACTTTTAGAAGTGGGTACAGGGATTTGAAATGGAACAGTACCATGGTGAACAGCTCTCCAGGGAAGGTAAATCGAAGACCAGCAACGGTGATCCCGTTTTAACGTAAAAATTCACGTGATGGAAAAAAGAAGGCCAATAACTTAAGAGACCCGATTGAGGTTCGGATGGCCTTTTTTGGGTTTGAAACTATCCGTTGACGGCTTACAGCGGTCAAGGCCGTAGAACTCACCGAGAACTTCGTTTTGACTGGTTATGGCTCCCGTAACTCTAAACAAGACAACAGTTATGGCCGTCCGAAGAATCAATATCCACAGGATGCAACATTCGCACTACAAGGTGCAACATTCATTCAAAAAGCCGAAACAGCGCCGTTCGACTTTTAGAAATCGGTGCAGGGATTTGAAATGGAACAGTTGCATGGTGAACCGCTCTCCAGGTAAGGTAAATCGAAGACCCGCAACGGTGATCCCGTTTTAACGTAAAAATTCACGTGATGGAAAAAAGAAGGCCAAAAAACATCAGAGACCCGATTGAGGTTCGGATGGCCTTTTTTGGGTTCGAAACTATCCGTTGACGGCTTACAGCCGTCAAGACCGTAGAACTCACCGAGAGCTTCGTTTTGACTGGTTATGGCTCCCGTAACTCTATACGAGACAACAATTATGGCCGTCCGAAGAATCGATATTCACAGGGTGCAACATTTGCTGTTCAAGGTGCAACATTCGTCCAAAAAGACGAAACAGCGCCGTTCAACTTTTAGAAGTGGGTGCAGGGATTTGAAATGGAACAGTCCCATGGTGAACCGCTCTCCGGGGAAGGTAAATCGAAGACCAGCAACGGTGATCCCGTTTTAACGTAAAAATTCACGTGATGGAAAAAAGAAGGCCAAAAAACTTCAGAGACCCGATTGAGGTTCGGATAGCCTTTTTTGGGTTCGAAACTATCCGTTGACGGCTTACAGTTGTCAAGGCCGTAGAACTCACCGAGAGCTTCGTTTTGACTGGTTATGGCTCCCGTAACTCTAAACGAGACAACAGTTATGGCCGTCCGAAGAATCGATATCCATAGGGTGCAACATTTGCTGTTCAAGGTGCAACATTCGTCCAAAAAGCCGAAACAGCGCCGTTCAACTTTTAGAAGTGGGTGCAGGGATTTGAAATGGAACAGTACCATGGTGAACCGCTCTCCAGGGAAGGTAAATCGAAGACCAGCAACGGTGATCCCGTTTTAACTTAAAAATTCACGTGATGGAAAAAAGAAGGACAAAATACTTCAGAGACCCGGTTGAGGTTCGGATAGCCTTTTTTGGTTTGGAAACTATCCGTTGACGGCTTACAGCTATCAAGGCCGTAGAACTCACCGAGAGCTTCGTTTTGACTGGTTATGGCTCGCGTAACTCTAAACGAGCCAACAGTTATGGCCGTCCGAAGAATCGATATCCACAGGGTGCAACATTCGCTGTGCAAGGTGCAACATTCGTCCAAAAAGCCGAAACAGCGCCGTTCAACTTTTAGAAGTGGGTGCAGGGATTTGAAATGGAACAGAACCATGGTGAACCGCTCTCCACGTAAGGTAAATCGAAGACCCGCAACGGTGATCCCGTTTTAACGTAAAAATTCACGTGATGGAAAAAAGAAGGCCAAAAAACTTCAGAGACCCGATTGAGGTTCGGATGGCCTTTTTTGGGTTCGAAACTATCCGTTGACGGCTTACAGCCATCAAGGCCGTAGAACTCACCGAGAGCTTCGTTTTGACTGGTTATGGCTCCCGTAACTCTATACGAGACAACAGTTATGGCCGTCCGAAGAATCGATATCCACAGGGTGCAACATTTGCTGTTCAAGGTGCAACATTCGTCCAAAAAGCCGAAACAGCACCGTTCAACTTTTAGAAGTGGGTGCAGGGATTTGAAATGGAACAGTCCCATGGTGAACCGCTCTCCGGGGAAGGTAAATCGAAGACCAGCAACGATGATCCCGTTTTAACGTAAAAATTCACGTGATGGAAAAAATAAGGCCAAAAAACTTCAGAGACCCGATTGAGGTTCGGATAGCCTTTTTTGGGTTCGAAACTATCCGTTGACGGCTTACAGCTGTCAAGGCCGTAGAACTCACCGAGAGCTTCGTTTTGACTGTTTATGGCTCCCGTAACTCTAAACGAGACAACAGTTATGGCCGTCCGAAGAATCGATATCCATAGGGTGCAACATTTGCTGTTCAAGGTGCAACATTCGTCCAAAAAGCCGAAACAGCGCCGTTCAACTTTTAGAAGTGGGTGCAGGGATTTGAAATGGAACAGTACCATGGTGAACCGCTCTCCAGGGAAGGTAAATCGAAGACCAGCAACGGTGATCCCGTTTTAACTTAAAAATTCACGTGATGGAAAAAAGAAGGACAAAATACTTCAGAGACCCGGTTGAGGTTCGGATAGCCTTTTTTGGTTTGGAAACTATCCGTTGACGGCTTACAGCTATCAAGGCCGTAGAACTCACTGAGAGCTTCGTTTTGACTGGTTGTGCCTCTCGTAACTCTAAACGAGCCAACAGTTATGGCCGTCCGAAGAATCGATATCCACAGGGTGCAACATTCGCTGTGCAAGGTGCAACATTTGCTGTTCAAGGTGCAACATTCGTCCAAAAAGCCGAAACAGCGCCGTTCGACTTTTAGAAGTGGGTACAGGGATTTGAAATGGAACAGTACCATGGTGAACAGCTCTCCAGGGAAGGTAAATCGAAGACCAGCAACGGTGATCCCGTTTTAACGTAAAAATTCACGTGATGGAAAAAAGAAGGCCAATAACTTAAGAGACCCGATTGAGGTTCGGATGGCCTTTTTTGGGTTTGAAACTATCCGTTGACAGCTTACAGCGGTCAAGGCCGTAGAACTCACTGAGAACTTCGTTTTGACTGGTTATGGCTCCCGTAACTCTAAACAAGACAACAGTTATGGCCGTCCGAAGAATCAATATCCACAGGATGCAACATTCGCACTGCAAGGTGCAACATTCATTCAAAAAGCCGAAACAGCGCCGTTCGACTTTTAGAAATCGGTGCAGGGATTTGAAATGGAACAGTTGCATGGTGAACCGCTCTCCAGGTAAGGTAAATCGAAGACCCGCAACGGTGATCCCGTTTTAACGTAAAAATTCACGTGATGGAAAAAAGAAGGCCAAAAAACTTCAGAGACCCGATTGAGGTTCGGATGGCCTTTTTTGGGTTCGAAACTATCCGTTGACGGCTTACAGCCGTCAAGGCCGTAGAACTCACCGAGAGCTTCGTTTTGACTGGTTATGGCTCCCGTAACTCTATACGAGACAACAATTATGGCCGTCCGAAGAATCGATATTCACAGGGTGCAACATTTGCTGTTCAAGGTGCAACATTCGTCCAAAAAGACGAAACAGCGCCGTTCAACTTTTAGAAGTGGGTGCAGGGATTTGAAATGGAACAGTCCCATGGTGAACCGCTCTCCGGGGAAGGTAAATCGAAGACCAGCAACGGTGATCCCGTTTTAACGTAAAAATTCACGTGATGGAAAAAAGAAGGCCAAAAAACTTCAGAGACCCGATTGAGGTTCGGATGGCCTTTTTTGGGTTCGAAACTATCCGTTGACGGCTTACAGCCGTCAAGGCCGTAGAACTCACCGAGAGCTTCGTTTTGACTGGTTATGGCTCCCGTAACTCTAAACGAGACAACAGTTATGGCCGTCCGAAGAATCAATATCCATAGGGTGCAACATTTGCTGTTCAAGGTGCAACATTCGTCCAAAAAGCCGAAACAGCGCCGTTCAACTTTTAGAAGTGGGTGCAGGGATTTGAAATGGAACAGTACCATGGTGAACCGCTCTCCAGGGAAGGTAAATCGAAGACCAGCAACGGTGATCCCGTTTTAACTTAAAAATTCACGTGATGGAAAAAAGAAGGACAAAATACTTCAGAGACCCGGTTGAGGTTCAGATAGCCTTTTTTGGTTTGGAAACTATCCGTTGACGGCTTACAGCTATCAAGGCCGTAGAACTCACCGAGAGCTTCGTTTTGACTGGTTATGGCTCGCGTAACTCTAAACGAGCCAACAGTTATGGCCGTCCGAAGAATCGATATCCACAGGGTGCAACATTCGCTGTGCAAGGTGCAACATTCGTCCAAAAAGCCGAAACAGCGCCGTTCAACTTTTAGAAGTGGGTGCAGGGATTTGAAATGGAACAGAACCATGGTGAACCGCTCTCCAGGTAAGGTAAATCGAAGACCCGCAACGGTGATCCCGTTTTAACGTAAAAATTCACGTGATGGAAAAAAGAAGGCCAAAAAACTTCAGAGACCCGATTGAGGTTCGGATGGCCTTTTTTGGGTTCGAAACTATCCGTTGACGGCTTACAGCCATCAAGGCCGTAGAACTCACCGAGAGCTTCGTTTTGACTGGTTATGGCTCCCGTAACTCTATACGAGACAACAGTTATGGCCGTCCGAAGAATCGATATCCACAGGGTGCAACATTTGCTGTTCAAGGTGCAACATTCGTCCAAAAAGCCGAAACAGCGCCGTTCAACTTTTAGAAGTGGGTGCAGGGATTTTGAAATGGAACAGTCCCATGGTGAACCGCTCTCCGGGGAAGGTAAATCGAAGACCAGCAACGATGATCCCGTTTTAACGTAAAAATTCACGTGATGGAAAAAATAAGGCCAAAAAACTTCAGAGACCCGATTGAGGTTCGGATAGCCTTTTTTGGGTTTGAAACTATCCGTTGACGGCTTACAGCTGTCAAGGTCGTAGAACTCACCGAGAGCTTCGTTTTGACTGGTTATGGCTCCCATAACTCTAAACGAGACAACAGTTATGGCCGTCCGAAGAATCGATATCCATAGGGTGCAACATTTGCTGTTCAAGGTGCAACATTCGTCCAAAAAGCCGAAACAGCGCCGTTCAACTTTTAGAAGTGGGTGCAGGGATTTGAAATGGAACAGTACCATGGTGAACCGCTCTCCAGGGAAGGTAAATCGAAGACCAGCAATGGTGATCCCGTTTTAACTTAAAAATTCACGTGATGGAAAAAAGAAGGCCAAAATACTTCAGAGACCCGGTTGAGGTTCGGATAGCATTTTTTGGGTTGGAAACTATCCGTCGACGACTTACAGCTATCAAGGCCGTAGAACTCACCAAGAACTTCGTTTTAACTGGTTATGGATCGCGTAACTCTAAACGAGCCAACAGTTATGGCCGTCCGAAGAATCCATATCCACAGGGTGCAACATTCGCTGTGCAAGGTGCAACATTCGTCCAAAAAGCCGAAACAGCGCCGTTCAACTTTTAGAAGTGGGTGCAGGGATTTGAAATGGAACAGAACCATGGTGAACCACTCTCCAGGGAAGGTAAATCGAAGACCAGCAACGGTGATCCCGTTTTAACTTAAAAATTCACGTGATGGAAAAAAGAAGGCCAAAATACTTCAGAGGCCCGGTTGAGGTTCTGATAGCCTTTTTTGGGTTTGAAACTATCCATTGACGGCTTACAGCTGTCAAGGCCGTAGAACTCACCGAGAGCTTCGTTTTGACTAGTTATGGCTCTCATAACTCTAAACTAGCCAACAGTTATGGCCGTCCGAAGAATCGATATCCACAGGGTGCAACATTCGCTGTGCAAGGTGCAACATTCGTCCAAAAAGCCGAAACAGCGCCGTTCGACTTTTAGAAGTGGGTGAAGGGATTTGAAATGATACAGTACCATGGTGAACCGCTCTCCAGGGAAGGTAAATCGAAGACCCGCAACGGTGCTCCCGTTTTAACGTAAAAATTCACGTGATGGAAAAAAGAAGGCCAAAATACTTCAGAGACCCGATCGAGGTTCGGATAGCCTTTTTTGGGTTTGAAACTATCCGTTGACGGCTTACAGCTGTCAAGGCCGTAGAACTCACCCAGAGCTTCGTTTTGACTGGTTATGGCTCCCGTAACTCTAAACGAGCCAACAGTTATGGCCGTCCGAAGAATCGATATCCATAGGGTGCAACATTCGCTGTGCAAGGTGCAACATTCGTCCAAAAAGCCGAAACAGCGCCGTTCGACTTTTAGAAGTGGGTGCAGGGATTTGAAATGGAACAGTACCATGGTGAACCGCTCTCCAGGGAAGGTAAATCGAAGACCAGCAACGGTGATCCCGTTTTAACGTAAAAATTCACGTGATGGAAAAAAGAAGGCCAAAATACTTCAGAGGCCCGGTTGAGTTTCGGATAGCCTTTTTTGGGTTTGAAACTATCCGTTGACGGCTTACAGTTGGCAAGGCCGTAGAACTCACCGAGAGCTTCGTTTTGACTGGTTATGGCTCCCGTAACTCTAAACTAGCCAACAGTTATGGTCGTCCGAAGAATCGATATCCACAGGGTGCAACATTCGCTGTGCAAGGTGCAACATTCGTCCAAAAAGCCGAAACAGCGTCGTTCGACCTTTAGAAGTGGGTGCAGGGATTTGAAATGGAACAGTACTATGGTGAACCGCTCTCCAGGGAAGGTAAATCGAAGACCAGCAACGGTGATCCCGTTTTAACTTAAAAATTCACGTGATGGAAAAAAGAAGGCCAAAATACTTCAGAGACCCGATTGAGGTTCGGATAACCTTTTTTGGGTTTGAAACTATCCGTTGACGGCTTACAACTTTCAAGGCCGTAGAACTCACCGAGAGCTTCGTTTTGAATGGTTATAGCTCCCGTAACTCTAAACGAGCCAACAGTTATGGTGGTCCGAAGAATCGATATCCACAAGGTGCAACATTTGCTGTTCAAGGTGCAACATTCGTCCAAAAAGCCAAAACAACGCCGTTCGACTTTTAGAAGTGGGTGCAGGGATTTGAAATGGAATAGTACCATGGTGAACCGCTCTCCAGGGAAGGTAAATCGAAGACCAGCAACGGTGATCCCGTTTTAACGTAAAAATTCACGTGATGGAAAAAAGAAAGCCAAAAAACTTAAGAGACCCGATTGAGGTTCGGATGGCCTTTTTTGGGTTTGAAACTATCCGTTGACGGCTTACAGCGGTCAAGGCCGTAGAACTCACCGAGAACTTCATTTTGACTGGTTATGGCTCCCGTAACTCTAAACGAGACATTAGTTATGGCCGTCCGAAGAATCGATATCAACAGGGTGCAACATTCGCTCTACAAGGTGCAACATTCATCCAAAAAGCCGAAACAGCACCGTTCGACTTTTAGAAGTGGGTGCAGGGATTTGAAATGGAACAGTTGCATGGTGAACCACTCTCCAGGGAAGGTAAATCGAAGACCCGCAACGGTGCTCCCGTTTTAACGTAAAAATTCACGTGATGGAAAAAAGAAGGCCAAAAAACTTCAAAGACCCGATTGAGGTTCGGATGGCCTTTTTTGGGTTCGAAACTATCCGTTGACGGCTTACAGCCGTCAAGGCCGTAGAACTCACCGAGAGCTTCGTTTTGACTGGTTATGGCTCCCGTAACTCTATACAAGACAACAGTTATGGCCGTCCGAAGAATCGATATCCACAGGGTGCAACATTTGCTGTTCAAGGTGCAACATTCGTCCAAAAAGCCGAAACAGCACCGTTCAACTTTTAGAAGTGGGTGCAGGGATTTGAAATGGAACAGTCCCATGGTGAACCGCTCTCCGGGGAAGGTAAATCGAAGACCAGCAACGGTGATCCCGTTTTAACGTAAAAATTCACGTGATGGAAAAAAGAAGGCCAAAAAACTTCAGAGACCCGATTGAGGTTCGGATAGCCTTTTTTGGGTTCGAAACTATCCGTTGACGGCTTACAGCTATCAAGGCCGTAGAACTCACCGAGAGCTTTGTTTTGACTGGTTATGGCTCGCGTAACTCTAAACGAGCCAACAGTTATGGCCGTCCGAAGAATCGATATCCACAGGGTGCAACATTCGCTGTGCAAGGTGCAACATTCGTCCAAAAAGCCGAAACAGCGCCGTTCCACTTTTAGAAGTGGGTGCAGGGATTTGAAATGGAACAGAACCATGGTGAACCGCTCTCCAGGTAAGGTAAATCGAAGACCCGCAACGGTGATCCCGTTTTAACTTAAAAATTCACGTGATGGAAAAAAGAAGGCCAAAATACTTCAGAGGCCCGATTGAGGTTCGGATGGCCTTTTTTGGGTTCGAAACTATCCGTTGACGGCTTACAGCCGTCAAGGCCGTAGAACTCACCGAGAGCTTCGTTTTGACTGGTTATGGCTCCCGTAACTCTATACGAGACAACAGTTATGGCCGTCCGAAGAATCGATATCCACAGGGTGCAACATTTGCTGTTCAAGGTGCAACATTCGTCCAAAAAGCCGAAACAGCGCCGTTCAACTTTTAGAAGTGGGTGCAGGGATTTGAAATGGAACAGTCCCATGGTGAACCGCTCTCCGGGGAAGGTAAATCGAAGACCAGCAACGATGATCCCGTTTTAACGTAAAAATTCACGTGATGGAAAAAATAAGGCCAAAAAACTTCAGAGACCCGATTGAGGTTCGGATAGCCTTTTTTGGGTTCGAAACTATCCGTTGACGGCTTACAGCTGTCAAGGTCGTAGAACTCACCGAGAGCTTCGTTTTGACTGGTTATGGCTCCCATAACTCTAAACGAGACAACAGTTATGGCCGTCCGAAGAATCGATATCCATAGGGTGCAACATTTGCTGTTCAAGGTGCAACATTCGTCCAAAAAGCCGAAACAGCGCCGTTCAACTTTTAGAAGTGGGTGCAGGGATTTGAAATGGAACAGTACCATGGTGAACCGCTCTCCAGGGAAGGTAAATCGAAGACCAGCAACGGTGATCCCGTTTTAACGTAAAAATTCACGTGATGGAAAAAAGAAGGCCAAAATACTTCAGAGACCCGATTGAGGTTCGGATAGCCTTTTTTGGGTTCGAAACTATCCGTTGACGGCTTACAGCTGTCAAGGTCGTAGAACTCACCGAGAGCTTCGTTTTGACTGGTTATGGCTCGCGTAACTCTAAACGAGCCAACAGTTATGGCCGTCCGAAGAATCGATATCCACAGGGTGCAACATTCGCTGTGCAAGGTGCAACATTCGTCAAAAAGCCGAAACAGCGCCGTTCAACTTATAGAAGTGGGTGCAGGGATTTGAAATGGAACAGAACCATGGTGAACCGCTCTGCAGGGAAGGTAAATCGAAGACCAGCAACGGTGATCCCGTTTTAACTTAAAAATTCACGTGATGGAAAAAAGAAGGCCAAAATACTTCAGAGGCCCGGTTGAGGTTCGGATAGCCTTTTTTGGGTTTGAAACTATCCGTTGATGGCTTACAGCTGTCAAGGCCGTAGAACTCACCGAGAGCTTCGTTTTGACTAGTTATGGCTCTCATAACTCTAAACTAGCCAACAGTTATGGCCGTCCGAAGACTCGATATCCACAGGGTGCAACATTCGCTGTGCAAGGTGCAACATTCGTCCAAAAAGCCGAAACAGCGCCGTTCGACTTTTAGAAGTGGGTGAAGGGATTCGAAATGGAACAGTACCATGGTGAACCGCTCTCCAGGGAAGGTAAATCGAAGACCAGCAACGGTGATCCCGTTTTAACGTAAAAATTCACGTGATGGAAAAAAGAAGGCCAAAATACTTCAGAGACCCGATCGAGGTTCGGATAGCCTTTTTTGGGTTTGAAACTATCCGTTGACGGCTTACAGCTGTCAAGGCCGTAGAACTCACCCAGAGCTTCGTTTTGACTGGCTATGGCTCCCGTAACTCTAAACGAGCCAACAATTATGGCCGTCCGAAGAATCGATATCCACAGGGTGCAACATTCGCTGTGCAAGGTGCAACATTCATCCAAAAAGCCGAAACAGCGCCGTTCGACCTTTAGAAGTGGGTGCAGGGATTTGAAATGGAACAGTACTATGGTGAACCGCTCTCCAGGGAAGGTAAATCGAAGACCAGCAACGGTGATCCCGTTTTAACTTAATAATTCACGTGATGGAAAAATGAAGGCCAAAATACTTCAAAGACCCGATTGAGGTTCGGATAGCCTTTTTGGGTTTGAAACTATCCGTTGATGGCTTACAACTTTCAAGGCCGTAGAACTCACCGAGAGCTTCGTTCTGAATGGTTGTAGCTCCCGTAACTCTAAACGAGCCAACAGTTATGGTCGTCCGAAGAATCGATATCCACAAGGTGCAACATTTGCTGTTCAAGGTGCAACATTCGTCCAAAAAGCCGAAACAGCGCCGTTCGACTTTTAGAAGTGGGTGCAGGTATTTGAAATGGAACAGTACCATGGTGAACCGCTCTCCAGGGAAGGTAAATCGAAGACCAGCAACGGTGATCCCGTTTTAACGTAAAAATTCATGTGATGGAAAAAAGAAAGCCAAAAAATTTAAGAGACCCGATTGAGGTTCGGATGGCCTTTTTTGGGTTTGAAACTATCCGTTGACGGCTTACAGCGGTCAAGGCCGTAGAACTCACCGAGAACTTCGTTTTGACTGGTTATGGCTCCCGTAACTCTAAACGAGACATTAGTTATGGCCGTCCGAAGAATCGATATCAACAGGGTGCAACATTCGCTCTACAAGGTGCAACATTCATCCAAAAAGCCGAAACAGCACCGTTCGACTTTTAGAAGTGGGTGCAGGGATTTGAAATGGAACAGTTGCATGGTGAACCGCTCTCCAGGGAAGGTAAATCGAAGACCCGCAACGGTGCTCCCATTTTAACGTAAAAATTCACGTGATGGAAAAAAGAAGGCCAAAAAACTTCAGAGACCCGATTGAGGTTCGGATAGCCTTTATTGGGTTCGAAACTATCCGTTGACGGCTTACAGCCGTCAAGGCCGTAGAACTCACCGAGAGCTTCGTTTTGACTGGTTATGGCTCCCGTATCTCTATACGAGACAACAGTTATGGCCGTCCAAAGAAACGATATCCACAGGGTGCAACATTTGCTGTTCAAGGTGCATAATTCGTCCAAAAAGCCGAAACAGCGCCGTTCAACTTTTAGAAGTGGGTGCAGGGATTTGAAATGGAACAGTACCATGGTGAACCGCTCTCCAGGGAAGGTAAATCGAAGACCAGCAAAGGTGATCCCGTTTTAACGTAAAAATTCACGTGATGGAAAAAAGAAGGCCAAAATACTTCAGAGACCCGATCGAGGTTCGGATAGCCTTTTTTGGGTTTGAAACTATCCGTTGACGGCTTACAATTGTCAAGGCCGTAGAACTCACCGAGAGCTTCGTTTTGACTGGTTATGGCTCCCGTAACTCTAAACGAGACAACAGTTATGGCCGTCCGAAGAATCGATATCCACAGGGTGCAACATTTGCTGTTCAAGGTGCAACATTCGTCCAAAAAGCCGAAACAGCGCCGTTCAACTTTTAGAAGTGGGTGCAGGGATTTGAAAAGGAACAGTACCATGGTGAACCGCTCTCTAGGAAAGGTAAATCGAAGACCAGCAACGGTGATCCCGTTTTAACTTAAAAATTCACGTGATGGAAAAAAGAAGGGCAAAATACTTCAGAGACCCGGTTGAGGTTCGGATAGCCTTTTTTGGATTTGAAACTATCCGTGGATGGCTTACAACTTTCAAGGCCGTAGAACTCACCGAGAGCTTCGTTTTGACTAGTTATAGCTCCCGTAATTCTAAACGAGCCAACAGTTATGGCCGTCCGAAGAATCGATATCCACAAGGTGCAACATTTGATGTTCAAGGTGCAACATTCGTCCAAAAAGCCGAAACAGCGCCGTTCGACTTTTAGAAGTGGGTGCAGGGATTTGAAATGGAACAGTACCATGGTGAACCGCTCTCCAGGGAAGGTAAATCGAAGACCAGCAACGGTGATCCCGTTTTAACGTAAAAATTCACGTGATGGAAAAAAGAAAGCCAAAAAACTTAAGAGACCCGATTGAGGTTCGGATGGCCTTTTTTGGGTTTGAAACTATCCGTTGATGGCTTACAGCTGTCAAGGCCGTAGAACTCACCGAGAACTTCGTTTTGACTGGTTATGGCTCCTGTAACTCTAAACGAGACATTAGTTATGGCCGTCCGAAGAATCGATATCAACAGGGTGCAACATTCGCTCTACAAGGTGCAACATTCATCCAAAAAGCCGAAACAGCACCGTTCGACTTTTAGAAGTGGGTGCAGGGATTTGAAATGGAACAGTTGCATGGTGAACCGCTCTCCAGGGAAGGTAAATCGAAGACCCGCAACGGTGCTCCCGTTTTAACGTAAAAATTCACGTGGTGGAAAAAAGAAGGCCAAAAAACTTCAGAGACCCGAGTAAGGTTCGGATAGCCTTTTTTGGGTTCGAAACTTTCCGTTGACGGCTTACAGCTTTCAAGGCCGTAGAACTCACCGAGAGCTTCGTTTTAACTTGTTATGGCTCCCGTAACTCTAAACGAGACAACAGTTATGGCCGTCCGAAGAATCGATATCCACAGGGTGCAACATTTGCTGTTCAAGGTGCAACATTCGTCCAAAAAGCCGAAACAGCGCCGTTCAACTTTTAGAAGTGGGTGCAGGGATTTGAAATGGAACAGTACCATGGTGAACCGCTCTCAAGGAAAGGTAAATCGAAGACCAGCAACGGTGATCCCGTTTTAACTTAAAAATTCACATGATGGAAAAAAGAAGGCCAAAATACTTCAGAGACCCGGTTGAGGTTCGGATAGCCTTTTTTGGGTTTGAAACTATCCGTTGATGGCTTACAGCCATCAAGGCCGTAGAACTCACCGAGAGCTTCGTTTTGACTATTTATGGCTCCCGTAACTCTAAACTAGCCAACTGTTATGGCCGTCCGAAGAATCGATATCCACAGGATGCTACATTCGCTGTGCAAGGTGAGACATTCGTCCAAAAAGCCGAAACAGCGCCGTTCGACTTTTAGAAGTGGGTGCAGGTATTTGAAATGGAACAGTACTATGGCGAACCGCTCTCAAGGGAAGGTAAATCGAAGACCAGCAACGGTGATCCCGTTTTAACTTAAAAATTCACGTGATGGAAAAAAGAAGGCCAAAATACTTCAGAGACCCGATTGAGGTTCGGATAGCCTTTTTTGGGTTTGAAACTATCCGTTGATGGCTTACAACTATCAAGGCCGTAAACTCACCGAGAGCTTCGTTTTGACTGGTTATAGCTCCCGTAACTCTAAACGAGCCAACAGTTATGGCCGTCCGAAGAATCGATATCCACAAGGTGCAACATTCGCTGTTCAAGGTGCAACATTCGTCCAAAAAGCCGAAACAGCGCCGTTCGACTTTTAGAAGTGGGTGCAGGGATTTGAAATGGAACAGTACCATGGTGAACCGCTCTCCAGGGAAGGTAAATCGAAGACCAGCAACAGTGATCCCGTTTTAACGTAAAAATTCACGTGATGGAAAAAAGAAGGCCAAAAAACTTAAGACACCCGATTGAGGTTCGGATGGCCTTTTTTGGGTTTGAAACTATCCGTTGACGGCTTACAGTGGTCAAGGCCGTAGAACTCACCGAGAACTTCGTTTTGACTGGTTATGGCTCCCTTAACTCTAAACGAGACAACAGTTATGGCCGTCCGAAGAATCGATATCCACAGGTTGCAACATTCGCTGTGCAAGGTGCAACATTCGTCCAAAAAGCCGAAACAGCGCCGTTCGACTTTTAGAAGTGGGTGCAGGGATTTGAAATGGAACAGTACCATGGTGAACCGCTCTCCAGGGAAGGTAAATCGAAGACCAGCAACAGTGATCCCGTTTTAACTTAAAAATTCACGTGATGGAAAAAAGAAGGCCAAAATACTTCAGAGACCCGGTTGAGGTTCGGATAGCCTTTTTTGGGTTGGAAACTATCCGTTGACGGCTTACAGCTATCAAGGCCGTAGAACTCGTCGCGAGCTTCGTTTTGACTGGTTATGGCTCGCGTAACTCTAAACGAGCCAACAGTTATGGCCGTCCGAAGAATCGATATCCACAAGGTGCAACATTCGCTGTGCAAGGTGCAACATTAGTCCAAAAAGCTGAAACGGCGCCGTTCAACTTTTAGAAGTGGGTGCAGGGATTTGAAATGGAACAGAACCATGGTGAACCGCTCTCCAAGGAAGGTAAATCGAAGACCAGCAACGGTGATCCCGTTTTAACTTAAAAATTCACGTGATGGAAAAAAGAAGGCCAAAATACTTCAAAGGCCCGGCTGAGGTTCGGATAGCCTTTTTTGGGTTTGAAACTATCCGTTGATGGCTTACAGCAGTCAAGGCCGTAGAACTCACCGAGAGCTTCATTTTGACAAGTTATGGCTCCCATAACTCTAAACTAGCCAACAGTTATGGCCGTCCGAAGAATCGATATCCACAGGGTGCAACATTCGCTGTGCAAGGTGCAACATTCGTCCAAAAAGCCGAAACAGCGCCGTTCGACTATTAGAAGTGGGTGAAGGGATTTGAAATGGAACAGTACCATGGTGAACCGCTCTCCAGGGAAGGTAAATCGAAGACCAGCAACGGTGATCCCGTTTTAAAGTAAAAATTCACGTGATGGAAAAAAGAAGGCCAAAATACTTCAGAGACCCGATCGAGGTTCGGATAGCCTTTTTTGGGTTTGAAACTATCCGTTGACGGCTTACAGCCGTCAAGGCCGTAGAACTCACCGAGAGCTTCGTTTTGACTGGTTATGGCTCCCGTAAATCTAAACGAGCCAACAGTTATGGCCGTCCGAAGAATCGATATCCACAGGGTGCAACATTCGCTGTGCAAGGTGCAACATTCGTCCAAAAAGCCGAAACAGCGCCGTTTGACTTTTAGAAGTTGGTGCAGGGATTTGAAATGGAACAGTACCATGGTGAACCGCTCTCCAGGGAAGGTAAATCGAAGACCAGCAACGGTGATCCCGTTTTAACTTAAAAATTCACGTGATGGAAAAAAGAAGGCCAAAATACTTCAGAGGCCCAGTTGAGGTTCGGATAGCCTTTTTTGGGTTTGAAACTATCCGTTGACGGCTTACAGCCATCAAGGCCGTAGAACTCACCGAGAGCTTCGTTTTGACTGGTTATGGCTCCCGTAACTCTAAACTAGCCAACAGTTATGGCCGTCCGAAGAATCGATATCCACAGGGTGCAACATTCGCCGTGCAAGGTGCAACATTCGTCCAAAAAGCCGAAACAGCGTCGTTCGACCTTTAGAAGTTGGTGCAGGGATTTGAAATGGAACAGTACTATGGTGAACCGCTCTCCAGGGAAGGTAAATCGAAGACCAGCAACGGTGATCCCGTTTTAAATTAAAAATTCAAGTGATGGAAAAAAGAAGGCCAAAATACTTCAGAGACCCGATTGAGGTTCGGATAGCCTTTTTTGGGTTTGAAACTATCCGTTGACGGCTTACAACCTTCAAGGCCGTAGAACTCACCGAGAGCTTCGTTTTGACTGGTTATAGCTCCCATAACTCTAAACGAGCCAACAGTTATGGCCGTCCGTAGAATCGATATCCACAAGGTGCAACATTTGTTGTTCAAGGTGCAACATTCGTCCAAAAAGCCGAAACAGCGTCGTTCGACTTTTAGAAGTGGGTGCAGGGATTTGAAATGGAACAGTACCACGGTGAACCGCTCTCCAGGGAAGGTAAATCGAAGACCAGCAACGGTGATCCCGTTTTAACGTAAAAATTCACGTGATGGAAAAAAGAAAGCCAAAAAACTTAAGAGACCCGATTGAGGTTCGGATGGCCTTTTTTGGGTTTGAAACTATCCGTTGACGGCTTACAGCGGTCAAGGCCGTAGAACTCACCGAGAACTTCGTTTTGACTGGTTATGGCTCCCGTAACTCTAAACGAGACATTAGTTATGGCCGTCCAAAGAATCGATATCAACAGGGTGCAACATTCGCTCTACAAGGTGCAACATTCATCCAAAAAGTCGAAACAGCACCGTTCGACTTTTAGAAGTGGGTGCAGGGATTTGAAATGGAACAGTTGCATGGTGAACCGCTCTCCAGGGAAGGTAAATCGAAGACCCGCAACGGTGCTCCCGTTTTAACGTAAAAATTCACGTGATGGAAAAAAGAAGGCCAAAAAACTTCAGAGACCCGATTGAGGTTCGGATAGCCTTTTTTGGGTTCGAAACTATCCGTTGATGGCTTACAGCCATCAAGGCCGTAGAACTCACCGAGAGCTTCATTTTGACTGGTTATGGCTCCCGTAACTCTATACGAGACAACAGTTATGACCGTCCGAAGAAACGATATCCACAGGGTGCAACATTTGCTGTTCAAGGTGCAACATTCGTCCAAAAAGCCGAAACAGCGCCGTTCAACTTTTAGAAGTGGGTGCAAGGATTTGAAATGGAACAGTACCATGGTGAACCGCTCTCTAGGGAAGGTAAATCGAAGACCAGCAACGGTGATCCCGTTTTAACGTAAAAATTCACATGATGGAAAAAAGAAGGCCAAAAAACTTCAGAGACCCGATTGAGGTTCGGATAGCCTTTTTGGGTTCGAAACTATCCGTTGACGGCTTACAGCTGTCAAGGCCATAGAACTCACCGAGAGCTTCGTTTTGACTGGTTATGGATCTCGTAACTCTAAACGAGACAACAGTTATGGCCGTCCGAAGAATCGATAACCACAGGGTGCAACATTTGCTGTTCAAGGTGCAACATTCGTCCAAAAAGCCGAAACAGCGCCGTTCAACTTTTAGAAGTGGGTGCAGGGATTTGAAATGGAACAGTACCATGGTGAACCGCTCTCCAGGAAAGGTAAATCGAAGACCAGCAACGGTGATCCCGTTTTAACTTAAAAATTCACGTGATGGAAAAAAGAAGGCCAAAATACTTCAGAGACCCGGTTGAGGTTCGGATAGCCTTTTTTGGGTTTGAAACTATCCGTTGACGGCTTACAACTTTCAAGGCCGTAGAACTCACCGAGAGCTTCGTTTTGACTGGTTATAGCTCCCGTAACTCTAAACGAGCCCACAATTATGGCCGTCCGAAGAATCGATATCTACAAGGTGCAACATTTGCTGTTCAAGGTGCAACATTCGTCCAAAAAGCCGAAACAGCGCCGTTCGACTTTTAGAAGTGGGTGCAGGGATTTGAAATGGAACAGTACCATGGTGAACCGCTCTCCAAGGAAGGTAAATCGAAGACCAGCAACGGTGATCCCGTTTTAACGTAAAAATTCACGTGATGGAAAAAAGAAAGCCAAAAAACTTAAGAGACCC
Organism: Allium fistulosum; assembly: GCA_030737815.1. Classification (NCBI taxonomy): domain Eukaryota; kingdom Viridiplantae; phylum Streptophyta; class Magnoliopsida; order Asparagales; family Amaryllidaceae; genus Allium; species Allium fistulosum. Next base: position 41,444,922 of record CM060905.1, on the reverse strand, counting down.
GATTGAGGTTCGGATGGCCTTTTTTGGGTTTGAAACTATCCGTTGACGGCTTACAGCGGTCAAGGCCGTAGAACTCACCGAGAACTTCGTTTTGACTGGTTATGGCTCCCGTAACTCTAAACGAGACACTAGTTATGGCCGTCCGAAGAATCGATATCAACAGGGTGCAACATTCGCTCTACAAGGTGCAACATTCATCCAAAAAGTCGAAACAGCACCGTTCGACTTTTAGAAGTGGGTGCAGGGATTTGAAATGGAACAGTTGCATGGTGAACCGCTCTCCAGGGAAGGTAAATTGAAGACCCGCAACGGTGCTCCCGTTTTAACGTAAAAATTCACGTGATGGAAAAAAGAAGGCCAAAAAACTTCAGAGACCCGATTGAGGTTCGGATAGCCTTTTTTGGGTTCGAAACTATCTGTTGATGGCTTACAGCCATCAAGGCCGTAGAACTCACCGAGAGCTTCGTTTTGACTGGTTATGGCTCCCGTAACTCTATACGAGACAACAGTTATGACCGTCCGAAGAAACGATATCCACAGGGTGCAACATTTGCTGTTCAAGGTGCAACATTCGTCCAAAAAGCCGAAACAGCGCCGTTCAACTTTTAGAAGTGGGTGCAAGGATTTGAAATGGAACAGTACCATGGTGAACCGCTCTCCAAGAAAGGTAAATCGAAGACCAGCAACGGTGATCCCGTTTTAACTTAAAAATTCACGTGATGGAAAAAAGAAGGCCAAAATACTTCAGAGACCCGGTTGAGGTTCGGATAGCCTTTTTTGGGTTTGAAACTATCCGTTGACGGCTTACAACTTTCAAGTCCGTAGAACTCACCGAGAGCTTCGTTTTGACTGGTTATAGCTCCCGTAACTCTAAACGAGCCCACAGTTATGGCCGTCCGAAGAATCGATATCTACAAGGTGCAACATTTGCTGTTCAAGGTGCAACATTCGTCCAAAAAGCCGAAACAGCGCCGTTCAACTTTTAGAAGTGGGTGCATGGATTTGAAATGGAACAGTACCATAGTGAACCGCTCTCCAGGAAAGGTAAATCGAAGACCAGCAACGGTGATCCCGTTTTAACTTAAAAATTCACGTGATGGAAAAAAGAATGCCAAAATACTTCAGAGACCCGGTTGAGGTTCGGATAGCCTTTTTTGGGTTTGAAACTATCCGTTGACGGCTTACAGCCGTCAAGGCCATAGAAATCACCGAGAGCTTCGTTTTGACTGGTTATGGCTCCCGTAACTCTAAACTAGCCAACAGTTATGGCCGTCCGAAGAATCGATATCCACAGGGTGCAACATTCGCTGTGCAAGGTGCAACATTCGTCCAAAAAGCCGAAACAGCGCCGTTCAACTTTTAGAAGTGGGTGCAGGGATTTGAAATGGAACAGAACCATGGTGAACCGCTCTCCAAGGAAGGTAAATCGAAGACCAGCAACGGTGATCCCGTTTTAACTTAAAAATTCACGTGATGGAAAAAAGAAGGCCAAAATACTTCAAAGGCCCGGCTGAGGTTCGGATAGCCTTTTTTGGGTTTGAAACTATCCGTTGATGGCTTACAACAGTCAAGGCCGTAGAACTCACCGAGAGCTTCATTTTGACTAGTTATGGCTCCCATAACTCTAAACTAGCCAACAGTTATGGCCGTCCGAAGAATCGATATCCACAGGGTGCAACATTCGCTGTGCAAGGTGCAACATTCGTCCAAAAAGCCGAAACAGCGCCGTTCGACTTTTAGAAGTGGGTGAAGGGATTTGAAATGGAACAGTACCATGGTGAACCGCTCTCCAGGGAAGGTAAATCGAAGACCAGCAACGGTGATCCCGTTTTAACGTAAAAATTCACATGATGGAAAAAAGAAGGCCAAAAAACTTCAGAGACCCGATTGAGGTTCGGATAGCCTTTTTGGGTTCGAAACTATCCGTTGACGGCTTACAGCTGTCAAGGCCGTAGAACTCACCGAGAGCTTCGTTTTGATTGGTTATGGCTCTCGTAACTGTAAACGAGACAACAGTTATGGCCGTCCGAAGAATCGATAACCACAGGGTGCAACATTTGCTGTTCAAGGTGCAACATTCGTCCAAAAAGCCGAAACAGCGCCGTTCAACTTTTAGAAGTGGGTGCAGGGATTTGAAATGGAACAGTACCATGGTGAACCGCTCTCCAGGAAAGGTAAATCGAAGACCAGCAACGGTGATCCCGTTTTAACTTAAAAATTCACGTGATGGAAAAAAGAAGGCCAAAATACTTCAGAGACCCGGTTGAGGTTCGGATAGCCTTTTTTGGGTTTGAAACTATCCGTTGACGGCTTACAACTTTCAAGGCCGTAGAACTCACCGAGAGCTTCGTTTTGACTGGTTATAGCTCCCGTAACTCTAAACGAGCCCACAGTTATGGCCGTCCGAAGAATCGATATCTACAAGGTGCAACATTTGCTGTTCAAGGTGCAACATTCGTCCAAAAAGCCGAAACAGCGCCGTTCGACTTTTAGAAGTGGGTGCAGGGATTTGAAATGGAACAGTACCATGGTGAACCGCTCTACAGGGAAGGTAAATCGAAGACCAGCAACGGTGATCCCGTTTTAACGTAAAAATTCACGTGATGGAAAAAAGAAAGCCAAAAAACTTAAGAGACCCGATTGAGGTTCGGATGGCCTTTTTTGGATTTGAAACTATCCGTTGACGGCTTGCAGCGGTCAAGGCCGTAGAACTCACCGAGAACTTCGTTTTGACTGGTTATGGCTCCCGTAACTCTAAACGAGACATTAGTTATGGCCGTCCGAAGAATCGATATCAACAGGGTGCAACATTCGCTCTACAAGGTGCAACATTCATCCAAATAGCCGAAACAGCACCGTTCGTCTTTTAGAAGTGGGTGCAGGGATTTGAAATGGAACAGTTGCATGGTGAACCGCTCTCCAGGGAAGGTAAATCGAAGACCCGCAACGGTGCTCCCGTTTTAACGTAAAAATTCACGTGATGGAAAAAAGAAGGCCAAAAAACTTCAAAGACCCGATTGAGGTTCGGATAGCCTTTTTTGGGTTCGAAACTATCCGTTGACGGCTTACAACTGTCAAGGCCGTAGAAATCACCGAGAGCTTCGTTTTAACTGGTTATGGCTCCCGTAACTCTTAACGAGACAACAGTTATGGCCGTCCGAAGAATCGATATCCACAGGGTGCAACATTTGCTGTTCAAGGTGCAACATTCGTCCAAAAAGCCGAAACAGCGCCGTTCAACTTTTAGAAGTGGGTGCAGGGATTTGAAATGGAACAGTACCATAGTGAACCGCTCTCCAGGAAAGGTAAATCGAAGACCAGCAACGGTGATCCCGTTTTAACTTAAAAATTCACGTGATGGAAAAAAGAAGGCCAAAATAATTCAGAGACCCGGTTGAGGTTCGGATAGCCTTTTTTGGGTTTGAAACTATCCGTTGACGGCTTACAACTTTCAAGTCCGTAGAACTCACCGAGAGCTTCATTTTGACTGGTTATAGCTCCCGTAACTCTAAACGAGCCCACAGTTATGGCCGTCCGAAGAATCGATATCTACAAGGTGCAACATTTGCTGTTCAAGGTGCAACATTCGTCCAAAAAGCCGAAACAGCGCCGTTCGACTTTTAGAAGTGGGTGCAGGGATTTGAAATGGAACAGTACCATGGTGAACCGCTCTCCAGGGAAGGTAAATCGAAGACCAGCAACGGTGATCCCGTTTTAACGTAAAAATTCACGTGATGGAAAAAAGAAAGCCAAAAAACTTAAGAGACCCGATTGAGGTTCGGATGGCCTTTTGGGTTTGAAACTATCCGTTGACGGCTTACAGCGGTCAAGGCCGTAGAACTCACCGAGAACTTCGTTTTGACTGGTTATGGCTCCCGTAACTCTAAACGAGACATTAGTTATGGCCGTCCGAAGAATCGATATCAATAGGGTGCAACATTCGCTCTGCAAGGTGCAACATTCATCCAAAAAGTCGAAACAGCACCGTTCGACTTTTAGAAGTGGGTGCAGTGATTTGAAATGGAACAGTTGCATGGTGAACCGCTCTCCAGGGAAGGTAAATCGAAGACCCGCAACGGTGCTCCCGTTTTAACGTAAAAATTCACGTGATGGAAAAAAGAAGGCCAAAAAACTTCAGAGACCCGATTGAGGTTCGGATAGCCTTTTTTGGGTTCGAAACTATCCGTTGATGGCTTACAGCCATCAAGGCCGTAGAACTCACCGAGAGCTTCGTTTTGACTGGTTATGGCTCCCGTAACTCTATACGAGACAACAGTTATGACCGTCCGAAGAAACGATATCCACAGGGTGCAACATTTGCTGTTCAAGGTGCAACATTCGTCCAAAAAGCCGAAACAGCGCCATTCAACTTTTAGAAGTGGGTGCAAGGATTTGAAATGGAACAGTACCATGGTGAACCGCTCTCTAGGGAAGGTAAATCGAAGACCAGCAACGGTGATCCCGTTTTAACGTAAAAATTCACATGATGGAAAAAAGAAGGCCAAAAAACTTCAGAGACCCGATTGAGGTTCGGATAGCCTTTTTGGGTTCGAAACTATCCGTTGACGGCTTACAGCTGTCAAGGCCGTAGAACTCACCGAGAGCTTCGTTTTGACTGGTTATGGCTCTCGTAACTCTAAACGAGACAACAGTTATGGCCGTCCGAAGAATCGATAACCACAGGGTGCAACATTTGCTGTTCAAGGTGCAACATTCGTCCAAAAAGCCGAAACAGCGCCGTTCAACTTTTAGAAGTGGGTGCAGGGATTTGAAATGGAACAGTACCATGGTGAACCGCTCTCCAGGAAAGGTAAATCGAAGACCAGCAACGGTGATCCCGTTTTAACTTAAAAATTCACGTGATGGAAAAAAGAAGGCCAAAATACTTCAGAGACCCGGTTGAGGTTCGGATAGCCTTTTTTGGGTTTGAAACTATCCGTTGACGGCTTACAACTTTCAAGGCCGTAGAACTCACCGAGAGCTTCATTTTGACTGGTTATAGCTCCCGTAACTCTAAACGAGCCCACAGTTATGGCCGTCCGAAGAATCGATATCTACAAGGTGCAACATTTGCTGTTCAAGGTGCAACATTCGTCCAAAAAGCCGAAACAGCGCCGTTCGACTTTTAGAAGTGGGTGCAGGGATTTGAAATGGAACAGTACCATGGTGAACCGCTCTCCAGGGAAGGTAAATCGAAGACCAGCAACGGTGATCCCGTTTTAACGTAAAAATTCACGTGATGGAAAAAAGAAAGCCAAAAAACTTAAGAGACCCGATTGAGGTTCGGATGGCCTTTTTTGGATTTGAAACTATCCGTTGACGGCTTGCAGCGGTCAAGGCCGTAGAAATCACCGAGAACTTCGTTTTGACTGGTTATGGCTCCCGTAACTCTAAACGAGACATTAGTTATGGTCGTCCGAAGAATCGATATCAACAGGGTGCAACATTCGCTCTACAAGGTGCAACATTCATCCAAAAAGCCGAAACAGCACCGTTCGACTTTTAGAAGTGGGTGCAGGGATTTGAAATGGAACAGTTGCATGGTGAACCGCTCTCCAGGGAAGGTAAATCGAAGACCCGCAACGGTGCTCCCGTTTTAACGTAAAAATTCACGTGATGGAAAAAAGAAGGCCAAAAAACTTCAAAGACCCGATTGAGGTACGGATAGCCTTTTTTGGGTTCGAAACTATCCGTTGACGGCTTACAGCGGTCAAGGCCGTAGAACTCACCGAGAGCTTCGTTTTAAATGGTTATGGCTCCCGTAACTCTAAACGAGACAACAGTTATGGCCGTCCGAAGAATCGATATCCACAGGGTGCAACATTTGCTGTTCAAGGTGCAACATTCGTCCAAAAAGCCGAAACAGCGCCGTTCAACTTTTAGAAGTGGGTGCATGGATTTGAAATGGAACAGTACCATAGTGAACCGCTCTCCAGGAAAGGTAAATCGAAGACCAGTAACGGTGATCCCGTTTTAACTTAAAAATTCACGTGATGGAAAAAAGAAGGCCAAAATACTTCAGAGACCCGGTTGAGGTTCGGATAGCCTTTTTTGGGTTTGAAACTATCCGTTGACGGCTTACAGCCATCAAGGCCATAGAAATCACCGAGAGCTTCGTTTTGACTGGTTATGGCTCCCGTAACTCTAAACTAGCCAACAGTTATGGCCGTCCGAAGAATCGATATCCACAGGGTGCAACATTCGCTGTGCAAGGTGCAACATTCGTCCAAAAAGCCGAAACAGCGCCGTTCAACTTTTAGAAGTGGGTGCAGGGATTTGAAATGGAACAGAACCATGGTGAACCGCTCTCCAAGGAAGGTAAATCGAAGACCAGCAACGGTGATCCCGTTTTAACTTAAAAATTCACGTGATGGAAAAAAGAAGGCCAAAATACTTCAAAGGCCCGGCTGAGGTTCGGATAGCCTTTTTTGGGTTTGAAACTATCCGTTGATGGCTTACAACAGTCAAGGCCGTAGAACTCACCGAGAGCTTCATTTTGACTAGTTATGGCTCCCATAACTCTAAACTAGCCAACAGTTATGGCCGTCCGAAGAATCGATATCCACAGGGTGCAACATTCGCTGTGCAAGGTGCAACATTCGTCCAAAAAGCCGAAACAGCGCCGTTCGACTTTTAGAAGTGGGTGAAGGGATTTGAAATGGAACAGTACCATGATGAACCGCTCTCCAGGGGAGGTAAATCGAAGACCAGCAACGGTGATCCCGTTTTAAAGTAAAAATTCACGTGATGGAAAAAAGAAGGCCAAAATACTTCAGAGACCCGATCGAGGTTCAGATAGCCTTTTTTGGGTTTGAAACTATCCGTTGACGGCTTACTACCGTCAAGGCCGTAGAACTCACCGAGAGCTTCGTTTTGACTGGTTATGGCTCCCGTAACTCTAAACGAGCCAACAGTTATGGCCGTCCGAAGAATCGATATCCACAGGGTGCAACATTCGCTGTGCAAGGTGCAACATTCGTCCAAAAAGCCGAAACAGCGGCGTTTGACTTTTAGAAGTTGGTGCAGGGATTTGAAATGGAACAATACCATGGTGAACCGCTCTCCAGGGAAGGTAAATCGAAGACCAGCAACGGTGATCCCGTTTTAACTTAAAAATTCACGTGATGGAAAAAAGAAGGCCAAAATACTTCAGAGGCCCAGTTGAGGTTCGGATAGCCTTTTTTGGGTTTGAAACTATTCGTTGACGGCTTACAGCCATCAAGGCCGTAGAACTCACCGAGAGCTTCGTTTTGACTGGTTATGGCTCCCGTAACTGAAAACTAGCCAACAGTTATGGCCGTCCGAAGAATCGATATCCACAGGGTGCAACATTCGCCGTGCAAGGTGCAACATTCGTCCAAAAAGCCGAAACAGCGTCGTTCGACCTTTAGAAGTGGGTGCAGGGATTTGAAATGGAACAGTACTATGGTGAACCGCTCTCCAGGGAAGGTAAATCGAAGACCAGCAACGGTGATCCCGTTTTAACTTAAAAATTCACGTGATGGAAAAAAGAAGGCCAAAATACTTCAGAGACCCGATTGAGGTTCGGATAGCCGTTTTTGGGTTTGAAACTATCCGTTGACGGCTTACAACCTTCAAGGCCGTAGAACTCACCGAGAGCTTCGTTTTGACTGGTTATAGCTCCCATAACTCTGAACGAGCCAACAGTTATGGCCGTCCGAAGAATCGATATCCACAAGGTGCAACATTTGTTGTTCAAGGTGCAACATTCGTCCAAAAAGCCGAAACAGCGTCGTTCGACTTTTAGAAGTGGGTGCAGGGATTTGAAATGGAACAGTACCACGGTGAACCGCTCTCCAGGGAAGGTAAATCGAAGACCAGCAACGGTGATCCCATTTTAACGTAAAAATTCACGTGATGGAAAAAAGAAAGCCAAAAAACTTAAGAGACCCGATTGAGGTTCGGATGGTTTTTTTTGGGTTTGAAACTATCCGTTGACGGCTTACAGCGGTCAAGGCCGTAGAACTCACCGAGAACTTCTTTTTGACTGGTTATGGCTCCCGTAACTCTAAACGAGACATTAGTTATGGCCGTCCGAAGAATCGATATCAACAGGGTGCAACATTCGCTCTGCAAGGTGCAACATTCATCCAAAAAGTCGAAACAGCACCGTTCGACTTTTAGAAGTGGCTGCAGGGATTTGAAATGGAACAGTTGCATGGTAAACCGCTCTCCAGGGAAGGTAAATCGAAGACCCGCAACGGTGCTCCCGTTTTAACGTAAAAATTCACGTGATGGAAAAAAGAAGGCCAAAAAACTTCAGAGACCCGATTGAGGTTCGGATAGCCTTTTTTGGGTTCGAAACTATCCGTTGATGGCTTACAGCCATCAAGGCCGTAGAACTCACCGAGAGCTTCGTTTTGACTGGTTATGGCTCCCGTAACTCTATACGAGACAACAGTTATGACCGTCCGAAGAAACGATATCCACAGGGTGCAACATTTGCTGTTCAACATGCAACATTCGTCCAAAAAGCCGAAACAGCGCCGTTCAACTTTTAGAAGTGGGTGCAAGGATTTGAAATGGAACAGTACCATGGTGAACCGCTCTCCAGGGAAGGTAAATCGAAGACCAGCAACGGTGATCCCGTTTTAACGTAAAAAATCACATGATGGAAAAAAGAAGGCCAAAAAACTTCAGAGACCCGATTGAGGTTCGGATAGCCTTTTTGGGTTCGAAACTATCCGTTGACGGCTTACAGCCGTCAAGGCCGTAGAACTCACCGAGAGCTTCGTTTTGACTGGTTATGGCTCTCGTAACTCTAAACGAGACAACAGTTATGGCCGTCCGAAGAATCGATATCCACAGGGTGCAACATTTGCTGTTCAAGGTGCAACATTCGTCCAAAAAGCCGAAACAGCGCCGTTCAACTTTTAGAAGTGGGTGCAGGGATTTGAAATGGAACAGTACCATGGTGAACCGCTCTCCAGGAAATGTAAATCGAAGACCAGCAACGGTGATCCCGTTTTAACTTAAAAATTCACGTGATGGAAAAAAGAAGGCCAAAATACTTCAGAGACCCGGTTGAGGTTCGAATAGCCTTTTTTGGGTTTGAAACTATCCGTTGACGGCTTACAACTTTCAAGTCCGTAGAACTCACCGAGAGCTTCGTTTTTACTGGTTATAGCTCCCGTAACTCTAAACGAGCCCACAGTTATGGCCGTCCGAAGAATCGATATCTACAAGGTGCAACATTTGCTGTTCAAGGTGCAACATTCGTCCAAAAAGCCGAAACAGCGCCGTTCGACTTTTAGAAGTGGGTGCAGGGATTTGAAATGGAACAGTACCATGTTGAACCGCTCTCCAGGGAAGGTAAATCGAAGACCAGCAACGGTGATCCCGTTTTAACGTAAAAATTCACGTGATGGAAAAAAGAAAGCCAAAAAACTTAAGAGACCCGATTGAGGTTCGGATGTCCTTTTTTGGATTTGAAACTATCCGTTGACGGCTTGCAGCGGTCAAGGCCGTATAACTCACCGAGAACTTCGTTTTGACTGGTTATGGCTCCCGTAACTCTAAACGAGACATTAGTTATGGCCGTCCGAAGAATCGATATCAACAGGGTGCAACATTCGCTCTACAAGGTGCAACATTCATCCAAAAAGCCGAAACAGCACCGTTCGACTTTTAGAAGTGGGTGCAGGGATTTGAAATGGAACAGTTGCATGGTGAACCTCTCTCCAGGGAAGGTAAATCGAAGACCCGCAACGGTGCTCCCGTTTTAACGTAAAAATTCACGTGATGGAAAAAAGAAGGCCAAAAAACTTCAGAGACCCGATTGAGGTTCGGATAGCCTTTTTTGGGTTCGAAACTATCCGTTGACGGCTTACAGCTGTCAAGGCCGTAGAACTCACCGAGAGCTTCGTTTTAACTGGTTATGGCTCCCGTAACTCTAAACGAGACAACAGTTATGGCCGTCCGAAGAATCGATATCCACAGGGTGCAACATTTGCTGTTCAAGGTGCAACATTCGTCCAAAAAGCCGAAACAGCGCCGTTCAACTTTTAGAAGTGGGTGCAGGGATTTGAAATGGAACAGTACCATAGTGAACCGCTCTCCAGGAAAGGTAAATCGAAGACCAGCAACGGTGATCCCGTTTTAACTTAAAAATTCACGTGATGGAAAAAAGAAGGCCAAAATACTTCAAAGACCCGGTTGAGGTTCGGATAGCCTTTTTTGGGTTTGAAACTATCCGTTGACGGCTTACAGCCGTCAAGGCCATAGAAATCACCGAGAGCTTCGTTTTGACTGGTTATGGCTCCCATAACTCTAAACTAGCCAACAGTTATGGCCGTCCGAAGAATCGATATCCACAGGGTGCAACATTCGCTGTGCAAGGTGCAACATTCGTCCAAAAAGTCGAAACATCGCCGTTCGACTTTTAGAAGTGGGTGCAGGTATTTGAAATGGAACAGTACTATGGTGAACCGCTCTCCAGGGAAGGTAAATCAAAGACCAGCAACGGTGATCCCGTTTTAACTTAAAAATTCACGTGATGGAAAAAAGAAGGCCAAAATACTTCAGAGACCCGATTGAGGTTCGGATAGCCTTTTTTGGGTTTGAAACTATCCGTTGATGGCTTACAACTGTCAAGGCCATATAACTTACTGGGAGCTTCGTTTTAACTGGTTATAGCTCCCGTAACTCTAAACGAGCCAACAGTTATGGCCGTCCGAAGAATCGATATCCACAAGGTGCAACATTCGCTGTTCAAGGTGCAACATTCGTCCAAAAAGCCGAAACAGCCCCGTTCGACTTTTAAAAGTGGGTGCAGGAATTTGAAATGGAACAGTACCATGGTGAACCGCTCTCCAGGGAAGGTAAATCGAAGACCAGCAACAGTGATCTCGTTTTAACGTAAAAATTCACGTGATGGAAAAAAGAAGGCCAAAAAACTTAAGAGACCCGATTGAGGTTCGGATGGCCTTTTTTGGGTTTGAAACTATCTGTTGACGGCTTATAGCGGTCAAGGCCGTAGAACTCACCGAGAACTTCGTTTTGACTGGTTATGGCTCCCTTAACTCTAAACGAGACAACAGTTATGGCCGTCCGAAGAATCGATATCCACAGGGTGCAACATTCGCTGTGCAAGGAGCAACATTCGTCCAAAAATCCGAAACAGCGCCGTTCGACTTTTAGAAGTGGGTGCAGGGATTTGAAATGGAACAGTTGCATGGTGAACCGCTCTCCAGGGACGGTAAATCGAAGACCAGCAATGGTGATCCCGTTTTAACGTAAAAATTCACGTGATGGAAAAAAGAAGGACAAAAACCTTCAAAGACCCGATTGAGATTCGGATAGCCTTTTTTGGGTTCGAAACTATCCGTTGACGGCTTACAGCTGTCAAGGCCGTAGAACTCACCGAGAGCTTCGTTTTGACTGGTTATGGCTCCCGTAACTCTAAACGAGACAACAGTTATGGCCGTCCGAAGAATCGATATCCACAGGGTGCAACATTTGCTGTTCAAGGTGCAACATTCGTCCAAAAGCCGAAACATCGCCGTTCAACTTTTAGAAGTGGGTGCAAGGATTTGAAATGGAACAGTACGATGGTGAACCGCTCTCCAGGGAAGGTAAATCGAAGACCAGCAACGGTGATCCCGTTTTAACGTAAAAATTGACGTGATGGAAAAAAGAAGGCCAAAAAACTTCAGAGACCCGATTGAGGTTCGGATGGCCTTTTTTGGGTTTGAAACTATCCGTTGATGGCTTACATCCGTCAAGGCCGTAGAACTCACCGAGAGCTTCGTTTTGACTAGTTATGGCTCCCGTAACTCTAAACCAGCCAACAGTTATGGCCGTCCGAAGAATCGATATCCACAGAGTGCAACATTCGCTGTGCAAGGTGCAACATTCGTCCAAAAAGCCGAAACAGCGCCGTTCGACTTTTAGAAGTGGGTGCAGGGATTTAAATGGAACAGTACCATGGTGCACCACTCTCCAGGGATGGTAAATCGAAGACCAGCAACGGTGATCCCGTTTTAACGTAAAAATTCACGTGATGGAAAAAAGAAGGCCAAAATACTTCAAAGACCCGATTGAGGTTCGGATAGCCTTTTTTGGGTTTGAAACTATCCGTTGACGGCTTACAGCGGTCAAGGCCGTAGAACTCACTGAGAGCTTCGTTTTGACTGGTTATGGCTCCCGTAACTCTAAACGAGCCAACAGTTATGGCCATCCGAAGAATCGATATCCATAGGGTGCAACATTCGCTGTGCAAGGTGCAACATTCGTCCAAAAAGCCGAAACAGCGCCGTTCGACTTTTAGAAGTGGGTGCAGGGATTTGAAATTGAACAGTACCATGGTGAACCGCTCTCCAGGGAAGGTAAATCGAAGACCAGCAACGGTGATCCCGTTTTAACGTAAAAATTCATGTGATGGAAAAAAGAAGGCCAAATTACATCAGAGACCCGATCGAGGTTCGGATAGCCTTTTTTGGGTTTGAAACTATCCGTTGACGGCTTACAGCTGTCAAGGCCGTAGAACTCACCGAGAGCTTCGTTTTGACTGGTTATGGCTCCCGTAACTCTAAACGAGCCAATAGTTATGGCCGTCCGAAGAATCGATATCCACAGGGTGCAACATTCGCTGTGCAAGGTGCAACATTCGTCCAAAAAGCCGAAACAGCGCCGTTCGACTTTTAGAAGTGGGTGCAGGGATTTGAAATGGAACAGTACCATGGTAACACGCTCTCCAGGGAAGGTAAATCGAAGACCAGCAACGGTGATCCCGTTTTAACGTAAAAATTCACGTGATGGAAAAAAGAAGGCTAAAATACTTCAGAGACCCGATTGAGGTTCGGATAGCCTTTTTTGGGTTTGAAACTATCCGTTGATGGCTTACAGCCGTCGAGGCCGTAGGACTCACCGAGAGCTTCGTTTTGACTGGTTATGGCTCCCGTAACTCTGAACGAGCCAACAGTTATGGCCGTCCGAAGAATCGATATCCACAGGGTGCAACATTCGCTGTGCAAGGTGCAACATTCGTCCAAAAAGCCGAAAAAGCGCCGTTCGACTTTTAGAAGTGGGTGCAGGGATTTGAAATGGAACAGTACCATGGTGACCCGCTCTCCAGGGAAGGTAAATCGAAGACCAGCAACGGTGATCCCGTTTTAACGTAAAAATTCACGTGATGGAAAAAAGAAGGCCAAAATACTTCAGAGACCCGATTGAGGTTCGGATAGCCTTTTTTGGGTTTGAAACTATCCGTTGATGGCTTACAGCCGTCGAGGCCGTAGGACTCACCGAGAGCTTCGTTTTGACTGGTTATGGCTCCCGTAACTCTAAACGAGCCAACAATTATGGCCGTTCGAAGAATCGATATCCATAGGGTGCAACATTCGCCGTGCAAGGTGCAACATTCGTCCAAAAAGCCGAAACAGCGCCGTTCGACTTTTAGAAGTGGGTGCAGGGATTTGAAATGGAACAGTACCATGGTGTCCCGCTCTCCATGGAAGGTAAATCGAAGACCAGCAACGGTGATCCCGTTTTAACGTAAAAATTCACGTGATGGAAAAAAGAAGGCCAAAATACTTCAGAGACCCGATTGAGGTTCGGATAACCTTTTTTGGGTTTGAAACTATCCGTTGATGGCTTACAGCCGTCGAGGCCGTAGGACTCACGGAGAGCTTCGTTTTGACTGGTTATGGCTCCCGTAACTCTAAACGAGCCAACAGTTATGGCCGTCCAAAGAATCGATATCCACAGGGTGCAACATTTGCTGTGCAAGGTGCAACATTCGTCCAAAAAGCCGAAACAGCGCCGTTCGACTTTTAGAAGTGGGTGCAAGTATTTGAAATGGAACAGTACCATGGTGAACCGCTCTCTAGGGAAGGTAAATCGAAGACCAGCAACGGTGATCCCGTTTTAACGTAAAAATTCACGTGATGGAAAAAAGAAGGCCAAAATACTTCAGAGACCCGATTGAGGTTCGGATAGCCTTTTTTGGGTTTGAAACTATCCGTTGATGGCTTACAGCCGTCGAGGCCGTAGGACTCACCGAGAGCTTCGTTTTGACTGGTTATGGCTCCCGTAACTCTGAACGAGCCAACAGTTATGGCCGTCCGAAGAATCGATATCCACAGGGTGCAACATTCGCTGTGCAAGGTGCAACATTCGTCCAAAAAGCCGAAAAAGCGCCGTTCGACTTTTAGAAGTGGGTGCAGGGATTTGAAATGGAACAGTACCATGGTGACCCGCTCTCCAGGGAAGGTAAATCGAAGACCAGCAACGGTGATCCCGTTTTAACGTAAAAATTCACGTGATGGAAAAAAGAAGGCCAAAATACTTCAGAGACCCGATTGAGGTTCGGATAGCCTTTTTTGGGTTTGAAACTATCCGTTGATGGCTTACAGCCGTCGAGGCCGTAGGACTCACCGAGAGCTTCGTTTTGACTGGTTATGGCTCCCGTAACTCTAAACGAGCCAACAATTATGGCCGTTCGAAGAATCGATATCCATAGGGTGCAACATTCGCCGTGCAAGGTGCAACATTCGTCCAAAAAGCCGAAACAGCGCCGTTCGACTTTTAGAAGTGGGTGCAGGGATTTGAAAAGGAACAGTACCATGGTGTCCCGCTCTCCATGGAAGGTAAATCGAAGACCAGCAACGGTGATCCCGTTTTAACGTAAAAATTCACGTGATGGAAAAAAGAAGGCCAAAATACTTCAGAGACCCGATTGAGGTTCGGATAACCTTTTTTGGGTTTGAAACTATCCGTTGATGGCTTACAGCCGTCGAGGCCGTAGGACTCACGGAGAGCTTCGTTTTGACTGGTTATGTCTCCCGTAACTCTAAACGAGCCAACAGTTATGGCCGTCCAAAGAATCGATATCCACAGGGTGCAACATTTGCTGTGCAAGGTGCAACATTCGTCCAAAAAGCCGAAACAGCGCCGTTCGACTTTTAGAAGTGGGTGCAAGTATTTGAAATGGAACAGTACCATGGTGAACCGCTCTCTAGGGAAGGTAAATCGAAGACCAGCAACGGTGATCCCGTTTTAACGTAAAAATTCACGTGATGGAAAAAAGAAGGACAAAATACTTCAGAGACCCGATCGAGGTTCGGATAGCCTTTTTTGGGTTTGAAACTATCCGTTGACGGCTTATAGCTGTCAAGGCCGTAGAACTCACCGAGAGCTTCGTTTTGACTGGTTATGGCTCCCGTAACTCTAAACTAGCCAACAGTTATGGCCGGCCGAAGAATCGATATCCACAGGGTGCAACATTTGCTGTGCAAGGTGCAACATTCGTCAAAAAAGCCGAAACAGCGCCGTTCGACTTTTAGAAGTGGGTGCAGGGATTTGAAATGGAACAGTACCATGGTGAACCGCTCTCCAGGGAAGGTAAATCGAAGACCAGCAACGGTGATCCCGTTTTAACTTAAAAATTCACGTGATGGAAAAAAGAAGGCCAAAATACTTCAGAGACCCGATTGAGGTTCGGATAGCCTTTTTTGGGTTTGAAACTATCCGTTGACGGCTTACAGCGGTCAAGGCCGTAGAACTCACTGAGAGCTTCGTTTTGACTGGTTATGGCTCCCGTAACTCTAAACGAGCCAACAGTTATGGCCGTCCGAAGAATCGATATCCACAGAGTGCAACATTCGCTGTGCAAGGTGCAACATTCGTCCAAAAAGCCGAAACAGCGCCGTTCGACTTTTAGAAGTGGGTGCAGGGATTTAAATGGAACAGTACCATGGTGCACCAATCTCCAGGGAAGGTAAATCGAAGACCAGCAACGGTGATCCCGTTTTAACGTAAAAATTCACGTGATGGAAAAAAGAAGGCCAAAATACTTCAAAGACCCGATTGAGGTTCGGATAGCCTTTTTTGGGTTTGAAACTATCCGTTGATGGCTTACAGCCGTCGAGGCCGTAGGACTCACCGAGAGCTTCGTTTTGACTGGTTATGGCTCCCGTAACTCTGAACGAGCCAACAGTTATGGCCGTCCGAAGAATCGATATCCACAGGGTGCAACATTCGCTGTGCAAGATGCAACATTCGTCCAAAAAGCCGAAACAGCGCCGTTCGACTTTTAGAAGTGGGTGCAGGGATTTGAAATGGAACAGTACCATGGTGACCCGCTCTCCAGGGAAGGTAAATCGAAGACCAGCAACGGTGATCCCGTTTTAACGTAAAAATTCACGTGATGGAAAAAAGAAGGCCAAAATATTTCAGAGACCTGATTGAGGTTCGGATAGCCTTTTTTGGGTTTGAAACTATCCGTTGATGGCTTACAGCCGTCGAGGCCGTAGGACTCACCGAGAGCTTCGTTTTGACTGGTTATGGCTCCCGTAACTCTAAACGAGCCAACAATTATGGCCGTCCGAAGAATCGATATCCACAGGGTGCAACATTCGCTGTGCAAGGTGCAACATTCGTCCAAAAAGCCGAAACAGTGCCGTTCGACTTTTAGAAGTGGGTGCAGGGATTTGAAATGGAACAGTACCATGGTGACCCGCTCTCCAGGGAAGGTAAATCGAAGACCAGCAACGGTGATCCCGTTTTAACGTAAAAATTCACGTGATGGAAAAAAGAAGGCCAAAATACTTCAGAGACCCGATTGAGGTTCGGATAGCCTTTTTTGGGTTTGAAACTATCCGTTGATGGCTTACAGCCGTCGAGGCCGTAGGACTCACCGAGAGCTTCGTTTTGACTGGTTATGGCTCCCGAAACTCTAAACGAGCCAACAGTTATGGCCGTCCGAAGAATCGATATCCACAGGGTGCAACATTCGCTGTGCAAGGTGCAACATTCGTCCAAAAAGCTGAAACAGCGCCGTTCGACTTTTAGAAGTGGGTGCAAGTATTTGAAATGGAACAGTACCATGGTGAACCGCTCTCCAGGGAAGGTAAATCGAAGACCAGCAACGGTGATCCCGTTTTAACGTAAAAATTCACGTGATGGAAAAAAGAAGGCCAAAATACTTCAGAGACCCGATCGAGGTTCGGATAGCCTTTTTTGGGTTTGAAACTATCCGTTGATGGCTTACAGCGGTCAAGGCCATAGAACTCACCGAGAGCTTCGTTTTGACTGGTTATGGCTCTCGTAACTCTAAACGAGCCAACAGTTATGGCCGTCCGAAGAATCGATATCCACAGGGTGCAACATTCGCTGTGCAAGGTGCAACATTCGTCCAAAAAGCCGAAACAGCGCCGTTCGACTTTTAGAAGTGGGTGCAAGTATTTGAAATGGAACAGTACCATGGTGAAACGCTCTCCAGGGAAGGTAAATCGAAGACCAGCAACGGTGATCCCGTTTTAACGTAAAAATTCACGTGATGGAAAAAAGAAGGCCAAAATACTTCAGAGACCCGATCGAGGTTCGGATAGCCTTTTTTGGGTTTGAAACTATCCGTTGATGGCTTACAGCTGTCAAGGCCGTAGAACTCACCGAGAGCTTCGTTTTGACTGGTTATGGCTCCCGTAACTCTAAACTAGCCAACAGTTATGGCCGTCCGAAGAATCGATATCCACAGGGTGCAACATTTGCTGTGCAAGGTGCAACATTCGTCAAAAAAGCCGAAACAGCGCCGTTCGACTTTTAGAAGTGGGTGCAGGGATTTGAAATGGAACAGTACCATGGTGAACCGCTCTCCAGGGAAGGTAAATTGAAGACCAGCAACGGTGATCCCGTTTTAACTTAAAAATTCACGTGATGGAAAAAAGAAGGCCAAAATACTTCAGAGACCCGATTGTGGTTCGGATAGCCTTTTTTGGGTTTGAAACTATCCGTTGACGGCTTACAGCGGTCAAGGCCGTAGAACTCACTGAGAGCTTCGTTTTGACTGGTTATGGCTCCCGTAACTCTAAACGAGCCAACAGTTATGGCCGTCCGAAGAATCGATATCCACAGAGTGCAACATTCGCTGTGCAAGGTGCAACATTCGTCCAAAAAGCCGAAACAGCGCCGTTCGACTTTTAGAAGTGGGTGCAGGGATTTAAATGGAACAGTACCATGGTGCACCACTCTCCAGGGAAGGTAAATCGAAGACCAGCAACGGTGATCCCGTTTTAACGTAAAAATTCACGTGATGGAAAAAAGAAGGCCAAAATACTTCAAAGACCCGATTGAGGTTCGGATAGCCTTTTTTGGGTTTGAAACTATCCGTTGACGGCTTACAGCGGTCAAGGCCGTAGAACTCACTGAGAGCTTCGTTTTGACTGGTTATGGCTCCCGTAACTCTAAACGAGCCAACAGTTATGGCCATCCGAAGAATCGATATCCACAGGGTGCAACATTCGCTGTGCAAGGTGCAACATTCGTCCAAAAAGCCGAAACAGCGCCGTTCGACTTTTAGAAGTGGGTGCAGGGATTTGAAATTGAACAGTACCATGGTGAACCGCTCTCCAGGGAAGGTAAATCGAAGACCAGCAACGGTGATCCCGTTTTAACGTAAAAATTCACGTGATGGAAAAAAGAAGGCCAAATTACTTCAGAGACCCGATCGAGGTTCGGATAGCCTTTTTTGGGTTTGAAACTATCCGTTGACGGCTTACAGCGGTCAAGGCCGTAGAACTCACCGAGAGATTCGTTTTGACTGGTTATGGCTCCCGTAACTCTAAACGAGCCAACAGTTATGGCCGTCCGAAGAATCGATATCCACAGGGTGCAACATTCGCTGTGCAAGGTGCAACATTCATCCAAAAAGCCGAAACAGCGCCGTTCTACTTTTAGAAGTGGGTGCAGGGATTTGAAATGGAACAGTACCATGGTGACCCGCTCTCCAGGGAAGGTAAATCGAAGACCAGCAACGGTGATCCCGTTTTAACGTAAAAATTCACGTGATGGAAAAAAGAAGGCCAAAATACTTCAGAGACCCGATTGAGGTTCGGATAGCCTTTTTTGGGTTTGAAACTATCCGTTGATGGCTTACAGCCGTCGAGGCCGTAGGACTCACCGAGAGCTTCGTTTTGACTGGTTATGGCTCCCGTAACTCTGAACGAGCCAACAGTTATGGCCGTCCGAAAAATCGATATCCACAAGGTGCAACATTCGCTGTGCAAGGTGCAACATTCGTCCAAAAAGCCGAAACAGCGCCGTTCGACTTTTAGAAGTGGGTGCAGGGATTTGAAATGGAACAGTACCACGGTGACCCGCTCTCCAGGGAAGGTAAATCGAAGACCAGCAACGGTGATCCCGTTTTAACGTAAAAATTCACGTGATGGAAAAAAGAAGGCCAAAATACTTCAGAGACCCGATTGAGGTTCGGATAGCCTTTTTTGGGTTTGAAACTATCCGTTGATGGCTTACAGCCGTCGAGGCCGTAGGACTCACCGAGAGCTTCGTTTTGACTGGTTATGGCTCCCGTAACTCTAAACGAGCCAACAGTTATGGCCGTCCGAAGAATCGATATCCACAGGGTGCAACATTCGCTGTGCAAGGTGCAACATTCGTCCAAAAAGCCGAAACAGCGCCGTTCGACTTTTAGAAGTGGGTGCAGGGATTTTAAATGGAACAGTACCATGGTGACCCGCTCTCCAGGGAAGGTAAATCGAAGACCAGCAACGGTGATCCCGTTTTAACGTAAAAATTCACGTGATGGAAAAAAGAAGGCCAAAATACTTCAGAGACCCGATTGAGGTTCGGATAGCCTTTTTTGGGTTTGAAACTATCCGTTGATGGCTTACAGCCGTCGAGGCCGTAGGACTCACCGAGAGCTTCGTTTTGACTAGTTATGGCTCCCGTAACTCTGAACGAGCCAACAGTTATGGCCGTCCGAAGAATCGATATCCACAGGGTGCAACATTCGCTGTGCAAGGTGCAACATTCGTCCAAAAAGCCGAAACAGCGCCGTTCGACTTTTAGAAGTGGGTGCAGGGATTTGAAATGGAACAGTACCATGGTGATCCGCTCTCCAGGGAAGGTAAATCGAAGACCAGCAACGGTGATCCCGTTTTAACGTAAAAATTCACGTGATGGAAAAAAGAAGGCCAAAATACTTCAGAGACCCGATCGAGGTTCGGATAGCCTTTTTTGGGTTTGAAACTATCCGTTGACGGCTTACAGCTGTCAAGGCCGTAGAACTCACCGAGAGCTTCGTTTGGACTGGTTATGGCTCCCGTAACTCTAAACTAGCCAACAATTATGGCCGTCCGAAGAATCGATATCCACAGGGTGCAACATTTGCTGTGCAAGGTGCAACATTCGTCAAAAAAGCCGAAACAGCGCCGTTCGACTTTTAGAAGTGGGTGCAGGGATTTGAAATGGAACAGTACCATGGTGAACCGCTCTCCAGGGAAGGTAAATCGAAGACCAGCAACGGTGATCCCGTTTTAACTTAAAAATTCACGTGATGGAAAAAAGAAGGCCAAAATACTTCAGAGACCCGATTGAGGTTCGGATAGCCTTTTTTGGGTTTGAAACTATCCGTTGACGGCTTACAGCGGTCAAGGCCGTAGAACTCACTGAGAGCTTCGTTTTGACTGGTTATGGCTCCCGTAACTCTAAACGAGCCAACAGTTATGGCCGTCCGAAGAATCGATATCCACATGGTGCAACATTCGCTGTGCAAGGTGCAACATTCGTCCAAAAAGCCGAAACAGCGCCGTTCGACTTTTAGAAGTGGGTGCAGGGATTTAAATGGAACAGTACCATGGTGAACCGCTCTCCAGGGAAGGTAAATCGGAGACCAGCAACGGAGATCCCGTTTTAATGTAAAAATGGACGTGATGGAAAAAAGAAGGCCAAAAAACTTCAGAGACCCGATTGAGGTTCGGATGGCCTTTTTTGGGTTCGAAACTATCCGTTGATGGCTTACAGCGGTCTGGGCCGTAGAACTCACTGAGAGCTTCGTTTTGACTGGTTATGGCTACCGTAACTCTAAACGAGCCAACAGTTATGGCCATCCGAAGAATCGATATCCACAAGGTGCAACATTCGTCCAAAAAGCCGAAACAGCGCCGTTCGACTTTTAGAAGTGGGTGCAGGGATTTGAAATGGAACAGTACCATGGTGACCCGCTCTCCAGGGAAGGTAAATCGAAGACCAGCAATGGTGATCCCATTTTAACGTAAAAATTCACGTGATGGAAAAAAGAAGACCAAAATACTTCAGAGACCCGATCGAGGTTCGGATAGCCTTTTTTGGGTTTGAAACTATCCGTTGACGGCTTACAGCGGTCAAGGCCGTAGAACTCACCGAGAGCTTTGTTTCGACTGGTTATGGCTCCCGTAACTCTAAACGAGCCAACAGTTATGGCCGTCCGAAGAATCGATATCCACAGGGTGCAACATTCGCTGTGCAAGGTGCAACATTCGTCCAAAAAGCCGAAACAACGCCGTTCGACTTTTAGAAGTGGGTGCAGGGATTTGAAATGGAACAGTACCATGGTGACCCGCTCTCCAGGGAAGGTAAATCGAAGACCAGCAACGGTGATCCCGTTTTAACGTAAAAATTCACGTGATGGAAAAAAGAAGGCCAAAATACTTCAGAGACCAGATTGAGGTTCGGATAGCCTTTTTTGGGTTTGCAACTATCCGTTGATGGCTTACAGCCATCGAGGCCGTAGGACTCACCGAGAGCTTCGTTTTGACTGGTTATGGCTCCCGTAACTCTGAACGAGCCAACAGTTATGGCCGTCCGAAGAATCGATATCCACAGGGTGCAACATTCGTTGTGCAAGGTGCAACATTCGTCCAAAAAGCCGAAACAACGCCGTTCGACTTTTAGAAGTGGGTGCAAGTATTTGAAATGGAACAGTACCATGGTGAACCGCTCTCCAGGGAAGGTAAATCGAAGACCAGCAACGGTGATCCCGTTTTAACGTAAAAATTCACGTGATGGAAAAAAAGGCCAAAATACTTCAGAGACCCGATCGAGGTTCGGATAGCCTTTTTTGGGTTTGAAACTATCCGTTGACGGCTTACAGCTGTCAAGGCCGTAGAACTCACCGAGAGCTTCGTTTTGACTGGTTATGGCTCCCGTAACTCTAAACTAGCCAACAGTTATGGCCGTCCGAAGAATCGATATCCACAGGGTGCAACATTCGCGGTGCAAGGTGCAACATTCGTCAAAAAAGCCGAAACAGCGCCGTTCGACTTTTAGAAGTGGGTGCAGGGATTTGAAATGGAACAGTACCATGGTGAACCGCTCTCCAGGGAAGGTAAATCGAAGACCAGCAACGGTGATCCCGTTTTAACTTAAAAATTCACGTGATGGAAAAAAGAAGGCCAAAATACTTCAGAGACCCGATTGAGGTTCGGATAGCCTTTTTTGGGTTTGAAACTATCCGTTGACGGCTTACAGCGGTCAAGGCCGTAGAACTCACTGAGAGCTTCGTTTTGACTGGTTATGGCTCCCGTAACTCTAAACGAGCCAACAGTTATGGCCGTCCGAAGAATCGATATCCACAGGGTGCAACATTCGCTGTGCAAGGTGCAACATTCGTCCAAAAAGCCGAAACAGCGCCGTTCGACTTTTAGAAGTGGGTGCAGGGATTTAAATGGAACAGTACCATGGTGAACCGCTCTCCAGGGAAGGTAAATCGAAGACCAGCAACGGTGATCCCGTTTTAACGTAAAAATTCACGTGATGGAAAAAAGAAGGCCAAAATACTTCAGAGACCCGATTAAGGTTCGGATAGCCTTTTTTGGGTTTGAAACTATCCGTTGATGGCTTACAGCCGTCGAGGCCGTAGGACTCACCGAGAGCTTCGTTTTGACTGGTTATGGCTCCCGTAACTCTGAACGAGCCAACAGTTATGGCCGTCCGAAGAATCGATATCCATAGGGTGCAACATTCGCTGTGCAAGGTGCAACATTAGTCCAAAAAGCCGAAACAGCACCGTTCGACTTTTAAAAGTGGGTGCAGGTATTTGAAATGGAACATTGCCATGGTGAACCGCTCTCCAGGGAAGGTAATCGAAGACCAGCAACGGTGATCCCGTTTTAACGTAAAAATTCACGTGATGGAAAAAAGAAGGCCAAAATACTTCCGAGACCCGATCGAGGTTCGGATAGCCTTTTTTGGGTTTGAAACTATCCGTTGACGGCTTACAACAGTCAAGGCCGTAGAACTCACCGAGAGCTTCGTTTTGACTGGTGATGGCTCCCGTAACTCTAAACTAGCCAACAGTTATGGCCGTCCGAAGAATCGATATCCACAGGGTGCAACATTCGCTGTGCAAGGTGCAACATTCGTCAAAAAAGCCGAAACAGCGCCGTTCGACTTTTAGAAGTGGGTGCAGGGATTTGAAATGGAACAGTACCATGGTGAACCGCTCTCCAGGGAAGGTAAATCGAAGACCAGCAACGGTGATCCCGTTTTAACCTAAAAATTCACGTGATGGAAAAAAGAAGGCCAAAATACTTCAGAGACCCGATTGAGGTTTGGATAGCCTTTTTTGGGTTAGAAACTATCCGTTGACGGCTTACAGCGGTCAAGGCCGTAGAACTCACTGAGAGCTTCGTTTTGACTGGTTATGGCTCCCGTAACTCTAAACGAGCCAACAGTTATGGCCGTCCGAAGAATCGATATCCACAGGGTGCAACATTCGCTGTGCAAGGTGCAACATTCGTCCAAAAAGCCGAAACAGCGCCGTTCGACTTTTAGAAGTGGGTGCAGGGATTTAAATGGAAGAGTACCATGGTGAACCGCTCTCCAGGGAAGGTAAATCGAAGACCAGCAACGGTGATCCCGTTTTAACGTAAAAATTGACGTGATGGAAAAAAGAAGGCCAAAAAACTTCAGAGACCCGATTGAGGTTCGGATGGCCTTTTTTGGGTTTGAAACTATCCGTTGATGGCTTACAGCGGTCAAGGCCGTAGAACTCACCGAGAACTTCGTTTTGACTAGTTATGGCTCCCTTAACTCTAAACGAGACAACAGTTATGGCCGTCCGAAGAATCGATATCCACAGGGTGCAACATTCGCTGTGCAAGGTGCAACTTTCGTCCAAAAATCCGAAACAGCGCCGTTCGACTTTTAGAAGTGGGTGCAGGGATTTGAAATGGAACAGTTGCATGGTGAACCGCTCTCCAGGGAAGGTAAATCGAAGACCAGCAACGGTGATCCCGTTTTAACGTAAAAATTCACGTGATGGAAAAAAGAAGGCCAAAATACTTCAGAGACCCGATCGAGGTTCGGATAGCCTTATTTGGGTTCGAAACTATCCGTTGACGGCTTACAGCTATCAAGGCCGTAGAACTCACCGAGAGCTTCGTTTTGACTGGTTATGGCTTCCGTAACTCTAAACGAGACAACAGTTATGGCCGTCCGAAGAATCGATATCCACAGGGTGCAACATTTGCTGTTCAAGGTGCAACATTCGTCCAAAAGCCGAAACATCGCCGTTCAACTTTTAGAAGTGGGTGCAGGGATTTGAAATGGAACAGTACCATGGTGAACCGCTCTCCAGGGAAGGTAAATCGAAGACCAGCAACGGTGATCCCGTTTTAACGTAAAAATTGACGTGATGGAAAAAAGAAGGCCAAAAAACTTCAGAGACCCGATTGAGGTTCGGATGGCCTTTTTAGAGTTTGAAACTATCCGTTGATGACTTACATCCGTCAAGGCCATAGAGCTCACCGAGAGCTTCGTTTTGACTGGTTATGGCTCCCGTAACTCTAAACGAGCCAACAGTTATGGCCGTCCGAAGAATCGATATCCACAGAGTGCAACATTCGCTGTGCAAGGTGCCACATTCGTCCAAAAAGCCGAAACAGTGCCGTTCGACTTTTAGAAGTGGGTGCAGGGATTTAAATGGAACAGTACCATGGTGAACCACTCTCCAGGGAAGGTAAATCGAAGACCAGCAACGGTGATCCCGTTTTAACGTAAAAATTCACGTGATGGAAAAAAGAAGGCCAAAATACTTCAGAGACCCGATTGAGGTTCGGATAGCCTTTTTTGGGTTTGAAACTATCCGTTGACGGCTTACAGCGGTCAAGGCCGTAGAACTCACTGAGAGCTTCGTTTTGACTGGTTATGGCTCCCGTAACTCTAAACGAGCCAACAGTTATGGCCGTCCGAAGAATCGATATCCACAGGGTGCAACATTCGCTGTGCAAGGTGCAACATTCGTCCAAAAAGCCGAAACAGCGCCGTTCGACTTTTAGAAGTGGGTGCAGGGATTTGAAATGGAACAGTACCATGGTGAACCGCTCTCCAGGGAAGGTAAATCGAAGACCAGCAACGGTGATCCCGTTTTAACGTAAAAATTCACGTGATGGAAAAAAGAAGGCCAAAATACTTCAGAGACCCGATCGAGGTTCGGATAGCCTTTTTTGGGTTTGAAACTATCCGTTGACGGCTTACACCTGTCAAGGCCGTAAAACTCACTGAAAGCTTCGTTTTTACTGGTTATGGCTCCCGTAACTCTAAACGAGCCAACAGTTATGGCCGTCCGAAGAATCGATATCCACAGGGTGCAACATTCGCTGTGCAAGGTGCAACATTCGTCCAAAAAGCCGAAACAGCGCCGTTCGACTTTTAGAAGTGGGTGCAGGGATTTGAAATGGAACAGTACCATGGTGACCCGCTCTCCAGGGAAGGTAAATCAAAGACCAGCAACGGTGATCCCATTTTAACGTAAAAATTCACGTGATGGAAAAAAGAAGGCCAAAATACTTCAGAGACCCGATTGAGGTTCGGATAGCCTTTTTTGGGTTTGAAACTATCCGTTGATGGCTTACAGCCGTCGAGGCTGTAGGACTCACCGAGAGCTTCGTTTTGACTAGTTATGGCTCCCGTAACTCTGAACGTGCCAACAGTTATGGCCGTCCGAAAAATGGATATCCACAGGGTGCAACATTCGCTGTGCAAGGTGCAACATTCGTCCAAAAAGCCGAAACAGCGCCGTTCGACTTTTAGAAGTGGGTGCAGGGATTTAAATGGAACAGTACCATGGTGAACCGCTCTCCAGGGAAGGCGAAGACCAGCAACGGTGATCCCGTTTTAACGTAAAAATTCACGTGATGGAAAAAAGAAGGCCAAAATACTTCAGAGACCCGATCGAGGTTCGGATAGCCTTTTTTGGGTTTGAAACTATCCGTTGACGGCTTACAGCTGTCAAGGCCGTAGAACTCACCGAGAGCATCGTTTTGACTGGTTATGGCTCCCGTAACTCTAAACTAGCCAACAGTTATGGCCGTCCGAAATAATCGATATCCATAGGGTGCAACATTCGCTGTGCAAGGTGCAACATTCGTCAAAAAAGCCGAAACAACGCCGTTCGACTTTTATAAGTGGGTGCAGGGATTTGAAATGGAACAGTACCATGGTGAACCGCTCTCCAGGGAAGGTAAATCGAAGACCAGCAACGGTGATCCCGTTTTAACTTAAAAATTCACGTGATGGAAAAAAGAAGGCCAAAAAACTTAAGAGACCCGATTGAGGTTCGGATGGCCTTTTTTGGGTTTGAAACTATCCGTTGACGGCTTACAGCAGTCAAGGCCGTAGAACTCACCGAGAACTTTGTTTTGACTGGTTATGGCTCCCTTAACTCTAAACGAGACAATAGTTATGGCCGTCCGAAGAATCGATATCCACAGGGTGCAACATTCGCTGTGCAAGGTGCAACATTCGTCCAAAAATCCGAAACAGCGCCGTTCGACTTTTAGAAGTGGGTGCAGGGATTTGAAATGGAATAGTTGCATGGTGAACCGCTCTCCAGGGAAGGTAAATCGAAGACCAGCAACGGTGATCCCGTTTTAACGTAAAAATTCACGTGATGGAAAAAAGAAGGCCAAAATACTTCAGAGACCCGATCGAGGTTCGGATAGACTTTTTTGGGTTCGAAACTATCCGTTGACGGCTTACAGCTGTCAAGGCCGTAGAACTCACCGAGAGCTTCGTTTTGACTAGTTATGGCTCCCGTAACTCTAAACGAGCCAACAGTTATGGCCGTCCGAAGAATCGATATCCACATGGTGCAACATTCGCTGTGCAAGGTGCAACATTCGTCCAAAAAGCCGAAACAGCGCCGTTTGACTTTTAGAAGTGGGTGCAGGGATTTAAATGGAATAGTACCATGGTGAACCGCTCTCCAGGGAAGGTAAATCGGAGACAAGCAACGGAGATCCCGTTTTAATGTAAAAATTGACGTGATGGAAAAAAGAAGGCCAAAAAACTTCAGAGACCCGATTGAGGTTCGGATGGCCTTTTTTGAGTTTGAAACTATCCGTTGATGACTTACATCCGTCAAGGCCATAGAGCTCACCGAGAGCTTCGTTTTGACTGGTTATGGCTCCCGTAACTCTAAACGAGCCAACAGTTATGGCCGTCCGAAGAATCGATATCCACAGAGTGCAACATTCGCTGTGCAAGGTGCAACATTCGTCCAAAAAGCCGAAACAGTGCCGTTCGACTTTTAGAAGTGGGTGCAGGGATTTAAATGGAACAGTACCATGGTGAACCACTCTCCAGGGAAGGTAAATCGAAGACCAGCAACGGTGATCCCGTTTTAACGTAAAAATTGACGTGATGGAAAAAAGAAGGCCAAAAAACTTCAGAGACCCGATTGAGGTTCGGATAGCCTTTTTTGGGTTTGAAACTATCCGTTGACGGCTTACAGCGGTCAAGGCCGTAGAACTCACTGAGAGCTTCGTTTTGACTGGTTATGGCTCCCGTAACTCTAAACGAGCCAACAGTTATGGCCGTCCGAAGAATCGATATCCACAGGGTGCAACATTCGCTGTGCAAGGTGCAACATTCGTCCAAAAAGCCGAAACAGCGCCGTTCGACTTTTAGAAGTGGGTGCAGGGATTTGAAATGGAACAGTACCATGGTGAACCGCTCTCCAGGGAAGGTAAATCGAAGACCAGCAACGGTGATCCCGTTTTAACGTAAAAATTCACGTGATGGAAAAAAGAAGGCCAAAATACTTCAGAGACCCGATCGAGGTTCGGATAGCCTTTTTTGGGTTTGAAACTATCCGTTGACGGCTTACACCTGTCAAGGCCGTAAAACTCACCGAAAGCTTCGTTTTTACTGGTTATGGCTCCCGTAACTCTAAACGAGCCAACAGTTATGGCCGTCCGAAGAATCGATATCCACAGGGTGCAACATTCGCTGTGCAAGGTGCAACATTCGTCCAAAAAGCCGAAACAGCGCCGTTCGACTTTTAGAAGTGGGTGCAGGGATTTGAAATGGAACAGTACCATGGTGACCCGCTCTCCAGGGAAGGTAAATCAAAGACCAGCAACAGTGATCCCATTTTAACGTAAAAATTCACGTGATGGAAAAAAGAAGGCCAAAATACTTCAGAGACCCGATTGAGGTTCGGATAGCCTTTTTTGGGTTTGAAACTATCCGTTGATGGCTTACAGCCGTCGAGGCTGTAGGACTCACCGAGAGCTTCGTTTTGACTAGTTATGGATCCCGTAACTCTGAACGTGCCAACAGTTATGGCCGTCCGAAGAATGGATATCCACAGGGTGCAACATTCGCTGTGCAAGGTGCAACATTCGTCCAAAAAGCCGAAACAGCGCCGTTCGACTTTTAGAAGTGGGTGCAAGTATTTGAAATGGAACAGTACCATGGTGAACCGCTCTCCAGGGAAGGCGAAGACCAGCAACGGTGATCCCGTTTTAACGTAAAAATTCACGTGATGGAAAAAAGAAGGCCAAAATACTTCAGAGACCCGATCGAGGTTCGGATAGCCTTTTTTGGGTTTGAAACTATCCGTTGACGGCTTACAGCTGTCAAGGCCGTAGAACTCACCGAGAGCATCGTTTTGACTGGTTATGGCTCCCGTAACTCTAAACTTGCCAACAGTTATGGCCGTCCGAAATAATCGATATCCATAGGGTGCAACATTCGCTGTGCAAGGTGCAACATTCGTCAAAAAAGCCGAAACAACGCCGTTCGACTTTTATAAGTGGGTGCAGGGATTTGAAATGGAACAGTACCATGGTGAACCGCTCTCCAGGGAAGGTAAATCGAAGACCAGCAACGGTGATCCCGTTTTAACTTAAAAATTCACGTGATGGAAAAAAGAAGGCCAAAAAACTTAAGAGACCCGATTGAGGTTCGGATGGCCTTTTTTGGGTTTGAAACTATCCGTTGACGGCTTACAGCAGTCAAGGCCGTAGAACTCACCGAGAACTTTGTTTTGACTGGTTATGGCTCCCTTAACTCTAAACGAGACAATAGTTATGGCCGTCCGAAGAATCGATATCCACAGGGTGCAACATTCGCTGTGCAAGGTGCAACATTCGTCCAAAAATCCGAAACAGCGCCGTTCGACTTTTAGAAGTGGGTGCAGGGATTTGAAATGGAATAGTTGCATGGTGAACCGCTCTCCAGGGAAGGTAAATCGAAGACCAGCAACGGTGATCCCGTTTTAACGTAAAAATTCACGTGATGGAAAAAAGAAGGCCAAAATACTTCAGAGACCCGATCGAGGTTCGGATAGACTTTTTTGGGTTCGAAACTATCCGTTGACGGCTTACAGCTGTCAAGGCCGTAGAACTCACCGAGAGCTTCGTTTTGACTAGTTATGGCTCCCGTAACTCTAAACGAGCCAACAGTTATGGCCGTCCGAAGAATCGATATCCACATGGTGCAACATTCGCTGTGCAAGGTGCAACATTCGTCCAAAAAGCCGAAACAGCGCCGTTTGACTTTTAGAAGTGGGTGCAGGGATTTAAATGGAACAGTACCATGGTGAACCGCTCTCCAGGGAAGGTAAATCGGAGACAAGCAACGGAGATCCCGTTTTAATGTAAAAATTGACGTGATGGAAAAAAGAAGGCCAAAAAACTTCAGAGACCCGATTGAGGTTCGGATGGCCTTTTTTGGGTTCGAAACTATCCGTTGATGGCTTACAGCGATCAAGGCCGTAGAACTCACTGAGAGCTTCGTTTTGACTGGTTATGGCTCCCGTAACTCTAAACGAGCCAACAGTTATGGCCATCCGAAGAATCGATATCCACAAGGTGCAACATTCGCTGTGCAAGGTGCAACATTCGTCCAAAAAGCCGAAACAGCGCCGTTCGACTTTTAGAAGTGGGTGCAGGGATTTGAAATGGAACAGTACCATGGTGACCCGCTCTCCAGGGAAGGTAAATCGAAGACCAGCAACGGTGATCCCGTTTTAACGTAAAAATTCACGTGATGGAAAAAAGAAGACCAAAATACTTCAGAGACCCGATCGAGGTTCGGATAGCCTTTTTTGGGTTTGAAACTATCCGTTGATGGCTTACAGCCGTCAAGGCCGTAGAACTCACCGAGAGCTTTGTTTTGACTGGTTATGGCTCCCGTAACTCTAAACGAGCCAACAGTTATGGCCGTCCGAAGAATCGATATCCACAGGGTGCAACATTCGCTGTGCAAGGTGCAACATTCGTCCAAAAAGCCGAAACAACGCCGTTCGACTTTTAGAAGTGGGTGCAGGGATTTGAAATGGAACAGTACCATGGTGACCCGCTCTCCAGGGAAGGTAAATCGAAGACCAGCAAAGGTGATCCCGTTTTAACGTAAAAATTCACGTGATGGAAAAAAGAAGGCCAAAATACTTCAGAGACCAGATTGAGGTTCGGATAGCCTTTTTTGGGTTTGAAACTATCCGTTGATGGCTTACAGCCGTCGAGGCCGTAGGACTCACCGAGAGCTTCGTTTTGACTGGTTATGGCTCCCGTAACTCTGAACGAGCCAACAGTTATGGCCGTCCGAAGAATCGATATCCACAGGGTGCAACATTCGTTGTGCAAGGTGCAACATTCGTCCAAAAAGCCGAAACAACGCCGTTCGACTTTTAGAAGTGGGTGCAAGTATTTGAAATGGAACAGTACCATGGTGAACAGCTCTCCAGGGAAGGTAAATCGAAGACCAGCAACGGTGATCCCGTTTTAACGTAAAAATTCACGTGATGGAAAAAAGAAGGCCAAAATACTTCAGAGACCCGATCGAGGTTCGGATAGCCTTTTTTGGGTTTGAAACTATCCGTTGACGGCTTACAGCTGTCAAGGCCGTAGAACTCACCGAGAGCTTCGTTTTGACTGGTTATGGCTCCCGTAACTCTAAACTAGCCAACAGTTATGGCCGTCCGAAGAATCGATATCCACAGGGTGCAACATTCGCGGTGCAAGGTGCAACATTCGTCAAAAAAGCCGAAACAGCGCCGTTCGACTTTTAGAAGTGGGTGCAGGGATTTGAAATGGAACAGTACCATGGTGAACCGCTCTCCAGGGAAGGTAAATCGAAGACCAGCAACGGTGATCCCGTTTTAACTTAAAAATTCACGTGATGGAAAAAAGAAGGCCAAAATACTTCAGAGACCCGATTGAGGTTCGGATAGCCTTTTTTGGGTTTGAAACTATCCGTTGACGTCTTACAGCGGTCAAGGCCGTAGAACTCACTGAGAGCTTCGTTTTGACTGGTTATGGCTCCCGTAACTCTAAACGAGCCAACAGTTATGGCCGTCCGAAGAATCGATATCCACAGGGTGCAACATTCGCTGTGCAAGGTGCAACATTCGTCCAAAAAGCCGAAACAGCGCCGTTCGACTTTTAGAAGTGGGTGCAGGGATTTAAATGGAACAATACCATGGTGAACCGCTCTCCAGGGAAGGTAAATCGAAGACCAGCAACGGTGATCCCGTTTTAACGTAAAAATTCACGTGATGGAAAAAAGAAGGCCAAAATACTTCAGAGACCCGATTAAGGTTCAGATAGCCTTTTTTGGGTTTGAAACTATCCGTTGATGGCTTACAGCCGTCGAGGCCGTAGGACTCACCGAGAGCTTCGTTTTGACTGGTTATGGCTCCCGTAACTCTGAACGAGCCAACAGTTATGGCCGTCCGAAGAATCGATATCCATAGGGTGCAACATTCGCTGTGCAAGGTGCAACATTAGTCCAAAAAGCCGAAACAGCGCCGCTCGACTTTTAAAAGTGGGTGCAGGTATTTGAAATGGAACATTGCCATGGTGAACCGCTCTCCAGGGAAGGTAATCGAAGACCAGCAACGGTGATCCCGTTTTAACGTAAAAATTCACGTGATGGAAAAAAGAAGGCCAAAATACTTCCGAGACCCGATCGAGGTTCGGATAGCCTTTTTTGGGTTTGAAACTATCCGTTGACGGCTTACAGCAGTCAAGACCGTAGAACTCACCGAGAGCTTCGTTTTGACTGGTTATGGCTCCCGTAACTCTAAACTAGCCAACAGTTATGGCCGTCCGAAGAATCAATATCCACAGGGTGCAACATTCGCTGTGCAAGGTGCAACATTCGTCAAAAATCCCGAAACAGCGCCGTTCGACTTTTAGAAGTGGGTGCAGGGATTTGAAATGGAACAGTACCATGGTGAACCGCTCTCCAGGGAAGGTAAATCGAAGACCAGCAACGGTGATCCCGTTTTAACTTAAAAATTCACGTGATGGAAAAAAGAAGGCCAAAATACTTCAGAGACCCGATTGAGGTTCGGATAGCCTTTTTTGGGTTAGAAACTATCCGTTGACGGCTTACAGCGGTCAAGGCCGTAGAACTCACTGAGAGCTTCGTTTTGACTGGTTATGGCTCCCGTAACTCTAAACGAGCCAACAGTTATGGCCGTCCGAAGAATCGATATCCACAGGGTGCAACATTCGCTGTGCAAGGTGCAACATTCGTCCAAAAAGCCGAAACAGCGCCGTTCGACTTTTAGAAGTGGGTGCAGGGATTTAAATGGAAGAGTACCATGGTGAACCGCTCTCCAGGGAAGGTAAATCGAAGACCAGCAACGGTGATCCCGTTTTAACGTAAAAATTGACGTGATGGAAAAAAGAAGGCCAAAAAACTTCAGAGACCCGATTGAGGTTCGGATGGCCTTTTTTGGGTTTGAAACTATCCGTTGACGGCTTACAGCGGTCAAGGCCGTAGAACTCACCGAGAACTTCGTTTTTACTGGTTATGGCTCCCTTAACTCTAAACGAGACAACAGTTATGGCCGTCCGAAGAATCGATATCCACATGGTGCAACATTCGCTGTGCAAGGTGCAACTTTCGTCCAAAAATCCGAAACAGCGCCGTTCGACTTTTAGAAGTGGGTTCAGGGATTTGAAATGGAACAGTTGCATGGTGAACCGCTCTCCAGGGAAGGTAAATCGAAGACCAGCAACGGTGATCCCGTTTTAACGTAAAAATTCACGTGATGGAAAAAAGAAGGCCAAAATACTACAGAGACCCGATCGAGGTTCGGATATCCTTATTTGGGTTCGAAACTATCCGTTGACGGCTTACAGCTATCAAGGCCGTAGAACTCACTGAGAGCTTCATTTTGACTGGTTATGGCTCACGTAACTCTAAACGAGACAACAGTTATGGCCGTCCGAAGAATCGATATCCACAGGGTGCAACATTTGCTGTTCAAGGTGCAACATTCGTCCAAAAGCCGAAACATCGCCGTTCAACTTTTAGAAGTGGGTGCAGGGATTTGAAATGGAACAGTACCATGGTGAACCGCTCTCCAGGGAAGGTAAATCGAAGACCAGCAACGGTGATCCCGTTTTAACGTAAAAATTGACGTGATGGAAAAAAGAAGGCCAAAAAACTTCAGAGACCCGATTGAGGTTCGGATGGCCTTTTTTGAGTTTGAAACTATCCGTTGATGACTTACATCCGTCAAGGCCATAGAGCTCACCGAGAGCTTCATTTTGACTGGTTATGGCTCCCGTAACTCTAAACGAGCCAACAGTTATGGCCGTCCGAAGAATCGATATCCACAGAGTGCAACATTCGCTGTGCAAGGTGCAACATTCGTCCAAAAAGCCGAAACAGCGCCGTTCGACTTTTAGAAGTAGGTGCAGGGATTTAAATGGAACAGTACCATGGTGAACCACTCTCCAGGGAAGGTAAATCGAAGACCAGCAACGGTGATCCCGTTTTAACGTAAAAATTCACGTGATGGAAAAAAGAAGGCCAAAATACTTCAGAGACCCGATTGAGGTTCGGATAGCCTTTTTTGGGTTTGAAACTATCCGTTGATGGCTTACAGCGGTCAAGGCCGTAGAAATCACTGAGAGCTTCGTTTTGACTGGTTATGGCTCCCGTAACTCTAAACGAGCCAACAGTTATGGCCGTCCGAAGAATCGATATCCACAGGGTGCAACATTCGCTGTGCAAGGTGCAACATTCGTCCAAAAAGCCGAAACAGCGCCGTTCGACTTTTAGAAGTGGGTGCAGGGATTTGAAATGGAACAGTACCATGGTGAACCGCTCTCCAGGGAAGGTAAATCGAAGACCAGCAACGGTGATCCCGTTTTAACGTAAAAATTCACGTGATGGAAAAAAGAAGGCCAAAATACTTTAGAGACCCGATCGAGGTTCGGATAGCCTTTTTTGGGTTTGAAACTATCCGTTGACGGCTTACAGCTGCCAAGGCCGTAAAACTCACCGAAAGCTTCGTTTTTACTGGTTATGGCTCCCGTAACTCTAAACGAGCCAACAGTTATGGCCGTCCGAAGAATCGATATCCACAGGGTGCAACATTCGCTGTGCAAGGTGCAACATTCGTCAAAAAAGCCGAAACAGCGCCGTTCGACTTTTATAAGTGGGTGCAGGGATTTGAAATGGAACAGTACCATGGTGAACCGCTCTCCAGGGAAGGTAAATCGAAGACCAGCAACGGTGATCCCGTTTTAACTTAAAAATTCACGTGATGGAAAAAAGAAGGCCAAAAAACTTAAGAGACCCGATTGAGGTTCAGATGGCCTTTTTTGGGTTTGAAACTATCCGTTGACGGCTTACAGCAGTCAAGGCCGTAGAACTCACCGAGAACTTCGTTTTGACTGGTTATGGCTCCCTTAACTCTAAACGAGACAATAGTAATGGCCGTCCGAAGAATCGATATCCACAGGGTGCAACATTCGCTGTGCAAGGTGCAACATTCGTCCAAAAATCCGAAACAGCGCCGTTCGACTTTTAGAAGTGGGTGTAGGGATTTGAAATGGAATAGTTGCATGGTGAACCGCTCTCCAGGGAAGGTAAATCGAAGACCAGCAACGGTGATCCCGTTTTAACGTAAAAATTCACGTGATGGAAAAAAGAAGGCCAAAATACTTCAGAGACCCGATCGAGGTTCGGATAGCCTTTTTTGGGTTCGAAACTATCCGTTGACGGCTTACAGCTGTCAAGGCCGTAGAACTCACTGAGAGCTTCGTTTTGACTGGTTATGGCTCCCGTAACTCTAAACGAACCAACAGTTATGGCCGTCCGAAGAATCGATATCCACAGGGTGCAACATGTGCTGTTCAAGGTGCAACATTCGTCCAAAAGCCGAAACATCGCCGTTCAACTTTTAGAAGTGGGTGCAGGGATTTGAAATGGAACAGTACCATGGTGAACCGCTCTCCAGGGAAGGTAAATCGAAGACCAGCAACGGTGATCCCGTTTTAACGTAAAAATTGACGTGATGGAAAAAAGAAGGCCAAAAAACTTCAGAGACCCGATTGAGGTTCGGATGGCCTTTTTTGAGTTTGAAACTATCCGTTGATGACTTACATCCGTCAAGGCCATAGAGCTCACCGAGAGCTTCATTTTGACTGGTTATGGCTCCCATAACTCTAAACGAGCCAACAGTTATGGCCGTCCGAAGAATCGATATCCACAGAGTGCAACATTCGCTGTGCAAGGTGCAACATTCGTCCAAAAAGCCGAAACAGCGCCGTTCGACTTTTAGAAGTAGGTGCAGGGATTTAAATGGAACAGTACCATGGTGAACCACTCTCCAGGGAAGGTAAATCGAAGACCAGCAACGGTGATCCCGTTTTAACGTAAAAATTCACGTGATGGAAAAAAGAAGGCCAAAATACTTCAGAGACCCGATTGAGGTTCGGATAGCCTTTTTTGGGTTTGAAACTATCCGTTGACGGCTTACAGCGGTCAAGGCCGTAGAACTCACTGAGAGCTTCGTTTTGACTGGTTATGGCTCCCGTAACTCTAAACGAGCCAACAGTTATGGCCGTCCGAAGAATCGATATCCACAGGGTGCAACATTCGCTGTGCAAGGTGCAACATTCGTCCAAAAAGCCGAAACAGCGCCGTTCGACTTTTAGAAGTGGGTGCAGGGATTTGAAATGGAACAGTACCATGGTGAACCGCTCTCCAGGGAAGGTAAATCGAAGACCAGCAACGGTGATCCCGTTTTAACGTAAAAATTCACGTGATGGAAAAAAGAAGGCCAAAATACTTTAGAGACCCGATCGAGGTTCGGATAGCCTTTTTTGGGTTTGAAACTATCCGTTGACGGCTTACAGCTGTCAAGGCCGTAAAACTCACCGAAAGCTTCGTTTTTACTGGTTATGGCTCCCGTAACTCTAAACGAGCCAACAGTTATGGCCGTCCGAAGAATCGATATCCACAGGGTGCAACATTCGCTGTGCAAGGTGCAACATTCGTCCAAAAAGCCGAAACAGCGCCGTTCGACTTTTAGAAGTGGGTGTAGGGATTTGAAATGGAACAGTACCATGGTGACCCGCTCTCCAGGGAAGGTAAATCAAAGACCAGCGACGGTGATCCCATTTTAACGTAAAAATTCACGTGATGGAAAAAAGAAGGCCAAAATACTTCAGAGACCCGATTGAGGTTCGGATAGCCTTTTTTGGGTTTGAAACTATCCGTTGATGGCTTACAGCCGTCGAGGCTGTAGGACTCACCGAGAGCTTCGTTTTGACTAGTTATGGCTCCCGTAACTCTGAACGTGCCAACAGTTATGGCCGTCCGAAGAATGGATATCCACAGGGTGCAACATTCGCTGTGCAAGGTGCAACATTCGTCCAAAAAGCCGAAACAGCGCCGTTCGACTTTTAGAAGTGGGTGCAAGTATTTGAAATGGAACAGTACCATGGTGAACCGCTCTCCAGGGAAGGCGAAGACCAGCAACGGTGATCCCGTTTTAACGTAAAAATTCACGTGATGGAAAAAAGAAGGCCAAAATACTTCAGAGACCCGATCGAGGTTCGGATAGCCTTTTTTGGGTTTGAAACTATCCGTTGACGGCTTACAGCTGTCAAGGCCGTAGAACTCACCGAGAGCATCGTTTTGACTGGTTATGGCTCCCGTAACTCTAAACTAGCAAACAGTTATGGCCGTCCGAAATAATCGATATCCACAGGGTGCAACATTCGCTGTGCAAGGTGCAACATTCGTCAAAAAAGCCGAAACAGCGCCGTTCGACTTTTATAAGTGGGTGCAGGGATTTGAAATGGAACAGTACCGTGGTGAACCGCTCTCCAGGGAAGGTAAATCGAAGACCAGCAACGGTGATCCCGTTTTAACTTAAAAATTCACGTGATGGAAAAAAGAAGGCCAAAAAACTTAAAAGACCCGATTGAGGTTCGGATGGCCTTTTTTGGGTTTGAAACTATCCGTTGACGGCTTACAGCAGTCAAGGCCGTAGAACTCACCGAGAACTTCGTTTTGACTGGTTATGGCTCCCTTAACTCTAAACGAGACAATAGTTATGGCCGTCCGAAGAATCGATATCCACAGGGTGCAACATTCGCTGTGCAAGGTGCAACATTCGTCCAAAAATCCGAAACAGCGCCGTTCGACTTTTAGAAGTGGGTGTAGGGATTTGAAATGGAATAGTTGCATGGTGAACCGCTCTCCAGGGAAGGTAAATCGAAGACCAGCAACGGTGATCCCGTTTTAACGTAAAAATTCACGTGATGGAAAAAAGAAGGCCAAAATACTTCAGAGACCCGATCGAGGTTCGGATAGCCTTTTTTGGGTTCGAAACTATCCGTTGACGGCTTACAGCTATCAAGGCCGTAGAACTCACCGAGAGCTTCGTTTTGACTGGTTATGGCTCCCGTAACTCTAAACGAGACAACAGTTATGGCCGTCCGAAGAATCGATATCCACAGGGTGCAACATTTGCTGTTCAAGGTGCAACATTCGTCCAAAAGCCGAAACATCGCCGTTCGACTTTTAGAAGTGGGTGCAGGGACTTGAAATGGAACAGTACCATGGTGAACCGCTCTCCAGGGAAGGAAAATCGAAGACCAGCAACGGTGATCCCGTTTTAACGTAAAAATTGACGTGATGGAAAAAAGAAGGCCAAAAAACTTCAGAGACCCGATTGAGGTTCGGATGGCCTTTTTTGGGTTTGAAACTATCCGTTGATGGCTTACATCTGTCAAGGCCATAGACCTCACCGAGAGCTTCGTTTTGACTGGTTATGGCTCCCGTAACTCTAAACGAGCCAACAGTTATGGCCGTCTGAAGAATCGATATCCACAGAGTGCAACATTCGCTATGCAAGGTGCAACATTCGTCCAAAAAGCCGAAACAGCGCCGTTCGACTTTTAGAAGTGGGTGCAGGGATTTAAATGGAACAGTACCATGGTTAACCACTCTCCAGGGAAGGTAAATCGAAGACCAGCAACGGTGATCCCGTTTTAACGTAAAAATTCACGTGATGGAAAAAAGAAGGCCAAAATACTTCAGAGACCCGATTGAGCTTCGGATAGCCTTTTTTGGGTTTGAAACTATCCGTTGACGGCTTACAGCGGTCAAGGCCGTAGAACTCACTGAGAGCTTCGTTTTGACTGGTTATGGCTCCCGTAACTCTAAACGAGCCAACAGTTATGGCCGTCCGAAGAATCGATATCCACAGGGTGCAACATTCGCTGTGCAAGGTGCAACATTCGTCCAAAAAGCCGAAACAGCGCCGTTCGACTTTTAGAAGTGGGTGCAGGGATTTGAAATGGAACAGTAACATGGTGAACCGCTCTCCAGGGAAGGTAAATCGAAGACCAGCAACGGTGATCCCGTTTTAACGTAAAAATTCACGTGATGGAATAAAGAAGGCCAAAATACTTCAGAGACCCGATCGAGGTTCGGATAGCCTTTTTTGGGTTTGAAACTATCCGTTGACGGCTTACAGCCGTCAAGGCCGTAGAACTCACCGATAGCTTTATTTTGACTGGTTATGGCTCCCGTAACTCTAAACGAGCCAACAGTTATGGCCGTCCGAAGAATCGATATCCACAGGGTGCAACATTCGCTGTGCAAGGTGCAACATTCGTCCAAAAAGCCGAAACAGCGCCTTTCGACTTTTAGAAGTGGGTGCAGGGATTTGAAATGGAACAGTACCATGGTGACCCGCTCTCCAGGGAAGGTAAATCGAAGACCAGCAAAGGTGATCCCGTTTTAACGTAAAAATTCACGTGATGGAAAAAAGAAGGCCAAAATACTTCAGAGACCCGATTGAGGTTCGGATAGCCTTTTTTGGGTTTGAAACTATCCGTTGACGGCTTACAGCCATCGAGGCCGTAGGACTGACCGAGAGCTTTGTTTTGACTGGTTATGGCTCCCGTAGCTCTGAACGAGCCAACAGTTATGGCCGTTCGAAGAATCGATATCCACAGGGTGCAACATTCGCTGTGCAAGGTGCAACATTCGTCCAAAAAGCCGAAACAGCGCCGTTCGACTTTTAGAAGTGGGTGCAAGTATTTGTAATGGAAGAGTACCATGGTGAACCGCTATCCAGTGAAGGTAAATCGAAGACCAGCAACGGTGATCCCGTTTTAACGTAAAAATTCACGTGATGGAAAAAAGAAGGCCAAAATACTTCAGAGACCCGATCGAGGTTCGGATAGCCTTTTTTGGGTTTGAAACTATCCGTTGACGGCTTACAGCCATCAAGGCCATAGAACTCACCGAGAGCTTCGTTTTGACTGGTTATGGCTCCCGTAACTATAAACCAGCCAACAGTTATGGCCGTCCGTAGAATCGATATCCACAGGGTGCAACATTCGCTGTGCAAGGTGAAACATTCGTCCAAAAAGCCGAAACAGCGCCGTTCGACTTTTAGAAGTGGGTGCAGGGATTTGAAATGGAACAGTACCATGGTGACCCGCTCTCCAGGGAAGGTAAATCGAAGACCAGCAACGGTGATCCCGTTTTAACGTAAAAATTCACGTGATGGAAAAAAGAAGGCCAAAATACTTCAGAGACTCGATTGAGGTTCGGATAGCCTTTTTTGGGTTTGAAACTATCCGTTGATGGCTTACAACCGTCGAGGCCGTAGGACTCACCGAGAGCTTCGTTTTGACTGGTTATGGCTCCCGTAACTCTGAACGAGCCAACAGTTATGGCCGTCCG
This sequence comes from Allium fistulosum, assembly GCA_030737815.1. Lineage (NCBI taxonomy): Eukaryota > Viridiplantae > Streptophyta > Magnoliopsida > Asparagales > Amaryllidaceae > Allium > Allium fistulosum. Next base: position 41,404,878 of record CM060905.1, on the reverse strand, counting down.
AAGAATCGATATCCACAGGGTGCAACATTCGCTGTGCAAGGTGCAACATTCGTCCAAAAAGCCGAAACAGCGCCGTTCGACTTTTAGAAGTGGGTGCAAGTATTTGAAATTGAACAGTACCATGGTGAACCGCTCTCCAGGGAAGGTAAATCGAAGACCAGCAACGGTGATCCCGTTTTAACGTAAAAATTCACGTGATGGAAAAAAGAAGGCCAAAATACTTTAGAGACCCGATCGAGGTTCGGATAGCCTTTTTTGGGTTTGAAACTATCCGTTGACGGCTTACAGCTGTCAAGGCCGTAGAACTCACCGAGTGCTTCGTTTTGACTGGTTATGGCTCCCGTAACTCTGAACGAGCCAACAGTTATGGCCGTCCGAAGAATCGATATCCACAGGGTGCAACATTCGCTGTGCAAGGTGCAACATTCGTCAAAAAAGCCGAAACAGCGCCGTTCGACTTTTAGAAGTGGGTGCAGGGATTTGAAATGGAACAGTACCATGGTGAACCGCTCTCCAGGGAAGGTAAATCGAAGACCAGCAACGGTGATCCCGTTTTAACGTAAAAATTCACGTGATGGAAAAAAGAAGGCCAAAATACATCAGAGACCCGATCGAGGTTCGGATAGCCTTTTTGGGTTTGAAACTATCCGTTGACGGCTTACAGCTGTCAAGACCATAGAACTCACCGAGAGCTTCGTTTTGACTGGTTATGGCTCCCGTAACTCTAAACGAGCCAACAGTCATGGCCGTCCGAAAAATCGATATCCACAGGGTGCAACATTCGTTGTGCAAGGTGCAACATTCGTCCAAAAAGCCGAAACAACGCCGTTCGACTTTTAGAAGTGGGTGCAGGGATTTGAAATGGAATAGTACCATGGTGACCCGCTCTCCAGGGAAGGTAAATCGAGGACCAGCAACGGTGATCCCGTTTTAACGTAAAAATTCACGTGATGGAAAAAAGAAGGCCAAAATACTTCAGAGACCCGATTGAGGTTCAGATAGCCTTTTTTGGGTTTGAAACTATCCGTTGATGGCTTACAGCCGTCGAGGCCGTAGGACTCACCGAGAGCTTCGTTTTGACTGGTTATGGCTCCCGTAACTCTGAACGAGCCAATAGTTATGGCCGTCCGAAGAATCGATATCCACAGGGTGCAACATTCGCTGTGCAAGGTGCAACATTCGTCCAAAAAGCCGAAACAGCGCCGTTCGACTTTTAGAAGTGGGTGCAAGTATTTGAAATGGAACAGTACCATGGTGAACCGCTCTCCAGGAAGGTAAATAGAAGACCAGCAACGGTGATCCCGTTTTAACGTAAAAATTCACGTGATGGAAAAAAGAAGGCCAAAATACTTCAGAGACCCGATCGAGGTTCGGATAGCCTTTTTGGGTTTGAAACTATCCGTTGACGGCTTACAGCCGTCAAGGCCATAGAACTCACCGAGAGCTTCGTTTTGACTGGTTATGGCTCCCGTAACTCTAAACGAGCCAACAGTTATGGCCGTCCGAAGAATCGATATCCACAGGGTGCAACATTTGCTGTGCAAGGTGCAACATTCATCCAAAAAGCCGAAACAGCGCCGTTCGACTTTTAGAAGTGGGTGCAGGGATTTGAAATGGAACAGTACCATGGTGACCCGCTCTCCAGGGAAGGTAAATCGAAGACCAGCAACGGTGATCCCGTTTTAACGTAAAAATTCACGTGATGGAAAAAAGAAGGCCAAAATACTTCAGAGACCCGATTGAGGTTCGGATAGCCTTTTTTGGGTTTGAAACTATCCGTTGATGGCTTACAGCCGTCGAGGCCGTAGGACTCACCGAGAGCTTCGTTTTGACTGGTTATGGCTCCCGTAACTCTGAACGAGCCAACAGTTATGGCCGTCCGAAGAATCGATATCCACAGGGTGCAACATTCGCTGTGCAAGGTGCAACATTCGTCCAAAAAGCCGAAACAGCGCCGTTCGACTTTTAGAAGTGGGTGCAAGTATTTGAAATGGAACAGTACCATGGTGAACCGCTCTCCAGGGAAGGTAAATAGAAGACCAGCAACGGTGATCCCGTTTTAACGTAAAAATTCACGTGATGGAAAAAAGAAGGCCAAAATACTTCAGAGACCCGATCGAGGTTCGGATAGCCTTTTTTGGGTTTGAAACTATCCGTTGACGGCTTACAGCTGTCAAGGCCGTAGAAATCACCGAGAGCTTCGTTTTGACTGGTTATGGCTCCCGTAACTCTAAACTAGCCAACAGTTATGGCCGTCCGAAGAATCGATATCCACAGGGTGCAATATTCGCTGTGCAAGGTGCAACATTCGTCAAAAAAGCCGAAACAGCGCCGTTCGACTTTTAGAAGTGGGTGCAGGGATTTGAAATGGAACAGTACCATGGTGAACCGCTCTCCAGGAAAGGTAAATCGAAGACCATCAACGGTGATCCCGTTTTAACTTAAAAATTCACGTGATGGAAAAATGAAGGCCAAAATACTTCAGAGACCCGATTGAGGTTCGGATAGCCTTTTTTGGGTTTGAAACTATCCGTTGACGGCTTACCGTGGTCAAGGCCGTAGAACTCACTGAGAGCTTCGTTTTGATTGGTTATGGCTACCGTAACTCTAAACGAGCCAACAGTTATGGCCGTCCGAAGAATCGATATCCACAGGGTGCAACATTCGCTGTGCAAGGTGCAACATTCGTCCAAAAAGCCGAAACAGCACCGTTCGACTTTTAGAAGTGGGTGCAGGGATTTGAAATGGAACAATACCATGGTGAACCGCTCTCCAGGGAAGGTAAATCGAAGACCAGCAACGGTGATCCCGTTTTAACGTAAAAATTCACGTGATGGAAAAAAGAAGGCCAAAATACTTCAAAGACCCGATCGAGGTTCGGATAGCCTTTTTTGGGTTTGAAACTATCCGTTGACGGCTTACAGCCGTCAAGGCCGTAAAACTCACCGAGAGCTTCGTTTTGACTGGTTATGGCTCCCGTAACTCTAAACGAGCCAACAGTTATGGCCGTCCGAAGAATCGATATCCACAGGGTGCAACATTTGCTGTGCAAGGTGCAACATTCGTCCAAAAAGCCGAAACAGCGCCGTTCGACTTTTAGAAGTGGGTGCAGGGATTTGAAATGGAACAGTACCATGGTGACCCGCTCTCCATGGAAGGTAAATCGAACACCAGCAACGGTGATCCCGTTTTAACGTAAAAATTCACGTGATGGAAAAAAGAAGGCCAAAATACTTCAGAGACCCGATTGAGGTTCGTATAGCCTTTTTTGGGTTTGAAACTATCCGTTGATGGCTTACTGCCGTCGAGGCCGTTGGACTCACCGAGAGCTTCGTTTTGACTGGTTATGGCTCCCGTAACTCTGAACGAGCCAACAGTTATGGCCGTCCGAAGAATCGATATCCACAGGGTGCAACATTCGCTGTGCAAGGTGCAACATTCGTCCAAAAAGCCGAAACAGCGCCGTTCGACTTTTAGAAGTGGGTGCAAGAATTTGAAATTGAACAGTACCATGGTGAACCGCTCTCCAGGGAAGGTAAATCGAAGACCAGCAACGGTGATCCCGTTTTAACGTAAAAATTCACGTGATGGAAAAAAGAAGGCCAAAATACTTCAGAGACCCGATCGAGGTTCGGATAGCCTTTTTTGGGTTTGAAACTATCCGTTGACGGCTTACAGCTGTCAAGGCCGTAGAACTCACCGAGAGCTTCGTTTTGACTGGTTATGGCTCCCGTAACTCTAAACTAGACAACAGTTATGGCCGTCCGAAGAATCGATATCCACAGGGTGCAATATTCGCTGTGCAAGGTGCAACATTCGTCAAAAAAGCCGAAACAGCGCCGTTCGACTTTTAGAAGTGGGTGCAGGGATTTGAAATGGAACAGTACCATGGTGAACCGCTCTCCAGGAAAGGTAAATCGAAGACCATCAACGGTGATCCCGTTTTAACTTAAAAATTCACGTGATGGAAAAAGGAAGGCCAAAATACTTCAGAGACCCGATTGAGGTTCGGATAGCCTTTTTTGGGTTTGAAACTATCCGTTGACGGCTTACAGCGATCAAGCCCGTAGAAATCACTGAGAGCTTCGTTTTGACTGGTTATGGCTCCCGTAACTCTAAACGAGCCAACAGTTATGGCCGTCCGAAGAATCGATATCCACAGGGTGCAACATTCGCTGTGCAAGGTGCAACATTCGTCCAAAAAGCCGAAACAGCGCCGTTCGACTTTTAGAAGTGGGTGCAGGGATTTGAAATGGAACAGTACCATGGTGAACCGCTCTCCAGGGAAGGTAGATCGAAGACCAGCAACGGTGATCCCGTTTTAACGTAAAAATTCACGTGATGGAAAAAAGAAGGCCAAAATACTTCAGAGACTCGATCGAGGTTCGGATAGCCTTTTATGGGTTTGAAACTATCCGTTGACGGCTTACAGCTGTCAAGACCATAGAACTCACCGAGAGCTTCGTTTTGACTGGTTATGGCTCCCGTAACTCTAAACGAGCCAACAGTCATGGCCGTCCGAAGAATCGTTATCCACAGGGTGCAACATTCGCTGTGCAAGGTGCAACATTCATCCAAAAAGCCGAAACATCGCCGTTCGACTTTTAGAAGTGGGTGCAGGGATTTGAAATGGAACAGTACTATGGTGACCCGCTCTCCAGGGAAGGTAAATCGAAGACCAGCAACGGTGATCCCGTTTTAACGTAAAAATTCACGTGATGGAAAAAAGAAGGCCAAAATACTTCAGAGACCCGATTGAGGTTCGGATAGCCTTTTTTGGGTTTGAAACTATCCGTTGATGGCTTACAGCCGTCGAGGCCGTAGGACTCACTGAGAGCTTCGTTTTGACTGGTTATGGCTCCCGTAACTCTGAACGAGCCAACAGTTATGGTCGTCCGAAGAATCGATATCCATAGGGTGCAACATTCGCTGTGCAAGGTGCAACATTCGTCCAAAAAGCCGAAACAGCGCCGTTCGACTTTTAGAAGTGGGTGCAAGGATTTGAAATGGAACAGTACCATGGTGAACCGCTCTCCAGGGAAGGTAAATCGAAGACCAGCAACGGTGATCCCGTTTTAACGTAAAAATTCACGTGATGGAAAAAAGAAGGCCAAAATACTTCAGAGACCCGATCGAGGTTCGGATAGCCTTTTTTGGGTTTGAAACTATCCGTTGATGGCTTTCAGCAGTCAAGGCCGTAGAACTCACCGAGAGCTTCGTTTTGACTGGTTATGGCTCCCGTAACTCTAAACTAGCCAACAGTTATGGCCCTCCGAAGAATCGATATCCACAGGGTGCAACATTCGCTGTGCAAGGTGCAACATTCGTCAAAAAAGCCGAAACAGCGCCGTTCGACTTTTAGAAGTGGGTGCAGGGATTTGAAATGGAACAGTACCATGGTGAACTGCTCTCCAGGGAAGGTAAATCGAAGACCAGCAACGGTGATCCCGTTTTAACTTAAAAATTCACGTGATGGAAAAAAGAAGGCCAAAATACTTCAGAGACCCGATTGAGGTTCGGATAGCCTTTTTTGGGTTTGAAACTATCCGTTGACAGCTTACAACTGTCAAGGCCGTAGAACTCACCGAGAGCTTCGTTTTGACTGGTCATAGCTCCCGTAACTCTAAACGAGCCAACAGTTATGGTCGTCCGAAGAATCGATATCCACAAGGTGCAACATTCGCTGTTCAAGGTGCAACATTCGTCCAAAAAGCCGACACAGCGCCGTTCTACTTTTAGAAGTGGGTGCAGGGATTTGAAATGGAACAGTACCATGGTGAACCACTCTCCAGGGAAGGTAAATCGAAGACCAGCAACAGTGATCCCGTTTTAACGTAAAAATTCACGTGATGGAAAAAAGAAGGCAAAAAAACATAAGAGACCCGATTGAGGTTCGGATGGCCTTTTTTGGGTTTGAAACTATCCGTTGACGGCTTACAGCGGTCAAGGCCGTAGAACTCACCGAGAACTTCGTTTCGACTGGTTATGGCTTACGTAACTCTAAACGAGACAACAGTTTTGGTCGTCCGAAGAATCGATATCCACAGGGTGCAACATTCGCTCTGCAAGGTGCAACATTCATCCAAAAAGCCGAAACAGCGCCGTTCGACTTTTAGAAGTGGGTGCAGGGATTTGAAATGGAACAGTACCATGGTGAACCGCTCTCCAGGGAAGGTAAATCGAAGACCAGCAACGGTGATCCCGTTTTAACGTAAAAATTCACGTGATGGAAAAAAGAAGGCCAAAATACATCAGAGACCCGATCGAGGTTCGGATAGCCTTTTTGGGTTTGAAACTATCCGTTGACGGCTTACAGCTGTCAAGACCATAGAACTCACCGAGAGCTTCGTTTTGACTTGTTATGGCTCCCGTAACTCTAAACGAGCCAACAGTCATGGCCGTCCGAAGAATCGATATCCACAGGGTGCAACATTCGTTGTGCAAGGTGCAACATTCGTCCAAAAAGCCGAAACAACGCCGTTCGACTTTTAGAAATGGGTGCAGGGATTTGAAATGGAATAGTACCATGGTGACCCGCTCTCCAGGGAAGGTAAATCGAAGACCAGCAACGGTGATCCCGTTTTAACGTAAAAATTCACGTGATGGAAAAAAGAAGGCCAAAATACTTCAGAGACCCGATTGAGGTTCAGATAGCCTTTTTTGGGTTTGAAACTATCCGTTGATGGCTTACAGCCGTCGAGGCCGTAGGACTCACCGAGAGCTTCGTTTTGACTGGTTATGGCTCCCGTAACTCTGAACGAGCCAACAGTTATGGCCGTCCGAAGAATCGATATCCACAGGGTGCAACATTCGCTGTGCAAGGTGCAACATTCGTCCAAAAAGCCGAAACAGCGCCGTTCGACTTTTAGAAGTGGGTACAAGTATTTGAAATGGAACAGTACCATGGTGAACCGCTCTCCAGGGAAGGTAAATAGAAGACCAGCAACGGTGATCCCGTTTTAACGTAAAAATTCACGAGATGGAAAAAAGAAGGCCAAAATACTTCAGAGACCCGATCGAGGTTCGGATAGCCTTTTTGGGTTTGAAACTATCCGTTGATGGCTTACAGCCGTCAAGGCCGTAGAACTCACCGAGAGCTTCGTTTTGACTGGTTATGGCTCCCGTAACTCTAAACGAGCCAACAGTTATGGCCGTCCGAAGAATCGATATCCACAGGGTGCAACATTTGCTGTGCAAGGTGCAACATTCGTCCAAAAAGCCGAAACAGCGCCGTTCGACTTTTAGAAGTGGGTGCAGGGATTTGAAATGGAACAGTACCATGGTGACCCACTCTCCAAGGAAGGTAAATCGAAGACCAGCAACGGTGATCCCGTTTTAACGTAAAAATTCACGTGATGGAAAAAAGAAGGCCAAAATACTTCAGAGACCCGATTGAGGTTCGGATAGCCTTTTTTGGGTTTGAAACTATCCGTTGATGGCTTACAGCCGTCGAGGCCGTAGGACTCACCGAGAGCTTCGTTTTGACTGGTTATGGCTCCCGTAACTCTGAACGAGCCAACAGTTATGGCCGTCCGAAGAATCGATATCCACAGGGTGCAACATTCGCTGTGCAAGATGCAACATTCGTCCAAAAAGCCGAAACAGCGCCGTTCGACTTTTAGAAGTGGGTGCAAGTATTTGAAATGGAACAGTACCATGGTGAACCGCTCTCCAGGGAAGGTAAATAGAAGACCAGCAACGGTGATCCCGTTTTAACGTAAAAATTCACGTGATGGAAAAAAGAAGGCCAAAATACTTCAGAGACCCGATCGAGGTTCGGATAGCCTTTTTTGGGTTTGAAACTATCCGTTGACGGCTTACAGCTGTCAAGGCCGTAGAACTCACCGAGAGCTTCGTTTTGACTGGTTATGGCTCCCGTAACTCTAAACTAGCCAACAGTTATGGCCGTCCGAAGAATCGATATCCACAGGGTGCAATATTCGCTGTGCAAGGTGCAACATTCGTCAAAAAAGCCGAAACAGCGCCGTTCGACTTTTAGAAGTGGGTGCAGGGATTTGAAATGGAACAGTACCATGGTGAACCGCTCTCCAGGAAAGGTAAATCGAAGACCATCAACGGTGATCCCGTTTTAACTTAAAAATTCACGTGATGGAAAAATGAAGGCCAAAATACTTCAGAGACCCGATTGAGGTTCGGATAGCCTTTTTTGGGTTTGAAACTATCCGTTGACGGCTTACCGCGGTCAAGGCCATAGAACTCACTGAGAGCTTCGTTTTGACTGGTTATGGCTCCCGTAACTCTAAACGAGCCAACAGTTATGGCCGTCCGAAGAATCGATATCCACAGGGTGCAACATTCGCTGTGCAAGGTGCAACATTCGTCCAAAAAGCCAAAACAGCACCGTTCGACTTTTAGAAGTGGGTGCAGGGATTTGAAATGGAACAGTACCATGGTGAACCGCTCTCCAGGGAAGGTAAATCGAAGACCAGCAACGGTGATCCCGTTTTAACGTAAAAATTCACGTGATGGAAAAAAGAAGGCCAAAATACTTCAAAGACCCGATCGAGGTTCGGATAGCCTTTTTTGGGTTTGAAACTATCCGTTGACGGCTTACAGCCGTCAAGGCCGTAAAACTCACCGAGAGCTTCGTTTTGACTGGTTATGGCTCCCGTAACTCTAAACGAGCCAACAGTTATGGCCGTCCGAAGAATCGATATCCACAGGGTGCAACATTTGCTGTGCAAGGTGCAACATTCGTCCAAAAAGCCGAAACAGCGCCGTTCGACTTTTAGAAGTGGGTGCAGGGATTTGAAATGGAACAGTACCTTGGTGACCCGCTCTCCATGGAAGGTAAATCGAACACCAGCAACGGTGATCCCGTTTTAACGTAAAAATTCACGTGATGGAAAAAAGAAGGCCAAAATACTTTAGAGACCCGATTGAGGTTCGTATAGCCTTTTTTGGGTTTGAAACTATCCATTGATGGCTTACAGCCGTTGAGGCCGTAGGACTCACCGAGAGCTTCGTTTTGACTGGTTATGGCTCCCGTAACTCTGAACGAGCCAACAGTTATGGCCGTCCGAAGAATCGATATCCACAGGGTGCAACATTCGCTGTGCAAGGTGCAACATTCGTCCAAAAAGCCGAAACAGCGCCGTTCGACTTTTAGAAGTGGGTGCAAGTATTTGAAATGGAACAGTACCATGGTGAACCGCTCTCCAGGGAAGGTAAATCGAAGACCAGCAACGGTGATCCCGTTTTAACGTAAAAATTCACGTGATGGAAAAAAGAAGGCCAAAATACTTCAGAGACCCGATCGAGGTTCGGATAGCCTTTTTTGGGTTTGAAACTATCCGTTGACGGCTTACAGCTGTCAAGGCCGTAGAACTCACCGAGAGCTTCGTTTTGACTGGTTATGGCTCCCGTAACTCTAAACTAGCCAATAGTTATGGCCGTCCGAAGAATCGATATCCACAGGGTGCAATATTCGCTGTGCAAGGTGCAACATTCGTCAAAAAAGCCGAAACAGCGCCGTTCGACTTTTAGAAGTGGGTGCAGGGATTTGAAATGGAACAGTACCATGGTGAACCGCTCTCCAGGAAAGGTAAATCGAAGACCATCAACGGTGATCCCGTTTTAACTTAAAAATTCACGTGATGGAAAAAGGAAGGCCAAAATACTTCAGAGACCCGATTGAGGTTCGGATAGCCTTTTTTGGGTTTGAAACTATCCGTTGATGGCTTACAGCGGTCAAGCCCGTAGAACTCACTGAGAGCTTCGTTTTGACTGGTTATGGCTCCCGTAACTCTAAACGAGCCAACAGTTATGGCCATCCGAAGAATCGATATCCACAGGGTGCAACATTCGCTGTGCAAGGTGCAACATTCGTCCAAAAAGCCGAAATAGCGCCGTTCGACTTTTAGAAGTGGGTGCAGGGATTTGAAATGGAACAATACCATGGTGAACCGCTCTCCAGGGAAGGTAAATCGAAGACCAGCAACGGTGATCCCGTTTTAACGTAAAAATTCACGTGATGGAAAAAAGAAGGCCAAAATACTTCAGAGACTCGATCGAGGTTCGGATAGCCTTTTTTGGGTTTGAAACTATCCGTTGACGGCTTACAGCTGTCAAGACCATAGAACTCACCGAGAGCTTCGTTTTGACTGGTTATGGCTCCCGTAACTCTAAACGAGCCAACAGTCATGGCCGTCCGAAGAATCGTTATCCACAGGGTGCAACATTCGCTGTGCAAGGTGCAACATTCGTCCAAAAAGCCGAAACATCGCCGTTCGACTTTTAGAAGTGGGTGCAGGGATTTGAAATGGAACAGTACCATGGTGACCCGCTCTCCAGGGAAGGTAAATCGAAGACCAGCAACGGTGATCCCGTTTTAACGTAAAAATTCACGTGATGGAAAAAAGAAGGCCAAAATACTTCAGAGACCCGATTGAGGTTCGGATAGCCTTTTTTGGGTTTGAAACTATCCGTTGATGGCTTACAGCCGTCGAGGCCGTAGGACTCACTGAGAGCTTCGTTTTGACTGGTTATGGCTCTCGTAACTCTGAACGAGCCAACAGTTATGGTCGTCCGAAGAATCGATATCCACAGGGTGCAACATTCGCTGTGCAAGGTGCAACATTCGTCCAAAAAGCCGAATTAGCGCCGTTCGACTTTTAGAAGTGGGTGCAAGGATTTGAAATGGAACAGTACCATGGTGAACCGCTCTCCAGGGAAGGTAAATCGAAGACCAGCAACGGTGATCCCGTTTTAACGTAAAAATTCACGTGATGGAAAAAAGAAGGCCAAAATACTTCAGAGACCCGATCGAGGTTCGGATAGCCTTTTTTGGGTTTGAAACTATCCGTTGATGGCTTACAGCAGTCAAGGCCGTAGAACTCACCGAGAGCTTCGTTTTGACTGGTTATGGCTCCCGTAACTCTAAACTAGCCAACAGTTATGGCCGTCCGAAGAATCGATATCCAAAGGGTGCAACATTCGCTGTGCAAGGTGCAACATTCGTCAAAAAAGCCGAAACAGCGCCGTTCGACTTTTAGAAGTGGGTGCAGGGATTTGAAATGGAACAGTACCATGGTGAACTGCTCTCCAGGGAAGGTAAATCGAAGACCAGCAACGGTGATCCCGTTTTAACTTAAAAATTCACGTGATGGAAAAAAGAAGGCCAAAATACTTCAGAGACCCGATTGAGGTTCGGATAGCCTTTTTTGGGTTTGAAACTATCCGTTGACAGCTTACAACTGTCAAGGCCGTAGAACTCACCGAGAGCTTCGTTTTGACTGGTCATAGCTCCCGTAACTCTAAACGAGCCAACAGTTATGGCCGTCCGAAGAATCGATATCCACAAGGTGCAACATTCGCTGTTCAAGGTGCAACATTCGTCCAAAAAGCCGACACAGCGCCGTTCGACTTTTAGAAGTGGGTGCAGGGATTTGAAATGGAACAGTACCATGGTGAACCACTCTCCAGGGAAGGTAAATCGAAGACCAGCAACAGTGATCCCGTTTTAACGTAAAATTCACGTGATGGAAAAAAGAAGGCCAAAAAACATAAGAGACCCGATTGAGGTTCGGATGGCCTTTTTTGGGTTTGAAACTATCCGTTGACGGCTTACAGCGGTCAAGGCCGTAGAACTCACCGAGAACTTCGTTTTGACAGGTTATGGCTTACGTAACTCTAAACGAGACAACAGTTTTGGTCGTCCGAAGAATCGATATCCATAGGGTGCAACATTCGCTCTGCAAGGTGCAACATTCATCCAAAAAGCCGAAACAGCGCCGTTCGACTTTTAGAAGTGGGTGCAGGGATTTGAAATGGAACAGTTGCATGGTGAAACGCTCTCCAGGGAAGGTAAATCGAAGACCAGCAACGGTGATCCCGTTTTAACGTAAAAATTCACGTGATGGAAAAAAGAAGGCCAAAAAACATCAGAGACCCGATTGAGGTTCAGATGGCCTTTTTTGGGTTTGAAACTATCCATTGATGGCTTAAAGCCATCACGGCCGTAGAACTCACCGAGAGCTTCGTTTTGACTGGTTATGGCTCCCATAACTCTAAACGAGACAACAGTTATGGCCGTCCGAAGAATCGATATCCATAGGGTGCAACATTCGCTGTTCAAGGTGCAACATTCGTCCAAAAAGCCGAAACAGCACCGTTCTACTTTTAGAAGTGGGTGCAGGGATTTGAAATGGAACAGTACCATGGTGAACCGCTCTCCAGGGTAGGTAAATCGAAGACCAGCAACGGTGATCCCGTTTTAACGTAAAAATTCACGTGATGGAAAAAAGAAGGCCAAAAACCATCAAAGACCCGATTGAGGTTCGGATTGCCTTTTTTGGATTTGAAACTATCCATTGACGGCTTAAAGCCATCAAGGCCGTATAACTCACCGAGAGCTTCGTTTTGACTGGTTATGGCTCCCGTAACTCTAAACGAGCCAACAGTTATGGCCGTTCGAAGAATCGATATCCACAGGGTGCAACATTCGCTGTGCAAGGTGCAACATTCGTCCAAAAAGCCGAAACAGCGCCGTTCGACTTTTAGAAGTGGGTGCAGGTATTTGAAATGGAACAGTACCATGGTGAACCGCTCTCCAGGGAAGGTAAATCGAAGACCAGCAACGGTGATCCCGTTTTAACTTAAAAATTCACGCGATGGAAAAAAGAAGGCCAAAATACTTCAGAGACCCGGTTGAGGTTCGGATAGCCTTTTTTGGGTTTGAAACTATCCATTGTCGACTTATAGCTATCAAGGCCGTAGAACTCACCGAGAGCTTCGTTTTGACTGATTATGGCTCCCGTAACTCTAAACTAGCCAACAGTTATGGTCGTCCGAAGAATCGATATCCACAGGGTGCAACATTCGCTGTGCAAGGTGCAACATTCGTCTAAAAAGCCGAAACGACGCCGTTCGACTTTTAGAAGTGGGTGCAGGGATTTGAAATGGAACAGTACCATGGTGAACCGCTCTCCAGGGAAGGTAAATCGAAGACCAGCAACGGTGATCCCGTTTTAACGTAAAAACTCACGTGATGGAAAAAAGAAGGCCAAAATACTTCAGAGACCCGATTGAGGTTCGGATAGCCTTTTTTGGGTTCGAAACTATCCGTTGATGGCTTACAGCCGCCGAGGCCGTAGGACTCACTGAGAGCTTCGTTTTGACTGGTTATGGCTCCCGTAACTCTGAACGAGACAACAGTTATGGTCGTCCGAAGAATCGATATCCACAGGGTGCAACATTCGCTGTGCAAGGTACAACATTCGTCCAAAAAGCCGAAACAGCGCCGTTCGACTTTTAGAAGTGGGTGCAAGGATTTGAAATGGAACAGTACCATGGTGAACCGCTCTCCAGGGAAGGTAAATCGAAGACCAGTAACGGTGATCCCGTTTTAACGTAAAAATTCACGTGATGAAAAAAAGAAGGCCAAAATACTTCAGAGACCCGATCGAGGTTCGGATAGCCTTTTTTGGGTTTGAAACTATCCGTTGACGGCTTACAGCAGTCAAGGCCGTAGAACTCACCAAGAGCTTCGTTTTGACTGGTTATGGCTCCCGTAACTCTAAACGAGACAACAGTTATGGCCGTCCGAAGAATCGATATCCACAGGGTGCAACATTCGCTGTGCAAGGTGCAACATTCGTCCAAAAAGCCGAAACAGCGCCGTTCGACTTTTAGAAGTGGGTGCAGGGATTTGAAATGGAACAGTACCATGTTGACCCGCTCTCCAGGGAAGGTAAATCGAAGACCAGCAACGGTGATCCCGTTTTAATGTAAAAATTCACGTGATGGAAAAAAGAAGGCCAAAATACTTCAGAGACCCGATTGAGGTTCGGATAGCCTTTTTTGGGTTTGAAACTATCCATTGACGGCTTACAGTCGTCAAGGCCGTAGAACTCACCGAGAGCTTCGTTTTGACTGGTTATGGCTCCCGTAACTCTAAACGAGCCAACATTTATGGCCGTCCGAAGAATCGATATCCATAGAGTGCAACATTCGCTGTGCAAGGTGCAACATTCGTCCAAAAAGCCGAAACAGCGCCGTTCGACTTTCAAAAGTGGGTGCAGGGATTTAAATGGAACAGTTCCATGGTGAACCGCTCTCTAGGGAAGGTAAATCGAAGACCAGCAACGGTGATCCCGTTTTAACGTAAAAATTCACGTGATGGAAAAAAGAAGGCCAAAATACTTAAGAGACCCGATTGAGGTTCGGATGGCCTTTTTTGGGTTTGAAACTATCCGTTGACGGCTTACAGCAATCAAGGCCGTAGAACTCATCGAGAGCTTCGTTTTGACTGGTTATGGCTCCCGTTACTCTAAACGAGCCAACAGTTATGGCCGTCCGAAGAATCGATATCCATAGAGTGCAACATTCGCTGTGCAAGGTGCAACATTCGTCCAAAAAGCCGAAACAGCGCCGTTCGACTTTCAAAAGTGGGTGCAGGGATTTAAATGGAACAGTTCCATGGTGAACCGCTCTCCAGGGAAGGTAAATCGAAGACCAGCAACGGTGATCCCATTTTAACGTAAAAATTCACGTGATGGAAAAAAGAAGGCCAAAAAACTTCAGAGTCCCGATTGAGGATCGGATATCCTTTTTTGGGTTTGAAACTATCCGTTGACGGCTTATAGCCATCAAGGCCATAGAACTCACCAAGAGCTTCGTTTTGACTGGTTATGGCTCCCGTAACTCTAAACGAGACAACAGTTATGGCCGTCCGAAGAATCGATATCCACAGGGTGCAACATTCGCTGTGCAAGGTGCAACATTCGTCCAAAAAGCCGAAACAGCGCCGTTCGACTTTGAGAAGTGGGTGCAGGGATTTGAAATGGAACAGTACCATGGTGAGCCGCTCTCCAGGGAAGGTAAATCGAAGACCAGCAACGGTGATCCCGTTTTAACGTAAACATTCACGTGATGGAAAAAAGAAGGCCAAAAAACTTCAGAGACCCGATTGAGGTTCGGATAGCCTTTTTTGGGTTTGAAACTATCCGTTGACGGCTTACAGCTGTCAAGGCCGTAGAACTCACCGAGAGCTTCATTTTGACTGGTTATGGCTCCCGTAACTCTAAACGAGACAACAGTTATGGCCGTCCGAAGAATCGATATCCACAGGGTGCAACATTCGCTGTGCAAGGTGCAACATTCGTCCAAAAAGCCGAAACAGCGCCATTCGACTTTTAGAAGTGGGTGCAGGGATTTGAAATGGAACAGTACCATGGTGAACCGCTCTCCAGGAAAGGTAAATCGAAGACCATCAACGGTGATCCCGTTTTAACTTAAAAATTCACGTGATGGAAAAAGGAAGGCCAAAATACTTCAGAGACCCGATTGAGGTTCGGATAGCCTTTTTTGGGTTTGAAACTATCCGTTGACGGCTTACAGCGGTCAAGCCCGTAGAACTCACCGAGAGCTTCGTTTTGACTGGTTATGGCTCCCGTAACTCTAAACGAGCCAACAGTTATGGCCGTCCGAAGAATCGATATCAATAGAGTGCAACATTCGCTGTGCAAGGTGCAACATTCGTCCAAAAAGCTGAAACAGCGCCGTTCGACTTTCAGAAGTGGGTGCAGGGATTTAAATGGAACAGTTCCATGGTGAACCGCTCTCCAGGGAAGGTAAATGGAAGACCAGCAACGGTGATCCCGTTTTAACGTAAAAATTCACGTGATGGAAAAAAGAAGGCCAAAATACTTAAGAGACCCGATTGAGGTTCGGATGGCCTTTTTTGGGTTTGAAACTATCCGTTGACGGCTTACAGCGGTCAAGGCCGTAGAACTCACCGAGAACTTCGTTTCGACTGGTTATGGCTCACGTAACTCTAAACGAGACAACAGTTTTGGTCGTCCGAAGAATCGATATCCACAGGGTGCAACATTCGCTCTGCAAGGTGCAACATTCATCCAAAAAGCCGAAACAGCGCCGTTCGACTTTTAGAAGTGTGTGCAGGGATTTGAAATGGAACAGTTGCATGGTGAAACGCTCTCCAGGGAAGGTAAATCGAAGACCAGCAACGGTGATCCCGTTTTAACGTAAAAATTCACGTGATGGAAAAAAGAAGGCCAAAATACTTCAGAGACCCGATTGAGGTTCAGATGGCCTTTTTTGGGTCTGAAACTATCAATTGACGGCTTAAAGCCGTCACGGCCGTAGAACTCACCGAGAGCTTCGTTTTGACTGGTTATGGCTCCCGTAACTCTAAACGAGAAAACAGTTATGGCTGTCCGAAGAATCGATATCCATAGGGTGCAACATTCGTTGTTCAAGGTGCAACATTCGTCCAAAAAGCCGAAACAGCACCGTTCGACTTTTAGAAGTGGGTGCAGGGATTTGAAATGGAACAGTACAATGGTGAACCGCTCTCCAGGGTAGGTAAATCGAAGACCAGCAACGGTGATCCCGTTTTAACGTAAAAATTCACATGATGGAAAAAAGAAGGCCAAAAAACTTCAGAGACCCGATTGAGGTTCGGATTGCCTTTTTTGGGTTTGAAACTATCTATTGACGGCTTAAAGCCGTCAAGGCCGTATAACTCACCGAGAGCTTCGTTTTGACTGGTTATGGCTCCCGTAACTCTAAACGAGCCAACAGTTATGGCCGTCCTAAGAATCGATATCCACAGGGTGCAACATTCGCTGTGCAAGGTGCAACATTCGTCCAAAAAGCCGAAACAGCGCCGTTCGACTTTTAGAAGTGGGTGCATGGATTTGAAATGGAACAGTACCATGGTGAACCGCTCTCCAGGGAAGGTAAATCGAAGACCAGCAATGGTGATCCCGTTTTAACTTAAAAATTCACGTGATGGAAAAAAGAAGGCCAAAATACTTCAGAGACCCGGTTGAGGTTCGGATAGCCTTTTTTGGGTTTGAAACTATCCGTTGTCGGCTTACAGCTATCAAGGCCGTAGAACTCACCGAGAGCTTCGTTTTGACGGGTTATGGCTCCCGTAACTCTAAACTAGCCAACAGTTATGGCCGTCCGAAGAATCGATATCCATAGGGTGCAACATTCGCTGTGCAAGGTGCAACATTCGTCCAAAAAGCCGAAACGGCGCCGTTCGACTTTTAGAAGTGGGTGCAGGGATTTGAAATGGAACAGTACCATGGTGAATCGCTCTCCAGGGAAGGTAAATCGAAGACCAGCAACGGTGATCCCGTTTTAACGTAAAAACTCACGTGATGGAAAAAAGAAGGCCAAAATACTTCAGAGACCCGATTGAGGTTCGGATAGCCTTTTTTGGGTTCGAAACTATCCGTTGACGGCTTACAGCAGTCAAGGCCGTAGAACTCAACGAGAGCTTCATTTTGACTGGTTATGGCTCCCGTAACTCTAAACGAGACAACAGTTATGGCCGTCCGAAGAATCGATATCCACAGGGTGCAACATTTGCTGTTCAAAGTGCAACATTCGTCCAAAAAGCCGAAACAGCGACGTTCAACTTTTAGAAGTGGGTGCAGGGATTTGAAATGGAACAGTACCATGGTGAACCGCTCTCCAGGGAAGGTAAATCGAAGACCAGCAATGGTGATCCCGTTTTAACGTAAAAATTGACGTGATGGAAAAAAGAAGGCCAAAAAAAATCAGAGACCCGATTGAGGTTCAGATGGCCTTTTTTGGGTTTGAAACTATCCGTTGATGGTTTACAACCGTGAAGGCCGTAGAATTCACCGAGAGCTTCATTTTGACTGGTTATGGCTCCCGTAACTCTAAACGAGACAACAGTTATGGCCGTCCGAAGAATCGATATCCACAGGGTGCAACATTCGCTGTGCAAGGTGCAACATTCGTCCAAAAAGCCGAAACAGCGCCGTTCGACTTTTAGAAGTGGGTGCAGGGATTTGAAATGGAACAGTACCATGGTGACCCTCTCTCCAGGGAAGGTAAATCGAAGACCAGCAACGGTGATCCCGTTTTAATGTAAAAATTCACGTGATGGAAAACAGAAGGCCAAAATACTTCAGAGACCCGATTGAGGTTCGGATAGCCTTTTTTGGGTTTGAAACTATCCATTGACGGCTTACAGTCGTCAAGGCCGTAGAACTCACCGAGAGCTTCGTTATGACTGCTTATGGCTCACGTAACTCTAAACGAGCCAACAGTTATGGCCGTCCGAAGAATCGATATCCACAGAGTGCAACATTCGCTTTGCAAGGTGCAACATTCGTCCAAAAATCCGAAACAGCGCCGTTCGACTTTCAGAAGTGGGTGCAGGGATTTAAATGGAACAGTTCCATGGTGAACCGCTCTCCAGGGAAGGTAAATCGAAGACCAGCAACGGTGATCCTGTTTTAACGTAAAAATTCACATGATGGAAAAAAGAAGGCCAAAAAACTTCAGAGACTCGATTGAGGTTCGGATAGCCTTTTTTCGGTTCGAAACTATCCGTTGACGGCTTACAGCGATTAAGGCCGTAGAACTCACCGAGAGCTTCGTTTTGACTGGTTATGGCTCCCGTAACTCTAAACGAGCCAACAGTTATGGCCGTCCGAAGAATCGATATCCACAGGGTGCAACATTCGCTGTGCAAGGTGCAACATTCGTCCAAAAAGCCGAAACAGCGCCGTTCGACTTTTAGAAGTGGGTGCAGGGATTTGAAATGGAACAGAACCATGGTGAACCGCTCTCCAGGGAAGGTAAATCGAAGACCAGCAACAGTGATCCCGTTTTAACTTAAAAATTCACGTGATGGAAAAAAGAAGGCCAAAATACTTCAGAGGCCCGGTTGAGGTTCGGATAGCCTTTTTTGGGTTTGAAACTATCCGTTGACGGCTTACCGCCGTCAAGGCCGTAGAACTCACCGAGAGCTTCGTTTTGACTGGTTATGGCTCCCGTAACTCTAAACTAGCCAAC
This sequence comes from Allium fistulosum, assembly GCA_030737815.1. NCBI lineage: Eukaryota > Viridiplantae > Streptophyta > Magnoliopsida > Asparagales > Amaryllidaceae > Allium > Allium fistulosum. Next base: position 41,386,053 of record CM060905.1, on the reverse strand, counting down.
AGTTATGGCCGTCCGAAGAATCGATATCCACAGGGTGCAACATTTGCTGTTCAAGGTGCAACATTCGTCCAAAAAGCCGAAACAGCGACGTTCAACTTTTAGAAGTGGGTGCAGGGATTTGAAATGGAACAGTACCATGGTGAACCGCTCTCCAGGGAAGGTAAATCGAAGCCTAGCAACGGTGATCCCGTTTTAACGTAAAAATTGACGTGATGGAAAAAAGAAGGCCAAAAAACTTCAAAGACCCGATTGAGGTTCGGATGGCCTTTTTTGGGTTTGAAACTATCCGTTGACGGCTTACAACCGTGAAGGCCGTAGAATTCACCAAGAGATTCGTTTTGACTGGTTATGGCTCCCGTAACTCTAAACGAGACAACAGTTATGGCCGTTCGAAGAATCGATATCCACAGGGTGCAACATTCGCTGTGCAAGGTGCAACATTCGTCCAAAAAGCCGAAACAGCGCCTTTCGACTTTTAGAAGTGGGTGCAGGGATTTGAAATGGAACAGTACCATGGTGAACTGCTCTTCAGGGAAGGTAAATCGAAGACCAGCAACGGTGATCCCGTTTTAACGTAAAAATTCACGTGATGGAAAAAAGAAGGCCAAAAAACTTCAGAGACCCGATTGAGGTTCGGATAGCCTTTTTTGGGTTCGAAACTATCCGTTGACGGCTTACAGCTGTCAAGGCCGTAGAACTCACCGAGAGCTTTGTTTTGACTGGTTATGGCTCCCGTAACTCTAAACGAGACAACAGTTATGGCCGTCCGAAGAATCGATATCCACAGGGTGCAACATTTGCTGTTCAAGGTGCAACAATCGTCCAAAAAGCCGAAACAGCGCCGTTCAACTTTTAGAAGTGGGTGCAGGGATTTGAAATGGAATAGTACCATGGTGAACTGCTCTCCAGGGAAGGTAAATCGAAGACCAGCAACGGTGATCCCATTTTAACGTAAAAATTCACGTGATGGAAAAAAAAGGCCAAAAAACTTCAGAGACCCGATTGAGGTTCGGATAGCCTTTTTTGGGTTCGAAACTATCCGTTGATGGCTTACAGCTGTCAAGGCCATAGAACTCACCAAGAGCTTTGTTTTGACTGTTTATGGCTCCCGTAACTCTAAACGAGACAACAGTTATGGCCGTCCGAAGAATCGATATCCACAGGATGCAACATTTGTTGTTCAAGGTGCAACATTCGTCCAAAAAGCCGAAACAGCGCCGTTCAACTTTTAGAAGTGGGTGCGGGGATTTGAAATGGAACAGTACCATGGTGAACCGCTCTCCAGGGAAGGTAAATCGAAGACCAGCAACGGTGATCCCGTTTTAACTTAAAAATTCACGTGATGGAAAAAAGAAGGCCAAAATACTTCAGAGACCCGGTTGAGGTTCGGATAGCCTTTTTTGGGTTTGAAACTATCCATTGACGGCTTACAGCTATCAAGGCCGTAGAACTCACCGAGAGCTTTGTTTTGACTGTTTATGGCTCCCGTAACTCTAAACGAGACAACAGTTATGGCCGTCCGAAGAATCGATATCCATAGGGTGCAACATTTGCTGTTCAAGGTGCAACATTCGTCCAAAAAGCCGAAACAGCGCCGTTCAACTTTTAGAAGTGGGTGCGGGGATTTGAAATGGAACAGTACCATGGTGAACCGCTCTCCAGGGAAGGTAAATCGAAGACCAGCAACGGTGATCCCGTTTTAACTTAAAAATTCACGTGATGGAAAAAAGAAGGCCAAAATACTTCAGAGACCCGGTTGAGGTTCGGATAGCCTTTTTTGGGTTTGAAACTATCCATTGACGGCTTACAGCTATCACGGCCGTAGAACACACCGAGAGCTTCGTTTTGACTGGTTATGGCTCCCGTAACTCTAAACGAGCCAATAGTTATGGCCGTCCGAAGAATCGATATCCACAGGGTGCAATATTCGCTGTGCAAGGTGCAACATTCGTCCAAAAAGCCGAAACAGCACCGTTCGACTTTTAGAAGTGGGTGCAGGGATTTGAAATGGAACAGAACCGTGGTGAACCGCTCTCCAGGGAAGGTAAATCGAAGACCAGCAACGGTGATCCCGTTTTAACTTAAAAATTCACGTGATGGAAAAAAGAAGGCCAAAATACTTCAGAGGCCCGGTTGAGGTTCGGATAGACTTTTTTGGGTTTGAAACTATCCGTTGACGGCTTACAGCTGTCAAGGCCGTAGAACTCACCGAGAGCTTCGTTTTGACTAGTTATGGCTCCCATAACTCTAAACTAGCCAACAGTTATGGCCGTCCGAAGAATCGATATTCACAGGGTGCAACATTCGCTGTGCAAGGTGCAACATTCGTCCAAAAAGCCGAAACAGCGCCGTTCGACTTTTAGAAGAGGGTGCAGGGATTTGAAATGGAACAGTACCATGGTGAACCGCTCTCCAGGGAAGGTAAATCGAAGACCAGCAACGGTGATCCCTTTTTAACGTAAAAATTCACGTGATGGAAAAAAGAAGGCCAAAATACTTCAGAGACCCGATCGAGGTTCGGATAGCCTTTTTTGGGTTTGAAACTATCTGTTGACAGCTTACAGCTGTCAAGGCCGTAGAACTCACCGACAGCTTCGTTTTGACTGGTTATGGCTCCCGTAACTCTAAACGAGCCAACAGTTATGGCCGTCCGAAGAATCGATATCCACAGGGTGCAACATTCGCTGTGCAAGGTGCAACATTCGTCCAAAAAGCCTAAACAGCGCCGTTCGACTTTTAGAAGTGGGTGTAGGGATTTGAAATTGAACAGTACCATGGTGAACCGTTCTCCAGGTAAGGTAAATCGAAGACCAGCAACGGTGATCCCGTTTTAACTTAAAAATTCACGTGATGGAAAAAAGAAGGCCAAAATACTTTAGAGGCCCGGTTGAGGTTCGGATAGCCTTTTTTGGGTTTGAAACTATCCGTTGATTGCTTACCGCCGTCAAGGCCGTAGAACTCACCGAGAGCTTCGTTTTGACTGGTTATGGCTCCCGTAACTCTAAACTAGCCAACAGTTATGGCCGTCCGAAGAATCGATATCCACAGGGTGCAACATTTGCTGTTCAAGGTGCAACATTCGTCCAAAAAGCCGAAACAGCGACGTTCAACTTTTAGAAGTGGGTGCAGGGATTTGAAATGGAACAGTACCATGGTGAACCGCTCTCCAGGGAAGGTAAATCGAAGACTAGCAACGGCGATCCCGTTTTAACGTAAAAATTGACGTGATGGAAAAAAGAAGGCCAAAAAACTTCAGAGACCCGATTGAGGTTCGGATGGCCTTTTTTGGGTTTGAAACTATCCGTTGACGGCTTACAACCGTGAAGGCCGTAGAATTCACCAAGAGCTTCGTTTTCACTGGTTATGGCTCCCGTAACTCTAAACGAGACAACAGTTATGGCCGTCCGAAGAATCGATATCCACAGGGTGCAACATTCGCTGTGCAAGGTGCAACATTCGTCCAAAAAGCCGAAACAGCGCCGTTCGACTTTTAGAAGTGGGTGCAGGGATTTGAAATGGAACAGTACCTTGGTGAACTGCTCTCCAGGGAAGGTAAATCGAAGACCAGCAACGGTGATCCCGTTTTAACGTAAAAATTCACCTGATGGAAAAAAGAAGGCCAAAAAACTTCAGAGACCCGATTGAGGTTCGGATAGCCTTTTTTTGGTTCGAAACTATCCGTTGACGGTTTACAGCTGTCAAGGCCGTAGAACTCACCGAGAGCTTTGTTTTGAATGGTTATGGCTCCCGTAACTCTAAACGAGACAACAGTTATGGCCGTCCGAAGAATCGATATCCACAGGGTGCAACATTTGCTGTTCAAGGTGCAACATTCGTCCAAAAAGCCGAAACAGCGCCGTTCAACTTTTAAAAGTGGGTGCAGGGATTTGAAATGGAACAGTACCATGGTGAACCGCTCTCAAGGGAAGGTAAATCCAGCAACGGTGATCCCGTTTTAACTTAAAAATTCACGTGATGGAAAAAAGAAGGCCAAAATACTTCAGAGACCCGGTTGAGGTTTGGATAGCCTTTTTTGGGTTTGAAACTATCCGTTGATGGCTTACAGCTATCAAGGCCGTAGAACTCACCGAGAGCTTCGTTTTGACTGGTTATGGCTCCCGTAACTCTAAACGAGCCAACAGTTATGGCCGTCCGAAGAATCGATATCCACAGGGTGCAACATTCGCTGTGCAAGGTGCAACATTCGTCCAAAAAGCCGAAACAGCACCGTTCGACTTTTAGAAGTGGGTGCAGGGTTTTGAAATGGAACAGTACCATGGTGAACCGCTCTCCAGGGAAGGTAAATCGAAGACCAGCAACGGTGATCCCGTTTTAACTTAAAAATTCACGTGATGGAAAAAAGAAGGCCAAAATACTTCAGAGGCCCGGTTGAGGTTCGGATAGCCTTTTTTGGGTTTGAAACTATCCGTTGACGGCTTACAGCCATCAAGGCCGTAGAACTCACCAAGAGCTTCGTTTTGACTGGTTATGGCTCCCGTAACTCTAAACTAGCCAACAGTTATGGCCGTCCGAAGAATCGATATCCACAGGGTGCAACATTCGCTGTGCAAGGTGCAACATTCGTCAAAAAAGCCGAAACATCGCCGTTCGACTTTTAGAAGTGGGTGCAGGGATTTGAAATGGAACAGTACCATGGTGAACCGCTCTCCAGGGAAGGTAAATCGAAGACCAGCAACGGTGATCCCGTTTTAACGTAAAAATTCACGTGATGGAAAAAAGAAGGCCAAAATACTTCAGAGACCCGATCGAGGTTCGGATAGCCTTTTTTGGGTTTGAAACTATCCGTTTACAGCTTACAGCTGTCAAGGCCGTAGAACTCACCGAGAGCTTCGTTTTGACTGGTTATGGCTCCCGTAACTCTAAACGAGCCAACAGTTATGGCCGTCCGAAGAATCGATATCCACAGGGTGCAACATTCGCTGTGCAAGGTGCAACATTCGTCCAAAAAGCCTAAACAGCGCCGTTCGACTTTTAGAAGTGGGTGCAGGGATTCGAAATGGAACAGTACCATGGTGAACCGCTCTCCAGGGAAGGTAAATCGAAGACCAGCAACGGTGATCCCGTTTTAACTTAAAAATTCACGTGATGGAAAAAAGAAGGCCAAAATACTTCAGAGGCCCGGTTGAGGTTCGGATAGCCTTTTTTGGGTTTGAAACTATCTGTTGACGACTTACAGCTGTCAAGGCCGTAGAACTCACCGAGAGCTTCGTTTTGACTGGTTATGGCTTCCGTAACTCTAAACTAGCCAACAGTTATGGCCGTCCGAAGAATCGATATCCACAGGGTGCAACATTCGCTGTGCAAGGTGCAACATTCGTCCAAAAAGCCAAAACAGCGCCGTTCGACTTTCAGAAGTGGGTGCAGGGATTTGAAATGGAACAGTACTATGGTGAACCGCTCTCCAGGGAAGGTAAATCAAAGACCAGCAACGGTGATCCCGTTTTAACTTAAAAATTCACGTGATGGAAAAAAGAAGGCCAAAATACTTCAGAGACCCGATTGAGGTTCGGATAGCCTTTTTTGGGTTTGAAACTATCCGTTGACGGTTTACAACTTTCAAAGCCGTAGAACTCACCAAGAGGTTCGTTTTGACTGGTTATAGCTCCCGTAACTCTAAACGAGCCAACAGTTATGGCCGTCCGAAGAATCGATATCCACAAGATGCAACATTTGCTGTTCAAGGTGCAACATTCGTCCAAAAAGCCGAAACAGCGCCGTTCGACTTTTAGAAGTGGGTGCAGGGATTTGAAATGGAACAGTACCATGGTGAACCGCTCTCCAGGGAAGGTAAATCGAAGACCAGCAACGGTGATCCCATTTTAACGTAAAAATTCACGTGATGGAAAAAAGAAGGCCAAAAAACTTCAGAGACCCGATTGAGGTTCGGATAGCCTTTTTTGGGTTTGAAACTATCCGTTGACGGCTTACAGCGGTCAAGGTCGTAGAACTCACCGAGAACTTCGTTTTGACTGGTTATGGCTCCCGTAACTCTAAACGAGACAACAGTTATGGCCGTCCGAAGAATCGATATCCACAGGGTGCAACATTCGCTCTGCAAGGTGCAACATTCATCCAAAAAGCTGAAACAGCGCCGTTAGACTTTTAGAAGTGGGTGCAGGGATTTTAAATGGAACAGTTGCATGGTAAACCGCTCTCCAGGGAAGGTAAATCGAAGACCCGCAACGGTGCTCCCTTTTTAACGTAAAAATTCACGTGATGGAAAAAAGAAGGCCAAAAAACTTCAGAGACCAAATTGAGGTTCGGATAGCCTTTTTTGGGTTCGAAACTATCCGTTGACGGCTTACAGCTGTCAAGGCCGTAGAACTCACCGAGAGCTTCGTTTTGACCGGTTCTGGCTCCCGTAACTCTAAACGAGACAACAGTTATGGCCGTCCGAAGAATCGATATCCATAAGGTGCAACATTCGCTGTGCAAGGTGCAACATTCGTCCAAAAAGCCGAAACAGCGACGTTCCACTTTTAGAAGTGGGTGCAGGGATTTGAAATGGAACAGTACCATGGTGAACCGCTCTCCAGGGAAGGTAAATCGAAGACTAGCAACGGTGATCCCGTTTTAACGTAAAAATTGACGTGATGGAAAAAAGAAGGCCAAACAACTTCAGAGACCCGATTGAGGTTCGGATGGCCTTTTTTGGGTTTGAAACTATCCGTTGACGGCTTACAACCGTGAAGGCCGTAGAATTCACCAAGAGCTTCGTTTTCACTGGTTATGGCTCCTGTAACTTTAAACGAGACAACAGTTATGGCCGTCCGAAGAATCGATATCCACAGGGTGCAACATTCGCTGTGCAAGGTGCCACATTCGTCCAAAAAGCCGAAACAGCGCCGTTCGACTTTTAGAAGTGGGTGCAGGGATTTGAAATGGAACAGTACCATGGTGACCCGCTCTCCAGGGAAGGTAAATCGAAGACCAGCAACGGTGATCCCGTTTTAACGTAAAAATTCACGTGATGGAAAAAAGAAGGCCAAAATACTACAGAGACCCGATTGAGGTTCGGATAGCCTTTTTTGGGTTTGAAACTATCCGTTGATGGCTTACAGCCGTCAAGGCCGTAGAACTCACCGAGAGCTTCGTTTTGACTGGTTATGGCTCCCGTAACTCTAAACGAGCCAACAGTTATGGCCGTCCGAAGAATCGATATCCACAGAGTGCAACATTCGCTGTGCAAGGTGCAACATTCGTCCAAAAAGCCGAAACAGCGCCGTTCGACTTTCAGAAGTGGGTGCAGGGATTTGAAATGGAACAATACCATGGTGAACCGCTCTCCAGGGAAGGTAAATCGAAGACCAGCAACGGTGATCCCGTTTTAACGTAAAAATTCACGTGATGGAAAAAAGAAGGCCAAAAAACTTCATAGACCAGATTGAGGTTCGGATAGCCTTTTTTGTGTTCGAAACTATCTGTTGACGGCTTACAGCTGTCAAGGCCGTAGAACTCACCGAGAGCTTCGTTTTGACTGGTTCTGGCTCCCGTAACTCTAAACGAGACAACAGTTATGGCCGTCCGAAGAATCGATATCCACAGGGTGCAACATTCGCTGTGCAAGGTGCAACATTCGTCCAAAAAGCCGAAACAGCGCCGTTCGACTTTTAGAAGTGGGTGCAGGGATTTGAAATGGAACAGTACCATGGTGACCCGCTCTCCAGGGAAGGTAAATCGAAGACCAGCAACAGTGATCCCGTTTTAACGTAAAAATTCACGTGATGGAAAAAAGAAGGCCAAAATACTACACAGACCCGATTGAGGTTCGGATAGCCTTTTTTGGGTTCGAAACTATCCGTTGATGGCTTACAGTTGTCAAGGCCGTAGAACTCACCGAGAGCTTCGTTTTGACTGGATATGGCTCCCGTAACTCTAAACGAGACAACATTTATGGCCGTCCGAAGAATCGATATCCACAGGGTGCAACATTCGTTGTGCAAGGTGCAACATTCGTCCAAAAAGCCGAAACAGCGCCGTTCGACTTTTAGAAGTGGGTGCAGGGATTTGAAATGAAACAGTACCATGGTGACCCGCTCTCCAGGGAAGGTAAATCGAAGACCAGCAACGGTGATCCCGTTTTAACGTAAAAATTCACGTGATGGAAAAAAGAAGGCCAAAATACTTCAGAGGCCCGATTGAGGTTCGGATAGCCTTTTTTGGGTTTGTAACTATCTGTTGATGGCTTACAGCCGTCAAGGCCGTAGAACTCACCGAGAGCTTTGTTTTGACTGGTTATGGCTCCCGTAACTCTAAACGAGCCAACAGTTATGGCCGTCCGAAGAATCGATATCCACAGAGTGCAACATTCGTTGTGCAAGGTGCAACATTCGTCCAAAAAGCCGAAACAGCGCCGTTCGACTTTCAAAAGTGGGTGCAGGGATTTAAATGGAACAGTACCATGGTGAACCGCTCTCCAGGGAAGGTAAATCGAAGACCAGCAACGGTGATCCCGTTTTAACGTAAAAATTCATGTGATGGAAAAAAGAAGGCCAAAAAACTTCAAAGACCAGATTGAGGTTCGGATAGCCTTTTTTGGGTTCGAAACTATCCGTTGACGGCTTACAGCTGTCAAGGCCGTAAAACTCACCGAGAGCTTCGTTTTGACTGGTTCTGGCTCCCGTAACTCTAAACGAGACAACAGTTATGGCCGTCCAAAGAATCGATATCCACAGGGTGCAACATTTGCTGTTCAAGGTGCAACATTCGTCCAAAAAGCCGAAACAGCGACGTTCAACTTTTAGAAGTGGGTGCAGGGATTTGAAATGGAACAGTACCATGGTGAACCGCTCTCCAGGGTAGGTAAATCGAAGACTAGCAACGGTGATCCCGTTTTAACGTAAAAATTGACGTGATGGAAAAAAGAAGGCCAAACAACTTCATAGACCCGATTGAGGTTCGGATGGCCTTTTTTGGGTTCGAAACTATCCGTTGACGGCTTACAACCTTGAAGGCCGTAGAATTCACCAAGAGCTTCGTTTTGAATGGTTATGGCTCCCGTAACTCTAAACGAGACAACAGTTATGGTCGTCCGAAGAATCGATATCCACAGGGTGCAACATTCGCTGTGCAAGGTGCAACATTCGTCCAAAAAGCCGAAACAGCGCCGTTCGACTTTTAGAAGTGGGTGCAGGGATTTGAAATGGAACAGTACCATGGTGACCCGCTCTCCAAGGAAGGTAAATCGAAGACCAGCAACGGTGATCCCGTTTTAACGTAAAAATTCACGTGATGGAAAAAAGAAGGCCAAAATACTTCAGAGACCCGATTGAGGTTCGGATAGCCTTTTTTGGGTTTGAAACTATCCGTTGACGGCTTACAGCCGTCAAGGCCGTAGAACTCACCGAGAGCTTCGTTTTGACTGGTTATGGCTCCCGTAACTCTAAACGAGCCAACAGTTATGGCCGTCCGAAGAATCGATATCCATAGAGTGCAACATTCGCTGTGCAAGGTGCAACATTCGTCCAAAAAGCCGAAACAGCGCCGTTCGACTTTCAGAAGTGGGTGCAGGGATTTAAATGGAACAGTACCATGGTGAACCGCTCTCCAGGGAAGGTAAATCGAAGACCAGCAACGGTGATCCCGTTTTAACGTAAAAATTGACGTGATGGAAAAAAGAAGGCCAAAATACTTCAGAGACCCGATTGATGTTCGGATAGCCTTTTTTGGGTTCGAAACTATCCGTTGACGGCTTACAGTTGTCAAGGCCGTAGAACTCACCGAGAGCTTCGTTTTGACTGGTTATGGCTCCCGTAACTCTATACGAGACAACAGTTATGGACGTCCGAAGAATCGATATCCACAGGGAGCAACATTTGTTTTTCAAGGTGCAACATTCGTCCAAAAAGCCGAAACAGCGCCGTTCAACTTTTAAAAGTGGGTGCAGGGATTTGAAATGGAACAGTACCATGGTGAACCGCTCTCCAGGGAAGGTAAATCGAAGACCAGCAACGGTGATCCCGTTTTAACGTAAAAATTCACGTGATGGAAAAAAGAAGGCCAAAAAACTTCAGAGACCCGATTGAGGTTCGGATAGCCTTTTTTAGGTTCGAAACTATCCGTTGATGGCTTATAGCTGTCAAGGCCGTAGAACTCACCGAGAGCTTCGTTTTGACTGGTTATGGCTCCCGTAACTCTAAACGAGACAACAGTTATGGTCGTCCGAAGAATCGATATCCACCGGGTGCAACGTTCGCTGTGCAAGGTGCAACATTCGTCCAAAAAGCCGAAACAGCGCCATTCGACTTTTAGAAGTGGGTGCAGGGATTTGAAATGGAACAGTACCATGGTGAGCCGCTCTCCAGGGAAGGTAAATCGAAGACCAGCAACGGTGATCCCGTTTTAACGTAAAAATTCACGTGATGGAAAAAAGAAGGCCAAAATACTTCAGAGACCCGATTGAGGTTCGGATAGCCTTTTTTGGGTTTGAAACTATCCGTTGACGGCTTACAGCCGTCAAGGCCGTAGAACTCACCGAGAGCTTCGTTTTGACTGGTTATGGCTCCCGTAACTCTAAACGAGCCAACAGTTATGGCCGTCCGAAGAATCGATATCCAAAGGGTGCAACATTCGCTGTGCAAGGTGCAACATTCGTCCAAAAAGCCGAAACAGCGCCGTTCGACTTTCAGAAGTGGGTGCAGGGATTTAAATGGAACAGTACCATGGTGAACCGCTCTCCAGGGAAGGTAAATCGAAGACCAGCAACGGTGATCCCGTTTTAACGTAAAAATTCACGTGATGGAAAAAAGAAGGCCAAAATACTTCAGAGACCCGGTTGAGGTTCGGATAGCCTTTTTTGGGTTCGAAAGTATCCGTTGACGGCTTACAGGTGTCAAGGCCATAGAACTCACCGAGAGCTTCGTTTTGACTAGTTATGGCTCCCGTAACTCTATACGAGACAACAGTTATGGCCGTCCGAAGAATCGATATCCACAGGGAGCAACATTTGTTGTTCAAGGTGGAACATTCGTCCAAAAAGCCGAAACAGCGTCGTTCAACTTTTAAAAGTGGGTGCAGGGATTTGAAATGGAACAGTACCATGGTGAACCGCTCTCCAGGGAAGGTAAATCGAAGACCAGCAACGGTGATCCCGTTTTAACGTAAAAATTCACGTGATGGAAAAAAGAAGGCCAAAAAACTTCAGAGACCCGATTGAGGTTCGGATAGCCTTTTTTGGGTTCGAAACTATCCGTTGATGGCTTACAGCTGTCAAGGCCGTACAACTCACCGAGAGCTTCGTTTTGACTGGTTATGGCTCCTGTAACTCTAAACGAGACAACAGTTATGGCCGTCCGAAGAATCGATATCCACAGGGTGCAACATTCGCTGTGCAAGGTGCAACATTCGTCAAAAAAGCCGAAACAGGGCCGTTCGACTTTTAGAAGTGGGTGCAGGGATTTGAAATGGAACAGTACCATGGTGACCCGCTCTCCAGGGAAGGTAAATCGAAGACCAGCAACGGTGATCCCGTTTTAACGTAAAAATTCACGTGACGGAAAAAAGAAGGCAAAAATACTTCAGAGACCCGATTGAGGTTCGGATAGCCTTTTTTGCGTTTGAAACTATCCGTTGACGGCTTACAACAGACAAGGCCGTAGAACTCACCGAGAGCTTCATTTTGACTGGTTATGGCTCCCGTAACTCTAAACGAGCCAACAGTTATGGCCGTCCGAAGAATCGATATCCACAGAGTGCAGCATTCGCTGTGCAAGGTGCAACATTCGTCCAAAAAGCCGAAACAGCGCCGTTCGACTTTCAGAAGTGGGTGCAGGGATTTAAATGGAACAGTACCATGGTGAACCGCTCTCCATGGAAGGTAAATCGAAGACCAGCAACGGTGATCCCGTTTTAACGTAAAAATTCACGTGATGGAAAAAAGAAGGCCAAAATACTTCAGAGACCCGATTGAGGTTCGGATAGCCTTTTTTGGGTTCGAAACTATCCGTTGACGGCTTACAGCTGTCAAGGCCATAGAACTCACCGACAGCTTCGTTTTGACTGGTTATGGCTCCCGTAACTCTATACGAGACAACAGTTATGGCCGTCCGAAGAATCGATATCCACAGGGAGCAACATTTGTTGTTCAAGGTGCAACATTCGTCCAAAAAGCCGAAACAACGCCGTTCAACTTTTAAAAGTGGGTGCAGGGATTTGAAATGGAACAGTACCATGGTGAACCGCTCTCCAGGGAAGGTAAATCGAAGACCAGCAACGGTGATCCCGTTTTAACGTAAAAATTCACGTGATGGAAAAAAGAAGGCCAAAAAACTTCAAAGACCCGATTGAGGTTCGGATAGCCTTTTTTGGGTTCGAAACTATCCGTTGACGGCTTACAGCTGTCAAGGCCGTAGAACTCACCGAGAGCTTCGTTTTGACTGGTTATGGCTCCCGTAACACTAAACGAGACAACAGTTATGGCCGTCCGAAGAATCGATATCCACAGGGTGCAACATTCGCTGTGCAAGGTGCAACATTCGTCCAAAAAGCCGAAACAGCGCCGTTCAACTTTTAGAAGTGGGTGCAGGGATTTGAAATGGAACAGTACCATGGTGAACCGCTCTCCAGGGAAGGTAAATCAAGCAACGGTGATCCCGTTTTAACTTAAAAATTCACGTGATGGAAAAAAAAGGCCAAAATACTTCAGAGACCCGGTTGAGGTTCGGATAGCATTTTTTGGGTTTGAAACTATCCGTTGACGGCTTACAGATGTCAAGGCCGTAGAACTCACCGAGAGCTTCGTTTTGACTGGTTCTGGCTCCCGTAACTCTAAACGAGACAACAGTTATGGCCGTCCGAAGAATCGATATCCACAGGGTGCAACATTCGCTGTGCAAGGTGCAACATTCGTCAAAAAAGCCGAAACAGCGCCGTTCGACTTTTAGAAGTGGGTGCAGGGATTTGAAATGGAACAGTACCATGGCGAACCGCTCTCCAGGGAAGGTAAATCGAAGACCAGCAACGGTGATCCCGTTTTAACGTAAAAATTCACGTGATGGAAAAAAGAAGGCCAAAATACTACACAGACCCGATTGAGGTTCGGATAGCCTTTTTTGGGTTCGAAACTATCCGTTGATGGCTTACAGTTGTCAAGGCCGTAGAACTCACCGAGAGCTTCGTTTTGACTGGATATGGCTCCCGTAACTCTAAACGAGACAACATTTATGGCCGTCCGAAGAATCGATATCCACAGGGTGCAACATTCGCTGTGCAAGGTGCAACATTCGTCCAAAAAGCCGAAACAGCGCCGTTCGACTTTTAGAAGTGGGTGCAGGGATTTGAAATGGAACAGTACCATGGTGACCCGCTCTCCAGGGAAGGTAAATCGAAGACCAGCAACGGTGATCCCGTTTTAACGTAAAAATTCACGTGATGAAAAAAAGATGGCCAAAATACTTCAAAGGCCCGATTGAGGTTCGGATAGCCTTTTTTGGGTTTGAAACTATCTGTTGATGGCTTACAGCCGTCAAGGCCGTAGAACTCACCGAGAGCTTCGTTTTGACTGGTTATGGCTCTCGTAACTCTAAACGAGCCAACAGTTATGGCCGTCCGAAGAATCGATATCCACAGAGTGCAACATTCGTTGTGCAAGGTGCAACATTCGTCCAAAAAGCCGAAACAGCGCCGTTCGACTTTCAAAAGTGGGTGCAGGGATTTAAATGGAACAGTACCATGGTGAACCGCTCTCCAGGGAAGGTAAATCGAAGACCAGCAACGGTGATCCCGTTTTAACGTAAAAATTCATATGATGGAAAAAAGAAGGCCAAAAAACTTCAGAGACCAGATTGAGGTTCGGATAGCCTTTTTTGGGTTCGAAACTATCCGTTGACGGCTTACAGCTGTCAAGGCCGTAAAACTCACCGAGAGCTTCATTTTGACTGGTTCTGGCTCCCGTAACTCTAAACGAGACAACAGTTATGGCCGTCCGAAGAATCGATATCCATAGGGTGCAACATTTGCTGTTCAAGGTGCAACATTCGTCCAAAAAGCCGAAACAGCGACGTTCAACTTTTAGAAGTGGGTGCAGGGATTTGAAATGGAACAGTACCATGGTGAACCGCTCTCCAGGGAAGGTAAATCGAAGACTAGCAACGGTGATCCCGTTTTAACGTAAAAATTGACGTGATGGAAAAAAGAAGACCAAACAACTTCAGAGACCCGATTGAGGTTCGGATGGCCTTTTTTGGGTTCGAAACTATCCGTTGACGGCTTACAACCTTGAAGGCCGTAGAATTCACCAAGAGCTTCGTTTTGACTGGTTATGGCTCCCGTAACTCTAAACGAGACAACAGTTATGGCCGTCCGAAGAATCGATATCCACAGGGTGCAACATTCGCTGTGCAAGGTGCAACATTCGTCCAAAAAGCCGAAACAGCGCCGTTCGACTTTTAGAAGTGGGTGCAGGGATTTGAAATGGAACAGTACCATGGTGACCCGCTCTCCAAGGAAGGTAAATCGAAGACCAGCAACGGTGATCCCGTTTTAACGTAAAAATTCACGTGATGGAAAAAAGAAGGCCAAAATACTTCAGAGACCCGATTGAGGTTCGGATAGCCTTTTTTGGGTTTGAAACTATCCGTTGATGGCTTACAGCCGTCAAGGCCGTAGAACTCACCGAGAGCTTCGTTTTGACTGGTTATGGCTCCCGTAACTCTAAACGAGCCAACAGTTATGGCCGTCCGAAGAATCGATATCCATAGAGTGCAACATTCGCTGTGCAAGGTGCAACATTCGTCCAAAAAGCCGAAACAGCGCCGTTCGACTTTCAGAAGTGGGTGCAAGGATTTAAATGGAACAGTACCATGGTGAACCGCTCTCGAGGGAAGGTAAATCGAAGACCAGCAACGGTGATCCCGTTTTAACGTAAAAATTCACGTGATGGAAAAAAGAAGGCCAAAATACTTCAGAGACCCGATTGAGGTTCGGATAGCCTTTTTTGGGTTCGAAACTATCCGTTGACGGCTTACAGCTGTCAAGGCCGTAGAACTCACCGAGAGCTTCGTTTTGACTGGTTATGGCTCCCGTAACTCTATACGAGACAACAGTTATGGACGTCCGAAGAATCGATATCCACAGGGAGCAACATTTGTTTTTCAAGGTGCAACATTCGTCCAAAAAGCCGAAACAGCGCCGTTCAACTTTTAAAAGTGGGTGCAGGGATTTGAAATGGAACAGTACCATGGTGAACCGCTCTCCAGGGAAGGTAAATCGAAGACCAGCAACGGTGATCCCGTTTTAACGTAAAAATTCACGTGATGGAAAAAAGAAGGCCAAAAAACTTCAGAGACCCGATTGAGGTTCGGATAGCCTTTTTTAGGTTCGAAACTATCCGTTGATGGCTTATAGCTGTCAAGGCCGTAGAACTCACCGAGAGCTTCGTTTTGACTGGTTATGGCTCCCGTAACTCTAAACGAGACAACAGTTATGGCCGTCCGAAGAATCGATATCCACAGGGTGCAACGTTCGTTGTGCAAGGTGCAACATTCGTCCAAAAAGCCGAAACAGCGCCGTTCGACTTTTAGAAGTGGGTGCAGGGATTTGAAATGGAACAGTACCATGGTGACCCGCTCTCCAGGGAAGGTAAATCGAAGACCAGCAACGGTGATCCCGTTTTAACGTAAAAATTCACGTGATGGAAAAAAGAAGGCCAAAATACTTCAGAGACCCGATTGAGGTTCGGATAGCCTTTTTTGGGTTTGAAACTATCCGTTGACGGCTTATAGCCGTCAAGGCCGTAGAACTCACCGAGAGCTTCGTTTTGACTGGTTATGGCTCCCGTAACTCTAAACGAGCCAACAGTTATGGCCGTCCGAAGAATCGATATCCAAAGGGTGCAACATTCGCTGTGCAAGGTGCAACATTCGTCCAAAAAGCCGAAACAGCGCCGTTCGACTTTCAGAAGTGGGTGCAGGGATTTAAATGGAACAGTACCATGGTGAACCACTCTCCAGGGAAGGTAAATCGAAGACCAGCAACGGTGATCCCGTTTTAACGTAAAAATTCACGTGATGGAAAAAAGAAGGCCAAAATACTTCAGAGACCCGGTTGAGGTTCGGATAGCCTTTTTTGGGTTCGAAAGTATCCGTTGACGGCTTACAGCTGTCAAGGCCATAGAACTCACCGAGAGCTTCGTTTTGACTGGTTATGGCTCCCGTAACTCTATACGAGACAACAGTTATGGCCGTCCGAAGAATCGATATCCACAGGGAGCAACATTTGTTGTTCAAGGTGGAACATTCGTCCAAAAAGCCGAAACAGCGCCGTTCAACTTTTAAAAGTGGGTGCAGGGATTTGAAATGGAACAGTACCATGGTGAACCGCTCTCCAGGGAAGGTAAATCGAAGACCAGCAACGGTGATCCCGTTTTAACGTAAAAATTCACGTGATGGAAAAAAGAAGGCCAAAAAACTTCAGAGTCCCGATTGAAGTTCGGATAGCCTTTTTTGGGTTCGAAACTATCCGTTGATGGCTTACAGCTGTCAAGGCCGTAGAACTCACCGAGAGCTTCGTTGTGACTGGTTATGGCTCCTGTAACTCTAAACGAGACAACAGTTATGGCCGTCCGAAGAATCGATATCCATAGGGTGCAACATTCGCTGTGCAAGGTGCAACATTCGTCCAAAAAGCCGAAACAGGGCCGTTCGACTTTTAGAAGTGGGTGCAGGGATTTGAAATGGAACAGTACCATGGTGACCCGCTCTCCAGGGAAGGTAAATCGAAGACCAGCAACGGTGATCCCGTTTTAACGTAAAAATTCACGTGATGGAAAAAAGAAGGCAAAAATACTTCAGAGACCCGATTGAGGTTCGGATAGCCTTTTTTGGGTTTGAAACTATCCATTGACGGCTTACAACAGTCAAGGCCGTAGAACTCACTGAGAGCTTCATTTTGACTGGTTATGGCTCCCGTAACTCTAAACGAGCCAACAGTTATGGCCGTCCGAAGAATCGATATCCACAGAGTGCAGCATTCGCTGTGCAAGGTGCAACATTCGTCCAAAAAGCCGAAACAGCGCCGTTCGACTTTCAGAAGTGGGTGCAGGGATTTAAATGGAACAGTACCATGGTGAACCGCTCTCCATGGAAGGTAAATCGAAGACCAGCAACGGTGATCCCGTTTTAACGTAAAAATTCACGTGATGGAAAAAAGAAGGCCAAAATACTTCAGAGACCCGATTGAGGTTCGGATAGCCTTTTTTGGGTTCGAAACTATCCGTTGACGGCTTATAGCTGTCAAGGCCGTAGAACTCACCGACAGCTTCGTTTTGACTGGTTATGGCTCCCGTAATTCTATACGAGACAACAGTTATGGCCGTCCGAAGAATCGATATCCACAGGGAGCAACATTTGTTGTTCAAGGTGCAACATTCGTCCAAAAAGCCGAAACAACGCCGTTCAACTTTTAAAAGTGGGTTCAGGGATTTGAAATGGAACAGTACCATGGTGAACCGCTCTCCAGGGAAGGTAAATCGAAGACCAGCAACGGTGATCCCGTTTTAACGTAAAAATTCACGTGATGGAAAAAAGAAGGCCAAAAAACTTCAGAGACCCGATTGAGGTTCGGATAGCCTTTTTTGGGTTCGAAACTATCCGTTGACGGCTTACAGCGGTCAAGGCCGTAGAACTCACCGAGAGCTTCGTTTTGACTGGTTATGGCTCCCGTAACACTAAACGAGACAACAGTTATGGCCGTCCGAAGAATCGATATCCACAGGGTGCAACATTCGCTGTGCAAGGTGCAACATTCGTCCAAAAAGCCGAAACAGCGCCGTTCAACTTTTAGAAGTGGGTGCAGGGATTTGAAATGGAACAGTACCATGGTGAACCGCTCTCTAGGGAAGGTAAATCAAGCAACGGTGATCCCGTTTTAACTTAAAAATTCACGTGATGGAAAAAAGAAGGCCAAAATACTTCAGAGACCCGGTTGAGGTTTGGATAGCCTTTTTTGGGTTTGAAACTATCCGTTGATGGCTTACAGCTATCAAGGCCGTAGAACTCACCGAGAGCTTCGTTTTGACTGGTTCTGGCTCCCGTAACTCTAAACGAGACAACAGTTATGGCCGTCCGAAGAATCGATATCCACAGGGTGCAACATTCGCTGTGCAAGGTGCAACATTCGTCCAAAAAGCCGAAACAGCGCCGTTCGACTTTTAGAAGTGGGTGCAGGGATTTGAAATGGAACAGTACCATGGTGACCCGCTCTCCAGGGAAGGTAAATCGAAGACCAGCAACGGTGATCCCGTTTTAACGTAAAAATTCACGTGATGGAAAAAAGAAGGCCAAAATACTACACAGACCCGATTGAGGTTCGGATAGCCTTTTTTGGGTTCGAAACTATCCGTTGATGGCTTACAGTTGTCAAGGCCGTAGAACTCACCGAGAGCTTCGTTTTGACTGGATATGGCTCCCGTAACTCTAAACGAGACAACATTTATGGCCGTCCGAAGAATCGATATCCACAGGGTGCAACATTCGCTGTGCAAGGTGCAACATTCGTCCAAAAAGCCGAAACAGCGCCGTTCGACTTTTAGAAGTGGGTGCAGGGATTTGAAATGGAACAGTACCATGGTGACCCGCTCTCCAGGGAAGGTAAATCGAAGACCAGCAACGGTGATCCCGTTTTAACGTAAAAATTCACGTGATGGAAAAAAGATGGCCAAAATACTTCAAAGGCCCGATTGAGGTTCGGATAGCCTTTTTTGGGTTTGAAACTATCTGTTGATGGCTTACAGCCGTCAAGGCCGTAGAACTCACCGAGAGCTTCGTTTTGACTGGTTATGGCTCCCGTAACTCTAAACGAGCCAACAGTTATGGCCGTCCGAAGAATCGATATCCACAGAGTGCAACATTCGTTGTGCAAGGTGCAACATTCGTCCAAAAAGCCGAAACAGCGCCGTTCGACTTTCAAAAGTGGGTGCAGGGATTTAAATGGAACAGTACCATGGTGAACCGCTCTCCAGGGAAGGTAAATCGAAGACCAGCAACGGTGATCCCGTTTTAACGTAAAAATTCATGTGATGGAAAAAAGAAGGCCAAAAAACTTCAGAGACCAGATTGAGGTTCGGATAGCCTTTTTTGGGTTCGAAACTATTCGTTGACGGCTTACAGCTGTCAAGGCCGTAAAACTCACCGAGAGCTTCATTTTGACTGGTTCTGGCTCCCGTAACTCTAAACGAGACAACAGTTATGGCCGTCCGAAGAATCGATATCCATAGGGTGCAACATTTGCTGTTCAAGGTGCAACATTCGTCCAAAAAGCCGAAACAGCGACGTTCAACTTTTAGAAGTGGGTGCAGGGATTTGAAATGGAACAGTACCATGGTGAACCGCTCTCCAGGGAAGGTAAATCGAAGACTAGCAACGGTGATCCCGTTTTAACGTAAAAATTGACGTGATGGAAAAAAGAAGACCAAACAACTTCAGAGACCCGATTGAGGTTCGGATGGCCTTTTTTGGGTTCGAAACTATCCGTTGACGGCTTACAACCTTGAAGGCCGTAGAACTCACCGAGAGCTTCGTTTTGACTGGTTATGGCTCCTGTAACTCTAAACGAGACAACAGTTATGGCCGTCCGAAGAATCGATATCCACAGGGTGCAACATTCGCTGTGCAAGGTGCAACATTCGTCCAAAAAGCCGAAACAGGGCCGTTCGACTTTTAGAAGTGGGTGCAGGGATTTGAAATGGAACAGTACCATGGTGACCCGCTCTCCAGGGAAGGTAAATCGAAGACCAGCAACGGTGATCCCGTTTTAACGTAAAAATTCACGTGATGGAAAAAAGAAGGCAAAAATACTTCAGAGACCCGATTGAGGTTCGGATAGCCTTTTTTGGGTTTGAAACTATCCGTTGACGGCTTACAACAGTCAAGGCCGTAGAACTCACCGAGAGCTTCATTTTGACTGGTTATGGCTCCCGTAACTCTAAACGAGCCAACAGTTATGGCCGTCCGAAGAATCGATATCCACAGAGTGCAGCATTCGCTGTGCAAGGTGCAACATTCGTCCAAAAAGCCGAAACAGCGCCGTTCGACTTTCAGAAGTGGGTGCAGGGATTTAAATGGAACAGTACCATGGTGAACCGCTCTCCATGGAAGGTAAATCGAAGACCAGCAACGGTGATCCCGTTTTAACGTAAAAATTCACGTGATGGAAAAAAGAAGGCCAAAATACTTCAGAGACCCGATTGAGGTTCGGATAGCCTTTTTTGGGTTCGAAACTATCCGTTGACGGCTTACAGCTGTCAAGGCCGTAGAACTCACCGAGAGCTTCGTTTTGACTGGTTATGGCTCCCGTAACTCTATACGAGACAACAGTTATGGACGTCCGAAGAATCGATATCCACAGGGAGCAACATTTGTTTTTCAAGGCGCAACATTCGTCCAAAAAGCCGAAACAGCGCCGTTCAACTTTTAAAAGTGGGTGCAGGGATTTGAAATGGAACAGTACCATGGTGAACCGCTCTCCAGGGAAGGTAAATCGAAGACCAGCAACGGTGATCCCGTTTTAACGTAAAAATTCACGTGATGGAAAAAAGAAGGCCAAAAAACTTCAGAGACCCGATTGAGGTTCGGATAGCCTTTTTTAGGTTCGAAACTATCCGTTGATGGCTTATAGCTGTCAAGGCCGTAGAACTCACCGAGAGCTTCGTTTTGACTGGTTATGGCTCCCGTAACTCTAAACGAGACAACAGTTATGGCCGTCCGAAGAATCGATATCCACAGGGTGCAACGTTCGCTGTGCAAGGTGCAACATTCATCCAAAAAGCCGAAACAGTGCCGTTCGACTTTTAGAAGTGGGTGCAGGGATTTGAAATGGAACAGTACCATGGTGACCCGCTCTCCAGGGAAGGTAAATCGAAGACCAGCAACGGTGATCCCGTTTTAACGTAAAAATTCACGTGATGGAAAAAAGAAGGCCAAAATACTTCAGAGACCCGATTGAGGTTCGGATAGCCTTTTTTGGGTTTGAAACTATCCGTTGACGGCTTACAGCCGTCAAGGCCGTAGAACTCACCGAGAGCTTCGTTTTGACTGGTTATGGCTCCCGTAACTCTAAACGAGCCAACAGTTATGGCCGTCCGAAGAATCGATATCCAAAGGGTGCAACATTCGCTGTGCAAGGTGCAACATTCGTCCAAAAAGCCGAAACAGCGCCGTTCGACTTTCAGAAGTGGGTGCAGGGATTTAAATGGAACAGTACCATGGTGAACCACTCTCCAGGGAAGGTAAATCGAAGACCAGCAACGGTGATCCCGTTTTAACGTAAAAATTCACGTGATGGAAAAAAGAAGGCCAAAATACTTCAGAGACCCGGTTGAGGTTCGGATAGCCTTTTTTGGGTTCGAAAGTATCCGTTGACGGCTTACAGCTATCAAGGCCATAGAACTCACCGAGAGCTTCGTTTTGACTGGTCATGGCTCCCGTAACTCTATACGAGACAACAGTTATGGCCGTCCGAAGAATCGATATCCACAGGGAGCAACATTTGTTGTTCAAGGTGGAACATTCGTCCAAAAAGCCGAAACAGCGCCGTTCAACTTTTAAAAGTGGGTGCAAGGATTTGAAATGGAACAGTACCATGGTGAACCGCTCTCCAGGGAAGGTAAATCGAAGACCAGCAACGGTGATCCCGTTTTAACGTAAAAATTCACGTGATGGAAAAAAGAAGGCCAAAAAACTTCAGAGACCCGATTGAAGTTCGGATAGCCTTTTTTGGGTTCGAAACTATCCGTTGATGGCTTACAGCTGTCAAGGCCGTAGAACTCACCGAGAGCTTCGTTTTGACTGGTTATGGCTCCTGTAACTCTAAACGAGACAACAGTTATGGCCGTCCGAAGAATCGATATCCACAGGGTGCAACATTCGCTGTGCAAGGTGCAACATTCGTCCAAAAAGCCGAAACAGGGCCGTTCGACTTTTAGAAGTGGGTGCAGGGATTTGAAATGGAACAGTACCATGGTGACCCGCTCTCCAGGGAAGGTAAATCGAAGACCAGCAACGGTGATCCCGTTTTAACGTAAAAATTCACGTGATGGAAAAAAGAAGGCAAAAATACTTCAGAGACCCGATTGAGGTTCGGATAGCCTTTTTTGGGTTTGAAACTATCCGTTGACGGCTTACAACAGTCAAGGCCGTAGAACTCACCGAGAGCTTCATTTTGACTGGTTATGGCTCCCGTAACTCTAAACGAGCCAACAGTTATGGCCGTCCGAAGAATCGATATCCACAGAGTGCAGCATTCGCTGTGCAAGGTGCAACATTCGTCCAAAAAGCCGAAACAGCGCCGTTCGACTTTCAGAAGTGGGTGCAGGGATTTAAATGGAACAGTACCATGGTGAACCGCTCTCCATGGAAGGTAAATCGAAGACCAGCAACGGTGATCCCGTTTTAACGTAAAAATTCACGTGATGGAAAAAAGAAGGCCAAAATACTTCAGAGACCCGATTGAGGTTCGGATAGCCTTTTTTGGGTTCGAAACTATCCGTTGACGGCTTACAGCTGTCAAGGCCGTAGAACTCACCGACAGCTTCGTTTTGACTGGTTATAGCTCCCGTAACTCTATACGAGACAACAGTTATGGCCGTCCGAAGAATCGATATCCACAGGGAGCAACATTTGTTGTTCAAGGTGCAACATTCGTCCAAAAAGCCGAAACAACGCCGTTCAACTTTTAAAAGTGGGTGCAGGGATTTGAAATGGAACAGTACCATGGTGAACCGCTCTCCAGGGAAGGTAAATCGAAGACCAGCAACGGTGATCCCGTTTTAACGTAAAAATTCACGTGATGGAAAAAAGAAGGCCAAAATACTTCAGAGACCCGATTGAGGTTCGGATAGCCTTTTTTGGGTTTGAAACTATCCGCTGATGGCTTACAGCCGTCAAGGCCGTAGAACTCACCGAGAGCTTCGTTTTGACTGGTTATGGCTCCCGTAACTCTAAACGAGCCAACAGTTATGGCCGTCCGAAGAATCGATATCCATAGAGTGCAACATTCGCTGTGCAAGGTGCAACATTCGTCCAAAAAGCCGAAACAGCGCCGTTCGACTTTCAGAAGTGGGTGCAGGGATTTAAATGGAACAGTACCATGGTGAACCGCTCTCGAGGGAAGGTAAATCGAAGACCAGCAACGGTGATCCCGTTTTAACGTAAAAATTCACGTGATGGAAAAAAGAAGGCCAAAATACTTCAGAGACCCGATTGAGGTTCGGATAGCCTTTTTTGGGTTCGAAACTATCCGTTGACGGCTTACAGCTGTCAAGGCCGTAGAACTCACCGAGAGCTTCGTTTTGACTGGTTATGGCTCCCGTAACTCTATACGAGACAACAGTTATGGACGTCCGAAGAATCGATATCCACAGGGAGCAACATTTGTTTTTCAAGGTGCAACATTCGTCCAAAAAGCCGAAACAGCGCCGTTCAACTTTTAAAAGTGGGTGCAGGGATTTGAAATGGAACAGTACCATGGTGAACCGCTCTCCAGGGAAGGTAAATCGAAGACCAGCAACGGTGATCCCGTTTTAACGTAAAAATTCACGTGATGGAAAAAAGAAGGCCAAAAAACTTCAGAGACCCGATTGAGGTTCGGATAGCCTTTTTTGGGTTTGAAACTATCCGCTGATGGCTTACAGCCGTCAAGGCCGTAGAACTCACCGAGAGCTTCGTTTTGACTGGTTATGGCTCCCGTAACTCTAAACGAGCCAACAGTTATGGCCGTCCGAAGAATCGATATCCATAGAGTGCAACATTCGCTGTGCAAGGTGCAACATTCGTCCAAAAAGCCGAAACAGCGCCGTTCGACTTTTAGAAGTGGGTGCAGGGATTTGAAATGGAACAGTACCATGGTGAACCGCTCTCCAGGGAAGGTAAATCCAAGACCAGCAACGATGATCCCGTTTTAACGTAAAAATTCACGTGTTGGAAAAAAGAAGGCCAAAAAACTTCAGAGACCCGATTGAGGTTCGGATAGCCTTTTTTGGGTTCGAAACTATCCGTTGACGGCTTACAGCTGTCAAGGCCGTAGAACTCACCGAGAGCTTCGTTTTGACTGGTTATGGCTCCCGTAACTCTATACGAGACAACAGTTATGGACGTCCGAAGAATCGATATCCACAGGGAGCAACATTTGTTTTTCAAGGTGCAACATTCGTCCAAAAAGCCGAAACAGCGCCGTTCAACTTTTAAAAGTGGGTGCAGGGATTTGAAATGGAACAGTACCATGGTGAACCGCTCTCCAGGGAAGGTAAATCGAAGACCAGCAACGGTGATCCCGTTTTAACGTAAAAATTCACGTGATGGAAAAAAGAAGGCCAAAAAACTTCAGAGACCCGATTGAGGTTCGGATAGCCTTTTTTAGGTTCGAAACTATCCGTTGATGGCTTATAGCTGTCAAGGCCGTAGAACTCACCGAGAGCTTCGTTTTGACTGGTTATGGCTCCCGTAACTCTAAACGAGACAACAGTTATGGCCGTCCGAAGAATCGATATCCACAAGGTGCAACGTTCGCTGTGCAAGGTGCAACATTCGTCCAAAAAGCCGAAACAGCGCCGTTCGACTTTTAGAAGTGGGTGCAGGGATTTGAAATGGAACAGTACCATGGTGACCCGCTCTCCAGGGAAGGTAAATCGAAGACCAGCAACGGTGATCCCGTTTTAACGTAAAAATTCACGTGATGGAAAAAAGAAGGCCAAAATACTTCAGAGACCCGATTGAGGTTCGGATAGCCTTTTTTGGGTTTGAAACTATCCGTTGACGGCTTACAGCCGTCAAGGCCGTAGAACTCACCGAGAGCTTCGTTTTGACTGGTTATGGCTCCCGTAACTCTAAACGAGCCAACAGTTATGGCCGTCCGAAGAATCGATATCCAAAGGGTGCAACATTCGCTGTGCAAGGTGCAACATTCGTCCAAAGAGCCGAAACAGCGCCGTTCGACTTTCAGAAGTGGGTGCAGGGATTTAAATGGAACAGTACCATGGTGAACCACTCTCCAGGGAAGGTAAATCGAAGACCAGCAACGGTGATCCCGTTTTAACGTAAAAATTCACGTGATGGAAAAAAGAAGGCCAAAATACTTCAGAGACCCGGTTGAGGTTCGGATAGCCTTTTTTGGGTTCGAAAGTATCCGTTGACGGCTTACAGCTGTCAAGGCCATAGAACTCATCGAGAGCTTCGTTTTGACTGGTCATGGCTCCCGTAACTCTATACGAGACAACAGTTATGGCCGTCCGAAGAATCGATATCCACAGGGAGCAACATTTGTTGTTCAAGGTGGAACATTCGTCCAAAAAGCCGAAACAGCGCCGTTCAACTTTTAAAAGTGGGTGCAGGGATTTGAAATGGAACAGTACCATGGTGAACCGCTCTCCAGGGAAGGTAAATCGAAGACCAGCAACGGTGATCCCGTTTTAACGTAAAAATTCACGTGATGGAAAAAAGAAGGCCAAAAAACTTCAGAGACCCGATTGAAGTTCGGATAGCCTTTTTTGGGTTCGAAACTATCCGTTGATGGCTTACAGCTGTCAAGGCCGTAGAACTCACCGAGAGCTTCGTTTTGACTGGTTATGGCTCCTGTAACTCTAAACGAGACAACAGTTATGGCCGTCCGAAGAATCGATATCCACAGGGTGCAACATTCGCTGTGCAAGGTGCAACATTCGTCCAAAAAGCCGAAACAGGGCCGTTCGACTTTTAGAAGTGGGTGCAGGGATTTGAAATGGAACAGTACCATGGTGACCCGCTCTCCAGGGAAGGTAAATCGAAGACCAGCAACGGTGATCCCGTTTTAACGTAAAAATTCACGTGATGGAAAAAAGAAGGCAAAAATACTTCAGAGACCCGATTGAGGTTCGGATAGCCTTTTTTGGGTTTGAAACTATCCGTTGACGGCTTACAACAGTCAAGGCCGTAGAACTCACCGAGAGCTTCATTTTGACTGGTTATGGCTCCCGTAACTCTAAACGATCCAACAGTTATGGCCGTCCGAAGAATCGATATCCACAGAGTGCAGCATTCGCTGTGCAAGGTGCAACATTCGTCCAAAAAGCCGAAACAGCGCCGTTCGACTTTCAGAAGTGGGTGCAGGGATTTAAATGGAACAGTACCATGGTGAACCGCTCTCCATGGAAGGTAAATCGAAGACCAGCAACGGTGATCCCGTTTTAACGTAAAAATTCACGTGATGGAAAAAAGAAGGCCAAAATACTTCAGAGACCCGATTGAGGTTCGGATAGCCTTTTTTGGGTTCAAAACTATCCGTTGACGGCTTACAGCTGTCAAGGCCGTAGAACTCACCGACAGCTTCGTTTTGACTGGTTATAGCTCCCGTAACTCTATACGAGACAACAGTTATGGCCGTCCGAAGAATCGATATCCACAGGGAGCAACATTTGTTGTTCAAGGTGCAACATTCGTCCAAAAAGCCGAAACAACGCCGTTCAACTTTTAAAAGTGGGTGCAGGGATTTGAAATGGAACAGTACCATGGTGAACCGCTCTCCAGGGAAGGTAAATCGAAGACCAGCAACGGTGATCCCGTTTTAACGTAAAAATTCACGTGATGGAAAAAAGAAGGCCAAAAAACTTCAGAGACCCGATTGAGGTTCGGATAGCCTTTTTTGGGTTCGAAACTATCCGTTGACGGCTTACAGCTATCAAGGCCGTAGAACTCACCGAGAGCTTCGTTTTGACTGGTTATGGCTCCCGTAACACTAAACGAGACAACAGTTATGGCTGTCCGAAGAATCGATATCCACAGGGTGCAACATTCGCTGTGCAAGGTGCAACATTCGTCCAAAAAGCCGAAACAGCGCCGTTCGACTTTTAGAAGTGGGTGCAGGGATTTGAAATGGAACAGTACCATGGTGAACCGCTATCCAGGGAAGGTAAATCCAGCAATGGTGATCCCGTTTTAACTTAAAAATTCACGTGATGGAAAAAAGAAGGCCAAAATACTTCAGAGACCCGGTTGAGGTTTGGATAGCCTTTTTTGGGTTTGAAACTATCCGTTGATGGCTTACAGCTATCAAGGCCGTAGAACTCACCGAGAGCTTCGTTTTGACTGGTTATGGCTCCCGTAACTCTAAACGAGCCAACAGTTATGGCCGTCCGAAGAATCGATATCCACAGGGTGCAACATTCGCTGTGCAAGGTGCAACATTCGTCCAAAAAGCCGAAACAGCACCGTTCGACTTTTAGAAGTGGGTGCAGGGATTTGAAATGGAACAGTACCATGGTGAACCGCTCTCCAGGGAAGGTAAATCGAAGACCAGCAACGGTGATCCCGTTTTAACTTAAAAATTCACGTGATGGAAAAAAGAAGGCCAAAATACTTCAGAGGCCCGGTTGAGGTTCGGATAGCCTTTTTTGGGTTTGAAACTATCCGTTGACGGCTTACAGCCGTCAAGGCCGTAGAACTCACCAAGAGCTTCGTTTTGACTGGTTATGGCTCCCGTAACTCTAAACTAGCCAACAGTTATGGCCATCCGAAGAATCGATATCCACAGGGAGCAACATTCACTGTGCAAGGTGCAACATTCGTCCAAAAAGCCGAAACAGCGCCGTTCGACTTTTAGAAGTGGGTGCAGGGATTTGAAATGGAACAGTACCATGGTGAACCACTCTCCAGGGAAGGTAAATCGAAGACCAGCAACGGTGATCCCGTTTTAACGTAAAAATTCACGTGATGGAAAAAAGAAGGCCAAAATACTTCAGAGACCCGATCGAGGTTCGGATAGCCTTTTTTGGGTTTGAAACTATCCATTGACAGCTTACAGCTGTCAAGGCCGTAGAACTCACCGAGAGCTTCCTTTTGACTGGTTATGGTTCCCGTAACTCTAAACGAGCCAACAGTTATGGCCGTCCGAAGAATCGATATCCACAGGGTGCAACATTCGCTGTGCAAGGTGCAACATTCGTCCAAAAAGCCTAAACAGCGCCGTTCGACTTTTAGAAGTGGGTGCAGGGATTTGAAATGGAACAGTACCATGGTGAACCGCTCTCCAGGGAAGGTAAATCGAAGACCAGCAACGGTGATCCCGTTTTAACGTAAAAATTCACGTGATGGAAAAAAGAAAGCCAAAAAACTTAAGAGACCCGATTGAGGTTCGGATGGCCTTTTTTGGGTTTGAAACTATCCGTTGACGGCTTACAGCGGTCAAGGCCGTAGAACTCACCGAGAACTTCGTTTTGACTGGTTATGGCTCCCGTAACACTAAACGAGACAACAGTTATGGCCGTCCGAAGAATCGATATCCACAAGGTGCAACATTCGCTCTGCAAGGTGCAACATTCATCCAAAAAGCCGAAACAGCGCCGTTCGACTTTTAGAAGTGGGTGCAGGGATTTTAAATGGAACAGTTGCATGGTAAACCGCTCTCCAGGGAAGGTAAATCGAAGACCCGCAACGGTGCTCCCGTTTTAACGTAAAAATTCACGTGATGGAAAAAAGAAGGCCAAAAAACTTCAGAGACCAGATTGAGGTTCGGATAGCCTTTTTTGGGTTCGAAACTATCCGTTGACGGCTTACAGCGTCAAGGCCGTAGAACTCACCGAGAGCTTCGTTTTGACCGGTTCTGGCTCCCGTAACTCTAAACGAGACAACAGTTATGGCCGTCCGAAGAATCGATATCCATAGGGTGCAACATTCGCTGTGCAAGGTGCAACATTCGTCCAAAAAGCCGAAACAGCGACGTTCAACTTTTAGAAGTGGGTGCAGGGATTTGAAATGGAATAGTACCATGGTGAATCGCTCTCCAGGGAAGGTAAATCGAAGACTAGCAACGGTGATCCCGTTTTAACGTAAAAATTGACGTGATGGAAAAAAGAAGGCCAAACAACTTCAGAGACCCGATTGAGGTTCGGATGGCCTTTTTTGGGTTTGAAACTATCCGTTGATGGCTTACAACCGTGAAGGCCGTAGAATTCACCAAGAGCTTCATTTTGACTGGTTATGGCTCCTGTAACTCTAAACGAGACAACAGTTATGGCCGTCCGAAGAATCGATATCCACAGGGTGCAACATTTGCTGTGCAAGGTGCAACATTCGTCCAAAAAGCCAAAACAGCGCCGTTCGACTTTTAGAAGTGGGTGCAGGGATTTGAAATGGAACAGTACCATGGTGACCCGCTCTCCAGAGAAGGTAAATCGAAGACCAGCAACGGTGATCCCGTTTTAACGTAAAAATTCACGTGATGGAAAAAAGAAGGCCAAAATACTACAGAGACCCGATTGAGATTCGGATAGCCTTTTTTGGGTTTGAAACTATCCGTTGATGGCTTATAGCCGTCAAGGCCGTAGAACTCACCGAGAGCTTCGTTTTGACTGGTTATGGCTCCCGTAACTCTAAACGAGCCAACAGTTATGGCCGTCCGAAGAATCGATATCCACAGAGTGCAACATTCGCTGTGCAAGGTGCAACATTCGTCCAAAAAGCCGAAACAGCGCCGTTCGACTTTCAGAAGTGGGTGCAGGGATTTGAAATGTAACAATACCATGGTGAACCGCTCTCCAGGGAAGGTAAATCGAAGACCAGCAACGGTGATCCCGTTTTAACGTAAAAATTCACGTGATGGAAAAAAGAAGGCCAAAAAACTTCAAAGACCAGATTGAGGTTCGGATAGCCTTTTTTGGGTTCGAAACTATCCGTTGACGGCTTACAGCTGTCAAGGCCGTAGAACTCACCGAGAGCTTCGTTTTGACTGGTTCTGGCTCCCGTAACTCTAAACGAGACAACAGTTATGGCCGTCCGAAGAATCGATATCCACAGGGTGCAACATTTGCTGTTCAAGGTGCAACATTCGTCCAAAAAGCCGAAACAGCGACGTTCGACTTTTAGAAGTGGGTGCAGGGATTTGAAATGGAACAGTACCATGGTGACCCGCTCTCCAGGGAAGGTAAATCGAAGACCAGCAACGGTGATCCCGTTTTAACGTAAAAATTCACGTGATGGAAAAAAGAAGGCCAAAATACTAGAGAGACCCGATTGAGGTTCGGATAGCCTTTTTTGGGTTCGAAACTATCCGTTGATGGCTTACAGTTGTCAAGGCCGTAGAACTCACCGAGAGCTTCATTTTGACTGGTTATGGCTCCCGTAACTCTAAACGAGACAACAATTATGGCCGTCCGAAGAATCGATATCCACAGGGTGCAACATTCGCTGTGCAAGGTGCAACATTCGTCCAAAAAGCCGAAACAGCGCCGTTCGACTTTTAGAAGTGGGTGCAGGGATTTGAAATGGAACAGTACCATGGTGACCCGCTCTCCAGGGAAGGTAAATCGAAGACCAGCAACGGTGATCCCGTTTTAACGTAAAAATTCACGTGATGGAAAAAAGAAGGCCAAAATACTTCAGAGACCCGATTGAGGTTCGGATAGCCTTTTTTGGGTTTGAAACTATCTGTTGATGGCTTACAGCCGTCAAGGCCGTAGAACTCACCGAGAGCTTCGTTTTGACAGGTTATGGCTCCCGTAACTCTAAACGAGCCAACAGTTATGGCCGTCCGAAGAATCGATATCCACAGAGTGCAACATTCGTTGTGCAAGGTGCAACATTCGTCCAAAAAGCCGAAACAGCGCCGTTCGACTTTCAAAAGTGGGTGCAGGGATTTAAATGGAACAGTACCATGGTGAACCGCTCTCCAGGGAAGGTAAATCGAAGACCAGCAACGGTGATCCCGTTTTAACGTAAAAATTCACGTGATGGAAAAAAGAAGGCCAAAAAACTTCAGAGACCAGATTGAGGTTCGGATAGCCTTTTTTGGGTTCGAAACTATCCGTTGATGGCTTACAGCTGTCAAGGCCGTAGAACTCACCGAGAGCTTCGTTTTGACTGGTTCTGGCTCCCGTAACTCTAAACGAGACAACAGTTATGGCCGTCCGAAGAATCGATATCCACAGGGTGCAACATTTGCTGTTCAAGGTGCAACATTCGTCCAAAAAGCCGAAACAGCGACGTTCAACTTTTAGAAGTGGGTGCAGGGATTTGAAATGGAACAGTACCATGGTGAACCGCTCTCCAGGGAAGGTAAATCGAAGACTAGCAACGGTGATCCCGTTTTAACGTAAAAATTGACGTGATGGAAAAAAGAAGGCCAAACAACTTCAGAGACCCGATTGAGGTTCGGATGGCCTTTTTTGGGTTTGAAACTATCCGTTGACGGCTTACAACCGTGAAGGCCGTAGAATTCACAAAGAGCTTCGTTTTGACTGGTTATGGCTCCCGTAACTCTAAACGAGACAACAGTTATGGCCGTCCGAAGAATCGATATCCACAGGGTGCAATATTCGCTGTGCAAGGTGCAACATTCGTCCAAAAAGCCGAAACAGCGCCGTTCGACTTTTAGAAGTGGGTGCAGGGATTTGAAATGGAACAGTACCATGGTGACCCGCTCTCCAGGGAAGGTAAATCGAAGACCAGCAACGGTGATCCCGTTTTAACGTAAAAATTCACGTGATGGAAAAAAGAAGGCCAAAATACTTCAGAGACCCGATTGAGGTTCGGATAGCCTTTTTTGGGTTTGAAACTATCCGTTGATGGCTTACAGCCGTCAAGGCCGTAGAACTCACCGAGAGCTTCGTTTTGACTGGTTATGGCTCCCGTAACTCTAAACGAGCCAACAGTTATGGCCGTCCGAAGAATCGATATCCATAGAGTGCAACATTCGCTTTGCAAGGTGCAACATTCGTCCAAAAAGCCGAAACAGCGCCGTTCGACTTTCAGAAGTGGGTGCAGGGATTTAAATGGAACAGTACCATGGTGAACCGCTCTCCATGGAAGGTAAATCGAAGACCAGCAACGGTGATCCCGTTTTAACGTAAAAATTCACGTGATGGAAAAAAGAAGGCCAAAATACTTCAGAGACCCGATTGAGGTTCGGATAGCCTTTTTTGGGTTAGAAACTATCCGTTGACGGCTTACAACTGTCAAGGCCGTAGAACTCACCGAGAGCTTCGTTTTGACTGGTTATGGCTCCCGTAACTCTATACGAGACAACAGTTATGGACGTCCGAAGAATCGATATCCACAGGGAGCAACATTTGTTTTTCAAGGCGCAACATTCGTCCAAAAAGCCGAAACAGCGCCGTTCAACTTTTAAAAGTGGGTGCAGGGATTTGAAATGGAACAGTACCATGGTGAACCGCTCTCCAGGGAAGGTAAATCGAAGACCAGCAACGGTGATCCCGTTTTAACGTAAAAATTCACGTGATGGAAAAAAGAAGGCCAAAAAACTTCAGAGACCCGATTGAGGTTCGGATAGCCTTTTTTAGGTTCGAAACTATCCGTTGATGGCTTACAGCTGTCAAGGCCGTAGAACTCACCGAGAGCTTCGTTTTGACTGGTTATGGCTCCCGTAACTCTAAACGAGACAACAGTTATGGCCGTCCGAAGAATCGATATCCACAGGGTGCAACGTTCGCTGTGCAAGGTGCAACATTCGTCCAAATAGCCGAAACAGCGATGTTCGACTTTTAGAAGTGGGTGCAGGGATTTGAAATGGAACAGTACCATGGTGACCCGCTCTCCAGGGGAGGTAAATCGAAGACCAGCAACGGTGATCCCGTTTTAACGTAAAAATTCACGTGATGGAAAAAAGAAGGCCAAAATACTTCAGAGACCCGATTGAGGTTCGGATAGCCTTTTTTGGGTTTGAAACTACCCGTTGACGGCTTACAGCCGTCTAGGTCGTAGAACTCACCGAGAGCTTCGTTTTGACTGGTTATGGCTCCTGTAACTCTAAACGAGCCAATAGTTATGGCCGTCCGAAGAATCGATATCCAAAGGGTGCAACATTCGCTGTGCAAGGTGCAACATTCGTCCAAAAAGCCGAAACAGCGCCGTTCGACTTTCAGAAGTGGGTGCAGGGATTTAAATGGAACAGTACCATGGTGAACCGCTCTCCAGGGAAGGTAAATCGAAGACCAGCAACGGTGATCCCGTTTTAACGTAAAAATTCACGTGATGGAAAAAAGAAGGCCAAAATACTTCAGAGACCCGGTTGAGGTTCGGATAGCCTTTTTTGGGTTCGAAAGTATCCGTTGACGGCTTACAGCTGTCAAGGCCATAGAACTCACCGAGAGCTTCGTTTTGACTGGTTATGGCTCCCGTAACTCTATACGAGACAACAGTTATGGCCGTCCGAAGAATCGATATCCACAGGGAGCAACATTTGTTGTTCAAGGTGGAACATTCGTCCAAAAAGCCGAAACAGCGCCGTTCAACTTTTAAAAGTGGGTGTAGGGATTTGAATGGAACAGTACCATGGTGAACCGCTCTCCAGGGAAGGTAAATCGAAGACCAGCAACGGTGATCCCGTTTTAACGTAAAAATTCACGTGATGGAAAAAAGATGGCCAAAAAACTTCAGAGACCCGATTGAGGTTCGGATAGCCTTTTTTGGGTTCGAAACTATCCGTTGATGTCTTACAGCTGTCAAGGCCGTAGAACTCACCGAGAGCTTCGTTTTGACTGGTTATGGCTCCTGTAACTCTAAACGAGACAACAGTTATGGCCGTCCGAAGAATCGATATCCACAGGGTGCAACATTCGCTGTGCAAGGTGCAACATTCGTCCAAAAAGCCGAAACAGGGCCGTTCGACTTTTAGAAGTGGGTGCAGGGATTTGAAATGGAACAGCACCATGGTGACCCGCTCTCCAGGGAAGGTAAATCGAAGACCAGCAACGGTGTTCCCGTTTTAACGTAAAAATTCACGTGATGGAAAAAAGAAGGCAAAAATACTTCAGAGACCCGATTGAGGTTCGGATAGCCTTTTTTGGGTTTGAAACTATCCGTTGACGGCTTACAACAGTCAAGGCCGTACAACTCACCGAGAGCTTCGTTTTGACTGGTTATGGCTCCCGTAACTCTAAACGAGCCAACAGTTATGGCCGTCCGAAGAATCGATATCCACAGAGTGCAGCATTCGCTGTGCAAGGTGCAACATTCGTCCAAAAAGCCGAAACAGCGCCGTTCGACTTTCAGAAGTGGGTGCAGGGATTTAAATGGAACAGTACCATGGTGAACCGCTCTCCAGGGAAGGTAAATCGAAGACCAGCAAAGGTGATCCCGTTTTAACGTAAAAATTCACGTGATGGAAAAAAGAAGGCCAAAATACTTCAGAGACCCGATTGAGGTTCAGATAGCCTTTTTTGGGTTCGAAACTATCCGTTGACGGCTTACAGCTGTCAAGGCCGTACAACTCACCGACAGCTTCGTTTTGACTGGTTATGGCTCCCGTAACTCTATACGAGACAACATTTATGGCCGTCCACAGAATCGATATCCACAGGGTGCAACATTTGTTGTTCAAGGTGCAACATTCGTCCAAAAAGCCGAAACAACGCCGTTCAACTTTTAAAAGTGGGTGCAGGGATTTGAAATGGAACAGTACCATGGTGAACCGCTCTCCAGGGAAGGTAAATCGAAGACCAGCAACGGTGATCCCGTTTTAACGTAAAAATTCACGTGATGGAAAAAAGAAGGCCAAAAAACTTCAGAGACCTGATTGAGGTTCGGATAGCCTTTTTTGGGTTCGAAACTATCCGTTGACGGCTTACAGCTGTCAAGGCCATAGAACTCACCGAGAGCTTCGTTTTGACTGGTTATGGCTCCTGTAACACTAAACGAGACAACAGTTATGGCCGTCCGAAGAATCGATATCCACAGGGTGCAACATTCGCTGTGCAAGGTGCAACATTCGTCCAAAAAGCCGAAACAGCGCCGTTCGACTTTTAGAAGTCGGTGCAGGGATTTGAAATGGAACAGTACCATGGTGACCCGCTCTCCAGGGAAGGTAAATCGAAGACCAGCAACGGTGATCCCGTTTTAACGTAAAAATTCACGTGATGGAAAAAAGAAGGCCAAAATACTTCAAAGACCCGATTGAGGTTCGGATAGCCTTTTTTGGGTTTGAAACTATCCGTTGATGGCTTACAACAGTCAAGGCCGTAGAACTCACCAAGAGCTTCGTTTTGACTAGTTATGGCTCCCGTAACTCTAAACGAGCCAACAGTTATGGCCGTCCGAAGAATAGATATCCACAGAGTGCAGCATTCGCTGTGCAAGGTGCAACATTCGTCCAAAAAGCCGAAACAGCGCCGTTCGACTTTCAGAAGTGGGTGCAGGGATTTAAATGGAACAGTACCATGGTGAACCGCTCTCCAGGGAAGGTAAATCGAAGACCAGCAACGGTGATCCCGTTTTAACGTAAAAATTCACGTGATGGAAAAAAGAAGGCCAAAATACTTCAGAGACCCGATTGAGGTTCGGATAGCCTTTTTTGGGTTCGAAACTATCCGTTGACGGCTTACAGCGGTCATGGCCGTAGAACTCACCGAGAGCTTCGTTTTGACTGGTTATGGCTCCCGTAACTCTATACGAGACAACAGTTATTGCCGTCCGAAGAATCGATATCCACAGGGAGCAACATTTGTTGTTCAAGGTGCAACATTCGTCCAAAAAGCCGAAACAGCGCCGTTCAACTTTTAAAAGTGGGTGCAGGGATTTGAAATGGAACAGTACCATGGTGAACCGCTCTCCAGGGAAGGTAAATCGAAGACCAGCAACGGTGATCCCGTTTTAACGTAAAAATTCACGTGATGGAAAAAAGAAGGCCAAAAAACTTCAGAGACCCGATTGAGGTTCGGATAGCCTTTTTTGGGTTCGAAACTATCCGTTGACGGCTTACAGCTGTCAAGGCCATAGAACTCACCGAGAGCTTCGTTTTGACTGGTTATGGCTCCCGTAACACTAAACGAGACAACAGTTATGGCCGTCCGAAGAATCGATATCCACAGGGTGCAACATTCGCTGTGCAAGGTGCAACATTCGTCCAAAAAGCCGAAACAGCGCCGTTCGACTTTTAGAAGTCGGTGCAGGGATTTGAAATGGAACAGTACCATGGTGACCCGCTCTCCAGGGAAGGTAAATCGAAGACCAGCAACGGTGATCCCGTTTTAACGTAAAAATTCACGTGATGGAAAAAAGAAGGCCAAAATACTTCAGAGACCCGATTGAGGTTCGGATAGCCTTTTTTGGGTTCGAAACTATCCGTTGACGGCTTACAGCTGTCAAGGCCGTAGAACTCACCGAGAGCTTCGTTTTGACTGGTTATGGCTCCCGTAACTCTATACAAGACAACAGTTATGGACGTCCGAAGAATCGATATCCACAGGGAGCAACATTTGTTTTTCAAGGTGCAACATTCGTCCAAAAAGCCGAAACAGCGCCGTTCAACTTTTAAAAGTGGGTGCAGGGATTTGAAATGGAACAGTACCATGGTGAACCGCTCTCCAGGGAAGGTAAATCGAAGACCAGCAACGGTGATCCCGTTTTAACGTAAAAATTCACGTGATGGAAAAAAGAAGGCCAAAAAACTTCAGAGACCCGATTGAGGTTCGGATAGCCTTTTTTAGGTTCGAAACTATCCGTTGATGGCTTACAGCTGTCAAGGCCGTAGAACTCACCAAGAGCTTCGTTTTGACTGGTTATGGCTCCCGTAACTCTAAACGAGACAACAGTTATGGCCGTCCGAAGAATCGATATCCACAGGGTGCAACGTTCGCTGTGCAAGGTGCAACATTCGTCCAAAAAGCCGAAACAGCGCCGTTCGACTTTTAGAAGTGGGTGCAGGGATTTGAAATGGAACAGTACCATGGTGAACCGCTCTCCAGGGAAGTAAAATCGAAGACCAGCAACGGTGATCCCGTTTTAACGTAAAAATTCACGTGATGGAAAAAAGAAGGCCAAAATACTTCAGAGACCCGATCGAGGTTCAGATAGCCTTTTTTGGGTTTGAAACTATCCGTTGACGGCTTACAGCCGTCAAGGCCGTAGAACTCACCGAGAGCTTCGTTTTGACTGGTTATGGCTCCCGTAACTCTAAACGAGCCAACAGTTATGGCCGTCGGAAGAATCGATATCCACAGGGTGCAACATTCGCTGTGCAAGGTGCAACATTCGTCCAAAAAGCCGTAACAGCGCCGTTCGACTTTTAGAAGTGGGTGCAGGGATTTGAAATGGAACAGTACCATGGTGAACCGCTCTCCAGGGAAGGTAAATCGAAGACCAGCAACGGTGATCCCGTTTTAACTTAAAAATTCACGTGATGGAAAAAAGAAGGCCAAAATACTTCAGAGGCCCGGTTGAGGTTCGGATAGCCTTTTTTGGGTTTGAAACTATCCGTTGATGGCTTACAGCGGCCAAGGCCGTAGAACTCACCGAGAGCTTCGTTTTGACTGGTTATGGCTCCCGTAACTCTAAACTAGCCAACAGTTATGACCGTCCGAAGAATCGATATCCACAGGGTGCAACATTCGCTGTGCAAGGTGCAACATTCGTCCAAAAAGTCGAAACAGCGCCGTTCGACTTTTAGAAGTGGGTGCAGGGATTTGAAATGGAACAGTACTATGGTGAACCGCTCTCCAGGGAAGGTAAATCGAAGACCAGCAACGGTGATCCCGTTTTAACTTAAAAATTCACGTGATGGAAAAAAGAAGGCCAAAATACTTCAGAGACCCGATTGAGGTTCGGATAGCCTTTTTTGGGTTTGAAACTATCTGTTGATTGCTTACAACTTTCAAGGCCGTAGAACTCACCGTGAGCTTCGTTTTGACTGGTTACAGCTCCCGTAACTCTAAACGAGCCAACAGTTATGGCCGTTCGAAGAATCGATATCCACAAGGTGCAACATTTGCTATTCAAGGTGCAACATTCGTCCAAAAAGCCAAAACTGCGCCGTTCGACTTTTAGAAGTGGGTGCAGGGATTTGAAATGGAACAGTACCATGGTGAACCGCTCTCCAGGGAAGGTAAATCGAAGACCAGCAACGGTGATCCCGTTTTAACGTAAAAATTCACGTGATGGAAAAAAGAAAGCCAAAAAACTTAAGAGACCCGATTGAGGTTCCGATGGCCTTTTTTGGGTTAGAAACTATCCATTGACGGCTTACAGCGGTCAAGGCCGTAGAACTCACCGAGAACTTCGTTTTGACTGGTTATGGCTCCCGTTACTCTAAACGAGACAATAGTTATGGCCGTCCGAAGAATCGATATCCACAGGGTGCAACATTCGCTGTGCAAGGTGCAACATTCGTCCAAAAAGCCGAAACAGCGCCGTTCGACTTTTACAAGTGGGTGCAGGGATTTGAAATGGAACAGTACCGTGGTGAACCGCTCTCCAGGGAAGGAAAATCGAAGACCAGCAACGGTGATCCCGTTTTAACGTAAAAATTCACGTGATGGAAAAAAGAAGGCCAAAATACTTCAGAGACCCGATCGAGGTTCGGATAGCTTTTTTTGGGTTTGAAACTATCCGTTGACGGCTTACAGCCGTCAAGGCCGTAGAACTCACCGAGAGCTTCGTTTTGACTGGTTATGGCTCCCGTAACTCTAAACGAGCCAACAGTTATGGCCGTCCGAAGAATCGATATCCACAGGGTGCAACATTCGCTGTGCAAGGTGCAACATTCGTCCAAAAAGCCGTAACAGCGCCGTTCGACTTTTAGAAGTGGGTGCAGGTATTTGAAATGGAACAGTACCATTGTGAACCGCTCTCCAGGGAAGGTAAATCGAAGACCAGCAACGGTGATCCCGTTTTAACTTAAAAATTCACGTGATGGAAAAAAGAAGGCCAAAATACTTCAGAGGCCCGGTTGAGGTTCGGATAGCCTTTTTTGGGTTTGAAACTATCCGTTGACGGCTTACAGCTGTCAAGGCCGTAGAACTCACCGAGAGCTTCGTTTTGACTGGTTATGGCTCCCGTAACTCTAAACTAGCCAACTGTTATGGCCGTCCGAAGAATCGATATCCACAGGGTGCAACATTCGCTGTGCAAGGTGCAACATTCGTCCAAAAAGCCGAAACAGCGCCGTTCGACTTTTAGAAGTGGGTGCAGGGATTTGAAATGGAACAGTACCATGGTGAACCGCTCTCCAGGGAAGTAAAATCGAAGACCAGCAACGGTGATCCCGTTTTAACGTAAAAATTCACGTGATGGAAAAAAGAAGGCCAAAATACTTCAGAGACCCGATCGAGGTTCAGATAGCCTTTTTTGGGTTTGAAACTATCCGTTGACGGCTTACAGCCGTCAAGGCCGTAGAACTCACCGAGAGCTTCGTTTTGACTGGTTATGGCTCCCGTAACTCTAAACGAGCCAACAGTTATGGCCGTCCGAAGAATCGATATCCACAGGGTGCAACATTCGCTGTGCAAGGTGCAACATTCGTCCAAAAAGCCGTAACAGCGCCGTTCGACTTTTAGAAGTGGGTGCAGGGATTTGAAATGGAACAGTACCATGGTGAACCGCTCTCCAGGGAAGGTAAATCGAAGACCAGCAACGGTGATCCCGTTTTAACTTAAAAATTCACGTGATGGAAAAAAGAAGGCCAAAATACTTCAGAGGCCCGGTTGAGGTTCGGATAGCCTTTTTTGGGTTTGAAACTATCCGTTGACGGCTTACAGCGGCCAAGGCCGTAGAACTCACCGAGAGCTTCGTTTTGACTGGTTATGTCTCCCGTAACTCTAAACTAGCCAACAGTTATGACCGTCCGAAGAATCGATATCCACAAGGTGCAACATTCGCTGTGCAAGGTGCAACATTCGTCCAAAAAGTCGAAACAGCGCCGTTCGACTTTTAGAAGTGGGTGCAGGGATTTGAAATGGAACAGTACTATGGTGAACCGCTCTCCAGGGAAGGTAAATCGAAGACCAGCAACGGTGATCCCGTTTTAACTTAAAAATTCACGTGATGGAAAAAAGAAGGCCAAAATACTTCAGAGACCCGATTGAGGTTCGGATAGCCTTTTTTGGGTTTGAAACTATCTGTTGACGGCTTACAACTTTCAAGGCCGTAGAACTCACCGTGAGCTTCGTTTTGACTGGTTACAGCTCCCGTAACTCTAAACGAGCCAACAGTTATGGCCGTCCGAAGAATCGATATCCACAAGGTGCAACATTTGCTATTCAAGGTGCAACATTCGTCCAAAAAGCCGAAACTGCGCCGTTCGACTTTTAGAAGTGGGTGCAGGGATTTGAAATGGAACAGTACCATGGTGAACCGCTCTCCAGGGAAGGTAAATCGAAGACCAGCAACGTTGATCCCGTTTTAACGTAAAAATTCACGTGATGGAAAAAAGAAAGCCAAAAAACTTAAGAGACCCGATTGAGGTTCCGATGGCCTTTTTTGGGTTAGAAACTATCCATTGACGGCTTACAGCGGTCAAGGCCGTAGAACTCACCGAGAACTTCGTTTTGACTGGTTATGGCTCCCGTTACTCTAAACGAGACAATAGTTATGGCCGTCCGAAGAATCGATATCCACAGGTTGCAACATTCGCTGTGCAAGGTGCAACATTCGTCCAAAAAGCCGAAACAGCGCCGTTCGACTTTTACAAGTGGGTGCAGGGATTTGAAATGGAACAGTACCGTGGTGAACCGCTCTCCAGGGAAGGAAAATCGAAGACCAGCAACGGTGATCCCGTTTTAACGTAAAAATTCACGTGATGGAAAAAAGAAGGCCAAAATACTTCAGAGACCCGATCGAGGTTCGGATAGCTTTTTTTGGGTTTGAAACTATCCGTTGATGGCTTACAGCCGTCAAGGCCGTAGAACTCACCGAGAGCTTCGTTTTGACTGGTTATGGCTCCCGTAACTCTAAACGAGCCAACAGTTATGGCCGTCCGAAGAATCGATATCCACAGGGTGCAACATTCGCTGTGCAAGGTGCAACATTCGTCCAAAAAGCCGTAACAACGCCGCTCGACTTTTAGAAGTGGGTGCAGGGATTTGAAATGGAACAGTACCATTGTGAACCGCTCTCCAGGGTAGGTAAATCGAAGACCAGCAACGGTGATCCCGTTTTAACTTAAAAATTCACGTGATGGAAAAAAGAAGGCCAAAATACTTCAGAGGCCCGGTTGAGGTTCGGATAGCCTTTTTTGGGTTTGAAACTATCCGTTGACGGCTTACAGCGGTCAAGGCCGTAGAACTCACCGAGAGCTTCGTTTTGACTGGTTATGGCTCCCGTAACTCTAAACTAGCCAACAGTTATGGCCGTCCGAAGAATCGATATCCACAGGGTGCAACATTCGCTGTGCAAGGTGCAACATTCGTCCAAAAAGTCGAAACAGTGCCGTTCGACTTTTAGAAGTGGGTGCAGGGATTTGAAATGGAACAGTACTATGGTGACCCGCTCTCCAGGGAAGGTAAATCGATGACCAGCAACGGTGATCCCGTTTTAACTTAAAAATTCACGTGATGGAAAAAAGAAGGCCAAAATACTTCAGAGACCCGATTGAGGTTCGGATAGCCTTTTTTGGGTTTGAAACTATCCGTTGATGGCTTACAACAGTCAAGGCCATAGAACTCACCGAGAGCTTCGTTTTGACTGGTTATAGCTCCCGTAACTCTAAACGAGCCAACAGTTATGGCCGTCCAAAGAATCGATATCCACAAGGTGCAACATTTGCTATTCAAGGTGCAACATTCGTCCAAAAAGCCGAAACTGCGCCGTTCGACTTTTAGAAGTGGGTGCAGGGATTTGAAATGGAACAGTACCATGGTGAACCGCTCTCCAGGGAAGGTAAATCGAAGACCAGCAACGGTGATCCCGTTTTAACGTAAAAATTCACGTGATGGAAAAAAGAAAGCCAAAAAACTTAAGTGACCCGATTGAGGTTCGGATGGCCTTTTTTGGGTTTGAAACTATCCATTGACGGCTTACAGCAGTCAAGGCCGTAGAACTCACCGAGAACTTCGTTTTGACTGGTTATGGCTCCCGTTACTCTAAACGAGACAATAGTTATGGCCGTCCGAAGAATCGATA
This sequence comes from Allium fistulosum, assembly GCA_030737815.1. Taxonomy (NCBI): domain Eukaryota; kingdom Viridiplantae; phylum Streptophyta; class Magnoliopsida; order Asparagales; family Amaryllidaceae; genus Allium; species Allium fistulosum. The sequence continues at coordinate 41,344,228 of CM060905.1, read as the reverse complement.
TCCACAGGGTGCAACATTCGCTGTGCAAGGTGCAACATTCGTCCAAAAAGCCGAAACAGCGCCGTTCGACTTTTAGAAGTGGGTGCAAGGATTTGAAATGGAACAGTACCATGGTGAACCGCTCTCCAGGGAAGGTAAATCGAAGACCAGCAACGGTGATCCCGTTTTAACGTAAAAATTCACGTGATGGAAAAAAGAAGGCCAAAAAACTTCAGAGACCCGATTGAGGTTCGGATAGCCTTTTTTGGGTTCGAAACTATCCGTTGATGGCTTACAGCTGTCAATGCCGTAGAACTCACCGAGAGCTTCGTTTTGACTGGTTATGGCTCCCGTAACTCTAAACGAGACAACAGTTATGGCCGTCCGAAGAATCGATATCCACAAGGTGCAACATTTGCTATTCAAGGTGCAACATTCGTCCAAAAAGCCGAAACTGCGCCGTTCGACTTTTAGAAGTGGGTGCAGGGATTTGAAATGGAACAGTACCATGGTGAACCGCTCTCCAGGGAAGGTAAATTGAAGACCAGCAACGGTGATCCCGTTTTAACGTAAAAATTCACGTGATGGAAAAAAGAAAGCCAAAAAACTTAAGAGACCCGATTGAGGTTCGGATGGCCTTTTTTGGGTTTGAAACTATCCATTGACGGCTTACAGCGGTCAAGGCCGTAGAACTCACCGAGAACTTCGTTTTGACTGGTTATGGCTCCCGTTACTCTAAACGAGACAATAGTTATGGCCGTCCGAAGAATCGATATCCACAGGGTGCAACATTCGCTGTGCAAGGTGCAACATTCGTCCAAAAAGCCGTAACAGCGCCGTTCGACTTTTAGAAGTGGGTGCAGGGATTTGAAATGGAACAGTACCATTGTGAACCGCTCTCCAGGGAAGGTAAATCGAAGACCAGCAACGGTGATCCCGTTTTAACTTAAATATTCACGTGATGGAAAAAAGAAGGCCAAAATACTTCAGAGGCCCGGTTGAGGTTCGGATAGCCTTTTTTGGGTTTGAAACTATCCGTTGACGGCTTACAGCGGTCAAGGCCGTAGAACTCACCGAGAGCTTCGTTTTGACTGGTTATGGCTCCCGTAACTCTAAACTAGCCAACAGTTATGGCCGTCCGAAGAATCGATATCCACAGGGTGCAACATTCGCTGTGCAAGGTGCAACATTCGTCCAAAAAGTCGAAACAGCGCCGTTCGACTTTTAGAAGTGGGTGCAGGGATTTGATATGGAACAGTACGATGGTGACCCGCTCTCCAGGGAAGGTAAATCGAAGACCAGCAACGGTGATCCCGTTTTAACTTAAAAATTCACGTGATGGAAAAAAGAAGGCCAAAATACTTCAGAGACCCGATTGAGGTTCGGATAGCCTTTTTTGGGTTTGAAACTATCCGTTGATGGCTTACAACAGTTAAGGCCGTAGAACTCACCGAGAGCTTCGTTTTGACTGGTTATAGCTCCCGTAACTCTAAACGAGCCAACAGTTATGGCCGTCCGAAGAATCGATATCCACAAGGTGCAACATTTGCTATTCAAGGTGCAACATTCGTCCAAAAAGCCGAAACTGCGCCGTTCGACTTTTAGAAGTGGGTGCAGGGATTTGAAATGGAACAGTACCATGGTGAACCGCTCTCCAGGGAAGGTAAATCGAAGACCAGCAACGGTGATCCCGTTTTAACGTAAAAATTCACGTGATGGAAAAAAGAAAGCCAAAAAACTTAAGAGACCCGATTGAGGTTCCGATGGCCTTTTTTGGGTTAGAAACTATCCATTGACGGCTTACAGCGGTCAAGGCCGTAGAACTCACCGAGAACTTCGTTTTGACTGGTTATGGCTCCCGTTACTCTAAACGAGACAATAGTTATGGCCGTCCGAAGAATCGATATCCACAGGGTGCAACATTCGCTGTGCAAGGTGCAACATTCGTCCAAAAAGCCGAAACAGCGCCGTTCGACTTTTACAAGTGGGTGCAGGGATTTGAAATGGAACAGTACCATGGTGAACCGCTCTCCAGGGAAGGAAAATCGAAGACCAGCAACGGTGATCCCGTTTTAACGTAAAAATTCACGTGATGGAAAAAAGAAGGCCAAAATACTTCAGAGACCCGATCGAGGTTCGGATAGCTTTTTTTGGGTTTGAAACTATCCGTTGACGGCTTACAGCCGTCAAGGCCGTAGAACTCACCGAGAGCTTCGTTTTGACTGGTTATGGCTCCCGTAACTCTAAACGGGCCAACAGTTATGGCCGTCCGAAGAATCGATATCCACAGGGTGCAACATTCGCTGTGCAAGGTGCAACATTCGTCCAAAAAGCCGTAACAGCGCCGTTCGACTTTTAGAAGTGGGTGCAGGGATTTGAAATGGAACAGTACCATTATGAACCGCTCTCCAGGGAAGGTAAATCGAAGACCAGCAACGGTGATCCCGTTTTAACTTAAAAATTCACGTGATGGAAAAAAGAAGGCCAAAATACTTCAGAGGCCCGGTTGAGGTTCGGATAGCCTTTTTTGGGTTTGAAACTATCCATTGACGACTTACAGCGGTCAAGGCCGTAGAACTCACCGAGAGCTTCGTTTTGACTGGTTATGGCTCACGTAACTCTAAACTAGCCAACAGTTATGGCCGTCCGAAGAATCGATATCCACAGGGTGCAACATTCGCTGTGCAAGGTGCAACATTCGTCCAAAAAGTCGAAACAGCGCCGTTCGACTTTTAGAAGTGGGTGCAGGGATTTGAAATGGAACAGTACTATGGTGACCCGCTCTCTAGGGAAGGTAAATCGAAGACCAGCAACGGTGATCCCGTTTTAACTTAAAAATTCACGTGATGGAAAAAAGAAGGCCAAAATACTTCAGAGACCCGATTGAGGTTCGGATAGCCTTTTTTGGGTTTGAAACTATCTGTTGATGGCTTACAACAGTCAAGGCCGTAGAACTCACCGAGAGCTTCGTTTTGACTGGTTATAGCTCCCGTAACTCTAAACGAGCCAACAGTTATGGCCGTCCGAAGAATCGATATCCACAAGGTGCAACATTTGCTATTCAAGGTGCAACATTCGTCCAAAAAGCCGAAACTGCGCCGTTCGACTTTTAGAAGTGGGTGCAGGGATTTGAAATGGAACAGTACCATGGTGAACCGCTCTCCAGGGAAGGTAAATCGAAGACCAGCAACGGTGATCCCGTTTTAACGTAAAAATTCACGTGATGGAAAAAAGAAAGCCAAAAAACTTAAGAGACCCGATTGAGGTTCGGATGGCCTTTTTTGGGTTTGAAACTATCCATTGACGGCTTACAGCGGCCAAGGCCGTAGAACTCACCGAGAACTTCGTTTTGACTGGTTATGACTCCCGTTACTCTAAACGAGACAATAGTTATGGCCGTCCGAAGAATCGATATCCACAGGGTGCAACATTCGCTGTGCAAGGTGCAACATTCGTCCAAAAAGCCGAAACAGCGCCGTTCGACTTTTAGAAGTGGGTGCAGGGATTTGAAATGGAACAGTACCATGGTGAACCGCTCTCCAGGGAAGGTAAATCGAAGACCAGCAACGGTGATCCCGTTTTAACGTAAAAATTCACGTGATGGAAAAAAGAAGGCCAAAAAACTTCAGAGACCCGATTGAGGTTCAGATAGCCTTTTTTGGGTTCGAAACTATCCGTTGACGGCTTACAGCTGTCAATGCCGTAGAACTCACCGAGAGCTTCGTTTTGACTGGTTATGGCTCCCGTAACTCTAAACGAGACAACAGTTATGGCCGTCCGAAGAATCGATATCCACAAGGTGCAACATTTGCTATTCAAGGTGCAACATTCGTCCAAAAAGCCGAAACTGCGCCGTTCGACTTTTAGAAGTGGGTGCAGGGATTTGAAATGGAACAGTACCATGGTGAACTGCTCTCCAGGGAAGGTAAATTGAAGACCAGCAACGGTGATCCCGTTTTAAAGTAAAAATTCACGTGATGGAAAAAAGAAAGCCAAAAAACTTAGGAGACCCGATTGAGGTTCGGATGGCCTTTTTTGGGTTTGAAACTATCCATTGACGGCTTACAGCGGTCAAGGCCGTAGAACTCACCGAGAACTTCGTTTTGACTGGTTATGGCTCCCGTTACTCTAAACGAGACAATAGTTATGGCCGTCCGAAGAATCGATATCCACAGGGTGCAACATTCGCTGTGCAAGGTGCAACATTCGTCCAAAAAGCCTAAACAGCGCCGTTCGACTTTTAGAAGTGGGTGCAGGGATTTGAAATGGAACAGTACCATGGTGACCCGCTCTCCAGGGAAGGTAAATCGAAGACCAGCAACGGTGATCCCGTTTTAACGTAAAATTTCACGTGATGGAAAAAAGAAGGCCAAAATACTTCAGAGACCCGATTGAGGTTCGGATAGCCTTTTTTGGGTTTGAAACTATCCGTTGACGGCTTACAACAGTCAAGGCCGTAGAACTCACCGAGAGCTTCGTTTTGACTGGTTATGGCTCCCGTAACTCTAAACGAGCCAACAGTTATGGCCGTTCGAAGAATCGATATCCACAGGGTGCAACATTCGCTGTGCAAGGTGCAACATTCGTCCAAAAAGTCGAAACAGTGCCGTTCGACTTTTAGAAGTGGGTGCAGGGATTTGAAATGGAACAGAACCATGGTGAACCGCTCTCCAGGGAAGGTAAATCGAAGACCAGCAACGGTGATCCCGTTTTAACTTAAAAATTCACGTGATGGAAAAAAGAAGGCCAAAATACTTCAGAGGCCCGGTTGAGGTTCGGATAGCCTTTTTTGGGTTTGAAACTATCCGTTGACGGCTTACAGCTGTCAAGGCCGTAGAACTCACCGAGAGCTTCGTTTTGACTGGTTATGGCTCCCGTAACTCTAAACTAGCCAACTGTTATGGCCGTCCGAAGAATCGATATCCACAGGGTGCAACATTCGCTGTGCAAGGTGCAACATTCGTCCAAAAAGCCGAAACAACGCCGTTCGACTTTTAGAAGTGGGTGCAGGGATTTGAAATGGAACAGTACCATGGTGAACCGCTCTCCAAGGAAGTAAAATCGAAGACCAGCAACGGTGATCCCGTTTTAACGTAAAAATTCACGTGATGGAAAAAAGAAGGCCAAAATACTTCAGAGACCCGATCGAGGTTTGGATAGCCTTTTTTGGGTTTGAAACTATCCGTTGACGGCTTACAGCCGTCAAGACCGTAGAACTCACCGAGAGCTTCGTTTTGACTGGTTATGGCTCCCGTAACTCTAAACGAGCCAACAGTTATGGCCGTCCGAAGAATCGATATCCACAGGGTGCAACATTCGCTGTGCAAGGTGCAACATTCGTCCAAAAAGCCGTAACAGCGCCGTTCGACTTTTAGAAGTGGGTGCAGGGATTTGAAATGGAACAGTACCATGGTGAACCGCTCTCCAGGGAAGGTAAATCGAAGACCAGCAACGGTGATCCCGTTTTAACTTAAAAATTCACGTGATGGAAAAAAGAAGGCCAAAATACTTCAGAGGCCCGGTTGAGGTTCGGATAGCCTTTTTTGGGTTTGAAACTATCCGTTGATGGCTTACAGCGGTCAAGGCCGTAGAACTCACCGAGAGCTTCGTTTTGACTGGTTATGGCTCCCGTAACTCTAAACTAGCCAACAGTTATGGCCGTGCGAAGAATCGATATCCACAGGGTGCAACATTCGCTGTGCAAGGTGCAACATTCGTCCAAAAAGTCGAAATAGCGCCGTTCGACTTTTAGAAGTGGGTGCAGGGATTTGAAATGGAACAGTACTATGGTGAACCGCTCTCCAGGGAAGGTAAATCGAAGACCAGCAACGGTGATCCCGTTTTAACTTAAAAATTCACGTGATGGAAAAAAGAAGGCCAAAATACTTCAGAGACCCGATTGAGGTTCGGATAGCCTTTTTTGGGTTTGAAACTATCTGTTGACGGCTTACAACTTTCAAGGCTGTAGAACTCACCGAGAGCTTCGTTTTGACTGGTTACAGCTCCCGTAACTCTAAACGAGCCAACAGTTATGGCCGTCCGAAGAATCGATATCCACAAGGTGCAACATTTGCTATTCAAGGTGCAACATTCGTCCAAAAAGCCGAAACTGCGCCGTTCGACTTTTAGAAGTGGGTGCAGGGATTTGAAATGGAACAGTACCATGGTGAACCGCTCTCCAGGGAAGGTAAATCGAAGACCAGCAACGGTGATCCCGTTTTAACGTAAAAATTCACGTGATGGAAAAAAGAAAGCCAAAAAACTTAAGAGACCCGATTGAGGTTCCGATGGCCTTTTTTGGGTTAGAAACTATCCATTGACGGCTTACAGCGGTCAAGGCCGTAGAACTCACCGAGAACTTCGTTTTGACTGGTTATGGCTCCCGTTACTCTAAACGAGACAATAGTTATGGCCGTCCGAAGAATCGATATCCACAGGGTGCAACATTCGCTGTGCAAGGTGCAACATTCGTCCAAAAAGCCGAAACAGCGCCGTTCGACTTTTACAAGTGGGTGCAGGGATTTGAAATGGAACAGTACCATGGTGAACCGCTCTCCAGGGAAGGAAAATCGAAGACCAGCAACGGTGATCCCGTTTTAACGTTAAAATTCACGTGATGGAAAAAAGAAGGCCAAAATACTTCAGAGACCCGATCGAGGTTCGGATAGCTTTTTTTGGGTTTGAAACTATCCGTTGACGGCTTACAGCCGTCAAGGCCGTAGAACTCACCGAGAGCTTCGTTTTGACTGGTTATGGCTCCCGTAACTCTAAACGAGCCAACAGTTATGGCCGTCTGAAGAATCGATATCCACAGGGTGCAACATTCGCTGTGCAAGGTGCAACATTCGTCCAAAAAGCCGTAACAGCGCCGTTCGACTTTTAGAAGTGGGTGCAGGGATTTGAAATGGAACAGTACCATTGTGAACCGCTCTCCAGGGAAGGTAAATCGAAGACCAGCAACGGTGATCCCGTTTTAACTTAAAAATTCACGTGATGGAAAAAAGAAGGCCAAAATACTTCAGAGGCCCGGTTGAGGTTCGGATAGCCTTTTTTGGGTTTGAAACTATCCGTTGACGGCTTACAGCGGTCAAGGCCGTAGAACTCACCGAGAGCTTCGTTTTGACTGGTTATGGCTCACGTAACTCTAAACTAGCCAACAGTTATGGCCGTCCGAAGAATCGATATCCACAGGGTGCAACATTCGCTGTGCAAGGTGCAACATTCGTCCAAAAAGTCGAAACAGCGCCGTTCGACTTTTAGAAGTGGGTGCAGGGATTTGAAATGGAACAGTACTATGGTGACCCGCTCTCCAGGGAAGGTAAATCGAAGACCAGCAACGGTGATCCCGTTTTAACTTAAAAATTCACGTGATGGAAAAAAGAAGGCCAAAATACTTCAGAGACCCGATTGAGGTTCGGATAGCCTTTTTTGGGTTTGAAACTATCCGTTGATGGCTTACAACAGTCAAGGCCGTAGAACTCACCGAGAGCTTCGTTTTGACTGGTTATAGCTCCCGTAACTCTAAACGAGCCAACAGTTATGGCCGTCCGAAGAATCGATATCCACAAGGTGCAACATTTGCTATTCAAGGTGCAACATTCGTCCAAAAAGCCGAAACTGCGCCGTTCGACTTTTAGAAGTGGGTGCAGGGATTTGAAATGGAACAGTACCATGGTGAACCGCTCTCCAGGGAAGGTAAATCGAAGACCAGCAACGGTGATCCCGTTTTAACGTAAAAATTCACCTGATGGAAAAAAGAAAGCCAAAAAACTTAAGAGACCCGACTGAGGTTCGGATGGCCTTTTTTGGGTTTGAAACTATCCATTGACGGCTTACAGCGGTCAAGGCCGTAGAACTCACCGAGAACTTCGTTTTGACTGGTTATGGCTCCCGTTACTCTAAACGAGACAATAGTTATGGCCGTCCGAAGAATCGATATCCACATGGTGCAACATTCGCTGTGCAAGGTGCAACATTCGTCCAAAAAGCCGAAACAGCGCCGTTCGACTTTTAGAAGTGGGTGCAGGGATTTGAAATGGAACAGTACCATGGTGAACCGCTCTCCAGGGAAGGTAAATCGAAGACCAGCAACGGTGATCCCGTTTTAACGTAAAAATTCACGTGATGGAAAAAAGAAGGCCAAAAAACTTCAGAGACCCGATTGAGGTTCGGATAGCCTTTTTTGGGTTCGAAACTATCCGTTGACGGCTTACAGCTGTCAATGCCGTAGAACTCACCGAGAGCTTCGTTTTGACTGGTTATGGCTCACGTAACTCTAAACTAGCCAACAGTTATGGCCGTCCGAAGAATCGATATCCACAGGGTGCAACATTCGCTGTGCAAGGTGCAACATTCGTCCAAAAAGCCGAAACAGCGCCGTTCGACTTTTAGAAGTGGGTGCAGGGATTTGAAATGGAACAGTACCATGGTGAACCGCTCTCCAGGGAAGGTAAATTGAAGACCAGCAACGGTGATCCCGTTTTAACGTAAAAATTCACGTGATGGAAAAAAGAAAGCCAAAAAACTTAAGAGACCCGATTTAGGTTCGGATGGCCTTTTTTGGGTTTGAAACTATCCATTGACGGCTTACAGCGGTCAAGGCCGTAGAACTCACCGAGAACTTCGTTTTGACTGGTTATGGCTCCCGTTACTCTAAACGAGACAATAGTTATGGCCGTCCGAAGAATTGATATCCACAGGGTGCAACATTCGCTGTGCAAGGTGCAACATTCGTCCAAAAAGCCGAAACAGCGCCGTTCGACTTTTAGAAGTGGGTGCAGGGATTTGAAATGGAACAGTACCATGGTGACCCGCTCTCCAGGGAAGGTAAATCGAAGACCAGCAACGGTGATCCCGTTTTAACGTAAAATTTCACGTGATGGAAAAAAGAAGGCCAAAATACTTCAGAGACCCGATTGAGGTTCGGATAGCCTTTTTTGGGTTTGAAACTATCCGTTGACGGCTTACAACAGTCAAGGCCGTAGAACTCACCGAGAGCTTCGTTTTGACTGGTTATGGCTCCCGTAACTCTAAACGAGCCAACAGTTATGGCCGTCCGAAGAATCGATATCCACATGGTGCAACATTCGCAGTGCAAGGTGCAACATTCGTCCAAAAAGTCGAAACAGTGCCGTTCGACTTTTAGAAGTGGGTGCAGGGATTTGAAATGGAATAGAACCATGGTGAACCGCTCTCCAGGGAAGGTAAATCGAAGACCAGCAACGGTGATCCCGTTTTAACTTAAAAATTCACGTGATGGAAAAAAGAAGGCCAAAATACTTCAGAGGCCCGGTTGAGGTTCGGATAGCCTTTTTTGGGTTTGAAACTATCCGTTGACGGCTTACAGCTGTCAAGGCCGTAGAACTCACCGAGAGCTTCGTTTTGACTGGTTATGGCTCCCGTAACTCTAAACTAGCCAACTGTTATGGCCGTCCGAAGAATCGATATCCACAGGGTGCAACATTCGCTGTGCAAGGTGCAACATTCGTCCAAAAAGCCGAAACAGCGCCGTTCGACTTTTAGAAGTGGGTGCAGGGATTTGAAATGGAACAGTACCATGGTGAACCGCTCTCCAGGGAAGTAAAATCGAAGACCAGCAACGGTGATCCCGTTTTAACGTAAAAATTCACGTGATGGAAAAAAGAAGGCCAAAATACTTCAGAGACCCGATCGAGGTTCGGATAGCCTTTTTTGGGTTTGAAACTATCCGTTGACGACTTACAGCCGTCAAGACCGTAGAACTCACCGAGAGCTTCGTTTTGACTGGTTATGGCTCCCGTAACTCTAAACGAGCCAACAGTTATGGCCGTCCGAAGAATCGATATCCACAGGGTGCAACATTCGCTGTGCAAGGTGCAACATTCGTCCAAAAAGCCGTAACAGCGCCGTTCGACTTTTAGAAGTGGGTGCAGGGATTTGAAATGGAACAGTACCATGGTGAACCGCTCTCCAGGGAAGGTAAATCGAAGACCAGCAACGGTGATCCCGTTTTAACGTAAAAATTCACGTGATGGAAAAAAGAAGGCCAAAAAACTTCAGAGACCCGATTGAGGTTCGGATAGCCTTTTTTGGGTTCGAAACTATCCGTTGACGGCTTACAGCTGTCAATGCCGTAGAACTCACCGAAAGCTTCGTTTTGACTGCTTATGGCTCACGTAACTCTAAACTAGCCAACAGTTATGGCCGTCCGAAGAATCGATATCCACAGGGTGCAACATTCGCTGTGCAAGGTGCAACATTCGTCCAAAAAGCCGAAACAGCGCCGTTCGACTTTTAGAAGTGGGTGCAGGGATTTGAAATGGAACAGTACCATGGTGAACCGCTCTCCAGGGAAGGTAAATTGAAGACCAGCAACGGTGATCCCGTTTTAACGTAAAAATTCACGTGATGGAAAAAAGAAAGCCAAAAAACTTAAGAGACCCGATTGAGGTTCGGATGGCCTTTTTTGGGTTTGAATCTATCCATTGACGGCTTACAGCGGTCAAGGCCGTAGAACTCACCGAGAACTTCGTTTTGACTGGTTATGGCTCCCGTTACTCTAAACGAGACAATAGTTATGGCCGTCCGAAGAATCGATATCCACAGGGTGCAACATTCGCTGTGCAAGGTGCAACATTCGTCCAAAAAGCCGAAACAGCGCCGTTCGACTTTTAGAAGTGGGTGCAGGGATTTGAAATGGAACAGTACCATGGTGACCCGCTCTCCAAGGAAGGTAAATCGAAGACCAGCAACGGTGATCCCGTTTTAACGTAAAATTTCACGTGATGGAAAAAAGAAGGCCAAAATACTTCAGAGACCCGATTGAGGTTCGGATAGCCTTTTTTGGGTTTGAAACTATCCGTTGATGGCTTACAACAGTCAAGGCCGTAGAACTCACCGAGAGCTTCGTTTTGACTGGTTATGGCTCCCGTAACTCTAAACGAGCCAACAGTTATGGCCGTCCGAAGAATCGATATCCACAGGGTGCAACATTCGCTGTGCAAGGTGCAACATTCGTCCAAAAAGTCGAAACAGTGCCGTTCGACTTTTAGAAGTGGGTGCAGGGATTTGAAATGGAACAGAACCATGGTGAACCGCTCTCCAGGGAAGGTAAATCGAAGACCAGCAACGGTGATCCCGTTTTAACTTAAAAATTCACGTGATGGAAAAAAGAAGGCCAAAATACTTCAGAGGACCGGTTGAGGTTCGGATAGCCTTTTTTGGGTTTGAAACTATCCGTTGACGGCTTACAGCTGTCAAGGCCGTAGAACTCACCGAGAGCTTTGTTTTGACTGGTTATGGCTCCCGTAACTCTAAACTAGCCAACTGTTATGGCCGTCCGAAGAATCGATATCCACAGGGTGCAACATTCGCTGTGCAAGGTGCAACATTCGTCCAAAAAGCCGAAACAGCGCCGTTCGACTTTTAGAAGTGGGTGCAGGGATTTGAAATGGAACAGTACCATGGTGAACCGCTCTCCAGGGAAGTAAAATCGAAGACCAGCAACGGTGATCCCGTTTTAACGTAAAAATTCACGTAATGGAAAAAAGAAGGCCAAAATACTTCAGAGACCCGATCGAGGTTCGGATAGCCTTTTTTGGGTTTGAAACTATCCGTTGACGGCTTACAGCCGTCAAGACCGTAGAACTCACCGAGAGCTTCATTTTGACTGTTTATGGCTCCCGTAACTCTAAACGAGCCAACAGTTATGGCCGTCCGAAGAATCGATATCCACAGGGTGCAACATTCGCTGTGCAAGGTGCAACATTCGTCCAAAAAGCCGTAACAGCGCCGTTCGACTTTTAGAAGTGGGTGCAGGGATTTGAAATGGAACAGTACCATGGTGAACCGCTCTCCAGGGAAGGTAAATCGAAGACCAGCAACGGTGATCCCGTTTTAACTTAAAAATTCACGTGATGGAAAAAAGAAGGCCAAAATACTTCAGAGGCCCGGTTGAGGTTCGGATAGCCTTGTTGGGTTTGAAACTATCCGTTGACGGCTTACAGCGGTCAAGGCCGTAGAACTCACCGAGAGCTTCGTTTTGACTGGTTATGGCTCCCGTAACTCTAAACTAGCCAACAGTTATGGCCGTCCGAAGAATCGATATCCACAGGGTGCAACATTCGCTGTGCAAGGTGCAACATTCGTCCAAAAAGTCGAAACAGCGCCGTTCGACTTTTAGAAGTGGGTGCAGGGATTTGAAATGGAACAGTACTATGGTGAACCGCTCTCCAGGGAAGGTAAATCGAAGACCAGCAACGGTGATCCCGTTTTAACTTAAAAATTCACGTGATGGAAAAAAGAAGGCCAAAATACTTCAGAGACCCGATTGAGGTTCGGATAGCCTTTTTTGGGTTTGAAACTATCTGTTGACGGCTTACAACTTTCAAGGCCGTAGAATTCACCGAGAGCTTCGTTTTGACTGGTTACAGCTCCCGTAACTCTAAACGAGCCAACAGTTATGGCCGTCCGAAGAATCGATATCCACAAGGTGCAACATTTGCTATTCAAGGTGCAACATTCGTCCAAAAAGCCGAAACTGCGCCGTTCGACTTTTAGAAGTGGGTGCAGGGATTTGAAATGGAACAGTACCATGGTGAACCGCTCTCCAGGGAAGGTAAATTGAAGACCAGCAACGGTGATCCCGTTTTAACGTAAAAATTCACGTGATGGAAAAAAGAAAGCCAAAAAACTTAAGAGACCCGATTGAGGTTCGGATGGCCTTTTTTGGGTTTGAAACTATCCATTGACGGCTTACAGCGGTCAAGGCCGTAGAACTCACCGAGAACTTCGTTTTGACTGGTTATGGCTCCCGTTACTCTAAACGAGACAATAGTTATGGCCGTCCGAAGAATCGATATCCACAGGGTGCAACATTCGTTGTGCAAGGTGCAACATTCGTCCAAAAAGCCGAAACAGCGCCGTTCGACTTTTAGAAGTGGGTGCAGGGATTTGAAATGGAACAGTACCATGGTGAACCGCTCTCCAGGGAAGGAAAATCGAAGACCAGCAACGGTGATCCCGTTTTAACGTAAAAATTCACGTAATGGAAAAAAGAAGGCCAAAATACTTCAGAGACCCGATCGAGGTTCGGATAGCCTTTTTTGGGTTTGAAACTATCCGTTGACGGCTTACAGCCGTCAAGACCGTAGAACTCACCGAGAGCTTCGTTTTGACTGGTTATGGCTCCCGTAACTCTAAACGAGCCAACAGTTATGGCCGTCCGAAGAATCGATATCCACAGGGTGCAACATTCGCTGTGCAAGGTGCAACATTCGTCCAAAAAGCCGTAACAGCGCCGTTCGACTTTTAGAAGTGGGTGCAGGGATTTGAAATGGAACAGTACCATGGTGAACCGCTCTCCAGGGAAGGTAAATCGAAGACCAGCAACGGTGATCCCGTTTTAACGTAAAAATTCACGTGATGGAAAAAAGAAAGCCAAAAAACTTAAGAGACCCGATTGAGGTTCCGATGGCCTTTTTTGGGTTAGAAACTATCCATTGACGGCTTACAGCGGTCAAGGCCGTAGAACTCACCGAGAACTTCGTTTTGACTGGTTATGGCTCCCGTTACTCTAAACGAGACAATAGTTATGGCCGTCCGAAGAATCGATATCCACAGGGTGCAACATTCGCTGTGCAAGGTGCAACATTCGTCCAAAAAGCCGAAACAGCGCCGTTCGACTTTTACAAGTGGGTGCAGGGATTTGAAATGGAACAGTACCATGGTGAACCGCTCTCCAGGGAAGGAAAATCGAAGACCAGCAACGGTGATCCCGTTTTAACGTAAAAATTCACGTGATGGAAAAAAGAAGGCCAAAATACTTCAGAGACCCGATCGAGGTTCGGATAGCTTTTTTTGGGTTTGAAACTATCCGTTGACGGCTTACAGCCGTCAAGGCCGTAGAACTCACCGAGAGCTTCGTTTTGACTGGTTATGGCTCCCGTAACTCTAAACGAGCCAATAGTTATGGCCGTCCGAAGAATCGATATCCACAGGGTGCAACATTCGCTGTGCAAGGTGCAACATTCGTCCAAAAAGCCGTAACAGCGCCGTTCGACTTTTAGAAGTGGGTGCAGGGATTTGAAATGGAACAGTACCATTGTGAACCGCTCTCCAGGGAAGGTAAATCGAAGACCAGCAACGGTGATCCCGTTTTAACTTAAAAATTCACGTGATGGAAAAAAGAAGGCCAAAATACTTCAGAGGCCCGGTTGAGGTTCGGATAGCCTTTTTTGGGTTTGAAACTATCCGTTGACGGCTTACAGCGGTCAAGGCCGTAGAACTCACCGAGAGCTTCGTTTTGACTGGTTATGGCTCCCGTAACTCTAAACTAGCCAACAGTTATGGCCGTCCGAAGAATCGATATCCACAGGGTGCAACATTCGCTGTGCAAGGTGCAACATTCGTCCAAAAAGTCGAAACAACGCCGTTCGACTTTTAGAAGTGGGTGCAGGGATTTGAAATGGAACAGTACTATGGTGACCCGCTCTCCAGGGAAGGTAAATCGAAGACCAGCAACGGTGATCCCGTTTTAACTTAAAAATTCACGTGATGGAAAAAAGAAGGCCAAAATACTTCAGAGACCCGATTGAGGTTCGGATAGCCTTTTTTGGGTTTGAAACTATCCGTTGATGGCTTACAACAGTCAAGGCCGTAGAACTCACCGAGAGCTTCGTTTTGACTGGTTATAGCTCCCGTAACTCTAAACGAGCCAATAGTTATGGCTGTCCGAAGAATCGATATCCACAAGGTGCAACATTTGCTATTCAAGGTGCAACATTCGTCCAAAAAGCCGAAACTGCGCCGTTCGACTTTTAGAAGTGGGTGCAGGGATTTGAAATGGAACAGTACCATGGTGAACCGCTCTCCAGGGAAGGTAAATTGAAGACCAGCAACGGTGATCCCGTTTTAACGTAAAAATTCACGTGATGGAAAAAAGAAAGCCAAAAAACTTAAGAGACCCGATTGAGGTTCGGATGGCCTTTTTTGGGTTTGAAACTATCCATTGACGGCTTACAGCGGTCAAGGCCGTAGAACTCACCGAGAACTTCGTTTTGACTGGTTATGGCTCCCGTTACTCTAAACGAGACAATAGTTATGGCCGTCCGAAGAATCGATATCCACAGGGTGCAACATTCGTTGTGCAAGGTGCAACATTCGTCCAAAAAGCCGAAACAGCGCCGTTCGACTTTTAGAAGTGGGTGCAGGGATTTGAAATGGAACAGTACCATGGTGAACCGCTCTCCAGGGAAGGTAAATCGAAGACCAGCAACGGTGATCCCGTTTTAACGTAAAAATTCACGTGATGGAAAAAAGAAGGGCAAAAAACTTCAGAGACCCGATTGAGGTTCGGATAGCCTTTTTTGGGTTCGAAACTATACGTTGATGGCTTACAGCAGTCAAGGCCGTAGAACTCACCGAGAGCTTCGTTTTGACTGGTTATGGCTCCCGTAACTCTAAACGAGCCAACAGTTATGGCCGTCCGAAGAATCGATATCCACAGGGTGCAACATTCGCTGTGCAAGGTGCAACATTCGTCCAAAAAGCCGAAACAGCGCCGTTCGACTTTTAGAAGTGGGTGCAGGGATTTGAAATGGAACAGAACCATGGTGAACCGCTCTCCAGGGAAGGTAAATCGAAGACCAGCAATGGTGACCCCGTTTTAACTTAAAAATTCACGTGATGGAAAAAAGAAGGCCAAAATACTTCAGAGGCCCGGTTGAGGTTCGGATAGCCTTTTTTGGGTTTGAAACTATCCGTTGACGGCTTACAGCCGTTAAGGCCGTAGAACTCACCGAGAACTTCGTTTTGACAGGTTATGGCTCCCGTAACTCTAAACGAGACAATAGTTATGGCCGTCCGAAGAATCGATATCCACAAGGTGCAACATTCGCTGTGCAAGGTGCAACATTCGTCCAAAAAGCCGAAACAGCGCCGTTCGACTTTTAGAAGTGGGTGCAGGGATTTGAAATGGAACAGTACCATGGTGAACTGCTCTCCAGGGAAGGTAAATCGAAGACCAGCAACGGTGATCCCGTTTTAACGTAAAAATTCACGTGATGGAAAAAAGAAGGCCAAAAAACTTCAGAGACCCGATTGAGGTTCGGATAGTCTTTTTTGGGTTCAAAACTATCCGTTGACGGGTTACAACTGTCAATGCCGTAGAACTCACCGAGAGCTTCGTTTTGACTGGTTATGGCTCCCGTAACTCTAAACGAGACAACAGTTATGGCCGTCCGAAGAATCGATATCCACAGGGTGCAACATTCGCTGTGCAAGGTGCAACATTCGTCCAAAAAGCCGAAACAGCGCCGTTCGACTTTTAGAAGTGGGTTCAGGGATTTGAAATGGAACAGTACCATGGTGACCCGCTCTCCTGGGAAGGTAAATCGAAGACCAGCAACGGTGATCCCGTTTTAACGTAAAAATTCACGTGATGGAAAAAAGAAGGCCAAAATACTTCAGAGACCCGATTCAGGTTCGGATAGCCTTTTTTGGGTTTGAAACTATCCGTTGACGGCTTACAACAGTCTAGGCCGTAGAACTCACCGAGAGCTTCGTTTTGACTGGTTATGGCTCCCGTAACTCTAAACAAGCCAACAGTTATGGCCGTCCAAAGAATTGATATCCACAGGGTGCAACATTCGCTGTGCAAGGTGCAACATTCGTCCAAAAATCCGAAACAGCGCCGTTCGACTTTCAGAAGTGGGTGCAGGGATTTGAAATGGAACAGAACCATGGTGAATCGCTCTCCAGGGAAGGTAAATCGAAGACCAGCAATGGTGATCACGTTTTAACTTAAAAATTCACGTGATGGAAAAAAGAAGGCCAAAATACTTCAGAGGCCCGGTTGAGGTTCGGATAGCCTTTTTTGGGTTTGAAACTATCCGTTGACGGCTTACAGCCGTCAAGGCCGTAGAACTCACCGAGAGCTTCGTTTTGACTAGTTATGGCTCCCATAACTCTAAACTAGCCAACAGTTATGGCCGTTCGAAGAATCGATATCCACAGGGTGCAACATTCGCCGTGCAAGGTGCAACATTCGTCCAAAAAGCCGAAACAGCGCAGTTCGACTTTTAGAAGTGGGTGCAGGGATTTGAAATGGAACAGTACCATGGTGAACCGCTCTCCAGGGAAGGTAAATCGAAGACCAGCAACGGTGATCCCGTTTTAACGTAAAAATTCACGTGATGGAAAAAAGAAGGCCAAAATACTTCAGAGACCCGCTCGAGGTTCGGATAGCCTTTTTTGGGTTTGAAACTATCCATTGACGGCTTACAGCCGTCAAGGCCGTAGAACTCACCGAGAGCTTCGTTTTGACTGGTTATGGCTCCCGTAACTCTAAACGAGCCAACAGTTATGGCCGTCCTAAGAATCGATATCCACAGGGTAAAACATTCGCTGTGCAAGGTGCAACATTCGTCCAAAAAGCCGAAACAGCGCCGTTCGACTTTTAGAAGTGGGTGCAGGGATTTGAAATGGAACAGTACCATGGTGAACCGCTCTCCAGGGAAGGTAAATCGAAGTCCAGCAACGGTGATCCCGTTTTAACGTAAAAATTCACGTGAATGAAAAAAGAAAGCCAAAAAACTTAAGAGACCCGATTGAGGTTTGGATGGCATTTTTTGGGTTTGAAACTATCCGTTGACGGCTTACAGTGGTCAAGGCCGAAGAACTCACCGAGAACTTTGTTTTGACTGGTTATGGCTCCCGTAACTCTAAACGAGCCAACAGTTATGGCCGTCCGAAGAATCGATATCCACAGAGTGCAACATTCGCTGTGCAAGGTGCAACATTCGTCCAAAAAGCCGAAACAGCGCCGTTCGACTTTCAGAAGTGGGTGCAGGGATTTAAATGGAACAGTACCATGGTGAACCGCTCTCCAGGGAAGGTAAATCAAAGACCAGCAACGGTGATCCCGTTTTAACGTAAACATTCACGTGATGGAAAAAAGAAGGCCAAAATACTTCAGAGACCCGATTGAGGTTCGGATAGCCTTTTTTGGGTTCGAAATTATCCGTTGACGGCCTACAGCAGTCAAGGCCGTAGAACTCACCGAGAGCTTCGTTTTGAGTGGTTATGGCTCCCGTAACTCTAAACGAGACAACAGTTATGGCCGTCCGAAGAATCGATATCCACAGGGTGCAACATTTGCTGTTCAAGGTGCAACATTCGTCCAAAAAGCCGAAACAGCGACGTTCAACTTTTAGAATTGGGTGCAGGGATTTGAAATGGAACAGTACCATGGTGAACCGCTCTCCAGGGAAGGTAAATCGAAGACTAGCAACGGTGATCCCGTTTTAACGTAAAAATTGACGTGATGGAAAAAAGAAGGCCAAAAAACTTCAGAGACCCGATTGAGGTTCGGATGGCCTTTTTTGGGTTTGAAACTATCCGTTGACGACTTACAACCGTGAAGGCCATAGAATTCACCGAGAGCTTCGTTTTGACTGGTTATGGCTCCCGTAACTCTAAACGAGACAACAGTTATGGCCGTCCGAAGAATCGATATCCACAGGGTGCAACATTCGTTGTGCAAGGTGCAACATTCGTCCAATAAGCCGAAACAGCGCCGTTCGACTTTTAGAAGTGGGTGCAGGGATTTGAAATGGAACAGTATCATGGTGACCCGCTCTCCAGGGAAGGTAAATCGAAGACCAGCAACGGTGATCCCGTTTTAACGTAAAAATTCACATGATGGAAAAAAGAAGGCCAAAATACTTCAGAGATCCGATTGAGGTTCGGATAGCCTTTTTTGGGTTTGAAACTATCCGTTGACGACTTACAACCGTGAAGGCCATAGAATTCACCGAGAGCTTCGTTTTGACTGGTTATGGCTCCCGTAACTCTAAACGAGACAACAGTTATGGCCGTCCGAAGAATCGATATCCACAGGGTGCAACATTCGTTGTGCAAGGTGCAACATTCGTCCAATAAGCCGAAACAGCGCCGTTCGACTTTTAGAAGTGGGTGCAGGGATTTGAAATGGAACAGTATCATGGTGACCCGCTCTCCAGGGAAGGTAAATCGAAGACCAGCAACGGTGATCCCGTTTTAACGTAAAAATTCACATGATGGAAAAAAGAAGGCCAAAATACTTCAGAGATCCGATTGAGGTTCGGATAGCCTTTTTTGGGTTTGAAACTATCCGTTGATGGCTTACAGCTGTCAAGGCCGTAGAACTCACCGAGAGCTTCATTTTGACTGGTTATGGCTCCCGTAACTCTAAACGAGCCAACAGTTATGGCCGTCCGAAGAATCGATATCCACAGAGTGCAACATTCGCTGTGCAAGGTGCAACATTCGTCCAAAAAGCCGAAACAGCGCCGTTCGACTTTCAGAAGTGGGTGCAGGGATTTAAATGGAACAGTACCATGGTGAACCGCTCTCCAGGGAAGGTAAATCAAAGACCAGCAACGGTGATCCCGTTTTAACGTAAACATTCACGTGATGGAAAAAAGAAGGCCAAAATACTTCAGAGACCCGATTGAGGTTCGGATAGCCTTTTTTGGGTTCGAAATTATCCGTTGACGGCCTACAGCAGTCAAGGCCGTAGAACTCACCGAGAGCTTCGTTTTGAGTGGTTATGGCTCCCGTAACTCTATACGAGACAACAGTTATGGGCGTCCGAAGAATCGATATCCACAGGGTGCAACATTTGCTGTTCAAGGTGCAACATTCGTCCAAAAAGCCGAAACAGCGCCGTTCAACTTTTAGAAATGGGTGCAGGGATTTGAAATGGAACAGTACCATGGTGAACCGCTCTCCAGGGAAGGTAAATCGAAGACCAGCAACGGTGATCCCGTTTTAACGTAAAAATTCTCGTGATGGAAAAAAGAAGGCCAAAAAACTTCAGAGACCCGATTGAGGTTCGGATAGCCTTTTTTGGGTTCGAAACTATCCGTTGACGGCTTACAGCAGTCAAGGCCGTAGAAATCACCGAGAGCTTCAATTTGACTGGTTATGGCTCCCGTAACACTAAACGAGACAACAGTTATGGCCGTCCGAAGAATCGATATCCACAGGGTGCAACAGTCGCTGTGCAAGGTGCAACATTCGTCCAAAAAGCCGAAACAACGCCGTTCGACTTTTTGAAGTGGGTGCAGGGATTTGAAATGGAACAGTACCATGGTGACCCGCTCTCCAGGGAAGGTAAATCGAAGACCAGCAACGGTGATCCCGTTTTAACGTAAAAATTGACGTGATGGAAAAAAGAAGGCCAAAATACTTCAGAGACCCGATTGAGGTTCGGATAGCCTTTTTTGGGTTTGAAACTATCCATTGACGGCTTACAACTGTCAAGGCCGTAGAACTCACCGAGGGCTTCGTTTTGACTGGTTATGGCTCCCGTAACTCTAAACGAGACAAAAGTTATGGTCGTCCGAAGAATCGATATCCACAGGGTGCAACATTTGCTGTTCAAGGTGCAACATTCGTCAAAAAAGCCGAAACAGCGACGTTCAACTTTTAGAAGTGGGTGCACGGATTTGAAATGGAACAGTACCATGGTGAACCGCTCTCCAGGGAAGGTAAATCGAAGACTAGCAACGGTGATCCCGTTTTAACGTAAAAATTGACGTGATGGAAAAAAGAAGGCCAAAAAACTTCAAAGACCCGATTGAGGTTCGGATGGCCTTTTTTGGGTTTGAAACTATCCGTTGACGGTTTACAACCATGAAGGCCGTAGAATTCACCGAGAGCTTCGTTTTGACTGGTTATGGCTCCCGTAACTCTAAATGAGACAACAGTTATGGCCGTCCGAAGAATCGATATCCACAGGGTGCAACATTCGCTGTGCAAGGTGCAACATTCGTCCAAAAAGCCGAAACAGCGCCGTTCGACTTTTAGAACTGGGTGCAGGGATTTGAAATGGAACAGTACCATGGTGACCCGCTCTCCAGGGAAGGTAAATTGAAGACCAGCAACGGTGATCCCGTTTTAACGTAAAAATTCACGTGATGGAAAAAAGAAGGCCAAAATACTTCAGAGACCCAATTGAGGTTCAGATAGCCTTTTTTGGGTTTGAAACTATCCGTTGATGGCTTACAGCCATCAAGGCCGTAGAACTCACCGAGAGCTTCGTTTTGACTGGTTATGGCTCCCGTAACTCTAAACGAGCCAACAGTTATGGCCGTCCGAAGAATCGATATCCACAGTGTGCAACATTCGCTGTGCAAGGTGCAACATTCGTCCAAAAAGCCGAAACAGCGCCGTTCGACTTTCAGAAGTGGGTGCAGGGATTTAAATGGAACAGTACCATGATGAACCGCTCTCCATGGAAGGTAAATCGAAAACCAGCAACGGTGATCCCGTTTTAACGTAAAAATTCACGTGATGGAAAAAAGAAGGCCAAAATACTTCAGAGACCCGATTGAGGTTCGGATAGCCTTTTTTGGGTTCGAAACTATCCGTTGACGGCTTACAGCTGTCAAGGCCGTAGAACGCACCGAGAGCTTCGTTTTGACTGGTTATGGCTCCCGTAACTCTATACGAGACAACAATTATGGCCGTCCGAAGAATCGATATCCACAGGGTGCAACATTTGCTGTTCAAGGTGCAACATTCGTCCAAAAAGCCGAAACAGCGCCGTTCAACTTTTAGAAGTGGGTGCAGGGATTTGAAATGGAACAGTACCATGGTGAACCGCTCTCCAGGGAAGGTAAATCGAAGTCCAGCAACGGTGATCCCGTTTTAACGTAAAAATTCACGTGATGGAAAAAAGAAGGCCAAAAAACTTCAGAGACTCGATTGAGGTTCGGATAGCCTTTTTTGGGTTCGAAACTATCTGTTGACGGCTTACAGCTGTCCAGGCCATAGAACTCACCGAGAGCTTCGTTTTGACTGGTTATGGCTCCCGTAACTCTAAACGAGACAACAATTATGGCAGTCCGAAGAATCGATATCCACAGGGTGCAACATTCGTTGTGCAAGGTGCAACATTCGTCCAAAAAGCCGAAACAGCGCCGTTCGACTTTTAGAAGTGGGTGCAGGGATTTGAAATGGAACAGTACCAATGGTGACCCGCTCTCCAGGGAAGGTAAATCGAAGACCAGCAACGGTGATCCCGTTTTAACGTAAAAATTCACGTGATGGAAAAAAGAAGGCCAAAATACTTCAGAGACCCGATTGAGGTTCGGATAGCCTTTTCTGGGTTTGAAACTATCCGTTGACGGCTTACAGCCGTCAAGGCCGTAGAACTCACCGAGAGCTTCGTTTTGACTGGTTATGGCTTCCGTAACTCTAAACGAGCCAACAGTTATGGCCGTCCGAAGAATCGATATCCACAGAGTGCAAGATTCGCTGTGCAAGGTGCAACATTCGTCCAAAAAGCCGAAACAGCGCCGTTCGACTTTCAGAAGTGGGTGCAGGGATTTCAATGGAACAGTACCATGGTGAACCGCTCTCCAGGGAAGGTAAATCGAAGACCAGCAAAGGTGATCCCGTTTTAACGTAAAATTCACGTGATGGAAAAAAGAAGGCCAAAATACTTCAGAGACCCGATTGAGGTTCGGATAGCCTTTTTTGGGTTTGAAACTATCCGTTGACGGCTTACAGCCGTCAAGGCCGTAGAACTCACCGAGAGCTTCGTTTTGACTGGTTATGGCTCCCGTAACTCTAAACGAGCCAACAGTTATGGCCGTCCGAAGAATCGATATCCACAGAGTGCAACATTCGCTGTGCAAGGTGCAACATTCGTCCAAAAAGCCGAAACAGCGCCGTTCGACTTTCAGAAGTGGGTGCAGGGATTTAAATGGAACAGTACCATGGTGAACCGCTCTCCAGGGAAGGTAAATCGAAGACCAGCAACGGTGATCCCGTTTTAACGTAAAAATTGACGTGATGGAAAAAAGAAGGCCAAAAAACTTCAAAGACCCGATTGAGGTTCGGATGGCCTTTTTTGGGTTTGAAACTATCCGTTGACGGTTTACAACCATGAAGGCCGTAGAATTCACCGAGAGCTTCGTTTTGACTGGTTATGGCTCCCGTAACTCTAAATGAGACAACAGTTATGGCCGTCCGAAGAATCGATATCCACAGGGTGCAACATTCGCTGTGCAAGGTGCAACATTCGTCCAAAAAGCCGAAACAGCGCCGTTCGACTTTTAGAACTGGGTGCAGGGATTTGAAATGGAACAGTACCATGGTGACCCGCTCTCCAGGGAAGGTAAATTGAAGACCAGCAACGGTGATCCCGTTTTAACGTAAAAATTCACGTGATGGAAAAAAGAAGGCCAAAATACTTCAGAGACCCAATTGAGGTTCAGATAGCCTTTTTTGGGTTTGAAACTATCCGTTGATGGCTTACAGCCATCAAGGCCGTAGAACTCACCGAGAGCTTCGTTTTGACTGGTTATGGCTCCCGTAACTCTAAACGAGCCAACAGTTATGGCCGTCCGAAGAATCGATATCCACAGTGTGCAACATTCGCTGTGCAAGGTGCAACATTCGTCCAAAAAGCCGAAACAGCGCCGTTCGACTTTCAGAAGTGGGTGCAGGGATTTAAATGGAACAGTACCATGGTGAACCGCTCTCCATGGAAGGTAAATCGAAAACCAGCAACGGTGATCCCGTTTTAACGTAAAAATTCACGTGATGGAAAAAAGAAGGCCAAAATACTTCAGAGACCCGATTGAGGTTCGGATAGCCTTTTTTGGGTTCGAAACTATCCGTTGACGGCTTACAGCTGTCAAGGCCGTAGAACGCACCGAGAGCTTCGTTTTGACTGGTTATGGCTCCCGTAACTCTATACGAGACAACAATTATGGCCGTCCGAAGAATCGATATCCACAGGGTGCAACATTTGCTGTTCAAGGTGCAACATTCGTCCAAAAAGCCGAAACAGCGCCGTTCAACTTTTAGAAGTGGGTGCAGGGATTTGAAATGGAACAGTACCATGGTGAACCGCTCTCCAGGGAAGGTAAATCGAAGTCCAGCAACGGTGATCCCGTTTTAACGTAAAAATTCACGTGATGGAAAAAAGAAGGCCAAAAAACTTCAGAGACTCGATTGAGGTTCGGATAGCCTTTTTTGGGTTCGAAACTATCTGTTGACGGCTTACAGCTGTCCAGGCCATAGAACTCACCGAGAGCTTCGTTTTGACTGGTTATGGCTCCCGTAACTCTAAACGAGACAACAATTATGGCAGTCCGAAGAATCGATATCCACAGGGTGCAACATTCGTTGTGCAAGGTGCAACATTCGTCCAAAAAGCCGAAACAGCGCCGTTCGACTTTTAGAAGTGGGTGCAGGGATTTGAAATGGAACAGTACCAATGGTGACCCGCTCTCCAGGGAAGGTAAATCGAAGACCAGCAACGGTGATCCCGTTTTAACGTAAAAATTCACGTGATGGAAAAAAGAAGGCCAAAATACTTCAGAGACCCGATTGAGGTTCGGATAGCCTTTTCTGGGTTTGAAACTATCCGTTGACGGCTTACAGCCGTCAAGGCCGTAGAACTCACCGAGAGCTTCGTTTTGACTGGTTATGGCTTCCGTAACTCTAAACGAGCCAACAGTTATGGCCGTCCGAAGAATCGATATCCACAGAGTGCAAGATTCGCTGTGCAAGGTGCAACATTCGTCCAAAAAGCCGAAACAGCGCCGTTCGACTTTCAGAAGTGGGTGCAGGGATTTCAATGGAACAGTACCATGGTGAACCGCTCTCCAGGGAAGGTAAATCGAAGACCAGCAAAGGTGATCCCGTTTTAACGTAAAATTCACGTGATGGAAAAAAGAAGGCCAAAATACTTCAGAGACCCGATTGAGGTTCGGATAGCCTTTTTTGGGTTTGAAACTATCCGTTGACGGCTTACAGCCGTCAAGGCCGTAGAACTCACCGAGAGCTTCGTTTTGACTGGTTATGGCTCCCGTAACTCTAAACGAGCCAACAGTTATGGCCGTCCGAAGAATCGATATCCACAGAGTGCAACATTCGCTGTGCAAGGTGCAACATTCGTCCAAAAAGCCGAAACAGCGCCGTTCGACTTTCAGAAGTGGGTGCAGGGATTTAAATGGAACAGTACCATGGTGAACCGCTCTCCAGGGAAGGTAAATCGAAGACCAGCAACGGTGATCCCGTTTTAACGTAAAAATTCACGTGATGGAAAAAAGAAGGCCAAAATACTTCGGAGACCCGATTGAGGTTCGGATGGCCTTTTTTGGGTTTGAAACTATCCGTTGACGGCTTACAGCTGTCAAAGCCGTAGAACTCACCGAGAGCTTCGTTTTGACTGGTTATGGCTCCCGTAACTCTAAACTAGCCAACAGTTATGGCCGTCCGAAGAATCGATATCCACAAGGTGCAACATTCGCTGTGCAAGATGCAACATTCGTCCAAAAAGCCGAAACAGCGCCGTTCGACTTTTAGAAGTGGGTGCAGGGATTTGAAATGGAACAGTACTATGGTGAGCCGCCCTCCAGGGAAGGTAAATCGAAGACCAGCAACAGTGATCCCGTTTTAACTTAAAAATTCACGTGATGGAAAAAAGAAGGCCAAAATACTTCAGAGACCCGATTGAGGTTCAGATAGCCTTTTTTGGGTTTGAAACTATCCGTTGATGGCTTACAACTTTCAAGGCCGTAGAACTCACTGAGAGCTTCGTTTTGACTGGTTATAGCTCCCGTAACTCTAAACGAGCCAACAATTATGGCCGTCCGAAGAATCGATATCCACAAGGTTCAACATTTACTGTTCAAGGTGCAACATTCGTCCAAAAAGCCGAAACAGCGCCGTTCGACTTTTAGAAGTGGGTGCAGGGATTTGAAATGGAACAGTACCATGGTGAACCGCTCTCCAGGGAAGGTAAATCGAAGACCAGCAACGGTGATCCCGTTTTAACATAAAAATTCACGTGATGGATAAAAGAAAGCGAAAAAACTTAAGAGACCCGATTGAGGTTCGGAAGGCCTTTTTTGGGTTTGAAACTATCCGTTGACGGCTTAAAGCGGTCAAGGCCGTAGAACTCACCGAGAACTTTGTTTTGACTGGTTATGGCTCCCGTAACTCTAAACGACACAACAGTTATGGCCGTCCGAAGAATCGATATCCACAGGGTGCAACATTCGCTCTACAAGGGGCAACATTCGTCCAAAAAGCCGAAACAGCGCCTTTCGACTTTTAGAAGTGGGTGCAGGGATTTGAAATGGAACAGTTGAATGGTGAACCGCTCTCCAGGGAAGGTAAATCGAAGACCCGCAACGGTGCTCCCGTTTTAACGTAAAAATTCACGTGATGGAAAAAAGAAGGCCAAAAAACTTCAGAGACCCGATTGAGGTTCGGATAGCCTTTTTTGGGTTCGAAACTATCCGTTGACAGCTTACAGCTGTCAAGGCCGTAGAACTCACCGAGAGCTTCGTTTTGACTGGTTATGGCTCCCGTAACTCTAAACGAGACAACAGTTATGGCCGTCCGAAGAATCGATATCCACAGGGTGCAACAATTGCTGTTAAAGGTGCAACATTCGTCCAAAAAGCCGAAACAGCGACGTTCAACTTTTAGAAGTGGGTGCAGGGATTTGAAATGGAACAGTACCATGGTGAACCGCTCTCCAGGGAAGGTAAATCGAAGACCAGCAACGGTGATCCCGTTTTATTTCACGTGATGGAAAAAAGAAGGCCAAAATACTTCAGAGACCCGATTGAGGTTCGGATAGCCTTTTTTGGGTTTGAAACTATCCGTTGACGGCTTATAGCCGTCAAGGCCATAGAACTCACCGAGAGCTTCGTTTTGACTGGTTATGGCTTCTATAACTCTAAACGAGCCAACAGTTATGGCCGTCCGAAGAATCGATATCCACAGAGTGCAACATTCGCTGTGCAAGGTGCAACATTCGTCCAAAAAGCCGAAACAGCGCCGTTCGACTTTCAGATATGGGTGCAGGGATTTTAATGGAACAGTACCATGGTGAACCGCTCTCCAGGGAAGGTAAATCGAAGACCAGCAAAGGTGATCCCGTTTTAACGTAAAAATTCACGTGATGGAAAAAAGAAGGCCAAAATACTTCAGAGACCCGATTGAGGTTCGGATAGCCTTTTTTGGGTTTGAAACTATCCGTTGATGGCTTACAGCCGTCAAGGCAGTAGAACTCACCGAGAGCTTCGTTTTGACTGGTTATGGCTCCCGTAACTCTAAACGAGCCAACAGTTATGGCCGTCCGAAGAATCGATATCCACAGAGTGCAACATTCGCTGTGCAAGGTGCAACATTCGTCCAAAAAGCCGAAACAGTGCCGTTCGACTTTCAGAAGTGGGTGCAGGGATTTAAATGGAACAGTACCATGGTGAACCGCTCTCCAGGGAAGGTAAATCGAAGACCAGCAACGGTGATCCCGTTTTAACGTAAAAATTCACGTGATGGAAAAAAGAAGGCCAAAATACTTCAGAGACCCGATTGAGGTTCGGACGGCCTTTTTTGGGTTTGAAACTATCCGTTGACGGCTTATAGCAGCCAAGGCCGTAGAACTCACCGAGAGCTTCATTTTGACTGGTTATGGCTCCCGTAACTCTAAACAAGCCAACAGTTATGGCCGTCCGAAGAATTGATATCCACAGGGTGCAACATTCGCTGTGCAAGGTGCAACATTTGTCCAAAAAGCCGAAACAGCGCCGTTCGACTTTTAGAAGTGGGTGCAGGGATTTGAAATGGAACAGAACCATGGTGAATCGCTCTCCAGGGAAGGTAAATCGAAGACCAGCAACGGTGATCCCGTTTTATTTCACGTGATGGAAAAAAGAAGGCCAAAAAACTTCAGAGACCCGATTGAGGTTCAAATAGCCTTTTTTTGGTTTGGAACTATCCGTTGCCGGCTTACAGCTGTCAAGGCTGTAGAACTCACCGAGAGCTTCGTTTTGACTGGTTATGGCTCCCGTAACTCTAAACGAGACAACAGTTATGGCCGTCCGAAGAATCGATATCCACAGGGTGCAACATTTGCTGTTCAAGGTGCAACATTCGTCCAAAAAGCCGAAACAGCGACGTTCAACTTTTAGAAGTGGGTGCAGGGATTTGAAATGGAACAGTACCCTGGTGAACCGCTCTCCAGGGAAGGTAAATCGAAGACCAGCAACGGTGATCCCGTTTTATTTCACGTGATGGAAAAAAGAAGGCAAAAATACTTCAGAGACCCGATTGAGGTTCGGATAGCCTTTTTTGGGTTTGAAACTATCCGTTGACGGCTTATAGCCGTCAAGGCCGTAGAACTCACCGAGAGCTTCGTTTTGACTGGTTATGGCTTCCATAACTCTAAACGAGCCAACAGTTATGGCCGTCCGAAGAATCGATATCCACAGAGTGCAACATTCGCTGTGCAAGGTGCAACATTCATCCAAAAAGCCGAAACAGCGCCGTTCGACTTTCAGATATGGGTGCAGGGATTTCAATGGAACAATACCATGGTGAACCGCTCTCCAGGGAAGGTAAATCGAAGACCAGCAAAGGTGATCCCGTTTTAACGTAAAAATTCACGTGATGGAAAAAAGAAGGCCAAAATACTTCAGAGACCCGATTGAGGTTCGGATAGCCTTTTTTGGGTTTGAAACTATCCGTTGACGGTTTACAGCCGTCAAGGCCGTAGAACTCACCGAGAGCTTCGTTTTGAATGGTTATGGCTCCCGTAACTCTAAACAAGCCAACAGTTATGGCCGTCCGAAGAATCGATATCCACAGAGTGCAACATTCGCTGTGCAAGGTGCAACATTCGTCCAAAAAGCCGAAACAGCGCCGTTCGACTTTCAGAAGTGGGTGCATGGATTTAAATGGAACAGTACCATGGTGAACCGCTCTCCAGGGAAGGTAAATCGAAGACCAGCAACGGTGATCCCGTTTTAACGTAAAAATTCACGTGATGGAAAAAAGAAGGCCAAAATACTTCAGAGACCCGATTGAGGTTCGGACGGCCTTTTTTGGGTTTGAAACTATCCGTTGACGGCTTACAGCAGCCAAGGCCGTAAAACTCACCGAGAGCTTCGTTTTGACGGGTTATAGCTCCCGTAACTCTAAACTAGCCAACCGTTATGGCCGTCCGAAGAATCGATATCCACAGGGTGCAACATTCGCTGTTCAAGGTGCAACATTCGTCCAAAAAGCCGAAACAGCGCCGTTCGACTTTTAGAAGTGGGTGCAGGGATTTGAAATGGAACAGTACTATGGTGAACCGCTC
This sequence comes from Allium fistulosum, assembly GCA_030737815.1. Classification (NCBI taxonomy): domain Eukaryota; kingdom Viridiplantae; phylum Streptophyta; class Magnoliopsida; order Asparagales; family Amaryllidaceae; genus Allium; species Allium fistulosum. Next base: position 41,315,112 of record CM060905.1, on the reverse strand, counting down.
TCCAGGGAAGGTAAATCGAAGACCAGCAATGGTGATCCCGTTTTAACTTAAAAATTCACGTGATGGAAAAAAGAAGGCCAAAATACTTCAGAGACCCGATTGAGGTTCGGATAGCCTTTTTTGGGTTTGAAACTATCCGTTGACGGCTTACAGCTTTCAAGGCCGTAGAACTCACTGAGAGATTCGTTTTGACTGGTTATAGCTCCCGTAACTCTAAACGAGCCAACGGTTATGGCCGTCCGAAGAATCGATATCCACAAGGTGCAACATTTACTGTTCAAGGTGCAACATTCGTCCAAAAAGCCGAAACAGCGCCGTTCGACTTTTAGAAGTGGGTGCAGGGATTTGAAATGGAACAGTACCATGGTGAACCGCTCTCCAGGGAAGGTAAATCGAAGACCAGCGACGGTGATCCCGTTTTAACGTAAAAATTCACGTGATGGAAAAAAGAAAGCGAAAAAACTTAAGAGACCCGATTAAGGTTCGGATGGCCTTTTTTGGGTTTGAAACTATCCGTTGACGGCTTACAGCGGTCAAGGCCGTTGAACACACCGAGAACTTCGTTTTGACTTGTTATCGCTCCCGTAACTCTAAACGAGACAACAGTTATGGCCGTCCGAAGAATCGATATCCACAGGGTGCAACATTCGCTCTGCAAGGTGCAACATTCATCCAAAAAGCCGAAACAGCGCCGTTCGAATTTTAGAAGTGGGTGCAGGGATTTGAAATGGAACAGTTGCATGGTGAACCGCTCTCCAGGGAAGGTAAATCAAAGACCCGCAACGGTGCTCCCGTTTTAACGTAAAAATTCACGTGATGGGAAAAAGAAGGCCAAAAAACTTCAGAGACCCGATTGAGGTTCAGATAGCCTTTTTTGGGTTCGAAACTATCAGTTGACGGCTTACAGCCGTCAAGGCCGTAGAACTCACCGAGAGCTTCATTTTGACTGGTTATGGCTCCCGTAACTCTAAACGAGCCAACAGTTATGGCCGTCCGAAGAATCGATATCCACAGAGTGCAACATTCGCTGTGCAAGGTGCAACATTCGTCCAAAAAGCTGAAACAGCGCCGTTCGACTTTCAGAAGTGGGTGCAGGGATTTAAATGGAACAGTACCATGGTGAACTGCTCTCCAGGGAAGGTAAATCGTGTTGAGTCAAGATTTTTATAGAGTTTTGATTTCTGACAAAGGGATAAGCCGTGATCGACAAAAAGAAGTTATTCATTGTTTTAAAAGAGACACAAAGAGCTCCATACATTAGAGGTTGATTATTTGGTATGTTAGTAGTGTTATTTATGTTAAAATCTATCCTCAAATAATCTCATACCTTCAATCTTTGAATATAAATGTATATATGTATGAGTGCACATTAACTGTGCAGTCTGGGCTAAACCGGTCGACCGGTTTAAAACAAGGCGGTCGACCGTTTCTGCTCAGAATGCACAGATAACGTGCACAAGTGTACATAACGTATATATATTCAAATTCCTGTCTACTGGTCCATTTTGACCTGTCGACCGTTTTCAAACAGAAAGCAACCTTTCGTACAGACACTTCCTTTTCTTCAACGGTTGCTTCTCTTTCTCTTCACCAATGATCATGACCTTTGTTTGTATCTTTTCACAAAGGGTTACAACTGTTTATTTCTTATATAAACATCATGAAATCATTATTCCAAATAACCAATTCCATTATTCTAATCTCTATTCTATTGATCTCCGTCTTGAACTCTCAAACATTTCAATTGCTTATTGAATCATTGAAATTATTTCATATCTTTTGATTCAATTAAGTAATATACTTCCTTCAATCTTCACAAACATCATTCACATACTTTGAGGATAAGATTATAGGAAGGGTGTACTACAAGTGACAAATCAGTGTTATCAAGAGCACAAGTTGTCAACGGCAATTGTATTTGTTTTTTGTTGAAGTCCTCGGTGTTGTAAGAGGCACGAAATCCCGTTCGGCTGTTCGGGTGTTGTAAACCTGTTCCTCCGGGTGAAGCGAGGTAGTTGGTTGTGAAAATCCAGATAGGAGTCTGGGACTGGACGTAGGACGGGAGGTCCGAACCAGTATAAAAATCCCTGGTGTGATTTTTACAGTTTACTGCATTTACTATTCTATATCTGTGAATTGCTATATAGTTAGTTTATTGAATATTTACTTGTATAGCAATTGTAAATAACATTCTGCATATATTAGTCCATATTACACGATCCGTAATTAGTGAACACAAGCGTACACACTTTCATTTGGTATCAGAGCAAGGTTATCATATAACCGTAACACCGTTATTTGATATATTCTTGTAATATGGCAAATAACGCAAGCACTAGCTCTAGCACTTACACGGAAGGTCAATCAACACAAAGACCTCCATTCTTTAATGGTCTCAACTATAGCTATTGGGCTACACGTATGTCATTTTTCATGCAATCAAATAGCTATGATGCTTGGAATGCTACTCAAAAAGAAATAGTAAATCCAACAACTGAATATTCAGAATGGACAACGGCTGAGAAAACGGCAGCAGCCGTAAATGCAAAGGCAATAAATATGTTGTTTTGTGCATTAGACCAAAATGAATATAACCGTGTTAGTATCTGCACTACTGCATATCAAATTTGGCAAACGTTGAAAACCACTCATGAAGGTACTAACAAGGTTAAACAAGCCAAAATAGCCATGCTGAAAAGTCAGTTTCAAAATTTCAAAATGAAACCAAATGAGACAATCAATGATATGTATTCAAGGTTTCAAACTATTCATCATGCACTTATCGGATTAGGGCAAAAATATTCAGATTTTGATGTTGTTTCAACAGTTCTACATTCTATGACTAGTGAATGGGAAGGAAAAGTATTAGCAATTGAAGAAGCTAATGACCTTTCCATCATGAAGCCAGATGAATTGATAGGAAATTTAATGTCCTATGAAGCAAATTTGCAGGCTAGAAAAGAACAGAAAGAAGAAAAGAAAAATGTAGCATTTCATGCTGAGAAAGATGAAAATGAATCAGATTCTGAAGATGAAGATTTGGCATTCATTGCAAAAGGATTCAAAAAATTCCTAAAATATCGAAAAGCCAGTCGCTACAACAAAAGGAAACCTGGATCAAGCAAACCATCTTCATCAACTATAGAATGTTTCAACTGTCACAAAAAGGGGCACATGCAGAAGGATTGTCCAGAACAGAAGAAGAAGTCAGAAAATGATAAATTCAAACATAAGAAGGACAAGTCAAAGAAACGAGCCTTCCCAGTAACATGGGATGATTCAGACTCATCCTCATCTGAAAGTGAAAGTGATCAGGAAAATGAACAAGCTAATGTTTGTTTTATGGCAACAGAAGATGAGGTACAAATTCCTACATTTGATGAATTACTTGATATAAATTCTGAGTTGATAGTCAAATATAAAGACATAAAACGTCAATTAAAAGTAGCCAAAGCAGATTTGAGTAGAGCAGAGTTTGAACGAGATATGTTAAAAGACGAGAAGAAAATATTAGAAGAAGAACTTGAAAAACTTCAAGAATCATCATCTAATGTTGACTCTCAATTATCTCTTTTGAGTCAAGAAGTTGAAACTCAAAAAGAGAAAAATGATGCTCTCACTATTGAAAATCATGAGCTTAAGGCAAAAGTCAAAATTCTAGACCTAGAAAAAGCTAGTTTACAAACAAAGTTTGATGACATTACTCAAAATGTTTCTAACTTTAACAAAGGTCGAGAAAATTTGACAAAAATCATTGAAAGTTCACAATCTACATCAAATAAACAAGGTTTGGGATATAAGAAACAAGAAATCAAGAAACATCTTGATAATAAAAGAAAAAAGACTGAAGTTAAGAAAAATCTTAGCTTATTATATTCCAAACCAAAGCCAGTTGTGAAATTTCAGAAGAAAAATATCAAGACTATCAAAATATGGGTTCCTAAAACAAATAACAATTTGATTAGAAACAAATATATTCAGAATTTCATGAATACTGTGCATTATAATTCTAATTATGTATATAAAGGGGATACCAGACCCGTATGGGTTTGGATTCCTAAGATCTAACTCTTAGGACCCTATAAAAAGTGGGTACCATGGTCTTAATTATATTTTTTGCAGGTACCACTTAAGAAAAGAGGAAAATGGATATTCTGGAATATATATATATATATAAAGAATACAGACAAAATCTCAGGGAGATCACATATTCAGGGGGAGATTCAGAACTTCAGATATATGTTGTCATCAATCAAAAAGGGGGAGAATGTTGAGTCAAGATTTTTATAGAGTTTTGATTTCTGACAAAGGGATAAGCCGTGATCGACAAAAAGAAGTTATTCATTGTTTTAAAAGAGACACAAAGAGCTCCATACATTAGAGGTTGATTATTTGGTATGTTAGTAGTGTTATTTATGTTAAAATCTATCCTCAAATAATCTCATACCTTCAATCTTTGAATATAAATGTATATATGTATGAGTGCACATTAACTGTGCAGTCTGGGCTAAACCGGTCGACCGGTTTAAAACAAGGCGGTCGACCGTTTCTGCCCAGAATGCACAGATAACGTGCACAAGTGTACATAACGTATATATATTCAAATTCCTGTCTACTGGTCCATTTTGACCTGTCGACCGTTTTCAAACAGAAAGCAACCTTTCGTACAGACACTTCCTTTTCTTCAACGGTTGCTTCTCTTTCTCTTCACCAATGATCATGACCTTTGTTTGTATCTTTTCACAAAGGGTTACAACTGTTTATTTCTTATATAAACATCATGAAATCATTATTCCAAATAACCAATTCCATTATTCTAATCTCTATTCTATTGATCTCCGTCTTGAACTCTCAAACATTTCAATTGCTTATTGAATCATTGAAATTATTTCATATCTTTTGATTCAATTAAGTAATATACTTCCTTCAATCTTCACAAACATCATTCACATACTTTGAGGATAAGATTATAGGAAGGGTGTACTACAAGTGACAAATCAGTGTTATCAAGAGCACAAGTTGTCAACGGCAATTGTATTTGTTTTTTGTTGAAGTCCTCGGTGTTGTAAGAGGCACGAAATCCCGTTCGGCTGTTCGGGTGTTGTAAACCTGTTCCTCCGGGTGAAGCGAGGTAGTTGGTTGTGAAAATCCAGATAGGAGTCTGGGACTGGACGTAGGACGGGAGGTCCGAACCAGTATAAAAATCCCTGGTGTGATTTTTACAGTTTACTGCATTTACTATTCTATATCTGTGAATTGCTATATAGTTAGTTTATTGAATATTTACTTGTATAGCAATTGTAAATAACATTCCGCATATATTAGTCCATATTACACGATCCGTAATTAGTGAACACAAGCATACACACTTTCAAATCGAAGACCAGCAACGGTGATCCCGTTTTAACGTAAAAATTCACGTGATGGAAAAAAGAAGGCCAAAATACTTCAGAGACCCGATTGAGGTTCGGATGGCCTTTTTTGGGTTTGAAACTATCCGTTGACGGCTTACAGCTCTCAAGGCCGTAGAACTCACCGAGAGCTTCGTTTTGACTGGTTATGGCTCCCGTAACTCTAAACTAGCCAACAGTTACGGCCGTCCGAAGAATCGATATCCACAGGGTGCAACATTCGCTGTTCAAGGTGCAACATTCGTCCAAAAAGCCGAAACAGCGCCGTTCGACTTTTAGAAGTGGGTGCAGGGATTTGAAATGGAACAGTACTATGGTGAACCGCTCTCCAGGGAAGGTAAATCGAAGACCAGCAATGGTGATCCCGTTTTAACTTAAAAATTCACGTGATGGAAAAAAGAAGGCCAAAATACTTCAGAGACCCGATTGAGGTTCGGATAGCCTTTTTTGGGTTTGAAACTATCCGTTGACGGCTTACAGCTTTCAAGGCCGTAGAACTCACTGAGAGCTTCGTTTTGACTGGTTATAGCTCCCGTAACTCTAAACGAGCCAACGGTTAAGGCCGTCCGAAGAATCGATATCCACAAGGTGCAACATTTACTGTTCAAGGTGCAACATTCGTCCAAAAAGCCGAAACAGCGCCGTTCGACTTTTAGAACTGGGTGCAGGGATTTGAAATGGAACAGTACCATGGTGAACCGCTCTCCAGGGAAGGTAAATCGAAGACCAGCAACGGTGATCCCGTTTTAACGTAAAAATTGACGTGATGGAAAAAAGAAAGCGAAAAAACTTAGGAGACCCGATTAAGGTTCGAATGGCCTTTTTTGGGTTTGAAACTATCCGTTGACGGCTTACAGCGGTCAAGGCCGTAGAACTCACCAAGAACTTTGTTTTGACTGGTTATGGCTACCGTAACTCTAAACGAGACAACAGTTATGGCCGTCCGAAGAATCGATATCCACAGGGTGCAACATTCGCTCTGCAAGGTGCAACATTCATCCAAAAAGCCGAAACAGCGTCGTTCGACTTTTAGAAGTGGGTGCAGGGATTTGAAATGGAACAGTTGCATGGTGAACCGCTCTCCAGGGAAGGTAAATCGAAGACCCGCAACGGTGCTCCCATTTTAACATGAAAATTCACGTGATGGAAAAAAGAAGGCCAAAAAACTTCAAAGACCCGATTGAGGTTCGGATAGCCTTTTTTGGGTTTGAAACTATCCGTTGATGGCATATAGCCGTCAAGGCCATAGAACTCACCGAGAGCTTCGTTTTGACTGGTTATGGCTACTGTAACTCTAAACGAGCCAACAATTATGGCCGTCCGAAGAATCGATATCCACAGAGTGCAACATTCGCTGTGCAAGGTGCAACATTCGTCCAAAAAGCCGAAACAGCGCCGTTCGACTTTCAGAAGTGGGTGCAGGGATTTCAATGGAACAGTACCATGGTGAACCGCTCTCCAGGGAAGGTAAATCGAAGACCAGCAAAGGTGATCCCGTTTTAACGTAAAAATTCACGTGATGGAAAAAAGAAGGCCAAAATACTTCAGAGACCCGATTGAGGTTCGGATAGCCTTTTTTGGGTTTGAAACTATCCGTTGACGGCTTACAGCTGTCAAGGCCGTAGAACTCACCGAGAGCTTCGTTTTGACTAGTTATGGCTCCCGTAACTCTAAACGAGCCAACAGTTATGGCCGTCCGAAGAATCGATATCCATAGAGTGCAACATTCGCTGTGCAAGGTGCAACATTCGTCCAAAAAGCCGAAACAGCGCCGTTCGACTTTCAGAAGTGGGTGCAGGGATTTAAATGGAACAGTACCATGGTGAACCGCTCTCCAGGGAAGGTAAATCGAAGACCAGCAACGGTGATCCCGTTTTAACGTAAAAATTCACGTGATGGAAAAAAGAAGGCCAAAATACTTCAGAGACCCGATTGAGGTTCGGATGGCCTTTTTTGGGTTTGAAACTATCCGTTGATGGCATATAGCCGTCAAGGCCGTAGAACTCACCGAGAGCTTCGTTTTGACTGGTTATGGCTTCCGTAACTCTAAACGAGCCAACAATTATGGCCGTCCGAAGAATCGATATCCACAGAGTGCAACATTCGCTGTGCAAGGTGCAACATTCGTCCAAAAAGCCGAAACAGCGCCGTTCGACTTTCAGAAGTGGGTGCAGGGATTTCAATGGAACAGTACCATGGTGAACCGCTCTCCAGGGAAGGTAAATCGAAGACCAGCAAAGGTGATCCCGTTTTAACGTAAAAATTCACGTGATGGAAAAAAGAAGGCCAAAATACTTCAGAGACCCGATTGAGGTTCGGATAGCCATTTTTGGGTTTGAAACTATCCGTTGACGGCTTACAGCCGTCAAGGCCGTAGAACTCACCGAGAGCTTCGTTTTGACTGGTTATGGCTCCCGTAACTCTAAACGAGCCAACAGTTATGGCCGTCCGAAGAATCGATATCCACAGAGTGCAACATTCGCTGTGCAAGGTGCAACATTCGTCCAAAAAGCCGAAACAGCGCCGTTCGACTTTCAGAAGTGGGTGCAGGGATTTAAATGTAATAGTACCATGGTGAACCGCTCTCCAGGAAAGGTAAATCGAAGACCAGCAACGGTGATCCCGTTTTAACGTAAAAATTCACATGATGGAAAAAAGAAGGCCAAAATACTTCAGAGACCCGATTGAGGTTCGGATGGCCTTTTTTGGGTTTGAAACTATCCGTTGACGGCTTTCAGCTGTCAAGGCCGTAGAACTCACCGAGAGCTTCGTTTTGACGGGTTATGGCTCCCGTAACTCTAAACTAGCCAACAGTTATGGCCGTCCGAAGAATCGATATCCACAGGGTGCAACATTCGCTGTTCAAGGTGCAACATTCGTCCAAAAAGCCGAAACAGCGCCGTTCAACTTTTAGAAGTAGGTGCAGGGATTTGAAATAGAACAGTACTATGGTGAACCGCTCTCCAAGGAAGGTAAATCGAAGACCAGCAATGGTGATCCCGTTTTAACTTAAAAATTCACGTGATGGAAAAAAGAAGGCCAAAATACTTCAGAGACCCGATTGAGGTTCGGATAGCCTTTTTTGGGTTTGAAACTATCCGTTGATGGCTTACAGCTTTCAAGGCCGTAAAACTCACTGAGAGCTTCGTTTTGACTGGTTATAGCTCCCGTAACTCTAAACGAGCCAACGGTTATGGCCGTCCGAAGAATCGATATCCACAAGGTGCAACATTTACTGTTCAAGGTGCAACATTCGTCCAAAAAGCCGAAACAGCGCCGTTCGACTTTTAGAAGTGGGTGCAGGGATTTGAAATGGAACAGTACCATGGTGAACCGCTCTCCAGGGAAGGTAAATCGAAGACCAGCAACGGTGATCCCATTTTAACATAAAAATTCACGTGATGGGAAAAAGAAAGTGAAAAAACTAAAGAGACCCGATTAAGGTTCGGATGGCCTTTTTTGGGTTTGAAACTATCCGTTGATGGCTTACAGCGGTCAAGGCCGTAGAACTCACCGAGAACTTCGTTTTGACTGGTTATGGCTCCCGTAACTCTAAACGAGACAACAGTTATGGCCGTCCGAAGAATCGATCTCCACAGGGTGCAACATTCGCTCTGCAAGGTGCAACATTCATCCAAAAAGCCGAAAGAGCGCCGTTCGACTTTTAGAAGTGGGTGCAGGGATTTGAAATGGAACAGTTGCATGGTGAACTGCTCTCCAGGGAAGGTAAATCGAAGACCCGCAACGGTGCTCCCGTTTTAACGTAAAAATTCACGTGATGGAAAAAAGAAGGCCATAAAACTTCAGAGACCCGATTGAGGTTCGGATATCCTTTTTGGGTTCGAAACTATCCGTTGACGGCTTACAGCTGTCAAGGCCGTAGAACTCACCGAGAGCTTCGTTTTGACTAGTTATGGCTCCCGTAACTCTAAACGAGACAACAGTTATGACCGTCCGAAGAATCGATATCCACAGGGTGCACCATTTGCTGTTCAAGGTGCAACATTCGTCCAAAAAGCCGAAACAGCGACGTTTAACTTTTAGAAGTGGGTGCAGGGATTTGAAATGGAACAGTACCATGGTGAACCGCTCTCCAGGGAAGGTAAATCGAAGACCAGCTGTTTGTACCAAAAATGGGCACAACACTCTTCGGGAGTTATTTGAAGAGATAAATTGAAGATTGTAAATGTAAAACAGAGGTTATCTAACAAAAACTCCAACAAACAGAAATATAAAGTGCACAGACAAGCAATTTAGAGTGGTTCGGCGTATAGCCTACGTCCACTATGAAGTTTTGATGATTTTATTGATTCTCTTTCAATGATTACAAGCGGTTACAGTAATGAACAGCGGATTACAGATTAGAATTCGAAATTGACAGCAAAAGTAGGATGCAAATCTCAATCCGGCAGAGTCTGGACGCTTCAGAGAAAAAAGATCCTTTTTTTGTTGATTCTGGGGCTCTATTTATAGGTGTAGGAGGCTTAGAATTCGCTCAAACTCCGGGAGACTTGGTTTGGCACGTGAGGGGGCCCACATGACCGTTTCCAGAAAGTTTGGAGTCGATCTGCGATCGATACGAAGTCATTTCGTATCGATCAAGATCACCTCCAATTGAGCTCAAATTTGGTGGAGATGTTCCTCGGTATGTGTGCAACCTTCAGTTAAAATTTCATGGTATTTGGATCAGTGGATCTTGCTTCGTATCCAACCAGTCTGTGTCCATCACTTGTTTCGCATCCATCGATCTCAAGTCAATCAGAATGATTTAGTCCACACAGTTATAAGCTTCGTATCGATAGAACCTTCAGCCGGAAAGACTTAAAGTGTTTGTACCAAAAATGGGCACAACACTCTTCGGGAGTTATTTGAAGAGATAAAATGAAGATTGTAAATGTAAAACAGAGGTTATCTAACAAAAACTCCAACAAACAGAAATGTAAAGTGCACAGACAAGCAATTTAGAGTGGTTCGGCGTATAGCCTACGTCCACTATGAAGTTTTGATGATTTTATTGATTCTCTTTCAATGATTACAAGCGGTCAGAGTAATGAACAGCGGATTACATATTAGAATTCGAAATTGACAGCAAAAGTAGGATGCAAATCTCAATCCGGCAGAGTCTGGACGCTTCAGAGAAAAAAGATCCTTTTTCTGTTGATTCTGGGGCTCTATTTATAGGCATAGGAGGCTCAGAATTCGCTCAAACTCCGGGAGACTTGGTTTGGCACGTGAGGGGGCCCACGCGACCGTTTCCAGAAAGTTTGGTGTCGATCTGCGATCGATACGAAGTCATTTCGTATCGATCAAGATCACCTCCAATTGAGCTCAAATTTGGTGGAGATGTTCCTCGGTATGTGTGCAACCTTCAGTTAAAATTTCATGGTATTTGGATCAGTGGATTGAGAGATATCATCGATACGAGACGACGTTCTTCGCTAGGCTGTCTGGTTCGAATCCATCCCTCCGAACTGAGAGCTTCGAATCGAGGGTGTCACGCGCCTCTGCGAAGACGTGGAACGCGCACTTCGCCTCGATCCGGTATTTACTCCGAGTCGACCGCGTCGACTCCATATATCTCGGCGCATTCTCATCGAGGGATGACGTGGTGTGTGCGCTTCGCCTCGATCCGGACTCTGCGCCATATTGACTGCTTCGACTCTACATATCTCGCCTCGTTTACTTCGATGGGCAACACGTCATTCTAGTTGGTTGACTCGCTAGATACGAACAAGTTGTTGGGCACGTATTCGAAGTAAGGTTCTCAGATGGATACGAAGTAGACACTTAATGATGGATACGATGCAAGCACTGGCTGATGGATACGAAGTAGACATTAAGTGATCGTTACGAACCAGGTGACTTATTGATGGATACGAACAAGTCTTTCCGGCTGAAGGTTCTATCGATACGAAGCTTATAACTGTGTGGACTTAATCATTCTGATTGACATTAGATCGATGGATGCGAAACGAGTGATGGACACAGACTGGTTGGAAACGAAGCAAGATCCACTGATGGACACGAAATCACCGCTGATCTGATGGATGCGAAATCACCCATAGCGATGGATACGAAATCCGGGCCGGGCTGATTGATACGAAGTCCATCGAGACGAATTCGATGGATTCGAAGCATGATTAACTTCGATCGATACGAACTGCTGCTTCCCGATGGATACAAAAAAGTGCTCTCCCCTATGACTTGTATCCATCATAACCTGTGCGTATGAGCTCGGATTGACTTGAAACTTGGAACGTTGGTTTGCTATATTTTCCCGATCATGTCTCATCGATTGGGGCTTGATCCGGACTTGGTCAAAATTCAACGATATCCATGACAAACGACATTTGGAATTCAACTCCTTGGTGTCCTGGCCTTGCCAAAAGGCGGGATAACATTTGCCCCCCAAAGTACGTCTTGTGAAAACATGACGTGCTTTGAAAAGCTGCAGGTCTTCTTTGAATAATTTGAAAGTCGTATTCTCCAACCATCCTCTTGTATCGATCCTCTCATGAATCGATGCTAAAAATTGGAAAGCCTTTCGTCGCATCGATGCGGGTTGACTCGATGGATACAAAAAATAGTCATTCGTATCGATGGTCACAAATCGCGGTGAATTCTGATTCGAATTGGTGATATCTGATGGATACGTAGTGACTGTTCGTATCGATAGGTCTGCTCTGTTGTGAGTCGATGGATCACAAAGTGGACATTTTGAACCGATGGAGTCTGTTACCTTCAGGTGGCTTCCCTGTGCGCTTCGAAACGATGGAGTCCAGTGCCTTCAGGTGGCTCTCTTGTGCGCTCCGAATCGATGAAGGTTAGTGGGCTCGAAATGAATGCTCGCATCGATGCGCTGCTTGACTGGCTGCGACCAGTCATGTTGACTGGGAGTCGAATCGACCCAGTCTAATTCGAGGCTTCATATAAATACTCTGGACTTCGCTTTTTTTTCACTTTTACTTTTTTACTGTTGCCTTCTGCATTTTCGTATCGATTCACGAACTTGGGAGGAAAGAATTGTTCCAACCTTCGAATCGATCAAACATCATTTTATTATTTCCCCAAACTCCAATTCAATTCAGGTAAATAAGCAATCACAGCTAAATTCGAGCGACGAAGTTCAGATCTCAGATCTATCGCGTCCTTGCCGATTATTGATTTTGGCGGCGCTAAGGCCAGATCTGGACCAGAGCTTGGTCGAGGATGGCCATGGCGATGCTCGCATCAATCGGAGAAGAAAGAGTTCTGGAGTAATTGCTTCACCTCTAGTTCGTGTCGATCCGGGACAGGAGGGTTCGACTAAACCCAGATTTCATGACCTCGCATCGATTGATGGGTTGAAGGGGATGCAGAGGTTCGCATCGATCTAAGGTGGTTGGGGCTTGTGTCGAACTGAAATGATTGATGCAAGTGTTTGGCCCGCGTGATCGATGCGAAAATCTGCCTCCCACGATCGATACGAAGACCAAGTGGTTTATTGGTACAATATCGATAGCCTCAGATCGATGCGAAGTCACTGCATTTGGTTGTCACACAGTCGTTAACCCTTGGCCGATGCGAAGTAAGCCTCTCTGATCGATACGAAATCCACTCCTTCGGTCGATACGAACTGCTGTCGATTCGAAACCTATTGATACGAAAGGTATCGAGTCGAACTTGATCGATACGAAAGTATCGATTCGAACTGGATCGACACGAAAGATATCACGCCTCCGAGTGAATTTGAATCTGAACTACGATCGATTCCATGCTGAAATTCGACGAACTTAGTGAACTCTTGCATGCTCTTACACTCGACTCCGACGAGCTTCTGCCTTGCATAATTGGACTTGATCACAGGATTGCATATTTGACTGACTTTCGAAGCTCGTCGATGGAACTGTAACCTAACGAACATATAACGGACTTACACTTGAATCAGCCATCTGGCATCTGGATTGCGTGATCGTGACGGTCAGCGATGACGGTCATTGTCGGTCTGACTTCCAGAGTTTCGTCGCTAGCGTGTTTTCTTTAATTCTGTAGAATTTGCTCAAGTCATGCACAACATTTGCACTACACAACACATTCATGCACTTTACACTGGGGAATGCACGGGCTTTTTATCATCTAATGATGGTTTCTCGTGAGTTAGCTAGTGATGGAACCGTCAAGATCGCAGCAGCAAGAAACTCAGAACCCTATCCCTCCCAGACTTGAGATTCCGGTCATCGAGGCCGAAGCTATTGGTCCAGCTCCGGATGAGTTGCCCGATGCGTCCTTCATTAATAGCTCACCTGATTCTGTCCCATCCAATATCTCTGAAGATATGCTAGGGAGAATATGCTTAAGGCATGGCTTATCTTTGGATGAAGTACTGCTGCCTGGACCGGATGACAGGCCACATAATCCCCCGGAGGGGTATACTGCTTTTAATCGACATGCGTGCGCAGCCGGCACACTTCCTCCGTTCAATGATTACATAAGAGAAGTGTTGGCTTATCTGGACATCGCTCCATCTCAATTGCATCCAAACGGATATGCCTCACTCAACAGCTTGTTCATTGTATTCATGGAGTACCTCCATCGTCCTCCCCGTATGACCGACATAAGATACTTGTTTAATTTCAAGAGTCGGACTGACAGCCCATCTTATACGTTCTTGGAGTCTGTAAGGAACTGCCAAGTTGTCGCGGGGTCGTGGACTAGGCTAAGCTACTTTAAGTCGGAGTGGTTCTATGTCCGATGTCCTCCGGGGTTTGCCAGAAGATGGTTGTTCAGACGTGAGTATTGTCTTTTTTCCCAAGTAATTGACAGGGCAATTTTCGGAGTGAAATTAAACTTACGTCTTCTTCTCTTTTTCTTTCAGCAATCATCCAGCGGCCTGAGGGTGGCTACTATAAAGAGATAGTTCGGGTCCTCCAAGAGATTCCTAGCGAAGAAAGGAGTATTGAACTGTTACTGACAGATCAGAATCTCAGAGTTCTTGGTTTGATCGGCCGGAGGCAGAGCATAAGGCTTGATGGTGCATTAAAGACCGTCTCCAGAAAAAAGTTCAAGCGGATAAACCCAGGGTTGTGATAATTGAGGAACCCGATTCCGAGAAAACTCATACCGACGAAGAACCGTTGGTCGGACCTGCTAATGCAACCCCGGAGTCCGACGCAAAGAGGAAAGGCAAAGCAGTGGCCTCAAAACAGACTAAGTCCGGGAGGCGGAAGTCTGTGGTTTTGCACCATCCTTTGCCAGGAGTTAAGATTACGGAAGCATCCTCCCTGCAAGCTGAAAATCAATTCGAAGGGCCTGCTAACCCTCCAATCCCGGACATCGAGCTGGAGCAACACGACGTTGAATCGGTGGGCCGCGACATATCATCAATGTTAGCTAGTCTGATCCTGCCAGTGCGATTGACACTTCTGGTTGGTCCGGGGGGTTACACATTCACACACTCTTCACGGCACAACACATTTTCCTAACCGTAAACAACACATCGCAAACGGTTACTGATTCTTCGTGGTTTTCTTTTCAGGTACGATGTCTGGGCAAGGTTCTATGCTTGGTAGTTTGCGCAATAAGCGCCGTTATCATGAGCCACGCAGGAGAGAGGGCGAGAGGGATTACGACTCATGACATTCTGGTCAGGAGAAGTCTGACAGAGATAGGGGATACGTTCGCCGATCCCGATCTCGCTCTCCTCCTCCTAGGACCCTTGCACCTCCTACGGCCGCAGTTACTCGTCCTCCTGAAACTTCACGGCCTAGGCCGCCTTCTCAAGCTTCGAGGTCCGATTCTCCGCGCAGGACTGAAATAGCCACCTCCTCGGCTACTGTACCGGTCCCGACCGAAGCGTCTAGTGAAGGAGCGCTTAAACTGGCACAGATGAGGAAGGAATTTCCCGACATCTGTTTTGATGGTTATGTCTTCCCTCCGCACTTGAAAAGAATTCCGCCAACCGCTGAAACCACTATCCATGATTATGTTGCGGACATCTTTTTCCAGTACAGGGAATGGGGACGGGCCGCGAGGAAGGCGTCTAAAGTGGCATTCGATCGGGGCGTCACCATTGAGAAGCTCGAGAAGGAGTTGGGTCACAACGACCAAATCATAAAAGCGCTCAACTCGGAGGCTGAGTCTTCCCGTAAATCTGAAATGGAGGCTCTAAAGAAGGTTGATGAAGTGAACGCTGTCATGACCAGGATGAAGCAAGAGCATTATACCGCCATCGAGGACATGGGTCACAGGAACACTTCTATTACCGCCGAGAGGGATGCCGCTCTTAAGGAGCTTAATGAGCTGAAATCAAAGTTTTCAGAGATGGCGAAGGAAAAAGACGCAGCTAATGTCTCTGCGCAGGAGGCCTGTGATCAGGCAGTGACGCTCCGAAAGGAGAAGGAAGCGGCTATACAACAAGCTCACGAAGCTGAGGCTGGGGTTGACGAGAAGGTACGGCAGGCGGAGGCCAGGATTGAGGCCGAGGTGGAAGAGCTACTCGTCACTTATAACGCCAATGTGCTAAGGCACCGAGATTTGACATGGCTTGACGATTACCCCACGCATCTCTATAACGCCTGGAACCTACTGGTTGATGAGGAGAAATCCGGGCACCCTGATGAAGCCCTTGATGAATTCGAGATGGAGAACCGCATCCTCAATGATGACGAAAAGAAGGTTCTCCATGACTCCATGATTTCCCACGACAAGATGAGGCTTGGTGCCCAGATCCAGGAGGTCGGAGAGAGCTCTGGTGCAGAACACCATGTTATGAGTTCTGAGATAATCGTGTCATCTCAGTCTGAGCCAACTTCGATGATCTACCCCCAGCCTATTCCGGCATATGATCCAGATCAACCGCATTTATCTCCTATTAAGGAACATCCTTCTGAAGTTGTTCAGACGACCTCGAGCCAAACCGTGGAAGGTACTCTGAACTAACTTCTTGTATATTTGGATTGAAGAATCTGTGTTGAAATGTTGCTAATGACATGTCCTTTTCCTTTGATCAGTGACAGGAGTTGCACCAGCCGCACCTCTTACCATCCAAGAATCAGGCCAAGCGCCAGGAGCCATCATCTCTGAGGCGACCTCCGTCGCGACAATGACACCAGTTGGAGTAACGCAGGGGAGCTCACTTTCTTTCGATGAACAGATGATAAACGAGCTCCTTGGCCGTCAAAGTGACCCTTTTGCGGACTTGCCATTCGACTTGGGTGGATTTACGGCTACTTCTGACACCCCGTCTCAGACTACTACGGCTCATAGCGAAGCCAGAGCACAGCGGGAAACGGCGATGTTGGCCGAGATTAATGCCGAGATGGCGGCCGCGGCGCACGGCGGTGAAGTAGATGGCGGAGCAGCAGCACAGTGCCCTACTCCTCTTATGATTGTGTCCCCTGGGGGCAGACTTACTGATAGTAATGTGCCAGCCCCTCCTCCGGCTGCGGAGTCTGTTCCTCCAACTCCTCCCACGGGAAGCATCTCTATAGAGTCCAGCTCAGACGAGGACATTGACATTATGCCTTCACCCGAAGGGAGCCTGCCTAAGGAGAAAAGCTCCGAGCGAAAGGGTACTGGTGGTTCCAGTAGCTCCTCGAGGAAGAAGAAGTTGAGGAAGCATAAGGATTAGACATTCTTTTCATAGGAAGTTAGGGACTTTTGTTATTTTCTCTGCTTTTCCCTTTTGTAGGCCGTGTTTAGATGCGGGTTCGGCCCCTGCTAGTAGGAACATTTTGGAAAAAACTCATGTATGAACCATTGTTTTTGAGTTAGTTGAAATATAATTTTGTTTTCAAGTTTCAGCTCATGTTCCTTTCTATGCTTGAATGTTGCAGTGTTCGGACTTCGGTCCAGTGTACTTGCATTATCTGATTGTTTCAAGAATAGCTCATTTTACTTGTTAAGTATGGAAATCTTGGACTTGAGTTGCAATAGGGGATCGCATCGGAGCTGAGCATCGCATAGTCTCGAGTAATGACTAACATTTGCCTTTGCCCCCAGTTCCAGGGATAAGTTGTGATGATCAGCTTGTGATTGCATCAAGCGAGGACCAAGTGGCCGAACTACACTTGTTCTCTTATGAATCGTTTCATCCACACTCCGGGGATATATGTCATCTCGTAAGCGGTTGTTCGCACTCTGGGAACACGGAGTTGACTGAGTTGGTCGTTTATACTCCGCTTCACACTCTGGGAATGCGGAGTCGAATGTTTGTACTCCGTCTCGCACTCTGGGAGCACGGAGTTGGTCGTTTATACTCCGTCCCGCACTCTGGGAATACAGAGTCGAATGTTTATACTCCACTTCGCACTCTGGGAATATAGAGTTAAATGTTTATACTCCACTTCGCACTCTGGGAATATGGAGTTAAATGTTTATACTCCGTCTCGCACTCTGGGAATACGGAGTCGAATGTTTATACTCCACTTCGCACTCTGAGAATATGGAGTTGGTTGTTTATACTCCGCTTCGCACTCTGGGAATGCAGAGTTAGTTGTTTATACTCCGCTTCGCACTCTGGGAACACAGAGTTGATTGTTTATACTCCACTTCGCACTCTGGGAATATGGAGTTAGATGTTCATACTCCGCTTCGCACTCTGGGAACACGGAGTTAGATGTTTATACTCCGCTTCGCACTCTGGGAACACGGAGTTAGATGTTTATACTCCGTTTCGCACTCTGGGAACACGGAGTTAGATTGCAGGATTGTCGTGTGTCAACCCTATCAATATTGGTGTCATGGCTTGTCCCCGAGCTCGGGTTTCACCTAGTGAGTGGTCGGTCGTATCACAGCCACTCTCCATTTGAATAAGTCCCATTGCATAATGGGATTTAGCTCTTCGTGCATCGTCATGTTGTATATCGTATTTAATGAATCACAGCTCTGGCTCGAAGAAGTGGCATTTTACTGCTGATAAGAAAATGCGGCAAAGTCAGTTGCCTTATTACAAAATTCAAATTTCGAAATGCTGAAACAAATTGCTAAATAGAATGAAATAAATAAAGCCTGTCATATGTAATAGCGGCGGAGACTTTCGCTGTTCCAAGCCCTTGGTAAATCGAGACCGTCAACAGTCGACAGCTTGAATGAACCATCTCCGAGCTTTCGTGTAATTACATATGGTCCTCCCCAGTTTGGCTTTATGTGTGAAGGAACTGGGTAGATTCTCTTGAGTACGAGGTCGCCGAGTTCAAAGGTTCGAGGTCGAACTTTGGTGTTGTACAGTCGGGCGACCCGGCTTCGATGTGCGGCTGCTCTCAAATCAGCCTCTTCCCATTTTTCATCCAATAGATCCAAAGACTCGGCCAGGAGTATAGCATTTGTTTTTGGATCATAATAAGTCACGCGATGAGAGAGCACTTCTGTCTCGACCGGAATAACGGCCTCTGAGCCATAAGATAGGGAAAACGGAGTGTGTCCGGTCGCGGTTTTGTGGGTCGTTCGGTAGGCCCACAATGCCATAGGAAGTTCATCGACCCACTTGCCCCCAGCCTTCTCCAAACGTTTCTTAAGGATCGATTTTATAACTTTATTGACAGCTTCAACCTGTCCATTCGCTTGGGGGTGTGCGACAGCCGAGAACTTTTTGCGGATATGAATCCGTTGACAGAAATTCTTGAATTCCGCACTTTCGAATTGGGCTCCGTTATCAGTGATGATAGTATGCGGGAGTCCAAATCGACAGATGATGTTGCGAACCACGAAATTTATCACTTTCTTTGTCGTAATGGTTGCAAGGGCTTCGGCCTCAGCCCACTTTGTGAAGTAGTCAATGGCGACGATGGCGTATTTCGCACCGCCTTTTGCTAGAGGTAAAGCGCCGATGATGTCGATGCCCCACATTGCGAATGGCCAGGGACTGACCATTTGGGTATTTCAGTGGGCGGAGCTCTCTGAATTCGGGCATGTATATGGCATTTATCGCACTTCCGGGCATAGTTTGTCGCATCTCGGTTCACTGTCGGCCAGTAGTACCCATATCGGAGTATCTTCTTAGCGAGAGCTTGTCCTCTAGTATGATCGCCACACTCTCCTTCGTGCACGTCATGTAACACTCGTTTGATTTCCTCGTGGGTGATACACCTGAGGAGAGGAACAGAATAGCCTCTCCTGTACATGACTCCGTTTTGGATGACGAATCGCGAAGCTTTTCGCTGAATTTGTCTCTTCTCATTTCTGGGTTCAGGCAGCACCCCATTCTCAATGTAATTCCAATACGGAGTCATCCAAGATTCTCTACTGGGAGCGGTTTCAAACACAGAGTTCATTTCTATTCGGTCGATGCTCGGGGAGGCTAAAGTTTCAACAGGGACAAGTCCCATTTGTTGCGCTTCACCTGTGCTGGCTAACTTTGCCAGTGAATCGGCTTTCTGATTGTGCTCCCGAGGTACATAATAGATGGCGTAATAATCAAACTGGTTCAGTATTTCCTGAACTCATGCAAAGTAAGCAGCCAGTCTTCGGTCTCTTGCCTGGTATTCTCCTCGTACTTGACATACCACTAACTGTGAATCACAATAAATTTCTACAGCGATGATTCTCAAGTCTCTGGCAAGCTTTAGGCCGGTTAGGAGGGCTTCATATTCGGCTTCATTATTAGTTGCATGAAAGTCGAATTTAAGAGCATAACATATGGATCGGCCCTCGGGAGTCTCAAGTAAAACCCCAGCGCCCGAACACCGGTCATTTGATGCACCATCAGTATACAGCTTCCAGATGTATTCGGGGGATTCACTGGTCTCGGGTAAGTCTTCTGGAACGGTGAATTCAGCTATGAAATCAGCCAGGACTTGTCCTTGAATGGCTCTCCGCGGAGCGTATGCGATATCAAATTGGCTTAGCTCAATGTTCCACTTGAGTAACCTACCGGACGTCTCAGGTCGCGTGAGGACCTGTCGTAACGGCTGGTCGGTGTACACAGTGAGTGGATGAGCTTGGAAGTAAGGACGGAGCTTCCTTGAGGCAATGACCAAGCAATAGGCCAGTTTCTCCAGTCTCGGATAATTTCTTTCAGCTCCTGTTAGTCGCTTACTAACATAGTAGACCGGGTTTTGCACTTTGTCTTCTTCCCGGACTAGAGCAGCACTGATCGCATGTTCTGATACTGCCAGGTAGAGATATAGTTGCTCGTGGTCAACTGGTTTTAATAAGATCGGAGGTGTGGAGAGATGTTGAACTAATGATCGGAATGCGCCCTCACCCTCCGTGGTCCATTCAAAGTTCCGTTTGCCCTTCCGGATCAGGTCGAAGAAAGGAATGCATTTATCGGTGGACTTTGAAATGAACCTGCTCAGTGCTGCGACCTTCCCGTTAAGACTCTGGACTTGCTTTATAGTTTTAGGGGTTTGCAAATTTCTAATAGCCCAGATCTTCTCAGGATTCGCCTCTATTCCTCGAGCGTTGACGATGAACCCAAGGAATTTTCCGGATGCAATGCCAAAGTGACATTTGAGTGGGTTGAGCTTCATTCCGTACTCCCGGAGGATGCTGAACATTGAATTCAAATCTCTGACGTGATCGGTGGAGAATCGGGACTTCACCAGCATGTCATCCACGTAAACCTCCATGGTCTTCCCAATCTGATCAGGGAACATTCAGTTGACTAAGCGTTGGTATGTTGCTCCAGCGTTCTTTAGACCAAACGGCATGACTTTGTAACAATAGAGTCCCAGATCGGTCACGAAGCTGGTATGTTCCTGATCAGGCAAATGCATGGGTATCTGGTTGTAGCCGGAATAAGCATCCATAAAGGATAGCAGTTCATGTCCGGCCGTCGAATCTACGAGCTAATCGATTCGTGGAAGTGGGAAGCTATCTTTTGGACAGGCCTTGTTTAGGTCAGAGTAATCAACGCAGGTTCTCCACTTCCCGTTTGGTTTCCGAACTAGTACAGGGTTGGACACCCATTCTGGATACAAAGCATCTCGAATGAACCCGTTCGATTGTAGTTTATCAACTTCCTCCTTAAGGGCGGCAGATCTCTCTGGATCCATACCGCGCCTTTTCTGCTTTACTGGGATATGTCGCGGATCTATATTCAGGGAGTGACTTGCAATGCTCGGCGAGATCCCGCACATGTCAGAGTGTGTCCAGGCGAAGACGTCGAGATTTGCCCGAAGAAATTCGACCAATTCCTACTATGTCTGTTTGTTTAGTTGAGACCCAACTTTCAACATCTTTGAATCATCATCTTCACTGATTGGGACGTCCACAGTCAGTTCGGCTAGAGAGGCTTGACTCTCCGTTGATTCGTCTTTATCCTCGTTGTCTCTGGGGTCCAGGTCTTTCAGGAATTGGTCGTGGTGCCCGGGCCGAGGCCCAGGCATCAATTGTCAATTATCGATAGAACGGACGCAGAGAGATTCCTCTACGCCCTTTCCCTTCTCTTTACGTTGCGCCCCGCGCAGCTCAGCAACATAACAGGCCCTTCCTGTGGCCTGATCTCCTTGAACAACTCCAATCCCATTATCAGTGGGAAATTTCAAAGTCAGACAGCATGGGGCGATCGCTGCCCTGAACTCAGCTAGGGTTGGTCGACCCAGAAACGCATTATATGGCGAATCGATTTCTAGCACAACAAATTGTAACATTCGGACCCTTCGGCGTTCTCCAACACCTAACTCGACTGGGAGTTCAGTTATTCCGATGGGTATCGTGGCACTTCCGTTGAAACCATGGATTCTGGATAAACAGGTTTTCAAATCCTTTGTCTCCATCTTCATTAGATCGTAAGCCCGTTTAAGCAAGATGTTCACAGAGCTCCCACTGTCAACCAGGATCCTCTTCATCCAAGCAGGACCTACCTGGGCAGATATGACTAGTGGGTCGATTGTAGGGGCTTCGAATTTATCGGCCTCTCGGCTCCTGAATACGATATCATCGGACATTATCTTTTGTTGCTTCGCCGGGGTTCCATCCTCGCAATTACTATAACACTCGAAGTCCGCATGCCTAATAGAACTAGCATACGACTCCATTTCCCCCCAGCTTCTGTCTGCCGGATGGGGACCACCACTTATTGTGTTGATAACTAATCTCCCGCCCGCACGAGCGGGTTCCTCCTCTCTTTCCTGATTTTGTGAACGATTTTGATTCGAGGGGCCCGCTCCGCCAGACTGCGGCGCCCGTACAAACTGATCTAGCTTCCTCTCTCTAATCAGCTTCTCGATGAGGTCCTGTAAGTGCCGACACTCATTGGTATTTTGTCCATAGCTTTCGTGGAACCTACAGAATTTCCCTGTCTGAACCTGTCTCTCTGACGAGGGCTTCGGAGCAGGCTTCTTATACTGTACAGTATTACAAGTCTGTAAGTATACGTTTTCCAATGACGTGTTTAGCGGTGTATAACTGTCAAACATCTGAGCTCTACGTCGTGGACCTCGGTTCTCGTCTCTCTTCTTATTCTGGCCATTGTTTCCTCTCTGTTGGGTTTGCTTGTTTTGTATATTTAGTTGAACTTTCCCGGAACTCTCGCCGGACTGTTTAACTGCCACATTGCTCTGTATTCCCTCAATGCTGGGCCTCGCATCGTCCTGTTTCCTAGACTGTTTTGCGTCCTCCTGCCGCAGGAATTGAGCGGCCTTGGAGTAAAAACGGTCCAACGATGCGGGCGGTTTTCCAGCTAGCCAGTTTTCGAATTCAGAATCAGGATCAATCCCCTTGGTCAGAGCCATCAGGATTGAATTATCGTTAGGATTGGTGATCTCGACGCACGCTGCGTGGAACCTCTCCAGGTAACGCCTGAGCGTTTCTCCAGGAGCTTGAGTGACGCTGGATAGGGTCTTGACGTCTTTTGGCCTAGCAACATGCATACGGAACTGCTCCACAAACCTCTTGGCCAATTGATCGAACGAAGAAATCGATCTAGGTGGTAGGCGGGTAAACCACATTGTCGCGATTCCCCCTAGAGGGATGGGGAAACTCCGACACTTCACTGCATCGTCGGCCCTTGCAGCGCTCATCGACCATTCATATTTCAGAATATGCTGGTTGGGATCACTATTCCCTTCGTACATCGGGAGAGTCGGCATTCTGAATCGCCTAGGGGGTTCAGCATGTAACACTTCGTCTGTGAAAGGGGTATGACTATGGGAGATCCCCCAATCATCATTAGTGAGTCCCTGACTCTCGCGGATCATCTGACGTATCATGGTTGATATATCCGACACGGGAAGATTCTGAGCGTGATGAGCTAAGGCGTGGTCGGGTTCCACGGTGCGAGTTGGGATCGGGCGCTGTCGACGATCCATATCTCGCCTCCTTGGCTCAACGTCTTCTGGGACATAAGGTTCAGGAGTATGTCCACGCTGTTGATTGATCGGCTCTGATTGATTTCGGGTATCGACCCTTGTCTCTGCTGCGGCGGTTGTGGCACGGTTATCCGTGGTGTACTGTGGGGCAGTACCTCCATGTGTTGAGGGACCCGTTTGGAAGCTGGGCGACGGTCCTACCCTCAGTTGCCCAACAGTTAAGGCGGGCTGATATTCAGCAGCTTGAGCGCGACTCCCCTCTAGCCGAGGAAGAGTAGTTCGGTGGTGATAATCAGATGAAGCTGAGCTTTCGGTAGATGCTCTGGAGGCATCATCTCTCCTGGACCTCCTGTGCCCCCGGCGGTTCAGCTGGTTGGTCATCTCGATATTGGCGCGCAACTGTTCCGCCAACTGCTGACGGCTTTGGGTCAGCTCCTGGAGCAATATCTGAAACTCCTGTCGGGTGACTAGCCCCGTTGAGTCTGAGTGAGTGGTATTGTCTTGATTGGAAGAAGGCGGCTGTGTGGGATTCTGCCTATCTCTGCCTTCTTGCTCTGCAGCGGTAGCGCCAGTTCTTGTGCTGACCATTCTCGTTGGTGGAGTCCTTTCCTAGATTTTGGGCAAATCTGAATAGAATGGAAGGATTCCGGACTGGATATCCGGATCTTCCTCTTGGATTTATGCAATCCGGTATCGACGGCAGATCCAATGAGCAGGAGAAAAAGCTGGTTTTCTCAGTGAAAGCACCAAAGTGTTTGTACCAAAAATGGGCACAACACTCTTCGGGAGTTATTTGAAGAGATAAAATGAAGATTGTAAATGTAAAACAGAGGTTATCTAACAAAAACTCCAACAAACAGAAATGTAAAGTGCACAGACAAGCAATTTAGAGTGGTTCGGCGTATAGCCTACGTCCACTATGAAGTTTTGATGATTTTATTGATTCTCTTTCAATGATTACAAGCGGTTACAGTAATGAACAGCGGATTACAGATTAGAATTCAAAATTGACAGCAAAAGTAGGATGCAAATCTCAATCCGGCAGAGTCTGGACGCTTCAGAGAAAAAAGATCCTTTTTCTGTTAATTCTGGGGCTCTATTTATAGGCGTAGGAGGCTCAGAATTCGCTCAAACTCCGGGAGACTTGGTTTGGCACGTGAGGGGGCCCACGCGACCGTTTCCAGAAAGTTTGGAGTCGATCTGCGATCGATACGAAGTCATTTCGTATCGATCAAGATCACCTCCAATTGAGCTCAAATTTGGTGGAGATGTTCCTCGGTATGTGTGCAACCTTCAGTTAAAATTTCATGGAATTTGGATCAGTGGATTGAGAGATATCATCGATACGAGACGACGTTCTTCGCTAGGCTGACTGGTTCGAATCCATCCCTCTGAACTGAGAGCTTCGAATCGATGGTGTCACGCGCCTCTGCGAAGACGTGGAACGCGCGCTTCGCCTCGATCCGGTATTTACTCCGAGTCGACCGCGTCGACTCCATATATCTCGGCGCATTCGCATCGAGGGATGACGTGGTGTGCGCGCTTCGCCTCGATCCGGACTCTGCGCCGTATTGACTGCTTCGACTCCACATATCTCGCCTCGTTTACTTCGATGGGCAACACGTCATTCTAGTTGGTTGACTCGCTAGATACGAACAAGTTGTTGGGCACGTATTCGAAGTAAGGTTCTCAGATGGATACGAAGTAGACACTGAATGATGGATACGATGCAAGCACTGGCTGATGGATACGAAGTAGACATTAAGTGATCGTTACGAACCAGGTGACTTATTGATGGATACGAACAAGTCTTTCCGGCTGAAGGTTCTATCGATACGAAGCTTATAACTGTGTGGACTTAATCATTCTGATTGACATGAGATCGATGGATGCGAAACGAGTGATGGACACAGACTGGTTGGATACGAAGCAAGATCCACTGATGGACACGAAATCACCGCTGATCTGATGGATGCGAAATCACCCATAGCGATGGATACGAAATCCGGGCCGGGCTGATTGATACGAAGTCCATCGAGACGAATTCGATGGATTCGAAGCATGATTAACTTCGATCGATATGAACTGCTGCTTCCCGATGGATACGAAAAAGTGCTCTCCCCTTTGACTTGTATCCATCATAACCTGTGCGTATGAGCTCGGATTGACTTGAAACATGGAACGTTGGTTTGCTATATTTTCCCGATCATGTCTCATCGATTGGGGCTTGATCCGGACTTGGTCAAAATTCAACGTTATCCATGACAAATGACATTTGGAATTCAACTCCTTGGTGTCCTGGCCTTGCCAAAAGGCAGGATAACACCAGCAACGGTGATCCCGTTTTAACGTAAAAATTGACGTGATGGAAAAAAGAAGGCCAAAAAACTTCAGAGACCCGATTGAGGTTCGGATGGCCTTTTTTGGGTTTGAAACTATCCGTTGACGGCTTACAACCGTGAAGGCCGTAGAATTCACCGAGAGCTTCGTTTTGACTGGTTATGGCTCCCGTAACTCTAAACGAGACAACAGTTATGGCCGTCCAAAGAATCGATATCCACAGGGTGCAACATTCGCTGTGCAAGGTACAACATTCGTCCAAAAAGGCGAAACAGCGCCGTTCGACTTTTAGAAGTGGGTGCAGGGATTTGAAATGGAACAGTACCATGGTGACCCGCTCTCCAGGGAAGGTAAATCGAAGACCAACAACGGTGATCCCGTTTTAACGTAAAAATTCACTTGATGGAAAAAAGAAGGCTAAAATACTTCAGAGACCCGATTGAGGTTCGGATAGCCTTTTTTGGGTTTGAAACTATCCGTTGACGGCTTACAGCCGTCAAGGCCGTAGAACTCACCGAGAGCTTCGTTTTGACTGGTTATGGCTCCTGTAACTCTAAACGAGCCAACAGTTATGGCCGTCCGAAGAATCGATATCCACAGAGTGCAACATTCGCTGTGCAAGGTGCAACATTCGTCCAAAAAGCCGAAACAGCGCCGTTCGACTTTCAGAAGTGGGTGCAGGGATTTAAATGGAACAGTACCATGGTGAACCGCTCTCCAGGGAAGGTAAATCGAAGACCAGCAACGGTGATCCCGTTTTAACGTAAAAATTCACGTGATGGAAAAAAGAAGGCCAAAAAACTTCAAAGACCCGATTGAGGTTCGGATAGCCTTTTTTGGGTTCGAAACTATCCGTTGACGGCTTACAGCCGTCAAGGCCGTAGAACTCACCGAGAGCTTCGTTTTGACTGGTTATGGCTCCCGTAACTCTATACGAGACAACAGTTATGGCCGTCCGAAGAATCGATATCCACAGGGTGCAACATTTGCTATTCAAGGTGCAACATTCGTCCAAAAAGATGAAACAGCGCCGTTCGACTTTTAGAAGTGGGTGCAGGGATTTAAAATGGAACAGTACCATGGTGAACCGCTCTCCAGGGAAGGTAAATCGAAGACCAGCAACGGTGATCCCGTTTTAACGTAAAAATTCACGTGATGGAAAAAAGAAGGCCAAAAAACATCAAAGACCCGATTGAGGTTCAGATAGCCTTTTTTGGGTTCAAAACTATCCGTTGACGGCTTACAGCTGTCAAGGCCGTAGAACTCACCGAGAGCTTCGTTTTGACTGGTTATGGCTCCCGTAACTGTAAACGAGACAACAGTTATGGTCGTCCGAAGAATCGATATCCACAGGGTGCAACATTCGCTGTGCAAGGTGCAACATTCGTCCAAAAAGCCGAAACAGCGCCGTTCGACTTTTAGAAATGGGTGCAGGGATTTGAAATGGAACAGTACCATGGTAACCCGCTCTCCAGGGAAGGTAAATCGAAGACCAGCAACGGTGATCCCGTTTTAACGTAAAAATTCACGTGATGGAAAAAAGAAGGCCAAAATACTTCAGAGACCCGATTGAGGTTCGGATAGCCTTTTTTGGGTTTGAAACTATCCGTTGACGGCTTACAGCCGTCAAGGCCGTAGAACTCATCGAGAGCTTCGTTTTGACTGGTTATGGCTCCCGTAACTCTAAACGAGCCAACAGTTATGGCCGTCCGAAGAATCGATATCCACAGAGTGCAACATTCGCTGTGCAAGGTGCAACATTCGTCCAAAAAGCCAAAACAGTGCCGTTCGACTTTCAGAAGTGGGTGCAGGGATTTAAATGGAACAGTACCATGGTAACCCGCTCTCCAGGGAAGGTAAATCGAAGATCAGCAACGGTGATCCCGTTTTAACGTAAAAATTCACGTGATGGAAAAAAGAAGGCCAAAATACTTCAGAGACCCGATTGAGGTTCGGATAGCCTTTTTTGGGTTTGAAACTATCCGTTGACGGCTTACAGCTGTCAAGGCCGTAGAACTCATCGAGAGCTTCGTTTTGACTGGTTATGGCTCCCGTAACTCTAAACGAGCCAACAGTTATGGCCGTCCGAAGAATCGATATCCACAGAGTGCAACATTCGCTGTGCAAGGTGCAATATTCGTCCAAAAAGCCGAAACAGCGCCGTTCGACTTTTAGAAGTGGGTGCAGGGATTTGAAATGGAACAGTACCATGGTGACCCGCTCTCCAGGGAAGGTAAATCGAAGACCAGCAACGGTGATCCCGTTTTAACGTAAAAATTCACTTGATGGAAAAAAGAAGGCTAAAATACTTCAGAGACCCGATTGAGGTTCGGATAGCCTTTTTTGGGTTTGAAACTATCCGTTGACGGCTTACAGCCATCAAGGCCGTAGAACTCACCGAGAGCTTCGTTTTGACTGGTTATGGCTCCTGTAACTCTAAACGAGCCAACAGTTATGGCCGTCCGAAGAATCGATATCCACAGAGTGCAACATTCGCTGTGCAAGGTGCAACATTCGTCCAAAAAGCCGAAACAGCGCCGTTCGACTTTCAGAAGTGGGTGCAGGGATTTAAATGGAACAGTACCATGGTGAACCGCTCTCCAGGGAAGGTAAATCGAAGACCAGCAACGGTGATCCCGTTTTAACGTAAAAATTCACGTGATGGAAAAAAGAAGGCCAAAAAACTTCAAAGACCCGATTGAGGTTCGGATAGCCTTTTTTGGGTTCGAAACTATCCGTTGACGGCTTACAGCCGTCAAGGCCGTAGAACTCACCGAGAGCTTCGTTTTGACTGGTTATGGCTCCCGTAACTCTATACGAGACAACAGTTATGGCCGTCCGAAGAATCGATATCCACAGGGTGCAACATTTGCTATTCAAGGTGCAACATTCGTCCAAAAAGATGAAACAGCGCCGTTCGACTTTTAGAAGTGGGTGCAGGGATTTAAAATGGAACAGTACCATGGTGAACCGCTCTCCAGGGAAGGTAAATCGAAGACCAGCAACGGTGATCCCGTTTTAACGTAAAAATTCACGTGATGGAAAAAAGAAGGCCAAAAAACATCAAAGACCCGATTGAGGTTCAGATAGCCTTTTTTGGGTTCAAAACTATCCGTTGACGGCTTACAGCTGTCAAGGCCGTAGAACTCACCGAGAGCTTCGTTTTGACTGGTTATGGCTCCCGTAACTGTAAACGAGACAACAGTTATGGTCGTCCGAAGAATCGATATCCACAGGGTGCAACATTCGCTGTGCAAGGTGCAACATTCGTCCAAAAAGCCGAAACAGCGCCGTTCGACTTTTAGAAATGGGTGCAGGGATTTGAAATGGAACAGTACCATGGTAACCCGCTCTCCAGGGAAGGTAAATCGAAGACCAGCAACGGTGATCCCGTTTTAACGTAAAAATTCACGTGATGGAAAAAAGAAGGCCAAAATACTTCAGAGACCCGATTGAGGTTCGGATAGCCTTTTTTGGGTTTGAAACTATCCGTTGACGGCTTACAGCCGTCAAGGCCGTAGAACTCATCGAGAGCTTCGTTTTGACTGGTTATGGCTCCCGTAACTCTAAACGAGCCAACAGTTATGGCCGTCCGAAGAATCGATATCCACAGAGTGCAACATTCGCTGTGCAAGGTGCAACATTCGTCCAAAAAGCCAAAACAGTGCCGTTCGACTTTCAGAAGTGGGTGCAGGGATTTAAATGGAACAGTACCATGGTAACCCGCTCTCCAGGGAAGGTAAATCGAAGACCAGCAACGGTGATCCCGTTTTAACGTAAAAATTCACGTGATGGAAAAAAGAAGGCCAAAATACTTCAGAGACCCGATTGAGGTTCGGATAGCCTTTTTTGGGTTTGAAACTATCCGTTGACGGCTTACAGCTGTCAAGGCCGTAGAACTCATCGAGAGCTTCGTTTTGACTGGTTATGGCTCCCGTAACTCTAAACGAGCCAACAGTTATGGCCGTCCGAAGAATCGATATCCACAGAGTGCAACATTCGCTGTGCAAGGTGCAATATTCGTCCAAAAAGCCGAAACAGCGCCGTTCGACTTTTAGAAGTGGGTGCAGGGATTTGAAATGGAACAGTACCATGGTGACCCGCTCTTCAGGGAAGGTAAATCGAAGACCAGCAACGGTGATCCCGTTTTAACGTAAAAATTCACTTGATGGAAAAAAGAAGGCTAAAATACTTCAGAGACCCGATTGAGGTTCGGATAGCCTTTTTTGGGTTTGAAACTATCCGTTGACGGCTTACAGCCGTCAAGGCCGTAGAACTCACCGAGAGCTTCGTTTTGACTGGTTATGGCTCCTGTAACTCTAAACGAGCCAACAGTTATGGCCGTCCGAAGAATCGATATCCACAGAGTGCAACATTCGCTGTGCAAGGTGCAACATTCGTCCAAAAAGCCGAAACAGCGCCGTTCGACTTTCAGAAGTGGGTGCAGGGATTTAAATGGAACAGTACCATGGTGAACCGCTCTCCAGGGAAGGTAAATCGAAGACCAGCAACGGTGATCCCGTTTTAACGTAAAAATTCACGTGATGGAAAAAAGAAGGCCAAAAAACTTCAAAGACCCGATTGAGGTTCGGATAGCCTTTTTTGGGTTCGAAACTATCCGTTGACGGCTTACAGCCGTCAAGGCCGTAGAACTCACCGAGAGCTTTGTTTTGACTGGTTATGGCTCCCGTAACTCTATACGAGACAACAGTTATGGCCGTCCGAAGAATCGATATCCACAGGGTGCAACATTTGCTATTCAAGGTGCAACATTCGTCCAAAAAGATGAAACAGCGCCGTTCGACTTTTAGAAGTGGGTGCAGGGATTTGAAATGGAACAGTACCATGGTGAA
Source organism: Allium fistulosum (assembly GCA_030737815.1). Taxonomy (NCBI): domain Eukaryota; kingdom Viridiplantae; phylum Streptophyta; class Magnoliopsida; order Asparagales; family Amaryllidaceae; genus Allium; species Allium fistulosum. Next base: position 41,284,278 of record CM060905.1, on the reverse strand, counting down.
CCGCTCTCCAGGGAAGGTAAATCGAAGACCAGCAACGGTGATCCCGTTTTAACGTAAAAATTCACGTGATGGAAAAAAGAAGGCCAAAAAACATCAAAGACCCGATTGAGGTTCAGATAGCCTTTTTTGGGTTCAAAACTATCCGTTGACGGCTTACAGCTGTCAAGGCCGTAGAACTCACCGAGAGCTTCGTTTTGACTGGTTATGGCTCCCGTAACTGTAAACGAGACAACAGTTATGGTCGTCCGAAGAATCGATATCCACAGGGTGCAACATTCGCTGTGCAAGGTGCAACATTCGTCCAAAAAGCCGAAACAGCACCGTTCGACTTTTAGAAATGGGTGCAGGGATTTGAAATGGAACAGTACCATGGTAACCCACTCTCCAGGGAAGGTAAATCGAAGACCAGCAACGGTGATCCCGTTTTAACGTAAAAATTCACGTGATGGAAAAAAGAAGGCCAAAATACTTCAGAGACCCGATTGAGGTTCGGATAGCCTTTTTTGGGTTTGAAACTATCCGTTGACGGCTTACAGCCGTCAAGGCCGTAGAACTCATCGAGAGCTTCGTTTTGACTGGTTATGGCTCCCGTAACTCTAAACGAGCCAACAGTTATGGCCGTCCGAAGAATCGATATCCACAGAGTGCAACATTCGCTGTGCAAGGTGCAACATTCGTCCAAAAAGCCAAAACAGTGCCGTTCGACTTTCAGAAGTGGGTGCAGGGATTTAAATGGAACAGTACCATGGTGAACCGCTCTCCAGGGAAGGTAAATCGAAGACCAGCAACGGTGATCCCGTTTTAACGTAAAAATTCACGTGATGGAAAAAAGAAGGCCAAAATACTTCAGAGACCCGATTGAGGTTCGGATAGCCTTTTTTGGGTTTGAAACTATCCGTTGACGGCTTACAGCCGTCAAGGCCGTAGAACTCACCGAGAGCTTCGTTTTGACTGGTTATGGCTCCCGTATCTCTAAACGAGCCAACAGTTATGGCCGTCCGAAGAATTGATATCCACAGAGTGCAACATTCGCTGTGCAAGGTGCAACATTCGTCCAAAAAGCCGAAACAGCGCCGTTCGACTTTCAGAAGTGGGTGCAGGGATTTAAATGGAACAGTACCATGGTGAACCGCTCTCCAGGGAAGGTAAATCGAAGACCAGCAACGGTGATCCCGTTTTAACGTAAAAATTCACGTGATGGAAAAAAGAAGGCCAAAATACTTCAGAGACCCGATTGAGGTTCGGATAGCCTTTTTTGGGTTCGAAACTATCCGTTGACGGCTTACAACTGTCAAGGCCATAGAACTTACCGAGAGCTTTGTTTTGACTGGTTATGGCTCCCGTAACTCTAAACGAGACAACAGTTATGGCCGTCCGAAGAATCGATATCCACAGGGTGCAACATTTGCTGTTCAAGGTGCAACATTCGTCCAAAAAGCCGAAACAGCGACGTTCAACTTTTAGAAGTGGGTGCAGGGATTTGAAATGGAACAGTACCATGGTGAACCGCTCTCCAGGGAAGGTAAATCGAAGACCAGCAACGGTGATCCCGTTTTAATGTAAAAATTGACGTGATGGAAAAAAGAAGGCCAAAAAACTTCAGAGACCCGATTGAGGTTCGGATGGCCTTTTTTGGGTTTGAAACTATCCGTTGACGGCTTACAACCGTGAAGGCCGTAGAATTCACCGAGAGCTTCGTTTTGACTGGTTATGGCTCCCTTAACTCTAAACGAGACAACAGTTATGGTCGTCCGAAGAATCGATATCCACAGGGTGCAACATTCGCTGTGCAAGGTGCAACATTCGTCCAAAAAGCCGAAACAGCGCCGTTCGACTTTTAGAAGTGGGTGCAGGGATTTGAAATGGAACAGTACAATGGTGACCCGCTCTCCAAGGAAGGTAAATCGAAGACCAGCAACAGTGATCCCGTTTTAATGTAAAAATTCACGTGATGGAAAAAAGAAGGCCAAAATACTTCAGAGACCCGATTGAGGTTCGGATAGCCTTTTTTGGGTTTGAAACTATCCGTTGACGGCTTACAGCCGTCAAGGCTGTAGAACTCACAAAGAGCTTCGTTTTGACTGGTTATGGCTCCCGTAACTCTAAACGAGCCAACAGTTATGGCCGTCCGAAGAATCGATATCCACAGAGTGCAACATTCGCTGTGCAAGGTGCAACATTCGTCCAAAAAGCCGAAACAGCGCTGTTCGACTTTTAGAAGTGGGTGCAGGGATTTGAAATGGAACAGTACCATGGTGAACCGCTCTCTAGGGAAGGTAAATTGAAGACCAGCAACGGTGATCCCGTTTTAACTTAAAAATTCACGTGATGGAAAAAAGAAGGCCAAAATACTTCAGAGACCGGGTTGAGGTTCGGATAGCCTTTTTTGGGTTTGAAACTATCCGTTGTCGGCTTACATCTATCAAGGCCATAGAACTCACCGAGAGCTTCGTTTTGACTTGTTATGGCTCCCGTAACTCTTAACTAGCCAACTGTTATGGTCGTCCGAAGAATCGATATCCACAGGGTGCAACATTCGCTGTGCAAGGTGCAACATTCGTCCAAAAAGCCGAAACGGCTCCGTTGAACTTTTAGAAGTGGGTGCAGGGATTTGAAATGGAACAGTACCATGGTGAACCGCTCTCTAGGGAAGGTAAATTGAAGACCAGCAATGGTGATCCCGTTTTAACGTAAAAACTCACGTGATGGAAAATTAGAAGGCCAAAATACTTTAGAGACCCGATTGAGGTTCGGATAGGCTTTTTTGGGTTCGAAACTATCCGTTGACGGCTTATAGCCGTCAAGGCCGTAGAACTCACAAAGAGCTTCGTTTTGACTGGTTATGGCTCCCGTAACTCTAAACGAGCCAACAGTTATGGCCGTCCGAAGAATCGATATCCACAGAGTGCAACATTCGCTGTGCAAGGTGCAACATTCGTCCAAAAAGCCAAAACAGCGCCGTTCGACTTTTAGAAGTGGGTGCAGGGATTTGAAATGGAACAGTACCATGGTGACCCGCTCTCCAGGGAAGGTAAATCGAAGACTAGCAACGGTGATCCCGTTTTAACGTAAAAATTCACGTGATGGAAAAAAGAAGGCCAAAATACTTCAGAGACCCAATTGAGGTTCGGATAGCCTTTTTTGGGTTTGAAACTATCCGTTGACGGCTTACTGCCATCAAGGCCGTAGAACTCACAATGAGCTTCGTTTTGACTGGTTATGGCTCCCGTAACTCTAAACGAGCCAACAGTTATGGCCGTCCGAAGAATCGATATCCACAGAGTGCAACATTCGCAGTGCAAGGTGCAACATTCGTCCAAAAAGCCAAAACAGCGCCGTTCGACTTTTAGAAGTGGGTGCAGGGATTTGAAATGGAACAGTACCATGGTGAACCGCTCTCCAGGGAAGGTAAATCGAAGACCAGCAACGGTGATCCCGTTTTAACTTAAAAATTCACGTGATGGAAAAAAGAAGGCCAAAATACTTCAGAGACCCGGTTGAGGTTCGGATAGCCTTTTTTGGGTTTGAAACTATCCGTTGTCGGCTTACAGCTATCAAGGCCGTAGAACTCACCGAGAGCTTCGTTTTGACTGGTTATGGCTCCCGTAACTCTAAACTAGCCAACAGTTATGGCCGTCCGAAGAATCGATATCCACAGGGTGCAACATTCGCTGTGCAAGGTGCAACATTCGTCCAAAAAGCCGAAACGGCGCCGTTCGACTTTTAGAAGTGGGTGCAGGGATTTGAAATGGAACAGTACCATGGTGAACCGCTCTCCAGGGAAGGTAAATCGAAGACCAGCAACGGTGATCCCGTTTTAACGTAAAAACTCACGTGATGGAAAAAAGAAGGCCAAAATACTTTAGAGACCCGATTGAGGTTCGGATAGGCTTTTTTGGGTTCGAAACTATCCGTTGACGGCTTACAGCCGTCAAGGCTGTAGAACTCACAAAGAGCTTCGTTTTGACTGGTTGTGGCTCCCGTAACTTTAAACGAGCCAACAGTTATGGCCGTCCGAAGAATCGATATCCACAGAGTGCAATATTCGCTGTGCAAGGTGCAACATTCGTCCAAAAAGCCGAAACAGCGCCGTTCGACTTTTAGAAGTGGGTGTAGGGATTTGAAATGGAACAGTACCATGGTGAACCGCTCTCCAGGGAAGGTAAATCGAAGACCAGCAACGGTGATCCCGTTTTAACTTAAAAATTCACGTGATGGAAAAAAGAAAGCCAAAATACTTTAGAGACCCGGTTGAGGTTCGGATAGCCTTTTTTGGGTTTGAAACTATCCGTTGTCGGCTTACAGCTATCAAGGCCGTAGAACTCACCGAGAGCTTCGTTTTGACTGGTTATGGCTCCCGTAACTCTAAACTAGCCAACAGTTATGGCCGTCCGAAGAATCGATATCCACAGGGTGCAACATTCGCTGTGCAAGGTGCAACATTCGTCCAAAAAGCCGAAACGGCGCCGTTCGACTTTTAGAAGTGGGTGCAGGGATTTGAAATGGAACAGTACCATGGTGAACCGCTCTCCAGGGAAGGAAAATCGAAGACCAGCAACGGTGATCCCGTTTTAACGTAAAAACTCACGTGATGGAAAAAAGAAGGCCAAAATACTTTAGAGACCCAATTGAGGTTCGAATAGGATTTTTTGGGTTCGAAACTATCAGTTGACGGCTTACAGCAGTCAATGCCGTAGAACTCACCGAGAGCTTCGTTTTGACTGGTTATGGCTCCCGTAACTCTAAACGAGACAACAGTTATGGCCGTTCGAAGAATCGATATCCACAGGGTGCAACATTTGATGTTCAAGGTGCAACATTCGTCAATAAAGCCGAAACAGCGACGTTCAACTTTTAGAAGTGGGTGCAGGGATTTGAAATGGAACAGTACCATGGTGAACCGCTCTCCAGGGAAGTTAAATCGAAGACCAGCAACGGGGATCCCGTTTTAACGTAAAAATTGACATGATGGAAAAAAGAAGGCCAAAAAACTTCAAAGACCCGATTGAGGTTCGGATGGCCTTTTTTGGGTTTGAAACTATCCGTTGACGGCTTACAACCGTGAAGGTAGTAGAATTCACCGAGAGCTTCGTTTTGACTGGTTATGGCTCCCGTAACTCTAAACGAGACAACAGTTATGGCCGTCCGAAGAATCGATATCCACAGGGTGCAACATTCGCTGTGCAAGGTGCAACATTCGTCCAAAAAGCCGAAACAGCGCCGTTCGACTTTTAGAAGTGGGTGCAGGGATTTGAAATGGAACAGTACCATGGTGACCCGCTCTCCAGGGAAGGTAAATCGAAGACCAGCAACGGTGATCCCGTTTTAACGTAAAAATTCACGTGATGGAAAAAAGAAGGCCAAAATTATTCAGAGACCCGATTGAGGCTCGGATAGCCTTTTTTGGGTTTGAAACTATCCGTTAACGGCTTACAGCCGTCAAGGCCGTAGAACTCACCGAGAGCTTCGTTTTGACTGGTTATGGCTCCCGTAACTCTAAACTAGCCAACAGTTATGGCCGTCCGAAGAATCGATATCCACAGAGTGCAACATTCGCTGTGCAAGGTGCAACATTCGTCCAAAAAGCCGATACAGCGCCGTTCGACTTTTAGAAGTGGGTGCAGGGATTTGAAATGGAACAGTACCATGGTGAACCGCTCTCCAGGGAAGGTAAATCGAAGACCAGCAACGGTGATCCCGTTTTAACGTAAAAACTCACGTGATGGAAAAAAGAAGGCCAAAATACTTTAGAGACCCGATTGAGGTTCGGATAGGCTTTTTTGGGTTCGAAACTATCCGTTGATGGCTTACAGCCGTCAAGGCCGTAGAACTCACAAAGAGCTTCGTTTTGACTGGTTATGGCTCCCGTAACTTTAAACGAGCCAACAGTTATGGCCGTCCGAAGAATCGATATCCACAGAGTGCAATATTCGCTGTGCAAGGTGCAACATTCGTCCAAAAAGCCGAAACAGCGCCGTTCGACTTTTAGAAGTGGGTGCACGGATTTGAAATGGAATAGTACCATGGTGAACCGCTCTCCAGGGAAGGTAAATCGAAGACCAGCAACGGTGATCCCGTTTTAACTTAAAAATTCACGTGATGGAAAAAAGAAAGCCAAAATACTTCAGAGACCCGGTTGAGGTTCGGATAGCCTTTTTTGGGTTTGAAACTATCCGTTGTCGGCTTACAGCTATCAAGGCCGTAGAACTCACCGAGAGCTTCGTTTTGACTGGTTATGGCTCCCGTAACTCTAAATTACCCAACAGTTATGGCCGTCCGAAGAATCGATATCCACAGGGTGCAACATTCACTGTGCAAGGTGCAACATTCGTCCAAAAAGCCGAAACGGCGCCATTCGACTTTTAGAAGTGGGTGCAGGGATTTGAAATGGAACAGTACCATGGTGAACCGCTCTCCAAGGAAGGTAAATCGAAGACCAGCAACGGTGATCCCGTTTTAACGTAAAAACTCACGTGATGGAAAAAAGAAGGCCAAAATACTTTAGAGACCCAATTGAGGTTCGAATAGGATTTTTTGGGTTCGAAACTATCAGTTGACGGCTTACAGCAGTCAATGCCGTAGAACTCACCGAGAGATTCGTTTTGACTGGTTATGGCTCCCGTAACTCTAAACGAGACAACAGTTATGGCCGTCCGAAGAATCGATATCCACAGGGTGCAACATTTGATGTTCAAGGTGCAACATTCGTCAAAAAAGCCGAAACAGCGACGTTCAACTTTTAGAAGTGGGTGCAGGGATTTGAAATGGAACAGTACCATGGTGAACCACTCTCCAGGGAAGTTAAATCGAAGACCAGCAACGGGGATCCCGTTTTAACGTAAAAATTGACATGATGGAAAAAAGAAGGCCAAAAAATTTCAAAGACCCGATTGAGGTTCGGATGGCCTTTTTTGGGTTTGAAACTATCCGTTGACGGCTTACAACCGTGAAGGTCGTAGAATTCACCGAGAGCTTCGTTTTGACTGGTTATGGCTCCCGTAACTCTAAACGAGACAACAGTTATGGCCGTCCGAAGAATCGATATCCACAGGGTGCAACATTCGCTGTGCAAGGTGCAACATTCGTCCAAAAAGCCGAAACAGCGCCGTTCGACTTTTAGAAGTGGGTGCAGGGATTTGAAATGGAACAGTACCATGGTGACCCGCTCTCCAGGGAAGGTAAATCGAAGACCAGCAACGGTGATCCCGTTTTAACGTAAAAATCCACGTGATGGAAAAAAGAAGGCCAAAATAATTCAGAGACCCGATTGAGGTTCGGATAGCCTTTTTTGGGTTTGAAACTATCCGTTGACGGCTTACAGCCGTCAAGGCCGTAGAACTCATCGAGAGCTTCGTTTTGACTGGTTATGGCTCCCGTAACTCTAAACGAGCCAACAGTTATGGCCGTCCGAAGAATCGATATCCACAGAGTGCAACATTCGCTGTGCAAGGTGCAACATTCGTCCAAAAAGCCGATACAGCGCCGTTCGACTTTTAGAAGTGGGTGCAGGGATTTGAAATGGAACAGTACCATGGTGAACCGCTCTCCAGGGAAGGTAAATCGAAGACCAGCAACGGGGATCCCGTTTTAACGTAAAAATTGACGTGATGGAAAAATGAAGGCCAAAAAACTTCATAGACCCGATTGAGGTTCGGATGGCCTTTTTTGGGTTTGAAACTATCCGTTGACGGCTTACAACCGTGAAGGCCGTAGAATTCACCGAGAGCTTCGTTTTGACTGGTTATGGCTCCCTTAACTCTAAACGAAACAACAATTATGGTCGTCCGAAGAATCGATATCCACAGGGTGCAACATTCGCTGTGCAAGGTGCAACATTCGTCCAAAAAGCCGAAACAGCGCCGTTCGACTTTTAGAAGTGGGTGCAGGGATTTGAAATGGAACAGTACCATGGTGACCCGCTCTCCAGGGAAGGTAAATCGAAGACCAGCAACGGTGATCCCGTTTTAACGTAAAAATTCACGTGATGGAAAAAAGAAGGACAAAATACTTCAGAGACCCGATTGAGGTTCGGATAGCCTTTTTTGGGTTTGAAACTATCCGTTGACGGCTTACAGCCATCAAGGCCGTAGAACCCACAGCTTCGTTTTGACTGGTTATGGCTCCCGTAAATCTAAACGAGCCAACAGTTATGGCCGTCCGAAGAATCGATATCCACAGAGTGCAACATTCGCTGTGCAAGGTGCAACATTCGTCCAAAAAGCCGAAACAGCGCCGTTCGACTTTTAGAAGTGGGTGCAGGGATTTGAAATGGAACAGTACCATGGTGAACCGCTCTCCAGGGAAGGTAAATCCAAGACCAGCAACGGTGATCCCGTTTTAACTTAAAAATTCACGTGATGGAAAAAAGAAGGCCAAAATACTTCAGAGACCCGGTTGAGGTTCGGATACCCTTTTTTGGGTTTGATACTATCCGTTGTCGGCTTACAGCTATCAAGGCCGTAGAACTCACCGAGAGCTTCGTTTTGACTAGTTATGGCTCCCGTAACTCTAAACTAGCCAACAGTTATGGCCGTCCGAAGAATCGATATCCACAGGGTGCAACATTCGCTGTGCATGGTGCAACATTCGTCCAAAAAGCCGAAACGGCGCCGTTCGACTTTTAGAAGTGGGTGCAAGGATTTGAAATGGAACAGTACCATGGTGAACCGCTCTCCAGGGAAGGTAAATCGAAGACCAGCAACGGGGATCCCGTTTTAACGTAAAAGTTGACGTGATGGAAAAAAGAAGGCCAAAAAACTTCAGAGACCCGATTGAGGTTCGGATGGCCTTTTTTGGGTTTGAAACTATCCGTTGACGGCTTACAACCGTGAAGGCCGTAGAATTCACTGAGAGCTTCGTTTTGACTGGTTATGGCTCCCTTAACTCTAAACGAGACAACAGTTATGGCCGTCCGAAGAATCGATATCCACAGGGTGCAACATTCGCTCTACAAGGTGCAACATTCGTCCAAAAAGCCGAAACAGCGCCGTTCGACTTTTAGAAGTGGGTGCAGGGATTTGAAATGGAACAGTACCATGGTGAACCGCTCTCCAGGGAAGGTAAATCGAAGACCAGCAACGGTGATCCCGTTTTAAGGTAAAAATTCACGTGATGGAAAAAAGAAGGCCAAAATACTTCAGAGACCCGATTGAGGTTCGGATAGCCTTTTTTAGGTTTGAAACTATCCGTTGACGGCTTACAGCCGTCAAGGCCGTAGAACTCACAAAGAGCTTCGTTTTAACTGGTTATGGCTCCCGTAACTCTAAACGAGCCAACGGTTATGGCCGTCCGAAGAATCGATATCCATAGAGTGCAACATTCGCTATGCAAGGTGCAACATTCGTCCAAAAAGCCGAAACAGCGCCGTTCGACTTTTAGAAGTGGGTGCAGGGATTTGAAATGGAACAGTACCATGGTGAACCGCTCTCCAGGGAAGGTAAATCGAAGACCGGCAACGGTGATCCCGTTTTAACTTAAAAATTCACGTGATGGAAAAAAGAAGGCCAAAATACTTCAAAGACCCGGTTGAGGTTCGGATACCCTTTTTTGGGTTTGAAACTATCCGTTGTCAGCTTACAGCTATCAAGGCTGTAGAACTCACCGAGAGCTTCGTTTTGACTGGTTATGGCTCCCGTAACTCTAAACTAGCCAATAGTTATGGCCGTCCGAAGAATCGATATCCATAGGGTGCAACATTCGCTGTGCAAGGTGCAACATTCGTCCAAAAAGCCGAAACGGCGCCGTTCGACTTTTAGAAGTGGGTGCAGGGATTTGAAATGGAACAGTACCATGGTGAACCGCTCTCCAGGGAAGGTAAATCGAAGACCAGCAACGGTGATCCCGTTTTAACGTAAAAACTCACGTGATGGAAAAAAGAAGGCCAAAATACTTTAGAGACCCGATTGAGGTTCGGATAGGCTTTTTTGGGTTCGAAACTATCCGTTGACGACTTACAGCTGTCAAGGCCGTAGAACTCACCGAGAGCTTCGTTTTGACTGGTTATGGCTCCCGTAACTCTAAACGAGGCAACAGTTATGGTCGTCCGAAGAATCGATATCCACAGGGTGCAACATTTGCTGTTCAAGGTGCAACATTCGTCAAAAAAGCCGAAACAGCGACGTTCAACTTTTAGAAGTGGGTGAAGGGATTTGAAATGGAATGGTACCATGGTGAACCGCTCTCCAGGGAAGGTAAATCGAAGACCAGCAACTGGGATCCCGTTTTAACGTAAAAATTGACGTGATGGAAAAAAGAAGGCCAAAAAACTTCAGAGACCCGATTGAGGTTCGGATGGCCTTTTTTGGGTTTGAAACTATCCATTGACGGCTTACAACCGTGAAGGCCGTAGAATTCACCGAGAGCTTCGTTTTGACTGGTTATGGCTCCCGTAACTCTAAACGAGACAACAGTTATGGCCGTCCGAAGAATCGATATCCACAGGGTGCAACATTCGCTGTGCAAGGTGCAACATTCGTCCAAAAAGCCGAAACAGCGCCGTTCGACTTTTAGAAGTGGGTGCAGGAATTTGAAATGGAACAGTACCATGGTGACCCGCTCTCCAGGGAAGGTAAATCGAAGACCAGCAACGGTGATCCCGTTTTAACGTAAAAATTCACGTGATGGAAAAATGAAGGCCAAAATAATTCAGAGACCCGATTGAGGTTCGGATAGCCTTTTTTGGGTTTGAAACTATCCGTTGACGGCTTACAGCCGTCAAGGCCGTAGAACTCACCGAGATCTTCGTTTTGACTGGTTATGGCTCCCGTAACTCTAAACGAGCCAACAGTTATGGCCGTCCGAAGAATCGATATCCACAGAGTGCAACATTCGATGTGCAAGGTGCAACATTCGTCCAAAAAGCCGAAACAGCGCCGTTCGACTTTTAGAAGTGGGTGCAGGGATTTGAAATGGAACAGTACCATGGTGAACCGCTCTCCAGGGAAGGTAAATCGAAGACCAGCAACGGGGATCCCGTTTTAACGTAAAAATTGACGTGATGGAAAAAAGAAGGCCAAAAAACATCAGAGACCCGATTGAGGTTCGGATGGCCTTTTTTGGGTTTGAAACTATCCGTTGACGGCTTACAACCGTGAAGGCCGTAGAATTCACCGAGAGCTTTGTTTTGACTGGTTATGGCTCCCTTAACTCTAAACGAGACAACAGTTATGGCCGTCCGAAGAATCGATATCCACAGGGAGCAACATTCGCTGTGCAAGGTGCAACATTCATCCAAAAAGTCGAAACAGCGTCGTTCGACTTTTAGAAATGGGTGCAGGGATTTGAAATGGAACAGTACCATGGTGACCCGCTCTCCAGGGAAGGTAAATCGAAGACCAGCAACGGTGATCCCGTTTTAACATAAAAATTCACGTGATGGAAAAAAGAAGGCCAAAATACTTCAGAGACCCAATTGAGGTTCGGATAGCCTTTTATGGGTTTGAAACCATCCGTTGACGGCTTACAGCCGTCAAGGCCGTAGAACTCACAAAGAGCTTCGTTTTGGCTGGTTATGGCTCCCGTAACTCTAAACGAGCCAACAGTTATGGCCGTCCGAAGAATCGATATCCACAGAGTGCAACATTCGCTGTGCAAGGTGCAACATTTGTCCAAAAAGCCGAAACAGCGCCGTTCGACTTTTAGAAGTGGGTGCAGGGATTTGAAATGGAACAGTACCATGGTGAACCGCTCTCCAGGGAAGGTAAATCGAAGACCGGCAACGGTGATCCCGTTTTAACTTAAAAATTCACGTGATGGAAAAAAGAAGGCCAAAATACTTCAGAGACCCGGTTGAGGTTCGGATACCCTTTTTTGGGTTTGAAACTATCCGTTGTCGGCATACAGCTATCAAGGCCGTAGAACTCACCGAGAGCTTCATTTTGAATGGTTATGGCTCTCGTAACTCTAAACTAGCCAACAGTTATGGCCGTCCGAAGAATCGATATCCACAGGGTGCAACATTCGCTGTGCAAGGTGCAACATTCGTCCAAAAATCCGAAACGGCGCCGTTCGACTTTTAGAAGTGGGTGCAGGGATTTGAAATGGAACAGTACCATGGTGAACCGCTCTCCAGGGAAGGTAAATCGAAGACCAGCAACGGGGATCCCGTTTTAACGTAAAAATTGACGTGATGAAAAAAAGAAGGCCAAAAAACTTCAGAGACCCGATTGAGGTTCGGATGGCCTTTTTTGGGTTTGAAACTATCCGTTGACGGCTTACAACCGTGAAGGCCGTAGAATTCACCGAGAGCACCATTTTGACTGGTTATGGCTCCATTAACTCTAAACGAGACAACAGTTATGGCCGTCCGAAGAATCGATATCCACAGGGTGCAACATTCGCTGTGCAAGGTGCAACATTCGTCCAAAAAGCCGAAACAGCGCCGTTCGACTTTTAGAAGTGGGTGCAGGGATTTGAAATGGAACATTACCATGGTGACCCGCTCTCCAGGGAAGGTAAATCGAAGACCATCAACGGTGATCCCGTTTTAACGTAAAAATTCACGTGATGGAAAAAAGAAGGCCAAAATAATTCAGAGACCCGATTGAGGTTCGGATAGCCTTTTTTGGGTTTGAAACTATCCGTTGACGGCTTACAGCCGTCAAGGCCGTAGAACTCACAAAGAGCTTCGTTTTGACTGGTTATGGCTCCCGTAACTCTAAACGAGCCAACAGTTATGGCCGTCCGAAGAATCGATATCCACAGAGTGCAACATTCGCTGTGCAAGGTGCAACATTCGTCCAAAAAGCCGAAACAGCGCCGTTCGACTTTTAGAAGTGGGTGCAGGGATTTGAAATGGAACAGTACCATGGTGAACCGCTCTCCAGGGAAGGTAAATCGAAGACCAGCAACGGTGATCCCGTTTTAACTTAAAAATTCACGTGATGGAAAAAAGAAGGCCAAAATACTTCAGAGACCCGGTTGAGGTTCGGATACCCTTTTTTGGGTTTGATACTATCCGTTGTCGGCTTACAGCTATCAAGGCCGTAGAACTCACCGAGAGCTTCGTTTTGACTGGTTATGGCTCCCGTAACTCTAAACGAGCCAACAGTTATGGCCGTCCGAAGAATCGATATCCACAAAGTGCAACATTCGATGTGCAAGGTGCAACATTCGTCCAAAAAGCCGAAACAGCGCCGTTCGACTTTTAGAAGTGGGTGCAGGGATTTGAAATGGAACAGTACCATGGTGAACCGCTCTCCAGGGAAGGTAAATCAAAGACCAGCAACGGGGATCCCGTTTTAAAGTAAAAATTGACGTGATGGAAAAAAGAAGGCCAAAAAACTTCAGAGACCCGATTGAGGTTCGGATGGCCTTTTTTCGGTTTGAAACTATCCGTTGACGGCTTACAACCGTGAAGGCCGTAGAATTCACCGAGAGCTTCGTTTTGACTGGTTATGGCTCCCTTAACTCTAAACGAGACAACAGTTATGGCCGTCCGAAGAATCGATATCCACAGGGAGCAACATTCGCTGTGCAAGGTGCAACATTCGTCCAAAAAGCCGAAACAGCGCCGTTCGACTTTTAGAAATGGGTGCAGGGATTTGAAATGGAACAGTACCATGGTGACCCGCTCTCCAGGGAAGGTAAATCGAAGACCAGCAACGGTGATCCCGTTTTAACATAAAAATTCACGTGATGGAAAAGAGAAGGCCAAAATACTTCAGAGACCCGATTGAGGTTCGGATAGCCTTTTTTGGGTTTGAAACTATCCGTTGACGGCTTACAGCCGTCAAGGCCGTAGAACTCACAAAGAGCTTCGTTTTGACTGGTTATGGCTCCCGTAACTCTAAACGAGCCAACAGTTATGGCCGTCCGAAGAATCGATATCCACAGAGTGCAACATTCGCTGTGCAAGGTGCAACATTTGTCCAAAAAGCCGAAACAGCGCCGTTCGACTTTTAGAAGTGGGTGCAGGGATTTGAAATGGAACAGTACCATGGTGAACCGCTCTCCAGGGAAGGTAAATCGAAGACCAGCAACGGTGATCCCGTTTTAACTTAAAAATTCACGTGATGGAAAAAAGAAGGCCAAAATACTTTAGAGACCCGGTTGAGGTTCGGATACCCTTTTTTGGGTTTGAAACTATCCGTTGTCGGCTTCCAGCTATCAAGGCCGTAGAACTCATCGAGAGCTTCGTTTTGACTGGTTATGGCTCCCGTAACTCTAAATTAGCCAACAGTTATGGCCGTCCGAAGAATCGATATCCACAGGGTGCAACATTCGCTGTGCAAGGTGCAACATTCGTCCAAAAAGCCGAAACGGCGCCATTCGACTTTTAGAAGTGGGTGCAGGGATTTGAAATGGAACAGTACCATGGTGAACCGCTCTCCAAGGAAGGTAAATCGAAGACCAGCAACGGTGATCCCGTTTTAACGTAAAAACTCACGTGATGGAAAAAAGAAGGCCAAAATACTTTAGAGACCCAATTGAGGTTCGAATAGGATTTTTTGGGTTCGAAACTATCAGTTGACGGCTTACAGCAGTCAATGCCGTAGAACTCACCGAGAGATTCGTTTTGACTGGTTATGGCTCCCGTAACTCTAAACGAGACAACAGTTATGGCCGTCCGAAGAATCGATATCCACAGGGTGCAACATTTGATGTTCAAGGTGCAACATTCGTCAAAAAAGCCGAAACAGCGACGTTCAACTTTTAGAAGTGGGTGCAGGGATTTGAAATGGAACAGTACCATGGTGAACCGCTCTCCAGGGAAGTTAAATCGAAGACCAGCAACGGGGATCCCGTTTTAACGTAAAAATTGACATGATGGAAAAAAGAAGGCCAAAAAACTTCAAAGACCCGATTGAGGTTCGGATGGCCTTTTTTGGGTTTGAAACTATCCGTTGACGGCTTACAACCGTGAAGGTCGTAGAATTCACCGAGAGCTTCGTTTTGACTGGTTATGGCTCCCGTAACTCTAAACGAGACAACAGTTATGGCCGTCCGAAGAATCGATATCCACAGGGTGCAACATTCGCTGTGCAAGGTGCAACATTCGTCCAAAAAGCCGAAACAGCGCCGTTCGACTTTTAGAAGTGGGTGCAGGGATTTGAAATGGAACAGTACCATGGTGACCCGCTCTCCAGGGAAGGTAAATCGAAGACCAGCAACGGTGATCCCGTTTTAACGTAAAAATCCACGTGATGGAAAAAAGAAGGCCAAAATAATTCAGAGACCCGATTGAGGTTCGGATAGCCTTTTTTGGGTTTGAAACTATCCGTTGACGGCTTACAGCCGTCAAGGCCGTAGAACTCATCGAGAGCTTCGTTTTGACTGGTTATGGCTCCCGTAACTCTAAACGAGCCAACAGTTATGGCCGTCCGAAGAATCGATATCCACAGAGTGCAACATTCGCTGTGCAAGGTGCAACATTCGTCCAAAAAGCCGATACAGCGCCGTTCGACTTTTAGAAGTGGGTGCAGGGATTTGAAATGGAACACTACCATGGTGAACCGCTCTCTAGGGAAGGTAAATCGAAGACCAGCAACGGGGATCCCGTTTTAACGTAAAAATTGACGTGATGGAAAAATGAAGGCCAAAAAACTTCATAGACCCGATTGAGGTTCGGATGGCCTTTTTTGGGTTTGAAACTATCCGTTGACGGCTTACAACCGTGAAGGCCGTAGAATTCACCGAGAGCTTCGTTTTGACTGGTTATGGCTCCCTTAACTCTAAACGAAACAACAATTATGGCCGTCCGAAGAATCGATATCCACAGGGTGCAACATTCGCTGTGCAAGGTGCAACATTCGTCCAAAAAGCCGAAACAGCGCCGTTCGACTTTTAGAAGTGGGTGCAGGGATTTGAAATGGAACAGTACCATGGTGACCCGCTCTCCAGGGAAGGTAAATCGAAGACCAGCAACGGTGATCCCGTTTTAACGTAAAAATTCACGTGATGGAAAAAAGAAGGACAAAATACTTCAGAGACCCGATTGAGGTTCGGATAGCCTTTTTTGGGTTTGAAACTATCCGTTGACGGCTTACAGCCATCAAGGCCGTAGAACTCACAAAGAGCTTCGTTTTGACTGGTTATGGCTCCCGTAACTCTAAACGAGCCAACAGTTATGGCCGTCCGAAGAATCGATATCCACAGAGTGCAACATTCGCTGTGCAAGGTGCAACATTCGTCCAAAAAGCCGAAACAGCGCCGTTCGACTTTTAGAAGTGGGTGCAGGGATTTGAAATGGAACAGTACCATGGTGAACCGCTCTCCAGGGAAGGTAAATCCAAGACCAGCAACGGTGATCCCGTTTTAACTTAAAAATTCACGTGATGGAAAAAAGAAGGCCAAAATACTTCAGAGACCCGGTTGAGGTTCGGATACCCTTTTTTGGGTTTGATACTATCCGTTGTCGGCTTACAGCTATCAAGGCCGTAGAACTCACCGAGAGCTTCGTTTTGACTAGTTATGGCTCCCGTAACTCTAAACTAGCCAACAGTTATGGCCGTCCGAAGAATCGATATCCACAGGGTGCAACATTCGCTGTGCATGGTGCAACATTCGTCCAAAAAGCCGAAACGGCGCCGTTCGACTTTTAGAAGTGGGTGCAAGGATTTGAAATGGAACAGTACCATGGTGAACCGCTCTCCAGGGAAGGTAAATCGAAGACCAGCAACGGGGATCCCGTTTTAACGTAAAAGTTGACGTGATGGAAAAAAGAAGGCCAAAAAACTTCAGAGACCCGATTGAGGTTCGGATGGCCTTTTTTGGGTTTGAAACTATCCGTTGACGGCTTACAACCGTGAAGGCCGTAGAATTCACTGAGAGCTTCGTTTTGACTGGTTATGGCTCCCTTAACTCTAAACGAGACAACAGTTATGGCCGTCCGAAGAATCGATATCCACAGGGTGCAACATTCGCTCTACAAGGTGCAACATTCGTCCAAAAAGCCGAAACAGCGCCGTTCGACTTTTAGAAGTGGGTGCAGGGATTTGAAATGGAACAGTACCATGGTGAACCGCTCTCCAGGGAAGGTAAATCGAAGACCAGCAACGGTGATCCCGTTTTAACGTAAAAATTCACGTGATGGAAAAAAGAAGGCCAAAATACTTCAGAGACCCGATTGAGGTTCGGATAGCCTTTTTTAGGTTTGAAACTATCCGTTGACGGCTTACAGCCGTCAAGGCCGTAGAACTCACAAAGAGCTTCGTTTTAACTGGTTATGGCTCCCGTAACTCTAAACGAGCCAACAGTTATGGCCGTCCGAAGAATCGATATCCATAGAGTGCAACATTCGCTGTGCAAGGTGCAACATTCGTCCAAAAAGCCGAAACAGCGCCGTTCGACTTTTAGAAGTGGGTGCAGGGATTTGAAATGGAACAGTACCATGGTGAACCGCTCTCCAGGGAAGGTAAATCGAAGACCGGCAACGGTGATCCCGTTTTAACTTAAAAATTCACGTGATGGAAAAAAGAAGGCCAAAATACTTCAAAGACCCGGTTGAGTTTCGGATACCCTTTTTTGGGTTTGAAACTATCCGTTGTCAGCTTACAGCTATCAAGGCTGTAGAACTCACCGAGAGCTTCGTTTTGACTGGTTATGGCTCCCGTAACTCTAAACTAGCCAATAGTTATGGCCGTCCGAAGAATCGATATCCACAGGGTGCAACATTCGCTGTGCAAGGTGCAACATTCGTCCAAAAAGCCGAAACGGCGCCGTTCGACTTTTAGAAGTGGGTGCAGGGATTTGAAATGGAACAGTACCATGGTGAACCGCTCTCCAGGGAAGGTAAATCGAAGACCAGCAACGGTGATCCCGTTTTAACGTAAAAACTCACGTGATGGAAAAAAGAAGGCCAAAATACTTTAGAGACCCGATTGAGGTTCGGATAGGCTTTTTTGGGTTCGAAACTATCCGTTGACGACTTACAGCTGTCAAGGCCGTAGAACTCACCGAGAGCTTCGTTTTGACTGGTTATGGCTCCCGTAACTCTAAACGAGACAACAGTTATGGTCGTCCGAAGAATCGATATCCACAGGGTGCAACATTTGCTGTTCAAGGTGCAACATTCGTCAAAAAAGCCGAAACAGCGACGTTCAACTTTTAGAAGTGGGTGAAGGGATTTGAAATGGAATAGTACCATGGTGAACCGCTCTCCAGGGAAGGTAAATCGAAGACCAGCAACTGGGATCCCGTTTTAACGTAAAAATTGACGTGATGGAAAAAAGAAGGCCAAAAAACTTCAGAGACCCGATTGAGGTTCGGATGGCCTTTTTTGGGTTTGAAACTATCCATTGACGGCTTACAACCGTGAAGGCCGTAGAATTCACCGAGAGCTTCGTTTTGACTGGTTATGGCTCCCGTAACTCTAAACGAGACAACAGTTATGGCCGTCCGAAGAATCGATATCCACAGGGTGCAACATTCGCTGTGCAAGGTGCAACATTCGTCCAAAAAGCCGAAACAGCGCCGTTCGACTTTTAGAAGTGGGTGCAGGAATTTGAAATGGAACAGTACCATGGTGACCCGCTCTCCAGGGAAGGTAAATCGAAGACCAGCAACGGTGATCCCGTTTTAACGTAAAAATTCACGTGATGGAAAAATGAAGGCCAAAATAATTCAGAGACCCGATTGAGGTTCGGATAGCCTTTTTTGGGTTTGAAACTATCCGTTGACGGCTTACAGCCGTCAAGGCCGTAGAACTCACCGAGATCTTCGTTTTGACTGGTTATGGCTCCCGTAACTCTAAACGAGCCAACAGTTATGGCCGTCCGAAGAATCGATATCCAAAGAGTGCAACATTCGATGTGCAAGGTGCAACATTCGTCCAAAAAGCCGAAACAGCGCCGTTCGACTTTTAGAAGTGGGTGCAGGGATTTGAAATGGAACAGTACCATGGTGAACCGCTCTCCAGGGAAGGTAAATCGAAGACCAGCAACGGGGATCCCGTTTTAACGTAAAAATTGACGTGATGGAAAAAAGAAGGCCAAAAAACATCAGAGACCCGATTGAGGTTCGGATGGCCTTTTTTGGGTTTGAAACTATCCGTTGACGGCTTACAACCGTGAAGGCCGTAGAATTCACCGAGAGCTTTGTTTTGACTGGTTATGGCTCCCTTAACTCTAAACGAGACAACAGTTATGGCCGTCCGAAGAATCGATATCCACAGGGAGCAACATTCGCTGTGCAAGGTGCAACAATCATCCAAAAAGTCGAAACAGCGTCGTTCGACTTTTAGAAATGGGTGCAGGGATTTGAAATGGAACAGTACCATGGTGACCCGCTCTCCAGGGAAGGTAAATCGAAGACCAGCAACGGTGATCCCGTTTTAACATAAAAATTCACGTGATGGAAAAAAGAAGGCCAAAATACTTCAGAGACCCGATTGAGGTTCGGATAGCCTTTTATGGGTTTGAAACCATCCGTTGACGGCTTACTGCCGTCAAGGCCGTAGAACTCACAAAGAGCTTCGTTTTGGCTGGTTATGGCTCCCGTAACTCTAAACGAGCCAACAGTTATGGCCGTCCGAAGAATCGATATCCACAGAGTGCAACATTCGCTGTGCAAGGTGCAACATTTGTCCAAAAAGCCGAAACAGCGCCGTTCGACTTTTAGAAGTGGGTGCAGGGATTTGAAATGGAACAGTACCATGGTGAACCGCTCTCCAGGGAAGGTAAATCGAAGACCGGCAACGGTGATCCCGTTTTAACTTAAAAATTCACGTGATGGAAAAAAGAAGGCCAAAATACTTCAGAGACCCGGTTGAGGTTCGGATACCCTTTTTTGGGTTTGAAACTATCCGTTGTCGGCTTACAGCTATCAAGGCTGTAGAACTCACCGAGAGCTTCATTTTGAATGGTTATGGCTCTCGTAACTCTAAACTAGCCAACAGTTATGGCCGTCCGAAGAATCGATATCCACAGGGTGCAACATTCGCTGTGCAAGGTGCAACATTCGTCCAAAAATCCGAAACGGCGCCGTTCGACTTTTAGAAGTGGGTGCAGGGATTTGAAATGGAACAGTACCATGGTGAACCGCTCTCCAGGGAAGGTAAATCGAAGACCAGCAACGGGGATCCCGTTTTAACGTAAAAATTGACGTGATGAAAAAAAGAAGGCCAAAAAACTTCAGAGACCCGATTGAGGTTCGGATGGCCTTTTTTGGGTTTGAAACTATCCGTTGACGGCTTACAACCGTGAAGGCCGTAGAATTCACCGAGAGCACCATTTTGACTGGTTATGGCTCCATTAACTCTAAACGAGACAACAGTTATGGCCGTCCGAAGAATCGATATCCACAGGGTGCAACATTCGCTGTGCAAGGTGCAACATTCGTCCAAAAAGCCGAAACAGCGCCGTTCGACTTTTAGAAGTGGGTGCAGGGATTTGAAATGGAACATTACCATGGTGACCCGCTCTCCAGGGAAGGTAAATCGAAGACCATCAACGGTGATCCCGTTTTAACGTAAAAATTCACGTGATGGAAAAAAGAAGGCCAAAATACTTCAGAGACCCGATTGAGGTTCGGATAGCCTTTTTTGGGTTTGAAACTATCCGTTGACGGCTTACAGCCGTCAAGGCCGTAGAACTCACAAAGAGCTTCGTTTTGACTGGTTATGGCTCCCGTAACTCTAAACGAGCCAACAGTTATGGCCGTCCGAAGAATCGATATCCACAGAGTGCAACATTCGCTGTGCAAGGTGCAACATTCGTCCAAAAAGCCGAAACAGCGCCGTTCGACTTTTAGAAGTGGGTGCAGGGATTTGAAATGGAACAGTACCATGGTGAACTGCTCTCCAGGGAAGGTAAATCGAAGACCAGCAACGGTGATCCCGTTTTAACTTAAAAATTCACGTGATGGAAAAAAGAAGGCCAAAATACTTCAGAGACCCGGTTGAGGTTCGGATACCCTTTTTTGGGTTTGATACTATCCGTTGTCGGCTTACAGCTATCAAGGCCGTAGAACTCATCGAGAGCTTCGTTTTGACTGGTTATGGCTCCCGTAACTCTAAACGAGCCAACAGTTATGGCCGTCCGAAGAATCGATATCCACAAAGTGCAACATTCGATGTGCAAGGTGCAACATTCGTCCAAAAAGCCGAAACAGCGCCGTTCGACTTTTAGAAGTGGGTGCAGGGATTTGAAATGGAACAGTACCATGGTGAACCGCTCTCCAGGGAAGGTAAATCAAAGACCAGCAACGGGGATCCCGTTTTAAAGTAAAAATTGACGTGATGGAAAAAAGAAGGCCAAAAAACTTCAGAGACCCGATTGAGGTTCGGATGGCCTTTTTTCGGTTTGAAACTATCCGTTGACGGCTTACAACCGTGAAGGCCGTAGAATTCACCGAGAGCTTCGTTTTGACTGGTTATGGCTCCCTTAACTCTAAACGAGACAACAGTTATGGCCGTCCGAAGAATCGATATCCACAGGGAGCAACATTCGCTGTGCAAGGTGCAACATTCGTCCAAAAAGCCGAAACAGCGCCGTTCGACTTTTAGAAATGGGTGCAGGGATTTGAAATGGAACAGTACCATGGTGACCCGCTCTCCAGGGAAGGTAAATCGAAGACCAGCAACGGTGATCCCGTTTTAACATAAAAATTCACGTGATGGAAAAGAGAAGGCCAAAATACTTCAGAGACCCGATTGAGGTTCGGATAGCCTTTTTTGGGTTTGAAACTATCCGTTGACGGCTTACAGCCGTCAAGGCCGTAGAACTCACAAAGAGCTTCGTTTTGACTGGTTATGGCTCCCGTAACTCTAAACGAGCCAACAGTTATGGCCGTCCGAAGAATCGATATCCACAGAGTGCAACATTCGCTGTGCAAGGTGCAACATTTGTCCAAAAAGCCGAAACAGCGCCGTTCGACTTTTAGAAGTGGGTGCAGGGATTTGAAATGGAACAGTACCATGGTGAACCGCTCTCCAGGGAAGGTAAATCGAAGACCAGCAACGGTGATCCCGTTTTAACTTAAAAATTCACGTGATGGAAAAAAGAAGGCCAAAATACTTTAGAGACCCGGTTGAGGTTCGGATACCCTTTTTTGGGTTTGAAACTATCCGTTGTCGGCTTACAGCTATCAAGGCCGTAGAACTCACCGAGAGCTTCGTTTTGAATGGTTATGGCTCCCGTAACTCTAAACTAGCCAACAGTTATGGCCGTCCGAAGAATCGATATCCATAGGGTGCAACATTCGCTGTGCAAGGTGCAACATTCGTCCAAAAATCCGAAACGGCGCCGTTCGACTTTTAGAAGTGGGTGCAGGGATTTGAAATGGAACAGTACGATGGTGAACCGCTCTCCAGGGAAGGTAAATCGAAGACCAGCAACGGGGATCCCGTTTTAACGTAAAAATTGACGTGATGAAAAAAAGAAGGCCAAAAAACTTCAGAGACCCGATTGAGGTTCGGATGGCCTTTTTTGGGTTTGAAACTTTCCGTTGACGGCTTACAACCGTAAAGGCCGTAGAATTCACCGAGAGCTCCGTTTTGACTGGTTATGGCTCCCTTAACTCTAAACGAGACAACAGTTATGGCCGTCCGAAGAATCGATATCCACAGGGTGCAACATTCGCTGTGCAAGGTGCAACATTCGTCCAAAAAGCCGAAACAGCGCCGTTCGACTTTTAGAAGTGGGTGCAGGGATTTGAAATGGAACAGTACCATGGTGACCCGCTCTCCAGGGAAGGTAAATCGAAGACCATCAACGGTGATCCCGTTTTAACGTAAAAATTCACGTGATGGAAAAAAGAAGGCCAAAATACTTTAGAGACCCGATTGAGGTTCGGATAGCCTTTTTTGGGTTTGAAACTATCCGTTGACGGCTTACAGCCGTCAAGGCCGTAGAACTCACAAAGAGCTTCGTTTTGACTGGTTATGGCTCCCGTAACTCTAAACGAGCCAACAGTTATGGCCGTCCGAAGAATCGATATCCACAGAGTGCAACATTCGCTGTGCAAGGTGCAACATTCGTCCAAAAAGCCGAAACAGCGCCGTTCGACTTTTAGAAGTGGGTGCAGGGATTTGAAATGGAACGGTACCATGGTGAACCGCTCTCCAGGGAAGGTAAATCGAAGACCAGCAACGGTGATCCCGTTTTAACTTAAAAATTCACGTGATGGAAAAAAGAAGGCCAAAATACTTCAGAGACCCGGTTGAGGTTTGGATACCCTTTTTTGGGTTTTGATACTATCCGTTGTCTGCTTACAGCTATCAAGGCCGTAGAACTCACCGAGAGCTTTGTTTTGACTGGTTATGGCTCCCGTAACTCTAAACTAGCCAACAGTTATGGCCGTCCGAAGAATCGATATCCATAGGGTGCAACATTCGCTGTGCAAGGTGCAACATTCATCCAAAAAGCCGAAACGGCGCCGTTCGACTTTTAGAAGTGGGTGCAGGGATTTGAAATGGAACAGTACCATGGTGAACCGCTCTCCAGGGAAGGTAAATCGAAGACCAGCAACGAGGATCCCGTTTTAACGTAAAAATTGACGTGATGGAAAAAAGAAGGCCAAAAAACTTCAGAGACCCGATTGAGGTTCGGATGGCCTTTTTTGGGTTTGAAACTATCCGTTGACGGCTTACAACCGTAAAGGCCGTAGAATTCATCGAGAGCTCCGTTTTGACTGGTTATGGCTCCCTTAACTCTAAACGAGACAACAGTTATGGCCGTCCGAAGAATCGATATCCACAGGGTGCAACATTCGCTGTGCAAGGTGCAACATTCGTCCAAAAAGCCGAAACAGCGCCGTTCGACTTTTAGAAGTGGGTGCAGGGATTTGAAATGGAACAGTACCATGGTGACCCGCTCTCCAGGGAAGGTAAATCGAAGACCATCAACGGTGATCCCGTTTTAACGTAAAAATTCACGTGATGGAAAAAAGAAGGCCAAAATACTTTAGAGACCCGATTGAGGTTCGGATAGCCTTTTTTGGGTTTGAAACTATCCGTTGACGGCTTACAGCCGTCAAGGCCGTAGAACTCACAAAGAGCTTCGTTTTGACTGGTTATGGCTCCCGTAACTCTAAACGAGCCAACAGTTATGGCCGTCCGAAGAATCGATATCCACAGAGTGCAACATTCGCTGTGCAAGGTGCAACATTCGTCCAAAAAGCCGAAACAGCGCCGTTCGACTTTTAGAAGTGGGTGCAGGGATTTGAAATGGAACGGTACCATGGTGAACCGCTCTCCAAGGAAGGTAAATCGAAGACCAGCAACGGTGATCCCGTTTTAACTTAAAAATTCACGTGATGGAAAAAAGAAGGCCAAAATACTTCAGAGACCCGGTTGAGGTTTGGATACCCTTTTTTGGGTTTTGATACTATCCGTTGTCGGCTTACAGCTATCAAGGCCGTAGAACTCACCGAGAGCTTCGTTTTGACTGGTTATGGCTCCCGTAACTCTAAACTAGCCAACAGTTATGGCCGTCCGAAGAATCGATATCCATAGGGTGCAACATTCACTGTGCAAGGTGCAACATTCATCCAAAAAGCCGAAACGGCGCCGTTCGACTTTTAGAAGTGGGTGCAGGGATTTGAAATGGAACAGTACCATGGTGAACCGCTCTCCAGGGAAGGTAAATCGAAGACCAGCAACGGTGATCCCGTTTTAACTTAAAAATTCACGTGATGGAAAAAAGAAGGCCAAAATACTTCAGAGACCCGGTTGAGGTTCGGATACCCTTTTTTGGGTTTGAAACTATCCGTTGTCGGCTTACAGCTATCAAGGCCGTAGAACTCACTGAGAGCTTCGTTTTGAATGGTTATGGCTCCCGTAACTCTAAACTAGCCAACAGTTATGGCCGTCCGAAGAATCAATATCCACAGGGTGCAACATTCGCTGTGCAAGGTGCAACATTCGTCCAAAAATCCGAAACGGCGCCGTTCGACTTTTAGAAGTGGGTGTAGGGATTTGAAATGGAACAGTACCATGGTGAACCGCTCTCCAGGGAAGGTAAATCGAAGACCAGCAACGGGGATCCCGTTTTAACGTAAAAATTGACGTGATGAAAAAAAGAAGGCCAAAAAACTTCAGAGACCCGATTGAGGTTCGGATGGCCTTTTTTGGGTTTGAAACTATCCGTTGACGGCTTACAACCGTAAAGGCCGTAGAATTCACCGAGAGCTCCGTTTTGACTGGTTATGGCTCCCTTAACTCTAAACGAGACAACAGTTATGGCCGTCCGAAGAATCGATATCCACAGGGTGCAACATTCGCTGTGCAAGGTGCAACATTCGTCCAAAAAGCCGAAACAGCGCCGTTCGACTTTTAGAAGTGGGTGCAGGGATTTGAAATGGAACAGTACCATGGTGACCCGCTCTCCAGGGAAGGTAAATCGAAGACCAGCAACGGGGATCCCATTTTAACGTAAAAATTGACGTGATGAAAAAAAGAAGGCCAAAAAACTTCAGAGACCCGATTGAGGTTCGGATGGCCTTTTTTGGGTTTGAAACTTTCCGTTGACGGCTTACAACCGTAAAGGCCGTAGAATTCACCGAGAGCTCCGTTTTGACTGGTTATGGCTCCCTTAACTCTAAACGAGACAACAGTTATGGCCGTCCGAAGAATCGATATCCACAGGGTGCAACATTCGCTGTGCAAGGTGCAACATTCGTCCAAAAAGCCGAAACAGCGCCGTTCGACTTTTAGAAGTGGGTGCAGGGATTTGAAATGGAACAGTACCATGGTGACCCGCTCTCCAGGGAAGGTAAATCGAAGACCATCAACGGTGATCCCGTTTTAACGTAAAAATTCACGTGATGGAAAAAAGAAGGCCAAAATACTTTAGAGACCCGATTGAGGTTCGGATAGCCTTTTTTGGGTTTGAAACTATCCGTTGACGGCTTACAGCCGTCAAGGCCGTAGAACTCACAAAGAGCTTCGTTTTGACTGGTTATGGCTCCCGTAACTCTAAACGAGCCAACAGTTATGGCCGTCCGAAGAATCGATATCCACAGAGTGCAACATTCGCTGTGCAAGGTGCAACATTCGTCCAAAAAGCCGAAACAGCGCCGTTCGACTTTTAGAAGTGGGTGCAGGGATTTGAAATGGAACGGTACCATGGTGAACCGCTCTCCAGGGAAGGTAAATCGAAGACCAGCAACGGTGATCCCGTTTTAACTTAAAAATTCACGTGATGGAAAAAAGAAGGCCAAAATACTTCAGAGACCCGGTTGAGGTTTGGATACCCTTTTTTGGGTTTTGATACTATCCGTTGTCGGCTTACAGCTATCAAGGCCGTAGAACTCACCGAGAGCTTCGTTTTGACTGGTTATGGCTCCCGTAACTCTAAACTAGCCAACAGTTATGGCCGTCCGAAGAATCGATATCCATAGGGTGCAACATTCGCTGTGCAAGGTGCAACATTCATCCAAAAAGCCGAAACGGCGCCGTTCGACTTTTAGAAGTGGGTGCAGGGATTTGAAATGGAACAGTACCATGGTGAACCGCTCTCCAGGGAAGGTAAATCGAAGACCAGCAACGAGGATCCCGTTTTAACGTAAAAATTGACGTGATGGAAAAAAGAAGGCCAAAAGACTTCAGAGACCCGATTGAGGTTCGGATGGCCTTTTTTGGGTTTGAAACTATCCGTTGACGGCTTACAACCGTAAAGGCCGTAGAATTCATCGAGAGCTCCGTTTTGACTGGTTATGGCTCCCTTAACTCTAAACGAGACAACAGTTATGGCCGTCCGAAGAATCGATATCCACAGGGTGCAACATTCGCTGTGCAAGGTGCAACATTCGTCCAAAAAGCCGAAACAGCGCCGTTCGACTTTTAGAAGTGGGTGCAGGGATTTGAAATGGAACAGTACCATGGTGACCCGCTCTCCAGGGAAGGTAAATCGAAGACCATCAACGGTGATCCCGTTTTAACGTAAAAATTCACGTGATGGAAAAAAGAAGGCCAAAATACTTTAGAGACCCGATTGAGGTTCGGATAGCCTTTTTTGGGTTTGAAACTATCCGTTGACGGCTTACAGCCGTCAAGGCCGTAGAACTCACAAAGAGCTTCGTTTTGACTGGTTATGGCTCCCGTAACTCTAAACGAGCCAACAGTTATGGCCGTCCGAAGAATCGATATCCACAGAGTGCAACATTCGCTGTGCAAGGTGCAACATTCGTCCAAAAAGCCGAAACAGCGCCGTTCGACTTTTAGAAGTGGGTGCAGGGATTTGAAATGGAACGGTACCATGGTGAACCGCTCTCCAGGGAAGGTAAATCGAAGACCAGCAACGGTGATCCCGTTTTAACTTAAAAATTCACGTGATGGAAAAAAGAAGGCCAAAATACTTCAGAGACCCGGTTGAGGTTTGGATACCCTTTTTTGGGTTTTGATACTATCCGTTGTCGGCTTACAGCTATCAAGGCCGTAGAACTCACCGAGAGCTTCGTTTTGACTGGTTATGACTCCCGTAACTCTAAACTAGCCAACAGTTATGGCCGTCCGAAGAATCGATATCCATAGGGTGCAACATTCGCTGTGCAAGGTGCAACATTCATCCAAAAAGCCGAAACGGCGCCGTTCGACTTTTAGAAGTGGGTGCAGGGATTTGAAATGGAACAGTACCATGGTGAACCGCTCTCCAGGGAAGGTAAATCGAAGACCAGCAACGGGGATCCCGTTTTAACGTAAAAATTGACGTGATGAAAAAAAGAAGGCCAAAAAACTTCAGAGACCCGATTGAGGTTCGGATGGCCTTTTTTGGGTTTGAAACTTTCCGTTGACGGCTTACAACCGTAAAGGCCGTAGAATTCACCGAGAGCTCCGTTTTGACTGGTTATGGCTCCCTTAACTCTAAACGAGACAACAGTTATGGCCGTCCGAAGAATCGATATCCACAGGGTGCAACATTCGCTGTGCAAGGTGCAACATTCGTCCAAAAAGCCGAAACAGCGCCGTTCGACTTTTAGAAGTGGGTGCAGGGATTTGAAATGGAACAGTACCATGGTGACCCGCTCTCCAGGGAAGGTAAATCGAAGACCATCAACGGTGATCCCGTTTTAACGTAAAAATTCACGTGATGGAAAAAAGAAGGCCAAAATACTTTAGAGACCCGATTGAGGTTCGGATAGCCTTTTTTGGGTTTGAAACTATCCGTTGACGGCTTACAGCCGTCAAGGCCGTAGAACTCACAAAGTGCTTCGTTTTGACTGGTTATGGCTCCCGTAACTCTAAACGAGCCAACAGTTATGGCCGTCCGAAGAATCGATATCCACAGAGTGCAACATTCGCTGTGCAAGGTGCAACATTCGTCCAAAAAGCCGAAACAGCGCCGTTCGACTTTTAGAAGTGGGTGCAGGGATTTGAAATGGAACGGTACCATGGTGAACCGCTCTCCAGGGAAGGTAAATCGAAGACCAGCAACGGTGATCCCGTTTTAACTTAAAAATTCACGTGATGGAAAAAAGAAGGCCAAAATACTTCAGAGACCCGGTTGAGGTTCGGATACCCTTTTTTGGGTTTTGATACTATCCGTTGTCGGCTTACAGCTATCAAGGCCGTAGAACTCACCGAGAGCTTCGTTTTGACTGGTTATGGCTCCCGTAACTCTAAACTAGCCAACAGTTATGGCCGTCCGAAGAATCGATATCCATAGGGTGCAACATTCGCTGTGCAAGGTGCAACATTCATCCAAAAAGCCGAAACGGCGCCGTTCGACTTTTAGAAGTGGGTGCAGGGATTTGAAATGGAACAGTACCATGGTGAACCGCTCTCCAGGGAAGGTAAATCGAAGACCAGCAACGGTGATCCCGTTTTAACTTAAAAATTCACGTGATGGAAAAAAGAAGGCCAAAATACTTCAGAGACCCGGTTGAGGTTCGGATACCCTTTTTTGGGTTTGAAACTATCCGTTGTCGTCTTACAGCTATCAAGGCCGTAGAACTCAACGAGAGCTTCGTTTTGAATGGTTATGGCTCCCGTAACTCTAAACTAGCCAACAGTCATGGCCGTCCGAAGAATCAATATCCACAGGGTGCAACATTCGCTGTGCAAGGTGCAACATTCGTCCAAAAATCCGAAACGGCGCCGTTCGACTTTTAGAAGTGGGTGCAGGGATTTGAAATGGAACAGTACCATGGTGAACCGCTCTCCAGGGAAGGTAAATCGAAGACCAGCAACGGGGATCCCGTTTTAACGTAAAAATTGACGTGATGAAAAAAAGAAGGCCAAAAAACTTCAGAGACCCGATTGAGGTTCGGATGGCCTTTTTTGGGTTTGAAACTATCCGTTGACGGCTTACAACCGTAAAGGCCGTAGAATTCACCGAGAGCTCCGTTTTGACTGGTTATGGCTCCGTTAACTCTAAACGAGACAACAGTTATGACCGTCCGAAGAATCGATATCCACAGGGTGCAACATTCGCTGTGCAAGGTGCAACATTCGTCCAAAAAGCCGAAACAGCGCCGTTCGACTTTTAGAAGTGGGTGCAGGGATTTGAAATGGAACAGTACCATGGTGACCCGCTCTCCAGGGAAGGTAAATCGAAGACCATCAACGGTGATCCCGTTTTAACGTAAAAATTCACGTGATGGAAAAAAGAAGGCCAAAATACTTTAGAGACCCGATTGAGGTTCGGATAGCCTTTTTTGGGTTTGAAACTATCCGTTGACGGCTTACAGCCGTCAAGGCCGTAGAACTCACAAAGAGCTTCGTTTTGACTGGTTATGGCTCCCGTAACTCTAAACGAGCCAACAGTTATGGCCGTCCGAAGAATCGATATCCACAGAGTGCAACATTCGCTGTGCAAGGTGCAACATTCGTCCAAAAAGCCGAAACAGCGCCGTTCGACTTTTAGAAGTGGGTGCAGGGATTTGAAATGGAACGGTACCATGGTGAACCGCTCTCCAGGGAAGGTAAATCGAAGACCAGCAACGGTGATCCCGTTTTAACTTAAAAATTCACGTGATGGAAAAAAGAAGGCCAAAATACTTCAGAGACCCGGTTGAGGTTCGGATACCCTTTTTTGGGTTTTGATACTATCCGTTGTCGGCTTACAGCTATCAAGGCCGTAGAATTCACCGAGAGCTTCGTTTTTACTGGTTATGGCTCCCTTAACTCTAAACGAGACAACAGTTATGGCCGTCCGAAGAATTGATATCCACAGGGTGCAACATTCGCTGTGCAAGGTGCAACATTCGTCCAAAAAGCCGAAACAGCGCCATTCGACTTTTAGAAGTGGGTGCAGGGATTTGAAATGGAACAGTACCATAGTGACCCGCTCTCCAGGGAAGGTAAATCGAAGACCATCAACGGTGATCCCGTTTTAACGTAAAAATTCACGTGATGGAAAAAAGAAGGCCAAAATACTTCAGAGACCCGATTGAGGTTCGGATAGCCTTTTTTGGGTTTGAAACTATCCGTTGACGGCTTACAGCCGTCAAGGCCGTAGAACTCACCGAGAGCTTCGTTTTGATTGGTTATGGCTCCCGTAACTCTAAACGAGCCAACAGTTATGGCCGTCCGAAGAATCGATATCCACAGAGTGCAACATTCGCTGTGCAAGGTGCAACATTCGTCCAAAAAGCCGAAACAGCGCCGTTCGACTTTTAGACGTGGGTGCAGGGATTTGAAATGGAACAGTACCATGGTGAACCGCTCTCCAGGGAAGGTAAATCGAAGACCAGCAACGGTGATCCCGTTTTAACTTAAAAATTCACGTGATGGAAAAAAGAAGGCCAAAATACTTCAAAGACCCGGCTGAGGTTCGGATACCCTTTTTTGGGTTTGAAACTATCCGTTGTCGGCTTACAGCTATCAAGGCTGTAGAACTCACCGAGAGCTTCGTTTTGACTGGTTATGGCTCCCGTAACTCTAAACTAGCCAATAGTTATGGCCGTCCGAAGAATCGATATGCACAGGGTGCAACATTCGCTGTGCAAGGTGCAACATTCGTCCAAAAAGCCGAAACGGCGCCGTTCGACTTTTAGAAGTGGGTGCAGGGATTTGAAATGGAACAGTACCATGGTGAACCGCTCTCCAGGGAAGGTAAATCGAAGACCAGCAACGGTGATCCCGTTTTAACGTAAAAACTCACGTGATGTAAAAATGAAGGCCAAAATACTTTAGAGACCCGATTGAGGTTCGGATAGGCTTTTTTGGGTTCGAAACTATCCGTTGACGACTTACAGCTATCAAGGCCGTAGAACTCACCGAGAGCTTCGTTTTGACTGGTTATGGCTCCCGTAACTCTAAACGAGACAACAGTTATGGCCGTCCGAAGAATCGATATCCACAGGGTGCAACATTTGCTGTTCAAGGTGCAACATTCGTCAAAAAAGCCGAAACAGCGACGTTCAACTTTTAGAAGTGGGTGAAGGGATTTGAAATGGAATAGTACCATGGTGAACCGCTCTCCAGGGAAGGTAAATCGAAGACCAGCAACGGGGATCCCGTTTTAACGTAAAAATTGACGTGATGGAAAAAAGAAGGCCAAAAAACTTCAAAGACCCGATTGAGGTTCGGATGGCCTTTTTTGGGTTTGAAACTATCCGTTGACGGCTTACAACCGTGAAGGCCGTAGAATTCACCGAGAGCTTCGTTTTGACTGGTTATGGCTCCCGTAACTCTAAACGAGACAACAGTTATGGCCGTCCGAAGAATCGATATCCATAGGGTGCAACATTCGCTGTGTAAGGTGCAACATTCGTCCAAAAAGCCGAAACAGCGCCGTTCGACTTTTAGAAGTGGGTGCAGGGATTTGAAATGGAACAGTACCATGGTGACCCGCTCTCCAGGGAAGGTAAATCGAAGACCAGCAACGGTGATCCCGTTTTAACGTAAAAATTCACGTGATGGAAAAAAGAAGGCCAAAATAACTCAGAGACCCGATTGAGGTTCGGATAGCCTTTTTTGGGTTTGAAACTATCCGTTGATGACTTATAGCCGTCAAGGCCGTAGAACTCACCGAGAGCTTCGTTTTGGCTGGTTATGGCTCCCGTAACTCTAAACGAGACAATAGTTATGGCCGTCCGAAGAATCGATATCCACAGAGTGCAACATTCGCTGTGCAAGGTGCAACATTCGTCCAAAAAGCCGAAACAGCGCCGTTCGACTTTTAGAAGTGGGTGCAGGGATTTGAAATGGAACAGTACCATGGTGAACCGCTCTCCAGTGAAGGTAAATCGAAGACCAGCAACGGGGATCCCGTTTTAACATAAAAATTGACGTGATGGAAAAAAGAAGGCCAAAAAACTTCAGAGACCCTATTGAGGTTCGGATGGCCTTTTTTGGGTTTGAAACTATCCGTTGACGGCTTACAACCGTGAAGGCCGTAGAATTCACCGAGAGCTTCGTTTTGACTGGTTATGGCTCCCTTAACTCTAAACGAGACAACAGTTATGGCCGTCCGAAGAATCGATATCCACAGGGAGCAACATTCGCTGTGCAAGGTGCAACATTCGTCCAAAAAGCCGAAACAGCGCCGTTCGACTTTTAGAAATGGGTGCAGGGATTTGAAATGGAACAGTACCATGGTGACCCGCTCTCCAGGGAAGGTAAATCGAAGACCAGCAACGGTGATCCCGTTTTAACGTAAAAATTCACGTGATGGAAAAAAGAAGGCCAAAATACTTCAGAGACCCGATTGAGGTTCAGATAGCCTTTTTTGGGTTTGAAACTATCCGTTGACGGCTTACAGCCGTCAAGGCCGTAGAACTCACAAAGAGCTTCGTTTTGACTGGTTATGGCTCCCGTAACTCTAAACGAGCCAACAGTTATGGCCGTCCGAAGAATCGATATCCACAGAGTGCAACATTTGCTGTGCAAGGTGCAACATTCGTCCAAAAAGCCGAAACAGCACCGTTCGACTTTTAGAAGTGGGTGTAGGGATTTGAAATGGAACAGTACCATGGTGAACCGCTCTCCAGGAAAGGTAAATCGAAGACCAGCAACGGTGATCCCGTTTTAACTTAAAAATTCACGTGATGGAAAAAAGAAGGCCAAAATACTTCAGAGACCCGGTTGAGGTTCGGATACCCTTTTTTGGGTTTGAAACTATCCGTTGTCGGCTTACAGCTATCAAGGCCGTAGAACTCACCGAGAGCTTCGTTTTGACTGGTTATGGCTCCCGTAACTCTAAACTAGCCAACAGTTATGGCCGTCCGAAGAATCGATATCCACAGGGTGCAACATTCGCTGTGCAAGGTGCAACATTCGTCCAAAAATCCGAAACGGCGCCGTTCGACTTTTAGAAGTGGGTGTAGGGATTTGAAATGGAATAGTACCATGGTGAACCGCTCTCCAGGGAAGGTAAATCGAAGACCAGCAACGGGGATCCCGTTTTAACGTAAAAATTGACGTGATGGAAAAAAAAAGGCCAAAAAACTTCAGAGACCCGATTGAGGTTCGGATGGCCTTTTTTGGGTTTGAAACTATCCGTTGACGGCTTACAACCGTGAAGGCCGTAGAATTCACCGAGAGCTCCGTTTTGACTGGTTATGGCTCCCTTAACTCTAAACGAGACAACAGTTATGGCCGTCCGAAGAATCGATATCCACAGGGTGCAACATTCGCTGTGCAAGGTGCAACATTCGTCCAAAAAGCCGAAACAGCGCCGTTCGACTTTTAGAAATGGGTGCAGGGATTTGAAATGGAACAGTACCATGGTGACCCGCTCTCCAGGGAAGGTAAATCGAAGACCAGCAACGGTGATCCCGTTTTAACGTAAAAATTCACGTGATGGAAAAAAGAAGGCCAAAATACTTCAGAGACCCGATTGAGGTTCAGATAGCCTTTTTTGGGTTTGAAACTATCCGTTGACGGCTTACAGCCGTCAAGGCCGTAGAACTCACAAAGAGCTTCGTTTTGACTGGTTATGGCTCCCGTAACTCTAAACGAGCCAACAGTTATGGCCGTCCGAAGAATCGATATCCACAGAGTGCAACATTTGTTGTGCAAGGTGCAACATTCGTCCAAAAAGCCGAAACAGCACCGTTCGACTTTTAGAAGTGGGTGCAGGGATTTGAAATGGAACAGTACCATGGTGAACCGCTCTCCAGGGAAGGTAAATCGAAGACCAGCAACGGTGATCCCGTTTTAACTTAAAAATTCACGTGATGGAAAAAAGAAGGCCAAAATACTTCAAAGACCCGGTTGAGGTTCGGATACCCTTTTTTGGGTTTGAAACTATCCGTTGTCGGTTTACAGCTATCAAGGCCGTAGAACTCACCGAGAGCTTCGTTTTGACTGGTTATGGCTCCCGTAACTCTAAACTAGCCAACGGTTATGGCCGTCCGAAGAATCGATATCCACAGGGTGCAACATTCGCTGTGCAAGGTGCAACATTCGTCCAAAAATCCGAAACGGCGCCGTTCGACTTTTAGAAGTGGGTGTAGGGATTTGAAATGGAATAGTACCATGGTGAACCGCTCTCCAAGGAAGGTAAATCGAAGACCAGCAACGGGGATCCCGTTTTAACGTAAAAATTGACGTGATGGAAAAAAGAAGGCCAAAAAACTTCAGAGACCCGATTGAGGTTCGGATGGCCTTTTTTGGGTTTGAAACTATCCGTTGACGGCTTACAACCGTGAAGGCCGTAGAATTCACCGAGAGCTCCATTTTGACTGGTTATGGCTCCCTTAACTCTAAACGAGACAACAGTTATGGCCGTCCGAAGAATCGATATCCACAGGGTGCAACATTCGCTGTGCAAGGTGCAACATTCGTCCAAAAAGCCGAAACAGCGCCGTTCGACTTTTAGAAGTGGGTGCATGGATTTGAAATGGAACAGTACCATGGTGACCCGCTCTCCATGGAAGGTAAATCGAAGACCATCAACGGTGATCCCGTTTTAACGTAAAAATTCACGTGATGGAAAAAAGAAGGCCAAAATACTTTAGAGACCCGATTGAGGTTCGGATAGCCTTTTTTGGGTTTGAAACTATCCGTTGACGGCTTACAGCCGTCAAGGCCGTAGAACTCACAAAGAGCTTCGTTTTGACTGGTTATGGCTCCCGTAACTCTAAACGAGCCAACAGTTATGGCCGTCCGAAGAATCGATATCCACAGAGTGCAACATTCGCTGTGCAAGGTGCAACATTCGTCCAAAAAGCCGAAACAGCGCCGTTCGACTTTTAGAAGTGGGTGCAGGGATTTGAAATGGAACGGTACCATGGTGAACCGCTCTCCAGGGAAGGTAAATCGAAGACCAGCAACGGTGATCCCGTTTTAACTTAAAAATTCACGTGATGGAAAAAAGAAGGCCAAAATACTTCAGAGACCCGGTTGAGGTTTGGATACCCTTTTTTGGGTTTTGATACTATCCGTTGTCGGCTTACAGCTATCAAGGCCGTAGAACTCACCGAGAGCTTCGTTTTGACTGGTTATGGCTCCCGTAACTCTAAACTAGCCAACAGTTATGGCCGTCCGAAGAATCGATATCCATAGGGTGCAACATTCGCTGTGCAAGGTGCAACATTCATCCAAAAAGCCGAAACGGCGCCGTTCGACTTTTAGAAGTGGGTGCAGGGATTTGAAATGGAACAGTACCATGGTGAACCGCTCTCCAGGGAAGGTAAATCGAAGACCAGCAACGGGGATCCCGTTTTAACGTAAAAATTGACGTGATGAAAAAAAGAAGGCCAAAAAACTTCAGAGACCCGATTGAGGTTCGGATGGCCTTTTTTGGGTTTGAAACTTTCCGTTGACGGCTTACAACCGTAAAGGCCGTAGAATTCATCGAGAGCTCCGTTTTGACTGGTTATGGCTCCCTTAACTCTAAACGAGACAACAGTTATGGCCGTCCGAAGAATCGATATCCACAGGGTGCAACATTCGCTGTGCAAGGTGCAACATTCGTCCAAAAAGCCGAAACAGCGCCGTTCGACTTTTAGAAGTGGGTGCAGGGATTTGAAATGGAACAGTACCATGGTGACCCGCTCTCCAGGGAAGGTAAATCGAAGACCATCAACGGTGATCCCGTTTTAACGTAAAAATTCACGTGATGGAAAAAAGAAGGCCAAAATACTTTAGAGACCCGATTGAGGTTCGGATAGCCTTTTTTGGGTTTGAAACTATCCGTTGACGGCTTACAGCCGTCAAGGCCGTAGAACTCACAAAGAGCTTCGTTTTGACTGGTTATGGCTCCCGTAACTCTAAACGAGCCAACAGTTATGGCCGTCCGAAGAATCGATATCCACAGAGTGCAACATTCGCTGTGCAAGGTGCAACATTCGTCCAAAAAGCCGAAACAGCGCCGTTCGACTTTTAGAAGTGGGTGCAGGGATTTGAAATGGAACGGTACCATGGTGAACCGCTCTCCAGGGAAGGTAAATCGAAGACCAGCAACGGTGATCCCGTTTTAACTTAAAAATTCACGTGATGGAAAAAAGAAGGCCAAAATACTTCAGAGACCCGGTTGAGGTTCGGATACCCTTTTTTGGGTTTTGATACTATCCGTTGTCGGCTTACAGCTATCAAGGCCGTAGAACTCACCGAGAGCTTCGTTTTGACTGGTTATGGCTCCCGTAACTCTAAACTAGCCAACAGTTATGGCCGTCCGAAGAATCGATATCCATAGGGTGCAACATTCGCTGTGCAAGGTGCAACATTCATCCAAAAAGCCGAAACGGCGCCGTTCGACTTTTAGAAGTGGGTGCAGGGATTTGAAATGGAACAGTACCATGGTGAACCGCTCTCCAGGGAAGGTAAATCGAAGACCAGCAACGGTGATCCCGTTTTAACTTAAAAATTCACGTGATGGAAAAAAGAAGGCCAAAATACTTCAGAGACCCGGTTGAGGTTCGGATACCCTTTTTTGGGTTTGAAACTATCCGTTGTCGGCTTACAGCTATCAAGGCCGTAGAACTCACCGAGAGCTTCGTTTTGAATGGTTATGGCTCCCGTAACTCTAAACTAGCCAACAGTTATGGCCGTCCGAAGAATCAATATCCACAGGGTGCAACATTCGCTGTGCAAGGTGCAACATTCGTCCAAAAATCCGAAACGGCGCCGTTCGACTTTTAGAAGTGGGTGCAGGGATTTGAAATGGAACAGTACCATGGTGAACCGCTCTCCAGGGAAGGTAAATCGAAGACCAGCAACGGGGATCCCGTTTTAACGTAAAAATTGACGTGATGAAAAAAAGAAGGCCAAAAAACTTCAGAGACCCGATTGAGGTTCGGATGGCCTTTTTTGGGTTTGAAACTATCCGTTGACGGCTTACAACCGTAAAGGCCGTAGAATTCACCGAGAGCTCCGTTTTGACTGGTTATGGCTCCCTTAACTCTAAACGAGACAACAGTTATGGCCGTCCGAAGAATCGATATCCACAGGGTGCAACATTCGCTGTGCAAGGTGCAACATTCGTCCAAAAAGCCGAAACAGCGCCGTTCGACTTTTAGAAGTGGGTGCAGGGATTTGAAATGGAACAGTACCATGGTGACCCGCTCTCCAGGGAAGGTAAATCGAAGACCATCAACGGTGATCCCGTTTTAACGTAAAAATTCACGTGATGGAAAAAAGAAGGCCAAAATACTTTAGAGACCCGATTGAGGTTCGGATAGCCTTTTTTGGGTTTGAAACTATCCGTTGACGGCTTACAGCCGTCAAGGCCGTAGAACTCACAAAGAGCTTCGTTTTGACTGGTTATGGCTCCCGTAACTCTAAACGAGCCAACAGTTATGGCCGTCCGAAGAATCGATATCCACAGAGTGCAACATTCGCTGTGCAAGGTGCAACATTCGTCCAAAAAGCCGAAACAGCGCCGTTCGACTTTTAGAAGTGGGTGCAGGGATTTGAAATGGAACGGTACCATGGTGAACCGCTCTCCAGGGAAGGTAAATCGAAGACCAGCAACGGTGATCCCGTTTTAACTTAAAAATTCACGTGATGGAAAAAAGAAGGCCAAAATACTTCAGAGACCCGGTTGAGGTTCGGATACCCTTTTTTGGGTTTTGATACTATCCGTTGTCGGCTTACAGCTATCAAGGCCGTAGAATTCACCGAGAGCTTCGTTTTTACTGGTTATGGCTCCCTTAACTCTAAACGAGACAACAGTTATGGCCGTCCGAAGAATTGATATCCACAGGGTGCAACATTCGCTGTGCAAGGTGCAACATTCGTCCAAAAAGCCGAAACAGCGCCATTCGACTTTTAGAAGTGGGTGCAGGGATTTGAAATGGAACAGTACCATAGTGACCCGCTCTCCAGGGAAGGTAAATCGAAGACCATCAACGGTGATCCCGTTTTAACGTAAAAATTCACGTGATGGAAAAAAGAAGGCCAAAATACTTCAGAGACCCGATTGAGGTTCGGATAGCCTTTTTTGGGTTTGAAACTATCCGTTGACGGCTTACAGCCGTCAAGGCCGTAGAACTCACCGAGAGCTTCGTTTTGATTGGTTATGGCTCCCGTAACTCTAAACGAGCCAACAGTTATGGCCGTCCGAAGAATCGATATCCACAGAGTGCAACATTCGCTGTGCAAGGTGCAACATTCGTCCAAAAAGCCGAAACAGCGCCGTTCGACTTTTAGACGTGGGTGCAGGGATTTGAAATGGAACAGTACCATGGTGAACCGCTCTCCAGGGAAGGTAAATCGAAGACCAGCAACGGTGATCCCGTTTTAACTTAAAAATTCACGTGATGGAAAAAAGAAGGCCAAAATACTTCAAAGACCCGGCTGAGGTTCGGATACCCTTTTTTGGGTTTGAAACTATCCGTTGTCGGCTTACAGCTATCAAGGCTGTAGAACTCACCGAGAGCTTCGTTTTGACTGGTTATGGCTCCCGTAACTCTAAACTAGCCAATAGTTATGGCCGTCCGAAGAATCGATATGCACAGGGTGCAACATTCGCTGTGCAAGGTGCAACATTCGTCCAAAAAGCCAAAACGGCGCCGTTCGACTTTTAGAAGTGGGTGCAGGGATTTGAAATGGAACAGTACCATGGTGAACCGCTCTCCAGGGAAGGTAAATCGAAGACCAGCAACGGTGATCCCGTTTTAACGTAAAAACTCACGTGATGTAAAAATGAAGGCCAAAATACTTTAGAGACCCGATTGAGGTTCGGATAGGCTTTTTTGGGTTCGAAACTATCCGTTGACGACTTACAGCTATCAAGGCCGTAGAACTCACCGAGAGCTTCGTTTTGACTGGTTATGGCTCCCGTAACTCTAAACGAGACAACAGTTATGGCCGTCCGAAGAATCGATATCCACAGGGTGCAACATTTGCTGTTCAAGGTGCAACATTCGTCAAAAAAGCCGAAACAGCGACGTTCAACTTTTAGAAGTGGGTGAAGGGATTTGAAATGGAATAGTACCATGGTGAACCGCTCTCCAGGGAAGGTAAATCGAAGACCAGCAACGGGGATCCCGTTTTAACGTAAAAATTGACGTGATGGAAAAAAGAAGGCCAAAAAACTTCAGAGACCCGATTGAGGTTCGGATGGCCTTTTTTGGGTTTGAAACTATCCGTTGACGGCTTACAACCATGAAGGCCGTAGAATTCACCGAGAGCTTCGTTTTGACTGGTTATGGCTCCCGTAACTCTAAACGAGACAACAGTTATGGCCGTCCGAAGAATCGATATCCATAGGGTGCAACATTCGTTGTGTAAGGTGCAACATTCGTCCAAAAAGCCGAAACAGCGCCGTTCGACTTTTAGAAGTGGGTGCAGGGATTTGAAATGGAACAGTACCATGGTGACCCGCTCTCCAGGGAAGGTAAATCGAAGACCAGCAACGGTGATCCCGTTTTAACGTAAAAATTCACGTGATGGAAAAAAGAAGGCCAAAATAACTCAGAGACCCGATTGAGGTTCGGATAGCCTTTTTTGGGTTTGAAACTATCCGTTGACGACTTATAGCCGTCAAGGCCGTAGAACTCACCGAGAGCTTCGTTTTGGCTGGTTATGGCTCCCGTAACTCTAAACGAGCCAATAGTTATGGCCGTCCGAAGAATCGATATCCACAGAGTGCAACATTCGCTGTGCAAGGTGCAACATTCGTCCAAAAAGCCGAAACAGCGCCGTTCGACTTTTAGAAGTGGGTGCAGGGATTTGAAATGGAACAGTACCATGGTGAACCGCTCTCCAGTGAAGGTAAATCGAAGACCAGCAACGGGGATCCCGTTTTAACATAAAAATTGACGTGATGGAAAAAAGAAGGCCAAAAAACTTCAGAGACCCTATTGAGGTTCGGATGGCCTTTTTTGGGTTTGAAACTATCCGTTGACGGCTTACAACCGTGAAGGCCGTAGAATTCACCGAGAGCTTCGTTTTGACTGGTTATGGCTCCCTTAACTCTAAACGAGACAACAGTTATGGCCGTCCGAAGAATCGATATCCACAGGGAGCAACATTCGCTGTGCAAGGTGCAACATTCGTCCAAAAAGCCGAAACAGCGCCGTTCGACTTTTAGAAATGGGTGCAGGGATTTGAAATGGAACAGTACCATGGTGACCCGCTCTCCAGGGAAGGTAAATCGAAGACCAGCAACGGTGATCCCGTTTTAACGTAAAAATTCACGTGATGGAAAAAAGAAGGCCAAAATACTTCAGAGACCCGATTGAGGTTCAGATAGCCTTTTTTGGGTTTGAAACTATCCGTTGACGGCTTACAGCCGTCAAGGCCGTAGAACTCACAAAGAGCTTCGTTTTGACTGGTTATGGCTCCCGTAACTCTAAACGAGCCAACAGTTATGGCCGTCCGAAGAATCGATATCCACAGAGTGCAACATTTGCTGTGCAAGGTGCAACATTCGTCCAAAAAGCCGAAACAGCACCGTTCGACTTTTAGAAGTGGGTGTAGGGATTTGAAATGGAACAGTACCATGGTGAACCGCTCTCCAGGAAAGGTAAATCGAAGACCAGCAACGGTGATCCCGTTTTAACTTAAAAATTCACGTGATGGAAAAAAGAAGGCCAAAATACTTCAGAGACCCGGTTGAGGTTCGGATACCCTTTTTTGGGTTTGAAACTATCCGTTGTCGGCTTACAGCTATCAAGGCCGTAGAACTCACCGAGAGCTTCGTTTTGACTGGTTATGGCTCCCGTAACTCTAAACTAGCCAACAGTTATGGCCGTCCGAAGAATCGATATCCACAGGGTGCAACATTCGCTGTGCAAGGTGCAACATTCGTCCAAAAATCCGAAACGGCGCCGTTCGACTTTTAGAAGTGGGTGTAGGGATTTGAAATGGAATAGTACCATGGTGAACCGCTCTCCAGGGAAGGTAAATCGAAGACCAGCAACGGGGATCCCGTTTTAACGTAAAAATTGACGTGATGGAAAAAAGAAGGCCAAAAAACTTCAGAGACCCGATTGAGGTTCGGATGGCCTTTTTTGGGTTTGAAACTATCCGTTGACGGCTTACAACCGTGAAGGCCGTAGAATTCACCGAGAGCTCCGTTTTGACTGGTTATGGCTCCCTTAACTCTAAACGAGACAACAGTTATGGCCGTCCGAAGAATCGATATCCACAGGGTGCAACATTCGCTGTGCAAGGTGCAACATTCGTCCAAAAAGCCGAAACAGCGCCGTTCGACTTTTAGAAATGGGTGCAGGGATTTGAAATGGAACAGTACCATGGTGACCCGCTCTCCAGGGAAGGTAAATCGAAGACCAGCAACGGTGATCCCGTTTTAACGTAAAAATTCACGTGATGGAAAAAAGAAGGCCAAAATACTTCAGAGACCCGATTGAGGTTCAGATAGCCTTTTTTGGGTTTGAAACTATCCGTTGACGGCTTACAGCCGTCAAGGCCGTAGAACTCACAAAGATCTTCGTTTTGACTGGTTATGGCTCCCGTAACTCTAAACGAGCCAACAGTTATGGCCGTCCGAAGAATCGATATCCACAGAGTGCAACATTTGCTGTGCAAGGTGCAACATTCGTCCAAAAAGCCGAAACAGCACCGTTCGACTTTTAGAAGTGGGTGCAGGGATTTGAAATGGAACAGTACCATGGTGAACCGCTCTCCAGGGAAGGTAAATCGAAGACCAGCAACGGTGATCCCGTTTTAACTTAAAAATTCACGTGATGGAAAAAAGAAGGCCAAAATACTTCAGAGACCCGGTTGAGGTTCGGATACCCTTTTTTGGGTTTGAAACTATCCGTTGTCGGCTTACAGCTATCAAGGCCGTAGAACTCACCGAGAGCTTCGTTTTGACTGGTTATGGCTCCCGTAACTCTAAACTAGCCAACAGTTATGGCCGTCCGAAGAATCGATATCCACAGGGTGCAACATTCGCTGTGCAAGGTGCAACATTCGTCCAAAAATCCGAAACGGCGCCGTTCGACTTTTAGAAGTGGGTGTAGGGATTTGAAATGGAATAGTACCATGGTGAACCGCTCTCCAGGGAAGGTAAATCGAAGACCAGCAACGGGGATCCCGTTTTAACGTAAAAATTGACGTGATGGAAAAAAGAAGGCCAAAAAACTTCAGAGACCCGATTGAGGTTCGGATGGCCTTTTTTGGGTTTGAAACTATCCGTTGACGGCTTACAACCGTGAAGGCCGTAGAATTCACCGAGAGCTCCGTTTTGACTGGTTATGGCTCCCTTAACTCTAAACGAGACAACAGTTATGGCCGTCCGAAGAATCGATATCCACAGGGTGCAACATTCGCTGTGCAAGGTGCAACATTCGTCCAAAAAGCCGAAACAGCGCCGTTCGACTTTTAGAAGTGGGTGCATGGATTTGAAATGGAACAGTACCATGGTGACCCGCTCTCCATGGAAGGTAAATCGAAGACCATCAACGGTGATCCCGTTTTAACGTAAAAATTCACGTGATGGAAAAAAGAAGGCCAAAATACTTCAGAGACCCGATTGAGGTTCGGATAGCCTTTTTTGGGTTTGAAACTATCCGTTGACGGCTTACAGCCGTCAAGGCCGTAGAACTCACAAAGAGCTTCGTTTTGACTGGTTATGGCTCCCGTAGCTCTAAACGAGCCAACAGTTATGGCCGTCCGAAAAATCGATATCCACAGAGTGCAACATTCGCTGTGCAAGGTGCAACATTCGTCCAAAAAGCCGAAACAGCACCGTTCGACTTTTAGAAGTGGGTGTAGGGATTTGAAATGGAACAGTACCATGGTGAACCGCTCTCCAGGAAAGGTAAATCGAAGACCAGCAACGGTGATCCCGTTTTAACTTAAAAATTCACGTGATGGAAAAAAGAAGGCCAAAATACTTCAGAGACCCGGTTGAGGTTCGGATACCCTTTTTTGGGTTTGAAACTATCCGTTGTCGGCTTACAGCTATCAAGGCCGTAGAACTCACCGAGAGCTTCGTTTTGACTGGTTAGGGCTCCCGTAACTCTAAACTAGCCAACAGTTATGGCCGTCCGAAGAATCGATATCCACAGGGTGCAACATTCGCTGTGCAAGGTGCAACATTCGTCCAAAAAGCCGAAACGGCGCCGTTCGACTTTTAGAAGTGGGTGCAGGGATTTGAAATGGAACAGTACCATGGTGAACCGCTCTCCAGGGAAGGTAAATCGAAGACCAGCAACGGTGATCCCGTTTTAACGTAAAAACTCACGTGATGGAAAAAAGAAGGCCAAAATAATTTAGAGACCCGATTGAGGTTCGGATAGGCTTTTTTGGGTTCGAGACTATCCGTTGACGACTTACAGCTATCAAGGCCGTAGAACTCACCGAGAGCTTCGTTTTGACTGGTTATGGCTCCCGTAACTCTAAACTAGCCAATAGTTATGGCCGTCCGAAGAATCGATATCCACAGGGTGCAACATTCGCTGTGCAAGGTGCAACATTCGTCCAAAAAGCCGAAACGGCGCCGTTCGACTTTTAGAAGTGGGTGCAGGGATTTGAAATGGAACAGTACCATGGTGAACCGCTCTCCAGGGAAGGTAAATCGAAGACCAGCAACGGTGATCCCGTTTTAACGTAAAAACTCACGTGATGTAAAAAAGAAGGCCAAAATACTTTAGAGACCCGATTGAGGTTCGGATAGGCTT
Source organism: Allium fistulosum (assembly GCA_030737815.1). Classification (NCBI taxonomy): domain Eukaryota; kingdom Viridiplantae; phylum Streptophyta; class Magnoliopsida; order Asparagales; family Amaryllidaceae; genus Allium; species Allium fistulosum. The sequence continues at coordinate 41,240,418 of CM060905.1, read as the reverse complement.
TTTTGGGTTCGAAACTATCCGTTGACGACTTACAGCTATCAAGGCCGTAGAACTCACTGAGAGCTTCGTTTTGACTGGTTATGGCTCCCGTAACTCTAAACGAGACAACAGTTATGGCCGTCCGAAGAATCGATATCCACAGGGTGCAACATTTGCTGTTCAAGGTGCAACATTCGTCAAAAAAGCCGAAACAGCGACGTTCAACTTTTAGAAGTGGGTGAAGGGATTTGAAATGGAATAGTACCATGGTGAACCGCTCTCCAGGGAAGGTAAATCGAAGACCAGCAACGGGGATCCCGTTTTAACGTAAAAATTGACGTGATGGAAAAAAGAAGGCCAAAAAACTTCAGAGACCCGATTGAGGTTCGGATGGCCTTTTTTGGGTTTGAAACTATCCGTTGACGGCTTACAACCGTGAAGGCCGTAGAATTCACCGAGAGCTTCGTTTTGACTGGTTATGGCTCCCTTAACTCTAAACGAGACAACAGTTATGGCCGTCCGAAGAATCGATATCCATAGGGTGCAACATTCGCTGTGTAAGGTGCAACATTCGTCCAAAAAGCCGAAACAGCGCCGTTCGACTTTTAGAAGTGGGTGCAGGGATTTGAAATGGAACAGTACCATGGTGACCCGCTCTCCAGGGAAGGTAAATCGAAGACCAGCAACGGTGATCCCGTTTTAACGTAAAAATTCACGTGATGGAAAAAAGAAGGCCAAAATAATTCAAAGACCCGATTGAGGTTCGGATAGCCTTTTTTGGGTTTGAAACTATCCGTTGACGGCTTATAGCCGTCAAGGCCGTAGAACTCACTGAGAGCTTCGTTTTGGCTGGTTATGGCTCCCGTAACTCTAAACGAGCCAATAGTTATGGCCGTCCGAAGAATCGATATCCACAGAGTGCAACATTCGTCCAAAAAGCCGAAACAGCGCCGTTCGACTTTTAGAAGTGGGTGCAGGGATTTGAAATGGAACAGTACCATGGTGAACCGCTCTCCAGTGAAGGTAAATCGAAGACCAGCAACGGGGATCCCGTTTTAACGTAAAAATTGACGTGATGGAAAAAAGAAGGCCAAAAAACTTCAGAGACCCTATTGAGGTTCGGATGGCCTTTTTTGGGTTTGAAACTATCCATTGACGGCTTACAACCGTGAAGGCCGTAGAATTCACCGAGAGCTTCGTTTTGACTGGTTATGGCTCCCTTAACTCTAAACGAGACAACAGTTATGGCCGTCCGAAGAATCGATATCCACAGGGAGCAACATTCGCTGTGCAAGGTGCAACATTCGTCCAAAAAGCCGAAACAGCGCCGTTCGACTTTTAGAAGTGGGTGCAGGGATTTGAAATGGAACAGTACCATGGTGACCCGCTCTCCAGGGGAGGTAAATCGAAGACCAGCAACGGTGATCCCGTTTTAACGTAAAAATTCACGTGATGGAAAAAAGAAGGCCAAAATACTTCAGAGACCCGATTGAGGTTCAGATAGCCTTTTTTGGGTTTGAAACTATCCGTTGACGGCTTACAGCCGTCAAGGCCGTAGAACTCACAAAGAGCTTCGTTTTGACTGGTTATGGCTCTCGTAACTCTAAACGAGCCAACAGTTATGGCCGTCCGAAGAATCGATATCCACAGAGTGCAACATTTGCTGTGCAAGGTGCAACATTTGTCCAAAAAGCCGAAACAGCGCCGTTCGACTTTTAGAAGTGGGTGCAGGGATTTGAAATGGAACAGTACCATGGTGAACCGCTCTCCAGGGAAGGTAAATCGAAGACCAGCAACGGTGATCCCGTTTTAACTTAAAAATTCACGTGATGGAAAAAAGAAGGCCAAAATACTTCAGAGACCCGGTTGAGGTTCGGATACCCTTTTTTGGGTTTGAAACTATCTGTTGTCGGTTTACAGCTATCAAGGCCGTAGAACTCACCGAGAGCTTCGTTTTGACTGGTTATGGCTCCCGTAACTCTAAACTAGCCAACAGTTATGGCCGTCCGAAGAATCGATATCCACAGGGTCCAACATTCGCTGTGCAAGGTGCAACATTCGTCCAAAAATCCGAAACGGCGCCGTTCGACTTTTAGAAGTGGGTGTAGGGATTTGAAATGGAATAGTACCATGGTGAACCGCTCTCCAGGGAAGGTAAATCGAAGACCAGCAACGGGGATCCCGTTTTAACGTAAAAATTGACGTGATGGAAAAAAGAAGGCCAAAAAACTTCAGAGACCCGATTGAGGTTCGGATGGCCTTTGTTGGGTTTGAAACTATCCGTTGACGGCTTACAACCGTGAAGGCCGTAGAATTCACCGAGAGCTCCGTTTTGACTGGTTATGGCTCCCTTAACTCTAAACGAGACAACAGTTATGGCCGTCCGAAGAATCGATATCCACAGGGTGCAACATTCGCTGTGCAAGGTGCAACATTCGTCCAAAAAGCCGAAACAGCGCCGTTCGACTTTTAGAAGTGGGTGCATGGATTTGAAATGGAACAGTACCATGGTGACCCGCTCTCCATGGAAGGTAAATCGAAGACCATCAACGGTGATCCCGTTTTAACGTAAAAATTCACGTGATGGAAAAAAGAAGGCCAAAATACTTCAGAGACCCGATTGAGGTTCGGATAGCCTTTTTTGGGTTTGAAACTATCCGTTGACGGCTTACAGCCGTCAAGGCCGTAGAACTCACAAAGAGCTTCGTTTTGACTTGTTATGGCTCCCGTAGCTCTAAACGAGCCAACAGTTATGGCCGTCCGAAAAATCGAAATCCACAGAGTGCAACATTCGCTGTGCAAGGTGCAACATTCGTCCAAAAAGCCGAAACAGCACCGTTCGACTTTTAGAAGTGGGTGTAGGGATTTGAAATGGAACAGTACCATGGTGAACCGCTCTCCAGGAAAGGTAAATCGAAGACCAGCAACGGTGATCCCGTTTTAACTTAAAAATTCACGTGATGGAAAAAAGAAGGCCAAAATACTTCAGAGACCCGGTTGAGGTTCGGATACCCTTTTTTGGGTTTGAAACTATCCGTTGTCGGCTTACAGCTATCAAGGCCGTAGAACTCACCGAGAGCTTCGTTTTGACTGGTTAGGGCTCCCGTAACTCTAAACTAGCCAACAGTTATGGCCGTCCGAAGAATCGATATCCACAGGGTGCAACATTCGCTGTGCAAGGTGCAACATTCGTCCAAAAAGCCGAAACGGCGCCGTTCGACTTTTAGAAGTGGGTGCAGGGATTTGAAATGGAACAGTACCATGGTGAACCGCTCTCCAGGGAAGGTAAATCGAAGACCAGCAACGGTGATCCCGTTTTAACGTAAAAACTCACGTGATGGAAAAAAGAAGGCCAAAATACTTTAAAGACCCGATTGAGGTTCGGATAGGCTTTTTTGGGTTCGAAACTATCCCTTGACGGCTTACAGCGGTCAAGGCCGTAGAACTCACCGGGAGCTTCGTTTTGACTGGTTATGTCTCCCGTAACTCTAAACGAGACAACAGTTATGGCCGTCCGAAGAATCGATATCCACAGAGTGCAACATTCGCTGTGCAAGGTGCAACATTCGTCCAAAAAGCCGAAACAGCACCGTTCGACTTTTAGAAGTGGGTGTAGGGATTTGAAATGGAACAGTACCATGGTGAACCGCTCTCCAGGAAAGGTAAATCGAAGACCAGCAACGGTGATCCCGTTTTAACTTAAAAATTCACGTGATGGAAAAAAGAAGGCCAAAATACTTTAGAGACCCGGTTGAGGTTCGGATACCCTTTTTTTGGTTTGAAACTATCCGTTGTCGGCTTACAGCTATCAAGGCCGTAGAACTCACCGAGAGCTTCGTTTTGACTGGTTAGGGCTCCCGTAACTCTAAACTAGCCAACAGTTATGGCCGTCCGAAGAATCGATATCCACAGGGTGCAACATTCGCTGTGCACGGTGCAACATTCGTCCAAAAAGCCGAAACGGCGCCGTTCGACTTTTAGAAGTGGGTGCAGGGATTTGAAATGGAACAGTACCATGGTGAACCGCTCTCCAGGGAAGGTAAATCGAAGACCAGCAACGGTGATCCCGTTTTAACGTAAAATCTCACGTGATGGAAAAAAGAAGGCCAAAATACTTTAGAGACCCGATTGAGGTTCGGATAGGCTTTTTTGGGTTCGAAACTATCCCTTGACGGCTTACAGCGGTCAAGGCCGTAGAACTCACCGGGAGCTTCGTTTTGACTGGTTATGGCTCCCGTAACTCTAAACGAGACAACAATTATGGCCGTCCGAAGAATCGATATCCACAGGGTGCAACATTTGCTGTTCAAGGTGCAACATTCATCAAAAAAGCCAAAACAGCGACGTTCAACTTTTAGAAGTGGGTGAAGGGATTTGAAATGGAATAGTACCATGGTGAACCGCTCTCCAGGGAAGGTAAATCGAAGACCAGCAACGGGGATCCCGTTTTAACGTAAAAATTGACGTGATGGAAAAAAGAAGGCCAAAAAACTTCAGAGACCCGATTGAGGTTCGGATGGCCTTTTTTGGGTTTGAAACTATCCGTTGACGGCTTACAACCGTGAAGGCCGTAGAATTCACCGAGAGCTTTGTTTTGACTGGTTATGGCTCCCGTAACTCTAAACGAGACAACAGTTATGGCCGTCCGAAGAATCGATATCCACAGAGTGCAACATTCGCTGTGCAAGGTGCAACATTCGTCCAAAAAGCCGAAACAGCACCGTTCGACTTTTAGAAGTGGGTGTAGGGATTTGAAATGGAACAGTACCATGGTGAACCGCTCTCCAGGAAAGGTAAATCGAAGACCAGCAACGGTGATCCCGTTTTAACTTAAAAATTCACATGATGGAAAAAAGAAGGCCAAAATACTTCAGAGACCCGGTTGAGGTTCGGGTACCCTTTTTTGGGTTTGAAACTATCCGTTGTCGGCTTACAGCTATCAAGGCCGTAGAACTCACCGAGAGCTTCGTTTTGACTGGTTATGGCTCCCGTAACTCTAAACTAGCCAACAGTTATGGCCGTCCGAAGAATCGATATCCACAGGGTGCAACATTCGCTGTGCAAGGTGCAACATTCGTCCAAAAAGCCGAAACGGCGCCGTTCGACTTTTAGAAGTGGGTGCAGGGATTTGAAATGGAACAGTACCATGGTGAACCGCTCTCCAGGGAAGGTAAATCGAAGACCAGCAACGGTGATCCCGTTTTAACGTAAAAACTCACGTGATGGAAAAAAGAAGGCCAAAATACTTTAGAGACCCGATTGAGGTTCGGATAGGCTTTTTTGGGTTCGAAACTATCCGTTGACGGCTTACAGCGGTCAAGGCCGTAGAACTCACCGGGAGCTTCGTTTTGACTGGTTATGGCTCCCGTAACTCTAAACGAGACAACAATTATGGCCGTCCGAAGAATCGATATCCACAGGGTGCAACATTTGCTGTTCAAGGTGCAACATTCATCAAAAAAGCCGAAACAGCGACGTTCAACTTTTAGAAGTGGGTGAAGGGATTTGAAATGGAATAGTACCATGGTGAACCGCTCTCCAGGGAAGGTAAATCGAAGACCAGCAACGGGGATCCCGTTTTAACGTAAAAATTGACGTGATGGAAAAAAGAAGGCCAAAAAACTTCAGAGACCCGATTGAGGTTCGGATGGCCTTTTTTGGGTTTGAAACTATCCGTTGACGGCTTACAACCGTGAAGGCCGTACAATTCACCGAGAGCTCCGTTTTGACTGGTTATGGCTCCCGTAACTCTAAACGAGACAACAGTTATGGCCGTCCGAAAAATCGATATCCACAGGGTGCAACATTCGTCCAAAAAGCCGAAACAGCGCCGTTCGACTTTTAGAAGTGGGTGCAGGGATTTGAAATGGAACAGTACCATGGTGACCCGCTCTCCAGGGAAGGTAAATCGAAGACCAGCAACGGTGATCCCGTTTTAACGTAAAAATTCACGTGATGGAAAAAAGAAGGCCAAAATACTTCAGAGACCCGATTGAGGTTCGGATAGCCATTTTTGGTTTGAAACTATCCGTTGACGGCTTACAGCCGTCAAGGCCGTAGAACTCAACGAGAGCTTCGTTTTGACTGGTTATGGCTCCCGTAACTCTAAACGAGCCAACAGTTATGGCTGTCCGAAGAATCGATATCCACAGAGTGCAACATTCGCTGTGCAAGGTGCAACATTCGTCCAAAAAGCCGAAAAGCGCCGTTCGACTTTAAGAAGTGGGTGCAGGGATTTGAAATGGAACAGTACCATGGTGAACCGCTCTCCAGGGAAGGTAAATCGAAGACCAGCAACGGTGATCCCGTTTTAACTTAAAAATTCACGTGATGGAAAAAAGAAGGCCAAAATACTTCAGAGACCCGGTTGAGGTTCGGATACCCTTTTTTGGGTTTGAAACTATCCGTTGTCGGCTTACAGCTACCAAGGCCGTAGAACTCACCGAGAGCTTCGTTTTGACTGGTTATGACTCCCGTAACTCTAAACTAGCCAACAGTTATGGCCGTCCGAAGAATCGATATCAACAGGGTGCAACATTCGCTGTGCAAGGTGCAACATTCGTCCAAAAAGCCGAAACGGCGCCATTCGACTTTTAGAAGTGGGTGCAGGGATTTGAAATGGAACAGTACCATGGTGAACCGCTCTCCAGGGATGGTAAATCGAAGACCAGTAACGGTGATCCCTTTTTAACATAAAAACTCACGTGATGGAAAAAAGAAGGCCAAAATACTTTAGAGACCCGATTGAGGTTCGGATAGGCTTTTTTGGGTTCGAAACTATCCGTTGACGGCTTACAGCTGTCAAGGCCGTAGAACTCACCGAGAGCTTCGTTTTGACTGGTTATGGCTCCCGTAACTCTAAACGAGACAACAGTTATGGCCGTCCGAAGAATCGATATCCACAGGGTGCAACATTTGCTGTTCAATGTGCAACATTCGTCAAAAAAGCCGAAACAGCGACGTTCAACTTTTAGAAGTGGGTGCAGGGATTTGAAATGGAATAGTACCATGGTGAACCGCTCTCCAGGGAAGGTAAATCGAAGACCAGCAACGGGGATCCCATTTTAACGTAAAAATTGACGTGATGGAAAAAAGAAGGCCAAAAAACTTCAGAGACCCGATTGAGGTTCGGATGGCCTTTTTTGGGTTTGAAACTATCCGTTGACGGCTTACAACCGTGAAGGCCGTAGAATTCACCGAGAGCTTCGTTTTGACTGGTTATGGCTCCCGTAACTCTAAACGAGACAACAGTTATGGCCGTCCGAAAAATCGATATCCACAGGGTGCAACATTCGCTGTGCAAGGTGCAACATTCATCCAAAAAGCCGAAACAGCGCCGTTCGACTTTTAGAAGTGGGTGCAGGGATTTGAAATGGAACATTACCATGGTGACCCGCTCTCCAGGGAAGGTAAATCGAAGACCAGCAACGGTGATCCCGTTTTAACGTAAAAATTGACGTGATGGAAAAAAGAAGGCCAAAAAACTTCAGAGACCCGATTGAGGTTCGGATGGCCTTTTTTGGGTTTGAAACTATCCGTTGACGGCTTACAATCGTGAAGGCTGTAGAACTCACCGAGAGCTTCATTTTGACTGGTTATGGCTCCCGTAACTCTAAACGAAACAACAGTTATGGCCGTCCGAAAAATCGATATCCACAGGGTGCAACATTCGCTGTGCAAGGTGCAACATTTTTCCAAAAAGCCGAAACAGCGCCGTTCGACTTTTAGAAGTGGGTGCAGGGATTTGTAATGGAACAGTACCATGGTGACCCGCTCTCCAGGGAAGGTAAATCGAAGACCAGCAACGGTGATCTCGTTTTAACGTAAAAATTCACGGGATGGAAAAAAGAAGGCCAAAATACTTCAGAGACCCGGTTGAGGTTCGGATAGCCTTTTTTGGGTTTGAAACTATCCGTTGACGGCTTACATCCGTCAAGGCCGTAGAACTCACCGAGAGCTTCGTTTTGACTGGTTATGGCTCCCGTAACTCTAAACGAGCCAACAGTTATGGTCGTCCGAAGAATCGATATCCACAGAGTGCAACATTCGCTGTGCTAGGTGCAGCATTCGTCCAAAAAGCCGAAACAGCGCTGTTCGACTTTAAGAAGTGGGTGTAGGGATTTGAAATGGAACAGTACCATGGTGAACCGCTCTCCAGGGAAGGTAAATCGAAGACCAGCAACTGTGATCCCTTTTTAACGTAAAAACTCACGTGATGGAAAAAAGAAGGCCAAAATACTTCAGAGACCCGGTTGAGGTTCGGATAGCCTTTTTTGGGTTCGAAACTATCCGTTGACGGCTTACAGCTGTCAAGGCCGTAGAACTCACCGAGAGCTTCGTTTTGACTGGTTATGGCTCCCCTAACTCTAAACTAGCCAACAGTTATGGCCGTCCGAAGAATCGATATCCACAGGGTGCAACATTCGCTGTGCAAGGTGCAACATTCGTCCAAAAAGCCGAAACGGCGCCATTCGACTTTTAGAAGTGGGTGCAGGGATTTGAAATGGAACAGTACCATGGTGAACCGCTCTCCAGGGAAGGTAAATCGAAGACCAGCAACGGTGATCCCTTTTTAACGTAAAAACTCACGTGATGGAAAAAAGAAGGCCAAAATACTTCAGAGACCCGATTGAGGTTCGGATAGCCTTTTTTGGGTTCGAAACTATCCGTTGACGGCTTACAACCGTGAAGGCTGTAGAACTCACCGAGAGCTTCGTTTTGACTGGTTATGGCTCCCGTAACTCTAAACGAGACAACAGTTATGGCCGTCCGAAGAATCGATATCCACAGGGTGCAACATTCGCTGTGCAAGGTGCAACATTCGTCCAAAAAGCCGAAACAGCGACGTTCAACTTTCAGAAGTGGGTGAAGTGATTTGAAATGGAACAGTACCATGGTGAACCGCTCTCCAGGGAAGGTAAATCGAAGACCAGCAACGGTGATCCCGTTTTAACGTAAAAATTGACGTGATGGAAAAAGTAAGGCCAAAATACTTCAGAGACCCGATTGAGGTTCGGATGTCCTTTTTTGCGTTTGAAACTATCCGTTGACGGCTTACAACCGTGAAGGCCGTAGAATTCACAAAGAGCTTCGTTTTGACTGGTTATGGCTCCCGTAACTCTAAACGAGACAACAGTTATGGCCGTCCGAAGAATCGATATCCACAGGGTGCAACATTCGCTGTGCAAGGTGCAACATTCGTCCAAAAAGCCGAAACAGCGCCGTTCGACTTTTAAAAGTGGGTGCAGGGATTTGAAATGGAACAGTACCATGGTGACCCGCTCTCCAGGGAAGGTAAATCGAAGACCAGCAACGGTGATCCCATTTTAACGTAAAAATTCACGTGATGGAAAAAAGAAGGCCAAAATACTTCAGAGACCCGATTGAGGTTCGGATAGCCTTTTTTGGGTTTGAAACTATCCGTTGACGGCTTACAGCCGTCAAGGCCGTAGAACTCACCGAGAGCTTCGTTTTGACTGGTTATGGCTCCCGTAACTCTAAACGAGCCAACAGTTATGGCCGTCCGAAGAATCGATATCCACAGAGTGCAACATTCGCTGTGCAAGGTGCAACATTCGTCCAAAAAGCCGAAAAAGCGCCGTTCGACTTTCAGAAGTGGGTGCAGGGATTTGAAATGGAACAGTACCATGGTGAACCGTTCTCCAGGGAAGGTAAATCGAAGACCAGCAACGGTGATCCCGTTTTAACGTAAATATTCACGGGATGGAAAAAAGAAGGCCAAAATACTTCAGAGACCCGATTGAGGTTCGGATAGCCTTTTTTGGGTTTGAAACTATCCGTTGACGGCTTACAGCCGTCAAGGCCGTAGAACTCACCGAGAGCTTCGTTTTGACTGGTTATGACTCCCGTAACTCTAAACGAGCCAATAGTTATGGCCGTCCGAAGAATCGATATCCACAGAGTGCAACATTCGCTGTGCAAGGTGCAACATTCGTCCAAAAAGCCGAAACAGCGCCGTTCGACTTTCAGAAGTGGGTGCAGGGATTTAAATGGAACAGTACCATGGTGAACCGCTCTCCAGGGAAGGTAAATCGAAGACCAGCAACGGTGATCCCGTCTTAACGTAAATATTCACGTGATGGAAAAAAGAAGGCCAAAATACTTCAGAGACCCGATTGAGGTTCGGATAGCCTTTTTTGGGTTTGAAACTATCCGTTGACGGCTTACAGCCGTCGAGGCCGTAGAACTCACCGAGAGCTTCGTTTTGACTGGTTATGGCTCCCGTAACTCTAAACGAGCCAACAGTTATGGCCTTCCGAAGAATCGATATCCACAGAGTGCAACATTCGCTGTGCAAGGTGCAACATTCGTCCAAAAAGCCAAAAAAGCGCCGTTCGACTTTCAGAAGTGGGTGCAGGGATTTGAAATGGAACAGTACCATGGTGAACCGCTCTCCAGGGAAGGTAAATCGAAGACCAGCAACGGTGATCCCGTTTTAACGTAAAAATTCACGTGATGGAAAAAAGAAGGCCAAAATACTTCAGAGACCCGATTGAGGTTCGGATGTCCTTTTTTGCGTTTGAAACTATCCGTTGACGGCTTACAACCGTGAAGGCCGTAGAATTCACAAAGAGCTTCGTTTTGACTGGTTATGGCTCCCGTAACTCTAAACGAGACAACAGTTATGGCCGTCCGAAGAATCGATATCCACAGGGTGCAACATTCGCTGTGCAAGGTGCAACATTCGTCCAAAAAGCCGAAACAGCGCCGTTCGACTTTTAAAAGTGGGTGCAGGGATTTGAAATGGAACAGTACCATGGTGACCCGCTCTCCAGGGAAGGTAAATCGAAGACCAGCAACGGTGATCCCATTTTAACGTAAAAATTCACGTGATGGAAAAAAGAAGGCCAAAATACTTCAGAGACCCGATTGAGGTTCGGATAGCCTTTTTTGGGTTTGAAACTATCCGTTGACGGCTTACAGCCGTCAAGGCCGTAGAACTCACCGAGAGCTTCGTTTTGACTGGTTATGGCTCCCGTAACTCTAAACGAGCCAACAGTTATGGCCGTCCGAAGAATCGATATCCACAGAGTGCAACATTCGCTGTGCAAGGTGCAACATTCGTCCAAAAAGCCGAAAAAGCGCCGTTCGACTTTCAGAAGTGGGTGCAGGGATTTGAAATGGAACAGTACCATGGTGAACCGTTCTCCAGGGAAGGTAAATCGAAGACCAGCAACGGTGATCCCGTTTTAACGTAAATATTCACGGGATGGAAAAAAGAAGGCCAAAATACTTCAGAGACCCGATTGAGGTTCGGATAGCCTTTTTTGGGTTTGAAACTATCCGTTGACGGCTTACAGCCGTCAAGGCCGTAGAACTCACCGAGAGCTTCGTTTTGACTGGTTATGACTCCCGTAACTCTAAACGAGCCAACAGTTATGGCCGTCCGAAGAATCGATATCCACAGAGTGCAACATTCGCTGTGCAAGGTGCAACATTCGTCCAAAAAGCCGAAACAGCGCCGTTCGACTTTCAGAAGTGGGTGCAGGGATTTAAATGGAACAGTACCATGGTGAACCGCTCTCCAGGGAAGGTAAATCGAAGACCAGCAACGGTGATCCCGTCTTAACGTAAATATTCACGTGATGGAAAAAAGAAGGCCAAAATACTTCAGAGACCCGATTGAGGTTCGGATAGCCTTTTTTGGGTTTGAAACTATCCGTTGACGGCTTACAGCCGTCAAGGCCGTAGAACTCACCGAGAGCTTCGTTTTGACAGGTTATGGCTCCCGTAACTCTAAACGAGCCAACAGTTATGGCCTTCCGAAGAATCGATATCCACAGAGTGCAACATTCGCTGTGCAAGGTGCAACATTCGTCCAAAAAGCCGAAAAAGCGCCGTTCGACTTTCAGAAGTGGGTGCAGGGATTTGAAATGGAACAGTACCATGGTGAACCGCTCTCCAGGGAAGGTAAATCGAAGACCAGCAACGGTGATCCCATTTTAACGTAAAAATTCACGTGATGGAAAAAAGAAGGCCAAAATACTTCAAAGACCAGATTGAGGTTCGGATAGCCTTTTTTGGGTTTGAAACTATCCGTTGACGGCTTACAGCCATCAGGGCCGTAGAACTCACCGAGAGCTTCGTTTTGACTGGTTATGGCTCCCGTAACTCTAAACGAGCCAACAGTTATGGTCGTCCGAAGAATCGATATCCACAGAGTGCAACATTCGCTGTGCAAGGTGCAACATTCGTCCAAAAAGCCGAAACAGCGCCGTTCGACTTTCAGAAGTGGGTGCAGGGATTTGAAATGGAACAGTACCATGGTGAACCGCTCTCCAGGGAAGGTAAATCGAAGACCAGCAACGGTGATCCCGTTTTAACGTAAATATTCACGGGATGGAAAAAAGAAGGCCAAAATACTTCAGAGACCCGATTGAGGTTCGGATAGCCTTTTTTGGGTTTGAAACTATCCGTTGACGGCTTACAGCCGTCAAGGCCGTAGAACTCACCGAGAGCTTCGTTTTGACTGGTTATGGCTCCCGTATCTCTAAACGAGCCAACAGTTATGGCCGTCCGAAGAATCGATATCCAGAGAGTGCAACATTCGCTGTGCAAGGTGCAACATTCGTCCAAAAAGCCGAAACAGCGCCGTTCGACTTTCAGAAGTGGGTGCAGGGATTTAAATGGAACAGTACCATGGTGAACCGCTCTCCAGGGAAGGTAAATCGAAGACTAGCAACGGTGATCCCGTTTTAACGTAAAAATTCACGTGATGGAAAAAAGAAGGCCAAAATACTTCAGAGACCCGATTGAGGTTCGGATAGCCTTTTTTGGGTTTGAAACTATCCGTTGACGGCTTACAGCTGTCAAGGCCGTAGAACTCACCGAGAGCTTCGTTTTGACTGGTTATGGCTCCCGTAACTCTAAACGAGACAACAGTTATGGCCGTCCGAAGAATCGATATCCACAGGGTGCAACATTCGCAGTTCAAGGTGCAACATTCGTCCAAAAGGCCGAAACAGCGTCGTTCGAATTTTAGAAGTAGGTTTAGGGATTTGAAATGGAACAGTACCATGGTGAACCGCTCTCCAGGGAAGGAAAATCGAAGACCAGCAATGGTGATCCCATTTTAACGTAAAAATTCACGTGATGGAAAAAAGAAGGCCAAAAAACTTCAAAGACCCGATTGAGGTTCGGATGGCCTTTTTTGGGTTTGAATCTATCCGTTGACGGCTTACAGCCGTCAAGGCCGTAGAACTAACCGAGAGCTTTGTTTTGACTGGTTATAGCTCCCGTAACTCTAAACGAGCCAACAGTTATGGCCGTCCGAACAATCGATATCCATAAGGTGCCACATTCGCTGTTCAAGGTGCAACATTCGTCCAAAAAGCCGAAACAGTGCCGTTCGACTTTTAGAAGTGGGTGCAGGGATTTGAAATGGAACAGTACCATGTTGAACCGCTCTCCAGGGAAGGTAAATCGAAGACCAGCAACAATGATCCCGTTTTAACGTAAAAATTCACGTGATGGAAAAAAGAAGGCCAAAAAACTTAAGAGACTCGATTGAGGTTCGGATGGCCTTTTTTGGGTTTGAAACTATCCGTTGACGGCTTACAGCTGTCAAGGCCGTAGAACTCACCGAGAACTTCGTTTTGACTGGTTATGGCTCCCGTAACTCTAAACGAGACAACAGTTATGGCCGTCCGAAGAATCGATATCCACAGGGTGCAACATTCGCTGTTCAAGGTGCAACATTCGTCCAAAAGCCAAAAACAGCGTCGTTCGAATTTTAGAAGTGGGTGCAGGGATTTGAAATGGAACAGTTGCATGGTGAACCGCTCTCCAGGGAAGGTAAAGCGAATACTGGCAACGGTGATCCCATTTTAACGTAAAAATTCACGTGATGGAAAAAAGAAGGCCAAAAAACTTCAAAGACCCGATTGAGGTTCGGATGGCCTTTTTTGGGTTTGAATCTATCCGTTGACGGCTTACAGCCGTCAAGGCCGTAGAACTAACCGAGAGCTTTGTTTTGACTGGTTATAGCTCCCGTAACTCTAAACGAGCCAACAGTTATGGCCGTAACTCTAAACGAGCCAACAGTTTGGCCGTCCAAAAAGCCGAAACAGCGCCGTTCGACTTTTAGAAGTGGGTGCAGGGATTTGAAATGGAACAGTTGCATGGTGAACCGCTCTCCAGGGAAGGTAAAGCGAATACTGGCAACGGTGATCCCGTTTTAACGTAAAAATTCACGTGATGGAAAAAAGAAGGCCAAAAAACTTCAGAGACCCGATTGAGGTTCGGATAGCCTTTTTTGGGTTCGAAACTATCCGTTGACGGCTTACAGCTGTCAAGGCCGTAGAACTCACCGAGAGCTTCGTTTTGACTGGTTATGGCTCCCGTAACTCTAAACGAGACAACAGTTATGGCCGTCCGAAGAATCGATATCCACAGGGAGCAACATTTGCTGTTCAAGGTGCAACATTCGTCCAAAAAGCCGAAACAGCGACGTTCAACTTTTAGAAGTGGGTGCAGGGATTTGAAATGGAACAGTACCATGGTGAACCGCTCTCCAGGGAAGGTAAATCGAAGACCAGCAACGGTGATCCCGGTTTAACGTAAAAATTGACGTGATGGAAAAAAGATGGCCAAAAAACTTCAGAGACCCGATTGAGGTTCGGATGGCCTTTTTTGGGTTTGAAACTATCCGTTGACGGCTTACAGCCGTGAAGGCCGTAGAATTCACCGAGAGCTTCGTTTTGACTGGTTATGGCTCCCGTAACTCTAAACGAGACAACAGTTATGGCCGTCCGAAAAATCGATATCCACAGGGTGCAACATTCGCTGTGCAAGGTGCAACATTCGTCCAAAAAGCCGAAACAACGCCGTTCGACTTTTAGAAGTGGGTGCAGGGATTTGAAATGGAACAGTACCATGGTGACCGCTCTCCAGGGAAGGTAAATCGAAGACCAGCAACGGTGATCCCGTTTTAACGTAAAAATTGACGTGATGGAAAAAAGAAGGCCAAAAAACTTCAGAGACCCGATTGAGGTTCGGATGGCCTTTTTTGGGTTTGAAACTATTCGTTGACGGCTTACAATCGTGAAGGCCGTAGAACTCACCGAGAGCTTCGTTTTGACTGGTTATGGCTCCCGTAACTCTAAATGAGCCAACAGTTATGGCCGTCC
The DNA here is from genome assembly GCA_030737815.1 of Allium fistulosum. Lineage (NCBI taxonomy): Eukaryota > Viridiplantae > Streptophyta > Magnoliopsida > Asparagales > Amaryllidaceae > Allium > Allium fistulosum. The sequence goes on along the minus strand of CM060905.1, from coordinate 41,225,290 downwards.
GAAAAATCGATATCCACAGGGTGCAACATTCGCTGTGCAAGGTGCAACATTCGTCCAAAAAGCCGAAACAACGCCGTTCGACTTTTAGAAGTGGGTGCAGCGATTTGAAATGGAACAGTACCATGGTGACCCGCTCTCCAGGGAAGGTAAATCGAAGACCAGCAACGGTCATCCCGTTTTAACGTAAAAATTCACGGGATGGAAAAAAGAAGGCCAAAATACTTCAGAGACCCGGTTGAGGTTCGGATAGCCTTTTTTGGGTTTGAAACTATCCGTTGACGGCTTACAGCCGTCAAGGCCGTAGAACTCACCGAGAGCTTCGTTTTGACTGGTTATGGCTCCCGTAACTCTAAACGAGCCAACAGTTATGGCCGTCCGAAGAATCGATATCCACAGAGTGCAACATTCGCTGTGCAAGGTGCAACATTCGTCCAAAAAGCCGAAACAGCGCCGTTCGACTTTAAGAAGTGGGTGCAGGGATTTGAAATGGAACAGTACCATGGTGAACCGCTCTCCAGGGAAGGTAAATCGAAGACCAGCAACTGTGATCCCTTTTTAACGTAAAAACTCACGTGATGGAAAAAAGAAGGCCAAAATACTTCAGAGACCCGGTTGAGGTTCGGATTGCCTTTTTTGGGTTCGAAACTATCCGTTGACGGCTTACAGCTGTCAAGGCCGTAGAACTCACCGAGAGCTTCGTTTTGACTGGTTATGGCTCCCCTAACTCTAAACTAGCCAACAGTTTTGGCCGTCCGAAGAATCGATATCCACAGGGTGCAACATTCGCTGTGCAAGGTGCAACATTCGTCCAAAAAGCCGAAACGGCGCCATTCGACTTTTAGAAGTGGGTGCAGGGATTTGAAATGGAACAGTACCATGGTGAACCGCTCTCCAGGGAAGGTAAATCGAAGACCAGCAACGGTGATCCCTTTTTAACGTAAAAACTCACGTGATGGAAAAAAGAAGGCCAAATTACTTCAGAGACCCGATTGAGGTTCGGATAGCCTTTTTTGGGTTCGAAACTATCCGTTGACGGCTTACAACCGTGAAAGCCGTAGAACTCACCGAGAGCTTCGTTTTGACTGGTTATGGCTCCCGTAACTCTAAACGAGACAACAGTTATGGCCGTCCGAAGAATCGATATCCACAGGGTGCAACATTTGCTGTTCAATGTGCAACATTCATCCAAAAAGCCGAAACAGCGACGTTCAACTTTTAGAAGTGGGTGAAGGGATTTGAAATGGAACAGTACCATGGTGAACCGCTCTCCAGGGAAGGAAAATCGAAGACCAGCAACGGTGATCTCGTTTTAACGTAAAAATTGACGTGATGGAAAAAAGAAGGCCAAAAAACTTCAGAGACCCGATTGAGGATCGGATGTCCTTTTTTGGGTTTGAAACTATCCGTTGACGGCTTACAACCATGAAGGCCGTAGAATTCACCGAGAGCTTCGTTTTGACTGGTTATGGCTCCCGTAACTCTAAACGAGACAACAGTTATGGCCGTCCGAAGAATCGATATCCACAGGGTGCAACATTCGCTGTGCAAGGTGCAACATTCGTCCAAAAAGCCGAAACAGCGCCGTTCGACTTTTAAAAGTGGGTGCAGGGATTTGAAATGGAACAGTACCATGGTTACCCGCTCTCCAGGGAAATTAAATCGAAGACCAGCAACGGTGATCCCGTTTTAACGTAAAAATTCACGTGATGGAAAAAAGAAGGCCAAAATACTTCAGAGACCCGATTGAGGTTCGGATAGCCTTTTTTGGGTTTGAAACTATCCGTTGACGGCTTACAGCCGTCAAGGCCGTAGAACTCACCGAGAGCTTCGTTTTGACTGGTTATGGCTCCCGTAACTCTAAACGAGCCAACAGTTATGGCCGTCCGAAGAATCGATATCCACAGAGTGCAACATTCGCTGTGCAAGGTGCAATATTCGTCCAAAAAGCCGAAACAGCGCCGTTCGACTTTCAGAAGTGGGTGCAGGTATTTGAAATGGAACAGTACCATGGTGAACCGCTCTCCAGGGAAGTTAAATCGAAGACCAGCAACGGTGATCCCGTTTTAACGTAAAAATTCACGTGATGGAAAAAAGAAGGCCAAAATACTTCAAAGACCCGTTTGAGGTTCGGATAGCCTTTTTTGGGTTTGAAACTATCCGTTGACGGCTTATAGCCGTCAAGGCCGTAGAACTCACCGAGAGCTTCGTTTTGACTGGTTATGGCTCCCGTAACTCTAAACGAGCCAACAGTTATGGCCGTCCGAAGAATCGATATCCACAGAGTGCAACATTCGCTGTGCAAGGTGCAACATTCGTCCAAAAAGCCGAAACAGCGCCGTTCGACTTTCAGAAGTGGGTGCAGGGATTTAAATGGAACAGTACCATGGTGAACCGCTCTCCAGGGAAGGTAAATCGAAGACCAGCAACGGTGATCCCGTTTTAACGTAAAAATTCACGTGATGGAAAAAAGAAGGCCAAAATACTTCAGAGACCCGATTGAGGTACGGATAGCCTTTTTTGGGTTTGAAACTATCCGTTGACGCCTTACAGCCGTCAAGGCCGTAGAACTCAGCGAGAGCTTCGTTTTGACTGGTTATGGCTCCCGTAACTCTAAACGAGCCAACAGTTATGGCCGTCCGAAGAATCGATATCCACAGGGTGCAACATTCGCTGTGCAAGGTGCAACATTCATCCAAAAAGCCGAAACAGCGCCGTTCGACTTTCAGAAGTGGGTGCAGGGATTTGAAATGGAACAGTACCATGGTGAACCGCTCTCCAGGGAAGGTAAATCGAAGACCAGCAACGGTGATCCCGTTTTAACGTAAAAATTCACGTGATGGAAAAAAGAAGGCCAAAATACTTCAGAGACCCGATTGAGGTTCGGATGTCCTTTTTTGGGTTTGAAACTATCCGTTGACGGCTTACAACCATGAAGGCCGTAGAATTCACAGAGAGCTTCGTTTTGACTAGTTATGGCTCCCGTAACTCTAAACGAGACAACAGTTATGGCCGTCCGAAGAATCGATATCCACAGGGTGCAACATTCGCTGTGCAAGGTGCAACATTCGTCCAAAAATCCGAAACAGCGCCGTTCGACTTTTAAAAGTGGGTGCAGGGATTTGAAATGGAACAGTACCATGGTGACCCGCTCTCCAGGGAAGGTAAATCGAAGACCAGCAACGATGATCCCGTTTTAACGTAAAAATTCACGTGATGGAAAAAAGAAGGCCAAAATACTTCAGAGACCCGATTGAGGTTCGGATGGCCTTTTTTGGGTTTGAAACTATCCGTTGACGGCTTACAGCCGTCAAGGCCGTAGAACTCACCGAGAGCTTCGTTTTGTCTGGTTATGTCTCCCGTAACTCTAAACAAGCCAACAGTTATGGCCGTCCGAAGAATCGATATCCACAGAGTGCAACATTCGCCGTGCAAGGTGCAACATTCGTCCAAAAAGCCGAAACAGCGCCGTTCGACTTTCAGAAGTGGGTGCAGGGATTTGAAATGGAACAGTACCATGGTGAACCGCTCTCCAGGGAAGGTAAATCGAAGACCAGCAACGGTGATCCCGTTTTAACGTAAAAATTCACGTGATGGAAAAAAGAAGGCCAAAATACTTCAGAGACCCGATTGAGGTTCGGATAGCCTTTTTTGGGTTTGAAACTATCCATTGACGGCTTACAGCCGTCAAGGCCGTAGAACTCACCGAGAGCTTCGTTTTGACTGGTTATGGCTCCCGTAACTCTAAACGAGCCAACAGTTATGGCCGTCCGAAGAATCGATATCCACAGAGTGCAACATTCGCTGTGCAAGGTGCAACATTCGTCCAAAAAGCCGAAACAGCGCCGTTCGACTTTCAGAAGTGGGTGCAGGGATTTAAATGGAATAGTACCATGGTGAACCGCTCTCCAGGGAAGGTAAATCGAAGACCAGCAACGGTGATCCCGTTTTAACGTAAATATTCACGTGATGGAAAAAAGAAGGCCAAAATTCTTCAGAGACCCGATTGAGGTTCGGATAGCCTTTTTTGGGTTTGAAACTATCCGTTGACGGCTTACAGCCGTCAAGGACGTAGAACTCACCGATAGCTTCGTTTTGACTGGTTATGGCTCCGGTAACTCTAAACGAGCCAACAGTTATGGCCGTCCGAAGAATCGATATCCACAGAGTGCAACATTCGCTGTGCAAGGTGCAACATTCGTCCAAAAAGCCGAAACAGCGTCGTTCGACTTTCAGAAGTGGGTGCAGGGATTTAAATGGAACAGTACCATGGTGAACCGCTCTCCAGGGAAGGTAAATCGAAGACCAGCAACGGTGATCCCGTTTTAACGTAAAAATTCACGTGATGGAAAAAAGAAGGCCAAAATACTTCAAAGACCCGATTGAGGTTCGGATAGCCTTTTTTGGGTTCGAAACTATCCGTTGACGGCTTACAATCGTGAAGGCCGTAGAACTCACCGAGAGCTTCGTTTTGACTGGTTATGGCTCCTGTTACTCTAAACGAGACAACAGTTATGGCCGTCCGAAGAATCGATATCCACAGGGTGCAACATTTGTTGTTCAATGTGCAACATTCGTCCAAAAAGCCGAAACAGCGACGTTCAACTTTTAGAAGTGGGTGAAGGGATTTGAAATGGAACAGTACCATGGTGAACCGCTCTCCAGGGAAGGTAAATCGAAGACCAGCAACGGTGATCTCGTTTTAACGTAAAAATTGACGTGATGGAAAAAAGAAGGCCAAAAAACTTCAGAGACCCGATTGAGGTTCGGATGTCCTTTTTTGGGTTTGAAACTATCCGTTGACGGCTTACAACCATGAAGGCCGTAGAATTCACCGAGAGCTTCGTTTTGACTGGTTATGGCTCCCGTAACTCTAAACGAGACAACAGTTATGGCCGTCCGAAGAATCGATATCCACAGGGTGCAACATTCGCTGTGCAAGGTGCAACATTCGTCCAAAAAGCCGAAACAGCGCCGTTCGACTTTTAAAAGTGGGTGCAGGGATTTGAAATGGAACAGTACCATGGTGACCCGCTCTCCAGGGAAGGTAAATCGAAGACCAGCAACGGTGATCCCGTTTTAACGTAAAAATTCACGTGATGGAAAAAAGAAGGCCAAAATAATTCAGAGACCCGATTGAGGTTCGGATAGCCTTTTTTGGGTTTGAAACTATCCGTTGACGGCTTACAGCCGTCAAGGCCGTAGAACTCACCGAGAGCTTCGTTTTGACTGGTTATGGCTCCCGTAACTCTAAACGAGCCAACAGTTATGGCCGTCCGAAGAATCGATATCCACAGAGTGCAACATTCGCTGTGCAAGGTGCAATATTCGTCCAAAAAGCCGAAACAGCGCCGTTCGACTTTCAGAAGTGGGTGCAGGGATTTGAAATGGAACAGTACCATGGTGAACCGCTCTCCAGGGAAGTTAAATCGAAGACCAGCAACGGTGATCCCGTTTTAACGTAAAAATTCACGTGATGGAAAAAAGAAGGCCAAAATACTTCAAAGACCCGATTGAGGTTCGGATAGCCTTTTTTGGGTTTGAAACTATCCGTTGACGGCTTATAGCCGTCAAGGCCGTAGAACTCACCGAGAGCTTCGTTTTGACTGGTTATGGCTCCCGTAACTCTAAACGAGCCAACAGTTATGGCCGTCCAAAGAATCGATATCCACAGAGTGCAACATTCGCTGTGCAAGGTGCAACATTCGTCCAAAAAGCCGAAACAGCGCCGTTCGACTTTCAGAAGTGGGTGCAGGGATTTAAATGGAACAGTACCATGGTGAACCGCTCTCCAGGGAAGGTAAATCGAAGACCAGCAACGGTGATCCCGTTTTAACGTAAAAATTCACGTGATGGAAAAAAGAAGGCCAAAATACTTCAGAGACCCGATTGAGGTTCGGATAGCCTTTTTTGGGTTTGAAACTATCCGTTGACGGCTTACAGCCGTCAAGGCCGTAGAACTCAGCGAGAGCTTTGTTTTGACTGGTTATGGCTCCCGTAACTCTAAACGAGCCAACAGTTATGGCCGTCCGAAGAATCGATATCCACAGGGTGCAACATTCGCTGTGCAAGGTGCAACATTCATCCAAAAAGCCGAAACAGCGCCGTTCGACTTTCAGAAGTGGGTGCAGGGATTTGAAATGGAACAGTACCATGGTGAACCGCTCTCCAGGGAAGGTAAATCGAAGACCAGCAACGGTGATCCCGTTTTAACGTAAAAATTCACGTGATGGAAAAAAGAAGGCCAAAATACTTCAGAGACCCGATTGAGGTTCGGATGTCCTTTTTTGGGTTTGAAACTATCCGTTGACGGCTTACAACCATGAAGGCCGTAGAATTCATAGAGAGCTTCGTTTTGACTAGTTATGGCTCCCGTAACTCTAAACGAGACAACAGTTATGGCCGTCCGAAAAATCGATATCCACAGGGTGCAACATTCGCTGTGCAAGGTGCAACATTCGTCCAAAAATCCAAAACAGCGCCGTTCGACTTTTAAAAGTGGGTGCAGGGATTTGAAATGGAATAGTACCATGGTGACCCGCTCTCCAGGGAAGGTAAATCGAAGACCAGCAACGATGATCCCGTTTTAACGTAAAAATTCACGTGATGGAAAAAAGAAGGCCAAAATACTTCAGAGACCCGATTGAGGTTCGGATGGCCTTTTTTGGGTTTGAAACTATCCGTTGACGGCTTACAGCCGTCAAGGCCGTAGAACTAACCGAGAGCTTCGTTTTGTCTGGTTATGTCTCCCGTAACTCTAAACAAGCCAACAGTTATGGCCGTCCGAAGAATCGATATCCACAGAGTGCAACATTCGCCGTGCAAGGTGCAACATTCATCCAAAAAGCCGAAACAGCGCCGTTCGACTTTCAGAAGTGGGTGCAGGGATTTGAAATGGAACAGTACCATGGTGAACCGCTCTCCAGAGAAGGTAAATCGAAGACCAGCAACGGTGATCCCGTTTTAACGTAAAAATTCACGTGATGGAAAAAAGAAGGCCAAAATACTTCAGAGACCCGATTGAGGTTCGGATAGCCTTTTTTGGGTTTGAAACTATCCATTGACGGCTTACAGCCGTCAAGGCCGTAGAACTCACCGAGAGCTTCGTTTTGACTGGTTATGGCTCCCGTAACTCTAAACGAGCCAACAGTTATGGCCGTTCGAAGAATCGATATCCACAGAGTGCAACATTCGCTGTGCAAGGTGCAACATTCGTCCAAAAAGCCGAAACAGCGCCGTTCGACTTTCAGAAGTGGGTGCAGGGATTTAAATGGAACAGTACCATGGTGAACCGCTTTCCAGGGAAGGTAAATCGAAGACCAGCAACGGTGATCCCGTTTTAACGTAAATATTCACGTGATGGAAAAAAGAAGGCCAAAATTCTTCAGAGACCCGATTGAGGTTCGGATAGCCTTTTTTGGGTTTGAAACTATCCGTTGACGGCTTACAGCCGTCAAGGACGTAGAACTCACCGAGAGCTTCGTTTTGACTGGTTATGGCTCCCGTAACTCTAAACGAGCCAACAGTTATGGCCGTCCGAAGAATCGATATCCACAGAGTGCAACATTCGCTGTGCAAGGTGCAACATTCGTCCAAAAAGCCGAAACAGCGCCGTTCGACTTTCAGAAGTGGGTGCAGGGATTTAAATGGAACAGTACCATGGTGAACCGCTCTCCAGGGAAGGTAAATCGAAGACCAGCAACGGTGATCCCGTTTTAACGTAAAAATTCACGTGATGGAAAAAAGAAGGCCAAAATACTTCAGAGACCCGATTGAGGTTCGGATAGCCTTTTTTGGGTTCGAAACTATCCGTTGACGGCTTACAATCGTGAAGGCCGTAGAACTCACCGAGAGCTTCGTTTTGACTGGTTATGGCTCCCGTAACTCTAAACGAGACAACAGTTATGGCCGTCCGAAGAATCGATATCCACAGGGTGCAACATTTGTTGTTCAATGTGCAACATTCGTCCAAAAAGCCGAAACAGCGACGTTCAACTTTTAGAAGTGGGTGAAGGGATTTGAAATGGAACAGTACCATGGTGAACCGCTCTCCAGGGAAGGTAAATCGAAGACCAGCAACGGTGATCTCGTTTTAACGTAAAAATTGACGTGATGGAAAAAAGAAGGCCAAAAAACTTCAGAGACCCGATTGAGGTTCGGATGTCCTTTTTTGGGTTTGAAACTATCCGTTGACGGCTTACAACCATGAAGGCCGTAGAATTCACCGAGAGCTTCGTTTTGACTGGTTATGGCTCCCGTAACTCTAAACGAGACAACAGTTATGGCCGTCCGAAGAATCGATATCCACAGGGTGCAACATTCGCTGTGCAAGGTGCAACATTCGTCCAAAAAGCCGAAACAGCGCCGTTCGACTTTTAAAAGTGGGTGCAGGGATTTGAAATGGAACAGTACCATGGTGACCCGCTCTCCAGGGAAGGTAAATCGAAGACCAGCAACGGTGATCCCGTTTTAACGTAAAAATTCACGTGATGGAAAAAAGAAGGCCAAAATACTTCAGAGACCCGATCGAGGTTCGGATATCCTTTTTTGGGTTTGAAACTATCCGTTGACGGCTTACAACCGTCAAGGCCGTAGAACTCACCGAGAGCTTCGTTTTGACTGGTTATGGCTCCCGTAACTCTAAACGAGCCAACAGTTATGGCCGTCCGAAGAATCGATATCCACAGAGTGCAACATTCGCTGTGCAAGGTGCAATATTCGTCCAAAAAGCCGAAACAACGCCGTTCGACTTTCAGACGTGGGTGCAGGGATTTGAAATGGAACAGTACCATGGTGAACCGCTCTCCAGGGAAGTTAAATCGAAGACCAGCAACGGTGATCCTGTTTTAACGTAAAAATTCACGTGATGGAAAAAAGAAGGCCAAAATACTTCAAAGACCCGATTGAGGTTCGGATAGCCTTTTTTGGGTTTGAAACTATCCGTTGACGGCTTACAGCCGTCAAGGCCGTAGAACTCACCGAGAGCTTCGTTTTGACTGGTTATGGCTCCCGTAACTCTAAACGAGCCAATAGTTATGGCCGTCCGAAGAATCGATATCCACAGAGTGCAACATTCGCTGTGCAAGGTGCAACATTCGTCCAAAAAGCCGAAACAGCGCCGTTCGACTTTCAGAAGTGGGTGCAGGGATTTAAATGAAACAGTACCATGGTGAACCGCTCTCCAGGGAAGGTAAATCGAAGACCAGCAATGGTGATCCCGTTTTAACGTAAAAATTCACGTGATGGAAAAAAGAAGGCCAAAATACTTCAGAGACCCGATTGAGGTTCGGATAGCCTTTTTTGGGTTTGAAACTATCCGTTGACGGCTTACAGCCGTCAAGGCCGTAGAACTCACCGAGAGCTTCGTTTTGACTGGTTATGGCTCCCGTAACTCTAAACGAGCCAACAGTTATGGCCGTCCGAAGAATCGATATCCACAGGGTGCAACATTCGCTGTGCAAGGTGCAACATTCGTCCAAAAAGCCGAAACAGCGCCGTTCGACTTTCAGAAGTGGGTGCAGGGATTTGAAATGGAACAGTACCATGGTGAACCGCTCTCCAGGGAAGGTAAATCGAAGACCAGCAACGGTGATCCCGTTTTAACGTAAAAATTCACGTGATGGAAAAAAGAAGGCCAAAATACTTCAGAGACCCGATTGAGGTTCGGATGTCCTTTTTTGGGTTTGAAACTATCCGTTGACGGCTTACAACCATGAAGGCCGTAGAATTCACAGAGAGCTTCGTTTTGACTGGTTATGGCTCCCGTAACTCTAAACGAGACAACAGTTATGGCCGTCCGAAGAATCGATATCCACAGGGTGCAACATTCGCTGTGCAAGGTGCAACATTCGTCCAAAAATCCGAAACAGCGCCGTTCGACTTTTAAAAGTGGGTGTAGGGATTTGAAATGGAATAGTACCATGGTGACCCGCTCTCCAGGGAAGGTAAATCGAAGACCAGCAACGATGATCCCGTTTTAACGTAAAAATTCACGTGATGGAAAAAAGAAGGCCAAAATACTTCAGAGACCCGATTGAGGTTCGGATGGCCTTTTTTGGGTTTGAAACTATCCGTTGACGGCTTACAGCTGTCAAGGCCGTAGAACTCACCGAGAGCTTCATTTTGTCTGGTTATGGCTCCCGTAACTCTAAACGAGCCAACAGTTATGGCCGTCCGAAGAATCGATATCCACAGAGTGCAACATTCGCTGTGCAAGGTGCAACTTTCGTCCAAAAAGCCGAAACAGCGCCGTTCGACTTTCAGAAGTGGGTGCAGGGATTTGAAATGGAACAGTACCATGGTGAACCGCTCTCCAGGGAAGGTAAATCGAAGACCAGCAACGGTGATCCCGTTTTAACGTAAAAATTCACGTGATGGAAAAAAGAAGGCCAAAATACTTCAGAGACCCGATTGAGGTTCGGATATCCTTTTTTGGGTTTGAAACTATCCGTTGACGGCTTACAGCCGTCAAGGCCGTAGAACTCACCGAGAGCTTCGTTTTGACTGGTTATGGCTCCCGTAACTCTAAACGAGCCAACAGTTATGGCCGTCCGAAGAATCGATATCCACAGAGTGCAACATTCGCTGTGCAAGGTGCAACATTCGTCCAAAAAGCCGAAACAGCGCCGTTCGACTTTCAGAAGTGGGTGCAGGGATTTGAAATGGAACAGTACCATGGTGAACCGCTCTCCAGGGAAGGTAAATCGAAGACCAGCAACGGTGATCCCGTTTTAACGTAAAAATTCACGTGATGGAAAAAAGAAGGCCAAAATACTTCAGAGACCCGATTGAGGTTCGGATAGCCTTTTTTGGGTTTGAAACTATCCGTTGACGGCTTACAGCCGTCAAGGCCGTAGAACTCACCGAGAGCTTCGTTTTGACTGGTTATGGCTCCCGTAACTCTAAACGAGCCAACAGTTATGGCCGTCCGAAGAATCGATATCCACAGAGTGCAACATTCATTGTGCAAGGTGCAACATTCGTCCAAAAAGCCGAAACAGCGCCGTTCGACTTTCAGAAGTGGGTGCAGGGATTTAAATGAAACAGTACCATGGTGAACCGCTCTCCAGGGAAGGTAAATCGAAGACCAGCAACGGTGATCCCGTTTTAACGTAAAAATTCACGTGATGGAAAAAAGAAGGCCAAAATACTTCAGAGACCCGATTGAGGTTCGGATGTCCTTTTTTGGGTTTGAAACTATCCGTTGACGGCTTACAACCATGAAGGCCGTAGAATTCACAGAGAGCTTCGTTTTGACTGGTTATGGCTCCCGTAACTCTAAACGAGACAACAGTTATGGCCGTCCGAAGAATCGATATCCACAGGGTGCAACATTCGCTGTGCAAGGTGCAACATTCGTCCAAAAATCCGAAACAGCGCCGTTCGACTTTTAAAAGTGGGTGTAGGGATTTGAAATGGAACAGTACCATGGTGACCCGCTCTCCAGGGAAGGTAAATCGAAGACCAGCAACGATGATCCCGTTTTAACGTAAAAATTCACGTGATGGAAAAAAGAAGGCCAAAATACTTCAGAGACCCGATTGAGGTTCGGATGGCCTTTTTTGGGTTTGAAACTATCCGTTGACGGCTTACAGCCGTCAAGGCCGTAGAACTCACCGAGAGCTTCGTTTTGTCTGGTTATGGCTCCCGTAACTCTGAACGAGCCAACAGTTATGGCCGTCCGAAGAATCGATATCCACAGAGTGCAACATTCGCTGTGCAAGGTGCAACATTCGTCCAAAAAGCCGAAACAGCGCCGTTCGACTTTCAGAAGTGGGTGCAGGGATTTGAAATGGAACAGTACCATGGTGAACCGCTCTCCAGGGAAGGTAAATCGAAGACCAGCAACGGTGATCCCGTTTTAACGTAAAAATTCACGTGATGGAAAAAAGAAGGCCAAAATACTTCAGAGACCCGATTGAGGTTCAGATAGCCTTTTTTGGGTTTGAAACTATCCGTTGACGGCTTACAGCCGTCAAGGCCGTAGAACTCACCGAGAGCTTCGTTTTGACTAGTTATGGCTCCCGTAACTCTAAACGAGCCAACAGTTATGGCCGTCCGAAGAATCGATATCCACAGAGTGCAACATTCGCTGTGCAAGGTGCAACATTCGTCCAAAAAGCCGAAACAGCGCCGTTCGACTTTCAGAAGTGGGTGCAGGGATTTAAATGGAACAGTACCATGGTGAACCGCTCTCCAGAGAAGGTAAATCGAAGACCAGCAACGGTGATCCCGTTTTAACGTAAATATTCACGTGATGGAAAAAAGAAGGCCAAAATACTTCAGAGACCCGATTGAGGTTCGGATAGCCTTTTTTGGGTTTGAAACTATCCGTTGACGGCTTACAGCCGTCAAGGCCGTAGAACTCACCGAGAGCTTCGTTTTGACTGGTTATGGCTCCCGTAACTCTAAACGAGCCAACAGTTATGGCCGTCCGAAGAATCGATATCCACAGAGTGCAACATTCGCTGTGCAAGGTGCAACATTCGTCCAAAAAGCCGAAACAGCGCCGTTCGACTTTTAAAAGTGGGTGCAGGGATTTGAAATGGAACAGTACCATGGTGACCCGCTCTCCAGGGAAGGTAAATCGAAGACCAGCAACGGTGATCCCGTTTTAACGTAAAAATTCACGTGATGGAAAAAAGAAGGCCAAAATACTTCAGAGACCCGATTGAGGTTCGGATGGCCTTTTTTGGGTTTGAAACTATCCAATGACGGCTTACAGCCGTCAAGGCCGTAGAACTCACCGAGAGCTTCGTTTTGTCTGGTTATGGCTCCCGTAACTCTGAACGAGCCAACAGTTATGGCCGTCCGAAGAATCGATATCCACAGAGTGCAACATTCGCTGTGCAAGGTGCAACATTCGTCCAAAAAGCCGAAACAGCGCCGTTCGACTTTCAGAAGTGGGTGCAGGGATTTGAAATGGAACAGTACCATGGTGAACCGCTCTCCAGGGAAGGTAAATCGAAGACCAGCAACGGTGATCCCGTTTTAACGTAAAAATTCACGTGATGGAAAAAAGAAGGCCAAAATACTTCAGAGACCCGATTGAGGTTCGGATGGCCTTTTTTGGGTTTGAAACTATCCGTTGACGGCTTACAGCCGTCAAGGCCGTAGAACTCACCGAGAGCTTCGTTTTGACTAGTTATGGCTCCCGTAACTCTAAACGAGCCAACAGTTTTGGCCGTCCGAAGAATCGATATCCACAGAGTGCAACATTCGCTGTGCAAGGTGCAACATTCGTCCAAAAAGCCGAAACAGCGCCGTTCGACTTTCAGAAGTGGGTGCAGGGATTTAAATGGAACAGTACCATGGTGAACCGCTCTCCAGAGAAGGTAAATCGAAGACCAGCAACGGTGATCCCGTTTTAACGTAAATATTCACGTGATGGAAAAAAGAAGGCCAAAATACTTCAGAGACCCGATTGAGGTTCGGATAGCCTTTTTTGGGTTCGAAACTATCCGTTGACGGCTTACAGCCGTCAAGGCCGTAGAACTCACCGAGAGCTTCGTTTTGACTGGTTATGGCTCCCGTAACTCTAAACGAGACAACAGTTATGGCCGTCCGAAGAATCGATATCCACAGGGTGCAACATTCGCTGTGCAAGGTGCAACATTCGTCCAAAAAGCCGAAACAGCGCCGTTCGACTTTTAAAAGTGGGTGCAGGGATTTGAAATGGAACAGTACCATGGTGACCCGCTCTCCAGGGAAGGTAAATCGAAGACCAGCAACGGTGATCCCGTTTTAACGTAAAAATTCACGTGATGGAAAAAAGAAGGCCAAAATACTTCAGAGACCCGATTGAGGTTCGGATAGCCTTTTTTGGGTTTGAAACTATCCGTTGACGGCTTACAACCGTCAAGGCCGTAGAACTCACCGAGAGCTTCGTTTTGACTGGTTATGGCTCCCGTAACTCTAAACGAGCCAACAGTTATGGCCGTCCGAAGAATCGATATCCACAGAGTGCAACATTCGCTGTGCAAGGTGTAATATTCGTCCAAAAAGCTGAAACAACGCCGTTCGACTTTCAGACGTGGGTGCAGGGATTTGAAATGGAACAGTACCATGGTGAACCGCTCTCCAGGGAAGTTAAATCGAAGACCAGCAACGGTGATCCCGTTTTAACGTAAAAATTCACGTGTTTGAAAAAAGAAGGCCAAAATACATCAGAGACCCGATTGAGGTTCGGATAGCCTTTTTTGGGTTTGAACCTATCCGTTAATGGCTTACAGCCGTCAATGCCGTAGAACTCACCGAGAGCTTCGTTTTGACTGGTAATGGCTCCCGTAACTCTAAACGAGCCAACATTTATGGCCGTCCGAAGAATCGATATCCACAGAGTGCAACATTAGCTGTGCAAGGTGCAACGTTCGTCCAAAAAGCCGAAACAGCGCCGTTCGACTTTCAGAAGTGGGTGCAGGGATTTAAATGGAACAGTACCATGGTGAACCGCTCTCCAAGGATGGTAAATCGAAGACCAGCAACGGTGATCCCTTTTTAACGTAAAAATTCACGTGATGGAAAAAAGAAGGCCAAAATACTTCAGAGACCCGATCGAGGTTCGGATAGCCTTTTTTGGGTTTGAAACTATCCGTTGATGGCTTACAGCTGTCAAGGCCGTAGAACTCACCGAGAGCTTCATTTTGACTGGTTATGGCTCCCGTAACTCTAAACGAGCCAACAGTTATGGCCGTCCGAAGAATCGATATCCACAGGGTGCAACATTCGCTGTGCAAGGTGCAACATTCGTCCAAAAATCCGAAACAGCGCCGTTCGACTTTTAGAAGTGGGTGCAGGGATTTGAAATGGAACAGTACCATGGTGACCCGCTCTCCAAGGAAGGTAAATCGAAGACCAGCAACGGTGATCCCGTTTTAACGTAAAAATTCACGTGATGGAAAAAAGAAGGCCAAAATACTTCAGAGACCCGATTGAGGTTCGGATAGCCTTTTTTGGGTTTGAAACTATCCGTTGACGGCTTACAACCGTCAAGGCCGTAGAACTCACCGAGAGCTTCGTTTTGACTGGTTATGGCTCCCGTAACTCTAAACAAGCCAACATTTATGGCCGTCCGAAGAATCGATATCCATAGAGTGCAACATTCGCTGTGCAAGGTGCAACATTCGTCCAAAAAGCCGAAACAGCGCCGTTCGACTTTCAGAAGTGGGTGCAGGGATTTAAATGGAACAGTACCATGGTGAAACGCTCTCCAAGGAAGGTAAATCGAAGACCAGCAACGGTGATCCCGTTTTAACGTAAAAATTCACGTGATGGAAAAAAGAAGGCCAAAATACTTCAGAGACCCGATTAAGGTTCGGATAGCCTTTTTTGGGTTTGAAACTATCCGTTGACGGTTTACAGCTGTCAAGGCCGTAGAACTCACCGAGAGCTTCGTTTTGACTGGTTATGGCTCCCGTAAATCTAAACGAGCGAACAGTTATGGCCGTCCGAAGAATCGATATCCACAAGGTGCAACATTCGCTGTGCAAGGTGCAACATTCGTCCAAAAAGCCGAAACAGCGCCGTTCGACTTTTAGAAGTGGGTGCCATGAAGACCGTAGAATTCACCGAGAGCTTCATTTTGACTGGTTATGGCTACCGTAACTCTAAACGAGACAACAGTTATGGCCGTCCGAAGAATCGATATCCACAGGGTGCAACATTCGCTCTGCAAGGTGCAACATTCATCCAAAAAGCCGAAACAGCGCCGTTCGACTTTTAGAAGTGGGTGCAGGGATTTGAAATGGAACAGTTGCATGGTGAACCGCTCTCCAGGGAAGGTAAATCGAAGACCAGCAACGGTGATCCCGTTTTAACGTAAAAATTCACGTGATGGAAAAAAGAAGGCCAAAAAACTTCAGAGACCCGATTGAGGTTCGGATAAACTTTTTTGGGTTAGAAACTATCCGTTGACGGCTTACAGCCGTCAAGGCCGTAGAACTCACCGAGAGCTTCGTTTTGACTGGTTATGGCTCCCGTAACTCTAAACGAGACAACAGTTATGGCCGTCCGAAGAATCGATATCCACAGGGTGCAACATTTGCTGTTCAAGGTGCAACATTCGTCCAAAAAGCCGAAACAGCGACGTTCAACTTTCAGAAGTGGGTGCAGGGATTTAAATGGAACAGTACCATGGTGAACCGCTCTCCAAGAAAGGTAAATCGAAGACCAGCAACGGTGATCCCGTTCTAACGTAAAAATTGACGTGATGGAAAAAAGATGGCCAAAAAACTTCAGAGACCCGATTGAGGTTCAGATGGCCTTTTTTGGGTTTGAAACTATCCGTTGACTGTTTACAGCTGTCAAGGCCGTAGAACTCACCGAGAGCTTCGTTTTGACTGGTTATGGCTCCCATAAATCTAAACGAGCGAACAGTTATGGCCGTCCGAAGAATCGATATCCACAGGGTGCAACATTCGCTGTGCAAGGTGCAACATTCGTCCAAAAAGCCGAAACAGCGCCGTTCGACTTTTAGAAGTGGGTGCAGGGATTTGAAATGGAACAGTACCATGGTGAACCGCTCTCCAGGGAAGGTAAATCGAAGACCAGCAACGGTGATCCCGTTTTAACGTAAAAATTCACGTGATGGAAAAAAGAAGGCCAAAATACTTCAGAGACCCGATCGAGGTTCGAATAGCCTTTTTTGGGTTTGAAACTATCCGTTGATGGCTTACAGCCGTTAAGGCCATAGAACTCACCGAGAGCTTCGTTTTGACTGGTTATGGCTCCCGTAACTCTAAACGAGCCAACAGTTATGGCCGTCCGAAGAATCGATATCCACAGGGTGCAACATTCGCTGTGCAAGGTGCAACATTCGTCCAAAAAGCCGAAACAGCGCCGTTCGACTTTTAGAAGTGGGTGCAGGGATTTGAAATGGAACAGTACCATGGTGAACCGCTCTCCAGGGAAGGTAAATCGAAGACCAGCAACGGTGATCCCGTTTTAACTTAAAAATTCACGTGATGGAAAAAAGAAGGCCAAAATACTTCAGAGGCCCGGTTGAGGTTCGGATAGCCTTTTTTGGGTTTGAAACTATCCGTTGACGGCTTACAGCCGTCAAGGCCGTAGAACTCACCGAGAGCTTCATTTTGACTGGTTATGGCTTCCGTAACTCTAAACTAGCCAACAGTTATGGCCGTCCGAAGAATCGATATCCACAGGGTGCAACATTCGCTGTGCAAGGTGCAACATTCGTCCAAAAAGCCGAAACAGCGCCGTTCAACTTTTAGAAGTGGGTGCAGAGATTTGAAATGGAACAATACTATGGTGAACCGCTCTCCAGGGAAGGTAAATCGAAGACCAGCAATGGTGATCCCATTTTAACTTAAAAATTCACGTGATGGAAAAAAGAAGGCCGAAATACTTCAAAGACCCGATTGAGGTTCGGATAGCCTTTTTTGGGTTTGAAACTATCCGTTGACGGCTTATCGATGTCAAGGCCGTAGAACTCACCGAGAGCTTCGTTTTGACTGGTTATGGCTCCCGTAACTCTAAACGAGCCAACAGTTATGACCGTCCGAAGAATCGATATCCACAGGGTGCAACATTCGCTGTGCAAGGTGCAACATTCGTCCAAAAAGCCGAAACAGTGCCGTTCGAGTTTTAGAAGTGGGTGCAGGGATTTGAAATGGAACAGTACCATGGTGAACCGCTCTCCAGGGAAGGTAAATCGAAGACCAGCAACGGTGATCCCGTTTTAACGTAAAAATTCACGTGATGGAAAAAAGAAGGCCAAAATACTTCAGAGACCCGATTGAGGTTCGGATAGCCTTTTTTGGGTTTGAAACTATCCGTTGACGGCTTACAGCTGTCAAGGCCGTAGAACTCACCGAGAGCTTCATTTTGACTGGTTATGGCTCCCGTAACTCTAAACGAGCCAACATTTATGGCCGTCCGAAGAATCGATATCCATAGAGTGCAACATTCGCTGTGCAAGGTGCAACATTCGTCCAAAAAGCCGAAACCGCGTCGTTCGACTTTCAGAAGTGGGTGCAGGGATTTAAATGGAACAGTACCATGGTGAACCGCTCTCCAAGGAAGGTAAATCGAAGACCAGCAACGGTGATCCCGTTTTAACGTAAAAATTCACGTGATGGAAAAAAGAAGGCCAAAATACTTCAGAGACCCGATTAAGGTTCAGATAGCCTTTTTTGGGTTTGAAACTATCCGTTGACGGTTTACAGCTGTCAAGGCCGTAGAACTCACCGAGAGCTTCGTTTTGACTGGTTATGGCTCCCGTAAATCTAAACGAGCGAACAGTTATGGCCGTCCGAAGAATCGATATCCACAGGGTGCAACATTCGCTGTGCAAGGTGCAACATTCGTCCAAAAAGCCGAAACAGCGCCGTTCGACTTTTAGAAGTGGGTGCAGGGATTTGAAATGGAACAGTACCATGGTGAACCGCTCTCCAGGGAAGGTAAATCGAAGACCAGCAACGGTGATCCCGTTTTAACGTAAAAATTCACGTGATGGAAAAAAGAAGGCCAAAATACTTCAGAGACCCGATCGAGGTTCGAATAGCCTTTTTTGGGTTTGAAACTATCCGTTGACGGCTTACAGCTGTCATGGCCGTAGAACTCACCGAGAGCTTCATTTTGACTGGTTATGGCTCCCGTAACTCGAAACGAGCCAACAGTTATGGCCGTCCGAAGAATCGATATCCACAGGGTGCAACATTCGCTGTGCAAGGTGCAACATTCGTCCAAAAAGCCGAAACAGCGCCGTTCGACTTTCAGAAGTGGGTGCAGGAATTTGAAATGGAACAGTACCATGGTGAACCGCTCTACAGGGAAGGTAAATCGAAGACCAGCAACGGTGATCCCGTTTTAACTTAAAAATTCACGTGATGGAAAAAAGAAGGCCAAAATACTTCAGAGGCCCGGTTGAGGTTCGGATAGCCTTTTATGGGTTTGAAACTATCCGTTGACGGCTTACAGCCGTCAAGGCCGTATAACTCACCGAGAGCTTCGTTTTGACTGGTTATGGCTCCCGTAACTCTAAACTAGCCAACAGTTATGGCCGTCCGAAGAATCGATATCCACAGGGTGCAACATTCGCTGTGCAAGGTGCAACATTCGTCCAAAAAGCCGAAACAGCGCCGTTCGACTTTTAGAAGTGGGTGCAGGGATTTGAAATGGAACAGTACTATGGTGAACCGCTCTCCAGGGAAGGTAAATCGAAGACCAGCAACGGTGATCCCGTTTTAACTTAAAAATTCACGTGATGGAAAAAAGAAGGCCGAAATACTTCAAAGACCCGATTGAGGTTCGGATAGCCTTTTTTGGGTTTGAAACTATCCGTTGACGGCTTACAACTTTCAAGGCCGTAGAACTCATCGAGAGCTTCGTTTTGACTGGTTATAGCTCCCGTAACTCTAAACGAGCCAACAGTTATGGCCGTCTGAAGAATCGATATCCACAAGGTGCAACATTTGCTGTTCAAGGTGCAACATTCGTCCAAAAAGCCGAAACAGCGCCGTTCGAGTTTTAGAAGTGGGTACAGGGATTTGAAATGGAACAGTACCATGGTGAACCGCTCTCCAGGGAAGGTAAATCGAAGACCAGCAGCGGTGATCCCGTTTTAACGTAAAAATTCACGTGATGGAAAAAAGAAGGCCAAAATACTTCAGAGACCCGATTGAGGTTCGGACAAGGTTTTAAATCTCCCCGAGATCAGCCGAGATGAAAATCCGAGATATTAGCCAAAATCCGAGATTTGGCAGCTTGGTTAGTTATAAGTCTTTTAAATATCGCCCGAGACAGCCGAGATATTTGCCCGAGATATTGGCCAAAATCCAAGATTTGAAACCTTGGGTTCGGATAGCCTTTTTTGGCTTTGAAACTATCCGTTGACAGCTTACAGCTGTCAAGGCTGTAGAACTCACCGAGAGCTTCGTTTTGACTGGTTATGGCTCCCGTAACTCTAAACGAGACAACAGTTATGGCCGTCCGAAGAATCGATATCCACAGGGTGCAACATTCGCTGTTCAAGGTGCAACATTCGTCCAAAAGGCCGAAACAGCGTCGTTCGAATTTTAGAAGTAGGTGTAGGGATTTGAAATGGAACAGTACCATGGTAAACCGCTCTCCAGGGAAGGAAAATCGAAGACCAGCAATGGTGATCCCATTTTAACGTAAAAATTCACGTGATGGAAAAAAGAAGGCCAAAAAACTTCAAAGACCCGATTGAGGTTCGGATGGCCTTTTTTGGGTTTGAATCTATCTGTTGACGGCTTACAGCCGTCAAGGCCGTAGAACTAACCGAGAGCTTTGTTTTGACTGGTTATAGCTCCCGTAACTCTAAACGAGCCAACAGTTATGGCCGTCCGAAGAATCTATATCCACAAGGTGCAACATTCGCTGTTCAAGGTGCAACATTCGTCCAAAAAGCCGAAACAGTGCCGTTCGACTTTTAGAAGTGGGTGCAGGGATTTGAAATGGAATAGTACCATGTTGAACCGCTCTCCAGGGAAGGTAAATCGAAGACCAGCAACAGTGATCCCTTTTTAACGTAAAAATTCACGTGATGGAAAAAAGAAGGCAAAAAAACTTAAGAGACTCGATTGAGGTTCGCATGGCCTTTTTTGGGTTTGAAACTATCCGTTGATGGCTTACAGCGGTAAAGGCCGTAAAACTCACCGAGAACTTCGTTTTGACTGGTTATGGCTCCCGTAACTCTAAACGAGACAACAGTTATGGCCGTCCGAAGAATCAATATCCACATGGTGCAACATTCGCTCTACAAGGTGCAACATTCATCCAAAAAGCCGAAACAGCGCCGTTCGACTTTTAGAAGTGGGTGCAGGGATTTGAAATGGAACAGTTGCATGGTGAACCGCTCTCCAGGGAAGGTAAATTGAAGACTGGCAACGGTGATCCCGTTTTAACGTAAAAATTCACGTGATGGAAAAAAGAAGGCCAAAAAACTTCAGAGACCCGATTGAGGTTCGGATACCCTTTTTTGGGTTTGAAACTATCCGTTGACGGCTTACAGCTGTCAAGGCCGTAGAACTCACCGAGAGCTTCATTTTGACTGGTTATGGCTCCCGTAACTCTAAACGAGACAACAGTTATGGCCGTCCGAAGAATCGATATCCACAGGGTGCAACATTCGCTGTGCAAGGTGCAACATTCGTCCAAAAAGCCGAAACAGCGCCGTTCGACTTTTAGAAGTGGGTGCAGGGATTTGAAATGGAACAGTACCATGGTGAACCGCTCTCCAGGGAAGGTAAATCGAAGACCAGCAACGGTGATCCCGTTTTAATGTAAAAATTGACGTGATGGAAAAAAGATGGCCAAAAAACTTCAGAGACCCGATTGAGGTTCGGATGGCCTTTTTTGGGTTTGAAACTATCCGTTGACGGCTTACAGCCATGAAGGCCGTAGAATTCACCGAGAGCTTCGTTTTGACTGGTTATGGCTCCCGTAACTCTAAACGAGACAACAGTTATGGCCGTCCGAAGAATCGATATCCACAGGGTGCAACATTCGCTGTGCAAGGTGCAACATTCGTACAAAAAGCCAAAACATCGCCGTTCGACTTTTAGAAGTGGGTGCAGGGATTTGAAATGGAACAGGACCATGGTGACCCGCTCTCCAGGGAAGGTAAATCGAAGACCAGCAACGGTGATCCCGTTTTAACGTAAAAATTCACGTGATGGAAAAAAGAAGGCCAAAAAACTTCAGAGACCCGATTGAAGTTCGGATAGCCTTTTTTGGGTTTGAAACTATCCGTTGACGGCTTACACCAGTCAAGGCCGTAGAACTCACCGAGAGCTTCGTTTTGACTGGTTATGGCTCCCGTAACTCTAAACGAGCCAACATTTATGGCCGTCCGAAGAATCGATATCCACAGAGTGCAACATTCGCTGTGCAAGGTGCAACGTTCGTCCAAAAAGCCGAAACAGCGCCGTTCGACTTTCAGAAGTGGGTGCAGGGATTTAAATGGAACAGTACCATGGTGAACCGCTCTCCAGGGAAGGTAAATCGAAGACCAGCAACGGTGATCCCGTTTTAACGTAAAAATTCACGTGATGGAAAAAAGAAGGCCAAAATACTTCAGAGACCCGATTGAGGTTCGGACAAGGTTTTAAATCTCCCCGAGATCAGCCGAGATGAAAATCCAAGATATTAGCCAAAATCCGAGATTTGGCAGCTTGGTTAGTTATAAGTCTTTTAAATATCGCCCGAGACAGCCGAGATATTTGCCCGAGATATTGGCCAAAATCCAAGATTTGAAACCTTGGGTTCGGATAGCCTTTTTTGGCTTTGAAACTATCCGTTGACAGCTTACAGCTGTCAAGGCTGTAGAACTCACCGAGAGCTTCGTTTTGACTGGTTATGGCTCCCGTAACTCTAAACGAGACAACAGTTATGGCCGTCCGAAGAATCGATATCCACAGGGTGCAACATTCGCTGTTCAAGGTGCAACATTCGTCCAAAAGGCCGAAACAGCGTCGTTTGAATTTTAAAAGTAGGTGTAGGGATTTGAAATGGAACAGTACCATGGTAAACCGCTCTCCAGGGAAGGAAAATCGAAGACCAGCAATGGTGATCCCATTTTAACGTAAAAATTCACGTGATGGAAAAAAGAAGGCCAAAAAACTTCAGAGACCCGATTGAGGTTCGGATGGCCTTTATTGGGTTTGAATCTATCCGTTGACGGCTTACAGCCGTCAAGGCCGTAGAACTAACCGAGAGCTTTGTTTTGACTGGTTATAGCTCCCGTAACTCTAAACGAGCCAACAGTTATGGCCGTCCGAAGAATCTATATCCACAAGGTGCAACATTCGCTGTTCAAGGTGCAACATTCGTCCAAAAAGCCGAAACAGTGCCGTTCGACTTTTAGAAGTGGGTGCAGGGATTTGAAATGGAATAGTACCATGTTGAACCGCTCTCCAGGGAAGGTAAATCGAAGACCAGCAACAGTGATCCCTTTTTAACGTAAAAATTCACGTGATGGAAAAAAGAAGGCAAAAAAACTTAAGAGACTCGATAGAGGTTCGCATGGCCTTTTTTGGGTTTGAAACTATCCGTTGATGGCTTACAGCGGTAAAGGCCGTATAACTCACCGAGAACTTCGTTTTGACTGGTTATGGCTCCCGTAACTCTAAACGAGACAACAGTTATGGCCGTCCGAAGAATCGATATCCACATGGTGCAACATTCGCTCTACAAGGTGCAACATTCATCCAAAAAGCCGAAACAGCGCCGTTCGACTTTTAGAAGTGGGTGCAGGGATTTGAAATGGAACAGTTGCATGGTGAACCGCTCTCCAGGGAAGGTAAATTGAAGACTGGCAACGGTGATCCCGTTTTAACGTAAAAATTCACGTGATGGAAAAAAGAAGGCCAAAAAACTTCAGAGACCCGATTGAGGTTCGGATAGCCTTTTTTGGGTTCGAAACTATCCGTTGACGGCTTACAGCTGTCAAGGCCGTAGAACTCACCGAGAGCTTCGTTTTGACTGGTTATGGCTCCCGTAACTCTAAACGAGACAACAGTTATGGCCGTCCGAAGAATCGATATCCACAGGGTGCAACATTCGCTGTGCAAGGTGCAACATTCGTCCAAAAAGCCGAAACAGCGCCGTTCGACTTTTAGAAGTGGGTGCAGGGATTTGTAATGGAATAGTACCATGGTGAACCGCTCTCCAGGGAAGGTAAATCGAAGACCAGCAACGGTGATCCCGTTTTAACGTAAAAATTGACGTGATGGAAAAAAGATGGCCAAAAAACTTCAGAGACCCGATTGAGGTTCGGATGGCCTTTTTTGGGTTTGAAACTATCCGTTGACGGCTTACAGCCATGAAGGCCGTAGAATTCACCGAGAGCTTCGTTTTGACTGGTTATGGCTCCCGTAACTCTAAACGAGACAACAGTTATGGCCGTCCGAAGAATCGATATCCACAGGGTGCAACATTCGCTGTGCAAGGTGCAACATTCGTACAAAAAGCCGAAACATCGCCGTTCGACTTTTAGAAGTGGGTGCAGGGATTTGAAATGGAACAGGACCATGGTGACCCGCTCTCCAGGGAAGGTAAATCGAAGACCAGCAACGGTGATCCCGTTTTAACGTAAAAATTCACGTGATGGAAAAAAGAAGG
Organism: Allium fistulosum; assembly: GCA_030737815.1. NCBI lineage: Eukaryota > Viridiplantae > Streptophyta > Magnoliopsida > Asparagales > Amaryllidaceae > Allium > Allium fistulosum. The sequence continues at coordinate 41,201,191 of CM060905.1, read as the reverse complement.
CCAAAAAACTTCAGAGACCCGATTGAAGTTCGGATAGCCTTTTTTGGGTTTGAAACTATCCGTTGACGGCTTACAGCAGTCAAGGCCGTAGAACTCACCGAGAGCTTCGTTTTGACTGGTTATGGCTCCCGTAACTCTAAACGAGCCAACATTTATGGCCGTCCGAAGAATCGATATCCACAGAGTGCAACATTCGCTGTGCAAGGTGCAACGTTCGTCCAAAAAGCCGAAACAGCGCCGTTCGACTTTCAGAAGTGGGTGCAGGGATTTAAATGGAACAGTACCATGGTGAACCGCTCTCCAAGGAAGGTAAATCGAAGACCAGCAAAGGTGATCCCGTTTTAACGTAAAAATTCACGTGATGGAAAAAAGAAGGCCAAAATACTTCAAAGACCCGATTGAGGTTCGGATAGCCTTTTTTGGGTTTGAAACTATCCGTTGACGGTTTACAGCTGTCAAGGCCGTAGAAATCACCGAGAGCTTCGTTTTGACTGGTTATGGCTCCCGTAACTCTAAATGAGCCAACAATTATGGCCGTCCGAAGAATCGATATCCACAGGGTGCAACATTCGTTGTGCAAGGTGCAACATTCGTCCAAAAAGCCGAAACAGCGCCGTTCGACTTTTAGAAGTGGGTGCAGGGATTTGAAATGGAACAGTACCATGGTGAACCGCTCTCCAGGGAAGGTAAATCGAAGACCAGCAACGATGATCCCGTTTTAACGTAAAAATTCACGTGATGGAAAAAAGAAGGCCAAAATACTTCAGAGACCCGATCGAGGTTCGGATAGCCTTTTTTGGGTTTGAAACTATCCGTTGACGGCTTACAGCTATCAAGGCCGTAGAACTCACCGAGAGCTTCATTTTGACTGGTTATGGCTCCCGTAACTCTAAACGAGCCAACAGTTATGGCCGTCCGAAGAATCGATATCCACAGGGTGCAACATTCGCTGTGCAAGGTGCAACATTCGTCCAAAAAGCCGAAACAGCGCCGTTCGACTTTTAGAAGTGGGTGTAGGGATTTGAAATGGAACAGTACCATGGTGAACCGCTCTTCAGGGAAGGTAAATCGAAGACCAGCAACGGTGATCCCGTTTTAACGTAAAAATTCACGTGATGGAAAAAAGAAGGCCAAAATACTTCAGAGACCCGATCGAGGTTCGGATAGCCTTTTTTGGGTTTGAAACTATCCGTTGACGGCTTACAGCTGTCAAGGCCGTAGAACTCACCGAGGGCTTCATTTTGACTGGTTATGGCTCCCGTAACTCTAAACGAGCCAACAGTTATGGCCGTCCGAAGAATCGATATCCACAGGGTGCAACATTCGCTGTGCAAGGTGCAACATTCGTCCAAAAAGCCGAAACAACGCCGTTCGACTTTTAGAAGTGGGTGCAGGGATTTGAAATGGAACAGTACCATGGTGAACCGCTCTCCAGGGAAGGTAAATCGAAGACCAGCAACGGTGATCCCGTTTTAACGTAAAAATTCACGTGATGGAAAAAAGAAGGCCAAAATACTTCAGAGACTCGATTGAGGTTCGGATAGCCTTTTTTGGGTTTGAAACTATCCGTTGACGGTTTACAGCTATCAAGGCCGTAGAACTCACCGAGAGCTTCGTTTTGACTGGTTATGGCTCCCGTAACTCTAAACGAGCCAACAGTTATGGCCGTCCGAAGAATCGATATCCACATGGTGCAACATTCGCTGTGCAAGGTGCAACATTCGTCCAAAAAGCCGAAACAGCGCCGTTCTACTTTTAAAAGTGGGTGCAGGGATTTGAAATGGAACAGTACCATGGTGAACCGCTCTCCAAGGAAGGTAAATCGAAGACCAGCAACGGTGATCCCGTTTTAACGTAAAAATTCACGTGATGGAAAAAAGAAGGCCAAAATACTTCAGAGACCCGATCGAGGTTCGGATAGCCTTTTTTGGGTTTGAAACTATCCGTTGACGGCTTAAAGCAGTCAAGGCCGTAGAACTCACCAAGAGCTTCATTTTGACTGGTTATGGCTCCCGTAACTCTAAACGAGCCAACAGTTATGGCCGTCCGAAGAATCGATATCCACAGGGTGCAACATTCGCTGTGCAAGGTGCAACATTCGTCCAAAAAGCCGAAACAACGCCGTTCGACTTTCAGAAGTGGGTGCAGGGATTTGAAATGGAACAGTACCATGGTGAACCGCTCTCCAGGGAAGGTAAATCGAAGACCAGCAACGGTGATCCCGTTTTAACGTAAAAATTCACGTGATGGAAAAAAGAAGGCCAAAATACTTCAGAGACCCGATTGAGGTTCGGATAGCCTTTTTTGGGTTTGAAACTATCCGTTGACGGCTTATAGCCGTCAAGGCCGTAGAACTAACCGAGAGCTTTGTTTTGACTGGTTATAGCTCCCGTAACTCTAAACGAGCCAACAGTTATGGCCGTCCGAAGAATCTATATCCACAAGGTGCAACATTCGCTGTTCAAGGTGCAACATTCGTCCAAAAAGCCGAAACAGGGCCGTTCGACTTTTAGAAGTGGGTGCAGGGATTTGAAATGGAACAGTACCATGTTGAACCGCTCTCCAGGGAAGGTAAATCAAAGACCAGCAACAGTGATCCCGTTTTAACGTAAAAATTCACGTGATGGAAAAAAGAAGGCCAAAAAACTTAAGAGACTCGATTGAGGTTCGCATGGCCTTTTTTGGGTTTGAAACTATCCGTAGATGGCTTACAGCGGTCAAGGCCGTAGAACTCACCGAGAACTTCGTTTTGACTGGTTATGGCTCCCGTAACTCTAAACGAGACAACAGTTATGGCCGTCCGAAGAATCGTTATCCACATGGTGCAACATTCGCTCTGCAAGGTGCAACATTCATCCAAAAAGCCGAAACAGCGCCGTTCGACTTTTAGAAGTGGGTGCAGGGATTTGAAATGGAACAGTTGCATGGTGAACCGCTCTCCAGGGAAGGTAAATCGAAGACTGGCAACGGTGATCCCGTTTTAACGTAAAAATTCACGTGATGGAAAAAAGAAGGCCAAAAAACTTCAGAGACCCGATTGAGGTTCGGATAGCCTTTTTTGGGTTCGAAACTATCCGTTGACGGCTTACAGCTGTCAAGGCCGTAGAACTCACCGAGAGCTTCGTTTTGACTGGTTATGGCTCCCGTAACTCTAAACGAGACAACAGTTATGGCCGTCCGAAGAATCGATATCCACAGGGTGCAACATTTGCTGTTCAAGGTGCAACATTCGTCCAAAAAGCCGAAACAGCGACGTTCAACTTTTAGAAGTGGGTGCAGGGATTTGAAATGGAATAGTACCATGGTGAACCGCTCTCCAGGGAAGGTAAATCAAAGACCAGCAACGGTGATCCCGTTTTAACGTAAAAATTGACGTGATGGAAAAAAGATGGCCAAAAAACTTCAGAGACCCGATTGAGGTTCGGATGGCCTTTTTTGGGTTTGAAACTATCCGTTGACGGCTTACAGCCGTGAAGGCCGTAGAATTCACCGAGAGCTTCGTTTTGACTGGTTATGGCTCCCGTAACTTTAAACGAGACAACAGTTATGGCCGTCCGAAGAATCGATATCCACAGGGTGCAACATTCGCTATGCAAGGTGCAACATTCGTACAAAAAGCCGAAACATCGCCGTTCGACTTTTAGAAGTGGGTGCAGGGATTTGAAATGGAACAGTACCATGGTGACCCACTCTCCAGGGAAGGTAAATCGAAGACCAGCAACGGTGATCCCGTTTTAACGTAAAAATTCACGTGATGGAAAAAAGAAGGCCAAAAAACTTCAGAGACCCGATTGAGGTTCGGATAGCCTTTTTTGGGTTCGAAACTATCCGTTGACGGCTTACAGCAGTCAAGGCCGTAGAACTCACCGAGAGCTTCGTTTTGACTGGTTATGGCTCCCATAACTCTAAACGAGCCAACATTTATGGCCGTCCGAAGAATCGATATCCACAGAGTGCAACATTCGCCGTGCAAGGTGCAACGTTCGTCCAAAAAGACGAAACAGCGCCGTTCGACTTTCAGAAGTGGGTGCAGGGATTTAAATGGAACAGTACCATGGTGAACCGCTCTCCAATAAAGGTAAATCGAAGACCAGTAACGGTGATCCCGTTTTAACGTAAAAATTCACGTGATGGAAAAAAGAAGGCCAAAATACTTCAAAGACCCGATTGAGGTTCGGATAGCCTTTTTTGGGTTTGAAACTATCTGTTGACGGTTTACAGCTGTCAAGGCCGTAGAACTCACCGAGAGCTTTGTTTTGACTGGTTATGGCTCCCGTAACTCTAAATGAGCCAACAGTTATGGCCGTCCGAAGAATCGATATCCACAGGGTGCAACATTCGCTGTGCAAGGTGCAACATTCGTCCAAAAAGCCGAAACAGCGCCGTTCGACTTTTAGAAGTGGGTGCAGGGATTTGAAATGGAACAGTACCATGGTGAACCGCTCTCCAGGGAAGGTAAATCGAAGACCAGCAACGGTGATCCCGTTTTAACGTAAAAATTCACGTGATGGAAAAAAGAAGGCCAAAATACTTCAGAGACCCGATCGAGGTTCAGATAGCCTTTTTTGGGTTTGAAACTATCCGTTGACGGCTTACAGCTATCAAGGCCGTAGAACTCCCCGAGAGCTTCATTTTGACTAGTTATGGCTCCCGTAACTCTAAACGAGCCAACAGTTATGGCCGTCCGAAGAATCGATATCCACAGGGTGCAACATTCGCTGTGCAAGGTGCAACATTCGTCCAAAAAGCCGAAACAGCGCCGTTCGACTTTTAGAAGTGGGTGTAGGGATTTGAAATGGAACAGTACCATGGTGAACCGCTCTCCAGGGAAGATAAATCGAAGACCAGCAACGGTGATCCCGTTTTAACGTAAAAATTCATGTGATGGAAAAAAGAAGGCCAAAATACTTCAGAGACCCGATCGAGGTTCGGATAGCCTTTTTTGGGTTTGAAACTATCCGTTGACGGCTTACAGCTGTCAAGGCCGTAGAACTCACCGAGAGCTTCATTTTGACTGGTTATGGCCCCCGTAACTCTAAACGAGCCAACAGTTATGGCCGTCCGAAGAATCGATATCCACAGGGTGCAACATTCGCTGTGCAAGGTGCAACATTCGTCCAAAAAGCCGAAACAGCGCCGTTCGACTTTTAGAAGTGGGTGCAGGGATTTGAAATGGAACAGTACCATGGTGAACCGCTCTCCAGGGAAGGTAAATCGATGACCAGCAACGGTGATCCCGTTTTAACGTAAAAATTCACGTGATGGAAAAAAGAAGGCCAAAATACTTTAGAGACCCGATTGAGGTTCGGATAGCCTTTTTTGGGTTTGAAACTATCCGTTGACGGTTTACAGCTATCAAGGCCGTAGAACACACCGAGAGCTTCGTTTTGACTGGTTTTGGCTCCCGTAACTCTAAACGAGCCAACAGTTATGGCCGTCCGAAGAATCGATATCCACATGGTGCAACATTCGCTGTGCAAGGTGCAACATTCGTCCAAAAAGCCGAAACAGCGCCGTTCGACTTTTAGAAGTGGGTGCAGGGATTTGAAATGGAACAGTACCATGGTGAACCGCTCTCCAAGGAAGGTAAATCGAAGACCAGCAACGGTGATCCCGTTTTAACGTAAAAATTCACGTGATGGAAAAAAGAAGGTCAAAATACTTCAGAGACCCGATCGAGGTTCGGATAGACTTTTTTGGGTTTGAAACTATCCGTTGACGGCTTACAGCAGTCAAGGCCGTAGAACTCACCGAGAGCTTCATTTTGACTGGTTATGGCTCCCGTAACTCTAAACGAGCCAACAGTTATGGCCGTCCGAAGAATCGATATCCACAGGGTGCAACATTCGCTGTGCAAGGTGCAACATTCGTCCAAAAAGCCGAAACAGCGCCGTTCGACTTTCAGAAGTGGGTGCAGGGATTTAAATGGAACAGTACCATGGTGAACCGCTCTCCAGGGAAGGTAAATCGAAGACCAGCAACGGTGATCCCGTTTTAACGTAAAAATTCACGTGATGGAAAAAAGAAGGCCAAAATACTTCAGAGACCCGATTGAGGTTCAGATAGCCTTTTTTGGGTTTGAAACTATCCGTTGACGGCTTACAGCCGTCAAGGCCATAGAACAAACCGAGAGCTTTGTTTTGACTAGTTATAGCTCCCGTAACTCTAAACGAGCCAACAGTTATGGCCGTCCGAAGAATCGATATCCACAAGGTGCAACATTCGCTGTTCAAGGTGCAACAATCGTCCAAAAAGCCGAAACAGCGCCGTTCGACTTTTAGAAGTGGGTGCAGGGATTTGAAATGGAACAGTACCATGTTGAACCGCTCTCCAGGGAAGGTAAATCGAAGACCAGCAACAGTGATCCCGTTTTAACGTAAAAATTCACGTGATGGAAAAAAGAAGGCCAAAAAACTTAAGAGACTCGATTGAGGTTCGCATGGCCTTTTTTGGGTTTGAAACTATCCGTTGATGGCTTACAGCGGTCAAGGCCGTAGAACTCACCGAGAACTTCGTTTTGACTGGTTATGGCTCCCGTAACTCTAAACGAGACAACAGTTATGGCCGTCCGAAGAATCGATATCCACATGGTGCAACATTCGCTCTGCAAGGTGCAACATTCATCCAAAAAGTCGAAACAGCGCCGTTCGACTTTTAGAAGTGGGTGCAGGGATTTGAAATGGAACAGTTGCATGGTGAACCGCTCTCCAGGGAAGGTAAATCGAAGACTGGCAACGGTGATCCCGTTTTAACGTAAAAATTCACGTGATGGAAAAAAGAAGGCCAAAAAACTTCAGAGACCCGATTGAGGTTCGGATAGCCTTTTTTGGGTTCGAAACTATCCGTTGACGGCTTACAGCTGTCAAGGCCATAGAACTCACCGAGAGCTTCGTTTTGACTGGTTATGGCTCCCGTAACTCTAAACGAGACAATAGTTATGGCCGTCCGAAGAATCGATATCCACAGGGTGCAACATTTGCTGTTCAAGGTGCAACATTCGTCCAAAAAGCCGAAACAGCGACGTTCAACTTTTAGAAGTGGGTGCAGGGATTTGAAATGGAACAGTACCATGGTGAACCGCTCTCCAGGGAAGGTAAATCGAAGACCAGCAACGGTGATCCCGTTTTAACGTAAAAATTGACGTGATGGAAAAAAGATGGCCAAAAAACTTCAAAGACCCGATTGAGGTTCGGATGGCCTTTTTTGGGTTTGAAACTATCCGTTGACGGCTTACAGCCGTGAAGGCCATAGAATTCATCGAGAGCTTCGTTTTGACTGGTTATGGCTCCCGTAACTCTAAACGAGACAACAGTTATGGTCGTCCGAAGAATCGATATCCACAGGGTGCAACATTCGCTGTGCAAGGTGCGACATTCGTACAAAAAGCCGAAACAACGCCGTTCGACTTTTAGAAGTGGGTGCAGGGATTTGAAATGGAACAGTACCATAGTGACCCGCTCTCCAGGGAAGGTGAATCGAAGACCAGCAACGGTGATCCCGTTTTAACGTAAAAATTCACGTGATGGAAAAAAGAAGGCCAAAAAACTTCAGAGACCCGGTTGAGGTTCGGATAGCCTTTTTTGGGTTCGAAACTATCCGTTGACGGCTTACAGCTGTCAAGGCCGTAGAACTCACCGAGAGCTTCGTTTTGACTGGTTATGGCTCCCGTAACTCTAAACAAGCCAACATTTATGGCCGTCCGAAGAATCGATATCCATAGAGTGCAACATTCGCTGTGCAAGGTGCAACGTTCGTCCAAAAAGCCGAAACAGCGCCGTCCGACTTTCAGAAGTGGGTGCAGGGATTTAAATGGAACAGTACCATGGTGAACCGCTCTCCAAGGAAGGTAAATCGAAGACCAGCAACGGTGATCCCGTTTTAACGTAAAAATTCACGTGATGAAAAAAAGAAGGCCAAAATACTTCAAAGACCCGATTGAGGTTCGGATAGCCTTTTTTGGGTTTGAAACTATCCGTTGACGGTTTACAGCTGTCAAGGCCGTAGAACTCACCGAGAGCTTCGTTTTGACTGGTTATGGCTCCCGTAACTCTAAATGAGCCAACAGTTATGGCCGTCCGAAGAATCGATATCCACAGGGTGCAACATTCGCTGTGCAAGGTGCAACATTCGTCCAAAAAGCCGAAACAGCGCCGTTCGACTTTTAGAAGTGGGTGTAGGGATTTGAAATGGAACAGTACCATGGTGAACCGCTCTCCAGGGAAGGTAAATTGAAGACCAGCAACGGTGATCCCGTTTTAACGTAAAAATTCACGTGATGGAAAAAAGAAGGCCAAAATAATTCAGAGACCCGATTGAGGTTCGGATAGCCTTTTTTGGGTTTGAAACTATCCGTTGACGGTTTACAGCTGTCAAGGCCGTAGAACTCACCGAGAGCTTCATTTTGACTGGTTATGGCTCCCGTAACTCTAAACGAGCCAACAGTTATGGCCGTCCGAAGAATCGATATCCACAGGGTGCAACATTCGCTGTGCAAGGTGCAACATTCGTCCAAAAAACCGAAACAGCGCCGTTCGACTTTTAGAAGTGGGTGCAGGGATTTGAAATGGAACAGTACCATGGTGAACCGCTCTCCAGGGAAGGTAAATCGAAGACCAGCAACGGTGATCCCGTTTTAACGTAAAAATTCACGTGATGGAAAAAAGAAGGCCAAAATACTTCAGAGACCCGATTGAGGTTCGGATAGCCTTTTTTGGGTTTGAAACTATCCGTTGACGGTTTACAGCTGTCAAGGCCGTAGAACTCACCGAGAGCTTCGTTTTGACTGGTTATGGCTCCCGTAACTCTAAACGAGCCAACAGTTATGGCCGTCCAAAGAATCGATATCCACAGGGTGCAACATTCGCTGTGCAAGGTGCAACATTCGTCCAAAAAACCGAAACAGCGCCGTTCGACTTTTAGAAGTGGGTGCAGGGATTTGAAATGGAACAGTACCATGGTGAACCGCTCTCCAGGGAAGGTAAATCGAAGACCAGCAACGGTGATCCCGTTTTAACGTAAAAATTCAAGTGATGGAAAAAAGAAGGCCAAAATACTTCAGAGACCCGATCGAGGTTCGGATAGCCTCCTTTGGGTTTGAAACTATCCATTGACGGCTTACAGCTATCAAGGCCGTAGAACTCATCGAGAGATTCATTTTGACTGGTCATGGCTCCCGTAACTCTAAACGAGCCAACAGTTATGGCCGTCCGAAGAATCGATATCCACAGGGTGCAACATTCGCTGTGCAAGGTGCAACATTCGTCCAAAAAGCCGAAACAGCGCCGTTCGACTTTTAGAAGTGGGTGTAGGGATTTGAAATGGAACAGTACCATGGTGAACCGCTCTCCAGGGAAGGTAAATCGAAGACCAGCAACGGTGATCCCGTTTTAACGTAAAAATTCACGTGATGGAAAAAAGAAGGCCAAAATACTTCAGAGACCCGATCGAGGTTCGAATAGCCTTTTTTGGGTTTGAAACTATCCGTTGACGGCTTACAGCTGTCAAGGCCGTAGAACTCACCGAGAGCTTCATTTTGACTGGTTATGGCTCCCGTAACTCTAAACGAGCCAACAGTTATGGCCGTCCGAAGAATCGATATCCACAGGGTGCAACATTCGCTGTGCAAGGTGCAACATTCGTCCAAAAAACCGAAACAGCGCCGTTCGACTTTTAGAAGTGGGTGCAGGGATTTGAAATGGAACAGTACCATGGTGAACCGCTCTCCAGGGAAGGTAAATCGAAGACCAGCAACGGTGATCCCTTTTTAACGTAAAAATTCACGTGATGGAAAAAAGAAGGCCAAAATACTTCAGAAACCCGATTGAGGTTCGGATAGCCTTTTTTGGGTTTGAAACTATCCGTTGACGGTTTACAGCTATCAAGGCCGTAGAACTCACCGAGAGCTTCGTTTTGACTGGTTATGGCTCCCGTAACTCTAAACGAGCCAACAGTTATGGCCGTCCGAAGAATCGATATCCACATGGTGCAACATTCGATGTGCAAGGTGCAACATTCGTCCAAAAAGCCGAAACAGCGCCGTTCGACTTTTAGAAGTGGGTGCAGGGATTTGAAATGGAACAGTACCATGGTGAACCGCTCTCCAAGGAAGGTAAATCGAAGACCAGCAACGGTGATCCCGTTTTAACGTAAAAATTCACGTGATGGAAAAAAGAAGGCCAAAATACTTCAGAGACCCGATCGAGGTTCGGATAGCCTTTTTTGGGTTTGAAACTATCCGTTGACGGCTTACAGCAGTTAAGGCCGTAGAACTCACCGAGAGCTTCATTTTGACTGTTTATGGCTCCCGTAATTCTAAACGAGCCAACAGTTATGGCCGTCCGAAGAATCGATATCCACAGGGTGCAACATTCGTACAAAAAGCCGAAACAGCGCCGTTCGACTTTCAGAAGTGGGTGCAGGGATTTAAATGGAACAGTACCATGGTGAACCGCTCTCCAGGGAAGGTAAATCGAAGACCAGCAACGGTGATCCCGTTTTAACGTAAAAATTCACGTGATGGAAAAAAGAAGGCCAAAATACTTCAGAGACCCGATTGAGGTTCGGATAGCCTTTTTTGGGTTTGAAACTATCCGTTGACGGTTTACAGCTGTCAAGGCCGTAGAACTCACCGAGAGCTTCGTTTTGACTGGTTATGGCTCCCGTAACCCTAAACGAGCCAACAGTTATGGTCGTCCGAAGAATCGATATCCACAGGGTGCAACATTCGCTGTGCAAGGTGCAACATTCGTCCAAAAAGCCGAAACAGCGCCGTTTGACTTTTAGAAGTGGGTGCAGGGATTTGAAATGGAACAGTACCATGGTGAACCGCTCTCCAGGGATGGTAAATCGAAGACCAGCAACGGTGATCCCGTTTTAACGTAAAAATTCACGTGATGGAAAAAAGAAGGCCAAAATACTTCAAAGACCCGATTGAGGTTCGGATAGCCTTTTTTGGGTTTGAAACTATCCGTTGACGGTTTACAGCTATCAAGGCCGTAGAACTCACCGAGAGCTTCGTTTTGACTGGTTATGGCTCCCGTAACTCTAAACGAGCCAACAGTTATGGCCGTCCGAAGAATCGATATCCACATGGTGCAACATTCGATGTGCAAGGTGCAACATTCGTCCAAAAAGCCGAAACAGCGCCGTTCGACTTTTAGAAGTGGGTGCAGGGATTTGAAATGGAACAGTACCATGGTGAACCGCTCTCCAAGGAAGGTAAATCGAAGACCAGCAACGGTGATCCCGTTTTAACGTAAAAATTCACGTGATGGAAAAAAGAAGGCCAAAATACTTCAGAGACCCGATCGAGGTTCGGATAGCCTTTTTTGGGTTTGAAACTATCCGTTGACGGCTTACAGCAGTTAAGGCCGTAGAACTCACCGAGAGCTTCATTTTGACTGTTTATGGCTCCCGTAATTCTAAACGAGCCAACAGTTATGGCCGTCCGAAGAATCGATATCCACAGGGTGCAACATTCGTCCAAAAAGCCGAAACAGCGCCGTTCGACTTTCAGAAGTGGGTGCAGGGATTTAAATGGAACAGTACCCTGGTGAACTGCTCTCCAGGGAAGGTAAATCGAAGACCAGCAACGGTGATCCCGTTTTAACGTAAAAATTCACGTGATGGAAAAAAGAAGGCCAAAATACTTCAGAGACCCGATTGAGGTTCGGATAGCCTTTTTTGGGTTTGAAACTATCCGTTGACGGTTTACAGCTGTCAAGGCCGTAGAACTCACCGAGAGCTTCGTTTTGACTGGTTATGGCTCCCGTAACTCTAAACGAGCCAACAGTTATGGTCGTCCGAAGAATCGATATCCACAGGGTGCAACATTCGCTGTGCAAGGTGCAACATTCGTCCAAAAAGCCGAAACAGCGCCGTTCGACTTTTAGAAGTGGGTGCAGGGATTTGAAATGGAACAGTACCATGGTGAACCGCTCTCCAGGGAAGGTAAATCGAAGACCAGCAACGGTGATCCCGTTTTAACGTAAAAATTCACGTGATGGAAAAAAGAAGGCCAAAATACTTCAAAGACCCGATTGAGGTTCGGATAGCCTTTTTTGGGTTTGAAACTATCCGTTGACGGTTTACAGCTATCAAGGCCGTAGAACTCACCGAGAGCATCGTTTTGACTGGTTATGGCTCCCGTAACTCTAAACGAGCCAACAGTTATGGCCGTCCGAAGAATCGATATCCACATGGTGCAACATTCGATGTGCAAGGTGCAACATTCGTCCAAAAAGCCGAAACAGCGCCGTTCGACTTTTAGAAGTGGGTGCAGGGATTTGAAATGGAACAGTACCATGGTGAACCGCTCTCCAAGGAAGGTAAATCGAAGACCAGCAACGGTGATCCCGTTTTAACGTAAAAATTCACGTGATGGAAAAAAGAAGGCCAAAATACTTCAGAGACCCGATCGAGGTTCGGATAGCCTTTTTTGGGTTTGAAACTATCCGTTGACGGCTTACAGCAGTTAAGGCCGTAGAACTCACCGAGAGCTTCATTTTGACTGGTTATGGCTCCCGTAACTCTAAACGAGCCAACAGTTATGGCCGTCCGAAGAATCGATATCCACAGGGTGCAACATTCGTCCAAAAAGCCGAAACATCGCCGTTCGACTTTTAGAAGTGGGTGTAGGGATTTGAAATGGAACAGTACCATGGTGAACCGCTCTCCAGGGAAGGTAAATCGAAGACCAGCAACGGTGATCCCGTTTTAACGTAAAAATTCACGTGATGGAAAAAAGAAGGCCAAAATACTTCAGAGACCCGATCGAGGTTCGGATAGCCTTTTTTGGGTTTGAAACTATCCGTTGACGGCTTACAGCTGTCAAGGCCGTAGAACTCACCGAGAGCTTCATTTTGACTGGTTATGGCTCCCGTAACTCTAAACGAGCCAACAGTTATGGCCGTCCGAAGAATCGATATCCACAGGGTGCAACATTCGCTGTGCAAGGTGCAACATTCGTCCAAAAAACCGAAACAGCGCCGTTCGACTTTTAGAAGTGGGTGCAGGGATTTGAAATGGAACAGTACCATGGTGAACCGCTCTCCAGGGAAGGTAAATCGAAGACCAGCAACGGTGATCCCTTTTTAACGTAAAAATTCACGTGATGGAAAAAAGAAGCCAAAATACTTCAGAGACCCGATTGAGGTTCGGATAGCCTTTTTTGGGTTTGAAACTATCCGTTGATGGTTTACAGCTATCAAGGCCGTAGAACTCACCGAGAGCTTCGTTTTGACTGGTTATGGCTCCCGTAACTCTAAACGAGCCAACAGTTATGGCCGTCCGAAGAATCGATATCCACATGGTGCAACATTCGATGTGCAAGGTGCAACATTCGTCCAAAAAGCCGAAACAGCGCCGTTCGACTTTCAGAAGTGGGTGCAGGGATTTAAATGGAACAGTACCATAGTGAACCGCTCTCCAGGGAAGGTAAATCGAAGACCAGCAACGGTGATCCCGTTTTAACGTAAAAATTCACGTGATGGAAAAAAGAAGGCCAAAATACTTCAGAGACCCGATTGAGGTTCGGATAGCCTTTTTTGGGTTTGAAACTATCCGTTGACGGTTTACAGCTGTCAAGGCCGTAGAACTCACCGAGAGCTTCGTTTTGACTGGTTATGGCTCCCGTATCTCTAAACGAGCCAACAGTTATGGTCGTCCGAAGAATCGATATCCACAGGGTGCAACATTCGCTGTGCAAGGTGCAACATTCGTCCAAAAAGCCGAAACAGCGCCGTTCGACTTTTAGAAGTGGGTGCAGGGATTTGAAATGGAACAGTACCATGGTGAACCGCTCTCCAGGGAAGGTAAATCGAAGACCGGCAACGGTGATCCCGTTTTAACGTAAAAATTCACGTGATGGAAAAAAGAAGGCCAAAATACTTCAGAGACTCGACCGAGGTTCGGATAGCCTTTTTTAGGTTTGAAACTATCCGTTGACGGCCTACAGCCGTCAAGGCCGTAGAACTCACCGAGAGCTTCATTTTGACTGGTTATGGCTCCCGTAACTCTAAACGAGCCAACAGTTATGGCCGTCCGAAGAATCGATATCCACAGGGTGCAACATTCTCTGTGCAAGGTGCAACATTCGTCCAAAAAGTCGAAACAGCGCCGTTCGACTTTTAGAAGTGGGTGCAGGGATTTGAAATGGAACAGTACCATTGTGAACCGCTCTCCAGGGAAGGTAAATCGAAGACCAGCAACGGTGATCCCATTTTAACGTAAAAATTGACGTGATGGAAAAAAGAAGGCCAAAAAACTTCAGAGACCCGATTGAGGTTCGGATGGCCTTTTTTGGGTTTGAAACTATCCGTTGACGGCTTACAGCCGTGAAGGCCGTAGAATTCACCGAGGGCTTCGTTTTGCCTGGTTATGGCTCCCGTAACTCTAAACGAGACAACAGTTATGGCCGTCCGAAGAATCGATATCCACAGGGTGCAACATTCGCTGTGCAAGGTGCAACATTCGTCCAAAAAGCCGAAACAACGCCGTTCGACTTTTAGAAGTGGGTGCAGGGATTTGAAATGGAACAGTACCATGGTGACCCGCTCTCCAGGGAAGGTAAATCGAAGACCAGCAACGGTGATCCCGTTTTAACGTAAAAATTCACGTGATTTAAAAAAGAAGGCCAAAATACTTCAGAGACCCGATTGAGGTTCGGATAGCCTTTTTTGGGTTTGAAACTATCCGTTGACGGCTTATAGCCGTCAAGGCTGTAGAACTCACCGAGAGCTTCGTTTTGACTGGTTATGGCTCCCGTAACTCTAAACGAGCCAACATTTATGGCCGTCCGAAGAATCGATATCCACAGAGTGCAACATTCGCCGTGCAAGGTGCAACATTCGTCCAAAAAGCCGAAACAGCGCCGTTCGACTTTCAGAAGTGGGTGCAGGGATTTAAATGGAACAGTACCATGGTGAACCGCTCTCCAGGGAAGGTAAATCGAAGACCAGCAACGGTGATCCCGTTTTAACGTAAAAATTCACGTGATGGAAAAAAGAAGGCCAAAATACTTCAGAGACCCGATTGAGGTTCGGATAGCCGTTTTTGGGTTTGAAACTATCCGTTGATGGTTTACAGCTGTCAAGGCCGTAGAACTCACCGAGAGCTTCGTTTTGACTAGTTATGGCTCCCGTAACTCTAAACGAGCCAACAGTTATGGCCGTCCGAAGAATCGATATCCATAGGGTGCAACATTCGCTGTGCAATGTGCAACATTCGTCCAAAAAGCCGAAACAGCGCCGTTCGACTTTTAGAAGTGGGTCCAGTGATTTGAAATGGAACAGTACCATAGTGAACCACTCTCCAGGGAAGGTAAATCGAAGACCAGCAACGATGATCCCGTTTTAACGTAAAAATTCACGTGATGGAAAAAAGAAGTCCAAAATACTTCAGAGACCCGATCGAGGTTCGGATAGCCTTTTTTGGGTTTGAAACTATCCGTTGACGGCTTACAGCTGTCAAGGCCGTAGAACTCACCGAGAGCTTCATTTTGACTGGTTATGGCTCCCGTAACTCTAAACGAGCCAACAGTTATGGCCGTCCGAAGAATCGATATCCACAGGGTGCAACATTCGCTGTGATAGGTGCAACATTCGTCCAAAAAACCGAAACAGCGCCGTTCGACTTTTAGAAGTGGGTGCAGGGATTTGAAATGGAACAGTACCATGGTGAACCGCTCTCAAAGGAAGGTAAATCGAAGACCAGCAACGGTGATTGTTGAATATGCGTCTATATGATTTTTGTTTGATGATAATAAACATATATACATTTATTTAAATGTATTTGATAATGTACTATTTCATTTTTCACAGATTAAATGACAATATGCTGAATAAAATTAAATTACACAGAATTTGAATTCAAACAGAAATTTTATTCAAACAAATTTCTATTACAATTTTTGAATAGTACACATTCAGGCTCTCACTATATCTATACAATTTCTGAATACATCACAATTCATTTTTACATTAATAACCTCACTACATATCACTCACACTCGTATTTTGTCTTCAACTGCATTCCATTCTGATTCCAGCATCCGAGTAATCTGCAAAAATATTCTCAAACGCAGTAAAATTGAAAAAGAAATATTTTTGCAATATAAAATAAAATGTGGATTTTGAAAATATTATTTGCCTCAGTTATTTGGGTTGTTCGTCATCATTTATATTTAAATTCATCACACACGAACGATGTGACATGCACAGTGTATCACTGTACATGTCACAAGGCCGTGCACACCGATATATATATACTTGATAAATTTACAGGGACAAGTGAGCACAGGTCAAACCCAGATTATCGGATTCAACTCAGGTGCAATAAAACAATGTCACAACAATCAGTACAAGGTCAAACCCGAGCGCTTTAAGCTGGATTCAACACAGGGCTATAGAGTTCAAGTCAGTGCACCAAACAGTGAACCAAGTACTGTACATATGAAGTGAAGGCCACTGTGATCTCGACAAACCAGAACTCAAGACCAAAGAGTGCAAGCAAAACTCAAAGGCAACAGAACTCAAACCAACAGCAAGCCAAGACCAGAAAACAAGACCAAAATAGTGAAACTTGACAAATGCCACCAGACCAGACTACACAGATACAATCCATCAAGATCAACTCAATGCAAACAAACAGATAAACAAACCAGGAACAAAGTGACACAGGGAACTCAGACAATATCAACAAGTATGGAAGTGAATACATGAATATGCTACAGAGAATCAAGACATGTACAAACCAATTACTCGAATCATCATCGAGCTAAGTAAACAACAAAGTCAATAAACAGTGATCAAATATCAAATTTGAGCAGTGCCCATCAATGAGTTCAAGTATATACGCAAATACATGTCTGTCTAAAATGAAACAGTGGCAACAAAATTAATCAAGTATGATTTTTTTTTAAAGCAGCAGTTTTCAAATAATCAATGTCAACAGCCGTGTCCAAATCTCAAAATCACAAGTTCAAGCATACAACCAGATAATATAAGTTGTGACCAAGTCAAGGCAAAAATCGAACAGTAAGAACAAGTCAAGCTCGAAGTCACAAAGAAAAATCAACATCGTCAAACCAGAATCGAAACCGTGGTCATCACGAAATCGATCAATGACGTGTGAATCGAATATACGCGCATGAACAAGTCAGTGCAAATCATCATCATTCAAGTAAAATCGAACGGCAAGCAAGAGTGATTGACGAAATCAAATAACTATCAGATGAACGAAAAACAAGGAGATGGAATCCTATATAAATACCCTATACATCATCGGCAAAGAGGCATCGAATTCAAGCAATCAAACCAGAGAGAACAAAAGGCACAAATTACATACCGTAGTTAGAAGTCGAATTCGATCACCATCGAGGAACAGCCGTGAGCAAGATAAAGGAATCACTCGATCGATAACGAAACGAAGCTCGAAATCAAATTCAATCGATCAGTATAAACTCGGCGTCTTCGAATACAAGCCCTAAATCCAGAGCGCAAAGAGAAGTTGCAGAAATCAGGCTACTTAAATCAAAGCCCTAATTTTTAGATCAGAGGAACGAACGAGATAAACAGAGCCGCCATTTTCTTCTTCCAGAGCAAAGAGGATCGCGTAAATAAAAAGAAAGAAAAGGGGGCCGGCTAATTGTATTTGAATTAGGGTTTTATTATAACAAGGGGTTTAGTTTTTATTTATATTTAGGGCTTTGGTTTTAAATTGTTTTTAAATTGTTTTTAAATTTGTATTTCAATTTTAAACTGCTAACTTTTCTAGTCGTGTGACTAGGGGACAATCTACGTGGCGTAGATTGAGAATTCGCAACTCAGTGGCTGAGTTGTGGCAGGGTTTTGAGCGTAGAGTTAGGATTAGTCGATAGCGGGTGTCGCGAGTTTACGTGTGTAAGCGTCTGACTATCTAATTTCTAGTAGAAACCTTGGGGGCAGCACGTAGGCAGGGTTTTGCCGAAGCTGGGTAAAATCTGTGTTGTTCTGTTTCTGTTATTTATATTCTGCAATATCTGTGCTGTTTTTATTCTACTGTGTTCCGTGATATAACTTCCGCAATAATTTTAATATTTTTTAGTATCACCCTATTCACCCCCCCTAGGGTGAAATCGATCCTACAAGTGGTATCAGAGCTAGGAATAGGAGTCAATTATTTGTTGTTTATAAAAATTCGATTTTTTTCAAAAATCAATTTTTGTTTTAAAAATTTGAATTTTTTAAAAAATGGCGTCTTTTAATAATGCTTTTGCTGAGGGTCAGTCGATAGTTAGACCACCAATGTTCAATGGTGAATATGCTTATTGGAAAAATAGGATGAAAATTTTTCTAGAAACCATTGATGCTTGGAATATAGTTGAGACTGGATATAACAAACCAACTATAACAGTGAACAATCAGGAAATAGAAAAACCAAAGGATCAATGGACAGAGTTAGAAAACAAATTACAAATTACTAACGCCAAAGCAATGAATTCTATTATTTGTTCATTAGATCAAATTGAATTTAATCGTGTTTCACATTGTTCATCTGCGCAGGAAATATGGCACACTCTCGAAGTGACTCACGAAGGAACATCTCAAGTCAAAGAATCTCGCCTTGCTATGCTAAGCAGCGAATATGAGAACTTTACAATGGCGAAGGAAGAAAATGTCAAAGAGATGTACGGACGACTTTCCAATATCATATACAAATCGAAAGCTCTCGGAAAATCATACACCGAACTGGAAATAGTCCGAAAAATCCTCAGAGTCCTTCCACGAAGCTTTGAAGCCAAAGTGACTGCAATTCAAGAATCAAAAGATTTGAAACAGTTGAAAGTTGAAGAACTCATCGGAAATCTCACCACATATGAGCTAGAGATGAAATTCAAAGAAGAGCGTGAAGGAGGAGATACTCGGAAGAAATCGATAGCTCTTAAAGGAACAACTGAAAGTGATGATGATGACGATGATGATGGTGCAAAAGAACTAGAGCTGTTAATAAGAAAATTCAAAAAGTGGAATCAGAAACACGGAAATCCAGCTCTAAACCAAAAGTTAAAAAGCAGAATAGCAAAAGTATTTGACAGCCCAGACAAACAGAAGATCATCTGTTACGAGTGCAACAAACCCGGTCATATCAGTCCCGACTGTCCACAAAATAAATTCAGCCGAGGAAAGAAACAGAAAAAGAAAAGTTTTGCAGCCACTTGGGATGAAATGGATGAGGATGATAAAAGCACTGGCAGTGAAAGCGAAAAAGCAGAATTGTGTCTTCAAGGTGATATAACTGACAGTGACGACGACGAGCCAAGTGAGGTATCAAAACTTACCCATTCTGAGTTGCTTATTCATTTTCATGATGTAAACGGCTGTTTTGAACGACTTAGGGAAAGATACGCTAAACTCGAATCACAAAAAGATACTTTGATAGAATCAAATAAACAACTTGATCAATTAGTGAAAAACTATCAAAGTAGGATCCCTAAGTGTGATAAGTGTCCAACGTTCGAAGAAGAAATTAAAAAATCAGAAATCAATATAAAATCACTTGAAAATGAAATTCTGATTTTAAAAGAAAGTGAAAACATAAGGAGAGAAAATTCTATCAAAAAGTGCACACAATTGTTGAATGAAAACGAATCACTCAAATCACAGGTCCAACAATTGTCTACTACTTTAGATAAGTTTTCCAAAAGTGAAAAATCATTGAATATGCTATTAGGGAAACAATCGGTCAATACTGATAGACAAGGACTTGGGTATATTCAAACAGAACGATATAGAAGTAAAACTAAACAAGTCAATTCGATGTGCACTATTTGTAGAAAAACTAGACACGATCAAAATAATTGTTGGTATAGACCCAAACATGTGAAAACAATTCCAATTTGGGTTCCAAAAGGCGCAAATATAGAATCTCTCAAAGTTAAACAAATCTGGGTGCCAAAAGGAACATATATAGATAGTTATGGGTCTCCACAAAATTATTTTTCAAATTATTCTGCCACTAACAACCATGGACCTATAAAAACAAATAGGTCACAAAAATATTTTACCGTGTAGGTGTGGTGGCAGGCTAAGGAACAACAATAGTGTTATCTGGATTCTGGCTGTTCCAGACACACAACGGGCAACAATTCAAAGTTCCTTAGCCTAGTATAAAGGTGACAGATTCACAATGGACAAACAACGAAAGATTATCGTACAGGTAAAACAGGTAATTGTATTTGTTTTCAAACGATAAATTAAATGTGATAATCTGCACCATAATCTGAATTAAATCAGCCAGTTATGTGAAATGATTGATGATGTTAATTCTGACTTATTCAAAATGTTGACCAATCCTCTTTGAATAAAATTGCTTGGATTAGTTAATTGATTGATTACTGACTACTCATGCTACAAGTGGATATATTTGCTTATCTGTTCTGACACTATGATCACTGCTTGTTTGTTTCAACGGCTTCAATTCAAAAAGAATGTTACAAATGATTTTATGAAATTTGGTGAATTTTCACGGTCTAGTCTATAACATTGAAAATGATGAGTGAAAGAAAAATACAGATGCAGATTACACTAGCAATCTAGTTGATGAAAAATGACTAGTGGAACGTGATTTAACATTCAGTAATTGCATCATTTTTTCAAAGAAAATATCTGCATATTTTTCAAATAATTAACAGATATTTTTCTTAAATAAACCCTTCAAGAAAATCATTTTTTTGACCTTGTTTCAGATTAGTTATTTCAGAAAAATTGTTTTTATAATTATTTTTGAAATTGATTTTAAATCTCTACATTAACTAATCTGATCCCCTGCTAATTATCGAAAAGATAAATAGTGACTGAAAAAGTGATGAGTGTTGATATTAATCATATATTACAACTCAAGAAAGTATATATAGAAAATTTCTTTAGAAATTTAAACAAGAGTTATAAAAACTTTCGTTTGATAAAAATTTCACGACCATTTCTATTTCTATCATTTTTTCTATCAACCATCACTCATCAAAATCCACTATAGTAAGTCAATATGTGGTATTTTGAACGAAAATCATTCATTTTTCATTTTATTATATTTTTTTTAACAAATAAAAAACATCCAAAGTATTCACTCTCATTTAAAAGTCCTCACGGTTATGCATGGGTGAATTACTTTGAATTTGTTATGTGCTTCCATGCTCATTTAAAAGTCCTCACGGTTATGCATGTATGGAACGCATATCAAAAATTGATTGATTAATTAGACAAGTTGATTCTAATCCCATTTAAAAGTCCTCACGGTTATGCGTGGTTAGAAGATACTTGAATTTATTTTTTTAAAATTTTTGGAATACTACTAATCTCATTTAAAAGTCCTAACGGTTATGCATGGTTAGTAGATATTCAAATTCCTGTTATAAATATACCACAAATAGACCCAACTATATGATTTTATATGATGACATTATCCCTATCATTCTAAAGTGGAATATGCGTCAAACAGAGTATTTATGATTTTTGTTTGATTTTTATTGAAATTTAATATTTATACTCGATTGGGAGTTAATATTGTTTTAATGTCAATCACTTTATCTATATTTTTTCTATTACTATTGTTCTTTTGCTGATAACAAAAGGGGGAGAGAAAAGTTAAGATTTTGAAACTAAAGGTCAAATATTTTCCAATTTGAATTTTTTTATATGCATACATGAAGGGGGAGTATTGTGTAGAGAGGGAGCATATAAATAGGGGGAGCAAACTGAATATTCAAATACATTTAAAATAGTCAAAATCTTAAATATATGTTTGTTATCATCAAAAGGGGGAGATTGTTGAATATGCGTCTATATGATTTTTGTTTGATGATAATAAACATATATACATTTATTTAAATGTATTTGATAATGTACTATTTCATTTTTCACAGATTAAATGACAATATGCTGAATAAAATTAAATTACACAGAATTTGAATTCAAACAGAAATTTTATTCAAACAAATTTCTATTACAATTTTTGAATAGTACACATTCAGGCTCTCACTATATCTATACAATTTCTGAATACATCACAATTCATTTTTACATTAATAACCTCACTACATATCACTCACACTCGTATTTTGTCTTCAACTGCATTCCAGTCTGATTCCAGCATCCGAGTAATCTGCAAAAATATTCTCAAACGCAGTAAAATTGAAAAAGAAATATTTTTGCAATATAAAATAAAATGTGGATTTTGAAAATATTATTTGCCTCAGTTATTTGGGTTGTTCGTCATCATTTATATTTAAATTCATCACACACGAACGATGTGACATGCACAGTGTATCACTGTACATGTCACAAGGCCGTGCACACCGATATATATATACTTGATAAATTTACAGGGACAAGTGAGCACAGGTCAAACCCAGATTATCGGATTCAACTCAGGTGCAATAAAACAATGTCACAACAATCAGTACAAGGTCAAACCCGAGCGCTTTAAGCTGGATTCAACACAGGGCTATAGAGTTCAAGTCAGTGCACCAAACAGTGAACCAAGTACTGTACATATGAAGTGAAGGCCACTGTGATCTCGACAAACCAGAACTCAAGACCAAAGAGTGCAAGCAAAACTCAAAGGCAACAGAACTCAAACCAACAGCAAGCCAAGACCAGAAAACAAGACCAAAATAGTGAAACTTGACAAATGCCACCAGACCAGACTACACAGATACAATCCATCAAGATCAACTCAATGCAAACAAACAGATAAACAAACCAGGAACAAAGTGACACAGGGAACTCAGACAATATCAACAAGTATGGAAGTGAATACATGAATATGCTACAGAGAATCAAGACATGTACAAACCAATTACTCGAATCATCATCGAGCTAAGTAAACAACAAAGTCAATAAACAGTGATCAAATATCAAATTTGAGCAGTGCCCATCAATGAGTTCAAGTATATACGCAAATACATGTCTGTCTAAAATGAAACAGTGGCAACAAAATTAATCAAGTATGATTTTTTTTTAAAGCAGCAGTTTTCAAATAATCAATGTCAACAGCCGTGTCCAAATCTCAAAATCACAAGTTCAAGCATACAACCAGATAATATAAGTTGTGACCAAGTCAAGGCAAAAATCGAACAGTAAGAACAAGTCAAGCCCGAAGTCACAAAGAAAAATCAACATCGTCAAACCAGAATCGAAACCGTGGTCATCACGAAATCGATCAATGACGTGTGAATCGAAGATACGCGCATGAACAAGTCAGTGCAAATCATCATCATTCAAGTAAAATCGAACGGCAAGCAAGAGTGATTGACGAAATCAAATAACTATCAGATGAACGAAAAACAAGGAGATGGAATCCTATATAAATACCCTATACATCATCGGCAAAGAGGCATCGAATTCAAGCAATCAAACCAGAGAGAACAAAAGGCACAAATTACATACCGTAGTTAGAAGTCGAATTCGATCACCATCGAGGAACAGCCGTGAGCAAGATAAAGGAATCACTCGATCGATAACGAAACGAAGCTCGAAATCAAATTCAATCGATCAGTATAAACTCGGCGTCTTCGAATACAAGCCCTAAATCCAGAGCGCAAAGAGAAGTTGCAGAAATCAGGCTACTTAAATCAAAGCCCTAATTTTTAGATCAGAGGAACGAACGAGATAAACAGAGCCGCCATTTTCTTCTTCCAGAGCAAAGAGGATCGCGTAAATAAAAAGAAAGAAAAGGGGGCCGGCTAATTGTATTTGAATTAGGGTTTTATTATAACAAGGGGTTTAGTTTTTATTTATATTTAGGGCTTTGGTTTTAAATTGTTTTTAAATTGTTTTTAAATTTGTATTTCAATTTTAAACTGCTAACTTTTCTAGTCGTGTGACTAGGGGACAATCTATGTGGCGTAGATTGAGAATTTGCAACTCAGTGGCTGAGTTGTGGCAGGGTTTTGAGCGTAGAGTTAGGATTAGTCGATAGCGGGTGTCGCGAGTTTACGTGTGTAAGCGTCTGACTATCTAATTTCTAGTAGAAACCTTGGGGGCAGCACGTAGGCAGGGTTTTGCCGAAGCTGGGTAAAATCTGTGTTGTTCTGTTTCTGTTATTTATATTCTGCAATATCTGTGCTGTTTTTATTCTACTGTGTTCCGTGATATAACTTCCGCAATAATTTTAATATTTGTTAGTATCACCCTATTCACCCCCCCTCTAGGGTGAAATCGATCCTACAGTGATCCCTTTTTAACGTAAAAATTCACGTGATGGAAAAAAGAAGGCCAAAATACTTCAGAGACCCGATTGAGGTTCGGATAGCCTTTTTTGGGTTTGAAACTATCCGTTGACGGTTTACAGCTATCAAGGCCGTAGAACTCACCGAGAGCTTCGTTTTGACTGGTTATGGCTCCCGTAACTCTAAACGAGCCAACAGTTATGGCCGTCCGAAGAATCGATATCCACATGGTGCAACATTCGCTGTGCAAGGTGCAACATTCGTCCAAAAAGCCGAAACAGCACCGTTCGACTTTTAGAAGTGGGTGCAGGGATTTGAAATGGAATAGTACCATGGTGAACCGCTCTCCAAGGAAGGTAAATCGAAGACCAGCAACGGTGATCCCGTTTTAACGTAAAAATTCACGTGATGGAAAAAAGAAGGCCAAAATACTTCAGAGACCCGATCGAGGTTCGGATAGCCTTTTTTGGGTTTGAAACTATCCGTTGACGGCTTACAGCAGTTAAGGCCGTAGAACTCACCGAGAGCTTCATTTTGACTGGTTATGGCTCCCGTAACTCTAAACGAGCCAACAGTTATGGCCGTCCGAAGAATCGATATCCACAGGGTGCAACATTCGCTGTGCAAGGTGCAACATTCGTCCAAAAAGCCGAAACAGCGCCGTTCGACTTTCTGAAGTGGGTGCAGGGATTTAAATGGAACAGTACCATGGTGAACCGCTCTCCAGGGAAGGTAAATCGAAGACCAGCAACGGTGATCCCGTTTTAACGTAAAAATTCACGTGATGGAAAAAAGAAGGCCAAAATACTTCAGAGACTCGATTGAGGTTCGGATAGCCTTTTTTGGGTTTGAAACTATCCGTTGACGGTTTACAGCTGTCAAGGCCATAGAACTCACCGAGAGCTTTGTTTTGACTGGTTATGGCTCCCGTAACTCTAAACGAGCCAACAGTTATGGCCGTCCGAAGAATCGATATCCACAGGGTGCAACATTCGCTGTGCAAGGTGCAACATTCATCCAAAAAGCCGAAACAGCGCCGTTCGACTTTTAGAAGTGGGTGCAGGGAATTGAAATGGAACAGTACCATGGTGAACCGCTCTCCAGGGAAGGTAAATCGAAGACCAGCAACGGTGATCCCGTTTTAACGTAAAAATTCACGTGATGGAAAAAAGAAGGCCAAAATACTTCAGAGACCCGACCGAGGTTCGGATAGCCTTTTTTAGGTTTGAAACTATCCGTTGACGGCTTACAGCCGTCAAGGCCGTAGAACTCACCGAGAGCTTCATTTTGACTGGTTATGGCTCCCGTAACTCTAAACGAGCCAACAGTTATGGTCGTCCGAAGAATCGATATCCACAGGGTGCAACATTCTCTGTGCAAGGTGCAACATTCGTCCAAAAAGTCGAAACAGCGCCGTTCGACTTTTAGAAGTGGGTGCAGGGATTTGAAATGGAACAGTACCATTGTGAACCGCTCTCCAGGGAAGGTAAATCGAAGACCAGCAACGGTGATCCCGTTTTAACGTAAAAATTGACGTGATGGAAAAAAGAAGGCCAAAAAACTTCAGAGACCCGATTGAGGTTCGGATGGCCTTTTTTGGGTTTGAAACTATCCGTTGACGGCTTACAGTCGTGAAGGCCGTAGAATTCACCGAGAGCTTCATTTTGCCTGGTTATGGCTCCCGTAACTCTAAACTAGAGAACAGTTATGGCCGTCCGAAGAATCGATATCCACAGGGTGCAACATTCGCTGTGCAAGGTGCAACATTCGTCCAAAAAGCCGAAACAACGCCGTTCGACTTTTAGAAGTGGGCGCAGGGATTTGAAATGGAACAGTACCATGGTGACCCGCTCTCCAGGGAAGGTAAATCGAAGACCAGCAACGGTGATCCCGTTTTAACGTAAAAATTCACGTGATTGAAAAAAGAAGGCCAAAATACTTCAGAGACCCGATTGAGGTTCGGATAGCCTTTTTTGGGTTTGAAACTATCCGTTGACGGCTTACAGCCGTCAAGGCCGTAGAACTCACCGAGAGCTTCGTTTTGACTGGTTATGGCTCCCGTAACTCTAAACGAGCCAACATTTATGGCCGTCCGAAGAATCGATATCCACAGAGTGCAACATTCGCTGTGCAAGGTGCAACATTCGTCCAAAAAGCCGAAACAGCGCCGTTCGACTTTCAGAAGTGGGTGCAGGGATTTAAATGGAACAGTAACATGGTGAACCGCTCTCCAGGGAAGGTAAATCGAAGACCAGCAACGGTGATCCCGTTTTAACGTAAAAATTCACGTGATGGAAAAAAGAAGGCCAAAATACTTCAGAGACCCGATTGAGGTTCGGATAGCCTTTTTTGGGTTTGAAACTATCCGTTGATGGTTTACAGCTGTCAAGGCCGTAGAACTCACCGAGAGCATCGTTTTGACTAGTTATGGCTCCCGTAACTCTAAACGAGCCAACAGTTATGGCCGTCCGAAGAATCGATATCCACAGGGTGCAACATTCGCTGTGCAAGGTGCAACATTCGTCCAAAAAGCCGAAACAGCGCCGTTCGACTTTTAGAAGTGGGTGCAGTGATTTGAAATGGAACAGTACCATAGTGAACCACTCTCCAGGGAAGGTAAATCGAAGACCAGCAACGATGATCCCGTTTTAACGTAAAAATTCACGTGATGGAAAAAAGAAGGCCAAAATACTTCAGAGACCCGATCGAGGTTCGGATAGCCTTTTTTGGGTTTGAAACTATCCGTTGACGGCTTACAGCTGTCAAGGCCGTAGAACTCACCGAGAGCTTCATTTTGACTGCTTATGGCTCCCGTAACTCTAAACGAGCCAACAGTTATTGCCGTCCGAAGAATCGATATCCACAGGGTGCAACATTCGCTGTGCAAGGTGCAACATTCGTCCAAAAAGCCGAAACAGCGCCGTTCGACTTTTAGAAGTGGGTGCAGGGATTTGAAATGGAACAGTACCATGGTGAAACGCTCTCCAGGGAAGGTAAATCGAAGACCAGCGACGGTGATCCCGTTTTAACGTAAAAATTCACGTGATGGAAAAAAGAAGGCCAAAATACTTCAGAGACCCGATCGAGGTTCGGATAGCCTTTTTTGGGTTTGAAACTATCCATTGACGGCTTACAGCTGTCAAGGCCGTAGAACTCACCGAGAGCTTCATTTTGACTGGTTATGGCTCCCGTAACTCTAAACGAGCCAACAGTTATGGCCGTCCGAAGAATCGATATCCACAGGGTGCAACATTCGCTGTGCAAGGTGCAACATTCGTCCAAAAAGCCGAAACAGCGCCGTTCGACTTTTAGAAGTGGGTGCAGGGATTTGAAATGGAACAGTACCATGGTGACCCGCTCTCCAGGGAAGGTAAATCGACGACCAGCAACGGTGATCCCGTTTTAACGTAAAAATTCACGTGATTGAAAAAAGAAGGCCAAAATACTTCAGAGACCCGATTGAGGTTCGGATAGCCTTTTTTGGGTTTGAAACTATCCGTTGACGGCTTACAGCCGTCAAGGCCGTAGAACTCACCGAGAGCTTCGTTTTGACTGGTTATGGCTCCCGTAACTCTAAACGAGCCAACATTTATGGTCGTCCGAAGAATCGATATCGACAGAGTGCAACATTCGCTGTGCAAGGTGCAACATTCGTCCAAAAAGCCGAAACAGCGCCGTTCGACTTTCAGAAGTGGGTGCAGGGATTTAAATGGAACAGTACCATGGTGAACCGCTCTCCAAGGAAGGTAAATCGAAGACCAGCAACGGTGATCCCGTTTTAACGTAAAAATTCACGTGATGGAAAAAAGAAGGACAAAATACTTCAGAGACCCGATTAAGGTTCGGATAGCCTTTTTTGGGTTTGAAACTATCCGTTGACGGTTTACAGCTGCCAAGGCCGTATAACTCACCGAGAGCTTCGTTTTGACTGGTTATGGCTCCCGTAACTCTAAACGAGCCAACAGTTATGGCCGTCCGAAGAATCGATATCCACAGGGTGCAACATTCGCTGTGCAAGGTGCAACATTCGTCCAAAAAGCCGAAACAGCGCCGTTCGACTTTTAGAAGTGGGTACAGGGATTTGAAATGTAACAGTACCATGGTGAACCGCTCTCCAGGGAAGGTAAATCGAAGACCAGCAACGGTGATCCCGTTTTAACGTAAAAATTCACGTGATGGAAAAAAGAAGGCCAAAAAACTTAAGAGACCCGATAGAGGTTCGGATGACTTTTTTTGGGTTTGAAACTACCCGTTGATGGCTTACAGCGGTCAAGGCCGTAGAACTCACCGAGAACTTTGTTTTGACTGGTTATGGCTCCCGTAACTCTAAACGAGACAACAGTTATGGCCGTCCGAAGAATCGATATCCACAGGGTGCAACATTCGCTCTGCAAGGTGCAACATTCATCCAAAAAGCCGAAACAGCGCCGTTCGACTTTTAGAAGTGGGTGCAGGGATTTGAAATGGAACAGTTGCATGGTGAACCGCTCTCCAGGGAAGGTAAATCGAAGACCCGCAACGGTGATCCCGTTTTAACGTAAAAATTCACGTGATGGAAAAAAGAAGGCCAAAAAACTTCAGAGACCCGATTGAGGTTCGGATAGCCTTTTTTGGGTTCGAAACTATACATTGATGGCTTACAGCTATCAAGGTCGTAGAACTCACCGAGAGCTTCATTTTGACTGGTTATGGCTCCCGTAACTCTATACGAGACAACAGTTATGGCCGTCCGAAGAATCGATATCCACAGGGTGCAACATTTGCTGTTCAAGGTGCAACATTCGTCCAAAAAGCCGAAACAGCGCCGTTCAACTTTTAGAAGTGGGTGCAGGGATTTGAAATGGAATAGTACCATGGTGAACCGCTCTCCAGGGAAGGTAAATTGAAGACCAGCAACGGTGATCCCGTTTTAACGTAAAAATTCACGTGATGGAAAAAAGAAGGCCAAAAAACTTCAGAGACCCGATTGAGGTTCGGATAGCCTTTTTTGGGTTCGAAACTATCCGTTGACGGTTTACAGCTGTCAAGGCCATAGAACTCACCGAGAGCTTCGTTTTGACTGGTTATGGCTCCCGTAACTCTAAACGAGACAACATTTATGGCCGTCCGAACAATCGATATCCACAGGGTGCAACATTTGTTGTTCAAGGTGCAACATTCGTCCAAAAAGCCAAAACAGCGCCGTTCAACTTTTAGAAGTGGGTGCAGGGATTTGAAATGGAACAGTACCATGGTGAACCGCTCTCCAGGGAAGGTAAATCGAAGACCAGCAACGGTGATCCCGTTTTAACTTAAAAATTCACGTGATGGAAAAAAAGGCCAAAATACTTCAGAGACCCGGTTGAGGTTCGGATAGCCTTTTTTGGGTTTGTAACTATCTGTTGACGGCTTACAGCTATCAAGGCCGTAGAACTCACTAAGAGCTTCGTTTTGACTGGTTATGGCTCCCGTAACTCTAAACGAGCCAACAGTTATGGCCGTCCGAAGAATCGATATCCACAGGGTGCAACATTCGCTATGCAAGGTGCAACATTCGTCCAAAAAGCCGAAACAGCGTCGTTCGACTTTTAGAAGTGGGTGCAGGGATTTGAAATGGAACAGTACCATGGTGAACCGCTCTCCAGGGAAGGTAAATCGAAGACCAGCAACGATGATCTCGTTTTAACTTAAAAATTCACGTGATGGAAAAAAGAAGGCCAAAATACTTCAGAGGCCCGGTTGAGGTTCGGATAGCCTTTTTTGGGTTTGAAACTATCTGTTGATGGCTTACAGCGGTTAAGGCCATAGAAATCACCGAGAGCTTCGTTTTGACTGGTTATGGCTCCCGTAACTCTAAACTAGCCAACAGTTATGGCCGTCCGAAGAATCGATATCCACAGGGTGCAACATTCGCTGTGCAAGGTGCAACATTCATCCAAAAAGCCGAAACAGCGTCGTTCGACTTTTAGAAGTGGGTGCAGGGATTTGAAATGGAACAGTACCATGGTGAACCGCTCTCCAGGGAAGGTAAATCGAAGACCAGCAACGGTGATCCCGTTTTAACGTAAAAATTCACGTGATGGAAAAAAGAAGGCCAAAATACTTCAGAGACCCGATCGAGGTTCGGATAGCCTTTTTTGGGTTTGAAACTATCCGTTGACGGCTTACAGCCGTCAAGGCCGTAGAACTCACCGAGAGCTTCGTTTTGACTGGTTATGGCTCCCGTAACTCTAAACGAGCCAACAGTTATGGCCGTCCGAAGAATCGATATCCACAGGGTGCAACATTCGTTGTGCAAGGTGCAACATTTGTCCAAAAAGCCGAAACAGCGCCGTTCGACTTTTAGAAGTGGGTGCAGGGATTTGAAATGGAACAGTACCATGGTGAACCGCTCTCCAGGGAAGGTAAATCGAAGACCAGCAACGGTGATCCCATTTTAACTTAAAAATTCACGTGATGGAAAAAAGAAGGCCAAAATACTTTAGAGGCCCGGTTGAGGTTCGGATAGCCTTTTTTGGGTTTGAAACTATCCGTTGATGGCTTACAGCAGTCAAGGCCGTAGAACTCACCGAGAGCTTCGTTTTGACTGGTTATGGCTCCCGTAACTCTAAACGAGCCAACAGTTATGGCCGTCCGAAGAATCGATATCCACAGGGTGCAACATTCGCTGTGCAAGGTGCAACATTCGTCCAAAAAGCCGAAACAGCACCGTTCGACTTTTAGAAGTGGGTGAAGGGATTTGAAATGGAACAGTACTATGGTGAACCGCTCTCCAGGGAAGGTAAATCGAAGACCAGCAACGGTGATCCCGTTTTAACGTAAAAATTCACGTGATGGAAAAAAGAAGGCCAAAATACTTCAGAGACCCGATCGAGGTTCGGATAGCCTTTTTTGGGTTTGAAACTATCCGTTGACGGCTTACAGCCGTCAAGGCCGTAGAACTCACCGAGAGCTTCGTTTTGACTAGTTATGGCTCCCGTAACTCTAAACTAGCCAACAGTTATGGCCGTCCGAAGAATCGATATCCACAGGGTGCAACATTCGCTGTGCAAGGTGCAACATTCGTCCAAAAAGCCGAAACAACGCCGTTCGACTTTTAGAAGTGGGTGCAGGGATTTGAAATGGAACAGTACCATGGTGAACCGCTCTCCAGGGAAGGTAAATCGAAGACCAGCAACGGTGATCCCGTTTTAACGTAAAAATTCACGTGATGGAAAAAAGAAGGCCAAAATACTTCAGGGACCCGATCGAGGTTCGGATAGCCTTTTTTGGGTTTGAAACTATCCGTTGACGGCTTACAGCCATCAAGGCCGTAGAACTCACCAAGATCTTCGTTTTGATTGGTTATGGCTCCCGTAACTCTAAACGAGCCAACAGTTATGGCCGTCCGAAGAATCGATATCCACAGGGTGCAACATTCGTTGTGCAAGGTGCAACATTCATCCAAAAAGCCGAAACAGCGCCGTTCGACTTTTAGAAGTGGGTGCAGGGATTTGAAATGGAACAGTACCATGGTGAACCGCTCTCCAGGGAAGGTAAATCGAAGACCAGCAACGGTGATCCCGTTTTAACTTAAAAATTCACGTGATGGAAAAAAGAAGGCCAAAATACTTTAGAGGCCCGGTTGAGGTTCGGATAGCCTTTTTTGGGATTGAAACTATCCGTTGACGGCTTACAGCAGTCAAGGCCGTAGAACTCACCGAGAGCTTCGTTTTGACTGGTTATGGCTCCCATAACTCTAAACTAGCCAACAGTTATGGCCGTCCGAAGAATCGATATCCACAGGGTGCAACATTCGCTGTGCAAGGTGCAACATTCGTCCAAAAACCCGAAACAGCGCCGTTCGACTTTTAGAAGTGGGTGCAGGGATTTGAAATGGAACAGTACTATGGTGAACCGCTCTCCAGGGAAGGTAAATCGAAGACCAGCAACGGTGATCCCGTTTTAACTTAAAAATTCACGTGATGGAAAAAAGAAGGCCAAAATACTTCAGAGACCCGATTGAGGTTCGGATAGCCTTTTTTGGGTTTGAAACTATCCGTTGACGGCTTACAACTTTCAAGGCCGTAGAACATACCGAGAGCTTCGTTTTGACTGGTTATAGCTCCCGTAAATCTAAACGAGCCAACAGTTATGGTCGTCCGAAGAATTGATATCCACAAGGTGCAACATTTGCTGTTCAAGGTGCAACATTCGTCCAAAAAGCCGAAACAGCGCCGTTCGACTTTTAGAAGTGGGTGCAGGGATTTGAAATGAAACAGTACCATGGTGAACCGCTCTCCAGTGAAGGTAAATCGAAGACCAGCAACGGTGATCCCGTTTTAACGTAAAAATTCACGTGATGGAAAAAAGAAAGCCAAAAAACTTAAGCGACCCGATTGAGGTTCGGATGGCCTTTTTTGGGTTTGAAACTATCCGTTGACGGCTTACAGCGGTCAAGGCCGTAGAACTCACCGAGAACTTCGTTTTGACTGGTTATGGCTCCCGTAACTCTAAACGAGACAACAGTTATGGCCGTCCAAAGAATCGATATCCACAGGGGGCAACATTCGCTCTGCAAGGTGCAACATTCATCCAAAAAGCCGAAACGGCGCCGTCCGACTGTTAGAAGTGGGTGCAGGGATTTGAAATGGAACAGTTGCATGGTGAACCGCTCTCCAGGGAAGGTAAATCGAAGACCCGCAACGGTGATCCCGTTTTAACGTAAAAATTCACGTGATGGAAAATAGAAGGCCAAAAAACTTCAGACACCCGATTGAGGTTCGGATAGCCTTTTTTGGGTTCGAAACTATCCGTTGACGGCTTACAGCTGTCAAGGCCGTAGAACTCACCGAGAGCTTCATTTTGACTGGTTATGGCTCCCGTAATTCTATACGAGACAACAGTTATGGCCGTCCGAAGAATCGATATCCACAAGGTGCAACATTTGCTGTTCAAGGTGCAACATTCGTCCAAAAAGCCGAAACAGCGTCGTTCAACTTTTAGAAGTGGGTGCAGGGATTTGAAATGGAACAGTACCATGGTGAACCGCTCTCCAGGGAAGGTAAATCGAAGACCAGCAACGGTGATCCCGTTTTAACGTAAAAATTCACGTGATGGAAAAAAGAAGGCCAAAAAACTTCAGAGACCCGATTGAGGTTCGGATAGCCTTTTTGGGTTCGAAACTATCCGTTGGCGGCTTACAGCTGTCTAGGCCGTAGAACTCACCAAGAGCTTCGTTTTGACTGGTTATGGCTCCCGTAACTCTAAACGAGACAACAGTTATGGCCATCCGAAGAATCGATATCCACAGGGTGCAACATTTGCTGTTCAAGGTGCAACATTCGTCCAAAAAGCCGAAACAGCGCCGTTCAACTTTTAGAAGTGGGTGCAGGGATTTGAAATGGAACAGTACCGTGGTGAACCGCTCTCCAAGTAAGGTAAATCGAAGACCAGCAACGGTGATCCCGTTTTAACTTAAAAATTCACGTGATGGAAAAAAGAAGGCCAAAATATTTCAGAGACCCAGTTGAGGTTCGGATAGCCTTTTTTGGGTATGAAACTATCCGTTGACGGCTTACAGCTGTCAAGGCCGTAGAACTCACCGAGAGCTTCGTTTTGACTGGTTATGGCTCCCGTAACTCTAAACTAGCCAACAGTTATGGTCGTCCGAAGAATCGATATCCACAGGGTGCAACATTCGCTGTGCAAGGTGCAACATTCGTCCAAAAAGCCGAAACAGCGCCGTTCGACTTTTAGAAGTGGGTGCAGTTATTTGAAATGGAACAGTACTATGGTGAACCGCTCTCCAGGGAAGGTAAATCGAAGACCAGCAACGGTGATCCCGTTTTAACTTAAAAATTCACGTGATGGAAAAAAGAAGGCCAAAATACTTCACAGACCCGATTGAGGTTCGGATAGCCTTTTTTGGGTTTGAAACTATCCGTTGATGGCTTACAACTGTCAAGGCCGTAGAACTCACCGAGAGCTTCGTTTTGACTAGTTATAGCTCCCGTAACTCTAAACGAGCCAACAGTTATG
Source organism: Allium fistulosum (assembly GCA_030737815.1). Lineage (NCBI taxonomy): Eukaryota > Viridiplantae > Streptophyta > Magnoliopsida > Asparagales > Amaryllidaceae > Allium > Allium fistulosum. The sequence goes on along the minus strand of CM060905.1, from coordinate 41,166,990 downwards.
GCCGTCCGAAGAATCGACATCCACAAGGTGCAACATTCGCTGTTCAAGGTGCAACATTCGTCCAAAAAGCCGAAACAGCGCCGTTCGACTTTTAGAAGTGGGTGTAGGGATTTGAAATAGAACAGTACCATGGTGAACCGCTCTCCAGGGAAGGTAAATCGAAGACCAGCAACGGTGATCCCGTTTTAACGTAAAAATTCACGTGATGGAAAAAAGAAAGCCAAAAAACTTAAGAGACCCGATTGAGGTTCGGATGGCCTTTTTTGGGTTTGAAACTATCCGTTGACGGCTTACAGCGGTCAAGGCCGTAGAACTCACCGAGAACTTCGTTTTGACTGGTTATGGCTCCCGTAACTCTAAACGAGACAACAGTTATGGCCGTCCAAAGAATCGATATCCACAAGGTGCAACATTCGCTCTACAAGGTGCAACATTCATCCAAAAAGCCGAAACGGCGCCGTCCGACTTTTAGAAGTGGGTGCAGGGATTTGAAATGGAACAGTTGCATGGTGAACCGCTCTCCAGGGAAGGTAAATCGAAGACCCGCAACGGTGATCCCGTTTTAACGTAAAAATTCACGTGATGGAAAAAAGAAAGCCAAAAAACTTCAGAGACCCGATTGAGGTTCGGATAGCCTTTTTTGGGTTCGAAACTATCCGTTGACGGCTTACAGCTGTCAAGGCCGTAGAACTCACCGAGAGCTTCGTTTTGACTGGTTAAGGCTCCCGTAATTCTATACGAGACAACAGTTATGGCCGTCCGAAGAATCGATATCCACAGGGTGCGACATTTGCTGTTCAAGGTGCAACATTCGTCCAAAAAGCCAAAACAGCGCCGTTCAACTTTTAGAAGTGGGTGCAGGGATTTGAAATGGAACAGTACCATGGTGAACCGCTCTCCAGGGAAGGTAAATCGAAGACCAGCAACGGTGATCCTGTTTTAACGTAAAAATTCACGTGATGGAAAAAAGAAGGCCAAAAAACTTCAGAGATCCGATTGAGGTTCGGATAGCCTTTTTGGGTTCGAAACTATCCGTTGACGGCTTACAGCTGTCTAAGCCGTAGAACTCACCAAGAGCTTTGTTTTGACTGGTTATGACTCCCGTAACTCTAAACGAGACAACAGTTATGGCCGTTCGAAGAATCGATATCCACAGGGTGCAACATTCGTCCAAAAAGCCGAAACAGCGCCGTTCAACTTTTAGAAGTGGGTGCAGGGATTTGAAATGGAACAGTACCGTGGTGAACCGCTCTCCAAGTAAGGTAAATCGAAGACCAGCAACGGTGATCCCGTTTTAACTTAAAAATTCACGTGATGGAAAAAAGAAGGCCAAAATACTTCAAAGACCCAGTTGAGGTTCGGATAGCCTTTTTTGGGTTTGAAACTATCCGTTGACGGCTTACAGCTGTCAAGGCCGTAGAACTCACCGAGAGCTTCGTTTTGACTGGTTATGGCTCCCGTAACTCTAAACTAGCCAACAGTTATGGTCGTCCGAAGAATCGATATCCACAGGGTGCAACATTCGCTGTGCAAGGTGCAACATTCATCCAAAAAGCCGAAACAGCGCCGTTCGACTTTTAGAAGTGGGTGCAGTGATTTGAAATGGAACAGTACTATGGTGAACCGCTCTCCAGGGAAGGTAAATCGAAGACCAGCAACGGTGATCCCGTTTTAACTTAAAAATTCACGTGATGGAAAAAAGAAGGCCAAAATACTTCAGAGACCCGATTGAGGTTCGGATAGCCCTTTTTGGGTTTGAAACTATCCGTTGATGGCTTACAACTGTCAAGGCCGTAGAACTCACCGAGAGTTTCGTTTTGACTAGTTATAGCTCCCGTAACTCTAAACGAGCCAACAGTTATGGCCGTCCGAAGAATCGATATCAACAAGGTGCAACATTCGCTGTTCAAGGTGCAACATTCGTCCAAAAAGCCGAAACAGCGCCGTTCGACTTTTAGAAGTCGGTGCAGGGATTTGAAATGGAACAGTACCATGGTGAACCGCTCTCCAGGGAAGGTAAATCGAAGACCAGCAACAGTGATCCCGTTTTAACGTAAAAATTCACGTGATGGGAAAAAGAAGGCCAAAAAACTTAAGAGATCCGATTGAGGTTCGGATGGCCTTTTTTGGGTTTGAAACTATCCGTTGACGGCTTACAACGGTCAAGGCCGTAGAACTCACCGAGAACTTCGTTTTGACTGGTTATGGCTCCCGTAACTCTAAACGAGACAACAGTTATGGCCGTCCGAAGAATCGATATCCACAGGGTGCAACATTCGCTCTGCAAGGTGCAACATTCATCCAAAAAGCCGAAACAGCGCCGTTCGACTTTTAGAAGTGGGTGTAGGGATTTGAAATGGAACAGTTGCATGGTGAACCGCTCTCTAGGGAAGGTAAATCGAAGACCCGCAACGGTGATCCCGTTTTAACGTAAAAATTCACGTGATGGAAAAAAGAAGGCCAAAAAACATCAGAGATCCGATTGAGGTTCGGATAGCCTTTTTTGGGTTCGAAACTATCCGTTGATGGCTTACAGCTGTCAAGGCCGTAGAACTCACCGAGAGCTTCGTTTTGACTGGTTATGGCTCCTGTAACTCTAAACGAGACAACAGTTATGGTCGTCCGAAGAATCGATATCCACAGGGTGCAACATTTGCTGTTCAAGGTGCAACATTCGTCCAAAAAGCCGAAACAGTGCCGTTCAACTTTTAGAAGTGGGTGCAGGGATTTGAAATGGAACAGTACCATGGTGAACCGCTCTCCAGGGAAGGTAAATCGAAGACCAGCAACGGTGATCCCGTTTTAACTTAAAAATTCATGTGATGGAAAAAAGAAGGCCAAAATACTTCAGAGGCCCGGTTGAGGTTCGGATAGCCTTTTTTGGGTTTGAAACTATCCGTTGACGGCTTACAGCCGTCAAGGCCATAGAACTCACCGAGAGCTTCGTTTTGACTGGTTATGGCTCCCGTAACTCTAAACTAGCCAACAGTTATGGCCGTCCGAACAATCGATATCCACAGGGTGCAACATTCGCCGTGCAAGGTGCAACATTCGTCCAAAAAGCCGAAACAGCGCCGTTCGACTTTTAGAAGTGGGTGCAGGTATTTGAAATGGAACGGTACTATGGTGAACCGCTCTCCAGGGAAGGTAAATCGAAGACCAGCAACGGTGATCCCGTTTTAACTTAAAAATTCACGTGATGGAAAAAAGAAGGCAAAAATACTTCAGAGACCCGATTGAGGTTCGGATGGCCTTTTATGGGTTTGAAACTATCCGTTGATGGCTTACAACTGTCAAGGCCGTAGAACTCACCGAGATCTTCGTTTTGACCGGTTATAGCTCCCGTAACTCTAAACGAGCCAACAGTTATGGCCGTCCGAAGAATCGATATCCACAAGGTGCAACATTCGCTGTTCAAGGTGCAACATTCGTCCAAAAAGCCGAAACAGCGTCGTTCGACTTTTAGAAGTGGGTGCAGGGATTTGAAATGGAACAGTACCATGGTGAACCGCTCTGCAGGGAAGGTAAATCGAAGACCAGCAACAGTGATCCCGTTTTAACGTAAAAATTCACGTGATGGAAAAAAGAAGGCCAAAAAACTTAAGAGATCCGATTGAGGTTCGGATGGCCTTTTTTGGGTTTGAAACTATCTGTTGACGGCTTACAGCGGTCAAGGCCGTATAACTCACCGAGAACTTCGTTTTGATTGGTTATGGCTCCCGTAACTCTAAACGAGACAACAGTTATGGCAGTCCGAAGAATCGATATCCACAGGGTGCAACATTCGCTCTACAAGGTGCAACGTTCATCCAAAAAGCCGAAACAGCGCCATTCGACTTTTAGAAGTGGGTGCAGGGATTTGAAATGGAACAGTTGCATGGTGAACCGCTCTCTAGGGAAGGTAAATCGAAGACCAGCAACGGTGATCCCGTTTTAACGTAAAAATTCACGTGATGGTAAAAAGAAGGCCAAAAAACTTCAGAGACCCGATTGAGATTCGGATAGCCTTTTTTGGGTTCGATACTATCCGTTGACGGCTTACAGCTGTCAAGGCCGTAGAACTCACCGAGAGCTTCGTTTTGACTGGTTATGGCTCCCGTAACTCTAAACGAGACAACAGTTATGATCGTCCGAAGAATCGATATCCACAGGGTGCAACATTTGCTGTTTAAGGTGCAACATTCGTCCAAAAAGCCGAAACAGCGCCGTTCAACTTTTAGAAGTGGGTGCAGGGATTTGAAATGGAACAGTACCATGGTGAACCGCTCTCCAGGGAAGGTAAATCGAAGACAAGCAACGGTGATCCCGTTTTAACGTAAAAATTGACGTGATGAACAAAAAAGAAGGCCAAAAAACTTCAGAGACCCGATTGAGGTTCGGATGGCCTTTTTTGGGTTTGAAACTATCCGTTGACGGCTTACAGCTATCAAGGCCGTAGAACTCACCGAGAGCTTCGTTTTGACTGGTTATGGCTCCCGTAACTCTAAACGAGCCAACAGTTATGGTCGTCCGAAGAATCGATATCCACAGGGTGCAACATTCGCTGTGCAAGGTGCAACATTCGTCCAAAAAGCCGAAACAGCGCCGTTCGACTTTTAGAAGTGGGTGCATGGATTTGAAATGGAACAGTACCATGGTGAACCGCTCTCCAGGGAAGGTAAATCGAAGACCAGCAACGGTGATCCCGTTTTAACTTAAAAATTCACGTGATGGAAAAAAGAAGGCAAAAATACTTCAGAGACCCGATTGAGGTTCGGATGGCCTTTTATGGGTTTGAAACTATCCGTTGATGGCTTACAGCTGTCAAGGCCGTAGAACTCACCGAGAGCTTCGTTTTGACTGGTTATGGCTCCTGTAACTCTAAACGAGACAACAGTTATGGTCGTCCGAAGAATCGATATCCACAGGGTGCAACATTTGCTGTTCAAGGTGCAACATTCGTCCAAAAAGCCGAAACAGTGCCGTTCAACTTTTAGAAGTGGGTGTAGGGATTTGAAATGGAACAGTACCATGGTGAACCGCTCTCCAGGGAAGGTAAATCGAAGACCAGCAACGGTGATCCCGTTTTAACTTAAAAATTCATGTGATGGAAAAAAGAAGGCCAAAATACTTCAGAGGCCCGGTTGAGGTTCGGATAGCCTTTTTTGGGTTTGAAACTATCCGTTGACGGCTTACAGCCGTCAAGGCCATAGAACTCACCGAGAGCTTCGTTTTGACTGGTTATGGCTCCCGTAACTCTAAACTAGCCAACAGTTATGGCCGTCCGAACAATCGATATCCACAGGGTGCAACATTCGCCGTGCAAGGTGCAACATTCGTCCAAAAAGCCGAAACAGCGCCGTTCGACTTTTAGAAGTGGGTGCAGGTATTTGAAATGGAACGGTACTATGGTGAACCGCTCTCCAGGGAAGGTAAATCGAAGACCAGCAACGGTGATCCCGTTTTAACTTAAAAATTCACGTGATGGAAAAAAGAAGGCAAAAATACTTCAGAGACCCGATTGAGGTTCGGATGGCCTTTTATGGGTTTGAAACTATCCGTTGATGGCTTACAACTGTCAAGGCCGTAGAACTCACCGAGAGCTTCGTTTTGACCGGTTATAGCTCCCGTAACTCTAAACGAGCCAACAGTTATGGCCGTCCGAAGAATCGATATCCACAAGGTGCAACATTCGCTGTTCAAGGTGCAACATTCGTCCAAAAAGCCGAAACAGCGTCGTTCGACTTTTAGAAGTGGGTGCAGGGATTTGAAATGGAACAGTACCATGGTGAACCGCTCTGCAGGGAAGGTAAATCGAAGACCAGCAACAGTGATCCCGTATTAACGTAAAAATTCACGTGATGGAAAAAAGAAGGCCAAAAAACTTAAGAGATCCGATTGAGGTTCGGATGGCCTTTTTTGGGTTTGAAACTATCTGTTGATGGCTTACAGCGGTCAAGGCCGTATAACTCACCGAGAACTTCGTTTTGACTGGTTATGGCTCCCGTAACTCTAAACGAGACAACAGTTATGGCAGTCCGAAGAATCGATATCCACAGGGTGCAACATTCGCTCTACAAGGTGCAACGTTCATCCAAAAAGCCGAAACAGCGCCGTTCGACTTTTAGAAGTGGGTGCAGGGATTTGAAATGGAACAGTTGCATGGTGAACCGCTCTCTAGGGAAGGTAAATCGAAGACCAGCAACGGTGATCCCGTTTTAACGTAAAAATTCACGTGATGGTAAAAAGAAGGCCAAAAAACTTCAGAGACCCGATTGAGATTCGGATAGCCTTTTTTGGGTTCGATACTATCCGTTGACGGCTTACAGCTGTCAAGGCCGTAGAACTCACCGAGAGCTTCGTTTTGACTGGTTATGGCTCCCGTAACTCTAAACGAGACAACAGTTATGATCGTCCGAAGAATCGATATCCACAGGGTGCAACATTTGCTGTTTAAGGTGCAACATTCGTCCAAAAAGCCGAAACAGCGCCGTTCAACTTTTAGAAGTGGGTGCAGGGATTTGAAATGGAACAGTACCATGGTGAACCGCTCTCCAGGGAAGGTAAATCGAAGACAAGCAACGGTGATCACGTTTTAACGTAAAAATTGACGTGATGAACAAAAAAGAAGGCCAAAAAACTTCAGAGACCCGATTGAGGTTCGGATGGCCTTTTTTGGGTTTGAAACTATCCGTTGACGGCTTACAGCTATCAAGGCCGTAGAACTCACCGAGAGCTTCGTTTTGACTGGTTATGGCTCCCGTAACTCTAAACGAGCCAACAGTTATGGTCGTCCGAAGAATCGATATCCACAGGGTGCAACATTCGCTGTGCAAGGTGCAACATTCGTCCAAAAAGCCGAAACAGCGCCGTTCGACTTTTAGAAGTGGGTGCATGGATTTGAAATGGAACAGTACCATGGTGAACCGCTCTCCAGGGAAGGTAAATCGAAGACCAGCAACGGTGATCCCGTTTTAACTTAAAAATTCACGTGATGGAAAAAAGAAGGCCAAAATACTTCAGAGGCCCGGTTGAGGTTCGGATAGCCTTTTTTGGGTTTGAAACTATCCGTTGACGGCTTACAGCTGTCAAGGCCGTTGAAATCACCGAGAGCTTCGTTTTGACTGGTTATGGCTCCCGTAACTCTAAACTAGCCAACAGTTATGGCCGTCCGAAGAATCGATATCCATAGGGTGCAACATTCGCTGTGCAAGGTGCAACATTCGTCCAAAAAGCCGAAACAGCGCCGTTCGACTTTTAGAAGTGGGTGCAGGGATTTGAAATGGAACAGTACCATGGTGAACCGCTCTCCAGGGAAGGTAAATCGAAGACCAGCAACGATGATCCCGTTTTAACGTAAAAATTCACGTGATGGAAAAAAGAAGGCCAAAATACTTCAGAGACCCGATCGAGGTTCGGATAGGCTTTTTTGGGTTTGAAACTATCCGTTGACGGCTTACAGCCGTCAAGGCCGTAGAACTCACCGAGAGCTTCGTTTTGACTGGTTATGGCTCCCGTAACTCTAAACGAGCCAACAGTTATGGCCGTCCGAAGAATCGATATCCACAGGGTGCAACATTCGTTGTGCAAGGTGCAACATTCGTCCAAAAAGCCGAAACAGCGCCGTTCGACTTTTAGAAGTGGGTGAAGGGATTTGAAATGGAACAGTTCCATGGTGAACCGCTCTCGAGGGAAGGTAAATCGAAGACCAGCAACGGTGATCCCGTTTTAACTTAAAAATTCACGTGATGGAAAAAAGAAGGCCAAAATACTTCAAAGGCCCGGTTGAGGTTCGGATAGCCTTTTTTGGGTTTGAAACTATCCGTTGAAGGCTTACAGCAGTCAAGGCCGTAGAACTCACCAAGAGCTTCGTTTTGACTGGTTATGGCTCCCGTAACTCTAAACTAGCCAACAGTTATGGCCGTCCGAAGAATCGATATCCACAGGGTGCAACATTCGCTGTGCAAGGTGCAACATTGGTCCAAAAAGCCGAAACAGCGCCGATCGACTTTTAGAAGTGGGTGCAGGTATTTGAAATGGAACGGTACTATTTTGAACCGCTCTCCAGGGAAGGTAAATCGAAGACCAGCAACGGTGATCCCGTTTTAACTTAAAAATTCACGTGATGGAAAAAAGAAGGCCAAAATACTTCAGAGACCCGATTGAGGTTCGGATAGCCTTTTTTGGGTTTGAAACTATCCGTTGATTGCTTACAACTGTCAAGGCCGTAGAACTCACCGAGAGCTTCGTTTTGACTGGTTATAGCTCCCGTAACTCTAAACGAGCCAACAGTTATGGCCGTCCGAAGAATCGATATCCACAAGGTGCAACATTCGCTGTTCAAGGTGCAACATTCGTCCAAAAAGCCGAAACAGCGCCGTTCGACTTTTAGAAGTGGGTGCAGGGATTTGAAATGGAACAATACCATGGTGAACCGCTCTCCAGGGAAGGTAAATCGAAGACCAGCAACGGCGATCCCGTTTTAACGTAAAAATTCACGTGATGGAAAAAAGAAGGCCAAAAAACTTAAGAGATCCGATTGAGGTTCGGATGGCCTTTTTTGGGTTCGAAACTATCTGTTGACGGCTTACAGCTTTTAAGGCCGTAGAACTCACCGAGAGCTTCGTTTTGACTAGGTATGGCTCCCGTAATTCTATACGAGACAACAGTTATGGCCGTCCGAAGAATCGATATCCACAGGGTGCAACATTTGCTGTTCAAGGTGCAACATTCGTCCAAAAAGCCGAAACAGCGCCGTTCAACTTTTAGAAGTGGGTGCAGGGAATTGAAATGGAACAGTACCATGGTGAACCACTCTCCAGGGAAGGTAAATCGAAGACCAGCAACGGTGATCCCGTTTTAACGTAAAAATTCACGTGATGGAAAAAAGAAGGCCAAAAAACTTCAGAGACCTGATTGAGGTTCGGATAGCCTTTTTTGGGTTCGAAACTATCCGTTGACGGCTTACAGCTGTCAAGGCCGTAGAACTCACCGAGAGCTTCGTTTTGACTGGTTATGGCTCCTGTAACTCTGAACGAGACAACAGTTATGGCCGTCCGAAGAATCAATATCCACAGGGTGCAACATTTGCTGTTCAAGGTGCAACATTCGTCCAAAAAGCCGAAACAGCGCCATTCAACTTTTAGAAGTGGGTGCAGGGATTTGAAATGGAATAGTACCACGGTGAACCGCTCTCCAAGTAAGGTAAATCGAAGACCAGCAACAGTGATCCCGTTTTAACTTAAAAATTCACGTGATGGAAAAAAGAAGGCCAAAATACTTCAGAGACCCGGTTGAGGTTCGGATAGCCTTTTTTGGGTTTGAATCTATCCGTTGACGGCTTACAACTGTCAAGGCCGTAGAACTCACCGAGAGCTTCGTTTTGACTGGTTAGGGCTCCCGTAACTCTAAACTAGCCAACAGTTATGGCCGTCCGAAGAATCGATATCCACAGGGTGCAACATTCGCTGTGCAAGGTGCAACATTCGTCCAAAAAGCCGAAACAGCGCCGTTCAACTTTTAGAAGTGGGTGCAGGGATTTGAAATGGAACAGTTCCATGGTGAACCGCTCTCCAGGGAAGGTAAATCGAAGACCAGCAACGGTGATCCCGTTTTAACTTAAAAATTCACGTGATGGAAAAAATAAGGCCAAAATACTTCAGAGGCCCGGTTGAGGTTCGGATAGCCTTTTTTGGGTTTGAAACTATCCGTTGAAGGCTTACAGCAGTCAAGGCCGTAGAACTCACCGAGAACTTCGATTTGACTGGTTATGGCTCCCGTAACTCTAAACTAGCCAACAGTTATGGCCGTCCGAAGAATCGATATCCACAGGGTGCAACATTCGCTGTGCAAGGTGCAACATTCGTCCAAAAAGCCGAAACAGCGCAGTTCGACTTTTAGAAGTGGGTGCAGGGATTTGAAATGGAACAGTACTATGGTGAACCGCTCTCCAGGGAAGGTAAATCGAAGACCAGCAATGGTGATCCCGTTTTAACTTAAAAATTCACGTGATGGAAAAAAGAAGGCCAAAATACTTCAGAGGCCCGGTTGAGGTTCGGATAGCCTTTTTTGGGTTCGAAACTATCCGTTGACGGCTTACAGCCGTCAAGGCCGTAGAACTCACCGAGAGCTTCGTTTTGACTGGTTATGGCTCCCGTAACTCTAAACTAGCCAACAGTTATGGCCGTCCGAACAATCGATATCCACAGGGTGCAACATTCGCCGTGCAAGGTGCAACATTCGTCCAAAAAGCCGAAACAGCGCCGTTCGACTTTTAGAAGTGGGTGCAGGTATTTGAAATGGAACGGTACTATGGTGAACCGCTCTCCAGGGAAGGTAAATCGAAGACCAGCAACGGTGATCCCGTTTTAACTTAAAAATTCACGTGATGGAAAAAAGAAGGCCAAAATACTTCAGAGACCCGATTGAGGTTCGGATAGCCTTTTTTGGGTTTGAAACTATCCGTTGATGGCTTACAACTATCAAGGCCGTAGAACTCACCGAGAGCTTCGTTTTGACTGGTTATAGCTCCCGTAACTCTAAACGAGCCAACAGTTATGGCCGTCCGAAGAATTGATATCCACAAGGTGCAACATTCGCTGTTCAAGGTGCAACATTCGTCCAAAAAGCCGAAACAGCGCCGTTCGACTTTTAGAAGTGGGTGCAGGGATTTGAAATGGAACAGTACCATGGTGAACCGCTCTCCAGGGAAGGTAAATCGAAGACCAGCAACAGTGATCCCGTTTTAACGTAAAAATTCACGTGATGGAAAAAAGAAGGCCAAAAAACTTAAGAGATCCGATTGAGGTTCGGATGGCCTTTTTTGGGTTCGAAACTATCCGTTGACGGCTTACAGCTGTCAAGACCGTAGAACTCACCGAGAGCTTCGTTTTGACTGGTTATGGCTCCCGTAATTCTATACGAGACAACAGTTATGGCCGTCCGAAGAATCGATATCCACAGGGTGCAACATTTGCTGTTCAAGGTGCAACATTCGTCCAAAAAGCCGAAACAGCGCCTTTCAACTTTTAGAAGTGGGTGCAGGGAATTGAAATGGAACAGTACCATGGTGAACCACTCTCCAGGGAAGGTAAATCGAAGACCAGCAATGGTGATCCCGTTTTAACGTAAAAATTCACGTGATGGAAAAAAGAAGGCCAAAAAACTTCAGAGACCTGATTGAGGTTCGGATAGCCTTTTTTGGGTTCGAAACTATCCGTTGACGGCTTACAGCCGTCAAGGCCGTAGAACTCACCGAGAGCTTCGTTTTGACTGGTTTTGGCTCCCGTAACTCTAAACTAGCCAACAGTTATGGCCGTCCGAACAATCGATATCCACAGGGTGCAACATTCGCCGTGCAAGGTGCAACATTCGTCCAAAAAGCCGAAACAGCGCCGTTCGACTTTTAGAAGTGGGTGCAGGTATTTGAAATGGAACGGTACTATGGTGAACTGCTCTCCAGGGAAGGTAAATCGAAGACCATCAACGGTGATCCCGTTTTAACTTAAAAATTCACGTGATGGAAAAAAGAAGGCCAAAATACTTCAAAGACCCGATTGAGATTCGGATAGCCTTTTTTGGGTTTGAAACTATCCGTTGATGGCTTACAACTGTCAAGGCCGTAGAACTCACCGAGAGCTTCGTTTTGACTGGTTATAGCTCCCGTAACTCTAAACGAGCCAACAGTTATGGCCGTCCGAAGAATTGATATCCACAAGGTGCAACATTCGCTGTTCAAGGTGCAACATTCGTCCAAAAAGCCGAAACAGCGCCGTTCGACTTTTAGAAGTGGGTGCAGGGATTTGAAATGGAACAGTACCATGGTGAACCGCTCTCCAGGGAAGGTAAATCGAAGACCAGCAACAGTGATCCCGTTTTAACGTAAAAATTCACGTGATGGAAAAAAGAAGGCCAAAAAACTTAAGAGATCCGATTGAGGTTCGGATGGCCTTTTTTGGGTCCGAAACTATCCGTTGACGGCTTACAGCTGTCAAGACCGTAGAACTCACCGAGAGCTTCGTTTTGACTGGTTATGGCTCCCGTAATTCTATACGAGACAACAGTTATGGCCGTCCGAAGAATCGATATCCACAGGGTGCAACATTTGCTGTTCAAGGTGCAACATTCGTCCAAAAAGCCGAAACAACGCCTTTCAACTTTTAGAAGTGGGTGCAGGGAATTGAAATGGAACAGTACCATGGTGAACCACTCTCCAGGGAAGGTAAATCGAAGACCAGCAACGGTGATCCCGTTTTAACGTAAAAATTCACGTGATGGAAAAAAGAAGGCCAAAAAACTTCAGAGACCTGATTGAGGTTCGGATAGCCTTTTTTGGGTTCGAAACTATCCGTTGACGGCTTACAGCCGTGAAGGCCGTAGAACTCACCGAGAGCTTCGTTTTGACTGGTTATGGCTCCCGTAACTCTAAACTAGCCAACAGTTATGGCCGTCCGAACAATCGATATCCACAGGGTGCAACATTCGCCGTGCAAGGTGCAACATTCGTCCAAAAAGCCGAAACAGCGCCGTTCGACTTTTAGAAGTGGGTGCAGGTATTTGAAATGGAACGGTACTATGGTGAACCGCTCTCCAGGGAAGGTAAATCGAAGACCAGCAACGGTGATCCCGTTTTAACTTAAAAATTCACGTGATGGAAAAAAGAAGGCCAAAATACTTCAGAGACCCGATTGAGATTCGGATAGCCTTTTTTGGGTTTGAAACTATCCGTTGATGGCTTACAACTGTCAAGGCCGTAGAACTCACCGAGAGCTTCGTTTTGACTGGTTATAGCTCCCGTAACTCTAAACGAGCCAACAGTTATGGCCGTCCGAAGAATTGATATCCACAAGGTGCAACATTCGCTGTTCAAGGTGCAACATTCGTCCAAAAAGCCGAAACAGCGCCGTTCGACTTTTAGAAGTGGGTGCAGGGATTTGAAATGGAACAGTACCATGGTGAACCGCTCTCCAGGGAAGGTAAATCAAAGACCAGCAACAGTGATCCCGTTTTAACGTAAAAATTCACGTGATGGAAAAAAGAAGGCCAAAAAACTTAAGAGATCCGATTGAGGTTCGGATGGCCTTTTTTGGGTTCGAAACTATCCGTTGACGGCTTACAGCTGTCAAGGCCGTAGAACTCACCGAGAGCTTCGTTTTGACTGGTTATGGCTCCCGTAATTCTATACGAGACAATAGTTATGGCCGTCCGAAGAATCGATATCCACAGGGTGCAACATTTGCTGTTCAAGGTGCAACATTCATCCAAAAAGCCGAAACAGCGCCGTTCAACTTTTAGAAGTGGGTGCAGGGAATTGAAATGGAACAGTACCATGCTGAACCACTCTCCAGGGAAGGTAAATCGAAGACCAGCAACGGTGATCCCGTTTTAACGTAAAAATTCACGTGATGGAAAAAAGAAGGCCAAAAAACTTCAGAGACCTGATTGAGGTTCGGATAGCCTTTTTTGGGTTCGAAACTATCCGTTGACGGCTTACAGCTGTCAAGGCCGTAGAACTCACCGAGAGCTTCGTTTTGACTGGTTATGGCTCCTGTAACTCTAAACGAGACAACAATTATGGTCGTCCGAAGAATCGATTTCCACAGGGTGCAACATTTGCTGTTCAAGGTGCAACATTCGTCCAAAAAGCCGAAACAGCGCCGTTCAACTTTTAGAAGTGGGTGCAGGGATTTGAAATGGAATAGTACCATGGTGAACCGCTCTCCAAGTAAGGTGAATCGAAGACCAGCAACGGTGATCCCGTTTTAACTTAAAAATTCACGTGATGGAAAAAAGAAGGCCAAAATACTTCAGAGACCCGGTTGAGGTTCGGATAGCCCTTTTTAGGTTTGAAACTATCCGTTGACGGCTTACAACTATCAAGGCCGTAGAACTCACCGAGAGCTTCGTTTTGACTGGTTAGGGCTCCCGTAACTCTAAACTAGCCAACAGTTATGGCCGTCCGAAGAATCGATATCCATAGGGTGCAACATTCGCTGTGCAAGGTGCAACATTCGTCCAAAAAGCCGAAACAGCGCCGTTCGACTTTTAGAAGTGGGTGCAGGTATTTGAAATGGAACAGTACTATGGTGAACCACTCTCCAGGGTAGGTAAATCGAAGACCAGCAACGGTGATCCCGTTTTAACTTAAAAATTCACGTGATGGAAAAAAGAAGGCCAAAATACTTCAAAGACCCGATTGAGGTTCGGATAGCCTTTTTTGGGTTTGAAACTATCCGTTGATGGCTTACAACTATCAAGGCCGTAGAACTCACCGAGAGCTTCGTTTTGACTAGTTATAGCTCCCGTAACTCTAAACGAGCCAACAGTTATGGCCGTCCGAAGAATCGATATCCACATGGTGCAATATTCGCTGTTCAAGGTGCAACATTCGTCCAAAAAGCCGAAACAGCGCCGTTCGACTTTTAGAAGTGGGTGCAGGGATTTGAAATGGAACAGTACCATGGTGAACCGCTCTCCAGGGAAGGTAAATCGAAGACTAGCAACAGTGATCCCGTTTTAACGTAAAAATTCACGTGATGGAAAAAAGAAGGCCAAAAAACTTAAGAGATCCGATTGAGGTTCGGATGGCCTTTTTGGGGTTTGAAACTATCCGTTGACGGCTTACAGCGGTCAAGGCCGTAGAACTCACCGAGAACTTCGTTTTGACTGGTTATGGCTCCCGTAACTCTAAACGAGACAACAGTTATGGCCGTCCGAAGAATCGATATCCACAGGGTGCAACATTCGCTCTGCAAGGTGCAACATTCATCCAAAAAGCTAAAACAGCGCCGTTCGACTTTTAGAAGTGGGTGCAGGGATTTGAAATGGAACAGTTGCATGGTGAACCGCTCTACAGGGAAGGTAAATCGAAGACCCGCAACGGTGATCCCGTTTTAACGTAAAAATTCACGTGATGGAAAAAAGAAGGCTAAAAAACTTCAGAGACCCGATTGAGGTTCGGATAGCCTTTTTTGGGTTCGAAACTATCCGTTGACGGCTTACAGCCGTCAAGGCCGTAGAACTCACCGAGAGCTTCGTTTTGACTGGTTATGGCTCCCGTAATTCTATACGAGACAACAGTTATGGCCGTCCGAAGAATCGATATCCACAGGGTGCAACATTCGTTGTGCAAGGTGCAACATTCGTCCAAAAAGCCGAAACAGCGCCGTTCGACTTTTAGAAGTGGGTGCAGGGATTTGAAATGGAACAGTACCATGGTGAACCGCTCTCCAGGGAAGGTAAATCGAAGACCAGCAACAGTGATCCCGTTTTAACGTAAAAATTCACGTGATGGAAAAAAGAAGGCCAAAAAACTTAAGAGATCCGATTGAGGTTCGGATGGCCTTTTTTGGGTTCGAAACTATCCGTTGACGGCTTACAGCTGTCAAGGCCGTAGAACTCACCGAGAGCTTCGTTTTGACTGGTTATGGCTCCCGTAATTCTATACGAGACAATAGTTATGGCCGTCCGAAGAATCGATATCCACAGGGTGCAACATTTGCTGTTCAAGGTGCAACATTCATCCAAAAAGCCGAAACAGCGCCGTTCAACTTTTAGAAGTGGGTGCAGGGAATTGAAATGGAACAGTACCATGCAGAACCACTCTCCAGGGAAGGTAAATCAAAGACCAGCAACGGTGATCCCGTTTTAACGTAAAAATTCACGTGATGGAAAAAAGAAGGCCAAAAAACTTCAGAGACCTGATTGAGGTTCGGATAGCCTTTTTTGGGTTCGAAACTATCCGTTGACGGCTTACAGCCGTCAAGGCCGTAGAACTCACCGAGAGCTTCGTTTTGACTGGTTATGGCTCCTGTAACTCTAAACGAGACAACAATTAGGGTCGTCCGAAGAATCGATTTCCACAGGGTGCAACATTTGCTGTTCAAGGTGCAACATTCGTCCAAAAAGCCGAAACAGCGCCGTTCAACTTTTAGAAGTGGGTGCAGGGATTTGAAATGGAATAGTACCATGGTGAACCGCTCTCCAAGTAAGGTGAATCGAAGACCAGCAACGGTGATCCCGTTTTAACTTAAAAATTCACGTGATGGAAAAAAGAAGGCCAAAATACTTCAGAGACCCGGTTGAGGTTCGGATAGCCCTTTTTGGGTTTGAAACTATCCGTTGACGGCTTACAACTATCAAGGCCGTAGAACTCACCGAGAGCTTCGTTTTGACTGGTTAGGGCTCCCGTAACTCTAAACTAGCCAACAGTTATGGCCGTCCGAAGAATCGATATCCATAGGGTGCAACATTCGCTGTGCAAGGTGCAACATTCGTCCAAAAAGCCGAAACAGCGCCGTTCGACTTTTAGAAGTGGGTGCAGGTATTTGAAATGGAACAGTACTATGGTGAACCACTCTCCAGGGTAGGTAAATCGAAGACCAGCAATGGTGATCCCGTTTTAACTTAAAAATTCACGTGATGGAAAAAAGAAGGCCAAAATACTTCAAAGACCCGATTGAGGTTCGGATAGCCTTTTTTGGGATTGAAACTATCTGTTGATGGCTTACAACTGTCAAGGCCGTAGAACTCACCGAGAGCTTCGTTTTGACTAGTTATAGCTCCCGTAACTCTAAACGAGCCAACAGTTATGGCCGTCCGAAGAATCGATATCCACATGGTGCAATATTCGCTGTTCAAGGTGCAACATTCGTCCAAAAAGCCGAAACAGCGCCGTTCGACTTTTAGAAGTGGGTGCAGGGATTTGAAATGGAACAGTACCATGGTGAACCGCTCTCCAGGGAAGGTAAATCGAAGACTAGCAACAATGATCCCGTTTTAACGTAAAAATTCACGTGATGGAAAAAAGAAGGCCAAAAAACTTAAGAGATCCGATTGAGGTTCGGATGGCCTTTTTGGGGTTTGAAACTATCCGTTGACGGCTTACAGCGGTCAAGGCCGTAGAACTCACCGAGAACTTCGTTTTGACTGGTTATGGCTCCCGTAACTCTAAACGAGACAACAGTTATGGCTGTCCGAAGAATCGATATCCACAGGGTGCAACATTCGCTCTGCAAGGTGCAACATTCATCCAAAAAGCCAAAACAGCGCCGTTCGACTTTTAGAAGTGGGTGCAGGGATTTGAAATGGAACAGTTGCATGGTGAACCGCTCTCCAGGGAAGGTAAATCGAAGACCCGCAACGGTGATCCCGTTTTAACGTAAAAATTCACGTGATGGAAAAAAGAAGGCCAAAAAACTTCAGAGACCCGATTGAGGTTCGGATAGCCTTTTTTGGGTTCGAAACTATCCGTTGACGGCTTACAGCCGTCAAGGCCGTAGAACTCACCGAGAGCTTCGTTTTGACTGGTTATGGCTCCCGTAATTCTATACGAGACAACAGTTATGGCCGTCCGAAGAATCGATATCCACAGGGTGCAACATTCGTTGTGCAAGGTGCAACATTCGTCCAAAAAGCCGAAACAGCGCCGTTCGACTTTTAGAAGTGGGTGCAGGGATTTGAAATGGAACAGTACCATGGTGAACCGCTCTCCAGGGAAGGTAAATCGAAGACCAGCAACGGTGATCCCGTTTTAACTTAAAAATTCACGTGATGGAAAAAAGAAGGCCAAAATACTTCAGAGGCCCGGTTGAGGTTCGGATAGCTTTTTTTGGGTTTTAAATTATCCGTTGACGGTTTACAGTAGTCAAGGCCGTAGAACTCACCGAGAGCTTCGTTTTGACTGGTTATGGCTCCCGTAACTTTAAATTAGCCAACAGTTATGGTCGTCCGAAGAATCGATATCCACAGGGTGCAACATTCGCTGTGCAAGGTGCAACATTCGTCCAAAAAGCCGAAACAGCATCGTTCGACTTTTAGAAGTGGGTGCAGGGATTTGAAATGGAACAGTACTATGGTGAACCGCTCTCCAGGGAAGGTAATTCGAAGACCAGCAACGGTGATCCCGTTTTAACTTAAAAATTCACGTGATGGAAAAAAGAAGGCCAAAATACTTCAGAGACCCGATTGAGGTTCGGATAGCCTTTTTTGGGTTTGAAACTATCCGTTGACGGCTTACATCTTTCAAGGCCATAGAACTCACCGAGAGCTTCGTTTTGACTGGTTATAGCTCCCGTAACTCTAAACGAGCCAACAATTATGGCCGTCCGAAGAATCGATATCCACAAGGTGCAACATTTTCTGTTCAAGGTGCAACATTCGTCCAAAAAGCCGAAACAGCGCCGTTCGACTTTTAGAAGTGGGTGCAGGGATTTGAAATGGAACAGTACCATGGTTAACCGCTCTCTTGGGAAGGTAAATCGAAGACCAGCAACGGTGATCCCGTTTTAACATAAAAATTCACGTGATGGAAAAAAGAAAGCCAAAAAACTTAAGAGACCCGATTGAGTTTCGATGGCCTTTTTTGGGTTTGAAACTATCCGTTGACGGCTTACAACGGTCAAGGCCGTAGAACTCACCGAGAACTTCGTTTTGACTGGTTATGGCTCCCGTAACTCTAAACGAGACAACAGTTATGGCTGTCCGAAGAATCGATATCCACAGGGTGCAACATTCGCTCTGCAAGGTGCAACATTCATCCAAAAAGCCGAAACAGCGCCGTTCGACTTTTAGAAGTTGGTGCAGGGATTTGAAATGGAACAGTTGCATGGTGAACCGCTCTCCAGGGAAGGTAAATCGAAGACCCGCAACGGTGATCCCGTTTTAACGTAAAAATTCACGTGATGGAAAAAAGAAGGCCAAAAAACTTCAGAGACCCGATTGAGGTTCGGATAGCCTTTTTTGGGTTTGAAACTATCTGTTGACGGCTTACAGCTGTCAAGGCCGTAGAACTCACCGAGAGCTTCGTTTTGACTGGTTATGGCTCCCGTAACTCTAAACTAGCCAACAGTTATGGCCGTCCGAACAATCGATATCCACAGGGTGCAACATTCGCCGTGCAAGGTGCAACATTCGTCCAAAAAGCCGAAACAGCGCCGTTCGACTTTTAGAAGTGGGTGCAGGTATTTGAAATGGAACGGTACTATGGTGAACCACTCTCCAGGGAAGGTAAATCGAAGACCAGCAACGGTGATCCCGTTTTAACTTAAAAATTCACGTGATGGAAAAAAGAAGGCCAAAATACTTCAGAGACCCGATTGAGGTTCGGATAGCCTTATTTGGGTTTGAAACTATCCGTTGATGGCTTACAACTGTCAAGGCCGTAGAACTCACCGAGAGCTTCGTTTTGACTAGTTATAGCTCCCGTAACTCTAAACGAGCCAACAGTTATGGCCGTCCGAAGAATCGATATCCACAAGGTGCAACATTCGCTGTTCAAGGTGCAACATTCGTCCAAAAAGCCGAAACAACGCCGTTCGACTTTTAGAAGTGGGTGCAGGGATTTGAAATGGAACAGTACCATGGTGAACCGCTCTCCAGGGAAGGTAAATCGAAGACCAGCAACGGTGATCCCGTTTTAACGTAAAAATTCACGTGATGGAAAAAAGAAGGCCAAAAAACTTAAGAGATCAGATTGAGGTTCGGATGGCCTTTTTTGGGTTTGAAACTATCCGTTGACGGCTTACAGCGGTCAAGGCCGTAGAACTCACCGAGAACTTCGTTTTGACTGGTTATGGCTCCCGTAACTCTAAACGAGATAACAGTTATGGCCGTCCGAAGAATCGATATCCACAAGGTGCAACATTCACTCTACAAGGTGCAACATTCATCCAAAAAGCCGAAACAGCGCCGTTCGACTTTTAGAAGTGGGTGCAGGGATTTGAAATGGAACAGTTGCATGGTGAACCGCTCTCTAGGGAAGGTAAATCGAAGACCAGCAATGGTGATCCCGTTATAACGTAAAAATTCACGTGATGGAAAAAAGAAGGCCAAAAAACTTCAAAGACCTGATTGAGATTCAGATAGCCTTTTTTGGGTTCGATACTATCCGTTGACGGCTTACAGCTGTCAAGGCCGTAGAACTCACCGAGAGCTTCGTTTTGACTGGTTATGGCTCCCCTAACTCTAAACGAGACAACAGTTATGGCCGTCCGAAGAATCGATATCCACAGGGTGCAACATTTGCTGTTCAAGGTGCAACATTCGTCCAAAAAGCCGAAACAGCGCCGTTCAACTTTTAGAAGTGGGTGCAGGGATTTGAAATGGAACAGTACCATGGTGAACCGCTCTCCAGGGAAGGTAAATCGAAGACCAGCAACGGTGATCCCGTTTTAACGTAAAAATTGACGTGATGGAAAAAAGAAGGCCAAAAAACTTCAGAGACCCGATTGAGGTTCGGATGGCCTTTTTTGGGTTGGAAACTATCCGTTGACGGCTTACAGCTATCAAGGCCGTAGAATTCACCGAGAGCTTCGTTTTGACTGGTTATGGCTCCCGTAACTCTAAACGAGCCAACAGTTATGGTCGTCCGAAGAATCGATATCCACAGGGTGCAACATTCGCTGTGCAAGGTGCAACATTCGTCCAAAAAGCCGAAACAGCGCCGTTCGACTTTTAGAAGTGGGTGCAGGGATTTGAAATGGAACAGTACCATGGTGAACCGCTCTCCTGGAAAGGTAAATCGAAGACCAGCAACGGTGATCCCGTTTTAACTTAAAAATTCACGTGATGGAAAAAAGAAGGCCAAAATACTTCAGAGGCCCGGTTGAGGTTCGGATAGCCTTTTTTGGGTTTGAAACTATCCGTTGACGGCTTACAGCAGTCAAGGCCGTAGAACTCACCGAGAGCTTCGTTTTGACAGGTTATGGCTCCCGTAACTCTAAACTAGCCAACAGTTATGGCCGTCCGAAGAATCGATATCCACAGGGTGCAACATTCGCTGTGCAAGGTGCAACATTCGTCCAAAAAGCCGAAAAAGCGCCGTTCGACTTTTAGAAGTGGGTGCAGGGATTTGAAATGGAACAGTACCATGGTGAACCGCTCTCTAGGGAAGGTAAATCGAAGACCAGCAACGGTGATCTCGTTTTAACGTAAAAATTCACGTGATGGAAAAAAGAAGGCTAAAATACTTCAGAGACCCGATCGAGGTTCGGATAGCCTTTTTTGGGTTCGAAAATATCCGTTGACGGCCTACAGCAGTCAAGGCCGTAGAACTCACCGAGAGCTTCGTTTTGACAGGTTATGGCTCCCGTAACTCTAAACTAGCCAACAGTTATGGCCGTCCGAAGAATCGATATCCACAGGGTGCAACATTCGCTGTGCAAGGTGCAACATTCGTCCAAAAAGGCGAAACAGCGCCGTTCGACTTTTAGAAGTGGGGGCAGGGATTTGAAATGGAACAATACCATGGTGAACCGCTCTCCAGGGAAGGTAAATCGAAGACCAGCAACGGTGATCCCGTTTTAACGTAAAAATTCACGTGATGGAAAAAAGAAGGCCAAAATACTTCAGAGACCCGATCGAGGTTCGGATAGCCTTTTTTGGGTTTGAAAATATCCGTTGACGGCTTACAGCTGTCAAGGCCGTAGAACTCACCGAGAGCTTCATTTTGACTGGTTATGGCTCCCGTAACTCTAAACGAGCCAACAGTTATGGCCGTCCGAAGAATCGATATCCACAGGGTGCAACATTCGTTGTGCAAGGTGCAACATTCGTCCAAAAAGCCGAAACAGCGCCGTTCGACTTTTAGAAGTGGGTGCAAGGATTTGAAATGGCACAGTTCCATGGTGAACCGCTCTCCAGGGAAGGTAAATCGAAGACCAGCAACGGTGATCCCGTTTTAACTTAAAAATTCACGTGATGGAAAAAAGAAGGCCAAAATACTTCAGAGGCCCGGTTGAGGTTCGGATAGCCTTTTTTGGGTTTGAAACTATCCATTGACGGCTTACAGCAGTCAAGGCCGTAGAACTCACCGAGAGCTTCGTTTTGACTGGTTATGGCTCCCGTAACTCTAAACTAGCCAACAGTTATGGCCGTCCGAAGAATCGATATCCACAGGGTGCAACATTCGCTGTGCAAGGTGCAACATTCGTCCAAAAAGCCGAAACAGCGCCGTTCGACTTTTAGAAGTGGGTGCAGGGATTTGAAATGGAACAGTACTATGGTGAACCGCTCTCCAGGGAAGGTAAATCGAAGACCAGCAACGGTGATCCCGTTTTAACTTAAAAATTCACGTGATGGAAAAAAGAAGGCCAAAATACTTCAGAGACCCGGTTGAGGTTCAGATAGCCTTTTTTGGGTATGAAACTATCCGTTGACGGCTTACAGCAGTCAAGGACGTAGAACTCACCGAGAGCTTCGTTTTGACTGGTTATGGCTCCCGTAACTCTAAACTAGCCAACAGTTATGGCCGTCCGAACAATCGATATCCACAGGGTGCAACATTCGCCGTGCAAGGTGCAACATTCGTCCAAAAAGCCGAAACAGCGCCGTTCAACTTTTAGAAGTGGGTGCAGGGATTTGAAATGGAACAGTACCATGGTGTACCACTCTCCAAGGAAGGTAAATCGAAGACCAGCAACGGTGATCCCGTTTTAACTTAAAAATTCACGTGATGGAAAAAAGAAGGCCAAAATACTTCAGAGACCCGGTTGGGGTTCGGATAGCCTTTTTTGGGTTTGAAACTATCCGTTGACGGCTTATAGCTGTCAAGGCCGTAGAACTCACCGAGAGCTTCATTTTGACTGGTTATGGCTCCCGTAACTCTAAACTAGCCAACAGTTATGGCCGTCCGAACAATCGATATCCACAGGGTGCAACATTCGCCGTGCAAGGTGCAACATTCGTCCAAAAAGCCGAAACAGCGTAGTTCGACTTTTAGAAGTGGGTGCAGGTATTTGAAATGGAACGGTACTATGGTGAACCGCTCTCCAGGGAAGGTAAATCGAAGACCAGCAATGGTGATCCCGTTTTAACTTAAAAATTCACGTGATGGAAAAAAGAAGGCCAAAATACTTCAGAGGCCCGGTTGAGGTTCGGATAACCTTTTTTGGGTTTGAAACTATCCGTTGAAGGCTTACAGCAGTCAAGGCTGTAGAACTCACCGAGAGCTTCGTTTTGACTGGTTATGGCTCCCGTAACTCTAAACTAGCCAACAGTTATGGCCGTCCGAAGAATCGATATCCACAGGGTGCAACATTCGCTGTGCAAGGTGCAACATTCGTCCAAAAAGCCGAAACAGCGCCGTTCGACTTTTAGAAGTGGGTGCAGGGATTTGAAATGGAACAGTACTATGGTGAACCGCTCTCCAGGGTGCAACATTTGCTGTTCAAGGTGCAACATTCGTCCAAAAAGCCAAAACAGCGCCGTTCGACTTTTAGAAGTGGGTGTAGGGATTTGAAATGGAACAGTACCATGGTGAACCGCTCTCCAGGGAAGGTAAATCGAAGACCAGCAACGGTGATCCCGTTTTAACGTAAAAATTCACGTGATGGAAAAAAGAAAGCCAAAAAACTTAAGAGACCCGATTGAGGTCCGGATGGCCTTTTTTGGGTTTGAAACTATCCGTTGACGGCTTACACCTGTCAAGGCCGTAGAACTCACCGAGAGCTTCGTTTTGACTGGTTATGGCTCCCGTAACTCTAAACGAGCCAACAGTTATGGCCGTCCGAAGAATCGATATCCACAGGGTGCAACATTCGCTCTACAAGGTGCAACATTCGTCCAAAAAGCCGAAACAACGCCGTTCGACTTTTAGAAGTGGGTGCAGGGATTTGAAATGGAACAGTTGCATGGTGAACCGCTCTCCAGGGAAGGTAAATCGAAGACCTGCAACGGTGATCCCGTTTTAACGTAAAAATTCACGTGATGGAAAAAAGAAGGCCAAAAAATTTCAGAGACCCGATTGAGGTTCGGATAGCCTTTTATGGGTTCGAAACTATCCGTTGACGGCTTACAGCTGTCAAGGCCGTAGAACTCACCGAGAGCTTCGTTTTGACTGGTTATGGCTCCCGTAATTCTATACGAGACAACAGTTTTGGTCGTCCGAAGAATCGATATCCACAAGGTGCAACATTTGCTGTTCAAGGTGCAACATTCGTCCAAAAAGCCGAAACAACGCCGTTCAACTTTTTGAAGTGGGTGCAGGGATTTGAAATGGAACAGTACCATGGTAAACCACTCTCCAGGGAAGGTAAATCGAAGACCAGCAACGGTGATCCCGTTTTAACGTAAAAATTCACGTGATGGAAAAAGGAAGGCCAAAAAACTTCAGAGACCCGATTGAGGTTCGGATAGCCTTTTTTGGGTTCGAAACTATCCGTTGACGGCTTACAGCTGTCAAGGCCGTAGAACTCACCGAGAGCTTCGTTTTGACTAGTTATGGCTCCTGTAACTCTAAACGAGACAACAGTTATGGCCGTCCGAAGAATCGATATCCACAGGGTGCAACATTTGCTGTTCAAGGTGCAACATTCGTCCAAAAAGCCGAAACAGCGCCGTTCAACTTTTAGAAGTGGGTGCAGGGATTTGAAATGGAACAGTACCATGGTGAACCGCTCTCCAGGGAAGGTAAATCGAAGACCAGCAACGGTGATACCGTTTTAACGTAAAAATTGACGTGATGGAAAAAAGAAGGCCAAAAAACTTCAGAGACCCGATTGAGGTTCGGATGGC
Organism: Allium fistulosum; assembly: GCA_030737815.1. Classification (NCBI taxonomy): domain Eukaryota; kingdom Viridiplantae; phylum Streptophyta; class Magnoliopsida; order Asparagales; family Amaryllidaceae; genus Allium; species Allium fistulosum. The sequence continues at coordinate 41,142,501 of CM060905.1, read as the reverse complement.
CTTTTTTGGGTTGGAAACTATCCGTTGACGGCTTACAGCTATCAAGGCCGTAGAATTCACCGAGAGCTTCGTTTTGACTGGTTATGGCTCCCGTAACTCTAAACGAGCCAACAGTTATGGTCGTCCGAAGAATCGATATCCACAGGGTGCAACATTCGCTGTGCAAGGTGCAACATTCGTCCAAAAAGCCGAAACAGCGTCGTTCGACTTTTAGAAGTGGGTGCAGGGATTTGAAATGGAACAGTACCATGGTGAACCGCTCTCCAGGAAAGGTAAATCGAAGACCAGCAACGGTGATCCCGTTTTAACTTAAAAATTCACGTGATGGAAAAAAGAAGGCCAAAATACTTCAGAGGCCCGGTTGAGGTTCGGATAGCCTTTTTTGGGTTTGAAACTATCCGTTGACGGCTTACAGCAGTCAAGGCCGTAGAACTCACCGAGAGCTTCGTTTTGACAGGTTATGGCTCCCGTAACTCTAAACTAGCCAACAGTTATGGCCGTCCGAAGAATCGATATCCACAGGGTGCAACATTCGCTGTGCAAGGTGCAACATTCGTCCAAAAAGCCGAAAAAGCGCCGTTCGACTTTTAGAAGTGGGTGCAGGGATTTGAAATGGAACAGTACCATGGTGAACCGCTCTCTAGGGAAGGTAAATCGAAGACCAGCAACGGTGATCTCGTTTTAACGTAAAAATTCACGTGATGGAAAAAAGAAGGCTAAAATACTTCAGAGACCCGATCGAGGTTCGGATAGCCTTTTTTGGGTTCGAAAATATCCGTTGACGGCCTACAGCAGTCAAGGCCGTAGAACTCACCGAGAGCTTCGTTTTGACAGGTTATGGCTCCCGTAACTCTAAACTAGCCAACAGTTATGGCCGTCCGAAGAATCGATATCCACAGGGTGCAACATTCGCTGTGCAAGGTGCAACATTCGTCCAAAAAGGCGAAACAGCGCCGTTCGACTTTTAGAAGTGGGGGCAGGGATTTGAAATGGAACAATACCATGGTGAACCGCTCTCCAGGGAAGGTAAATCGAAGACCAGCAACGGTGATCCCGTTTTAACGTAAAAATTCACGTGATGGAAAAAAGAAGGCCAAAATACTTCAGAGACCCGATCGAGGTTCGGATAGCCTTTTTTGGGTTTGAAAATATCCGTTGACGGCTTACAGCTGTCAAGGCCGTAGAACTCACCGAGAGCTTCATTTTGACTGGTTATGGCTCCCGTAACTCTAAACGAGCCAACAGTTATGGCCGTCCGAAGAATCGATATCCACAGGGTGCAACATTCGTTGTGCAAGGTGCAACATTCGTCCAAAAAGCCGAAACAGCGCCGTTCGACTTTTAGAAGTGGGTGCAAGGATTTGAAATGGCACAGTTCCATGGTGAACCGCTCTCCAGGGAAGGTAAATCGAAGACCAGCAACGGTGATCCCGTTTTAACTTAAAAATTCACGTGATGGAAAAAAGAAGGCCAAAATACTTCAGAGGCCCGGTTGAGGTTCGGATAGCCTTTTTTGGGTTTGAAACTATCCATTGACGGCTTACAGCAGTCAAGGCCGTAGAACTCACCGAGAGCTTCGTTTTGACTGGTTATGGCTCCCGTAACTCTAAACTAGCCAACAGTTATGGCCGTCCGAAGAATCGATATCCACAGGGTGCAACATTCGCTGTGCAAGGTGCAACATTCGTCCAAAAAGCCGAAACAGCGCCGTTCGACTTTTAGAAGTGGGTGCAGGGATTTGAAATGGAACAGTACTATGGTGAACCGCTCTCTAGGGAAGGTAAATCGAAGACCAGCAACGGTGATCCCGTTTTAACTTAAAAATTCACGTGATGGAAAAAAGAAGGCCAAAATACTTCAGAGACCCGGTTGAGGTTCAGATAGCCTTTTTTGGGTATGAAACTATCCGTTGACGGCTTACAACAGTCAAGGACGTAGAACTCACCGAGAGCTTCGTTTTGACTGGTTATGGCTCCCGTAACTCTAAACTAGCCAACAGTTATGGCCGTCCGAACAATCGATATCCACAGGGTGCAACATTCGCCGTGCAAGGTGCAACATTCGTCCAAAAAGCCGAAACAGCGCCGTTCAACTTTTAGAAGTGGGTGCAGGGATTTGAAATGGAACAGTACCATGGTGTACCACTCTCCAAGGAAGGTAAATCGAAGACCAGCAACGGTGATCCCGTTTTAACTTAAAAATTCACGTGATGGAAAAAAGAAGGCCAAAATACTTCAGAGACCCGGTTGGGGTTCGGATAGCCTTTTTTGGGTTTGAAACTATCCGTTGACGGCTTATAGCTGTCAAGGCCGTAGAACTCACCGAGAGCTTCATTTTGACTGGTTATGGCTCCCGTAACTCTAAACTAGCCAACAGTTATGGCCGTCCGAACAATCGATATCCACAGGGTGCAACATTCGCCGTGCAAGGTGCAACATTCGTCCAAAAAGCCGAAACAGCGTAGTTCGACTTTTAGAAGTGGGTGCAGGTATTTGAAATGGAACGGTACTATGGTGAACCGCTCTCCAGGGAAGGTAAATCGAAGACCAGCAATGGTGATCCCGTTTTAACTTAAAAATTCACGTGATGGAAAAAAGAAGGCCAAAATACTTCAGAGGCCCGGTTGAGGTTCGGATAACCTTTTTTGGGTTTGAAACTATCCGTTGAAGGCTTACAGCAGTCAAGGCTGTAGAACTCACCGAGAGCTTCGTTTTGACTGGTTATGGCTCCCGTAACTCTAAACTAGCCAACAGTTATGGCCGTCCGAAGAATCGATATCCATAGGGTGCAACATTCGCTGTGCAAGGTGCAACATTCGTCCAAAAAGCCGAAACAGCGCCGTTCGACTTTTAGAAGTGGGTGCAGGGATTTGAAATGGAACAGTACTATGGTGAACCGCTCTCCAGGGTGCAACATTTGCTGTTCAAGGTGCAACATTCGTCCAAAAAGCCAAAACAGCGCCGTTCGACTTTTAGAAGTGGGTGTAGGGATTTGAAATGGAACAGTACCATGGTGAACCGCTCTCCAGGGAAGGTAAATCGAAGACCAGCAACGGTGATCCCGTTTTAACGTAAAAATTCACGTGATGGAAAAAAGAAAGCCAAAAAACTTAAGAGACCCGATTGAGGTCCGGATGGCCTTTTTTGGGTTTGAAACTATCCGTTGACGGCTTACACCTGTCAAGGCCGTAGAACTCACCGAGAGCTTCGTTTTGACTGGTTATGGCTCCCGTAACTCTAAACGAGCCAACAGTTATGGCCGTCCGAAGAATCGATATCCACAGGGTGCAACATTCGCTCTACAAGGTGCAACATTCGTCCAAAAAGCCGAAACAACGCCGTTCGACTTTTAGAAGTGGGTGCAGGGATTTGAAATGGAACAGTTGCATGGTGAACCGCTCTCCAGGGAAGGTAAATCGAAGACCTGCAACGGTGATCCCGTTTTAACGTAAAAATTCACGTGATGGAAAAAAGAAGGCCAAAAAACTTCAGAGACCCGATTGAGGTTCGGATAGCCTTTTATGGGTTCGAAACTATCCGTTGACGGCTTACAGCTGTCAAGGCCGTAGAACTCACCGAGAGCTTCGTTTTGACTGGTTATGGCTCCCGTAATTCTATACGAGACAACAGTTTTGGTCGTCCGAAGAATCGATATCCACAAGGTGCAACATTTGCTGTTCAAGGTGCAACATTCGTCCAAAAAGCCGAAACAACGCCGTTCAACTTTTTGAAGTGGGTGCAGGGATTTGAAATGGAACAGTACCATGGTAAACCACTCTCCAGGGAAGGTAAATCGAAGACCAGCAACGGTGATCCCGTTTTAACGTAAAAATTCACGTGATGGAAAAAGGAAGGCCAAAAAACTTCAGAGACCCGATTGAGGTTCGGATAGCCTTTTTTGGGTTCGAAACTATCCGTTGACGGCTTACAGCTGTCAAGGCCGTAGAACTCACCGAGAGCTTCGTTTTGACTAGTTATGGCTCCTGTAACTCTAAACGAGACAACAGTTATGGCCGTCCGAAGAATCGATATCCACAGGGTGCAACATTTGCTGTTCAAGGTGCAACATTCGTCCAAAAAGCCGAAACAGCGCCGTTCAACTTTTAGAAGTGGGTGCAGGGATTTGAAATGGAATAGTATCATGGTGAACCGCTCTCCAAGTAAGGTAAATCGAAGACCAGCAACGGTGATCCCGTTTTAACTTAAAAATTCACGTGATGGAAAAAAGAAGGCCAAAATACTTCAGAGACCCGGTTGAGGTTCGGATAGACTTTTTTGGGTTTGAAACTATCCGTTGACAGCTTCTAGCTGTCAAGGCCGTAGAACTCACCGAGAGCTTTGTTTTGACTTGTTATGGCTCCCGTAACTCTAAACTAGCCAACAGTTATGGCCGTCCGAAGAATCGATATCCACAGGGTGCAACATTCGCTGTGCAAGGTGCAACATTCGTCCAAAAAGCCGAAACAGCGCCATTCGACTTTTAGAAGTGGGTGCAGGTATTTGAAATGGAACAGTACTATGGTGAACCGCTCTCCAGGGTAGGTAAATCGAAGACCAGCAACGGTGATCCCGTTTTAACTTAAAAATTCACGTGATGGAAAAAAGAAGGCCAAAATACTTCAAAGACCCGATTGAGGTTCGGATAGCCTTTTTTGGGTTTGAAACTATCTGTTGATGGCTTACAACTGTCAAGGCCGTAGAACTCACCGAGAGCTTCGTTTTGACTAGTTATAGCTCCCGTAACCCTAAACGAGCCAACAGTTATGGCCGTCCGAAGAATCGATATCCACATGGTGCAACATTCGCTGTTCAAGGTTCAACATTCGTCCAAAAAGCCGAAACAGCGCCGTTCGACTTTTCGAAGTGGGTGCAGGGATTTGAAATGGAACAGTACCATGGTGAACCGCTCTCCAGGGAAGGTAAATCGAAGATTAGCAACAGTGATCCCGTTTTAACGTAAAAATTGACGTGATGAAAAAAAGAAGGCCAAAAAACTTAAGAGATCCGATTGAGGTTCGGATGGCCTTTTGGGGTTTGAAACTATCCATTGACGGCTTACAGCGGTCTAGGCTGTAGAACTCACCGAGAACTTCGTTTTGACTGGTTATGGCTCCCGTAACTCTAAACGAGACAACAGTTATGGCCGTCCGAAGAATCGAAATCCACAGGGTGCAACATTCGTTGTGCAAGGTGCAACATTCGTCCAAAAAGCCGAAACAGCGCCGTTCGACTTTTAGAAGTGGGTGCAGGGATTTGAAATGGAACAGTACCATGGTGAACCGCTCTCCAGGGAAGGTAAATCGAAGACCAGCAACGGTGATCCCGTTTTAATTTAAAAATTCACGTGATGGAAAAAAGAGGGCCAAAATACTTCAGAGGCCCAGTTGAGGTTCGGATAGCCTTTTTTGGGTTTTAAATTATCCGTTGACGGCTTACAGCAGTCAAGGCCGTAGAACTCACCGAGAGCTTCGTTTTGACTGGTTATGGCTCCCGTAACTCTAAACTAGCCAACAGTTATGGCCGTCCGAAGAATCGATATCCACAAGGTGCAACATTTGCTGTGCTATGTGCAACATTCGTCCAAAAAGCCGAAACAGCGCCGTTCGACTTTAAGAAGTGGGTGCAGGGATTTGAAATGGAACAGTACTATGGTGAACCGCTCTCCAGGGAAGGTAAATCGAAGACCAGCAATGGTGATCCCGTTTTAACTTAAAAATTCACGTGATGGAAAAAAGAAGGCCAAAATACTTCAAGGACCCGATTGAGGTTCGGATAGCCTTTTTTGGGTTTGAAACTATCCGTTGACGACTTACAACTTTCAAGGCCGTAGAACTCACCGAGAGCTTCGTTTTGACTGGTTATAGCTCCCGTAACTCTAAACGAGCCAATAATTATGGCCGTCCGAAGAATCGATATCCACAAGGTGCAACATTTGCTGTTCAAGGTGCAACATTCGTCCAAAAAGCCAAAACAGCGCCGTTCGACTTTTAGAAGTGGGTGCAGGGATTTGAAATGGAACAGTACCATGGTGAACCGCTCTCCAGGGAAGGTAAATCGAAGACCAGCAATGGTGATCCCGTTTTAACTTAAAAATTCACGTGATGGAAAAAAGAAGGCCAAAATACTTCAAAGACCCGATTGAGGTTCGGAAAGCCTTTTTTGGGTTCGAAACTATCCGTTGACGGCTTACACCTGTCAAGGCCATAGAACTCACCGAGAGCTTCGTTTTGACTGGTTATGGCTCCCGTAATTCTATACGAGACAACAGTTTTGGTCGTCCGAAGAATCGATATCCACAAGGTGCAACATTTGCTGTTCAAGGTGCAACATTCGTCCAAAAAGCCGAAACAACGCCGTTCAACTTTTTGAAGTGGGTGCAGGGATTTGAAATGGAACAGTACCATGGTAAACCACTCTCCAGGGAAGGTAAATCGAAGACCAGCAACGGTGATCCCGTTTTAACGTAAAAATTCACGTGATGGAAAAAGGAAGGCCAAAAAACTTCAGAGACCCGATTGAGGTTCGGATAGCCTTTTTTGGGTTCGAAACTATCCGTTGACGGCTTACAGCTGTCAAGGCCGTAGAACTCACCGAGAGCTTCGTTTTGACTGGTTATGGCTCCCGTAACTCTAAACTAGCCAACAGTTATGGCCGTCCGAAGAATCGATATCCATAGGGTGCAACATTCGCTGTGCAAGGTGCAACATTCGTCCAAAAAGCCGAAACAGCGCCGTTCGACTTTTAGAAGTGGGTGCAGGTATTTGAAATGGAACAGTACTATGGTGAACCGCTCTCCAGGGTAGGTAAATCGAAGACCAGCAACGGTGATCCCGTTTTAACTTAAAAATTCACGTGATGGAAAAAAGAAGGCCAAAATACTTCAAAGACCCGATTGAGGTTCGGATAGCCTTTTTTGGGTTTGAAACTATCCGTTGATGGCTTACAACTGTCAAGGCCGTAGAACTCACCGAGAGCTTCATTTTGACTAGTTATAGCTCCCGTAACTTTAAACGAGCCAACAGTTATGGCCGTTCGAAGAATCGATATCCACATGGTGCAACATTCGCTGTTCAAGGTGCAACATTCGTCCAAAAAGCCGAAACAGCGCCGTTCGACTTTTAGAAGTGGGTGCAGGGATTTGAAATGGAACAGTACCATGGTGAACCGCTCTCCAGGGAAGGTAAATCGAAGATTAGCAACAGTGATCCCGTTTTAACGTAAAAATTGACGTGATGAAAAAAAGAAGGCCAAAAAACTTAAGAGATCCGATTGAGGTTCGGATGGCCTTTTGGGGTTTGAAACTATCCGTTGACGGCTTACAGCGGTCAAGGCTGTAGAACTCACCGAGAACATCGTTTTGACTGGTTATGGCTCCCGTAACTCTAAACGAGACAACAGTTATGGCCGTCCGAAGAATCGATATCCACAGGGTGCAACATTCGTTGTGCAAGGTGCAACATTCGTCCAAAAAGCGAAAACAGCGCCGTTCGACTTTTAGAAGTGGGTGCAGGGATTTGAAATGGAACAGTACCATGGTGAACCGCTCTCCAGGGAAGGTAAATCGAAGACCAGCAACGGTGATCCCGTTTTAACTTAAAAATTCACGCGATTGAAAAAAGAGGGCCAAAATACTTCAAAGGCCCGGTTGAGGTTCGGATAGCCTTTTTTGGGTTTTAAATTATCCGTTGACGGCTTACAGCAGTCAAGGCCGTAGAACTCACCGAGAGCTTCGTTTTGATTGGTAATGGCTCCCGTAACTCTAAACTAGCCAACAGTTATGGCCGTCCGAAGAATCGATATCCACAAGGTGCAACATTTGCTGTGCTATGTGCAACATTCGTCCAAAAAGTCGAAACAGCGCCGTTCGACTTTTAGAAGTGGGTGCAGGGATTTGAAATGGAACAGTACTATGGTAAACCGCTCTCCAGGGAAGGTAAATCGAAGACCAGCAATGGTGATCCCGTTTTAACTTAAAAATTCACGTGATGGAAAAAAGAAGGCCAAAATACTTCAAAGACCCGATTGAGGTTCGGATAGCCTTTTTTGGGTTTGAAACTATCCGTTGACGGCTTACAACTTTCAAGGCCGTAGAACTCACCGAGGGCTTCGTTTTGACTGGTTATAGCTCCCATAACTCTAAACGAGCCAATAATTATGGCCGTCCGAAGAATCGATATCCACAAGGTGCAACATTTGCTGTTCAAGGTGCAACATTCGTCCAAAAAGCCGAAACAGCGCCGTTCGACTTTTAGAAGTGGGTGCAGGGATTTGAAATGGAACAGTACCATGGTGAACCGCTCTCCAGGGAAGGTAAATCGAAGACCAGCAATGGTGATCCCGTTTTAACGTAAAAATTCACGTGATGGAAAAAAGAAAGCCAAAAAACTTCAGAGACCCGATTGAGGTTCGGATGGCCTTTTTTGGGTTTGAAACTATCCGTTGACGGCTTACAGCGGTCAAGGCCGTAGAACTCACCGAGAACTTCGTTTTGACTGGTTATGGCTCCCGTAACTCTAAACGAGACAACAGTTATGGCCGTCCAAAGAATCGATATCCACAGGGTGCAACATTCGCTCTACAAGGTGCAACATTCATCCAAAAAGCCGAAACAGCGCCGTTCGACTTTTAGAAGTGGGTGCAGGGATTTGAAATGGAACAGTTGCATGGTGAACCGCTCTCCAGGGAAGGTAAATCGAAGACCCGCAACGCTGATCCCGTTTTAACGTAAAAATTCACGTGATGGAAAAAAGAAGGCCAAAAAACTTCAAAGACCCGATTGAGGTTCGGAAAGCCTTTTTTGGGTTCGAAACTATCCGTTGACGGCTTACACCTGTCAAGGCCATAGAACTCACCGAGAGCTTCGTTTTGACTGGTTATGGCTCCCGTAATTCTATACGAGACAACAGTTATGGCCGTCCGAAGAATCGATATCCACAGGGTGCAACATTTGCTGTTCAAGGTGCAACATTCGTCCAAAAAGCCGAAACAGCGCCGTTCAACTTTTAGAAGTGGGTGCAGGGATTTGAAATGGAACAGTAACATTGTGAACCGCTCTCCAAGTAAGGTAAATCGAAGACCAGCAACGGTGATCCCGTTTTAACTTAAAAATTCACGTGATGGAAAAAAGAAGGCCAAAATACCTCAGAGACCCGGTTGAGGTTCGGATAGCCTTTTTTGGGTTTGAAACTATCCGTTGACAGCTTACAGCTGTCAAGGCCGTAGAACTCACCGAGAGCTTTGTTAGGACTGGTTATGGCTCCCATAACTCTAAACTAGCCAACAGTTATGGCCGTCCGAAGAATCGATATCCACAGGGTGCAACATTCGCTGTGCAAGGTGCAACATTCGTCCAAAAAGCCGAAACAGCGCCGTTCGACTTTTAGAAGTGGGTGCAGGTATTTGAAATGGAACAGTACTATGGTGAACCGCTCTCCAGGGTAGGTAAATCGAAGACCAGCAACGGTGATCCCGTTTTAACTTAAAAATTCACGTGATGGAAAAAAGAAGGCCAAAATACTTCAAAGACCCGATTGAGGTTCAGATAGCCTTTTTTGGGTTTGAAACTATCCGTTGATGGCTTACAACTGTCAAGGCCGTAGAACTCACCGAGAGCTTCGTTTTGACTAGTTATAGCTCCCGTAACTTTAAACGAGCCAACAGTTATGGCCGTCCGAAGAATCGATATCCACATGGTGCAACATTCGCTGTTCAAGGTGCAACATTCGTCCAAAAAGCCGAAACAGCGCCGTTCGACTTTTAGAAGTGGGTGCAGGGATTTGAAATGGAACAGTACCATGGTGAACCGCTCTCCAGGGAAGGTAAATCGAAGATTAGCAATAGTGATCCCGTTTTAACGTAAAAATTGACGTGATGAAAAAAAGAAGGCCAAAAAACTTAAGAGATCCGATTGAGGTTCGGATGGCCTTTTGGGGTTTGAAACTATCCGTTGACGGCTTACAGCGGTCAAGGCTGTAGAACTCACCGAGAACATCGTTTTGACTGGTTATGGCTCCCGTAACTCTAAACGAGACAACAGTTATGGCCGTCCGAAGAATCGATATCCACAGGGTGCAACATTCGTTGTGCAAGGTGCAACATTCGTCCAAAAAGCGGAAACAACGCCGTTCGACTTTTAGAAGTGGGTGCAGGGATTTGAAATGGAACAGTACCATGGTGAACCGCTCTCCAGGGAAGGTAAATCGAAGACCAGCAACGGTGATCCCGTTTTAACTTAAAAATTCACGTGATTGAAAAAAGAGGGCCAAAATACTTCAGAGGCCCGGTTGAGGTTCGGATAGCCTTTTTTGGGTTTTAAATTATCCGTTGACGGCTTACAGCAGTCAAGGCCGTAGAACTCACCGAGAGCTTCGTTTTGATTGGTTATGGCTCCCGTAACTCTAAACTAGCCAACAGTTATGGCTGTCCGAAGAATCGATATCCACAAGGTGCAACATTTGCTGTGCTATGTGCAACATTCGTCCAAAAAGTCGAAACAGCGCCGTTCGACTTTTAGAAGTGGGTGCAGGGATTTGAAATGGAACAGTACTATGGTAAACCGCTCTCCAGGGAAGGTAAATCGAAGACCAGCAATGGTGATCCCGTTTTAACTTAAAAATTCACGTGATGGAAAAAAGAAGGCCAAAATACTTCAAAGACCCGATTGAGCTTCGGATAGCCTTTTTTGGGTTTGAAACTATCCGTTGACGGCTTACAACTTTCAAGGCCGTAGAACTCACCGAGGGTTTCGTTTTGACTGGTTATAGCTCCCATAACTCTAAACGAGCCAATAATTATGGCCGTCCGAAGAATCGATATCCACAAGGTGCAACATTTGCTGTTCAAGGTGCAACATTCGTCCAAAAAGCCGAAACAGCGCCGTTCGACTTTTAGAAGTGGGTGCAGGGATTTGAAATGGAACAGTACCATGGTGAACCGCTCTCCAGGGAAGGTAAATCGAAGACCAGCTGTTTGTACCAAAAATGGGCACAACACTCTTCGGAAGTTTTTGAAGAGATAAAAGTGAAGAATGAAAATTAAAACTGTAGATTATCTAACAAAAACTCCAAATAACAAAAAGTAAATTGCAAAGACAAGCGATTTAGAGTGGTTCGGCGTTTCGCCTACGTCCACTATGAAGTTTGATGATTTTATTGCTCGATTACTTGAAGATTACAGTAGTTGATAATGTAATACAACTGAATTCAAATGCTAAGTGTCAATCTAAAGTAGCGGCGGTGTTCTGGAATAAATCTGGCAGAATCTGAGCGCTCTTCAGTACTTAGAATTCTCCGACCCCTTTTCTGAATGACCAGGGGGTCTATTTATAGGTGTTGGAGGCTGGTATTTCGCCCAAAATGAGGGGAGACCAGTTCTGGCACGTCAGGGGGCCCACATGGCCGAAATCTGGAGATCCGGGCCCGCTTTGGGATCGATTCGACCCTTGGTTCGAATCGATCAAGAAATCATCCAATCGAGCTGAAATTTGGTGTGTACATTCTTCATCATGTATTTGAGCTTCTGTGAAAATTTCATGGGATTTGGACTTGTAGAACTCGAGTTATGATCGATTCAAGTTGGTGTTTTTCGTATTTTGGAGTCGTTCGAATCGATGTGCTCGAATCGATTCGTTCGAATCGATCTTCCTGTTCGTGAAGATGGTGACGTGGTGCGCTTTCTTCGAATCGATCCGGTTTCCATTCCGGATTGACTGGGTCGAATCCACGACTTGGATTCGAAGATGGTGGAGTCGAGGCAATGGATTCGAAGGACCTCTTCCTTCGAATCGATGGGACTGATGTACGTTCGAATCGAGTTAGGCTCGTAGCTACGGACCGGTTTGAAGATGTCTCAGCCTGGGGATTCGAATGTAGTGGAGTCGAACCTGATGGAGTCGAGTGCGTGCTTGATCGAATCGAGTGTGTTGCATTGTAGCCCATCGATTCGAAGTGCTCCGACTTGTTGGATTCGAAGGTAGGTAAACCTGATGGATACGGAGAGGAATGATTTCATCGATTCGAAGCACTACAACTGGATGGACACGGAGTGGCTTCAGGTGGAAGGATACGATCAGGACCCCTGCCTATGGATTCGAACTAGAGCGTTACCCATGGATTCGAGCATGGGTTATTTTCTTCATCTTGAATCGATGATATTTTGAGCGTACGAGCTCGGATTATCTCGAAACTTGGGACGTTGGCTTCCCAGGCTTCGCTTGTCATGTCTTATCAATTGTAGCCTGATCCGGACTCGGACAAAATTCGTCGATATCCGTAGCGACCCTTACGTGTAACCGACTTCCGGGACGACCTGTCACCGTTTTCTAGTTAAGTCCTTGGTATCATGGCCTTGCCAAAAGGCGGGATAACATTTGCCCCCCAAAGTACGTCTTGTGTAAACATGACGTGCTTTGAAAAGTTGCAGTCTCTCACTGGACAGCTATGACATGCTTTACCGAAAGTTGCATTCTGTATCGCTGTAATCGACCGTCGTACAATAGTGACTGGCCGTCAGTTTTTTTTTTGAGTCGTGACGAGATGAACATTCGATCCCTGTAAATGATAGAGATCAAACATTAGTCAGAAATACGTGCATACGTGTATTATCTTGGCTTTGATTAACGTTGCGTGATCGCAAGTCGTTGTCAGTTCGGTTTACTATCGAAATCTGCGTCGGTCCTCTCCTGAACCGATTTGAGATTTGAGTTAAAACACTGCTTTTATGATTATCTATGATCATCCTCTCGTACTGATCCTCTCCTGAATCGGTATAAGAGTAGACAAGCAATTTTAAACATTGAGACTATTCGTCCATTTTCATCAGTGGTTGGCGATGGATTCGAAGCTGTGCCCCTTCGAATCGATATTGCGTGGATTCGATGTTCTCTGAGTTGATGGAGTCGAAGTTGTAAGTGCTCGAATCAATGTTGCTTTGTTTCGATGCTGCTGGAATGGATTCGATGTGGCAAAGGATTCGAAACCGGATGGATTCGAACTAAAGGAGGGATTCGAACTGGTGGAACGATGCTGCGTTTTGATGGATTCGAACTAAAGGTTACAATGGATTCGAACATGCCGCAACGAATCGATTCGAGTCGATTATCCCACCTATAGAAGCCGGTCAGATATACCGGGAGGCGAATCGCCACATCTCCCCTATATATACCGGGCTCCTATTCACTTCTCACTTTTCACTTTCTACCATTGCTTCAGCTGTTTCTTCGAATCGATTTTCCAGAGCTATAACTGACGTGCCTACCACGAATCGATCGAACTCGTCCACGCTTTCACTCGTAATCAAATCAGGTACTCAAGGGATCGATTCGAGATGAGGAAAATAGAACTATCTTCGCCTTAGAAAATTCTGAGAAGTGACGAGATCTGAATGAAATGGGTCGACTCGATGGAGTCGAGGAGTGATGAGATCTGAATGGAGTGGGCCGTCTCCCGTTGCTTCGCATCGATCCAGGAATGACCAGTTCGAATCGATTTCGAGGGCAAGGTTTCGAATCGATGACTTGGAGGGAAAGGGTCGATTTGATCGATTCGAAGTGATGTCATTTAGATTGATTCGAAGGAATTGAATACTGATCGATTCGAAACAATGTGGAGCCTATGGATTCGAAGCGCTCCTCTATCACAAAGTTACATCGAGTCGAACCATACGGATTCGAAGTACCTGGAATCGAACTCCATCGATTCGACCCTTATCGATTCAAAGTCGATGGATTCGAACGTCTTCGTCCTCTGATACCATTGCTTCTTGACTTGCTCCATCATATGAACTACGACCAGTTTCAAGTTATTCTCTGATGAACTTAATGAACGTTGGCATACTTGACTCCGGCGAGCTTCGGCCTTGCATAATCGAACTTGATTAACGGACTTGAACCTGAATTTCCTTTGAAGCTCGTCGATGGAACCATGACTTAACCAATAATACAACTGATTTATACTTGAAGTTGGTCCGTAGCGTTTGGATGGTGCGGAAATGACGGTCAGCGATGACGGTCACTTTCTTTCTTAAATTCCCAAGTTATGTTGTACGAACATCTCGCTTCATTCTGTTAAATTTGCTCGAGTGATGTATAATACTTGCACTGCACGACATGTTCACACACACTACACTGGGGCATGCGCGGGCTTGTTCATAAACTTAATGTTGCTTTCTAATGAGTTAGCTAATTATGGAATCTTCGAGCTCCCAACAACAAGAGGTGCAGAGCTCGACTCCTCCCGTGCTTGAGATTCCTGACATCCCTGCCGACGTAATCGATCCGGCTCCAGATGAATTGCCGGAGGCGATATTTATTGAGGACCCTGTTGATTCGGTTCAGTCCAACATATCTGAATCCTTGTTGGGACGAATATGTCTAAAGCATAACATATCTCTGGGTGACGTATTATTGCCCAGCGCCACCGATAGACCGCACAATCCGCCTGAAGGATATACAGCATTCTACCGTCATGCTTGTGCGGCTGGAACTCTTCCTCCCTTCAATCAATATATCCGAAGGATGCTATCATATTTAGGGATCGCTCCTTCACAACTTCATCCCAACGGGCACGCGCTGCTGAATAGTGTCTTCGTAATATTTATGGACTGTCTTTTTCGCCCGCCGAGGCCCTCTGAAATCAGACATATATTTAACTTCAAGAGCAGGGGTGATAGCCCGTCGTTTACATTTTTGGAGGCAGTTAGAAATTGCCAAGTTGTAGTTGGAGCTTGGACGCGTCTGAGCTATTTCAAGAACGAATGGTTCTACGTTCGGTGTCCTCCGGGTTTCGCTAGGCGATGGTTGTCTAGACGTAAGCGCCTTAACCTGTTTCTTTGACCAATAACTCTTCGGTGTTAAAATTGACATTTCATTCCTTTTACAGCTATTATCTCTAGGCCCGATGGAGGGCGTTTCAAGGGTGCCGTCCGGAGTCTTCAAGAAGTTCCGAGCGAGCTGAGGCATATTGACTTGGTGCTGAACGACTACAACTTAAGAGTTCTGGGTTTGATCGACATTAATCAAAGCATAGTTGTCGAGGGATTTTCAAAGTCCATCTCCAAGAAGGAAAATAAGAAGAAACCCAAGAAGAGAAAGGCGAAAAGGTCACTCGGGATCAGAATAATCGAAGCGAGTGACGAAGAAAGAACCCAGACGGATTCAGAGCTAATGGCCGACCTTTCGGGAAACTTGGAGGAATCGGGAGAAAAACGGAAAGGCAAGGCCGTCGTTTCCAAAAAACTTAAGTCAAAGGGGGGAAAATCCGTAGATGTGTTTTTCCCCGCTTCTGGAGTTATGATTTCTGAGGCCGCCCCTTCTCATTCGAGAGATTCTCTCAAAGGGCTTGACGATATTCCTATCCCAGATTATATACCGATCTCTCATAATCCTGGGTTGGAGGAATTACAAGATGTCCTAAATATGAGCGAGCCCTTTCCTTTAAGTGCGGTCCACACTTCCAGTCGGTTTGGGGGGTTTACGCATTTACACACACTTCCACGGCACTTCATGACTTCTGCATAGTAAGCATTGCTTTATGGGATTTTAATCCTTAATTCTTTCTTATCGCAGGTGAGATGTCAGGACGCGGCTCCACTTTAGATAGGCTTCGGAACGTGCGCCAATCTTCTCCATTTTATGACTCCCGTAGGAGAGAGACAGATAGGGACCATGGGCGAGGCTACTCGAGTCAAGAACGTTATGACAGAGACAGGGATTACTCGCGTAACCGTTCTGGTTATGATTACTCTGATAGAGACCGGGGATACCAGCACCGACCCCGATCTCGCTCTCCTCCGCCTCCCAGGGCCCCAGTAGACCTCCCAGGGCCATCTCATCAACAACAGTTGCCTTCTCAATCTTCTCGGCCTGACGCTCAACGGCCTAGAGTGGAACCAACGGCAGCCGCTATAATTGAACAAGTTCCGGCTGAGTTGACAAGCGAGGGAGCTGCTAAACTTGCCCAAATGAAAAACGACTATCCGGAAATTTGCATGGATGGCTACATCTTCCCTCCTAACTTTAAAAGAATCCCTCCGGAAGTTGAGACCACTGCTCATAATTACATTCACGACTTCTATGCTCAGTACAAGGAGTGGTATAAGGCAGCCGTGAAGGCTTCTAGAGTAGCTTTCGACAGGGCGAAAGTCATTGCTGAACGTGATGTCGACATTGCGAAGCAGAAACGCATTATCCAAGTTCTTCAATCCGAAGTGGAGACGTCCCGAAAGTCAGAGCTTGAAACTCTTAAGAAACACGAGGGTGTCGTGGCCAAACTAGCGAGGATGCAGCAAGAACACTGTGCCACAGTGGAAGAGATGGGCCATCGCAATACCACCGTTGCAGCTGAGTGAGACTTAGCCGTTAAAGAGCTGAACGAGCTCAAGGCCAAATTCGCTGAAATGGTGAAGGAGAAAGACGATGCGAACGCTACTGCTCAAGAGGCTTGCGACCAAGCAGTATCCCTCAGGGCCGAACTTGCTGCGGCGGCGGTCAAGGCTAAGTCTGTGGAAGCGGAGATTCAGGAAAAAATCTTGGAGGAGAGGTCCAGGCTAGATGCTGAGTTTGACGATCTTCTAGTCACGTATAACGCTAATGTGCTGGAACACAGAAATCTAGCGTGGCTGGGAGATGACTCCATGATCTTGTATAATGCCTGGACCCGGCTGGTGAACGAGAAGAGAGCGGCGCATCCAGATGGAGCACTTGACGACTTTGAACTGGAGATGCGCCTGCTTACTGAGGATGAGAGGAAGACCCTTCATGAGGTGGTAATTTCTATGGCGAAAGAAAGACTCGGCGTCCAATCATCAGAGACAGGCGAAGGTTCGGGGACCGCGCATCACGAGGCAAGTGTTGGAGCCGTAATCTCAACATTGCCCGAGACTACTGGTGCGGTAGACCCCCAATCTGTTCCTGCATATAATCCTGACCAACCGTTATTATCTTCTGCCGATGATTCTACCCATGTTTCGGTCCAGACTAAGGAAGGTATTTGAACGCTTCTCGTAGTTTTGTTGTGAAGAACCTTAAGCAACACACTTGGCTAACAATCTTCGTTTTGTCGTATTTCAGTGACCGAAGTTATAGTTTCTGCGCCCCTTGCTTTATCAGTTCCTCAGCAAACACAAGGGGTAGTTTTTTCTGAAGCCATCACGACTTCTACTTTGATTGGCGAGGAGGGAGATGCAAATATGTTTTCTTTCAGCGCTCAGATGATTGAGGAGCTTCTCAATGAACCCATCGACCCCTCTGCCAACCCGTCCGATGTTGTGAATGAGGCTGCTCCGGCCGCTAGTTTATCTATGCCAGCCATTGGCACATCTGATGCGGCCCAAGCATCTCGTGAGGACGACGTTTTAGCTGAGATTGCTGCCGAGATGACAGCAGGGAATGTTGGTTCTAGTCCGCCCGGGCTCGCCCCGTTAATGGTGATTTCGCCGGGTGGTACTGTATTGATTGAGACCGCTCCTGTCCCTCCTCCTGCTACTACTCCTATGCCCTCGGCTCGTCCTCCTAGAAGAACTTCCGTCGCCTCCAGCTCTGAGGAAGATGTCGACATCATATCGCTGCCGGAGGGCAAGCCTGAAAAGAGCAAGCGATTGAGGAAGAAGTCGGGCAGCGGATCAGGTGGAGCTACTCCAAAGAAGAAGATACGGAAGAAGAAAGAATGAACTTCTTTCCCTGAATCTTGGTTGCGTAGGGTAGCATTTTGTCGATTTTTCTATAGCCGTGTATAGATGTGGATTCGGCTCCCACTAGCAGAATTTTTCATAAACACTTTGTAATCAGATTCTTTTTGTTGATAATGGAAATGAAAATCTATTCTCTTTCTGTCTTCAACTTGTTATGTGTTATGGTTCTGCCCCCTGTATTGGGGAGAAGTGTGGAGTTGACGTATGTTTATACTCTGCCTTGCGTACTGGAAGCACGGAGTTAGTTAATGTTTACACTCCAGTTCGCGTTCTCGGAAGCTGGAGTTTGTTAGTGTTTATACCCAGCTCGCGCTCTCGGAGTACTCTGGGGTTTTTAGGAGAATGTTTATACTCCGCCTCGCACTCTGGGAGTACGGAGTTCGAAGGATGTTTATACTTCGCCTCGCGCTCTGGGAGCACGGAGTTAAGTAAAAAGCTTGTACCCAGCTCGCGCTCTCGGAGTACTCTGGGGTTTAGGAAAAATGTTTATACTCCGCCTCGCACTCTGGGAGTACGGAGTTGAAAGAATGTTTATACTCCGCCTCGCACTCTGGGAGTACGGAGTTGAAAGAATGTTTATACTCCGCCTCGCACTCTGGGAGTACGGAGTTCAAAGAATGTTTATACTCCGCCTCGCACTCTGGGAGTACGGAGTTGAAAGAATGTTTATACTCCGCCTCGCACTCTGGGAGTACGGAGTTCAAAGAATGTTTATACTCCGCCTCGCACTCTGGGAGTACGGAGTTCAAAGAATGTTTATACTCCGCCTCGCACTCTGGGAGTACGGAGTTGAATGAAGGGTTGTCGTGTATCAACCCATTTCGTGGCCTGATGGGATGGCTTACCCCCGAGCTCGGGTTTCATTTAGCGAGTGGTTGATTGCTTCATAGCCACTCCCTACTTGAATAAATTCCACTGTGTGATGGAACTTAGCTCTTCGTGCATCGTGATGTTGTACATTGTATTTAATGAATCACAGCTCTGGCTCGAAGAGATGGCATTTTATTGCTGAAATAAGAAAAAATATGGCAAATCAGTTGCCTTATTACAAATTCTAATTTCGAAATGCAAAAGTAAATTGCTGAATAAAAAACATAATGAAATAAATAAAGCCTGTCATATGTAATAGCGACGGAGACTCTCG
Source organism: Allium fistulosum (assembly GCA_030737815.1). Taxonomy (NCBI): domain Eukaryota; kingdom Viridiplantae; phylum Streptophyta; class Magnoliopsida; order Asparagales; family Amaryllidaceae; genus Allium; species Allium fistulosum. Next base: position 41,123,673 of record CM060905.1, on the reverse strand, counting down.
CTGTTCCAGGCTCTTGGTAAAACTAGACCGTCCACGGTTGATAGTTTGAATGTGCCATCTCCAAGTCGTTGCGTAATCACGTACGGTCCCTCCCAATTTGGTTTCATGTGCGAAGGGACCGGGTATACTCTCTTGAGGACCAGATCACCAAGATCAAAGGTTCGGGGGCGAACTTTGGTGTTATATAATCGGGCGACCCGACTTCGGTAAGCGGCCGCTCTTAAATCAGCTTCTTCTCGTTTCTCGTCCAACAGATCCAAAGACTCAGCGAGTAATATAGCGTTTGTTTTCGGATCGTAATAAGTTACGCGGTGAGAAAATACTTCTGTCTCCACTGGAATGACGGCCTTCGAGCCATAGGATAAGGAAAATGGGGTGTGTCCAGTTGCGGTCTTGTGAGTTGTTCGATAAGCCCATAACGCCATAGGAAGTTCATTGACCCATTTGCCCCCAGCCTTTTCCAGTCGTTTCTTCAAGATGGATTTGATAACTTTGTTAACAGCTTCGACCTGACCATTTGCTTGTGGATGTGCGACTGCAGAGAACTTTTTATGAATATGAAATCGTTGGCAGAAACTCTTGAACTCTGAACTTTCGAATTGGGTCCCGTTATCGGTGATGATGGTGTGCGGGAGTCCAAATCGGCAAATGATATTGCGGACCACAAAGTTTATCACTTTCTTTGACGTAATCGTTGCGAGAGCTTCGGCTTCAGCCCATTTCGTGAAGTAATCAACTGCAACGATGGCATACTTCGCACCACCTTTTGCCAAAGGCAAAGCGCCAATGATATCGATACCCCACATAGCGAACGGCCAGGGACTGACCATTTGAGTTAACTCGGTAGGCGGGGCTCTTGGAATTCGAGCGTGTTTTTGGCACTTGTCGCACTTCCTGGCGTAATTGGCATCATCTCGATTTACGGTCGGCCAGTAATATCCATATCTGAGTATCTTCTTAGAAAGCGCTTGTCCACCGGTGTGATCGCCGCATTCTCCCTCATGTACATCATGTAACACTCGTTTGACTTCGTCGTGAGCGATACACCGGAGGAGTGGAACAGAATAACCTTTTCTATACATGATCCCGTCCTGAATGATAAACCGCGAAGCTTTTCGTAGAATTCGCCTTTTCTCATTTCGGTGTTCAGGCAATATTCCATTCTCAATATAATTTCGATACGGAGTCATCCATGATTCTCTGCTGGGAAAGGTCTCTAACACATTAGTTGTTTTGATTTGATCGATGCTCGGGGAAGGCAAAGTTTCGACCGGGACGAGTCCCATTTGCTGTGCTTCACCTGTGCTGGCCAACTTCGCCAATGAATCGGCCTTTTGATTGCGATCTCGTGGTATGTAGTAAATAGCATAATAATCAAACTGATCCAGCGCTTCCTGAACTCGGGCTAGATAAGCAGCTAACCTTCGATCTCTCGCTTGATATTCTCCTCGTACTTGACACACAACCAACTGCGAATCACAATAAACTTCTATAGCGATAATTTTCAGATCTCTGGCAAGCTTTAACCCAGCCAACACGGCTTCATACTCGGCCTCGTTGTTGGTTGCGTGAAAATCGAACTTCAGAGCATAGCATATGGATCGACCTTCGGGGGTTTCTAGTACAACTCCGGCGCCCGAACATCGATCGTTTGATGCACCATCTGTATAAAGTTTCCATATATATTCAGGAGACTCGCTGGTTTCAGGTAATTCGTCAGGAACAGTAAATTCAGCTATGAAGTCAGCTAGGACTTGCCCTTGAATGGCTCTCCGCGGAGCATAAGTAATGTCAAATTGGCTCAGTTCAATATTCCACTTGAGTAACCTTCCAGACGTCTCAGGCCGCGTGAGGACCTGTCATAACGGCTGATCGGTATACACAGTAAGCGGATGTGCTTGGAAATAAGGACGAAGCTTTCTCGAGGCAATGACCAAGCAATAAGCCAGCTTCTCCAACCTGGGGTAATTTCTCTCAGCTCCGGTCAATCGTTTACTGACATAATAGACCGGTTTCTGCACTCGATCTTCTTCCCGGACCAAAGCAGCACTGATCGCATGCTCTGATACCGCCAGATAAAGGTATAATTGTTCGTGATCAATTGGTTTCGACAAAATCGGTGGCGTAGAGAGATGTTGAACCAGCGATCGGAATGCGCCTTCACATTCCGTGGTCCATTCAAAGTTTCGTTTCCCTTTCCGGATTAGATCAAAGAAAGGAATACATTTATCAGTGGATTTCGAGATGAACCGGCTTAGCGCTGCTACCTTCCCGTTGAGACTCTGGACTTGCTTGATGGTCTTTGGAGTTTGCAAACTCCTTATTGCCCAGATCTTCTCGGGGTTTGCCTCTATCCCACGAGCGTTAACAATGAACCCTAGAAACTTTCCGGATGCGACGCCGAAGTGGCATTTTAGCGGGTTAAGCTTCATTCCATACTCACGCAAGATACAGAACATTGAATTTAAATCCTTGACGTGATCTGTGGAAAATCGGGACTTAACTAACATGTCATCCACATAGACTTCCATGGTCTTCCCGATCTGATCAGCGAACATTCGATTAACCAAGCGTTGGTAAGTTGCTCCGGCATTCTTTAAACCAAAGGGCATGACTCTGTAGCAGTAGAGTCCCAGATCGGTTACGAAACTAGTATGTTCTTGATCGGGTAGATGCATGGGTATCTGATTATAACCTGAATAAGCATCCATAAAGGATAACAATTCGTGACCTGCAGTTGAGTCAACGAGTTGGTCAATTCGGGGAAGTGGAAAACTATCTTTTGGATAGGCTTTGTTTAAATCAGAGTAATCGACACAAGTTCTCCATTTCCCGTTCGGTTTCCGAACCATTACCGGATTTGACACCCACTCTGGGTATAGAGCATCTCGGATGAAACCATTCGAATGTAATTTGTCAATTTCTTCTTTAAGGGCGGCAGATCTCTCTGGATCCATACCACGCCTCTTTTGCTTGACCGGAACATGTCGCGGATCAATATTTAAAGAGTGACTTGCAATGTTCGGTGAGATTCCTCACATGTCGGAGTGCGTCCAGGCAAAGACATCAAGATTCGCCTGAAGAAATTCAACCAATTCCTGTTGTATCTGTTTTCCCAGTTGAGATCCAACTTTCAGTACTTTCGAGTCGTCATCCTCACTGACCGGGACGTCCACAGTCAGTTCGGCTGGAGACGCTTGATTCTCTTCTACTTCAGCTTTATCTTCGCTATCTCTAGGGTCAAGATCTCTAAGGAATTGGTAGTGGTGCCCGGGCCGGGGCCCAGGCGTTAGCTGTCAATTATCAGAAAAACGGACGCAGAGAGATTCCTCTACGCCCTTTCCTTTCTCCTTCTTCTGTGCTTCTCGCAATTCAGCAACATAACAGGCTCTTCCTGCTGCCTGATCTCCTTGAACGATTCCTATACCATGATCGGTTGGGAATTTTAAAGTCAAACACCACGGGGCAATGGCTGCCCTGAATTCAGCGAGAGCTGGTCGACCCAGGAATGCATTGTACGGTGAAGCAATGTCAAGAACAACAAATTGCAGTAGTCGGACTCTCCTGCGCTCTCCGATCCCCAGTTCCACTGGTAGTTCTACTATCCCAGTAGGTATCGTTGCACTGCCATTGAAGCCATGAACCCGGGATTGGCAGGGTTTTAGGTCCTTTGCTTCCATCTTCATTAAATCGTAAGCTCGCTTGAATAGAATGTTTACAGAACTTCCACTGTCAACCAGGATCCTCTTCATCCAAGCAGGACCGACCTGGGCAGATATGACCAGTGGATCAATCGTTGGAGCTTCGATTTTGTCAGCATCTCTGCTTCTGAATATGATATCGTCAGACATCGTTTTTTGTTGCTTAGCCGGGGCTCCATCCTCACAATTACTGCAACATTCGAAGCTCGCATGCCGGATAGAGCTAGCATACGACTCCATTTCCCTCCAGCTCCTGTCCGCTGGATGAGGACCACCACTTATGGTATTGATAACTAGCCTCCCGCCTGTACGAGCGGGTTCCTCTTGTCTTTCCTGATCTTGCGCACGGTTTGGATTCGATGGGCCCGCACCACCAGATTGCGGCGCCCGCACGAATTGATCTAACTTCCTCTCCCTGATCAACTTTTCTATCAGATCTTGCAAATGGCGACAGTCATTAGTATTGTGGCCATAGCTCTCATGAAACCTACAAAACTTTCCCGTCTGAATCTGCCTTTCTGACGACCGCTTCGGAGCGGGTTTCTTATACTGTTCTGTGTTGCAAGTTTGCAAATACACATTTTCCAGTGATGTGTTTAACGGTGTATAACTTTCAAACATCGGAGCCCTTCGCCGTGGGCCCGGATTCGGGTCTCTCTTCTTATTCTGACCATTGCCACCTCTTGGCTGAGCTTGTTTGTTCTGTATGTTTAACTGGACTTTTCCGGAATTGTCACCGGACTGTTTAACTGCGACATTGCTTTGTATTCCCTCACTTCCGGGTTTTGCATCGTCCTGCTTCCTAGACTGTTTCGCGTCCTCTTGCCGTAAGAATTGAGCGGCTTTGGAGTAGAAACGGTCCAACGATGCGGGGGGTTTTCCGGCTAACCAGTTTCCAAATTCAGAATCGGGATCAATTCCCTTTGTTAATGCCATTAAAATTGAGTTGTCGTTGGGATTACTAATTTCCACGCATGCCGCATGGAATCTTTCCAAGTAACGCCTTAATGTTTCCCCACGAGCCTGGGTAACATTGGACAGGGTGTTAACATCTTTGGGTCTGGCAACATGCATACGGAACTGTTCAACAAACTTCTTAGCTAATTGGTCAAATGAAGAGATAGATCTTGGAGGTAGTCTTGTAAACCACATTGTCGCAATTCCTCCCAGTGAAATGGGGAAGCTGCGGCATTTCACTGCATCGTCGGCCCTTGCGGCGCTCATTGACCATTCGTATTTCAGTATGTGCTGATTGGGATCAGAACTTCCTTCGTACATAGGGAGAGTTGGCATTCTGAATCGCCGAGGAGGTTCAGCGTATAGTATTTCGTCCGTGAAAGGAGTATGGCTCCGAGAAATTCCCCAATCGTCATTGGTAAGTCCTTGGCTTTCACGGATCATCTGACGTATCATAGTCGAGATGTCTGGCATTGCTACATTTTGAGCCTGCTGAGCTAAGGTGTGGTCGGGTTCCACAATGCGAGTTTGGACCGAGCGCTGTCGACGGTCCAAGTTTCGCCTCCTTGGCTCAGCGTCTTCCTGGACGTATGGTTCAGAAGTACGTCCTTGCTGTTGATTACCCGAATCTGGAAGATATCGGGTATCGACCCTTGTTTCCGCTGTTGCAGCTGTGACATGATTGTCCGTAGTATATTGTGAAGTGCGGCCACCCCGTGCTGATGGCCCAGCCTGGAAGCTGGTTGATGGTCCTACTCTCAATTGCCCGACAGTCAGGGCGGGCTGATATCCCGTAGTCTGAGCATAATCTCCGTCTAATCGGGGACGGGTAGATCTACGATGATAGTCAGACGAGGCAGAACTTTCAGTGGGTGAGCGGGAAACATCATCCCTCCTGGACCTCCTACGGCCCTGGCGATTCAGTTGATTTGTCAACTCAATATTGGCTCGCAGCTGTTCGGCTAACTGTTGCCGACTCTGAGTCAATTCTTGGAGTAACATCTGAAATTCTTGTCTAGTGACTGCCCCAGATGGATCTGAGTGGGCAGTGTTGTCTTGATTGGGTGGCTGCTGTTGAGCAGGATTTTGTCCATCCCTACCTTCTTGTCCTGGAACTGCAGAAGTGGTTCTCGTGCTAACCATTTTGAACGATGAATCCTTTTCCTAGATTTTATGCAAATTTGAGTAGAATGGAAGGACTGTGAATCGAAGATCTGGATCTTCCTCTTGGATTTGTGCAATCCGGTATCGATGGTAGATCCAAGGAGCAGGAGAAAAAAGCTGGTTCTCTCAATGAAAGCACCAAAGTGTTTGTACCAAAAATGGGCACAACACTCTTCGGAAGTTTTTGAAGAGATAAAAGTGAAGAATGAAAATTAAAACTGTAGATTATCTAACAAAAACTCCAAATAACAAAAAGTAAATTGCAAAGACAAGCGATTTAGAGTGGTTCGGCGTTTCGCCTACGTCCACTATGAAGTTTGATGATTTTATTGCTCGATTACTTGAAGATTACAGTAGTTGATAATGTAATACAACTGAATTCAAATGCTAAGTGTCAATCTAAAGTAGCGGCGGTGTTCTGGAATAAATCTGGCAGAATCTGGGCGCTCTTCAGTACTTAGAATTCTCCGACCCCTTTTCTGAATGACCAGGGGGTCTATTTATAGGTGTTGGAGGCTGGTATTTCGCCCAAAATGAGGGGAGACCAGTTCTGGCACGTCAGGGGGCCCACATGGCCGAAATCTGGAGATCCGGGCCCGCTTTGGGATCGATTCGACCCTTGGTTCGAATCGATCAAGAAATCATCCAATCGAGCTGAAATTTGGTGTGTACATTCTTCATCATGTATTTGAGCTTCTGTGAAAATTTCATGGGATTTGGACTTGTAGAACTCGAGTTATGATCGATTCAAGTTGGTGTTTTTCGTATTTTGGAGTCGTTCGAATCGATGTGCTCGAATCGATTCGTTCGAATCGATCTTCCTGTTCGTGAAGATGGTGACGTGGTGCGCTTTCTTCGAATCGATCCGGTTTCCATTCCGGATTGACTGGGTCGAATCCACGACTTGGATTCGAAGATGGTGGAGTCGAGGCAATGGATTCGAAGGACCTCTTCCTTCGAATCGATGGGACTGATGTACGTTCGAATCGAGTTAGGCTCGTAGCTACGGACCGGTTTGAAGATGTCTCAGCCTGGGGATTCGAATGTAGTGGAGTCGAACCTGATGGAGTCGAGTGCGTGCTTGATCGAATCGAGTGTGTTGCATTGTAGCCCATCGATTCGAAGTGCTCCGACTTGTTGGATTCGAAGGTAGGTAAACCTGATGGATACGGAGAGGAATGATTTCATCGATTCGAAGCACTACAACTGGATGGACACGGAGTGGCTTCAGGTGGATGGATACGATCAGGACCCCTGCCTATGGATTCGAACTAGAGCGTTACCCATGGATTCGAGCATGGGTTATTTTCTCCATCTTGAATCGATGATATCTTGAGCGTACGAGCTCGGATTATCTCGAAACTTGGGACGTTGGCTTCCCAGGCTTCGCTTGTCATGTCTTATCAATTGTAGCCTAATCCGGACTCGGACAAAATTCGTCGATATCCGTAGCGACCCTTACGTGTAACCGACTTCCGGGACGACCTGTCACCGTTTTCTAGTTAAGTCCTTGGTATCATGGCCTTGCCAAAAGGCGGGATAACACCAGCAATGGTGATCCCGTTTTAACGTAAAAATTCACGTGATGGAAAAAAGAAAGCCAAAAAACTTAAGAGACCCGATTGAGGTTCGGATGGCCTTTTTTGGGTTTGAAACTATCCGTTGACGGCTTACAGCGGTCAAGGCCGTAGAACTCACCGAGAACTTCGTTTTGACTGGTTATGGCTCCCGTAACTCTAAACGAGACAACAGTTAGTGCCGTCCAAAGAATCGATATCCACAGGGTGCAACATTCGCTCTGCAAGGTGCAACATTCATCCAAAAAGCCGAAACAGCGCCGTTCGACTTTTAGAAGTGGGTGCAGGGATTTGAAATGGAACAGTTGCATGGTGAACCGCTCTCCAGGGAAGGTAAATCGAAGACCCGCAACGGTGATCCCGTTTTAACGTAAAAATTCACGTGATGGAAAAAAGAAGGCCAAAATACTTCAGAGACCCGATCGAGGTTCGGATAGCCTTTTTTGGGTTTGAAAATATCCGTTGACGGCTTACAGCAGTCAAGGCCGTAGAACTCACCGAGAGCTTCATTTTGACTGGTTATGGCTCCCGTAACTCTAAACGAGCCAACAGTTATGGCCGTCCGAAGAATCGATATCCACAGGGTGCAACATTCGTTGTGCAAGGTGCAACATTCGTCCAAAAAGCCGAAACAGCGCCGTTCGACTTTTAGAAGTGGGTGCAAGGATTTGAAATGGCACAGTTCCATGGTGAACCGCTCTCCAGGGAAGGTAAATCGAAGACCAGCAACGGTGATCCCGTTTTAACTTAAAAATTCACGTGATGGAAAAAAGAAGGCCAAAATACTTCAGAGGCCCGGTTGAGGTTCGGATAGCCTTTTTTGGGTTTGAAACTATCCATTGACGGCTTACAGCAGTCAAGGCCGTAGAACTCACCGAGAGCTTCGTTTTGACTGGTTATGGCTCCCGTAACTCTAAACTAGCCAACAGTTATGGCCGTCCGAAGAATCGATATCCACAGGGTGCAACATTCGCTGTGCAAGGTGCAACATTCGTCCAAAAAGCCGAAACAGCGCCGTTCGACTTTTAGAAGTGGGTGCAGGGATTTGAAATGGAACAGTACTATGGTGAACCGCTCTCCAGGGAAGGTAAATCGAAGACCAGCAACGGTGATCCCGTTTTAACTTAAAAATTCACGTGATGGAAAAAAAAGGCCAAAATACTTCAGAGACCCGGTTGAGGTTCAGATAGCCTTTTTTGGGTATGAAACTATCCGTTGACGGCTTACAGCAGTCAAGGACGTAGAACTCACCGAGAGCTTCGTTTTGACTGGTTATGGCTCCCGTAACTCTAAACTAGCCAACAGTTATGGCCGTCCGAACAATCGATATCCACAGGGTGCAACATTCGCCGTGCAAGGTGCAACATTCGTCCAAAAAGCCGAAACAGCGCCGTTCAACTTTTAGAAGTGGGTGCAGGGATTTGAAATGGAACAGTACCATGGTGTACCACTCTCCAAGGAAGGTAAATCGAAGACCAGCAACGGTGATCCCGTTTTAACTTAAAAATTCACGTGATGGAAAAAAGAAGGCCAAAATACTTCAGAGACCCGGTTGGGGTTCGGATAGCCTTTTTTGGGTTTGAAACTATCCGTTGACGGCTTATAGCTGTCAAGGCCGTAGAACTCACCGAGAGCTTCATTTTGACTGGTTATGGCTCCCGTAACTCTAAACTAGCCAACAGTTATGGCCGTCCGAACAATCGATATCCACAGGGTGCAACATTCGCCGTGCAAGGTGCAACATTCGTCCAAAAAGCCGAAACAGCGTAGTTCGACTTTTAGAAGTGGGTGCAGGTATTTGAAATGGAACGGTACTATGGTGAACCGCTCTCCAGGGAAGGTAAATCGAAGACCAGCAATGGTGATCCCGTTTTAACTTAAAAATTCACGTGATGGAAAAAAGAAGGCCAAAATACTTCAGAGGCCCGGTTGAGGTTCGGATAACCTTTTTTGGGTTTGAAACTATCCGTTGAAGGCTTACAGCAGTCAAGGCTGTAGAACTCACCGAGAGCTTCGTTTTGACTGGTTATGGCTCCCGTAACTCTAAACTAGCCAACAGTTATGGCCGTCCGAAGAATCGATATCCACAGGGTGCAACATTCGCTGTGCAAGGTGCAACATTCGTCCAAAAAGCCGAAACAGCGCCGTTCGACTTTTAGAAGTGGGTGCAGGGATTTGAAATGGAACAGTACTATGGTGAACCGCTCTCCAGGGTGCAACATTTGCTGTTCAAGGTGCAACATTCGTCCAAAAAGCCAAAACAGCGCCGTTCGACTTTTAGAAGTGGGTGTAGGGATTTGAAATGGAACAGTACCATGGTGAACCGCTCTCCAGGGAAGGTAAATCGAAGACCAGCAACGGTGATCCCGTTTTAACGTAAAAATTCACGTGATGGAAAAAAGAAAGCCAAAAAACTTAAGAGACCCGATTGAGGTCCGGATGGCCTTTTTTGGGTTTGAAACTATCCGTTGACGGCTTACACCTGTCAAGGCCGTAGAACTCACCGAGAGCTTCGTTTTGACTGGTTATGGCTCCCGTAACTCTAAACGAGCCAACAGTTATGGCCGTCCGAAGAATCGATATCCACAGGGTGCAACATTCGCTCTACAAGGTGCAACATTCGTCCAAAAAGCCGAAACAACGCCGTTCGACTTTTAGAAGTGGGTGCAGGGATTTGAAATGGAACAGTTGCATGGTGAACCGCTCTCCAGGGAAGGTAAATCGAAGACCTGCAACGGTGATCCCGTTTTAACGTAAAAATTCACGTGATGGAAAAAAGAAGGCCAAAAAATTTCAGAGACCCGATTGAGGTTCGGATAGCCTTTTATGGGTTCGAAACTATCCGTTGACGGCTTACAGCTGTCAAGGCCGTAGAACTCACCGAGAGCTTCGTTTTGACTGGTTATGGCTCCCGTAATTCTATACGAGACAACAGTTTTGGTCGTCCGAAGAATCGATATCCACAAGGTGCAACATTTGCTGTTCAAGGTGCAACATTCGTCCAAAAAGCCGAAACAACGCCGTTCAACTTTTTGAAGTGGGTGCAGGGATTTGAAATGGAACAGTACCATGGTAAACCACTCTCCAGGGAAGGTAAATCGAAGACCAGCAACGGTGATCCCGTTTTAACGTAAAAATTCACGTGATGGAAAAAGGAAGGCCAAAAAACTTCAGAGACCCGATTGAGGTTCGGATAGCCTTTTTTGGGTTCGAAACTATCCGTTGACGGCTTACAGCTGTCAAGGCCGTAGAACTCACCGAGAGCTTCGTTTTGACTAGTTATGGCTCCTGTAACTCTAAACGAGACAACAGTTATGGCCGTCCGAAGAATCGATATCCACAGGGTGCAACATTTGCTGTTCAAGGTGCAACATTCGTCCAAAAAGCCGAAACAGCGCCGTTCAACTTTTAGAAGTGGGTGCAGGGATTTGAAATGGAACAGTACCATGGTGAACCGCTCTCCAGGGAAGGTAAATCGAAGACCAGCAACGGTGATACCGTTTTAACGTAAAAATTGACGTGATGGAAAAAAGAAGGCCAAAAAACTTCAGAGACCCGATTGAGGTTCGGATGGCCTTTTTTGGGTTGGAAACTATCCGTTGACGGCTTACAGCTATCAAGGCCGTAGAATTCACCGAGAGCTTCGTTTTGACTGGTTATGGCTCCCGTAACTCTAAACGAGCCAACAGTTATGGTCGTCCGAAGAATCGATATCCACAGGGTGCAACATTCGCTGTGCAAGGTGCAACATTCGTCCAAAAAGCCGAAACAGCGTCGTTCGACTTTTAGAAGTGGGTGCAGGGATTTGAAATGGAACAGTACCATGGTGAACCGCTCTCCAGGAAAGGTAAATCGAAGACCAGCAACGGTGATCCCGTTTTAACTTAAAAATTCACGTGATGGAAAAAAGAAGGCCAAAATACTTCAGAGGCCCGGTTGAGGTTCGGATAGCCTTTTTTGGGTTTGAAACTATCCGTTGACGGCTTACAGCAGTCAAGGCCGTAGAACTCACCGAGAGCTTCGTTTTGACAGGTTATGGCTCCCGTAACTCTAAACTAGCCAACAGTTATGGCCGTCCGAAGAATCGATATCCACAGGGTGCAACATTCGCTGTGCAAGGTGCAACATTCGTCCAAAAAGCCGAAAAAGCGCCGTTCGACTTTTAGAAGTGGGTGCAGGGATTTGAAATGGAACAGTACCATGGTGAACCGCTCTCTACGGAAGGTAAATCGAAGACCAGCAACGGTGATCTCGTTTTAACGTAAAAATTCACGTGATGGAAAAAAGAAGGCTAAAATACTTCAGAGACCCGATCGAGGTTCGGATAGCCTTTTTTGGGTTCGAAAATATCCGTTGACGGCCTACAGCAGTCAAGGCCGTAGAACTCACCGAGAGCTTCGTTTTGACAGGTTATGGCTCCCGTAACTCTAAACTAGCCAACAGTTATGGCCGTCCGAAGAATCGATATCCACAGGGTGCAACATTCGCTGTGCAAGGTGCAACATTCGTCCAAAAAGGCGAAACAGCGCCGTTCGACTTTTAGAAGTGGGGGCAGGGATTTGAAATGGAACAATACCATGGTGAACCGCTCTCCAGGGAAGGTAAATCGAAGACCAGCAACGGTGATCCCGTTTTAACGTAAAAATTCACGTGATGGAAAAAAGAAGGCCAAAATACTTCAGAGACCCGATCGAGGTTCGGATAGCCTTTTTTGGGTTTGAAAATATCCGTTGACGGCTTACAGCTGTCAAGGCCGTAGAACTCACCGAGAGCTTCATTTTGACTGGTTATGGCTCCCGTAACTCTAAACGAGCCAACAGTTATGGCCGTCCGAAGAATCGATATCCACAGGGTGCAACATTCGTTGTGCAAGGTGCAACATTCGTCCAAAAAGCCGAAACAGCGCCGTTCGACTTTTAGAAGTGGGTGCAAGGATTTGAAATGGCACAGTTCCATGGTGAACCGCTCTCCAGGGAAGGTAAATCGAAGACCAGCAACGGTGATCCCGTTTTAACTTAAAAATTCACGTGATGGAAAAAAGAAGGCCAAAATACTTCAGAGGCCCGGTTGAGGTTCGGATAGCCTTTTTTGGGTTTGAAACTATCCATTGACGGCTTACAGCAGTCAAGGCCGTAGAACTCACCGAGAGCTTCGTTTTGACTGGTTATGGCTCCCGTAACTCTAAACTAGCCAACAGTTATGGCCGTCCGAAGAATCGATATCCACAGGGTGCAACATTCGCTGTGCAAGGTGCAACATTCGTCCAAAAAGCCGAAACAGCGCCGTTCGACTTTTAGAAGTGGGTGCAGGGATTTGAAATGGAACAGTACTATGGTGAACCGCTCTCCAGGGAAGGTAAATCGAAGACCAGCAACGGTGATCCCGTTTTAACTTAAAAATTCACGTGATGGAAAAAAGAAGGCCAAAATACTTCAGAGACCCGGTTGAGGTTCAGATAGCCTTTTTTGGGTATGAAACTATCCGTTGACGGCTTACAACAGTCAAGGACGTAGAACTCACCGAGAGCTTCGTTTTGACTGGTTATGGCTCCCGTAACTCTAAACTAGCCAACAGTTATGGCCGTCCGAACAATCGATATCCACAGGGTGCAACATTCGCCGTGCAAGGTGCAACATTCGTCCAAAAAGCCGAAACAGCGCCGTTCAACTTTTAGAAGTGGGTGCAGGGATTTGAAATGGAACAGTACCATGGTGTACCACTCTCCAAGGAAGGTAAATCGAAGACCAGCAACGGTGATCCCGTTTTAACTTAAAAATTCACGTGATGGAAAAAAGAAGGCCAAAATACTTCAGAGACCCGGTTGGGGTTCGGATAGCCTTTTTTGGGTTTGAAACTATCCGTTGACGGCTTATAGCTGTCAAGGCCGTAGAACTCACCGAGAGCTTCATTTTGACTGGTTATGGCTCCCGTAACTCTAAACTAGCCAACAGTTATGGCCGTCCGAACAATCGATATCCACAGGGTGCAACATTCGCCGTGCAAGGTGCAACATTCGTCCAAAAAGCCGAAACAGCGTAGTTCGACTTTTAGAAGTGGGTGCAGGTATTTGAAATGGAACGGTACTATGGTGAACCGCTCTCCAGGGAAGGTAAATCGAAGACCAGCAATGGTGATCCCGTTTTAACTTAAAAATTCACGTGATGGAAAAAAGAAGGCCAAAATACTTCAGAGGCCCGGTTGAGGTTCGGATAACCTTTTTTGGGTTTGAAACTATCCGTTGAAGGCTTACAGCAGTCAAGGCTGTAGAACTCACCGAGAGCTTCGTTTTGACTGGTTATGGCTCCCGTAACTCTAAACTAGCCAACAGTTATGGCCGTCCGAAGAATCGATATCCATAGGGTGCAACATTCGCTGTGCAAGGTGCAACATTCGTCCAAAAAGCCGAAACAGCGCCGTTCGACTTTTAGAAGTGGGTGCAGGGATTTGAAATGGAACAGTACTATGGTGAACCGCTCTCCAGGGTGCAACATTTGCTGTTCAAGGTGCAACATTCGTCCAAAAAGCCAAAACAGCGCCGTTCGACTTTTAGAAGTGGGTGTAGGGATTTGAAATGGAACAGTACCATGGTGAACCGCTCTCCAGGGAAGGTAAATCGAAGACCAGCAACGGTGATCCCGTTTTAACGTAAAAATTCACGTGATGGAAAAAAGAAAGCCAAAAAACTTAAGAGACCCGATTGAGGTCCGGATGGCCTTTTTTGGGTTTGAAACTATCCGTTGACGGCTTACACCTGTCAAGGCCGTAGAACTCACCGAGAGCTTCGTTTTGACTGGTTATGGCTCCCGTAACTCTAAACGAGCCAACAGTTATGGCCGTCCGAAGAATCGATATCCACAGGGTGCAACATTCGCTCTACAAGGTGCAACATTCGTCCAAAAAGCCGAAACAACGCCGTTCGACTTTTAAAAGTGGGTGCAGGGATTTGAAATGGAACAGTTGCATGGTGAACCGCTCTCCAGGGAAGGTAAATCGAAGACCTGCAACGGTGATCCCGTTTTAACGTAAAAATTCACGTGATGGAAAAAAGAAGGCCAAAAAACTTCAGAGACCCGATTGAGGTTCGGATAGCCTTTTATGGGTTCGAAACTATCCGTTGACGGCTTACAGCTGTCAAGGCCGTAGAACTCACCGAGAGCTTCGTTTTGACTGGTTATGGCTCCCGTAATTCTATACGAGACAACAGTTTTGGTCGTCCGAAGAATCGATATCCACAAGGTGCAACATTTGCTGTTCAAGGTGCAACATTCGTCCAAAAAGCCGAAACAACGCCGTTCAACTTTTTGAAGTGGGTGCAGGGATTTGAAATGGAACAGTACCATGGTAAACCACTCTCCAGGGAAGGTAAATCGAAGACCAGCAACGGTGATCCCGTTTTAACGTAAAAATTCACGTGATGGAAAAAGGAAGGCCAAAAAACTTCAGAGACCCGATTGAGGTTCGGATAGCCTTTTTTGGGTTCGAAACTATCCGTTGACGGCTTACAGCTGTCAAGGCCGTAGAACTCACCGAGAGCTTCGTTTTGACTAGTTATGGCTCCTGTAACTCTAAACGAGACAACAGTTATGGCCGTCCGAAGAATCGATATCCACAGGGTGCAACATTTGCTGTTCAAGGTGCAACATTCGTCCAAAAAGCCGAAACAGCGCCGTTCAACTTTTAGAAGTGGGTGCAGGGATTTGAAATGGAATAGTATCATGGTGAACCGCTCTCCAAGTAAGGTAAATCGAAGACCAGCAACGGTGATCCCGTTTTAACTTAAAAATTCACGTGATGGAAAAAAGAAGGCCAAAATACTTCAGAGACCCGGTTGAGGTTCGGATAGACTTTTTTGGGTTTGAAACTATCCGTTGACAGCTTCTAGCTGTCAAGGCCGTAGAACTCACCGAGAGCTTTGTTTTGACTTGTTATGGCTCCCGTAACTCTAAACTAGCCAACAGTTATGGCCGTCCGAAGAATCGATATCCACAGGGTGCAACATTCGCTGTGCAAGGTGCAACATTCGTCCAAAAAGCCGAAACAGCGCCATTCGACTTTTAGAAGTGGGTGCAGGTATTTGAAATGGAACAGTACTATGGTGAACCGCTCTCCAGGGTAGGTAAATCGAAGACCAGCAACGGTGATCCCGTTTTAACTTAAAAATTCACGTGATGGAAAAAAGAAGGCCAAAATACTTCAAAGACCCGATTGAGGTTCGGATAGCCTTTTTTGGGTTTGAAACTATCTGTTGATGGCTTACAACTGTCAAGGCCGTAGAACTCACCGAGAGCTTCGTTTTGACTAGTTATAGCTCCCGTAACCCTAAACGAGCCAACAGTTATGGCCGTCCGAAGAATCGATATCCACATGGTGCAACATTCGCTGTTCAAGGTTCAACATTCGTCCAAAAAGCCGAAACAGCGCCGTTCGACTTTTCGAAGTGGGTGCAGGGATTTGAAATGGAACAGTACCATGGTGAACCGCTCTCCAGGGAAGGTAAATCGAAGATTAGCAACAGTGATCCCGTTTTAACGTAAAAATTGACGTGATGAAAAAAAGAAGGCCAAAAAACTTAAGAGATCCGATTGAGGTTCGGATGGCCTTTTGGGGTTTGAAACTATCCATTGACGGCTTACAGCGGTCTAGGCTGTAGAACTCACCGAGAACTTCGTTTTGACTGGTTATGGCTCCCGTAACTCTAAACGAGACAACAGTTATGGCCGTCCGAAGAATCGAAATCCACAGGGTGCAACATTCGTTGTGCAAGGTGCAACATTCGTCCAAAAAGCCGAAACAGCGCCGTTCGACTTTTAGAAGTGGGTGCAGGGATTTGAAATGGAACAGTACCATGGTGAACCGCTCTCCAGGGAAGGTAAATCGAAGACCAGCAACGGTGATCCCGTTTTAATTTAAAAATTCACGTGATGGAAAAAAGAGGGCCAAAATACTTCAGAGGCCCAGTTGAGGTTCGGATAGCCTTTTTTGGGTTTTAAATTATCCGTTGACGGCTTACAGCAGTCAAGGCCGTAGAACTCACCGAGAGCTTCGTTTTGACTGGTTATGGCTCCCGTAACTCTAAACTAGCCAACAGTTATGGCCGTCCGAAGAATCGATATCCACAAGGTGCAACATTTGCTGTGCTATGTGCAACATTCGTCCAAAAAGCCGAAACAGCGCCGTTCGACTTTAAGAAGTGGGTGCAGGGATTTGAAATGGAACAGTACTATGGTGAACCGCTCTCCAGGGAAGGTAAATCGAAGACCAGCAATGGTGATCCCGTTTTAACTTAAAAATTCACGTGATGGAAAAAAGAAGGCCAAAATACTTCAAAGACCCGATTGAGGTTCGGATAGCCTTTTTTGGGTTTGAAACTATCCGTTGACGACTTACAACTTTCAAGGCCGTAGAACTCACCGAGAGCTTCGTTTTGACTGGTTATAGCTCCCGTAACTCTAAACGAGCCAATAATTATGGCCGTCCGAAGAATCGATATCCACAAGGTGCAACATTTGCTGTTCAAGGTGCAACATTCGTCCAAAAAGCCAAAACAGCGCCGTTCGACTTTTAGAAGTGGGTGCAGGGATTTGAAATGGAACAGTACCATGGTGAACCGCTCTCCAGGGAAGGTAAATCGAAGACCAGCAATGGTGATCCCGTTTTAACTTAAAAATTCACGTGATGGAAAAAAGAAGGCCAAAATACTTCAAAGACCCGATTGAGGTTCGGAAAGCCTTTTTTGGGTTCGAAACTATCCGTTGACGGCTTACACCTGTCAAGGCCATAGAACTCACCGAGAGCTTCGTTTTGACTGGTTATGGCTCCCGTAATTCTATACGAGACAACAGTTTTGGTCGTCCGAAGAATCGATATCCACAAGGTGCAACATTTGCTGTTCAAGGTGCAACATTCGTCCAAAAAGCCGAAACAACGCCGTTCAACTTTTTGAAGTGGGTGCAGGGATTTGAAATGGAACAGTACCATGGTAAACCACTCTCCAGGGAAGGTAAATCGAAGACCAGCAACGGTGATCCCGTTTTAACGTAAAAATTCACGTGATGGAAAAAGGAAGGCCAAAAAACTTCAGAGACCCGATTGAGGTTCGGATAGCCTTTTTTGGGTTCGAAACTATCCGTTGACGGCTTACAGCTGTCAAGGCCGTAGAACTCACCGAGAGCTTCGTTTTGACTGGTTATGGCTCCCGTAACTCTAAACTAGCCAACAGTTATGGCCGTCCGAAGAATCGATATCCATAGGGTGCAACATTCGCTGTGCAAGGTGCAACATTCGTCCAAAAAGCCGAAACAGCGCCGTTCGACTTTTAGAAGTGGGTGCAGGTATTTGAAATGGAACAGTACTATGGTGAACCGCTCTCCAGGGTAGGTAAATCGAAGACCAGCAACGGTGATCCCGTTTTAACTTAAAAATTCACGTGATGGAAAAAAGAAGGCCAAAATACTTCAAAGACCCGATTGAGGTTCGGATAGCCTTTTTTGGGTTTGAAACTATCCGTTGATGGCTTACAACTGTCAAGGCCGTAGAACTCACCGAGAGCTTCATTTTGACTAGTTATAGCTCCCGTAACTTTAAACGAGCCAACAGTTATGGCCGTTCGAAGAATCGATATCCACATGGTGCAACATTCGCTGTTCAAGGTGCAACATTCGTCCAAAAAGCCGAAACAGCGCCGTTCGACTTTTAGAAGTGGGTGCAGGGATTTGAAATGGAACAGTACCATGGTGAACCGCTCTCCAGGGAAGGTAAATCGAAGATTAGCAACAGTGATCCCGTTTTAACGTAAAAATTGACGTGATGAAAAAAAGAAGGCCAAAAAACTTAAGAGATCCGATTGAGGTTCGGATGGCCTTTTGGGGTTTGAAACTATCCGTTGACGGCTTACAGCGGTCAAGGCTGTAGAACTCACCGAGAACATCGTTTTGACTGGTTATGGCTCCCGTAACTCTAAACGAGACAACAGTTATGGCCGTCCGAAGAATCGATATCCACAGGGTGCAACATTCGTTGTGCAAGGTGCAACATTCGTCCAAAAAGCGAAAACAGCGCCGTTCGACTTTTAGAAGTGGGTGCAGGGATTTGAAATGGAACAGTACCATGGTGAACCGCTCTCCAGGGAAGGTAAATCGAAGACCAGCAACGGTGATCCCGTTTTAACTTAAAAATTCACGCGATTGAAAAAAGAGGGCCAAAATACTTCAGAGGCCCGGTTGAGGTTCGGATAGCCTTTTTTGGGTTTTAAATTATCCGTTGACGGCTTACAGCAGTCAAGGCCGTAGAACTCACCGAGAGCTTCGTTTTGATTGGTAATGGCTCCCGTAACTCTAAACTAGCCAACAGTTATGGCCGTCCGAAGAATCGATATCCACAAGGTGCAACATTTGCTGTGCTATGTGCAACATTCGTCCAAAAAGTCGAAACAGCGCCGTTCGACTTTTAGAAGTGGGTGCAGGGATTTGAAATGGAACAGTACTATGGTAAACCGCTCTCCAGGGAAGGTAAATCGAAGACCAGCAATGGTGATCCCGTTTTAACTTAAAAATTCACGTGATGGAAAAAAGAAGGCCAAAATACTTCAAAGACCCGATTGAGGTTCGGATAGCCTTTTTTGGGTTTGAAACTATCCGTTGACGGCTTACAACTTTCAAGGCCGTAGAACTCACCGAGGGCTTCGTTTTGACTGGTTATAGCTCCCATAACTCTAAACGAGCCAATAATTATGGCCGTCCGAAGAATCGATATCCACAAGGTGCAACATTTGCTGTTCAAGGTGCAACATTCGTCCAAAAAGCCGAAACAGCGCCGTTCGACTTTTAGAAGTGGGTGCAGGGATTTGAAATGGAACAGTACCATGGTGAACCGCTCTCCAGGGAAGGTAAATCGAAGACCAGCAATGGTGATCCCGTTTTAACGTAAAAATTCACGTGATGGAAAAAAGAAAGCCAAAAAACTTCAGAGACCCGATTGAGGTTCGGATGGCCTTTTTTGGGTTTGAAACTATCCGTTGACGGCTTACAGCGGTCAAGGCCGTAGAACTCACCGAGAACTTCGTTTTGACTGGTTATGGCTCCCGTAACTCTAAACGAGACAACAGTTATGGCCGTCCAAAGAATCGATATCCACAGGGTGCAACATTCGCTCTACAAGGTGCAACATTCATCCAAAAAGCCGAAACAGCGCCGTTCGACTTTTAGAAGTGGGTGCAGGGATTTGAAATGGAACAGTTGCATGGTGAACCGCTCTCCAGGGAAGGTAAATCGAAGACCCGCAACGCTGATCCCGTTTTAACGTAAAAATTCACGTGATGGAAAAAAGAAGGCCAAAAAACTTCAAAGACCCGATTGAGGTTCGGAAAGCCTTTTTTGGGTTCGAAACTATCCGTTGACGGCTTACACCTGTCAAGGCCATAGAACTCACCGAGAGCTTCGTTTTGACTGGTTATGGCTCCCGTAATTCTATACGAGACAACAGTTATGGCCGTCCGAAGAATCGATATCCACAGGGTGCAACATTTGCTGTTCAAGGTGCAACATTCGTCCAAAAAGCCGAAACAGCGCCGTTCAACTTTTAGAAGTGGGTGCAGGGATTTGAAATGGAACAGTAACATTGTGAACCGCTCTCCAAGTAAGGTAAATCGAAGACCAGCAACGGTGATCCCGTTTTAACTTAAAAATTCACGTGATGGAAAAAAGAAGGCCAAAATACCTCAGAGACCCGGTTGAGGTTCGGATAGCCTTTTTTGGGTTTGAAACTATCCGTTGACAGCTTACAGCTGTCAAGGCCGTAGAACTCACCGAGAGCTTTGTTAGGACTGGTTATGGCTCCCATAACTCTAAACTAGCCAACAGTTATGGCCGTCCGAAGAATCGATATCCACAGGGTGCAACATTCGCTGTGCAAGGTGCAACATTCGTCCAAAAAGCCGAAACAGCGCCGTTCGACTTTTAGAAGTGGGTGCAGGTATTTGAAATGGAACAGTACTATGGTGAACCGCTCTCCAGGGTAGGTAAATCGAAGACCAGCAACGGTGATCCCGTTTTAACTTAAAAATTCACGTGATGGAAAAAAGAAGGCCAAAATACTTCAAAGACCCGATTGAGGTTCGGATAGCCTTTTTTGGGTTTGAAACTATCCGTTGATGGCTTACAACTGTCAAGGCCGTAGAACTCACCGAGAGCTTCGTTTTGACTAGTTATAGCTCCCGTAACTTTAAACGAGCCAACAGTTATGGCCGTCCGAAGAATCGATATCCACATGGTGCAACATTCGCTGTTCAAGGTGCAACATTCGTCCAAAAAGCCGAAACAGCGCCGTTCGACTTTTAGAAGTGGGTGCAGGGATTTGAAATGGAACAGTACCATGGTGAACCGCTCTCCAGGGAAGGTAAATCGAAGATTAGCAATAGTGATCCCGTTTTAACGTAAAAATTGACGTGATGAAAAAAAGAAGGCCAAAAAACTTAAGAGATCCGATTGAGGTTCGGATGGCCTTTTGGGGTTTGAAACTATCCGTTGACGGCTTACAGCGGTCAAGGCTGTAGAACTCACCGAGAACATCGTTTTGACTGGTTATGGCTCCCGTAACTCTAAACGAGACAACAGTTATGGCCGTCCGAAGAATCGATATCCACAGGGTGCAACATTCGTTGTGCAAGGTGCAACATTCGTCCAAAAAGCGGAAACAACGCCGTTCGACTTTTAGAAGTGGGTGCAGGGATTTGAAATGGAACAGTACCATGGTGAACCGCTCTCCAGGGAAGGTAAATCGAAGACCAGCAACGGTGATCCCGTTTTAACTTAAAAATTCACGTGATTGAAAAAAGAGGGCCAAAATACTTCAGAGGCCCGGTTGAGGTTCGGATAGCCTTTTTTGGGTTTTAAATTATCCGTTGACGGCTTACAGCAGTCAAGGCCGTAGAACTCACCGAGAGCTTCGTTTTGATTGGTTATGGCTCCCGTAACTCTAAACTAGCCAACAGTTATGGCTGTCCGAAGAATCGATATCCACAAGGTGCAACATTTGCTGTGCTATGTGCAACATTCGTCCAAAAAGTCGAAACAGCGCCGTTCGACTTTTAGAAGTGGGTGCAGGGATTTGAAATGGAACAGTACTATGGTAAACCGCTCTCCAGGGAAGGTAAATCGAAGACCAGCAATGGTGATCCCGTTTTAACTTAAAAATTCACGTGATGGAAAAAAGAAGGCCAAAATACTTCAAAGACCCGATTGAGCTTCGGATAGCCTTTTTTGGGTTTGAAACTATCCGTTGACGGCTTACAACTTTCAAGGCCGTAGAACTCACCGAGGGTTTCGTTTTGACTGGTTATAGCTCCCATAACTCTAAACGAGCCAATAATTATGGCCGTCCGAAGAATCGATATCCACAAGGTGCAACATTTGCTGTTCAAGGTGCAACATTCGTCCAAAAAGCCGAAACAGCGCCGTTCGACTTTTAGAAGTGGGTGCAGGGATTTGAAATGGAACAGTACCATGGTGAACCGCTCTCCAGGGAAGGTAAATCGAAGACCAGCTGTTTGTACCAAAAATGGGCACAACACTCTTCGGAAGTTTTTGAAGAGATAAAAGTGAAGAATGAAAATTAAAACTGTAGATTATCTAACAAAAACTCCAAATAACAAAAAGTAAATTGCAAAGACAAGCGATTTAGAGTGGTTCGGCGTTTCGCCTACGTCCACTATGAAGTTTGATGATTTTATTGCTCGATTACTTGAAGATTACAGTAGTTGATAATGTAATACAACTGAATTCAAATGCTAAGTGTCAATCTAAAGTAGCGGCGGTGTTCTGGAATAAATCTGGCAGAATCTGAGCGCTCTTCAGTACTTAGAATTCTCCGACCCCTTTTCTGAATGACCAGGGGGTCTATTTATAGGTGTTGGAGGCTGGTATTTCGCCCAAAATGAGGGGAGACCAGTTCTGGCACGTCAGGGGGCCCACATGGCCGAAATCTGGAGATCCGGGCCCGCTTTGGGATCGATTCGACCCTTGGTTCGAATCGATCAAGAAATCATCCAATCGAGCTGAAATTTGGTGTGTACATTCTTCATCATGTATTTGAGCTTCTGTGAAAATTTCATGGGATTTGGACTTGTAGAACTCGAGTTATGATCGATTCAAGTTGGTGTTTTTCGTATTTTGGAGTCGTTCGAATCGATGTGCTCGAATCGATTCGTTCGAATCGATCTTCCTGTTCGTGAAGATGGTGACGTGGTGCGCTTTCTTCGAATCGATCCGGTTTCCATTCCGGATTGACTGGGTCGAATCCACGACTTGGATTCGAAGATGGTGGAGTCGAGGCAATGGATTCGAAGGACCTCTTCCTTCGAATCGATGGGACTGATGTACGTTCGAATCGAGTTAGGCTCGTAGCTACGGACCGGTTTGAAGATGTCTCAGCCTGGGGATTCGAATGTAGTGGAGTCGAACCTGATGGAGTCGAGTGCGTGCTTGATCGAATCGAGTGTGTTGCATTGTAGCCCATCGATTCGAAGTGCTCCGACTTGTTGGATTCGAAGGTAGGTAAACCTGATGGATACGGAGAGGAATGATTTCATCGATTCGAAGCACTACAACTGGATGGACACGGAGTGGCTTCAGGTGGAAGGATACGATCAGGACCCCTGCCTATGGATTCGAACTAGAGCGTTACCCATGGATTCGAGCATGGGTTATTTTCTTCATCTTGAATCGATGATATTTTGAGCGTACGAGCTCGGATTATCTCGAAACTTGGGACGTTGGCTTCCCAGGCTTCGCTTGTCATGTCTTATCAATTGTAGCCTGATCCGGACTCGGACAAAATTCGTCGATATCCGTAGCGACCCTTACGTGTAACCGACTTCCGGGACGACCTGTCACCGTTTTCTAGTTAAGTCCTTGGTATCATGGCCTTGCCAAAAGGCGGGATAACATTTGCCCCCCAAAGTACGTCTTGTGTAAACATGACGTGCTTTGAAAAGTTGCAGTCTCTCACTGGACAGCTATGACATGCTTTACCGAAAGTTGCATTCTGTATCGCTGTAATCGACCGTCGTACAATAGTGACTGGCCGTCAGTTTTTTTTTTGAGTCGTGACGAGATGAACATTCGATCCCTGTAAATGATAGAGATCAAACATTAGTCAGAAATACGTGCATACGTGTATTATCTTGGCTTTGATTAACGTTGCGTGATCGCAAGTCGTTGTCAGTTCGGTTTACTATCGAAATCTGCGTCGGTCCTCTCCTGAACCGATTTGAGATTTGAGTTAAAACACTGCTTTTATGATTATCTATGATCATCCTCTCGTACTGATCCTCTCCTGAATCGGTATAAGAGTAGACAAGCAATTTTAAACATTGAGACTATTCGTCCATTTTCATCAGTGGTTGGCGATGGATTCGAAGCTGTGCCCCTTCGAATCGATATTGCGTGGATTCGATGTTCTCTGAGTTGATGGAGTCGAAGTTGTAAGTGCTCGAATCAATGTTGCTTTGTTTCGATGCTGCTGGAATGGATTCGATGTGGCAAAGGATTCGAAACCGGATGGATTCGAACTAAAGGAGGGATTCGAACTGGTGGAACGATGCTGCGTTTTGATGGATTCGAACTAAAGGTTACAATGGATTCGAACATGCCGCAACGAATCGATTCGAGTCGATTATCCCACCTATAGAAGCCGGTCAGATATACCGGGAGGCGAATCGCCACATCTCCCCTATATATACCGGGCTCCTATTCACTTCTCACTTTTCACTTTCTACCATTGCTTCAGCTGTTTCTTCGAATCGATTTTCCAGAGCTATAACTGACGTGCCTACCACGAATCGATCGAACTCGTCCACGCTTTCACTCGTAATCAAATCAGGTACTCAAGGGATCGATTCGAGATGAGGAAAATAGAACTATCTTCGCCTTAGAAAATTCTGAGAAGTGACGAGATCTGAATGAAATGGGTCGACTCGATGGAGTCGAGGAGTGATGAGATCTGAATGGAGTGGGCCGTCTCCCGTTGCTTCGCATCGATCCAGGAATGACCAGTTCGAATCGATTTCGAGGGCAAGGTTTCGAATCGATGACTTGGAGGGAAAGGGTCGATTTGATCGATTCGAAGTGATGTCATTTAGATTGATTCGAAGGAATTGAATACTGATCGATTCGAAACAATGTGGAGCCTATGGATTCGAAGCGCTCCTCTATCACAAAGTTACATCGAGTCGAACCATACGGATTCGAAGTACCTGGAATCGAACTCCATCGATTCGACCCTTATCGATTCAAAGTCGATGGATTCGAACGTCTTCGTCCTCTGATACCATTGCTTCTTGACTTGCTCCATCATATGAACTACGACCAGTTTCAAGTTATTCTCTGATGAACTTAATGAACGTTGGCATACTTGACTCCGGCGAGCTTCGGCCTTGCATAATCGAACTTGATTAACGGACTTGAACCTGAATTTCCTTTGAAGCTCGTCGATGGAACCATGACTTAACCAATAATACAACTGATTTATACTTGAAGTTGGTCCGTAGCGTTTGGATGGTGCGGAAATGACGGTCAGCGATGACGGTCACTTTCTTTCTTAAATTCCCAAGTTATGTTGTACGAACATCTCGCTTCATTCTGTTAAATTTGCTCGAGTGATGTATAATACTTGCACTGCACGACATGTTCACACACACTACACTGGGGCATGCGCGGGCTTGTTCATAAACTTAATGTTGCTTTCTAATGAGTTAGCTAATTATGGAATCTTCGAGCTCCCAACAACAAGAGGTGCAGAGCTCGACTCCTCCCGTGCTTGAGATTCCTGACATCCCTGCCGACGTAATCGATCCGGCTCCAGATGAATTGCCGGAGGCGATATTTATTGAGGACCCTGTTGATTCGGTTCAGTCCAACATATCTGAATCCTTGTTGGGACGAATATGTCTAAAGCATAACATATCTCTGGGTGACGTATTATTGCCCAGCGCCACCGATAGACCGCACAATCCGCCTGAAGGATATACAGCATTCTACCGTCATGCTTGTGCGGCTGGAACTCTTCCTCCCTTCAATCAATATATCCGAAGGATGCTATCATATTTAGGGATCGCTCCTTCACAACTTCATCCCAACGGGCACGCGCTGCTGAATAGTGTCTTCGTAATATTTATGGACTGTCTTTTTCGCCCGCCGAGGCCCTCTGAAATCAGACATATATTTAACTTCAAGAGCAGGGGTGATAGCCCGTCGTTTACATTTTTGGAGGCAGTTAGAAATTGCCAAGTTGTAGTTGGAGCTTGGACGCGTCTGAGCTATTTCAAGAACGAATGGTTCTACGTTCGGTGTCCTCCGGGTTTCGCTAGGCGATGGTTGTCTAGACGTAAGCGCCTTAACCTGTTTCTTTGACCAATAACTCTTCGGTGTTAAAATTGACATTTCATTCCTTTTACAGCTATTATCTCTAGGCCCGATGGAGGGCGTTTCAAGGGTGCCGTCCGGAGTCTTCAAGAAGTTCCGAGCGAGCTGAGGCATATTGACTTGGTGCTGAACGACTACAACTTAAGAGTTCTGGGTTTGATCGACATTAATCAAAGCATAGTTGTCGAGGGATTTTCAAAGTCCATCTCCAAGAAGGAAAATAAGAAGAAACCCAAGAAGAGAAAGGCGAAAAGGTCACTCGGGATCAGAATAATCGAAGCGAGTGACGAAGAAAGAACCCAGACGGATTCAGAGCTAATGGCCGACCTTTCGGGAAACTTGGAGGAATCGGGAGAAAAACGGAAAGGCAAGGCCGTCGTTTCCAAAAAACTTAAGTCAAAGGGGGGAAAATCCGTAGATGTGTTTTTCCCCGCTTCCGGAGTTATGATTTCTGAGGCCGCCCCTTCTCATTCGAGAGATTCTCTCAAAGGGCTTGACGATATTCCTATCCCAGATTATATACCGATCTCTCATAATCCTGGGTTGGAGGAATTACAAGATGTCCTAAATATGAGCGAGCCCTTTCCTTTAAGTGCGGTCCACACTTCCAGTCGGTTTGGGGGGTTTACGCATTTACACACACTTCCACGGCACTTCATGACTTCTGCATAGTAAGCATTGCTTTATGGGATTTTAATCCTTAATTCTTTCTTATCGCAGGTGAGATGTCAGGACGCGGCTCCACTTTAGATAGGCTTCGGAACGTGCGCCAATCTTCTCCATTTTATGACTCCCGTAGGAGAGAGACAGATAGGGACCATGGGCGAGGCTACTCGAGTCAAGAACGTTATGACAGAGACAGGGATTACTCGCGTAACCGTTCTGGTTATGATTACTCTGATAGAGACCGGGGATACCAGCACCGACCCCGATCTCGCTCTCCTCCGCCTCCCAGGGCCCCAGTAGACCTCCCAGGGCCATCTCATCAACAACAGTTGCCTTCTCAATCTTCTCGGCCTGACGCTCAACGGCCTAGAGTGGAACCAACGGCAGCCGCTATAATTGAACAAGTTCCGGCTGAGTTGACAAGCGAGGGAGCTGCTAAACTTGCCCAAATGAAAAACGACTATCCGGAAATTTGCATGGATGGCTACATCTTCCCTCCTAACTTTAAAAGAATCCCTCCGGAAGTTGAGACCACTGCTCATAATTACATTCACGACTTCTATGCTCAGTACAAGGAGTGGTATAAGGCAGCCGTGAAGGCTTCTAGAGTAGCTTTCGACAGGGCGAAAGTCATTGCTGAACGTGATGTCGACATTGCGAAGCAGAAACGCATTATCCAAGTTCTTCAATCCGAAGTGGAGACGTCCCGAAAGTCAGAGCTTGAAACTCTTAAGAAACACGAGGGTGTCGTGGCCAAACTAGCGAGGATGCAGCAAGAACACTGTGCCACAGTGGAAGAGATGGGCCATCGCAATACCACCGTTGCAGCTGAGTGAGACTTAGCCGTTAAAGAGCTGAACGAGCTCAAGGCCAAATTCGCTGAAATGGTGAAGGAGAAAGACGATGCGAACGCTACTGCTCAAGAGGCTTGCGACCAAGCAGTATCCCTCAGGGCCGAACTTGCTGCGGCGGCGGTCAAGGCTAAGTCTGTGGAAGCGGAGATTCAGGAAAAAATCTTGGAGGAGAGGTCCAGGCTAGATGCTGAGTTTGACGATCTTCTAGTCACGTATAACGCTAATGTGCTGGAACACAGAAATCTAGCGTGGCTGGGAGATGACTCCATGATCTTGTATAATGCCTGGACCCGGCTGGTGAACGAGAAGAGAGCGGCGCATCCAGATGGAGCACTTGACGACTTTGAACTGGAGATGCGCCTGCTTACTGAGGATGAGAGGAAGACCCTTCATGAGGTGGTAATTTCTATGGCGAAAGAAAGACTCGGCGTCCAATCATCAGAGACAGGCGAAGGTTCGGGGACCGCGCATCACGAGGCAAGTGTTGGAGCCGTAATCTCAACATTGCCCGAGACTACTGGTGCGGTAGACCCCCAATCTGTTCCTGCATATAATCCTGACCAACCGTTATTATCTTCTGCCGATGATTCTACCCATGTTTCGGTCCAGACTAAGGAAGGTATTTGAACGCTTCTCGTAGTTTTGTTGTGAAGAACCTTAAGCAACACACTTGGCTAACAATCTTCGTTTTGTCGTATTTCAGTGACCGAAGTTATAGTTTCTGCGCCCCTTGCTTTATCAGTTCCTCAGCAAACACAAGGGGTAGTTTTTTCTGAAGCCATCACGACTTCTACTTTGATTGGCGAGGAGGGAGATGCAAATATGTTTTCTTTCAGCGCTCAGATGATTGAGGAGCTTCTCAATGAACCCATCGACCCCTCTGCCAACCCGTCCGATGTTGTGAATGAGGCTGCTCCGGCCGCTAGTTTATCTATGCCAGCCATTGGCACATCTGATGCGGCCCAAGCATCTCGTGAGGACGACGTTTTAGCTGAGATTGCTGCCGAGATGACAGCAGGGAATGTTGGTTCTAGTCCGCCCGGGCTCGCCCCGTTAATGGTGATTTCGCCGGGTGGTACTGTATTGATTGAGACCGCTCCTGTCCCTCCTCCTGCTACTACTCCTATGCCCTCGGCTCGTCCTCCTAGAAGAACTTCCGTCGCCTCCAGCTCTGAGGAAGATGTCGACATCATATCGCTGCCGGAGGGCAAGCCTGAAAAGAGCAAGCGATTGAGGAAGAAGTCGGGCAGCGGATCAGGTGGAGCTACTCCAAAGAAGAAGATACGGAAGAAGAAAGAATGAACTTCTTTCCCTGAATCTTGGTTGCGTAGGGTAGCATTTTGTCGATTTTTCTATAGCCGTGTATAGATGTGGATTCGGCTCCCACTAGCAGAATTTTTCATAAACACTTTGTAATCAGATTCTTTTTGTTGATAATGGAAATGAAAATCTATTCTCTTTCTGTCTTCAACTTGTTATGTGTTATGGTTCTGCCCCCTGTATTGGGGAGAAGTGTGGAGTTGACGTATGTTTATACTCTGCCTTGCGTACTGGAAGCACGGAGTTAGTTAATGTTTACACTCCAGTTCGCGTTCTCGGAAGCTGGAGTTTGTTAGTGTTTATACCCAGCTCGCGCTCTCGGAGTACTCTGGGGTTTTTAGGAGAATGTTTATACTCCGCCTCGCACTCTGGGAGTACGGAGTTCGAAGGATGTTTATACTTCGCCTCGCGCTCTGGGAGCACGGAGTTAAGTAAAAAGCTTGTACCCAGCTCGCGCTCTCGGAGTACTCTGGGGTTTAGGAAAAATGTTTATACTCCGCCTCGCACTCTGGGAGTACGGAGTTGAAAGAATGTTTATACTCCGCCTCGCACTCTGGGAGTACGGAGTTGAAAGAATGTTTATACTCCGCCTCGCACTCTGGGAGTACGGAGTTCAAAGAATGTTTATACTCCGCCTCGCACTCTGGGAGTACGGAGTTGAAAGAATGTTTATACTCCGCCTCGCACTCTGGGAGTACGGAGTTCAAAGAATGTTTATACTCCGCCTCGCACTCTGGGAGTACGGAGTTCAAAGAATGTTTATACTCCGCCTCGCACTCTGGGAGTACGGAGTTGAATGAAGGGTTGTCGTGTATCAACCCATTTCGTGGCCTGATGGGATGGCTTACCCCCGAGCTCGGGTTTCATTTAGCGAGTGGTTGATTGCTTCATAGCCACTCCCTACTTGAATAAATTCCACTGTGTGATGGAACTTAGCTCTTCGTGCATCGTGATGTTGTACATTGTATTTAATGAATCACAGCTCTGGCTCGAAGAGATGGCATTTTATTGCTGAAATAAGAAAAAATATGGCAAATCAGTTGCCTTATTACAAATTCTAATTTCGAAATGCAAAAGTAAATTGCTGAATAAAAAACATAATGAAATAAATAAAGCCTGTCATATGTAATAGCGACGGAGACTCTCGCTGTTCCAGGCTCTTGGTAAAACTAGACCGTCCACGGTTGATAGTTTGAATGTGCCATCTCCAAGTCGTTGCGTAATCACGTACGGTCCCTCCCAATTTGGTTTCATGTGCGAAGGGACCGGGTATACTCTCTTGAGGACCAGATCACCAAGATCAAAGGTTCGGGGGCGAACTTTGGTGTTATATAATCGGGCGACCCGACTTCGGTAAGCGGCCGCTCTTAAATCAGCTTCTTCTCGTTTCTCGTCCAACAGATCCAAAGACTCAGCGAGTAATATAGCGTTTGTTTTCGGATCGTAATAAGTTACGCGGTGAGAAAATACTTCTGTCTCCACTGGAATGACGGCCTTCGAGCCATAGGATAAGGAAAATGGGGTGTGTCCAGTTGCGGTCTTGTGAGTTGTTCGATAAGCCCATAACGCCATAGGAAGTTCATTGACCCATTTGCCCCCAGCCTTTTCCAGTCGTTTCTTCAAGATGGATTTGATAACTTTGTTAACAGCTTCGACCTGACCATTTGCTTGTGGATGTGCGACTGCAGAGAACTTTTTATGAATATGAAATCGTTGGCAGAAACTCTTGAACTCTGAACTTTCGAATTGGGTCCCGTTATCGGTGATGATGGTGTGCGGGAGTCCAAATCGGCAAATGATATTGCGGACCACAAAGTTTATCACTTTCTTTGACGTAATCGTTGCGAGAGCTTCGGCTTCAGCCCATTTCGTGAAGTAATCAACTGCAACGATGGCATACTTCGCACCACCTTTTGCCAAAGGCAAAGCGCCAATGATATCGATACCCCACATAGCGAACGGCCAGGGACTGACCATTTGAGTTAACTCGGTAGGCGGGGCTCTTGGAATTCGAGCGTGTTTTTGGCACTTGTCGCACTTCCTGGCGTAATTGGCATCATCTCGATTTACGGTCGGCCAGTAATATCCATATCTGAGTATCTTCTTAGAAAGCGCTTGTCCACCGGTGTGATCGCCGCATTCTCCCTCATGTACATCATGTAACACTCGTTTGACTTCGTCGTGAGCGATACACCGGAGGAGTGGAACAGAATAACCTTTTCTATACATGATCCCGTCCTGAATGATAAACCGCGAAGCTTTTCGTAGAATTCGCCTTTTCTCATTTCGGTGTTCAGGCAATATTCCATTCTCAATATAATTTCGATACGGAGTCATCCATGATTCTCTGCTGGGAAAGGTCTCTAACACATTAGTTGTTTTGATTTGATCGATGCTCGGGGAAGGCAAAGTTTCGACCGGGACGAGTCCCATTTGCTGTGCTTCACCTGTGCTGGCCAACTTCGCCAATGAATCGGCCTTTTGATTGCGATCTCGTGGTATGTAGTAAATAGCATAATAATCAAACTGATCCAGCGCTTCCTGAACTCGGGCTAGATAAGCAGCTAACCTTCGATCTCTCGCTTGATATTCTCCTCGTACTTGACACACAACCAACTGCGAATCACAATAAACTTCTATAGCGATAATTTTCAGATCTCTGGCAAGCTTTAACCCAGCCAACACGGCTTCATACTCGGCCTCGTTGTTGGTTGCGTGAAAATCGAACTTCAGAGCATAGCATATGGATCGACCTTCGGGGGTTTCTAGTACAACTCCGGCGCCCGAACATCGATCGTTTGATGCACCATCTGTATAAAGTTTCCATATATATTCAGGAGACTCGCTGGTTTCAGGTAATTCGTCAGGAACAGTAAATTCAGCTATGAAGTCAGCTAGGACTTGCCCTTGAATGGCTCTCCGCGGAGCATAAGTAATGTCAAATTGGCTCAGTTCAATATTCCACTTGAGTAACCTTCCAGACGTCTCAGGCCGCGTGAGGACCTGTCATAACGGCTGATCGGTATACACAGTAAGCGGATGTGCTTGGAAATAAGGACGAAGCTTTCTCGAGGCAATGACCAAGCAATAAGCCAGCTTCTCCAACCTGGGGTAATTTCTCTCAGCTCCGGTCAATCGTTTACTGACATAATAGACCGGTTTCTGCACTCGATCTTCTTCCCGGACCAAAGCAGCACTGATCGCATGCTCTGATACCGCCAGATAAAGGTATAATTGTTCGTGATCAATTGGTTTCGACAAAATCGGTGGCGTAGAGAGATGTTGAACCAGCGATCGGAATGCGCCTTCACATTCCGTGGTCCATTCAAAGTTTCGTTTCCCTTTCCGGATTAGATCAAAGAAAGGAATACATTTATCAGTGGATTTCGAGATGAACCGGCTTAGCGCTGCTACCTTCCCGTTGAGACTCTGGACTTGCTTGATGGTCTTTGGAGTTTGCAAACTCCTTATTGCCCAGATCTTCTCGGGGTTTGCCTCTATCCCACGAGCGTTAACAATGAACCCTAGAAACTTTCCGGATGCGACGCCGAAGTGGCATTTTAGCGGGTTAAGCTTCATTCCATACTCACGCAAGATACAGAACATTGAATTTAAATCCTTGACGTGATCTGTGGAAAATCGGGACTTAACTAACATGTCATCCACATAGACTTCCATGGTCTTCCCGATCTGATCAGCGAACATTCGATTAACCAAGCGTTGGTAAGTTGCTCCGGCATTCTTTAAACCAAAGGGCATGACTCTGTAGCAGTAGAGTCCCAGATCGGTTACGAAACTAGTATGTTCTTGATCGGGTAGATGCATGGGTATCTGATTATAACCTGAATAAGCATCCATAAAGGATAACAATTCGTGACCTGCAGTTGAGTCAACGAGTTGGTCAATTCGGGGAAGTGGAAAACTATCTTTTGGATAGGCTTTGTTTAAATCAGAGTAATCGACACAAGTTCTCCATTTCCCGTTCGGTTTCCGAACCATTACCGGATTTGACACCCACTCTGGGTATAGAGCATCTCGGATGAAACCATTCGAATGTAATTTGTCAATTTCTTCTTTAAGGGCGGCAGATCTCTCTGGATCCATACCACGCCTCTTTTGCTTGACCGGAACATGTCGCGGATCAATATTTAAAGAGTGACTTGCAATGTTCGGTGAGATTCCTCACATGTCGGAGTGCGTCCAGGCAAAGACATCAAGATTCGCCTGAAGAAATTCAACCAATTCCTGTTGTATCTGTTTTCCCAGTTGAGATCCAACTTTCAGTACTTTCGAGTCGTCATCCTCACTGACCGGGACGTCCACAGTCAGTTCGGCTGGAGACGCTTGATTCTCTTCTACTTCAGCTTTATCTTCGCTATCTCTAGGGTCAAGATCTCTAAGGAATTGGTAGTGGTGCCCGGGCCGGGGCCCAGGCGTTAGCTGTCAATTATCAGAAAAACGGACGCAGAGAGATTCCTCTACGCCCTTTCCTTTCTCCTTCTTCTGTGCTTCTCGCAATTCAGCAACATAACAGGCTCTTCCTGCTGCCTGATCTCCTTGAACGATTCCTATACCATGATCGGTTGGGAATTTTAAAGTCAAACACCACGGGGCAATGGCTGCCCTGAATTCAGCGAGAGCTGGTCGACCCAGGAATGCATTGTACGGTGAAGCAATGTCAAGAACAACAAATTGCAGTAGTCGGACTCTCCTGCGCTCTCCGATCCCCAGTTCCACTGGTAGTTCTACTATCCCAGTAGGTATCGTTGCACTGCCATTGAAGCCATGAACCCGGGATTGGCAGGGTTTTAGGTCCTTTGCTTCCATCTTCATTAAATCGTAAGCTCGCTTGAATAGAATGTTTACAGAACTTCCACTGTCAACCAGGATCCTCTTCATCCAAGCAGGACCGACCTGGGCAGATATGACCAGTGGATCAATCGTTGGAGCTTCGATTTTGTCAGCATCTCTGCTTCTGAATATGATATCGTCAGACATCGTTTTTTGTTGCTTAGCCGGGGCTCCATCCTCACAATTACTGCAACATTCGAAGCTCGCATGCCGGATAGAGCTAGCATACGACTCCATTTCCCTCCAGCTCCTGTCCGCTGGATGAGGACCACCACTTATGGTATTGATAACTAGCCTCCCGCCTGTACGAGCGGGTTCCTCTTGTCTTTCCTGATCTTGCGCACGGTTTGGATTCGATGGGCCCGCACCACCAGATTGCGGCGCCCGCACGAATTGATCTAACTTCCTCTCCCTGATCAACTTTTCTATCAGATCTTGCAAATGGCGACAGTCATTAGTATTGTGGCCATAGCTCTCATGAAACCTACAAAACTTTCCCGTCTGAATCTGCCTTTCTGACGACCGCTTCGGAGCGGGTTTCTTATACTGTTCTGTGTTGCAAGTTTGCAAATACACATTTTCCAGTGATGTGTTTAACGGTGTATAACTTTCAAACATCGGAGCCCTTCGCCGTGGGCCCGGATTCGGGTCTCTCTTCTTATTCTGACCATTGCCACCTCTTGGCTGAGCTTGTTTGTTCTGTATGTTTAACTGGACTTTTCCGGAATTGTCACCGGACTGTTTAACTGCGACATTGCTTTGTATTCCCTCACTTCCGGGTTTTGCATCGTCCTGCTTCCTAGACTGTTTCGCGTCCTCTTGCCGTAAGAATTGAGCGGCTTTGGAGTAGAAACGGTCCAACGATGCGGGGGGTTTTCCGGCTAACCAGTTTCCAAATTCAGAATCGGGATCAATTCCCTTTGTTAATGCCATTAAAATTGAGTTGTCGTTGGGATTACTAATTTCCACGCATGCCGCATGGAATCTTTCCAAGTAACGCCTTAATGTTTCCCCACGAGCCTGGGTAACATTGGACAGGGTGTTAACATCTTTGGGTCTGGCAACATGCATACGGAACTGTTCAACAAACTTCTTAGCTAATTGGTCAAATGAAGAGATAGATCTTGGAGGTAGTCTTGTAAACCACATTGTCGCAATTCCTCCCAGTGAAATGGGGAAGCTGCGGCATTTCACTGCATCGTCGGCCCTTGCGGCGCTCATTGACCATTCGTATTTCAGTATGTGCTGATTGGGATCAGAACTTCCTTCGTACATAGGGAGAGTTGGCATTCTGAATCGCCGAGGAGGTTCAGCGTATAGTATTTCGTCCGTGAAAGGAGTATGGCTCCGAGAAATTCCCCAATCGTCATTGGTAAGTCCTTGGCTTTCACGGATCATCTGACGTATCATAGTCGAGATGTCTGGCATTGCTACATTTTGAGCCTGCTGAGCTAAGGTGTGGTCGGGTTCCACAATGCGAGTTTGGACCGAGCGCTGTCGACGGTCCAAGTTTCGCCTCCTTGGCTCAGCGTCTTCCTGGACGTATGGTTCAGAAGTACGTCCTTGCTGTTGATTACCCGAATCTGGAAGATATCGGGTATCGACCCTTGTTTCCGCTGTTGCAGCTGTGACATGATTGTCCGTAGTATATTGTGAAGTGCGGCCACCCCGTGCTGATGGCCCAGCCTGGAAGCTGGTTGATGGTCCTACTCTCAATTGCCCGACAGTCAGGGCGGGCTGATATCCCGTAGTCTGAGCATAATCTCCGTCTAATCGGGGACGGGTAGATCTACGATGATAGTCAGACGAGGCAGAACTTTCAGTGGGTGAGCGGGAAACATCATCCCTCCTGGACCTCCTACGGCCCTGGCGATTCAGTTGATTTGTCAACTCAATATTGGCTCGCAGCTGTTCGGCTAACTGTTGCCGACTCTGAGTCAATTCTTGGAGTAACATCTGAAATTCTTGTCTAGTGACTGCCCCAGATGGATCTGAGTGGGCAGTGTTGTCTTGATTGGGTGGCTGCTGTTGAGCAGGATTTTGTCCATCCCTACCTTCTTGTCCTGGAACTGCAGAAGTGGTTCTCGTGCTAACCATTTTGAACGATGAATCCTTTTCCTAGATTTTATGCAAATTTGAGTAGAATGGAAGGACTGTGAATCGAAGATCTGGATCTTCCTCTTGGATTTGTGCAATCCGGTATCGATGGTAGATCCAAGGAGCAGGAGAAAAAAGCTGGTTCTCTCAATGAAAGCACCAAAGTGTTTGTACCAAAAATGGGCACAACACTCTTCGGAAGTTTTTGAAGAGATAAAAGTGAAGAATGAAAATTAAAACTGTAGATTATCTAACAAAAACTCCAAATAACAAAAAGTAAATTGCAAAGACAAGCGATTTAGAGTGGTTCGGCGTTTCGCCTACGTCCACTATGAAGTTTGATGATTTTATTGCTCGATTACTTGAAGATTACAGTAGTTGATAATGTAATACAACTGAATTCAAATGCTAAGTGTCAATCTAAAGTAGCGGCGGTGTTCTGGAATAAATCTGGCAGAATCTGGGCGCTCTTCAGTACTTAGAATTCTCCGACCCCTTTTCTGAATGACCAGGGGGTCTATTTATAGGTGTTGGAGGCTGGTATTTCGCCCAAAATGAGGGGAGACCAGTTCTGGCACGTCAGGGGGCCCACATGGCCGAAATCTGGAGATCCGGGCCCGCTTTGGGATCGATTCGACCCTTGGTTCGAATCGATCAAGAAATCATCCAATCGAGCTGAAATTTGGTGTGTACATTCTTCATCATGTATTTGAGCTTCTGTGAAAATTTCATGGGATTTGGACTTGTAGAACTCGAGTTATGATCGATTCAAGTTGGTGTTTTTCGTATTTTGGAGTCGTTCGAATCGATGTGCTCGAATCGATTCGTTCGAATCGATCTTCCTGTTCGTGAAGATGGTGACGTGGTGCGCTTTCTTCGAATCGATCCGGTTTCCATTCCGGATTGACTGGGTCGAATCCACGACTTGGATTCGAAGATGGTGGAGTCGAGGCAATGGATTCGAAGGACCTCTTCCTTCGAATCGATGGGACTGATGTACGTTCGAATCGAGTTAGGCTCGTAGCTACGGACCGGTTTGAAGATGTCTCAGCCTGGGGATTCGAATGTAGTGGAGTCGAACCTGATGGAGTCGAGTGCGTGCTTGATCGAATCGAGTGTGTTGCATTGTAGCCCATCGATTCGAAGTGCTCCGACTTGTTGGATTCGAAGGTAGGTAAACCTGATGGATACGGAGAGGAATGATTTCATCGATTCGAAGCACTACAACTGGATGGACACGGAGTGGCTTCAGGTGGATGGATACGATCAGGACCCCTGCCTATGGATTCGAACTAGAGCGTTACCCATGGATTCGAGCATGGGTTATTTTCTCCATCTTGAATCGATGATATCTTGAGCGTACGAGCTCGGATTATCTCGAAACTTGGGACGTTGGCTTCCCAGGCTTCGCTTGTCATGTCTTATCAATTGTAGCCTGATCCGGACTCGGACAAAATTCGTCGATATCCGTAGCGACCCTTACGTGTAACCGACTTCCGGGACGACCTGTCACCGTTTTCTAGTTAAGTCCTTGGTATCATGGCCTTGCCAAAAGGCGGGATAACACCAGCAATGGTGATCCCGTTTTAACGTAAAAATTCACGTGATGGAAAAAAGAAAGCCAAAAAACTTAAGAGACCCGATTGAGGTTCGGATGGCCTTTTTTGGGTTTGAAACTATCCGTTGACGGCTTACAGCGGTCAAGGCCGTAGAACTCACCGAGAACTTCGTTTTGACTGGTTATGGCTCCCGTAACTCTAAACGAGACAACAGTTAGTGCCGTCCAAAGAATCGATATCCACAGGGTGCAACATTCGCTCTGCAAGGTGCAACATTCATCCAAAAAGCCGAAACAGCGCCGTTCGACTTTTAGAAGTGGGTGCAGGGATTTGAAATGGAACAGTTGCATGGTGAACCGCTCTCCAGGGAAGGTAAATCGAAGACCCGCAACGGTGATCCCGTTTTAACGTAAAAATTCACGTGATGGAAAAAAGAAGGCCAAAAAACTTCAGAGACCCGATTGAGGTTCGGAAAGCCTTTTTTGGGTTCGAAACTATCCGTTGACGGCTTACACCTGTCAAGGCCATAGAACTCACCGAGAGCTTCGTTTTGACTGGTTATGGCTCCCATAATTCTATACGAGACAACAGTTATGGCCGTCCGAAGAATCGATATCCACAGGGTGCAACATTTGCTGTTCAAGGTGCAACATTCGTCCAAAAACCCGAAACAGCGCCGTTCAACTTTTAGAAGTGGGTGCAGGGATTTGAAATGGAACAGTACCATGGTGATCCGCTCTCTAGGGAAGGTAAATCGAAGACCAGCAACGGTGATCCCGTTTTAACGTAAAAATTCACATGATGGAAAAAAGAAGGCCAAAAAACATCAGAGACCTGATCGAGGTTCGGATAGCCTTTTTTGGGTTCGAAACTATCCGTTGACGGCTTACAGCTGTCAAGACCGTAGAACTCACCGAGAGCTTCGTTTTGACTGGATATGGCTCCTGTAACTCTAAACGAGACAACAGTTATGGCAATCCGAAGAATCGATATCCACAGGGTGCAACATTTGCTGTTCAAGGTGCAACATTCGTCCAAAAAGCCGAAACAGCGCCGTTCAACTTTTAGAAGTGGGTGCAGGGATTTGAAATGGAACAGTAACATTGTGAACCGCTCTCCAAGTAAGGTAAATCGAAGACCAGCAACGGTGATCCCGTTTTAACTTAAAAATTCACGTGATGGAAAAAAGAAGGCCAAAATACCTCAGAGACCCGGTTGAGGTTCGGATAGCCTTTTTTGGGTTTGAAACTATCCATTGACGGCTTACAGCTGTCAAGGCCGTAGAACTCACCGAGAGCTTCGTTTTGATTGGTTATGGCTCCCGTAACTCTAAACTAGCCAACAGTTATGGCCGTCCGAAGAATCGATATCCACAGGGTGCAACATTCGCTGTGCAAGGTGCAACATTCGTCCAAAAAGCCGAAACAGCGTCGTTCGACTTTTAGAAGTGGGTGCAGGTATTTGAAATGGAACAGTACTATGGTGAACCGCTCTCCAGGGTAGGTAAATCGAAGACCAGCAACGGTGATCCCGTTTTAACTTAAAAATTCACGTGATGGAAAAAAGAAGGCCAAAATACTTCAAAGACCCGATTGAGGTTCGGATAGCCTTTTTTGGGTTTGAAACTATCCGTTGATGGCTTACAACTGTTAAGGCCGTAGATCTCACCGAGAGCTTCGTTTTGACTAGTTATAGCTCCCGTAACTCTAAACGAGCCAACAGTTATGGCCGTCCGAAGAATCGATATCCACATGGTGCAACAATCGCTGTTCAAGGTGCAACATTCGTCCAAAAAGCCGAAACAGCGCCGTTCCACTTTTAGAAGTGGGTGCAGGGATTTGAAATGGAACAGTACCATGGTGAACCGCTCTCCAGGGAAGGTAAATCGAAGACTACCAACAGTGATCCCATTTTAACGTAAAAATTCACGTGATGGAAAAAAGAAGGCCAAAAAACTTAAGAGATCCGATTGAGGTTCGGATGGCCTTTTTGGGGTTTGAAACTATCCGTTGACGGCTTACAGCGGTCAAGGCCGTAGAACTCACCGAGAACTTCGTTTTGACTGGTTATGGCTCCCGTAACTCTAAACGAGACAACAGTTATGGCCGTCCGAAGAATCGATATCCACAGGGTGCAACATTCGCTCTACAAGGTGCAACATTCATCCAAAAAGCCAAAACAGCGCCGTTCAACTTTTAGAAGTGGGTGCAGGGATTTGAAATGGAACAGTTGCATGGTGAACCGCTCTCCAGGGAAGGTAAATCGAAGACCGGCAACGGTGATCCCGTTTTAACGTAAAAATTCACGTGATGGAAAAAAGAAGGCCAAAAAACTTCAGAGACCCGATTGATGTTCGGATAGCCTTTTTTGGGTTTGAAACTATCCGTTGATGGCTTACAGCTGTCAAGGCCGTAGAACTCACCGAGAGCTTCGTTTTGATTCGTTATGGCTCCCGTAATTCTATACGAGACAACATTTATGGCCGTCCGAAGAATCGATATCCACAGGGTGCAACATTTGCTGTTCAAGGTGCAACATTCGTCCAAAAAGCCAAAACAGCGCCGTTCAACTTTTAGAAGTGGGTGCAGGGATTTGAAATGGAACAGTACCATGGTGATCCACTCTCCATGGAAGGTAAATCGAAGACCAGCAACGGTGATCCCGTTTTAACGTAAAAATTCACGTGATGGAAAAAAGAAGGCCAAAAAACTTCAAAGACCTGATTGAGGTTCGGATAGCCTTTTTTGGGTTCGAAACTATCCGTTGACGGCTTACAGCGGTCAAGGCCGTAGAACTCACCGAGAGCTTCGTTTTGACTGGATATGGCTCCTGTAACTCTAAACGAGACAACAGTTATGGCCGTCCGAAGAATCAATATCCACAGGGTGCAACATTTGCTGTTCAAGGTGCAACATTCGTCCAAAAAGCCGAAACAGCGCCGTTCAACTTTTAGAAGTGGGTGCAGGGATTTGAAATGGAACAGTACCATGGTGAACCGCTCTCCAGGGAAGGTAAATCGAAGACCAGCAACGGTGATCCCGTTTTAACGTAAAAATTCACGTGATGGAAAAAAGAAGGCCAAAAAACTTCAGAGACCCGGTTGAGGTTCGGATAGCCTTTTTATGGTTTGAACCTATCCGTTGACGGCTTACAGCCGTCAAGGCCGTAGAACTCACCGAGAGCTTCGTTTTGATTGGTTATGGCTCCCGTAACTCTAAACTAGCCAACAGTTATGGACGTCCGAAGAATCGATATCCACAGGGTGCAACATTCGCTGTGCAAGGTGCAACATTCGTCCAAAAAGCCGAAACAGTGCCGTTCGACTTTTAGAAGTGGGTGCAGGTATTTGAAATGGAACAGTACTATGGTGAACCGCTCTCCAGGGTAGGTAAATCGAAGACCAGCAATGGTGATCCCGTTTTAACTTAAAAATTCACGTGATGGAAAAAAGAAGGCCAAAATACTTCAAAGACCCGATTGAGGTTCGGATAGCCTTTTTTGGGTTTGAAACTATCCGTTGATGGCTTACAAATGTCAAGGCCGTAGAACTCACCAAGAGCTTCGTTTTGACTAGTTATAGCTCCCGTAACTCTAAACGAGCCAACAGTTATGGCCGTCCGAAGAATCGATATCCACATGGTGCAACATTCGCTGTTCAAGGTGCAACATTCGTCCAAAAAGCCGAAACAGCGCCGTTCGACTTTTAGAAGTGGGTGCAGGGATTTGAAATGGAACAATACCATGGTGAACCGCTCTCCAGGGAAGGTAAATCGAAGACTAGCAACAGTGATCCCGTTTTAACGTAAAAATTCACGTGATGGAAAAAAGAAGGCCAAAAAACTTAAGAGATCCGATTGAGGTTCGGATGGCCTTTTTGGGGTTTGAAACTATCCGTTGACGGCTTACAGCGGTCAAGGCCGTAGAACTCACCGAGAACTTCGTTTTGACTGGTTATGGCTCCCGTAACTCTAAACGAGACAACAGTTATGGCCGTCCGAAGAATCGATATCCACAGGGTGCAACATTCGCTCTGCAAGGTGCAACATTCATCCAAAAAGCCAAAACAGCGCCGTTCGACTTTTAGAAGTGGGTGTAGGGATTTGAAATGGAACAGTACCATAGTGAACCGCTCTCCAGGGAAGGTAAATTGAAGACCAGCAACGGTGATCCCGTTTTAACTTAAAAATTCACGTGATGGAAAAAAGAAGGCCAAAATACTTCAGAGGCCCGGTTGAGGTTCGGATAGCCTTTTTTGGGTTTTAAATTATCCGTTGACGGCTTACAGCAGTCAAGGCCGTAGAACTCACCGAGAGCTTCGTTTTGACTGGTTATGGCTCCCGTAACTCTAAACTAGCCAACAGTTATGGCCGTCCGAAGAATCGATATCCACAGGGTGGAACATTCGCTGTGCAAGGTGCAACATTCGTCCAAAAAGCCGAAACAGCGCCGTTTGACTTTTAGATGTGGGTGCAGGGATTTGAAATGGAACAGTACTATGGTGAACCGCTCTCCAGGGAAGGTAAATCGAAGACCAGCAACGGTGATCCCGTTTTAACTTAAAAATTCACGTGATGGAAAAAAGAAGGCCAAAATACTTCAGAGCCCTAATTGAGGTTCGGATAGCCTTTTTTGGGTTTGAAACTATCCGTTGACGGCTTATAACTTTCAAGGCCATAGAACTCACCAAGAGCTTCGTTTTGACTGGTTATTGCTCCCGTAACTCTAAACGAGCCAACAATTATGGCCGTCCGAAGAATTGATATCCACAAGGTGCAACATTTGCTGTTCAAGGTGCAACATTCGTCCAAAAAGCCGAAACAGCGCCGTTCGACTTTTAGAAGTGGGTGCAGGGATTTGAAATGGAACAGTACCATGGTGAACCGCTATCCAGGGAAGGTAAATCGAAGACCAGCAACGGTGATCCCGTTTTAACGTAAAAATTCACGTGATGGAAAAAAGAAAGCCAAAAAACTTCAGAGACCCGATTGAGGTTCGGATGGCCTTTTTTGGGTTTGAAACTATCCGTTGACGGCTTACAGCGGTCAAGGCCGTAGAACTCACCGAGAACTTCGTTTTGACTAGTTATGGCTCCCTTAACTCTAAACGAGACAACAGTTATGGCCGTCCAAAGAATCGATATCCACAGGGTGCAACATTCGCTCTACAAGGTGCAACATTCATCCAAAAAGCCGAAACAGCGCCGTTCGACTTTTAGAAGTGGGTGCAGGGATTTGAAATGGAACAGTTGCATGGTGAACCACTCTCTAGGGAAGGTAAATCGAAGACCCGCAACGGTGATCCCGTTTTAACGTAAAAATTCACGTGATGGAAAAAAGAAGGCCAAAAAACTTCAGAGACCCGATTGAGGTTCGGATAGCCTTTTTTGGGTTCGAAACTATCCGTTGACGGCTTACAGCTGTCAAGGCCGTAGAACTCACCGAGAGCTTCGTTTTGACTGGTTATGGCTCCCGTAATTCTATACGAGACAACAGTTATGGCCGTCCAAAGAATCGATATCCACAGGGTGCAACATTTGCTGTTCAAGGTGCAACATTCGTCCAAAAAGCCGAAACAGCGCCGTTCAACTTTTAGAAGTGGATGCAGGGATTTGAAATGGAACAGTACCATGGTGATCCGCTCTCCAGGGAAGGTAAATCGAAGACCAGCAACGGTGATCCCGTTTTAACGTAAAAATTCACGTGATGGAAAAAAGAAGGCCAAAAAACTTCAGAGACCTGATTGAGGTTCGGATAGCCTTTTTTGGGTTCGAAACTATCCGTTGACGGCTTACAGCTGTCAAGGCCGTAGAAATCACCGAGAGCTTCGTTTTGACTGGATATGGCTCCTGTAACTCTAAACGAGACAACGGTTATGGCCGTCCGAAGAATCGATATCCACAAGGTGCAACATTTGTTGTTCAAGGTGCAACATTCGTCCAAAAAGCCGAAACAGCGCCGTTCAACTTTTAGAACTGGGTGCAGGGATTTGAAATGGAACAGTACCATGGTGAACCGCTCTCCAAGTAAGGTAAATCGAAGACCAGCAACGGTGATCCCGTTTTAACTTAAAAATTCACGTGATGGAAAAAAGAAGGCCAAAAAACTTCAGAGACCCGGTTGAGGTTCGGATAGCCTTTTTTGGGTTCGAAACTATCCGTTGACGGCTTACAGCCGTCAAGGCCGTAGAACTCACCGAGAGCTTCGTTTTGATTGGTTATGGCTCCCGTAACTCTAAACTAGCCAACAGTTATGGCCGTCCGAAGAATCGATATCCACAGGGTGCAACATTCGCTGTGCAAGGTGCAACATTCGTCCAAAAAGCCGAAACAGCGCCGTTCGACTTTTAGAAGTGGGTGCAGGTATTTGAAATGGAACAGTACTATGGTGAACCGCTCTCCAGGGTAGGTAAATCGAAGACCAGCAATGGTGATCCCGATTTAACTTAAAAATTCACGTGCTGGAAAAAAGAAGGCCAAAATACTTCAAAGACCCGATTGAGGTTCGGATAGCCTTTTTTGGGTTTGAAACTATCCGTTGATGGCTTACAAATGTCAAGGCCGTAGAACTCACCGAGAGCTTCGTTTTGACTAGTTATAGCTCCCGTAACTCTAAACGAGCCAACAGTTATGGCCGTCCGAAGAATCGATATCCACATGGTGCAACATTCGCTGTTCAAGGTGCAACATTCGTCCAAAAAGCCGAAACAGCGCCGTTCGACTTTTAGAAGTGGGTGCAGGGATTTGAAATGGAACAGTACCATGGTGAACCGCTCTCCAGGGAAGGTAAATCGAAGACAAGCAACAGTGATCCCGTTTTAACGTAAAAATTCACGTGATGGAAAAAAGAAGGCCAAAAAACTTAAGAGATCCGATTGAGGTTCGGATGGCCTTTTTGGGGTTTGAAACTATCCGTTGACGGCTTACAGCGGTCAAGGCCGTAGAACTCACCGAGAACTTCGTTTTGACTGGTTATGGCTCCCGTAACTCTAAACGAGACAACAGTTATGGTCGTCCGAAGAATCGATATCCACAGGGTGCAACATTCGCTCTGCAAGGTGCAACATTCATCCAAAAAGCCAAAACAGCGCCGTTCGACTTTTAGAAGTGGGTGCAGGAATTTGAAATGGAACAGTACCATGGTGAACCGCTCTCCAGGGAAGGTAAATCGAAGACCAGCAACGGTGATCCTGTTTTAACTTAAAAATTAACGTGATGGAAAAAAGAAGGCCAAAATACTTCAGAGGCCCGGTTGAGGTTCGGATAGCCTTTTTTGGGTTTTAAATTATCCGTTGACAGCTTACAGCTGTCAAGGCCGTAGAACTCACCGAGAGCTTCGTTTTGACTGGTTATGGCTCCCGTAACTCTAAACTAGCCAACAGTTATGGCCGTCCGAAGAATCGATATCCGCAGGGTGCAACAGTCGCTGTGGAAGGTGCAACATTCGTCCAAAAAGCCGAAACAGCGCCGTTCGACTTTTAGAAGTGGGTGCAGGGATTTGAAATAGAACAGTACTATGGTGAACCGCTCTCCAGGGAAGGTAAATCGAAGACCAGCAACGGTGACCCCGTTTTAACTTAAAAATTCA
Source organism: Allium fistulosum (assembly GCA_030737815.1). Taxonomy (NCBI): domain Eukaryota; kingdom Viridiplantae; phylum Streptophyta; class Magnoliopsida; order Asparagales; family Amaryllidaceae; genus Allium; species Allium fistulosum. Next base: position 41,078,928 of record CM060905.1, on the reverse strand, counting down.
CGTGATGGAAAAAAGAAGGCCAAAATACTTCAGAGCCCTAATTGAGGTTCGGATAGCCTTTTTTGGGTTTGAAACTATCCGTTGATGGCTTACAACTTTCAAGGTCGTAGAACTCACCGAGAGCTTCGTTTTGACTGGTTATAGCTCCCGTAACTCTAAATGAGCCAACAATTATGGCCGTCCGAAGAATTGATATCCACAAGGTGCAACATTTGCTGTTCAACGTGCAACATTCGTCCAAAAAGCCGAAACAGCGCCGTTCGACTTTTAGAAGTGGGTGCAGGGATTTGAAATGGAACAGTACCATGGTGAACCGCTCTCCAGGGAAGGTAAATCGAAGACCAGCAACGGTGATCCCGTTTTAACGTAAAAATTCACGTGATGGAAAAAAGAAAGCCAAAAAACTTAAGAGACCCGATTGAGGTTCGGATGGCCTTTTTTGGGTTTGAAACTATCCGTTGACGGCTTACAGCGGTCAAGGCCGTAGAACTCACCGAGAACTTCGTTTTGACTGGTTATGGCTCCCTTAACTCTAAACGAGACAACAGTTATGGCCGTCCAAAGAATCGATATCCACAAGGTGCAACATTCGCTCTACAAGGTGCAACATTCATCCAAAAAGCCGAAACAGCGCCGTTCGACTTTTAGAAGTGGGTGCAGGGATTTGAAATGGAACAGATGCATGGTGAACCACTCTCTAGGGAAGGTAAATCGAAGACCCGCAACGGTGATCCCGTTTTAACGTAAAAATTCACGTGATGGAAAAAAGAAGGCCAAAAAACTTCAGAGACCCGATTGAGGTTCGGATAGCCTTTTTTGGGTTCGAAACTATCCGTTGACGGCTTACAGCTGTCAAGGCCGTAGAACTCACAGAGAGCTTCGTTTTGACTGGTTATGGCTCCCGTAATTCTATACGAGACAACAGTTATGGCCGTCCGAAGAATCGATATCCACAGGGTGCAACATTTGCTGTTCAAGGTGCAACATTCGTCTAAAAAGCCGAAACAGCGCCGTTCAACTTTTAGAAGTGGATGCAGGGATTTGAAATGGAACAGTACCATGGTGATCCGCTCTCCAGGGAAGGCAAATCGAAGACCAGCAACGGTGATCCCGTTTTAACGTAAAAATTCACGTGATGGAAAAAAGAAGGCCAAAAAACTTCAGAGACCTGATTGAGGTTCGGATAGCCTTTTTTGGGTTCGAAACTATCCGTTGACGGCTTACAGCTGTCAAGGCCGTAGAACTCACCGAGAGCTTCGTTTTGACTGGATATGGCTCCTGTAACTCTAAACGAGACAACGGTTATGGCCGTCCGAAGAATCGATATCCACAAGGTGCAGCATTTGCTGTTCAAGGTGCAACATTCGTCCAAAAAGCCGAAACAGCGCCGTTCAACTTTTAGAACTGGGTGTAGGGATTTGAAATGGAACAGTACCATGGTGAACCGCTCTCCAAGTAAGGTAAATCGAAGACCAGCAACAGTGATCCCGTTTTAACTTAAAAATTCACGTGATGGAAAAAAGAAGGCCAAAATACTTCAGAGACCCGGTTGAGGTTCGGATAGCCTTTTTTGGGTTTGAAACTATCCGTTGACGGCTTACAACTGTCAAGGCCGTAGAGCTCACCGATAGCTTCGTTTTGATTGGTTATGGCTCCCGTAACTCTAAACTAGCCAACAGTTATGGCCGTCCGAAACGTCGATATCCACAGGGTGCAACATTCGCTGTGCAAGGTGCAACATTCGTCCAAAAAGCCGAAACAGCGCCGTTCGACTTTTAGAAGTGGGTGCAGGTATTTGAAATGGAACAGTACTATGGTGAACCGCTCTCCAGGGTAGGTAAATCGGAGACCAGCAACGGTGATCCCGTTTTAACTTAAAAATTCACGTGATGGAAAAAAGAAGGCCAAAATACTTCAAAGACCCGATCGAGGTTCAGATATCCTTTTTTGGGTTTGAAACTATCCGTTGATGGCTTACAACTGTCAAGGCCGTAGAACTCACCGAGAGCTTCGTTTTGACTAGTTATAGCTCCCGTAACTCTAAACGAGCCAACAGTTATGGCCGTCCGAAGAATCGATATCCACATGGTGCAACATTCGCTGTTCAAGGTGCAACATTCGTCCAAAAAGCCAAAACAGCGCCGTTCGACTTTTAGAAGTGGGTGCAGGGATTTGAAATGGAACGATACCATGGTGAACCGCTCTCAAGGGAAGGTAAATCGAAGACTAGCAACAGTGATCCCGTTTTAACGTAAAAATTCACGTGATGGAAAAAAGAAGGCCAAAAAACTTAAGAGATCCGATTGAGGTTCGGATGGCCTTTTTGGGATTTGAAACTATCCGTTGACGGCTTACAGCGGTCAAGGCCGTAGAACTCACCGAGAACTTCGTTTTGACTGGTTATGGCTCCCGTAACTCTAAACGAGACAACAGTTATGGCCGTCCGAAGAATCGATATCCACAGGGTGCAACATTCGCTCTACAAGGTGCAACATTCATCCAAAAAGCCAAAACAGCGCCGTTCGACTTTTAGAAGTGGGTGCAGGGATTTGAAATGGAACAGTTGCATGGTGAACCGCTCTCCAGGGAAGGTAAATCGAAGACCCGCAACGGTGATCCCGTTTTAACGTAAAAATTCACGTGATGGAAAAAAGAAGGCCAAAAAACTTCAGAGACCCGATTGAGGTTCGGATAGCCTTTTTTGGGTTCGAAACTATCCGTTGACGGCTTACAGCTGTCAAGGCCGTAGAACTCACCGAGAGCTTCGTTTTGACTGGTTATGGCTCCCGTAATTCTATACGAGACAACAGTTATGGCCGTCCGAAGAATCGATATCCACAGGGTGCAACATTCGTTGTGCAAGGTGCAACATTCGTCCAAAAAGCCGAAACAGCGCCGTTCGACTTTTAGAAGTGGGTGCAGGGATTTGAAATGGAACAGTACCATGGTGAACCGCTCTCCAGGGAAGGTAAATCGAAGACCAGCAACGGTGATCCCGTTTTAACTTAAAAATTCACGTGATGGAAAAAAGAAGGCCAAAATACTTCAGAGGCTCGGTTGAGGTTCAGATAGCCTTTTTTGGGTTTTAAATTATCCGTTGACGGCTTACAGCCGTCAAGGCCGTAGAACTCACCGAGAGCTTCGTTTTGACTGGTTATGGCTGCCGTAACTCTAAACTAGCCAACAGTTATGGCCGTCCGAAGAATCGATATCCACAGGGTGCAACATTCGCTGTGCAAGGTACAACATTCGTCCAAAAAGCCGAAACAGCGCCGTTCGACTTTTAGAAGTGGGTGCAGGGATTTGAAATGGAACAGTACCATGGTGAACCGCTCTCCAGGGAAGGTAAATCGAAGACCAGCAACGGTGATCCCGTTTTAACGTAAAAATTCACGTGATGGAAAAAAGAAGGCCAAAATACTTCAGAGACCCGATTGAGGTTCGGATAGCCTTTTTTGGGTTTGAAACTATCCGTTGACGGCTTACAACTTTCAAGGCCGTAGAACTCATCGAGAGCTTCGTTTTGACTGGTTATAGCTCCCGTAACTCTAAACGAGCCAACAATTATGGCCGTCCGAAGAATCGATATCCACAAGGTGCAACATTCGTCCAAAAAGCCGAAACAGCGCCGTTCGACTTTTAGAAGTGGGTGCAGGGATTTGAAATGGAACTGTACCATGGTGAACCGCTCTCCAGGGAAGGTAAATCGAAGACCAGCAACGGTGATCCCGTTTTAACGTAAAAATTCACGTGATGGAAAAAAGAAAGCCAAAAAACATAAGAGACCCGATTGAGGTTCGGATGGCCTTTTTTGGGTTTGAAACTATCCGTTGACGGCTTACAGCGGTCAAGGCCGTAGAACTCACCGAGAACTTCGTTTTGACTGATTATGGCTCCCGTAACTCTAAACGAGACAACAGTTATGGCCGTCCAAAGAATCGATATCCATAGGGTGCAACATTCGCTCTACAAGGTGCAACATTCATCCAAAAAGCCGAAACAGCGCCGTTCGACTTTTAGAAGTGGGTGCAGAGATTTGAAATGGAACAGTTGCATGGTGAACCGCTCTCCAGGGAACGTAAATCGAAGACCCGCAACGGTGATCCCATTTTAACGTAAAAATTCACGTGATGGAAAAAAGAAGGCCAAAAAACTTCAGAGACCCGATTGAGGTTCGGATAGCCTTTTTTGGGTTCGAAACTATCCGTTGACGGCTAACAGCGGTCAAGGCCGTAGAACTCACAGAGAGCTTCGTTTTGACTGGTTATGGCTCCCGTAATTCTATACGAGACAACAGTTATGGCCGTCCGAAGAATCGATATCCACAGGGTGCAACATTTGCTGTTCAAGGTGCAACATTCGTCCAAAAAGCCGAAACAGCGCCGTTCAACTTTTAGAAGTGGGTGCAGGGATTTGAAATGGAACAGTACCATGGTGAACCGCTCTCCAAGTAAGGTAAATCGAAGACCAGCAACGGTGATCCCGTTTTAACTTAAAAATTCACGTGATGGAAAAAAGAAGGCCAAAATACTTCAGGGACCCGGTTGAGGTTCGGATAACCTTTTTTGGGTTTGAAACTATCCGTTGACGGCTTATAGCTGTCAAGGCCGTAGAACTCACCGATAGCTTCATTTTGATTAGTTATGGCTCCCGTAACTCTAAACTAGCCAACAGTTATGGCCGTCCGAAGAATCGATATCCACAGGGTGCAACATTCGCTGTGCAAGGTGCAACATTCGTCCAAAAAGCCGAAACAGCGCCGTTCGACTTTTAGAAGTGGGTGCATGTATTTGAAATGGAACAGTACTATGGTGAACCGCTCTCCAGGGTAGGTAAATCGAAGACCAGCAACGGTGATCCCGTTTTAACTTAAAAATTCACGTGATGGAAAAAAGAAGGCCAAAATACTTCAAAGACCCGATCGAGGTTCAGATAGCCTTTTTTGGGTTTGAAACTATCCGTTGATGGCTTACAACTGTCAAGGCCGTAGAACTCACCGAGAGCTTCGTTTTGACTAGTTATAGCTCCCGTAACTCTAAACGAGCCAACAGTTATGGCCGTCCGAAGAATCGATATCCACATGGTGCAACATTCGCTGTTCAAGGTGCAACATTCGTCCAAAAAGCCAAAACAGCGCCGTTCGACTTTTAGAAGTGGGTGCAGGGATTTGAAATGGAACGATACCATGGTGAACCGCTCTCAAGGGAAGGTAAATCGAAGACTAGCAACAGTGATCCCGTTTTAACGTAAAAATTCACGTGATGGAAAAAAGAAGGCCAAAAAACTTAAGAGATCCGATTGAGGTTCGGATGGCCTTTTTGGGATTTGAAACTATCCGTTGACGGCTTACAGCGGTCAAGGCCGTAGAACTCACCGAGAACTTCGTTTTGACTGGTTATGGCTCCCGTAACTCTAAACGAGACAACAGTTATGGCCGTCCGAAGAATCGATATCCACAGGGTGCAACATTCGCTCTGCAAGGTGCAACATTCATCCAAAAAGCCAAAACAGCGCCGTTCGACTTTTAGAAGTGGGTGCAGGGATTTGAAATGGAACAGTTGCATGGTGAACCGCTCTCCAGGGAAGGTAAATCGAAGACCCGCAACGGTGATCCCGTTTTAACGTAAAAATTCACGTGATGGAAAAAAGAAGGCCAAAAAACTTCAGAGACCCAATTGAGGTTCGGATAGCCTTTTTTGGGTTCGAAACTATCCGTTGACGGCTTACAGCTGTCAAGGCCGTAGAACTAACCGAGAGCTTCGTTTTGACTGGTTATGGCTCCCGTAATTCTAGACGAGACAACAGTTATGGCCGTCCGAAGAATCGATATCCACAGGGTGCAACATTCGTTGTGCAAGGTGCAACATTCGTCCAAAAAGCAGAAACAGCGCCGTTCGACTTTTAGAAGTGGGTGCAGGGATTTGAAATGGAACAGTACCATGGTGAACCGCTCTCCAGGGAAGGTAAATCGAAGACCAGCAACGGTGATCCTGTTTTAACTTAAAAATTCACGTGATGGAAAAAAGAAGGCCAAAATACTTCAAAGGCCCGGTTGAGGTTCGGATAGCCTTTTTTGGGTTTTATACTATCCGTTAACGGCTTACAGCAGTCAAGGCCGTAGAACTCACCGAGAGCTTCGTTTTAACTTGTTATGGCTCCCGTAACTCTAAACTAGCCAACAGTTATGGCCGTCCGAAGAATCGATATCCACAGGGTGCAACATTCGCTGTGCAAGGTGCAACATTCGTCCAAAAAGCCGAAACAGCGCCGTTCGACTTTTAGAAGTGGGTGCAGGGATTTGAAATGGAACAGTTCCATGGTGGACCGCTCTCCAGGGAAGGTAAATCGAAGACCAGCAACGGTGATCCCGTTTTAACGTAAAAATTCACGTGTTGGAAAAAAGAAGGCCAAAATACTTCAGAGACCCGATTGAGGTTCGGATAGCCTTTTTTGGGTTTGAAACTATCCGTTGACGGCTTACAACTTTCAAGGCCGTAGAACTCATCGAGAGCTTCGTTTTGACTGGTTATAGCTCCCGTAACTCTAAACGAGCCAACAATTATGGCCGTCCGAAGAATCGATATCCACAAGGTGCAACATTTGCTGTTCAAGGTGCAACATTCGTCCAAAAAGCCGAAACAGCGCCGTTCGACTTTTAGAAGTGGGTGCAGGGATTTGAAATGGAACAGTACCATGGTGAACCGCTCTCTAGGGAAGGTAAATCGAAGACCAGCAACGGTGATCCCGTTTTAACGTAAAAATTCACGTGATGGAAAAAAGAAAGCCAAAAAACTTAAGAGACCCGATTGAGGTTCGGATGGCCTTTTTTGGGTTTGAAACTATCCGTTGACGGCTTACAGTGGTCAAGGCCGTAGAACTCACCGAGAACTTCGTTTTGACTAGTTATGGCTCCCGTAACTCTAAATGAGACAATAGTTATGGCCGTCCAAAGAATCGATATCCACAGGGTGCAACATTCGCTCTGCAAGGTGCAACATTCATCCAAAAAGCCGAAACAGCGCCGTTCGACTTTTAGAAGTGGGTGTAGGGATTTGAAATGGAACAGTTGCATAGTGAACCGCTCTCCAGGGAAGGTAAATCGAAGACACGCAACGGTGATCCCATTTTAACGTAAAAATTCACGTGATGGAAAAAAGAAGGCCAAAAAACTTCAGAGACCCGATTGAGGTTCGGATAGCCTTTTTTGGGTTCGAAACTATCCGTTGATGGCTTACAGCTGTCAAGGCCGTAGAACTCACCGAGAGCTTCGTTTTGACTGGTTATGGCTCCCGTAATTCTATACGAGACAACAGTTATGGCCGTCCGAAGAATCGATATCCACAGGGTGCAACATTTGCTGTTCAAGGTGCAACATTCGTCCAAAAAGCCGAAACAGCGCCGTTCAACTTTTAGAAGTGGGTGCAGGGATTTGAAATGGAACAGTACCATGGTGAACCGCTCTCCAGGGAAGGTAAATCGAAGACCAGCAACGGTGATCCCGTTTTAACGTAAAAATTCACGTGATGGAAAAAAGAAGGCCAAAAAACTTCAGAGACCTGATTGAGGTTCGGATAGCCTTTTTTGGGTTCGAAACTATCCGTTGATGGCTTACAGCTGTCAAGGCCGTAGAACTCACCGAGAGCTTCGTTTTGACTGGATATGGCTCCTGCAACTCTAAACGAGACAACAGTTATGGCCGTCGGAAGAATCGATATCCACAGGGTGCAACATTTGCTGTTCAAGGTGCAACATTCGTCCAAAAAGCCGAAACAACGCCGTTCAACTTTTAGAAGTGGGTGCAGGGATTTGAAATGGAACAGTACCATGGTGAACCGCTCTCCAAGTAAGGTAAATCGAAGACTAGTAACGGTGATCCCGTTTTAACTTAAAAATTCACGTGATGGAAAAAAGAAGGCCAACATACTTCAGAGACCCGGTTGAGGTTCGGATAGCCTTTTTTGGGTTTGAAACTATCCGTTGATGGCTTACAGCTGTCAATGCCGTAGAACTCACCGAGAGCTTCGTTTTGACTGGTTATGGCTCCCGTAACTCTAAACTAGCCAACAGTTATGGCCGTCCGAAGAATCGATATCCACAGGGAGCAACATTCGCTGTGCAAGGTGCAACATTTGTCCAAAAAGCCGAAATAGCGCCGTTCGACTTTTAGAAGTGGGTGCAGGGATTTGAAATGGAACGATACCATGGTGAAACGCTCTCAAGGGAAGGTAAATCGAAGACTAGCAACAGTGATCCCGTTTTAACGTAAAAATTCACGTGATGGAAAAAAGAAGGCCAAAAAACTTAAGAGATCCGATTGAGGTTCGGATGGCCTTTTTGGGATTTGAAACTATCCGTTGACGGCTTACAGCGGTCAAGGCCGTAGAACTCACCGAGAACTTTGTTTTGACTGGTTATGGCTCCCGTAACTCTAAACGAGACAACAGTTATGGCCGTCCGAAGAATCGATATCCACAGGGTGCAACATTCGCTCTACAAGGTGCAACATTCATCCAAAAAGCCAAAACAGCGCCGTTCGACTTTTAGAAGTGGGTGCAGAGATTTTAAATGGAACAGTTGCATGGTGAACCGCTCTCCAGGGAAGGTAAATCGAAGACCCGCAACGGTGATCCCGTTTTAACGTAAAAATTCACGTGATGGAAAAAAGAAGGCCAAAAAACTTCAGAGACCCAATTGAGGTTCGGATGGCCTTTTTTGGGTTTGAAACTATCCGTTGACGGCTTACAGCGGTCAAGGCCATAGAACTCACCGAGAACTTTGTTTTGACTGGTTATGGCTCCCGTAACTCTAAACGAGACAACAGTTATGGCCGTCCGAAGAATCGATATCCACAGGGTGCAACATTCGCTGTGCAAGGTGCAACATTAGTCCAAAAAGACGAAACAGCGCCGTTCGACTTTTAGAAGTGGGTGCAGGGATTTGAAATGGAACAGTACCATGGTGAACCGCTCTCCAGGGAAGGTAAATCGAAGAACAGCAACGGTGATCCCGTTTTAACGTAAAAATTCACGTTATGGAAAAAAGAAGGCCAAAATACTTCAGAGACCCGATCGAGGTTCGGATAGCCTTTTTTGGGTTTGAAACAATCCGTTGACGGCTTACAGCTGTCAAGGCCGTAGAACTCACCGAGAGCTTCGTTTTGACAGGTTATGGCTCCCGTAACTCTAAACGAGCCAACAGTTATGGCCGTCCGAAGAATCGATATCCACAGGGTGCAACATTCGCTGTGCAAGGTGCAACATTCGTCCAAAAAGCCGAAACAGCGCCGTTCGACTTTGAGAAGTGGGTGTAGGGATTTGAAATGGAATAGTACCATGGTGAACCGCTCTCCAGGGAAGGTATATCGAAGACCAGCAACGGTGATCCCGTTTTAACGTAAAAATTCACGTGATGGAAAAAAGAAGGCCAAAATACTTCAAAGCCCGATCGAGGTTCGGATAGCCTTATTTGGGTTTGAAACTATCCGTTGACGGCTTACAGCTGTCAAGGCCGTAGAACTCACCGAGAGCTTCGTTTTGACTGGTTATGGCTCCTGTAACTCTAAACGAGCTAACAGTTATGGCCGTCCGAAGAATCGATATCCACAGGGTGCAACATTCGCTGTGCAAGGTGCAACATTCGTCCAAAAAGCCGAAACAGCGCCGTTCGACTTTTAGAAGTGGGTGCAGGGATTTAAATGGAACAGTACCATGGTGAACCGCTCTCCAGGGAAGGTAAATCGAAGACCAGCAACGGTGATCCCGTTTTAACGTAAAAATTCACGTGATGGAAAAAAGAAGGCCAAAATACTTCAGAGACCCGATTGAGGTTCGGATAGCCTTTTTTGGGTTTGAAACTATCCGTTCACGGCTTACAACTGTCAAGGCCGTAGAACTCACCGAGAGCTTCGTTTTGACTGGTTATGGCTCCCGTAACTCTAAACGAGCCAACAATTATGGCCGTCCGAAGAATCGATATCCACAGGGTGCAACATTCGCTGTGCAAGGTGCAACATTCGTCCAAAAAGCCGAAACAACGCCGTTCGACTTTTAGAAGTGGGTGCAGGGATTTGAAATGGAACAGTACCATGGTGACCCGCTCTCCAGGGAAGGTAAATCGAAGACCAGCAACGGTGATCCCGTTTTAACGAAAAAATTCACGTGATGGAAAAAAGAAGGCCAAAATACTTCAAAGACCCGATTGAGGTTCGGATAGCATTTTTTGGGTTTGAAACTATCCGTTGACGGCTTACCGATGTCAAGGCCGTAGAAATCACCGAGAGCTTCGTTTTGACTGGTTATGGCTCCCGTAACTCTAAACGAGCCAACAGTTATGACCGTCCGAAGAATCGATATCCACAGGGTGCAACATTCCCTGTGCAAGGTGCAACATTCGTCCAAAAAGCCGAAACAGTGCCGTTCGAGTTTTAGAAGTGGGTGCAGGGATTTGAAATGGAACAGTACCATGGTGAACCGCTCTCCAGGGAAGGTAAATCGAAGACCAGCAACGGTGATCCCGTTTTAACGTAAAAATTCACGTGATGGAAAAAAGAAGGCCAAAATACTTCAGAGACCCGATTGAGGTTCGGATAGCCTTTTTTGGGTTTGAAACTATCCGTTGACGGCTTACAACTGTCAAGGCCGTAGAACTCACCGAGAGCTTCGTTTTGACTGGTTATGGCTTCCGTAACTCTAAACGAGCGAACAGTTATGGCCGTCCGAAGAATCGATATCCACAGGGTGCAACATTCGCTGTGCAACGGTGATCCCGTTTTAACGTAAAAATTCACGTGATGGAAAAAAGAAGGCCAAAATACTTCAGAGACCCGATTGAGGTTCGGATAGCCTTTTTTGGGTTTGAAACTATCCGTTGATGGCTTACAACTGTCAAGGCCGTAGAACTCACCGAGAGCTTCGTTTTGACTCGTTATGGCTCCCGTAACTCTAAACGAGCCAACAGTTATGGCCGTCCGAAGAATCGATATCCACAGGGTGCAACATTCGCTGTGCAAGGTGCAACATTCGTCCAAAAAGCCGAAACAACGCCGTTCGACTTTTAGAAGTGGGTGCAGGGATTTGAAATGGAACAGTACCATGGTGAACCGCTCTCCAGGGAAGGTAAATCGAAGACCAGCAACGGTGATCCCGTTTTAACGTAAAAATTCACGTGATGGAAAAAAGAAGGCCAAAATACTTCAGAGACCCGATGGAGGTTCGGATAGCCTTTTTTGGGTTGAAACTATCCGTTGACGGCTTACAACTGTCAAGGCCGTAGAACTCACCGAGAGCTTCGTTTTGACTAGTTATGGCTCCCGTAACTCTAAACGAACCAACAGTTATGGCCGTCCGCAGAATCGATATCCACAGGGTGCAACATTCGCTGTGCAAGGTGCAACATACGTCCAAAAAGCCGAAACAGCGCCATTCGACTTTTAGAAGTGGGTGCAGGGATTTGAAATGGAACAGTACCATGGTGAACTGCTCTCCAGGGAAGGTAAATCGAAGACCAGCAATGGTGATCCCGTTTTAACGTAAAAATTCACGTGATGGAAAAAAGAAGGCCAAAATACTTCAGAGACCCGATCGAGGTTCGGATAGCCTTATTTGGGTTTGAAACTATCCGTTGACGGCTTACAGCTGTCAAGGCCGTAGAACTCACCGAGAGCTTCGTTTTGACTGGTTATGGCTCCCGTAACTCTAAACGAGCCAACAGTTATGGCCGTCCGAAGAATCGATATCCACAGGGTGCAACATTCACTGTGCAAGGTGCAACATTCGTCCAAAAAGCCGAAACAGCGCCGTTCGACTTTGAGAAGTGGGTGCAGGGATTTGAAATGGAATAGTACCATGGTGAACCGCTCTCCAGGGAAGGTAAATCGAAGACCAGCAACGGTGATCCCGTTTTAACGTAAAAATTCACGTGATGGAAAAAAGAAGGCCAAAATACTTCAAAGACCCGATCGAGGTTCGAATAGCCTTATTTGGGATTGAAACTATCCGTTGACGGATTACAGCTGTCAAGGCCGTAGAACTCACCGAGAGCTTCATTTTGACTGGTTATGGCTCCCGTAACTCTAAACGAGCCAACAGTTATGGCCGTCCGAAGAATCGATATCCACAGGGTGCAACATTCGCTGTGCAAGGTGCAACATTCGTCCAAAAAGCCGAAACAGCGCCGTTCGACTTTTAGAAGTGGGTGCAGGGATTTAAATGGAACAGTACCATGGTGAACCGCTCTCCAGGGAAGGTAAATCGAAGACCAGCAACGGTGATCCCGTTTTAACGTAAAAATTCACGTGATGGAAAAAAGAAGGCCAAAATACTTCAGAGACCCGATTGAGGTTCAGATATCCTTTTTTGGGTTTGAAACTATCCGTTGACGGCTTACAACTGTCAAGGCCGTAGAACTCACCGAGAGCTTCGTTTTGACTGGTTATGGCTCCCGTAACTCTAAACGAGCCAACAGTTATGACCGTCCGAAGAATCGATATCCACAGGGTGCAACATTCCCTGTGCAAGGTGCAACATTCGTCCAAAAAGCCGAAACAGTGTCGTTCGAGTTTTAGAAGTGGGTGCAGGGATTTGAAATGGAACAGTACCATGGTGAACCGCTCTCCAGGGAAGGTAAATCGAAGACCAGCAACGGTGATCCCGTTTTAACGTAAAAATTCACGTGATGGAAAAAAGAAGGCCAAAATACTTCAGAGACCCGATTGAGGTTCGGATAGCCTTTTTTGGGTTTGAAACTATCCGTTGACGGCTTACAACTGTCAAGGCCGTAGAACTCACCGAGAGCTTCGTTTTGACTGGTTATGGCTTCCGTAACTCTAAACGAGCCAACAGTTATGGCCGTCCGAAGAATCGATATCCACAGGGTGCAACATTCGCTGTGCAACGGTGATCCCGTTTTAACGTAAAAATTCACGTGATGGAAAAAAGAAGGCCAAAATACTTCAGAGACCCGATTGAGGTTCGGATAGCCTTTTTTGGGTTTGAAACTATCCGTTGATGGCTTACAACTGTCAAGGCCGTAGAACTCACCGAGAGCTTCGTTTTGACTCGTTATGGCTCCCGTAACTCTAAACGAGCCAACAGTTATGGCCGTTCGAAGAATCGATATCCACAGGGTGCAACATTCGCTGTGCAAGGTGCAACATTCGTCCAAAAAGCCGAAACAGCGCCGTTCGACTTTTAGAAGTGGGTGCAGGGATTTGAAATGGAACAGTACCATGGTGAACCGCTCTCCAGGGAAGGTAAATCGAAGACCAGCAACGGTGATCCCGTTTTAACGTAAAAATTCACGTGATGGAAAAAAGAAGGCCAAAATACTTCAGAGACCCGATTGAGGTTCGGATAGCCTTTTTTGGGTTGAAACTATCCGTTGACGGCTTACAACTGTCAAGGCCGTAGAACTCACCTATTCCGTTGTAATTGTAAATAAATAAACGATCTTATCGTAGATCCATTGTGATCTTGAAATTTTCTAAAAATGGAAGAGAGCTTCGTTTTGACTGGTTATGGCTCCCGTAACTCTAAACGAGCCAACAGTTATGGCCGTCCGAAGAATCGATATCCACAGGGTGCAACATTCGCTGTGCAAGGTGCAACATTCGTCCAAAAAGCCGAAACAGCGCCATTCGACTTTTAGAAGTGGGTGCAGGGATTTGAAATGGAACAGTACCATGGTGAACTGCTCTCCAGGGAAGGTAAATCGAAGACCAGCAATGGTGATCCCGTTTTAACGTAAAAATTCACGTGATGGAAAAAAGAAGGCCAAAATACTTCAAAGACCCGATCGAGGTTCGGATAGCCTTATTTGGGTTTGAAACTATCCGTTGACGGCTTACAGCTGTCAAGGCCGTAGAACTCACCGAGAGCTTCGTTTTGACTGGTTATGGCTCCCGTAACTCTAAACGAGCCAACAGTTATGGCCGTCCGAAGAATCGATATCCATAGGGTGCAACATTCACTGTGCAAGGTGCAACATTCGTCCAAAAAGCCGAAACAGCGCCGTTCGACTTTGAGAAGTGGGTGCAGGGATTTGAAATGGAATAGTACCATGTTTAACCGCTCTTCAGGGAAGGTAAATCGAAGACCAGCAACGGTGATCCCGTTTTAACGTAAAAATTCACGTGATGGAAAAAAGAAGGCCAAAATACTTCAAAGACCCGATCGAGGTTCGGATAGCCTTATTTGGGTTTGAAACTATCCGTTGACGGATTACAGCTGTCAAGGCCGTAGAACTCACCGAGAGCTTCATTTTGACTGGTTATGGCTCCCGTAACTCTAAACGAGCCAACAGTTATGGCCGTCCGAAGAATCGATATCCACAGGGTGCAACATTCGCTGTGCAAGGTGCAACATTCGTCCAAAAAGCCGAAACAGCGCCGTTCGACTTTTAGAAGTGGGTGCAGGGATTTAAATGGAACAGTACCATGGTGAACCGCTCTCCAGGGAAGGTAAATCGAAGACCAGCAACGGTGATCCCGTTTTAACGTAAAAATTCACGTGATGGAAAAAAGAAGGCCAAAATACTTCAGAGACCCGATTGAGGTTCAGATAGCCTTTTTTGGGTTTGAAACTATCCGTTGACGGCTTACAACTGTCAAGGCCGTAGAACTCACCGGGAGCTTCGTTTTGACTGGTTATGGCTCCCATAACTCTAAACGAGCCAACAGTTATGGCCGCCCGAAGAATCGATATCCACAGGGTGCAACATTCGCTGTGCAAGGTGCAACATTCGTCCAAAACGCCGAAACAGCGCCGTTCGACTTTTAGAAGTGGGTGCAGGGATTTGAAATGGAACAGTACCATGGTGACCCGCTCTCCAGGGAAGGTAAATTGAAGACCAGCAACGGTGATCCCGTTTTAACGAAAAAATTCACGTGATGGAAAAAAGAAGGCCAAAATACTTCAAAGACCCGATTGAGGTTCGGATAGCATTTTTTGAGTTTGAAACTATCCGTTGACGGCTTACAGATGTCAAGGCCGTAGAATTCACCGAGAGCTTCGTTTTGACTGGATATGGCTCCCGTAACTCTAAACGAGCCAACAGTTATGGCCGTCCGAAGAATCGATATCCACAGGGTGCAACATTCGTCCAAAAAGCCGAAACAGCGCCGTTCGACTTTTAGAAGTGGGTGCAGGGATTTGAAATGGAATAGTACCTTGGTGAACCGCTCTCCAGGGAAGGTAAATCGAAGACCAGCAACGGTGATCCCGTTTTAACGTAAAAATTCACGTGATGGAAAAAAGAAGGCCAAAATACTTCAGAGACCCGATTGAGGTTCGGATAGCCTTTTTTGGGTTTGAAACTATCCGTTGACGGCTTACAGTGGTCAAGGCCGTAGTACTTACCGAGAGCTTCGTTTTGACTGGTTATGGCTCCCGTAACTCTAAACGAGCCAACAGTTATGGCCGTCCGAAGAATCGATATCCACAGGGTGCAACATTCGCTGTGCAAGGTGGAACATTAGTCCAAAAAGCCGAAACAGCGCCGTTCGACTTTTAGAAGTGGGTGCAGGGATTTGAAATGGAAAAGTACCGTGGTGAACCGCTCTCCAGGGAAGGTAAATCAAAGACCAGCAACGGTGATCCCGTTTTAACGTAAAAATTCACGTTATGGAAAAAAGAAGGCCAAAATACTTCAGAGACCCGATCGAGGTTCGGATAGCCTTTTTTGGGTTTGAAACTATCCGTTGATGGCTTACAGCTGTGAAGGCCGTAGAACTCACCGAGAGCTTCTTTTTGACTGGTTATGGCTCCCGTAATTCTAAACGAGCCAACAGTTATGGCCGTCCGAAGAATCGATATCCACAGGGTGCAACATTCGCTGTGCAAGGTGCAACATTCGTCCAAAAAGCCGAAACAGCGCCGTTCGACTTTGAGAAGTGGGTGTAGGGATTTGAAATGGAACAGTACCATGGTGAACCGCTCTCCAGGGAAGGTAAATCGAACACCAGCAACGGTGATCCCGTTTTAACGTAAAAATTCACGTGATGGAAAAAAGAAGGCCAAAATACTTCAGAGACCCGATTGAGGTTCGGATAGCCTTATTTGGGTTTGAAACTATCCGTTGACGGCTTACAGCTGTCAAGGCCGTAGAACTCACCGAGAGCTTCGTTTTGACTGGTTATGGCTCACGTAACTCTAAACGAGCCAACAGTAATGGCCTTCCAAAGAATCGATATCCATAGGGTGCAACATTCGTTGTGCAAGGTGCAACATTCGTCCAAAAAGCCGAAACAGCGCCGTTCGACTTTTAGAAGTGGGTGCAGGGATTTGAAATGGAACAGTACCATGGTGAACCGCTCTCCAGGGAAGGTAAATCAAAGACCAGCAACGGTGATCCCGTTTTAACGTAAAAATTCACGTGATGGAAAAAAGAAGGCCAATATACTTCAGAGACCCGATCGAGGTTCGGATAGCCTTTTTTGGGTTTGAAACTATCCGTTGACGGCTTACAGCGGTCAAGGCCGTAGAACTCACCGAGATCTTCGTTTTGACTGGTTATGGCTCCCGTAACTCTAAACGAGCCAACAGTTATGGCCGTCCGAAGAATCGATATCCACAGGGTGCAACATTCGCTGTGCAAGGTGCAACATTCGTCCAAAAAGCCGAAACAGCGCCGTTCGACTTTTAGAAGTGGGTGCAGGGATTTGAAATGGAACAGTACCATGGTGACCCGCTCTCCAGGGAAGGTAAATCGAAGACCAGCAACGGTGATCCCGTTTTAACGAAAAAATTCACGTGATGGAAAAAAGAAGGCCAAAATACTTCAAAGACCCGATTGAGGTTCGGATAGCATTTTTGGGTTTGAAACTATCCGTTGACGGCTTACAGATGTCAAGGCCGTAGAACTCACCGAGAGCTTCGTTTTGACTGGTTATGGCTCCCGTAACTCTAAACGAGCCAACAGTTATGACCGTCCGAAGAATCGATATCCACAGGGTGCAACATTCCCTGTGCAAGGTGCAACATTCGTCCAAAAAGCCGAAACAGCGCCGTTCGAGTTTTAGAAGTGGGTGCAGGGATTTGAAATAGAACAGTACCATGGTGAACCGCTCTCCAGGGAAGGTAAATCGAAGACCAGCAACGGTGATCCCGTTTTAACGTAAAAATTCACGTGATGGAAAAAAGAAGGCCAAAATACTTCAGAGACCCGATTGAGGTTCGGATAGCCTTTTTTGGGTTTGAAACTATCCGTTGACGGCTTACAGCGGTCAAGGCCATAGAACTCTTCGAGAGCTTCGTTTTGACTGGTTATGTCTCCCGTAACTCTAAACGAGCCAACAGTTATGGCCGTCCGAAGAATCGATATCCACAGGGTGCAACATTCGCTGTGCAAGGTGCAACATTCGTCCAAAAAGCCGAAACAGCGCCATTCGACTTTTAGAAGTGGGTGCAGGGATTTGAAAAGGAACAGTACCGTGGTGAAACGCTCTCCAGGGAAGGTAAATCGAAGACCAGCAACGGTGATCCCGTTTTAACATAAAAATTCACGTGATGGAAAAAAGAAGGCCAAAATACCTCAGAGACCCGATCGAGGTTCGGATAGCCTTATTTGGGTTTGAAACTATCCGTTGACGGCTTAGAGCTGTCAAGGCCGTAGAACTCACCGGGAGCTTCGTTTTGACTGGTTATGGCTCCCGTAACTCTAAACGAGCCAACAGTTATGGCCGTCCGAAGAATCGATATCCACAGGGTGCAACATTCGCTGTGCAAGGTGCAACATTCGTCCAAAAAGCCGAAACAGCGCCGTTCGACTTTGAGAAGTGGGTGCAGGGATTTGAAATGGAACAGTACCATGGTGAACCGCTCTCCAGGGAAGGTAAATCGAAGACCAGCAACGGTGATCCCGTTTTAACGTAAAAATTCACGTGATGGAAAAAAGAAGGCCAAAATACTTCAGAGACCCGATCGAGGTTCGGATAGCCTTATTTGGGTTTGAAACTATCCGTTGACGGCTTACAGCTGTCAATGCCGTAGAACTCACCGAGAGCTTCGTTTTGACTGGTTATGGCTCCCGTAACTCTAAACGAGCCAACAATTATGGCCGTCCGAAGAATCAATATCCACAGAGTGCAACATTCGCTGTGCAAGGTGCAACATTCGTCCACAAAGCCGAAACAGCGCCGTTCGACTTTCAGAAGTGGGTGCAGGGATTTAAATGGAACAGTACCATGGTGAACCGCTCTCCATGGAAGGTAAATCGAAGACCAGCAACGGTGATCCCGTTTTAACGTAAAAATTCACGTGATGGAAAAAAGAAGGCCAAAATACTTCAGAGACCCGATGGAGGTTCGGATAGCCTTTTTTGGGTTTGAAACTATCCGTTGACGGCTTACAGCGGTCAAGGCCGTAGTACTCACCGAGAGCTTCGTTTGACTGGTTATGGCTCCCGTAACTCTAAACGAGCCAACAGTTATGGCCGTCCGAAGAATCGATATCCACAGGGTGCAACATTCGCTGTGCAAGGTGCAACATTAGTCCAAAAAGCCAAAACAGCGCCGTTCGACTTTTAGAAGTGGGTGCAGGGATTTGAAATGGAACAGTACCATGTTGACCCGCTCTCCAGGGAAGGTAAATCGAAGACCAGCAACGGTGATCCCGTTTTAACGTAAAAATTCACGTGATGGAAAAAAGAAGGCCAAAATACTTCAGAGACCCGATCGAGGTTCGGATAGCCTTTTTTGGGTTTGAAACTATCCGTTGACGGCTTACAGCTGTCAAGGCCGTAGAACTCACCGAGAGCTTCTTTTTGACTGGTTATGGCTCCCGTAACTCTAAACGAGCCAACAATTATGGCCGTCCGAAGAATCGATATCCACAGGGTGCAACATTCGTTGTGCAAGGTGCAACATTCGTCCAAAAAGCCGAAACAGCGCCGTTCGACTTTGAGAAGTGGGTGCAGGGATTTGAAATGGAACAGTACCATGGTGAACCGCTCTCCAGGGAAGGTAAATCGAAGACCAGCAACGGTGATCCCGTTTTAACGTAAAAATTCACGTGATGGAAAAAAGAAGGCCAAAATACTTCAGAGACCCGATCGAGGTTCGGATAGCCTTATTTGGGTTTGAAACTATCCGTTGACGGCTTACAGCTGTCAAGGCCGTAGAACTCACCGAGAGCTTCGTTTTGACTGGTTATGGCTCCCGTAACTCTAAACGAGCTAATAGTTATGGCCGTCCGAAGAATCGATATCCACAGGGTGCAACATTCGCTGTGCAAGGTGCAACATTCGTCCAAAAAGCCGAAACAACGCCGTTCGACTTTTAGAAGTGGGTGCAGGGATTTGAAATGGAACAGTACCATGGTGAACCGCTCTCCAGGGAAGGTAAATCGAAGACCAGCAACGGTGATCCCGTTTTAACGTAAAAATTCACGTGATGGAAAAAAGAAGGCCAAAATACTTCTGAGACCCGATTGAGGTTCGGATAGCCTTTTTTGGGTTTGAAACTATCCGTTCACGGCTTACAACTGTTAAGGCCGTAGAACTCACCGAGAGCTTCGTTTTGACTGGTTATGGCTCCCGTAACTCTAAACGAGCCAACAGTTATGGCCGTCCGAAGAATCGATATCCACAGGGTGCAACATTCGCTGTGCAAGGTGCAACATTCGTCCAAAAAGCCGAAACAGTGCCGTTCGACTTTTAGAAGTGGGTGCAGGGATTTGAAATGGAACAGTACCATGGTGACCCGCTCTCCAGGGAAGGTAAATCGAAGACCAGCAACGGTGATCCCGTTTTAACTAAAAAATTCACGTGATGGAAAAAAGAAGGCCAAAATACTTCAAAGACCCGATTGAGGTTCGGATAGCATTTTTTGGGTTTGAAACTATCCGTTGACGGCTTATCGATGTCAAGGCCGTAGAACTCACCGAGAGCTTCGTTTTGACTGGTTATGGCTCCCGTAACTCTAAACGAGCCAACAGTTATGACCGTCCGAAGAATCGATATCCACAGGGTGCAACATTCCCTGTGCAAGGTGCAACATTCGTCCAAAAAGCCGAAACAGCGCCGTTCGAGTTTTAGAAGTGGGTGCAGGGATTTGAAATGGAACAGTACCATGGTGAACCGCTCTCCAGGGAAGGTAAATCGAAGACCAGCAACGGTGATCCGTTTTAACGTAAAAATTCACGTGATGGAAAAAAGAAGGCCAAAATACTTCAAAGACCCGATTGAGGTTCGGATAGCATTTTTTGGGGTTGAAACTATCCGTTGACGGCTTACAGATGTCAAGGCCGTAGAACTCACCGAGAGCTTCGTTTTGACTGGTTATGGCTCCCGTAACTCTAAACGAGCCAACAGTTATGACCGTCCGAAGAATCGATATCCACAGGGTGCAACATTCCCTGTGCAAGGTGCAACATTCGTCCAAAAAGCCGAAACAGCGCCGTTCGAGTTTTAGAAGTGGGTGCAGGGATTTGAAATGGAACAGTACCATGGCGAACCGCTCTCCAGGGAAGGTAAATCGAAGACCAGCAACGGTGATCCCGTTTTAACGTAAAAATTCACGTGATGGAAAAAAGAAGGCCAAAATACTTCAGAGACCCGATTGAGGTTCGGATAGCCTTTTTTGGGTTTGAAACTATCCGTTGACGGCTTACAGCGGTCAAGGCCATAGAACTCATCGAGAGCTTCGTCTTGACTGGTTATGTCTCCCGTAACTCTAAACGAGCCAACAGTTATGGCCGTCCGAAGAATCGATATCCACAGGGTGCAACATTCGCTGTGCAAGGTGCAACATTCGTCCAAAAAGCCGAAACAGCGCCATTCGACTTTTAGAAGTGGGTGCAGGGATTTGAAATGGAACAGTACCGTGGTGAACCGCTCTCCAGGGAAGGTAAATCGAAGACCAGCAACGGTGATCCCGTTTTAACATAAAAATTCACGTGATGGAAAAAAGAAGGCCAAAATACCTCAGAGACCCGATCGAGGTTCGGATAGCCTTATTTGGGTTTGAAACTATCCGTTGATGGCTTAGAGCTGTCAAGGCCGTAGAACTCACCGAGAGCTTCGTTTTGACTAGTTATGGCTCCCGTAACTCTAAACGAGCCAACAGTTATGGCCGTCCGAAGAATCGATATCCACAGGGTGCAACATTCGCTGTGCAAGGTGCAACATTCGTCCAAAAAGCCGAAACAGCGCCGTTCGACTTTGAGAAGTGGGTGCAGGGATTTGAAATGGAACAGTACCATGGTGAACCGCTCTCCAGGGAAGGTAAATCGAAGACCAGCAACGGTGATCCCGTTTTAACGTAAAAATTCACGTGATGGAAAAAAGAAGGCCAAAATACTTCAGAGACCCGATCGAGGTTCGGATAGCCTTATTTGGGTTTGAAACTATCCGTTGACGGCTTACAGCTGTCAAGGCCGTAGAACTCACCGAGAGCTTCGTTTTGACTGGTTATGGCTCCCGTAACTCTAAACGAGCCAACAGTTATGGCCGTCCGAAGAATCAATATCCACAGAGTGCAACATTCGCTGTGCAAGGTGCAACATTCGTCCACAAAGCCAAAACAGCGCCGTTCGACTTTCAGAAGTGGGTGCAGGGATTTAAATGGAATAGTACCATGGTGAACCGCTCTCCAGGGAAGGTAAATCGAAGACCAGCAACGGTGATCCCGTTTTAACGTAAAAATTCACGTGATGGAAAAAAGAAGGCCAAAATACTTCAGAGACCCGATGGAGGTTCAGATAGCCTTTTTTGGGTTTGAAACTATCCGTTGACGGCTTACAGCGGTCAAGGCCGTAGTACTCACCGAGAGCTTCGTTTTGACTGGTTATGGCTCCCGTAACTCTAAACGAGCCAACAGTTATGGCCGTCCGAAGAATCGATATCCACAGGGTGCAACATTCGCTGTGCAAGGTGCAACATTAGTCCAAAAAGCCAAAACAGCACCGTTCGACTTTTAGAAGTGGGTGCAGGGATTTGAAATGGAACAGTACCATGTTGACCCGCTCTCCAGGGAAGGTAAATCGAAGACCAGCAACGGTGATCCCGTTTTAACGTAAAAATTCACGTGATGGAAAAAAGAAGGCCAAAATACTTCAGAGACCCGATCGAGGTTCGGATAGCCTTTTTTGGGTTTGAAACTATCCGTTGATGGCTTACAGCTGTCAAGGCCGTAGAACTCACCGAGAGCTTCTTTTTGACTGGTTATGGCTCCCGTAACTCTAAACGAGCCAACAATTATGGCCTTCCGAAGAATCGATATCCACAGGGTGCAACATTCGCTGTGCAAGGTGCAACATTCGTCCAAAAACCCGAAACAGCGCCGTTCGACTTTGAGAAGTGGGTGCAGGGATTTGAAATGGAACAGTACCATGGTGAACCGCTCTCCAGGGAAGGTAAATCGAAGACCAGCAACGGTGATCCCGTTTTAACGTAAAAATTCACGTGATGGAAAAAAGAAGGCCAAAATACTTCAGAGACCCGATCGAGGTTCGGATAGCCTTATTTGGGTTTGAAACTATCCGTTGACGGCTTACAGCTGTCAAGGCCGTAGAACTCACCGAGAGCTTCGTTTTGACTGGTTATGGCTCCCGTAACTCTAAACGAGCTAATAGTTATGGCCGTCCGAAGAATCGATATCCACAGGGTGCAACATTCGCTGTGCAAGGTGCAACATTCGTCCAAAAAGCCGAAACAACGCCGTTCTACTTTTAGAAGTGGGTGCAGGGATTTGAAATGGAACAGTACCATGGTGAACCGCTCTCCAGGGAAGGTAAATCGAAGACCAGCAACGGTGATCCCGTTTTAACGTAAAAATTCACGTGATGGAAAAAAGAAGGCCAAAATACTTCTGAGACCCGATTGAGGTTCGGATAGCCTTTTTTGGGTTTGAAACTATCCGTTCACGGCTTACAACTGTCAAGGCCGTAGAACTCACCGAGAGCTTCGTTTTGACTGGTTATGGCTCCGGTAACTCTAAACGAGCCAACAGTTATGGCCGTCCGAAGAATCAATATCCACAGAGTGCAACATTCGCTGTGCAAGGTGCAACATTCGTCCACAAAGCCGAAACAGCGCCGTTCGACTTTCAGAAGTGGGTGCAGGGATTTAAATGGAACAATACCATGGTGAACCGCTCTCCAGGGAAGGTAAATCGAAGACCAGCAACGGTGATCCCGTTTTAACGTAAAAATTCACGTGATGGAAAAAAGAAGGCCAAAATACTTCAGAGACCCGGTGGAGGTTCGGATAGCCTTTTTTAGGTTTGAAACTATCCGTTGACGGCTTACAGTGGTCAAGGCCGTAGTACTCACCGAGAGCTTTGTTTTGACTGGTTATGGCTCCCGTAACTCTAAACGAGCCAACAGTTATGGCCGTCCGAAGAATCGATATCCACAGGGTGCAACATTCGCTGTGCAAGGTGCAACATTAGTCCAAAAAGCCAAAACAGCACCGTTCGACTTTTAGAAGTGGGTGCAGGGATTTGAAATGGAACAGTACCATGTTGACCCGCTCTCCAGGGAAGGTAAATCGAAGACCAGCAACGGTGATCCCGTTTTAACGTAAAAATTCACGTGATGGAAAAAAGAAGGCCAAAATATTTCAGAGACCCGATCGAGGTTCGGATAGCCTTTTTTGGGTTTGAAACTATCCGTTGACGGCTTACAGCTGTCAAGGCCGTAGAACTCACCGAGCTTCTTTTTGACTGGTTATGGCTCCCGTAACTCTAAACGAGCCAACAATTATGGCCTTCCGAAGAATCGATATCCACAGGGTGCAACATTCGCTGTGCAAGGTGCAACATTCGTCCAAAAAGCCGAAACAGCGCCGTTCGACTTTGAGAAGTGGGTGCAGGGATTTGAAATGGAACAGTACCATGGTGAACCGCTCTCCAGGGAAGGTAAATCGAAGACCAGCAACGGTGATCCCGTTTTAACGTAAAAATTCACGTGATGGAAAAAAGAAGGCCAAAATACTTCAGAGACCCGATCGAGGTTCGGATAGCCTTATTTGGGTTTGAAACTATCCGTTGACGGCTTACAGCTATCAAGGCCGTAGAACTCACCGAGAGCTTCGTTTTGACTGGTTATGGCTCCCGTAACTCTAAACGAGCTAAAAGTTATGGCCGTCCGAAGAATCGATATCCACAGGGTGCAACATTCGCTGTGCAAGGTGCAACATTCGTCCAAAAAGCCGAAACAACGCCGTTCGACTTTTAGAAGTGGGTGCAGGGATTTGAAATGGAACAGTACCATGGTGAACCGCTCTCCAGGGAAGGTAAATCGAAGACCAGCAACGGTGATCCCGTTTTAACGTAAAAATTCACGTGATGGAAAAAAGAAGGCCAAAATACTTCTGAGACCCGATTGAGGTTCGGATAGCCTTTTTTGGGTTTGAAACTATCCGTTCACGGCTTACAACTGTCAAGGCCGTAGAATTCACCGAGAGCTTCGTTTTGACTGGTTATGGCTCCCGTAACTCTAAACGAGCCAACAGTTATGGCCGTCCGAAGAATCGATATCCACAGGGTGCAACATTCGCTGTGCAAGGTGCAACATTCGTCCAAAAAGCCGAAACAGTGCCGTTCGACTTTTAGAAGTGGGTGCAGGGATTTGAAATGGAACAGTACCATGGTGACCCGCTCTCCAGGGAAGGTAAATCGAAGACCAGCAACGATGATCCCGTTTTAACTAAAAAATTCACGTGATGGAAAAAAGAAGGCCAAAATACTTCAAAGACCCGATTGAGGTTCGGATAGCATTTTTTGGGTTTGAAACTATCCGTTGACGGCTTATCGATGTCAAGGCCGTAGAACTCACCGAGAGCTTCGTTTTGACTGGTTATGGCTCCCGTAACTCTAAACGAGCCAACAGTTATGACCGTCCGAAGAATCGATATCCACAGGGTGCAACATTCGCTGTGCAAGGTGCAACATTCGTCCAAAAAGCCGAAACAGTGCCGTTCGAGTTTTAGAAGTGGGTGCAGGGATTTGAAATGGAACAGTACCATGGTGAACCGCTCTCCAGGGAAGGTAAATCGAAGACCAGCAACGGTGATCCCGTTTTAACGTAAAAATTCACGTGATGGAAAAAAGAAGGCCAAAATACTTCAGAGACCCGATCGAGGTTCGGATAGCCTTTTTTGGGTTTGAAACTATCCGTTGACGGCTTACAACTGTCAAGGCCGTAGAACTCACCGAGAGCTTCGTTTTGACTGGTTATGGCTCCCGTAACTCTAAACGAGCCAATAGTTATGGCCGTCCGAAGAATCGATATCCACAGGGTGCAACATTCGCTGTGCAAGGTGCAACATTCGTCCAAAAAGCCGAAACAGCGCCGTTCGACTTTTAGAAGTGGGTGCAGGGATTTGAAATGGAACAGTACCATGGTGAACTGCTCTCCAGGGAAGGTAAATCGAAGACCAGCAACCGTGATCCCGTTTTAACGTAAAAATTCACGTGATGCAAAAAAGAAGGCCAAAATACTTCAGAGACCCGATCGAGGTTCGGATAGCCTTATTTGGGTTTGAACTATCCGTTGACGGCTTACAGCTGTCAAAGCCGTAGAACTCACCGAGAGCTTCGTTTTGACTGGTTATGGCTCCCGTAACTCTAAACGAGCCAACAGTTATGGCCGTCCGAAGAATCGATATCCACAGGGTGCAACATTCGCTGTGCAAGTTGCAACATTCGTCCAAAAAGCCGAAACAGCGCCGTTCGACTTTTAGAAGTGGGTGCAGGGATTTGAAATGGAACAGTACCATGGTGAACCGCTCTCCAAGGAAGGTAAATCGAAGACCAGCAACGGTGATCCCGTTTTAATGTAAAAATTCACGTGATGGAAAAAAGAAGGCCAAAATCTTCAGAGACCCGATCGAGGTTCGGATAGCCTTTTTTGGGTTTGAAACTATCCGTTGACGGCTTACAGCTGTGAAGGCCGTAGAACTCACCGAGAGCTTTGTTTTGACTGGTTATGGCTCCCGTAATTCTAAACGAGCCAACAGTTATGGCCGTCCGAAGAATCGATATCCACAAGGTGCAACATTCGCTGTGCAAGGTGCAACATTCGTCCAGAAAGCCGAAACAGCGCCGTTCGACTTTTAGAAGTGAGTGTAGGGATTTGAAATGGAACAGTACCATGGTGAACCACTCTCCAGGGAAGGTAAATCGAAGACCAGCAATGGTGATCCCGTTTAAACGTAAAAATTCACGTGATGGGAAAAAGAAGGCCAAAATACTTCAGAAACCCGATTGAGGTTCGGATAGCCTTTTTTGGGTTTGAAACTATCCGTTGACGGCTTATAGATGTCAAGGCCGTAGAACTCACCAAGAGCTTCGTTTTGACTGGTTATGGCTCCCGTAACTCTAAACGAGCCAACAGTTATGGCCGTCCGAAGAATCGATATCCACAGGGTGCAACATTCGCTGTGCAAGGTGCAACATTCGTCCAAAAAGCCGAAACAGCGCCGTTCGACTTTTAGAAGTAGGTGCAGGGATTTGAAATGGAACAGTACCATGGTGAACCGCTCTCCAGGGAAGGTAAATCGAAGACCAGCAACGGTGATCCCGTTTTAACGTAAAAATTCACGTGTTGGAAAAAAGAAGGCCAAAATACTTCAGAGACCCGATCGAGGTTCGGATAGCCTTTTTTGGGTTTGAAACTATCCGTTGACGGCTTACAGCTGTGAATGCCGTAGAACTCACCGAGAGCTTCGTTTTGACTGGTTATGGCTCCTGTAACTCTAAACTAGCCAACAGTTATGGTCGTCCGAAGGATCGATATCCACAGGGTGCAACATTCGCTGTGCAAGGTGCAACATTCGTCCAAAAAGCCGAAACAGCGCCGTTCGACTTTTAGAAGTGGGTGCAGGGATTTGAAATGGAACAGTACTATGGTGAAACGCTCTCCAAGGAAGGTAAATCGAAGACCAGCAACGGTGATCCCGTTTTAACTTAAAAATTCACGTGATGGAAAAAAGAAGGCCAAAATACTTCAGAGACCCGATTGAGGTTCGGATAGGCTTTTTTGGGTTTGAAACTATCCGTTGACAGCTTACAGCTGTGAAGGCCGTAGAACTCACCGAGAGCTTCGTTTTGACTGGTTATGGCTCCCGTAATTCTAAACGAGCCAACAGTTATGGCCGTCCGAAGAATCGATATCCACAGGGTGCAACATTCGCTGTGCAAGGTGCAACATTCGTCCAAAAAGCCGAAACAGCGCCGTTCGACTTTGAGAAGTGGGTGCAGGGATTTGAAATGGAACAGTACCATGGTGAACCCCTCTCCAGGGAAGGTAAATCGAAGACCAGCAATGGTGATCCCGTTTTAACGTAAAAATTCACGTGATGGAAAAAAGAAGGCCAAAATACTTCAGAGACCCGATTGAGGTTCGGATAGCCTTTTTTGGGTTTGAAACTATCCGTTGACGGCTTACAGCTGTGAAGGCCGTAGAACTCACCGAGAGCTTTGTTTTGACTGGTTATGGCTCCCGTAATTCTAAACGAGCCAACAGTTATGGCCGTCCGAAGAATCGATATCCACAAGGTGCAACATTCGCTCTGCAAGGTGCAACATTCGTCCAGAAAGCCGAAACAGCGCCGTTCGACTTTTAGAAGTGAGTGCAGGGATTTGAAATGGAACAGTACCATGGTGAACCACTCTCCAGGGAAGGTAAATCGAAGACCAGCAATGGTGATCCCGTTTTAACGTAAAAATTCACGTGATGGGAAAAAGAAGGCCAAAATACTTCAGAGACCCGATTGAGGTTCGGATAGCCTTTTTTGGGTTTGAAACTATCCGTTGACGGCTTATAGCTGTCAAGGCCGTAGAACTCACCAAGAGCTTCGTTTTGACTGGTTATGGCTCCCGTAACTCTAAACGAGCCAACAGTTATGGCCGTCCGAAGAATCGATATCCATAGGGTGCAACATTCGCTGTGCAAGGTGCAACATTCGTCCAAAAAGCCGAAACAGCGCCGTTCGACTTTTAGAAGTGGGTGCAGGGATTTGAAATGGAACAGTACCATGGTGAACCGCTCTCCAGGGAAGGTAAATCGAAGACCAGCAACAGTGATCCCGTTTTAACGTAAAAATTCACGTGATGGAAAAAAGAAGGCCAAAATACTTCTGAGACCCGATTGAGGTTCGGATAGCCTTTTTTGGGTTTGAAACTATCCGTTCACGGCTTACAACTGTCAAGGCCGTAGAACTCACCGAGAGCTTCGTTTTGACTGGTTATGGCTCCCGTAACTCTAAACGAGCCAACAGTTAAGGTCGTCCGAAAAATCGATATCCACAGGGTGCAACATTCGCTGTGCAAGGTGCAACATTCGTCCAAAAAGCCGAAACAGTGTCGTTCGACTTTTAGAAGTGGGTGCAGGAATTTGAAATGGAACAGTACCATGGTGACCCGCTCTCCAGGGAAGGTAAATCGAAGACCAGCAACGATGATCCCGTTTTAACTAAAAAATTCACATGATGGAAAAAAGAAGGCCAAAATACTTCAAAGACCCGATTGAGGTTCGGATAGCATTTTTTGGGTTTGAAACTATCCGTTGACGGCTTATCGATGTCAAGGCCGTAGAACTCACCGAGAGCTTCGTTTTGACTGGTTATGGCTCCCGTAACTCTAAACGAGCCAACAGTTATGACCGTCCGAAGAATCGATATCCACAGGGTGCAACATTCGCTGTGCAAGGTGCAACATTCGTCCAAAAAGCCGAAACAGTGCCGTTCGAGTTTTAGAAATGGGTGCAGGGATTTGAAATGGAACAGTACCATGGTGAACCGCTCTCCAGGGAAGGTAAATCGAAGACCAGCAACGGTGATCCCGTTTTAACGTAAAAATTCACGTGATGGAAAAAAGAAGGCCAAAATACTTCAGAGACCCGATCGAGGTTCGGATAGCCTTTTTTGGGTTTGAAACTATCCGTTGACGGCTTACAACTGTCAAGGCCGTAGAACTCACCGAGAGCTTCGTTTTGACTGGTTATGGCTCCCGTAACTCTAAACGAGCCAATAGTTATGGCCGTCCGAAGAATCGATATCCACAGGGTGCAACATTCGCTGTGCAAGGTGCAACATTCGTCCAAAAAGCCGAAACAGCGCCGTTCGACTTTTAGAAGTGGGTGCAGGGATTTGAAATGGAACAGTACCATGGTGAACTGCCCTCCAGGGAAGGTAAATCGAAGACCAGCAACCGTGATCCCGTTTTAACGTAAAAATTCACGTGATGGAAAAAAGAAGGCCAAAATACTTCAGAGACCCGATCGAGGTTCGGATAGGCTTATTTGGGTTTGAACTATCCGTTGACGGCTTACAGCTGTCAAAGCCGTAGAACTCACCGAGAGCTTCGTTTTGACTGGTTATGGCTCCCGTAACTCTAAACGAGCCAACAGTTATGGCCGTCCGAAGAATCGATATCCACAGGGTGCAACATTCGCTGTGCAAGTTGCAACATTCGTCCAAAAAGCCGAAACAGCGCCGTTCGACTTTTAGAAGTGGGTGCAGGGATTTGAAATGGAACAGTACCATGGTGAACCGCTCTCCAAGGAACGTAAATCGAAGACCAGCAACGGTGATCCCGTTTTAACGTAAAAATTCACGTGATGGAAAAAAGAAGGCCAAAATACTTCAGAGACCCGATCGAGGTTCGGATAGCCTTTTTTGGGTTTGAAACTATCCGTTGACGGCTTACAGCTGTGAAGGCCGTAGAACTCACCGAGAGCTTTGTTTTGACTGGTTATGGCTCCCGTAATTCTAAACGAGCCAACAGTTATGGCCGTCCGAAGAATCGATATCCACAAGGTGCAACATTCGCTGTGCAAGGTGCAACATTCGTCCAGAAAGCCGAAACAGCGCCGTTCGACTTTTAGAAGTGAGTGCAGGGATTTGAAATGGAACAGTACCATGGTGAACCACTCTCCAGGGAAGGTAAATCGAAGACCAGCAATGGTGATCCCGTTTAAACGTAAAAATTCACGTGATGGGAAAAAGAAGGCCAAAATACTTCAGAAACCCGATTGAGGTTCGGATAGCCTTTTTTGGGTTTGAAACTATCCGTTGACGGCTTATAGATGTCAAGGCCGTAGAACTCACCAAGAGCTTCGTTTTGACTGGTTATGACTCCCGTAACTCTAAACGAGCCAACAGTTATGGCCGTCCGAAGAACCGATATCCACAGGGTGCAACATTCGCTGTGCAAGGTGCAACATTCGTCCAAAAAGCCGAAACAGCGCCGTTCGACTTTTAGAAGTGGGTGCAGGGATTTGAAATGGAACAGTACCATGGTGAACCGCTCTCCAGGGAAGGTAAATCGAAGACCAGCAACGGTGATCCCGTTTTAACGTAAAAATTCACGTGTTGGAAAAAAGAAGGCCAAAATACTTCAGAGACCCGATCGAGGTTCGGATAGCCTTTTTTGGGTTTGAAACTATCCGTTGACGGCTTACAGCTGTGAATGCCGTAGAACTCACCGAGAGCTTCGTTTTGACTGGTTATGGCTCCTGTAACTCTAAACTAGCCAACAGTTATGGTCGTCCGAAGGATCGATATCCACAGGGTGCAACATTCGCTGTGCAAGGTGCAACATTCGTCCAAAAAGCCGAAACAGCGCCGTTCGACTTTTAGAAGTGGGTGCAGGGATTTGAAATGGAACAGTACTATGGTGAAATGCTCTCCAAGGAAGGTAAATCGAAGACCAGCAACGGTGATCCCGTTTTAACTTAAAAATTCACGTGATGGAAAAAAGAAGGCCAAAATACTTTAGAGACCCGATTGAGGTTCGGATAGCCTTTTTTGGGTTTGAAACTATCCGTTGACAGCTTACAGCTGTGAAGGCCGTAGAACTCACCGAGAGCTTCGTTTTGACTGGTTATTGTAACAACCCTGTATTTTGTGATTATTTTAATTATATATATTAATTTCTTTAATTTAATTTCCTGATTTAAAAACTTTATTTTGTTTATTAAAATGAATAAATTTTGTTATTTTAAATATAAATTTTGATTTTGATGTGAATAAGAATTCCAAACATGACTAAAAAGAATATTTTCCAGAAAAGTGAATTTTGATCGATATAGTCAAACTTTGACTTTTAATTTAGAAATTTGAAAGTTTGAAAATTTGAATTTTATCTTTTATTATGAAAGTAAATAAAATTTTAAGAATAATGCTTTTCGTTTCGTTGAAATCTGATTTATAATGTGAATGTTATGCCTTTTTCAATATTGTGTGTAATTTGCTGTATTTAACAAATTGTTTATTTTAAATTGTATAAATAATATTTTATTTGGTCATGTAATGTTCTAATTTATATTTATATGGGTAAAATAACATGTTATGCATATATTTTGGTTTTAAAACATTTTTAAAAGTATAATTGACATTTTCCAGTGTCAGTTGTATTTTGCTTACAATTTCTAATTTCCAGTTTCAATTAATTAAAGTAATTCTTTATTTATTTTTCTATTTTTTTTATTAAAATCTTATTTTATTCTCATTCTCACTTTATTTTGTTCCTCATTTATTTTATTTATTTGACCTTTTATTTGTTTTAAAGTGAAATAGAAATTTTCTAAAACTAGTGATATTCTATTTGTAAATTTTAAGTCCTGTTTTGAATTTTTAAACAATTTCTTTAGTTCTTTTTCTAATTTCTCTAAATTTAATTAATTATTTCATTTTTAAAATATAAATGAATTATTTTACTTCACATTTTTTTTTAAAATATTTTTAAAATGAAGTTTTTAATTTTCCAAAGTCAATAGTGATTTATTTGTAATTTCTGGACCCTGTTTTCAATTTTTAAGCAATTTCTTATATTCTTTTTCCATTTTATTTAAAATTAATTAATTATTTTTATTTTATATTACTTTGTTTCGGTTTTAAAGTCAATTTACTGATTTTATTTTTGTTTTATTTGAATTTAAAGAAAAAGAAATATGGAGAGTTTTAAAAGCTTATTTACCGTAAGTCCTTTCATCTCCTTTGTCCTTTCATTTGCCATAACTCCTCAATTACTATCTTGGCTGTGCATTTTTGGTTTGTAGCCGTGATTTTTCAGCCTCCATTCACCCAAAAACATTTTACCTTCTCATTCATTCATGGCTTCAAGAAAAATCTATGGGTAATGGCTACTTTTTACACTTTTCTTCTCATTTTTCATGTATTTTGCCTTGTTTTCTTTGCTTCTTTGAATGGCCTCCACTCCATATCCACGGCCACCACCCCCTACATCTCTTCCCTGCCATCACCACCAGCTACTCCTCTGGTCTTGACCAAGGCCGAGCCACCATGATGCCAAAACACCGCAAAAATTGCAAAACAAGCCATAAAAACATGATTGTTTACCACTATTGCTTCACCACTCCATTTTCCACCACCACCACCACCTTAGGCCGCCTCCACCACCTTTGGCCAGAACACCACACACCTTTCCTTCCACTGACCTGATCCATACCCCTCTGACCTGACCACACAAGCCCATGGCCGAGCCATTTTTGTGAACAAAACCCACCTATTTTGCCTTAAACTCTTCATATTCCTTTGTATAAACTTCCTCCTCATATTCTACTACCTAGGCCATGCATACACATGACCAAACCTGAGCCAAACTTGTTCAAACTAGAGCCAAAACCATCCCTAGGCCATGACAAAAGAATAGAGAAAGCAAGGCAAAAGATTTGGCATTCGTATCTCTTTTTATTTAAAAGTTATTTCATTTCTAGTGTATTGAAATTTATGGTTTGCTTTGATTTTTGTTTGGGTTGTAACACAAGATCTATATCATTGGATTTTCTCTCCACAATCAAAATTGTATTAGAGTTGTCGTGCCTTCGTAATCTTTGTGTTGTGAGCTTTGTTGGCAAATCTCCAGCTTAACAGGTGAGTTATCCTCACCAGACAATATGTACATATATAACTAGTGAATTGACCCCTTTTGAATCTGTAAAATGCATTATCATGTTACACTTGCTATGTTATGATTTTATGATGTTCACCCATGCTTAAACACCTATTATATTATATGTTACTGTTATATTATGCTGTTCTATTATTTTTATCAGTTTATCACACTGCAAGTTCCCTTTAGATTAGAATCACTATGGGTTGAAATGATACATACCCGAACGGACTTTAGAATAGGAGAAAATCATTATGGGCTGAAATGATAGGCCTGAATGATTTTCAATTATTTTTCATTTTCTTGGGATTGCGGGTTTGAAATGATCAAACCCGGGTTTTCTTTGTAAATTACGGGTTGAAATGATATATTACCCGTATCACTTTACCTAGACTAGAAATGAAATACAGACCCGTTGTTAAAATATGTTTTTATAAAAATCTTAAAAATATTTTTGAAATATAAATATTATAATATTTGATTTAAACTAAATAAAAAAATGATTTATGTAAGCATTATTGATTTTTTGAAAATTTATAAGTGGAATAAATTATTGGTAAAACTAGAAAATTTGAAATGTAAGTTATTTTGGGAAATTTTAATTGGGTGATAATTGGAATTTAAATTAAATATGAAATGTGATAACTTCATGATAATTTGGATTAAAGTGAATTTAAATGATTTTTATATTATATTAATGATTTTGAATAAAGTTAAAATGTGAAATGAATGAATATTTAAGTTGAAATTTTGAAATATAACTAAAATTGGAAATTTGTGAATTTGGCTTAAGAGTGAATTTTAAGTTAAGTAAATAAAAATGGAATTAAGTTATATTTAAAAATTTAAAATTAAGTGTTAAGTTAATTTAATTTAATGAATTTATAATTTAAAATTGGAATTTAATAAGTGAATTATTATTAAATTTTGATTTTTGAATGGAGGTTTAACTTTATAAAATCATGAATATAAGGGTATTTGAATGATTATATATGATTTTATAAGTTAAAAATTATTTATATAAAAATATAATTGTTTGTGAAATTATACTGAATATTTGAAGTTAATTAACTGCATCTCTGAAATGCTATTAATTCTAATGTTAATGATAATACAACATTTGTAAATGCTGTAGTTGATAATAATGAACCAAATGGCTAAATTTAATTAAAGGCTATTATAGCATTTTTGTAATGTTATAATGGTTGAATTTAACTAAGTTTATTTGAAACTAATGTAACCCTATTACAGCATTTTAAATGCTGTCTTTTGTTAAATTGAACTGTTTTAAATGTGACTTTCCGTAGCATTTTCTAAATGCTGCAAAAGTTGAATTTTCATTGTTTTAATTAATTTAAGTGAATGAATGAAAGATTAAAATTTTGGAAATTTAATAATTTAATTATTAATAATAACTTTATTTTTATGATTTAAAATAAAGTAATTTGTTTCGAAATATAAACTATTTTGAAATATGATATTTTGATATTTTGAAATGGATTTTTGAAGGATATTTAATTTTGAAATGATATTTGATTTCGAAGTATAAAATACCATTTTGAAATTTTAACCACGGGGTGTATTTAATTTATAGTTCAACTGATCCTTGAAGGATGGGCGATCCCAAGCATCCTTTGAGTTATTGTGCATTTCTACTACAGTTCACTTGAGTTGGTTTACATTATATAAGTATATATTGTCCTGACTCGAGTGTTTTGTGTTTTACTTTACGCTCGGGTCAGCCTGAGTATTTACAGCTTAGCTTTGGATCTCATTCTGGAGCTAGGAATCGCTAGAGATTCTGCTTGTCTAGTTATCTGTTCCTTTCAGTTCAGTTGTTCTATTCTAGTTCTGGTATTTATAAACTTCGATGTATTTGGGATTTCTATTGTATATGTTTTCAGAATGATATTATGTATTATGTTTTGAGAGTTTGTATATAGTAGCTTCATGAACTACTATGGTATTTTATTTCCGCTGTGAGTTATTCTGATATGTTCTGTGTCTGTGATTCTGTGTATTTGATTTCATTTGCTCCAAATTTATTTACAATCTGTTATTTTGAATTATTCAAGTCAGACATGTGTGGATTATTGTCGATTTGAATGGTCCAAAATAGTGGGTCGTTACAGTTGGTATCAGAGCTTTGGTTTTAGGCAAACCTTAGCCTGCGGAGCAAAAACTCATTAGAGATAGGGTAGAAATACCCTAGAATGAGTGAAATCTATCTCAGAATCATTTCTTTGTGAGAGAACGTATTTTCGAAGTATAAAATGATTTTCAAATGATTTTTAAAGAATTTTCAAAGATTATTTTGATATAAATTTCCTTGCTTTAAAAGTAAAATATTTCTTAAACTTCATTCCTTTCGTATCCACCTTGTTAGTAATTTCTTTGATTAGGATCCTCTAAAATTTTGAACTTCTCTCTTGATTGATCTAGATCCATTGTTGATAGGAATCTATTTTGGGTATGGCAAAATCAGTAGTTTGTTAGGATGCTTTGAGTAAACTCTGTTGTATCTTTTGCTTAGCTAAAGTTGTCCAACTAAAGATATTTATGCTTCTGTTTTCGTATGTTATGAATTCGAGTCATTCCAAATTTTGAATGGGAATTTTTCTGTATCGATATAGGTTATATATCTCTAATCTTCGTTTGGATTCTTATCGAATAGGATTCCTTTGAATTTTGGAACGCTCCCACTTGTTCTGAAATCCATTCCTGTCTCCCCTAATTGTATTCTTTTGATTTTGGAGCATTGCATCACTCCACTTTGTATGACCTTTATAGGGTGGCGATTCCGCCAATCTTTGAATGATTATAATTGACATTGATTCATCGGAGATTTCTGTATCCTCGATTTACGATGTTTTCTATCTTCTGCTATATTTAGATTCTATCTCTGGCAATCGAAGGTCGATTTGCTTTAGATTTTCGCATCGATTATATTCCTGAAGTCACGGTTGACCAGTTAAGGTCGCCCGCGATTCATATAGGCTTATCCATCTTCTATTTGGTAATTTAATTATCTTATCTTCGTTTGAGCCTATCTTTGAATTAGAATTCTATTTGATTAGAGTCCTTCTAAATTTGAATCTCTGTTTTGCTTTGAAATCCATCCTTGAATCGTCCCTTGGAAAGTTTGTGGTTGATTGTCTTTTGAAAATTGTGTATTCATCGTAGTTTTTATTTTGATAAGGATGGCCATATTTTTATATAAAGATGAAATGTTTTTGATAAGGATTATGTACCTTTTAAAAAAATGAGAATTTGAAGTTTTGAAAGGATTTGAAATTTTGAAAATTTTATAAGAAATGTTTTCATATAAAATGATTTATAACTGAAGGTTTTGAATCTGAATTTAAGTGATTGAACTCTGGCATTTTGGAACTGGTTTTAAGATTTTGAAATAATAAATAATATGATTTGAAATTATTTTTCCGAATAAGTAATGTTTCAATGATTTTAATGGGTTTTAATGATTTTGAAGGAATTTCAAAGAAGTTTTCAAAGTAAATGGAAGTCCAGAACCACTTGTGTCGCTGGAAAATAATTTCGGTGATGAGTGCACGCATCATCGACATTGATTTTCGAGTTTCTGAGTGAGGGAGAGGCCACTTCGGTAACTTTGCTATGCGATTGATTTGTGAAACCAATTCTGATTTCAAATTCCGAAGCGTGATGTGATATTCGAAAGATATATGTATATATATTGAACAATTTGAAATGAGCCGGTGTTCAGTCCTTGAGTTTTGGATTTGATTTGATATAACCCTATTTTGGAATTGATTTACTGATTTAATTATGATTTCCAACTCTTGGATTGAAATATGATTTCTTCCACTATTTTGAAGGTTCGAGCACTTTCAAATCAAGGTTAACTTTTCAAAGCTAAAATTTTTGAAAAGTATGAATTATTTGATAAAGTATATAAATTTGTTTTGAATGTTTAAGTATGAAGTAATATGATTTAAATAAGTTGAAACTGTTTTGTTAAGTAAATGAATAAGGCAATTTTATAATTTTCTAATATGAAATTTAGATTTGAAATGCTTTGAAAAGAATTTGGTCTTCAAAATATTTTGAATAAAATTTAGTTTAAATGTTTTAACTTAGTAACATCTTTATGAAACTATATATTTAACAAGTTGGAATAAATATATAAGTTGTACGTATGGTGTTTTTATTCGCATAATTAATTTGATCCAAGTTTGAGTACACAAGTTCGAGGTGGATTACACCATTTCGTGTTAGGATTTTCATTCGATTCTTGATGGCGAATATTTGATATGGATTTTGGGCTTGATTCTAGAATTCTCTATCGTAGTATATGGCTATGCAAGGAGACTGATGGCTTCTAGTCGAGAAACCATATCGAAATCCGCATTAGGGAAGTCGAATGGACAATACTAGTTCGAAAGCGAACTTGTGTGATCAAGCGAGCGATCAAATGTAGTTTTGCGAAATGATGACGTATGTACATCTTATATCCTAATATCATTTATATATTTTGACGCTGAAATTGAAAGCTGTCGAGTTAGAATATCATTGCTTACTAAAAGAAAATTCCAATTTAAATTACAAAGATATATAACCCATAAAAGCAAAGATATTCAAATCCCATATGGCTCTTCATACAGCGAAATTTATTTTGAAAAATTTGATCCTTATATAAGATGGACCTTACATAAGTATAAGATGATTTTGAAATCATTTGATTTTGGAAATGAATTGGTTGACTTAAATTATTGATTTGGAAATTTGGATTTATTTTCTAAATCTATTATTCTGGAAACGTTGAAACTAAAGATAATTAATTTGAGAAGAAATAATTCGGTGAAATTGTATATGATTTTGAAATTGAACTGATATTGAAACAAATTGAAATTTGAGAACCTTATGTTACTAAACACTTGATTTGGAAGTTGTCGAACTTATATAAAATTGTTTTGTATGAGTATGAAATTGATTCGAAAACTATAGATTTGAAAATGTACTCAATTTGAAAGTGAAATCTTATATATAATGGATATTATATAAGTACGATATTTGAAAGTGATTTGAAAAGGTATTATATGATACATATTTTCGAAGTAAAGATATGGAAAGTGCCTTCTGCTTGATATCCGATTTGTGGCCACATCTTGGATTCATTCTATCGATATTATTCTCTCTGATTTTTGGTTTTCCGGATATGATACTCGAGTGTCCTTCGAATTCCATGGCGTTACCCATGGTCTTACGAACTCGACTGCATAGCATAATTCGTAAGGCAGTGATTGCTTAAAAGGTACGGATGTTTCCTGGGGGATCCAGGCGTAACCATTGTG
This sequence comes from Allium fistulosum, assembly GCA_030737815.1. Taxonomy (NCBI): domain Eukaryota; kingdom Viridiplantae; phylum Streptophyta; class Magnoliopsida; order Asparagales; family Amaryllidaceae; genus Allium; species Allium fistulosum. The sequence goes on along the minus strand of CM060905.1, from coordinate 41,040,747 downwards.
TATCTGCGATCTATGGTCGTGTTAGTGGCGTAATCCGCAAGGCAGAGATTGCTTAAGGGGTATGGATGTTTCCTGGGGGATCCAGGCGTAACCATTTTTATGTATCCTGCGGTCCACCGTTTTGTTGCATGGCGAAATTCGCAGGGCAGTGAGTGCTTAAAAGGTACGGATGTTTCCTGGGGGACCCAGGCGTAACCATTGTGTATCTGCGATCCATGATTTGATTCGTTTTTGTTTGGATTGTACTTTCCATATCTGTTTTTAAAGGTTTTCCCAGTATTTTCACTAGGTGTTGAAACAGGTCTACTAAGTACCTGGAGAATTCCAGTTTTGCGCCTCATCAACGCACTACCAGAGTCTACAGGAACAAGGATAAACTTGTTGAAACATCGAGTTATAAAAGTATTTTGATAAAATATTATATAAAGGATATTTTGATCAGTTATTTTCCTTCCTAAAGGATTTTAAAGTGTTTTAAATATTTTACCTCTTTAACCAACAATTTTAATTAATGGCTCATCCTTGTCTTTCAACCCATTTTCCCTCCTAGATATCCCTATTCCCCTACCTTCTTTTCGGGGATGTCTTCCAACCTATTGTTCTGCCTAGTTGTTTCTCCGAAATTTTTTCCTTTTCGAGGACGAAAAGATTTGAGTGGGGGAGAGTGTAACAACCCTGTATTTTGTGATTATTTTAATTATATATATTAATTTCTTTAATTTAATTTCCTGATTTAAAAACTTTATTTTGTTTATTAAAATGAATAAATTTTGTTATTTTAAATATAAATTTTGATTTTGATGTGAATAAGAATTCCAAACATGACTAAAAAGAATATTTTCCAGAAAAGTGAATTTTGATCGATATAGTCAAACTTTGACTTTTAATTTAGAAATTTGAAAGTTTGAAAATTTGAATTTTATCTTTTATTATGAAAGTAAATAAAATTTTAAGAATAATGCTTTTCGTTTCGTTGAAATCTGATTTATAATGTGAATGTTATGCCTTTTTCAATATTGTGTGTAATTTGCTGTATTTAACAAATTGTTTATTTTAAATTGTATAAATAATATTTTATTTGGTCATGTAATGTTCTAATTTATATTTATATGGGTAAAATAACATGTTATGCATATATTTTGGTTTTAAAACATTTTTAAAAGTATAATTGACATTTTCCAGTGTCAGATGTATTTTGCTTACAATTTCTAATTTCCAGTTTCAATTAATTAAAGTAATTCTTTATTTATTTTTCTATTTTTTTTATTAAAATCTTATTTTATTCTCATTCCCACTTTATTTTGTTCCTCATTTATTTTATTTATTTGACCTTTTATTTGTTTTAAAGTGAAATAGAAATTTTCTAAAACTAGTGATATTCTATTTGTAAATTTTAAGTCCTGTTTTGAATTTTTAAACAATTTCTTTAGTTCTTTTTCTAATTTCTCTAAATTTAATTAATTATTTCATTTTTAAAATATAAATGAATTATTTTACTTCACATTTTTTTTTAAAATATTTTTAAAATGAAGTTTTTAATTTTCCAAAGTCAATAGTGATTTATTTGTAATTTCTGGACCCTGTTTTCAATTTTTAAGCAATTTCTTATATTCTTTTTCCATTTTCTTTAAAATTAATTAATTATTTTTATTTTATATTACTTTGTTTCGGTTTTAAAGTCAATTTACTGATTTTATTTTTTTTTTATTTGAATTTAAAGAAAAAGAAATATGGAGAGTTTTAAAAGCTTATTTACCGTAAGTCCTTTCATCTCCTTTGTCCTTTCATTTGCCATAACTCCTCAATTACTATCTTGGCTGTGCATTTTTGGTTTGTAGCCGTGATTTTTCAGCCTCCATTCACCCAAAAACATTTTACCTTCTCATTCATTCATGGCTTCAAGAAAAATCTATGGGTAATGGCTACTTTTTACACTTTTCTTCTCATTTTTCATGTATTTTGCCTTGTTTTCTTTGCTTCTTTGAATGGCCTCCACTCCATATCCACAGCCACCACCCCCTACATCTCTTCCCTGCCATCACCACCAGCTACTCCTCTGGTCTTGACCAAGGCCGAGCCACCATGATGCCAAAACACCGCAAAAATTGCAAAACAAGCCATAAAAACATGATTGTTTACCACTATTGCTTCACCACTCCATTTTCCACCACCACCACCACCTTAGGCCGCCTCCACCACCTTTGGCCAGAACACCACACACCTTTCCTTCCACTGACCTGATCCATACCCCTCTGACCTGACCACACAAGCCCATGGCCGAGCCATTTTTGTGAACAAAACCCACCTATTTTGCCTTAAACTCTTCATATTCCTTTGTATAAACTTCCTCCTCATATTCTACTACCTAGGCCATGCATACACATGACCAAACCTGAGCCAAACTTGTTCAAACTAGAGCCAAAACCATCCCTAGGCCATGACAAAAGAATAGAGAAAGCAAGGCAAAAGATTTGGCATTCGTATCTCTTTTTATTTAAAAGTTATTTCATTTCTAGTGTATTGAAATTTATGGTTTGCTTTGATTTTTGTTTGGGTTGTAACACAAGATCTATATCATTGGATTTTCTCTCCACAATCAAAATTGTATTAGAGTTGTCGTGCCTTCGTAATCTTTGTGTTGTGAGCTTTGTTGGCAAATATCCAGCTTAACAGGTGAGTTATCCTCACCAGACAATATGTACATATATAACTAGTGAATTGACCCCTTTTGAATCTGTAAAATGCATTATCATGTTACACTTGCTATGTTATGATTTTATGATGTTCACCCATGCTTAAACACCTATTATATTATATGTTACTGTTATATTATGCTGTTCTATTATTTTTATCAGTTTATCACACTGCAAGTTCCCTTTAGATTAGAATCACTATGGGTTGAAATGATACATACCCGAACGGACTTTAGAATAGGAGAAAATCATTATGGGCTGAAATGATAGGCCTGAATGATTTTCAATTATTTTTCATTTTCTTGGGATTGCGGGTTTGAAATGATCAAACCCGGGTTTTCTTTGTAAATTACGGGTTGAAATGATATATTACCCGTATCACTTTACCTAGACTAGAAATGAAATACAGACCCGTTGTTAAAATATGTTTTTATAAAAATCTTAAAAATATTTTTGAAATGTAAATATTATAATATTTGATTTAAACTAAATAAAAAAATGATTTATGTAAGCATTATTGATTTTTTGAAAATTTATAAGTGGAATAAATTATTGGTAAAACTAGAAAATTTGAAATGTAAGTTATTTTGGGAAATTTTAATTGGGTGATAATTGGAATTTAAATTAAATATGAAATGTGATAACTTCATGATAATTTGGATTAAAGTGAATTTAAATGATTTTTATATTATATTAATGATTTTGAATAAAGTTAAAATGTGAAATGAATGAATATTTAAGTTGAAATTTTGAAATATAACTAAAATTGGAAATTTGTGAATTTGGCTTAAGAGTGAATTTTAAGTTAAGTAAATAAAAATGGAATTAAGTTATATTTAAAAATTTAAAATTAAGTGTTAAGTTAATTTAATTTAATGAATTTATAATTTAAAATTGGAATTTAATAAGTGAATTATTATTAAATTTTGATTTTTGAATGGAGGTTTAACTTTATAAAATCATGAATATAAGGGTATTTGAATGATTATATATGATTTTATAAGTTAAAAATTATTTATATAAAAATATAATTGTTTGTGAAATTATACTGAATATTTGAAGTTAATTAACTGCATCTCTGAAATGCTATTAATTCTAATGTAAATGATAATACAACATTTGTAAATGCTGTAGTTGATAATAATGAACCAAATGGCTAAATTTAATTAAAGGCTATTATAGCATTTTTGTAATGTTATAATGGTTGAATTTAACTAAGTTTATTTGAAACTAATGTAACCCTATTACAGCATTTTAAATGCTGTCTTTTGTTAAATTGAACTGTTTTAAATGTGACTTTCCGTAGCATTTTCTAAATGCTGCAAAAGTTGAATTTTCATTGTTTTAATTAATTTAAGTGAATGAATGAAAGATTAAAATTTTGGAAATTTAATAATTTAATTATTAATAATAACTTTATTTTTATGATTTAAAATAAAGTAATTTGTTTCGAAATATAAACTATTTTGAAATATGATATTTTGATATTTTGAAATGGATTTTTGAAGGATATTGAATTTTGAAATGATATTTGATTTCGAAGTATAAAATACCATTTTGAAATTTTAACCACGGGGTGTATTTAATTTATAGTTCAACTGATCCTTGAAGGATGGGCGATCCCAAGCATCCTTTGAGTTATTGTGCATTTCTACTACAGTTCACTTGAGTTGGTTTACATTATATAAGTATATATTGTCCTGACTCGAGTGTTTTGTGTTTTACTTTACGCTCGGGTCAGCCTGAGTATTTACAGCTTAGCTTTGGATCTCATTCTGGAGCTAGGAATCGCTAGAGATTCTGCTTGTCTAGTTATCTGTTCCTTTCAGTTCAGTTGTTCTATTCTAGTTCTGGTATTTATAAACTTCGATGTATTTGGGATTTCTATTGTATATGTTTTCAGAATGATATTATGTATTATGTTTTGAGAGTTTGTATATAGTAGCTTCATGAACTACTATGGTATTTTATTTCCGCTGTGAGTTATTCTGATATGTTCTGTGTCTGTGATTCTGTGTATTTGATTTCATTTGCTCCAAATTTATTTACAATCTGTTATTTTGAATTATTCAAGTCAGACATGTGTGGATTATTGTCGATTTGAATGGTCCAAAATAGTGGGTCGTTACAGTTATGGCTCCCGTAATTCTAAACGAGCCAACAGTTATGGCCGTCCGAAGAATCGATATCCACAGGGTGCAACATTCGCTGTGCAAGGTGCAACATTCGTCCAAAAAGCCGAAACAGCGCCGTTCGACTTTGAGAAGTGGGTGCAGGGATTTGAAATGGAACAGTACCATGGTGAACCCCTCTCCGTGGAAGGTAAATCGAAGACCAGCAATGGTGATCCCGTTTTAACGTAAAAATTCATGTGATGGAAAAAAGAAGGCCAAAATACTTCAGAGACCCGATTGAGGTTCGGATAGCCTTTTTTGGGTTTGAAACTATCCGTTGACGGCTTACAGCTGTGAAGGCCGTAGAACTCACCGAGAGCTTTGTTTTGACTGGTTATGGCTCCCGTAATTCTAAACGAGCCAACAGTTATGGCCGTCCGAAGAATCGATATCCACAAGGTGCAACATTCGCTGTGCAAGGTGCAACATTCGTCCAGAAAGCCGAAACAGCGCCGTTCGACTTTTAGAAGTTAGTGCAGGGATTTGAAATGGAACAGTACCATGGTGAACCACTCTCCAGGGAAGGTAAATCGAAGACCAGCAATGGTGATCCCGTTTTAACGTAAAAATTCACGTGATGGGAAAAAGAAGGCCAAAATACTTCAGAGACCCGATTGAGGTTCGGATAGCCTTTTTTGGGTTTGAAACTATCCGTTGACGGCTTATAGCTGTCAAGGCCGTAGAACTCACCAAGAGCTTCGTTTTGACTGGTTATGGCTCCCGTAACTCTAAACGAGCCAACAGTTATGGCCGTCCGAAGAATCGATATCCATAGGGTGCAACATTCGCTGTGCAAGGTGCAACATTCGTCCAAAAAGCCGAAACAGCGCCGTTCGACTTTTAGAAGTGGGTGCAGGGATTTGAAATGGAACAGTACCATGGTGAACCGCTCTCCAGGGAAGGTAAATCGAAGACCAGCAACGGTGATCCCGTTTTAACGTAAAAATTCACGTGTTGGAAAAAAGAAGGCCAAAATACTTCAGAGACTCGATCGAGGTTCGGATAGCCTTTTTTGGGTTTGAAACTATCCGTTGACGGCTTACAGCTGTGAATGCCGTAGAACTCACCGAGAGCTTCGTTTTGACTGGTTATGGCTCCTGTAACTCTAAACTAGCCAACAGTTATGGCCGTCCGAAGAATCGATATCCACAGGGTGCAACATTCGCTGTGCAAGGTGCAACATTCGTCCAAAAAGCCGAAACAGCGCCGTTCGACTTTTAGAAGTGGGTGCAGGGATTTGAAATGGAACAGTACTATGGTGAACCGCTCTCCAAGGAAGGTAAATCGAAGACCAGCAACGGTGATCCCGTTTTAACTTAAAAATTCACGTGATGGAAAAAAGAAGGCCAAAATACTTCAGTGACCCGATTGAGGTTCGGATAGCCTTTTTTGGGTTTGAAACTATCCGTTGACGGCTTACAGCTGTGAAGGCCGTAGAACTCACCAAGAGCTTCGTTTTGACTGGTTATGGCTCCCGTAATTCTAAACGAGCCAACAGTTATGGCCGTCCGAAGAATCAATATCCACAGTGTGCAACATTCGCTGTGCAAGGTGCAACATTCGTCCAAAAAGCCGAAACAGCGCCGTTCGACTTTGAGAAGTGGGTGCAGGGATTTGAAATGGAACAGTACCATGGTGAACCATTCTCCAGGGAAGGTAAATCGAAGACCAGCAATGGTGATCCCGTTTTAACGTAAAAATTCACGTGATGGAAAAAAGAATGCCAAAATACTTCAGAGACCCGATTGAGGTTCGGATAGCCTTTTTTGGGTTTGAAACTATCCGTTGATGGCTTACAGCTGTCAAGGCCGTAGAACTCACCGAGCGCTTCGTTTTGACTGGTTATGGCTCCCGTAACTCTAAACGAGCCAACAGTTATGGCCGTCCGAAGAATCGATATCCACAGGGTGCAACATTCGCTGTGCAAGGTGCAACATTCGTCCAAAAAGCCGAAACAGCGCCGTTCGACTTTTAGAAGTGGGTGCAGGGATTTGAAATGGAACAGTACCATGGTGAACCGCTCTCCAGGGAAGGTAAATCGAAGACCAGCAACGGTGATCCCGTTTTAACGTAAAAATTCACGTGATGGAAAAAAGAAGGCCTAAACACTTCAGAGACCCGATTGAGGTTCGGATAGCCTTTTTTGGGTTTGAAACTATCCGTTGATGGCTTACAACTGTCAAGGACGTAGAACTCACCGAGAGCTTTGTTTTGACTGGTTATGGCTCCCGTAACTCTAAACGAGCCAACAGTTATGGTCGTCCGTAGAATCGATATCCACAGGGTGCAACATTCGCTTTGCAAGGTGCAACATTCGTCCAAAAAGCCAAAACAGCGCCGTTCGACTTTTAGAAGAGGGTGCAGGGATTTGAAATGGAACAGTACCATGGTGAACCGCTCTCCAGGGAAGGTAAATCGAAGACCAGCAACGGTGATCCCGTTTTAACGTAAAAATTCACGTGATGGAAAAAAGAAGGCCAAAATACTTCAGAGACCCGATCGAGGTTCGGATAGCCTTTTTTGGGTTTGAAACTATCCGTTGACGGCTTACAGCTGTGAAGGCCGTAGAACTCACCGAGAGCTTCGTTTTGACTGGTTATGGCTCCCGTAATTCTAAACGAACCAACAGTTATGGCCGTCCGAAGAATCGATATCCACAGGGTGCAACATTCGCTGTGCAAGGTGCAACATTCGTCCAAAAAGCCGAAACAGCGCCGTTCGACTTTGAGAAGTTGGTGCAGGGATTTGAAATGGAACAGTACCATGGTGAACCGCTCTCCAGGGAAGTTAAATCGAAGACCAGCAACGGTGATCCCGTTTTAACGTAAAAATTCACGTGATGGAAAAAAGAAGGCCAAAATACTTCAGAGACCCGATTGAGGTTCGGATAGCCTTTTTTGGGTTTGAAACTATCCGTTGATGGCTTACAGCTGTCAAGGCCGTAGAACTCACCGAGAGCTTCGTTTTGACTGGTTATGGCTCACGTAACTCTAAACGAGCCAACAGTAATGGCCTTCCGAAGAATCGATATCCATAGGGTGCAACATTCGTTGTGCAAGGTGCAACATTCGTCCAAAAAGCCGAAACAGCGCCGTTCGACTTTTAGAAGTGAGTGCAGGGATTTGAAATGGAACAGTACCATGGTGAACCGCTCTCCAGGGAAGGTAAATCGAAGACCAGCAACGGTGATCCTGTTTTAACGTAAAAATTCACGTGATGGAAAAAAGAAGGCCAATATACTTAAGAGACCCGATCGAGGTTCGGATAGCCTTTTTTGGGTTTGAAACTATCCGTTGACGGCTTACAGCTGTCAAGGCCGTAGAACTCACCGAGAGCTTCGTTTTGACTGGTTATGGCTCCCGTAACTCTAAACGAGCCAACAGTTATGGCCGTCCGAAGAATCGATATCCACAGGGTGCAACATTCGCTGTGCAAGGTGCAACATTCGTCCAAAATTCCGAAACAGCGCCGTTACACTTTTAGAAGTGGCTACAGGGATTTGAAATGGAACAGTACCATGGTGAACCGCTATCCAGGGAAGGTAAATCGAAGACCAGCAACGGTGATCCCGTTTTAACGTAAAAATTCACGTGATGGAAAAAAGAAGGCCAAAATACTTCAGAGACCGGATTGAGGTTCGGATAGCCATTTTTGGGTTTGAAACTATCCGTTGATGGCTTACAACTGTCAAGGCCATAGAACTCACCGAGAGCTTCGTTTTGACTGGTTATGGCTCCCGTAACTCTAAACGAGCCAACAGTTATGGCCGTCCGAAGAATCGATATCCACAGGGTGCAACATTCGCTGTGCAAGGTGCAACATTCGTCCAAAAAGCCGAAACAGCGCCGTTCGACTTTTAGAAGTGGGTGCAGGGATTTGAAATGGAACAGTGCCATGGTGAACCGCTCTCCAGGGAAGGTAAATCGAAGACCAGCAATGGTGATCCCGTTTTAACGTAAAAATTCACGTGATGGAAAAAAGAAGGCCAAAATACTTCAGAGACCCGATCGAGGTTCGGATAGCCTTTTTTGGGTTTGAAACTATCCGTTGATGGCTTACAGCTGTGAAGGCCGTAGAACTCACCGAGAGCTTCGTTTTGACTGGTTATGGCTCCCGTAATTCTAAACGAGCCAACAGTTATGGCCGTCCGAAGAATCGATATCCACAGGGTGCAACATTCGCTGTGCAAGGTGCAACATTCGTCCAAAAAGCCGAAACAGCGCCGTTCGACTTTTAGAAGTGGGTGCAGGGATTTGAAATGGAACAGTACCATGGTGAACCACTCTCCAGGGAAGGTAAATCGAAGACCAGCAACGGTGATCCCGTTTTAACGTAAAAATTCACGTGATGGAAAAAAGAAGGCCAAAATACTTCAGAGACCCGATTGAGGTTCGGATAGCCTTTTTTGGGTTTGAAACTATCCGTTGACGGCTTATAGCTGTCAAGGCCGTATAACTTACCGAGAGCTTCGTTTTGACTGGTTATGGCTCCCGTAACTCTAAACGAGCCAACAGTTATGGCCGTCCGAAGAATCGATATCCACAGGGTGCAACATTCGCTGTGCAAGGTGCAACATTCGTCCAAAAAGCCGAAACAGCGCCGTTCGACTTTTAGAAGTGGGTGCAGGGATTTTAAATGGAACAGTACCATGGTGAACTGCTCTCCAGGGAAGGTAAATCGAAGACCAGCAAAGGTGATCCCGTTTTAACGTAAAAATTCACGTGATGGAAAAAAGAAGGCCAAAATACTTCAGAGACCCGATCGAGGTTCGGATAGCCTTATTTGGGTTTGAACTATCCGTTGACGGCTTACAGCTGTCAAGGCCGTAGAACTCACCGAGAGCTTCGTTTTGACTGGTTATGGCTCCCGTAACTCTAAACGAGCCAACAGTTATGGCCGTCCGAAGAATCGATATCCACAGGGTGCAACATTCGCTGTGCAAGGTGCAACATTCGTCCAAAAAGCCGAAACAGCGCCGTTCGACTTTTAGAAGTGGGTGCAGGGATTTGAAATGGAACAATACCATGGTGAACCGCTCTCCAGGGAAGGTAAATCGAAGACCAGCAACGGTGATCCCGTTTTAACGTAAAAATTCACGTGATGGAAAAAAGAAGGCCAAAATACTTCAGAGACCCGATCGAGGTTCGGATAGCCTTTTTTGGGTTTGAAACTATCCGTTGACGGCTTACAGCTGTGAAGGCCGTAGAACTCACCGAGAGCTTCGTTTTGACTGGTTATGGCTCCCGTAATTCTAAACGAGCCAACAGTTATGGCCGTCCGAAGAATCGATATCCACAGGGTGCAACATTCGCTGTGCAAGGTGCAACATTCGTCCAAAAAGCCGAAACAGCGCCGTTCGACTTTTAGAAGTGGGTGCAGGGATTTGAAATGGAACAGTACCATGGTGAACCGCTCTCCACGGAAGGTAAATCGAAGACCAGCAACGGTGATCCCGTTTTAACTTAAAAATTCACGTGATGGAAAAAAGAAGGCCAAAATACTTCAGAGACCCGATCGAGGTTCGGATAGCCTTTTTTGGGTTTGAAACTATCCGTTGATGGCTTACAGCTGTGAAGGCCGTAGAACTCACCGAGAGCTTCGTTTTGACTAGTTATGGCTCCCGTAACTCTAAACGAGCCAACAGTTATGGCCGTCCGAAGAATCGATATCCACAGGGTGCAACATTCGCTGTGCAAGGTGCAACATTCGTCCAAAAATCCGAAACAGCGCCGTTCGACTTTTAGAAGTGGGTGCAGGGATTTGAAATGGAACAGTACCATGGTGAACCGCTCTCCAGGGAAGGTAAATCGAAGACCAGCAACGGTGATCCCGTTTTAACGTAAAAATTCACGTGATGGAAAAAAGAAGGCCAAAATACTTCAGAGACCCGATTGAGGTTCGGATAGCCTTTTTTGGGTTTGAAACTATCCGTTGATGGCTTACAACTGTCAAGGCCATAGAACTCACCGAGAGCTTCGTTTTGACTAGTTATGGCTCCCGTAACTCTAAACGAGCCAACAGTTATGGCCGTCCGAAGAATCGATATCCACAGGGTGCGACATTCGCTGTGCAAGGTGCAACATTCGTCCAAAAAGCCGAAACAGCGCCGTTCGACTTTTAGAAGTGGGTGCAGGGATTTGAAATGGAACAGTACCATGGTGAACCGCTCTCCAGGGAAGGTAAATCGAAGACCAGCAACGGTGATCCCGTTTTAACGTAAAAATTCACGTGATGGAAAAAAGAAGGCCAAAATACTTCAGAGACCCGATTGAGGTTCGGATAGCCTTTTTTGGGTTTGAAACTATCCGTTGACGGCTTATAGCGGTCAAGGCCATATAACTTACCGAGGGCTTCGTTTTGACTGGTTATGGCTCCCGTAACTCTAAACGAGCCAACAGTTATGGCCGTCCGAAGAATCGATATCCACAGGGTGCAACATTCGCTGTGCAAGGTGCAACATTCGTCCAAAAAGCCGAAACAGCGCCGTTCGACTTTTAGAAGTGGGTGCAGGGATTTGAAATGGAACAGTACCATGGTGAACTGCTCTCCAGGGAAGGTAAATCGAAGACCAGCAACGGTGATCCCGTTTTAACGTAAAAATTCACGTGATGGAAAAAAGAAGGCCAAAATACTTCAGAGACCCGATCGAGGTACGGATAGCCTTATTTGGGTTTGAACTATCCGTTGATGGCTTACAGCTGTCATGGCCGTAGAACTCACCGAGAGCTTCGTTTTGACTGGTTATGGCTCCCGTAACTCTAAACGAGCCAACAGTTATGGCCGTCCGAAGAATCTATATCCACAGGGTGCAACATTCGCTGTGCAAGGTGCAACATTCGTCCAAAAAGCCGAAACAGCGTCGTTCGACTTTTAGAAGTGGGTGCAGGGATTTGAAATGGAACAGTACCATGGTGAACCGCTCTCCAAGGAAGGTAAATCGAACACCAGCAACGGTGATCCCGTTTTAACGTAAAAATTCACGTGATGGAAAAAAGAAGGCCAAAATACTTCAAAGATCCGATTGAGGTTCGGATAGCCTTTTTTGGGTTTGAAACTATCCGTTGACGGCTTATAGCCGTCAATGCCGTAGAACTCACCGAGAGCTTCGTTTTGACTGGTTATGGCTCCCGTAACTCTAAACGAGCCAACAGTTATGGTCGTCCGAAGAATCGATATCCACAGGGTGCAACATTCGCTGTGCAAGGTGCAACATTCGTCCAAAAAGCCGAAACAGCGTCGTTCGACTTTTAGAAGTGGGTGCAGGGATTTTAAATGGAACAGTACCATGGTGAACTGCTCTCCAGGGAAGGTAAATCGAAGACCAGCAACGGTGATCCCGTTTTAACGTAAAAATTCACGTGATGGAAAAAAGAAGGCCAAAATACTTCAGAGACCCGATCGAGGTTCGGATAGCCTTATTTGGGTTTGAACTATCCGTTGACGGCTTACAGCTGTCAAGGCCGTAGAACTCACTGAGAGCTTCGTTTTGACTGGTTATGGCTCCCGTAACTCTAAACGAGCCAACAGTTATGGCCGTCCGAAGAATCGATATCCACAGGGTGCAACATTCGTTGTGCAAGGTGCAACATTCGTCCAAAAAGCCGAAACAGCGCCGTTCGACTTTTAGAAGTGGGTGCAGGGATTTGAAATGGAACAGTACCATGGTGAACCGCTCTCCAGGGAAGGTAAATCGAAGACCAGCAATGGTGATCCCGTTTTAACGTAAAAATTCACGTGATGGAAAAAAGAAGGCCAAAATACTTCAGAGACCCGATCGAGGTTCGGATAGCCTTTTTTGGGTTTGAAACTATCCGTTGACTGCTTACAGCTGTGAAGGCCGTAGAACTCACCGAGAGCTTTGTTTTGACTAGTTATGGCTCTTGTAATTCTAAACGAGCCAACAGTTATGGCCGTCCGAAGAATCGATATCCACAGGGTGCAACATTCGCTGTGCAAGGTGCAACATTCGTCCAAAAAGCCGAAACAGCGCCGTTCGACTTTTAGAAGTGGGTGAAGGGATTTGAAATGGAACAGTACCATGGTGAACCGCTCTCCAGGGAAGGTAAATCGAAGACCAGCAACGGTGATCCCGTTTTAACGTAAAAATTCACGTGATGGAAAAAAGAAGGCCAAAATACTTAAGAGACCCGATCGAGGTTCGGATAGCCTTTTTTGGGTTTGAAACTATCCGTTGACGGCTTACAGCTGTGAAGGCCGTAGAACTCACCGAGAGCTTCGTTTTAACTGGTTATGGCTCCCGTAACTCTAAACGAGCCAACAGTTATGGCCGTCCGAAGAATCGATATCCACAGGGTGCAACATTCGCTGTGCAAGGTGCAACATTCGTCCATAAAGCCGAAACAGCGCCGTTCGACTTTTAGAAGTGGGTGCAGGGATTTGAAATGGAACAGTACCATGGTGAACCGCTCTCCACGGAAGGTAAATCGAAGACCAGCAACGGTGATCCTGTTTTAACGTAAAAATTCACGTGATGGAAAAAAGAAGGCCAAAATACTTCAGAGACCCGATCGAGGTTCGGATAGCCTTTTTTGGGTTTGAAACTATCCGTTGACGGCTTACAGTTGTGAAGGCCGTAGAACTCACTGAGAGCTTCGTTTTGACTAGTTATGGCTCCCGTAATTCTAAACGAGCCAACAGTTATGGCCGTCCGAAGAATCGATATCCACAGGGTGCAACATTCGCTGTGCAAGGTGCAACATTCGTCCAAAAAGCCGAAACAGCGCCGTTCGACTTTTAGAAGTGGGTGCAGGGATTTGAAATGGAACAGTACCATGGTGAACCACTCTCCAGGGAAGGTAAATCGATGACCAGCAATGGTGATCCCGTTTTAACGTAAAAATTCACGTGATGGAAAAAAGAAGGCCAAAATACTTCAGAGACCCGATTGAGGTTCGGATAGCCTTTTTTGGGTTTGAAACTATCCGTTGACGGCTTATAGCCGTCAAGGCCGTAGAACTCACCGAGAGCTTCGTTTTGACTGGTTATGGCTCCCGTAACTCTAAACGAGCCAACAGTTATGGCCGTCCGAAGAATCGATATCCACAGTGTGCAACATTCGCTGTGCAAGGTGCAACATTCGTCCAAAAAGCCGAAACAGCGCCGTTCGACTTTGAGAAGTGGGTGCAGGGATTTGAAATGGAACAGTACCATGGTGAACCGCTCTCCAGGGAAGGTAAATCGAAGACCAGCAATGGTGATCCCGTTTTAACGTAAAAATTCACGTGATGGAAAAAAGAAGGCCAAAATACTTCAGAGACCCGATTGAGGTTCGGATAGCCTTTTTTGGGTTTGAAACTATCCGTTGACGGCTTACAGCTGTGAAGGCTGCAGAACTCACCGAGAGCTTCGTTTTGACTGGTTATGGCTCCCGTAATTCTAAACGAGCCAACAGTTATGGCCGTCCGAAGAATCGATATCCACAGGGTGCAACATTCGCTATGCAAGGTGCAACATTTGTCCAAAAAGCCGAAATAGCGCCGTTCGACTTTTAGAAGTGGGTGCAGGGATTTGAAATGGAACAGTACCATGGTGAACCACTCTGCAGGGAAGGTAAATCGAAGACCAGCAATGGTGATCCCGTTTTAACGCAAAAATTCACATGATGGAAAAAAGAAGGCCAAAATACTTCAGAGACCCGATTGAGGTTCGGATAGCCTTTTTTGGGTTTGAAACTATCCGTTGACGGCTTATAGCTGTCAAGGCCGTAGAACTCACCGAGAGCTTCGTTTTGACTGGTTATGGCTCCCGTAACTCTAAACGAGCCAACAGTTATGGCCGTCCGAAGAATCGATATCCACAGGGTGCAACATTCGCTGTGCAAGGTGCAACATTCGTCCAAAAAGCCGAAACAGCGCCGTTCGACTTTTAGAAGTGGGTGCAGGGATTTGAAATGGAACAGTACCATGGTGAACCGCTCTCCAGGGAAGGTAAATCGAAGACCAGCAACGGTGATCCCGTTTTAACGTAAAAATTCACGTGATGGAAAAAAGAAGGCCAAAATACTTCAGAGACCCGATCGAGATTCGGATAGCCTTTTTTGGGTTTGAAACTATCCATTGACGGCTTACAGCTGTGAAGGCCGTAGAACTCACCGAGAGCTTCGTTTTGACTGGTTATGGCTCCCGTAATTCTAAACGAGCCAACAGTTATGGCCGTCCGAAGAATCGATATCCACAGGGTGCAACATTCGCTGTGCAAGGTGCAACATTCGTCCAAAAAGCCAAAACAACGCCGTTCGACTTTGAGAAGTGGGTGCAGGGATTTGAAATGGAACAATACCATGGTGAACCGCTCTCCAGGGAAGGTAAATCGAAGACCAGCAACGGTGATCCCGTTTTAATGTAAAAATTCACGTGATGGAAAAAAGAAGGCCAAAATACTTCAGAGACCCGATTGAGGTTCGGATAGCCTTTTTTGGGTTTGAAACTATCCATTGACGGCTTATAGCTGTCAAGGCTGTAGAACTCACCGAGAGCTTCGTTTTGACTGGTTATGGCTCCCGTAACTGTAAACGAGCCAACAATTATGGCCGTCCGAAGAATCGATATCCACAGGGTGCAACATTCGCTGTGCAAGGTGCAACAATCGTCCAAAAAGCCGAAACAGCGCCGTTCAACTTTTAGAAGTGGGTGCAGGGAATTGAAATGGAACAGTACCATGGTGAACCGCTCTCCAGGGTAGGTAAATCGAAGACCAGCAACGGTGATCCCGTTTTAACGTAAAAATTCACGTGATGGAAAAAAGAAGGCCAAAATACTTCAGAGACCCGATCGAGATTCGGATAGCCTTTTTTGGGTTTGTAACTATCCGTTGACGGCTTACAGCTGTGAAGGCCATAGAACTAACCGAGTGCTTCGTTTTGACTTGTTATGGCTCCCGTAATTCTAAACGAGCCAACAGTTATGGCCGTCCGAAGAATCGATATCCACAGGGTGCAACATTCGCTGTGCAAGGTGCAACATTCGTCCAAAAAGCCGAAACAGCGCCGTTCGACTTTTAGAAGTGGGTGCAGGGATTTGAAATGGAACAGTACCATGGTGAACCGCTCTCCAGGGAAGGTAAATCGAAGACCAGCAACGGTGATCACGTTTTAACGTAAAAATTCACGTGATGGAAAAAAGAAGGCCAAAATACTTCAGAGACCCGATCGAGGTTCGGATAGCCTTTTTTGGGTTTGAAACTATCCGTTGACGGCTTACAGCTGTGAAGGCCGTAGAACTCACCGAGAGCTTCGTTTTGACTGGTTATGGCTCCCGTAATTCTAAACGAGCCAACAGTTATGGCCGTCCGAAGAATCGATATCCACAGGGTGCAACATTCGCTGTGCAAGGTGCAACATTCGTCCAAAAAGCCGAAACAGCACCGTTCGACTTTGAGAAGTGGGTGCAGGGATTTGAAATGGAACAGTACCATGGTGAACCGCTCTCCAGGGAAGGTAAATCGAAGACCAGCAACGGTGATCCCGTTTTAACGTAAAAATTCACGTGATGGAAAAAAGAAGGCCAAAATACTTCAGAGACCCGATTGAGGTTCGGATAGCCTTTTTTGGGTTTGAAACTATCCGTTGACGGCTTACAGCCGTCAAGGCCGTAGAACTCACCGAGAGCTTCGTTTTGACTGGTTATGGCTCACGTAACTCTAAACGAGCCAACAGTAATGGCCTTCCGAAGAATCGATATCCGTAGGGTGCAACATTCGTTGTGCAAGGTGCAACATTCGTCCAAAAAGCCGAAACAGCGCCGTTCGACTTTGAGAAGTGGGTGCAGGGATTTGAAATGGAACAGTACCATGGTGAACCGCTCTCCAGGGAAGGTAAATCGAAGACCAACAACGGTGATCCCTTTTTAACGTAAAAAATCACGTGATGGAAAAAAGAAGGCCAAAATACTTCAGAGACCCGATTGAGGTTCGGATAGCCTTTTTTGGGTTTGAAACTATCCGTTGATGGCTTATAGCTGTCAAGGCCGTATAACTTACCGAGAGCTTCGTTTTGACTGGTTATGGCTCCCGTAACTCTAAACGAGCCAACAGTTATGGCCGTCCGAAGAATCGATATCCACAGGGTGCAACATTCGCTGTGCAAGGTGCAACATTCGTCCAAAAAGCCGAAACAGCGCCGTTCGACTTTTAGAAGTGGGTGCAGGGATTTGAAATGGAACAGTACCATGGTGAACTGCTCTCCAGGGAAGGTAAATCGAAGACCAGCAACGGTGATCCCGTTTTAACGTAAAAATTCACGTGATGGAAAAAAGAAGGCCAAAATACTTCAGAGACCCGATCGAGGTTCGGATAGCCTTATTTGGGTTTGAAATATCCGTTGACGGCTTACAGCTGTCAAGGCCGTAGAACTCACCGAGAGCTTCGTTTTGACTGGTTATGGCTCCCGTAACTCTAAACGAGCCAACAGTTATGGCCGTCCGAAGAATCTATATCCACAGGGTGCAACATTCGCTGTGCAAGGTGCAACATTCGTCCAAAAAGCCGAAACAGCGCCGTTCGACTTTTAGAAGTGGGTGCAGGGATTTGAAATGGAACAGTACCATGGTGAACCGCTCTCTAGGGAAGGTAAATCGAAGACCAGCAATGGTGATCACGTTTTAACGTAAAAATTCACGTGATGGAAAAAAGAAGGCCAAAATACTTCAGAGACCCGATCGAGGTTCGGATAGCCTTTTTTGGGTTTGAAACTATCCATTGACGGCTTACAGCTGTCAAGGCCGTATAACTTACCGAGAGCTTCGTTTTGACTGGTTATGGCTCCCGTAACTCTAAACGAGCCAACAGTTATGGCCGCCCGAAGAATCGATATCCACAGGGTGCAACATTCGCTGTGCAAGGTGCAACATTCGTCCAAAAAGCCGAAACAGCGCCGTTCGACTTTTAGAAGTGGGTGCAGGGATTTGAAATGGAACAGTACCATGGTGAACTGCTCTCCAGGGAAGGTAAATCGAAGACCAGCAACGGTGATCCCGTTTTAACGTAAAAATTCACGTGATGGAAAAAAGAAGGCCAAAATACTTCAGAGACCCGATCGAGGTTCGGATAGCCTTATTTGGGTTTGAACTATCCGTTGACGGCTTACAGCTGTGAAGGCCGTAGAACTCACCGAGAGCTTCGTTTTGACTGGTTATGGCTCCCGTAACTCTAAACGAGCCAACAGTTATGGCCGTCCGAAGAATCTATATCCACAGGGTGCAACATTCGCTGTGCAAGGTGCAACATTCGTCCAAAAAGCCAAAACAGCGCCGTTCGACTTTTAGAAGTGGGTGCAGGGATTTGAAATGGAACAGTACCATGGTGAACCGCTCACCAGGGAAGGTAAATCGAAGACCAGCAACGGTGATCCCGTTTTAACGTAAAAATTCACGTGATGGAAAAAAGAAGGCCAAAATACTTCAGAGACCCGATTGAGGTTCGGATAGCCTTTTTTGGGTTTGAAACTATCCGTTGACGGCTTACAGCTGTCAAGGCCGTAGAACTCACCGAGAGCTTCGTTCTGGTTATGGCTCACGTAACTCTAAACGAGCCAACAGTTATGGCCGTCCGAAGAATCGATATCCACAGGGTGCAACATTCGCTGTGCAAGGTGCAACATTCGTCCAAAAAGCCGAAACAGCGCCGTTCGACTTTTAGAAGTGGGTGCAGGGATTTGAAATGGAACAGTACCATGGTGAACCGCTCTCCAGGGAAGGTAAATCGAAGACCAGCAATGGTGATCCCGTTTTAACGTAAAAATTCACGTGATGGAAAAAAGAAGGCCAAAATACTTCAGAGACCCGATCGAGGTTCGGATAGCCTTTTTTGGGTTTGAAACTATCCGTTGACGGCTTACAGCTGTGAAGGCCGTAGAACTCACCGAGAGCTTCGTTTTGACTGGTTATGGCTCCCGTAACTCTAAACGAGCCAACAGTTTTGGCCGTCCGAGGAATCGATATCCACAGGGTGCAACATTCGCTGTGCAAGGTGCAACATTCGTCCAAAAAGCCGAAACAGCGCCGTTCGACTTTTAGAAGTGGGTGCAGGGATTTGAAATGGAACAGTACCATGGTGAACCGCTCTCCACGGAAGGTAAATCGAAGACCAGCAACGGTGATCCCGTTTTAACGTAAAAATTCACGTGATGGAAAAAAGAAGGCCAAAATACTTCAGAGACCCGATCGAGGTTCGGATAGCCTTTTTTGGGTTTGAAACTATCCGTTGACGGCTTACAGCTGTGAAGGCCGTAGAACTCACCGAGAGCTTTGTTTTGACTGGTTATGGCTCCCGTAATTCTAAACGAGCCAACAGTTACGACCGTCCGAAGAATCGATATCCACAGGGTGCAACATTCGCTGTGCTAGGTGCAACATTCGTCCAAAAAGCCGAAACAGCACCGTTCGACTTTTAGAAGTGGGTGCAGGGATTTGAAATGGAACAGTAAAATGGTGAACCGCTCTCCAGGGAAGGTAAATCGAAGACCAGCAATGGTGATCCCGTTTTAACGTAAAAATTCACGTGATGGAAAAAAGAAGGCCAAAATACTTCAGAGACCCGATCGAGGTTCGGATAGCCTTTTTTGGGTTTGAAACTATCCGTTGACGGCTTACAGCTGTGAAGGCCGTAGAACTCACCGAGAGCTTCGTTTTGACTGGTTATGGCTCCCGTAACTCTAAACGAGCCAACGGTTATGGCCGTCCGAAGAATCGATATCCACAGGGTGCAACATTCGCTGTGCAAGGTGCAACATTCGTCCAAAAAGCCGAAACAGCGCCGTTCGACTTTTAGAAGTGGGTGCAGGGATTTGAAATGGAACAGTACCATGGTGAACCGCTCTCCACGGAAGGTAAATCGAAGACCAGCAACGGTGATCCCATTTTAACGTAAAAATTCACGTGATGGAAAAAAGAAGGCCAAAATACTTCAGAGACCCGATCGAGGTTCGGATAGCCTTTTTTGGGTTTGAAACTATCCGTTGACGGCTTACAGCTGTGAAGGCCGTAGAACTCACCGAGAGCTTCGTTTTGACTGGTTATGGCTCTCGTAATTCTAAACGAGCCAACAGTTACGGCCGTCCGAAGAATCGATATCCACAGGGTGCAACATTCGCTGTGCAAGGTGCAACATTCGTCCAAAAAGCGGAAACAGCGTCGTTCGACTTTTAGAAGTGGGTGCAGGGATTTGAAATGGAACAGTACCATGGTGAACCACTCTCCAGGGAAGGTAAATCGAAGACCAGCAATGGTGATCCCGTTTTAACGTAAAAATTCACGTGATGGAAAAAAGAAGGCCAAAATACTTCAGAGACCCGATTGAGGTTCGGATAGCCTTTTTTGGGTTTGAAACTATCCGTTGACGGCTTATAGCTGTCAAGGCTGTAGAACTCACCGAGAGCTTCGTTTTGACTGGTTATGGCTCCCGTAATTCTATACGAGCCAACAGTTATGGCTGTCCGAAGAATCGATATCCACAGGGTGCAACATTCGCTGTGCAAGGTGCAACATTCGTCCAAAAAGCCGAAACAGCGCCGTTCGACTTTGAGAAGTGGGTGCAGGGATTTGAAATGGAACAGTACCATGGTGAACCGCTCTCCAGGGAAGGTAAATCGAAGACCAGCAATGGTGATCCCGTTTTAACGTAAAAATTCACATGATGGAAAAAAGAAGGCCAAAATACTTCAGAGACCCGATTGAGGTTCGGATAGCCTTTTTTGGGTTTGAAACTATCCGTTGACGGCTTATAGCAGTCAAGGCCGTAGAACTCACCGAGAGCTTCGTTTTGACTGGTTATGGCTCCCGTAACTCTAAACGAGCCAACAGTTATGGCCGTCCGAAGAATCGATATCCACAGGGTGCAACATTCGCTGTGTAAGGTGCAACATTCGTCCAAAAAGCCGAAACAGCGCCGTTCGACTTTGAGAAGTGGGTGCAGGGATTTGAAATGGAACAGTACCATGGTGAACCGCTCTCCAGGGAAGGTAAATCGAAGACCAGCAACGGTGATCCCGTTTTAACGTAAAAATTCACGTGATGGAAAAAAGAAGGCCAAAATACTTCAGAGACCCGATTGAGGTTCGGATAGCCTTTTTTGGGTTTGAAACTATCCGTTGACGGCTTACAGCTGTCAAGGCCGTAGAACTCACCGAGACCTTCGTTTTGACTTGTTATGGCTCACGTAACTCTAAACGAGCCAACAGTAATGGCCTTCCGAAGAATCGATATCCATAGGGTGCAACATTCGTTGTGCAAGGTGCAACATTCGTCCAAAAAGCCGAAACAGCGCCGTTCGACTTTGAGAAGTGGGTGCAGGGATTTGAAATGGAACAGTACCATGGTGAACCGCTCTCCAGGGAAGGTAAATCGAAGACCAGCAACGGTGATCCCGTTTTAACGTAAAAATTCACGTAGTGGAAAAAAGAAGGCCAAAATACTTCAGAGACCCGATTGAGGTTCGGATAGCCTTTTTTGGGTTTGAAACTATCCGTTGATGGCTTATAGCTGTCAAGGCCGTATAACTTACCGAGAGCTTCGTTTTGACTAGTTATGGCTCCCGTAACTCTAAACGAGCCAACAGTTATGGCCGCCCGAAGAATCGATATCCACAGGGTGCAACATTCGCTGTGCAAGGTGCAACATTCGTCCAAAAAGCCGAAACAGCGCCGTTCGACTTTTAGAAGTGGGTGCAGGGATTTGAAATGGAACAGTACCATGGTGAACTGCTCTCCAGGGAAGGTAAATCGAAGACCAGCAACGGTGATCCCGTTTTAACGTAAAAATTCACGTGATGGAAAAAAGAAGGCCAAAATACTTCAGAGACCCGATCGAGGTTCGGATAGCCTTATTTGGGTTTGAACTATCCGTTGACGGCTTACAGCTGTCAAGGTCGTAGAACTCACCGAGAGCTTCGTTTTGACTGGTTATGGCTCCCGTAACTCTAAACGAGCCAACAGTTATGGCCGTCCGAAGAATCTATATCCACAGGGTGCAACATTCGCTGTGCAAGGTGCAACATTCGTCCAAAAAGCCGAAACAGCGCCGTTCGACTTTTAGAAGTGGGTGCAGGGATTTGAAATGGAACAGTACCATGGTGAACCGCTCTCCAGGGAAGGTAAATCGAAGACCAGCAACGGTGATCCCGTTTTAACGTAAAAATTCACGTGATGGAAAAAAGAAGGCCAAAATACTTCAGAGACCCGATCGAGGTTCGGATAGCCTTTTTTGGGTTTGAAACTATCCGTTGACGGCTTACAGCTGTGAAGGCCGTAGAACTCACCGAGAGCTTCGTTTTGACTGGTTATGGCTCCCGTAATTCTAAACGAGCCAACAGTTATGGCCGTACGAAGAATCGATATCCACAGGGTGCAACATTCGCTGTGCAAGGTGCAACATTCGTCCAAAAAGCCGAAACAGCGCCGTTCGACTTTTAGAAGTGGGTGCAGGGATTTGAAATGGAACAGTACCATGGTGAACCGCTCTCCACGGAAGGTAAATCGAAGACAAGCAACGGTGATCCCGTTTTAACGTAAAAATTCACGTGATGGAAAAAAGAAGGCCAAAATACTTCAGAGACCCGATCGAGGTTCGGATAGCCTTTTTTGGGTTTGAAACTATCCGTTGACGGCTTACAGCTGTGAAGGCCGTAGAACTCACCGAGAGCTTCGTTTTGACTGGTTATGGCTCCCGTAAGTCTAAACGAGCCAACAGTTACGGCCGTCCGAAGAATCGATATCCACAGGGTGCAACATTCGCTGTGCTAGGTGCAACATTCGTCCAAAAAGCCGAAACAGCGCCGTTCGACTTTTAGAAGTGGGTGCAGGGATTTGAAATGGAACAGTACCATGGTGAACTGCTCTCCAGGGAAGGTAAATCGAAGACCAGCAACGGTGATCCCGTTTTAACGTAAAAATTCACGTGATGGAAAAAAGAAGGCCAAAATACTTCAGAGACCCGATCGAGTTTCGGATAGCCTTATTTGGGTTTGAACTATCCGTTGACGGCTTACAGCTGTCAAGGCCGTAGAACTCATTGAGAGCTTCGTTTTGACTGGTTATGGCTCCCGTAACTCTAAATGAGCCAACAGTTATGGCCGTCCGAAGAATCGATATCCACAGGGTGCAACATTCGTTGTGCAAGGTGCAACATTCGTCCAAAAAGCCAAAACAGCGCCGTTCGACTTTTAGAAGTGGGTGCAGGGATTTGAAATGGAACAGTACCATGGTGAACCGCTCTCCAGGGAAGGTAAATCGAAGGCCAGCAACGGTGATCCCGTTTTAACGTAAAAATTCACGTGATGGAAAAAAGAAGGCCAAAATACTTCAGAGACCCGATCGAGGTTCGGATAGCCTTTTTTGGGTTTGAAACTATCCGTTGACGGCTTACAGCTGTGAAGGCCGTAGAACTCACCGAGAGCTTCGTTTTGACTGGTTATGGCTCCCGTAATTCTATACGAGCCAACAGTTATGGCTGTCCGAAGAATCGATATCCACAGGGTGCAACATTCGCTGTGCAAGGTGCAACATTCGTCCAAAAAGCCGAAACAGCGCCGTTCGACTTTTAGAAGTGGGTGCAGGGATTTGAAATGGAACAGTAAAATGGTGAACCGCTCTCCAGGGAAGGTAAATCGAAGACCAGCAACGGTGATCCCGTTTTAACGTAAAAATTCACGTGATGGAAAAAAGAAGGCCAAAATACTTCAGAGACCCGATCGAGGTTCGGATAGCCTTTTTTGGGTTTGAAACTATCCGTTGACGGCTTACAGCTGTGAAGGCCGTAGAACTCACCGAGAGCTTCGTTTTGACTGGTTATGGCTCCCGTAACTCTAAACGAGCCAACAGTTATGGCCGTCCGAAGAATCGATATCCACAGGGTGCAACATTCGCTGTGCAAGGTGCAACATTCGTCCAAAAAGCCGAAACAGCGCCGTTCGACTTTTAGAAGTGGGTGCAGGGATTTGAAATGGAACAGTACCATGGTGAACCGCTCTCCACGGAAGGTAAATCGAAGACCAGCAACGGTGATCCCGTTTTAACGTAAAAATTCACGTGATGGAAAAAAGAAGGCCAAAATACTTCAGAGACCCGATCGAGGTTCGGATAGCCTTTTTTGGGTTTGAAACTATCCGTTGACGGCTTACAGCTGTGAAGGCCGTAGAACTCACCGAGAGCTTCGTTTTGACTGGTTATGGCTCCCGTAATTCTAAACGAGCCAACAGTTATGGCCGTCCGAAGAATCGATATCCACAGGGTGCAACATTCGCTGTGCAAGGTGCAACATTCGTCCAAAAAGCCGAAACAGCGCCGTTCGACTTTTAGAAGTGGGTGCAGGGATTTGAAATGGAACAGTACCATGGTGAACCACTCTCCAGGGAAGGTAAATCGAAGACCAGCAATGGTGATCCCGTTTTAACGTAAAAATTCACGTGATGGAAAAAAGAAGGCCAAAATACTTCAGAGACCCGATTGAGTTTCGGATAGCCTTTTTTGGGTTTGAAACTATCCGTTGACGGCTTATAGCCGTCAAGGCCGTAGAACTCACCAAGAGCTTCGTTTTGACTGGTTATGGCTCCCGTAACTCTAAACGAGCCAACAGTTATGGCCGTCCGAAGAATCGATATCCACAGGGTGCAACATTCGCAGTGCAAGGTGCAACATTCGTCCAAAAAGCCGAAACAGCGCCGTTCGAATTTGAGAAGTGGGTGCAGGGATTTGAAATGGAACAGTACCATGGTGAACCGCTCTCCAGGGAAGGTAAATCGAAGACCAGCAACGGTGATCCCGTTTTAACGTAAAAATTCACGTGATGGAAAAAAGAAGGCCAAAATACTTCAGAGACCCGATTGAGGTTCGGATAGCCTTTTTTGGGTTTGAAACTATCCGTTGACGGCTTACAGCTGTGAAGGCTGCAGAACACACCGAGAGCTTCGTTTTGACTGGTTATGGCTCCCGTAATTCTAAACGAGCCAACAGTTATGGCCGTCCGAAGAATCGATATCCACAGGGTGCAACATTCGCTGTGCAAGGTGCAACATTTGTCCAAAAAGCCGAAACAGCGCCGTTCGACTTTTAGAAGTGGGTGCAGGGAATTGAAATGGAACAGTACCATGGTGAACCACTCTCCAGGGAAGGTAAATCGAAGACCAGCAATGGTGATCCCGTTTTAACGTAAAAATTCACGTGATGGAAAAATGAAGGCCAAAATACTTCAGAGACCCGATTGAGGTTCGGATAGCCTTTTTTGGGTTTGAAACTATCCGTTGACGGCTTATAGCTATCAAGGCCGTAGAACTCACCGAGAGCTTCGTTTTGACTGGTTATGGCTCCCGTAACTCTAAACGAGCCAACAGTTATGGCCGTCCGAAGAATCGATATCCACAGGGTGCAACATTCGCTGTGCAAGGTGCAACATTCGTCCAAAAAGCCGAAACAGCGCCGTTCGACTTTTAGAAGTGGGTGCAGGGATTTGAAATGGAACAGTACCATGGTGAACCTCTCTCCAGGGAAGGTAAATCGAAGACCAGCAACGGTGATCCCGTTTTAACGTAAAAATTCACGTGATGGAAAAAAGAAGGCCAAAATACTTCAGAGACCCGATCGAGATTCGGATAGCCTTTTTTGGGTTTGAAACTATCCGTTGATGGCTTACAGCTGTGAAGGCCGTAGAACTCACCGAGAGCTTCGTTTTGACTGGTTATGGCTCCTGTAATTCTAAACGAGTCAACAGTTATGGCCGTCCGAAGAATCGATATCCACAGGGTGCAACATTCGCTGTGCAAGGTGCAACATTCGTCCAAAAAGCCGAAACAGCGCCGTTCGACTTTGAGAAGTGGGTGCAGGGATTTGAAATGGAACAGTACCATGGTGAACCGCTCTCCAGGGAAGGTAAATCGAAGACCAGCAACGGTGATCCCGTTTTAACGTAAAAATTCACGTGATGGAAAAAAGAAGGCCAAAATACTTCAGAGACCCGATTGAGGTTCGGATAGCCTTTTTTGGGTTTGAAACTATCTGTTGACGGCTTATAGCTATCAAGGCTGTAGAACTCACCGAGAGCTTCGTTTTGACTGGTTATGGCTCCCGTAACTCTAAACGAGCCAACAGTTATGGCCGTCCGAAGAATCGATATCCACAGGGTGCAACATTCGCTGTGCAAGGTGCAACATTCGTCCAAAAAGCAGAAACATCGCCGTTCGACTTTTAGAAGTGGGTGCAGGGATTTGAAATGGAACAGTACCATGGTGAACCGCTCTCCAGGGAAGGTAAATCGAAGACCAGCAACGGTGATCCCGTTTTAACGTAAAAATTCACGTGATGGAAAAAAGAAGGCCAAAATACTTCAGAGACCCGATCGAGATTCGGATAGCCTTTTTTGGGTTTGAAACTATCCGTTGACGGCTTACAGCTGTGAAGGCCGTAGAACTCACCGAGAGCTTCGTTTTGACTTGTTATGGCTCCCGTAATTCTAAACGTGCCAACAGTTATGGCCGTCCGAAGAATCGATATCCACAGGGTGCAACATTCGCTGTGCAGGGTGCAACATTCGTCCAAAAAGCCGAAACAGCGTCGTTCGACTTTTAGAAGTGGGTGCAGGGATTTGAAATGGAACAGTACCATGGTGAACCACTCTCCAGGGAAGGTAAATCGAAGACCAGCAATGGTGATCCCGTTTTAACGTAAAAATTCACATGATGGAAAAAAGAAGTCCAAAATACTTCAGAGACCCGATTGAGGTTCGGATAGCCTTTTTTGGGTTTGAAACTATCCGTTGACGTCTTATAGCAGTCAAGGCCGTAGAACTCACCAAGAGCTTCGTTTTGACTGGTTATGGCTCCCGTAACTCTAAACGAGCCAACAGTTATGGCCGTCCGAAGAATCGATATCCATAGGGTGCAACATTCGCTGTGCAAGGAGCAACATTCGTCCAAAAAGCCGAAACAGCGCCGTTCGACTTTGAGAAGTGGGTGCAGGGATTTGAAATGGAACAGTACCATGGTGAACCGCTCTCCAGGGAAGGTAAATCGAAGACCAGCAACGGTGATCCCGTTTTAACGTAAAAATTCACGTGATGGAAAAAAGAAGGCCAAAATACTTCAGAGACCCGATCGAGATTCGGATAGCCTTTTTTGGGTTTGAAACTATCCGTTGACGGCTTACAGCTGTGAAGGTCGTAGAACTCACCGAGAGCTTCGTTTTGACTTGTTATGGCTCCCGTAATTCTAAACGAGCCAACAGTTATGGCCGTCCGAAGAATCGATATCCACAGGGTGCAACATTCGCTGTGCAAGGTGCAACATTCGTCCAAAAAGCCGAAACAGCGTCGTTCGACTTTTAGAAGTGGGTGCAGGGATTTGAAATGGAACAGTACCATGGTGAACCACTCTCCAGGGAAGGTAAATCGAAGACCAGCAATGGTGATCCCGTTTTAACGTAAAAATTCACATGATGGAAAAAAGAAGTCCAAAATACTTCAGAGACCCGATTGAGGTTCGGATAGCCTTTTTTGGGTTTGAAACTATCCGTTGACGGCTTATAGCAGTCAAGGCCGTAGAACTCACTGAGAGCTTCGTTTTGACTGGTTATGGCTCCCGTAACTCTAAACGAGCCAACAGTTATGGCCGTCCGAAGAATCGATATCCACAGGGTGAAACATTCGCTGTGCAAGGTGCAACATTTGTCCAAAAAGCCGAAACAGCGCCGTTCGACTTTGAGAAGTGGGTGCAGGGATTTGAAATGGAACAGTACCATGGTGAACCACTCTCCAGGGAAGGTAAAACGAAGACCAGCAACGGTGATCCCGTTTTAACGTAAAAATTCACGTGATGGAAAAAAGAAGGCCAAAATACTTCAAAGACCCGATTGAGGTTCGGATAGCCTTTTTTGGGTTTGAAACTATCCGTTGACGGCTTACAGCTGTCAAGGCCGTAGAACTCACCGAGAGCTTCGTTTTGACTGGTTATGGCTCACGTAACTCTAAACGAGCCAACAGTAATGGCCTTCCGAAGAATTGATATCCATAGGGTGCAACATTCGTTGTGCAAGGTGCAACCTTCGTCCAAAAAGCCGAAACAGCGCCGTTCGACTTTGAGAAGTGGGTGCAGGGATTTGAAATGGAACAGTACCATGGTGAACCGCTCTCCAGGGAAGGTAAATCGAAGACCAGCAACGGTGATCCCGTTTTAACGTAAAAATTCACGTGATGGAAAAAAGAAGGCCAAAATACTTCAGAGACCCGATTGAGGTTCGGATAGCCTTTTTTGGGTTTGAAACTATCCGTTGACGGCTTACAGCTGTCAAGGCCGTAGAACTCACCGAGAGCTTCGTTTTGACTGGTTATGGCTCACGTAACTCTAAACGAGCCAACAGTAATGGCCTTCCGAAGAATCGATATCCATAGGGTGCAACATTCGTTGTGCAGGGTGCAACATTCGTTGTGCAAGGTGCAACATTCGTCCAAAAAGCCGAAACAGCGCCGTTTACTTTTAGAAGTGGGTGTAGGGATTTGAAATGGAACAGTACCATAGTGAACCGCTCTCCAGGGAAGGTAAATCAAAGACCAGCAACGGTGATCCCGTTTAAACGTAAAAATTTACGTGATGGAAAAAAGAAGGCCAATATACTTCAGAGACCCGATCGAGGTTCGGATAGCCTTTTTTGGGTTTGAAACTATCTGTTGATGGCTTACAGCTGTCAAGGCTGTAGAACTCACCGAGAGCTTCGTTTTGACTGGTTATGGCTCCCGTAACTCTAAACGAGCCAACAGTTATGGCCGTCCGAAGAATCGATATCCACAGGGTGCAACATTCGCTGTGCAAGGTGCAACATTCGTCCAAAAATAAGAAACAGCGCCGTTAGAATTTTAGAAGTGGGTGCAGGGATTTGAAATGGAACACTACCATGGTGAACCGCTCTCCAGGGAAGGTAAATCGAAGACCAGTAACGGTGATCCCGTTTTCACGTAAAAATTCACGTGACGGAAAAAAGAAGGCCAAAATACTTCAGAGACCCGATTGAGGTTCGGATAGCCTTTTTTGGGTTTGAAACTATCCGTTGATGGCTTACAACTGTCAAGGCCGTAGAACTCACCGAGAGCTTCGTTTTGACTAGTTATGGCTCCCGTAACTCTAAACGAGCCAACAGTTATGGCCGTCCGAAGAATCGATATCCACACGGTGCAACATTCGCTGTGCAAGGTGCAACATTCGTCCAAAAAGCCGAAACAGCGCCGTTCGACTTTTAGAAGTGGATGCAGGGATTTGAAATGGAACAGTACCATGGTGATCCGCTCTCCAGGGAAGGTAAATCGAAGACCAGCAACGGTGATCCCGTTTTAACGTAAAAATTCACGTGATGGAAAAAAGAAGGCCAAAATACTTCAGAGACCCGATCGAGGTTCGGATAGCCTTTTTTGGGTTTGAAACTATCCGTTGACGGCTTAAAGCTGTGAAGGCCGTAGAACTAACCGAGAGCTTCGTTTTGACTGGTTATGGCTCCCGTAACTCTAAACGAGCCAACAGTTATGGTCGTCCGAAGAATCGATATCCACAGGGTGCAACATTCGATGTGCAAGGTGCAACATTCGTCCAAAAAGCCGAAACAGCGCCGTTCGACTTTTAGAAGTGGGTGCAGGGATTTGAAATGGAACAGTAACATGGTGATCCGCTCTCCAGGGAAGGTAAATCGAAGACCAGCAACGGTGATCCCGTTTTAACGTAAAAATTCACGTGATGGAAAAAAGAAGGCCAAAATACTTCAGAGACCCGATTGAGGTTCGGATAGCCTTTTTTGGGTTTGAAACTATCCGTTGATGGCTTAGAACTGTCAAGGCCGTAGAACTCACCGAGAGCTTCGTTTTGACTGGTTATGGCTCCCATAACTCTAAACTAGCCAACAGTTATGGCCGTCCGAAGAATCGATATCCACAGGGTGCAACATTCGCTGTGCAAGGTGCAACATTCGTCCAAAAAGCCGAAACAGCGCCGTTCGACTTTTAGAAGTGGGTGCAGGGATTTGAAATGGAACAGTACCATGGTGACCCGCTCTCCAGGGAAGGTAAATCGAAGACCAGCAACGGTGATCCCGTTTTAACGTAAAAATTCACGTGATGGAAAAAAGAAGGCCAAAATACTTCAGAGACCCGATCGAGGTTCGGATAGCCTTTTTTGGGTTTGAAACTATCTGTTGACGGCTTACAGCTGTCAAGGCCGTAGAACTCACCGAGAGCTTCGTTTTGACTGGTTATTGCTCCCGTAACTCTAAACGAGCCAACAGTTATGGCCGTCCGAAGAATCGATATCCACAGGGTGCAACATTCGCTGTGCAAGGTGCAACATTTGTCCAAAAATCCGAAACAGCGCCGTTAGACTTTTAGAAGTGGGTGCAGGGATTTGAAATGGAATAGTACCATGGTGAACCGCTCTCCAGGGAAGATAAATCGAGGACCAGCAACGGTGATCCCGTTTTAACGTAAAAATTCACGTGATGGAAAAAAGAAGGCCAAAATACTTCAGAGACCCGATTGAGGTTCGGATAGCCTTTTTTGGGTTTGAAACTATCCGTTGATGGCTTACAACTGTCAAGGCCGTAGAACTCACCGAGAGCTTCGTTTTGACTGGTTATGGCTCCCGTAACTCTAAACGAGCCAACAGTTATGGCCGTCCGAAGAATCGATATCCACAGGGTGCAACATTCGTCCAAAAAGCCGAAACAGCGCCGTTCGACTTTTAGAAGTGGGTGCAGGGATTTGAAATGGAATAGTACCATGGTGACCCGCTCTCCAGGGAAGGTAAATCGAAGACCAGCAACGGTGATCCCGTTTTAACGTAAAAATTCACGTGATGGAAAAAAGAAGGCCAAAATACTTCAAAGACCCGATTGAGGTTCGGATAGCCTTTTTTGGGTTTGAAACTATCCGTTGACGGCTTACAGATGTCAAGGCCGTAGAACTCACCGAGAGCTTCATTTTGACTGGTTATGGCTCCCGTAACTCTAAACGAGTCAACAGTTATGGCCGTCCGAAGAATCGATATCCACAAGGTGCAACATTCGCTGTGCAAGGTGCAACATTCGTCCAAAAAGCCGAATAAGCGCCGTTCGACTTTTAGAAGTGGGTGCAGGGATTTGAAATGGAACAGTACCATGGTGAACCGATCTCCAGGGAAGGTAAATCGAAGACCAGCAACGGTGATCCCGTTTTAACGTAAAAATTCACGTGATGGAAAAAAGAAACAGCGCTTTTCGACTTTTAGAAGTGGGTGCAGGGATTTGAAATGGAACAGTACCATGGTGAACCACTCTCCAGGGAAGGTAAATCAAAGACCAGCAACGGTGATCCCGTTTTAACGTAAAAATTCACGTGATGGAAAAAAGAAGGCCAATATACTTCAGAGACCCGATCGAGGTTCGGATAGCCTTTTTTGGGTTTGAAACTATCTGTTGACGGCTTACAGCTGTCAAGGCCGTAGAACTCACCGAGAGCTTCGTTTTGACTGGTTATGGCTCCCGTAACTCTAAACGAGCCAACAGTTATGGCCGTCCGAAGAATCGATATCCACAGGGTGCAACATTCGCTGTGCAAGGTGCAACATTCGTCCAAAAATCCGAAACAGCGCCGTTAGACTTTTAGAAGTGGGTGCAGGGATTTGAAATGGAACAGTACCATGGTGACCCGCTCTCCAGGGAAGGTAAATCGAAGCCCAGCAACGGTGATCCCGTTTTAACGTAAAAATTCACGTGACGGAAAAAAGAAGGCCAAAATACTTCAGAGACCCGATTGAGGTTCGGATAGCCTTTTTTGGGTTTGAAACTATCCGTTAACGGCTTATAGATGTCAAGGCCGTAGAACTCACCGAGAGCTTCGTTTTGACTGGTTATGGCTCCCGTAACTCTAAACGAGTCAACAGTTATGGCCGTCCGAAGAATCGATATCCACAGGGTGAAACATTCGCTGTGGAAGGTGCAACATTCGTCCAAAAAGCCGAAACAGCGCCGTTCAACTTTTACAAGTGGGTGCAGGGATTTGAAATGGAACAGTACCATGGTGAACCGATCTCCAGGGAAGGTAAATCGAAGACCAGCAACGGTGATCCCGTTTTAACGTAAAAATTCATGTGATGGAAAAAAGAAGGCCAAAATACTTCAGAGACCCGATTGAGGTTCGGATAGCCTTTTTTGAGTTTGAAACTATCCGTTGATGGCTTACAACTGTCAAGGCCGTAGAACTCACCGAGAGCTTCGTTTTGACTGGTTATGGCTCCCGTAACTCTAAACGAGCCAACAGTTATGGCCGTCCGAAGAATCGATATCCACAGGGTGCAACACTCGCTGTGCAAGGTGCAACATTCGTCCAAAAATCCGAAACAGCGCCGTTCGACTTTTAGAAGTGGGTGTAGGGATTTGAAATGGAACAGTACCATGGTGAACCGCTCTCCAGGGAAGGTAAATCGAAGACCAGCTATGGTGATCCCGTTTTAACGTAAAAATTCACGTGATGGAAAAAAGAAGGCCAAAATACTTCAAAGACCCGATTGAGGTTCGGATAGCCTTTTTTGGGTTTGAAACTATCCGTTGATGGCTTACAACTGTCAAGGCCGTAGAACTCACCGAGAGCTTCGTTTTGAGTGGTTATGGCTCCCGTAACTGTAAACGAGCAAACAGTTATGGCCGTCAGAAGAATCGATATCCACAGGGTGCAACATTCGCTGTGCAAGGTTTAACATTCGTCCAAAAAGCCGAAACAGCGCCGTTCGACTTTTAGAAGTGGGTGCAGGGATTTGAAATGGAACAGTACCATGGTGAACTGCTCTCCAGGGAAGGTAAATCGAAGACCAGCAACGGTGATCCCGTTTTAACGTAAAAATTCACGTGATGGAAAAAAGAAGGCCAAAATACTTCAGAGACCCAATCGAGGTTCGGATAGCCTTTTTTGGGTTTGAAACTATCCGTTGACGGCTTACAGTTGTGAAGGCCGTAGGACTCACCGAGAGCTTCGTTTTGACTGGTTATGGCTCCCGTAACTCTAAACGAGCCAACAGTTATGGCCGTCCGAAGAATCGATATCCACAGGGTGCAACATTCGCTGTGCAAGTTGCAACATTCGTCCAAAAAGCCGAAACAGCGCCGTTCGACTTTTAGAAGTGGGTGCAGGGATTTGAAATGGAACAGTACCATGGTGAACTGCTCTCCAGGGAAGGTAAATCGAAGACCAGCAACGGTGATCCCGTTTTAACCTAAAAATTCACGTGATGGAAAAAAGAAGGCCAAAATACTTCAAAGACCCGATCGAGGTTTGGATAGCCTTTTTTGGGTTTGAAACTATCCGTTGACGGCTTACAGCTGTGAAGGCCGTAGAACTCACCGAGAGCTTCGTTTTGACTGGTTATGGCTCCCGTAATTCTAAACGAGCCAACAGTTATGGCCGTCCGAAGAATCGATATCCATAGGGTGCAACATTCGCTTTGCAAGGTGCAACATTCGTCCAAAAAGCCGAAACAGCGCTGTTCGACTTTTAGAAGTGGGTGCAGGGATTTGAAATGGAACAGTACCATGGTGAACCGCTCTCCAAGGAAGGTAAATCGAAGACCAGCAACGGTGATCCCGTTTTAACGTAAAAATTCACATGATGGAAAAAAGAAGGCCAAAATACTTCAAAGACCCGATCGAGGTTCGGATAGCCTTTTTTGGGTTTGAAACTATCCGTTGATGGCTTACAACTGTCAAGGCCGTAGAACTCACCGAGAGCTTCGTTTTGACTGGTTATGGCTCACGTAACTCTAAACGAACCAACAGTAATGGCCCTCTAAAGAATCGATATCCATAGGGTGCAACATTCGTTGTGCAAGGTGCAACATTCGTCCAAAAAGCCGAAACAGCGCCGTTCGACTTTTAGAAGTGGGTGTAGGGATTTGAAATGGAACAGTACCATGGTGAACCGCTCTCCAGGGATGGTAAATCGAAGACCAGCAACGGTGATCCCGTTTTAACGTAAAAATTCACGTGATGGAAAAAAGAAGGCCAATATACTTCAGAGACCCGACCGAGGTTCGGATAGCCTTTTTTGGGTTTGAAACTATACGTTGACGGCTTACAGCGGTCAAGGCCGTAGAACTCACCGAGAGCTTCGTTTTGACTGGTTATGGCTCCCGTAACTCTAAACGAGCCAACAGTTATGGCCGTCCGAAGAATCGATATCCACAGGGTGCAACATTCGCTGTGCAAGGTGCAACATTCGTCCAAAAATCCGAAACAGCGCCGTTCGACTTTTAGAAGTGGGTGCAGGGATTTGAAATGGAACAGTACCATGGTGAACCGCTCTCCAGGGAAGGTAAATCGAAGACCAGCAACGGTGATCCCGTTTTAACGTAAAAATTCACGTGATGGAAAAAAGAAGGACAAAATACTTCAGAGACCCGATCGAGGTTCGGATAGCCTTTTTTGGTTTTGAAACTATCTGTTGACGGCTTACAACTGTCAGGGCCATAGAACTCACCGAGAGCTTCATTTTGACTGGTTATGGCTCCCGTAACTCTAAACGAGCCAACAGTTATGGCCGTCCGAAGAATCGATATCCACAGGGTGCAACATTCGCTGTGCAAGGTGCAACATTCGTCCAAAAAGCCGAAACAGCGCCGTTCGACTTTTAGAAGTGGGTGCAGGGATTTGAAATGGAACAGTACCATGGTGAACCGCTCTCCAGGGAAGGTAAATCGAAGACAAGCAACGGTGATCCCGTTTTAAAGTAAAAATTCACGTGATGGAAAAAAGAAGGCCAAAATACTTTAGAGACCCTATTGAGGTTCGTATAGCCTTTTTTGGGTTTGAAACTATCCATTGACGGCTTACAGCTGTCAAGGCCGTAGAACTCACCGAGAGCTTCGTTTTGACTGGTTATGGCTCCCGTAACTCTAAACGAGCCAACAGTTATGGCCGTCCGAAGAATCGATATCCACAGGATGCAACATTCGCTGTGCAAGGTGCAACATTCGTCCAAAAAGCCGAAACAGCGCCGTTCGACTTTTAGAAGTGGGTGCAGGGATTTGAAATGGAACAGTACCATGGTGACCCGCTCTCCAGGGAAGGTAAATCGAAGACCAGCAACGGTGATCCCGTTTTAACGTAAAAATTCACGTGATGGAAAAAAGAAGGCCAAAATACTTCAAAGACCCGATTGAGGTTCGGATAGCCTTTTTTGGGTTTGAAACTATCCGTTGACGGCTTACAGATGTCAAGGCCATAGAACTCACCGAGAGCTTCGTTTTGACTGGTTATGGCTCCCGTAACTCTAAACGAGTCAACAGTTATGGCCGTCCGAAGAATCGATATCCACAGGGTGCAACATTCGCTGTGCAAGGTGCAACATTCGTCAAAAAAACCGAATCAGCGCCGTTCGACTTTTAGAAGTGGGTGCAGGGATTTGAAATGGAACAGTACCATGGTGAACCGCTCTCTAGGAAAGGTAAATCGAAGACCAGCAACGGTGATCCCGTTTTAACGTAAAAATTCACGTGATGGAAAAAAGAAGGCCAAAATACTTCAGAGACCCGATTGAGGTTCGGATAGCCTTTTTTGAGTTTGAAACTATCCGTTGATGGCTTACAACTGTCAAGGCCGTATAACTCACCGAGAGCTTCGTTTTGACTGGTTATGGCTCCCGTAACTCTAAACGAGCCAACAGTTATGGCCGTCCGAAGAATCGATATCCACAGGGTGCAACATTCGCTGTGCAAGGTGCAACATTCGTCCAAAAATCCGAAACAGCGCCGTTCGACTTTTAGAAGTGGGTGTAGAGATTTGAAATGGAACAATACCATGGTGAACCGCTCTCCAGGGAAGGTAAATCGAAGACCAGCAACGGTGAACCCGTTTTAACGTAAAAATTCACGTGATGGAAAAAAGAAGGCCAAAATACTTCAGAGACCCGATCGAGGTTCGGATAGCCTTTTTTGGGTTTGAAACTATCCGTTGACGGCTTACAGCCGTCAAGGCCGTAGAACTCACCGAGAGCTTCGTTTTGACTGGTTATGGCTCCCGTAACTCTAAACGAGCCAACAGTTATGGCCGTCCGAAGAATCGATATCCACAGGGTGCAACATTCGCTGTGCAAGGTGCAACATTCGTCCAAAAAGCCGAAACAGCGCCGTTCGACTTTTAAAAGTGGGTGCAGGGATTTGAAATGGAACAGTACCATGGTGAACCGCTCTCCAGGGAAGGTAAATCGAAGACCAGCAACGGTGATCCTGTTTTAACGTAAAAATTCACGTGATGGAAAAAAGAAGGCCAAAATACTTCAGAGACCCGATCGAGGTTCGGATAGCCTTATTTGGGTTTGAAACTATCCGTTGACCGCTTACAGCTGTCAAGGCCGTAGAACTCACTGAGAGCTTCGTTTTGACTGGTTATGGCTCCCGTAACTCTACACGAGCCAACAGTTATGGCCGTCCGAAGGATCGATATCCACAGGGTGCAACATTCGCTGTGCAAGGTGCAACATTCGTCCAAAAAGCCGAAACGGCGCCGTTTGACTTTTAGAAGTGGGTGCAGGGATTTGAAATGGAACAGTACCATGGTGAACCGCTCTCCAGGGAAGGTAAATCGAAGACCAGCAACGGTGAACCCGTTTTAACGTAAAAATTCACGTGATGGAAAAAAGAAGGACAAAATACTTTAGAGACCCGACCGAGGTTCGGATAGCCTTTTTTGGTTTTGAAACTATCCTTTGACGGCTTACAACTGTCAGGGCCATAGAACTCACCGAGAGCTTCGTTTTGACTGGTTATTGCTTCCGTAAATCTAAACGAGCCAACAGTTATGGCCGTCCGAAGAATCGATATCCACAAGGTGCAACATTCGCTGTGCAAGGTGCAGCATTCGTCCAAAAAGCCGAAACAGCGCCGTTCAACTTTTAGAAGTGGGTGCAGGGATTTGAAAGGGAACAGTACCATGGTGAACCACTCTCCAGGGAAGGTAAATCAAAGACCAGAAACGGTGATCCCGTTTTAACGTAAAAATTCACGTGATGGAAAAAAGAAGGCCAAAATACTTCAGAGACCCGATTGAGGTTCGGATAGCCTTTTTTGGGTTTGAAACTATCCATTGACAGCTTACAACTGTAAAGGCCATAGAACTCACCGAGAGCTTCGTTTTGACTGGTTATGGCTCCCGTAACTCTAAACGAGCCAACAGTTATGGCCGTCCGAAGAATCGATATCCACAGGGTGCAACATTCACTGTGCAAGGTGCAACATTCGTCCAAAAAGCCGAAACAGCGCCGTTCGACTTTTAAAAGTGGGTGCAGGGATTTGAAATGGAACAGTACCATGGTGAACCGCTCTCCAGGGAAGGTAAATCGAAGACCAGCAACGGTGATCCCGTTTTAACGTAAAAATTCACGTGATGGAAAAAAGAAGGCCAAAATACTTCAGAGACCCGATTGAGGTTCGGATAGCCTTTTTTGGGTTTGAAACTATCCGTTGATGGCTTACAGCCGTCAAGGCCGTAGAACTCACCGAGAGCTTCGTTTTTACTGGTTATGGCTCCCGTAACTCTAAACGAGCCAACAGTTATGGCCGTCCGAAGAATCGATATCCACAGGGTGCAACATTCGCTGTGCAAGGTGCAACATTCATCCAAAAATCCGAAACAGCGCCGTTCGACTTTTAGAAGTGGGTGTAGAGATTTGAAATGGAACAGTACCATGGTGAACCGCTCTCCAGGGAAGGTAAATCGAAGACCAGCAACGGTGAACCCGTTTTAACGTAAAAATTCACGTGATGGAAAAAAGAAGGACAAAATACTTAAGAGACCCGATCGAGGTTCGGATAGCCTTTTTTGGTTTTGAAACTATCCTTTGACGGCTTACAACTGTCAGGGCCATAGAACTCACCGAGAGCTTCGTTTTGACTGGTTATGGCTCCCGTAACTCTAAACGAACCAACAGTAATGGCCCTCTGAAGAATCGATATCCATAGGGTGCAACATTCGTTGTGCAAGGTGCAACATTCGTCCAAAAAGCCGAAACAGCGCCGTTCGACTTTTAGAAGTGGGTGTAGGGATTTGAAATGGAACAGTACCATGGTGAACCGCTCTCCAGGGATGGTAAATCGAAGACCAGCAACGGTGATCCCGTTTTAACGTAAAAATTCACGTGATGGAAAAAAGAAGGCCAATATACTTCAGAGATCTGATCGAGGTTCGGATAGCCTTTTTTGGGTTTGAAACTATACGTTGACGGCTTACAGCGGTCAAGGCCGTAGAACTCACCGAGAGCTTCGTTTTGACTGGTTATGGCTCCCGTAACTCTAAACGAGCCAACAGTTATGGCCGTCCGAAGAATCGATATCCACAGGGTGCAACATTCGCTGTGCAAGGTGCAACATTCGTCCAAAAATCCGAAACAGCGCCGTTAGACTTTTAGAAGTGGGTGCAGGGATTTGAAATGGAACAGTACCATGGTGAACCGCTCTGCAGGGAAGGTAAATCGAAGACAAGCAACGGTGATCCCGTTTTAAAGTAAAAATTCACGTGATGGAAAAAAGAAGGCCAAAATACTTCAGAGACCCGATTGAGGTTCGTATAGCCTTTTTTGGGTTTGAAACTATCCATTGACGGCTTACAGCTGTCAAGGCCGTAGAACTCACCGAGAGCTTCGTTTTGACTGGTTATGGCTCCCGTAACTCTACACGAGCCAACAGTTATGGCCGTCCGAAGGATCGATATCCACAGGGTGCAACATTCGCTGTGCAAGGTGCAACATTCGTCCAAAAAGCCGAAACGGCGCCGTTCGACTTTTAGAAGTGGGTGCAGGGATTTGAAATGGAACAGTACCATGGTGAACCGCTCTCCAGGGAAGGTAAATCGAAGACCAGCAACGGTGAACCCGTTTTAACGTAAAAATTCACGTGATGGAAAAAAGAAGGCCAAAATACTTCAAAGACCCGATCGAGGTTCGGATAGCCTTTTTTGGTTTTGAAACTATCCGTTGACGGCTTACAGATGTCAAGGCCATAGAACTCACCGAGAGCTTCGTTTTGACTGGTTATGGCTCCCGTAACTCTAAACGAGCCAACAGTTATGGCCGTCCGAAGAATCGATATCCACAGGGTGCAACATTCGCTGTGCAAGGTGCAACATTCGTCCAAAAAGCCGAAACAGCGCCGTTCGACTTTTAGAAGTGGGTGCAGGGATTTGAAAGGGAACAGTACCATGGTGAACCGCTCTCCAGGGAAGGTAAATCGAAGACCAGCAACGGTGATCCCGTTTTAACGTAAAAATTCACGTGATGGAAAAAAGAAGGCCAAAATACTTCAGAGACCCGATTGAGGTTCGGATAGCCTTTTTCGGGTTTGAAACTATCCGTTGACGGCTTACAACTGTCAAGGCCGTAGAACTCACCGAGAGCTTCGTTTTGACTGGTTATGGCTCCCGTAACTCTAAACGAGCCAACAGTTATGGCCGTCCGAAGAATCGATATCCACAGGGTGCAACATTCGCTGTGCAAGGTGCAACATTCGTCCAAAAATCCGAAACAGCGCCGTTCGACTTTTAGAAGTGGGTGCAGGGATTTGAAATGGAACAGTACCATGGTGAACCGCTCTCCAGGGAAGGTAAATCGAAGACCAGCAACGGTGTTCCCGTTTTAACGTAAAAATTCACGTGATGGAAAAAAGAAGGCCAAAATACTTCAGAGACCCGATTGAGGTTCGGATAGCCTTTTTTGGGTTTGAAACTATCCGTTGACGGCTTACAGATGTCAAGGCCGTAGAACTCACCGAGAGCTTCCTTTTGAATGGTTATGGCTCCCGTAACTCTAAATGAGCTAACAGTTATGGCCGTCCGCAGAATCGATATCCACAGGGTGCAACATTCGCTGTGCAAGGTGCAACATTCGTCCAAAAAGCCGAAACAGCGCCGTTCGACTTTAAGAAGTGGGTGCAGGGATTTGAAATGGAACAGTACCATGGTGAACTGCTCTCCAGGGAAGGTAAATCGAAGACCAGCAAAGGCGATCCCGTTTTAACGTAAAAATTCACGTGATGGAAAAAAGAAGGCCAAAATACTTCAGAGACCCGATCGAGGTTCGGATAGCCTTATTTGGGTTTGAAACTATCCGTTGACGGCTTACAGCTGTCAAGGCCGTAGAACTCACCGAGAGCTTCGTTTTGACTGGTTATGGCTCCCGTAACTCTAAACGAGCCAACAGTTATGGCCGTCCGAAGAATCGATATCCACAGGGTGCAACATTCGCTGTGCAAGGTGCAACATTCGTCCAAAAATCCGAAACAGCGCCGTTCGACTTTTAGAAGTGGGTGCAGGGATTTGAAATGGAACAGTACCATGGTGAACCGCTCTCCAGGGAAGGTAAATCGAAGACCAGCAACGGTGATCCCGTTTTAACGTAAAAATTCACGTGATGGAAAAAAGAAGGACAAAATACTTCAGAGACCCGATCGAGGTTCGGATAGCCTTTTTTGGTTTTGAAACTATCTGTTGACGGCTTACAACTGTCAGGGCCATAGAACTCACCGAGAGCTTCATTTTGACTGGTTATGGCTCCCGTAACTCTAAACGAGCCAACAGTTATGGCCGTCCGAAGAATCGATATCCACAGGGTGCAACATTCGCTGTGCAAGGTGCAACATTCGTCCAAAAAGCCGAAACAGCGCCGTTCGACTTTTAGAAGTGGGTGCAGGGATTTGAAAGGGAACAGTACCATGGTGACCCACTCTCCAGGGAAGGTAAATCGAAAACCAGCAACGGTGATCCCGTTTTAACGAAAAATTCACGTGATGGAAAAAAGAAGGCCAAAATACTTCAGAGACCCGATTGAGGTTCGGATAGACTTTTTTGGGTTTGAAACTATCCGTTGACGGCTTACAACTGTCAAGGCCATAGAAATCACTGAGAGCTTCGTTTTGACTAGTTATGGCTCCCGTAACTCTAAACGAGCCAACAGTTATGGCCATCCAAAGAATCGATATCCACAAGGTGCAACATTCGCTGTGCAAGGTGCAACATTCGTCCAAAAAGCCGAAACAGCGCCATTCGACTTTTAGAAGTGGGTGCAGGGATTTGAAATGGAACAATACCATGGTGAACCGCTCTCCAGGGAAGGTAAATCGAAGACCAGCAACGGTGATCCCGTTTTAACGTAAAAATTCACGTGATGGAAAAAAGAAGGCCAAAATACTTCAAAGACCCGATTGAGGTTCGGATAGCCTTTTTTGGGTTTGAAACTATCCGTTGACGGCTTACAGCTGTCAAGGCAGTAGATCTCACCGAGAGCTTCGTTTTGACTGGTTATGGCTCCCGTAACTCTAAACGAGCCAACAGTTATGGCCGTCCGAAGAATCGATATCCACAGGGTGCAACATTCGCTGTGCAAGGTGCAACATTCGTCCAAAAAGCCGAAACAGCGCCGTTCGACTTTTAAAAGTGGGTGCAGGGATTTGAAATGGAACAGTACCATGGTGAACCGCTCTCCAGGGAAGGTAAATCGAAGACCAGCAACGGTGATCCCGTTTTAACGTAAAAATTCACGTGATGGAAAAAAGAAGGCCAAAATACTTCAGAGGCCCGATCGAGGTTCGGATAGCCTTTTTTGGGTTTGAAACTATCCGTTGACGGCTTACAGCCGTCAAGGCCGTAGAACTCACCGAGAGCTTCGCTTTGACTGGTTATGGCTCCCGTAACTCTAAACGAGCCAACAGTTATGGCCATCCGAAGAATCGATATCCACAGGGTGCAACATTCGCTGTGCAAGGTGCAACATTCATCCAAAAATCCGAAACAGCGCCATTCGACTTTTAGAAGTGGGTGTAGAGATTTGAAATGGAACAGTACCATGGTGAACCGCTCTCCAGGGAAGGTAAATCGAAGACCAGCAACGGTGATCCCGTTTTAACGTAAAAATTCACGTGATGGAAAAAAGAAGGCCAAAATACTTCAGAGACCCGATTGAGGTTCGGATAGCCTTTTTTGGGTTTGAAACTATCCGTTGACGGCTTACAGCCGTCAAGGCTGTAGAACTCACCGAGAGCTTCGTTTTGACTGGTTATGGCTCCCGTAACTCTAAACGAGCCAACAGTTATGGCCGTCCGAAGAATCTATATCCACAGGGTGCAACATTCGCTGTGCAAGGTGCAACATTCGTCCAAAAATCCGAAACAGCGCCGTTCGACTTTTAGAAGTTGGTGCAGGGATTTGAAATGGAACAGTACCATGGTGAACCGCTCTCCAGGGAAGGTAAATCGAAGACCAGCAACGGTGATCCCGTTTTAACGTAAAAATTCACGTGATGGAAAAAAGAAGGCCAAAATACTTCAGAGACCCGATCGAGGTTCGGATAGCCTTATTTGGGTTTGAAACTATCCGTTGACGGCTTACAGCCGTGAAGGCTGTAGAACTCACCGAGAGCTTCGTTTTGACTGGTTATGGCTCCCGTAACTCTAAACGAGCCAACAGTTATGGCCGTCCGAAGAATCGATATCCACAGGGTGCAACATTCGCTGTGCAAGGTGCAACATTCGTCCAAAAATCCGAAAAAGCGCCGTTCGACTTTTAGAAGTGGGTGCAGGGATTTGAAATGGAACAGTACCATGGTGAACCGCTCTCCAGGGAAGGTAAATCGAAGACCAGTAACGGTGATCCCGTTTTAACGTAAAAATTCACGTGATGGAAAAAAGAAGGCCAAAATACTTCAGAGACCCGATTGAGGTTCGGATAACCTTTTTTGGGTTTGAAACTATCCGTTGACGGCTTACAACTGTCAAGGCCGTAGAACTCACCGAGAGCTTCGTTTTGACTGGTTATGGTTCCCGTAACTCTAAACGAGCCAACAGTTATGGCCGTCCGAAGAATCGATATCCACAGGGTGCAACATTCGCTGTGCAAGGTGCAACATTCGTACAAAAAGCCGAAACAGCGCCGTTCGACTTTTAGAAGTGGGTGCAGGGATTTGAAATGGAACAGTACCATGGTGACCCGCTCTCCAGGGAAGGTAAATTGAAAACCAGCAACGGTGATCCCGTTTTAACATAAAAATTCACGTGATGGAAAAAAGAAGGCCAAAATACTTCAAGGACCCGATTGAGGTTCGGATAGCCTTTTTTGGGTTTGAAACTATCCGTTGACGGCTTACAGATGTCAAGGCCGTAGAACTCACCGAGAGCTTCATTTTGAATGGTTATGGCTCCCGTAACTCTAAATGAGCTAACAGTTATGGCCGTCCGAATAATCGATATCCACAGGGTGCAACATTCGCTGTGCAAGGTGCAACATTCGTCCAAAAAGCCGAAACAGCGCGGTTCGACTTTTAGAAGTAGGTGCAGGGATTTGAAATGGAACAGTACCATGGTGAACCGCTCTCCAGGGAAGGTAAATCGAAGACCAGCAACGGTGATCCCGTTTTAACGTAAAAATTCACGTGATGGAAAAAAGAAGGCCAAAATACTTCAGAGACCCGATTGAGGTTCGGATAGACTTTTTTGGGTTTGAAACTATCCGTTGACGGCTTACAACTGTCAAGGCCATAGAAATCACCGAGAGCTTCGTTTTGACTGGTTATGGCTCCCGTAACTCTAAACGAGCCAACAGTTATGGCCGTCCGAAGAATCGATACCCACAGGGTGCAACATTCGCTGTGCAAGGTGCAACATTCGTCCAAAAATCTGAAACAGCGCCGTTCGACTTTTAGAAGTGGGTGCAGGGATTTGAAATGGAACAGTACCATGGTGAACCGCTCTCCCGGGAAGGTAAATCGAAGACCAGCAACGGTGATCCCGTTTTAACGTAAAAATTCACGGGATGGAAAAAAGAAGGCCAAAATACTTCAAAGACCCGATTGAGGTTCGGATAGCCTTTTTTGGGTTTGAAACTATCCGTTGACGGCTTACAACTGTCAAGGCCGTAGAACTCACCGAGAGCTTCGTTTTGACTGGTTATGGCTCCCGTAAATCTAAACGAGCCAACAATTATGGCCGTCCGAAGAATCGATATCCACAGGGTGCAACATTCGCTGTGCAAGGTGCAACATTCGTCCAAAAAGCCGAAACAGAGCCGTTCGACTTTTAGAAGTGGGTGCAGGGATTTGAAATGGAACAGTACCATGGTGAACTGCTCTCCAGGGAAGGTAAATCGAAGACCAGCAACGGTGATCCCGTTTTAACGTAAAAATTCACGTGATGGAAAAAAGAAGGCCAAAATACTTCAGAGACCCGATCGAGGTTCGGATAGCCTTATATGGGTTTGAAACTATCCGTTGACGGCTTACAGCCGTCAAGGCTGTAGAACTCACCGAGAGCTTCGTTTTGACTGGTTATGGCTCCCGTAACTCTAAACGAGCCAACAGTTATGGCCGTCCGAAGAATCGATATCCACAGGGTGCAACATTCGCTGTGCA
Source organism: Allium fistulosum (assembly GCA_030737815.1). Taxonomy (NCBI): domain Eukaryota; kingdom Viridiplantae; phylum Streptophyta; class Magnoliopsida; order Asparagales; family Amaryllidaceae; genus Allium; species Allium fistulosum. The sequence goes on along the minus strand of CM060905.1, from coordinate 40,996,500 downwards.
AGGTGCAACATTCGTCCAAAAAGTCGAAACAGCGCTGTTCGACTTTTAGAAGTGGGTGCAGGGATTTGAAATGGAACAGTACCATGGTGAACCGCTCCCCAGGGAAGGTAAATCGAAGACCAGCAAAGGTGATCCCGTTTTAACGTAAAAATTCACATGATGGAAAAAAGAAGGCCAAAATACTTCAGAGACCCGATCGAGGTTCGGATAGCCTTTTTTGGGTTTGAAACTATCCGTTGACGGCTTACAGCTGTCAAGGCCGTAGAACTCACCGAGAGCTTCGTTTTGACTGGTTATGGCTCCCGTAACTCTAAACGAGCCAACAGTTATGGCCGTCCGAAGAATCGATATCCACAGGGTGCAACATTCGCTGTGCAAGGTGCAACATTCGTCCAAAAATCCGAAACAGCGCCGTTCGACTTTTAGAAGTGGGTGCAGGGATTTGAAATGGAACAGTACCATGGTGAACCGCTCTCCAGGGAAGGTAAATCGAAGACCAGCAACGGTAATCCCGTTTTAACGTAAAAATTCACGTGATGGAAAAAAGAAGGCCAAAATACTTCAGAGACCCGATTGAGGTTCGGATAACCTTTTTTGGGTTTGAAACTATCCATTGACGGCTTACAACTGTCAAGGCCGTAGAACTCACCGAGAGCTTCGTTTTGACTGGTTATGGCTCCCGTAACTCTAAACGAGCCAACAGTTATGGCCGTCCGAAGAATCGATATCCACAGGGTGCAACATTCGCTGTGCAAGGTGCAACATTCGTCCAAAAAGCCGAAACAGCGCCGTTCGACTTTTAGAAGTGGGTGCAGGGATTTGAAATGGAACAGTACCATGGTGACCCGCTCTCCAGGGAAGGTAAATCGAAAACCAGCAACGGTGATCCCGTTTTAACGTAAAAATTCACGTGATGGAAAAAAGAAGGCCAAAATACTTCAAAGACCCGATCGAGGTTCGGGTAGCCTTTTTTGGGTTTGAAACTATCCGTTGACGGCTTACAGCTGTCAAGGTCGTAGAACTCACGGAGAGCTTCGTTTTGACTGGTTATGGCTCCCGTAACTCTAAACGAGCCAACAGTTATGCCCGTCCGAAGAATCGATATCCACAGGGTGCAACATTCGCTGTGCAAGGTGCAACATTCGTCCAAAAAGCCGAAACAACATCGTTCGAGTTTTAGAAGTGGGTGCAGGGATTTGAAATGGAACAGTACCGTGGTGAGCCGCTCTCCAGGGAAGGTAAATCGAAGACCAGCAACGGTGATCCCGTTTTAACGTAAAAATTCACGTGATGGAAAAAAGAAGGCCAAAATACTTCAGAGACCCGATCGAGGTTCGGATAGCCTTTTTTGGGTTTGAAACTATCCGTTGATGGCTTACAACTGTCAAAGCCGTAGAACTCACCGAGAGCTTCGTTTTGACTGGTTATGGCTCCCGTAACTCTAAACGAGCCAACAGTTATGGCCGTCCGAAGAATCGATATCCACAGGATGCAACATTCGCTGTGCAAAGTGCAACATTCGTCCAAAAACCCCAAACAGCGCCGTTCGACTTTTAGAAGTGGGTGCAGGGATTTGAAATGGAACAGTACCATGGTGAACCGCTCTCCAGGGAAGGTAAATCGAAGACCAGCAACGGTGATCCCGTTTTAACGTAAAAATTCACGTGATGGAAAAAAGAAGGCCAAAATACTTCAAAGACCCGATCGAGGTTAGGATAGCCTTTTTGGGTTTGAAACTATCCGTTGACGGCTTACAGCTATCAAGGCCATAGAACTTACCGAGAGCTTCGTTTTGACTGGTTATGGCTCCCGTAACTCTAAACGAGCCAACAGTTATGGCCGTCCGAAGAATCGATATCCACAAGGTGCAACATTCGCTGTGCAAGGTGCAACATTCGTCCAAAAAGCTGAAACAGCGCCGTTCGACTTTTAGAAGTGGGTGCAGGGATTTGAAATGGAACAGTACCATGGTGAACCGCTCTCCAGGGAAGGTAAATCGAAGACCAGCAAAGGTGATCCCGTTTTAACGTAAAAATTCACGTGATGGAAAAAAGAAGGCCAAAATACTTCAGAGACCCGATTGAGGTTCGGATAGCCTTTTTTGGGTTTGAAACTATCCGTTGACGGCTTACAGCCGTCAAGGCCGTAGAACTCACCGAGAGCTTCGTTTTGACTGTTTATGGCTCCCGTAACTCTAAACGAGCCAACAGTTATGGCCGTCCAAAGAATCGATATTCATAGGGTGCAACATTCGCTATGCAAGGTGCAACATTCATCCAAAAAACCGAAACAGCGCCGTTCGACTTTTAGAAGTGGGTGCAGCGATTTGAAATGGAACAGTACCATGGTGAACTGCTCTCCAGGGAAGGTAAATCGAAGACCAGCAACGGTGATCCCGTTTTAACGTAAAAATTCACGTGATGGAAAAAAGAAGGCCAAAATACTTCAGAGACCCGATTGAGGTTCGGATAGCCTTTTTTGGGTTTGAAAGTATCCGTTGACGGCTTACAGCCGTCAAGGCCGTAGAACTCACCGAGAGCTTCGTTTTGACTGGTTATGGCTCCCGTAACTCTAAACGAGCCAACAGTTATGGCCGTCCGAAGAATCGATATCCACAGGGTGCAACATTCGCTGTGCAAGGTGCAACATTCGTCCAAAAATCCGAAACAGCGCCGTTCGACTTTTAGAAGTGGGTGCAGGGATTTGAAATGGAACAGTACCATGGTGAACCGCTCTCCAGGGAAGGTAAATCGAAGACCAGCAACGGTGATCCCGTTTTAACGTAAAAATTCACGTGATGAAAAAAAGAAGGCCAAAATACTTCAGAGACCCGATTGAGGTTCGGATAACCTTTTTTGGGTTTGAAACTATCCGTTGACGGCTTACAACTATCAAGGCCGTAGAACTCACCGAGAGCTTCGTTTTGACTGGTTATGGCTCCCGTAACTCTAAACGAGCCAACAGTTATGGCCGTCCGAAGAATCGATATCCACAGGGTGCAACATTCGCTGTGCAAGGTGCAACATTCGTCCAAAAAGCCGAAACAGCGCCGTTCTACTTTTAGAAGTGGGTGCAGGGATTTGAAATGGAACAGTACCATGGTGACCCGCTCTCCAGGGAAGGTAAATCAAAAACCAACAACGGTGATCCCGTTTTAACGTAAAAATTCACGTGATGGAAAAAAGAAGGCCAAAATACTTCAAAGACCCGATCGAGGTTCGGATAGCCTTTTTTGGGTTTGAAACTATCCGTTGACGGCTTACTGCTGTCAAGGCCGTAGAACTCACTGAGAGCTTCGTTTTGACTGGTTATGGCTCCCGTAACTCTAAACGAGCCAACAGTTATGCCCGTCCGAAGAATCGATATCCACAGGGTGCAACATTCGCTGTGCAAGGTGCAACATTCGTCCAAAAAGCCGAAACAGCGCCGTTCGAGTTTTAGAAGTGGGTGCAGGGATTTGAAATGGAACAGTACCATGGTGAACCGCTCTCCAGGGAAGGTAAATCGAAGACCAGCAACGGTGATCCCGTTTTAACGAAAAAATTCACATGATGGAAAAAAGAAGGCCAAAATACTTCAGAGACCCGATCAAGGTTCGGATAGCCTTTTTTGGGTTTGAAACTATTCGTTGACGGCTTACAGCTGTCAAGGCCATAGAATTCACGGGAGCTTCGTTTTGACTGGTTATGGCTCCCGTAACTCTAAACGAGCCAACAGTTATGGCCGTCCGAAGAATCGATATCCACAGGGTGCAACATTCGCTGTGCAAGGTGCAACATTCGTCCAAAAAGCCGAAACAGCGCCGTTCGACTTTTAGAAGTGGGTGCAGGGATTTGAAATGGAACAGTACCATGGTGAACCGCTCTCCAGGGAAGGTAAATCGAAGACCAGCAAAGGTGATCCCGTTTTAACGTAAAAATTCACGTGATGGAAAAAAGAAGGCCAAAATACTTCAGAGACCCGATTGAGGTTCGGATAGCCTTTTTTGGGTTTGAAACTATCCGTTGATGGCTTACAACTGTCAAGGCCGTAGAACTCACCGAGAGCTTCGTTTTGACTGGTTATGGCTCCCGTAACTCTAAACGAGCCAACAGTTATGGCCGTCCGAAGAATAGATATCCACAGGATGCAACATTCGCTGTGCAAGGTGCAACATTCGTCCAAAAAGCCGAAACAGCGCCGTTCGACTTTTAGAAGTGGGTGCAGGGATTTGAAATGGAACAGTACCATGGTGAACCGCTCTCCAGGGAAGGTAAATCGAAGACCAGCAACGGTGATCCCGTTTTAACGTAAAAATTCACGTGATGGAAAAAAGAAGGCCAAAATACTTCAAAGACCCGATCGAGGTTCGGATAGCCTTTTTTGGGTTTGAAACTATCCGTTGACGGCTTACAGCTATCAAGGCCGTAGAACTTACCGAGAGCTTCGTTTTGACTGGTTATGGCTCCCGTAACTCTAAACGAGCCAACAGTTATGGCCGTCCGAAGAATCGATATCCACAGGGTGCAACATTCGCTGTGCAAGGTGCAACATTCGTCCAAAAAGCCGAAACAGCGCCGTTTGACTTTTAGAAGTAGGTGCAGGGATTTGAAATGGAACAGTACCATGGTGAACCGCTCTCCAGGGAAGGTAAATCGAAGACCAGCAAAGGTGATCCCGTTTTAACGTAAAAATTCACGTGATGGAAAAAAGAAGGCCAAAATACTTCAGAGACCGGATTGAGTTCGGATAGCCTTTTTTGGGTTTGAAACTATCCGTTGACGGCTTACCGCCGTCAAGGCCGTAGAACTCACCGAGAGCTTCGTTTTGACTAGTTATGGCTCCCGTAACTCTAAACAAGCCAACAGTTATGGCCGTCCGAAGAATCGATATCCACAGGGTGCAACATTCGCTATGCATGGTGCAACATTCGTCCAAAAATCCGAAACAGCGCCGTTCGACTTTTAGAAGTGGGTGCAGGGATTTGAAATGGAACAGTACCATGGTGAACCGCTCTCCAGGGAAGGTAAATCGAAGACCAGCAACGGTGATCCCGTTTTAACGTAAAAATTCACGTGATGGAAAAAAGAAGGCCAAAATACTTCAGAGACCCGATTGAGGTTCGGATAACCTTTTTTGGTTTTGAAACTATCCGTTGACGGCTTACAACTGTCAAGGCCGTAGAACTCACCGAGAGCTTCGTTTTGACTGGTTATGGCTCCCGTAACTCTAAACGAGCCAACAGTTATGGCCGTCCGAAGAATCGATATCCACAGGGTGCAACATTCGCTGTGCAAGGTGCAACATTCGTCCAAAAAGCCGAAACAGCGCCGTTCGACTTTTAGAAGTGGGTGCAGGGATTTGAAATGGAACAGTACCATGGTGACCCGCTCTCCAGGGAAGGTAAATCAAAAACCAGCAACGGTGATCCCGTTTTAACGTAAAAATTCACGTGATGGAAAAAAGAAGGCCAAAATACTTCAAAGACCCGATCGAGGTTCGGATAGCCTTTTTTGGGTTTGAAACTATCCGTTGACGGCTTGCAACCGTCAAGGCCGTAGAACTCACTGAGAGCTTCGTTTTGACTGGTTATGGCTCCCGTAACTCTAAACGAGCCAACAGTTATGCCCGTCCGAAGAATCGATATCCACAGGGTGCAACATTCGCTGTGCGAGGTGCAACATTCGTCCCAAAAGCCGAAACAGCGCCGTTCGAGTTTTAGAAGTGGGTGCAGGGATTTGAAATGGAACAGTACCATGGTGAACCGCTCTCCAGGGAAGGTAAATCGAAGACCAGCAACGGTGATCCCGTTTTAACGAAAAAATTCACGTGATGGAAAAAAGAAGGCCAAAATACTTCAGAGACCCGATCGAGGTTCGGATAGCCTTTTTTGGGTTTGAAACTATTCGTTGACGGCTTACAGCTGTCAAGGCCATAGAAATCACGAGAGCTTCGTTTTGACTGGTTATGGCTCCCGTAACTCTAAACGAGCCAACAGTTATGGCCGTCCGAAGAATCGATATCCACAGGGTGCAACATTCGCTGTGCAAGGTGCAACATTCGTCCAAAAAGCCGAAACAGCGCCGTTCGACTTTTAGAAGTGGGTGCAGGGATTTGAAATGGAACAATACCATGGTGAACCGCTCTCCAGGGAAGGTAAATCGAAGACCAGCAACGGTGATCCCGTTTTAACGTAAAAATTCACGTGATGGAAAAAAGAAGGCCAAAATACTTCAGAGACCCGATTGAGGTTCGGATAGCCTTTTTTGGGTTTGAAACTATCCGTTGATGGCTTACAACTGTCAAGGCCGTAGAACTCACCGAGAGCTTCGTTTTGACTGGTTATGGCTCCCGTAACTCTAAACGAGCCAACAGTTATGGCCGTCCGAAGAATCGATATCCACAGGGTGCAACATTCGCTGTGCAAGGTGCAACATTCGTCCAAAAAGCCGAAACAGCGCCGTTCGACTTTTAGAAGTGGGTGCAGCGATTTGAAATGGAACAGTACCATGGTGAACCGCTCTCCAGGGAAGGTAAATCGAAGACCAGCAACGGTGATCCCGTTTGAACGTAAAAATTCACGTGATGGAAAAAAGAAGGCCAAAATACTTCAGAGACCCGATCGAGGTTCGGATAGCCTTTTTTGGGTTTGAAACTATCCGTTGACGGCTTACAGCTATCAAGGCCGTAGAACTTACCGAGAGCTTCGTTTTGACTGGTTATGGCTCCCGTAACTCTAAACGAGCCAACAGTTATGGCCGTCCGAAGAATCGATATCCACAGGGTGCAACATTCGCTGTGCAAGGTGCAACATTCGTCCAAAAAGCCGAAACAGCGCCGTTTGACTTTTAGAAGTAGGTGCAGGGATTTGAAATGGAACAGTACCATGGTGAACCGCTCTCCAGGGAAGGTAAATCGAAGACCAGCAAAGGTGATCCCGTTTTAACGTAAAAATTCAAGTGATGGAAAAAAGAAGGCCAAAATACTTCAGAGACCCGATTGAGGTTCGGATAGCCTTTTTTGGGTTTGAAACTATCCGTTGACGGCTTACAGCGGTCAAGGCCGTAGAAATTACCGAGAGCTTCGTTTTGAATGGTTATAACTTCCGTAACTATAAACGAGACAACAATTATGGCCGTCCGAAGAATCGATATCCACAGGGTGCAACATTCGCTGTGCAAGGTGCAACCTTCGTCCAAAAAGCCGAAACAGCGCCGTTCGACTTTTAGAAGTGGGTGCAGCGATTTGAAATGGAACAGTACCATGGTGAACCGCTCTCCAGGGAAGGTAAATCGAAGACCAGCAACGGTGATCCCGTTTTAACGTAAAAATTCACATGATGGAAAAAAGAAGGCCAAAATACTTCAGAGACCCGATCGAGGTTCGGATAGCCTTTTTTGGGTTTGAAACTATCCGTTGACGGCTTACAGCCGTCAAGGCCGTAGAACTCACCGAGAGCTTCGTTTTGACTGGTTATGGCTCCCGTAACTCTAAACGAGCCAACAGTTATGGCCGTCCGAAGAATCGATATCCACAGGGTGCAACATTCGCTGTGCAAGGTGCAACATTCGTCCAAAAAGCCGAAACAGCACCGTTCGACTTTTAGAAGTGGGTGCAGGGATTTGAAATGGAATAGTACCATGGTGAACCGCTCTCCAGGGAAGGTAAATCGAAGACCAGCAACGGTGATCCCGTTTTAACGTAAAAATTCACGTGATGGAAAAAAGAAGGCCAAAATACTTCAGAGACCCGATTGAGGTTCGGATAGCCTTTTTCGGGTTTGAAACTATCCGTTGACGGATTACAGCGGTCAAGGCCGTAGAACTCACCGATAGCTTCGTTTTGACTGGTTATGGCTCCCGTAACTCTAAACGAGCCAACAGTTATGGCCGTCCGAAGAATCGATATCCACAGGGTGCAACATTCGCTGTGCAAGGTGCAACATTCGTCCAAAAAGCCGAAACAGCGCCGTTCGACTTTTAGAAGTGGGTGCAGGGATTTGAAATGGAATAGTACCATGGTGAACCGCTCTCCAGGGAAGGTAAATCGAAGACCAGCAACGGTGATCCCGTTTTAACGTAAAAATTCACGTGATGGAAAAAAGAAGGCCAAAATACTTCAGAGACCCGATTGAGGTTCGGATAGCCTTTTTTGGGTTTGAAACTATCCGTTGATGGCTTACAGCGGTCAAGGCCGTAGAACTCACCGAGAGCTTCATTTTGACTGGTTATGGCTCCCGTAACTCTAAACGAGCCAACAATTATGGCCGTCCGAAGAATCGATATCCACAGGATGCAACATTCGCTGTGCAAGGTGCAACATTCGTCCAAAAAGCCGAAACAGCGCCGTTCGACTTTTAGAAGTTGGTGCAGGGATTTGAAATGGAACAGTACCATGGTGAACCGCTCTCCAGGGAAGGTAAATCGAAGACCAGCAACGGTGATCCCGTTTTAACGTAAAAATTCACGTGATGGAAAAAAGAAGGCCAAAATACTTCAGAGACCCGATCGAGGTTCGGATAGCCTTTTTTGGGTTTGAAACTATCCGTTGACGGCTTACAGCCGTCAAGGCCGTAGAACTCACCGAGAGCTTCGTTTTGACTGGTTATGGCTCCCGTAACTCTAAACGAGCCAACAGTTATGGCCGTCCGAAGAATCGATATCCATAGGGTGCAACATTCGCTGTGCAAGGTGCAACATTCGTCCAAAAAGCCGAAACTGCGCCGTTCGACTTTTAGAAGTGGGTGCAGGGATTTGAAATGGAACAGTACCATGGTGAGCCGCTCTCCAGGGAAGGTAAATCGAAGACCAGCAACGGTGATCCCGTTTTAACGTAAAAATTCACGTGATGGAAAAAAGAAGGCCAAAATACTTCAGAGACCCGATCGAGGTTCGGATAGCCTTTTTTGGGTTTGAAACTATCCGTTGACGGCTTACAGCTATCAAGGCCGTAGAACTTACCGAGAGCTTCATTTTGACTGGTTATGGCTCCCGTAACTCTAAACGAGCCAACAGTTATGGCCGTCCGAAGAATCGATATCCACAGGGTGCAACATTCGCTGTGCAAGGTGCAACATTCGTCCAAAAAGCCGAAACAGCGCCGTTTGACTTTTAGAAGTAGGTGCCGGGATTTGAAATGGAACAGTACCATGGTGAACCACTCTCCAGGGAAGATAAATCGAAGACCAGCAAAGGTGATCCCGTTTTAACGTAAAAATTCACGTGATGGAAAAAAGAAGGCCAAAATACTTCAAAGACCCGATTGAGGTTCGGATAGCCTTTTTTGGGTTTGAAACTATCCGTTGACGGCTTACAGCCGTCAAGGCCGTAGAACTCACCGAGAGCTTCGTTTTGACTGTTTATGGCTCCCGTAACTCTAAACGAGCCAACAGTTATGGCCGTCCAAGAATCGATATCCATAGGGTGCAACATTCGCTATGCAAGGTGCAACATTCATCCAAAAAGCCGAAACAGCGCCGTTCGACTTTTAGAAGTGGGTGCAGCGATTTGAAATGGAACAGTACCATGGTGAACCGCTCTCCAGGGAAGGTAAATCGAAGACCAGCAACGGTGATCCCATTTTACCGTAAAAATTCACATGATGGAAAAAAGAAGGCCAAAATACTTCAGAGACCCGATCGAGGTTCGGATATCCTTTTTTGGGTTTGAAACTATCCGTTGACGGCTTACAGCCGTCAAGGCCGTAGAACTCACCGAGAGCTTCGTTTTGACTGGTTATGGCTCCCGTAACTCTAAACGAGCCAACAGTTATGGCCGTCCGAAGAATCGATATCCACAGGGTGCAACATTCGCTGTGCAAGGTGCAACATTCGTCCAAAAAGCCGAAACAGCGCCGTTCGACTTTTAGAAGTGGGTGCAGGGATTTGAAATGGAACAGTACCATGGTGAACCGCTCTCCAGGGAAGGTAAATCGAAGACCAGCAACGGTGATCCCGTTTTAACGTAAAAATTCACGTGATGGAAAAAAGAAGGCCAAAATACTTTAGAGACCCGATTGAGGTTCGGATAGCCTTTTTCGGGTTTGAAACTATCCGTTGATGGCTTACAGCGGTCAAGGCCGTAGAACTCACCGAGAGCTTCGTTTTGACTGGTTATGGCTCCCGTAACTCTAAACGAGCCAACAGTTATGGCCGTCCGAAGAATCGATATCCATAGGGTGCAACATTCGCTGTGCAAGGTGCAACATTCGTCCAAAAAGCCGAAACAGCGCTGTTCGACTTTTAGAAGTGGGTGCAGGGATTTGAAATGGAACAGTACCATGGTGAACCGCTCTCCAGGGAAGGTAAATCGAAGACCAGCAACGGTGATCCCGTTTTAACGTAAAAATTCACGTGATGGAAAAAAGAAGGCCAAAATACTTCAGAGACCCGATTGAGGTTCGGATAGCCTTTTTTGGGTTTGAAACTATCCGTTGACGGCTTACAGCGGCCAAGGCCGTAGAACTCACCGAGAGCTTCATTTTGGCTGGTTATGGCTCCCGTAACTCTAAACGAGCCAACAGTTATGGCCGTCCGAAGAATCGATATCCACAGGGTGCAACATTCGCTGTGCAAGGTGCAACATTCGTCCAAAAAGCCGAAACAGCGCCGTTCGACTTTTAGAAGTGGGTGCAGCGATTTGAAATGGAACAGTACCATGGTGAACCGCTCTCCAGGGAAGGTAAATCGAAGACCAGCAACGGTGATCCCGTTTTAACGTAAAAATTCACGTGATGGAAAAAAGAAGGCCAAAATACTTCAAAGACCCGATCGAGGTTCGGATAGCATTTTTTGGGTTTGAAAGTATCCGTTGATGGCTTACAGCCGTCAATGCCGTTGAACTCACCGAGTGCTTCGTTTTGACTGGTTATGGCTCCCGTAACTCTAAACGAGCCAACAGTTATGGCCGTCCGAAGAATCGATATCCACAGGGTGCAACATTCGCTGTGCAAGGTGCAACATTCGTCCAAAAAGCCGAAACAGCGCCGTTCGACTTTTAGAAGTGGGTGCAGGGATTTGAAATGGAACAGTACCATGGTGAACCGCTCTCCAGGGAAGGTAAATCGAAGACCAGCAACGGTGATCCCGTTTTAACGTAAAAATTCACGTGATGGAAAAAAGAAGGCCAAAATACTTCAGAGACCCGATCGAGGTTCGGATAGCCTTTTTTGGGTTTGAAACTATCCGTTGACGGCTTACAGCTATCAAGGCCGTAGAACTTACCGAGAGCTTCATTTTGACTGGTTATGGCTCCCGTAACTCTAAACGAGCCAACAGTTATGGCCGTCCGAAGAATCGATATCCACAGGGTGCAACATTCGCTGTGCAAGGTGCAACATTCGTCCAAAAAGCCGAAACAGCACCGTTCGACTTTTAGAAGTGGGTGCAGGGATTTGAAATGGAACAGTACCATGGTGAACCGCTCTCCAGGGAAGGTAAATCGAAGACCAGCAACGGTGATCCCGTTTTAACGTAAAAATTCACGTGATGGAAAAAAGAAGGCCAAAATACTTCAGAGACCCGATCGAGGTTCGGATAGCCTTTTTTGGGTTTGAAACTATCCGTTGACGGCTTACAGCTGTCAAGGCCGTAGAACTCACCGAGAGCTTCGTTTTGACTGGTTATGGCTCCCGTAACTCTAAACGATCCAACAGTTATGGCCGTCCGAAGAATCGATATCCACAGGGTGCAACATTCGCTGTGCAAGGTGCAACATTCGTCCAAAAAGCCGAAACAGCGCCGTTCGACTTTTAGAAGTGGGTGCAGGGATTTGAAATGGAACAGTACCATGGTGAGCCGATCTCCAGGGAAGGTAAATCGAAGACCAGCAACGGTGATCCCGTTTTAACGTAAAAATTCACGTGATGGAAAAAAGAAGGCCAAAATACTTCAGAGACCCGATCGAGGTTCGGATAGCCTTTTTTGGGTTTGAAACTATCCGTTGACGGCTTACAGCTATCAAGGCCGTAGAACTTACCGAGGGCTTCATTTTGACTGGTTATGGCTCCCGTAACTCTAAACGAGCCAACAGTTATGGCCGTCCGAAGAATCGATATCCACAGGGTGCAACATTCGCTGTGCAAGGTGCAACATTCGTCCATAAAGCCGAAACAGCGCCGTTTGACTTTTAGAAGTAGGTGCCGGGATTTGAAATGGAACAGTACCATGGTGAACCGCTCTCCAGGGAAGGTAAATCGAAGACCAGCAAAGGTGATCCCGTTTTAACGTAAAAATTCACGTGATGGAAAAAAGAAGGCCAAAATACTTCAAAGACCCGATTGAGGTTCGGATAGCCTTTTTTGGGTTTGAAACTATCCGTTGACGGCTTACAGCCGTCAAGGCCGTAGAACTCACCGAGAGCTTCGGTTTGACTGTTTATGGCGCCCGTAACTCTAAACGAGCCAACAGTTATGGTCGTCCAAAGAATCGATATCCATAGGGTGCAACATTCGCTATGCAAGGTGCAACATTCATCCAAAAAGCCGAAACAGCGCCGTTCGACTTTTAGAAGTGGGTGCAGCGATTTGAAATGGAACAGTACCATGGTGAACCGCTCTCCAGGGAAGGTAAATCGAAGACCAGCAACGGTGATCCCATTTTAACGTAAAAATTCACATGATGGAAAAAAGAAGGCCAAAATACTTCAGAGACCCGATCGAGGTTCGGATAGCCTTTTTTGGGTTTGAAACTATCCGTTGACGGCTTACAGCCATCAAGGCCGTAGAACTCACCGAGAGCTTCGTTTTGACTGGTTATGGCTCCCGTAACTCTAAACGAGCCAACAGTTATGGCCGTCCGAAAAATCTATATCCACAGGGTGCAACATTCGCTGTGCAAGGTGCAACATTCGTCCAAAAAGCCGAAACAGCGCCGTTCGACTTTTAGAAGTGGGTGCAGGGATTTGAAATGGAACAGTACCATGGTGAACCGCTCTCCAGGGAAGGTAAATCGAAGACCAGCAACGGTGATCCCGTTTTAACGTAAAAATTCACGTGATGGAAAAAAGAAGGCCAAAATACTTCAGAGACCCGATTGAGGTTCGGATAGCCTTTTTTGGGTTTGAAACTATCCGTTGACGGCTTACAGCGGTCAAGGCCGTAGAACTCACCGAGAGCTTCATTTTGACTGGTTATGGCTCCCGTAACTCTAAACGAGCCAACAGTTATGGCCGTCCGAAGAATCGATATCCACAGGGTGCAACATTCGCTGTGCAAGGTGCAACATTCGTCCAAAAAGCCGAAACAGCGCCGTTCGACTTTTAGAAGTGGGTGCAGCGATTTGAAATGGAACAGTACCATGGTGAACCGCTCTCCAGGGAAGGTAAATCGAAGACCAGCAACGGTGATCCCGTTTGAACGTAAAAATTCACGTGATGGAAAAAAGAAGGCCAAAATACTTCAGAGACCCGATCGAGGTTCGGATAGCATTTTTTGGGTTTGAAAGAATCCGTTGATGGCTTACAGCCGTCAAGGCCGTAGAACTCACCGAGTGCTTCGTTTTGACTGGTTATGGCTCCCGTAACTCTAAACGAGCCAACAGTTATGGCCGTCCGAAGAATCGATATCCACAGGGTGCAACATTCGCTGTGCAAGGTGCAACATTCGTCCAAAAAGCCGAAACAGCGCCGTTCGACTTTTAGAAATGGGTGCAGGGATTTGAAATGGAACAGTACCATGGTGAACCGCTCTCCAGGGAAGGTAAATCGAAGACCAGCAACGGTGATCCCGTTTTAACGTAAAAATTCACGTGATGGAAAAAAGAAGGCCAAAATACTTCAGTGACCCGATCGAGGTTCGGATAGCCTTTTTTGGGTTTGAAACTATCCGTTGACGGCTTATAGCCGTCAAGGCCGTAGAACTCACCGAGAGCTTCGTTTTGGCTGGTTATGGCTCCCGTAACTCTAAACGAGCCAACAGTTATGGCCGTCCGAAGAATCGATATCCACAGGGTGCAACATTCGCTGTGCAAGGTGCAACATTCGTCCAAAAAGCCGAAACAGCGCCGTTCTACTTTTAGAAGTGGGTGCAGGGATTTGAAATGGAACAGTACCATGGTGAACCGCTCTCCAGGGAAGGTAAATCGAAGACCAGCAACGGTGATCCCGTTTTAACGTAAAAATTCACGTGATGGAAAAAAGAAGGCCAAAATACTTCAGAGACCCGATCGAGGTTCGGATAGCCTTTTTTGGGTTTGAAACTATCCGTTGACGGCTTACAGCAGTCAAGGCCATAGAACTCACCAAGAGCTTTGTTTTGACTAGTTATGGCTCCCGTAACTCTAAACGAGCCAACAGTTATGGCCGTCAGAAGAATCGATATCCACAGGGTGCAACATTCGCTGTGCAAGGTGCAACATTCGTCCAAAAAGCCGAAACAGCGCCGTTCGACTTTTAGAAGTAGGTGCAGCGATTTGAAATGGAACAGTACCATGGTGAACCGCTCTCCAAGGAAGATAAATCGAAGACCAGCAACGGTGATCCCGTTTTAACGTAAAAATTCACGTGATGGAAAAAAGAAGGCCAAAATACTTCAGAGACCCGATCGAGGTTCGGATAGCCTTTTTTGGGTTTGAAACTATCCGTTGACGGCTTACAGCCATCAAGGCCGTAGAACTCACCGAGAGCTTCGTTTTGACTGGTTATGGCTCCTGTAACTCTAAACGAGCCAACAGTTATGGCCGTCCGAAGAATCGATATCCACAGGGTGCAACATTCGCTGTGCAAGGTGCAACATTCGTCCAAAAAGCCGAAACAGCGCCGTTCGACTTTTAGAAGTGGGTGCAGGGATTTGAAATGGAACAGTACCATGGTGAACCGCTCTCCAGGGAAGGTAAATCGAAGACCAGCAACGGTGATCCCGTTTTAACGTAAAAATTCACGTGATGGAAAAAAGAAGGCCAAAATACTTCAGAGACCCGATTGAGGTTCGGATAGCCTTTTTTGGGTTTGAAACTATCCGTTGACGGCTTAGAGCGGTCAAGGCCGTAGAACTCACCGAGAGCTTCATTTTGACTGGTTATGGCTCCCGTAACTCTAAACGAGCCAACAGTTATGGCCGTCCGAAGAATCGATATCCACAGGGTGCAACATTCGCTGTGCAAGGTGCAACATTCGTCCAAAAAGCCGAAACAGCGTCGTTCGACTTTTAGAAGTGGGTGCAGGGATTTGAAATGGAACAGTACCATGGTGAACCGCTCTCCAGGGAAGGTAAATCGAAGACCAGCAACGGTGATCCCGTTTTAACGTAAAAATTCACGTGATGGAAAAAAGAAGGCCAAAATACTTCAGTGACCCGATTGAGGTTCGGATAGCCTTTTTTGGGTTTGAAACTATCTGTTGACGGCTTACAGCTGTCAAGGTCGTAGAACTCACCGAGAGCTTTGTTTTGACTGGTTATGTCTCCCGTAACTCTAAACGAGCCAACAGTTATGGCCGTCCGAAGAATCGATATCCACAGGGTGCAACATTCGCTGTGCAAGGTGCAACATTCGTCCAAAAAGCCGAAACAGCGCCGTTCGACTTTTAGAAGTGGGTGCAGGGATTTGAAATGGAACAGTACCATGGTGAACCGCTCTCCAGGGAAGGTAAATCGAAGACCAGCAACGGTGATCCCGTTTTAACGTAAAACTTCACGTGATGGAAAAAAGAAGGCCAAAATACTTCAGAGACCCGATTGAGGTTCGGATAGCCTTTTTTGGGTTTGAAACTATCCGTTGACGGCTTACAGCGCTCAAGGCCGTAGAAGTCACCGAGAGCTTCGTTTTGACTGGTTATGGCTCCCGTAACTCTAAACGAGCCCACAGTTATGGCCGTCCGAAGAATCGATATCCACAGGGTGCTACATTCGCTGTGCAAGGTGCAACATTCGTCCAAAAAGCCGAAACAGCACCGTTCGACTTTTAGAAGTGGGTGCAGGGATTTGAAATGGAACAGTACAATGGTGAACTGCTCTCCAGGGAAGGTAAATTGAAGACCAGCAACGGTGATCCCGTTTTAACGTAAAAATTCACGTGATGGAAAAAAGAAGGCCAAAATACTTCAGAGACCCGATCGAGGTTCGGATAGCCTTTTTTGGGTTTGAAACTATCGGTTGACGGCTTACAGCAGTCAAGGCCATAGAACTCACGAAGAGCATCGTTTTGACTAGTTATGGCTCCCGTAAATCTAAACGAGCCAACAGTTATGGCCGTCCGAAGAATCGATATCCACAGGGTGCAACATTCGCTGTGCAAGGTGCAACATTCGTCCAAAAAGCAGAAACAGCGCCGTTCAACTTTTAGAAGTGGGTGCAGGGATTTGAAATGGAATAGTACCATGGTGAACCGCTCTCCAGGGAAGGTAAATTGAAGACCAGCAACGGTGATCCCGTTTTAACGTAAAAATTCACGTGATGGAAAAAAGAAGGCCAAAATACTTCAGAGACCCGAGCGAGGTTCGGATAGCCTTTTTTGGGTTTGAAACTATCGGTTGACGGCTTACAGCAGTCAAGGCCGTAGAACTCACCAAGAGCTTCGTTTTGACTAGTTATGGCTCCTGTAACTCTAAACGAGCCCACAGTTATGGCCGTCCGAAGAATCGATATCCACAGGATGCAACATTCGCTGTGCAAGGTGCAACATTCGTCCAAAAAGCCGAAACAGCGCCGTTCGACTTTTAGAAGTGGGTGCAGGGATTTGAAATGGAACAGTACCATGGTGAACCGCTCTCCAGGGAAGGTAAATCGAAGACCAGCAACGGTGATCCCGTTTTAACGTAAAAATTCACGTGATGGAAAAAAGAAGGCCAAAATACTTCAAAGACCCGATCGAGGTTCGGATAACCTTATTTGGGTTTGAAACTATCCGTTGATGGCTTACAACTGTCAAGGCCGTAAAACCCACCGAGAGCTTCGTTTTGACTGGTTATGGCTCCCGTAACTCTAAACGAGCCAACAGTTATGGCCGTCCGAAGAATCGATATCCACAGGGTGCAACATTCGCTGTGCAAGGTGCAACATTCGTCCAAAAAGCCGAAACAGCGCCGTTCGACTTTTAGAAGTTGGTGCAGGGATTTGAAATGGAACAGTACCATGGTGAACCGCTCTCCAGGGAAGGTAAATCAAAGACCAGCAACGGTGATCCCGTTTTAACGTAAAAATTCACGTGATGGAAAAAAGAAGGCCAAAATACTTCAGAGACCCGATCGAGGTTTGGATAGCCTTTTTTGGGTTTGAAACTATCCGTTGACGGCTTACAGCCGTCAAGGCCATAGAACTCACCGAGAGCTTCGTTTTGACTGGTTATGGCTCCCGTAACTCTAAACGAGCCAACAGTTATGGCCGTCCGAAGAATCGATATCCACAGGGTGCTACATTCGCTGTGCAAGGTGCAACATTCGTCCAAAAAGCCGAAACAGCGCCGTTCGACTTTTAGAAGTGGGTGCAGGGATTTGAAATGGAACAGTACCATGGTGAACCACTCTCCAGGGAAGATAAATCGAAGACCAGCAACGATGATCCCGTTTTAACGTAAAAATTCACGTGATGGAAAAAAGAAGGCCAAAATACTTCAAAGACCCGATCGAGGTTCGGATAACCTTATTTGGGTTTGAAACTATCCGTTGATGGCTTACAACTGTCAAGGCCGTAAAACTCACCGAGAGCTTCGTTTTGACTGGTTATGGCTCCCGTAACTCTAAACGAGCCAACAGTTATGGCCGTCCGAAGAATCGATATCCACAGGGTGCAACATTCGCTGTGCAAGGTGCAACATTCGTCCAAAAAGCCGAAACAGCGCCGTTCGACTTTTAGAAGTGGGTGCAGGGATTTGAAATGGAACAGTACCATGGTCAACCACTCTCCAGGGAACGTAAATCGAAGACCAGCAACGGTGATCCCGTTTTAACGTAAAAATTCACGTGATGGAAAAAAGAAGGCCAAAATACTTCAGAGACCCGATCGAGGTTCGGATAGCCTTTTTTGGGTTTGAAACTATCCGTTGACGGCTTGCAGCAGTCAAGGCCATAGAACTCACCGAGAGCTTTGTTTTGACTGGTTATGGCTCCCGTAACTCTAAACGAGCCAACAGTTATGGCCGTCCGAAGAATCGATATCCACAGGGTGCAACATTCGCTGTGCAAGGTGCAACATTCGTCCAAAAAGCCAAAACAGCGCCGTTCGACTTTTAGAAGTGGGTGCAGGGATTTGAAATGGAACAGTACCATGGTGAACCGCTCTCCAGGGAAGGTAAATCGAAGACCAGCAATGGTGATCCCGTTTTAACGTAAAACTTCACGTGATGGAAAAAAGAAGGCCAAAATACTTCAGAGACCCGATTGAGGTTCGGATAGCCTTTTTTGGGTTTGAAACTATCCGTTGACGGCTTACAGCGATCAAGGCCGTAGAACTCACCGAGAGCTTCATTTTGACTGGTTATGGCTCCCGTAACTCTAAACGAGCCAACAGTTATGGCCCTCCGAAGAATCGATATCCACAGGGTGCAACATTCGCTGTGCAAGGTGCAACATTCGTCCAAAAAGCCGAAACAGCGCCGTTCGACTTTTAGAAGTGGGTGCAGCGATTTGAAATGGAACAGTACCATGGTGAACCGCTCTCCAGGGAAGGTAAATCGAAGACCAGCAACGGTGATCCCGTTTGAACGTAAAAATTCACGTGATGGAAAAAAGAAGGCCAAAATACTTCAGAGACCCGACCGAGGTTCGGATAGCATTTTTTGGGTTTGAAAGTATCCGTTGATGGCTTACAGCCATCAAGGCCGTAGAACTCACCGAGTGCTTCGTTTTGACTGGTTATGGCTACCGTAACTCTAAACGAGCCAACAGTTATGGCCGTCCGAAGAATCGATATCCACAGGGTGCAACATTCGCTGTGCAAGGTGCAACATTCGTCCGAAAAGCCGAAACAGCGCCGTTCGACTTTTAGAAGTGGGTGCAGGGATTTGAAATGGAACAGTACCATGGTGAACCGCTCTCCAGGGAAGGTAAATCGAAGACCAGCAACGGTGATCCCGTTTTAACGTAAAAATTCACGTGATGGAAAAAAGAAGGCCAAAATACTTCAGAGACCCGATCGAGGTTCGGATAGCCTTCTTTGGGTTTGAAACTATCCGTTGACGGCTTACAGCAGTCAAGGCCGTAGAACTCACCGAGAGCTTAGTTTTGACTGGTTATGGCTCCCGTAACTCTAAACGAGCCAACAGTTATGGCCGTCCGAAGAATCGATATCCACAGGGTGCAACATTCGCTGTGCAAGGTGCAACATTCGTCCAAAAAGCCGAAACAGCGCCGTTCGACTTTTAGAAGTGGGTGCAGGGATTTGAAATGGAACAGTACCATGGTGAACCGCTCTCCAGGGAAGGTAAATCGAAGACCAGCAACGGTGATCCCGTTTTAACGTAAAACTTCACGTGATGGAAAAAAGAAGGCCAAAATACTTCAGAGACCCGATTGAGGTTCGGATAGCCTTTTTTGGGTTTGAAACTATCCGTTGACGGCTTACAGCGCTCAAGGCCGTAGAAGTCACCGAGAGCTTCGTTTTGACTGGTTATGGCTCCCGTAACTCTAAACGTGCCCACAGTTATGGCCGTCCGAAGAATCGATATCCACAGGGTGCTACATTCGCTGTGCAAGGTGCAACATTCGTCCAAAAAGCCGAAACAGCGCCGTTCGACTTTTAGAAGTGGGTGCAGGGATTTGAAATGGAACAGTACAATGGTGAACTGCTCTCCAGGGAAGGTAAATTGAAGACCAGCAACGGTGATCCCGTTTTAACGTAAAAATTCTCGTGATGGAAAAAAGAAGGCCAAAATACTTCAGAGACCCGATCGAGGTTCGGATAGCCTTTTTTGGGTTTGAAACTATCGGTTGACGGCTTACAGCAGTCAAGGCCATAGAACTCACGAAGAGCTTCGTTTTGACTAGTTATGGCTCCCGTAACTCTAAACGAGCCAACAGTTATGGCCGTCCGAAGAATCGATATCCACAGGGTGCAACATTCGCTGTGCAAGGTGCAACATTCGTCTAAAAAGCAGAAACAGCGTCGTTCAACTTTTAGAAGTGGGTGCAGGGATTTGAAATGGAATAGTACCATGGTGAACCGCTCTCCAGGGAAGGTAAATTGAAGACCAGCAACGGTGATCCCGTTTTAACGTAAAAATTCACGTGATGGAAAAAAGAAGGCCAAAATACTTCAGAGACCCGATCGAGGTTCGGATAGCCTTTTTTGGGTTTGAAACTATCGGTTGACGGCTTACAGCAGTCAAGGCCGTAGAACTCACCAAGAGCTTCGTTTTGACTAGTTATGGCTCTTGTAACTCTAAACGAGCCCACAGTTATGGCCGTCCGAAGAATCGATATCCACAAGATGCAACATTCGCTGTGCAAGGTGCAACATTCGTCCAAAAAGCCGAAACAGCGCCGTTCGACTTTTAGAAGTGGGTGCAGGGATTTGAAATGGAACAGTACCATGGTGAACCGCTCTCCAGGGAAGGTAAATCGAAGACCAGCAATGGTGATCCCGTTTTAACGTAAAAATTCACGTGATGGAAAAAAGAAGGCCAAAATACTTCAAAGACCGGATCGAGGTTCGGATAACCTTATTTGGGTTTGAAACTATCCGTTGATGGCTTACAACTGTCAAGGCCATAAAACTCACCGAGAGCTTCGTTTTGACTGGTTATGGCTCCCGTAACTCTAAACGAGCCAACAGTTATGGCCGTCCGAAGAATCGATATCCACAGGGTGCAACATTCGCTGTGCAAGGTGCAACATTCGTCCAAAAAGCCGAAACAGCGCCGTTCGACTTTTAGAAGTTGGTGCAGGGATTTGAAATGGAACAGTACCATGGTGAACCGCTCTCCAGGGAAGGTAAATCGAAGACCAGCAACGGTGATCCCGTTTTAACGTAAAAATTCACGTGATGGAAAAAA
This sequence comes from Allium fistulosum, assembly GCA_030737815.1. Classification (NCBI taxonomy): domain Eukaryota; kingdom Viridiplantae; phylum Streptophyta; class Magnoliopsida; order Asparagales; family Amaryllidaceae; genus Allium; species Allium fistulosum. Next base: position 40,975,601 of record CM060905.1, on the reverse strand, counting down.
GAAGGCCAAAATACTTCAGAGACCCGATCGAGGTTCGGATAGCCTTTTTTGGGTTTGAAACTATCCGTTGACGGCTTACAGCCGTCAAGGCCATAGAACTCACCGAGAGCTTCATTTTGACTGGTTATGGCTCCCGTAACTCTAAACGAGCCAACAGTTATGGCCGTCCGAAGAATCGATATCCACAGGGTGCAACATTCGCTGTGCAAGGTGCAACATTCGTCCAAAAAGCCGAAACAGCGCCGTTCGACTTTTAGAAGAGGGTGCAGGGATTTGAAATGGAACAGTACCATGGTGAACCGCTCTCCAGGGAAGATAAATCGAAGACCAGCAACGGTGATCCCGTTTTAACGTAAAAATTCACGTGATGGAAAAAAGAAGGCCAAAATACTTCAAAGACCCGATCGAGGTTCGGATAACCTTATTTGGGTTTGAAACTATCCGTTGATGGCTTACAACTGTCAAGGCCGTAAAACTCACCGAGAGCTTCGTTTTGACTGGTTATGGCTCCCGTAACTCTAAACGAGCCAACAGTTATGGCCGTCCGAAGAATCGATATCCACAGGGTGCAACATTCGCTGTGCAAGGTGCAACATTCGTCCAAAAAGCCGAAACAGCGCCGTTCGACTTTTAGAAGTGGGTGCAGGGATTTGAAATGGAACAGTACCATGGTGAACCACTCTCCAGGGAAGGTAAATCGAAGACCAGCAACGGTGATCCCGTTATAACGTAAAAATTCACGTGATGGAAAAAAGAAGGCCAAAATACTTCAGAGACCCGATCGAGGTTCGGATAGCCTTTTTTGGGTTTGAAACTATCCGTTGACGGCTTACAGCAGTCAAGGCCATAGAACTCACCGAGAGCTTTGTTTTGACTGGTTATGGCTCCCGTAACTCTAAACGAGCCAACAGTTATGGCCGTCCGAAGAATCGATATCCACAGGGTGCAACATTCGCTGTGCAAGGTGCAACATTCGTCCAAAAAGCCGAAACAGCGCCGTTCGACTTTTAGAAGTGGGTGCAGGGATTTGAAATGGAACAGTACCATGGTGAACCGCTCTCCAGGGAAGGTAAATCGAAGACCAGCAACGGTGATCCCGTTTTAACGTAAAACTTCACGTGATGGAAAAAAGAAGGCCAAAATACTTCAGAGACCCGATTGAGGTTCGGATAGCCTTTTTTGGGTTTGAAACTATCCGTTGACGGCTTACAGCGCTCAAGGCCGTAGAAGTCACCGAGAGCTTCGTTTTGACTGGTTATGGCTCCTGTAACTCTAAACGAGCCCACAGTTATGGCCGTCCGAAGAATCGATATCCACAGGGTGCTACATTCGCTGTGCAAGGTGCAACATTCGTCCAAAAAGCCGAAACAGCGCCGTTCGACTTTTAGAAGTGGGTGCAGGGATTTGAAATGGAACAGTACAATGGTGAACTGCTCTCCAGGGAAGGTAAATTGAAGACCAGCAACGGTGATCCCGTTTTAACGTAAAAATTCACGTGATGGAAAAAAGAAGGCCAAAATACTTCAGAGACCCGATCGAGGTTCGGATAGCCTTTTTTGGGTTTGAAACTATCGGTTGACGGCTTACAGCAGTCAAGGCCATAGAACTCACTAAGAGCTTCGTTTTGACTAGTTATGGCTCCCGTAACTCTAAACGAGCCAACAGTTATGGCCGTCCGAAGAATCGATATCCACAGGGTGCAACATTCGCTGTGCAAGGTGCAACATTCGTCCAAAAAGCAGAAACAGCGCCGTTCAACTTTTAGAAGTGGGTGTAGGGATTTGAAATGAAACAGTACCATGGTGAACTGCTCTCCAAGGAAGGTAAATTGAAGACCAGCAACGGTGATCCCGTTTTAACGTAAAAATTCACGTGATGGAAAAAAGAAGGCCAAAATACTTCAGAGACCCGATCGAGGTTCGGATAGCCTTTTTTGGGTTTGAAACTATCGGTTGACGGCTTACAGCAGTCAAGGCCGTAGAACTCACTAAGAGCTTCGTTTTGACTAGTTATGGCTCCTGTAACTCTAAACGAGCCCATAGTTATGGCCATCCGAAGAATCGATATCCACAGGATGCAACATTCGCTGTGCAAGGTGCAACATTCGTCCAAAAAGCCGAAACAGCGCCGTTCGACTTTTAGAAGTGGGTGCAGGGATTTGAAATGGAACAGTACCATGGTGAACCGCTCTCCAGGGAAGGTAAATCGAAGACCAGCAACGGTGATCCCGTTTTAACGTAAAAATTCACGTGATGGAAAAAAGAAGGCCAAAATACTTCAAAGACCCGATCGAGGTTCGGATAACCTTATTTGGGTTTGAAACTATCCGTTGATGGCTTACAACTGTCAAGGCCGTAAAACTCACTTAGAGCTTCGTTTTGACTGGTTATGGCTCCCGTAACTCCAAACGAGACAACAGTTATGGCCGTCCGAAGAATCGATATCCACAGGGTGCAACATTCGCTGTGCAAGGTGCAACATTCGTCCAAAAAGCCGAAACAGCGCCGTTCGACTTTTAGAAGTTGGTGCAGGGATTTTAAATGGAACAGTACCATGGTGAACCGCTCTCCAGGGAAGGTAAATCGAAGACCAGCAACGGTGATCCCGTTTTAACGTAAAAATTCACGTGATGGAAAAAAGAAGGCCAAAATACTTCAGAGACCCGATCAAGGTTCGGATAGCCTTTTTTGGGTTTGAAACTATCCGTTGATGGCTTATAGCCGTCAAGGCCATAGAACTCACCGAGAGCTTCGTTTTGCCTGGTTATGGCTCCCGTAACTCTAAACGAGCCAACAGTTATGGCCGTCCGAAGAATCGATATCCACAGGGTGCAACATTCGCTGTGCAAGGTGCAACATTCGTCCAAAAATCTGAAACAGCGCCGTTCGACTTTTAGAAGTGGGTGCAGGGATTTGAAATGGAACAGTACCTTGGTGAACCGCTCTCCAGGGAAGGTAAATCGAAGACCCGCAACGGCGATCCCGTTTTAACGTAAAAATTCACGTGATGGAAAAAAGAAGGCCAAAATACTTCAAAGACCCGATTGAGGTTCGGATAGCCTTTTTTGGGTTTGAAACTATCCGTTGACGGCTTACAAATGTCAAGGCCGTAGAACACACCGAGAGCTTCATTTTGACTGGTTATGGCTCCCGTAACTCTAAACGAGCCAACAGTTATGGTCGTCCGAAGAATCGATATCCACAGAGTGCAACATTCGCTGTGCAAGGTGCAACATTCGTCCAAAAAGCCGAAACAGCGACGTTCGAATTTTAGAAGTGGGTGCAGGGATTTGAAATGGAACAGTACCATGGTGACCCGCTCTCCAGGGAAGGTAAATCGAAGACCAGCAACGGTGATCCCGTTTTAACGTAAAAATTCACGTGATGGAAAAAAGAAGGCCAAAATACTTCAGAGACCCGATCGAGGTTCGGATAGCCTTTTTTGGGTTTGAAACTATCCGTTGACGGCTTACAGCAGTCAAGGCCATAGAACTCACCGAGGGCTTTGTTTTGACTGGTTATGGCTTCCGTAACTCTAAACGAGCCAACAGTTATGGCCGTCCGACGAATCGATACCCACAGGGTGCAACATTCGCTGTGCAAGGTGCAACATTCGTCCAAAAAGCCGAAACAGCGCCGTTCGACTTTTAGAAGTGGGTGCAGGGATTTGAAATGGAACAGTACCATGGTGAACCGCTCTCCAGGGAAGATAAATCGAAGACCAGCAACGGTGATCCCGTTTTAACGTAAAAATTCACGTGATGGAAAAAAGAAGGCTAAAATACTTCAGAGACCCGATTGAGGTTCGGATAGCCTTTTTTGGGTTTGAAACTATCCGTTGACGGCTTACAACTGTCAAGGCCGTAGAACTCACCAAGAGCTTCGTTTTGACTGGTTATGGCTCCCGTAACTCTAAACGAGCCAACAGTTATGGTCGTCCGAAGAATCGATATCCACAGGGTGCAACATTCGCTGTGCAAGGTGCAACATTCGTCCAAAAAGCCGAAACAGCGCCGTTCGACTTTTAGAAGTGGGTGCAGGGATTTGAAATGGAACAGTACCATGGTGAACCGCTCTCCAGGGAAGGTAAATCGAAGACCAGCAACGGTGATCCCGTTTTAACGTAAAAATTCACGTGATGGAAAAAGAAGGCCAAAATACTTCAAAGACCCGATCGAGGTTCGGATAGCATTTTTTGGGTTTGAAAGTATCCGTTGATGGCTTACAGCCGTCAAGGCCGTAGAACTCATCGAGTGCTTCGTTTTGACTGGTTATGGCTCCCGTAACTCTAAACGAGCCAACAGTTATGGCCGTCCGAAGAATCGATATCCACAGGGTGCAACATTCGTTGTGCAAGGTGCAACATTCGTCCAAAAAGCCGAAACAGCTCCGTTCGACTTTTAGAAGTGGGTGCAGGGATTTGAAATGGAACAGTACCATGGTGAACCGCTCTCCAGGGAAGGTAAATCGAAGACCAGCAACGGTGATCCCGTTTTAACGTAAAAATTCACGTGATGGAAAAAAGAAGGCCAAAATACTTCAGTGACCCGATTGAGGTTCGGATAGCCTTTTTTGGGTTTGAAACTATCTGTTGACGGCTTACAACTGTCAAGGCCGTAGAACTCACTGAGAGCTTTGTTTTGACTGGTTATGGCTCCCGTAACCCTAAACGAGCCAACAGTTATGGCCGTCCGACGAATCGATACCCACAGGGTGCAACATTCGCTGTGCAAGGTGCAACATTCGTCCAAAAAGCCGAAACAGCGCCGTTCGACTTTTAGAAGTGGGTGCAGGGATTTGAAATGGAACAGTACCATGGTGAACCGCTCTCCAGGGAAGATAAATCGAAGACCAGCAACGGTGATCCCGTTTTAACGTAAAAATTCACGTGATGGAAAAAAGAAGGCCAAAATACTTCAGAGACCCGATTGAGGTTCGGATAGCCTTTTTTGGGTTTGAAACTATCCGTTGACGGCTTACAACTGTCAAGGCCGTAGAACTCACCGAGAGCTTCGTTTTGACTGGTTATGGCTCCCGTAACTCTAAACGAGCCAACAGTTATGGCCGTCCGAAGAATCGATATCCACAGGGTGCAACATTCGCTGTGCAAGGTGCAACATTCGTCCAAAAAGCCGAAACAGCGCCGTTCGACTTTTAGAAGTGGGTGCAGGGATTTGAAATGGAACAGTACCATGGTGAACCGCTCTCCAGGGAAGGTAAATCGAAGACCAGCAACGGTGATCCCGTTTTAACGTAAAAATTCACGTGATGGAAAAAAGAAGGCCAAAATACTTCAAAGACCCGATCGAGGTTCGGATAACCTTATTTGGGTTTGAAACTATCCGTTGATGGCTTACAACTGTCAAGGCCGTAAAACTCACCGAGAGCTTCGTTTTGACTGGTTATGGCTCCCGTAACTCTAAACGAGCCAACAGTTATGGTCGTCCGAAGAATCGATATCCACAGGGTGCAACATTCGCTGTGCAAGGTGCAACATTCGTCCAAAAAGCCGAAACAGCGCCGTTCGACTTTTAGAAGTGGGTGCAGGGATTTGAAATGGAACAGTACCATGGTGAACCGCTCTCCAGGGAAGGTAAATCGAAGACCAGCAACGGTGATCCAGTTTTAACGTAAAAATTCACGTGATGGAAAAAAGAAGGCCAAAATACTTCAGAGACCCGATCGAGGTTCGGATAGCCTTTTTTGGGTTTGAAACTATCCGTTGACGGCTTACAGCAGTCAAGGCCATATAACTCACCGAGAGCTTTGTTTTGACTGGTTATGGCTCCCGTAACTCTAAACGAGCCAACAGTTATGGCCGTCCGAAGAATCGATATCCACAGGGTGCAACATTCGCTGTGCAAGGTGCAACATTCGTCCAAAAAGCCGAAACAGCGCCGTTCGACTTTTAGAAGTGGGTGCAGGGATTTGAAATGGAACAGTACCATGGTGAACCGCTCTCCAGGGAAGATAAATCGAAGACCAGCAACGGTGATCCCGTTTTAACGTAAAAATTCACGTGATGGAAAAAAGAAGGCCAATATACTTCAAAGACCCGATCGAGGTTCAGATAACCTTATTTGGGTTTGAAACTATCCGTTGATGGCTTACAACTGTCAAGGCCGTAAAACTCACCGAGAGCTTCGTTTTGACTGGTTATGGCTCCCGTAACTCTAAACGAGCCAACAGTTATGGCCGTCCGAAGAATCGATATCCACAGGGTGCAACATTCGCTGTGCAAGGTGCAACATTCGTCCAAAAAGCCGAAACAGCGCCGTACGACTTTTAGAAGTGGGTGCAGGGATTTGAAATGGAACAGTACCATGGTGAACCGCTCTCCAGGGAAGGTAAATCGCAGACCAGCAACGGTGATCCCGTTTTAACGTAAAAATTCACGTGATGGAAAAAAGAAGGCCAAAATACTTCAGAGACCCGATCGAGGTTCGGATAGCCTTTTTTGGGTTTGAAACTATCCGTTGACGGCTTATAGCAGTCAAGGCCATAGAACTCACCGAGAGCTTTGTTTTGACTGGTTATGGCTCCCGTAACTCTAAACGAGCCAACAGTTATGGCCGTCCGAAGAATCGATATCCACAGGGTGCAACATTCGCTGTGCAAGGTGCAACATTCGTCCAAAAAGCCGAAACAGCGCCGTTCGACTTTTAGAAGTGGGTGCAGGGATTTGAAATGGAACAGTACCATGGTGAACCGCTCTCCAGGGAAGGTAAATCGAAGACCAGCAACGGTGATCCCGTTTTAACGTAAAACTTCACGTGATGGAAAAAAGAAGGCAAAATACTTTAGAGACCCGATTGAGGTTCGGATAGCCTTTTTTGGGTTTGAAACTATCCGTTGACGGCTTACAGCGCTCAAGGCCGTAGAACTCACCGAGAGCTTCGTTTTGACTGGTTATGGCTCCTGTAACTCTAAACGAGCCCACAGTTATGGCCGTCCGAAGAATCGATATCCACAGGGTGCTACATTCGCTGTGCAAGGTGCAATATTCGTCCAAAAAGCCGAAACAGCGCCGTTCGACTTTTAGAAGTGGGTGCAGGGATTTGAAATGGAACAGTACCATGGTGAACTGCTCTCCAGGGAAGGTAAATTGAAGACCAGCAACGGTGATCCCGTTTTGACGTAAAAATTCACGTGATGGAAAAAAGAAGGCCAAAATACTTCAGAGACCCGATCGAGGTTCGGATAGCCTTTTTTGGGTTTGAAACTATCGGTTGACGGCTTACAGCAGTCAAGGCCATAGAACTCACTAAGAGCTTCGTTTTGACTAGTTATGGCTCCCGTAACTCTAAACGAGCCAACAGTTATGGCCGTCCGAAGAATCGATATCCACAGGGTGCAACATTCGCTGTGCAAGGTGCAACATTCGTCCAAAAAGCAGAAACAGCGCCGTTCAACTTTTAGAAGTGGGTGCAGGGATTTGAAATGGAACAGTACCATGGTGAACTGCTCTCCAGGGAAGGTAAATTGAAGACCAGCAACGGTGATCCCATTTTAACGTAAAAATTCACGTGATGGAAAAAAGAAGGCCAAAATACTTCAGAGACCCGATCGAGGTTCGGATAGCCTTTTTTGGGTTTGAAACTATCGGTTGACGGCTTACAGCAGTCAAGGCCGTAGAACTCACTAAGAGCTTCGTTTTGACTAGTTATGGCTCCTGTAACTCTAAACGAGCCCACAGTTATGGCCGTCCGAAGAATCGATATCCACAGGATGCAACATTCGCTGTGCAAGGTGCAACATTCGTCCAAAAAGCCGAAACAGCGCCGTTCGACTTTTAGAAGTGGGTGCAGGGATTTGAAATGGAACAGTACCATGGTGAACCGCTCTCCAGGGAAGGTAAATCGAAGACCAGTAACGGTGATCCCGTTTTAACGTAAAAATTCACGTGATGGAAAAAAGAAGGCCAAAATACTTCAAAGACCCGATCGAGGTTCGGATAACCTTATTTGGGTTTGAAACTATCCGTTGATGGCTTACAACTGTCAAGGCCGTAAAACTCACCGAGAGCTTCGTTTTGACTGGTTATGGCTCCCGTAACTCTAAACGAGCCAACAGTTATGGCCGTCCGAAGAATCGATATCCACAGGGTGCAACATTCGCTGTGCAAGGTGCAACATTCGTCCAAAAAGCCGAAACAGCGCCGTTCGACTTTTAGAAGTTGGTGCAGGGATTTGAAATGGAACAGTACCATGGTGAACCGCTCTCCAGGGAAGGTAAATCGAAGACCAGCAACGGTGATCCCGTTTTAACGTAAAAATTCACGTGATGGAAAAAAGAAGGCCAAAATACTTCAGAGACCCGATCGAGGTTCGGATAGCCTTTTTTGGGTTTGAAACTATCCGTTGATGGTTACAGCCGTCAAGGCCATAGAACTCACCGAGAGCTTCATTTTGACTGGTTATGGCTCCCGTAACTCTAAACGAGCCAACAGTTATGGCCGTCCGAAGAATCGATATCCACAGGGTGCAACATTCGTTGTGCAAGGTGCAACATTCGTCCAAAAATCTGAAACAGCGCCGTTCGACTTTTAGAAGTGGGTGCAAGGATTTGAAATGGAACAGTACCTTGGTGAACCGCTCTCCAGGGAAGGTAAATCGAAGACCCGCAACGGCGATCCCGTTTTAACGTAAAAATTCACGTGATGGAAAAAAGAAGGCCAAAATACTTTAAAGACCCGATTGAGGTTCGGATAGCCTTTTTTGGGTTTGAAACTATCCGTTGACGGCTTACAAATGTCAAGGCCGTAGAACACACCGAGAGCTTCATTTTGACTGGTTATGGCTCCCGTAACTCTAAACGAGCCAACAGTTATGGTCGTCCGAAGAATCGATATCCACAGGGTGCAACATTCGCTGTGCAAGGTGCAACATTCGTCCAAAAAGCCGAAACAGCGACGTTCGAATTTTAGAAGTGGGTGCAGGGATTTGAAATGGAACAGTACCATGGTGACCCGCTCTCCAGGGAAGGTAAATCGAAGACCAGCAACGGTGATCCCGTTTTAACGTAAAAATTCACGTGATGGAAAAAAGAAGGCCAAAATACTTCAGAGCCCCGATTGAGGTTCGGATAGCCTTTTTTGGGTTTGAAACTATCCGTTGACGGCTTACAACTGTCAAGGCCGTAGAACTCACCGAGAGCTTCGTTTTGACTGGTTATGGCTCCCGTAACTCTAAACGAGCCAACAGTTATGGCCGTCCGAAGAATCGATATCCACAGGGTGCAACATTCGCTGTGCAAGGTGCAACATTCGTCCAAAAAGCCGAAACAGCGCCGTTCGACTTTTAGAAGTGGGTGCAGGGATTTGAAATGGAACAGTACCATGGTGAACCGCTCTCCAGGGAAGGTAAATCGAAGACCAGCAACGGTGATCCCGTTTTAACGTAAAAATTCACGTGATGGAAAAAAGAAGGCCAAAATACTTCAAAGACCCGATCGAGGTTCGGATAACCTTATTTGGGTTTGAAACTATCCGTTGATGGCTTACAACTGTCAAGGCCGTAAAACTCACCGAGAGCTTCGTTTTGACTGGTTATGGCTCCCGTAACTCTAAACGAGCCAACAGTTATGGCCGTCCGAAGATTCGATATCCACAGGGTGCAACATTCGCTGTGCAAGGTGCAACATTCGTCCAAAAAGCCGAAACAGCGCCGTTCGACTTTTAGAAGTGGGTGCAGGGATTTGAAATGGAATAGTACCATGGTGAACCGCTCTCCAGGGAAGGTAAATCGAAGACCAGCAACGGTGATCCCGTTTTAACGTAAAAATTCACGTGATGGAAAAAAGAAGGCCAAAATACTTCAGAGACCCGATCGAGGTTCGGATAGCCTTTTTTGGGTTTGAAACTATCCGTTGACGGCTTACAACTGTCAAGGCCGTAGAACTCACCGAGAGCTTTGTTTTGACTGGTTATGGCTCCCGTAACTCTAAACGAGCCAACAGTTATGACCGTCCGAAGAATCGATATCCATAGGGTGCAACATTCGCTGTGTAAGGTGCAACATTCGTCCAAAAAGCCGAAACAGCGCCGTTCGACTTTTAGAAGTGGGTGCAGGGATTTGAAATGGAACAGTACCATGGTGAACCGCTCTCCAGGGAAGATAAATCGAAGACCAGCAACGGTGATCCCGTTTTAACGTAAAAATTCACGTGATGGAAAAAAGAAGGCCAAAATACTTCAGTGACCCGATTGAGGTTCGGATAGCCTTTTTTGGGTTTGAAACTATCTGTTGACGGCTTACAACTGTCAAGGCCGTAGAACTCACTGAGAGCTTTGTTTTGACTGGTTATGGCTCGCGTAACTCTAAACGAGCCAACAGTTATGGCCGTCCGAAGAATCGATACCCACAGGGTGCAACATTCGCTGTGCAAGGTGCAACATTCGTCCAAAAAGCCGAAACAGCGCCGTTCGACTTTTAGAAGTGGGTGCAGGGATTTGAAATGGAACAGTACCATGGTGAACCGCTCTCCAGGGAAGATAAATCGAAGACCAGCAACGGTGATCCCGTTTTAACGTAAAAATTCACGTGATGGAAAAAAGAAGGCCAAAATACTTCAGAGACCCGATTGAGGTTCGGATAGCCTTTTTTGGGTTTGAAACTATCCGTTGACGGCTTACAACTGTCAAGGCCGTAGAACTCACCGAGAGCTTCGTTTTGACTGGTTATGGCTCCGGTAACTCTAAACGAGCCAACAGTTATGGCCGTCCGAAGAATCGATATCCACAGGGTGCAACATTCGCTGTGCAAGGTGCAACATTCGTCCAAAAAGCCGAAACAGCGCCGTTCGACTTTTAGAAGTGGGTGCAGGGATTTGAAATGGAACAGTACCATGGTGAACGCTCTCCAGGGAAGGTAAATCGAAGACCAGCAACGGTGATCCCGTTTTAACGTAAAAATTCACGTGATGGAAAAAAGAAGGCCAAAATACTTCAAAGACCCGATCGAGGTTCGGATAACCTTATTTGGGTTTGAAACTATCCGTTGATGGCTTACAACTGTTAAGGCCGTAAAAATCACCGTGAGCTTCGTTTTGACTGGTTATGGCTCCCGTAACTCTAAACGAGCCAACAGTTATGGCCGTCCGAAGAATCGATATCCACAGGGTGCAACATTCGCTGTGCAAGGTGCAACATTCGTCCAAAAAGCCGAAACAGCGCCGTTCGACTTTTAGAAGTGGGTGCAGGGATTTGAAATGGAACAGTACCATGGTGAACCGCTCTCCAGGGAAGGTAAATCGAAGACCAGCAACGGTGATCCCGTTTTAACGTAAAAATTCACGTGATGGAAAAAAGAAGGCCAAAATACTTCAGAGACCCGATCGAGGTTCGGATAGCCTTTTTTGGGTTTGAAACTATCCGTTGACGGCTTACAGCAGTCAAGGCCATAGAACTCACCGAGAGCTTTGTTTTGACTGGTTATGGCTCCCGTAACTCTAAACGAGCCAACAGTTATGGCCGTCCGAAGAATCGATATCCACAGGGTGCAACATTCGCTGTGCAAGGTGCAACATTCGTCCAAAAAGCCGAAACAGCGCCGTTCGACTTTTAGAAGTGGGTGCAGGGATTTGAAATGGAACAGTACCATGGTGAACCGCTCTCCAGGGAAGGTAAATCGAAGACCAGCAACGGTGATCCCGTTTTAACGTAAAACTTCACGTGATGGAAAAAAGAAGGCCAAAATACTTCAGAGACCCGATTGAGGTTCGGATAGCCTTTTTTAGGTTTGAAACTATCCGTTGACGGCTTACAGCGCTCAAGGCCGTAGAACTCACCGAGAGCTTCGTTTTGACTGGTTATGGCTCCTGTAACTCTAAACGAGCCCACAGTTATGGCCGTCCGAAGAATCGATATCCACAGGGTGCTACATTCGCTGTGCAAGGTGCAACATTCGTCCAAAAAGCCGAAACAGCACCGTTCGACATTTAGAAGTGGGTGCAGGGATTTGAAATGGAACAGTACCATGGTGAACTGCTCTCCAGGGAAGGTAAATTGAAGACCAGCAACGGTGATCCCGTTTTAACGTAAAAATTCACGTGATGGAAAAAAGAAGGCCAAAATACGTCAGAGACCCGATCGAGGTTCGGATAGCCTTTTTTGGGTTTGAAACTATCGGTTGACGGCTTACAGCAGTCAAGGCCATAGAACTCACTAAGAGCTTCGTTTTGACTAGTTATGGCTCCCGTAACTCTAAACGAGCCAACAGTTATGGCCGTCCGAAGAATCGATATCCACAGGGTGCAACATTCGCTGTGCAAGGTGCAACATTCGTCCAAAAAGCAGAAACAGCGCCGTTCAACTTTTAGAAGTGGGTGCAGGGATTTGAAATGGAACAGTACCATGGTGAACTGCTCTCCAGCGAAGGTAAATTGAAGACCAGCAACGGTGATCCCGTTTTAACGTAAAAATTCACGTGATAGAAAAAAGAAGGCCAAAATACTTCAGAGACCCGATCGAGGTTCGGATAGCCTTTTTTGGGTTTGAAACTATCGGTTGACGGCTTACAGCAGTCAAGGCCGTAGAACTCACTAAGAGCTTCGTTTTGACTAGTTATGGCTCCTGTAACTCTAAACGAGCCCACAGTTATGGCCGTCCGAAGAATCGATATCCACAGGATGCAACATTCGCTGTGCAAGGTGCAACATTCGTCCAAAAAGCCGAAACAGCGCCGTTCGACTTTTAGAAGTGGGTGTAGGGATTTGAAATGGAACAGTACCATGGTGAAACGCTCTCCAGGGAAGGTAAATCGAAGACCAGCAACGGTGATCCCGTTTTAACGTTAAAATTCACATGATGGAAAAAAGAAGGCCAAAATACTTCAGAGACCCGATTGAGGTTCGGATAGCCTTTTTTGGGTTTGAAACTATCCGTTGATGGCTTACAACTGTCAAGGCCGTAAAACTCACCGAGAGCTTCGTTTTGACTGTTTATGGATCCCGTAACTCTAAACGAGCCAACAGTTATGGCCGTCCGAAGAATCGATATCCACAGGGTGCAACATTCGCTGTGCAAGGTGCAACATTCGTCCAAAAAGCCGAAACAGCGCCGTTCGACTTTTAGAAGTTGGTGCAGGGATTTGAAATGGAACAGTACCATGGTGAACCGCTCTCCAGGGAAGGTAAATCGAAGACCAGCAACGGTGATCCCGTTTTAACGTAAAAATTCACGTGATGGAAAAAAGAAGGCCAAAATACTTCAGAGACCCGATCGAGGTTCGGATAGCCTTTTTTGGGTTTGAAACTATCCGTTGATAGCTTACAGCCGTCAAGGCCATAGAACTCACCGAGAGCTTCGTTTTGACTGGTTATGGCTCCCGTAACTCTAAACGAGCCAACAATTATGGTCGTCCGAAGAATCGATATCCACAGGGTGCAACATTCGCTGTGCAAGGTGCAACATTCGTCCAAAAAGCCGAAACAGCGACGTTCGAATTTTAGAAGTGGGTGCAGGGATTTGAAATGGAACAGTACCATGGTGACCCGCTCTCCAGGGAAGGTAAATCGAAGACCAGCAACGGTGATCCCGTTTTAACGTAAAAATTCACGTGATGGAAAAAAGAAGGCCAAAATACTTCAGAGCCCCGATTGAGGTTCGGATAGCCTTTTTTGGGTTTGAAACTATCCGTTGACGGCTTACAACTGTCAAGGCCGTAGAACTCACCGAGAGCTTCGTTTTGACTGGTTATGGCTCCCGTAACTCTAAACGAGCCAACAGTTATGGCCGTCCGAAGAATCGATATCCACAGGGTGCAACATTCGCTGTGCAAGGTGCAACATTCGTCCAAAAAGCCGAAACAGCGCCGTTCGACTTTTAGAAGTGGGTGCAGGGATTTGAAATGGAACAGTACCATGGTGAACCGCTCTCCAGGGAAGGTAAATCGAAGACCAGCAACGGTGATCCCGTTTTAACGTAAAAATTCACGTGATGGAAAAAAGAAGGCCAAAATACTTCAAAGACCCGATCGAGGTTCGGATAACCTTATTTGGGTTTGAAACTATCCGTTGATGGCTTACAACTGTCAAGGCCGTAAAACTCACCGAGAGCTTCGTTTTGACTGGTTATGGCTCCCGTAACTCTAAACGAGCCAACAGTTATGGCCGTCCGAAGATTCGATATCCACAGGGTGCAACATTCGCTGTGCAAGGTGCAACATTCGTCCAAAAAGCCGAAACAGCGCCGTTCGACTTTTAGAAGTGGGTGCAGGGATTTGAAATGGAACAGTACCATGGTGAACCGCTCTCCAGGGAAGGTAAATCGAAGACCAGCAACGGTGATCCCGTTTTAACGTAAAAATTCACGTGATGGAAAAAAGAAGGCCAAAATACTTCAGAGACCCGATCGAGGTTCGGATAGCCTTTTTTGGGTTTGAAACTATCCGTTGACGGCTTACAACTGTCAAGGCCGTAGAACTCACCGAGAGCTTTGTTTTGACTGGTTATGGCTCCCGTAACTCTAAACGAGCCAACAGTTATGGCCGTCCGAAGAATCGATATCCACAGGGTGCAACATTCGCTGTGCAAGGTGCAACATTCGTCCAAAAAGCCGAAACAGCGCCGTTCGACTTTTAGAAGTGGGTGCAGGGATTTGAAATGGAACAGTACCATGGTGAACCGCTCTCCAGGGAAGGTAAATCGAAGACCAGCAACGGTGATCCCGTTTTAACGTAAAAATTCACGTGATGGAAAAAAGAAGGCCAAAATACTTCAGAGACCCGATCGAGGTTCGGATAGCCTTTTTTGGGTTTGAAACTATCCGTTGACGGCTTACAACTGTCAAGGCCGTAGAACTCACCGAGAGCTTTGTTTTGACTGGTTATGGCTCCCGTAACTCTAAACGAGCCAACAGTTATGACCGTCCGAAGAATCGATATCCACAGGGTGCAACATTCGCTGTGCAAGGTGCAACATTCGTCCAAAAAGCCGAAACAGCGCCGTTCGACTTTTAGAAGTGGGTGCAGGGATTTGAAATGGAACAGTACCATGGTGAACCGCTCTCCAGGGAAGATAAATCGAAGACCAGCAACGGTGATCCCGTTTTAACGTAAAAATTCACGTGATGGAAAAAAGAAGGCCAAAATACTTCAGTGACCCGATTGAGGTTCGGATAGCCTTTTTTGGGTTTTGAAACTATCTGTTGACGGCTTACAACTGTCAAGGCCGTAGAACTCACTGAGAGCTTTGTTTTGACTGGTTATGGCTCCCGTAACTCTAAACGAGCCAACAGTTATGGCCGTCCGAAGAATCGATACCCACAGGGTGCAACATTCGCTGTGTAAGGTGCAACATTCGTCCAAAAAGCCGAAACAGCGCCGTTCGACTTTTAGAAGTGGGTGCAGGGATTTGAAATGGAACAGTACCATGGTGAACCGCTCTCCAGGGAATATAAATCGAAGACCAGCAACGGTGATCCCGTTTTAACGTAAAAATTCACGTGATGGAAAAAAGAAGGCCAAAATACTTCAGAGACCCGATTGAGGTTCAGATAGCCTTTTTTGGGTTTGAAACTATCCGTTGACGGCTTACAACTGTCAAGGCCGTAGAACTCACCGAGAGCTTCGTTTTGACTGGTTATGGCTCCGGTAACTCTAAACGAGCCAACAGTTATGGCCGTCCGAAGAATCGATGTCCACAGGGTGCAACATTCGCTGTGCAAGGTGCAACATTCGTCCAAAAAGCCGAAACAGCGCCGTTCGACTTTTAGAAGTGGGTGCAGGGATTTGAAATGGAACAGTACCATGTTGAACGCTCTCCAGGGAAGGTAAATCGAAGACCAGCAACGGTGATCCCGTTTTAACGTAAAAATTCACGTGATGGAAAAAAGAAGGCCAAAATACTTCAAAGACCCGATCGAGGTTCGGATAACCTTATTTGGGTTTGAAACTATCCGTTGATGGCTTACAACTGTTAAGGCCGTAAAACTCACCGTGAGCTTCGTTTTGACTGGTTATGGCTCCCGTAACTCTAAACGAGCCAACAGTTATGGCCGTCCGAAGAATCGATATCCACAGGGTGCAACATTCGCTGTGCAAGGTGCAACATTCGTCCAAAAAGCCGAAACAGCGCCGTTCGACTTTTAGAAGTGGGTGCAGGGATTTGAAATGGAACAGTACCATGGTGAACCGCTCTCCAGGGAAGGTAAATCGAAGACCAGCAACGGTGATCCCGTTTTAACGTAAAAATTCACGTGATGGAAAAAAGAAGGCCAAAATACTTCAGAGACCCGATCGAGGTTCGGATAGCCTTTTTTGGGTTTGAAACTATCCGTTGACGGCTTACAGCAGTCAAGGCCATAGAACTCACCGAGAGCTTTGTTTTGACTGGTTATGGCTCCCGTAACTCTAAACGAGCCAACAGTTATGGCCGTCCGAAGAATCGATATCCACAGGGTGCAACATTCGCTGTGAAGGTGCAACATTCGTCCAAAAAGCCGAAACAGCGCCGTTCGACTTTTAGAAGTGGGTGCAGGGATTTGAAATGGAACAGTACCATGGTGAACCGCTCTCCAGGGAAGGTAAATCGAAGACCAGCAACGGTGATCCCGTTTTAACGTAAAACTTCACGTGATGGAAAAAAGAAGGCCAAAATACTTCAGAGACCCGATTGAGGTTCGGATAGCCTTTTTTGGGTTTGAAACTATCCGTTGACGGCTTACAGCGCTCAAGGCCGTAGAACTCACCGAGAGCTTCGTTTTGACTGGTTATGGCTCCTGTAACTCTAAACGAGCCCACAGTTATGGCCGTCCGAAGAATCGATATCCACAGGGTGCTACATTCGCTGTGCAAGGTGCAACATTCGTCCAAAAAGCCGAAACAGCACCGTTCGACTTTTAGAAGTGGGTGCAGGGATTTGAAATGGAACAGTACCATGGTGAACTGCTCTCCAGGGAAGGTAAATTGAAGACCAGCAACGGTGATCCCGTTTTAACGTAAAAATTCACGTGATGGAAAAAAGAAGGCCAAAATACGTCAGAGACCCGATCGAGGTTCGGATAGCCTTTTTTGGGTTTGAAACTATCGGTTGACGGCTTACAGCAGTCAAGGCCATAGAACTCACTAAGAGCTTCGTTTTGACTAGTTATGGCTCCCGTAACTCTAAACGAGCCAACAGTTATGGCCGTCCGAAGAATCGATATCCACAGGGTGCAACATTCGCTGTGCAAGGTGCAACATTCGTCCAAAAAGCAGAAACAGCGCCGTTCAACTTTTAGAAGTGGGTGCAGGGATTTGAAATGGAACAGTACCATGGTGAACTGCTCTCCAGGGAAGGTAAATTGAAGACCAGCAACGGTGATCCCGTTTTAACGTAAAAATTCACGTGATGGAAAAAAGAAGGCCAAAATACTTCAGAGACCCGATCGAGGTTCGGATAGCCTTTTTTGGGTTTGAAACTATCGGTTGACGGCTTACAGCAGTCAAGGCCGTAGAACTCACTAAGAGCTTCGTTTTGACTAGTTATGGCTCCTGTAACTCTAAACGAGCCCACAGTTATGGCCGTCCGAAGAATCGATATCCACAGGATGCAACATTCGCTGTGCAAGGTGCAACATTCGTCCAAAAAGCCGAAACAGCGCCGTTCGACTTTTAGAAGTGGGTGCAGGGATTTGAAATGGAACAGTACCATGGTGAACCGCTCTCCAGGGAAGGTAAATCGAAGACCAGCAACGGTGATCCCGTTTTAACGTTAAAATTCACATGATGGAAAAAAGAAGGCCAAAATACTTCAGAGACCCGATTGAGGTTCGGATAGCCTTTTTTGGGTTTGAAACTATCCGTTGATGGCTTACAACTGTCAAGGCCGTAAAACTCACCGAGAGCTTCGTTTTGACTGTTTATGGATCCCGTAACTCTAAACGAGCCAACAGTTATGGCCGTCCGAAGAATCGATATCCACAGGGTGCAACATTCGCTGTGCAAGGTGCAACATTCGTCCAAAAAGCCGAAACAGCGCCGTTCGACTTTTAGAAGTTGGTGCAGGGATTTGAAATGGAACAGTACCATGGTGAACCGCTCTCCAGGGAAGGTAAATCGAAGACCAGCAACGGTGATCCCGTTTTAACGTAAAAATTCACGTGATGGAAAAAAGAAGGCCAAAATACTTCAGAGACCCGATCGAGGTTCGGATAGCCTTTTTTGGGTTTGAAACTATCCGTTGATGGCTTACAGCCGTCAAGGCCATAGAACTCACCGAGAGCTTCGTTTTGACTGGTTATGGCTCCCGTAACTCTAAACGAGCCAACAGTTATGGCCGTCCGAAGAATCGATATCCACAGGGTGCAACATTCGCTGTGCAAGGTGCAACATTCGTCCAAAAATCTGAAACAGCGCCGTTCGACTTTTAGAAGTGGGTGCAGGGATTTGAAATGGAACAATACCTTGGTGAACCGCTCTCCAGGGAAGGTAAATCGAAGACCCGCAACGGCGATCCCGTTTTAACGTAAAAATTCACGTGATGGAAAAAAGAAGGCCAAAATACTTCAAAGACCCGATTGAGGTTTGGATAGCCTTTTTTGGGTTTGAAACTATCCGTTGACGGCTTACAAATGTCAAGGCCGTAGAACACACCGAGAGCTTCATTTTGACTGGTTATGGCTCCCGTAACTCTAAACGAGCCAACAATTATGGTCGTCCGAAGAATCGATATCCACAGGGTTCAACATTCGCTGTGCAAGGTGCAACATTCGTCCAAAAAGCCGAAACAGCGACATTCGAATTTTAGAAGTGGGTGCAGGGATTTGAAATGGAACAGTACCATGGTGACCCGCTCTCCAGGGAAGGTAAATCGAAGACCAGCAACGGTGATCCCATTTTAACGTAAAAATTCACGTGATGGAAAAAAGAAGGCAAAAATACTTCAAAGACCCGATTGAGGTTCGGATAGCCTTTTTTGGGTTTGAAACTATCCGTTGATGGCTTATAGATGTCAAGGCCGTAGAACTCACCGAGAGCTTCGTTTTGACTGGTTATGGCTCTCGTAACTCTAAACGAGCCAACAGTTATGGCCGTCCGAAGAATCGATATCCACAGGGTGCAACATTCGTTGTGCAAGGTGCAACATTCGTCCAAAAAGCCGAAACAGCGCCGTTCGACTTTTAGAAGTGGGTGCAGGGATTTGAAATGGAACAGTACCATGGTGAACCGCTCTCCAGGGAAGGTAAATCGAAGACCAGCAACGGTGATCCCGTTTTAACGTAAAAATTCACGTGATGGAAAAAAGAAGGCCAAAATACTTCAGAGACCCGATCGAGGTTCGGATAGCCTTCTTTGGGTTTGAAACTATCCGTTGACGGCTTACAGCAGTCAAGGCCGTAGAACTCACCGAGAGCTTCGTTTTGACTGGTTATGGCTCCCGTAACTCTAAACGAGCCAACAGTTATGGCCGTCCGAAGAATCGATATCCACAGGGTGCAACATTCGTTGTGCAAGGTGCAACATTCGTCCAAAAAGCCGAAACAGCGCCGTTCAACTTTTAGAAGTGGGTGCAGCGATTTGAAATTGAACAATACCATGGTGAACCGCTCTCCAGGGAAGGTAAATCGAAGACCAGCAATGGTGATCCCGTTTTAACGTAAAACGTGATGGAAAAAAGAAGGCCAAAATACTTCAGAGACCCGATCGTGGTTCGGATAGCCTTTTTTGGGTTTGAAACTATCCGTTGACGGCTTACAGCTGTCAAGGCCGTAGAACTCACCGAGATCTTCGTTTTGACTGGTTATGGCTCCCGTAACTCTAAACGAGCCAACAGTTATGGCCGTCCGAAGAATCGATATCCATAGGGTGCAACATTCGCTGTGCAAGGTGCAACATTCGTCCAAAAAGCTGAAACAGCGCCGTTCGACTTTTAGAAGTGGGTGTAGGGATTTGAAATGGAACAGTACCATGGTGAACCGCTCTCCAGGGAAGGTAAATCGAAGACCAGCAACGGTGATCCCGTTTTAACGTAAAAATTCACATGATGGAAAAAAGAAGGCCAAAATACTTCAGAGACCCGATCGAGGTTCAGATACCTTTTTTGGGTTTGAAACTATCCGTTGATGGCTTACAGCTGTCAAGGCCGTAGAACTCACTGAGAGCTTCGTTTTGACTGGTTGTGGCTCCCGTTACTCTAAACGAGCCAACAGTTATGGCCGTCCGAAGAATCGATATCCACAGGGTGCAACATTCGCTGTGCAAGGTGCAACATTCGTCCAAAAATCCGAAACTGCGCCGTTCGACTTTTAGAAGTGGGTGCAGGGATTTGAAATGGAACAGTACCATACTGAACCGCTCTCCAGGGAAGGTAAATCGAAGACCAGCAACGGTGATCCCGTTTTAACGTAAAAATTCACGTGATGGAAAAAAGAAGGCCAAAATACTTCAGAGACCCGATTGAGGTTCGGATAGCCTTTTTTGGGTTTGAAACTATCCGTTGATGGCTTACAACTGTCAAGGCCGTAGAACTCACCGAGAGCTTCGTTTTGACTGGTTATGGCTCCCGTAACTCTAAACGAGCCAACAGTTATGGCCGTCCGAAGAATCGATATCCACAGGGTGCAACATTCGTTGTGCAAGGTGCAACATTCGTCCAAAAAGCCGAAACAGCGCCGTTCGACTTTTAGAAGTGGGTGCAGGGATTTGAAATGGAACAGTACCATGGTGGACCGCTCTCCAGGGAATGTAAATCGAAGACCAGCAACGGTGATCCCGTTTTAACGTAAAAATTCACATGATGGAAAAAAGAAGGCCAAAATACTTCAGAGACCCGATCGAGGTTCGGATAGCCTTTTTTGGGTTTGAAACTATCCGTTGACGGCTTACAGCGGTCAACACCGTAGAACTTACCGAGAGCTTCGTTTTGACTGGTTATGGCTCCCGTAACTCTAAACGAGCCAACAGTTATGGCCGTCCGAAGAATCGATATCCACAGGGTGCAACATTCGCTGTGCAAGGTGCAACATTCGTCCAAAAAGCCGAAACAGCGCCGTTCGACTTTTAGAAGTGGGTGTAGGGATTTGAAATGGAACAGTACCATGGTGAACCGCTCTCCAGGGAAGGTAAATCGAAGACCAGCAACGGTGATCCCGTTTTAACGTAAAAATTCACATGATGGAAAAAAGAAGGCCAAAATACTTCAGAGACCCGATCGTGGTTCGGATAGCCTTTTTTGGGTTTGAAACTATCCGTTGACGGCTTACAGCTGTCAAGGCCGTAGAACTCACCGAGATCTTCGTTTTGACTGGTTATGGCTCCCGTAACTCTAAACGAGCCAACAGTTATGGCCGTCCGAAGAATCGATATCCACAGGGTGCAACATTCGCTGTGCAAGGTGCAACATTCGTCCAAAAAGCCGAAACAACGCCGTTCGACTTTTAGAAGTGGGTGTAGGGATTTGAAATGGAACAGTACCATGGTGAACCGCTCTCCAGGGAAGGTAAATCGAAGACCAGCAACGGTGATCCCGTTTTAACGTAAAAATTCACATGATGGAAAAAAGAAGGCCAAAATACTTCAGAGACCCGATCGAGGTTCGGATACCTTTTTTGGGTTTGAAACTATCCGTTGATGGCTTACAGCTGTCAAGGCCGTAGAACTCACTGAGAGCTTCGTTTTGACTGGTTGTGGCTCCCGTTACTCTAAACGAGCCAACAGTTATGGCCGTCCGAAGAATCGATATCCACAGGGTGCAACATTCGCTGTGCAAGGTGCAACATTCGTCCAAAAATCCGGAATAGCGTCGTTCGACTTTTAGAAGTGGGTGCAGGGATTTGAAATGGAACAGTACCATAGTGAACCGCTCTCCAGGGAAGGTAAATCGAAGACCAGCAACGGTGATCCCGTTTTAACGTAAAAATTCACGTGATGGAAAAAAGAAGGCCAAAATACTTCAGAGACCCGATTGAGGTTCGGATAGCCTTTTTTGGGTTTGAAACTATCCGTTGACGGCTTACAACTGTCAAGGCCGTAGAACGCACCGAGAGCTTCGTTTTGACTTGTTATGGCTCCCGTAACTCTAAACGAGCCAACAGTTATGGCCGTCCGAAGAATCGATATCCACAGGGTGCAACATTCGCTGTGCAAGGTGCAACATTCGTCCAAAAAGCCGAAACAGCGCCGTTCGACTTTTAGAAGTGGGTGCAGGGATTTGAAATGGAACAGTACCATGGTGAACCGCTCTCCAGGGAAGGTAAATCGAAGACCAGCAACGGTGATCCCGTTTTAACGTAAAAATTCACGTGATGGAAAAAAGAAGGCCAAAATACTTCAGAGACCCGATCGAGGTTCGGATAGCCTTCTTTGGGTTTGAAACTATCCGTTGACGGCTTACAGCAGTCAAGGCCGTAGAACTCACCGAGAGCTTCGTTTTGACTGGTTCTGGCTCCCGTAACTCTAAACGAGCCAACAGTTATGGCCGTCCGAAGAATCGATATCCATAGGGTGCAACATTCGTTGTGCAAGGTGCAACATTCGTCCAAAAAGCCGAAACAGCGCCGTTCAACTTTTAGAAGTGGGTGCAGCGATTTGAAATGGAACAGTACCATGGTGAACCACTCTCCAGGGAAGGTAAATCGAAGACCAGCAACGGTGATCCCGTTTTAACGTAAAACGTGATGGAAAAAAGAAGGCCAAAATACTTCAGAGACCCGATCGAGGTTCGGATAGCCTTTTTTAGGTTTGAAACTATCCGTTGACGGCTTACAGCTGTCAAGGCCGTAGAACTCACCGAGATCTTCGTTTTGACTGGTTATGGCTCCCGTAACTCTAAACGAGCCAACAGTTATGGCCGTCCGAAGAATCGATATCCACAGGGTGCAACATTCGCTGTGCAAGGTGCAACATTCGTCCAAAAAGCCGAAACAGCGCCGTTCGACTTTTAGAAGTGGGTGTAGGGATTTGAAATGGAACAGTACCATGGTGAACCGCTCTCCAGGGAAGGTAAATCGAAGACCAGCAACGGTGATCCCGTTTTAACGTAAAAATTCACATGATGGAAAAAAGAAGGCCAAAATACTTCAAAGACCCGATTGAGGTTCGGATAGCCATTTTTGGGTTTGAAACTATCCGTTGACGGCTTACAAATGTCAAGGCCGTAGAACTCACTGAGAGCTTCGTTTTGATTGGTTATGGCTCCCGTAACTCTAAACGAGCCAACAGTATGGCCGTTCGAAGAATCGATATCCACAGGGTGCAACATTCGCTGTGCAAGGTGCAACATTCGTCCAAAAAGCCGAAACAGCGCCGTTCGACTTTTAGAAGTGGGTGCAGGGATTTGAAATGGAACAGTACCATGGTGGACCGCTCTCCAGGGAATGTAAATCGAAGACCAGCAACGGTGATCCCGTTTTAACGTAAAAATTCACATGATGGAAAAAAGAAGGCGAAAATACTTCAAAGACCCGATTGAGGTTCGGATAGCCATTTTTGGGTTTGAAACTATCCGTTGACGGCTTACAAATGTCAAGGCCGTAGAACTCACTGAGAGCTTCGTTTTGACTGGTTATGGCTCCCGTAACTCTAAACGAGCCAACAGTTATGGCCGTTCGAAGAATCGATATCCACAGGGTGCAACATTCGCTGTGCAAGGTGCAACATTCGTCCAAAAAGCCGAAACAGCGCCGTTCGACTTTTAGAAGTGGGTGCAGGGATTTGAAATGGAACAGTACCATGGTGGACCGCTCTCCAGGGAATGTAAATCGAAGACCAGCAACGGTGATCCCGTTTTAACGTAAAAATTCACATGATGGAAAAAAGAAGGCCAAAATACTTCAGAGACCCGATCGAGGTTCGGATAGCCATTTTTGGGTTTGAAACTATCCGTTGACGGCTTACAGCTGTCAAGACCGTAGAACTTACCGAGAGCTTCGTTTTGACTGGTTATGGCTCCCGTAACTCTAAACGAGCCAACAGTTATGGCCGTTCGAAGAATCGATATCCACAGGGTGCAACATTCGCTGTGCAAGGTGCAACATTCGTCCAAAAAGCCGAAACAGCGCCGTTCGACTTTTAGAAGTGGGTGCAGGGATTTGAAATGGAACAGTACCATGGTGGACCGCTCTCCAGGGAATGTAAATCGAAGACCAGCAACGGTGATCCCGTTTTAACGTAAAAATTCACGTGATGGAAAAAAGAAGGCCAAAATACTTCAAAGACCCGATCGAGGTTCAGATAACCTTATTTGGGTTTGAAACTATCCGTTGATGGCTTACAACTGTCAAGGCTGTAAAACTCACCGAGAGCTTCGTTTTGACTGGTTATGGCTCCCGTAACTCTAAACGAGCCAACAGTTATGGCCGTCCGAAGAATCGATATCCACAGGGTGCAACATTCGCTGTGCAAGGTGCAACATTCGTCCAAAAAGCCGAAACAGCACCGTTCGACTTTTAGAAGTGGGTGCAGGGATTTGAAATGGAACAGTACCATGGTGAACCGCTCTCCAGGGAAGGTAAATCGAAGACCAGCAACGGTGATCCCGTTTTAACGTAAAAATTCACGTGATGGAAAAAAGAAGGCCAAAATACTTCAGAGACCCGATCGAGGTTCGGATAGCCTTCTTTGGGTTTGAAACTATCCGTTGACGGCTTACAGCAGTCAAGGCCGTAGAACTCACCGAGAGCTTCGTTTTGACTGGTTATGGCTCCCGTAACTCTAAACGAGCCAACAGTTATGGCCGTCCGAAGAATCGATATCCACAGGGTGCAACATTCGCTGTGCAAGGTGCAACATTCGTCCAAAAAGCCGAAACAGCGCCGTTCGACTTTTAGAAGTGGGTGCAGGGATTTGAAATGGAACAGTACCATGGTGGACCGCTCTCCAGGGAATGTAAATCGAAGACCAGCAACGGTGATCCCGTTTTAACGTAAAAATTCACATGATGGAAAAAAGAAGGCCAAAATACTTCAGAGACCCGATCGAGGTTCGGATAGCCTTTTTTGGGTTTGAAACTATCCGTTGACGGCTTACAGCTGTCAAGACCGTAGAACTTACCGAGAGCTTTGTTTTGACTGGTTATGGCTCCCGTAACTCTAAACGAGCCAACAGTTATGGCCGTCCGAAGAATCGATATCCACAGGGTGCAACATTCGTTGTGCAAGGTGCAACATTCGTCCAAAAAGCCGAAACAGCGCCGTTCAACTTTTAGAAGTGGGTGCAGCGATTTGAAATGGAACAGTACCATGGTGAACTGCTCTCCAGGGAAGGTAAATCGAAGACCAGCAACGGTGATCCCGTTTTAACGTAAAACGTGATGGAAAAAAGAAGGCCAAAATACTTCAGAGACCCGATCGAGGTTCGGATAGCCTTTTTTGGGTTTAAAACTATCCGTTGACGGCTTACAGCTGTCAAGGCCGTAGAACTCACCGAGATCTTCGTTTTGACTGGTTATGGCTCCCGTAACTCTAAACGAGCCAACATTTATGGCCGTCCGAAGAATCGATATCCACAGGGTGCAACATTCGCTGTGCAAGGTGCAACATTCGTCCAAAAAGCCGAAACAGCGCCGTTCGACTTTTAGAAGTGGGTGTAGGGATTTGAAATGGAACAGTACCATGGTGAACCGCTCTCCAGGGAAGGTAAATCGAAGACCAGCAACGGTGATCCCGTTTTAACGTAAAAATTCACATGATGGAAAAAAGAAGGCCAAAATACTTCAAAGACCCGATTGAGGTTCGGATAGCCATTTTTCGGTTTGAAACTATCCGTTGACGGCTTACAAATGTCAAGGCCGTAGAACTCACTGAGAGCTTCATTTTGATTGGTTATGGCTCCCGTAACTCTAAACGAGCCAACAGTTATGGCCGTTCGAAGAATCGATATCCACAGGGTGCAACATTCGCTGTGCAAGGTGCAACATTCGTCCAAAAAGCCGAAACAGCGCCGTTCGACTTTTAGAAGTGGGTGCAGGGATTTGAAATGGAACAGTACCATGGTGGACCGCTCTCCAGGGAAGGTAAATCGAAGACTAGCAACGGTGATCCCGTTTTAACGTAAAAATTCACGTGATGGAAAAAAGGAGGCCAAAATACTTCAGAGACCCGATCGAGGTTCGGATAGCCTTCTTTGGGTTTGAAACTATCCGTTGACGGCTTACAGCAGTCAAGGCCGTAGAACTCACTGAGAGCTTCGTTTTGACTGGTTATGGCTCCCGTAACTCTAAACGAGCCAACAGTTATGGCCGTCCGAAGAATCGATATCCACAGGGTGCAACATTCGCTGTGCAAGGTGCAACATTTGTCCAAAAAGCCGAAACAGCGCCGTTCAACTTTTAGAAGTGGGTGCAGCGATTTGAAATGGAACAGTACCATGGTGAACCGCTCTCCAGGGAAGGTAAATCGAAGACCAGCAACGGTGATCCCGTTTTAACGTAAAACGTGATGGAAAAAAGAAGGCCAAAATACTTCAGAGACCCGATCGAGGTTCGGATAGCCTTTTTTGGGTTTGAAACTATCCGTTGACGGCTTACAGCTGTCAAGGCCGTAGAACTCACCGAGATCTTCGTTTTGACTGGTTATGGCTCCCGTAATTCTAAACGAGCCAACAGTTATGGCCGTCCGAAGAATCGATATCCACAGGGTGCAACATTCGCTGTGCAAGGTGCAACATTCGTCCAAAAAGCCGAAACAGCGCCGTTCGACTTTTAGAAGTGGGTGTAGGGATTTGAAATGGAACAGTACCATGGTGAACCGCTCTCCAGGGAAGGTAAATCGAAGACCAGCAACGGTGATCCCGTTTTAACGTAAAAATTCACATGATGGAAAAAAGAAGGCCAAAATACTTCAAAGACCCGATTGAGGTTCGGATAGCCATTTTTGGGTTTGAAACTATCCGTTGACGGCTTACAAATGTCAAGGCCGTAGAACTCACTGAGAGCTTCGTTTTGATTGGTTATGGCTCCCGTAACTCTAAACGAGCCAACAGTTATGGCCGTTCGAAGAATCGATATCCACAGGGTGCAACATTCGCTGTGCAAGGTGCAACATTCGTCCAAAAAGCCGAAACAGCGCCGTTCGACTTTTAGAAGTGGGTGCAGGGATTTGAAATGGAACAGTACCATGGTGGACCGCTCTCCAGGGAAGGTAAATCGAAGACCAGCAACGGTGATCCCGTTTTAACGTAAAAATTCACGTGATGGAAAAAAGAAGGCCAAAATACTTCAGAGACCCGATCGAGGTTCGGATAGCCTTCTTTGGGTTTGAAACTATCCGTTGACGGCTTACAGCAGTCAAGGCCGTAGAACTCACCGAGAGCTTCGTTTTGACTGGTTATGGCTCCCGTAACTCTAAACGAGCCAACAGTTATGGCCGTCCGAAGAATCGATATCCACAGGGTGCAACATTCGCTGTGCAAGGTGCAACATTCGTCCAAAAAGCCGAAACAGCGCCGTTCGACTTTTAGAAGTGGGTGCAGGGATTTGAAATGGAACAGTACCATGGTGGACCGCTCTCCAGGGAATGTAAATCGAAGACCAGCAACGGTGATCCCGTTTTAACGTAAAAATTCACATGATGGAAAAAAGAAGGCCAAAATACTTCAGAGACCCGATCGAGGTTCGGATAGCCTTTTTTGGGTTTGAAACTATCCGTTGACGGCTTACAGCTGTCAAGACCGTAGAACTTACCTAGAGCTTTGTTTTGACTGGTTATGGCTCCCGTAACTCTAAACGAGCCAACAGTTATGGCCGTCCGAAGAATCGATATCCACAGGGTGCAACATTCGTTGTGCAAGGTGCAACATTCGTCCAAAAAGCCGAAACTGCACCGTTCAACTTTTAGAAGTGGGTGCAGCGATTTGAAATGGAACAGTACCATGGTGAACCGCTCTCCAGGGAAGGTAAATCGAAGACCAGCAACGGTGATCCCGTTTTAACGTAAAACGTGATGGAAAAAAGAAGGCCAAAATACTTCAGAGACCCGATCGAGGTTCGGATAGCCTTTTTTGGGTTTGAAACTATCCGTTGACGGCTTACAGCTGTCAAGGCCGTAGAACTCACCGAGATCTTTGTTTTGACTGGTTATGGCTCCCGTAACTCTAAACGAGCCAACAGTTATGGCCGTCCAAAGAATCGATATCCACAGGGTGCAACATTCGCTGTGCAAGGTGCAACATTCGTCCAAAAAGCCGAAACAGCGCCGTTCGACTTTTAGAAGTGGGTGTAGGGATTTGAAATGGAACAGTACCATGGTGAACCGCTCTCCAGGGAAGGTAAATCGAAGACCAGCAACGGTGATCCCGTTTTAACGTAAAAATTCACATGATGGAAAAAAGAAGGCCAAAATACTTCAGAGACCCGATCGTGGTTCGGATAGCCTTTTTTGGGTTTGAAACTATCCGTTGACGGCTTACAGCTGTCAAGGCCGTAGAAATCACCGAGATCTTCGTTTTGACTGGTTATGGCTCCCGTAACTCTAAACGAGCCAACAGTTATGGCCGTCCGAAGAATCGATATCCACAGGGTGCAACATTCGCTGTGCAAGGTGCAACATTCGTCCAAAAAGCCGAAACAGCGCCGTTCGACTTTTAGAAGTGGGTGCAGGGATTTGAAATGGAACAGTACCATGGTGGACCGCTCTCCAGGGAATGTAAATCGAAGACCAGCAACGGTGATCCCGTTTTAACGTAAAAATTCACATGATGGA
Organism: Allium fistulosum; assembly: GCA_030737815.1. Taxonomy (NCBI): domain Eukaryota; kingdom Viridiplantae; phylum Streptophyta; class Magnoliopsida; order Asparagales; family Amaryllidaceae; genus Allium; species Allium fistulosum. Next base: position 40,946,987 of record CM060905.1, on the reverse strand, counting down.
AAAAAGAAGGCGAAAATACTTCAAAGACCCGATTGAGGTTCGGATAGCCATTTTTGGGTTTGAAACTATCCGTTGACGGCTTTCAAATGTCAAGGCCGTAGAACTCACTGAGAGCTTCATTTTGACTGGTTATGGCTCCCGTAACTCTAAACGAGCCAACAGTTATGGCCGTTCGAAGAATCGATATCCACAGGGTGCAACATTCGCTGTGCAAGGTGCAACATTCGTCCAAAAAGCCGAAACAGCGCCGTTCGACTTTTAGAAGTGGGTGCAGGGATTTGAAATGGAACAGTACCATGGTGGACCGCTCTCCAGGGAATGTAAATCGAAGACCAGCAACGGTGATCCCGTTTTAACGTAAAAATTCACATGATGGAAAAAAGAAGGCTAAAATACTTCAGAGACCCGATCGAGGTTCGTTTAGCCATTTTTGGGTTTAAAACTATCCGTTGACGGCTTACAGCAGTCAAGGCCGTAGAACTCACCGAGAGCTTCGTTTTGACTGGTTATGGCTCCCGTAACTCTAAACGAGCCAACAGTTATGGCCGTCCGAAGAATCGATATCCACAGGGTGCAACATTCGTTGTGCAAGGTGCAACATTCGTCCAAAAAGCCGAAACAGCACCGTTCAACTTTTAGAAGTGGGTGCAGCGATTTGAAATGGAACAGTACCATGGTGAACCGCTCTCCAGGGAAGGTAAATCGAAGACCAGCAACGGTGATCCCGTTTTAACGTAAAACGTGATGGAAAAAAGAAGGCCAAAATACTTCAGAGACCCGATCGAGGTTCGGATAGCCTTTTTTGGGTTTGAAACTATCCATTGACGGCTTACAGCTGTCAAGGCCGTAGAACTCACCGAGATCTTCGTTTTGACTGGTTATGGCTCCCGTAACTCTAAACGAGCCAACAGTTATGGCCGTCCGAAGAATCGATATCCACAGGGTGCAACATTCGCTCTTCAAGGTGCAACATTCGTCCAAAACAGCGCCGTTCGACTTTTAGAAGTGGGTGCAGGGATTTGAAATGGAACAGTACCATGGTGGACCGCTCTCCAGGGAATGTAAATCGAAGACCAGCAACGGTGATCCCGTTTTAACGTAAAAATTCACATGATGGAAAAAAGAAGGCGAAAATACTTCAAAGACCCGATTGAGGTTCGGATAGCCATTTTTGGGTTTGAAACTATCCGTTGACGGCTTTCAAATGTCAAGGCCGTAGAACTCACTGAGAGCTTCATTTTGACTGGTTATGGCTCCCGTAACTCTAAACGAGCCAACAGTTATGGCCGTTCGAAGAATCGATATCCACAGGGTGCAACATTCGCTGTGCAAGGTGCAACATTCGTCCAAAAAGCCGAAACAGCGCCGTTCGACTTTTAGAAGTGGGTGCAGGGATTTGAAATGGAACAGTACCATGGTGGACCGCTCTCCAGGGAATGTAAATCGAAGACCAGCAACGGTGATCCCGTTTTAACGTAAAAATTCACATGATGGAAAAAAGAAGGCTAAAATACTTCAGAGACCCGATCGAGGTTCGTTTAGCCATTTTTGGGTTTAAAACTATCCGTTGACGGCTTACAGCAGTCAAGGCCGTAGAACTCACCGAGAGCTTCGTTTTGACTGGTTATGGCTCCCGTAACTCTAAACGAGCCAACAGTTATGGCCGTCCGAAGAATCGATATCCACAGGGTGCAACATTCGTTGTGCAAGGTGCAACATTCGTCCAAAAAGCCGAAACAGCACCGTTCAACTTTTAGAAGTGGGTGCAGCGATTTGAAATGGAACAGTACCATGGTGAACCGCTCTCCAGGGAAGGTAAATCGAAGACCAGCAACGGTGATCCCGTTTTAACGTAAAACGTGATGGAAAAAAGAAGGCCAAAATACTTCAGAGACCCGATCGAGGTTCGGATAGCCTTTTTTGGGTTTGAAACTATCCATTGACGGCTTACAGCTGTCAAGGCCGTAGAACTCACCGAGATCTTCGTTTTGACTGGTTATGGCTCCCGTAACTCTAAACGAGCCAACAGTTATGGCCGTCCGAAGAATCGATATCCACAGGGTGCAACATTCGCTGTGCAAGGTGCAACATTCGTCCAAAAAGCCGAAACAGCGCCGTTCGACTTTTAGAAGTGGGTGTAGGGATTTGAAATGGAACAGTACCATGGTGAACCGCTCTCCAGGGAAGGTAAATCGAAGACCAGCAACGGTGATCCCGTTTTAACATAAAAATTCACATGATGGAAAAAAGAAGGCCAAAATACTTCAGAGACCCGATCGAGGTTCGGATACCTTTTTTGGGTTTGAAACTATCCGTTGATGGCTTACAGCTTTCAAGGCCGTAGAACTCACTGAGAGCTTCGTTTTGACTGGTTGTGGCTCCCGTTACTCTAAACGAGCCAACAGTTATGGCCGTCCGAAGAATCGATATCCACAGAGTGCAACATTCGCTGTGCAAGGTGCAACATTCGTCCAAAAATCCGAAACTGCGCCGTTCGACTTTTAGAAGTGGGTGCAGGGATTTGAAATGGAACAGTACCATACTGAACCGCTCTCCAGGGAAGGTAAATCGAAGACCAGCAACGGTGATCCCGTTTTAACGTAAAAATTCACGTGATGGAAAAAAGAAGGCCAAAATACTTCAGAGACCCGATTGAGGTTCGGATAGCCTTTTTTGGGTTTGAAACTATCCGTTGATGGCTTACAACTGTCAAGGCCGTAGAACTCACCGAGAGCTTTGTTTTGACTGGTTATGGCTCCCGTAACTCTAAACGAGCCAACAGTTATGGCCGTCAGAAGAATCGATATCCACAGGGTGCAACATTCGTTGTGCAAGGTGCAACATTCGTCCAAAAAGCCGAAACAGCGCCGTTCGACTTTTAGAAGTGGGTGCAGGGATTTGAAATGGAACAGTACCATGGTGGACCGCTCTCCAGGGAATGTACATCGAAGACCAGCAACGGTGATCCCGTTTTGACGTAAAAATTCACATGATGGAAAAAAGAAGGCCAAAATACTTCAGAGACCCGATCGAGGTTCGGATAGCCTTTTTTGGGTTTGAAACTATCCGTTGACGGCTTACAGCGGTCAAGACCGTAGAACTTACCGAGAGCTTCGTTTTGACTGGTTATGGCTCCCGTAACTCTAAACGAGCCAACAGTTATGGCCGTCCGAAGAATCGATATCCACAGGGTGCAACATTCGCTGTGCAAGGTGCAACATTCGTCCAAAAATCCGAAACAGCGTCGTTCGACTTTTAGAAGTGGGTGCAGGGATTTGAAATGGAACAGTACCATAGTGAACCGCTCTCCAGGGAAGGTAAATCGAAGACCAGCAACGGTGATCCCGTTTTAACGTAAAAATTCACGTGATGGAAAAAAGAAGGCCAAAATACTTCAGAGACCCGATTGAGGTTCGGATAGCCTTTTTTGGGTTTGAAACTATCCGTTGACGGCTTACAACTGTCAAGGCCGTAGAACGCACCGAGAGCTTCGTTTTGACTTGTTATGGCTCCCGTAACTCTAAACGAGCCAACAGTTATGGCCGTCCGAAGAATCGATATCCACAGGGTGCAACATTCGCTGTGCAAGGTGCAACATTCGTCCAAAAAGCCGAAACAGCGCCGTTCGACTTTTAGAAGTGGGTGCAGGGATTTGAAATGGAATAGTACCATGGTGAACCGCTCTCCAGGGAAGGTAAATCGAAGACCAGCAACGGTGATCCCGTTTTAACGTAAAAATTCACGTGATGGAAAAAAGAAGGCCAAAATACTTCAGAGACCCGATCGAGGTTCGGATAGCCTTCTTTGGGTTTGAAACTATCTGTTGACGGCTTACAGCAGTCAAGGCCGTAGAACTCACAGAGAGCTTCGTTTTGGCTGGTTATGGCTCCCGTAACTCTAAACGAGCCAACAGTTATGGCCGTCCGAAGAATCGATATCCACAGGGTGCAACATTCGTTGTGCAAGGTGCAACATTCGTCCAAAAAGCCGAAACAGCGCCGTTCAACTTTTAGAAGTGGGTGCAGCGTTTTGAAATGGAACAGTACCATGGTGAACCGCTCTCCAGGGAAGGTAAATCGAAGACCAGCAACGGTGATCCCGTTTTAACGTAAAACGTGATGGAAAAAAGAAGGCCAAAATACTTCAGAGACCCGATCGAGGTTCGGATAGCCTTTTTTGGGTTTGAAACTATCCGTTGACGGCTTACAGCTGTCAAGGCCGTAGAACTCACCGAGATCTTCGTTTTGACTGGTTATGGCTCCCGTAACTCTAAACGAGCCAACAGTTATGGCCGTCCGAAGAATCGATATCCACAGGGTGCAACATTCGCTATGCAAGGTGCAACATTCGTCCAAAAAGCCGAAACAGCGCCTTTCGACTTTTAGAAGTGGGTGTAGGGATTTGAAATGGAACAGTACCATGGTGAACCGCTCTCCAGGGAAGGTAAATCGAAGACCAACAACGGTGATCCCGTTTTAACGTAAAAATTCACATGATGGAAAAAAGAAGGCCAAAATACTTCAAAGACCCGATTGAGGTTCGGATAGCCATTTTTGGGTTTGAAACTATCCGTTGACGGCTTACAAATGTCAAGGCCGTAGAACTCACTGAGAGCTTCGTTTTGATTGGTTATGGCTCCCGTAACTCTAAACGAGCCAACAGTTATGGCCGTTCGAAGAATCGATATCCACAGGGTGCAACATTCGCTGTGCAAGGTGCAACATTCGTCCAAAAAGCCGAAACAGCGCCGTTCGACTTTTAGAAGTGGGTGCAGGGATTTGAAATGGAACAGTACCATGGTGGACCGCTCTCCAGGGAATGTAAATCGAAGACCAGCAACGGTGATCCCGTTTTAACGTAAAAATTCACATGATGGAAAAAAGAAGGCGAAAATACTTCAAAGACCCGATTGAGGTTCGGATAGCCATTTTTGGGTTTGAAACTATCCGTTGACGGCTTACAAATGTCAAGGCCGTAGAACTCACCGAGATCTTCGTTTTGACTGGTTATGGCTCCCGTAACTCTAAACGAGCCAACAGTTATGGCCGTCCGAAGAATCGATATCCACAGGGTGCAACATTCGCTGTGCAAGGTGCAACATTCGTCCAAAAAGCCGAAACAGCGCCGTTCGACTTTTAGAAGTGGGTGCAGGGATTTGAAATGGAACAGTACCATGGTGGACCGCTCTCCAGGGAATGTAAATCGAAGACCAGCAACGGTGATCCCGTTTTAACGTAAAAATTCACATGATGGAAAAAAGAAGGCGAAAATACTTCAAAGACCCGATTGAGGTTCGGATAGCCATTTTTGGGTTTGAAACTATCCGTTGACGGCTTTCAAATGTCAAGGCCGTAGAACTCACTGAGAGCTTCATTTTGACTGGTTATGGCTCCCGTAACTCTAAACGAGCCAACAGTTATGGCCGTTCGAAGAATCGATATCCACAGGGTGCAACATTCGCTGTGCAAGGTGCAACATTCGTCCAAAAAGCCGAAACAGCGCCGTTCGACTTTTAGAAGTGGGTGCAGGGATTTGAAATGGAACAGTACCATGGTGGACCGCTCTCCAGGGAATGTAAATCGAAGACCAGCAACGGTGATCCCGTTTTAACGTAAAAATTCACATGATGGAAAAAAGAAGGCTAAAATACTTCAGAGACCCGATCGAGGTTCGTTTAGCCATTTTTGGGTTTAAAACTATCCGTTGACGGCTTACAGCAGTCAAGGCCGTAGAACTCACCGAGAGCTTCGTTTTGACTGGTTATGGCTCCCGTAACTCTAAACGAGCCAACAGTTATGGCCGTCCGAAGAATCGATATCCACAGGGTGCAACATTCGTTGTGCAAGGTGCAACATTCGTCCAAAAAGCCGAAACAGCACCGTTCAACTTTTAGAAGTGGGTGCAGCGATTTGAAATGGAACAGTACCATGGTGAACCGCTCTCCAGGGAAGGTAAATCGAAGACCAGCAACGGTGATCCCGTTTTAACGTAAAACGTGATGGAAAAAAGAAGGCCAAAATACTTCAGAGACCCGATCGAGGTTCGGATAGCCTTTTTTGGGTTTGAAACTATCCATTGACGGCTTACAGCTGTCAAGGCCGTAGAACTCACCGAGATCTTCGTTTTGACTGGTTATGGCTCCCGTAACTCTAAACGAGCCAACAGTTATGGCCGTCCGAAGAATCGATATCCACAGGGTGCAACATTCGCTGTGCAAGGTGCAACATTCGTCCAAAAAGCCGAAACAGCGCCGTTCGACTTTTAGAAGTGGGTGTAGGGATTTGAAATGGAACAGTACCATGGTGAACCGCTCTCCAGGGAAGGTAAATCGAAGACCAGCAACGGTGATCCCGTTTTAACATAAAAATTCACATGATGGAAAAAAGAAGGCCAAAATACTTCAGAGACCCGATCGAGGTTCGGATACCTTTTTTGGGTTTGAAACTATCCGTTGATGGCTTACAGCTTTCAAGGCCGTAGAACTCACTGAGAGCTTCGTTTTGACTGGTTGTGGCTCCCGTTACTCTAAACGAGCCAACAGTTATGGCCGTCCGAAGAATCGATATCCACAGAGTGCAACATTCGCTGTGCAAGGTGCAACATTCGTCCAAAAATCCGAAACTGCGCCGTTCGACTTTTAGAAGTGGGTGCAGGGATTTGAAATGGAACAGTACCATACTGAACCGCTCTCCAGGGAAGGTAAATCGAAGACCAGCAACGGTGATCCCGTTTTAACGTAAAAATTCACGTGATGGAAAAAAGAAGGCCAAAATACTTCAGAGACCCGATTGAGGTTCGGATAGCCTTTTTTGGGTTTGAAACTATCCGTTGATGGCTTACAACTGTCAAGGCCGTAGAACTCACCGAGAGCTTTGTTTTGACTGGTTATGGCTCCCGTAACTCTAAACGAGCCAACAGTTATGGCCGTCCGAAGAATCGATATCCACAGGGTGCAACATTCGTTGTGCAAGGTGCAACATTCGTCCAAAAAGCCGAAACAGCACCGTTCGACTTTTAGAAGTGGGTGCAGGGATTTGAAATGGAACAGTACCATGGTGGACCGCTCTCCAGGGAATGTACATCGAAGACCAGCAACGGTGATCCCGTTTTGACGTAAAAATTCACATGATGGAAAAAAGAAGGCCAAAATACTTCAGAGACCCGATCGAGGTTCGGATAGCCTTTTTTGGGTTTGAAACTATCCGTTGACGGCTTACAGCGGTCAAGACCGTAGAACTTACCGAGAGCTTCGTTTTGACTGGTTATGGCTCCCGTAACTCTAAACGAGCCAACAGTTATGGCCGTCCGAAGAATCGATATCCACAGGGTGCAACATTCGCTGTGCAAGGTGCAACATTCGTCCAAAAATCCGAAACAGCGTCGTTCGACTTTTAGAAGTGGGTGCAGGGATTTGAAATGGAACAGTACCATAGTGAACCGCTCTCCAGGGAAGGTAAATCGAAGACCAGCAACGGTGATCCCGTTTTAACGTAAAAATTCACGTGATGGAAAAAAGAAGGCCAAAATACTTCAGAGACCCGATTGAGGTTCGGATAGCCTTTTTTGGGTTTGAAACTATCCGTTGACGGCTTACAACTGTCAAGGCCGTAGAACGCACCGAGAGCTTCGTTTTGACTTGTTATGGCTCCCGTAACTCTAAACGAGCCAACAGTTATGGCCGTCCGAAGAATCGATATCCACAGGGTGCAACATTCGCTGTGCAAGGTGCAACATTCGTCCAAAAAGCCGAAACAGCGCCGTTCGACTTTTAGAAGTGGGTGCAGGGATTTGAAATGGAATAGTACCATGGTGAACCGCTCTCCAGGGAAGGTAAATCGAAGACCAGCAACGGTGATCCCGTTTTAACGTAAAAATTCACGTGATGGAAAAAAGAAGGCCAAAATACTTTAGAGACCCGATCGAGGTTCGGATAGCCTTCTTTGGGTTTGAAACTATCTGTTGACGGCTTACAGCAGTCAAGGCCGTAGAACTCACAGAGAGCTTCGTTTTGGCTGGTTATGGCTCCCGTAACTCTAAACGAGCCAACAGTTATGGCCGTCCGAAGAATCGATATCCACAGGGTGCAACATTCGTTGTGCAAGGTGCAACATTCGTCCAAAAAGCCGAAACAGCGCCGTTCAACTTTTAGAAGTGGGTGCAACGTTTTGAAATGGAACAGTACCATGGTGAACCGCTCTCCAGGGAAGGTAAATCGAAGACCAGCAACGGTGATCCCGTTTTAACGTAAAACGTGATGGAAAAAAGAAGGCCAAAATACTTCAGAGACCCGATCGAGGTTCGGATAGCCTTTTTTGGGTTTGAAACTATCCGTTGACGGCTTACAGCTGTCAAGGCCGTAGAACTCACCGAGATCTTCGTTTTGACTGGTTATGGCTCCCGTAACTCTAAACGAGCCAACAGTTATGGCCGTCCGAAGAATCGATATCCACAGGGTGCAACATTCGCTATGCAAGGTGCAACATTCGTCCAAAAAGCCGAAACAGCGCCTTTCGACTTTTAGAAGTGGGTGTAGGGATTTGAAATGGAACAGTACCATGGTGAACCGCTCTCCAGGGAAGGTAAATCGAAGACCAACAACGGTGATCCCGTTTTAACGTAAAAATTCACATGATGGAAAAAAGAAGGCCAAAATACTTCAAAGACCCGATTGAGGTTCGGATAGCCATTTTTGGGTTTGAAACTATCCGTTGACGGCTTACAAATGTCAAGGCCGTAGAACTCACTGAGAGCTTCGTTTTGATTGGTTATGGCTCCCGTAACTCTAAACGAGCCAACAGTTATGGCCGTTCGAAGAATCGATATCCACAGGGTACAACATTCGCTGTGCAAGGTGCAACATTCGTCCAAAAAGCCGAAACAGCGCCGTTCGACTTTTAGAAGTGGGTGCAGGGATTTGAAATGGAACAGTACCATGGTGGACCGCTCTCCAGGGAATGTAAATCGAAGACCAGCAACGGTGATCCCGTTTTAACGTAAAAATTCACATGATGGAAAAAAGAAGGCGAAAATACTTCAAAGACCCGATTGAGGTTCGGATAGCCATTTTTGGGTTTGAAACTATCCGTTGACGGCTTACAAATGTCAAGGCCGTAGACCTCACTGAGAGCTTCGTTTTGACTGGTTATGGCTCCCGTAACTCTAAACGAGCCAACAGTTATGGCCGTTCGAAGAATCAATATCCACAGGGTGCAACATTCGCTGTGCAAGGTGCAACATTCATCCAAAAAGCCGAAACAGCGCCGTTCGACTTTTAGAAGTGGGTGCAGGGATTTGAAATGGAACAGTACCATGGTGGACCACTCTCCAGGGAATGTAAATCGAAGACCAGCAACGGTGATCCCGTTTTAACGTAAAAATTCACATGATGGAAAAAAGAAGGCCAAAATACTTCAGAGACCCGATCGAGGTTCGGATAGCCATTTTTGGGTTTGAAACTATCCGTTGACGGCTTACAGCTGTCAAGACCGTAGAACTTACCGAGAGCTTCGTTTTGACTGGTTATGGCTCCCGTAACTCTAAACGAGCCAACAGTTATGGCCGTCCGAAGAATCGATATCCACAGGGTGCAACATTCGCTGTGCAAGGTGCAACATTCGTCCAAAAAGCCGAAACAGCGCCGTTCGACTTTTAGAAGTGGGTGCAGGGATTTGAAATGGAACAGTACCATGGTGAACCGCTCTCCAGGGAAGGTAAATCGAAGACCAGCAACGGTGATCCCGTTTTAACGTAAAAATTCACGTGATGGAAAAAAGAAGGCCAAAATACTTCAGAGACCCGATCGAGGTTCGGATAGCCTTCTTTGGGTTTGAAACTATCCGTTGACGGCTTACAGCAGTCAAGGCCGTAGAACTCACCGAGAGCTTCGTTTTGACTGGTTATGGCTCCCGTAACTCTAAACGAGCCAACAGTTATGGCCGTCCGAAGAATCGATATCCACAGGGTGCAACATTCGCTGTGCAAGGTGCAACATTCGTCCAAAAAGCCGAAACAGCGCCGTTCGACTTTTAGAAGTGTGTGCAGGGATTTGAAATGGAACAGTACCATGGTGGACCGCTCTCCAGGGAATGTAAATCGAAGACCAGCAACGGTGATCCCGTTTTAACGTAAAAATTCACATGATGGAAAAAAGAAGGCCAAAATACTTCAGAGACCCGATCGAGGTTCGGATAGCCTTTTTTGGGTTTGAAACTATCCGTTGACGGCTTACGGCTATCAAGACCGTAGAACTTACCGAGAGCTTTGTTTTGACTGGTTATGGCTCCCGTAACTCTAAACGAGCCAACAGTTATGGCCGTCCGAAGAATCGATATCCACAGGGTGCAACATTCGTTGTGCAAGGTGCAACATTCGTCCAAAAAGCCGAAACAGCGCCGTTCAACTTTTAGAAGTGGGTGCAGCGATTTGAAATGGAACAGTACCATGGTGAACCGCTCTCCAGGGAAGGTAAATTGAAGACCAGCAACGGTGATCCCGTTTTAACGTAAAACGTGATGGAAAAAAGAAGGCCAAAATACTTCAGAGACCCGATCGAGGTTCGGATAGCCTTTTTTGGGTTTGAAACTATCCGTTGACGGCTTACAGCTGTCAAGGCTGTAGAACTCACCGCGATCTTCGTTTTGACTGGTTATGGCTCCCGTAACTCTAAACGAGCCAACAGTTATGGCCGTCCGAAGAATCGATATCCACAGGGTGCAACATTCGCTGTGCAAGGTGCAACATTCGTCCAAAAAGCCGAAACAGCGCCGTTCGACTTTTAGAAGTGGGTGTAGGGATTTGAAATGGAACAGTACCATGGTGAACCGCTCTCCAGGGAAGGTAAATCGAAGACCAGCAATGGTGATCCCGTTTTAACGTAAAAATTCACATGATGGAAAAAAGAAGGCCAGAATACTTCAAAGACCCGATTGAGGTTCGGATAGCCATTTTTGGGTTTGAAACTATCCGTTGACGGCTTACAAATGTCAAGGCCGTAGAACTCACTGAGAGCTTCATTTTGATTGGTTATGGCTTCCGTAACTCTAAACGAGCCAACAGTTATGGCCGTTCGAAGAATCGATATCCACAGGGTGCAACATTCGCAGTGCAAGGTGCAACATTCGTCCAAAAAGCCGAAACAGCACCGTTCGACTTTTAGAAGTGGGTGCAGGGATTTGAAATGGAACAGTACCATGGTGGACCGCTCTCCAGGGAATGTAAATCGAAGACCAGCAACGGTGATCCCGTTTTAACGTAAAAATTCACATGATGGAAAAAAGAAGGCGAAAATACTTCAAAGACCCGATTGAGGTTCGGATAGCCATTTTTGGGTTTGAAACTATCCGTTGACGGCTTACAAATGTCAAGGCCGTAGAACTCACTGAGAGCTTCGTTTTGACTGGTTATGGCTCCCGTAACTCTAAACGAGCCAACAGTTATGGCCGTTCGAAGAATCGATATCCACAGGGTGCAACATTCGTTGTGCAAGGTGCAACATTCGTCCAAAAAGCCGAAACAGCGCCGTTCGACTTTTAGAAGTGGGTGCAAGGATTTGAAATGGAACAGTACCATGGTGGACCGCTCTCCAGGGAATGTAAATCGAAGACCAGCAACGGTGATCCCGTTTTAACGTAAAAATTCACATGATGGAAAAAAGAAGGCCAAAATACTTCAGAGACCCGATCGAGGTTCGGATAGCCATTTTTGGGTTTGAAACTATCCGTTGATGGCTTACAGCTGTCAAGGCCGTAGAACGCACCGAGAGCTTCGTTTTGACTTGTTATGGCTCCCGTAACTCTAAACGAGCCAACAGTTATGGCCGTCCGAAGAATCGATATCCACAGGGTGCAACATTCGCTGTGCAAGGTGCAACATTCGTCCAAAAAGCCGAAACAGCGCCGTTCGACTTTTAGAAGTGGGTGCAGGGATTTGAAATGGAATAGTACCATGGTGAACCGCTCTCCAGGGAAGGTAAATCGAAGACCAGCAACGGTGATCCCGTTTTAACGTAAAAATTCACGTGATGGAAAAAAGAAGGCCAAAATACTTCAGAGACCCGATCGAGGTTCGGATAGCCTTCTTTGGGTTTGAAACTATCCGTTGACGGCTTACAGCAGTCAAGGCCGTAGAACTCACCGAGAGCTTCGTTTTGACTGGTTATGGCTCCCGTAACTCTAAACGAGCCAACAGTTATGGCCGTCCGAAGAATCGATATCCACAGGGTGCAACATTCGTTGTGCAAGGTGCAACATTCGTCCAAAAAGCCGAAACAGCGCCGTTCAACTTTTAGAAGTGGGTGCAGCGATTTGAAATGGAACAGTACCATGGTGAACCGCTCTCCAGGGAAGGTAAATCGAAGACCAGCAACGGTGATCCCGTTTTAACGTAAAACGTGATGGAAAAAAGAAGGCCAAAATACTTCAAAGACCCGATCGAGGTTCGGATAGCCTTTTTTGGGTTTGAAACTATCCGTTGACGGCTTACAGCTGTCAAGGCCGTAGAACTCACCGAGATCTTCGTTTTGACTGGTTATGGCTCCCGTAACTCTAAACGAGCCAACAGTTATGGCCGTCCGAAGAATCGATATCCACAGGGTGCAACATTCGCTATGCAAGGTGCAACATTCGTCCAAAAAGCCGAAACAGCGCCGTTCGACTTTTAGAAGTAGGTGTAGGGATTTGAAATGGAACAGTACCATGGTGAACCGCTCTCCAGGGAAGGTAAATTGAAGACCAGCAACGGTGATCCCGTTTTAACGTAAAAATTCACAAGATGGAAAAAAGAAGGCCAAAATACTTCAAAGACCCGATTGAGGTTCGGATAGCCATTTTTGGGTTTGAAACTATCCGTTGACGGCTTACAAATGTCAAGGCCGTAGAACTCACTGAGAGCTTCGTTTTGATTGGTTATGGCTCCCGTAACTCTAAACGAGCCAACAGTTATGGCCGTTCGAAGAATCGATATCCACAGGGTGCAACATTCGGTGTGCAAGGTGCAACATTCGTCCAAAAAGCCGAAACAGCGCCGTTCGACTTTTAGAAGTGGGTGCAGGGATTTGAAATGGAACAGTACCATGGTGGACCGCTCTCCAGGGAATGTAAATCGAAGACCAGCAACGGTGATCCCGTTTTAACGTAAAAATTCACATGATGGAAAAAAGAAGGCGAAAATACTTCAAAGACCCGATTGAGGTTCGGATAGCCATTTTTGGGTTTGAAACTATCCGTTGACGGCTTACAAATGTCAAGGCCGTAGAACTCACTGAGAGCTTCGTTTTGACTGGTTATGGCTCCCGTAACTCTAAACGAGCCAACAGTTATGGCCGTTCGAAGAATCGATATCCACAGGGTGCAACATTCGCTGTGCAAGGTGCAACATTCGTCCAAAAAGCCGAAACAGCGCCGTTCGACTTTTAGAAGTGGGTGCAGGGATTTGAAATGGAACAGTACCATGGTGGACCACTCTCCAGGGAATGTAAATCGAAGACCAGCAACGGTGATCCCGTTTTAACGTAAAAATTCACATGATGGAAAAAAGAAGGCCAAAATACTTCAGAGACCCGATCGAGGTTCGGATAGCCATTTTTGGGTTTGAAACTATCCGTTGACGGCTTACAGCTGTCAAGACCGTAGAACTTACCGAGAGCTTCGTTTTGACTGGTTATGGCTCCCGTAACTCTAAACGAGCCAACAGTTATGGCCGTCCGAAGAATCGATATCCACAGGGTGCAACATTCGCTGTGCAAGGTGCAACATTCGTCCAAAAAGCCGAAACAGCGCCGTTCGACTTTTAGAAGTGGGTGCAGGGATTTGAAATGGAACAGTACCATGGTGAACTGCTCTCCAGGGAAGGTAAATCGAAGACCAGCAACGGTGATCCCGTTTTAACGTAAAAATTCACGTGATGGAAAAAAGAAGGCCAAAATACTTCAGAGACCCGATCGAGGTTCGGATAGCCTTCTTTGGGTTTGAAACTATCCGTTGACGGCTTACAGCAGTCAAGGCCGTAGAACTCACCGAGAGCTTCGTTTTGACTGGTTATGGCTCCCGTAACTCTAAACGAGCCAACATTTATGGCCGTCCGAAGAATCGATATCCACAGGGTGCAACATTCGCTGTGCAAGGTGCAACATTCGTCCAAAAAGCCGAAACAGCGCCGTTCGACTTTTAGAAGTGTGTGCAGGGATTTGAAATGGAACAGTACCATGGTGGACCGCTCTCCAGGGAATGTAAATCGAAGACCAGCAACGGTGATCCCGTTTTAACGTAAAAATTCACATGATGGAAAAAAGAAGGCCAAAATACTTCAGAGACCCGATCGAGGTTCGGATAGCCTTTTTTGGGTTTGAAACTATCCGTTGACGGCTTACGGCTATCAAGACCGTAGAACTTACCAAGAGCTTTGTTTTGACTGGTTATGGCTCCCGTAACTCTAAACGAGCCAACAGTTATGGCCGTCCGAAGAATCGATATCCACAGGGTGCAACATTCGTTGTGCAAGGTGCAACATTCGTCCAAAAAGCCGAAACAGCGCCGTTCAACTTTTAGAAGTGGGTGCAGCGATTTGAAATGGAACAGTACCATGGTGAACCGCTCTCCAGGGAAGGTAAATCGAAGACCAGCAACGGTGATCCCGTTTTAACGTAAAACGTGATGGAAAAAAGAAGGCCAAAATACTTCAGAGACCCGATCGAGGTTCGGATAGCCTTTTTTGGGTTTGAAACTATCCGTTGACGGCTTACAGCTGTCAAGGCCGTAGAACTCACCGAGATCTTCGTTTTGACTGGTTATGGCTCCCGTAACTCTAAACGAGCCAACAGTTATGGCCGTCCGAAGAATCGATATCCACAGGGTGCAACATTCGCTGTGCAAGGTGCAACATTCGTCCAAAAAGCCGAAACAGCGCCGTTCGACTTTTAGAAGTGGGTGTAGGGATTTGAAATGGAACAGTACCATGGTGAACCGCTCTCCAGGGAAGGTAAATCGAAGACCAGCAACGGTGATCCCGTTTTAACGTAAAAATTCACATGATGGAAAAAAGAAGGCCAAAATATTTCAAAGACCCGATTGAGGTTCGGATAGCCATTTTTGGGTTTGAAACTATCCGTTGAGGGCTTACAAATGTCAAGGCCGTAGAACTCACTGAGAGCTTCGTTTTGATTGGTTATGGCTCCCGTAACTCTAAACGAGCCAACAGTTATGGCCGTTCGAAGAATCGATATCCACAGGGTGCAACATTCGCTGTGCAAGGTGCAACATTCGTCCAAAAAGCCGAAACAGCGCCGTTCGACTTTTAGAAGTGGGTGCAGGGATTTGAAATGGAACAGTACCATGGTGGACCGCTCTCCAGGGAATGTAAATCGAAGACCAGCAACGGTGATCCCGTTTTAACGTAAAAATTCACATGATGGAAAAAAGAAGGCGAAAATACTTCAAAGACCCGATTTAGGTTTGGATAGCCATTTTTGGGTTTGAAACTATCCGTTGACGGCTTACAAATGTCAAGGCCGTAGAACTCACTGAGAGCTTCGTTTTGACTGGTTATGGCTCCCGTAACTCTAAACGAGCCAACAGTTATGGCCGTTCGAAGAATCGATATCCACAGGGTGCAACATTCGCTGTGCAAGGTGCAACATTCGTCCAAAAAGCCGAAACAGCGCCGTTCGACTTTTAGAAGTGGGTGCAGGGATTTGAAATGGAACAGTACCATGGTGGACCGCTCTCCAGGGAATGTAAATCGAAGACCAGCAACGGTGATCCCGTTTTAACGTAAAAATTCACATGATGGAAAAAAGAAGGCCAAAATACTTCAGAGACCCGATCGAGGTTCGGATAGCCATTTTTGGGATTGAAACTATCCGTTGATGGCTTACAGCTGTCAAGACCGTAGAACTTACCGAGAGCTTCGTTTTGACTGGTTATGGCTCCCGTAACTCTAAACGAGCCAACAGTTATGGCCGTCCGAAGAATCGATATCCACAGGGTGCAACATTCGCTGTGCAAGGTGCAACATTCGTCCAAAAAGCCGAAACAGCGCCGTTCGACTTTTAGAAGTGGGTGCAGGGATTTGAAATGGAACAGTACCATGGTGAACCGCTCTCCAGGGAAGGTAAATCGAAGACCAGCAACGGTGATCCCGTTTTAACGTAAAAATTCACGTGATGGAAAAAAGAAGGCCAAAATACTTCAGAGACCCGATCGAGGTTCGGATAGCCTTCTTTAGGTTTGAAACTATCCGTTGACGGCTTACAGCAGTCAAGGCCATAGAACTCACCGAGAGCTTCGTTTTGACCGGTTATGGCTCCCGTAACTCTAAACGAGCCAACAGTTATGGCCGTCCGAAGAATCGATATCCACAGGGTGCAACATTCGCTGTGCAAGGTGCAACATTCGTCCAAAAAGCCGAAACAGCGCCGTTCGACTTTTAGAAGTGGGTGCAGGGATTTGAAATGGAACAGTACCATGGTGGACCACTCTCCAGGGAATGTAAATCGAAGACCAGCAACGGTGATCCCGTTTTAACGTAAAAATTCACATGATGGAAAAAAGAAGGCCAAAATACTTCAGAGACCCGATCGAGGTTCGGATAGCCATTTTTGGGTTTGAAACTATCCGTTGACGGCTTACAGCTGTCAAGACCGTAGAACTTACCGAGAGCTTCATTTTGACTGGTTATGGCTCCCGTAACTCTAAACGAGCCAACAGTTATGGCCGTCCGAAGAATCGATATCCACAGGGTGCAACATTCGCTGTGCAAGGTGCAACATTCGTCCAAAAAGCCGAAACAGCGCCGTTCGACTTTTAGAAGTGGGTGCAGGGATTTGAAATGGAACAGTACCATGGTGAACCGCTCTCCAGGGAAGGTAAATCGAAGACCAGCAATGGTGATCCCGTTTTAACGTAAAACGTGATGGAAAAAAGAAGGCCAAAATACTTCAGAGACCCGATCGAGGTTCGGATAGCCTTTTTTGGGTTTGAAACTATCCGTTGACGGCTTACAGCTGTCAAGGCCGTAGAACTCACCGAGATCTTCGTTTTGACTGGTTATGGCTCCCGTAACTCTAAACGAGCCAACAGTTATGGCCGTCCGAAGAATCGATATCCATAGGGTGCAACATTCGCTGTGCAAGGTGCAACATTCGTCCAAAAAGCCGAAACAGCGCCGTTCGACTTTTAGAAGTGGGTGTAGGGATTTGAAATGGAACAGTACCATGGTGAACCGCTCTCCAGGGAAGGTAAATCGAAGACCAGCAACGGTGATCCCGTTTTAACGTAAAAATTCACATGATGGAAAAAAGAAGGCCAAAATACTTCAAAGACCCGATTGAGGTTCGGATAGCCATTTTTGGGTTTGAAACTATCCGTTGACGGCTTACAAATGTCAAGGCCGTAGAACTCACTGAGAGCTTCGTTTTGATTGGTTATGGCTCCCGTAACTCTAAACGAGCCAACAGTTATGGCCGTTCGAAGAATCGATATCCACAGGGTGCAACATTCGCTGTGCAAGGTGCAACATTCGTCCAAAAAGCCGAAACAGCGCCGTTCGACTTTTAGAAGTGGGTGCAGGGATTTGAAATGGAACAGTACCATGGTGGACCGCTCTCCAGGGAATGTAAATCGAAGACCAGCAACGGTGATCCCGTTTTAACGTAAAAATTCACATGATGGAAAAAAGAAGGCGAAAATACTTCAAAGACCCGATTGAGGTTTGGATAGCCATTTTTGGGTTTGAAACTATCCGTTGACGGCTTACAAATGTCAAGGCCGTAGAACTCACTGAGAGCTTCGTTTTGACTGGTTATGGCTCCCGTAACTCTAAACGAGCCAACAGTTATGGCCGTTCGAAGAATCGATATCCACAGGGTGCAACATTCGCTGTGCAAGGTGCAACATTCGTCCAAAAAGCCGAAACAGCGCCGTTCGACTTTTAGAAGTGGGTGCAGGGATTTGAAATGGAACAGTACCATGGTGGACCGCTCTCCAGGGAATGTAAATCGAAGACCAGCAACGGTGATCCCGTTTTAACGTAAAAATTCACATGATGGAAAAAAGAAGGCCAAAATACTTCAGAGACCCGATCGAGGTTCGGATAGCCATTTTTGGGTTTGAAACTATCCGTTGATGGCTTACAGCTGTCAAGACCGTAGAACTTACCGAGAGCTTCGTTTTGACTGGTTATGGCTCCCGTAACTCTAAACGAGCCAACAGTTATGGCCGTCCGAAGAATCGATATCCACAGGGTGCAACATTCATTGTGCAAGGTGCAACATTCGTCCAAAAAGCCGAAACAGCGCCGTTCGACTTTTAGAAGTGGGTGTAGCGATTTGAAATGGAACAGTACCATGGTGAACCGCTCTCCAGGGAAGGTAAATCGAAGACCAGCAACGGTGATCCCGTTTTAACGTAAAACGTGATGGAAAAAAGAAGGCCAAAATACTTCAGAGACCCGATCGAGGTTCGGATAGCCTTTTTTGGGTTTGAAACTATCCGTTGACGGCTTACAGCTGTCAAGGCCGTAGAACTCACCGAGATCTTCGTTTTGACTGGTTATGGCTCCCGTAACTCTAAACGAGCCAACAGTTATGGCCGTCCGAAGAATCGATATCCACAGGGTGCAACATTCGCTGTGCAAGGTGCAACATTCGTCCAAAAAGCCGAAACAGCGCCGTTCGACTTTTAGAAGTGGGTGTAGGGATTTGAAATGGAACAGTACCATGGTGAACCGCTCTCCAGGGAAGGTAAATCGAAGACCAGCAACGGTGATCCCGTTTTAACGTAAAAATTCACATGATGGAAAAAAGAAGGCCAAAATACTTCAAAGACCCGATTGAGGTTCGGATAGCCATTTTTGGGTTTGAAACTATCCGTTGACGGCTTACAAATGTCAAGGACGTAGAACTCACTGAGAGCTTCGTTTTGACTGGTTATGGCTCCCGTAACTCTAAACGAGCCAACAGTTATGGCCGTTCGAAGAATCGATATCCACAGGGTGCAACATTCGCTGTGCAAGGTGCAACATTCGTCCAAAAAGCCGAAACAGCGCCGTTCGACTTTTAGAAGTGGGTGCAGGGATTTGAAATGGAACAGTACCATGGTGGACCGCTCTCCAGGGAATGTAAATCGAAGACCAGCAACGGTGATCCCGTTTTAACGTAAAAATTCACATGATGGAAAAAAGAAGGCCAAAATACTTCAGAGACCCGATCGAGGTTCGGATAGCCTTTTTTGGGTTTGAAACTATCCGTTGACGGCTTACAGCTGTCAAGACCGTAGAACTTACCGAGAGCTTTGTTTTGACTGGTTATGGCTCCCGTAACTCTAAACGAGCCAACAGTTATGGCCGTCCGAAGAATCGATATCCACAGGGTGCAACATTCGCTGTGCAAGGTGCAACATTCGTCCAAAAAGCCGAAACAGCGCCGTTCGACTTTTAGAAGTGGGTGCAGGGATTTGAAATGGAACAGTACCATGGTGAACCGCTCTCCAGGGAAGGTAAATCGAAGACCAGCAACGGTGATCCCGTTTTAACGTAAAAATTCACGTGATGGAAAAAAGAAGGCCAAAATACTTCAGAGACCCGATCGAGGTTCGGATAGCCTTCTTTGGGTTTGAAACTATCCGTTGACGGCTTACAGCAGTCAAGGCCGTAGAACTCACCGAGAGCTTCGTTTTGACTGGTTATGGCTCCCGTAACTCTAAACGAGCCAACAGTTATGGCCGTCCGAAGAATCGATATCCACAGGGTGCAACATTCGTTGTGCAAGGTGCAACATTCGTCCAAAAAGCCGAAACAGCGCCGTTCAACTTTTAGAAGTGGGTGCAGTGATTTGAAATGGAACAGTACCATGGTGAACCGCTCTCTAGGGAAGGTAAATCGAAGACCAGCAACGGTGATCCCGTTTTAACGTAAAACGTGATGGAAAAAAGAAGGCCAAAATACTTCAGAGACCCGATCGAGGTTCGGATAGCCTTTTTTGGGTTTGAAACTATCCTTTGACGGATTACAGCTATCAAGGCCGTAGAACTCACCGAGATCTTCGTTTTGACTGGTTATGGCTCCCGTAACTCTAAACGAGCCAACAGTTATGGCCGTCCGAAGAATCGATATCCACAGGGTGCAACATTCGCTGTGCAAGGTGCAACATTCGTCCAAAAAGCCGAAACAACGCCGTTCGACTTTTAGAAGTGGGTGTAGGGATTTGAAATGGAACAGTACCATGGTGAACCGCTCTCCAGGGAAGGTAAATCGAAGACCAGCAACGGTGATCCCGTTTTAACGTAAAAATTAACATGATGGAAAAAAGAAGGCCAAAATACTTCAAAGACCCGATTGAGGTTCGGATAGCCATTTTTGGGTTTGAAACTATCCGTTGACGGCTTACAAATGTCAAGGCCGTAGAACTCACTGAGAGCTTCGTTTTGACTGGTTATGGCTCCCGTAACTCTAAACGAGCCAACAGTTATGGCCGTTCGAAGAATCGATATCCACAGGGTGCAACATTCGCTGTGCAAGGTGCAACATTCGTCCAAAAAGCCGAAACAGCGCCGTTCGACTTTTAGAAGTGGGTGCAGGGATTTGAAATGGAAAAGTACCATGGTGGACCGCTCTCCAGGGAATGTAAATCGAAGACCAGCAACGGTGATCCCGTTTTAATGTAAAAATTCACACGATGGAAAAAAGAAGGCGGAAATACTTCAAAGACCCGATTGAGGTTCGGATAGCCATTTTTGGGTTTGAAACTATCCATTGACGGCTTACAAATGTCAAGGCCGTAGAACTCACTGAGAGCTTCGTTTTGACTGGTTATGGCTCCCGTAACTCTAAACGAGCCAACAGTTATGGCCGTTCGAAGAATCGATATCCACAGGGTGCAACATTCGCTGTGCAAGGTGCAACATTCGTCCAAAAAGCCGAAACAGCGCCGTTCGACTTTTAGAAGTGGGTGCAGGGATTTGAAATGGAACAGTACCATGGTGGACCGCTCTCCAGGGAATGTAAATCGAAGACCAGCAACGGTGATCCCGTTTTAACGTAAAAATTCACATGATGGAAAAAATAAGGCCAAAATACTTCAAAGACCCGATCGAGGTTCGGATAGCCATTTTTGGGTTTGAAACTATCCGTTGACGGCTTACAGCTGTCAAGACCGTAGAACTTACCGAGAGCTTCGTTTTGACTGGTTATGGCTCCCGTAACTCTAAACGAGCCAACAGTTATGGCCGTCCGAAGAATCGATATCCACAGGGTGCAACATTCGCTGTGCAAGGTGCAACATTCGTCCAAAAAGCCGAAACAGCGCCGTTCGACTTTTAGAAGTGGGTGCAGGGATTTGAAATGGAACAGTACCATGGTGAACCGCTCTCCAGGGAAGGTAAATCGAAGACCAGCAACGGTGATCCCGTTTTAACGTAAAAATTCACGTGATGGAAAAAAGAAGGCCAAAATACTTTAGAGACCCGATCGAGGTTCGGATAGCCTTCTTTGGGTTTGAAACTATCCGTTGACGGCTTACAGCAGTCAAGGCCGTAGAACTCACCGAGAGCTTCGTTTTGACTGGTTATGGCTCCCGTAACTCTAAACGAGCCAACAGTTATGGTCGTCCGAAGAATCGATATCCACAGGGTGCAACATTCGCTGTGCAAGGTGCAACATTCGTCCAAAAAGCCGAAACAGCGCCGTTCGACTTTTAGAAGTGGGTGCAGGGATTTGAAATGGAACAGTACCATGGTGGACCGCTCTCCAGGGAATGTAAATCGAAGACCAGCAACGGTGATCCCGTTTTAACGTAAAAATTCACATGATGGAAAAAAGAAGGCCAAAATACTTCAGAGACCCGATCGAGGTTCGGATAGCCTTTTTTGGGTTTGAAACTATCCGTTGACAGCTTACAGCTGTCAAGACCGTAGAACTTACCGAGAGCTTTGTTTTGACTGGTTATGGCTCCCGTAACTCTAAACGAGCCAACAGTTATGGCCGTCCGAAGAATCGATATCCACAGGGTGCAACATTCGTTGTGCAAGGTGCAACATTCGTCCAAAAAGCCGAAACAGCGCCGTTCAACTTTTAGAAGTGGGTGCAGCGATTTGAAATGGAACAGTACCATGGTGAACCGCTCTCCAGGGAAGGTAAATCGAAGACCAGCAACGGTGATCCCGTTTTAACGTAAAACGTGATGGAAAAAAGAAGGCCAAAATACTTCAGAGACCCGATCGAGGTTCGGATAGCCTTTTTTGGGTTTGAAACTATCCATTGACGGCTTACAGCCGTCAAGGCCGTAGAACTCACCGAGAGCTTTGTTTTGACTGGTTATGGCTCCCGTAACTCTAAACGAGACAACAGTTATGGCCGTCCGATGAATCGATATCCACAGGGTGCAACATTCGCTGTGCAAGGTGCAACATTCGTCCAAAAAGCCGAAACAGCGCCGTTCGACTTTTAGAAGTGGGTGTAGGGATTTGAAATGGAACAGTACCATGGTGAACCGCTCTCCAGGGAAGGTAAATCGAAGACCAGCAACGGTGATCCCGTTTTAACGTAAAAATTCACATGATGGAAAAAAGAAGGCCAAAATACTTCAAAGACCCGATTGAGGTTCGGATAGCCATTTTTGGGTTTGAAACTATCCGTTGACGGCTTACAAATGTCAAGGCCGTAGAACTCACTGAGAGCTTCGTTTTGATTGGTTATGGCTCCCGTAACTCTAAACGAGCCAACAGTTATGGCCGTTCGAAGAATCGATATCCACAGGGTGCAACATTCGCTGTGCAAGGTGCAACATTCGTCCAAAAAGCCGAAACAGCGCCGTTCGACTTTTAGAAGTGGGTGCAGGGATTTGAAATGAAACAGTACCATGGTGGACCGCTCTCCAGGGAATGTAAATCGAAGACCAGCAACGGTGATCCCGTTTTAACGTAAAAATTCACATGATGGAAAAAAGAAGGCGAAAATACTTCAAAGACCCGATTGAGGTTCGGATAGCCATTTTTGGGTTTGAAACTATCCGTTGACGGCTTACAAATGTCAAGGCCGTAGAACTCACTGAGAGCTTTGTTTTGACTGGTTATGGCTCCCGTAACTCTAAACGAGCCAACAGTTATGGCCGTTCGAAGAATCGATATCCACAGGGTGCAACATTCGCTGTGCAAGGTGCAACATTCGTCCAAAAAGCCGAAACAGCGCCGTTCGACTTTTAGAAGTGGGTGCAGGGATTTGAAATGGAACAGTACCATGGTGGACCGCTCTCCAGGGAATGTAAATCGAAGACCAGCAACGGTGATCCCGTTTTAACGTAAAAATTCACATGATGTAAAAAAGAAGGCCAAAATACTTCAGAGACCCGATCGAGGTTCGGATAGCCATTTTTGGGTTTGAAACTATCCGTTGACGGCTTACAACTGTCAAGACCGTAGAACTTACCGAGAGCTTCGTTTTGACTGGTTATGGCTCCCGTAACTCTAAACGAGCCAACAGTTATGGCCGTCCGAAGAATCGATATCCACAGGGTGCAACATTCGCTGTGCAAGGTGCAACATTCGTCCAAAAATCCGAAACAGCGCCGTTCGACTTTTAGAAGTGGGTGCAGGGATTTGAAATGGAACAGTAACATGGTGAACCGCTCTCCAAGGAAGGTAAATCGAAGACCAGCAACGGTGATCCCGTTTTAACGTAAAAATTCACGTGATGGAAAAAAGAAGGCCAAAATACTTCAGAGACCCGATCGAGGTTCGGATAGCCTTCTTTAGGTTTGAAACTATCCGTTGACGGCTTACAGCAGTCAAGGCCGTAGAACTCACCGAGAGCTTCGTTTTGACTGGTTATGGCTCCCGTAACTCTAAACGAGCCAACAGTTATGGCCGTCCGAAGAATCGATATCCACAGGGTGCAACATTCGCTGTGCAAGGTGCAACATTCGTCCAAAAAGCCGAAACAGCGCCGTTCGACTTTTAGAAGTGGGTGCAGGGATTTGAAATGGAACAGTACCATGGTGGACCGCTCTCCAGGGAATGTAAACCGAAGACCAGCAACGGTGATCCCGTTTTAACGTAAAAATTCACATGATGAAAAAAAGAAGGCCAAAATACTTCAGAGACCCGATCGAGGT
Source organism: Allium fistulosum (assembly GCA_030737815.1). Lineage (NCBI taxonomy): Eukaryota > Viridiplantae > Streptophyta > Magnoliopsida > Asparagales > Amaryllidaceae > Allium > Allium fistulosum. The sequence goes on along the minus strand of CM060905.1, from coordinate 40,922,890 downwards.
TCGGATAGACTTTTTTGGGTTTGAAACTATCCGTTGACGGCTTACAGCTGTCAAGACCGTAGAACTTACCGAGAGCTTTGTTTTGACTGGTTATGGCTCCCGTAACTCTAAACGAGCCAACAGTTATGGCCGTCCGAAGAATCGATATCCATAGGGTGCAACATTCGTTGTGCAAGGTGCAACATTCGTCCAAAAAGCCGAAACAGCGCCGTTCAACTTTTAGAAGTGGGTGCAGCGATTTGAAATGGAACAGTACCATGGTGAACCGCTCTCCAGGGAAGGTAAATCGAAGACCAGCAACGGTGATCCCGTTTTAACGTAAAACGTGATGGAAAAAAGAAGGCCAAAATACTTCAGAGACCCGATCGAGGTTCGGATAGCCTTTTTTGGGTTTGAAACTATCCGTTGACGGCTTATAACGGTCAAGGCCGTAGAACTCACCGAGATCTTCGTTTTGACTGGTTATGGCTCCCGTAACTCTAAACGAGCCAGCAGTTATGGCCGTCCGAAGAATCGATATCCACAGGGTGCAACATTCGCTGTGCAAGGTGCAACATTCGTCCAAAAAGCCGAAACAGCGCCGTTCGACTTTTAGAAGTGGGTGTAGGGATTTGAAATGGAACAGTACCATGGTGAACCGCTCTCCAGGGAAGGTAAATCGAAGACCAGCAACGGTGATCCCGTTTTAACGTAAAAATTCACATGATGGAAAAAAGAAGGCCAAAATACTTCAAAGACCCGATTGAGGTTCGGATAGCCATTTTTGGGATTGAAACTATCCGTTGACGGCTTACAAATGTCAAGGCCGTAGAACTCACTGAGAGCTTCGTTTTGACTGGTTATGGCTCCCGTAACTCTAAACGAGCCAACAGTTATGGCCGTTCGAAGAATCGATATCCACAGGGTGCAACATTCGTTGTGCAAGGTGCAACATTCGTCCAAAAAGCCGAAACAGCGCCGTTCGACTTTTAGAAGTGGGTGCAGGGATTGGAAATGGAACAGTACCATGGTGGACCGCTCTCCAGGGAATGTAAATCGAAGACCAGCAACGGTGATCCCGTTTTAACGTAAAAATTCACATGATGGAAAAAAGAAGGCCAAAATACTTCAGAGACCCGATCGAGGTTCGGATAGCCTTTTTTGGGTTTGAAACTATCCGTTGACGGCTTACAGCTGTCAAGACCGTAGAACTTACCGAGAGCTTTGTTTTGACTGGTTATGGCTCCCGTAACTCTAAACGAGCCAACAGTTATGGCCGTCCGAAGAATCGATATCCACAGGGTGCAACATTCGCTGTGCAAGGTGCAACATTCGTCCAAAAAGCCGAAACAGCGCCGTTCGACTTTTAGAAGTGGGTGCAGGGATTTGAAATGGAACAGTACCATGGTGAACCGCTCTCCAGGGAAGGTAAATCGAAGACCAGCAACGGTGATCCCGTTTTAACGTAAAAATTCACGTGATGGAAAAAAGAAGGCCAAAATACTTCAGAGACCCGATCGAGGTTCGGATAGCCTTCTTTGGGTTTGAAACTATCCGTTGACGGCTTACAGCAGTCAAGGCCGTAGAACTCACCGAGAGCTTCGTTTTGACTGGTTATGGCTCCCGTAACTCTAAACGAGCCAACAGTTATGGCCGTCCGAAGAATCGATATCCACAGGGTGCAACATTCGTTGTGCAAGGTGCAACATTCGTCCAAAAAGCCGAAACAGCGCCGTTCAACTTTTAGAAGTGGGTGCAGCGATTTGAAATGGAACAGTACCATGGTGAACCGCTCTCCAGGGAAGGTAAATCGAAGACCAGCAACGGTGTTCCCGTTTTAACGTAAAACATGATGGAAAAAAGAAGGCCAAAATACTTCAGAGACCCGATCGAGGTTCGGATAGCCTTTTTTGGGTTTGAAACTATCCGTTGATGGCTTACAGCTGTCAAGGCCGTAGAACTCACCGAGATCTTCGTTTTGACTGGTTATGGCTCCCGTAACTCTAAACGAGCCAACAGTTATGGCCGTCCGAAGAATCGATATCCACAGGGTGCAACATTCGCTGTGCAAGGTGCAACATTCGTCCAAAAAGCCGAAACAGCGCCGTTCGACTTTTAGAAGTGGGTGTAGGGATTTGAAATGGAACAGTACCATGGTGAACCGCTCTCCAGGGAAGGTAAATCGAAGACCAGCAACGGTGATCCCGTTTTAACGTAAAAATTCACATGATGGAAAAAAGAAGGCCAAAATACTTCAGAGACCCGATCGAGGTTCGGATACCTTTTTTGGGTTTGAAACTATCCGTTGATGGCTTACAGCTGTCAAAGCCGTAGAACTCACTGAGAGCTTCGTTTTGACTGGTTGTGGCTCCCGTAACTCTAAACGAGCCAACAGTTATGGCCGTCCGAAGAATCGATATCCACAGGGTGCAACATTCGCTGTGCAAGGTGCAACATTCGTCCAAAAATCCGAAACTGCGCCGTTCGACTTTTAGAAGTGGGTGCAGGGATTTGAAATGGAACAGTACCATATTGAACCGCTCTCCAGGGAAGGTAAATCGAAGACCAGCAACGGTGATCCCGTTTTAACGTAAAAATTCACGTGATGGAAAAAAGAAGGCCAAAATACTTCAGAGACCCGATTGAGGTTCGGATAGCCTTTTTTGGGTTTGAAACTATCCGTTGATGGCTTACAACTGTCAAGGCCGTAGAACTCACCGAGAGCTTCGTTTTGACTGGTTATGGCTCCCGTAACTCTAAACAAGCCAACAGTTATGGCCGTCCGAAGAATCGATATCCACAGGGTGCAACATTCGTTGTGCAAGGTGCAACATTCGTCCAAAAAGCCGAAACAGCGCCGTTCGAATTTTAGAAGTGGGTGCAGGGATTTGAAATGGAACAGTACCATGGTGGACCGCTCTCCAGGGAATGTAAATCGAAGACCAGCAACGGTGATCCCGTTTTAACGTAAAAATTCACATGATGGAAAAAAGAAGGCCAAAATACTTCAGAGACCCGATCGAGGTTCGGATAGCCTTTTTTGGGTTTGAAACTATCCGTTGACGGCTTACAGCTGTCAAGACCGTAGAACTTACCGAGAGCTTCGTTTTGACTGGTTATGGCTCCCGTAACTCTAAACGAGCCAACAGTTATGGCCGTCCGAAGAATCGATATCCACAGGGTGCAACATTCGCTGTGCAAGGTGCAACATTCGTCCAAAAATCCGAAACAGCGTCGTTCGACTTTTAGAAGTGGGTGCAGGGATTTGAAATGGAACAGTACCATAGTGAACCGCTCTCCAGGGAAGGTAAATCGAAGACCAGCAACGGTGATCCCGTTTTAACGTAAAAATTCACGTGATGGAAAAAAGAAGGCCAAAATACTTCAGAGACCCGATTGAGGTTCGGATAGCCTTTTTTGGGTTTGAAACTATCCGTTGACGGCTTACAACTGTCAAGGCCGTAGAACGCACCGAGAGCTTCGTTTTGACTTGTTATGGCTCCCGTAACTCTAAACGAGCCAACAGTTATGGCCGTCCGAAGAATCGATATCCACAGGGTGCAACATTCGCTGTGCAAGGTGCAACATTCGTCCAAAAAGCCGAAAGAGCGACGTTCGACTTTTAAAAGTGGGTGCAGGGATTTGAAATGGAACAGTACCATGTTGACCCGCTCTCCAGGGAAGGTAAATCGAAGACCAGCAACGGTGATCCCGTTTTAACGTAAAAATTCACGTGATGGAAAAAAGAAGGCGAAAATACTTCAAAGACCCGATTGAGGTTCGGATAGCCATTTTTGGGTTTGAAACTATCCGTTGACGGCTTACAAATGTCAAGGCCGTAGAACTCACTGAGAGCTTCGTTTTGACTGGTTATGGCTCCCGTAACTCTAAACGAGCCAACAGTTATGGCCGTTCGAAGAATCGATATCCACAGGGTGCAACATTCGCTGTGCAAGGTGCAACATTCGTCCAAAAATCCGAAACAGCGTCGTTCGACTTTTAGAAGTGGGTGCAGGGATTTGAAATGGAACAGTACCATGGTGAACCGCTCTCCAGGGAAGGTAAATCGAAGACCAGCAACGGTGATCCCGTTTTAACGTAAAAATTCACGTGATGGAAAAAAGAAGGCCAAAATACTTCAGAGACCCGATTGAGGTTCGGATAGCCTTTTTTGGGTTTGAAACTATCCGTTGATGACTTACAGCGGTCAAGGCCGTAGAACTCACCGAGAGCTTCGTTTTGACTGGTTATGGCTCCCGTAACTCTAAACGAGCCAACAGTTATGGCCGTCCGAAGAATCGATATCCACAGGGTGCAACATTCGCTGTGCAAGGTGCAACATTCGTCCAAAAAGCCAAAACAGCGCCGTTCGACTTTTAGAAGTGGGTGCAGGGATTTGAAATGGAACAGTACCATGGTGAACCGCTCTCCAGGGAAGGTAAATCGAAGACCAGCAACGGTGATCCCGTTTTAACGTAAAAATTCACGTGATGGAAAAAAGAAGGCCAAAATACTTCAGAGACCCGATCGAGGCCGTAGAACTCACCGAGAGCTTCGTTTTGACTGGTTATGGCTCCCGTAACTCTAAACGAGCCAACAGTTATGGCCGTCCGAAGAATCGATATCCACAGGGTGCAACATTCGCTGTGCAAGGTGCAACATTCGTCCAAAAAGCCGAAACAGCGCCGTTCGACTTTTAGAAGTGGGTGCAGGGATTTGAAATGGAACAGTACCATGGTGAACTGCTCTCCAGGGAAGGTAAATCGAAGACCAGCAACGGTGATCCCGTTTTAACGTAAAAATTCACGTGATGGAAAAAAGAAGACCAAAATACTTCAGAGACCCGATTGAGGTTCGGATAGACTTTTTTGGGTTTGAAACTATCGGTTGACGGCTTACAGCAGTCAAGGCCGTAGAACTCACTAAGAGCTTCGTTTTGACTAGTTATGGCTCCCGTAACTCTAAACGAGCCCACAGTTATGGCCGTCCGAAGAATCGACACCCACAGGGTGCAACATTCGCTGTGCAAGGTGCAACATTCGTCCAAAAAGCCGAAACAGCGCCGTTCCACTTTTAGAAGTGGGTGCAGGGATTTGAAATGGAACAGTACCATGGTGAACCGCTCTCCAGGGAAGGTAAATCGAAGACCAGCAACGGTGATCCCGTTTTAACGTAAAAATTCACGTGATGGAAAAAAGAAGGCCAAAATACTTCAGAGACCCGATTGAGGTTCGGATAGCCTTTTTTGGGTTTGAAACTATCCGTTGACGGCTTACAACTGTCAAGGCCGTAGAACTCACCGAGAGCTTCGTTTTGACTGGTTATGGCTCCCGTAACTCTAAACGAGCCAACAGTAATGGCCGTCCGAAGAATCGATATCCACAGGGTGCAACATTCGCTGTGCAAGGTGCAACATTCGTCCAAAAAGCCGAAACAGCGCCGTTCGACTTTTAGAAGTGGGTGTAGGGATTTGAAATGGAACATTACCATGGTGAACTGCTCTCCAGGGAAGGTAAATCGAAGACCAGCAACGGTGACCCCGTTTTAACGTAAAAATTCACGTGATGGAAAAAAGAAGGCCAAAATACTTCAGAGACCCGATCGAGGTTCGGATAGCCTTATTTGGGTTTGAAACTATCCGTTGACGGCTTACAGCCGTCAAGGCTGTAGAACTCACCGAGAGCTTCGTTTTGACTGGTTATGGCTCCCGTAACTCTAAACGAGCCAACAGTTATGGCCGTCCGAAGAATCGATATCCACAGGGTGCAACATTCGCTGTGCAAGGTGCAACATTCGTCCAAAAAGCCGAAACAGCGCCGTTCGACTTTTAGATGTGGGTGCAGGGATTTGAAATGGAACAGTACCATGGTGAACCGCTCTCCAGGGAAGGTAAATCGAAGACCAGCAACGGTGATCCCGTTTTAACGTAAAAAATCACGTGATGGAAAAAAGAAGGCCAAAATACTTCAAAGACCCGATCGAGGTTCGGATAGCCTTTTTTGGGTTTGAAACTATCCGTTGACGGCTTACAGCAGTCAAGGCCGTAGAACTCACCGAGAGCTTCGTTTTGACTAGTAATGGCTCCCGTAACTCTAAACGAGCCAACAGTTATGGCCGTCCGAAGAATCGATATCCACAGGGTGCAACATTCGCTGTGCAAGGTGCAACATTCGTCCAAAAATCCGAAACAGCGCCGTTCGACTTTTAGAAGTGGGTGCAGGGATTTGAAATGGAACAGTACCATGGTGAACCGCTCTCCAGGGAAGGTAAATCGAAGACCAGCAACGGTGATCCCGTTTTAACGTAAAACTTCACGTGATGGAAAAAAGAAAGCCAAAATACTTCAAAGACCCGATTGAGGTTCGGATAGCCTTTCTTGGGTTTGAAACTATCCGTTGACGGCTTACAACTGTCAAGGCCGTAGAACTCACCGAAAGCTTCGTTTTGACTGGTTATGGCTCCTGTAACTCTAAACGAGCCCACAGTTATGACCGTCCGAAGAATCGATATCCACAGGGTGCAACATTCGCTGTGCAAGGTGCAACATTCGTCCAAAAAGCCGGAACAACGCCGTTCGACTTTTAGAAGTGGGTGCAGGGATTTGAAATGGAACAGTACCATGGTGAACTGCTCTCCAGGGAAGGTAAATTGAAGACCAGCAACGGTGATCCCGTTTTAACGTAAAAATTCACGTGATGGAAAAAAGAAGGCCAAAATACTTCAGAGACCCGACCGAGGTTCGGATAGCCTTTTTTGGGTTTGAAACTATCGGTTGACGGCTTACAGCAGTCAAGGCCGTAGAACTCACTAAGAGCTTCGTTTTCACTGGTTATGGCTCCCGTAACTCTAAACGAGCCAACAGTTATGGCCGTCCGAAGAATCGATATCCACAGGGTGCAACATTCGCTATGCAAGGTGCAACATTCGTCCAAAAAGCAGAAACAGCGCCGTTCGACTTTTAGAAGTTGGTGCAGGGATTTGAAATGGACCAGTACCATGGTGAACCGCTCTCCAGGGAAGGTAAATCGAAGACCAGCAACGGTGATCCTGTTTTAACGTTAAAATTCACGTGATGGAAAAAAGAAGGCCAAAATACTTCAGAGACCCGATTGAGGTTCGGATAGCCTTTTTTGGGTTTGAAACTATCCGTTGACGGCTTACAACTGTCAAGGCCGTAAAACTCACCGAGAGCTTCGTTTTGACTGTTTATGGCTCCCGTAACTCTAAATGAGCCAACAGTTATGGCCGTCCGAAGAATCGATATCCACAGGGTGCAACATTCGCTGTGCAAGGTGCAACATTCGTCCAAAAAGCCGAAACAGCGCCGTTCGACTTTTAGAAGTGGGTGCAGGGATTTGAAATGGAACAATACCATGGTGAACCGCTCTCCAGGGAAGGTAAATCGAAGACCAGCAACGGTGATCCCGTTTTAACGTAAAAATTCACGTGATGGAAAAAAGAAGGCCAAAATACTTCAGAGACCCGATCGAGGTTCGGATAGCCTTTTTTGGGTTTGAAACTATCCGTTGACGGCTTACAGCTGTCAAGGCCGTAGAACTCACCGAGAGCTTCGTTTTGACTGGTTATGGCTCCCGTAACTCTAAACGAGCCAACAGTTATGGCCGTCCGAAGAATCGATATCCATAGGGTGCAACATTCGCTGTGCAAGGTGCAACATTCGTCCAAAAATCTGAAACAGCGCCGTTCGACTTTTAGAAGTGGGTGCAGGGATTTGAAATGGAACAGTACCATGGTGAACCGCTCTCCAGGGAAGGTAAATCGAAGACCAGCAACGGCGATCCCGTTTTAACGTAAAAATTCACGTGATGGAAAAAAGAAGGCCAAAATACTTCAAAGACCTGATTGAGGTTCGGATAGCCTTTTTTGGGTTTGAAACTATCCGTTGACGGCTTACAAATGTCAAGGCCGTAGAACACACCGAGAGCTTCATTTTGACTGGTTATGGCTCCCGTAACTCTAAACGAGCCAACAGTTATGGCCGTCCGAAGAATCGATATCCACAGGGTGCAACATTCGTTGTGCAAGGTGCAACATTCGTCCAAAAAGCCGAAACAGCGACATTCGACTTTTAGAAGTGGGTGCAGGGATTTGAAATGGAACAGTACCATGGTGACCCGCTCTCCAGGGAAGGTAAATCGAAGACCAGCAACAGTGATCCCGTTTTAATGTAAAAATTCACGTGATGGAAAAAAGAAGGCAAAAATACTTCAAAGAACCGATTGAGGTTTGGATAGCCTTTTTTGGGTTTGAAACTATCCGTTGACGGCTTACAGATGTCAAGGCCGTAGAACTCACCGAGAGCTTCGTTTTGACTGGTTATGGCTCCCGTAACTCTAAACGAGCCAACAGTTATGGCCGTCCGAAGAATCGATATCCACAGGGTGCAACATTCGCTGTGCAAGGTGCAACATTCGTCCAAAAAGCCGAAACAGCGCCGTTCGACTTTTAGAAGTGGGTGTAGGGATTTGAAATGGAACAGTACCATGGTGTACCGCTCTCTAGGGAAGGTAAATCGAAGACCAGCAACGGTGATCCCGTTTTAACGTAAAAATTCACGTGATCGAAAAAAGAAGGCCAAAATACTTCAGAGACCCAATCGAGGTTCGGATAGCCTTCTTTGGGTTTGAAACTATCCGTTGACGGCTTACAGCAGTCAAGGCCGTAGAACTCACCGAGAGCTTAGTTTTGATTGGTTATGGCTCCCGTAACTCTAAACGAGCCAACAGTTATGGTCGTCCGAAGAATCGATATCCACAGGGTGCAACATTCGCTGTGCAAGATGCAACATTCGTCCAAAAAGCCGAAACAGCGCCGTTCAACTTTTAGAAGTGGGTGCAGCGATTTGAAATGGAACAGTACCATGGTGAACCGCTCTCCAGGGAAGGTAAATCGAAGACCAGCAACGGTGATCCCGTTTTAACGTAAAAATTCACGTGATGGAAAAAAGAAGGCCAAAAAACTTCAGAGACCCGATCGAGGTTCGGATAGCCTTTTTTGGGTTTGAAACTATCCGTTGACGGCTTACAGCCGTCAAGGCCGAAGAACTCACCGAGAGCTTCGTTTTGACTGGTTATGGCTCCCGTAACTCTAAACGAGCCAACATTTATGGCAGTCCGAAGAATCGATATCCACAGGGTGCAACATTCGCTGTGCAAGGTGCAACATTCGTCCAAAAATCTGAAACAGCGCCGTTCGACTTTTAGAAGTGGGTGCAGGGATTTTAAATGGAACAGTACCATGGTGAACCGCTCTCCAGGGAAGGTAAATCGAAGACCAGCAACGGCGATCCCGTTTTAACGTAAAAATTCACGTGATGGAATAAAGAAGGCCAAAATACTTCAAAGACCTGATTGAGGTTCGGATAGCCTTTTTTGGGTTTGAAACATTCCGTTGACGGCTTACAAATGTCAAGGCCGTAGAACACACCGAGAGCTTCATTTTGACTGGTTATGGCTCCCGTAACTCTAAACGAGCCAACAGTTATGGCCGTCCGAAGAATCGATATCCACAGGGTGCAACATTCGCTGTGCAAGGTGCAACATTCGTCCAAAAAGCAGAAACAACGACGTTCGACTTTTAGAAGTGGGTGCAGGGATTTGAAATGGAACAGTACCATGGTGACCCGCTCTCCAGGGAAGGTAAATCGAAGACCAGCAACGGTGATCCCGTTTTAACGTAAAAATTCACGTGATGGAAAAAAGAAGGCAAAAATACTTCAAAGACCCGATTGAGGTTCGGATAGCCTTTTTTGGGTTTGAAACTATCCGTTGACGGCTTACAGATGTCAAGGCCGTAGAACTCACCGAGAGCTTCGTTTTAACTGGTTATGGCTCCCGTAACTCTAAACGAGCCAACAATTATGGTCGTCCGAAGAATCGATATCCACAGGGTGCAACATTCGCTGTGCAAGGTGCAACATTCGTCCAAAAAGCCGAAACAGCGCCGTTCGACTTTTAGAAGTGGGTGCAGGGATTTGAAATGGAACAGTACCATGGTGAACCGCTCTCCAGGGAAGGTAAATCGAAGACCAGCAACGGTGATCCCGTTTTAACGTAAAAATTCACGTGATGGAAAAAAGAAGGCCAAAATACTTCAGAGACCCGATCGAGGTTCGGATAGCCTTATTTGGGTTTGAAACTATCCGTTGACGGCTTACAGCCGTCAAGGCGGTAGAACTCACCGAGAGCTTCGTTTTGACTGGTTATGGCTCCCGTAACTCTAAACGAGCCAACAGTTATGGCCGTCCGAAGAATCGATATCCACAGGGTGCAACATTCGCTGTGCAAGGTGCAACATTCGTCCAAAAAGCCGAAACAGCGCCGTTCGACTTTTAGATGTGGGTGCAGGGATTTGAAATGGAACAGTACCATGGTGAACCGCTCTCCAGGGAAGGTAAATCGAAGACCAGCAACGGTGATCCCGTTTTAACGTAAAAAATCACGTGATGGAAAAAAGAAGGCCAAAATACTTCAAAGACCCGATCGAGGTTCGGATAGCCTTTTTTGGGTTTGAAACTATCCGTTGACGGCTTACAGCAGTCAAGGCCGTAGAACTCACCGAGAGCTTCGTTTTGACTAGTAATGGCTCCCGTAACTCTAAACGAGCCAACAGTTATGGCCGTCCGAAGAATCGATATCCACAGGGTGCAACATTCGCTGTGCAAGGTGCAACATTCGTCCAAAAAGCCGAAACAGCGCCGTTCGACTTTTAGAAGTGGGTGCAGGGATTTGAAATGGAACAGTACCATGGTGAACCGCTCTCCAGGGAAGGTAAATCGAAGACCAGCAACGGTGATCCCGTTTTAACGTAAAAAATCACGTGATGGAAAAAAGAAGGCCAAAATACTTCAAAGACCCGATCGAGGTTCGGATAGCCTTTTTTGGGTTTGAAACTATCCGTTGACGGCTTACAGCAGTCAAGGCCGTAGAACTCACCGAGAGCTTCGTTTTGACTAGTAATGGCTCCCGTAACTCTAAACGAGCCAACAGTTATGGCCGTCCGAAGAATCGATATCCACAGGGTGCAACATTCGCTGTGCAAGGTGCAACATTCGTCCAAAAATCCGAAACAGCGCCGTTCGACTTTTAGAAGTGGGTGCAGGGATTTGAAATGGAACAGTACCATGGTGAACCGCTCTCCAGGGAAGGTAAATCGAAGACCAGCAACGGTGATCCCGTTTTAACGTAAAACTTCACGTGATGGAAAAAAGAAGGCCAAAATACTTCAAAGACCCGATTGAGGTTCGGATAGCCTTTCTTGGGTTTGAAACTATCCGTTGACGGCTTACAACTGTCAAGGCCGTAGAACTCACCGAAAGCTTCGTTTTGACTGGTTATGGCTCCTGTAACTCTAAACGAGCCCACAGTTATGACCGTCCGAAGAATCGATATCCACAGGGTGCAACATTCGCTGTGCAAGGTGCAACATTCGTCCAAAAAGCCGGAACAACGCCGTTCGACTTTTAGAAGTGGGTGCAGGGATTTGAAATGGAACAGTACCATGGTGAACTGCTCTCCAGGGAAGGTAAATTGAAGACCAGCAACGGTGATCCCGTTTTAACGTAAAAATTCACGTGATGGAAAAAAGAAGGCCAAAATACTTCAGAGACCCGACCGAGGTTCGGATAGCCTTTTTTGGGTTTGAAACTATCGGTTGACGGCTTACAGCAGTCAAGGCCGTAGAACTCACTAAGAGCTTCGTTTTCACTGGTTATGGCTCCCGTAACTCTAAACGAGCCAACAGTTATGGCCGTCCGAAGAATCGATATCCACAGGGTGCAACATTCGCTATGCAAGGTGCAACATTCGTCCAAAAAGCAGAAACAGCGCCGTTCGACTTTTAGAAGTGGGTGCAGGGATTTGAAATGGAACAGTACCATGGTGAACCGCTCTCCAGGGAAGGTAAATCGAAGACCAGCAACGGTGATCCTGTTTTAACGTTAAAATTCACGTGATGGAAAAAAGAAGGCCAAAATACTTCAGAGACCCGATTGAGGTTCGGATAGCCTTTTTTGGGTTTGAAACTATCCGTTGACGGCTTACAACTGTCAAGGCCGTAAAACTCACCGAGAGCTTCGTTTTGACTGTTTATGGCTCCCGTAACTCTAAATGAGCCAACAGTTATGGCCGTCCGAAGAATCGATATCCACAGGGTGCAACATTCGCTGTGCAAGGTGCAACATTCGTCCAAAAAGCCGAAACAGCGCCGTTCGACTTTTAGAAGTGGGTGCAGGGATTTGAAATGGAACAATACCATGGTGAACCGCTCTCCAGGGAAGGTAAATCGAAGACCAGCAACGGTGATCCCGTTTTAACGTAAAAATTCACGTGATGGAAAAAAGAAGGCCAAAATACTTCAGAGACCCGATCGAGGTTCGGATAGCCTTTTTTGGGTTTGAAACTATCCGTTGACGGCTTACAGCTGTCAAGGTCGTAGAACTCACCGAGAGCTTCGTTTTGACTGGTTATGGCTCCCGTAACTCTAAACGAGCCAACAGTTATGGCCGTCCGAAGAATCGATATCCATAGGGTGCAACATTCGCTGTGCAAGGTGCAACATTCGTCCAAAAATCTGAAACAGCGCCGTTCGACTTTTAGAAGTGGGTGCAGGGATTTGAAATGGAACAGTACCATGGTGAACCGCTCTCCAGGGAAGGTAAATCGAAGACCAGCAACGGCGATCCCGTTTTAACGTAAAAATTCACGTGATGGAAAAAAGAAGGCCAAAATACTTCAAAGACCTGATTGAGGTTCGGATAGCCTTTTTTGGGTTTGAAACTATCCGTTGACGGCTTACAAATGTCAAGGCCGTAGAACACACCGAGAGCTTCATTTTGACTGGTTATGGCTCCCGTAACTCTAAACGAGCCAACAGTTATGGCCGTCCGAAGAATCGATATCCACAGGGTGCAACATTCGTTGTGCAAGGTGCAACATTCGTCCAAAAAGCCGAAACAGCGACGTTCGACTTTTAGAAGTGGGTGCAGGGATTTGAAATGGAACAGTACCATGGTGACCCGCTCTCCAGGGAAGGTAAATCGAAGACCAGCAACAGTGATCCCGTTTTAATGTAAAAATTCACGTGATGGAAAAAAGAAGGCAAAAATACTTCAAAGAACCGATTGAGGTTTGGATAGCCTTTTTTGGGTTTGAAACTATCCGTTGACGGCTTACAGATGTCAAGGCCGTAGAACTCACCGAGAGCTTCGTTTTGACTGGTTATGGCTCCCGTAACTCTAAACGAGCCAACAGTTATGGCCGTCCGAAGAATCGATATCCACAGGGTGCAACATTCGCTGTGCAAGGTGCAACATTCGTCCAAAAAGCCGAAACAGCGCCGTTCGACTTTTAGAAGTGGGTGTAGGGATTTGAAATGGAACAGTACCATGGTGTACCGCTCTCTTGGGAAGGTAAATCGAAGACCAGCAACGGTGATCCCGTTTTAACGTAAAAATTCACGTGATCGAAAAAAGAAGGCCAAAATACTTCAGAGACCCAATCGAGGTTCGGATAGCCTTCTTTGGGTTTGAAACTATCCGTTGACGGCTTACAGCAGTCAAGGCCGTAGAACTCACCGAGAGCTTAGTTTTGATTGGTTATGGCTCCCGTAACTCTAAACGAGCCAACAGTTATGGTCGTCCGAAGAATCGATATCCACAGGGTGCAACATTCGCTGTGCAAGATGCAACATTCGTCCAAAAAGCCGAAACAGCGCCGTTCAACTTTTAGAAGTGGGTGCAGCGATTTGAAATGGAACAGTACCATGGTGAACCGCTCTCCAGGGAAGGTAAATCGAAGACCAGCAACGGTGATCCCGTTTTAACGTAAAAATTCACGTGATGGAAAAAAGAAGGCCAAAAAACTTCAGAGACCCGATCGAGGTTCGGATAGCCTTTTTTGGGTTTGAAACTATCCGTTGACGGCTTACAGCCGTCAAGGCCGAAGAACTCACCGAGAGCTTCGTTTTGACTGGTTATGGCTCCCGTAACTCTAAACGAGCCAACAGTTATGGCAGTCCGAAGAATCGATATCCACAGGGTGCAACATTCGCTGTGCAAGGTGCAACATTCGTCCAAAAATCTGAAACAGCGCCGTTCGACTTTTAGAAGTGGGTGCAGGGATTTGAAATGGAACAGTACCATGGTGAACCGCTCTCCAGGGAAGGTAAATCGAAGACCAGCAACGGCGATCCCGTTTTAACGTAAAAATTCACGTGATGGAATAAAGAAGGCCAAAATACTTCAAAGACCTGATTGAGGTTCGGATAGCCTTTTTTGGGTTTGAAACTATCCGTTGACGGCTTACAAATGTCAAGGCCGTAGAACACACCGAGAGCTTCATTTTGACTGGTTATGGCTCCCGTAACTCTAAACGAGCCAACAGTTATGGCCGTCCGAAGAATCGATATCCACAGGGTGCAACATTCGCTGTGCAAGGTGCAACATTCGTCCAAAAAGCCGAAACAACGACGTTCGACTTTTAGAAGTGGGTGCAGGGATTTGAAATGGAACAGTACCATGGTGACCCGCTCTCCAGGGAAGGTAAATCGAAGACCAGCAACGGTGATCCCGTTTTAACGTAAAAATTCACGTGATGGAAAAAAGAAGGCAAAAATACTTCAAAGACCCGATTGAGGTTCGGATAGCCTTTTTTGGGTTTGAAACTATCCGTTGACGGCTTACAGATGTCAAGGCCGTAGAACTCACCGAGAGCTTCGTTTTAACTGGTTATGGCTCCCGTAACTCTAAACGAGCCAACAATTATGGACGTCCGAAGAATCGATATCCACAGGGTGCAACATTCGCTGTGCAAGGTGCAACATTCGTCCAAAAAGCCGAAACAGCGCCGTTCGACTTTTAGAAGTGGGTGCAGGGATTTGAAATGGAACAGTACCATGGTGAACCGCTCTCCAGGGAAGGTAAATCGAAGACCAGCAACGGTGATCCCGTTTTAACGTAAAAATTCACGTGATGGAAAAAAGAAGGCCAAAATACTTCAGAGACCCGATCGAGGTTCGGATAGCCTTCTTTGGGTTTGAAACTATCCGTTGACGGCTTACAGCAGTCAAGGCCGTAGAACTCACCGAGAGCTTAGTTTTGACTGGTTATGGCTCCCGTAACTCTAAACGAGCCAACAGTTATGGCCGTCCGAAGAATCGATATCCACAGGGTGCAACATTCGCTGTGCAAGGTGCATCATTCGTCTAAAAAGCTGAAACAGCGCCGTTCAACTTTTAGAAGTGGGTGCAGCGATTTGAAATGGAACAGTACCATGGTGAACCGCTCTCCAGGGAAGGTAAATCGAAGACCAGCAACGGTGATCCCGTTTTAACGTAAAAATTCACGTGATGGAAAAAAGAAGGCCAAAATACTTCAAAGACCCGATCGAGGTTCGGATAGCCTTTTTTGGGTTTGAAACTATCCGTTGACGGCTTACAGCTGTCAAGGCCGTAGAACTCACCGAGAGCTTCATTTTGACTGGTTATGGCTCCCGTAACTCTAAACGAGCTTACAGTTATGGTCGTCCGAAGAATCGATATCCACAGGGTGCAACATTCGCTGTGCAAGGTGCAACATTCGTCCAAAAAGCCGAAACAGCGCCGTTCGACTTTTAGAATTGGGTGCAGCGATTTGAAATGGAACAGTACCATGGTGAACCGCTCTCCAGGGAAGGTAAATCGAAGACCAGCAACGGTGATCCCGTTTTAACGTAAAAATTCACATGATGGAAAAAAGAAGGCCAAAATACTTCAAAGACCCGATCGAGGTTCGGATAGCCTTTTTGGGTTTGAAACTATCCGTTGATGGCTTACAGCTGTCAAGGCCGTAGAACTCACTGAGAGCTTCATTTTGACTGGTTGTGGCTCCCATAACTCTAAACGAGCCAACAGTTATGGCCGTCCGAAGAATCGATATCCACAGGGTGCAACATTCGCTGTGCAAGGTGCAACATTCGTCCAAAAAGCTGAAACCACGCCGTTCGACTTTTAGAAGTGGGTGCAGGGACTTGAAATGGAACAGTACCATGGTGAACCGCTCTCCAGGGAAGGTAAATCGAAGACCAGCAACGGTGATCCCGTTTTAACGTAAAAATTCACGTGATGGAAAAAAGAAGGCCAAAATACTTCAGAGACCCGATCGAGGTTCGGATAGCCTTATTTGGGTTTGAAACTATCCGTTGACGGCTTACAACTGTCAAGGCCGTAGAACTCACCGAGAGCTTCGTTTTGACTGGTTATGGCTCCCGTAACTCTAAACGAGCCAACAGTTATGGCCGTCCGAAGAATCGATATCCACAGGGTGCAACATTCGCTGTGCAAGGTGCAACATTCGTCCAAAAAGCCGAAACAGCGCCGTTCGACTTTTAGAAGTGGGTGCAGGGATTTGAAATGGAACAGTACCATGGTGGACCGCTCTCCAGGGAATGTAAATCGAAGACCAGCAACGGTGATCCCGTTTTAACGTAAAAATTCACATGATGGAAAAAAGAAGGCCAAAATACTTCAGAGACCCGATCGAGGTTCGGATAGCCTTTTTTGGGTTTGAAACTATCTGTTGACGGCTTACAGCTGTCAAGGCCGTAGAACTTACCGAGAGCTTCGTTTTGACTGGTTATGGCTCCCGTAACTCTAAACGAGCCAACAGTTATGGCCGTCCGAAGAATCGATATCCACAGGGTGCAACATTCGCTGTGCAAGGTGCAACATTCGTCCAAAAAGCCGAAACAGCGCCGTTCGACTTTTAGAAGTGGGTGCAGGGATTTGAAATGGAACAGTACCATGGTGGACCGCTCTCCAGGGAATGTAAATCGAAGACCAGCAACGGTGATCCCGTTTTAACGTAAAAATTCACGTGATGGAAAAAAGAAGGCCAAAATACTTCAGAGACCCGATCGAGGTTCGGATAGCCTTATTTGGGTTTGAAACTATCCGTTGACGGCTTACAACTGTCAAGGCCGTAGAACTCACCGAGAGCTTCGTTTTGACTGGTTATGGCTCCCGTAACTCTAAACGAGCCAACAGTTATGGCCGTCCGAAGAATCGATATCCACAGGGTGCAACATTCGCTGTGCAAGGTGCAACATTCGTCCAAAAAGCCGAAACAGCGCCGTTCGACTTTTAGAAGTGGGTGCAGGGATTTGAAATGGAACAGTACCATGGTGGACCGCTCTCCAGGGAATGTAAATCGAATACCAGCAACGGTGATCCCGTTTTAACGTAAAAATTCACATGATGGAAAAAAGAAGGCCAAAATACTTCAGAGACCCGATCGAGGTTCGGATAGCCTTTTTTGGGTTTGAAACTATCTGTTGACGGCTTACAGCTGTCAAGGCCGTAGAACTTACCGAGAGCTTCGTTTTGACGGGTTATGGCTCCCGTAACTCTAAACGAGCCAACAGTTATGGCCGTCCGAAGAATCGATATCCACAGGGTGCAACATTCGCTGTGCAAGGTGCAACATTCGTCCAAAAATCCGAAACAGCGTCGTTCAACTTTTAGAAGTGGGTGCAGGGATTTGAAATGGAACAGTACCATAGTGAACCGCTCTTTAGGGAAGGTAAATCGAAGACCAGCAACGGTGATCCCGTTTTAACGTAAAAATTCACGTGATGGAAAAAAGAAGGCCAAAATACTTCAGAGAACCGATTGAGGTTCGGATAGCCTTTTTTGGGTTTGAAACTATCCGTTGACGGCTTACAACTGTCAAGGCCGTAGAACTCACCGAGAGCTTCGTTTTGACTGGTTATGGCTCCCGTAACTCTAAACGAGCCAACAGTTATGGCCGTCCGAAGAATCGATATCCACAGGGTGCAACATTCGCTGTGCAAGGTGCAACATTCGTCCAAAAAGCCGAAACAGCGACGTTCGACTTTTAGAAGTGGGTGCAGGGATTTGAAATGGAACAGTACCATGGTGACCCGCTCTCCAGGGAAGGTAAATCGAAGACCAGCAACGGTGATCCCGTTTTAACGTAAAAATTCACGTGATGGAAAAAAGAAGGCAAAAATACTTCAAAGACCCGATTGAGGTTCGGATAGCCTTTTTTGGGTTTGAAACTATCCATTGACGGCTTACAGATGTCAAGGACGTAGAACTCACCGAGAGCTTCGTTTTGACTGGTTATGGCTCCCGTAACTCTAAACGAGCCAACAATTATGGCCGTCCGAAGAATCGATATCCACAGGGTGCAACATTCGCTGTGCAAGGTGCAACATTCGTCCAAAAAGCCGAAACAACGCCGTTCGACTTTTAGAAGTGGGTGCAGGGATTTGAAATGGAACAGTACCATGGTGATCCGCTCTCCAGGGAAGGTAAATCGAAGACCAGCAACGGTGATCCCGTTTTAACGTAAAAATTCACGTGATGGAAAAAAGAAGGCAAAAATACTTCAGAGACCCGATCGAGGTTCGGATAGCCTTTTTTGGGTTTGAAACTATACGTTGACGGCTTACAGCCGTCAAGGCCGTAGAACTCACCGAGAGCTTCGTTTTGAATGGTTATGGCTCCCGTAACTCTAAACGAGCCAACAGTTATGGCCGTCCGAAGAATCGATATCCACAGGGTGCAACATTCGCTGTGCAAGGTGCAACATTCGTCCAAAAAGCCGAAACAGCGCCGTTCAACTTTTAGAAGTGGGTGCAGCGATTTGAAATGGAACAGTACCATGGTGAACCGCTCTCCAGGGAAGGTAAATCGAAGACCAGCAACGGTGATCCCGTTTTAACGTAAAAATTCACGTGATGGAAAAAAGAAGGCCAAAATACTTCAGAGACCCGATCGAGGTTCGGATAGCCTTTTTTGGTTTGAAACTATCCGTTGACGGCTTACTGCTGTCAAGGCCGTAGAACTCATCGAGAGCTTTGATTTGACTGGTTATGGCTCCCGTAACTCTAAACGAGCCAACAGTTATGGCCGTCCGAAGAATCGATATCCACAGGGTGCAACATTCGCTGTGCAAGGTGCAACATTCGTCCAAAAAGCCGAAACAGCGCCGTTCGACTTTTAGAAGTGGGTGCAGGGATTTGAAATGGAACAGTACCATGGTGAACCGCTCTCCAGGGAAGGTAAATCGAAGACCAGCAACGGTGATCCCGTTTTAACGTAAAAATTCACATGATGGAAAAAAGAAGGCCAAAATACTTCAGAGACCCGATCAAGGTTCGGATAGCCTTTTTGGGTTTGAAACTATCCGTTGATGGCTTACAGCTGTCAAGGCCGTAGAACTCACTGAGAGCTTCGTTTTGACTGGTTGTGGCTCCCGTAACTCTAAACGAGCCAACAGTTATGGCCGTCCGAAGAATCGATATCCACAGGGTGCAACATTCGCTGTGCAAGGTGCAACATTCGTCCAAAAATCCGAAACTGCGCCGTTCGACTTTTAGAAGTGGGTGCAGGGATTTGAAATGGAACAGTACCATACTGAACCACTCTCCAGGGATTGTAAATCGAAGAACAGCAACGGTGATCCCGTTTTAACGTAAAAATTCACGTGATGGAAAAAAGAAGGCCAAAATACTTCAGAGACCCGATTGAGGTTCGGATAGCCTTTTTTGGGTTTGAAACTATCCGTTGACGGCTTACAACTGTCAAGGCCGTAGAACTCACCGAGAGCTTCGTTTTGACTGGTTATGGCTCCCGTAACTCTAAACGAGCCAACAGTTATGGCCGTCCGAAGAATCGATATGCACAGGGTGCAACATTCGCTGTGCAAGGTGCAACATTCGTCGAAAAAGCCGAAACAGCGCCGTTCGACTTTTAGAAGTGGGTGTAGGGATTTGAAATGGAACAGTACCATGGTGGACCGCTCTCCAGGGAATGTAAATCGAAGACCAGCAACGGTGATCCCGTTTTAACGTAAAAATTCACATGATGGAAAAAAGAAGGCCAAAATAATTCAGAGACCCGATCGAGGTTCGGATAGCCTTTTTTGGGTTTCAAACTATCCGTTGATGCCTTACAGCTGTCAAGGCCGTAGAACTTACCGAGTGCTTCATTTTGACTGGTTATGGCTCCCGTAACTCTAAACGAGCCAACAGTTATGGTCGTCCGAAGAATCGATATCCATAGGGTGCAACATTCGCTGTGCAAGGTGCAACATTCGTCCAAAAATCCGAAACAGCGTCGTTCGACTTTTAGAAGTGGGTGCAGGGATTTGAAATGGAACAGTACCATAGTGAACCGCTCTCCAGGGAAGGTAAATCGAAGACCAGCAACGGTGATCCCGTTTTAACGTAAAAATTCACGTGATGGAAAAAAGAAGGCCAAAATACTTCAGAGACCCGATTGAGGTTTGGTTACCATTTTTTGGGTTTGAAACTATCCGTTGACGGCTTACAACTGTAAAGGCCGTAGAACTCACCGAGAGCTTCGTTTTGACTGATTATGGCTCCCGTAACTCTAAACGAGCCAACAGTTATGGCCGTCCGAAGAATCGATATCCACAGGGTGCAACATTCGCTGTGCAAGGTGCAACATTCGTCCAAAAAGCCGAAACAGCGCCGTTTGACTTTTAGAAGTGGGTGCAGGGATTTGAAATGGAACAGTACCATGGTGACCCGCTCTCCAGGGAAGGTAAATCGAAGACCAGCAAAGGTGATCCCATTTTAACGTAAAAATTCACGTGATGGAAAAAAGAAGGCCAAAATACTACAAAGACCCGATTGAGGTTCGGATAGCCTTTTTTGGGTTTGAAACTATCCGTTGACGGCTTACAGATGTCAAGGCCGTAGAACTCACCGAGAGCTTCGTTTTGACTGGTTATGGCTCCCGTAACTCTAAACGAGCCAACAGTTATGGCCGTCCGAAGAATCGATATCCACATGGTGCAACATTCGCTTTGCAAGGTGCAACATTCGTCCAAAAAGCCGAAACAGCGCCGTTCGACTTTTAGAAGTGGGTGCAGGGATTTGAAATGGAACAGTACCATGGTGAACCGCTCTCCAAGGAAGGTAAATCGAAGACCAACAACGGTGATCCCGTTTTAACGTAAAAATTCACGTGATGGAAAAAAGAAGGCCAAAATACTTCAGAGACCCGATTGAGGTTCGGATAGCCTTTTTTGGATTTGAAACTATCCGTTGACGGCTTACAACTGTCAAGGCCGTAGAACTCACCGAGAGCTTCGTTTTGACTGGTTATGGCTCCCGTAAGTCTAAACGAGCCAACAGTTATGGCCGTCCGAAGAATCGATATCCACAGGGTGCAACATTCGCTGTGCAAGGTGCAACATTCGTCCAAAAAGCCGAAACAGCGCCGTTCGACTTTTAGAAGTGGGTGCAGGGATTTGAAATGGAACAGTACCATGGTGAACTGCTCTCCAGGGAAGGTAAATCGAAGACCAGCAACGGTGATCCCGTTTTAACGTAAAAATTCACATGATGGAAAAAAGAAGGCCAAAATACTTCAGAGACCCGATCGAGGTTCGGATAGCCTTATTTGGGTTTGAAACTATCCGTTGATGGCTTACAGCAGTCAAGGCCGTAGAACTCACCGAGAGCTTCGTTTTGACTGGTTATGGCTCCCGTAACTCTAAACGAGCCAACAGTTATGGCCGTCCGAAGAATCGATATCCACAGGGTGCAACATTCGCTGTGCAAGGTGCAACATTCGTCCAAAAAGCCGAAACAGCGCCGTTCGACTTTTAGAAGTGGGTGCAGGGACTTGAAATGGAACAGTACCATGGTGAACCGCTCTCCAGGGAAGGTAAATCGAAGACCAGCAACAGTGATCCCGTTTTAACTTAAATATTCACGTGGTGGAAAAAAGAAAGCCAAAATACTTCAGAGACCCGATTAAGGTTCGGATAGCCTTTTTTGGGTTTCAAACTATCCGTTGACGGCTTACAACTGTCAAGGCCGTAGAACTCACCGAGAGCTTCGTTTTGACTGGTTATGGCTCCCGTAACTCTAAACGAGCCAACAGTTATGGCCGTCCGAAGAATCGATATCCACAGGGTGCAACATTCGCTGTGCAAGGTGCAACATTCGTCCAAAAAGCCGAAACAGCGCCGTTCGACTTTTAGAAGTGGGTGCAGGGATTTGAAATGGAACAGTACCATGGTGACCCGCTCTCCAGGGAAGGTAAATCGAAGACCAGCAACGGTGATCCCATTTTAACGTAAAAATTCACGTGATGGAAAAAAGAAGGCCAAAATACTTCAAAGACCCGATTGAGGTTCGGATAGCCTTTTTTAGGTTTGAAACTATCTGTTAACGGCTTACAGATGTCAAGGCCGTAGAACTCACCGAGAGCTTCATTTTGACTGGTTATGGCTCCCGTAACTCTAAACGAGTCAACAGTTATGGCCGTCCGAAGAATCGATATCCACATGGTGCAACATTCGCTTTGCAAGGTGCAACATTCGTCCAAAAAGCCGAAACAGCGCCGTTCGACTTTTAGAAGTGGGTGCAGGGATTTGAAATGGAACAGTACCATGGTGAACCGCTCTCCAGGGAAGGTAAATCGAAGACCAGCATCGGTGATCCCGTTTTAACGTAAAAATTCACGTGATGGAAAAAAGAAGGCCAAAATACTTCAGAGATCCGATTGAGGTTCGGATAGCCTTTTTTGGGTTTGAAACTATCCGTTGACGGCTTACAACTGTCAAGGCCGTAGAACTCATCGAGAGCTTTGTTTTGACTGGTTATGGCTCCCGTAACTCTAAACGAGCCAACAGTTATGGCCGTCCGAAGAATCGATATCCACAGGGTGCAACATTCGCTGTGCAAGGTGCAACATTCGTCCAAAAAGCCAAAACAGCGCCGTTCGACTTTTAGAAGTGGGTGCAGGGATTTGACATGGAACAGTACCATGGTGAACTACTCTCTAGGGAAGGTAAATCGAAGACCAGCAACGGTGATCCCGTTTTAACGTTAAAATTCACGTGATGGAAAAAAGAAGGCCAAAATACTTCAGAGACCCGATCGAGGTTCGGATAGCCTTATTTGGGTTTGAAACTATCCGTTGACGGCTTACAGCAGTCAAGGCCGTAGAACTCACCGAGAGCTTCGTTTTGACAGGTTATGTCTCCCGTAACTCTAAACGAGCCAACAATTATGGCCGTCCGAAGAATCGATATCCACAGGGTGCAACATTCGCTGTGCAAGGTGCAACATTCGTCCAAAAAGCCGAAACAGCACCGTTCGACTTTTAGAAGTGGGTGCAGGGACTTGATATGGAACAGTACCATGGTGAACCGCTCTCCAGGGAAGGTAAATCGAAGACCAGCAACGGTGATCCCGTTTTAACTTAAAAATTCACGTGATGGAAAAAAGAAAGCCAAAATACTTCAGAGACCCGATTAAGGTTCGGATAGCCTTTTTTGGGTTTGAAACTATCCGTTGACGGCTTACAACTGTCAAGGCCGTAGAACTCACCGAGAGCTTCGTTTTGACTGGTTATGGCTCCCGTAACTCTAAATGAGCCAACAGTTATGGCCGTCCGAAGAATCGATATCCACAGGGTGCAACATTCATTGTGCAAGGTGTAACATTCGTCCAAAAAGCCGAAACAGCGCCATTCGACTTTTAGAAGTGGGTGCAGGGATTTGAAATGGAACAGTACCATGGTGAACCGCTCTCCAGGGAAGGTAAATCGAAGACCAGCAACGGTGATCCCGTTTTAACATAAAAATTCACGTGATGGAAAAAAGAAGGCCAAAATACTTCAAAGACCCGATTGAGGTTCGGATAGCCTTTTTTGGGTTTGAAACTATCCGTTGATGGCTTACAGATGTCAAGGCCGTAGAACTCACCGAGAGCTTCGTTTTGACTGGTTATGGCTCCCGTAACTCTAAACGAGCCAACAGTTATGGCCGTCCGAAGAATCGATATCCACATGGTGCAACATTCGCTTTGCAAGGTGCAACATTCGTCCAAAAAGCCGAAACAGCGCCGTTCGACTTTTAGAAGTGGGTGCAGGGATTTGAAATGGAACAGTACCATGGTGAACCGCTCTCCAGGGAAGGTAAATCGAAGACCAGCAACGGTGATCCCGTTTTAACGTAAAAATTCACGTGATGGAAAAAAGAAGGCCAAAATACTTCAGAGACCCGATTGAGGTTCGGATAGCCTTTTTTGGGTTTGAAACTATCCGTTGATGGCTTACAACTGTCAAGGCCGTAGAACTCACCGAGAGCTTCGTTTTGACTGGTTATGGCTCCCGTAACTCTAAACGAGCCAACAGTTATCGCCGTCCGAAGAATCGATATCCACAGGGTGCAACATTCGCTGTGCAAGGTGCAACATTCGTCCAAAAAGCCGAAACAGCGCCGTTCGACTTTTAGAAGTGGGTGCAGGGATTTGAAATTGAACAGTACCATGGTGAACCGCTCTCCAGGGAAGGTAAATCGAAGACCAGCAACGGTGATCCCGTTTTAACGTAAAAATTCACGTGATGGAAAAAAGAAGGCCAAAATACTTCAGAGACCCGATCGAGGTTCGGATAGCCTTTTTTGGGTTTGAAACTATCCGTTGACGGCTTACAGCCGTCAAGGCTGTAGAACTCACTGAGAGCTTCGTTTTGAATGGTTATGGCTCCCGTAACTCTAAACGAGCCAACAGTTATGGCCATTCGAAGTCGATATCCACAGGGTGCAACATTCGCTGTGCAAGGTGCAACATTCGTCCAAAAAGCCGAAACAGCGCCGTTCAACTTTTAGAAGTGGGTGCAGCGATTTGAAATGGAACAGTACCATGGTGAACCGCTCTCCAGGGAAGGTAAATCGAAGACCAGCAACGGTGAAACCGTTTTAACGTAAAAATTCACGTGATGGAAAAAAGAAGGCCAAAATACTTCAGAGACCCGATCGAGGTTCGGATAGCCTTTTTTGGTTTGAAACTATCCGTTGATGGCTTACTGCTGTCAAGGCCGTAGAACTCACCGAGAGCTTCGTTTTGACAGGTTATGGCTCCCGTAACTCTAAACGAGCCAACAGTTATGGCCGTCCGAAGAATCGATATCCACAGGGTGCAACATTCGCTGTGCATGGTGCAACATTCGTCCAAAAAGCCGAAACAGCGCCGTTCGACTTTTAGAAGTGGGTGCAGGGATTTGAAATGGAACATTACCATGGTGAACCGCTCTCCAGGGAAGGTAAATCGAAGACCAGCAACGGTGATCCCGTTTTAACGTAAAAATTCACGTGATGGAAAAAAGAAGGCCAAAATACTTCAGAGACCCGATCGAGGTTCGGATAGCCTTTTTTTGGTTTGAAACTATCCGTTGACGGCTTACAGCCATTAAGGCCGTAGAACTCACCGAGAGCTTCGTTTTGAATGGTTATGGCTCCCGTAACTCTAAACGAGCCAACAGTTATGGCCGTTCGAAGAATCGATATCCACAGGGTGCAACATTCGCTGTGCAAGGTGCAACATTCGTCCAAAAAGCCGAAACAGCGCCGTTCAACTTTTAGAAGTGGGTGCAGCGATTTGAAATGGAACAGTACCATGGTGAACCGCTCTCCAGGGAAGGTAAATCGAAGACCAGCAACGGTGATCCCGTTTTAACGTAAAAATTCACGTGATGGAAAAAAGAAGGCCAAAATACTTCAGAGACCCGATCGAGGTTCGGATAGCCTTTTTTGGTTTGAAACTATCCGTTGACGGCTTACTGCTGTCAAGGCCGTAGAACTCACCGAGAGCTTTGTTTTGACTGGTTATGGCTCCCGTAACTCTAAACGAGCCAACAGTTATGGCCGTCCGAAGAATCGATATCCACAGGGTGCAACATTCGCTGTGCAAGGTGCAACATTCGTCCAAAAAGCCGAAACAGCGCCGTTCGACTTTTAGAAGTGGGTGCAGGGATTTGAAATGGAACAGTACCATGGTGAACCGCTCTCCAGGGAAGGTAAATCGAAGACCAGCAACGGTGATCCCGTTTTAACGTAAAAATTCACATGATGGAAAAAAGAAGGCCAAAATACTTTAGAGACCCGATCAAGGTTCGGATAGCCTTTTTTGGGTTTGAAACTATCCGTTGATGGCTTACAGCTGTCAAGGCCGTAGAACTCACTGAGAGCTTCGTTTTGACTGGTTTTGGCTCCCGTAACTCTAAACGAGCCAACAGTTATGGCCGTCCGAAGAATGGATATCCACAGGGTGCAACATTCGCTGTGCAAGGTGCAACATTCGTCCAAAAATCCGAGACTGCGCCGTTCGACTTTTAGAAGTGGGTGCAGGGATTTGAAATGGAACAGTACCATACTGAACCACTCTCCAGGGAAGGTAAATCGAAGACCAGCAACGGTGATCCCGTTTTAACGTAAAAATTCACGTGATGGAAAAAAGAAGGCCAAAATACTTCAGAGACCCGAATGAGGTTCGGATAGCCTTTTTTGGGTTTGAAACTATCCGTTGACGGCTTACAACTGTCAAGGCCGTAGAACTCACCGAGAGCTTCGTTTTGACTGGTTATGGCTCCCGTAACTCTAAACGAGCCAACAGTTATGGCCGTCCGAAGAATCGATATCCACAGGGTGCAACATTCGCTGTGCAAGGTGCAACATTCGTCCAAAAAGCCGAAACAGCGCCGTTCGACTTTTAGAAGTGGGTGTAGGGATTTGAAATGGAACAGTACCATGGTGGACCGCTCTCCAGGGAATGTAAATCGAAGACCAGCAACGGTGATCCCGTTTTAACGTAAAAATTCACATGATGGAAAAAAGAAGGCCAAAATACTTCAGAGACCCGATCAAGGTTCGGATAGCCTTTTTTGGGTTTGAAACTATCCGTTGACGGCTTACAGCTGTCAAGGCCGTAGAACTTACCGAGTGCTTCGTTTTGACTGGTTATGGCTCCCGTAACTCTGAACGAGCCAACAGTTATGGCCGTCCGAAGAATCGATATCCACTAGGTGCAACATTCGCTGTGCAAGGTGCAACATTCGTCCAAAAATCCGAAACAGCGTCGTTCGACTTTTAGAAGTGGGTGCAGGGATTTGAAATGGAACATTACCATAGTGAACCGCTCTCCAGGGAAGGTAAATCGAAGACCAGCAACGGTGATCCCGTTTTAACGTAAAAATTCACGTGATGGAAAAAAGAAGGCCAAAATACTTCAGAGACCCGATTGAGGTTCGGTTACCCTTTTTTGGGTTTGAAACTATCCGTTGACGGCTTACAACTGTAAAGGCCGTAGAACTCACCGAGAGCTTCGTTTTGATTGATTATGGCTCCCGTAACTCTAAAAGAGCCAACAGTTATGGCCGTCCGAAGAATCGATATCCACAGGGTGCAACATTCGCTGTGCAAGGTGCAACATTCGTCCAAAAAGCCGAAACAATGCCGTTCGACTTTTAGAAGTGGGTGCAGGGATTTGAAATGGAACGGTACCATGGTGACCCGCTCTCCAGGGAAGGTAAATCGAAGACCAGCAACGGTGATCCCATTTTAACGTAAAAATTCACGTGATGGAAAAAAGAAGGCCAAAATACTTCAAAGACCCGATTGAGGTTCGGATAGCCTTTTTTGGGTTTGAAACTATCCGTTGACGGCTTACAGATGTCAAGGCCGTAGAACTCACCGAGAGCTTCGTTTAGACTGGTTATGGTTCCCGTAACTCTAAACGAGCCAACAGTTATGGCCGTCCGAAGAATCGATATCCACATGGTGCAACATTCGCTTTGCAAGGTGCAACATTCGTCCAAAAAGCCAAAACAGCGCCGTTCGACTTTTAGAAGTGGGTGCAGGGATTTGAAATGGAACAGTACCATGGTGAACCGCTCTCCAGGGAAGGTAAATCGAAGACCAACAACGGTGATCCCGTTTTAACGTAAAAATTCACGTGATGGAAAAAAGAAGGCCAAAATACTTCAGAGACCCGATTGAGGTTCGGATAGCCTTTTTTGGGTTTGAAACTATCCGTTGACGGCTTAGAACTGTCAAGGCCGTAGAACTCACCGAGAGCTTCTTTTTGACTGGTTATGGCTACCGTAAGTCTAAACGAGCCAACAGTTATGGCCGTCCGAAGAATCGATATCCACAGGGTGCAACATTCGCTGTGCAAGGTGCAACATTCGTCCAAAAAGCCGAAACAGCGCCGTTCGACTTTTAGAAGTGGGTGCAGGAAATTGAAATGGAACAGTACCATGGTGAACCGCTCTCCAGGAAAGGTAAATCGAAGACCAGCAACGGTGATCCCGTTTTAACTTAAATATTCACGTGGTGGAAAAAAGAAAGCCAAAATACTTCAGAGACCCGATTAAGGTTCGGATAGCCTTTTTTGGGTTTGAAACTATCCGTTGACGGCTTACAACTGTCAAGGCCGTAGAACTCACCGAGAGCTTCGTTTTGACTGGTTATGGCTCCCGTAACTCTAAACGAGCCAACAGTTATGGCCGTCCGAAGAATCGATATCCACAGGGTGCAACATTCGCTGTGCAAGGTGCAACATTCGTCCAAAAAGCCGAAACAGCGCCGTTCGACTTTTAGAAGTGGGTGCAGGGACTTGAAATGGAACAGTACCATGGTGAACCGCTCTCCAGGGAAGGTAAATCGAAGACCAGCAACGGTGATCCCGTTTTAACTTAAATATTCACGTGGTGGAAAAAAGAAAGCCAAAATACTTCAGAGACCCGATTAAGGTTCAGATAGCCTTTTTTGGGTTTGAAACTATCCGTTGACGGCTTACAACTGTCAAGGCCGTAGAACTCACCGAGAGCTTCGTTTTGACTGGGTATGGCTCCTGTAACTCTAAACGAGCCAACAGTTATGGCCGTCCGAAGAATCGATATCCACAGGGTGCAACATTCGCTGTGCAAGGTGCAACATTCGTCCAAAAAGCCGAAACAGCGTCGTTCGACTTTTAGAAGTGGGTGCAGGGATTTGAAATGGAACAGTACCATGGTGACCCGCTCTCCAAGGAAGGTAAATCGAAGACCAGCAACGGTGATCCCATTTTAACATAAAAATTCACGTGATGGAAAAAAGAAGGCCAAAATACTTCAAAGACCCGATTGAGGTTCGGATAGCCTTTTTTGGGTTTGAAACTATCCGTTGACGGCTTACAGATGTCAAGGCCGTAGAACTCACCGAGAGCTTCGTTTTGACTGGATATGGCTCCCGTAACTCTAAACGAGCCAACAGTTATGGCCGTCCGAAGAATCGATATCCACATGGTGCAACATTCGCTTTGCAAGGTGCAACATTCGTCCAAAAAGCCGAAACAGCGCCGTTCGACTTTTAGAAGTGGGTGCAGGAATTTGAAATGGAACAGTACCATGGTGAACCGCTCTCCAGGGAAGGTAAATCGAAGACCAGCAACGGTGATCCCGTTTTAACGTAAAAATTCACGTGATGGAAAAAAGAAGGCCAAAATACTTCAGAGACCCGATTGAGGTTCGGATAGCCTTTTTTGGGTTTAAAACTATCCGTTGACGGCTTACAACTGTCAAGGCCGTAGAACTCACCGAGAGGTTCGTTTTGACTGGTTATGGCTCCTGTAACTCTAAACGAGCCAACAGTTATGGCCGTCCGAAGAATCGATATCCACAGGGTGCAACATTCGCTGTGCAAGGTGCAACATTCGTCCAAAAAGCCGAAACAGCGCCGTTCGACTTTTAGAAGTGGGTGCAGGGATTTGAAATGGAACAGTACCATGGTGAACTACTATCCAGGGAAGGTAAATCGAAGACCAGCAACGGTGATCCCGTTTTAACGTAAAAATTCACGTGATGGAAAAAAGAAGGCCAAAATACTTCAAAGACCCGATCGAGGTTCGGATAGCCTTATTTGGGTTTGAAACTATCCGTTGACGGCTTACAGCAGTCAAGGCCGTAGAACTCACCGAGAGCTTCGTTTTGACTGGTTATGGCTCCCGTAACTCTAAACGAGCCAACAGTTATGGCCGTCCGAAGAATCGATATCCACAGGGTGCAACATTCGCTGTGCAAGGTGCAACATTCGTCCAAAAAGCCGAAACAGCGCCGTTCGACTTTTAGAAGTGGGTGCAGGGACTTGATATGGAACAGTACCATGGTGAACCGCTCTCCAGGGAAGGTAAATCGAAGACCAGCAACGGTGATCCCGTTTTAACTTAAAAATTCACGTGATGGAAAAAAGAAAGCCAAAATACTTCAGAGACCCGATTAAGGTTCGGATAGCCTTTTTTGGGTTTGAAACTATCCGTTGACGGCTTACAACTGTCAAGGCCGTAGAACTCACCGAGAGCTTCGTTTTGACTGGTTATGGCTCCCGTAACTCTAAACGAGCCAACAGTTATGGCCGTCCGAAGAATCGATATCCACAGGGTGCAACATTTACTGTGCAAGGTGTAACATTCGTCCAAAAAGCCGAAACAGCGCCATTCGACTTTTAGAAGTGGGTGTAGGGATTTGAAATGGAACAGTACCATGGTGACCCGCTCTCCAGGGAAGGTAAATCGAAGACCAGCAACGGTGATCCCGTTTTAACGTAAACATTCACGTGATGGAAAAAAGAAGGCCAAAAAACTTCAAAGACCCGGTTGAGGTTCAGATAGCCTTTTTTGGGTTTGAAACTATCCGTTGATGGCTTACAGCGGTCAAGGCCGTAGAACTCACCGAGAGCTTCGTTTTGACTGGTTATGGCTCCCGTAACTCTAAACGAGCCAACAATTATGGCCGTCCGAAGAATCGATATCCACAGGGTGCAACATTCGCTGTGCAAGGTGCAACATTCGTCCAAAAAGCCGAAACAGTGCCGTTCGACTTTTAGAAGTGGGTGCAGGGATTTGAAATGGAACAGTACCATGGTGAACCGCTCTCCAGGGAAGGTAAATCGAAGACCAGCAACGGTGATCCCGTTTTAACGTAAAAATTCACGTGATGGAAAAAAGAAGGCCAAAATACTTCAGAGACCCGATCGAGGTTCGGATAGCCTTTTTTGGGTTTCAAACTATCCGTTGACGGCTTACAGCTGTCAAGGCCGTAGAACTCACCGAGAGCTTCATTTTAACTGGTTATGGTCTCGTAACTCTAAACGAGCCAACAGTTATGGCCGTCAGAAGAATCGATATCCACAGGGTGCAACATTCGCTGTGCAAGGTGCAACATTCTTCCAAAAAGCCGAAACAGCGCCGTTCGACTTTTAGAAGTGGGTGCAGGGATTTGAAATGGAACAGTACCATGGTGAACCGCTCTCCAGGGAAGGTAAATCGAAGACCAGCAACGGTGATCCCGTTTTAACGTAAAAATTCACGTGATGGAAAAAAGAAGGCCAAAATACTTCAGAGACCCGATCGAGGTTCGGATAGCCTTATTTGGGTTTGAAACTATCCGTTGACGGCTTACAGCAGTCAAGGCCGTAGAACTCACCGAGAGCTTCGTTTTGACTGGTTTTGGCTCCCGTAACTCTAAACGAGCCAACAGTTATGGCCGTCCGAAGAATCGATATCCACAGGGTGCAACATTCGCTGTGCAAGGTGCAACATTCGTCCAAAAAGCCGAAACAGCGCCGTTCGACTTTTAGAAGTGGGTGCAGGGACTTGAAATGGAACAGTACCATGGTGAACCGCTCTCCAGGGAAGGTAAATCGAAGACCAGCAACGGTGATCCCGTTTTAACTTAAAAATTCACGTGATGGAAAAAAGAAAGCCAAAATACTTCAAAGACCCGATTAAGGTTCGGATAGCCTTTTTTGGGTTTGAAACTATCCGTTGACGGCTTACAATTTTCAAGGCCGTAGAACTCACCGAGAGCTTCGTTTTGACTGGTTATGGCTCCCGTAACTCTAAACAAGCCAACAGTTATGGCCGTCCGAAGAATCGATATCCACAGGGTGAAACATTCACTGTGCAAGGTGTAACATTCGTCCAAAAAGCCGAAACAACGCCATTCGACTTTTAGAAGTGGGTGTAGGGATTTGAAATGGAACAGTACCATGGTGACCCGCTCTCCAGGGAAGGTAAATCGAAGACCAGCAACGGTGATCCCGTTTTAACGTAAACATTCACGTGATGGAAAAAAGAAGGCCAAAAAACTTCAAAGACCCGATTGAGGTTCGGAAAGCCTTTTTTGGGTTTGAAACTATCCGTTGATGGCTTACAGCGGTCAAGGCCGTAGAACTCACCGAGAGCTTCGTTTTGACTGGTTATGGTTCCCGTAACTCTAAACGAGCCAACAGTTATGGCCGTCCGAAGAATCGATATCCATAGGGTGCAACATTCGCTGTGCAAGGTGCAACATTCGTCCAAAAAGCCGAAACAGCGCCGTTCGACTTTTAGAAGTGGGTGCAGCGATTTGAAATGGAACAGTACCATGGTGAACCGCTCTCCAGGGAAGGTAAATCGAAGACCAGCAACGGTGATCCCGTTTTAACGTAAAAATTCACGTGATGGAAAAAAGAAGGCCAAAATACTTCAGAGACCCGATCGAGGTTCGGGTAGCCTTTTTTGGGTTTGAAACTATCCGTTGATGGCTTACAGCTATCAAGGTCGTAGAACTCACCGAGAGCTTCGTTTTGACTGGTTATGGCTCCCGTAACTCTAAACGAGCCAACAGTTATGGCCGTCCGAAGAATCGATATCCACAGGGTGCAACATTCGCTGTGCAAGGTGCAACATTCGTCCAAAAAGCCGAAACAGCGCCGTTCGACTTTTAGAAGTGGGTGCAGGGATTTGAAATGGAACAGTACCATGGTGAACCGCTCTCCAGGGAAGGTAAATCGAAGACCAGCAACGGTGATCCCGTTTTAACGTAAAAATTCACGTGATGGAAAAAAGAAGGCCAAAATACTTCAGAGACCCGATCGAGGTTCGGATAGCCTTTTTTTGGTTTGAAACTATCCGTTGACGGCTTACAGCCATCAAGGCCGTAGAACTCACCGAGAGCTTCGTTTTGAATGGTTATGGCTCCCGTAACTCTAAACGAGCCAACAGTTATGGCCGTTCGAAGAATCGATATCCACAGGGTGCAACATTCGCTGTGCAAGGTGCAACATTCGTCCAAAAAGCCGAAACAGCGCCGTTCAACTTTTAGAAGTGGGTGCAGCGATTTGAAATGGAACAGTACCATGGTGAACCGCTCTCCAGGGAAGGTAAATCGAAGACCAGCAATGGTGATCCCGTTTTAACGTAAAAATTCACGTGATGGAAAAAAGAAGGCCAAAATACTTCAGAGACCCGATCGAGGTTCGGATAGCCTTTTTTGGTTTGAAACTATCCGTTGACGGCTTACTGCTGTCAAGGCCGTAGAACTCACCGAGAGCTTTGTTTTGACTGGTTATGGCTCCCGTAACTCTAAACGAGCCAACAGTTATGGCCGTCCGAAGAATCGATATCCACAGGGTGCAACATTCGCTGTGCAAGGTGCAACATTCGTCCAAAAAGCCGAAACAGCGCCGTTCGACTTTTAGAAGTGGGTGCAGGGATTTGAAATGGAACAGTACCATGGTGAACCGCTCTCCAGGAAAGGTAAATCGAAGACCAGCAACGGTGATCCCGTTTTAACGTAAAAATTCACATGATGGAAAAAAGAAGGCCAAAATACTTTAGAGACCCGATCAAGGTTCGGATAGCCTTTTTTGGGTTTGAAACTTTCCGTTGATGGCTTACAGCTGTCAAGGCCGTAGAACTCACTGAGAGCTTCGTTTTGACTGGTTTTGGCTCCCGTAACTCTAAACGAGCCAACAGTTATGGCCGTCCGAAGAATCGATATCCACAGGGTGCAACATTCGCTGTGCAAGGTGCAACATTCGTCCAAAAATCCGAAACTGCGCCGTTCGACTTTTAGAAGTGGGTGCAGGGATTTGAAATGGAACAGTACCATACTGAACCACTCTCCAGGGAAGGTAAATCGAAGACCAGCAACGGTGATCCCATTTTAACGTAAAAATTCACGTGATGGAAAAAAGAAGGCCAAAATACTTCAGAGACCCGAATGAGGTTCGGATAGCCTTTTTTGGGTTTGAAACTATCCGTTGACGGCTTACAACTGTCAAGGCCGTAGAACTCACCGAGAGCTTCGTTTTGACTGGTTATGGCTCCCGTAACTCTAAACGAGCCAACAGTTATGGTCGTCCGAAGAATCGATATCCACAGGGTGCAACATTCGCTGTGCAAGGTGCAACATTCGTCCAAAAAGCCGAAACAGCGCCGTTCGACTTTTAGAAGTGGGTGTAGGGATTTGAAATGGAACAGTACCATGGTGGAATGCTCTCCAGGGAATGTAAATCGAAGACCAGCAACGGTGATCCCGTTTTAACGTAAAAATTCACGTGATGGAAAAAAGATGGCCAAAATACTTCAGAGACCCGATTGAGGTTCGGTTACCCTTTTTTGGGTTTGAAACTATCCGTTGACGGCTTACAACTGTAAAGGCCGTAGAACTCACCGAGAGCTTCGTTTTGACTGATTATGGCTCCCGTAACTCTAAAAGAGCCAACAGTTATGGCCGTCCGAAGAATCGATATCCACAGGGTGCAACATTCGCTGTGCAAGGTGCAACATTCGTCCAAAAATCCGAAACAGCGTCGTTCGACTTTTAGAAGTGGGTGCAGGGATTTGAAATGGAACATTACCATAGTGAACCGCTCTCCAGGGAAGGTAAATCGAAGACCAGCAACGGTGATCCCGTTTTAACGTAAAAATTCACGTGATGGAAAAAAGATGGCCAAAATACTTCAGAGACCCGATCATGGTTCGGATAGCCTTTTTTGGGTTTGAAACTATCCGTTGACGGCTTACAGCTGTCAAGGCCGTAGAACTTACCGAGTGCTTCGTTTTGACTAGTTATGGCTCCCGTAACTCTGAACGAGCCAACAGTTATGGCCGTCCCAAGAATCGATATCCACTAGGTGCAACATTCGCTGTGCAAGGTGCAACATTCGTCCAAAAATCCGAAACAGCGTCGTTCGACTTTTAGAAGTGGGTGCAGGGATTTGAAATGGAACATTACCATAGTGAACCGCTCTCCAGGGAAGGTAAATCGAAGACCAGCAACGGTGATCCCGTTTTAACGTAAAAATTCACGTGATGGAAAAAAGATGGCCAAAATACTTCAGAGACCCGATTGAGGTTCGGTTACCCTTTTTTGGGTTTGAAACTATCCGTTGACGGCTTACAACTGTAAAGGCCGTAGAACTCACCGAGAGCTTCGTTTTGACTGATTATGGCTCCCGTAACTCTAAAAGAGCCAACAGTTATGGCCGTCCGAAGAATCGATATCCACAGGGTGCAACATTCGCTGTGCAAGGTGCAACATTCGTCCAAAAAGCCGAAACAGCGCCGTTCGACTTTTAGAAGTGGGTGCAGGGATTTGAAATGGAACAGTACCATGGTGACCCGCTCTCCAGGGAAGGTAAATCGAAGACCAGCAACGGTGATCCCATTTTAACGTAAAAATTCACGTGATGGAAAAAAGAAGGCCAAAATACTTCAAAGACCCGATTGAGGTTCGGATAGCCTTTTTTGGGTTTGAAACTATCCGTTGATGGCTTACAGATGTCAAGGCCGTAGAACTCACCGAGAGCTTCGTTTAGACTGGTTATGGCTCCCGTAACTCTAAACGAGCCAACAGTTATGGCCGTCCGAAGAATCGATATCCACATGGTGCAACATTCGCTTTGCAAGGTGCAACATTCGTCCAAAAAGCCGAAACAGCGCCGTTCGACTTTTAGAAGTGGGTGCAGGGATTTGAAATGGAACAGTACCATGGTGAACCGCTCTCCAGGGAAGGTAAATCGAAGACCAACAACGGTGATCCCGTTTTAACGTAAAAATTCACGTGATGGAAAAAAGAAGGCCAAAATACTTCAGAGACCCGATTGAGGTTCGGATAGCCTTTTTTGGGTTTGAAACTATCCGTTGACGGCTTACAACTGTCAAGGCCGTAGAACTCACCGAGAGCTTCTTTTTGACTGGTTATGGCTACCGTAAGTCTAAACGAGCCAACAGTTATGGCCGTCCGAAGAATCGATATCCACAGGGTGCAACATTCGCTGTGCAAGGTGCAACATTCGTCCAAAAAGCCGAAACCACGCCGTTCGACTTTTAGAAGTGGGTGCAGGGACTTGAAATGGAACAGTACCATGGTGAACCGCTCTCCAGGGAAGGTAAATCGAAGACCAGCAACGGTGATCCCGTTTTAACTTAAATATTCACGTGGTGGAAAAAAGAAAGCCAAAATACTTCAGAGACCCGATTAAGGTTCGGATAGCCTTTTTTGGGTTTGAAACTATCCGTTGACGGCTTACAACTGTCAAGGCCGTAGAACTCACCGAGAGCTTCGTTTTGACTGGTTATGGCTCCCGTAACTCTAAACGAGCCAACAGTTATGGCCGTCCGAAGAATCGATATCCACAGGGTGCAACATTCGCTATGCAAGGTGCAACATTCGTCCAAAAAGCCGAAACAGCGCCGTTCGACTTTTAGAAGTGGGTGCACGGACTTGAAATGGAACAGTACCATGGTGAACCGCTCTCCAGGGAAGGTAAATCGAAGACCAGCAACGGTGATCCCGTTTTAACTTAAATATTCACGTGGTGGAAAAAAGAAAGCCAAAATACTTCAGAGACCCGATTAAGGTTCAGATAGCCTTTTTTGGGTTTGAAACTATCCGTTGACGGCTTACAACTGTCAAGGCCGTAGAACTCACCGAGAGCTTCGTTTTGACTGGGTATGGCTCCTGTAACTCTAAACGAGCCAACAGTTATGGCCGTCCGAAGAATCGATATCCACAGGGTGCAACATTCGCTGTGCAAGGTGCAACATTCGTCCAAAAAGCCGAAACAGCGCCGTTCGACTTTTAGAAGTGGGTGCAGGGATTTGAAATGGAACAGTACCATGGTGACCCGCTCTCCAAGGAAGGTAAATCGAAGACCAGCAACGGTGATCCCATTTTAACATAAAAATTCACGTGATGGAAAAAAGAAGGCCAAAATACTTCAAAGACCCGATTGAGGTTCGGATAGCCTTTTTTGGGTTTGAAACTATCCGTTGACGGCTTACAGATGTCAAGGCCGTAGAACTCACCGAGAGCTTCGTTTTGACTGG
The DNA here is from genome assembly GCA_030737815.1 of Allium fistulosum. NCBI lineage: Eukaryota > Viridiplantae > Streptophyta > Magnoliopsida > Asparagales > Amaryllidaceae > Allium > Allium fistulosum. The sequence continues at coordinate 40,885,931 of CM060905.1, read as the reverse complement.
TTATGGCTCCCGTAACTCTAAACGAGCCAACAGTTATGGCCGTCCGAAGAATGGATATCCACATGGTGCAACATTCGCTTTGCAAGGTGCAACATTCGTCCAAAAAGCCGAAACAGCGCCGTTCGACTTTTAGAAGTGGGTGCAGGAATTTGAAATGGAACAGTACCATGGTGAACCGCTCTCCAGGGAAGGTAAATCGAAGACCAGCAACGGTGATCCCGTTTTAACGTAAAAATTCACGTGATGGAAAAAAGAAGGCCAAAATACTTCAGAGACCCGATTGAGGTTCGGATAGCCTTTTTTGGGTTTAAAACTATCCGTTGACGGCTTACAACTGTCAAGGCCGTAGAACTCACCGAGAGGTTCGTTTTGACTGGTTATGGCTCCTGTAACTCTAAACGAGCCAACAGTTATGGCCGTCCGAAGAATCGATATCCACAGGGTGCAACATTCGCTGTGCAAGGTGCAACATTCGTCCAAAAAGCCGAAACAGCGCCGTTCGACTTTTAGAAGTGGGTGCAGGGATTTGAAATGGAACAGTACCATGGTGAACTACTCTCCAGGGAAGGTAAATCGAAGACCAGCAACGGTGATCCCGTTTTAACGTAAAAATTCACGTGATGGAAAAAAGAAGGCCAAAATACTTCAGAGACCCGATCGAGGTTCGGATAGCCTTATTTGGGTTTGAAACTATCCGTTGACGGCTTACAGCAGTCAAGGCCGTAGAACTCACCGAGAGCTTCGTTTTGACTGGTTATGGGTCCCGTAACTCTAAACGAGCCAACAGTTATGGCCGTCCGAAGAATCGATATCCACAGGGTGCAACATTCGCTGTGCAAGGTGCAACATTCGTCCAAAAAGCCGAAACCACGCCGTTCGACTTTTAGAAGTGGGTGCAGGGACTTGAAATGGAACAGTACCATGGTGAACCGCTCTCCAGGGAAGGTAAATCGAAGACCAGCAACGGTGATCCCGTTTTAACTTAAATATTCACGTGGTGGAAAAAAGAAAGCCAAAATACTTCAGAGACCCGATTAAGGTTCGGATAGCCTTTTTTGGGTTTGAAACTATCCGTTGACGGCTTACAACTGTCAAGGCCGTAGAACTCACCGAGAGCTTCGTTTTGACTGGTTATGGCTCCCGTAACTCTAAACGAGCCAACAGTTATGGCCGTCCGAAGAATCGATATCCACAGGGTGCAACATTCGCTGTGCAAGGTGCAACATTCGTCCAAAAAGCCGAAACAGCGCCGTTCGACTTTTAGAAGTGGGTGCAGGGACTTGATATGGAACAGTACCATGGTGAACCGCTCTCCAGGGAAGGTAAATCGAAGACCAGCAACGGTGATCCCGTTTTAACTTAAATATTCACGTGGTGGAAAAAAGAAAGCCAAAATACTTCAGAGACCCGATTAAGGTTCAGATAGCCTTTTTTGGGTTTGAAACTATCCGTTGACGGCTTACAACTGTCAAGGCCGTAGAACTCACCGAGAGCTTCGTTTTGACTGGGTATGGCTCCTGTAACTCTAAACGAGCCAACAGTTATGGCCGTCCGAAGAATCGATATCCACAGGGTGCAACATTCGCTGTGCAAGGTGCAACATTCGTCCAAAAAGCCGAAACAGCGCCGTTCGACTTTTAGAAGTGGGTGCAGGGATTTGAAATGGAACAGTACCATGGTGACCCGCTCTCCAAGGAAGGTAAATCGAAGACCAGCAACGGTGATCCCATTTTAACATAAAAATTCACGTGATGGAAAAAAGAAGGCCAAAATACTTCAAAGACCCGATTGAGGTTCGGATAGCCTTTTTTGGGTTTGAAACTATCCGTTGACGGCTTACAGATGTCAAGGCCGTAGAACTCACCGAGAGCTTCGTTTTGACTGGTTATGGCTCCCGTAACTCTAAACGAGCCAACAGTTATGGCCGTCCGAAGAATGGATATCCACATGGTGCAACATTCGCTTTGCAAGGTGCAACATTCGTCCAAAAAGCCGAAACAGCGCCGTTCGACTTTTAGAAGTGGGTGCAGGAATTTGAAATGGAACAGTACCATGGTGAACCGCTCTCCAGGGAAGGTAAATCGAAGACCAGCAACGGTGATCCCGTTTTAACGTAAAAATTCACGTGATGGAAAAAAGAAGGCCAAAATACTTCAGAGACCCGATTGAGGTTCGGATAGCCTTTTTTGGGTTTAAAACTATCCGTTGACGGCTTACAACTGTCAAGGCCGTAGAACTCACCGAGAGGTTCGTTTTGACTGGTTATGGCTCCTGTAACTCTAAACGAGCCAACAGTTATGGCCGTCCGAAGAATCGATATCCACAGGGTGCAACATTCGCTGTGCAAGGTGCAACATTCGTCCAAAAAGCCGAAACAGCGCCGTTCGACTTTTAGAAGTGGGTGCAGGGATTTGAAATGGAACAGTACCATGGTGAACTACTCTCCAGGGAAGGTAAATCGAAGACCAGCAACGGTGATCCCGTTTTAACGTAAAAATTCACGTGATGGAAAAAAGAAGGCCAAAATACTTCAGAGACCCGATCGAGGTTCGGATAGCCTTATTTGGGTTTGAAACTATCCGTTGACGGCTTACAGCAGTCAAGGCCGTAGAACTCACCGAGAGCTTCGTTTTGACTGGTTATGGGTCCCGTAACTCTAAACGAGCCAACAGTTATGGCCGTCCGAAGAATCGATATCCACAGGGTGCAACATTCGCTGTGCAAGGTGCAACATTCGTCCAAAAAGCCGAAACCACGCCGTTCGACTTTTAGAAGTGGGTGCAGGGACTTGAAATGGAACAGTACCATGGTGAACCGCTCTCCAGGGAAGGTAAATCGAAGACCAGCAACGGTGATCCCGTTTTAACTTAAATATTCACGTGGTGGAAAAAAGAAAGCCAAAATACTTCAGAGACCCGATTAAGGTTCGGATAGCCTTTTTTGGGTTTGAAACTATCCGTTGACGGCTTACAACTGTCAAGGCCGTAGAACTCACCGAGAGCTTCGTTTTGACTGGTTATGGCTCCCGTAACTCTAAACGAGCCAACAGTTATGGCCGTCCGAAGAATCGATATCCACAGGGTGCAACATTCGCTGTGCAAGGTGCAACATTCGTCCAAAAAGCCGAAACAGCGCCGTTCGACTTTTAGAAGTGGGTGCAGGGACTTGATATGGAACAGTACCATGGTGAACCGCTCTCCAGGGAAGGTAAATCGAAGACCAGCAACGGTGATCCCGTTTTAACTTAAATATTCACGTGGTGGAAAAAAGAAAGCCAAAATACTTCAGAGACCCGATTAAGGTTCAGATAGCCTTTTTTGGGTTTGAAACTATCCGTTGACGGCTTACAACTGTCAAGGCCGTAGAACTCACCGAGAGCTTCGTTTTGACTGGGTATGGCTCCTGTAACTCTAAACGAGCCAACAGTTATGGCCGTCCGAAGAATCGATATCCACAGGGTGCAACATTCGCTGTGCAAGGTGCAACATTCGTCCAAAAAGCCGAAACAGCGCCGTTCGACTTTTAGAAGTGGGTGCAGGGATTTGAAATGGAACAGTACCATGGTGACCCGCTCTCCAAGGAAGGTAAATCGAAGACCAGCAACGGTGATCCCATTTTAACATAAAAATTCACGTGATGGAAAAAAGAAGGCCAAAATACTTCAAAGACCCGATTGAGGTTCGGATAGCCTTTTTTGGGTTTGAAACTATCCGTTGACGGCTTACAGATGTCAAGGCCGTAGAACTCACCGAGAGCTTCGTTTTGACTGGTTATGGCTCCCGTAACTCTAAAGGAGCCAACAGTTATGGCCGTCCGAAGAATCGATATCCACATGGTGCAACATTCGCTTTGCAAGGTGCAACATTCGTCCAAAAAGCCGAAACAGCGCCGTTCGACTTTTAGAAGTGGGTGCAGGAATTTGAAATGGAACAGTACCATGGTGAACCGCTCTCCAGGGAAGGTAAATCGAAGACCAGCAACGGTGATCCCGTTTTAACGTAAAAATTCACGTGATGGAAAAAAGAAGGCCAAAATACTTCAGAGACCCGATTGAGGTTCGGATAGCCTTTTTTGGGTTTAAAACTATCCGTTGACGGCTTACAACTGTCAAGGCCGTAGAACTCACCGAGAGGTTCGTTTTGACTGGTTATGGCTCCTGTAACTCTAAACGAGCCAACAGTTATGGCCGTCCGAAGAATCGATATCCACAGGGTGCAACATTCGCTGTGCAAGGTGCAACATTCGTCCAAAAAGCCGAAACAGCGCCGTTCGACTTTTAGAAGTGGGTGCAGGGATTTGAAATGGAACAGTACCATGGTGAACTACTCTCCAGGGAAGGTAAATCGAAGACCAGCAACGGTGATCCCGTTTTAACGTAAAAATTCACGTGATGGAAAAAAGAAGGCCAAAATACTTCAGAGACCCGATCGAGGTTCGGATAGCCTTATTTGGGTTTGAAACTATCCGTTGACGTCTTACAGCAGTCAAGGCCGTAGAACTCACCGAGAGCTTCGTTTTGACTGGTTATGGGTCCCGTAACTCTAAACGAGCCAACAGTTATGGCCGTCCGAAGAATCGATATCCACAGGGTGCAACATTCGCTGTGCAAGGTGCAACATTCGTCCAAAAAGCCGAAACAGCGCCGTTCGACTTTTAGAAGTGGGTGCAGGGACTTGATATGGAACAGTACCATGGTGAACCGCTCTCCAGGGAAGGTAAATCGAAGACCAGCAACAGTGATCCCGTTTTAACGTAAACATTCACGTGATGGAAAAAAGAAGGCCAAAAAACTTCAAAGACCCGGTTGAGGTTCAGATAGCCTTTTTTGGGTTTGAAACTATCCGTTGATGGCTTATAGCGGTCAAGGCCGTAGAACTCACCGAGAGCTTCGTTTTGACTGGTTATGGCTCCCGTAACTCTAAACGAGCCAACAATTATGGCCGTCCGAAGAATCGATATCCACAGGGTGCAACATTCGCTTTGCAAGGTGCAACATTCGTCCAAAAAGCCGAAACAGTGCCGTTCGACTTTTAGAAGTGGGTGCAGGGATTTGAAATGGAACAGTACCATGGTGAACCGCTCTCCAGGGAAGGTAAATCGAAGACCAGCAACGGTGATCCCGTTTTAACGTAAAAATTCACGTGATGGAAAAAAGAAGGCCAAAATACTTCAGAGACCCGATCAAGGTTCGGATAGCCTTTTTTGGGTTTCAAACTATCCGTTGACGGCTTACAGCTGTCAAGGCCGTAGAACTCACCGAGAGCTTCATTTTAACTGGTTATGGTCTCGTAACTCTAAACGAGCCAACAGTTATGGCCGTCAGAAGAATCGATATCCACAGGGTGCAACATTCGCTGTGCAAGGTGCAACATTCTTCCAAAGAGCCGAAACAGCGCCGTTCGACTTTTAGAAGTGGGTGCAGGGATTTGAAATGGAACAGTACCATGGTGAACCGCTCTCCAGGGAAGGTAAATCGAAGACCAGCAACGGTGATCCCGTTTTAACGTAAAAATTCACGTGATGGAAAAAAGAAGGCCAAAATACTTCAAAGACCCGACCGAGGTTCGGATAGCCTTATTTGGGTTTGAAACTATCCGTTGACGGCTTACAGCAGTCAAGGCCATAGAACTCACCGAGAGCTTCGTTTTGACTGGTTATGGCTCCCGTAACTCTAAACGAGCCAATAGTTATGGCCGTCCGAAGAATCGATATCCATAGGGTGCAACATTCGCTGTGCAAGGTGCAACATTCGTCCAAAAAGCCGAAACAGCGCCGTTAGACTTTTAGAAGTGGGTGCAGGGACTTGAAATGGAACAGTACCATGGTGAACCGCTCTCCAGGGAAGGTAAATCGAAGAGCAGCAACGGTGATCTCGTTTTAACTTAAAAATTCACGTGATGGAAAAAAAAAGCCAAAATACTTCAAAGACCCGATTAAGGTTCGGATAGCCTTTTTTGGGTTTGAAACTATCCGTTGACGGCTTACAATTTTCAAGGCCGTAGAACTCACCGAGAGCTTCGTTTTGACTGGTTATGGCTCCCGTAACTCTAAACGAGCCAACAGTTATGGCCGTCCGAAGAATCGATATCCACAGGGTGAAACATTCAATGTGCAAGGTGTAACATTCGTCCAAAAAGCCGAAACAGCGCCATTCGACTTTTAGAAGTGGGTGTAGGGATTTGAAATGGAACAGTACCATGGTGACCCGCTCTCCAGGGAAGGTAAATCGAAGACCAGCAACGGTGATCCCGTTTTAACGTAAACATTCACGTGATGGAAAAAAGAAGGCCAAAAAACTTCAAAGACCCGATTGAGGTTCGGATTGCCTTTTTTGGGTTTGAAACTATCCGTTGATGGCTTACAGCGGTCAAGGCCGTAGAACTCACCGAGAGCTTCGTTTTGACTGGTTATGGCTCCCGTAACTCTAAACGAGCCAACAGTTATGGCTGTCCGAAGAATCGATATCCATAGGGTGCAACATTCGCTGTGCAAGGTGCAACATTCGTCCAAAAAGCCGAAACAGCGCCATTCGACTTTTAGAAGAGGGTGCAGCGATTTGAAATGGAACAGTACCATGGTGAACCGCTCTCCAGGGAAGGTAAATCGAAGACCAGCAACGGTGATCCCGTTTTAACGTAAAAATTCACGTGATGGAAAAAAGAAGGCCAAAATACTTCAGAGACACGATCGAGGTTCGGATAGCCTTTTTTGGGTTTGAAACTATCCGTTGATGGCTTACAGCTGTCAAGGTCGTAGAACTCACCGAGAGCTTCGTTTTGACTGGTTATGGCTCCCGTAACTCTAAACGAGCCAACAGTTATGGCCGTCCGAAGAATCGATATCCACAGGGTGCAACATTCGCTGTGCAAGGTGCAACATTCGTCCAAAAAGCCGAAACAGCGCCGTTCGACTTTTAGAAGTGGGTGCAGGGATTTGAAATGGAACAGTACCATGGTCAACCGCTCTCCAGGGAAGGTAAATCGAAGACCAGCAACGGTGATCCCGTTTTAACGTAAAAATTCACGTGATGGAAAAAAGAAGGCCAAAATACTACAGAGACCCGATCGAGGTTCGGATAGCCTTTTTTGGGTTTGAAACTATCCGTTGACGGCTTACAGCGGTCAAGGCCGTAGAACTCACCGAGAGCTTCGTTTTGACTGGTTATGGCTCCCGTAACTCTAAACGAGCCAACAGTTATGGCCGTCCGAAGAATCGATATCCACAGGGTGCAACATTCGCTGTGCAAGGTGCAACATTCGTCCAAAAAGCCGAAACAGTGCCGTTCGACTTTTAGAAGTGGGTGCAGGGATTTGATATGGAATAGTACCATGGTGACCCGCTCTCTAGGGAAGGTAAATTGAAGACCAGCAACGGTGATCCCGTTTTAACGTAAACATTCACGTGATGGAAAAAAGAAGGCCAAAAAACTTCAGAGACCAAATTGAGGTTCGGATAGCCTTTTTTGGGTTTGAAACTATCCGTTGATGGCTTACAGCGGTCAAGGCCGTAGAACTCACCGAGAGCTTCGTTTTGACTGGTTATGGCTCCCGTAACTCTAAACGAGCCAACAGTTATGGCCGTCCGAAGAATCGATATCCACAGGGTGCAACATTCGCTGTGCAAGGTGCAACATTCGTCCAAAAAGCCGAAACAGCGCCGTTCGACTTTTAGAAGTGGGTGCAGGGATTTGAAATGGAATAGTACCATGGTGAACCGCTCACCAGGGAAGGTAAATCGAAGACCAGCAACGGTGATCCCGTTTTAACGTAAAAATTCACGTGATGGAAAAAAGAAGGCCAAAATACTTCAAAGACCCGATCGAGGTTCGGATAGCCTTTTTTGGGTTTGAAACTATCCGTTGATGGCTTACAGCTGTCAAGGCCGTAGAACTCACCGAGAGCTACGTTTTGACTGGTTATGGTCTCGTAACTCTAAACGAGCCAACAATTATGGCCGTCCGAAGAATCGATATCCATAGGGTGCAACATTCGCTGTGCAAGGTGCAACATTCGTCCAAAAAGCCGAAACAGCGCCGTTCGTCTTTGAGAAGTGGGTGCAGGGATTTGAAATGGAACAATACCATGGTGAGCCGCTCTCCAGGGAAGGTAAATCGAAGACCATCAACGGTGATCCCGTTTTAACTTAAAAATTCACGTGATGGAAAAAAGAAAGCCAAAATACTTCAGAGACCCGATTAAGGTTCGGATAGCCTTTTTTGGGTTTGAAACTATCCGTTGACGGCTTACAATTTTCAAGGCCGTAGAACTCACCGAGAGCTTCGTTTTGACTGGTTATGGCTCCCGTAACTCTAAACGAGCCAACAGTTATGGCCGTCCGAAGAATCGATATCCACATGGTGAAACATTCACTGTGCAAGGTGTAACATTCGTCCAAAAAGCCGAAACAGCGCCATTCGACTTTTAGAAGTGGGTGTAGGGATTTGAAATGGAACAGTACCATGGTGACCCGCTCTCCAGGGAAGGTAAATCGAAGACCAGCAACGGTGATCCCGTTTTAACGTAAACATTCACGTGATGGAAAAAAGAAGGCCAAAAAACTTCAAAGACCCGATTGAGGTTCGGATAGCCTTTTTTGGGTTTGAAACTATCTGTTGATGGCTTACAGCGGTCAAGGCCGTAGAACTCACCGAGAGCTTCGTTTTTACTGGTTATGGCTCCCGTAACTCTAAACGAGCCAACAGTAATGGCCGTCCGAAGAATCGATATCCACAGGGTGCAACATTCGCTGTGCAAGGTGCAACATTCGTCCAAAAAGCCGAAAGAGTGCCGTTCGACTTTTAGAAGTGGGTGCAGGGATTTGAAATGGAACAGTACCATGGTGAACCGCTCTCCAGGGAAGGTAAATCGAAGACCAGCAACGGTGATCCCGTTTTAACGTAAAAATTCACGTGATGGTAAAAAGAAGGCCAAAATACTTCAGAGACCCGATCGAGGTTCGGATAGCCTTTTTTGGGTTTCAAACTATCCGTTGACGGCTTACAGCTGTCAAGGCCGTAGAACTCACCGAGAGCTTCGTTTTAACTGGTTATGGTCTCGTAACTCTAAACGAGCCAATAGTTATGGCCGTCCGAAGAATCGATATCCACAGGGTGCAACATTCGCTGTGCAAGGTGCAACATTCGTCCAAAAAGCCGAAACATCGCCGTTCGACTTTTAGAAGTGGGTGCAGGGATTTGAAATGGAACAGTACCATGGTGAACCGCTCTCCAGGGAAGGTAAATCGAAGACCAGCAACGGTGATCCCGTTTTAACGTAAAAATTCACGTGATGGAAAAAAGAAGGCCAAAATACTTCAGAGACCCGATCGAGGTTCGGATTGCCTTTTTTGGGTTTGAAACTATCCGTTGACGGCTTAAAGCTATCAAGGCTGTAGAACTCACCGAGAGCTTCGTTTTGACTGGTTATGGCTCCCGTAACTCTAAACGAGCCAACAGTTATGGCCGTCCGAAGAATCGATATCCATAGGGTGCAATATTCGCTGTGCAAGGTGCAACATTCGTCCAAAAAGCCGAAACAGCGCCGTTCGACTTTTAGAAGTGGGTGCAGCGATTTGAAATGGAACAGTACCATGGTGAACCGCTCTCCAGGGAAGGTAAATCGAAGACCAGCAACGGTGATCCCGTTTTAACGTAAAAATTCACGTGATGGAAAAAAGAAGGCCAAAATACTTCAGAGACCCGATCGAGGTTCGGATAGCCTTTTTTGGGTTTGAAACTATCCGTTGATGGCTTACAGCTGTCAAGGTCGTAGAACTCACCGAGAGCTTCGTTTTGACGGGTTATGGCTCCCGTAACTCTAAACGAGCCAACAGTTATGGCCGTCCGAAGAATCGATATCCACAGGGTGCAACATTCGCTGTGCAAGGTGCAACATTCGTCCAAAAAGCCGAAACAGCGCCGTTCGACTTTTAGAAGTGGGTGCAGGGATTTGAAATGGAACAGTACCATGGTGAACCGCTCTCCAGGGAAGGTAAATCGAAGACCAGCAACGGTGATCCCGTTTTAACGTAAAAATTCACATGATGGAAAAAAGAAGGCCAAAATACTTCAGAGACCCGATCGAGGTTCGGATAGCCTTTTTTGGGTTTGAAACTATCCGTTGACGGCTTACAGCTGTCAAGGCCGTAGAACTCACCGAGAGCTTCGTTTTGACTGGTTATGGCTCCCGTAACTCTAAACGAGCCAACAGTTATGGCCGTCCGAAGAATCGATATCCACAGGGTGCAACATTCGCTGTGCAAGGTGCAACATTCATCCAAAAAGCCGAAACAGTGCCGTTCGACTTTTAGAAGTGGGTGCAGGGATTTGATATGGAATAGTACCATGGTGACCCGCTCTCTAGGGAAGGTAAATTGAAGACCAGCAACGGTGATCCCGTTTTAACGTAAACATTCACGTGATGGAAAAAAGAAGGCCAAAAAACTTCAGAGACCAAATTGAGGTTCGGATAGCCTTTTTTGGGTTTGAAACTATCCGTTGACGGCTTACAGCGGTCAAGGCCGTAGAACTCACCGAGAGCTTCGTTTTGACTGGTTATGGCTCCCGTAACTCTAAACGAGCCAACAGTTATGGCCGTCCGAAGAATCGATATCCACAGGGTGCAACATTCGCTGTGCAAGGTGCAACATTCGTCCAAAAAGCCGAAACAGCGCCGTTCGACTTTTAGAAGTGGGTGCAGGGATTTGAAATGGAATAGTACCATGGTGAACCGCTCGCCAGGGAAGGTAAATCGAAGACCAGCAACGGTGATCCCGTTTTAACGTAAAAATTCACGTGATGGAAAAAAGAAGGCCAAAATACTTCAAAGACCCGATCGAGGTTCGGATAGCCTTTTTTGGGTTTGAAACTATCCGTTGATGGCTTACAGCTGTCAAGGCCGTAGAACTCACCGAGAGCTTCGTTTTGACTGGTTATGGCTCCCGTAACTCTAAACGAGCCAACAGTTATGGCCGTCCGAAGAATCGATATCCATAGGGTGCAACATTCGCTGTGCAAGGTGCAACATTCGTCCAAAAAGCCGAAACAGTGCCGTTCGACTTTTAGAAGTGGGTGCAGGGATTTGAAATGGAACAGTACCATGGTGAACCGCTCTCCAGGGAAGGTAAATCGAAGACCAGCAACGGTGATCCCGTTTTAACGTAAAAATTCACGTGATGGAAAAAAGAAGGCCAAAATACTTCAGAGACCAAATTGAGGTTCGGATAGCCTTTTTTGGGTTTGAAACTATCCGTTGACGGCTTAAAGCTGTCAAGGCCGTAGAACTCACCGAGAGCTTCGTTTTGACTGGTTATGGCTCCCGTAACTCTAAACGAGCCAACAGTTATGGCCGTCCGAAGAATCGATATCCACAAGGTGCAACATTCGCTGTGCAAGGTGCAACATTCATCCAAAAAGCCGAAACAGTGCCGTTCGACTTTTAGAAGTGGGTGCAGGGATTTGATATGGAATAGTACCATGGTGACCCGCTCTCTAGGGAAGGTAAATTGAAGACCAGCAACGGTGATCCCGTTTTAACGTAAACATTCACGTGATGGAAAAAAGAAGGCCAAAAAACATCAGAGACCAAATTGAGGTTCGGATAGCCTTTTTTGGGTTTGAAACTATCCGTTGACGGCTTACAGCGGTCAAGGCCGTAGAACTCACCGAGAGCTTCGTTTTGACTGGTTATGGCTCCCGTAACTCTAAACGAGCCAACAGTTATGGCCGTCCGAAGAATCGATATCCACAGGGTGCAACATTCGCTGTGCAAGGTGCAACATTCGTCCAAAAAGCCGAAACAGCGCCGTTCGACTTTTAGAAGTGGGTGCAGGGATTTGAAATGGAATAGTACCATGGTGAACCGCTCTCCAAGGAAGGTAAATCGAAGACCAGCAACGGTGATCCCGTTTTAACGTAAAAATTCACGTGATGGAAAAAAGAAGGCCAAAATACTTCAGAGACCCGATCGAGGTTCGGATAGCCTTTTTTGGGTTTGAAACTATCCGTTGACGGCTTAAAGCTATCAAGGCCGTAGAACTCACCGAGAGCTTCGTTTTGACTGGTTATGGCTCCCGTAACTCTAAACGAGCCAACAGTTATGGCCGTCCGAAGAATCGATATCCATAGGGTGCAATATTCGCTGTGCAAGGTGCAACATTCGTCCAAAAAGCCGAAACAACGCCGTTCGACTTTTAGAAGTGGGTGCAGCGATTTGAAATGGAACAGTACCATGGTGAACCGCTCTCCAGGGAAGGTAAATCGAAGACCAGCAACGGTGATCCCGTTTTAACGTAAAAATTCACGTGATGGAAAAAAGAAGGCCAAAATACTTCAGAGACCCGATCGAGGTTCGGATAGCCTTTTTTGGGTTTGAAACTATCCGTTGATGGCTTACAGCTGTCAAGGTCGTAGAACTCACCGAGAGCTTCGTTTTGACGGGTTATGGCTCCCGTAACTCTAAACGAGCCAACAGTTATGGCCGTCCGAAGAATCGATATCCACAGGGTGCAACATTCGCTGTGCAAGGTGCAACATTCGTCCAAAAAGCCGAAACAGCGCCGTTCGACTTTTAGAAGTGGGTGCAGGGATTTGAAATGGAACAGTACTATGGTGAACCGCTCTCCAGGGAAGGTAAATCGAAGACCAGCAACGGTGATCCCGTTTTAACGTAAAAATTCACATGATGGAAAAAAGAAGGCCAAAATACTTCAGAGACCCGATCGAGGTTCGGATAGCCTTTTTTGGGTTTGAAACTATCCGTTGACGGCTTACAGCTGTCAAGGCCGTAGAACTCACCGAGAGCTTCGTTTTGACTGGTTATGGCTCTCGTAACTCTAAACGAGCCAACAGTTATGGCCGTCCGAAGAATCGATATCCACAGGGTGCAACATTCGCTGTGCAAGGTGCAACATTCATCCAAAAAGCCGAAACAGTGCCGTTCGACTTTTAGAAGTGGGTGCAGGGATTTGATATGGAATAGTACCATGGTGACCCGCTCTCTAGGGAAGGTAAATTGAAGACCAGCAACGGTGATCCCGTTTTAACGTAAACATTCACGTGATGGAAAAAAGAAGGCCAAAAAACTTCAGAGACCAAATTGAGGTTCGGATAGCCTTTTTTGGGTTTGAAACTATCCGTTGACGGCTTACAGCGGTCAAGGCCGTAGAACTCACCGAGAGCTTCGTTTTGACTGGTTATGGCTCCCGTAACTCTAAACGAGCCAACAGTTATGGCCGTCCGAAGAATCGATATCCACAGGGTGCAACATTCGCTGTGCAAGGTGCAACATTCGTCCAAAAAGCCGAAACAGCGCCGTTCGACTTTTAGAAGTGGGTACAGGGATTTGAAATGGAATAGTACCATGGTGAACCGCTCGCCAGGGAAGGTAAATCGAAGACCAGCAACGGTGATCCCGTTTTAACGTAAAAATTCACGTGATGGAAAAAAGAAGGCCAAAATACTTCAAAGACCCGATCGAGGTTCGGATAGCCTTTTTTGGGTTTGAAACTATCCGTTGATGGCTTACAGCTGTCAAGGCCGTAGAACTCACCGAGAGCTTCGTTTTGACTGGTTATGGCTCCCGTAACTCTAAACGAGCCAACAGTTATGGCCGTCCGAAGAATCGATATCCATAGGGTGCAACATTCGCTGTGCAAGGTGCAACATTCGTCCAAAAAGCCGAAACAGTGCCGTTCGACTTTTAGAAGTGGGTGCAGGGATTTGAAATGGAACAGTACCATGGTGAACCGCTCTCCAGGGAAGGTAAATCAAAGACCAGCAACGGTGATCCCGTTTTAACGTAAAAATTCACGTGATGGAAAAAAGAAGGCCAAAATACTTCAGAGACCAAATTGAGGTTCGGATAGCCTTTTTTGGGTTTGAAACTATCCGTTGACGGCTTAAAGCTGTCAAGGCCGTAGAACTCACCGAGAGCTTCGTTTTGACTGGTTATGGCTCCCGTAACTCTAAACGAGCCAACAGTTATGGCCGTCCGAAGAATCGATATCCACAGGGTGCAACATTCGCTGTGCAAGGTGCAACATTCATCCAAAAAGCCGAAACAGTGCCGTTCGACTTTTAGAAGTGGGTGCAGGGATTTGATATGGAATAGTACCATGGTGACCCGCTCTCTAGGGAAGGTAAATTGAAGACCAGCAATGGTGATCCCGTTTTAACGTAAACATTCACGTGATGGAAAAAAGAAGGCCAAAAAACTTCAGAGACCAAATTGAGGTTCGGATAGCCTTTTTTGGGTTTGAAACTATCCGTTGACGGCTTACAGCGGTCAAGGCCGTAGAACTCACCGAGAGCTTCGTTTTGACTGGTTATGGCTCCCGTAACTCTAAACGAGCCAACAGTTATGGCCGTCCGAAGAATCGATATCCACAGGGTGCAACATTCGCTGTGCAAGGTGCAACATTCGTCCAAAAAGCCGAAACAGCGCCGTTCGACTTTTAGAAGTGGGTGCAGGGATTTGAAATGGAATAGTACCATGGTGAACCGCTCTCCAAGGAAGGTAAATCGAAGACCAGCAACGGTGATCCCGTTTTAACGTAAAAATTCACGTGATGGAAAAAGGAAGGCCAAAATACTTCAGAGACCCGATCGAGGTTCGGATAGCCTTTTTTGGGTTTGAAACTATCCGTTGACGGCTTAAAGCTGTCAAGGCCGTAGAACTCACCGAGAGCTTCGTTTTGACTGGTTATGGCTCCCGTAACTCTAAACGAGCCAACAGTTATGGCCGTCCGAAGAATCGATATCCACAGGGTGCAACATTCGCTGTGCAAGGTGCAACATTCATCCAAAAAGCCGAAACAGTGCCGTTCGACTTTTAGAAGTGGGTGCAGGGATTTGATATGGAATAGTACCATGGTGACCCGCTCTCTAGGGAAGGTAAATTGAAGACCAGCAACGGTGATCCCGTTTTAACGTAAACATTCACGTGATGGAAAAAAGAAGGCCAAAAAACTTCAGAGACCAAATTGAGGTTCGGATAGCCTTTTTTGGGTTTGAAACTATCCGTTGACGGCTTACAGCGGTCAAGGCCGTAGAACTCACCGAGAGCTTCGTTTTGACTGGTTATGGCTCCCGTAACTCTAAACGAGCCAACAGTTATGGCCGTCCGAAGAATCGATATCCACAGGGTGCAACATTCGCTGTGCAAGGTGCAACATTCGTCCAAAAAGCCGAAACAGCGTCGTTCGACTTTTAGAAGTGGGTGCAGGGATTTGAAATGGAATAGTACCATGGTGAACCGCTCGCCAGGGAAGGTAAATCGAAGACCAGCAACGGTGATCCCGTTTTAACGTAAAAATTCACGTGATGGAAAAAAGAAGGCCAAAATACTTCAAAGACCCGATCGAGGTTCGGATAGCCTTTTTTGGGTTTGAAACTATCCGTTGATGGCTTACAGCTGTCAAGGCCGTAGAACTCACCGAGAGCTTCGTTTTGACTGGTTATGGCTCCCGTAACTCTAAACGAGCCAACAGTTATGGCCGTCCGAAGAATCGATATCCATAGGGTGCAACATTCGCTGTGCAAGGTGCAACATTCGTCCAAAAAGCCGAAACAGTGCCGTTCGACTTTTAGAAGTGGGTGCAGGGATTTGAAATGGAACAGTACCATGGTGAACCGCTCTCCAGGGAAGGTAAATCGAAGACCAGCAACGGTGATCCCGTTTTAACGTAAAAATTCACGTCATGGAAAAAAGAAGGCCAAAATACTTCAGAGACCCGATCGAGGTTCGGATAGCCTTTTTTGGGTTTCAAACTATCCGTTGACGGCTTACAGCTGTCAAGGCCGTAGAACTCACCGAGAGCTTCGTTTTAACTAGTTATGGTCTCGTAACTCTAAACGAGCCAACAGTTATGGCCGTCAGAAGAATCGATATCCACAGGGTGCAACATTCGCTGTGCAAGGTGCAACATTCGTCCAAAAAGCCGAAACAGCGCCGTTCGACTTTTAGAAGTGGGTGCAGGGATTTGAAATGGAACAGTACCATGGTGAACCGCTCTCCAGGGAAGGTAAATCGAAGTCCAGCATCGGTGATCCCGTTTTAACGTAAAAATTCACATGATGGAAAAAAGAAGGCCAAAATACTTCAGAGACCCGATCGAGGTTCGGATAGCCTTATTTGGGTTTGAAACTATCCGTTGACAGCTTACAGCAGTCAAGGCCGTAGAACTCACGAGAGCTTCGTTTTGACTGGTTATGGCTCCCGTAACTCTAAACGAGCCAACAGTTATGGCCGTCCGAAGAATTGATATCCACAGGGTGCAACATTCGCTGTGCAAGGTGCAACATTCGTCCAAAAAGCCGAAACAGCGCCGTTCGACTTTTAGAAGTGGGTGCAGGGATTTGAAATGGAACAGTACCATGGTGAACCGCTCTCCAGGGAAGGTAAATCGAAGACCAGCAACGGTGATCCCGTTTGAACTTAAAAATTCACGTGATGGAAAAAAGAAAGCCAAAATACTTCAGAGACCCGATCGAGGTTCGGATAGCCTTTTTTGGGTTTGAAACTATCCGTTGACGGCTTACAGCTGTCAAGGCCGTAGAACTCACCGAGAGCTTCGTTTTGACTGGTTATGGCTCCCGTAACTCTAAACGAGCCAACAGTTATGGCCGTCCGAAGAATCGATATCCACAGGGTGCAACATTCGCTGTGCAAGGTGCAACATTCATCCAAAAAGCCGAAACAGTGCCGTTCGACTTTTAGAAGTGGGTGCAGGGATTTGATATGGAATAGTACCATGGTGACCCGCTCTCTAGGGAAGGTAAATTGAAGACCAGCAACGGTGATCCCGTTTTAACGTAAACATTCACGTGATGGAAAAAAGAAGGCCAAAAAACTTCAGAGACCAAATTGAGGTTCGGATAGCCTTTTTTGGGTTTGAAACTATCCGTTGACGGCTTACAGCGGTCAAGGCCGTAGAACTCACCGAGAGCTTCGTTTTGACTGGTTATGGCTCCCGTAACTCTAAACGAGCCAACAGTTATGGCCGTCCGAAGAATCGATATCCACAGGGTGCAACATTCGCTGTGCAAGGTGCAACATTCGTCCAAAAAGCCGAAACAGCGCCGTTCGACTTTTAGAAGTGGGTGCAGGGATTTGAAATGGAATAGTACCATGGTGAACCGCTCGCCAGGGAAGGTAAATCGAAGACCAGCAACGGTGATCCCGTTTTAACGTAAAAATTCACGTGATGGAAAAAAGAAGGCCAAAATACTTCAAAGACCCGATCGAGGTTCGGATAGCCTTTTTTGGGTTTGAAACTATCCGTTGATGGCTTACAGCTGTCAAGGCCGTAGAACTCACCGAGAGCTTCGTTTTGACTGGTTATGGCTCCCGTAACTCTAAACGAGCCAACAGTTATGGCCGTCCGAAGAATCGATATCCATAGGGTGCAACATTCGCTGTGCAAGGTGCAACATTCGTCCAAAAAGCCGAAACAGTGCCGTTCGACTTTTAGAAGTGGGTGCAGGGATTTGAAATGGAACAGTACCATGGTGAACCGCTCTCCAGGGAAGGTAAATCGAAGACCAGCAACGGTGATCCCGTTTTAACGTAAAAATTCACGTGATGGAAAAAAGAAGGCCAAAATACTTCAGAGACCAAATTGAGGTTCAGATAGCCTTTTTTGGGTTTGAAACTATCCGTTGACGGCTTAAAGCTGTCAAGGCCGTAGAACTCACCGAGAGCTTCGTTTTGACTGGTTATGGCTCCCGTAACTCTAAACGAGCCAACAGTTATGGCCGTCCGAAGAATCGATATCCACAGGGTGCAACATTCGCTGTGCAAGGTGCAACATTCATCCAAAAAGCCGAAACAGTGCCGTTCGACTTTTAGAAGTGGGTGCAGGGATTTGATATGGAATAGTACCATGGTGACCCGCTCTCTAGGGAAGGTAAATTGAAGACCAGCAACGGTGATCCCGTTTTAACGTAAACATTCACGTGATGGAAAAAAGAAGGCCAAAAAACTTCAGAGACCAAATTGAGGTTCGGATAGCCTTTTTTGGGTTTGAAACTATCCGTTGACGGCTTACAGCGGTCAAGGCCGTAGAACTCACCGAGAGCTTCGTTTTGACTGGTTATGGCTCCCGTAACTCTAAACGAGCCAACAGTTATGGCCGTCCGAAGAATCGATATCCACAGGGTGCAACATTCGCTGTGCAAGGTGCAACATTCGTCCAAAAAGCCGAAACAGCGCCGTTCGACTTTTAGAAGTGGGTGCAGGGATTTGAAATGGAATAGTACCATGGTGAACCGCTCTCCAAGGAAGGTAAATCGAAGACCAGCAATGGTGATCCCGTTTTAACGTAAAAATTCACGTGATGGAAAAAAGAAGGCCAAAATACTTCAGAGACCCGATCGAGGTTCGGATAGCCTTTTTTGGGTTTGAAACTATCCGTTGACGGCTTAAAGCTGTCAAGGCCGTAGAACTCACCGAGAGCTTCGTTTTGACTGGTTATGGCTCCCGTAACTCTAAACGAGCCAACAGTTATGGCCGTCCGAAGAATCGATATCCACAGGGTGCAACATTCGCTGTGCAAGGTGCAACATTCATCCAAAAAGCCGAAACAGTGCCGTTCGACTTTTAGAAGTGGGTGCAGGGATTTGATATGGAATAGTACCATGGTGACCCGCTCTCTAGGGAAGGTAAATTGAAGACCAGCAACGGTGATCCCGTTTTAACGTAAACATTCACGTGATGGAAAAAAGAAGGCCAAAAAACTTCGGAGACCAAATTGAGGTTCGGATAGCCTTTTTTGGGTTTGAAACTATCCGTTGACGGCTTACAGCGGTCAAGGCCGTAGAACTCACCGAGAGCTTCGTTTTGACTGGTTATGGCTCCCGTAACTCTAAACGAGCCAACAGTTATGGCCGTCCGAAGAATCGATATCCACAGGGTGCAACATTCGCTGTGCAAGGTGCAACATTCGTCCAAAAAGCCGAAACAGCGTCGTTCGACTTTTAGAAGTGGGTGCAGGGATTTGAAATGGAATAGTACCATGGTGAACCGCTCGCCAAGGAAGGTAAATCGAAGACCAGCAACGGTGATCCCGTTTTAACGTAAAAATTCACGTGATGGAAAAAAGAAGGCCAAAATACTTCAAAGACCCGATCGAGGTTCGGATAGCCTTTTTTGGGTTTGAAACTATCCGTTGATGGCTTACAGCTGTCAAGGCCGTAGAACTCACCGAGAGCTTCGTTTTGACTGGTTATGGCTCCCGTAACTCTAAACGAGCCAACAGTTATGGCCGTCCGAAGAATCGATATCCATAGGGTGCAACATTCGCTGTGCAAGGTGCAACATTCGTCCAAAAAGCCGAAACAGTGCCGTTCGACTTTTAGAAGTGGGTGCAGGGATTTGAAATGGAACAGTACCATGGTGAACCGCTCTCCAGGGAAGGTAAATCGAAGACCAGCAACGGTGATCCCGTTTTAACGTAAAAATTCACGTGATGGAAAAAAGAAGGCCAAAATACTTCAGAGACCCGATCGAGGTTCGGATAGCCTTTTTTGGGTTTCAAACTATCCGTTGACGGCTTACAGCTGTCAAGGCCGTAGAACTCACCGAGAGCTTCGTTTTAACTGGTTATGGTCTCGTAACTCTAAACGAGCCAACAGTTATGGCCGTCAGAAGAATCGATATCCACAGGGTGCAACATTCGCTGTGCAAGGTGCAACATTCGTCCAAAAAGCCGAAACAGCGCCGTTCGACTTTTAGAAGTGGGTGCAGGGATTTGAAATGGAACAGTACCATGGTGAACCGCTCTCCAGGGAAGGTAAATCGAAGTCCAGCATCGGTGATCCCGTTTTAACGTAAAAATTCACATGATGGAAAAAAGAAGGCCAAAATACTTCAGAGACCCGATCGAGGTTCGGATAGCCTTATTTGGGTTTGAAACTATCCGTTGACAGCTTACAGCAGTCAAGGCCGTAGAACTCACGAGAGCTTCGTTTTGACTGGTTATGGCTCCCGTAACTCTAAACGAGCCAACAGTTATGGCCGTCCGAAGAATCGATATCCACAGGGTGCAACATTCGCTGTGCAAGGTGCAACATTCGTCCAAAAAGCCGAAACAGCGCCGTTCGACTTTTAGAAGTGGGTGCAGGGACTTGAAATGGAACAGTACCATGGTGAACCGCTCTCCAGGGAAGGTAAATCGAAGACCAGCAACGGTGATCCCGTTTGAACTTAAAAATTCACGTGATGGAAAAAAGAAAGCCAAAATACTTCAGAGACCCGATTAAGGTTCGGATAGCCTTTTTTGGGTTTGAAACTATCCGTTGACGGCTTACAATTTTCAAGGCCGTAGAACTCACCGAGAGCTTCGTTTTGACTGGTTATGGCTCCCGTAACTCTAAACGAGCCAACAGTTATGGCCGTCCGAAGAATCGATATCCACAGGGTGAAACATTCACTGTGCAAGGTGTAACATTCGTCCAAAAAGCCGAAACAGCGCCATTCGACTTTTAGAAGTGGGTGCAGGGATTTGAAATGGAACAGTACCATGGTGACCCGCTCTCCAGGGAAGGTAAATTGAAGACCTGCAACGGTGATCCCGTTTTAACGTAAAAATTCACGTGATGGAAAAAAGAAGGCCAAAATACTTCAGAGACCCGATCGAGGTTCGGATAGCCTTTTTTGGGTTTGAAACTATCCGTTGACGGCTTAAAGCTGTCAAGGCCGTAGAACTCACCGAGAGCTTCGATTTGACTGGTTATGGCTCCCGTAACTCTAAACGAGCCAACAGTTATGGCCGTCCGAAGAATCGATATCCATAGGGTGCAACATTCGCTGTGCAAGATGCAACATTCGTCCAAAAAGCCGAAACAGCGCCGTTTGACTTTTAGAAGTGGGTGTAGGGATTTGAAATGGAACAGTACCATGGTGGACCGCTCTCCAGGGAAGGTAAATCGAAGACCAGCAACGGTGATCCCGTTTTAACGTAAAAATTCACGTGATGGTAAAAAGAAGGCCAAAATACTTCAGAGACCCGATCGAGGTTCGGATAGCCTTTTTTGGGTTTCAAACTATCCGTTGACGGCTTACAGCTGTCAAGGCCGTAGAACTCACCGAGAGCTTCGTTTTAACTGGTTATGGTCTCGTAACTCTAAACGAGCCAACAATTATGGCCGTCCGAAGAATCGATATCCACAGGGTGCAACATTCGCTGTGCAAGGTGCAACATTCGTCCAAAAAGCCGAAACAGCGCCGTTCGACTTTTAGAAGTGGGTGCAGGGATTTGAAATGGAACAGTACCATGGTGAACCGCTCTCCAGGGAAGGTAAATCGAAGACCAGCAACGGCGATCCTGTTTTAACGTAAAAATTCACGTGATGGAAAAAAGAAGGCCAAAATACTTCAGAGACCCAATCGAGGTTCGGATAGCCTTTTTTGGGTTTGAAACTATCCGTTGACGGCTTAAAGCTATCAAGGCCGTAGAACTCACCGAGAGCTTCGTTTTGACTGGTTATGGCTCCCATAACTCTAAACGAGCCAACAGTTATGGCCGTCCGAATAATCGATATCCATAGGGTGCAACATTCGCTGTGCAAGGTGCAACATTCGTCCAAAAAGCCGAAACAGCGCCGTTCGACTTTTAGAAGTGGGTGCAGCGATTTGAAATGGAACAGTACCGTGGTGAACCGCTCTCTAGGGAAGGTAAATCGAAGACCAGCAACGGTGATCCCGTTTTAACGGAAAAATTCACGTGATGGAAAAAAGAAGGCCAAAATACTTCAGAGATCCGATCGAGGTTCGGATAGCCATTTTTGGGTTTGAAACTATCCGTTGATGGCTTACAGCTGTCAAGGTCGTAGAACTCACCGAGAGCTTCGTTTTGACTGGTTATGGCTCCCGTAACTCTAAACGAGCCAACAGTTATGGCCGTCCGAAGAATCGATATCCACAGGGTGCAACATTCGCTGTGCAAGGTGCAACATTCGTCCAAAAAGCCGAAACAGCGCCGTTCGACTTTTAGAAGTGGGTGCAGGGATTTGAAATGGAACAGTACCATGGTGAACCGCTCTCCAGGGAAGGTAAATCGAAGTCCAGCAACGGTGATCCCGTTTTAACGTAAAAATTCACATGATGGAAAAAAGAAGGCCAAAATACTTCAGAGACCCGATCGAGGTTCGGATAGCCTTTTTTGGGTTTGAAACTATCCGTTGACGGCTTACAGCTGTCAAGGCCGTAGAACTCACCGAGAGCTTCGTTTTGACTGGTTATGGCTCCCGTAACTCTAAACGAGCCAACAGTTATGGCCGTCCGAAGAATCGATATCCACAGGGTGCAACATTCGCTGTGCAAGGTGCAACATTCGTCCAAAAAGCCGAAACAGCGCCGTTCGACTTTTAGAAGTGGGTGCAGGGATTTGATATGGAATAGTACCATGGTGACCCGCTCTCTAGGGAAGGTAAATTGAAGACCAGCAACGGTGATCCCGTTTTAACGTAAACATTCACGTGATGGAAAAAAGAAGGCCAAAAAACTTCAGAGACCAAATTGAGGTTCGGATAGCCTTTTTTGGGTTTGAAACTATCCGTTGACGGCTTACAGCGGTCAAGGCCGTAGAACTCACCGAGAGCTTCGTTTTGATTGGTTATGGCTCCCGTAACTCTAAACGAGCCAACAGTTATGGCCGTCCGAAGAATCGATATCCACAGGGTGCAACATTCGCTGTGCAAGGTGCAACATTCGTCCAAAAAGCCGAAACAGCGCCGTTCGACTTTTAGAAGTGGGTGCAGGGATTTGAAATGGAATAGTACCATGGTGAACCGCTCGCCAGGGAAGGTAAATCGAAGACCAGCAACGGTGATCCCGTTTTAACGTAAAAATTCACGTGATGGAAAAAAGAAGGCCAAAATACTTCAAAGACCCGATCGAGGTTCGGATAGCCTTTTTTGGGTTTGAAACTATCCGTTGATGGCTTACAGCTGTCAAGGCCGTAGAACTCACCGAGAACTTCTTTTTGACTGGTTATGGTCTCGTAACTCTAAACAAGCCAACAGTTATGGCCGTCCGAAGAATCGATATCCATAGGGTGCAACATTCGCTGTGCAAGGTGCAACATTCGTCCAAAAAGCCGAAACAGCGCCGTTCGTCTTTGAGAAGTGGGTGCAGGGATTTGAAATGGAACAATACCATGGTGAGCCGCTCTCCAGGGAAGGTAAATCGAAGACCAGCAACGGTGATCCCGTTTTAACGTAAACATTCACGTGATGGAAAAAAGAAGGCCAAAAAACTTCAGAGACCCGATTGAGGTTCGGATAGCCTTTTTTGGTTTTGAAACTATCCGTTGACGGCTTAAAGCTGTCAAGGCTGTAGAACTCACCGAGAGCTTCGTTTTGACTGGTTATGGCTCCCATGACTCTAAACGAGCCAACAGTTATGGCCGTTCGAAGAATCGATATCCACTGGGTGCAACATTCGCTGTGCAAGGTGCAACATTCGTCCAAAAAGCCGAAACAGCGCCGTTCGACTTTGAGAAGTGGGTGCAGGGATTTGAAATGGAACAGTACCATGGTGAACCGCTCTCCAGGGAAGGTAAATCGAAGACCAGCAACGGTGATCCCGTTTTAACGTAAAAATTCACGTGATGGAAAAAAGAAGGCCAAAATACTTCAAAGACCCGATTGAGGTTCGGATAGCCGTTTTTGGTTTGAAACTATCCGTTGACGACTTACAGCTGTCACGGCCGTAGAACTCACCGAGAGCTTTGTTTTGACTGGTTATGGCTCCCGTAATTCTAAACGAGCCAATAGTTATGGCCGTCCGAAGAATCGATATCCATAGGGTGCAACATTCGCTGTGCAAGGTGCAACATTCGTCCAAAAAGCCGAAACAGCGCCGTTCGACTTTAAGAAGTGGGTGCAGGAATTTGAAATGGAACAGTACCATGGTGAACCGCTCTCCAGGGAAGGTAAATCGAACACCAGCAACGGTGATACCGTTTTAACGTAAAAATTCACGTGATGGAAAAAAGAAGGCCAATATACTTCAAAGACCCGATTGAGGTTCGAAAAGCCTTTTTTGGGTTTGAAACTATCCGTTGACGGCTTAAAGATGTCAAGGCCATAGAACTCACCGAGAGCTTCGTTTTGACTGGTTATGGCTCCCGTAACTCTAAACGAGCCAACAGTTATGGTTGTCCGAAGAATCGATATCCACAGGGTGCAACATTCGCTGTGCAAGGTGCAACATTCATCCAAAAAGCCGAAACAGCGCCGTTCGACTTTTAGAAGTGGGTGCAGGGATTTGAAATGGAATAGTACCATGGTGAACCGCTCTCCAGGGAAGTTAAATCGAAGACCAGCAACGGTGATCCCGTTTTAACGTAAAAATTCACGTGATGGAAAAAAGAAGGCCAAAATACTTCAGAGACCCGATTGAGGTTCGGATAGCCTTTTTTGGGTTTGAAACTATCCTTTGACGGCTTACAACTGTCAAGGCCGTAGAACTCACCGAGTGCTTCGTTTTGACTGGTTATGGCTCCCGTAACTCTAAACGAGCCAATAGTTATGGCCGTCCGAAGAATCGATATCCACAGGGTGCAACATTCGTTGTGCAAGGTGCAACATTCGTCCAAAAAGCTGAAACAGCGCCGTTCGACTTTTAGAAGTGGGTGCAGGGATTTGAAATGGAACAGTACCATGGTGACCCGCTCTCCAGGGAAGGTAAATTGAAGACCTGCAACGGTGATCCCGTTTTAACGTAAAAATTCACGTGATGGAAAAAAGAAGGCCAAAATACTTCAGAGACCCGATCGAGGTTCGGATAGCCTTTTTTGGGTTTGAAACTATCCGTTGACGGCTTAAAGCTGTCAAGGCCGTAGAACTCACCGAGAGCTTCGATTTGACTGGTTATGGCTCCCGTAACTCTAAACGAGCCAACAGTTATGGCCGTCCGAAGAATCGATATCCATAGGGTGCAACATTCGCTGTGCAAGATGCAACATTCGTCCAAAAAGCCGAAACAGCGCCGTTCGACTTTGAGAAGTTGGTGCAGGGATTTGAAATGGAACAGTACCATGGTGAGCCGCTCTCCAGGGAAGGTAAATCGAAGACCAGCAACGGTGATCACGTTTTAACGTAAACATTCACGTGATGGAAAAAAGAAGGCCAAAAAACTTCAGAGACCCGATTGAGGTTCGGATAGCCTTTTTTGGGTTTGAAACTATCTGTTGACGGCTTACAACTGTCAAGGCCGTAGAACTCACCGAGAGCTTCGTTTTGACTGGTTATGGCTCCCGTAGCTCTAAACGAGCCAACAGTTATGGTCGTCCGAAGAATCGATATCCACAGGGTGCAACATTCGCTGTGCAAGGTGCAACATTCGTCCAAAAAGCCGAAACAGCACCGTTCGACTTTAAGAAGTGGGTGCAGGGATTTGAAATGGAACAGTACCATGGTGAACCGCTCTCCAGGGAAGGTAAATCGAAGACCAGCAACGGTGATCCCGTTTTAACGTAAAAATTCACGTGATGGAAAAAAGAAGGCCAAAAGACTTTTTTAGGTTTGAAACTATCCGTTGACGGCTTACAGCTGTCAAGGCCGTAGAACTCATCGAGGGCTTCGTTTTGACTGGTTATGGCTCCCGTAACTCTAAACTAGCCAACAGTTATGGCCATCCGAAGAATCGATATCCACAGGGTGCAACATTCGCTGTGCAAGGTGCAACATTCGTCCAAAAAGCAAAAACAGCGCCGTTCGACTTTGAGAAGTGGGTGCAGGGATTTGAAATGGAACAGTACCATGGTGAACCGCTCTCCAGGGAAGGTAAATCGAAGACCAGCAACGGTGATCCCGTTTTAACGTAAACGTTCACGTGATGGAAAAAAGATGGCGAAAAAACTTCAGAGACCCGATTGACGTTCGGATAGCCGTTTTTGGTTTGAAACTATCCGTTGACGGCTTACAGCTGTAACGGCCGTAGAACTCACCAAGAGCTTCGTTTTGACTGGTTATGGCTCCCGTAACTCTAAACGAGCCAACAGTTATGGCCGTCCGTAGAATCGATATCCACAGGGTGCAACATTCGCTGTGCAAGGTGCAACATTCGTCCAAAAAGCCGAAACAGCACCGTTCGACTTTAAGAAGTGGGTGCAGGGATTTGAAATGGAACAGTACCGTGGTGAACCGCTCTCCAGGGAAGGTAAATCGAAGACCAGCAACGGTGATCCCGTTTTAACGTAAAAATTCGCGTGATGGAAAAAAGAAGGCCAAAATACTTCAGAGACCCGATTGAAGTTCGGATAGCCTTTTTTGGGTTTGAAACTATCCGTTGACGGCTTACAGCGGTCAAGGCCATAGAACTCACCGAGAGCTTCGTTTTGACTGGTTATCGCTCCCGTAACTCCAAACGAGCCAACAGTTATGGCCATCCGAAGAATCGATATCCACAGGGTGCAACATTCGCTGTGCAAGGTGCAACATTCGTCCAAAAAGCCGAAACAGCGCCGTTCGACTTTAAGAAGTGGGTGCAGGGATTTGAAATGGAACAGTACCATGGTGAACCACTCTCCAGGGAAGGTAAATCGAAGACCAGCAACGGTGATCCCGTTTTAACGTAAAAATTCACGTGATGGAAAAAAGATGGCCAAAATACTTTCGGCTTTAGGTTTGAAACTATCCGTTGACGGCTTACAGCTGTCTAGGCCATAGAACTCACCGAGAGCTTCGTTTTGACTGGTTATGGCTCCCGTAACTCTAAACGAGCCAACAGTTATGGCCATCCGAAGAATCGATATCCACAGGGTGCAACATTCGTTGTGCAAGGTGCAACATTCATCCAAAAAGCCGAAACAGCGCCGTTCGACTTTAGGAAGTGGGTGCAGGGATTTGAAATGGAACAGTACCATGGTGAACCGCTCTCCAAGGAAGGTAAATCGAAGACCAGCAACGGTGATCCCGTTTTAACGTAAAAATTCACGTGATGGAAAAAAGTAGGCCAAAAAACTTCAGAGATCCGATTGAGGTTCGGATAGCCTTTTTTGGGTTTGAAACTATCCGTTGACGGCTTATAGCGGTCAAGGCCGTAGAACTCACAGAGAGCTTCGTTTTGACTGGTTATGGCTCCCGTAACTCTAAATGAGCCAACAGTTATGGCCGTCCGAAGAATCGATATCCACAGGGTGCAACATTCGCTCTGCAAGGTGCAACATTCGTCCAAAAAGCTGAAACAGCGCCGTTCGACTTTTAGAAGTGGGTGCAGGGATTTGAAATGGAACTGTACCATGGTGAACCGCTCTCCAGGGAAGGTAAATCGAAGACCAGCAACGGTGATCCCGTTTTAACGTAAAAATTCACGTGATGGAAAAAAGAAGGCCAAAATACTTCAGAGACCCGATTGAGGTTTGGATAGCCTTTTTTAGGTTTGAAACTATCCGTTAACGGCTTACAGCCGTCAAGGCCGTAGAACTCAACGAGGGCTTCGTTTTGACTGGTTATGGCTCCCGTAACTCTAAACGAGCCAACAGTTATGGCCGTCCGAAGAATCGATATCCACAGGGTGCAACATTCGCTGTGCAAGGTGCAACATTCGTCCAAAAAGCAAAAACAGCGCCGTTCGACTTTGAGAAGTGGGTGCAGGGATTTGAAATGGAACAGTACCATGGTGAGCCGCTCTCCAGGGAAGGTAAATCGAAGACCAGCAACGGTGATCCCATTTTAACGTAAACGTTCACGTGATGGAAAAAAGATGGCCAAAAAACTTCAGAGACCCGATTGAGGTTCGGATAGCCTTTTTTGGGTTTGAAACTATCCGTTGACGGCTTACAGCCGTCAAGGCCGTAAAACTCACCGAGAGCTTCGTTTTGACTGGTTATGGCTCCCGTAACTCTAAACGAGCCAACAGTTATGGTCGTCCGAAGAATCGATATCCACAGGGTGCAACATTCGCTCTGCAAGGTGCAACATTCGTCCAAAAAGCCGAAACAGCGCCGTTGGACTTTTAGAAGTGGGTGCAGGGATTTGAAATGGAACAGTACCATGGTGAACCGCTCTCCAGGGAAGGTAAATCGAAGACCAGCAACGGTGATCCCATTT
This sequence comes from Allium fistulosum, assembly GCA_030737815.1. Lineage (NCBI taxonomy): Eukaryota > Viridiplantae > Streptophyta > Magnoliopsida > Asparagales > Amaryllidaceae > Allium > Allium fistulosum. The sequence goes on along the minus strand of CM060905.1, from coordinate 40,857,877 downwards.
TAACGTAAAAATTCACGTGATGGAAAAAAGAAGGCCAAAATACTTCAGAGACCCGATTGAGGTTCGGATAGCCTTTTTTAGGTTTGAAACTATCCGTTGACGGCTTACAGCCGTCAAGGCCATAGAACTCATCGAGGGCTTCGTTTTGACAGGTTATGGCTCCCATAACTCTAAACGAGCCAACAGTTATGGCCGTCCGAAGAATCGATATCCACAGGGTGCAACATTCGCTCTGCAAGGTGCAACATTCGTCCAAAAAGCAGAAACAGCGCCGTTCGACTTTGAGAAGTGGGTGCAGGGATTTGAAATGGAACAGTACCATGGTGAGCCGCTCTCCAGCGAAGGTAAATCGAAGACCAGCAACGGTGATCCCGTTTTAACGTAAACATTCACGTGATGGAAAAAAGAAGGCCAAAAAACTTCAGAGACCCGATCGAGGTTCGGATAGCCTTTTTTGGGTTTGAAACTATCCGTTGACGGCTTACAGCCGTCAAGGCCATAGAACTCACCGAGAGCTTCGTTTTGACTGGTTATGGCTCACGTAACTCTAAACGAGCCAACATTTATGGCCGTCCGAAGAATCGATATCCACTGGGTGCAACATTCGCTCTACAAGGTGCAACATTCGTCCAAAAAGCCCAAACGGCACCGTTCGACTTTAAGAAGTGGGTGCAGGGATTTGAAATGGAACAGTACCATGGTGAACCGCTCTCCAGGGAAGGTAAATCGAAGACCAGCAACGGTGATCCCGTTTTAACGTAAAAATTCACGTGATGGAAAAAAGAAGGCCAAAATACTTCAGAGACCCGATTGAGGTTCGGATAGCCTTTTTTGGGTTTGAAACTATCCGTTGACGGCTTACAGCGGTCAAGGCCATAGAACTCACCGAGAGCTTCGTTTTGACTGGTTATGGCTCCCGTAACTCTAAACGAGCCAACATTTATGGCCGTCCGAAGAATCGATATCCACAGGGTGCAACATTCGCTCTGCAAGGTGCAACATTCGTCCAAAAACCCCGAACGGCGCCGTTCGACTTTTAGAAGTGGGTGCAGGGATTTGAAATGGAACAGTACCATGGTGAACCGCTCTGCAGGGAAGGTAAATCGAAGACCAGCAACGGTGATCCCGTTTTAACGTAAAAATTCACGTGATGGAAAAAAGAAGGCCAAAATACTTTCGGCTTTAGGTTTGAAACTATCCGTTGACGGCTTACAGCTGTCTAGGCCATAGAACTCACCGAGAGCTTCGTTTTGACTGGTTATGGCTCCCGTAACTCTAAACGAGCCAACAGTTATGGCCATCCGAAGAATCGATATCCACAGGGTGCAACATTCGTTGTGCAAGGTGCAACATTCATCCAAAAAGCCGAAACAGCGCCGTTCGACTTTAGGAAGTGGGTGCAGGGATTTGAAATGGAACAGTACCATGGTGAACCGCTCTCCAAGGAAGGTAAATCGAAGACCAGCAACGGTGATCCCGTTTTAACGTAAAAATTCACGTGATGGAAAAAAGTAGGCCAAAAAACTTCAGAGATCCGATTGAGGTTCGGATAGCCTTTTTTGGGTTTGAAACTATCCGTTGACGGCTTATAGCGGTCAAGGCCGTAGAACTCACAGAGAGCTTCGTTTTGACTGGTTATGGCTCCCGTAACTCTAAATGAGCCAACAGTTATGGCCGTCCGAAGAATCGATATCCACAGGGTGCAACATTCGCTCTGCAAGGTGCAACATTCGTCCAAAAAGCTGAAACAGCGCCGTTCGACTTTTAGAAGTGGGTGCAGGGATTTGAAATGGAACTGTACCATGGTGAACCGCTCTCCAGGGAAGGTAAATCGAAGACCAGCAACGGTGATCCCGTTTTAACGTAAAAATTCACGTGATGGAAAAAAGAAGGCCAAAATACTTCAGAGACCCGATTGAGGTTTGGATAGCCTTTTTTAGGTTTGAAACTATCCGTTAACGGCTTACAGCCGTCAAGGCCGTAGAACTCAACGAGGGCTTCGTTTTGACTGGTTATGGCTCCCGTAACTCTAAACGAGCCAACAGTTATGGCCGTCCGAAGAATCGATATCCACAGGGTGCAACATTCGCTGTGCAAGGTGCAACATTCGTCCAAAAAGCAAAAACAGCGCCGTTCGACTTTGAGAAGTGGGTGCAGGGATTTGAAATGGAACAGTACCATGGTGAGCCGCTCTCCAGGGAAGGTAAATCGAAGACCAGCAACGGTGATCCCATTTTAACGTAAACGTTCACGTGATGGAAAAAAGATGGCCAAAAAACTTCAGAGACCCGATTGAGGTTCGGATAGCCTTTTTTGGGTTTGAAACTATCCGTTGACGGCTTACAGCCGTCAAGGCCGTAAAACTCACCGAGAGCTTCGTTTTGACTGGTTATGGCTCCCGTAACTCTAAACGAGCCAACAGTTATGGTCGTCCGAAGAATCGATATCCACAGGGTGCAACATTCGCTCTACAAGGTGCAACATTCGTCCAAAAAGCCGAAACAGCGCCGTTGGACTTTTAGAAGTGGGTGCAGGGATTTGAAATGGAACAGTACCATGGTGAACCGCTCTCCAGGGAAGGTAAATCGAAGACCAGCAACGGTGATCCCATTTTAACGTAAAAATTCACGTGATGGAAAAAAGAAGGCCAAAATACTTCAGAGACCCGATTGAGGTTCGGATAGCCTTTTTTAGGTTTGAAACTATCCGTTGACGGCTTACAGCCGTCAAGGCCATAGAACTCATCGAGGGCTTCGTTTTGATAGGTTATGGCTCCCATAACTCTAAACGAGCCAACAGTTATGGCCGTCCGAAGAATCGATATCCACAGGGTGCAACATTCGCTCTGCAAGGTGCAACATTCGTCCAAAAAGCAGAAACAGCGCCGTTCGACTTTGAGAAGTGGGTGCAGGGATTTGAAATGGAACAGTACCATGGTGAGCCGCTCTCCAGCGAAGGTAAATCGAAGACCAGCAACGGTGATCCCGTTTTAACGTAAACATTCACGTGATGGAAAAAAGAAGGCCAAAAAACTTCAGAGACCCGATCGAGGTTCGGATAGCCTTTTTTGGGTTTGAAACTATCCGTTGACGGCTTACAGCCGTCAAGGCCATAGAACTCACCGAGAGCTTCGTTTTGACTGGTTATGGCTCACGTAACTCTAAACGAGCCAACATTTATGGCCGTCCGAAGAATCGATATCCACTGGGTGCAACATTCGCTCTACAAGGTGCAACATTCGTCCAAAAAGCCCAAACGGCACCGTTCGACTTTAAGAAGTGGGTGCAGGGATTTGAAATGGAACAGTACCATGGTGAACCGCTCTCCAGGGAAGGTAAATCGAAGACCAGCAACGGTGATCCCGTTTTAACGTAAAAATTCACGTGATGGAAAAAAGAAGGCCAAAATACTTCAGAGACCCGATTGAGGTTCGGATAGCCTTTTTTGGGTTTGAAACTATCCGTTGACGGCTTACAGCGGTCAAGGCCATAGAACTCACCGAGAGCTTCGTTTTGACTGGTTATGGCTCCCGTAACTCTAAACGAGCCAACATTTATGGCCGTCCGAAGAATCGATATCCACAGGGTGCAACATTCGCTCTGCAAGGTGCAACATTCGTCCAAAAACCCCGAACGGCGCCGTTCGACTTTTAGAAGTGGGTGCAGGGATTTGAAATGGAACAGTACCATGGTGAACCGCTCTGCAGGGAAGGTAAATCGAAGACCAGCAACGGTGATCCCGTTTTAACGTAAAAATTCACGTGATGGTAAAAAGAAGGCCAAAATACTTCAGAGACCCGATTGAGGTTCGGATAGCCTTTTTTGGGTTTGAAACTATCAGTTGACGGCTTACAACAGTCAAGGCCGTAGAACTAACCGAGAGCTTCGTTTTGACTGGTTATGGCTCCCGTAACTCTAAACGAGCCAACAGTTATGGCCATCCGAAGAATCGATATCCACAGGGTGCAACATTCGCTGTGCAAGGTGCAACATTCGTCCAAAAAGCCGAAACAGCGCCGTTCGACTTTAAGAAGTGGGTGCAGGGATTTGAAATGGAACAGTACCATGGTGAACCGCTCTCCAGGGAAGGTAAATCGAAGACCAGCAACGGTGATCCCGTTTTAACGTAAAAATTCACGTGATGGAAAAAAGAAGGCCAAAATACTTCAGAGACCCGATTGAGGTTCGGATAGCCTTTTTGGGTTTGAAACTATCCGTTGACGGCTTACAGCTGTCTACGCCATAGAACTCACCGAGAGCTTCGTTTTGACTGGTTATGGCTCCCGTAACTCTAAACGAGCCAACAGTTATGGCCATCCGAAGAATCGATATCCACAGGGTGCAACATTCGTTGTGCAAGGTGCAACATTCGTCCAAAAAGCCGAAACAGCGCCGTTCAACTTTAAGAAGTGGGTGCAGGGATTTGAAATGGAACAGTACCACGGTGAACCGCTCTCCAAGGAAGGTAAATCGAAGACCAGCAACGGTGATCCCGTTTTAACGTAAAAATTCACGTGATGGAAAAAAGAAGGCCAAAAAACTTCAAAGACCCGATTGAGGTTCGGATAGCCTTTTTTGGGTTTGAAACTATCCGTTGACGGCTTATAGCGGTCAAGGCCGTAGAACTCACAGAGAGCTTCGTTTTGACTGGTTATGGCTCCCGTAACTCTAAATGAGCCAACAGTTATGGCCGTCCGAAGAATCGATATCCACAGGGTGCAACATTCGCTTTGCAAGGTGCAACATTCGTCCAAAAAGCCGAAACAGCGCCGTTCGACTTTTAGAAGTGGGTGCAGGGATTTGAAGTGGAACAGTACCATGGTGAACCGCTCTCCAGGGAAGGTAAATCGAAGACCAGCAACGGTGATCCCGTTTTAACGTAAAAATTTACGTGATGGAAAAAAGAAGGCCAAAATACTTTAGAGACCCGATTGAGGTTTGGATAGCCTTTTTTAGGTTTGAAACTATCCGTTGATGGCTTACAGCTGTCAAGGCCATAGAACTCATCAAGGGCTTCGTTTTGACTGGTTATGGCTCCCGTAACTCTAAACGAGCCAACAGTTATGGCCGTCCGAAGAATCGATATCCACAGGGTGCAACATTCGCTGTGCAAGGTGCAACATTCGTCCAAAAAGCAGAAACAGCGCCGTTCGAATTTGAGAAGTGGGTGCAGGGATTTGAAATGGAACAGTACCATGGTGAGCCGCTCTCCAGGGAAGGTAAATCAAAGACCAGCAACGGTGATCCCGTTTTAACGTAAACATTCACGTGATGGAAAAAAGATGGCCAAAAAACTTCAGAGACACGATTGAGGTTCGGATAGCCTTTTTTGGGTTTGAAACTATCCGTTGACGGCTTACAGCCGTCAAGGCCGTAGAACTCACCGAGAGCTTCGTTTTGACTGGTTATGGCTCCCGTAACTCTAAACGAGCCAACAGTTATGGCCGTCCGAAGAATCGATATCCACAGGGTGCAACATTCGCTCTACAAGGTGCTACATTCGTCCAAAAAGCCGAAACAGCGCCGTTGGACTTTTAGAAGTGGGTGCAGGGATTTGAAATGGAACAGTACCATGGTGAACCGCTCTCCAGGGAAGGTAAATCGAAGACCAGCAACGGTGATCCCGTTTTAACGTAAAAATTCACGTGATGGAAAAAAGAAGGCCAAAATACTTCAGAGACCCGATTGAGGTTCGGATAGCCTTTTTTAGGTTTGAAACTATCCGTTGACGGCTTACAGCCGTCAAGGCCATAGAACTCATCGAGGGCTTCGTTTTGACTAGTTATGGCTCCCATAACTCTAAACGAGCCAACAGTTATGGCCGTCCGAAGAATCAATATCCACAGGGTGCAACATTCGCTGTGCAAGGTGCAACATTCGTCCAAAAAGCAGAAACAACGCCTTTCGACTTTGAGAAGTGGGTGCAGGGATTTGAAATGGAACAGTACCATGGTGAGCCGCTCTCCAGGGAAGGTAAATCGAACACCAGCAACGGTGATCCCGTTTTAACGTAAACATTCACGTGATGGAAAAAAGAAGGCCAAAAAACTTCAGAGACCCGATTGAGGTACGGATAGCCTTTTTTGGGTTTGAAACTATCCGTTGACGGCTTACAGCTGTCAAGGCCATAGAACTCACCGAGAGCTTCGTTTTGACTGTTTATGGCTCCCGTAACTCTAAACGAGCCAACATTTATGGCCGTCCGAAGAATCGATATCCACAGGGTGCAACATTCGCTCTACAAGGTGCAACATTCGTCCAAAAAGCCCAAACGGCGCCGTTCGACTTTTAGAAGTGGGTGCAGGGATTTGAAATGGAACAGTACCATGGTGAACCGCTCTCCAGGGAAGGTAAATCGAAGACCAGCAACGGTGATCCCGTTTTAACGTAAAAATTCACGTGATGGAAAAAAGAAGGCCAAAATACTTCAGAGACCCGATTGAGGTTCGGATAGCCTTTTTTGGGTTTGAAACTATCCGTTGACGGCTTACACCTGTCAAGGCCGTAGAACTCACCGAGAGCTTCGTTTTGACTGGTTATGGCTCCCGTAACTCTAAACGAGCCAACAGTTATGGCCATCCGAAGAATCGATATCCACAGGGTGCAACATTCGCTGTGCAAGGTGCAACATTCGTCCAAAAAGCCGAAACAGCACCGTTCGACTTTAAGAAGTGGGTGCAGGGATTTGAAATGGAACAGTACCATGGTGAACCGCACTCCAGGGAAGGTAAATCGAAGACCAGCAACGGTGATCCCGTTTTAACGTAAAAATTCACGTGATGGAAAAAAGAAGGCCAAAAAACTTCAGAGACCCGATTGAGGTTCGGATAGCCTTTTTTGGGTTTGAAACTCTCCGTTGACGGCTTACAGCGGTCAATGCCGTAGAACTCCCAGAGAGCTTCGTTTTGACTGGTTATGGCTCCCGTAACTCTAAGCGAGCCAACATTTATGGCCGTCCGAAGAATCGATATCCACAGGGTGCAACATTCTCTCTGCAAGGTGCAACATTCGTCCAAAAAGCCCAAACGGCGCCGTTCGACTTTTAGAAGTGGGTGCAGGGATTTGAAATGGAACAGTACCATGGTGAACCGCTCTGCAGGGAAGGTAAATCGAAGACCAGCAACGGTGATCCCGTTTTAACGTAAAAATTCACGTGATGGAAAAAAGAAGGCCAAAATACTTCAGAGACCCGATTGAGGTTCGGATAGCCTTTTTTGGGTTTGAAACTATCCGTTGACGGCTTACAACTTTCAAGGCCGTAGAACTCACCGAGAGCTTCGTTTTGACTGGTTATGGCTCCCGTAACTCTAAACGAGCCAACAGTTATGGCCATCCGAAAAATCGATATCCATAGGGTGCAACATTCGCTGTGCAAGGTGCAACATTCGTCCAAAAAGCCGAAACAGCGCCGTTCGACTTTAAGAAGTGGGTGCAGGGATTTGAAATGGAACAGTACCGTGGTGAACCGCTCTCCAGGGAAGGTAAATCGAAGACCAGCAACGGTGATCCCGTTTTAACGTAAAAATTCACGTGATGGAAAAAAGAAGGCCAAAATACTTCAGAGACCCGATTGAGGTTCGGATAGCCTTTTTGGGTTTGAAACTATCCGTTGACGGCTTACAGCTGTCTAGGCCATAGAACTCACCGAGAGCTTCGTTTTGACTGGTTATGGCTCCCGTAACTCTAAACGAGCCAACAGTTATGGCCATCCGAAGATTCGTTATCCATAGGGTGCAACATTCGTTGTGCAATGTGCAACATTCGTCCCAAAAGCCGAAACAGCGCAGTTCGACTTTAAGAAGTGGGTGCAAGGATTTGAAATGGAACAGTACCATGGTGAACCGCTCTCCAGGGAAGGTAAATCGAAGACCAGCAACGGTGATCCCGTTTTAACGTAAAAATTCACGTGATGGAAAAAAGAAGGCCAAAATACTTCAAAGACCCGATTGAGGTTCGAATAGCCTTTTTTGGGTTTGAAACTATCCGTTGACGGCTTACACCTGTCAAGGCCGTAGAACTCACCGAGAGCTTCGTTTTGACTGGTTATGGCTCCCGTAACTCTAAACGAGCCAACAGTTATGGCCATCCGAAGAATCGATATCCACAGGGTGCAACATTCGCTGTGCAAGGTGCAACATTCGTCCAAAAAGCCGAAACAGCACCGTTCGACTTTAAGAAGTGGGTGCAGGGATTTGAAATGGAACAGTACCATGGTGAAACGCACTCCAGGGAAGGTAAATCGAAGACCAGCAACGGTGATCCCGTTTTAACGTAAAAATTCACGTGATGGAAAAAAGAAGGCCAAAAAACTTCAGAGACCCGATTGAGGTTCGGATAGCCTTTTTTGGGTTTGAAACTCTCCGTTGACGGCTTACAGCGGTCAATGCCGTAGAACTCACAGAGAGCTTCGTTTTGACTGGTTATGGCTCCTGTAACTCTAAGCGAGCCAACATTTATGGCCGTCCGAAGAATCGATATCCACAGGGTGCAACATTCTCTCTACAAGGTGCAACATTCGTCCAAAAAGCCCAAACGGCGCCGTTCGACTTTTAGAAGTGGGTGCAGGGATTTGAAATGGAACAGTACCATGGTGAACCGCTCTGCAGGGAAGGTAAATCGAAGACCAGCAACGGTGATCCCGTTTTAACGTAAAAATTCACGTGATGGAAAAAAGAAGGCCAAAATACTTCAGAGACCCGATTGAGGTTCGGATAGCCTTTTTTGGGTTTGAAACTATCCGTTGACGGCTTACAACTTTCAAGGCCGTAGAACTCACCGAGAGCTTCGTTTTGACTGGTTATGGCTCCCGTAACTCTAAACGAGCCAACAGTTATGGCCATCCGAAGAATCGATATCCATAGGGTGCAACATTCGCTGTGCAAGGTGCAACATTCGTCCAAAAAGCCGAAACAGCGCCGTTCGACTTTAAGAAGTGGGTGCAGGGATTTGAAATGGAACAGTACCGTGGTGAACCGCTCTCCAAGGAAGGTAAATCGAAGACCAGCAACGGTGATCCCGTTTTAACGTAAAAATTCACGTGATGGAAAAAAGAAGGCCAAAATACTTCAGAGACCCGATTGAGGTTCGGATAGCCTTTTTGGGTTTGAAACTATCCGTTGACGGCTTACAGCTGTCTAGGCCATAGAACTCACCGAGAGCTTCGTTTTGACTGGTTATGGCTCCCGTAACTCTAAACGAGCCAACAGTTATGGCCATCCGAAGATTCGATATCCACAGGGTGCAACATTCGTTGTGCAATGTGCAACATTCGTCCCAAAAGCCGAAACAGCGCAGTTCGACTTTAAGAAGTGGGTGCAAGGATTTGAAATGGAACAGTACCATGGTGAACCGCTCTCCAGGGAAGGTAAATCGAAGACCAGCAACGGTGATCCCGTTTTAACGTAAAAATTTACGTGATGGAAAAAAGAAGGCCAAAAAACTTCGGAGACCCGATTGAGGTTCGGATAGCCTTTTTTGGGTTTGAAACTCTCCGTTGACGGCTTATAGCGGTCAAGGCCGTAGAAATCACAGAGAGCTTCGTTTTGACTGGTTATGGCTCCCGTAACTCTAAACGAGCCAACAGTTATGGCCATCCGAAGAATCGATATCCATAGGGTGCAACATTCGCTCTACAAGGTGCAACATTCGTCCAAAAAGCCGAAACAGCGTAGTTCGACTTTTAGAAGTGGGTGCAGGGATTTGAAATGGAACAGTACCATGGTGAACCGCTCTCCAGGGAAGGTAAATCAAAGACCAGCAATGGTGATCCCGTTTTAACGTAAAAATTCACGTGATGGAAAAAAGAAGGCCAAAATACTTCAGAGACCCGATTGAGGTTCGGATAGCCTTTTTTGGGTTTGAAACTATCCGTTGACGGCTTACAGCTGTCAAGGCCGTAGAACTCACCGAGAGCTTCGTTTTGACTGGTTATGGCTCCCGTAACTCTAAACGAGCCAACAGTTATGGCCGTCCGAAGAATCGATATCCACAGGGTGCAACATTCACTGTGCAAGGTGCAACATTCGTCCAAAAAGCATAAACAACGCCGTTCGACTTTGAGAAGTGGGTGCAGGGATTTGAAATGGAACAGTACCATGGTGAGCCGCTCTCCAGGGAAGGTAAATCGAAGACCAGCAACGGTGATCCCGTTTTAACGTAAACGTTCACGTGATGGAAAAAAGATGACCAAAAAACTTCATAGACCCGATTGAGGTTCGGATAGCCTTTATTGGGTTTGAAACTATCCGTTGACGGCTTACAGCTGTCAAGGCCGTAGAACTCACCGAGAGCTTCGTTTTGACTGGTTATGGCTCCCGTAACTCTAAACGAGCCAACAGTTATGGCCGTCCGAAGAATCGATATCCACAGGGTGCAACATTCGCTGTGCAAGGTGCAACATTCGTCCAAAAAGCAGAAACAGCGCCGTTCGACTTTGAGAAGTGGGTGCAGGGATATGAAATGGAACAGTACCATGGTGAGCCGCTCTCCAGGGAAGGTAAATCGAAGACCAGCAACGGTGATCCCGTTTTAACGTAAACGTTCACGTGATGGAAAAAAGATGGCCAAAAAACTTCAGAGACACGATTGAGGTACGGATAGCCTTTTTTGGGTTTGAAACTATCCGTTGACGGCTTACAGCCGTCAAGGCCGTAGAACTCACCGAGAGCTTCGTTTTGACTGGTTATGGCTCCCGTAACTCTAAACGAGCCAACAGTTATGGCCGTCCGAAGAATCGATATCCACAGGGTGCAACATTCGCTCTGCAAGGTGCGACATTCGTCCAAAAAGCCGAAACAGCGCCGTTGGACTTTTAGAAGTGGGTGCAGGGATTTGAAATGGAACAGTACCATGGTGAACCGCTCTCCAGGGAAGGTAAATCGAAGACCAGCAACGGTGATCCCGTTTTAACGTAAAAATTCACGTGATGGAAAAAAGAAGGCCAAAATACTTCAGAGACCCGATTGAGGTTCGGATAGCCTTTTTTAGGTTTGAAACTATCCGTTGATGGCTTACAGCCGTCAAGGCCATAGAACTCATCGAGGGCTTCGTTTTGACTAGTTATGGCTCCCATAACTCTAAACGAGCCAACAGTTATGGCCGTCCGAAGAATCGATATCCACAGGGTGCAACATTCGCTGTGCAAGGTGCAACATTCGTCCAAAAATCAGAAACAGCGCCGTTCGACTTTGAGAAGTGGGTGCAGGGATTTGAAATGGAACAGTACCATGGTGAGCCGCTCTCCAGGGAAGGTAAATCGAAGACCAGCAACGGTGATCCCGTTTTAACGTAAACATTCACGTGATGGAAAAAAGAAGGCCAAAAAACTTCAGAGACCCGATTGAGGTACGGATAGCCTTTTTTGGGTTTGAAACTATCCGTTGACGGCTTACAGCTGTCAAGGCCATAGAACTCACCGAGAGCTTCGTTTTGACTGGTTATGGCTCCCGTAACTCTAAACGAGCCAACATTTATGGCCGTCCGAAGAATCGATATCCACAGGGTGCAACATTCGCTCTACAAGGTGCAACATTCGTCCAAAAAGCCCAAACGGCGCCGTTCGACTTTTAGAAGTGGGTGCAGGGATTTGAAATGGAACAGTACCATGGTGAACCGCTCTCCAGGGAAGGTAAATCGAAGACCAGCAACGGTGATCCCGTTTTAACGTAAAAATTCACGTGATGGAAAAAAGAAGGCCAAAATACTTCAGAGACCCGATTGATGTTCGGATAGCCTTTTTGGGTTTGAAACTATCCGTTGACGGCTTACAGCTGTCTAGGCCATAGAACTCACCGAGAGCTTCGTTTTGACTGGTTATGGCTCCCGTATCTCTAAACGAGCCAACAGTTATGGCCATCCGAAGAATCGATATCCACAGGGTGCAACATTCGTTGTGCAATGTGCAACATTCGTCCAAAAAGCCGAAACAGCGCCGTTCGACTTTAAGAAGTGGGTGCAGGGATTTGAAATGGAACAATACCATGGTGAACCGCTCTCCAGGGAAGGTAAATCGAAGACCACCAACGGTGATCCCGTTTTAACGTAAAAATTCACGTGATGGAAAAAAGAAGGCCAAAATACTTCAGAGACCCGATTGAGGTTCGGATAGCCTTTTTTGGGTTTGAAACTATCCGTTGACGGCTTACAGCTGTCAAGGCCGTAGAACTCACCGAGAGCTTCGTTTTGACTGGTTATGGCTCCCGTAACTCTAAACGAGCCAACAGTTATGGCCGTCCGAAGAATCGATATCCACAGGGTGCAACATTCACTGTGCAAGGTGCAACATTCGTCCAAAAAGCATAAACAACGCCGTTCGACTTTGAGAAGTGGGTGCAGGGATTTGAAATGGAACAGTACCATGGTGAGCCGCTCTCCAGGGAAGGTAAATCGAAGACCAGCAACGGTGATCCCGTTTTAACGTAAAAATTCACGTGATGGAAAAAAGAAGGCCAAAATACTTCAGAGACCCGATTGATGTTCGGATAGCCTTTTTGGGTTTGAAACTATCCGTTGACGGCTTACAGCTGTCTAGGCCATAGAACTCACCGAGAGCTTCGTTTTGACTGGTTATGGCTCCCGTATCTCTAAACGAGCCAACAGTTATGGCCATCCGAAGAATCGATATCCACAGGGTGCAACATTCGTTGTGCAATGTGCAACATTCGTCCAAAAAGCCGAAACAGCGCCGTTCGACTTTAAGAAGTGGGTGCAGGGATTTGAAATGGAACAGTACCATGGTGAACCGCTCTCCAGGGAAGGTAAATCGAAGACCAGCAACGGTGATCCCGTTTTAACGTAAAAATTCACGTGATGGAAAAAAGAAGGCCAAAATACTTCAGAGACCCGATTGAGGTTCGGATAGCCTTTTTTGGGTTTGAAACTCTCCGTTGACGGCTTATAGCGGTCAAGGCCGTAGAAATCACAGAGAGCTTCGTTTTGACTGGTTATGGCTCCCGTAACTCTAAACGAGCCAACAGTTATGGTCATCCGAAGAATCGATATCCATAGGGTGCAACATTCGCTCTGCAAGGTGCAACATTCGTCCAAAAAGCCGAAACAGCGCAGTTCGACTTTTAGAAGTGGGTGCAGGGATTTGAAATGGAACAGTACCATGGTGAACCGCTCTCCAGGGAAGGTAAATCAAAGACCAGCAATGGTGATCCCGTTTTAACGTAAAAATTCACGTGATGGAAAAAAGAAGGCCAAAATACTTCAGAGACCCGATTGAGGTTCGGATAGCCTTTTTTGGGTTTGAAACTATCCGTTGACGGCTTACAGCTGTCAAGGCCGTAGAACTCACCGAGAGCTTCGTTTTGACTGGTTATGGCTCCCGTAACTCTAAACGAGCCAACAGTTCTGGCCGTCCGAAGAATCGATATCCACAGGGTGCAACATTCACTATGCAAGGTGCAACATTCGTCCAAAAAGCATAAACAACGCCGTTCGACTTTGAGAAGTGGGTGCAGGGATTTGAAATGGAACAGTACCATGGTGAGCCGCTCTCCAGGGAAGGTAAATCGAAGACCAGCAACGGTGATCCCGTTTTAACGTAAACGTTCACGTGATGGAAAAAAGATGACCAAAAAACTTCAGAGACCCGATTGAGGTTCGGATAGCCTTTTTTGGGTTTGAAACTATCCGTTGACGGCTTACAGCCGTCAAGGCCGTAGAACTCACCGAGAGCTTCGTTTTGACTGGTTATGGCTCCCGTAACTCTAAACGAGCCAACAGTTATGGCCGTCCGAAGAATCGATATCCACAGGGTGCAACATTCGCTTTGCAAGGTGCAACATTCGTCCAAAAAGCCGAAACAGCGCCGTTCGACTTTTATAAGAGGGTGCAGGGATTTGAAATGGAACAGTACCATGGTGAACCGCTCTCCAGGGAAGGTAAATCGAAGAGCAGCAATGGTGATCCCGTTTTAACGTAAAAATTCACGTGATGGAAAAAAGAAGGCCAAAATACTTCAGAGACCCGATTGAGGTTCGAATAGCCTTTTTTAGGTTTGAAACTATCCGTTGAAGGCTTACAGCTGTCAAGGCCGTAGAACTCATCGAGGGCTTCGTTTTGAATGGTTATGGCTCCCGTAACTCTAAACGAGCCAACAATTATGGCCGTCCGAAGAATCGATATCCACAGGGTGCAACATTCGCTGTGCAAGGTGCAACAATCGTCCAAAAAGCAGAAACAGCGCCGTTCGACTTTGAGAAGTGGGTGCAGGGATTTGAAATGGAACAGTACCATGGTGAGCCGCTCTCCAGGGAAGGTAAATCGAAGACCAGCAACGGTGATCCCGTTTTAACGTAAACATTCACGTGATGGAAAAAAGAAGGCCAAAAAACTTCAGAGACCCGATTGAGGTTCGGATAGCCTTTTTTGGGTTTGAAACTATCCGTTGACGGCTTACAGCTGTCTAGGCCATAGAACTCACCGAGAGCTTCGTTTTGACTGGTTATGGCTCCCGTAATTCTAAACGAGCCAACATTTATAGCCGTCCGAAGAATCGATATCCACTGGGTGCAACATTCGCTCTGCAAGGTGCAACATTCGTCCAAAAAGCCAAAACGGCGCCGTTCGACTTTTAGAAGTGGGTGCAGGGAATTGAAATGGAACAGTACCATGGTGAACCGCTGTCTAGGGAAGGTAAATCGAAGACCAGCAACGGTGATCCCGTTTTAACGTAAAAATTCACGTGATGGAAAAAAGAAGGCCAAAATACTTCAGAGACCCGATTGAGGTTCGGATAGCCTTTTTTGGGTTTGAAACTATCCGTTGACGGCTTACAGCTGTCAAGGCCGTAGAACTCACCGAGAGCTTCGTTTTGACTGGTTATGGCTCCCGTAACTCTAAACGAGCCAACAGTTATGGCCGTTCGAAGAATCGATATCCACAGGGTGCAACATTCGCTGTGCAAGGTGCAACATTCGTCCAAAAAGCAGAAACAGCGCCGTTCGACTTTGAGAAGTGGGTGCAGGGATTTGAAAAGGAACAGTACCATGGTGAGCCGCTCTCCAGGGAAGGTAAATCGAAGACCAGCAACGGTGATCCCGTTTTAACGTAAACATTCACGTGATGGAAAAAAGATGGCCAAAAAACTTCAGAGACCCGATTGAGGTTCGGATAGCCTTTTTTGGGTTTGAAACTATCCGTTGACGGCTTACAGCCATCAAGGCCGTAGAACTCACCGAGAGCTTCGTTTTGACTGGTTATGGCTCCCATAACTCTAAACGAGCCAACAGTTATGGCCGTCCGAAGAATCGATATCCACATGGTGCAACATTCGCTCTACAAGGTGCAACATTCGTCCAAAAAGCCGAAACAGCGCCGTTCGACTTTTAGAAGTGGGTGCAGGGATTTGAAATGGAACAGTACCATGGTGAACCGCTCTCTAGGGAAGGTAAATCGAAGACCAGCAACGGTGATCCCGTTCTAAGGTAAAAATACATGTGATGGAAAAAAGAAGGCCAAAATACTTCAGAGACACGATTGAGGTTCGGATAGCCTTTTTTGGGTTTGAAACTATCCGTTGACAGCTTACACCTGTCAAGGCCGTAGAACTCACCGAGAACTTCGTTTTGACTAGTTATGACTACCGTCACTCTAAACGATCCAACATGTATGGCCGTCCGAAGAATCGATATCCACAGGGTGCAACATTCGCTGTGCAAGGTGCAACATTCGTCCAAAAAGCAGAAACAGCGTCGTTCGACTTTGAGAAGTGGGTGCAGGGATTTGAAATGGAACAGTATCATGGTGAGCCGCTCTCCAGGGAAGGTAAATCGAAGACCAGCAACGGTGATACCGTTTTAACGTAAACATTCACGTGATGGAAAAAAGAAGGCCAAAAAACTTCAGAGACCCGATTGAGGTTCGGATTGCCTTTTTTGGGTTTGAAACTATCTGTTGACGGCTTACAGCCGTCAAGGCCGTAGAACTCACCGAGAGCTTCGTTTTGACTGGTTATGGCTCCCGTAAATCTAAACGAGCCAACAGTTATGGTCGTCCGAAGAATCGATATCCACAGGGTGCAACATTCGCTCGGCAAGGTGCAACATTCGTCGAAAAAACTGAAACGGCGTCGTTCGACTTTTAGAAGTGGGTGCAGGGATTTGAAATGGAACAGTACCATTGTGAACCGCTCTCCAAGGAAGGTATATCGAAGACCAGCAACGGTGATCCCGTTTTAACGTAAAAATTCACGTGATGGAAAAAAGAAGGCCAAAATACTTTAGAGACCCGATTGAGGTTCGGATAGCCTTTTTTGGGTTTGAAACTATCCGTTGACGGCTTACAGCAGTCAAGGCCGTAAAACTCACCGAGACCTTCGTTTTTACTGGTTATGGCTCCCGTAACTCTAAACGAGCCAACAGCTATGGCCGTTCGAAGAATCGATATCCAAAGGGTGCAACATTCGCTATGCAAGGTGCAACATTCGTCCAAAATCCGAAACAGCGCCGTTCGACTTTTAGAAGTGGGTGCAGGGATTTGAAATCGAACAGTACCATGGTGAACCGCTCTCCAGGGAAGGTAAATCGAAGACCAGCAACGGTGATCTCGTTTTAACGTAAAAATTCACCTGATGGAAAAAAGAAGGCCAAAAAACATCAGAGACCCGATTGAGGTTCGGATAGCCTTTTTTGGGTTTGAAACTATCCGTTGACGGCTTATAGCGGTTAAGGCCGTAGAACTCACAAAGAGCTTCGTTTTGACTGGTTATGGCTCCCGTAACTCTAAACGAGCCAACAGTTATGGCCGTCCGAAGAATCGATATCCACAGGGTGCAACATTCGCTCTGTAAGGTGCAACATTCGTCCAAAAAGCCGAAACAGCGCCATTCGACTTTTAGAAGTGGGTGCAGGGATTTGAAATGGAACAGTACCATGGTGAACCGCTCTCCAGGGAAGGTAAATCGAAGACCAGCAACGGGGATCCCGTTTTAACGTAAAAATTCACGTGATGGAAAAAAGAAGGCCAAAAAACTTCAGAGACCCGATTGAGGTTCGGATAGCCTTTTTTGGGTTTGAAACTATCCGTTGACGGCTTACAGCCGTCAAGGCCGTAGAACTCACCGAGAGCTTCGTTTTGACTGGTTATGGCTCCCTTAACTCTAAACGAGCCAACAGTTATGGCCGTCCGAAGAATCGATATCCACATGGTGCAACATTCGCTCTACAAGGTGCAACATTCGTCCAAAAAGCCAAAACAGCGCCGTTCGACTTTTAGAAGTGGGTGCAGGGATTTGAAATGGAACAGTACCATGGTGAACTGCTCTCCAAGGAAGGTAAATCGAAGACCAGCAACGGTGATCCCGTTTTAACGTAAAAATTCATGTGATGGAAAAAAGAAGGCAAAAATACTTCAGAGACACGATTGAGGTTCGGATAGCCTTTTTTGGGTTTGAAACTATCCGTTGACGGCTTACAGCTGTCAAGGCCGTAGAACTCATTGAGGGCTTCGTTTTGACTGGTTATGGCTCCCGTAACTCTAAACGAGCCAACAGTTATGGCCGTCTGAAGAATTGATATCCACAGGGTGCAACATTCGCTGTGCAAGGTGCAACAGTCGTCCAAAAAGCAGAAACAGCGCCGTTCGACTTTGAGAAGTGGGTGTAGGGATTTGAAATGGAACAGTACCATGGTGAGCCGCTCTCCAGGGAAGGTAAATCGAAGACCAGCAACGGTGATCCCGTTTTAACGTAAACATTCACGTGATGGAAAAAAGATGGCCAAAAAACTTCAGAGACCCGATTGAGGTTCGGATAGCCTTTTTTGGGTTTGAAACTATCCGTTGACGGCTTACAACTGTCAAGGCCGTAGAACTCACCGAGAGCTTCGTTTTGACTGGTTATGGCTCCCGTAACTCTAAACGAGCCAACAGTTATGGCCATCCGAAGAATCGATATCCACAGGGTGCAACATTCGCTGTGCAAGGTGCAACATTCGTCCAAAAAGCCGAAACAGCGCCGTTCGACTTTAAGAAGTGGGTGCAGGGATTTGAAATGGAACAGTACCATGGTGAACCGCTCTCTAGGGAAGGTAAATCAAAGACCAGCAACGGTGATCCCGTTTTAACGTAAAAATTCACGTTATGGAAAAAAGAAGGCCAAAATACTTCAGAGACCCGATTGAGGTTCGGATAGCCTTTTTTGGGTTTGAAACTATCCGTTGACGGCTTACAGCTGTCAAGGCCGTAGAACTCACCGAGAGCTTCGTTTTGACTGGTTATGGCTCCCGTAACTCTAAACGAGCCAACAGTTATGGCCGTTCGAAGAATCGATATCCACAGGGTGCAACATTCGCTGTGCAAGGTGCAACATTCGTCCAAAAAGCAGAAACAGCGCCGTTCGACTTTGAGAAGTGGGTGCAGGGATTTGAAAAGGAACAGTACCATGGTGAGCCGCTCTCCAGGGAAGGTAAATCGAAGACCAGCAACGGTGATCCCGTTTTAACGTAAACATTCACGTGATGGAAAAAAGATGGCCAAAAAACTTCAGAGACCCGATTGAGGTTCGGATAGCCTTTTTTGGGTTTGAAACTATCCGTTGACGGCTTACAGCCATCAAGGCCGTAGAACTCACCGAGAGCTTCGTTTTGACTGGTTATGGCTCCCATAACTCTAAACGAGCCAACAGTTATGGCCGTCCGAAGAATCGATATCAACATGGTGCAACATTCGCTCTACAAGGTGCAACATTCGTCCAAAAAGCCGAAACAGCGCCGTTCGACTTTTAGAAGTGGGTGCAGGGATTTGAAATGGAACAGTACCATGGTGAACCGCTCTCTAGGGAAGGTAAATCGAAGACCAGCAACGGTGATCCCGTTCTAACGTAAAAATACATGTGATGGAAAAAAGAAGGCCAAAATACTTCAGAGACACGATTGAGGTTCGGATAGCCTTTTTTGGGTTTGAAACTATCCGTTGACAGCTTACACCTGTCAAGGCCGTAGAACTCACCGAGAACTTCGTTTTGACTAGTTATGACTACCGTAACTCTAAACGATCCAACATGTATGGCCGTCCGAAGAATCGATATCCACAGGGTGCAACATTCGCTGTGCAAGGTGCAACATTCGTCCAAAAAGCAGAAACAGCGTCGTTCGACTTTGAGAAGTGGGTGCAGGGATTTGAAATGGAACAGTATCATGGTGAGCCGCTCTCCAGGGAAGGTAAATCGAAGACCAGCAACGGTGATACCGTTTTAACGTAAACATTCACGTGATGGAAAAAAGAAGGCCAAAAAACTTCAGAGACCCGATTGAGGTTCGGATTGCCTTTTTTGGGTTTGAAACTATCTGTTGACGGCTTACAGCCGTCAAGGCCGTAGAACTCACCGAGAGCTACGTTTTGACTGGTTATGGCTCCCGTAAATCTAAACGAGCCAACAGTTATGGTCGTCCGAAGAATCGATATCCACAGGGTGCAACATTCGCTCGGCAAGGTGCAACATTCGTCGAAAAAACTGAAACGGCGTCGTTCGACTTTTAGAAGTGGGTGCAGGGATTTGAAATGGAACAGTACCATTGTGAACCGCTCTCCAAGGAAGGTAAATCGAAGACCAGCAACGGTGATCCCGTTTTAACGTAAAAATTCACGTGATGGAAAAAAGAAGGCCAAAATACTTTAGAGACCCGATTGAGGTTCGGATAGCCTTTTTTGGGTTTGAAACTATCCGTTGACGGCTTACAGCAGTCAAGGCCGTAAAACTCACCGAGACCTTCGTTTTTACTGGTTATGGCTCCCGTAACTCTAAACGAGCCAACAGCTATGGCCGTTCGAAGAATCGATATCCAAAGGGTGCAACATTCGCTATGCAAGGTGCAACATTCGTCCAAAATCCGAAACAGCGCCGTTCGACTTTTAGAAGTGGGTGCAGGGATTTGAAATCGAACAGTACCATGGTGAACCGCTCTCCAGGGAAGGTAAATCGAAGACCAGCAACGGTGATCCCGTTTTAACGTAAAAATT
Organism: Allium fistulosum; assembly: GCA_030737815.1. Classification (NCBI taxonomy): domain Eukaryota; kingdom Viridiplantae; phylum Streptophyta; class Magnoliopsida; order Asparagales; family Amaryllidaceae; genus Allium; species Allium fistulosum. The sequence goes on along the minus strand of CM060905.1, from coordinate 40,837,916 downwards.
CACTTGATGGAAAAAAGAAGGCCAAAAAACATCAGAGACCCGATTGAGGTTCGGATAGCCTTTTTTGGGTTTGAAACTATCCGTTGACGGCTTATAGCGGTTAAGGCCGTAGAACTCACAAAGAGCTTCGTTTTGACTGGTTATGGCTCCCGTAACTCTAAACGAGCCAACAGTTATGGCCGTCCGAAGAATCGATATCCACAGGGTGCAACATTCGCTCTGTAAGGTGCAACATTCGTCCAAAAAGCCGAAACAGCGCCATTCGACTTTTAGAAGTGGGTGCAGGGATTTGAAATGGAACAGTACCATGGTGAACCGCTCTCCAGGGAAGGTAAATCGAAGACCAGCAACGGTGATCCCGTTTTAACGTAAAAATTCACGTGATGGAGAAAAGAAGGCCAAAAAACTTCAGAGACCCGATTGAGGTTCGGATAGCCTTTTTTGGGTTTGAAACTATCCGTTGACGGCTTACAGCCGTCAAAGCCGTAGAACTCACCGAGAGCTTCGTTTTGACTGGTTATGGCTCCCTTAACTCTAAACGAGCCAACAGTTATGGCCGTCCGAAGAATCGATATCCACATGGTGCAACATTCGCTCTACAAGGTGCAACATTCGTCCAAAAAGCCAAAACAGCGCCGTTCGACTTTTAGAAGTGGGTGCAGGGATTTGAAATGGAACAGTACCATGGTGAACTGCTCTCCAAGGAAGGTAAATCGAAGACCAGCAACGGTGATCCCGTTTTAACGTAAAAATTCATGTGATGGAAAAAAGAAGGCAAAAATACTTCAGAGACACGATTGAGGTTCGGATAGCCTTTTTTGGGTTTGAAACTATCCGTTGACGGCTTACAGCTGTCAAGGCCGTAGAACTCATTGAGGGCTTCGTTTTGACTGGTTATGGCTCCCGTAACTCTAAACGAGCCAACAGTTATGGCCGTCTGAAGAATTGATATCCACAGGGTGCAACATTCGCTGTGCAAGGTGCAACAGTCGTCCAAAAAGCAGAAACAGCGCCGTTCGACTTTGAGAAGTGGGTGTAGGGATTTGAAATGGAACAGTACCATGGTGAGCCGCTCTCCAGGGAAGGTAAATCGAAGACCAGCAACGGTGATCCCGTTTTAACGTAAACATTCACGTGATGGAAAAAAGATGGCCAAAAAACTTCAGAGACCCGATTGAGGTTCGGATAGCCTTTTTTGGGTTTGAAACTATCCGTTGACGGCTTACAGCCGTCAAGGCCGTAGAACTCACCGAGAGCTTCGTTTCGACTGGTTATGGCTCCCGTAACTCTAAACGAGCCAACAGTTATGGCCGTCCGAAGAATCGATATCCACAGGGTGCAACATTCGCTCTGCAAGGTGCAATATTCGTCCAAAAAGCCGAAACAGCGCCGTTCGACTTTTAGAAGTGGGTGCAGGGATTTGAAATGGAACAGTACCATGGTGAACCGCTCTCCAGGGAAGGTAAATCGAAGAAAAGCAACGGTGATCCCGTTTTAACGTAAAAATTCACGTGATGGAAAAAAGAAAGCCAAAATACTTCAGAGACCCGATTGAGGTTCGGATAGCCTTTTTTAGGTTTGAAACTATCCGTTGACGGCTTACAGCTGTCAAGGTCGTATAACTCATCGATGGCATCGTTTTGACTGGTTATGGCTCCCGTAACTCTAAACGAGCCAACAGTTATGGCCGTCCGAAGAATCGATATCCACTGGGTGCAACATTCGTTGTGCAAGGTGCAACATTCGTCCAAAAAGCAGAAACAACGCCGTTCGACTTTGTGAAGTGGGTGCAGGGATTTGAAATGGAACAGTACCATGGTGAGCCGCTCTCCAGGGAAGGTAAATCGAAGACCAGCAACGGTGATCCCGTTTTAACGTAAACGTTCACGTGATGGAAAAAAGAAGGCCAAAAAACTTCAGAGACCCGATTGAGGTTCGGATAGCCTTTTTTGGGTTTGAAACTATCCGTTGACGGCTTACAGCTATCTAGGCCATAGAACTCACCGAGAGCTTCGTTTTGACTGGTTATGGCTCCCATAACTCTAAACGAGCCAACATTTATGGCCGTCCGAAGACTCGATATCCACAGGGTGCAACATTCGCTCTGCAAGGTGCAACATTCGTCCAAGAAGCCAAAACGGCGCCGTTCGACTTTTAGAAGTGGGTGCAGGGATTTTAAATGGAACAGTACCATGGTGAACCGCTCTCCAGGGAAGGTAAATCGAAGACCAGCAACGGTGATCCCGTTTTAACGTAAAAATTCACGTGATGGAAAAAAGAAGGCCAAAATACTTTAGAGACCCGATTGAGGTTCGGATAGCCTTTTTTGGGTTTGAAACTATCTGTTGACGGCTTAGAACTATCAAGGCCGTAGAACTCACCAAGAGCTTCGATTTGACTGGTTATGGCTCCCGTAACTCTAAACGAGCCAACAGTTATGGCCATCCGAAGAATGGATATCCACAGGGTGCAACATTCGCTGTGCAAGGTGCAACATTCGTCCAAAAAGCAGAAACAGCGCCGTTCGACTTTGAGAAGTGAGTGCAGGGATTTGAAATGGAACAGTACCATGGTGAGCCGCCCTCCAGGGAAGGTAAATCGAAGACCAGCAACGGTGATCCCGTTTTAACGTAAACATTCACGTGATGGAAAAAAGATGGCCAAAAAACTTCAGAGACCCGATTGAGGTTCGGATAGCCTTTTTGGGTTTGAAACTATCCGTTGACGGCTTACAGCCGTCAAGGTCGTAGAACTCACCGAGAGCTTCGTTTTGACTGGTTATGGCTCCCGTAACTCTAAACGAGCCAACAGTTATGGCCGTCCGAAGAATCGATATCCACAGGGTGCAACATTCGCTCTGCAAGGTGCAACATTCGTCCAAAAAGCCGAAACAGCGCCGTTCGACTTTTAGAAGTGGGTGCAGGGATTTGAAATGGAACAGTACCATGGTGAACCGCTCTCCAGGGAAGGTAAATCGAAGACCAGCAACGGTGATCCCGTTTTAACGTAAAAATTCACGTGATGGAAAAAAGAAGGCCAAAATACTTAAGAGACCCGATTGAGGTTCGGATAGCCTTTTTTAGGTTTGAAACTATCCGTTGACAGCTTACAGCTGTCAAGGCCGTAGAACTCATCGAGAGCTTCGTTTTGACTGGTTATGGCTCCCGTAACTCTAAACGAGCCAACAGTTATGGCCGTCCGAAGAATCGATATCCACAGGGTGCAACATTCGCTGTGCAAGGTGCAACATTCGTCCAAAAAGCAGAAACAGCGCCGTTCGACTTTGAGAAGTGGGTGCAGGGATTTTAAATGGAATAGTACCATGGTGAGCCGCTCTCTAGTGAAGGTAAATCGAACACCAGCAACGGTGATCCCGTTTTAACGTAAACGTTCACGTGACGGAAAAAAGAAGGCCAAAAAACTTCAGAGACCCGATTGAGGTTCGGATAGCCTTTTTTGGGTTTGAAACTATCCGTTGACGGCTTACAGCGGTCTAGGCCATAGAACTCACCGAGAGCTTCGTTTTGACTGGTTATGGCTCCCGTAACTCTAAACGAGCCAACAGTTATGGCCGTCCGAAGAATCGATATCCACAGGGTGCAACATTCGCTGTGCAAGGTGCAACATTCGTCCAAAAAGCAGAAACAGCGCCGTTCGACTTTGAGAAGTGGGTGCAGGGATTTGAAATGGAACAGTACCATGTTGAGCCGCTCTCCAGGGAAGGTAAATCAAAGACCAGCAACGGTGATCCCGTTTTAACGTAAAAATTCACGTGACGGAAAAAAGATGGCCAAAAAACTTCAGAGACCCGATTGAGGTTCGGATAGCCTTTTTTGGGTTTGAAACTATCCGTTGATGGCTTACAGCTGTCTAGGCCATAGAACTAACCGAGAGCTTCGTTTTGACTGGTTATGGCTCCCGTAACTCTAAACGAGCCAACAGTTATGGCCGTCCGAAGAATCGATATCCACAGGGTGCAACATTCGCTGTTTAAGGTGCAACATTCGTCCAAAAAGCAGAAACAGCGCCGTTCGACTTTAAGAAGTGGGTGCAGGAATTTGAAATGGAATAGTACCATGGTGAACCGCTCTCTAGGGAAGGTAAATCAAAGACCAGCAACGGTGATCCCGTTTTAACGTAAAAATTCACGTGATGGAAAAAAGAAGGCCAAAATACTTCAGAGACCCGATTGAGGTTCGGATAGCCTATTTTGGGTTTGAAACTATCCGTTGACGGCTTACAGCAGTCAAGGCCGTAGAACTCACCGAGAGCTTCGTTTTGACTGGTTATGGCTCCCGTAACTCTAAACGAGCCAACAGTTATGGCCGTCCGAAGAATCGATATCCACAGGGTGCAACATTCGCTGTGCAAGGTGCAACATTCGTCCAAAAAGCAGAAACAGCGCCGTTCGACTTTGAGAAGTGGGTGCAGGGATTTGAAATGGAACAGTACCATGGTGAGCCACCCTCCAGGGAAGGTAAATCGAAGACCAGCAACGGTGATCCCGTTTTAACGTAAACATTCACGTGATGGAAAAAAGATGGCCAAAAAACTTCAAAGACCCGATTGAGGTTCGGATAGCCTTTTTTGGGTTTGAAACTATCCGTTGACGGCTTACAGCCGTCAAGGCCGTAGAACTCACCGAGAGCTTCGTTTTGACTGGTTATGGCTCCCGTAACTCTAAACGAGCCAACAGTTATGGCCGTCCGAAGAATCGATATCCACAGGGTGCAACATTCGCTCTGCAAGGTGCAACATTCGTCCAAAAAGCCGAAACAGCGCCGTTCGACTTTTAGAAGTGGGTGCAGGGATTTGAAATGGAACAGTACCATGGTGAACCGCTCTCCAGGGAAGGTAAATCAAAGACCAGCAACGGTGATCCCGTTTTAACGTAAAAATTCACGTGATGGAAAAAAGAAGGCCAAAATACTTAAGAGACCCGATTGATGTTCGGATAGCCTTTTTTAGGTTTGAAACTATCCGTTGACAGCTTACAGCTGTCAAGGCCGTAGAACTCATCGAGGGCTTCGTTTTGACTGGTTATGGCTCCCGTAACTCTAAACGAGCCAACAGTTATGGTCGTCCGAAGAATCGATATCCACAGGGTGCAACATTCGCTGTGCAAGGTGCAACATTCGTCCAAAAAGCAGAAACAGCGCCGTTCGACTTTGAGAAGTGGTTGCAGGGATTTTAAATGGAACAGTACCATGGTGAGCCGCTCTCCAGGGAAGGTAAATCGAAGACCAGCAACGGTGATCCCGTTTTAACGTAAACGTTCACGTGACGGAAAAAAGAAGGCCAAAAAACTTCAGAGACCCGATTGAGGTTCGGATAGCCTTTTTTGGGTTTGAAACTATCCGTTGACGGCTTACAGCTATCTAGGCCATAGAACTTACCGAGAGCATCGTTTTGACTGGTTATGGCTCCCGTAACTCTAAACGAGCCAACAGTTATGGCCGTCCGAAGAATCGATATCCACAGGGTGCAACATTCGCTCTGCAAGGTGCAACATTCGTCCAAAAAACCGAAACGGCGCCGTTCGACTTTTAGAAGTGGGTGCAGGGATTTGAAATGGAACAGTACCATGTTGAATCGCTCTCCAAGGAAGGGAAATCGAAGACCAGCAACGGTGATCCCGTTTTAACGTAAAAATTCACGTGATGGAAAAATGAAGCCAAAATACTTCAGAGACCCGATTGAGGTTCGGATAGCCTTTTTTGGGTTTGAAACTATCCGTTGACGGCTTACAGCTGTCAAGGCCGTAGAACTCACCGAGACCTTCATTTTTACTGGTTATGGCTCCCGTAACTCTAAACGAGCCAACAGCTATGGCCTTTCGAAGAATCGATATCCACAGGGTGCAACATTCGCTATGCAAGGTGCAACATTCGTCCAAAATCCGAAACAGCGCCGTTCGACTTTTAGAAGTGGGTGCAGGGATTTGAAATGGAATAGTACCATGGTGAACCGCTCTCCAGGGAAGGTAAATCGAAGACCGGCAACGGTGATCCCGTTTTAACGTAAAAATTCACGTGATGGAAAAAAGAAGGCCAAAAAACTTCAAAGACCCGATTGAGGTTCGGATAGCCTTTTTTGGGTTTGAAACTATCCGTTGACGGCTTATAGCGGTCAAGGATGTAGAACTCACAGAGAGCTTCGTTTTGACTGGTTATGGCTCCCGCAACTCTAAACGAGCCAACAGTTATGGCCGTCCGAAGAATCGATATCCACAGGGTGCAACATTCGCTCTTCAAGGTGCAACATTCGTCCAAAAAGCCGAAACAGCGCCGTTCGACTTTTAGAAGTGGGTGCAGGGATTTGAAATGGAACAGTACCATGGTGAACCGCTCTCCAGGGAAGGTAAATCGAAGACCAGCAACGGTGATCCCGTTTTAACGTAAAAATTCACGTGATGAAAAAAAGAAGGCCAAAATACTTCAGAGACCCGATTGAGGTTCGGATAGCCTTTTTTAGGTTTGAAACTATCTGTTGACGGCTTACCGCTGTCAAGGCCGTAGAACTCATCGAGGGCTTCGTTTTGACTGGTTATGGCTCCCGTAACTCTAAACGAGCCAACAGTTATGGCCGTCCGATGAATCGATATCCACAGGGTGCAACATTCGCTGTGCAAGGTGCAACATTCGTCCAAAAAGCAGAAACAGCGCCGTTCGACTTTGAGAAGTGGGTGCAGGGATTTGAAATGGAACAGTACCATGGTGAGCCGCTCTCCAGGGAAGGTAAATCGAAGACCAGCAACGGTGATCCCGTTTTAACATAAACATTCACGTGATGGAAAAAAGATGGCCAAAAAACTTCAGAGAACCGATTGAGGTTCGGATAGCCTTTTTTGGGTTTGAAACTATCCGTTGACGGCTTACAGCTGTCAAGGCCGTAGAACTCACCGAGAGCTTTGTTTTGACTGGTTATGGCTCCCGTAACTCTAAAAGAGCCAACAGTTATGGCCGTCCGAAGAATCGATATCCACAGGGTGCAACATTCGCTCTGCAAGGTGCAACATTCGTCCAAAAAGCCGAAACAGCGCCGTTCGACTTTTAGAAGTGGGTGCAGGGATTTGAAATGGAACAGTACCATGGTGAACCGCTCTCTAGGGAAGGTAAATCGAAGACCAGCAACGGTGATCCCGTTTTAACGTAAAAATTCACGTGATGGAAAAAAGAAAGCCAAATTACTTCAGAGACCCGATTGAGGTTCGGATAGCCTTTTTTAGGTTTGAAACTATTCGTTGACGGCTTACAGCTGTCAAGGCCGTAGAACTCATCGAGGGCTTCGTTTTGACTGGTTATGGCTCCCGTAACCCTAAACGAGCCAACGGTTATGGCCGTCCGAAGAATCGATATCCACAGGGTGCAACATTCGCTGTGCAAGGTGCAACATTCGTCCAAAACGCAGAAACAACGTCGTTCGACTTTGAGAAGTTGGTGCAGGGATTTGAAATGGAACAGTACCATGGTGAGCCGCTCTCCAGGGAAGGTAAATCGAAGACCAGCAACGGTGATCCCGTTTTAACGTAAACGTTCACGTGATGGAAAAAAGAAGGCCAAAAAACTTCAGAGACCCGATTGAGGTTCAGATAGCCTTTTTTGGGTTTGAAACTATCCGTTGACGGCTTACAGCTGTCTAGGCCATAGAACTCACCGAGAGCTTCGTTTTGACTGGTTATGGCTCCCGTAACTCTGAACGAGCCAACATTTATGGCCGTCCGAAGAATCGATATCCACAGGGTGCAACATTCGCTCTGCAAGGTGCAACATTCGTCCAAAAAGCCGAAACAGCGCCGTTCGACTTTTAGAAGTGGGTGCAGGGATTTGAAATGGAACAGTACCATGGTGAACCGCTCTCTAGGGAAGGTAAATCGAAGACCAGCAACGGTGATCCCGTTTTAACGTAAAAATTCACGTGATGGAAAAAAGAAAGCCAAATTACTTCAGAGACCCGATTGAGGTTCGGATAGCCTTTTTTAGGTTTGAAACTATTCGTTGACGGCTTACAGCTGTCAAGGCCGTAGAACTCATCGAGGGCTTCGTTTTGACTGGTCATGGCTCCCGTAACCCTAAACGAGCCAACGGTTATGGCCGTCCGAAGAATCGATATCCACAGGGTGCAACATTCGCTGTGCAAGGTGCAACATTCGTCCAAAACGCAGAAACAACGCCGTTCGACTTTGAGAAGTTGGTGCAGGGATTTGAAATGGAACAGTACCATGGTGAGCCGCTCTCCAGGGAAGGTAAATCGAAGACCAGCAACGGTGATCCCGTTTTAACGTAAACGTTCACGTGATGGAAAAAAGAAGGCCAAAAAACTTCAGAGACCCGATTGAGGTTCAGATAGCCTTTTTTGGGTTTGAAACTATCCGTTGACGGCTTACAGCTGTCTAGGCCATAGAACTCACCGAGAGCTTCGTTTTGACTGGTTATGGCTCCCGTAACTCTGAACGAGCCAACATTTATGGCCGTCCGAAGAATCGATATCCACAGGGTGCAACATTCGCTGTGCAAAGTGCAACATTCGTCCAAAAAGCCGAAACAACGCCGTTCGACTTTAAGAAGTGGGTGCAGGGATTTGTAACGGAACAGTACCATGGTGAACCGCTCTCCAGGGAAGGTAAATCAAAGACCAGCAACGGTGATCCCGTTTTAATGTAAAAATTCACGTGATGGAAAAAAGAAGGCCAAAATACTTCAGAGACCCGATTGAGGTTCGGATAGCCTTTTTTGGGTTTGAAACTATACGTTGACGGCTTACAGCTGTCAAGGCCGTAGAACTCACCGAGAGCTTCGTTTTGACTGGTTATGGCTCCCGTAACTCTAAACGAGCCAACAGTTATGGCCGTCCGAAGAAGCGATATCCACAGGGTGCAACATTCGCTGTGCAAGGTGCAACATTCGTCCAAAAAGCAGAAACAACGCCGTTCGACTTTGAGAAGTGGGTGCAGGGATTTGAAATGGAACAGTACCATTGTGAGCCGCTCTCCAGGGAAGGTAAATCGAAGACCAGCAACGGTGATCCCGTTTTAACGTAAACATTCACGTGATGGAAAAAAGATGGCCTAAAAACTTCAGAGATCCGATTGAGGTTCGGATAGCCTTTTTTGGGTTTGAAACTATCCGTTGACGGCTTACAGCAGTCAAGGCCGTAGAACTCACCGAGAGCTTCGTTTTGACAGTTTATGGCTCCCGTAACTCTAAACGAGCCAACAATTATGGCCGTCCGAAGAATCGATATCCACAGGGTGCAACATTCGCTCTACAAGGTGCAACATTCGTCCAAAAAGCCGAAACAGCGCCGTTCGACTTTTAGAAGTGGGTGCAGGGATTTGAAATGGAACAGTACCATGGTGAACCGCTCTCCAGGGAAGGTAAATCGAAGACCAGCAACGGTGATCCCGTTTTAACGTAAAAATTCACGTGATGGAAAAAAGAAGGCCAAAATACTTCAGAGACCCGATTGAGGTTCGGATAGCCTTTTTTAGGTTTGAAACTATCCGTTGACGGCTTACAGCTGTCAAGGCCGTAGAACTCATCGAGGGCTTCGTTTTGACTGGTTATGGCTCCCGTAACTCTAAACGAGCCAACAGTTATGGCCGTCCGAAGAATCGATATCCACAGGGTGCAACATTCGCTGTGCAAGGTGCAACATTCGTCCAAAAGGCAGAAACAACGCCGTTCGACTTTGAGAAGTGGGTGCAGGGATTTGAAATGGAACAGTACCATGGTGAACCGCTCTCCAGGGAAGGTCAATCGAAGACCAGCAACGGTGATCCCGTTTTAACGTAAACGTTCACGTGATGGAAAAAAGAAGGCCAAAAAACTTCAAAGACCCGATTGAGGTTCGGACAGCCTTTTTTGGGTTTGAAACTATCCGTTGACGGCTTACAGCTGTCTAGGCCATAGAACTCACCGAGAGCTTCGTTTTGACTGGTTATGGCTCCCGTAACTCTAAACGAGCCAACATTTATGGCCGTCCGAAGACTCGATATCCACAGGGTGCAACATTCGCTCTATAAGGTGCAACATTCGTCCAAAAAGCCAAAACGGCGCCGTTCGACTTTTAGAAGTGGATGCAGGGATTTGAAATGGAACAGTACCATGGTGAACTGCTCTCCAGGGAAGGTAAATCAAAGACCAGCAACGGTGATCCCGTTTTAACGTAAAAATTCACGTGATGGAAAAAAGAAGGCCAAAATACTTCAGAGACCCGATTGAGGTTCGGATAGCCTTTTTTGGGTTTGAAACTATCCGTTGACGGCTTAGAACTGTCAAGGCCGTAGAACTCACCGAGAGCTTCGTTTTGACTGGTTATGGCTCCCGTAACTCTAAACGAGCCAACAGTTATGGCCATCCGAAGAATCGATATCCACAGGGTGCAACATTCGCTGTGCAAGGTGCAACATTCGTCCAAAAAGCCGAAACAGCGCCGTTCGACTTTAAGAAGTGGGTGCAGGGATTTGAAATGGAACAGTACCATGGTGAACCGCTCTCCAGGGAAGGTAAATCAAAGACCAGCAACGGTGATCCCGTTTTAACGTAAAAATTCACGTGATGGAAAAAAGAAGGCCAAAATACTTCAGAGACCCGATTGAGGTTCGGATAGCCTTTTTTGGGTTTGAAACTATACGTTGACGGCTTACAGCTGTCAAGGCCGTAGAACTCACCTAGAGCTTCGTTTTGACTAGTTATGGCTCCCGTAACTCTAAACGAGCCAACAGTTATGGACGTCCGAAGAATCGATATCCACAGGGTGCAACATTCGCTGTGCAAGGTGCAACATTCGTCCAAAAAGCAGAAACAACGCCGTTCGACTTTGAGAAGTGGGTGCAGGGATTTGAAATGGAACAGTACCATGGTGAGCCGCTCTCCAGGGAAGGTAAATCGAAGACCAGCAACGGTGATCCCGTTTTAACGTAAACATTCACGTGATGGAAAAAAGATGGCCAAAAAACTTCAGAGACCCGATTGAGGTTCGGATAGCCTTTTTTGGGTTTGAAACTATCCGTTGACGGCTTACAGCTATCAAGACCGTAGAACTCACCGAGAGCTTCGTTTTGACTGGTTATGGCTCCCGTAACTCTAAACGAGCCAACAGTTATGGCCGTCCGAAGAATCGATATCCATAGGGTGCAACATTCGCTGTGCAAGGTGCAACATTCGTCCAAAAAGCCAAAACGGCGCCGTTCGACTTTTAGAAGTGGGTGCAGGGATTTGAAATGGAACAGTACCATGGTGAACCGCTCTCCAGGGAAGGTAAATCGAAGACCAGCAACGGTGATCCCGTTTTAACGTAAAAATTCACGTGATGGAAAAAAGAAGGCCAAAATACTTCAGAGACACGATTGAGGTTCGGATAGCCTTTTTTGGGTTTGAAACTATCCGTTGATGGCTTACAGCTATCAAGGCCGTAGAACTCACCGGGAGCTTCGTTTTGACTGGTTATGGCTCCCGTAACTCTAAACGAGCCAACAGTTATGGCTGTCCGAAGAATCGATATCCACAGGGTGCAACATTCGCTGTGCAAGGTGCAACATTCGTCCAAAAAGCAGAAACAGCGCCGTTCGACTTTGAGAAGTGGGTGCAGGGATTTGAAATGGAACAGTACCATGGTGAGCCGCTCTCCAGGGAAGGTAAATCGAAGACCAGCAACGGTGATACCGTTTTAACGTAAACATTCACGTGATGGAAAAAAGAAGGCCAAAAAACTTCAGAGACCCGATTGAGGTTCGGATAGCCTTTTTTGGGTTTGAAACTATCCGTTGACGGCTTACAGCTATCAAGGCCGTAGAACTCACCGAGAGCTTCGTTTTGACTGGTTATGGCTCCCGTAACTCTAAACGAGCCAACAGTTATGGCCGTCCGAAGAATCGATATCCACAGGGTGCAACATTCGCTCTGCAAGGTGCAACATTCGTCCAAAAAACCGAAACGGCCCCGTTCGACTTTTAGAAGTGGGTGCAGGGATTTGAAATGGAACAGTACCATGGTGAACCGCTCTCCAGGGAAGGTAAATCGAAGACCAGCAGCGGTGATCCCGTTTTAACGTAAAAATTCACGTGATGGAAAAAAGAAGGCCAAAATACTTCAGAGACCCGATTGAGGTTCGGATAGCCATTTTTAGGTTTGAAACTATCCGTTGATGGCTTACAGCTGTCAAGGCCATAGAACTCACCGAGAGCTTCGTTTTGACTGGTTATGGCTCCCGTAACTCTAAACGAGCCAACAGTTATGGCCGTCCGAAGAATCGATATCCACAGGGTGCAACATTCGCTGTGCAAGGTGCAACATTCGTCCAAAAAGCAGAAACAACGCCATTCGACTTTGAGAAGTGGGTGCAGGGATTTGACATGGAACAGTACAATGGTGAGCCGCTCTCCAGGGAAGGTAAATCGAAGACCAGCAACGGTGATCCCGTTTTAACGTAAACATTCACGTGATGGAAAAAAGATGGCCAAAAAACTTCAGAGACCCGATTGAGGTTCGGATAGCCTTTTTTGGGTTTGAAACTATCCGTTGACGGCTTACAGCTATCAAGGCCATAGAACTCACCGAGAGCTTCGTTTTGACTGGTTATGGCTCCCGTAACTCTAAACGAGCCAACATTTTTGGCCGTCCGAAGAATCGATATCCACAGGGTGCAACATTCGCTCTTCAAGGTGCAACATTCGTCCAAAACGGCGCCGTTTGACTTTTAGAAGTGGATGCAGGGATTTGAAATGGAACAGTACCATGGTGAACCGCTCGACAGGGAAGGTAAATCGAAGACCAGCAACGGTGATCCCGTTTTAACGTAAAAATTCACGTGATGGAAAAAAGAAGGACAAAAAACTTCAGAGAACCGATTGAGGTTCGGATAGCCTTTTTTGGGTTTGAAACTATCCGTTGACGGCTTACTGCTGTCAAGGCCGTAGAACTCATCGAGAGCTTCGTTTTGACTGGTTATGGCTCCCGTAACTCTAAACGAGCCAACAGTTATGGCCGTCCGAAGAATCGATATCCACAGGGTGCAACATTCGCTGTGCAAGGTGCAACATTCGTCCAAAAAGCAGAAACAGCGCCGTTCGACTTTGAGAAGTGGGTGCAAGGATTTGAAATGGAACAGTACCATGGTGAGCCGGTCTCCAGGGAAGGTAAATCGAAGACCAGCAATGGTGATACCGTTTTAACGTAAACATTCACGTGATGGAAAAAAGAAGGCCAAAAAACTTCAGAGACCCGATTGAGGTTCGGATAGCCTTTTTTGGGTTTGAAACTATCCGTTGACGGCTTACAGCTGTCAAGGCCATAGAACTCACCAAGAGCTTCGTTTTGACTGGTTATGGCTCCCGTAACTCTAAACGAGCCAACAGTTATGGCCGTCCGAAGAATCGATATCCACAGGGTGCAACATTCGCTGTGCAAGGTGCAACATTCGTCCAAAAAGCAGAAACAGCGCCGTTCGACTTTGAGAAGTGGGTGCAGGGATTTGAAATGGAACAGTACCATGGTGAGCCGCTCTCCAGGGAAGGTAAATCGAAGACCAGCAACGGTGATACCGTTTTAACGTAAACATTCACGTGATGGAAAAAAGAAGGCCAAAAAACTTCAGAGACCCGATTGAGGTTCGGATAGCCTTTTTTGGGTTTGAAACTATCCGTTGACGGCTTACAGCTATCAAGGCCGTAGAACTCACCGAGAGCTTCGTTTTGACTGGTTATGGCTCCCGTAACTCTAAACGAGCCAACAGTTATGGCCGTCCGAAGAATCGATATCCACAGGGTGCAACATTCGCTCTACAAGGTGCAACATTCGTCCAAAAAACCGAAACGGCCCCGTTCGACTTTTAGAAGTGGGTGCAGGGATTTGAAATGGAACAGTACCATGGTGAACCGCTCTCCAGGGAAGGTAAATCGAAGACCAGCAACGGTGATCCCGTTTTAACGTAAAAATTCACGTGATCGAAAAAAGAAGGCCAAAATACTTCAGAGACCCGATTGAGGTTCGGATAGCCTTTTTTAGGTTTGAAACTATCCGTTGACGGCTTACAGCAGTCAAGGCCATAGAACTCACCGAGAGCTTCGTTTTGACTGGTTATGGCTCCCGTAACTCTAAACGAGCCAACAGTTATGGCCGTCCGAAGAATCGATATCCACAGGGTGCAACATTCGCTGTGCAAGGTGCAACATTCGTCCAAAAAGCAGAAACAGCGCCATTCGACTTTAAGAAGTGGGTGCAGGGATTTGAAATGGAACAGTACCATGGTGAGCCGCTCTCCAGGGAAGGTAAATCGAAGACCAGCAACGGTGATACCGTTTTAACGTAAACATTCACGTGATGGAAAAAAGATGGCCAAAAATCTTCAGAGACCCGATTGAGGTTCGGATAGCCTTTTTTGGGTTTGAAACTATCCGTTGACGGCTTACAGCTATGAAGGCCATAGAACTCACCGAGAGCTTCGTTTTGACTGGTTATGGCTCCCGTAACTCTAAACGAGCCAACATTTATGGCCGTCCGAAGAATCGATATCCACAGGGTGCAACATTCGCTCTTCAAGGTGCAACATTCGTCCAAAACGGCGCCGTTCGACTTTTAGAAGTGGGTGCAGGGATTTGAAATGGAACAGTACCATGGTGAACCGCTCTCCAGGGAAGGTAAATCGAAGACCAGCAACGGTGATCCCGTTTTAACGTAAAAATTCACGTGATGGAAAAAAGAAGGCCGAAATAATTCAGAGACCCGATTGAGGTTCGGATAGCCTTTTTTGGGTTTGAAACTATCCGTTGACGGCTTACAGCTGTCAAGGCCGTAGAGGTCACCGAGAGCTTCGTTTTGACTGGTTATGGCTCCCGTAACTCTAAACGAGCCAACAGTTATGGCCGTCCGAAGAAGCGATATCCACAGGGTGCAACATTCGCTGTGCAAGGTGCAACATTCGTCCAAAAAGCAGAAACAACGCCGTTCGACTTTGAGAAGTGGGTGCAGGGATTTGAAATGGAACAGTACCATGGTGAGCCGCTCTCCAGGGAAGGTAAATCGAAGACCAGCAACGGTGATCCCGTTTTAACGTAAACATTCACGTGATGGAAAAAAGATGGCCTAAAAACTTCAGAGACCCGATTGAGGTTCGGATAGCCTTTTTTGGGTTTGAAACTATCCGTTGACGGCTTACAGCAGTCAAGGCCGTAGAACTCACCGAGAGCTTCGTTTTAACAGGTTATGGCTCCCGTAACTCTAAACGAGCCAACAGTTATGGCCGTCCGAAGAATCGATATCCACAGGGTGCAACATTCGCTCTACAAGGTGCAACATTCGTCCAAAAAGCCGAAACAGCGCCGTTCGACTTTTAGAAGTGGGTGCAGGGATTTGAAATGGAACAGTACCATGGTGAGCCGCTCTCCAGGGAAGGTAAATCGAAGACCAGCAACGGTGATACCGTTTTAACGTAAACATTCACGTGATGGAAAAAAGAAGGCCAAAAAACTTCAGAGACCCGATTGAGGTTCGGATAGCCTTTTTTGGGTTTGAAACTATCCGTTGACGGCTTACAGCTATCAAGGCCGTAGAACTCACCGAGAGCTTCGTTTTGACTGGTTATGGCTCCCGTAACTCTAAACGAGCCAACAGTTATGGCCGTCCGAAGAATCGATATCCACAGGGTGCAACATTCGCTCTGCAAGGTGCAACATTCGTCCAAAAAACCGAAACGGCCCCGTTCGACTTTTAGAAGTGGGTGCAGGGATTTGAAATGGAACAGTACCATGGTGAACCGCTCTCCAGGGAAGGTAAATCGAAGACCAGCAGCGGTGATCCCGTTTTAACGTAAAAATTCACGTGATGGAAAAAAGAAGGCCAAAATACTTCAGAGACCCGATTGAGGTTCGGATAGCCATTTTTAGGTTTGAAACTATCCGTTGATGGCTTACAGCTGTCAAGGCCATAGAACTCACCGAGAGCTTCGTTTTGACTGGTTATGGCTCCCGTAACTCTAAACGAGCCAACAGTTATGGCCGTCCGAAGAATCGATATCCACAGGGTGCAACATTCGCTGTGCAAGGTGCAACATTCGTCCAAAAAGCAGAAACAACGCCATTCGACTTTGAGAAGTGGGTGCAGGGATTTGACATGGAACAGTACAATGGTGAGCCGCTCTCCAGGGAAGGTAAATCGAAGACCAGCAACGGTGATCCCGTTTTAACGTAAACATTCACGTGATGGAAAAAAGATGGCCAAAAAACTTCAGAGACCCGATTGAGGTTCGGATAGCCTTTTTTGAGTTTGAAACTATCCGTTGACGGCTTACAGCTATCAAGGCCATAGAACTCACCGAGAGCTTCGTTTTGACTGGTTATGGCTCCCGTAACTCTAAACGAGCCAACATTTTTGGCCGTCCGAAGAATCGATATCCACAGGGTGCAACATTCGCTCTTCAAGGTGCAACATTCGTCCAAAACGGCGCCGTTTGACTTTTAGAAGTGGATGCAGGGATTTGAAATGGAACAGTACCATGGTGAACCGCTCGACAGGGAAGGTAAATCGAAGACCAGCAACGGTGATCCCGTTTTAACGTAAAAATTCACGTGATGGAAAAAAGAAGGACAAAAAACTTCAGAGAACCGATTGAGGTTCGGATAGCCTTTTTTGGGTTTGAAACTATCCGTTGACGGCTTACTGCTGTCAAGGCCGTAGAACTCATCGAGAGCTTCGTTTTGACTGGTTATGGCTCCCGTAACTCTAAACGAGCCAACAGTTATGGCCGTCCGAAGAATCGATATCCACAGGGTGCAACATTCGCTGTGCAAGGTGCAACATTCGTCCAAAAAGCAGAAACAGCGCCGTTCGACTTTGAGAAGTGGGTGCAAGGATTTGAAATGGAACAGTACCATGGTGAGCCGGTCTCCAGGGAAGGTAAATCGAAGACCAGCAATGGTGATACCGTTTTAACGTAAACATTCACGTGATGGAAAAAAGAAGGCCAAAAAACTTCAGAGACCCGATTGAGGTTCGGATAGCCTTTTTTGGGTTTGAAACTATCCGTTGACGGCTTACAGCTGTCAAGGCCATAGAACTCACCAAGAGCTTCGTTTTGACTGGTTATGGCTCCCGTAACTCTAAACGAGCCAACAGTTATGGCCGTCCGAAGAATCGATATCCACAGGGTGCAACATTCGCTGTGCAAGGTGCAACATTCGTCCAAAAAGCAGAAACAGCGCCGTTCGACTTTGAGAAGTGGGTGCAGGGATTTGAAATGGAACAGTACCATGGTGAGCCGCTCTCCAGGGAAGGTAAATCGAAGACCAGCAACGGTGATACCGTTTTAACGTAAACATTCACGTGATGGAAAAAAGAAGGCCAAAAAACTTCAGAGACCCGATTGAGGTTCGGATAGCCTTTTTTGGGTTTGAAACTATCCGTTGACGGCTTACAGCTATCAAGGCCGTAGAACTCACCGAGAGCTTCGTTTTGACTGGTTATGGCTCCCGTAACTCTAAACGAGCCAACAGTTATGGCCGTCCGAAGAATCGATATCCACAGGGTGCAACATTCGCTCTACAAGGTGCAACATTCGTCCAAAAAACCGAAACGGCCCCGTTCGACTTTTAGAAGTGGGTGCAGGGATTTGAAATGGAACAGTACCATGGTGAACCGCTCTCCAGGGAAGGTAAATCGAAGACCAGCAACGGTGATCCCGTTTTAACGTAAAAATTCACGTGATCGAAAAAAGAAGGCCAAAATACTTCAGAGACCCGATTGAGGTTCGGATAGCCTTTTTTAGGTTTGAAACTATCCGTTGACGGCTTACAGCTGTCAAGGCCATAGAACTCACCGAGAGCTTCGTTTTGACTGGTTATGGCTCCCGTAACTCTAAACGAGCCAACAGTTATGGCCGTCCGAAGAATCGATATCCACAGGGTGCAACATTCGCTGTGCAAGGTGCAACATTCGTCCAAAAAGCAGAAACAGCGCCATTCGACTTTAAGAAGTGGGTGCAGGGATTTGAAATGGAACAGTACCATGGTGAGCCGCTCTCCAGGGAAGGTAAATCGAAGACCAGCAACGGTGATACCGTTTTAACGTAAACATTCACGTGATGGAAAAAAGATGGCCAAAAATCTTCAGAGACCCGATTGAGGTTCGGATAGCCTTTTTTGGGTTTGAAACTATCCGTTGACGGCTTACAGCTATCAAGGCCATAGAACTCACCGAGAGCTTCGTTTTGACTGGTTATGGCTCCCGTAACTCTAAACGAGCCAACATTTATGGCCGTCCGAAGAATCGATATCCACAGGGTGCAACATTCGCTCTTCAAGGTGCAACATTCGTCCAAAACGGCGCCGTTCGACTTTTAGAAGTGGGTGCAGGGATTTGAAATGGAATAGTACCATGGTGAACCGCTCTCCAGGGAAGGTAAATCGAAGACCAGCAACGGTGATCCCGTTTTAACGTAAAAATTCACGTGATGGAAAAAAGAAGGCCGAAATAATTCAGAGACCCGATTGAGGTTCGGATAGCCTTTTTTGGGTTTGAAACTATCCGTTGACGGCTTACAGCTGTCAAGGCCGTAGAGGTCACCGAGAGCTTCGTTTTGACTGGTTATGGCTCCCGTAACTCTAAACGAGCCAACAGTTATGGCCGTCCGAAGAAGCGATATCCACAGGGTGCAACATTCGCTGTGCAAGGTGCAACATTCGTCCAAAAAGCAGAAACAACGCCGTTCGACTTTGAGAAGTGGGTGCAGGGATTTGAAATGGAACAGTACCATGGTGAGCCGCTCTCCAGGGAAGGTAAATCGAAGACCAGCAACGGTGATCCCGTTTTAACGTAAACATTCACGTGATGGAAAAAAGATGGCCTAAAAACTTCAGAGACCCTATTGAGGTTCGGATAGCCTTTTTTGGGTTTGAAACTATCCGTTGACGGCTTACAGCAGTCAAGGCCGTAGAACTCACCGAGAGCTTGGTTTTGACAGGTTATGGCTCCCGTAACTCTAAACGAGCCAACAGTTATGGCCGTCCGAAGAATCGATATCCACAGGGTGCAACATTCGCTCTACAAGGTGCAACATTCGTCCAAAAAGCCGAAACAGCGCCGTTCGACTTTTAGAAGTGGGTGCAGGGATTTGAAATGGAACAGTACCATGGTGAACCGCTCTCCAGGGAAGGTAAATCGAAGACCAGCAACGGTGATCCCGTTTTAACGTAAAAATTCACGTGATGGAAAAAAGAAGGCCAAAATACTTCAGAGACCCGATTGAGGTTCGGATAGCCTTTTTTAGGTTTGAAACTATCCGTTGACGGCTTACAGCTGTCAAGGCCGTAGAACTCATCGAGGGCTTCGTTTTGACTGGTTATGGCTCCCGTAACTCTAAACGAGCCAACAGTTATGGCCGTCCGAAGAATCGATATCCACAGGGTGCAACATTCGCTGTGCAAGGTGCAACATTCGTCCAAAAGGCAGAAACAACGCCGTTCGACTTTGAGAAGTGGGTGCAGGGATTTGAAATGGAACAGTACCATGGTGAGCCGCTCTCCAGGGAAGGTCAATCGAAGACCAGCAACGGTGATCCCGTTTTAACGTAAACGTTCACGTGATGGAAAAAAGAAGGCCAAAAAACTTCAAAGACCCGATTGAGGTTCGGATAGCCTTTTTTGGGTTTGAAACTATCCGTTGACGGCTTACAGCTGTCTAGGCCATAGAACTCACCGAGAGCTTCGTTTTGACTGGTTATGGCTCCCGTAACTCTAAACGAGCCAATATTTATGGCCGTCCGAAGACTCGATATCCACAGGGTGCAACATTCGCTCTGCAAGGTGCAACATTCATCCAAAAAGCCAAAACGGCGCCGTTCGACTTTTAGAAGTGGATGCAGGGATTTGAAATGGAACAGTACCATGGTGAACTGCTCTCCAGGGAAGGTAAATCAAAGACCAGCAACGGTGATCCCGTTTTAACGTAAAAATTCACGTGATGGAAAAAAGAAGGCCAAAATACTTCAGAGACCCGATTGAGGTTCGGATAGCCTTTTTTGGGTTTGAAACTATCCGTTGACGGCTTAGAACTGTCAAGGCCGTAGAACTCACCGAGAGCTTCGTTTTGACTGGTTATGGCTCCCGTAACTCTAAACGAGCCAACAGTTATGGCCATCCGAAGAATCGATATCCACAGGGTGCAACATTCGCTGTGCAAGGTGCAACATTCGTCCAAAAAGCCGAAACAGCGCCGTTCGACTTTAAGAAGTGGGTGCAGGGATTTGAAATGGAACAGTACCATGGTGAACCGCTCTCCAGGGAAGGTAAATCAAAGACCAGCAACGGTGATCCCGTTTTAACGTAAAAATTCACGTGATGGAAAAAAGAAGGCCAAAATACTTCAGAGACCCGATTGAGGTTCGGATAGCCTTTTTTGGGTTTGAAACTATACGTTGACGGCTTACAGCTGTCAAGGCCGTAGAACTCACCTAGAGCTTCGTTTTGACTAGTTATGGCTCCCGTAACTCTAAACGAGCCAACAGTTATGGACGTTCGAAGAATCGATATCCATAGGGTGCAACATTCGCTGTGCAAGGTACAACATTCGTCCAAAAAGCAGAAACAACGCCGTTCGACTTTGAGAAGTGGGTGCAGGGATTTGAAATGGAACAGTACCATGGTGAGCCGCTCTCCAGAGAAGGTAAATCGAAGACCAGCAACGGTGATCCCGTTTTAACGTAAACATTCACGTGATGGAAAAAAGATGGCCAAAAAACTTCAGAGACCCGATTGAGGTTCGGATAGCCTTTTTTGGGTTTGAAACTATCCGTTGACGGCTTACAGCTGTCAAGGCCGTAGAACTCACCGAGAGCTTTGTTTTGACTGGTTATGGCTCCCGTAACTCTAAACGAGCCAACAGTTATGGCCGTCCGAAGAATCGATATCCATAGGGTGCAACATTCGCTGTGCAAGGTGCAACATTCGTCCAAAAAGCCAAAACGGCGCCGTTCGACTTTTAGAAGTGGGTGCAGGGATTTGAAATGGAACAGTACCATGGTGAACCGCTCTCCAGGGAAGGTAAATCGAAGACCAGCAACGGTGATCCCGTTTTAACGTAAAAATTCACGTGATGGAAAAAAGAAGGCCAAAATACTTCAGAGACACGATTGAGGTTCGGATAGCCTTTTTTGGGTTTGAAACTATCCGTTGATGGCTTACAGCTATCAAGGCCGTAGAACTCACCGGGAGCTTCGTTTTGACTGGTTATGGCTCCCGTAACTCTAAACGAGCCAACAGTTATGGCCGTCCGAAGAATCGATATCCACAGGGTGCAACATTCGCTGTGCAAGGTGCAACATTCGTCCAAAAAGCAGAAACAGCGCCGTTCGACTTTGAGAAGTGGGTGCAGGGATTTGAAATGGAACAGTACCATGGTGAGCCGCTCTCCAGGGAAGGTAAATCGAAGACCAGCAACGGTGATACCGTTTTAACGTAAACATTCACGTGATGGAAAAAAGAAGGCCAAAAAACTTCAGAGACCCGATTGAGGTTCGGATAGCCTTTTTTGGGTTTGAAACTATCCGTTGACGGCTTACAGCTATCAAGGCCGTAGAACTCACCGAGAGCTTCGTTTTGACTGGTTATGGCTCCCGTAACTCTAAACGAGCCAACAGTTATGGCCGTCCGAAGAATCGATATCCACAGGGTGCAACATTCGCTCTGCAAGGTGCAACATTCGTCCAAAAAACCGAAACGGCCCCGTTCGACTTTTAGAAGTGGGTGCATGGATTTGAAATGGAACAGTACCATGGTGAACCGCTCTCCAGGGAAGGTAAATCGAAGACCAGCAACGGTGATCCCGTTTTAACGTAAAAATTCACGTGATGGAAAAAAGAAGGCCAAAATACTTCAGAGACCCGATTGAGGTTCGGATAGCCTTTTTTAGGTTTGAAACTATCCGTTGATGGCTTACAGCTGTCAAGGCCATAGAACTCACCGAGAGCTTCGTTTTGACTGGTTATGGCTCCGGTAACTCTAAACGAGCCAACAGTTATGGCCATCCGAAGAATCGATATCCACAGGGTGCAACATTCGCTGTGCAAGGTGCAACATTCGTCCAAAAAGCAGAAACAACGCCATTCGACTTTGAGAAGTGGGTGCAGGGATTTGACATGGAACAGTACAATGGTGAGCCGCTCTCCAGGGAAGGTAAATCGAAGACCAGCAACGGTGATCCCGTTTTAACGTAAACATTCACGTGATGGAAAAAAGATGGCCAAAAAACTTCAGAGACCCGATTGAGGTTCGGATAGCCTTTTTTGGGTTTGAAACTATCCGTTGACGGCTTACAGCTATCAAGGCCATAGAACTCACCGAGAGCTTCGTTTTGACTGGTTATGGCTCCCGTAACTCTAAACGAGCCAACATTTTTGGCCGTCCGAAGAATCGATATCCACAGGGTGCAACATTCGCTCTTCAAGGTGCAACATTCGTCCAAAACGGCGCCGTTTGACTTTTAGAAGTGGGTGCAGGGATTTGAAATGGAACAGTACCATGGTGAACCGCTCTCCAGGGAAGGTAAATCGAAGACCAGCAACGGTGATCCCGTTTTAACGTAAAAATTCACGTGATGGAAAAAAGAAGGACAAAAAACTTTAGAGAACCGATTGAGGTTCGGATAGCCTTTTTTGGGTTTGAAACTATCCGTTGACGGCTTACTACTGTCAAGGCCGTAGAACTCATCGAGAGCTTCGTTTTGACTGGTTATGGCTCCCGTAACTCTAAACGAGCCAACAGTTATGGCCGTCCGAAGAATCGATATCCACAGGGTGCAACATTCGCTGTGCAAGGTGCAACATTCGTCCAAAAAGCAGAAACAGCGCCGTTCGACTTTGAGAAGTGGGTGCAAGGATTTGAAATGG
Source organism: Allium fistulosum (assembly GCA_030737815.1). Classification (NCBI taxonomy): domain Eukaryota; kingdom Viridiplantae; phylum Streptophyta; class Magnoliopsida; order Asparagales; family Amaryllidaceae; genus Allium; species Allium fistulosum. The sequence continues at coordinate 40,815,041 of CM060905.1, read as the reverse complement.
AACAGTACCATGGTGAGCCGGTCTCCAGGGAAGGTAAATCGAAGACCAGCAATGGTGATACCGTTTTAACGTAAACATTCACGTGATGGAAAAAAGAAGGCCAAAAAACTTCAAAGACCCGATTGAGGTTCGGATAGCCTTTTTTGGGTTTGAAACTATCCGTTGACGGCTTACAGCTGTCAAGGCCGTAGAACTCACCGAGAGCTTCGTTTTGACTGGTTATGGCTCCCGTAACTCTAAACGAGCCAACAGTTATGGCCGTCTGAAGAATCGATATCCACAGGGTGCAACATTCGCTGTGCAAGGTGCAACATTCGTCCAAAAAGCAGAAACAGCGCCGTTCGACTTTGAGAAGTGGGTGCAGGGATTTGAAATGGAACAGTACCATGGTGAGCCGCTCTCCAGGGAAGGTAAATCGAAGACCAGCAACGGTGATACCGTTTTAACGTAAACATTCACATGATGGAAAAAAGAAGGCCAAAAAACTTCAAAGACCCGATTGAGGTTCGGATAGCCTTTTTTGGGTTTGAAACTATCCGTTGACGGCTTACAGCTATCAAGGCCGTAGAACTCACCGAGAGCTTCGTTTTGACTGGTTATGGCTCCCGTAACTCTAAACGAGCCAACAGTTATGGCCGTCCGAAGAATCGATATCCACAGGGTGCAACATTCCCTCTACAAGGTGCAACATTCGTCCAAAAAACCGAAACGGCCCCGTTCGACTTTTAGAAGTGGGTGCAGGGATTTGAAATGGAATAGTACCATGGTGAACCGCTCTCCAGGGAAGGTAAATCGAAGACCAGCAACGGTGATCCCGTTTTAACGTAAAAATTCTCGTGATCGAAAAAAGAAGGCCAAAATACTTCAGAGACCCGATTGAGGTTCGGATAGCCTTTTTTAGGTTTGAAACTATCCGTTGACGGCTAACAGCTGTCAAGGCCATAGAACTCGTCGAGAGCTTCGTTATGACTGGTTATGGCTCCCGTAACTCTAAACGAGCCAACAGTTATGGCCGTCCGAAGAATCGATATCCACAGGGTGCAACATTCGCTGTGCAAGGTGCAACATTCGTCCAAAAAGCAGAAACAGCGCCGTTCGACTTTAAGAAGTGGGTGCAGGGATTTGAAATGGAACAGTACCATGGTGAGCCGCTCTCCAGGGAAGGTAAATCGAAGACCAGCATCGGTGATACCGTTTTAACGTAAACATTCACGTGATGGAAAAAAGATGGCCAAAAAACTTCAGAGACCCGATTGAGGTTCGGATAGCCTTTTTTGGGTTTGAAACTATCCGTTGACGGCTTACAGCTATCAAGGCCATAGAACTCACCGAGAGCTTCGTTTTGACTGGTTATGGCTCCCGTAACTCTAAACGAGCCAACATTTATGGTCGTCCGAAGAATCGATATCCACAGGGTGCAACATTCGCTCTTCAAGGTGCAACATTCGTCCAAAACGGCGCCGTTCGACTTTTAGAAGTGGGTGCAGGGATTTGAAATGGAACAGTACCATGGTGAACCGCTCTCCAGGGAAGGTAAATCGAAGACCAGCAACGGTGATCCCGTTTTAACGTAAAAATTCACGTGATGGAAAAAAGAAGGCCGAAATACTTCAGAGACCCGTTTGAGGTTCGGATAGCCTTTTTGGGTTTGAAACTATCCGTTGACGGCTTACAGCTGTCAAGGCCGTAGAGCTCACCGAGAGCTTCGTTTTGACTGGTTATGGCTCCCGTAAATCTAAACGAGCCAACAGTTATGGCCGTCCGAAGAATCGATATCCATAGGGTGCAACAGTCGCTGTGCAAGGTGCAACATTCGTCCAAAAAGCCGAAACAGCGCCGTTCGACTTTAAGAAGTGGGTGCAGGGATTTGAAATGGAATAGTACCATGGTGAACCGCTCTCCAGGGAAGGTAAATCAAAGACCAGCAACGGTGATCCCGTTTTAACGTAAAAATTCACGTGATGGAAAAAAGAAGGCCAAAATACTTCAGAGACCCGATTGAGGTTCGGATAGCCTTTTTTGGGTTTGAAACTATCCGTTGACGGCTTACAGCTGTCAAGGCCATAGAACTCACCGAGAGCTTCGTTTTGACTGGTTATGGCTCCCGTAACTCTAAACGAGCCAACATTTATGGCCGTCCGAAGAATCGATATCCACAGGGTGCAACATTCGCTCTGCAAGGTGCAACATTCGTCCAAAAAGCAGAAACAGCGCCGTTCGACTTTGAGAAGTGGGTGCAGGGAATTGAAATGGAACAGTACCATGGTGAGCCACTCTCCAGGGAAGGTAAATCGAAGACCAGCAACGGTGATACCGTTTTAACGTAAACATTCACGTGATGGAAAAAAGAAGGCCAAAAAACTTCAGAGACCCGATTGAGGTTCGGATAGCCTTTTTTGGGTTTGAAACTATCCGTTGACGGCTTACAGCCGTCAAGGCCGTAGAACTCACCGAGAGCTTCGTTTTGACTGGTTATGGCTCCCGTAACTCTAAACGAGCCAACAGTTATGGCCGTCCGAAGAATCGATATCCACATGGTGCAACATTCGCTCTACAAGGTGCAACATTCGTCCAAAAAACCGAAACGGCGCCGTTCGACTTTTAAAAGTGGGTACAGGGATTTGAAATGGAACAGTACCATGGTGAGCCGCTCTCCAGGGATGGTAAATCGAAGACCAGCAACGGTGATACCGTTTTAACGTAAACATTCACGTGATGGAAAAAAGAAGGCCAAAAAACTTCAGAGACCCGATTGAGGTTCGGATAGCATTTTTTGGGTTTGAAACTATCTGTTGACGGCTTACAGCCGTCAAGGCCGTAGAACTCACCGAGAGCTTCGTTTTGACTGGTTATGGCTCCCGTAACTCTAAACGAGCCAACAGTTATGGCCGTCCGAAGAATCGATATCCACAGGGTGCAACATTCGCTCTACAAGGTGCAACATTCGTCCAAAAAACCGAAACGGCGCTGTTCGACTTTTGGAAGTGGGTGCAGGGATTTGAAATGGAACAGTACCATGGTGAACCGCTCTCCAGGGAAGGTAAATCGAAGACCAGCAACGGTGATCCCGTTTTAACGTAAAAATTCACGTGATGGAAAAAAGAAGGCCAAAATACTTCAGAGACCCGATTGAGGTTCGGGTAGCCTTTTTTGGGTTTGAAACTATCCGTTGACGGCTTACAGCTGTCAAGGCCATAGAACTCACCGAGAGCTTCGTTTTGACTGGTTATGGCTCCCGTAACTCTAAACGAGCCAACAGTTATGGCCGTCCGAAGAATCGATATCCACAGGGTGCAACATTCGCTGTGCAAGGTGCAACATTCGTCCAAAAAGCAGAAACAGCGCCGTTCGACTTTAAGAAGTGGGTGCAGGGATTTGAAATGGAACAGTACCATGGTGAGCCGCTCTCCAGGGAAGGTAAATCGAAGAACAGCAATGGTGATACCGTTTTAACGTAAACATTCACGTGATGGAAAAAAGATGGCCAAAAAACTTCAGAGACCCGATTGAGGTTCGGATAGCCTTTTTTGGGTTTGAAACTATCCGTTGACGGCTTACAGCTATCAAGGCCATAGAACTCACCGAGAGCTTCGTTTTGACTGGTTATGTCTCCCGTAACTCTAAACGAGCCAACATTTATGGCCGTCCGAAGAATCGATATCCACAGGGTGCAACATTCGCTCTTGAAGGTGCAACATTCGTCCAAAACGGCGCCGTTCGACTTTTAGAAGTGGGTGCAGGGATTTGAAATGGAACAGTACCATGGTGAACCGCTCTCCAGGGAAGGTAAATCGAAGACCAGCAACGGTGATCCCGTTTTAACGTAAAAATTCACGTGATGGAAAAAAGAAGGCCGAAATACTTCAGAGACCCGATTGAGGTTCGGATAGCCTTTTTTGGGTTTGAAACTATCCGTTGACGGCTTACAGCTGTCAAGGCCGTAGAGCTCACCGAGAGCTTCGTTTTGACTGGTTATGGCTCCCGTAAATCTAAACGAGCCAACAGTTATGGCCGTCCGAAGAATCGATATCCATAAGGTGCAACATTCGCTGTGCAAGGTGCAACATTCGTCCAAAAAGCCGAAACAGCGCCGTTCGACTTTAAGAAGTGGGTGCAGGGATTTGAAATGGAACAGTACCATGGTGAACCGCTCTCCAGGGAAGGTAAATCAAAGACCAGCAACGGTGATCCCGTTTTAACGTAAAAATTCACGTGATGGAAAAAAGAAGGCCAAAATACTTCAGAGACCCGATTGAGGTTCGGATAGCCTCTTTTGGGTTTGAAACTATCCGTTGACGGCTTACAGCTGTCAAGGCCATAGAACTCACCGAGAGCTTCGTTTTGACTGGTTATGGCTCCCGTAACTCTAAACGAGCCAACAGTTATGGCCATCCGAAGAATCGATATCCACAGGGTGCAACATTCGCTGTGCAAGGTGCAACATTCGTCCAAAAAGCAGAAACAACGCCATTCGACTTTGAGAAGTGGGTGCAAGGATTTGACATGGAACAGTACAATGGTGAGCCGCTCTCCAGGGAAGGTAAATCGAAGACCAGCAACGGTGATCCCGTTTTAACGTAAACATTCACGTGATGGAAAAAAGATGGCCAAAAAACTTCAGAGACCCGATTGAGGTTCGGATAGCCTTTTTTGGGTTTGAAACTATCCGTTGACGGCTTACAGCTATCAAGGCCATAGAACTCACCGAGAGCTTCGTTTTGACTGGTTATGGCTCCCGTAACTCTAATCGAGCCAACATTTTTGGCCGTCCGAAGAATCGATATCCACAGGGTGCAACATTCGCTCTTCAAGGTGCAACATTCGTCCAAAAAGCAGAAACAGCGCCGTTCGACTTTAAGAAGTGGGTGCAGGGATTTGAAATGGAACAGTACCATGGTGAGCCGCTCTCCAGGGAAGGTAAATCGAAGACCAGCAACGGTGATACCGTTTTAACGTAAACATTAACGTGATGGAAAAAAGATGGCCAAAAAACTTCAGAGACCCGATTGAGGTTCGGATAGCCTTTTTTGGGTTTGAAACTATCCGTTGACGGCTTACAGCTATCAAGGCCATAGAACTCACCGAGAGCTTCGTTTTGACTGGTTATGTCTCCCGTAACTCTAAACGAGCCAACATTTATGGCCGTCCGAAGAATCGATATCCACAGGGTGCAACATTCGCTCTTCAAGGTGCAACATTCGTCCAAAACGGCGCCGTTCGACTTTTAGAAGTGGGTGCAGGGATTTGAAATGGAACAGTACCATGGTGAACCGCTCTCCAGGGAAGGTAAATCGAAGACCAGCAACGGTGATCCCGTTTTAACGTAAAAATTCACGTGATGGAAAAAAGAAGGCCGAAATACTTCAGAGACCCGATTGAGGTTCGGATAGCCTTTTTTGGGTTTGAAACTATCCGTTGACGGCTTACAGCTGTCAAGGCCGTAGAGCTCACCGAGAGCTTCGTTTTGACTGGTTATGGCTCCCGTAAATCTAAACGAGCCAACAGTTATGGCCGTCCGAAGAATCGATATCCATAGGGTGCAACATTCGCTGTGCAAGGTGCAACATTCGTCCAAAAAGCCGAAACAGCGCCGTTCGACTTTAAGAAGTGGGTGCAGGGATTTGAAATGGAACAGTACCATGGTGAACCGCTCTCCAGGGAAGGTAAATCAAAGACCAGCAACGGTGATCCCGTTTTAACGTAAAAATTCACGTGATGGAAAAAAGAAGGCCAAAATACTTCAGAGACCCGATTGAGGTTCGGATAGCCTCTTTTGGGTTTGAAACTATCCGTTGACGGCTTACAGCTGTCAAGGCCATAGAACTCACCGAGAGCTTCGTTTTGACTGGTTATGGCTCCCGTAACTCTAAACGAGCCAACAGTTATGGCCATCCGAAGAATCGATATCCACAGGGTGCAACATTCGCTGTGCAAGGTGCAACATTCGTCCAAAAAGCAGAAACAGCGCCGTTCGACTTTAAGAAGTGGGTGCAGGGATTTGAAATGGAACAGTACCATGGTGAGCCTCTCTCCAGGGAAGGTAAATCGAAGACCAGCAACGGTGATCCCGTTTTAACGTAAACATTCACGTGATGGAAAAAAGATGGCCAAAAAACTTCAGACACCCGATTGAGGTTCGGATAGCCTTTTTTGGGTTTGAAACTATCCGTTGACGGCTTACAGCTATCAAGGCCGTAGAACTCACCGAGAGCTTCGTTTTGACTGGTTATGGCTCCCGTAACTCTAAACGAGCCAACAGTTATGGCCGTCCGAAGAATCGATATCCACATGGTGCAACATTCGATGTGCAAGGTGCAACATTCGTCCAAAACGGCGCCGTTTGACTTTAAGAAGTGGGTTCAGGTATTTGAAATGGAACAGTACCATGGTGAACCGCTCTCCAGGGAAGGTAAATCGAAGACCAGCAACGGTGATCCCGTTTTAACGTAAAAATTCACGTGATGGAAAAAAGAAGGCCGAAATACTTCAGAGACCCGATTGAGGTTCGGATAGCCTTTTTTGGGTTTGAAACTATCCGTTGACGGCTTACAGCTGTCAAGGCCGTAGAGCTCACCGAGAGCTTCGTTTTGACTGGTTATGGCTCCCGTAAATCTAAACGAGCCAACAGTCACTATTACAAAATACGCATGTTGCTTCGCCTCATTTGCATCGGTTGTTACCACAACCGATGCAAATAGAAGTATTTGCATCGGTTACGTTTTAACAACCGATACATTTGGTATGTGAAAAGCAGTAGATAGTACAAAAATACAATTTGCATCGGTTATCATCAACAACCGAAGAAAATATACCGATGCAAATAGTGTTAGTTGCATCAGTTTTATTTACAACCGGTGCAAAAATACTATTCCCACGTTGAAATTTTTGATGAAAAGTTAGCGCTAAATGATTCCCTCTCATTTTCACCGCGTTCTTTTCGTCCTTCACTCCAAAAACCCTAAATCCCTCTCCCCCTTTTCATCTTTCCCTTTCAATCCATTCAAATATCACTTTTATTCTTAAATGAAAACATATTTTGTGTATATAAATACTCGGTCTTATCTTTATAAATGGAAGAGGCAGAGGAGCAGGTGGGTGCGGTGCAGGAAGAGGAGGTAGGGGCCGCGGAGGTGGTTGTGGTGGAGGAATGAAAGGAGGAAACAAGGTTGTAGTTCAGCTGCATAAGCACGATTGGGTTTTCATTGCCAAAGGCAAGGAAGATGCTCTCTGCACTAAAAATATGGTTGCTGGGGAGAGTCTGTGTGGTGAAAAACATATATACGTGTAGGTACTTATTAGTCGCTTTTAGGTTTTTTATTCGCCTTAACCGTGTCATTTGTCTCTGAATTGCAATGAACACATGATTTGTATGTTGGGATATTGTATAATGTGTGTAGCAGGTTTTAATAGTTCTTTATGTTAGCTTGTACCAGTGTTTAAGGGACATAATGTGTGTTATTTATTTATTTTTATTTTCTTTGGAATTGCAGAATGAGGATGGAACAAAGATTGAATATAGGGTTTGGAATACGTTTAGATCAAAGCTGGTTGCAGCTATTTTAAGTGGCTTTGATAGGATTTATATTGTAAGGTTCTTCCTCCTCCAAATATAAAGTCTATCCTTAGTTTTCTGTAACAATTATATGCATTGGATCCTCAGAGTTATTGATACCTATCTTTTGATTTACCTCTTGTTTAGATGCTTGTTTTTTATTTAACTATGCTTGTCTTGTAATGATTATTCTAAGTTTTATGTCCTTTGATTAGAAGCCTAGTGCACGTGTGCTTTATCTTGGAGCTGCATAAGACACCACAGTGTCTCATGTATCTGACATTGTTTGACCAGTAAGTTATTTTTGTTGTCGCTGCATATATGGTTAGCATTTCTTTATAATACAATGTCTTCAGTTTTCACCTTTAAGAAAGTTGTTTCCCATTTATGAATTGTTCGCTGTAGCCAGATGCATTTCTTTGCTCTGTCAATGATGCGACGATAAAAAGCACGGTCGACTTAAGAGCTCGCAATGCCTTTTCTGGTTCCGAGGTAACATTGTCATTATTTCTAAATCAAACTATATTGCTATATGATGCTTTGTGTATTTTGTGTGCTAATTTTTTTCTCTCCCATGAACTGTTTCCCTGGAAATATATTCCCCACTAATGAACTGTGCCTTTATTTCAGTTATTTTTAAAACAAAAGCTTGTTGGTCAAGGGCTTGCTTTCCTTTGTGGCAGTGGATCTGGTATGTACACATCTTTTTGTCTGATTATTTTTCTGTGTTTCACATCATCCTGTCATATGAACATCACACTGTCTTATAATCTAGCAATTTAACTATGCTGCGAATTTTGAATATTTGAAGCCTAATACTGTAAATTAGTTGTTTTCAATTCCTATTCCATTCTGCCACTATAGGTATTATAGCGAAGTCTACTGCTTCCAAATATTCCACGTACTTGCAGTAGATATTTTCATAGAAAAGTGATGTTATATTTTCCATCATCTAACAAACATTGCTCTCTATCTTTGATTTTCTCACTCAATAAGATATCATTGCATAAATCTTTACTATAGTATAGTTATATAGTTATTTGTACACTTTCAGCTGTTTTATTTTCCCATATGGTCTATTTATAAAGCTAACGCAAATACTTGTGATGGAGGCGGTTTGGGTAGCAGATGGTGATTTGGGTAGCAGTTGGTTGTGATTTGCAGTGGTGATCGACGAGGTTGCTGGTTAGAGGGGATTGGGGACTTTGGATGAATTGGTTGCTGTAGTGGATGGCAAGCTGGGGGGATGGAGCAGTATGTAGTTTATAGCAAAGGATGCTTGACAGTGTAATTTGGTGGTCGAAGCAAGGCACTACAGTGGCCGGAATTTGTTTGCAAGTGGCTGGATGGACTGCTTTTACTGATACACTTTGAGTAATTTGTTAATAGTCAGTAGTTTTGGTGAAGAGATTGACAATGTAGTTTTCGATGGGTATATGTAGTGAGTTGCAGATGATTAGGCTATAATTTTGATGGAGGAGGTTAGTGGAGGAAGTATTGTAGCGGTAGGGGTAATGAATTTCTAGTAGCGGTTGAAAGAATTTGAAGCACTGGTGAATGTATGTTTATGAGCACTAATTTTTTGTGTGAAGAGGTTGCTATTATAGCTGTGGGGAGGTTAAGGTAGTAATGTTTTGATTGCAGTTAAGCAAATGGAGAATGGCAGGGGTGTAAACTTGTATATGTTGTGACAGAGGATGTTGTGGTGAAGCAAGTAGAATGGTGAATGGATTGTAGTGATATAGGAGGAGATGAAGTAAGGTTGGCTATGTGGAATGAAGGAAGCTATATGGTTTTAGTGGTATGGCAGAATTTGTCACAGAGAGGAGGGGAGGATCGGGTGTTGATGGGCGAGCAAGGTAGCAATTATGGCAGTGATATGGAGATGTTGAAGTGGTTTGATCAGGGGATTGTGTTGTGATGATGATCAGTAGTGCAATATGATAAGGGGAGAGAGGGTTGTAGGGTTGTTTGTAAGACAGTTGTGACTGTTGTAACTATTGTGATTGTTGTAACAGTATGTTTTGAATGATGGTAGTAGGCAGAAGTAATGATGTGTTTGGTTTGATGTTCAGGGCAGTGGTGAGTTTGAAGTAGCGGTCAGTGTTGAAGTATGGTAGGTTATGTAACATAGTGGTATGAAATGGCAATGAGGTCGAACAGTTGAATTAATGGAAGTAGTCAGTTTTGTGGTGATGTTGGGTGGTTTTATGGTTGATGTTTGAACTGGTTATGTGATGATGTGGTTTTGAAGTATGACAGTGAGTATTTTGAGAATGTGGCAACTGTTAGTTGAACTGGTGATGGTGTGGAACTATATGTAGCATAGTTTGATGTAGCAGTGGGTATGTAGGAGCAGTTTTGATATAAATGAAGGGATCTGGTGATAGGCAGTGATGAAATGCAGTTGAGTGGCTGTCAGTGTGGAGTGCTGTAGGCAGGAGGACGATGATCAGAGTCAGGCAGGCAATGTAAAGCAGCAGACAATGTAGCAGCAGCGGTAGGGTGACAGTGGAAGGTTGATGATAGGTAGCGGGATATGGTGGAAGGAAATGATATGGTAGAAGGAAATGATGTTTGAATTTGTTGAAAATTGCAGTGAAATATTTGATGTTGCTGTTGATACGTTGGTACAGTGGAAGGTATAGTTATACTTGATTTATTTTATGAGCTACATATGCAATTTTGTTCATCTGTTTATTCAAGGTTAGTGACTCGGTATTGAATACTTAACTTCAAATACATTTTTATTCATTGACCTCATATCTATTATTTTAACTCAGGTTATTGTTTTGGATCAAAGTAGTTGTTGAGAATGATGGTGGAAGCGTTGGTGTATTAGGGTACTTAACAATCTAGACATATTACTTGTACTAAAGATCTGAATTGTAGTGAATGTATGAATCACTATTTTATATGGATTATGAACACTATAAGTGAAATATATTTATTTGGTATTACCTTATTCAATATGTATTTGTCGTCCAATTTGATTTTAAATGACTATAATATTTCATGCAATAATTGTTTTGTTATGATATGCAATAATCTAGAAATAACCGATGCAAAATAGGAGACATTTTAAAGCCAATTGCCATAATGTTGCATCGGTTGACAGTAACAACCGATGCAAAAAATGCCTTGTTGCATCGGTTGTTACGGTCAACCGGTGCAATATAAGGGACTGGTTTTAAGCCAAAGATCTTATGTTGCATCGGTTTTTACTGACAACCGATGCAAAAGATGACTATTTGCATCGGTTTTACAACCGATGCAAAAAAAATTAGTTTATTGCATCGGTTGCATGTGCATCGGTTGTAGAACTGATGCAACAGGGGGGTGAACAACCGATGCAAATGACCTGTTTTGTAGTAGTGAGTTATGGCCGTCCGAAGAATCGATATCCATAGGGTGCAACATTCGCTGTGCAAGGTGCAACATTCGTCCAAAAAGCCGAAACAGCGCCGTTCGACTTTAAGAAGTGGGTGCAGGGATTTGAAATGGAACAGTACCATGGTGAACCGCTCTCCAGGGAAGGTAAATCAAAGACCAGCAACGGTGATCCCGTTTTAACGTAAAAATTCACGTGATGGAAAAAAGAAGGCCAAAATACTTCAGAGACCCGATTGAGGTTCGGATAGCCTCTTTTGGGTTTGAAACTATCCGTTGACGGCTTACAGCTGTCAAGGCCATAGAACTCACCGAGAGCTTCGTTTTGACTGGTTATGGCTCCCGTAACTCTAAACGAGCTAACAGTTATGGCCGTCCGAAGAATCGATATCCACAGGGTGTAACATTCGCTGTGCAAGGTGCAACATTCGTCCAAAAAGCAGAAACAACGCCATTCGACTTTGAGAAGTGGGTGCAGGGATTTGACATGGAACAGTACAATGGTGAGCCGCTCTCCAGGGAAGGTAAATCGAAGACCAGCAACGGTGATCCCGTTTTAACGTAAACATTCACGTGATGGAAAAAAGATGGCCAAAAAACTTCAGAGACCCGATTGAGGTTCGGATAGCATTTTTTGGGTTTGAAACTATCCGTTGACGGCTTACAGCTATCAAGGCCATAGAACTCACCGAGAGCTTCGTTTTGACTGGTTATGGCTCCCGTAACTCTAATCGAGCCAACATTTTTGGCCGTCCGAAGAATCGATATCCACAGGGTGCAACATTCGCTCTTCAAGGTGCAACATTCGTCCAAAACGGCGCCGTTTGACTTTTAGAAGTGGGTGCAGGGATTTGAAATGGAATAGTACCATGGTGAACCGCTTTCCAGGGAAGGTAAATCGAAGACCAGCAACGGTGATCCCGTTTTAACGTAAAAATTCACGTGATGGAAAAAAGAAGGACAAAAAACTTCAGAGAACCGATTGAGGTTCGGATAGCCTTTTTTGGGTTTGAAACTATCCGTTGACGGCTTACTGCTGTCAAGGCCTTAGAACTCATCGAGAGCTTCGTTTTGACTGGTTATGGCTCCCGTAACTCTAAACGAGCCAACAGTTATGGCCGTCCGAAGAATCGATATCCACAGGGTGCAACATTCGCTGTGCAAGGTGCAACATTCGTCCAAAAAGCAGAAACAGCGCCGTTCGACTTTGAGAAGTGGGTGCAAGGATTTGAAATGGAACAGTACCATGGTGAGCCGGTCTCCAGGGAAGGTAAATCGAAGACCAGCAATGGTGATACCGTTTTAACGTAAACATTCACGTGATGGAAAAAAGAAGGCCAAAAAACTTCAGAGACCCGATTGAGGTTCGGATAGCCTTTTTTGGGTTTGAAACTATCCGTTGACGGCTTACAGCTGTCAAGGCCGTAGAACTCACCGAGAGCTTCGTTTTGACTGGTTATGGCTCCCGTAACTCTAAACGAGCCAACAGTTATGGCCGTCCGAAGAATCGATATCCACAAGGTGCAACATTCGCTGTGCAAGGTGCAACATTCGTCCAAAAAGCAGAAACAGCGCCGTTCGACTTTGAGAAGTGGGTGCAGGGATTTGAAATGGAACAGTACCATGGTGAGCCGCTCTCCAGGGAAGGTAAATCGAAGACCAGCAACGGTGATACCGTTTTAACGTAAACATTCACGTGATGGAAAAAAGAAGGCCAAAAAACTTCAGAGACCCGATTGAGGTTCGGATAGCCTTTTTTGGGTTTGAAACTATCCGTTGACGGCTTACAGCTATCAAGGCCGTAGAACTCACCGAGAGCTTCGTTTTGACTGGTTATGGCTCCCGTAACTCTAAACGAGCCAACAGTTATGGCCGTCCGAAGAATCGATATCCACAGGGTGCAACATTCGCTCTACAAGGTGCAACATTCGTCCAAAAAACCGAAACGGCCCCGTTCGACTTTTAGAAGTGGGTGCAGGGATTTGAAATGGAACAGTACCATGGTGAACCGCTCTCCAGGGAAGGTAAATCGAAGACCAGCAACGGTGATCCCGTTTTAACGTAAAAATTCACGTGATCGAAAAAAGAAGGCCAAAATACTTCAGAGACCCGATTGAGGTTCGGATATCCTTTTTGAGGTTTGAAACTATCCGTTGACGGCTTACAGCTGTCAAGGCCATAGAACTCACCGAGAGCTTCGTTTTGACTGGTTATGGCTCCCGTAACTCTAAACGAGCCAACAGTTATGGCCGTCCGAAGAATCGATATCCACAGGGTGCAACATTCGCTGTGCAAGGTGCAACATTCGTCCAAAAAGCAGAAACAGCGCCGTTCGACTTTAAGAAGTGGGTGCAGGGATTTGAAATGGAACAGTACCATGGTGAGCCGCTCTCCAGGGAAGGTAAATCGAAGACCAGCAACGGTGATACCGTTTTAACGTAAACATTCACGTGATGGAAAAAAGATGGCCAAAAAACTTCAGAGACCCGATTGAGGTTCGGATAGCCTTTTTTGGGTTTGAAACTATCCGTTGACGGCTTACAGCTATCAAGGCCATAGAACTCACCGAGAGATTCGTTTTGACTGGTTATGGCTCCCGTAACTCTAAACGAGCCAACATTTATGGTCGTCCGAAGAATCGATATCCACAGGGTGCAACATTCGCTCTTCAAGGTGCAACATTCGTCCAAAACGGCGCCGTTCGACTTTTAGAAGTGGGTGCAGGGATTTGAAATGGAACAGTACCATGATGAACCGCTCTCCAGGGAAGGTAAATCGAAGACAAGCAACGGTGATCCCGTTTTAACGTAAAAATTCACGTGATGGAAAAAAGAAGGCCGAAATACTTCAGAGACCCGATTGAGGTTCGGATAGCCTTTTTTGGGTTTGAAACTATCCGTTGACGGCTTACAGCTGTCAAGGCCGTAGAGCTCACCGAGAGCTTCGTTTTGACTGGTTATGGCTCCCGTAAATCTAAACGAGCCAACAGTTATGGCCGTCCGAAGAATCGATATCCATAGGGTGCAACATTCGCTATGCAAGGTGCAACATTCGTCCAAAAAGCCGAAACAGCGCCGTTCGACTTTAAGAAGTGGGTGCAGGGATTTGAAATGGAACAGTACCATGGTGAACCGCTCTCCAGGGAAGGTAAATCAAAGACCAGCAACGGTGATCCCGTTTTAACATAAAAATTCACGTGATGGAAAAAAGAAGGCCAAAATACTTCAGAGACCCGATTGAGGTTCGGATAGCCTTTTTTGGGTTTGAAACTATCCGTTGACGGCTTACAGCCGTCAAGGCCATAGAACTCACCGAGAGCTTCGTTTTGACTGGTTATGGCTCCCGTAACTCTAAACGAGCCAACATTTATGGCCGTCCGAAGAATCGATATCCACAGGGTGCAACATTCGCTCTGCAAGGTGCAACATTCGTCCAAAAAGCAGAAACAGCGCCGTTCGAGTTTGAGAAGTGGGTGCAAGGATTTGAAATGGAACAGTACCATGGTGAGCCGGTCTCCAGGGAAGGTAAATCGAAGACCAGCAATGGTGATACCGTTTTAACGTAAACATTCACGTGATGGAAAAAAGAAGGCCAAAAAACTTCAGAGACCCGATTGAGGTTCGGATAGCCTTTTTTGGGTTTGAAACTATCCGTTGAAGGCTTACAGCCGTCAAGGCCGTAGAACTCACCGAGAGCTTCGTTTTGACTGGTTATGGCTCCCGTAACTCTAAACGAGCCAACAGTTATGGCCGTCCGAAGAATCAATATCCACAGGGTGCAACATTCGCTCTACAAGGTGCAACATTCGTCCAAAAAAACGAAACGGCGCCGTTCGACTTTTAAAAGTGGGTGCAGGGATTTGAAATGGAACAGTACCATGGTGAGCCTCTCTCCAGGGATGGTAAATCGAAGACCAGCAACGGTGATACCGTTTTAACGTAAACATTCACGTGATGGAAAAAAGAAGGCCAAAAAACTTCAGAGACCCGATTGAGGTTCGGATAGCCTTTTTTGGGTTTGAAACTATCTGTTGACGGCTTACAGCCATCAAGGCCGTAGAACTCACCGAGAGCTTCGTTTTGACTGGTTATGGCTCCCGTAACTCTAAACGAGCCAACAGTTATGGCCGTCCGAAGAATCGATATCCACAGGGTGCAACATTCGCTGTGCAAGGTGCAACATTCGTCCAAAAAGCAGAAACAGCGCCGTTTGACTTTGAGAAGTGGGTGCAGGGATTTGAAATGGAACAGTACCATGGTGAGCCGCTCTCCAGGGAAGGTAAATCGAAGACCAGCAACGGTGATACCGTTTTAACGTAAACATTCACGTGATGGAAAAAAGAAGGCCAAAAAACTTCAGAGACCCGATTGAGGTTCGGATAGCCTTTTTTGGGTTTGAAACTATCCGTTGACGGCTTACAGCTATCAAGGCCGTAGAACTCACCGAGAGCTTCGTTTTGACTGGTTATGGCTCCCGTAACTCTAAACGAGCCAACAGTTATGGCCGTCCGAAGAATCGATATCCACAGGGTGCAACATTCGCTCTACAAGGTGCAACATTCGTCCAAAAAACCGAAACGGCCCCGTTCGACTTTTAGAAGTGGGTGCAGGGATTTGAAATGGAACAGTACCATGGTGAACCGCTCTCCAGGGAAGGTAAATCGAAGACCAGCAACGGTGATCCCGTTTTAACGTAAAAATTCACGTGATCGAAAAAAGAAGGCCAAAATACTTCAGAGACCCGATTGAGGTTCGGATAGCCTTTTTGAGGTTTGAAACTATCCGTTGACGGCTTACAGCTGTCAAGGCCATAGAACTCACCGAGAGCTTCGTTTTGACTGGTTATGGCTCCCGTAACTCTAAACGAGCCAACAGTTATGGCCGTCCGAAGAATCGATATCCACAGGGTGCAACATTCGCTGTGCAAGGTGCAACATTCGTCCAAAAAGCAGAAACAGCGCCGTTCGACTTTAAGAAGTGGGTGCAGGGATTTGAAATGGAACAGTACCATGGTGAGCCGCTCTCCAGGGAAGGTAAATCAAAGACCAGCAACGGTGATACCGTTTTAACGTAAACATTCACGTGATGGAAAAAAGATGGCCAAAAAACTTCAGAGACCCGATTGAGGTTCGGATAGCCTTTTTTGGGTTTGAAACTATCCGTTGACGGCTTACAGCTATCAAGGCCATAGAACTCACCGAGAGCTTCGTTTTGACTGGTTATGGCTCCCGTAACTCTAAACGAGCCAACATTTATGGTCGTCCGAAGAATCGATATCCACAGGGTGCAACATTCGCTCTTCAAGGTGCAACATTCGTCCAAAACGGCGCCGTTCGACTTTTAGAAGTGGGTGCAGGGATTTGAAATGGAACAGTACCATGGTGAACCGCTCTCCAGGGAAGGTAAATCGAAGACCAGCAACGGTGATCCCGTTTTAACGTAAAAATTCACGTGATGGAAAAAAGAAGGCCGAAATACTTCAGAGACCCGATTGAGGTTCGGATAGCCTTTTTTGGGTTTGAAACTATCCGTTGACGGCTTACAGCTGTCAAGGCCGTAGAGCTCACTGAGAGCTTCGTTTTGACTGATTATGGCTCCCGTAAATCTAAACGAGCCAACAGTTATGGCCGTCCGAAGAATCGATATCCATAGGGTGCAACATTCGCTATGCAAGGTGCAACATTCGTCCAAAAAGCCGAAACAGCGCCGTTCGACTTTAAGAAGTGGGTGCAGGGATTTGAAATGGAACAGTACCATGGTGAACCGCTCTCCAGGGAAGGTAAATCAAAGACCAGCAACGGTGATCCCGTTTTAACATAAAAATTCACGTGATGGAAAAAAGAAGGCCAAAATACTTCAGAGACCCGATTGAGGTTCGGATAGCCTTTTTTGGGTTTGAAACTATCCGTTGACGGCTTACAGCCGTCAAGGCCATAGAACTCACCGAGAGCTTCGTTTTGACTGGTTATGGCTCCCGTAACTCTAAACGAGCCAACATTTATGGCCGTCCGAAGAATCGATATCCACAGGGTGCAACATTCGCTCTGCAAGGTGCAACATTCGTCCAAAAAGCAGAAACAGCGCCGTTCGAGTTTGAGAAGTGGGTGCAAGGATTTGAAATGGAACAGTACCATGGTGAGCCGGTCTCCAGGGAAGGTAAATCGAAGACCAGCAATGGTGATACCGTTTTAACGTAAACATTCACGTGATGGAAAAAAGAAGGCCAAAAAACTTCAGAGACCCGATTGAGGTTCGGATAGCCTTTTTTGGGTTTGAAACTATCCGTTGAAGACTTACAGCCGTCAAGGCCGTAGAACTCACCGAGAGCTTCGTTTTGACTGGTTATGGCTCCCGTAACTCTAAACGAGCCAACAGTTATGGCCGTCCGAAGAATCAATATCCACAGGGTGCAACATTCGCTCTACAAGGTGCAACATTCGTCCAAAAAACCGAAACGGCGCCGTTCGACTTTTAAAAGTGGGTGCAGGGATTTGAAATGGAACAGTACCATGGTGAGCCGCTCTCCAGGGATGGTAAATCGAAGACCAGCAACGGTGATACCGTTTTAACGTAAACATTCACGTGATGGAAAAAAGAAGGCCAAAAAACTTCAGAGACCCGATTGAGGTTCGGATAGCCTTTTTTGGGTTTGAAACTATCTGTTGACGGCTTACAGCCGTCAAGGCCGTAGAACTCACCGAGAGTTTCGTTTTGACTGGTTATGGCTCCCGTAACTCTAAACGAGCCAACAGTTATGGCCGTCCGAAGAATCGATATCCACAGGGTGCAACATTCGCTCTACAAGGTGCAACATTCGTCCAAAAAACCGAAACGGCGCTGTTCGACTTTTAGAAGTGGGTGCAGGGATTTGAAATGGAATAGTACCATGGTGAACCGCTCTCCAGGGAAGGTAAATCGAAGACCAGCAACGGTGATCCCGTTTTAACGTAAAAATTCACGTGATGGAAAAAAGAAGGCCAAAATAATTCAGAGACCCGATTGAGGTTCGGGTAGCCTTTTTTGGGTTTGAAACTATCCGTTGACGGCTTACAGCTGTCAAGGCCATAGAACTCACCGAGAGCTTCGTTTTGACTGGTTATGGCTCCCGTAACTCTAAACGAGCCAACAGTTATGGCCGTCCGAAGAATCGATATCCACAGGGTGCAACATTCGCTGTGCAAGGTGCAACATTCGTCCAAAAAGCAGAAACAGCGCCGTTCGACTTTAAGAAGTGGGTGCAGGGATTTGAAATGGAACAGTACCATGGTGAGCCGCTCTCCAGGGAAGGTAAATCGAAGACCAGCAACGGTGATACCGTTTTAACGTAAACATTCACGTGATGGAAAAAAGATGGCCAAAAAACTTCAGAGACCCGATTGAGGTTCGGATAGCCTTTTTTGGGTTTGAAACTATCCGTTGACGGCTTACAGCTATCAAGGCCATAGAACTCACCGAGAGCTTCGTTTTGACTGGTTATGGCTCCCGTAACTCTAAACGAGCCAACATTTATGGCCGTCCGAAGAATCGATATCCACAGGGTGCAACATTCGCTCTTCAAGGTGCAACATTCGTCCAAAACGGCGCCGTTCGACTTTTAGAAGTGGGTGCAGGGATTTGAAATGGAACAGTACCATGGTGAACCGCTCTCCAGGGAAGGTAAATCGAAGACCAGCAACGGTGATCCCGTTTTAACGTAAAAATTCACGTGATGGAAAAAAGAAGGCCGAAATACTTCAAAGACCCGATTGAGGTTCGGATAGCCTTTTTTGGGTTTGAAACTATCCGTTGACGGCTTACAGCTGTCAAGGCCGTAGAACTCACCGAGAGCTTCGTTTTGACTGGTTATGGCTCCCGTAACTCTAAACGAGCCAACAGTTATGGCCGTCCGAAGAATCGATATCCACAGGGTGCAACATTCGCTCTACAAGGTGCAACATTCGTCCAAAAAACCGAAACGGCCCCGTTCGACTTTTAGAAGTGGGATGCAGGGATTTGAAATGGAACAGTACTATGGTGAACCGCTCTCCAGGGAAGGTAAATCGAAGACCAGCAACGGTGATCCCGTTTTAACGTAAAAATTCACGTGATCGAAAAAAGAAGGCCAAAATACTTCAGAGACCCGATTGAGGTTCGGATAGCCTTTTTGAGGTTTGAAACTATCCGTTGACGGCTTACAGCTGTCAAGGCCATAGAACTCACCGAGAGCTTCGTTTTGACTGGTTATGGCTCCCGTAACTCTAAACGAGCCAACAGTTATGGCCGTCCGAAGAATCGATATCCACAGGGTGCAACATTCGCTGTGCAAGGTGCAACATTCGTCCAAAAAGCAGAAACAGCGCCGTTCGACTTTAAGAAGTGGGTGCAGGGATTTGAAATGGAACAGTACCATGGTGAGCCGCTCTCCAGGGAAGGTAAATCGAAGACCAGCAACGGTGATACCGTTTTAACGTAAACATTCACGTGATGGAAAAAAGATGGCCAAAAAACTTCAGAGACCCGATTGAGGTTCGGATAGCCTTTTTTGGGTTTGAAACTATCCGTTGACGGCTTACAGCTGTCAAGGCCATAGAACTCACCGAGAGCTTCGTTTTGACTGGTTATGGCTCCCGTAACTCTAAACGAGCCAACATTTATGGCCGTCTGAAGAATCGATATCCACAGGGTGCAACATTCGCTCTGCAAGGTGCAACATTCGTCCAAAAAGCAGAAACAGCGCCGTTCGACTTTAAGAAGTGGGTGCAGGGATTTGAAATGGAACAGTACCATGGTGAGCCGCTCTCCAGGGAAGGTAAATCGAAGACCAGCAACGGTGATACCGTTTTAACGTAAACATTCACGTGATGGAAAAAAGATGGCCAAAAAACTTCAGAGACCCGATTGAGGTTCGGATAGCCTTTTTTGGGTTTGAAACTATCCGTTGACGGCTTACAGCTATGAAGGCCATAGAACTCACCGAGAGCTTCGTTTTGACTGGTTATGGCTCCCGTAACTCTAAACGAGCCAACATTTATGGTCGTCCGAAGAATCGATATCCACAGGGTGCAACATTCGCTCTTCAAGGTGCAACATTCGTCCAAAACGGCGCCGTTCGACTTTTAGAAGTGGGTGCAGGGATTTGAAATGGAACAGTACCATGGTGAACCGCTCTCCAGGGAAGGTAAATCGAAGACCAGCAACGGTGATCCCGTTTTAACGTAAAAATTCACGTGATGGAAAAAAGAAGGCCGAAATACTTCAGAGACCCGATTGAGGTTCGGATAGCCTTTTTTGGGTTTGAAACTATCCGTTGACGGCTTACAGCTGTCAAGGTCGTAGAGCTCACCGAGAGCTTCGTTTTGACTGGTTATGGCTCCCGTAAATCTAAACGAGCCAACAGTTATGGCCGTCCGAAGAATCGATATCCATAGGGTGCAACATTCGCTATGCAAGGTGCAACATTCGTCCAAAAAGCCGAAACAGCGCCGTTCGACTTTAAGAAGTGGGTGCAGGGATTTGAAATGGAACAGTACCATGGTGAACCGCTCTCCAGGGAAGGTAAATCAAAGACCAGCAACGGTGATCCCGTTTTAACATAAAAATTCACGTGATGGAAAAAAGAAGGCCAAAATACTTCAGAGACCCGATTGAGGTTCGGATAGCCTTTTTTGGGTTTGAAACTATCCGTTGACGGCTTACAGCTGTCAAGGCCATAGAACTCACCGAGAGCTTCGTTTTGACTGGTTATGGCTCCCGTAACTCTAAACGAGCCAACATTTATGGCCGTCCGAAGAATCGATATCCACAGGGTGCAACATTCGCTCTGCAAGGTGCAACATTCGTCCAAAAAGCCGAAACAGCGCCGTTCGAGTTTGAGAAGTGGGTGCAGGGATTTGAAATGGAACAGTACCATGGTGAGCCACTCTCCAGGGAAGGTAAATCGAAGACCAGCAACGGTGATACCGTTTTAACGTAAACATTCACGTGATGGAAAAAAGAAGGCCAAAAAACTTCAGAGACCCGATTGAGGTTCGGATAGCCTTTTTTGGGTTTGAAACTATCCGTTGAAGGCTTACAGCCGTCAAGGCCGTAGAACTCACCGAGAGCTTCGTTTTGACTGGTTATGGCTCCCGTAACTCTAAACGAGCCAACAGTTATGGCCGTCCGAAGAATCAATATCCACAGGGTGCAACATTCGCTCTACAAGGTGCAACATTCGTCCAAAAAACCGAAACGGCGCCGTTCGACTTTTAAAAGTGGGTGCAGGGATTTGAAATGGAACAGTACCATGGTGAGCCGCTCTCCAGGGATGGTAAATCGAAGACCAGCAACGGTGATACCGTTTTAACGTAAACATTCACGTGATGGAAAAAAGAAGGCCAAAAAACTTCAGAGACCCGATTGAGGTTCGGATAGCCTTTTTTGGGTTTGAAACTATCTGTTGACGGCTTACAGCCGTCAAGGCCGTAGAACTCACCGAGAGTTTCGTTTTGACTGGTTATGGCTCCCGTAACTCTAAACGAGCCAACAGTTATGGCCGTCCGAAGAATCGATATCCACAGGGTGCAACATTCGCTCTACAAGGTGCAACATTCGTCCAAAAAACCGAAACGGCGCTGTTCGACTTTTAGAAGTGGGTGCAGGGATTTGAAATGGAACAGTACCATGGTGAACCGCTCTCCAGGGAAGGTAAATCGAAGACCAGCAACGGTGATCCCGTTTTAACGTAAAAATTCACGTGATGGAAAAAAGAAGGCCAAAATACTTCAGAGACCCGATTGAGGTTCGGGTAGCCTTTTTTGGGTTTGAAACTATCCGTTGACGGCTTACAGCTGTCAAGGCCATAGAACTCACCGAGAGCTTCGTTTTGACTGGTTATGGCTCCCGTAACTCTAAACGAGCCAACAGTTATGGCCGTCCGAAGAATCGATATCCACAGGGTGCAACATTCGCTGTGCAAGGTGCAACATTCGTCCAAAAAGCAGAAACAGCGCCGTTCGACTTTAAGAAGTGGGTGCAGGGATTTGAAATGGAACAGTACCATGGTGAGCCGCTCTCCAGGGAAGGTAAATCGAAGACCAGCAACGGTGATACCGTTTTAACGTAAACATTCACGTGATGGAAAAAAGATGGCCAAAAAACTTCAGAGACCCGATTGAGGTTCGGATAGCCTTTTTTGGGTTTGAAACTATCCGTTGACGGCTTACAGCTATCAAGGCCATAGAACTCACCGAGAGCTTCGTTTTGACTGGTTATGGCTCCCGTAACTCTAAACGAGCCAACATTTATGGCCGTCCGAAGAATCGATATCCACAGGGTGCAACATTCGCTCTTCAAGGTGCAACATTCGTCCAAAACGGCGCCGTTCGACTTTTAGAAGTGGGTGCAGGGATTTGAAATGGAACAGTACCATGGTGAACCGCTCTCCAGGGAAGGTAAATCGAAGACCAGCAACGGTGATCCCGTTTTAACGTAAAAATTCACGTGATGGAAAAAAGAAGGCCGAAATACTTCAGAGACCCGATTGAGGTTCGGATAGCCTTTTTTGGGTTTGAAACTATCCGTTGACGGCTTACAGCTGTCAAGGCCGTAGAACTCACCGAGAGCTTCGTTTTGACTGGTTATGGCTCCCGTAACTCTAAACGAGCCAACAGTTATGGCCGTCCGAAGAATCGATATCCACAGGGTGCAACATTCGCTCTACAAGGTGCAACATTCGTCCAAAAAACCGAAACGGCCCCGTTCGACTTTTAGAAGTGGGTGCAGGGATTTGAAATGGAACAGTACCATGGTGAACCGCTCTCCAGGGAAGGTAAATCGAAGACCAGCAACGGTGATCCCGTTTTAACGTAAAAATTCACGTGATCGAAAAAAGAAGGCCAAAATACTTCAGAGACCCGATTGAGGTTCGGATAGCCTTTTTGAGGTTTGAAACTATCCGTTGACGGCTTACAGCTGTCAAGGCCATAGAACTCACCGAGAGCTTCGTTTTGACTGGTTATGGCTCCCGTAACTCTAAACGAGCCAACAGTTATGGCCGTCCGAAGAATCGATATCCACAGGGTGCAACATTCGTTGTGCAAGGTGCAACATTCGTCCAAAAAGCAGAAACAGCGCCGTTCGACTTTAAGAAGTGGGTGCAGGGATTTGAAATGGAACAGTACCATGGTGAGCCGCTCTCCAGGGAAGGTAAATCGAAGACCAGCAACGGTGATACCGTTTTAACGTAAACATTCACGTGATGGAAAAAAGATGGCCAAAAAACTTCAGAGACCCGATTGAGGTTCGGATAGCCTTTTTTGGGTTTGAAACTATCCGTTGACGGCTTACAGCTGTCAAGGCCATAGAACTCACCGAGAGCTTCGTTTTGACTAGTTATGGCTCCCGTAACTCTAAACGAGCCAACATTTATGGCCGTCCGAAGAATCGATATCCACAGGGTGCAACATTCGCTCTGCAAGGTGCAACATTCGTCCAAAAAGCAGAAACAGCGCCGTTCGACTTTAAGAAGTGGGTGCAGGGATTTGAAATGGAACAGTACCATGGTGAGCCGCTCTCCAGGGAAGGTAAATCGAAGACCAGCAACGGTGATACCGTTTTAACGTAAACATTCACGTGATGGAAAAAAGATGGCCAAAAAACTTTAGAGACCCGATTGAGGTTCGGATAGCCTTTTTTGGGTTTGAAACTATCCGTTGACGGCTTACAGCCGTCAAGGCCGTAGAACTCACCGAGAGCTTCGTTTTGACTGGTTATGGCTCCCGTAACTCTAAACGAGCCAACAGTTATGGCCGTCCGAAGAATCGATATCCACAGGGTGCAACATTCGTTCTACAAGGTGCAACATTCGTCCAAAAAACCGAAACGGCGCCATTCGACTTTTAAAAGTGGGTGCAGGGATTTGAAATGGAACAGTACCATGGTGAGCCGCTCTCCAGGGATGGTAAATCGAAGACCAGCAACGGTGATACCGTTTTAACGTAAACATTCACGTGATGGAAAAAAGAAGGCCAAAAAACTTCAGAGACCCGATTGAGGTTCGGATAGCCTTTTTTGGGTTTGAAACTATCTGTTGACGGCTTACAGCCGTCAAGGCCGTAGAACTCACCGAGAGCTTCGTTTTGACTGGTTATGGCTCCCGTAACTCTAAACGAGCCAACAGTTATGGCCGTCCAAAGAATCGATATCCACAGGGTGCAACATTCGCTCTACAAGGTGCAACATTCGTCCAAAAAACCGAAACGGCGCTGTTCGACTTTTAGAAGTGGGTGCAGGGATTTGAAATGGAACAGTACCATGGTGAACCGCTCTCCAGGGAAGGTAAATCGAAGACCAGCAACGGTGATCCCGTTTTAACGTAAAAATTCACGTGATGGAAAAAAGAAGGCCAAAATACTTCAGAGACCCGATTGAGGTTCGGGTAGCCTTTTTTGGGTTTGAAACTATCCGTTGATGGCTTACAGCTGTCAAGGCCATAGAACTCACCAAGAGCTTCGTTTTGACTGGTTATGGCTCCCGTAACTCTAAACGAGCCAACAGTTATGGCCGTCCGAAGAATCGATATCCACAGGGTGCAACATTCGTTGTGCAAGGTGCAACATTCGTCCAAAAAGCAGAAACAGCGCCGTTCGACTTTAAGAAGTGGGTGCAGGGATTTGAAATGGAACAGTACCATGGTGAGCCGCTCTCCAGGGAAGGTAAATCGAAGACCAGCAACGGTGATACCGTTTTAACGTAAACATTCACATGATGGAAAAAAGATGGCCAAAAAACTTCAGAGACCCGATTGAGGTTCGGATAGCCTTTTTTGGGTTTGAAACTATCCGTTGACGGCTTACAGCTATCAAGGCCATAGAACTCACCGAGAGCTTCGTTTTGACTGGTTATGGCTCCCGTAACTCTAAACGAGCCAACATTTATGGTCGTCCGAAGAATCGATATCCACAGGGTGCAACATTCGCTCTTCAAGGTGCAACATTCGTCCAAAACGGCGCCGTTCGACTTTTAGAAGTGGGTGCAGGGATTTGAAATGGAACAGTACCATGGTGAACCGCTCTCCAGGGAAGGTAAATCGAAGACCAGCAACGGTGATCCCGTTTTAACGTAAAAATTCACGTGATGGAAAAAAGAAGGCCGAAATACTTCAGAGACCCGATTGAGGTTCGGATAGCCTTTTTTGGGTTTGAAACTATCCGTTGACGGCTTACAGCTGTCAAGGCCGTAGAGCTCACCGAGAGCTTCGTTTTGACTGGTTATGGCTCCCGTAAATCTAAACGAGCCAACAGTTATGGCCGTCCGAAGAATCGATATCCATAGGGTGCAACATTCGCTATGCAAGGTGCAACATTCGTCCAAAAAGCCGAAACAGCGCCGTTCGACTTTAAGAAGTGGGTGCAGGGATTTGAAATGGAACAGTACCATGGTGAACCGCTCTCCAGGGAAGGTAAATCAAAGACCAGCAACGGTGATCCCGTTTTAAAATAAAAATTCACGTGATGGAAAAAAGAAGGCCAAAATACTTCAGAGACCCGATTGAGGTTCGGATAGCCTTTTTTGGGTTTGAAACTATCCGTTGACGGCTTACAGCTGTCAAGGCCATAGAACTCACCGAGAGCTTCGTTTTGACTGGTTATGGCTCCCGTAACTCTAAACGAGCCAAGATTTATGGCCGTCCGAAGAATCGATATCCACAGGGTGCAACATTCGCTCTGCAAGGTGCAACATTCGTCCAAAAAGCAGAAACAGCGCCGTTCGAGTTTGAGAAGTGGGTGCAGGGATTTGAAATGGAACAGTACCATGGTGAGCCGCTCTCCAGGGAAGGTAAATCGAAGACCAGCAACGGTGATACCGTTTTAACGTAAACATTCACGTGATGGAAAAAAGAAGGCCAAAAAACTTCAGAGACCCGATTGAGGTTCGGATAGCCTTTTTTGGGTTTGAAACTATCCGTTGACGGCTTACAGCCGTCAAGGCCGTAGAACTCACCGAGAGCTTCGTTTTGACTGGTTATGGCTCCCGTAACTCTAAACGAGCCAACAGTTATGGCCGTCCGAAGAATCAATATCCACAGGGTGCAACATTCGCTCTACAAGGTGCAACATTCGTCCAAAAAACCGAAACGGCGCCGTTCGACTTTTAAAAGTGGGTGCAGGGATTTGAAATGGAACAGTACCATGGTGAGCCGCTCTCCAGGGATGGTAAATCGAAGACCAGCAACGGTGATACCGTTTTAACGTAAACATTCACGTGATGGAAAAAAGAAGGCCAAAAAACTTCAGAGACCCGATTGAGGTTCGGATAGCCTTTTTTGGGTTTGAAACTATCTGTTGACGGCTTACAGCCGTCAAGGCCGTAGAACTCACCGAGAGTTTCGTTTTGACTGGTTATGGCTCCCGTAACTCTAAACGAGCCAACAGTTATGGCCGTCCGAAGAATCGATATCCATAGGGTGCAACATTCGCTCTACAAGGTGCAACATTCGTCCAAAAAACCGAAACGGCGCTGTTCGACTTTTAGAAGTGGGTGCAGGGATTTGAAATGGAACAGTACCATGGTGAACCGCTCTCCAGGGAAGGTAAATCGAAGACCAGCAACGGTGATCCCGTTTTAACGTAAAAATTCACGTGATGGAAAAAAGAAGGCCAAAATACTTCAGAGACCCGATTGAGGTTCGGGTAGCCTTTTTTGGGTTTGAAACTATCCGTTGACGGCTTACAGCCGTCAAGGCCATAGAACTCACCGAGAGCTTCGTTTTGACTGGTTATGGCTCCCGTAACTCTAAACGAGCCAACAGTTATGGCCGTCCGAAGAATCGATATCCACAGGGTGCAACATTCGCTGTGCAAGGTGCAACATTCGTCCAAAAAGCAGAAACAGCGCCGTTCGACTTTAAGAAGTGGGTGCAGGGATTTGAAATGGAACAGTACCATGGTGAGCCTCTCTCCAGGGAAGGTAAATCGAAGACCAGCAACGGTGATCCCGTTTTAACGTAAACATTCACGTGATGGAAAAAAGATGGCCAAAAAACTTCAGACACCCGATTGAGGTTCGGATAGCCTTTTTTGGGTTTGAAACTATCCGTTGACGGCTTACAGCTATCAAGGCCGTAGAACTCACCGAGAGCTTCGTTTTGACTGGTTATGGCTCCCGTAACTCTAAACGAGCCAACAGTTATGGCCGTCCGAAGAATCGATATCCACATGGTGCAACATTCGATGTGCAAGGTGCAACATTCGTCCAAAAAACCAAAACGGCGCCGTTCGACTTTTAAAAGTGGGTGCAGGGATTTGAAATGGAACAGTACCATGGTGAGCCGCTCTCCAGGGAAGGTAAATCGAAGACCAGCAATGGTGATACCGTTTTAACGTAAACATTCACGTGATGGAAAAAAGAAGGCCAAAAAACTTCAGAGACCCGATTGAGGTTCGGATAGCCTTTTTTGGGTTTGAAACTATCTGTTGACGGCTTATAGCCGTCAAGGCCGTAGAACTCACCGAGAGCTTCGTTTTGACTGGTTATGGCTCCCGTAACTCTAAACGATCCAACAGTTATGGCCGTCCGAAGAATCGATATCCACAGGGTTCAACATTCGCTCTACAAGGTGCAACATTCGTCCAAAAAACCGAAACGGCCCCGTTCGACTTTTAGAAGTGGGTGCAGGGATTTGAAATGGAACAGTACCATGGTGAACCGCTCTACAGGGAAGGTAAATCGAAGACCAGCAACGGTGATCCCGTTTTAACGTAAAAATTCACGTGATCGAAAAAAGAAGGCCAAAATACTTCAGAGACCCGATTGAGGTTCGGATAGCCTTTTTTAGGTTTGAAACTATCCGTTGACGGCTTACAGCTGTCAAGGCCATAGAACTCACCGAGAGCTTCGTTTTGACTTGTTATGGCTCCCGTAACTCTAAACGAGCCAACAGTTATGGCCGTCCGAAGAATCGATATCCACAGGGTGCAACATTCGCTGTGCAAGGTGCAACATTCGTCCAAAAAGCCAAAACAGCGCCGTTCGACTTTAAGAAGTGGGTGCAGGGATTTGAAATGGAACAGTACCATGGTGAACCGCTCTCCAAGGAAGGTAAATCAAAGACCAGCAACGGTGATCCCGTTTTAACGTAAAAATTCACGTGATGGAAAAAAGAAGGCCAAAATACTTCAGAGACCCGATTGAGGTTCGGATAGCCTTTTTTGGGTTTGAAACTATCCGTTGACGGCTTACAGCTGTCAAGGCCATAGAACTCACCGAGAGCTTCGTTTTGACTGGTTATGGCTCCCGTAACTCTAAACGAGCCAACATTTATGGCCGTCCGAAGAATCGATATCCACAGGGTGCAACATTCGCTCTACAAGGTGCAACATTCGTCCAAAAAGCAGAAACAGCGCCGTTCGACTTTGAGAAGTGGGTGCAGGGATTTGAAATGGAACAGTACCATGGTGAGCCGCTCTCCAGGGAAGGTAAATCGAAGACCAGCAACGGTGATATCGTTTTAACGTAAACATTCACGTGATGGAAAAAAGAAGGCCAAAAAACTTCAGAGACCCGATAGAGGTTCGGATAGCCTTTTTTGGGTTTGAAACTATCCGTTGACGGCTTACAGCCGTCAAGGCCGTAGAACTCACCGAGAGCTTCGTTTTGACTGGTTATGGCTCCCGTAACTCTAAACAAGCCAACAGTTATGGCCGTCCGAAGAATCGATATCCACAGGGTGCAACATTCGCTCTTCATGGTGCAACATTCGTCCAAAAAACCGAAACGGCGCCATTCGACTTTTAGAAGTGGTTGCAGGGATTTGAAATGGAACAGTACCATGGTGAACCACTCTCCAAGGAAGGTAAATCGAAGACCAGCAACGGTGATCCCGTTTTAACGTAAAAATTCACGTGATGGAAAAAAGAAGGCCAAAATACTTCAGAGACCCGATTGAGGTTCGGATAGCCTTTTTTGGGTTTGAAACTATCCGTTGACGGCTTACAGCTGTCAAGGCCATAGAACTCACCGAGAGCTTCGTTTTGACTGGTTATGGCTCCCGTAGCTCTAAACGAGCCAACAGTTATGGCCGTCCGAAGAATCGATATCCACAGGGTGCAACATTCGCTGTGCAAGGTGCAACATTCGTCCAAAAAGCAGAAACAGCGCCGTTCGACTTTGAGAAGTGGGTGCAGGGATTTGACATGGAACAGTACCATGGTGAACCGCTCTCCAGGGAAGGTAAATCGAAGACCAGCAACGGTGATCCCATTTTACTGTAAACATTCACGTGATGGAAAAAAGATGGCCAAAAAACTTCAAAGACCCGATTGAGGTTCGGATAGCCTTTTTTGGGTTTGAAACTATCCGTTGACGGCTTACAGCTGTCAAGGCCATAGAACTCACCAAGAGCTTCGTTTCGACTGGTTATGGCTCCCGTAACTCTAAACGAGCCAACATTTATGGCCGTCCGAAGAATCGATATCCACAGGGTGCAACATTCGCTCTTCAAGGTGCAACATTCGTCCAAAACGGCGCCGTTCGACTTTTAGAAGTGGGTGCAGGGATTGGAAATGGAACAGTACCATGGTGAACCGCTCTCCAGGGAAGGTAAATCGAAGACCAGCAACGGTGATCCCGTTTTAACGTAAAAATTCACGTGATGGAAAAAAGAAGGCCAAAATACTTCAGAGACCCGATTGAGGTTCGGATAGCCTTTTTTGGGTTTGAAACTATATGTTGACGGCTTACAGCTGTCAAGGCCGTAGAACTCACCGAGAGCTTCTTTTTGACTGGTTATGGCTCCCGTAAATCTAAACGAGCCAACAGTTATGGCCGTCCGAAGAATCGATATCCACAGGGTGCAACATTCGCTGTGCAAGGTGCAACATTCGTCCAAAAAGCCGAAACAGCGCCGTTCGACTTTAAGAAGTGGGTGCAGGGATTTGAAATGGAACAGTACCATGGTGAACCGCTCTCCAGGGAAGGTAAATCAAAGACCAGCAACGGTGATCCCGTTTTAACGTAAAAATTCACGTGATGGAAAAAAGAAGGCCAAAATACTTCAGAGACCCGATTGAGGTTCGGATAGCCTTTTTTGGGTTTGAATCTATCCGTTGACGGCTTACAGCTGTCAAGGCCATAGAACTCACCGAGAGCTTCGTTTTGACTGGTTATGGCTCCCGTAACTCTAAACGAGCCAACATTTATGGCCGCCCGAAGAATCGATATCCACAGGGTGCAACATTCGCTCTTCAAGGTGCAACATTCGTCCAAAACGGCGCCGTTCGACTTTTAGAAGTGGGTGCAGGGATTTGAAATGGAACAGTACCATGGTGAACCGCTCTCCAGGGAAGGTAAATCGAAGACCAGCAACGGTGATCCCGTTTTAACGTAAAAATTCACGTGATGGAAAAAAGAAGGCCAAAATACTTCAGAGACCCGATTGAGGTTCGGATAGCCTTTTTTGGGTTTGAAACTATCTGTTGATGGCTTACAGCTGTCAAGGCCATAGAACTCACCGAGAGCTTCGTTTTGACTGGTTATGGCTCCCGTAACTCTAAACGAGCCAACATTTATGGCCGTCCGAAGAATCGATATCCACAGGGTGCAACATTCGCTCTGCAAGGTGCAACATTCGTCCAAAAAGCAGAAACGGCGCCGTTCGACTTTGAGAAGTGGGTGCAGGGATTTGAAATGGAACAGTACCATGGTGAGCCGCTCTCCAGGGAAGGTAAATCGAAGACCAGCAACGGTGATACCGTTTTAACGTAAACATTCACGTGATGGAAAAAAGAAGGCCAAAAAACTTCAGAGACCCGATTGAGGTTCGGATAGCCTTTTTTGGGTTTGAAACTATCTGTTGATGGCTTACAGCTGTCAAGGCCGTAGAACTCACCGAGAGCTTCGTTTTGACTGGTTATGGCTCCCGTAACTCTAAACGAGCCAACAGTTATGGCCGTCCGAAGAATCGATATCCACAGGGCGCAACATTCGCTCTGCATGGTGCAACATTCGTCCAAAAAACCGAAACGGCGCCGTTCGACTTTTAGAAGTGGGTGCAGGGATTTGAAATGGAACAGTACCATGGTGAACCGCTCTCCAGGGAAGGTAAATCGAAGACCAGCAACGGTGATCCCGTTTTAAAGTAAAAATTCACGTGATGGAAAAAAGAAGGCCAAAATACTTCAGAGACCCGATTGAGGTTCGGATAGCCTTTTTTGGGTTTGAAACTATCCGTTGATGGCTTACAACTGTCAAGGCCATAGAACTCACCGAGAGCTTCGTTTTGACTGGTTATGGCTCCCGTAACTCTAAACGAGCCAACAGTTATGGCCGTCCGAAGAATTGATATCCACAGGAAGCAAAATTCGCTGTGCAAGGTGCAACATTCGTCCAAAAAGCAGAAACAGCGCCGTTCGACTTTGAGAAGTGGGTGCAGAGATTTGACATGGAACAGTACCATGGTGAGCCGCTCTCCAGGGAAGGTAAATCGAAGACCAGCAACGGTGATCCCGTTTTAACGTAAACATTCACGTGATGGAAAAAAGATGGCCAAGAAACTTCAGAGACCCGATTGAGGTTCAGATAGCCTTTTTTGGGTTTGAAACTATCCGTTGACGGCTTACAGCTGTCAAGGCCATAGAACTCACCAAGAGCTTCGTTTTGACTGGTTATGGCTCCCGTAACTCTAAACGAGCCAACATTTATGGCCGTCCGAAGAATCGATATCCACAGGGTGCAACATTCGCTCTTCAAGGTGCAACATTCGTCCAAAACGGCGCCGTTCGACTTTTAGAAGTGGGTGCAAGGATTTGAAATGGAACAGTACCATGGTGAACCGCTCTCCAGGGAAGGTAAATCGAAGACCAGCAACGGTGATCCCGTTTTAACATAAAAATTCACGTGATGGAAAAAAGAAGGCCAAAATACTTCAGAGACCCGATTGAAGTTCGGATAGCCTTTTTTGGGTTTGAAACTATCCGTTGACGGCTTACAGCTGTCAAGGCCGTAGAACTCACCGAGAGCTTCGTTTTGACTGGTTATGGCTCCCGTAAATCTAAACGAGCCAACAGTTATGGCCGTCCGAAGAATCGATATCCACAGGGTGCAACGTTTGCTGTGCAAGGTGCAACATTCGTCCAAAAAGCCGAAACAGCGCCGTTCGACTTTAAGAAGTGGGTGCAGGGATTTGAAATGGAACAGTACCATGGTGAACCGCTCTCCAGGGAAGGTAAATCAAAGACTAGCAACGGTGATCCCGTTTTAACGTAAAAATTCACGTGATGGAACAAAGAAGGCCAAAATACTTCAGAGACCCGATTGAGGTTCGGATAGCCTTTTTTGGGTTTGAAACTATCCGTTGACGGCTTACAGCTGTCAAGGCCGTAGAACTCACCAAGAGCTTCGTTTTGACTGGTTATGGCTCCCGTAACTCTAAACGAGCCAACATTTATGGCCGTCCGAAGAATCGATATCCACAGGGTGCAACATTCGCTCTTCAAGGTGCAACATTCGTCCAAAACGGCGCCGTTCGACTTTTAGAAGTGGGTGCAAGGATTTGAAATGGAACAGTACCATGGTGAACCGCTCTCCAGGGAAGGTAAATCGAAGACCAGCAACGGTGATCCCGTTTTAACATAAAAATTCACGTGATGGAAAAAAGAAGGCCAAAATACTTCAGAGACCCGATTGAAGTTCGGATAGCCTTTTTTGGGTTTGAAACTATCCGTTGACGGCTTACAGCTGTCAAGGCCGTAGAACTCACCGAGAGCTTCGTTTTGACTGGTTATGGCTCCCGTAAATCTAAACGAGCCAACAGTTATGGCCGTCCGAAGAATCGATATCCACAGGGTGCAACGTTTGCTGTGCAAGGTGCAACATTCGTCCAAAAAGCCGAAACAGCGCCGTTCGACTTTAAGAAGTGGGTGCAGGGATTTGAAATGGAACAGTACCATGGTGAACCGCTCTCCAGGGAAGGTAAATCGAAGACCAGCAACGGTGATCCCGTTTTAACGTAAACATTCACGTGATGGAAAAAAGATGGCCAAGAAACTTCAGAGACCCGATTGAGGTTCAGATAGCCTTTTTTGGGTTTGAAACTATCCGTTGACGGCTTACAGCTGTCAAGGCCATAGAACTCACCAAGAGCTTCGTTTTGACTGGTTATGGCTCCCGTAACTCTAAACGAGCCAACATTTATGGCCGTCCGAAGAATCGATATCCATAGGGTGCAACATTCGCTCTTCAAGGTGCAACATTCGCTCTTCAAGGTGCAACATTCGTCCAAAACGGCGCCGTTCGACTTTTAGAAGTGGGTGCAAGGATTTGAAATGGAACAGTACCATGGTGAACCGCTCTCCAGGGAAGGTAAATCGAAGACCAGCAACGGTGATCCCGTTTTAACATAAAAATTCACGTGATGGAAAAAAGAAGGCCAAAATACTTCAGAGACCCGATTGAAGTTCGGATAGCCTTTTTTGGGTTTGAAACTATCCGTTGACGGCTTACAGCTGTCAAGGCCGTAGAACTCACCGAGAGCTTCGTTTTGACTGGTTATGGCTCCCGTAAATCTAAACGAGCCAACAGTTATGGCCGTCCGAAGAATCGATATCCACAGGGTGCAACGTTTGCTGTGCAAGGTTCAACATTCGTCCAAAAAGCCGAAACCGCGCCGTTCGACTTTAAGAAGTGGGTGCAGGGATTTGAAATGGAACAGTACCATGGTGAACCGCTCTCCAGGGAAGGTAAATCAAAGACTAGCAACGGTGATCCCGTTTTAACGTAAAAATTCACGTGATGGAACAAAGAAGGCCAAAATACTTCAGAGACCCGATTGAGGTTCGGATAGCCTTTTTTGGGTTTGAAACTATCTGTTGACGGCTTACAACTGTCAAGGCCATAGAACTCACCGAGAGCTTCGTTTTGACTGGTTATGGCTCCCGTAACTCTAAACGAGCAAACATTTATGGCCGTCCGAAGAATCGATATCCACAGGGTGCAACATTCGCTCTGCAAGGTGCAACATTCGTCCAAAAAGCAGAAACAGCGCCGTTCGACTTTGAGAAGTGGGTGCAGGGATTTGAAATGGAACAGTACCATGGTGAGCCGCTCTCCAGGGAAGGTAAATCGAAGACCAGCAACGGTGATCCCGTTTTAACGTAAAAATTCACGTGATGGAAAAAAGATGGCCAAAAAACTTCAGAGACCCGATTGATGTTCGGATAGCCTTTTTTGGGTTTGAAACTATCTGTTGACGGCTTACAGCGGTCAAGGCCATAGAACTCACCAAGAGCTTCGTTTCGACTGGTTATGGCTCCCGTAACTCTAAACGAGCCAACATTTATGGCCGTCCGAAGAATCGATATCCACAGGGTGCAACATTCGCTCTTCAAGTGGAACATTCGTCCAAAACGGCGCCGTTCGACTTTTAGAAGTGGGTGCAGGGATTTGAAATGGAACAGTACCATGGTGAACCGCTCTCCAGGGAAGGTAAATCGAAGACCAGCAACGGTGATCCCGTTTTAACGTAAAAATTCACGTGATGGAAAAAAGAAGGCCAAAATACTTCAGAGACCCGATTGAGGTTCGGATAGCCTTTTTTGGGTTTGAAACTATATGTTGACGGCTTACAGCTGTCAAGGCCGTAGAACTCACCGAGAGCTTCTTTTTGACTGGTTATGGCTCCCGTAAATCTAAACGAGCCAACAGTTATGGCCGTCCGAAGAATCGATATCCACAGGGTGCAACATTCGCTGTGCAAGGTGCAACATTCGTCCAAAAAGCCGAAACAGCGCCGTTCGACTTTAAGAAGTGGGTGCAGGGATTTGAAATGGAACAGTACCATGGTGAACCGCTCTCCAGGGAAGGTAAATCAAAGACCAGCAACGGTGATCCCGTTTTAACGTAAAAATTCACGTGATGGAAAAAAGAAGGCCAAAATACTTCAAAGACCCGATTGAGGTTCGGATAGCCTTTTTTGGGTTTGAATCTATCCGTTGACAGCTTACAGCTGTCAAGGCCATAGAACTCACCGAGAGCTTCGTTTTGACTGGTTATGGTTCCCGTAACTCTAAACGAGCCAACATTTATGGCCGCCCGAAGAATCGATATCCACAGGGTGCAACATTCGCTCTTCAAGGTGCAACATTCGTCCAAAACGGCGCCGTTCGACTTTTAGAAGTGGGTGCAGGGATTTGAAATGGAACAGTACCATGGTGAACCGCTCTCCAGGGAAGGTAAATCGAAGACCAGCAACGGTGATCGCGTTTTAACGTAAAAATTCACGTGATGGAAAAAAGAAGGCCAAAATACTTCAGAGACCCGATTGAGGTTCGGATAGCCTTTTTTGGGTTTGAAACTATCCGTTGATGGCTTACAGCTATCAAGGCCATAGAACTCACCGAGAGCTTCGTTTTGACTGGTTATGGCTCCCGTAACTCTAAACGAGCCAACATTTATGGCTGTCCGAAGAATCGATATCCACAGGGTGCAACATTCGCTCTGCAAGGTGCAACATTCGTCCAAAAAGCAGAAACGGCGCCGTTCGACTTTGAGAAGTGGGTGCAGGGATTTGAAATGGAACAGTACCATGGTGAGCCGCTCTCCAGGGAAGGTAAATCGAAGACCAGCAACGGTGATACCGTTTTAACGTAAACATTCACGTGATGGAAAAAAGAAGGCCAAAAAACTTCAGAGACCCGATTGAGGTTCGGATAGCCTTTTTTGGGTTTGAAACTATCCGTTGATGGCTTACAGCTGTCAAGGCCGTAGAACTCACCGAGAGCTTCGTTTTGACTGGTTATGGCTCCCGTAACTCTAAACGAGCCAACAGTTATGGCCGTCCGAAGAATCGATATCCACAGGGCGCAACATTCGCTCTGCATGGTGCAACATTCGTCCAAAAAACCGAAACGGCGCCGTTCGACTTTTAGAAGTGGGTGCAGGGATTTGAAATGGAGCAGTACCATGGTGAACCGCTCTCCAGGGAAGGTAAATCGAAGACCAGCAACGGTGATCCCGTTTTAACGTAAAAATTCACGTGATGGAAAAAAGAAGGCCAAAATACTTCAGAGACCCGATTGAGGTTCGGATAGCCTTTTTTGGGTTTGAAACTATCCGTTGATGGCTTACAACTGTCAAGGCCATAGAACTCACCGAGAGCTTCGTTTTGACTGGTTATGGCTCCCGTAACTCTAAACGAGCCAACAGTTATGGCCGTCCGAAGAATTGATATCCACAGGGAGCAAAATTCGCTGTGCAAGGTGCAACATTCGTCCAAAAAGCAGAAACAGCGCCGTTCGACTTTGAGAAGTGGGTGCAGGGATTTGACATGGAACAGTACCATGGTGAGCCGCTCTCCAGGGAAGGTAAATCGAAGACCAGCAACGGTGATCCCGTTTTAACGTAAACATTCACGTGATGGAAAAAAGATGGCCAAGAAACTTCAGAGACCCGATTGAGGTTCAGATAGCCTTTTTTGGGTTTGAAACTATCCGTTGACGGCTTACAGCTGTCAAGGCCATAGAACTCACCAAGAGCTTCGTTTTGACTGGTTATGGCTCCCGTAACTCTAAACGAGCCAACATTTATGGCCGTCCGAAGAATCGATATCCACAGGGTGCAACATTCGCTCTTCAAGGTGCAACATTCGTCCAAAACGGCGCCGTTCGACTTTTAGAAGTGGGTGCAAGGATTTGAAATGGAACAGTACCATGGTGAACCGCTCTCCAGGAAAGGTAAATTGAAGACCAGCAACGGTGATCCCGTTTTAACATAAAAATTCACGTGATGGAAAAAAGAAGGCCAAAATACTTCAGAGACCCGATTGAAGTTCGGATAGCCTTTTTTGGGTTTGAAACTATCCGTTGACGGCTTACAGCTGTCAAGGCCGTAGAACTCACCGAGAGCTTCGTTTTGACTGGTTATGGCTCCCGTAAATCTAAACGAGCCAACAGTTATGGCCGTCCGAATAATCGATATCCACAGGGTGCAACATTTGCTGTGCAAGGTGCAACATTCGTCCAAAAAGCCGAAACAGCGCCGTTCGACTTTAAGAAGTGGGTGTAGGGATTTGAAATGGAACAGTACCATGGTGAACCGCTCTCCAGGGAAGGTAAATCAAAGACTAGCAACGGTGATCCCGTTTTAACGTAAAAATTCACGTGATGGAAAAAAGAAGGCCAAAATACTTCAGAGACCCGATTGAGGTTCGGATATCCTTTTTTGGGTTTGAAACTATCCGTTGATGGCTTACAGCTGTCAAGGCCATAGAACTCACCGAGAGCTTCGTTTTGACTGGTTATGGCTCCCGTAACTCTAAACGAGCCAACAGTTATGGCCGTCCGAAGAATTGATATCCACAGGGAGCAAAATTCGCTGTGCAAGGTGCAACATTCGTCCAAAAAGCAGAAACAGCGCCGTTCGACTTTGAGAAGTGGGTGCAGGGATTTGACATGGAACAGTACCATGGTGAGCCGCTATCCAGGGAAGGTAAATCGAAGACCAGCAACGGTGATCCCGTTTTAACGTAAACATTCACGTGATGGAAAAAAGATGGCCAAGAAACTTCAGAGACCCGATTGAGGTTCAGATAGCCTTTTTTGGGTTTGAAACTATCTGTTGACGGCTTACAGCTGTCAAGGCCATAGAACTCACCAAGAGCTTCGTTTTGACTGGTTATGGCTCCCGTAACTCTAAACGAGCCAACATTTATGGCCGTCCGAAGAATCGATATCCACATGGTGCAACATTCGCTCTTCAAGGTGCAACATTCGTCCAAAACGGCGCCGTTCGACTTTTAGAAGTGGGTGCAAGGATTTGAAATGGAACAGTACCATGGTGAACCGCTCGCCAGGGAGGTAAATCGAAGACCAGCAACGGTGATCCCGTTTTAACATAAAAATTCACGTGATGGAAAAAAGAAGGCCAAAATACTTCAGAGACCCGATTGAAGTTCGGATAGCCTTTTTTGGGTTTGAAACTATCCGTTGACGGCTTACAGCTGTCAAGGCCGTAGAACTCACCGAGAGCTTCGTTTTGACTGGTTATGGCTCCCGTAAATCTAAACGAGCCAACAGTTATGGCCGTCCGAAGAATCGATATCCACAGGGTGCAACATTTGCTGTGCAAGGTGCAACATTCATCCAAAAAGCCGAAACAGCGCCGTTCGACTTTAAGAAGTGGGTGCAGGGATTTGAAATGGAACAGTACCATGGTGAACCGCTCTCCAGGGAAGGTAAATCAAAGACTAGCAACGGTGATCCCGTTTTAACGTAAAAATTCACGTGATGGAAAAAAGAAGGCCAAAATACTTCAGAGACCCGATTGAGGTTCAGATAGCCTTTTTTGGGTTTGAAACTATCTGTTGACGGCTTACAGCTGTCAAGGCCATAGAACTCACCGAGAGCTTCGTTTTGACTGGTTATGGCTCCCGTAACTCTAAACGAGCAAACATTTTTGGCCGTCCGAAGAATCGATATCCACAGGGTGCAACATTCGCTCTGCAAGGTGCAACATTCGTCCAAAAAGCAGAAACAGCGCCGTTCGACTTTGAGAAGTGGGTGCAGGGATTTGAAATGGAACAGTACCATGGTGATCCGCTCTCCAGGGAAGGTAAATCGAAGACCAGCAACGGTGATCCCGTTTTAACGTAAAAATTCACGTGATGGAAAAAAGATGGCCAAAAAACTTCAGAGACCCGATTGAGGTTAGGATAGCCTTTTTTGGGTTTGAAACTATCTGTTGACGGCTTACAGCGGTCAAGGCCATAGAACTCACCAAGAGCTTCGTTTCGACTGGTTATGGCTCCCGTAACTCTAAACGAGCCAACATTTATGGCCGTCCGAAGAATCGATATCCACAGGGTGCAACATTCGCTCTTCAAGGTGCAACATTCGTCCAAAACGGCGCCGTTCGACTTTTAGAAGTGGGTGCAGGGATTTGAAATGGAACAGTACCATGGTGAACCGCTCTCCAGGGAAGGTAAATCGAAGACCAGCAACGGTGATCCCGTTTTTACGTAAAAATTCACGTGATGGAAAAAAAAAGGCCAAAATACTTCAGAGACCCGATTGAGGTTCGGATAGCCTTTTTTGGGTTTGAAACTATATGTTGACAGCTTACAGCTGTCAAGGCCGTATAACTCACCGAGAGCTTCGTTTTGACTGGTTATGGCTCCCGTAAATCTAAACGAGCCAACAGTTATGGCCGTCCGAAGAATCGATATCCACAGGGTGCAACATTTGCTG
This sequence comes from Allium fistulosum, assembly GCA_030737815.1. Taxonomy (NCBI): domain Eukaryota; kingdom Viridiplantae; phylum Streptophyta; class Magnoliopsida; order Asparagales; family Amaryllidaceae; genus Allium; species Allium fistulosum. The sequence goes on along the minus strand of CM060905.1, from coordinate 40,775,904 downwards.
TGCAAGGTGCAACATTCGTCCAAAAAGCCGAAACAGCGCAGTTCGACTTTAAGAAATGGGTGCAGGGATTTGAAATGGAACAGTACCATGGTGAACTGCTCTCCAGGGAAGGTAAATCAAAGACTAGCAACGGTGATCCCGTTTTAACGTAAAAATTCACGTGATGGAAAAAAGAAGGCCAAAATACTTCAGAGACCCGATTGAGGTTCGGATAGCCTTTTTTGGGTTTGAAACTATCTGTTGACGGCTTACAGCTGTCAAGGCCATAGAACTCACCGAGAGCTTCGTTTTGACTGGTTATGGCTCCCGTAACTCTAAACGAGCAAACATTTTTGGCCGTCCGAAGAATCGATATCCACAGGGTGCAACATTCGCTCTGCAAGGTGCAACATTCGTCCAAAAAGCAGAAACAGCGCCGTTCGACTTTGAGAAGTGGGTGCAGGGATTTGAAATGGAACAGTACCATGGTGATCCGCTCTCCAGGGAAGGTAAATCGAAGACCAGCAACGGTGATCCCGTTTTAACGTAAAAATTCACGTGATGGAAAAAAGATGGCCAAAAAACTTCAGAGACCCGATTGAGGTTCGGATAGCCTTTTTTGGGTTTGAAACTATCTGTTGACGGCTTACAGCGGTCAAGGCCATAGAACTCACCAAGAGCTTCGTTTCGACTGGTTATGGCTCCCGTAACTCTAAACGAGCCAACATTTATGGCCGTCCGAAGAATCGATATCCACAGGGTGCAACATTCGCTCTTCAAGGTGCAACATTCGTCCAAAACGGCGCCGTTCGACTTTAAGAAGTGGGTGCAGGGATTTGAAATGGAACAGTACCATGGTGAACCGCTCTCCAGGGAAGGTAAATCGAAGACCAGCAACGGTGATCCCGTTTTAACGTAAAAATTCACGTGATGGAAAAAAGAAGGCCAAAATACTTCAGAGACCCGATTGAGGTTCGGATAGCCTTTTTTGGGTTTGAATCTATCCGTTGACGGCTTACAGCTGTCAAGGCCGTAGAACTCACCGAGAGCTTCGTTTTGACTGGTTATGGCTCCCGTAACACTAAACGAGCCAACATTTATGGCCGCCCGAAGAATCGATATCCACAGGGTGCAACATTCGCTCTTCAAGGTGCAACATTCGTCCAAAACGGCGCCGTTCGACTTTTAGAAGTGGGTGCAGGGATTTGAAATGGAACAGTACCATGGTGAACCGCTCTCCAGGGAAGGTAAATCGAAGACCAGCAACGGTGATCCCGTTTTAACGTAAAAATTCACGTGATGGAAAAAAGAAGGCCAAAATACTTCAGAGACCCGATTGAGGTTCGGATAGCCTTTTTTGGGTTTGAAACTATCCATTGATGGCTTACAGCTATCAAGGCCATAGAACTCACCGAGAGCTTCGTTTTGACTGGTTATGGCTCCCGTATCTCTAAACGAGCCAACATTTATGGCCGTCCGAAGAATCGATATCCACAGGGTGCAACATTCGCTCTGCAAGGTGCAACATTCGTCCAAAAAGCAGAAACGGCGCCGTTCGACTTTGAGAAGTGGGTGCAGGGATTTGAAATGGAACAGTACCATTGTGAGCCGCTCTCCAGGGAAGGTAAATCGAAGACCAGCAACGGTGATACCGTTTTAACGTAAACATTCACGTGATGGAAAAAAGAAGGCCAAAAAACTTCAGAGACCCGATTGAGGTTCGGATAGCCTTTTTTGGGTTTGAAACTATCCGTTGATGGCTTACAGCTGTCAAGGCCATAGAACTCACCGAGAGCTTCGTTTTGACTGGTTATGGCTCCCGTAACTCTAAACGAGCCAACAGTTATGGCCGTCCGAAGAATCGATATCCACAGGGCGCAACATTCGCTCTGCATGGTGCAACATTCGTCCAAAAAACCGAAACGGAGCCGTTCGACTTTTAGAAGTGGGTGCAGGGATTTGAAATGGAACAGTACCATGGTGAACCGCTCTCCAGGGAAGGTAAATCGAAGACCAGCAACGGTGATCCCGTTTTAACGTAAAAATTCACGTGATGGAAAAAAGAAGGCCAAAATACTTCAGAGACCCGATTGAGGTTCGGATAGCCTTTTTTGGGTTTGAAACTATCCGTTGATGGCTTACAACTGTCAAGGCCATAGAACTCACCGAGAGCTTCGTTTTGACTGGTTATGGCTCCCGTAACTCTAAACGAGCCAACAGTTATGGCCGTCCGAAGAATTGATATCCACAGGGAGCAAAATTCGCTGTGCAAGGTGCAACATTCGTCCAAAAAGCAGAAACAGCGCCGTTCGACTTTGAGAAGTGGGTGCAGGGATTTGACATGGAACAGTACCATGGTGAGCCGCTCTCCAGGGAAGGTAAATCGAAGACCAGCAACGGTGATCCCGTTTTAACGTAAACATTCACGTGATGGAAAAAAGATGGCCAAGAAACTTCAGAGACCCGATTGAGGTTCAGATAGCCTTTTTTGGGTTTGAAACTATCCGTTGACGGCTTACAGCTGTCAAGGCCATAGAACTCACCAAGAGCTTCGTTTTGACTGGTTATGGCTCCCGTAACTCTAAACGAGCCAACATTTATGGCCGTCCGAAGAATCGATATCCACAGGGTGCAACATTCGCTCTTCAAGGTGCAACATTCGTCCAAAACGGCGCCGTTCGACTTTTAGAAGTGGGTGCAAGGATTTGAAATGGAACAGTACCATGGTGAACCGCTCTCCAGGGAAGGTAAATTGAAGACCAGCAACGGTGATCCCGTTTTAACATAAAAATTCACGTGATGGAAAAAAGAAGGCCAAAATACTTCAGAGACCCGATTGAAGTTCGGATAGCCTTTTTTGGGTTTGAAACTATCCGTTGAGGGCTTACAGCTGTCAAGGCCGTAGAACTCACCGAGAGCTTCGTTTTGACTGGTTATGGCTCCCGTAAATCTAAACGAGCCAACAGTTATGGCCGTCCGAAGAATCGATATCCACAGGGTGCAACATTTGCTGTGCAAGGTGCAACATTCGTCCAAAAAGCCGAAACAGCGCCGTTCGACTTTAAGAAGTGGGTGCAGGGATTTGAAATGGAACAGTACCATGGTGAACCGCTCTCCAGGGAAGGTAAATCAAAGACTAGCAACGGTGATCCCGTTTTAACGTAAAAATTCACGTGATGGAAAAAAGAAGGCCAAAATACTTCAGAGACCCGATTGAGGTTCGGATAGCCTTTTTTGGGTTTGAAACTATCTGTTGATGGCTTACAGCTGTCAAGGCCATAGAACTCACCGAGAGCTTCGTTTTGACTGGTTATGGCTCCCGTAACTCTAAACGAGCAAACATTTATGGCCGTCCGAAGAATCGATATCCACAGGGTGCAACATTCGCTCTACAAGGTGCAACATTCGTCCAAAAAGCAGAAACAGCGCCGTTCGACTTTGAGAAGTGGGTGCAGGGATTTGAAATGGAACAGTACCATGGTGAGCCGCTCTCCAGGGAAGGTAAATCGAAGACCAGCAACGGTGATACCGTTTTAACGTAAACATTCACGTGATGGAAAAAAGAAGGCCAAAAAACTTCAGAGACCCGATTGAGGTTCGGATAGCCTTTTTTGGGTTTGAAACTATCCGTTGACGGCTTACAGCTATCAAGGCCGTAGAACTCACCGAGAGCTTCGTTTTGACTGGTTATGGCTCCCGTAACTCTAAACGAGCCAACAGTTATGGCCGTCCGAAGAATCGATATCCACAGGGTGCAACATTCGCTCTGCAAGGTGCAACATTCGTCCAAAAAACCGAAACGGTGCCGTTCGACTTTTAGAAGTGGGTGCAGGGATTTGAAATGGAACAGTACCATGGTGAACCGCTCTCCAGGGAAGGTAAATCGAAGACCAGCAACGGTGATCCCGTTTTAACGTAAAAATTCACGTGATGGAAAAAAGAAGTCCAAAATACTTCAGAGACCCGATTGAGGTTCGGATAGCCTTTTTTGGTTTGAAACTATCCGTTGACGGCTTACAGCTGTCAAGGCCGTAGAACTCACCGAGAGCTTCGTTTTGACTGGTTATGGCTCCCGTAACTCTAAACGAGCCAACAGTTATGGCCGTCCGAAGAATCGATATCCACAGGGTGCAACATTCGCTGTGCAAGGTGCAACATTCGTCCAAAAAGCAGAAACAGCGCCGTTCGACTTTGAGAAGTGGGTGCAGGGATTTGACATGGAACAGTACCATGGTGAGCCGCTCTCCAGGGAAGGTAAATCGAAGACCAGCAACGGTGATCCCGTTTTAACGTAAACATTCACGTGATGGAAAAAAGATGACCAAAAAACTTCAGAGACCCGATTGAGGTTCGGATAGCCTTTTTTGGGTTTGAAACTATCCGTTGACGGCTTACAACTATCAAGGCCATAGAACTCACCGAGAGCTTCGTTTTGACTGGTTATGGCTCCCGTAACTCTAAACGAGCCAACATTTATGGCCGTCCGAAGAATCGATATCCACAGGGTGCAACATTCGCTCTTCAAGGTGCAACATTTGTCCAAAACGGCGCCGTTCGACTTTTAGAAGTGGGTGCAGGGATTTGAAATGGAACAGTACCATGGTGAACCGCTCTCCAGGGAAGGTAAATCGAAGACCAGCAACGGTGATCCCGTTTTAACGTAAAAATTCACGTGATGGAAAAAAGAAGGCTAAAATACTTCAGAGACCCGATTGAGGTTCGTATAGCCTTTTTTGGGTTTGAAACTATCCGTTGACGGCTTACAGCTGTCAAGGCCGTAGAACTCACCGAGAGCTTCGTTTTGAGTGGTTATGGCTCCCGTAAATCTAAACGAGCCAACAGTTATGGCCGTCCGAAGAATCGATATCCACAGGGTGCAATATTCGCTGTGCAAGGTGCAACATTCGTCCAAAAAGCCGAAACAGCGCCGTTCGACTTTAAGAAGTGGGTGCAGGGATTTGAAATGGAACAGTACCATGGTGAACCGCTTTCCAGGGAAGGTAAATCAAAGACCAGCAACGGTGATCCCGTTTTAACGTAAAACTTCACGTGATGGAAAAAAGAAGGACAAAATACTTCAGAGACCCGATTGAGGTTCGGATAGCCTTTTTTGGGTTTGAAACTATCCGTTGACGGCTTACAGCTGTCAAGGCCGTAGAACTCACCGAGAGCTTCGTTTTGACTGGTTATGGCTCCCGTAACTCTAAACGAGCCAACAGTTATGGCCGTCCGAAGAATCGATATCCACAGGGTGCAACATTCGCTGTGCAAGGTGCAACATTCGTCCAAAAAGCAGAAACAGCGCCGTTCGACTTTGAGAAGTGGGTGCAGGGATTTGAAATGGAACAGTACCATGGTGAGCCGCTCTCCAGGGAAGGTAAATCGAAGACCAGCAACGGTGATCCCGTTTTAACGTAAACATTCACGTGATGGAAAAAAGATGGCCAAAAAACTTCAGACACCCGATTGAGGTTCGGATAGCCTTTTTTGGGTTTGAAACTATCCGTTGACGGCTTACAGCTATCAAGGCCGTAGAACTCACCGAGAGCTTCGTTTTGACTGGTTATGGCTCCCGTAACTCTAAACGAGCCAACAGTTATGGCCGTCCGAAGAATCGATATCCACAGGGTGCAACATTCGCTGTGCAAGGTGCAACATTCGTCCAAAAAGCAAAAACAGCGCCGTTCGACTTTGAGAAGTGGGTGCAGGGATTTGACATGGAACAGTACCATGGTGAGCCGCTCTCCAGGGAAGGTAAATCGAAGACCAGCAACGGTGATCCCGTTTTAACGTAAACATTCACGTGATGGAAAAAAGATGGCCAAAAAACTTCAGAGACCCGATTGAGGTTTGGATAGCCTTTTTTGGGTTTGAAACTATCCGTTGACGGCTTACAGGTGTCAAGGCCATAGAACTCACCGAGAGCTTCGTTTTGACTGGTTATGGCTCCCGTAACTCTAAACGAGCCAACATTTATGGCCGTCGGAAGAATCGATATCCACAGGGTGCAACATTCGCTCTTCAAGGTGCAACATTCGTCCAAAACAGCGCCGTTCGACTTTTAGAAGTGGGTGCAGGGATTTGAAATGGAACAGTACCATGGTGAACCGCTCTCCAGGGAAGGTAAATCGAAGACTAGCAACGGTGATCCCGTTTTAACGTAAAAATTCACGTGATGGAAAAAAGAAGGCCAAAATACTTCAGAGACCCGATTGAGGTTCGGATAGCCTTTTTTGGGTTTGAACCTATCCGTTGACGGCTTACAGCTATCAAGGCCGTAGAACTCACCGAGAGCTTCGTTTTGACTGGTTATGGCTCCCGTAACTCTAAACGAGCCAACAGTTATGGCCGTCCGAAGAATCGATATCCACAGGGTGCAACATTCGCTGTGCAAGGTGCAACATTCGTCCAAAAAGCAGAAACAGCGCCGTTCGACTTTGAGAAGTGGGTGCAGGGATTTGACATGGAACAGTACCATGGTGAGCCGCTCTCCAGGGAAGGTAAATCGAAGACCAGCAACGGTGATCCCGTTTTAACGTAAACATTCACGTGATGGAAAAAAGATGGCCAAAAAACTTCAGAGACCCGATTGAGGTTCGGATAGCCTTTTTTGGGTTTGAAACTATCCGTTGACGGCTTACAGCTGTCAAGGCCATAGAACTCACCAAGAGCTTCGTTTTGACTGGTTATGGCTACCGTAACTCTAAACGAGCCAACATTTATGGCCGTCGGAAGAATCGATATCCACAGGGTGCAACATTCGCTCTTCAAGGTGCAACATTCGTCCAAAACAGCACCGTTCGACTTTTAGAAGTGGGTGCAGGGATTTGAAATGGAACAGTACCATGGTGAACCGCTCTCCAGGGAAGGTAAATCGAATACTAGCAACGGTGATCCCGTTTTAACGTAAAAATTCACGTGATGGAAAAAAGAAGGCCAAAATACTTCAGAGACCCGATTGAGGTTCGGATAGCCTTTTTTGGGTTTGAAACTGTCCGTTGACGGCTTACAGCTGTCAAGGCCGTAGAACTCACCGAGAGCTTCGTTTTGACTGGTTATGGCTCCCGTAAATCTAAACGAGCCAACAGTTATGGCCGTCCGAAGAATCGATATCCACAGGGTGCAACATTCGCTGTGCAAGGTGCAACATTCGTCCAAAAAGCAGAAACAGCGCCGTTCGACTTTGAGAAGTGGGTGCAGGGATTTGACATGGAACAGTACCATGGTGAGCCGCTCTCCAGGGAAGGTAAATCGAAGACCAGCAACGGTGATCCCGTTTTAACGTAAACATTCACGTGATGGAAAAAAGATGGCCAAAAAACTTCAAACACCCGATTGAGGTTCGGATAGCCTTTTTTGGGTTTGAAACTATCCGTTGACGGCTTACAGCTATCAAGGCCGTAGAACTCACCGAGAGCTTCGTTTTGACTGGTTATGGCTCCCGTAACTCTAAACGAGCCAACAGTTATGGCCGTCCGAAGAATCGATATCCACAGGGTGCAACATTCGCTGTGCAAGGTGCAACATTCGTCCAAAAAGCAGAAACAGCGCCGTTCGACTTTGAGAAGTGGGTGCAGGGATTTGACATGGAACAGTACCATGGTGAGCCGCTCTCCAGGGAAGGTAAATCGAAGACCAGCAACGGTGATCCCGTTTTAACGTAAACATTCACGTGATGGAAAAAAGATGGCCAAAAAACTTCAGAGACCCGATTGAGGTTCGGATAGCCTTTTTTGGGTTTGAAACTATCCATTGACGGCTTACAGCTGTCAAGGCCATAGAACTCACCGAGAGCTTCGTTTTGACTGGTTATGGCTACCGTAACTCTAAACGAGCCAACATTTATGGCCGTCGGAAGAATCGATATCCACAGGGTGCAACATTCGCTCTTCAAGGTGCAACATTCGTCCAAAACAGCACCGTTCGACTTTTAGAAGTGGGTGCAGGGATTTGAAATGGAACAGTACCATGGTGAACCGCTCTCCAGGGAAGGTAAATCGAAGACTAGCAACGGTGATCCCGTTTTAACGTAAAAATTCACGTGATGGAAAAAAGAAGGCCAAAATACTTCAGAGACCCGATTGAGGTTCGGATAGCCTTTTTTGGGTTTGAAACTGTCCGTTGACGGCTTACAGCTGTCAAGGCCGTAGAACTCACCGAGAGCTTCGTTTTGACTGGTTATGGCTCCCGTAAATCTAAACGAGCCAACAGTTATGGCCGTCCGAAGAATCGATATCCACAGGGTGCAACATTCGCTGTGCAAGGTGCAACATTCGTCCAAAAAGCAGAAACAGCGCCGTTCGACTTTGAGAAGTGGGTGCAGGGATTTGACATGGAACAGTACCATGGTGAGCCGCTCTCCAGGGAAGGTAAATCGAAGACCAGCAACGGTGATCCCGTTTTAACGTAAACATTCACGTGATGGAAAAAAGATGGCCAAAAAACTTCAAACACCCGATTGAGGTTCGGATAGCCTTTTTTGGGTTTGAAACTATCCGTTGACGGCTTACAGCTATCAAGGCCGTAGAACTCACCGAGAGCTTCGTTTTGACTGGTTATGGCTCCCGTAACTCTAAACGAGCCAACAGTTATGGCCGTCCGAAGAATCGATATCCACAGGGTGCAACATTCGCTGTGCAAGGTGCAACATTCGTCCAAAAAGCAGAAACAGCGCCGTTCGACTTTGAGAAGTGGGTGCAGGGATTTGACATGGAACAGTACCATGGTGAGCCGCTCTCCAGGGAAGGTAAATCGAAGACCAGCAACGGTGATCCCGTTTTAACGTAAACATTCACGTGATGGAAAAAAGATGGCCAAAAAACTTCAGAGACCCGATTGAGGTTCGGATAGCCTTTTTTGGGTTTGAAACTATCCATTGACGGCTTACAGCTGTCAAGGCCATAGAACTCACCGAGAGCTTCGTTTTTACTGGTTATGGCTCCCGTAACTCTAAACGAGCCAACATTTATGGCCGTCGGAAGAATCGATATCCACAGGGTGCAACATTCGCTCTTCAAGGTGCAACATTCGTCCAAAACAGCGCCGTTCGACTTTTAGAAGTGGGTGCAGGGATTTGAAATGGAACAGTACCATGGTGAACCGTTCTCCAGGGAAGGTAAATCGAAGACCAGCAACGGTGATCCCGTTTTAACGTAAACATTCACGTGATGGAAAAAAGATGGCTAAAAAACTTCAGACACCCGATTGAGGTTCGGATAGCCTTTTTTGGGTTTGAAACTATCCGTTGACGGCTTACAGCTATCAAGGCCGTAGAACTCACCGAGAGCTTCGTTTTGACTGGTTATGGCTCCCGTAACTCTAAACGAGCCAACAGTTATGGCCGTCCGAAGAATCGATATCCACAGGGTGCAACATTCGCTGTGCAAGGTGCAACATTCGTCCAAAAAGCAGAAACAGCGCCGTTCGACTTTGAGAAGTGGGTGCAGGGATTTGACATGGAACAGTACCATGGTGAGCCGCTCTCCAGGGAAGGTAAATCGAAGACCAGCAACGGTGATCCCGTTTTAACGTAAACATTCACGTGATGGAAAAAAGATGGCCAAAAAACTTCAGAGACCCGATTGAGGTTCGGATAGCCTTTTTTGGGTTTGAAACTATCCATTGACGGCTTACAGCTGTCAAGGCCATAGAACTCACCGAGAGCTTCGTTTTTACTGGTTATGGCTCCCGTAACTCTAAACGAGCCAACATTTATGGCCGTCGGAAGAATCGATATCCACAGGGTGCAACATTCGCTCTTCAAGGTGCAACATTCGTCCAAAACAGCGCCGTTCGACTTTTAGAAGTGGGTGCAGGGATTTGAAATGGAACAGTACCATGGTGAACCGTTCTCCAGGGAAGGTAAATCGAAGACCAGCAACGGTGATCCCGTTTTAACGTAAACATTCACGTGATGGAAAAAAGATGGCTAAAAAACTTCAGACACCCGATTGAGGTTCGGATAGCCTTTTTTGGGTTTGAAACTATCCGTTGACGGCTTACAGCTATCAAGGCCGTAGAACTCACCGAGAGCTTCGTTTTGACTGGTTATGGCTCTCGTAACTCTAAACGAGCCAACAGTTATGGCCGTCCGAAGAATCGATATCCACAGGGTGCAACATTCGCTGTGCAAGGTGCAACATTCGTCCAAAAAGCAGAAACAGCACCGTTCGACTTTGAGAAGTGGGTGCAGGGATTTGACATGGAACAGTACCATGGTGAGCCGCTCTCCAGGGAAGGTAAATCGAAGACCAGCAACGGTGATCCCGTTTTAACGTAAACATTCACGTGATGGAAAAAAGATGGCCAAAAAACTTCAGAGACCCGATTGAGGTTCGGATAGCCTTTTTTGGGTTTGAAACTATCCGTTGACGGCTTACAGCTGTCAAGGCCATAGAACTGACCGAGAGCTTCGTTTTGACTGGTTATGGCTCCCGTAACTCTAAACGAGCCAACATTTATGGCCGTCGGAAGAATCGATATCCACAGGGTGCAACATTCGCTCTTCAAGGTGCAACATTCGTCCAAAACAGCGCCGTTCGACTTTTAGAAGTGGGTGCAGGGATTTGAAATGGAACAGTACCATGGTGAACCGCTCTCCAGGGAAGGTAAATCGAAGACTAGCAACGGTGATCCCGTTTTAACGTAAAAATTCACGTGATGGAAAAAAGAAGGCCAAAATACTTCAGAGACCCGATTGAGGTTCGGATAGCCTTTTTTGGGTTTGAAACTATCCGTTGACGGCTTACAGCTGTCAAGGCCGTAGAACTCACCGAGAGATTCGTTTTGACTGGTTATGGCTCCCGTAAATCTAAACGAGCCAACAGTTATGGCCGTCCGAAGAATCGATATCCACAGGGTGCAACATTCGCTGTGCAAGGTGCAACATTCGTCCAAAAAGCCGAAACAGCGCCGTTCGACTTTAAGAAGTGGGTGCAGGGATTTGAAATGGAACAGTACCATGGTGAACCGCTCTCCAGGGAAGGTAAATCAAAGACCAGCAACGGTGATCCCGTTTTAACGTAAAAATTCACGTGATGGAAAAAAGAAGGCCAAAATACTTCAGAGACCCGATTGAGGTTCGGATAGCCTTTTTTGGATTTGAAACTATCCGTTGACGGCTTACAGCTATCAAGGCCGTAGAACTCACCGAGGGCTTCGTTTTGACTAGTTATGGCTCCCGTAACTCTAAACGAGCCAACAGTTATGGCCGTCCGAAGAATCGATATCCACAGGGTGCAACATTCGCTCTGCAAGGTGCAACATTCGTCCAAAAAACCGAAACGGCGCCGTTCGACTTTTAGAAGTGGGTGCAGGGATTTGAAATGGAACAGTACCATGGTGAACCGCTCTCCAAGGAAGGTAAATCGAAGACCAGCAACGGTGATCCCGTTTTAACGTAAAAATTCACGTGATGGAAAAAAGAAGGCCAAAATACTTCAGAGACCCGATTGAGGTTCGGATAGCCTTTTTTGGTTTGAAACTATCCGTTGACGGCTTACAGCTGTCAATGCCGTAGAACTCACCGAGAGCTTCGTTTTGACTGGTTATGGCTCCCGTAACTCTAAACGAGCCAACAGTTATGGCCGTCCGAAGAATCGATATCCACAGGGTGCAACATTCGCTGTGCAAGGTGCAACATTCGTCCAAAAAGCAGAAACAGCGCCGTTCGACTTTGAGAAGTGGGTGCAGGGATTTGACATGGAACAGTACCATGGTGAGCCGCTCTCCAAGGAAGGTAAATCGAAGACCAGCAACGGTGATCCCGTTTTAACGTAAACATTCACGTGATGGAAAAAAGATGACCAAAAAACATCAGAGACCCGATTGAGGTTCGGATAGCCTTTTTTGGGTTTGAAACTATCCGTTGACGGCTTACAGCTATCTAGGCCATAGAACTCACCGAGAGCTTCGTTTTGACTGGTTATGGCTCCCGTAACTCTAAACGAGCCAACATTTATGGCCGTCCGAAGAATCGATATCCACAGGGTGCAACATTCGCTCTTCAAGGTGCAACATTTGTCCAAAACGGCGCCGTTCGACTTTTAGAAGTGGGTGCAGGGATTTGAAATGGAACAGTACCATGGTGAACCGCTCTCCAGGGAAGGTAAATCGAAGACCAGCAACGGTGATCCCGTTTTAACGTAAAAATTCACGTGATGGAAAAAAGAAGGCCAAAATACTTCAGAGACCCGATTGATGTTCGGATAGCCTTTTTTGGGTTTGAAACTATCCGTTGACGGCTTACAGCTGTCAAGGTCGTAGAACTCACCGAGAGCTTCATTTTGACTGGTTATGACTCCCGTAAATCTAAACGAGCCAACAGTTATGGCCGTCCAAAGAATCGATATCCACAGGGTGCAATATTCGCTGTGCAAGGTGCAACATTCGTCCAAAAAGCCGAAACAGCGCCGTTCGACTTTAAGAAGTGGGTGCAGGGATTTGAAATGGAACAGTACCGTGGTGAACCGCTCTCCAGGGAAGGTAAATCAAAGACCAGCAACGGTGATCCCGTTTTAACGTAAAAATTCACGTGATGGAAAAAAGAAGGCCAAAATACTTCAGAGACCCGATTGAGGTTCAGATAGCCTTTTTTGGGTTTGAAACTATCCGTTGACGGCTTACAGCAGTCAAGGCCGTAGAACTCACCGAGAGCTTCGTTTGACTGGTTATGGCTCCCGTAACTCTAAACGAGCCAACAGTTATGGCCGTCCGAAGAATCGATATCCACAGGGTGCAACATTCGCTGTGCAAGGTGCAACATTCGTCCAAAAAGCAGAAACAGCGCCGTTCGACTTTGAGAAGTGGGTGCAGGGATTTGAAATGGAACAGTACCATGGTGAGCCGCTCTCCAGGGAAGGTAAATCGAAGACCAGCAACGGTGATCCCGTTTTAACGTAAACATTCACGTGATGGAAAAAAGATGGCCAAAAAACTTCAGACACCCGATTGAGGTTCGGATAGCCTTTTTTGGGTTTGAAACTATCCGTTGACGGCTTACAGCTATCAAGGCCGTAGAACTCACCGAGAGCTTCGTTTTGACTGGTTATGGCTCCCGTAACTCTAAACGAGCCAACAGTTATGGCCGTCCGAAGAATCGATATCCACAGGGTGCAACATTCGCTGTGCAAGGTGCAACATTCGTCCAAAAAGCAGAAACAGCGCCGTTCGACTTTGAGAAGTGGGTGCAGGGATTTGACATGGAACAGTACCATGGTGAGCCGCTCTCCAGGGAAGGTAAATCGAAGACCAGCAACGGTGATCCCGTTTTAACGTAAACATTCACGTGATGGAAAAAAGATGGCCAAAAAACTTCAAAGACCCGATTGAGGTTCGGATAGCCTTTTTTGGGTTTGAAACTATCCGTTGACGGCTTACAGCTGTCAAGGCCATAGAACTCACCGAGAGCTTCGTTTTGACTGGTTATGGCTCCCGTAACTCTAAACGAGCCAACATTTATGGCCGTCGGAATAATCGATATCCACAGGGTGCAACATTCACTCTTCAAGGTGCAACATTCGTCCAAAACAGCGCCGTTCGACTTTTAGAAGTGGGTGCAGGGATTTGAAATGGAACAGTACCATGGTGAACCGCTCTCCAGGGAAGGTAAATCGAAGACTAGCAACGGTGATCCCGTTTTAACGTAAAAATTCACGTGATGGAAAAAAGAAGGCCAAAATACTTCAGAGACCCGATTGAGGTTCGGATAGCCTTTTTTGGGTTTGAAACTATCCGTTGACGGCTTACATCAGTCAAGGCCGTAGAACTCACCGAGAGCTTCGTTTTGACTGGTTATGGCTCCCATAAATCTAAACGAGCCAACAGTTATGGCCGTCCGAAGAATCGATATCCACAGGGTGCAACATTCGTTGTGCAAGGTGCAACATTCGTCCAAAAAGCCGAAACAGCGCCGTTCGACTTTAAGAAGTGGGTGCAGGGATTTGAAATGGAACAGTACCATGGTGAACCGCTCTCCAGGGAAGGTAAATCGAAGACCAGCAACGGTGATCCCGTTTTAACGTAAACATTCACGTGATGGAAAAAAGATGACCAAAAAACATCAGAGACCCGATTGAGGTTCGGATAGCCTTTTTTGGGTTTGAAACTATCCGTTGACGGCTTACAGCTGTCAAGGCCGTAGAACTCACCGAGAGATTCGTTTTGACTGGTTATGGCTCCCGTAAATCTAAACGAGCCAACAGTTATGGCCGTCCAAAGAATCGATATCCACAGGGTGCAACATTCGCTGTGCAAGGTGCAACATTCGTCCAAAAAGCCGAAACAGCGCCGTTCGACTTTAAGAAGTGGGTGCAGGGATTTGAAATGGAACAGTACCATGGTGAACCGCTCTCCAGGGAAGGTAAATCAAAGACCAGCAACGGTGATCCCGTTTTAACGTAAAAATTCACGTGATGGAAAAAAGAAGGCCAAAATACTTCAGAGACCCGATTGAGGTTCGGATAGCCTTTTTTGGATTTGAAACTATCCGTTGACGGCTTACAGCTATCAAGGCCGTAGAACTCACCGAGGGCTTCGTTTTGACTAGTTATGGCTCCCGTAACTCTAAACGAGCCAACAGTTATGGCCGTCCGAAGAATCGATATCCACAGGGTGCAACATTCGCTCTGCAAGGTGCAACATTCGTCCAAAAAACCGAAACGGCGCCGTTCGACTTTTAGAAGTGGGTGCAGGGATTTGAAATGGAACAGTACCATGGTGAACCGCTCTCCAAGGAAGGTAAATCGAAGACCAGCAACGGTGATCCCGTTTTAACGTAAAAATTCACGTGATGGAAAAAAGAAGGCCAAAATACTTCAGAGACCCGATTGAGGTTCGGATAGCCTTTTTTGGTTTGAAACTATCCGTTGACGGCTTACAGCTGTCAATGCCGTAGAACTCACCGAGAGCTTCGTTTTGACTGGTTATGGCTCCCGTAACTCTAAACGAGCCAACAGTTATGGCCGTCCGAAGAATCGATATCCACAGGGTGCAACATTCGCTGTGCAAGGTGCAACATTCGTCCAAAAAGCAGAAACAGCGCCGTTCGACTTTGAGAAGTGGGTGCAGGGATTTGACATGGAACAGTACCATGGTGAGCCGCTCTCCAAGGAAGGTAAATCGAAGACCAGCAACGGTGATCCCGTTTTAACGTAAACATTCACGTGATGGAAAAAAGATGACCAAAAAACATCAGAGACCCGATTGAGGTTCGGATAGCCTTTTTTGGGTTTGAAACTATCCGTTGACGGCTTACAGCTATCTAGGCCATAGAACTCACCGAGAGCTTCGTTTTGACTGGTTATGGCTCCCGTAACTCTAAACGAGCCAACATTTATGGCCGTCCGAAGAATCGATATCCACAGGGTGCAACATTCGCTCTTCAAGGTGCAACATTTGTCCAAAACGGCGCCGTTCGACTTTTAGAAGTGGGTGCAGGGATTTGAAATGGAACAGTACCATGGTGAACCGCTCTCCAGGGAAGGTAAATCGAAGACCAGCAACGGTGATCCCGTTTTAACGTAAAAATTCACGTGATGGAAAAAAGAAGGCCAAAATACTTCAGAGACCCGATTGAGGTTCGGATAGCCTTTTTTGGGTTTGAAACTATCCGTTGACGGCTTACAGCTGTCAAGGTCGTAGAACTCACCGAGAGCTTCATTTTGACTGGTTATGACTCCCGTAAATCTAAACGAGCCAACAGTTATGGCCGTCCAAAGAATCGATATCCACAGGGTGCAATATTCGCTGTGCAAGGTGCAACATTCGTCCAAAAAGCCGAAACAGCGCCGTTCGACTTTAAGAAGTGGGTGCAGGGATTTGAAATGGAACAGTACCGTGGTGAACCGCTCTCCAGGGAAGGTAAATCAAAGACCAGCAACGGTGATCCCGTTTTAACGTAAAAATTCACGTGATGGAAAAAAGAAGGCCAAAATACTTCAGAGACCCGATTGAGGTTCAGATAGCCTTTTTTGGGTTTGAAACTATCCGTTGACGGCTTACAGCAGTCAAGGCCGTAGAACTCACCGAGAGCTTCGTTTGACTGGTTATGGCTCCCGTAACTCTAAACGAGCCAACAGTTATGGCCGTCCGAAGAATCGATATCCACAGGGTGCAACATTCGCTGTGCAAGGTGCAACATTCGTCCAAAAAGCAGAAACAGCGCCGTTCGACTTTGAGAAGTGGGTGCAGGGATTTGAAATGGAACAGTACCATGGTGAGCCGCTCTCCAGGGAAGGTAAATCGAAGACCAGCAACGGTGATCCCGTTTTAACGTAAACATTCACGTGATGGAAAAAAGATGGCCAAAAAACTTCAGACACCCGATTGAGGTTCGGATAGCCTTTTTTGGGTTTGAAACTATCCGTTGACGGCTTACAGCTATCAAGGCCGTAGAACTCACCGAGAGCTTCGTTTTGACTGGTTATGGCTCCCGTAACTCTAAACGAGCCAACAGTTATGGCCGTCCGAAGAATCGATATCCACAGGGTGCAACATTCGCTGTGCAAGGTGCAACATTCGTCCAAAAAGCAGAAACAGCGCCGTTCGACTTTGAGAAGTGGGTGCAGGGATTTGACATGGAACAGTACCATGGTGAGCCGCTCTCCAGGGAAGGTAAATCGAAGACCAGCAACGGTGATCCCGTTTTAACGTAAACATTCACGTGATGGAAAAAAGATGGCCAAAAAACTTCAGAGACCCGATTGAGGTTCGGATAGCCTTTTTTGGGTTTGAAACTATCCGTTGACGGCTTACAGCTGTCAAGGCCATAGAACTCACCGAGAGCTTCGTTTTGACTGGTTATGGCTCCCGTAACTCTAAACGAGCCAACATTTATGGCCGTCGGAATAATCGATATCCACAGGGTGCAACATTCACTCTTCAAGGTGCAACATTCGTCCAAAACAGCGCCGTTCGACTTTTAGAAGTGGGTGCAGGGATTTGAAATGGAACAGTACCATGGTGAACCGCTCTCCAGGGAAGGTAAATCGAAGACTAGCAACGGTGATCCCGTTTTAACGTAAAAATTCACGTGATGGAAAAAAGAAGGCCAAAATACTTCAGAGACCCGATTGAGGTTCGGATAGCCTTTTTTGGGTTTGAAACTATCCGTTGACGGCTTACATCAGTCAAGGCCGTAGAACTCACCGAGAGCTTCGTTTTGACTGGTTATGGCTCCCATAAATCTAAACGAGCCAACAGTTATGGCCGTCCGAAGAATCGATATCCACAGGGTGCAACATTCGTTGTGCAAGGTGCAACATTCGTCCAAAAAGCCGAAACAGCGCCGTTCGACTTTAAGAAGTGGGTGCAGGGATTTGAAATGGAACAGTACCATGGTGAACCGCTCTCCAGGGAAGGTAAATCAAAGACCAGCAACGGTGATCCCGTTTTAAAGTAAAAATTCACGTGATGGAAAAAAGAAGGCCAAAATACTTCAAAGACCCGATTGAGGTTCGGATAGCCTTTTTTGGGTTTGAAACTATCCGTTGACGGCTTACAGCTATCAAGGCCGTAGAACTCACCGAGGGCTTCGTTATGACTGGTTATGGCTCCCGTAACTCTAAACGAGCCAACAGTTATGGCCGTCCGAAGAATCGATATCCACAGGGTGCAACATTCGCTGTGCAAGGTGCAACATTCGTCCAAAAAGCAGAAACAGCGCCGTTCGACTTTGAGAAGTGGGTGCAGGGATTTGACATGGAACAGTACCATGGTGAGCCGCTCTCCAGGGAAGGTAAATCGAAGACCAGCAACGGTGATCCCGTTTTAACGTAAACATTCACGTGATGGAAAAAAGATGGCCAAAAAACTTCAGAGACCCGATTGAGGTTCGGATAGCCTTTTTTGGGTTTGAAACTATCCGTTGATGGCTTACAGCTGTCAAGGCCATAGAACTCACCGAGAGCTTCGTTTTGACTGGTTATGGCTCCCGTAACTCTAAACGAGCCAACATTTATGGCCGTCGGAAGAATCGATATCCACAGGGTGCAACATTCGCTCTTCAAGGTGCAACATTCGTCCAAAACAGCGCCGTTCGACTTTTAGAAGTGGGTGCAGGGATTTGAAATGGAACAGTACCATGGTGAACCGCTCTCCAGGGAAGGTAAATCGAAGACTAGCAACGGTGATCCCGTTTTAACGTAAAAATTCACGTGATGGAAAAAAGAAGGCCAAAATACTTCAGAGACCCGATTGAGGTTCGGATAGCCTTTTTTGGGTTTGAAACTATCCGTTGACGGCTTACAGCTGTCAAGGCCGTAGAACTCACCGAGAGCTTCGTTTTGACTGGTTATGGCTCCCGTAAATCTAAACGAGCCAACAGTTATGGCCGTCCGAAGAATCGATATCCACAGGGTGCAACATTCGCTGTGCAAGGTGCAACATTCGTCCAAAAAGCAGAAACAGCGCCGTTCGACTTTGAGAAGTGGGTGCAGGGATTTGACATGGAACAGGTACCATGGTGAGCCGCTCTCCAGGGAAGGTAAATCGAAGACCAGCAACGGTGATCCCGTTTTAACGTAAACATTCACGTGATGGAAAAAAGATGGCCAAAAAACTTCAGACACCCGATTGAGGTTCGGATAGCCTTTTTTGGGTTTGAAACTATCCGTTGACGGCTTACAGCTATCAAGGCCATAGAACTCACCGAGAGCTTCGTTTTGACTGGTTATGGCTCCCGTAACTCTAAACGAGCCAACAGTTATGGCCGTCCGAAGAATCGATATCCACAGGGTGCAACATTCGCTGTGCAAGGTGCAACATTCGTCCAAAAAGCAGAAACAGCGCCGTTCGACTTTGAGAAGTGGGTGCAGGGATTTGACGTGGAACAGTACCATGGTGAGCCGCTCTCCAGGGAAGGTAAATCGAAGACCAGCAACGGTGATCCCGTTTTAACGTAAACATTCACGTGATGGAAAAAAGATGGCCAAAAAACTTCAGAGACCCGATTGAGGTTCGGATAGCCTTTTTTGGGTTTGAAACTATCCGTTGACGGCTTACAGCTGTCAAGGCCATAGAACTCACCGAGAGCTTCGTTTTGACTGGTTATGGCTCCCGTAACTCTAAACGAGCCAACAGTTATGGCCGTCGGAAGAATCGATATCAACAGGGTGCAACATTCGCTGTGCAAGGTGCAACATTCGTCCAAAACAGCGCCGTTCGACTTTTAGAAGTGGGTGCAGGGATTTGAAATGGAACAGTACCATGGTGAACCGCTCTCCAGGGAAGGTAAATCGAAGACTAGCAACGGTGATCCCGTTTTAACGTAAAAATTTACGTGATGGAAAAAAGAAGGCCAAAATACTTCAGAGACCCGATTGAGGTTCGGATAGCCTTTTTTGGGTTTGAAACTATCCGTTGACGGCTTACATCAGTCAAGGCCGTAGAACTCACCGAGAGCTTCGTTTTGACTGGTTATGGCTCCCGTAAATCTAAACGAGCCAACAGTTATGGCCGTCCGAAGAATCGATATCCACAGGGTGCAACATTCGTTGTGCAAGGTGCAACATTCGTCCAAAAAGCCGAAACAGCGCCGTTCGACTTTAAGAAGTGGGTGCAGGGATTTGAAATGGAACAGTACCATGGTGAACCGCTCTCCAGGGAAGGTAAATCAAAGACCAGCAACGGTGATCCCGTTTTAACGTAAAAATTCACGTGATGGAAAAAAGAAGGCCAAAAGACTTCAAAGACCCGATTGAGGTTCGAATAGCCTTTTTTGGGTTTGAAACTATCCGTTGACGGCTTACAGCTATCAAGGCCGTAGAACTCACCGAGGGCTTCGTTATGACTGGTTATGGCTCCCGTAACTCTAAACGAGCCAACAGTTATGGCCGTCCGAAGAATCGATATCCACAGGGTGCAACATTCGCTGTGCAAGGTGCAACATTCGTCCAAAAAGCAGAAACAGCGCCGTTCGACTTTGAGAAGTGGGTGCAGGGATTTGACATGGAACAGTACCATGGTGAGCCGCTCTCCAGGGAAGGTAAATCGAAGACCAGCAACGGTGATCCCGTTTTAACGTAAACATTCACGTGATGGAAAAAAGATGGCCAAAAAACTTCAGAGACCCGATTGAGGTTCGGATAGCCTTTTTTGGGTTTGAAACTATCCGTTGACGGCTTACAGCTGTCAAGGCCATAGAACTCACCGAGAGCTTCGTTTTGACTGGTTATGGCTCCCGTAACTCTAAACGAGCCAACATTTATGGCCGTCGGAAGAATCGATATCCACAGGGTGCAACATTCACTCTTCAAGGTGCAACATTCGTCCAAAACAGTGCCGTTCGACTTTTAGAAGTGGGTGCAGGGATTTGAAATGGAACAGTACCATGGTGAACCGCTCTCCAGGGAAGGTAAATCGAAGACTAGCAACGGTGATCCCGTTTTAACGTAAAAATTCACGTGATGGAAAAAAGAAGGCCAAAATACTTCAGAGACCCGATTGAGGTTCGGATAGCCTTTTTTGGGTTTGAAACTATCCGTTGACGGCTTACATCAGTCAAGGCCGTAGAACTCACCGAGAGCTTCGTTTTGACTGGTTATGGCTCCCGTAAATCTAAACGAGCCAACAGTTATGGCCGTCCGAAGAATCGATATCCACAGGGTGCAACATTCGTTGTGCAAGGTGCAACATTCGTCCAAAAAGCCGAAACAGCGCCGTTCGACTTTAAGAAGTGGGTGCAGGGATTTGAAATGGAACAGTACCATGGTGAACCGCTCTCCAGGGAAGGTAAATCAAAGACCAGCAACGGTGATCCCGTTTTAACGTAAAAATTCACGTGATGGAAAAAAGAAGGCCAAAATACTTCAAAGACCCGATTGAGGTTCGGATAGCCTTTTTTGGGTTTGAAACTATCCGTTGACGGCTTACAGCTATCAAGGCCGTAGAACTCACCGAGGGCTTCGTTATGACTGGTTATGGCTCCCGTAACTCTAAACGAGCCAACAGTTATGGCCGTCCGAAGAATCGATATCCACAGGGTGCAACATTCGCTGTGCAAGGTGCAACATTCGTCCAAAAAGCAGAAACAGCGCCGTTCGACTTTGAGAAGTGGGTGCAGGGATTTGACATGGAACAGTACCATGGTGAGCCGCTCTCCAGGGAAGGTAAATCGAAGACCAGCAACGGTGATCCCGTTTTAACGTAAACATTCACGTGATGGAAAAAAGATGGCCAAAAAACTTCAGAGACCCGATTGAGGTTCGGATAGCCTTTTTTGGGTTTGAAACTATCCGTTGACGGCTTACAGCTGTCAAGGCCATAGAACTCACCGAGAGCTTCGTTTTGACTGGTTATGGCTCCCGTAACTCTAAACGAGCCAACATTTATGGCCGTCGGAAGAATCGATATCCACAGGGTGCAACATTCGCTCTTCAAGGTGCAACATTCGTCCAAAACAGCGCCGTTCGACTTTTAGAAGTGGGTGCAGGGATTTGAAATGGAACAGTACCATGGTGAACCGCTCTCCAGGGAAGGTAAATCGAAGACTAGCAACGGTGATCCCGTTTTAACGTAAAAATTCACGTGATGGAAAAAAGAAGGCCAAAATACTTCAGAGACCCGATTGAGGTTCGGATAGCCTATTTTGGGTTTGAAACTATCCGTTGACGGCTTACAGCTGTCAAGGCCGTAGAACTCACCGAGAGCTTCGTTTTGACTGGTTATGGCTCCCGTAAATCTAAACGAGCCAACAGTTATGGCCGTCCGAAGAATCGATATCCACAGGGTGCAACATTCGCTGTGCAAGGTGCAACATTCGTCCAAAAAGCAGAAACAGCGCCGTTCGACTTTGAGAAGTGGGTGCAGGGATTTGACATGGAACGGTACCATGGTGAGCCGCTCTCCAGGGAAGGTAAATCGAAGACCAGCAACGGTGATCCCGTTTTAACGTAAACATTCACGTGATGGAAAAAAGATGGCCAAAAAACTTCAGACACCCGATTGAGGTTCGGATAGCCTTTTTTGGGTTTGAAACTATCCGTTGACGGCTTACAGCTATCAAGGCCATAGAACTCACCGAGAGCTTCGTTTTGACTGGTTATGGCTCCCGTAACTCTAAACGAGCCAACAGTTATGGCCGTCCGAAGAATCGATATCCACAGGGTGCAACATTCGCTGTGCAAGGTGCAACATTCGTCCAAAAAGCAGAAACAGCGCCGTTCGACTTTGAGAAGTGGGTGCAGGGATTTGACGTGGAACAGTACCATGGTGAGCCGCTCTCCAGGGAAGGTAAATCGAAGACCAGCAACGGTGATCCCGTTTTAACGTAAACATTCACGTGATGGAAAAAAGATGGCCAAAAAACTTCAGAGACCCGATTGAGGTTCGGATAGCCTTTTTTGGGTTTGAAACTATCCGTTGACGGCTTACAGCTGTCAAGGCCATAGAACTCACCGAGAGCTTCGTTTTGACTGGTTATGGCTCCCGTAACTCTAAACGAGCCAACAGTTATGGCCGTCGGAAGAATCGATATCCACAGGGTGCAACATTCGCTGTGCAAGGTGCAACATTCGTCCAAAACAGCGCCGTTCGACTTTTAGAAGTGGGTGCAGGGATTTGAAATGGAACAGTACCATGGTGAACCGCTCTCCAGGGAAGGTAAATCGAAGACTAGCAACGGTGATCCCGTTTTAACGTAAAAATTCACGTGATGGAAAAAAGAAGGCCAAAATACTTCAGAGACCCGATTGAGGTTCGGATAGCCTTTTTTGGGTTTGAAACTATCCGTTGACGGCTTACATCAGTCAAGGCCGTAGAACTCACCGAGAGCTTCGTTTTGACTGGTTATGGCTCCCGTAAATCTAAACGAGCCAACAGTTATGGCCGTCCGAAGAATCGATATCCACAGGGTGCAACATTCGTTGTGCAAGGTGCAACATTCGTCCAAAAAGCCGAAACAGCGCCGTTCGACTTTAAGAAGTGGGTGCAGGGATTTGAAATGGAACAGTACCATGGTGAACCGCTCTCCAGGGAAGGTAAATCAAAGACCAGCAACGGTGATCCCGTTTTAACGTAAAAATTCACGTGATGGAAAAAAGAAGGCCAAAATACTTCAAAGACCCGATTGAGGTTCGGATAGCCTTTTTTGGGTTTGAAACTATCCGTTGACGGCTTACAGCTATCAAGGCCGTAGAACTCACCGAGGGCTTCGTTATGACTGGTTATGGCTCCCGTAACTCTAAACGAGCCAACAGTTATGGCCGTCCGAAGAATCGATATCCACAGGGTGCAACATTCGCTGTGCAAGGTGCAACATTCGTCCAAAAAGCAGAAACAGCGCCGTTCGACTTTGAGAAGTGGGTGCAGGGATTTGACATGGAACAGTACCATGGTGAGCCGCTCTCCAGGGAAGGTAAATCGAAGACCAGCAACGGTGATCCCGTTTTAACGTAAACATTTACGTGATGGAAAAAAGATGGCCAAAAAACTTCAGAGACCCGATTGAGGTTCGGATAGCCTTTTTTGGGTTTGAAACTATCCGTTGACGGCTTACAGCTGTCAAGGCCATAGAACTCACCGAGAGCTTCGTTTTGACTGGTTATGGCTCCCGTAACTCTAAACGAGCCAACATTTATGGCCGTCGGAAGAATCGATATCCACAGGGTGCAACATTCACTCTTCAAGGTGCAACATTCGTCCAAAACAGCGCCGTTCGACTTTTAGAAGTGGGTGCAGGGATTTGAAATGGAACAGTACCATGGTGAACCGCTCTCCAGGGAAGGTAAATCGAAGACTAGCAACGGTGATCCCGTTTTAACGTAAAAATTCACGTGATGGAAAAAAGAAGGCCAAAATACTTCAGAGACCCGATTGAGGTTCGGATAGCCTTTTTTGGGTTTGAAACTATCCGTTGACGGCTTACATCAGTCAAGGCCGTAGAACTCACCGAGAGCTTCGTTTTGACTGGTTATGGCTCCCGTAAATCTAAACGAGCCAACAGTTATGGCCGTCCGAAGAATCGATATCCACAGGGTGCAACATTCGTTGTGCAAGGTGCAACATTCGTCCAAAAAGCCGAAACAGCGCCGTTCGACTTTAAGAAGTGGGTGCAGGGATTTGAAATGGAACAGTACCATGGTGAACCGCTCTCCAGGGAAGGTAAATCAAAGACCAGCAACGGTGATCCCGTTTTAACGTAAAAATTCACGTGATGGAAAAAAGAAGTCCAAAATACTTCAAAGACCCGATTGAGGTTCGGATAGCCTTTTTTGGGTTTGAAACTATCCGTTGACGGCTTACAGCTATCAAGGCCGTAGAACTCACCGAGGGCTTCGTTATGACTGGTTATGGCTCCCGTAACTCTAAACGAGCCAACAGTTATGGCCGTCCGAAGAATCGATATCCACAGGGTGCAACATTCGATGTGCAAGGTGCAACATTCGTCCAAAAAGCAGAAACAGCGCCGTTCGACTTTGAGAAGTGGGTGCAGGGATTTGACATGGAACAGTACCATGGTGAGCCGCTCTCCAGGAAAGGTAAATCGAAGACCAGCAACGGTGATCCCGTTTTAACGTAAACATTCACGTGATGGAAAAAAGATGGCCAAAAAACTTCAGAGACCCGATTGAGGTTCGGATAGCCTTTTTTGGGTTTGAAACTATCCGTTGACGGCTTACAGCTGTCAAGGCCATAGAACTCACCGAGAGCTTCGTTTTGACTGGTTATGGCTCCCGTAACTCTAAACGAGCCAACATTTATGGCCGTCGGAAGAATCGATATCCACAGGGTGCAACATTCGCTCTTCAAGGTGCAACATTCGTCCAAAACAGCGCCGTTCGACTTTTAGAAGTGGGTGCAGGGATTTGAAATGGAACAGTACCATGGTGAACCGCTCTCCAGGGAAGGTAAATCGAAGACTAGCAACGGTGATCCCGTTTTAACGTAAAAATTCACGTGATGGAAAAAAGAAGGCCAAAATACTTCAGAGACCCGATTGAGGTTCGGATAGCCTTTTTTGGGTTTGAAACTATCCGTTGACGGCTTACAGCTGTCAAGGCCGTAGAACTCACCGAGAGCTTCGTTTTGACTGGTTATGGCTCCCGTAAATCTAAACGAGCCAACAGTTATGGCCGTCCGAAGAATCGATATCCACAGGGTGCAACATTCGCTGTGCAAGGTGCAACATTCGTCCAAAAAGCAGAAACAGCGCCGTTCGACTTTGAGAAGTGGGTGCAGGGATTTGACATGGAACGGTACCATGGTGAGCCGCTCTCCAGGGAAGGTAAATCGAAGACCAGCAACGGTGATCCCGTTTTAACGTAAACATTCACGTGATGGAAAAAAGATGGCCAAAAAACTTCAGACACCCGATTGAGGTTCGGATAGCCTTTTTTGGGTTTGAAACTATCCGTTGACGGCTTACAGCTATCAAGGCCATAGAACTCACCGAGAGCTTCGTTTTGACTGGTTATGGCTCCCGTAACTCTAAACGAGCCAACAGTTATGGCCGTCCGAAGAATCGATATCCACAGGGTGCAACATTCGCTGTGCAAGGTGCAACATTCGTCCAAAAAGCAGAAACAGCGCCGTTCGACTTTGAGAAGTGGGTGCAGGGATTTGACGTGGAACAGTACCATGGTGAGCCGCTCTCCAGGGAAGGTAAATCGAAGACCAGCAACGGTGATCCCGTTTTAACGTAAACATTCACGTGATGGAAAAAAGATGGCCAAAAAACTTCAGAGACCCGATTGAGGTTCGGATAGCCTTTTTTGGGTTTGAAACTATCCGTTGACGGCTTACAGCTGTCAAGGCCATAGAACTCACCGAGAGCTTCGTTTTGACTGGTTATGGCTCCCGTAACTCTAAACGAGCCAACAGTTATGGCCGTCGGAAGAATCGATATCCACAGGGTGCAACATTCGCTGTGCAAGGTGCAACATTCGTCCAAAACAGCGCCGTTCGACTTTTAGAAGTGGGTGCAGGGATTTGAAATGGAACAGTACCATGGTGAACCGCTCTCCAGGGAAGGTAAATCGAAGACTAGCAACGGTGATCCCGTTTTAACGTAAAAATTCACGTGATGGAAAAAAGAAGGCCAAAATACTTCAGAGACCCGATTGAGGTTCGGATAGCCTTTTTTGGGTTTGAAACTATCCGTTGACGGCTTACATCAGTCAAGGCCGTAGAACTCACCGAGAGCTTCATTTTGACTGGTTATGGCTCCCGTAAATCTAAACGAGCCAACAGTTATGGCCGTCCGAAGAATCGATATCCACAGGGTGCAACATTCGTTGTGCAAGGTGCAACATTCGTCCAAAAAGCCGAAACAGCGCCGTTCGACTTTAAGAAGTGGGTGCAGGGATTTGAAATGGAACAGTACCATGGTGAACCGCTCTCCAGGGAAGGTAAATCAAAGACCAGCAACGGTGATCCCGTTTTAACGTAAAAATTCACGTGATGGAAAAAAGAAGGCCAAAATACTTCAAAGACCCGATTGAGGTTCGGATAGCCTTTTTTGGGTTTGAAACTATCCGTTGACGGCTTACAGCTATCAAGGCCGTAGAACTCACCGAGGGCTTCGTTATGACTGGTTATGGCTCCCGTAACTCTAAACGAGCCAACAGTTATGGCCGTCCGAAGAATCGATATCCACAGGGTGCAACATTCGCTGTGCAAGGTGCAACATTCGTCCAAAAAGCAGAAACAGCGCCGTTCGACTTTGAGAAGTGGGTGCAGGGATTTGACATGGAACAGTACCATGGTGAGCCGCTCTCCAGGGAAGGTAAATCGAAGACCAGCAACGGTGATCCCGTTTTAACGTAAACATTTACGTGATGGAAAAAAGATGGCGAAAAAACTTCAGAGACCCGATTGAGGTTCGGATAGCCTTTTTTGGGTTTGAAACTATCCGTTGACGGCTTACAGCTGTCAAGGCCATAGAACTCACCGAGAGCTTCGTTTTGACTGGTTATGGCTCCCGTAACTCTAAACGAGCCAACATTTATGGCCGTCGGAAGAATCGATATCCACAGGGTGCAACATTCACTCTTCAAGGTGCAACATTCGTCCAAAACAGCGCCGTTCGACTTTTAGAAGTGGGTGCAGGGATTTGAAATGGAACAGTACCATGGTGAACCGCTCTCCAGGGAAGGTAAATCGAAGACTAGCAACGGTGATCCCGTTTTAACGTAAAAATTCACGTGATGGAAAAAAGAAGGCCAAAATACTTCAGAGACCCGATTGAGGTTCGGATAGCCTTTTTTGGGTTTGAAACTATCCGTTGACGGCTTACATCAGTCAAGGCCGTAGAACTCACCGAGAGCTTCGTTTTGACTGGTTATGGCTCCCGTAAATCTAAACGAGCCAACAGTTATGGCCGTCCGAAGAATCGATATCCACAGGGTGCAACATTCGTTGTGCAAGGTGCAACATTCGTCCAAAAAGCCGAAACAGCGCCGTTCGACTTTAAGAAGTGGGTGCAGGGATTTGAAATGGAACAGTACCATGGTGAACCGCTCTCTAGGGAAGGTAAATCAAAGACCAGCAACGGTGATCCCGTTTTAACGTAAAAATTCACGTGATGGAAAAAAGAAGTCCAAAATACTTCAAAGACCCGATTGAGGTTCGGATAGCCTTTTTTGGGTTTGAAACTATCCGTTGACGGCTTACAGCTATCAAGGCCGTAGAACTCACCGAGGGCTTCGTTATGACTGGTTATGGCTCCCGTAACTCTAAACGAGCCAACAGTTATGGCCGTCCGAAGAATCGATATCCACAGGGTGCAACATTCGATGTGCAAGGTGCAACATTCGTCCAAAAAGCAGAAACAGCGCCGTTCGACTTTGAGAAGTGGGTGCAGGGATTTGACATGGAACAGTACCATGGTGAGCCGCTCTCCAGGAAAGGTAAATCGAAGACCAGCAACGGTGATCCCGTTTTAACGTAAACATTCACGTGATGGAAAAAAGATGGCCAAAAAACTTCAGAGACCCGATTGAGGTTCGGATAGCCTTTTTTGGGTTTGAAACTATCCGTTGACGGCTTACAACTGTCAAGGCCATAGAACTCACCGAGAGCTTCGTTTTGACTGGTTATGGCTCCCGTAACTCTAAACGAGCCAACATTTATGGCCGTCGGAAGAATCGATATCCACAGGGTGCAACATTCGCTCTTCAAGGTGCAACATTCGTCCAAAACAGCGCCGTTCGACTTTTAGAAGTGGGTGCAGGGATTTGAAATGGAACAGTACCATGGTGAACCGCTCTCCAGGGAAGGTAAATCGAAGACTAGCAACGGTGATCCCGTTTTAACGTAAAAATTCACGTGATGGAAAAAAGAAGGCCAAAATACTTCAGAGACCCGATTGAGGTTCGGATAGCCTTTTTTGGGTTTGAAACTATCCGTTGACGGCTTACAGCTGTCAAGGCCGTAGAACTCACCGAGAGCTTCGTTTTGACTGGTTATGGCTCCCGTAAATCTAAACGAGCCAACAGTTATGGCCGTCCGAAGAATCGATATCCACAGGGTGCAACATTCGCTGTGCAAGGTGCAACATTCGTCCAAAAAGCAGAAACAGCGCCGTTCGACTTTGAGAAGTGGGTGCAGGGATTTGACATGGAACGGTACCATGGTGAGCCGCTCTCCAGGGAAGGTAAATCGAAGACCAGCAACGGTGATCCCGTTTTAACGTAAACATTCACGTGATGGAAAAAAGATGGCCAAAAAACTTCAGACACCCGATTGAGGTTCGGATAGCCTTTTTTGGGTTTGAAACTATCCGTTGACGGCTTACAGCTATCAAGGCCATAGAACTCACCGAGAGCTTCGTTTTGACTGGTTATGGCTCCCGTAACTCTAAACGAGCCAACAGTTATGGCCGTCCGAAGAATCGATATCCACAGGGTGCAACATTCGCTGTGCAAGGTGCAACATTCGTCCAAAAAGCAGAAACAGCGCCGTTCGACTTTGAGAAGTGGGTGCAGGGATTTGACGTGGAACAGTACCATGGTGAGCCGCTCTCCAGGGAAGGTAAATCGAAGACCAGCAACGGTGATCCCGTTTTAACGTAAACATTCACGTGATGGAAAAAAGATGGCCAAAAAACTTCAGAGACCCGATTGAGGTTCGGATAGCCTTTTTTGGGTTTGAAACTATCCGTTGACGGCTTACATCAGTCAAGGCCGTAGAACTCACCGAGAGCTTCGTTTTGACTGGTTATGGCTCCCGTAAATCTAAACGAGCCAACAGTTATGGCCGTCCGAAGAATCGATATCCACAGGGTGCAACATTCGTTGTGCAAGGTGCAACATTCGTCCAAAAAGCCGAAACAGCGCCGTTCGACTTTAAGAAGTGGGTACAGGGATTTGAAATGGAACAGTACCATGGTGAACCGCTCTCCAGGGAAGGTAAATCAAAGACCAGCAACGGTGATCCTGTTTTAACGTAAAAATTCACGTGATGGAAAAAAGAAGGCCAAAATACTTCAAAGACCCGATTGAGGTTCGGATAGCCTTTTTTGGGTTTGAAACTATCCGTTGACGGCTTACAGCTATCAAGGCCGTAGAACTCACCGAGGGCTTCGTTATGACTGGTTATGGCTCCCGTAACTCTAAACGAGCCAACAGTTATGGCCGTCCGAAGAATCGATATCCACAGGGTGCAACATTCGCTGTGCAAGGTGCAACATTCGTCCAAAAAGCAGAAACAGCGCCGTTCGACTTTGAGAAGTGGGTGCAGGGATTTGACATGGAACAGTACCATGGTGAGCCGCTCTCCAGGGAAGGTAAATCGAAGACCAGCAACGGTGATCCCGTTTTAACGTAAACATTCACGTGATGGAAAAAAGATGGCCAAAAAACTTCAGAGACCCGATTGAGGTTCGGATAGCCTTTTTTGGGTTTGAAACTATCCGTTGACGGCTTACAGCTGTCAAGGCCATAGAACTCACCGAGAGCTTCGTTTTGACTGGTTATGGCTCCCGTAACTCTAAACGAGCCAACATATATGGCCGTCGGAAGAATCGATATCCACAGGGTGCAACATTCACTCTTCAAGGTGCAACATTCGTCCAAAACAGCGCCGTTCGACTTTTAGAAGTGGGTGCAGGGATTTGAAATGGAACAGTACCATGGTGAACCGCTCTCCAGGGAAGGTAAATCGAAGACTAGCAACGGTGATCCCGTTTTAACGTAAAAATTCACGTGATGGAAAAAAGAAGGCCAAAATACTTCAGAGACCCGATTGAGGTTCGGATAGCCTTTTTTGGGTTTGAAACTATCCGTTGACGGCTTACATCAGTCAAGGCCGTAGAACTCACCGAGAGCTTCGTTTTGACTGGTTATGGCTCCCGTAAATCTAAACGAGCCAACAGTTATGGCCGTCCGAAGAATCGATATCCACAGGGTGCAACATTCGTTGTGCAAGGTGCAACATTCGTCCAAAAAGCCGAAACAGCGCCGTTCGACTTTAAGAAGTGGGTGCAGGGATTTGAAATGGAACAGTACCATGGTGAACCGCTCTCCAGGGAAGGTAAATCAAAGACCAGCAACGGTGATCCCGTTTTAACGTAAAAATTCACGTGATGGAAAAAAGAAGTCCAAAATACTTCAAAGACCCGATTGAGGTTCGGATAGCCTTTTTTGGGTTTGAAACTATCCGTTGACGGCTTACAGCTATCAAGGCCGTAGAACTCACCGAGGGCTTCGTTATGACTGGTTATGGCTCCCGTAACTCTAAACGAGCCAACAGTTATGGCCGTCCGAAGAATCGATATCCACAGGGTGCAACATTCGATGTGCAAGGTGCAACATTCGTCCAAAAAGCAGAAACAGCGCCGTTCGACTTTGAGAAGTGGGTGCAGGGATTTGACATGGAACAGTACCATGGTGAGCCGCTCTCCAGGAAAGGTAAATCGAAGACCAGCAACGGTGATCCCGTTTTAACGTAAACATTCACGTGATGGAAAAAAGATGGCCAAAAAACTTCAGAGACCCGATTGAGGTTCGGATAGCCTTTTTTGGGTTTGAAACTATCCGTTGACGGCTTACAGCTGTCAAGGCCATAGAACTCACCGAGAGCTTCGTTTTGACTGGTTATGGCTCCCGTAACTCTAAACGAGCCAACATTTATGGCCGTCGGAAGAATCGATATCCACAGGGTGCAACATTCGCTCTTCAAGGTGCAACATTCGTCCAAAACAGCGCCGTTCGACTTTTAGAAGTGGGTGCAGGGATTTGAAATGGAACAGTACCATGGTGAACCGCTCTCCAGGGAAGGTAAATCGAAGACTAGCAACGGTGATCCCGTTTTAACGTAAAAATTCACGTGATGGAAAAAAGAAGGCCAAAATACTTCAGAGACCCGATTGAGGTTCGGATAGCCTTTTTTGGGTTTGAAACTATCCGTTGACGGCTTACAGCTGTCAAGGCCGTAGAACTCACCGAGAGCTTCGTTTTGACTGGTTATGGCTCCCGTAAATCTAAACGAGCCAACAGTTATGGCCGTCCGAAGAATCGATATCCACAGGGTGCAACATTCGCTGTGCAAGGTGCAACATTCGTCCAAAAAGCAGAAACAGCGCCGTTCGACTTTGAGAAGTGGGTGCAGGGATTTGACATGGAACGGTACCATGGTGAGCCGCTCTCCAGGGAAGGTAAATCGAAGACCAGCAACGGTGATCCCGTTTTAACGTAAACATTCACGTGATGGAAAAAAGATGGCCAAAAAACTTCAGACACCCGATTGAGGTTCGGATAGCCTTTTTTGGGTTTGAAACTATCCGTTGACGGCTTACAGCTATCAAGGCCATAGAACTCACCGAGAGCTTCGTTTTGACTGGTTATGGCTCCCGTAACTCTAAACGAGCCAACAGTTATGGCCGTCCGAAGAATCGATATCCACAGGGTGCAACATTCGCTGTGCAAGGTGCAACATTCGTCCAAAAAGCAGAAACAGCGCCGTTCGACTTTGAGAAGTGGGTGCAGGGATTTGACGTGGAACAGTACCATGGTGAGCCGCTCTCCAGGGAAGGTAAATCGAAGACCAGCAACGGTGATCCCGTTTTAACGTAAACATTCACGTGATGGAAAAAAGATGGCCAAAAAACTTCAGAGACCCGATTGAGGTTCGGATAGCCTTTTTTGGGTTTGAAACTATCCGTTGACGGCTTACAGCTGTCAAGGCCATAGAACTCACCGAGAGCTTCGTTTTGACTGGTTATGGCTCCCGTAACTCTAAACGAGCCAACAGTTATGGCCGTCGGAAGAATTGATATCCACAGGGTGCAACATTCGCTGTGCAAGGTGCAACATTCGTCCAAAACCGCGCCGTTCGACTTTTAGAAGTGGGTGCAGGGATTTGAAATGGAACAGTACCATGGTGAACCGCTCTCCAGGGAAGGTAAATCGAAGACTAGCAACGGTGATCCCGTTTTAACGTAAAAATTCACGTGATGGAAAAAAGAAGGCCAAAATACTTCAGAGACCCGATTGAGGTTCGGATAGCCTTTTTTGGGTTTGAAACTATCCGTTGACGGCTTACATCAGTCAAGGCCGTAGAACTCACCGAGAGCTTCGTTTTGACTGGTTATGGCTCCCGTAAGTCTAAACGAGCCAACAGTTATGGCCGTCCGAAGAATCGATATCCACAGGGTGCAACATTCGTTGTGCAAGGTGCAACATTCGTCCAAAAAGCCGAAACAGCGCCGTTCGACTTTAAGAAGTGGGTGCAGGGATTTGAAATGGAACAGTACCATGGTGAACCGCTCTCCAGGGAAGGTAAATCAAAGACCAGCAACGGTGATCCCGTTTTAACGTAAAAATTCACGTGATGGAAAAAGAAGGCCAAAATACTTCAAAGACCCGATTGAGGTTCGGATAGCCTTTTTTGGGTTTGAAACTATCCGTTGACGGCTTACAGCTATCAAGGCCGTAGAACTCACCGAGGGCTTCGTTATGACTGGTTATGGCTCCCGTAACTCTAAACGAGCCAACAGTTATGGCCGTCCGAAGAATCGATATCCACAGGGTGCAACATTCGCTGTGCAAGGTGCAACATTCGTCCAAAAAGCAGAAACAGCGCCGTTCGACTTTGAGAAGTGGGTGCAGGGATTTGACATGGAACAGTACCATGGTGAGCCGCTCTCCAGGGAAGGTAAATCGAAGACCAGCAACGGTGATCCCGTTTTAACGTAAACATTCACGTGATGGAAAAAAGATGGCCAAAAAACTTCAGAGACCCGATTGAGGTTCGGATAGCCTTTTTTGGGTTTGAAACTATCCGTTGACGGCTTACAGCTGTCAAGGCCATAGAACTCACCGAGAGCTTCGTTTTGACTGGTTATGGCTCCCGTAACTCTAAACGAGCCAACATTTATGGCCGTCGGAAGAATCGATATCCACAGGGTGCAACATTCGCTCTTCAAGGTGCAACATTCGTCCAAAACAGCGCCGTTCGACTTTTAGAAGTGGGTGCAGGGATTTGAAATGGAACAGTACCATGGTGAACCGCTCTCCAGGGAAGGTAAATCGAAGACTAGCAACGGTGATCCCGTTTTAACGTAAAAATTCACGTGATGGAAAAAAGAAGGCCAAAATACTTCAGAGACCCGATTGAGGTTCGGATAGCCTTTTTTGGGTTTGAAACTATCCGTTGACGGCTTACAGCTGTCAAGGCCGTAGAACTCACCGAGAGCTTCGTTTTGACTGGTTATGGCTCCCGTAAATCTAAACGAGCCAACAGTTATGGCCGTCCGAAGAATCGATATCCACAGGGTGCAACATTCGCTGTGCAAGGTGCAACATTCGTCCAAAAAGCAGAAACAGCGCCGTTCGACTTTGAGAAGTGGGTGCAGGGATTTGACATGGAACGGTACCATGGTGAGCCGCTCTCCAGGGAAGGTAAATCGAAGACCAGCAACGGTGATCCCGTTTTAACGTAAACATTCACGTGATGGAAAAAAGATGGCCAAAAAACTTCAGACACCCGATTGAGGTTCGGATAGCCTTTTTTGGGTTTGAAACTATCCGTTGACGGCTTACAGCTATCAAGGCCATAGAACTCACCGAGAGCTTCGTTTTGATTGGTTATGGCTCCCGTAACTCTAAACGAGCCAACAGTTATGGCCGTCCGAAGAATCGATATCCACAGGGTGCAACATTCGCTGTGCAAGGTGCAACATTCGTCCAAAAAGCAGAAACAGCGCCGTTCGACTTTGAGAAGTGGGTGCAGGGATTTGACGTGGAACAGTACCATGGTGAGCCGCTCTCCAGGGAAGGTAAATCGAAGACCAGCAACGGTGATCCCGTTTTAACGTAAACATTCACGTGATGGAAAAAGATGGCCAAAAAACTTCAGAGACCCGATTGAGGTTCGGATAGCCTTTTTTGGGTTTGAAACTATCCGTTGACGGCTTACAGCTGTCAAGGCCATAGAACTCACCGAGAGCTTCGTTTTGACTGGTTATGGCTCCCGTAACTCTAAACGAGCCAACAGTTATGGCCGTCGGAAGAATCGATATCCACAGGGTGCAACATTCGCTGTGCAAGGTGCAACATTCGTCCAAAACAGCGCCGTTCGACTTTTAGAAGTGGGTGCAGGGATTTGAAATGGAACAGTACCATGGTGAACCGCTCTCCAGGGAAGGTAAATCGAAGACTAGCAACGGTGATCCCGTTTTAACGTAAAAATTCACGTGATGGAAAAAAGAAGGCCAAAATACTTCAGAGACCCGATTGAGGTTCGGATAGCCTTTTTTGGGTTTGAAACTATCCGTTGACGGCTTACATCAGTCAAGGCCGTAGAACTCACCGAGAGCTTCGTTTTGACTGGTTATGGCTCCCGTAAGTCTAAACGAGCCAACAGTTATGGCCGTCCGAAGAATCGATATCCACAGGGTGCAACATTCGTTGTGCAAGGTGCAACATTCGTCCAAAAAGCCGAAACAGCGCCGTTCGACTTTAAGAAGTGGGTGCAGGGATTTGAAATGGAACAGTACCATGGTGAACCGCTCTCCAGGGAAGGTAAATCAAAGACCAGCAACGGTGATCCCGTTTTAACGTAAAAATTCACGTGATGGAAAAAAGAAGGCCAAAATACTTCAAAGACCCGATTGAGGTTCGGATAGCCTTTTTTGGGTTTGAAACTACCCGTTGACGGCTTACAGCTATCAAGGCCGTAGAACTCACCGAGGGCTTCGTTATGACTGGTTATGGCTCCCGTAACTCTAAACGAGCCAACAGTTATGGCCGTCCAAAGAATCGATATCCACAGGGTGCAACATTCGCTGTGCAAGGTGCAACATTCGTCCAAAAAGCAGAAACAGCGCCGTTCGACTTTGAGAAGTGGGTGCAGGGATTTGACATGGAACAGTACCATGGTGAGCCGCTCTCCAGGGAAGGTAAATCGAAGACCAGCAACGGTGATCCCGTTTTAACGTAAACATTCACGTGATGGAAAAAAGATGGCCAAAAAACTTCAGAGACCCGATTGAGGTTCGGATAGCCTTTTTTGGGTTTGAAACTATCCGTTGACGGCTTACAGCTGTCAAGGCCATAGAACTCACCGAGAGCTTCGTTTTGACTGGTTATGGCTCCCGTAACTCTAAACGAGCCAACATTTATGGCCGTCGGAAGAATCGATATCCACAGGGTGCAACATTCACTCTTCAAGGTGCAACATTCGTCCAAAACAGCGCCGTTCGACTTTTAGAAGTGGGTGCAGGGATTTGAAATGGAACAGTACCATGGTGAACCGCTCTCCAGGGAAGGTAAATCGAAGACTAGCAACGGTGATCCCGTTTTAACGTAAAAATTCACGTGATGGAAAAAAGAAGGCCAAAATACTTCAGAGACCCGATTGAGGTTCGGATAGCCTTTTTTGGGTTTGAAACTATCCGTTGACGGCTTACATCAGTCAAGGCCGTAGAACTCACCGAGAGCTTCGTTTTGACTGGTTATGGCTCCCGTAAATCTAAACGAGCCAACAGTTATGGCCGTCCGAAGAATCGATATCCATAGGGTGCAACATTCGTTGTGCAAGGTGCAACATTCGTCCAAAAAGCCGAAACAGCGCCGTTCGACTTTAAGAAGTGGGTGCAGGGATTTGAAATGGAACAGTACCATGGTGAACCGCTCTCCAGGGAAGGTAAATCAAAGACCAGCAACGGTGATCCCGTTTTAACGTAAAAATTCACGTGATGGAAAAAAGAAGGCCAAAATACTTCAAAGACCCGATTGAGGTTCGGATAGCCTTTTTTGGGTTTGAAACTATCCGTTGACGGCTTACAGCTATCAAGGCCGTAGAACTCACCGAGGGCTTCGTTATGACTGGTTATGGCTCCCGTAACTCTAAACGAGCCAACAGTTATGGCCGTCCGAAGAATCGATATCCACAGGGTGCAACATTCGCTGTGCAAGGTGCAACATTCGTCCAAAAAGCAGAAACAACGCCGTTCGACTTTGAGAAGTGGGTGCAGGGATTTGACATGGAACAGTACCATGGTGAGCCGCTCTCCAGGGAAGGTAAATCGAAGACCAGCAACGGTGATCCCGTTTTAACGTAAACATTCACGTGATGGAAAAAAGATGGCCAAAAAACTTCAGAGACCCGATTGAGGTTCGGATAGCCTTTTTTGGGTTTGAAACTATCCGTTGACGGCTTACAGCTGTCAAGGCCATAGAACTCACCGAGAGCTTCGTTTTGACTGGTTATGGCTCCCGTAACTCTAAACGAGCCAACATTTATGGCCGTCGGAAGAATCGATATCCACAGGGTGCAACATTCGCTCTTCAAGATGCAACATTCGTCCAAAACAGCGCCGTTCGACTTTTAGAAGTGGGTGCAGGGATTTGAAATGGAACAGTACCATGGTGAACCGCTCTCCAGGGAAGGTAAATCGAAGACCAGCAACGGTGATCCCATTTTAACGTAAAAATTCACATGATGGAAAAAAGAAGGCCAAAATACTTCAGAGACCCGATTGAGGTTCGGATAGCCTTTTTTGGGTTTGAAACTATCCGTTGACGGCTTACAGCTGTCAAGGCCGTAGAACTAACCGAGAGCTTCGTTTTGACTGGTTATGGCTCCCGTAAATCTAAACGAGCCAACAGTTATGGCCGTCCGAAGAATCGATATCCATAGGGTGCAACATTCGCTGTGCAAGGTGCAACATTCGTCCAAAAAGCAGAAACAGCGCCGTTCGACTTTGAGAAGTGGGTGCAGGGATTTGACATGGAACGGTACCATGGTGAGCCGCTCTCCAGGGAAGGTAAATCGAAGACCAGCAACGGTGATCCCGTTTTAACGTAAACATTCACGTGATGGAAAAAAGATGGCCAAAAAACTTCAGAGACCCGATTGAGGTTCGGATAGCCTTTTTTGGGTTTGAAACTATCCGTTGACGGCTTACAGCTGTCAAGGCCATAGAACTCACCGAGAGCTTCGTTTTGACTGGTTATGGCTCCCGTAACTCTAAACGAGCCAACATTTATGGCCGTCGGAAGAATCGATATCCACAGGGTGCAACATTCACTCTTCAAGGTGCAACATTCGTCCAAAACAGCGCCGTTCGACTTTTAGAAGTGGGTGCAGGGATTTGAAATGGAACAGTACCATGGTGAACCGCTCTCCAGGGAAGGTAAATCGAAGACTAGCAACGGTGATCCCGTTTTAACGTAAAAATTCACGTGATGGAAAAAAGAAGGCCAAAATACTTCAGAGACCCGATTGAGGTTCGGATAGCCTTTTTTGGGTTTGAAACTATCCGTTGACGGCTTACATCAGTCAAGGCCGTAGAACTCACCGAGAGCTTCGTTTTGACTGGTTATGGCTCCCGTAAATCTAAACGAGCCAACAGTTATGGCCGTCCGAAGAATCGATATCCACAGGGTGCAACATTCGTTGTGCAAGGTGCAACATTCGTCCAAAAAGCCGAAACAGCGCCGTTCGACTTTAAGAAGTGGGTGCAGAGATTTGAAATGGAACAGTACCATGGTGAACCGCTCTCCAGGGAAGGTAAATCAAAGACCAGCAACGGTGATCCCGTTTTAACGTAAAAATTCGCGTGATGGAAAAAAGAAGGCCAAAATACTTCAAAGACCCGATTGAGGTTCGGATAGCCTTTTCTGGGTTTGAAACTATCCGTTGACGGCTTACAGCTATCAAGGCCGTAGAACTCACCGAGGGCTTCGTTATGACTGGTTATGGCTCCCGTAACTCTAAACGAGCCAACAGTTATGGCCGTCCGAAGAATCGATATCCATAGGGTGCAACATTCGCTGTGCAAGGTGCAACATTCGTCCAAAAAGCAGAAACAGCGCCGTTCGACTTTGAGAAGTGGGTGCAGGGATTTGACATGGAACAGTACCACGGTGAGCCGCTCTCCAGGGAAGGTAAATCGAAGACCAGCAACGGTGATCCCGTTTTAACGTAAACATTCACGTGATGGAAAAAAGATGGCCAAAAAACTTCAGAGACCCGATTGAGGTTCGGATAGCCTTTTTTGGGTTTGAAACTATCCGTTGACGGCTTACAGCTGTCAAGGCCATAGAACTCACCGAGAGCTTCGTTTTGACTGGTTATGGCTCCCGTAACTCTAAACGAGCCAACATTTATGGCCGTCGGAAGAATCGATATCCACAGGGTGCAACATTCGCTCTTCAAGGTGCAACATTCGTCCAAAACAGCGCCGTTCGACTTTTAGAAGTGGGTGCATGGATTTGAAATGGAACAGTACCATGGTGAACCGCTCTCCAGGGAAGGTAAATCGAAGACTAGCAACGGTGATCCCGTTTTAACGTAAAAATTCACATGATGGAAAAAAGAAGGCCAAAATACTTCAGAGACCCGATTGAGGTTCGGATAGCCTTTTTTGGGTTTGAAACTATCCGTTGACGGCTTACAGCCGTCAAGGCCGTAGAACTCACCGAGAGCTTCGTTTTGACTGGTTATGGCTCCCGTAAATCTAAACGAGCCAACAGTTATGGCCGTCCGAAGAATCGATATCCATAGGGTGCAACATTCGCTGTGCAAGGTGCAACATTCGTCCAAAAAGCAGAAACAGCGCCGTTCGACTTTGAGAAGTGGGTGCAGGGATTTGACATGGAACGGTACCATGGTGAGCCGCTCTCCAGGGAAGGTAAATCGAAGACCAGCAACGGTGATCCCGTTTTAACGTAAACATTCACGTGATGGAAAAAAGATGGCCAAAAAACTTCAGACACCCGATTGAGGTTCGGATAGCCTTTTTTGGGTTTGAAACTATCCGTTGACGGCTTACAGCTATCAAGGCCATAGAACTCACCGAGAGCTTCGTTTTGACTGGTTATGGCTCCCGTAACTCTAAACGAGCCAACAGTTATGGCCGTCCGAAGAATCGATATCCACAGGGTGCAACATTCGCTGTGCAAGGTGCAACATTCGTCCAAAAAGCAGAAACAGCGCCGTTCGACTTTGAGAAGTGGGTGCAGGGATTTGACGTGGAACAGTACCATGGTGAGCCGCTCTCCAGGGAAGGTAAATCGAAGACCAGCAACGGTGATCCCGTTTTAACGTAAACATTCACGTGATGGAAAAAAGATGGCCAAAAAACTTTAGAGACCCGATTGAGGTTCGGATAGCCTTTTTTGGGTTTGAAACTATCTGTTGACGGCTTACAGCTGTCAAGGCCATAGAACTCACCGAGAGCTTCGTTTTGACTGGTTATGGCTCCCGTAACTCTAAACGAGCCAACATTTATGGCCGTCGGAAGAATCGATATCCACAGGGTGCAACATTCGCTATTCAAGGTGCAACATTCGTCCAAAACAGCGCCGTTCGACTTTTAGAAGTGGGTGCAGGGATTTGAAATGGAACAGTACCATGGTAAACCGCTCTCCAGGGAAGGTAAATCGAAGACCAGCAACGGTGATCCCGTTTTAACGTAAACATTCACGTGATAGAAAAAAGATGGCCAAAAAACTTCAGACACCCGATTGAGGTTCGGATAGCCTTTTTTGGGTTTGAAACTATCCGTTGACGGCTTACAGCTATCAAGGCCGTAGAACTCACCGAGAGCTTTGTTTTGACTGGTTATGGCTCTCGTAACTCTAAACGAGCCAACAGTTATGGCCGTCCGAAGAATCGATATCCACAGGGTGCAACATTCGCTGTGCAAGGTGCAACATTCGTCCAAAAAGCAGAAACAGCGCCGTTCGACTTTGAGAAGTGGGTGCAAGGATTTGACATGGAACAGTACCATGGTGAGCTGCTCTCCAGGGAAGGTAAATCGAAGACCAGCAACGGTGATCCCGTATTAACGTAAACATTCACGTGATGGAAAAAAGATGGCCAAAAAACTTCAGAGACCCGATTGAGGTTCGGATAGCCTTTTTTGGGTTTGAAACTATCCGTTGACGGCTTACAGCTGTCAAGGCCATAGAACTGACCGAGTGCTTCGTTTTGACTGGTTATGGCTCCCGTAACTCTAAACGAGCCAACATTTATGCCCGTCGGAAGAATCGATATCCACAGGGTGCAACATTCGCTCTTCAAGGTGCAACATTCGTCCAAAACAGCGCCGTTCGACTTTTAGAAGTGGGTGCAGGGATTTGAAATGGAACAGTACCATGGTGAACCGCTCTCCAAGGAAGGTAAATCGAAGACTAGCAACGGTGATCCCGTTTTAACGTAAAAATTCACGTGATGGAAAAAAGAAGGCCAAAATACTTCAGAGACCCGATTGAGGTTCGGATAGCCTTTTTTGGGTTTGAAACTATCCGTTGACGGCTTACAGCTGTCAAGGCCGTAGAACTCACCGAGAGCTTCGTTTTGACTGGTTATGGCTCCCGTAAATCTAAACGAGCCAACAGTTACGGCCGTCCGAAGAATCGATATCCACAGGGTGCAACATTCGCTGTGTAAGGTGCAACATTCGTCCAAAAAGCCGAAACAGCGCCGTTCGACTTTAAGAAGTGGGTGCAGGGATTTGAAATGGAATAGTACCATGGTGAACCGCTCTCCATGGAAGGTAAATCAAAGACCAGCAACGGTGATCCCGTTTTAACGTAAAAATTCACGTGATGGAAAAAAGAAGACCAAAATACTTCAGAGACCCGATTGAGGTTCGGATAGCCTTTTTTGGGTTTGAAACTATCCGTTGACGGCTTACAACTATCAGGGCCGTAGAACTCACCGAGGGCTTCGTTTTGACTGGTTATGGTTCCCGTAACTCTAAACGAGCCAATAGTTATGGCCGTCCGAAGAATCGATATCCACAGGGTGCAACATTCGCTCTGCAAGGTGCAACATTCGTCCAAAAAACCGAAACGGCGCCGTTCGACTTTTAGAAGTGGGTGCAGGGATTTGAAATGGAACAGTACCATGGTGAACCGCTCTCCAGGGAAGGTAAATCGAAGACCAGCAACGGTGATCCCGTTTTAACGTAAAAATTCACGTGATGGAAAAAAGAAGGCCAAAATACTTCAGAGACCCGATTGAGGTTCGTATAGCCTTTTTTGGTTTGAAACTATCCGTTGACGGCTTACAGCTGTCAAGGCCGTAGAACTCACCGAGGGCTTCGTTTTCACTGGTTATGGCTCCCGTAACTCTAAACGAGCCAACAGTTATGGCCGTCCGAAGAATCGATATCCACAGGGTGCAACATTCGCTGTGCAAGGTGCAACATTCGTCCAAAAAGTAGAAACAGCGCCGTTCGACTTTGAGAAGTGGGTGCAGGGATTTGACATGGAACAGTACCATGGTGAGCCGCTCTCCAGGGAAGGTAAATCGAAGACCAGCAACGGTGATCCCGTTTTAACGTAAACATTCACGTGATGGAAAAAAGATGACCAAAAAACATCAAAGACCCGATTGAGGTTCGGATAGCCTTTTTTGGGTTTGAAACAATCCGTTGACGGCTTACAGCTGTCTAGGCCATAGAACTCACCGAGAGCTTCGTTTTGACTGGTTATGGCTCCCGTAACTCTAAACGAGCCAACATTTATGGCCGTCCGAAGAATCGATATCCACAGGGTGCAACATTCGCTCTTCAAGGTGCAACATTTGTCCAAAACGGTGCCGTTCGACTTTTAGAAGTGGGTGCAGGGATTTGAAATGGAACAGTACCATGGTGAACCGCTCTCCAGGGAAGGTAAATCGAAGACCAGCAACGGTGATCCCGTTTTAACGTAAACATTCACGTGATGGAAAAAAGATGGCCAAAATACTTCAGAGACCCGATTGAGGTTCGGATAGCCTTTTTTGGGTTTGAAACTATCCGTTGACGGCTTACAGCTGTCAAGGCCGTAGAACTCACCGAGAGCTTCGTTTTGACTGGTTATGGCTCACGTAAATCTAAACGAGCCAACAGTTATGGCCGTCCGAAGAATCGATATCCACAGGGTGCAACATTCGCTGTGCAAGGTGCAACATTCGTCCAAAAAGCAGAAACAGCGCCGTTTGACTTTGAGAACTGGGTGCAGGGATTTGACATGGAACGGTACCATGGTGAGCCGCTCTCCAGGGAAGGTAAATCGAAGACCAGCAACGGTGATCCCGTTTTAACGTAAACATTCACGTGATGGAAAAAAGATGGCCAAAAAACTTCAGACACCCGATTGAGGTTCGGATAGCCTTTTTTGGGTTTGAAACTATCCGTTGACGGCTTACAGCTATCAAGGCCATAGAACTCACCGAGAGCTTCGTTTTGACTGGTTATGGCTCCCGTAACTCTAAACGAGCCAACAGTTATGGCCGTCCGAAGAATCGATATCCACAGGGTGCAACATTCGCTGTGCAAGGTGCAACATTCGTCCAAAAAGCAGAAACAGCGCCGTTCGACTTTGAGAAGTGGGTGCAGGGATTTGACGTGGAACAGTACCATGGTGAGCCGCTCTCCAGGGAAGGTAAATCGAAGACCAGCAACGGTGATCCCGTTTTAACGTAAACATTCACGTGATGGAAAAAAGATGGCCAAAAAACTTCAGAGACCCGATTGAGGTTCGGATAGCCTTTTTTGGGTTTGAAACTATCCGTTGACGGCTTACAGCTGTCAAGGCCATAGAACTCACCGAGAGCTTCGTTTTGACTGGTTATGGCTCCCGTAACTCTAAACGAGCCAACAGTTATGGCCGTCGGAAGAATCGATATCCACAGGGTGCAACATTCGCTGTGCAAGGTGCAACATTCGTCCAAAACAGCGCCGTTCGACTTTTAGAAGTGGGTGCAGGGATTTGAAATGGAACAGTACCATGGTGAACCGCTCTCCAGGGAAGGTAAATCGAAGACTAGCAACGGTGATCCCGTTTTAACGTAAAAATTCACGTGATGGAAAAAAGAAGGCCAAAATACTTCAGAGACCCGATTGAGGTTCGGATAGCCTTTTTTGGGTTTGAAACTATCCGTTGACGGCTTACATCAGTCAAGGCCGTAGAACTCACCGAGAGCTTCGTTTTGACTGGTTATGGCTCCCGTAAATCTAAACGAGCCAACAGTTATGGCCGTCCGAAGAATCGATATCCACAGGGTGCAACATTCGTTGTGCAAGGTGCAACATTCGTCCAAAAAGCCGAAACAGCGCCGTTCGACTTTAAGAAGTGGGTGCAGGGATTTGAAATGGAACAGTACCATGGTGAACCGCTCTCCAGGGAAGGTAAATCAAAGACCAGCAACGGTGATCCCGTTTTAACGTAAAAATTCACGTGATGGAAAAAAGAAGGCCAAAATACTTCAAAGACCCGATTGAGGTTCGGATAGCCTTTTTTGGGTTTGAAACTATCCGTTGACGGCTTACAGCTATCAAGGCCGTAGAACTCACCGAGGGCTTCGTTATGACTGGTTATGGCTCCCGTAACTCTAAACGAGCCAACAGTTATGGCCGTCCGAAGAATCGATATCCACAGGGTGCAACATTCGCTGTGCAAGGTGCAACATTCGTCCAAAAAGCAGAAACAGCGCCGTTCGACTTTGAGAAGTGGGTGCAGGGATTTGACATGGAACAGTACCATGGTGAGCCGCTCTCCAGGGAAGGTAAATCGAAGACCAGCAACGGTGATCCCGTTTTAACGTAAACATTCACGTGATGGAAAAAAGATGGCCAAAAAACTTCAGAGACCCGATTGAGGTTCGGATAGCCTTTTTTGGGTTTGAAACTATCCGTTGACGGCTTACAGCTGTCAAGGCCATAGAACTCACCGAGAGCTTCGTTTTGACTGGTTATGGCTCCCGTAACTCTAAACGAGCCAACATTTATGGCCGTCGGAAGAA
Source organism: Allium fistulosum (assembly GCA_030737815.1). NCBI lineage: Eukaryota > Viridiplantae > Streptophyta > Magnoliopsida > Asparagales > Amaryllidaceae > Allium > Allium fistulosum. The sequence goes on along the minus strand of CM060905.1, from coordinate 40,731,750 downwards.
TCGATATCCACAGGGTGCAACATTCGCTCTTCAAGGTGCAACATTCGTCCAAAACAGCGCCGTTCGACTTTTAGAAGTGGGTGCGGGGATTTGAAATGGAACAGTACCATGGTGAACCGCTCTCCAGGGAAGGTAAATCGAAGACTAGCAACGGTGATCCCGTTTTAACGTAAAAATTCACATGATGGAAAAAAGAAGGCCAAAATACTTCAGAGACCCGATTGAGGTTCGGATAGCCTTTTTTGGGTTTGAAACTATCCGTTGACGGCTTACAGCTGTCAAGGCCGTAGAACTCACCGAGAGCTTCGTTTTGACTGGTTATGGCTCCCGTAAATCTAAACGAGCCAACAGTTATGGCCGTCCGAAGAATCGATATCCATAGGGTGCAACATTCGCTGTGCAAGGTGCAACATTCGTCCAAAAAGCAGAAACAGCGCCGTTCGACTTTGAGAAGTGGGTGCAGGGATTTGACATGGAACGGTACCATGGTGAGCCGCTCTCCAGGGAAGGTAAATCGAAGACCAGCAACGGTGATCCCGTTTTAACGTAAACATTCACGTGATGGAAAAAAGATGGCCAAAAAACTTCAGACACCCGATTGAGGTTCGGATAGCCTTTTTTGGGTTTGAAACTATCCGTTGACGGCTTACAGCTATCAAGGCCATAGAACTCACCGAGAGCTTCGTTTTGACTGGTTATGGCTCCCCTAACTCTAAACGAGCCAACAGTTATGGCCGTCCGAAGAATCGATATCCACAGGGTGCAACATTCGCTGTGCAAGGTGCAACATTCGTCCAAAAAGCAGAAACAGCGCCGTTCGACTTTGAGAAGTGGGTGCAAGGATTTGACGTGGAACAGTACCATGGTGAGCCGCTCTCCAGGGAAGGTAAATCGAAGACCAGCAACGGTGATCCCGTTTTAACGTAAACATTCACGTGATGGAAAAAAGATGGCCAAAAAACTTTAGAGACCCGATTGAGGTTCGGATAGCCTTTTTTGGGTTTGAAACTATCTGTTGACGGCTTACAGCTGTCAAGGCCATAGAACTCACCGAGAGCTTCGTTTTGACTGGTTATGGCTCCCGTAACTCTAAACGAGCCAACATTTATGGCCGTCGGAAGAATCGATATCCACAGGGTGCAACATTCGCTATTCAAGGTGCAACATTCGTCCAAAACAGCGCCGTTCGACTTTTAGAAGTGGGTGCAGGGATTTGAAATGGAACAGTACCATGGTGAACCGCTCTCCAGGGAAGGTAAATCGAAGACCAGCAACGGTGATCCCGTTTTAACGTAAAAATTCACGTGATGGAAAAAAGAAGGTCAAAATACTTCAGAGACCCGATTGAGGTTCAGATAGCCTTTTTTGGGTTTGAAACTATCCGTTGACGGCTTACAGCTATCAAGGCCGTAGAACTCACCGAGAGCTTTGTTTTGACTGGTTATGGCTCTCGTAACTCTAAACGAGCCAACAGTTATGGCCGTCCGAAGAATCGATATCCACAGGGTGCAACATTCGCTGTGCAAGGTGCAACATTCGTCCAAAAAGCAGAAACAGCGCCGTTCGACTTTGAGAAGTGGGTGCAAGGATTTGACATGGAACAGTACCATGGTGAGCCGCTCTCCAGGGAAGGTAAATCGAAGACCAGCAACGGTGATCCCGTTTTAACGTAAACATTCACGTGATGGAAAAAAGATGGCCAAAAAACTTCAGAGACCCGATTGAGGTTCGGATAGCCTTTTTTGGGTTTGAAACTATCCGTTGACGGCTTACAGCTGTCAAGGCCATAGAACTGACCGAGTGCTTCGTTTTGACTGGTTATGGCTCCCGTAACTCTAAACGAGCCAACATTTATGCCCGTCGGAAGAATCGATATCCACAGGGTGCAACATTCGCTCTTCAAGGTGCAACATTCGTCCAAAACAGCGCCGTTCGACTTTTAGAAGTGGGTGCAGGGATTTGAAATGGAACAGTACCATGGTGAACCGCTCTCCAGGGAAGGTAAATCGAAGACTAGCAACGGTGATCCCGTTTTAACGTAAAAATTCACGTGATGGAAAAAAGAAGGCCAAAATACTTCAGAGACCCGATTGAGGTTCGGATAGCCTTTTTTGGGTTTGAAACTATCCGTTGACGGCTTACATCAGTCAAGGCCGTAGAACTCACCGAGAGCTTCGTTTTGACTGGTTATGGCTCCCGTAAATCTAAACGAGCCAACAGTTATGGCCGTCCGAAGAATCGATATCCACAGGGTGCAACATTCGTTGTGCAAGGTGCAACATTCGTCCAAAAAGCCGAAACAGCGCCGTTCGACTTTAAGAAGTGGGTGCAGGGATTTGAAATGGAACAGTACCATGGTGAACCGCTCTCCAGGGAAGGTAAATCAAAGACCAGCAACGGTGATCCCGTTTTAACGTAAAAATTCACGTGATGGAAAAAAGAAGGCCAAAATACTTCAAAGACCCGATTGAGGTTCGGATAGCCTTTTTTGGGTTTGAAACTATCCGTTGACGGCTTACAGCTATCAAGGCCGTAGAACTCACCGAGGGCTTCGTTATGACTGGTTATGGCTCCCGTAACTCTAAACGAGCCAACAGTTATGGCCGTCCGAAGAATCGATATCCACAGGGTGCAACATTCGCTGTGCAAGGTGCAACATTCGTCCAAAAAGCAGAAACAGCGCCGTTCGACTTTGAGAAGTGGGTGCAGGGATTTGACATGGAACAGTACCATGGTGAGCCGCTCTCCAGGGAAGGTAAATCGAAGACCAGCAACGGTGATCCCGTTTTAACGTAAACATTCACGTGATGGAAAAAAGATGGCCAAAAAACTTCAGAGACCCGATTGAGGTTCGGATAGCCTTTTTTGGGTTTGAAACTATCCGTTGACGGCTTACAGCTGTCAAGGCCATAGAACTCACCGAGAGCTTCGTTTTGACTGGTTATGGCTCCCGTAACTCTAAACGAGCCAACATTTATGGCCGTCGGAAGAATCGATATCCACAGGGTGCAACATTCGCTCTTCAAGGTGCAACATTCGTCCAAAACAGCGCCGTTCGACTTTTAGAAGTGGGTGCAGGGATTTGAAATGGAACAGTACCATGGTGAACCGCTCTCCAGGGAAGGTAAATCGAAGACTAGCAACGGTGATCCCGTTTTAACGTAAAAATTCACATGATGGAAAAAAGAAGGCCAAAATACTTCAGAGACCCGATTGAGGTTCGGATAGCCTTTTTTGGGTTTGAAACTATCCGTTGACGGCTTACAGCTGTCAAGGCCGTAGAACTCACCGAGAGCTTCGTTTTGACTGGTTATGGCTCCCGTAAATCTAAACGAGCCAACAGTTATGGCCGTCCGAAGAATCGATATCCATAGGGTGCAACATTCGCTGTGCAAGGTGCAACATTCGTCCAAAAAGCAGAAACAGCGCCGTTCGACTTTGAGAAGTGGGTGCAGGGATTTGACATGGAACGGTACCATGGTGAGCCGCTCTCCAGGGAAGGTAAATCGAAGACCAGCAACGGTGATCCCGTTTTAACGTAAACATTCACGTGATGGAAAAAAGATGGCCAAAAAACTTCAGACACCCGATTGAGGTTCGGATAGCCTTTTTTGGGTTTGAAACTATCCGTTGACGGCTTACAGCTATCAAGGCCATAGAACTCACCGAGAGCTTCGTTTTGACTGGTTATGGCTCCCGTAACTCTAAACGAGCCAACAGTTATGGCCGTCCGAAGAATCGATATCCACAGGGTGCAACATTCGCTGTGCAAGGTGCAACATTCGTCCAAAAAGCAGAAACAGCGCCGTTCGACTTTGAGAAGTGGGTGCAAGGATTTGACGTGGAACAGTACCATGGTGAGCCGCTCTCCAGGGAAGGTAAATCGAAGACCAGCAACGGTGATCCCGTTTTAACGTAAACATTCACGTGATGGAAAAAAGATGGCCAAAAAACTTTAGAGACCCGATTGAGGTTCGGATAGCCTTTTTTGGGTTTGAAACTATCTGTTGACGGCTTACAGCTGTCAAGGCCATAGAACTCACCGAGAGCTTCGTTTTGACTGGTTATGGCTCCCGTAACTCTAAACGAGCCAACATTTATGGCCGTCGGAAGAATCGATATCCACAGGGTGCAACATTCGCTATTCAAGGTGCAACATTCGTCCAAAACAGCGCCGTTCGACTTTTAGAAGTGGGTGCAGGGATTTGAAATGGAACAGTACCATGGTGAACCGCTCTCCAGGGAAGGTAAATCGAAGACCAGCAACGGTGATCCCGTTTTAACGTAAAAATTCACGTGATGGAAAAAAGAAGGTCAAAATACTTCAGAGACCCGATTGAGGTTCAGATAGCCTTTTTTGGGTTTGAAACTATCCGTTGACGGCTTACAGCTATCAAGGCCGTAGAACTCACCGAGAGCTTTGTTTTGACTGGTTATGGCTCTCGTAACTCTGAACGAGCCAACAGTTATGGCCGTCCGAAGAATCGATATCCACAGGGTGCAACATTCGCTGTGCAAGGTGCAACATTCGTCCAAAAAGCAGAAACAGCGCCGTTCGACTTTGAGAAGTGGGTGCAAGGATTTGACATGGAACAGTACCATGGTGAGCCGCTCTCCAGGGAAGGTAAATCGAAGACCAGCAACGGTGATCCCGTTTTAACGTAAACATTCACGTGATGGAAAAAAGATGGCCAAAAAACTTCAGAGACCCGATTGAGGTTCGGATAGCCTTTTTTGGGTTTGAAACTATCCGTTGACGGCTTACAGCTGTCAAGGCCATAGAACTGACCGAGTGCTTCGTTTTGACTGGTTATGGCTCCCGTAACTCTAAACGAGCCAACATTTATGCCCGTCGGAAGAATCGATATCCACAGGGTGCAACATTCGCTCTTCAAGGTGCAACATTCGTCCAAAACAGCGCCGTTCGACTTTTAGAAGTGGGTGCAGGGATTTGAAATGGAACAGTACCATGGTGAACCGCTCTCCAGGGAAGGTAAATCGAAGACTAGCAACGGTGATCCCGTTTTAACGTAAAAATTCACGTGATGGAAAAAAGAAGGCCAAAATACTTCAAAGACCCGATTGAGGTTCGGATAGCCTTTTTTGGGTTTGAAACTATCCGTTGACGGCTTACAGCTGTCAAGGCCGTAGAACTCACCGAGAGCTTCGTTTTGACTGGTTATGGCTCCCGTAAATCTAAACGAGCCAACAGTTACGGCCGTCCGAAGAATCGATATCCACAGGGTGCAACATTCGCTGTGTAAGGTGCAACATTCGTCCAAAAAGCCGAAACAGCGCCGTTCGACTTTAAGAAGTGGGTGCAGGGATTTGAAATGGAATAGTACCATGGTGAACCGCTCTCCATGGAAGGTAAATCAAAGACCAGCAACGGTGATCCCGTTTTAACGTAAAAATTCACGTGATGGAAAAAAGAAGACCAAAATACTTCAGAGACCCGATTGAGGTTCGGATAGCCTTTTTTGGGTTTGAAACTATCCGTTGACGGCTTACAACTATCAGGGCCGTAGAACTCACCGAGGGCTTCGTTTTGACTGGTTATGGTTCCCGTAACTCTAAACGAGCCAATAGTTATGGCCGTCCGAAGAATCGATATCCACAGGGTGCAACATTCGCTCTACAAGGTGCAACATTCGTCCAAAAAACCGAAACGGCGCCGTTCGACTTTTAGAAGTGGGTGCAGGGATTTGAAATGGAACAGTACCATGGTGAACCGCTCTCCAGGGAAGGTAAATCGAAGACCAGCAACGGTGATCCCGTTTTAACGTAAAAATTCACGTGATGGAAAAAAGAAGGCCAAAATACTTCAGACACCCGATTGAGGTTCGGATAGCCTTTTTTGGTTTGAAACTATCCGTTGATGGCTTACAGCTGTCAAGGCCGTAGAACTCACCGAGGGCTTCGTTTTGACTGGTTATGGCTCCCGTAACTCTAAACGAGCCAACAGTTATGGCCGTCCGAAGAATCGATATCCACAGGGTGCAACATTCGCTGTGCAAGGTGCAACATTCGTCCAAAAAGTAGAAACAGCGCCGTTCGACTTTGAGAAGTGGGTGCAGGGATTTGACATGGAACAGTACCATGGTGAGCCGCTCTCCAGGGAAGGTAAATCGAAGACCAGCAACGGTGATCCCGTTTTAACGTAAACATTCACGTGATGGAAAAAAGATGACCAAAAAACATCAGAGACCCGATTGAGGTTCGGATAGCCTTTTTTGGGTTTGAAACAATCCGTTGACGGCTTACAGCTGTCTAGGCCATAGAACTCACCGAGAGCTTCGTTTTGACTGGTTATGGCTCCCGTAACTCTAAACGAGCCAACATTTATGGCCGTCCGAAGAATCGATATCCACAGGGTGCAACATTCGCTCTTCAAGGTGCAACATTTGTCCAAAACGGCGCCGTTCGACTTTTAGAAGTGGGTGCAGGGATTTGAAATGGAATAGTACCATGGTGAACCGCTCTCCAGGGAAGGTAAATCGAAGACCAGCAACGGTGATTCCGTTTTAACGTAAAAATTCACGTGATGGAAAAAAGAAGGCCAAAATACTTCAGAGACCCGATTGAGGTTCGGATAGCCTTTTTTGGGTTTGAAACTATCCGTTGACGGCTTACAGCTGTCAAGGCCGTAGAACTCACCGAGAGCTTCGTTTTGACTGGTTATGGCTCCCGTAAATCTAAACGAGCCAACAGTTATGGCCGTCCGAAGAATCGATATCCACAGGGTGCAATATTCGCTGTGCAAGGTGCAACATTCGTCCAAAAAGCCGAAACAGCGCCGTTCGACTTTAAGAAGTGGGTGCAGGGATTTGAAATGGAACAGTACCATGGTGAACCGCTCTCCAGGGAAGGTAAATCAAAGACCAGCAACGGTGATCCCGTTTTAACGTAAAAATTCACGTGATGGAAAAAAGAAGGCCAAAATACTTCAAAGACCCGATTGAGGTTCGGATAGCCTTTTTTGGGTTTGAAACTATCCGTTGACGGCTTACAGCTATCAAGGCCGTAGAACTCACCGAGGGCTTCGTTATGACTGGTTATGGCTCCCGTAACTCTAAACGAGCCAACAGTTATGGCCGTCCGAAGAATCGATATCCACAGGGTGCAACATTCGCTGTGCAAGGTGCAACATTCGTCCAAAAAGCAGAAACAGCGCCGTTCGACTTTGAGAAGTGGGTGCAGGGATTTGACATGGAACAGTACCATGGTGAGCCGCTCTCCAGGGAAGGTAAATCGAAGACCAGCAACGGTGATCCCGTTTTAACGTAAACATTCACGTGATGGAAAAAAGATGGCCAAAAAACTTCAGAGACCCGATTGAGGTTCGGATAGCCTTTTTTGGGTTTGAAACTATCCGTTGACGGCTTACAGCTGTCAAGGCCATAGAACTCACCGAGAGCTTCGTTTTGACTGGTTATGGCTCCCGTAACTCTAAACGAGCCATCATTTATGGCCGTCGGAAGAATCGATATCCACAGGGTGCAACATTCGCTCTTCAAGGTGCAACATTCGTCCAAAACAGCGCCGTTCGACTTTTAGAAGTGGGTGCAGGGATTTGAAATGGAACAGTACCATGGTGAACCGCTCTCCAGGGAAGGTAAATCGAAGACTAGCAACGGTGATCCCGTTTTAACGTAAAAATTCACGTGATGGAAAAAAGAAGGCCAAAATACTTCAGAGACCCGATTGAGGTTCGGATAGCCTTTTTTGGGTTTGAAACTATCCGTTGACGGCTTACAGCTGTCAAGGTCGTAGAACTCACCGAGAGCTTCGTTTTGACTGGTTATGGCTCCCTTAAATCTAAACGAGCCAACAGTTATGGCCGTCCGAAGAATCGATATCCACAGGGTGCAACATTCGCTGTGCAAGGTGCAACATTCGTCCAAAAAGCAGAAACAGCGCCGTTCGACTTTGAGAAGTGGGTGCAGGGATTTGACATGGAACGGTACCATGGTGAGCCGCTCTCCAGGGAAGGTAAATCGAAGACCAGCAATGGTGATCCCGTTTTAACGTAAACATTCACGTGATGGAAAAAAGATGGCCAAAAAACTTCAGACACCCGATTGAGGTTCGGATAGCCTTTTTTGGGTTTGAAACTATCCGTTGACGGCTTACAGCTATCAAGGCCATAGAACTCACCGAGAGCTTCGTTTTGACTGGTTATGGCTCCCGTAACTCTAAACGAGCCAACAGTTATGGCCGTCCGAAGAATCGATATCCACAGGGTGCAACATTCGCTGTGCAAGGTGCAACATTCGTCCAAAAAGCAGAAACAGCGCCGTTCGACTTTGAGAAGTGGGTGCAGGGATTTGACGTGGAACAGTACCATGGTGAGCCGCTCTCCAGGGAAGGTAAATCGAAGACCAGCAACGGTGATCCCGTTTTAACGTAAACATTCACGTGATGGAAAAAAGATGGCCAAAAAACTTCAGAGACCCGATTGAGGTTCGGATAGCCTTTTTTGGGTTTGAAACTATCCGTTGACGGCTTACAGCTGTCAAGGCCATAGAACTCACCGAGAGCTTCGTTTTGACTGGTTATGGCTCCCGTAACTCTAAACGAGCCAACATTTATGGCCGTTGGAAGAATCATCCACAGGGTGCAACATTCGCTATTCAAGGTGCAACATTCATCCAAAACAGCGCCGTTCGACTTTTAGAAGTGGGTGCAGGGATTTGAAATGGAACAGTACCATGGTGAACCGCTCTCCAGGGAAGGTAAATCGAAGACCAGCAACGGTGATCCCGTTTTAACGTAAACATTCACGTGATGGAAAAAAGATGGCCAAAAAACTTCAGACACCCGATTGAGGTTCGGATAGCCTTTTTTGGGATTGAAACTATCCGTTGACGGCTTACAGCTATCAAGGCCGTAGAACTCACCGAGAGCTTTGTTTTGACTGGTTATGGCTCTCGTAACTCTAAACGAGCCAACAGTTATGGCCGTCCGAAGAATCGATATCCACAGGGTGCAACATTCGCTGTGCAAGGTGCAACATTCGTCCAAAAAGCAGAAACAGCGCCGTTCGACTTTGAGAAGTGGGTGCAAGGATTTGACATGGAACAGTACCATGGTGAGCCGCTCTCCAGGGAAGGTAAATCGAAGACCAGCAACGGTGATCCCGTTTTAACGTAAACATTCACGTGATGGAAAAAAGATGGCCAAAAAACTTCAGAGACCCGATTGAGGTTCGGATAGCCTTTTTTGGGTTTGAAACTATCCGTTGATGGCTTACAGCTATCAAGGCCATAGAACTGACCGAGTGCTTCGTTTTGACTGGTTATGGCTCCCGTAACTCTAAACGAGCCAACATTTATGCCCGTCGGAAGAATCGATATCCACAGGGTGCAACATTCGCTCTTCAAGGTGCAACATTCGTCCAAAACAGCGCCGTTCGACTTTTAGAAGTGGGTGCAGGGATTTGAAATGGAACAGTACCATGGTGAACCGCTCTCCAGGGAAGGTAAATCGAAGACTAGCAACGGTGATCCCGTTTTAACGTAAAAATTCACGTGATGGAAAAAAGAAGGCCAAAATACTTCAGAGACCCGATGGAGGTTCGGATAGCCTTTTTTGGGTTTGAAACTATCCGTTGACGGCTTACAGCTGTCAAGGCCGTAGAACTCACCGAGAGCTTCGTTTTGACTGGTTATGGCTCCCGTAAATCTAAACGAGCCAACAGTTATGGCCGTCCGAAGAATCGATATCCACAGGGTGCAACATTCGCTGTGTAAGGTGCAACATTCGTCCAAAAAGCCGAAACAGCGCCGTTCGACTTTAAGAAGTGGGTGCAGGGATTTGAAATGGAATAGTACCATGGTGAACCGCTCTCCATGGAAGGTAAATCAAAGACCAGCAACGGTGATGCCGTTTTAACGTAAAAATTCACGTGATGGAAAAAAGAAGGCCAAAATACTTCAGAGACCCGATTGAGGTTCGGATAGCTTTTTTTGGGTTTGAAACTATCCGTTGACGGCTTACAACTATCAAGGCCGTAGAACTCACCGAGGGCTTCGTTTTGACTGGTTATGGTTCCCGTAACTCTAAACGAGCCAATAGTTATGGCCGTCCGAAGAATCGATATCCACAGGGTGCAACATTCGCTCTGCAAGGTGCAACATTCGTCCAAAAAACCGAAACGGCGCCGTTCGACTTTTAGAAGTGGGTGCAGGGATTTGAAATGGAACAGTACCATGGTGAACCCCTCTCCAGGGAAGGTAAATCGAAGACCAGCAACGGTGATCCCGTTTTAACGTAAAAATTCACGTGATGGAAAAAAGAAGGCCAAAATACTTCAGAGACCCGATTGAGGTTCGGATAGCCTTTTTTGGTTTGAAACTATCCGTTGACGGCTTACAGCTGTCATGGCCGTAGAACTCACCGAGAGCTTCGTTTTGACTGGTTATGGCTCCCGTAACTCTAAACGAGCCAACAGTTATGGCCGTCCGAAGAATCGATATCCACAGGGTGCAACATTCGCTGTGCAAGGTGCAACATTCGTCCAAAAAGTAGAAACAGCGCCGTTCGACTTTGAGAAGTGGGTGCAGGGATTTGACATGGAGCAGTACCATGGTGAGCCGCTCTCCAGGGAAGGTAAATCGAAGACCAGCAACGGTGATCCCGTTTTAACGTAAACATTCACGTGATGGAAAAAAGATGACCAAAAAACATCAGAGACCCGATTGAGGTTCGGATAGCCTTTTTTGGGTTTGAAACAATCCGTTGACGGCTTACAGCTGTCTAGGCCATAGAACTCACCGAGAGCTTCGTTTTGACTGGTTATGGCTCCCGTAACTCTAAACGAGCCAACATTTATGGCCGTCCGAAGAATCGATATCCACAGGGTGCAACATTCGCTCTTCAAGGTGCAACATTTGTCCAAAACGGCGCCGTTCGACTTTTAGAAGTGGGTGCAGGGATTTGAAATGGAACAGTACCATGGTGAACCGCTCTCCAGGGAAGGTAAATCGAAGACCAGCAACGGTGATCCCGTTTTAACGTAAAAATTCACGTGATGGAAAAAAGAAGGCCAAAATACTTCAGAGACCCGATTGAGGTTCGGATAGCCTTTTTTGGGTTTGAAACTATCCGTTGACGGCTTACAGCTGTCAAGGCCGTAGAACTCACCGAGAGCTTCGTTTTGACTGGTTATGGCTCCCGTAAATCTAAACGAGCCAACAGTTATGGCCGTCCGAAGAATCGATATCCACAGGGTGTAATATTCGCTGTGCAAGGTGCAACATTCGTCCAAAAAGCCGAAACAGCTCCGTTCGACTTTAAGAAGTGGGTGCAGGGATTTGAAATGGAACAGTACCATGGTGAACCGCTCTCCAGGGAAGGTAAATCAAAGACCAGCAACGGTGATCCCGTTTTAACGTAAAAATTCACGTGATGGAAAAACGAAGCCAAAATACTTCAGAGACCCGATTGAGGTTCGGATAGCCTTTTTTGGGTTTGAAACTATCCATTGACGGCTTACAGCAGTCAAGGCCGTAGAACTCACTGAGAGCTTCGTTTGACTGGTTATGGCTCCCGTAACTCTAAACGAGCCAATAGTTATAGCCGTCCGAAGAATCGATATCCACAGGGTGCAACATTCACTGTGCAAGGTGCAACATTCGTCCAAAAAGCAGAAACAGCGCCGTTCGACTTTGAGAAGTGGGTGCAGGGATTTGAAATGGAACAGTACCATGGTGAGCCGCTCTCCAGGGAAGGTAAATCGAACACCAGCAACGGTGATCCCGTTTTAACGTAAACATTCACGTGATGGAAAAAAGATGGCCAAAAAACTTCAGACACCCGATTGAGGTTCGGATAGCCTTTTTTGGGTTTGAAACTATCCGTTGATGGCTTACAGCTATCAAGGCCGTAGAACTCACCGAGAGCTTCGTTTTGACTGGTTATGGCTCCCGTAACTCTAAACGAGCCAACAGTTATGGCCGTCCGAAGAATCGATATCCACAGGGTGCAACATTCGCTGTGCAAGGTGCAACATTCGTCCAAAAAGCAGAAACAACTCCGTTCGACTTTGAGAAGTGGGTGCAGGGATTTGACATGGAACAGTACCATGGTGAGCCGCTCTCCAGGGAAGGTAAATCGAAGACCAGCAACGGTGATCCCGTTTTAACGTAAACATTCACGTGATGGAAAAAAGATGGCCAAAACACTTCAGAGACCTAATTGAGGTTCGGATAGCCTTTTTTGGGTTTGAAACTATCCGTTGACGGCTTACAGCTGTCAAGGCTATAGAACTCACCGAGAGCTTCGTTTTGACTGGTTATGGCTCCCGTAACTCAAAACGAGCCAACATTTATGGCCGTCGGAAGAATCGATATCCACAGGGTGCAACATTCGCTCTTCAAGGTGCAACATTCGTCCAAAACAGCGCCGTTCGACTTTTAGAAGTGGGTGCAGGGATTTGAAATGGAACAGTACCATGGTGAACCGCTCTCCAGGGAAGGTAAATCGAAGACTAGCAATGGTGATCCCGTTTTAACATAAAAATTCACGTGATGGAAAAAAGAAGGCCAAAATACTTCAGAGACCCGATTGAGGTTCGGATAGCCTTTTTTGGGTTTGAAACTATCCGTTGACGGCTTACAGCCGTCAAGGCCGTAGAACTCACCGAGAGCTTCGTTTTGACTGGTTATGGCTCCCGTAAATCTAAACGAGCCAACAGTTATGGCCGTCCGAAGAATTGATATCCACAGGGTGCAACATTCGCTGTGCAAGGTGCAACATTCGTCCAAAAAGCCGAAACAGCGCCGTTCGACTTTAAGAAGTGGGTGCAGGGATTTGAAATGGAACAGTACCATGGTGAACCGCTCTCCAGGGAAGGTAAATCAAAGACCAGCAACGGTGATCCCGTTTTAACGTAAAAATTCACGTGATGGAAAAAAGAAGGCCAAAATACTTCAGAGACCCGATTGAGGTTCGGATAGCCTTTTTTGGGTTTGAAACTATCCGTTGACGGCTTACAGCTATCAAGGCCGTAGAACTCACCGAGGGCTTCGTTTTGACTGGTTATGGCTCCCGTAACTCTAAACGAGCCAACAGTTATGGACGTCCGAAGAATCGATATCCACAGGGTGCAACATTCGCTGTGCAAGGTGCAACATTCGTCCAAAAAGCAGAAACAGCGCCGTTCGACTTTGAGAAGTGGGTGCAGGGATTTGAAAAGGAAAAGTACCATGGTGAGCCGCTCTCCAGGCAAGGTAAATCGAAGACCAGCAACGGTGATACCGTTTTAACGTAAACATTCACGTGATGGAAAAAAGAAGGCCAAAAAACTTCAGAGACCCGATTGAGGTTCGGATAGCCTTTTTTGGGTTTGAAACTATCCGTTGACGGCTTACAGCCGTCAAGGCCGTAGAACTCATCGAGAGCTTCGTTTTGACTAGATATGGCTCCCGTAACTCTAAACGAGCCAACAGTTATGGCCGTCCGAAGAATCGATATCCACAGGGTGCAACATTCGCTGTGCAAGGTGCAACATTCGTCAAAAAAGCAGAAACAGCGCCGTTCGACTTTGAGAAGTGGGTGCAAGGATTTGACATGGAACAGTACCATGGTGAGCCGCTCTCCAGGGAAGGTAAATCGAAGACCAGCAACGGTGATCCCGTTTTAACGTAAACATTCACGTGATGGAAAAAAGATGGCCAAAAAACTTCAGAGACCCGATTGAGGTTCGGATAGCCTTTTTTGGGTTTGAAACTATCCGTTGACGGCTTACAGCTGTCAAGGCCATAGAACTGACCGAGTGCTTCGTTTTGACTGGTTATGGCTCCCGTAACTCTAAACGAGCCAACATTTATGCCCGTCGGAAGAATCGATATCCACAGGGTGCAACATTCGCTCTTCAAGGTGCAACATTCGTCCAAAACAGCGCTGTTCGACTTTTAGAAGTCGGTGCAGGGATTTGAAATGGAACAGTACCATGGTGAACCGCTCTCCAGGGAAGGTAAATCGAAGACTAGCAACGGTGATCCCGTTTTAACGTAAAAATTCACGTGATGGAAAAAAGAAGGCCAAAATACTTCAGAGACCCGATTGAGGTTCGGATAGCCTTTTTTGGGTTTGAAACTATCCGTTGACGGCTTACAGCTGTCAAGGCCGTAGAACTCACCGAGAGCTTCGTTTTGACTGGTTATGGCTCCCGTAAATCTAAACGAGCCAACAGTTATGGCCGTCCGAAGAATCGATATCCACAGGGTGCAACATTCGCTGTGTAAGGTGCAACATTCGTCCAAAAAGCCGAAACAGCGCCGTTCGACTTTAAGAAGTGGGTGCAGGGATTTGAAATGGAATAGTACCATGGTGAACCGCTCTCCATGGAAGGTAAATCAAAGACCAGCAACGGTGATCCCGTTTTAACGTAAAAATTCACGTGATGGAAAAAAGAAGGCCAAAATACTTTAGAGACCCGATTGAGGTTCGGATAGCCTTTTTTGGGTTTGAAACTATCCGTTGACGGCTTACAACTATCAAGGCCGTAGAACTCACCGAGGGCTTCGTTTTGACTGGTTATGGTTCCCGTAACTCTAAACGAGCCAATAGTTATGGCCGTCCGAAGAATCGATATCCACAGGGTGCAACATTCGCTCTGCAAGGTGCAACATTCGTCCAAAAAACCGAAACGGCGCCGTTCGACTTTTAGAAGTGGGTGCAGGGATTTGAAATGGAACAGTACCATGGTGAACCGCTCTCTAGGGAAGGTAAATCGAAGACCAGCAACGGTGATCCCGTTTTAACGTAAAAATTCACGTGATGGAAAAAAGAAGGCCAAAATACTTCAGAGACCCGATTGAGGTTCGGATAGCCTTTTTTGGTTTGAAACTATCCGTTGACGGCTTACAGCTGTCAAGGCCGTAGAACTCACCGAGAGCTTCGTTTTGACTGGTTATGGCTCCCGTAACTCTAAACGAGCCAACAGTTATGGCCGTCCGAAGAATCGATATCCACAGGGTGCAACATTCGCTGTGCAAGGTGCAACATTCGTCCAAAAAGTAGAAACAGCGCCGTTCGACTTTGAGAAGTGGGTGCAGGGATTTGACATGGAGCAGTACCATGGTGAGCCGCTCTCCAGGGAAGGTAAATCGAAGACCAGCAACGGTGATCCCGTTTTAACGTAAACATTCACGTGATGGAAAAAAGATGACCAAAAAACATCAGAGACCCGATTGAGGTTCGGATAGCCTTTTTTGGGTTTGAAACAATCCGTTGATGGCTTACAGCTGTCTAGGCCATAGAACTCACCGAGAGCTTCGTTTTGACTGGTTATGGCTCCCGTAACTCTAAACGAGCCAACATTTATGGCCGTCCGAAGAATCGATATCCACAGGGTGCAACATTCGCTCTTCAAGGTGCAACATTTGTCCAAAACGGCGCCGTTCGACTTTTAGAAGTGGGTGCAGGGATTTGAAATGGAACAGTACCATGGTGAACCGCTCTCCAGGGAAGGTAAATCGAAGACCAGCAACGGTGATCCCGTTTTAACGTAAAAATTCACGTGATGGAAAAAAGAAGGCCAAAATACTTCAGAGACCCGATTGAGGTTCGGATAGCCTTTTTTGGGTTTGAAACTATCCGTTGACGGCTTACAGCTGTCAAGGCCGTAGAACTCACCGAGAGCTTCGTTTTGACTGGTTATGGCTCCCGTAAATCTAAACGAGCCAACAGTTATGGCCGTCCGAAGAATCGATATCCACAGGGTGCAATATTCGCTGTGCAAGGTGCAACATTCGTCCAAAAAGCCGAAACAGCGCCGTTCGACTTTGAGAAGTGGGTGCAGGGATTTGAAATGGAACAGTACCATGGTGAGCCGCTCTCCAGGGAAGGTAAATCGAAGACCAGCAACGGTGATCCCGTTTTAACGTAAAAATTCACGTGATGGAAAAACGAAGGCCAAAAAACTTCAGAGACCCGATTGAGGTTCGGATAGCCTTTTTTGGGTTTGAAACTATCCGTTGACGGCTTACAGTAGTCAAGGCCGTAGAACTCACTGAGAGCTTCGTTTGACTGGTTATGGCTCCCGTAACTCTAAACGAGCCAACAGTTATGGCCGTCCGAAGAATCGATATCCACAGGGTGCAACATTCACTGTGCAAGGTGCAACATTCGTCCAAAAAGCAGAAACAGCGCCGTTCGACTTTGAGAAGTGGGTGCAGGGATTTGAAATGGAACAGTACCATGGTGAGCCGCTCTCCAGGGAAGGTAAATCGAAGACCAGCAACGGTGATCCCGTTTTAACGTAAACATTCACGTGATGGAAAAAAGATGGCCAAAAAACTTCAGACACCCGATTGAGGTTCGGATAGCCTTTTTTGGGTTTGAAACTATCCGTTGACGGATTACAGCTATCAAGGCCGTAGAACTCACCGAGAGCTTCGTTTTGACTGGTTATGGCTCCCGTAACTCTAAACGAGCCAACAGTTATGGCCGTCCGAAGAATCGATATCCATAGGGTGCAACATTCGCTGTGCAAGGTGCAACATTTGTCCAAAACGGCGCCGTTCGACTTTTAGAAGTGGGTGCAGGGATTTGACATGGAACAGTACCATGGTGAGCCGCTCTCCAGGGAAGGTAAATCGAAGACCAGCAACGGTGATCCCGTTTTAACGTAAACATTCATGTGATGGAAAAAAGATGGCCAAAACACTTCAGAGACCCGATTGAGGTTCGGATAGCCTTTTTTGGGTTTGAAACTATCCGTTGTCGGCTTACAGCCGTCAAGGCCGTAGAACTCACCGAGAGCTTCGTTTTGACTGGTTATGGCTCCCGTAAATCTAAACGAGCCAATAGTTATGGCCGTCCGAAGAATTGATATCCACAGGGTGCAACATTCGCTGTGCAAGGTGCAACATTCGTCCAAAAAGCCGAAACAGCGCCGTTCGACTTTAAGAAGTGGGTGCAGGGATTTGAAATGGAACAGTACCATGGTGAACCGCTCTCCAGGGAAGGTAAATCAAAGACCAGCAACGGTGATCCCGTTTTAACGTAAAAATTCACGTGATGGAAAAAAGAAGGCCAAAATACTTCAGAGACCCGATTGAGGTTCGGATAGCCTTTTTTGGGTTTGAAACTATCCGTTGACGGCTTACAGCTATCAAGGCCGTAGAACTCACCGAGGGCTTCGTTTTGACTGGTTATGGCTCCCGTAACTCTAAACGAGCCAACAGTTATGGACGTCCGAAGAATCGATATCCACAGGGTGCAACATTCGCTGTGCAAGGTGCAACATTCGTCCAAAAAGCAGAAACAGCGCCGTTCGACTTTGAGAAGTGGGTGCAGGGATTTGAAAAGGAAAAGTACCATGGTGAGCCGCTCTCCAGGCAAGGTAAATCGAAGACCAGCAACGGTGATACCGTTTTAACGTAAACATTCACGTGATGGAAAAAAGAAGGCCAAAAAACTTCAGAGACCCGATTGAGGTTCGGATAGCCTTTTTTGGGTTTGAAACTATCCGTTGACGGGTTACAGCCGTCAAGGCCGTAGAACTCATCGAGAGCTTCGTTTTGACTAATTATGGCTCCCGTAACTCTAAACGAGCCAACAGTTATGGCCGTCCGAAGAATCGATATCCACAGGGTGCAACATTCGCTGTGCAAGGTGCAACATTCGTCCAAAAAGCAGAAACAGCGCCGTTCGACTTTAAGAAGTGGGTGCAGGGATTTGAAATGGAACAGTACCATGGTGAGCCGCTCTCCAGGGAAGGTAAATCGAAGACCAGCAACGGTGATACCGTTTTAACGTAAACATTCACGTGATGGAAAAAAGAAGGCCAAAAAACTTCAGAGACCCGATTGAGGTTCGGATAGCCTTTTTTGGGTTTGAAACTATCCGTTGACGGCTTACAGCCGTCAAGGCCGTAGAACTCATCGAGAGCTTCGTTTTGACTAGTTATGGCTCCCGTAACTCTAAACGAGCCAACAGTTATGGCCGTCCGAAGAATCGATATCCACAGGGTGCAACATTCGCTCTGCAAGGTGCAACATTCGTCCAAAAACCGAAACGGCGCCGTTCGACTTTTAGAAGTGGGTGCAGGGATTTGAAATGGAACAGTACCATGGTGAACCGCTCTCCAGGGAAGGTAAATCGAAGACCAGCAACGGTGATCCCGTTTTAACGTAAAAATTCACGTGATGGAAAAAAGAAGGCCAAAATACTTCAGAGACCCGATTGAGGTTCGGATAGCCTTTTTTGGGTTTGAAACTATCCGTTGACGGCTTACAGCCGTCAAGGCCGTAGAACTCACCGAGTTCTTCGTTTTGACTGGTTATGGCTCCCGTAACTCTAAACGAGCCAACAGTTATGGCCGTCCGAAGAATCGATATCCATAGGGTGCAACATTCGCTGTGCAAGGTGCAACATTCGTCCAAAAAACCGAAACGGCGCCGTTCGACTTTTAGAAGTGGGTGCAGGGATTTGAAATGGAATAGTACCATGGTGAACCGCTCTCCAGGGAAGGTAAATCGAAGACCAGCAACGGTGATCCCGTTTTAACGTAAAAATTCACGTGATGGAAAAAAGAAGGCCAAAATACTTCAGAGACCCGATTGAGGTTCGGATAGCCTTTTTTGGGTTTGAAACTATCCGTTGACGGCTTACAGCCGTCAAGGCCGTAGAACTCACCGAGAGCTTCGTTTTGACTGGTTATGGCTCCCGTAAATCTAAACGAGCCAACAGTTATGGCCGTCCGAAGAATCGATATCCACAGGGTGCAACATTCGCTGTGCAAGGTGCAACATTCGTCCAAAAAGCCGAAACAGCGCCGTTCGACTTTAAGAAGTGGGTGCAGGGATTTGAAATGGAACAGTACCATGGTGAACCGCTCTCCAGGGAAGGTAAATCAAAGACCAGCAACGGTGATCCCGTTTTAACGTAAAAATTCACGTGATGGAAAAAAGAAGGCCAAAATACTTCAGAGACCCGATTGAGGTTCGGATAGCCTTTTTTGGGTTTGAAACTATCCGTTGACGGCTTACAGCTATCAAGGCCGTAGAACTCACCGAGGGCTTCGTTTTGACTGGTTATGGCTCCCGTAACTCTAAACGAGCCAACAGTTATGGACGTCCGAAGAATCGATATCCACAGGGTGCAACATTCGCTGTGCAAGGTGCAACATTCGTCCAAAAAGCAGAAACAGCGCCGTTCGACTTTGAGAAGTGGGTGTAGGGATTTGAAAAGGAAAAGTACCATGGTGAGCCGCTCTCCAGGCAAGGTAAATCGAAGACCAGCAACGGTGATACCGTTTTAACGTAAACATTCACGTGATGGAAAAAAGAAGGCCAAAAAACTTCAGAGACCCGATTGAGGTTCGGATAGCCTTTTTTGGGTTTGAAACTATCCGTTGACGGCTTACAGCCGTCAAGGCCGTAAAACTCATCGAGAGCTTTGTTTTGACTAGTTATGGCTCCCGTAACTCTAAACGAGCCAACAGTTATGGCCGTCCGAAGAATCGATATCCACAGGGTGCAACATTCGCTGTGCAAGGTGCAACATTCGTCCAAAAAGCAGAAACAGCGCCGTTCGACTTTAAGAAGTGGGTGCAGGGATTTGTAATGGAACAGTACCATGGTGAGCCGCTCTCCAGGGAAGGTAAATCGAAGACCAGCAACGGTGATACCGTTTTAACGTAAACATTCACGTGATGGAAAAAAGAAGGCCAAAAAACTTCAGAGACCCGATTGAGGTTCGGATAGCCTTTTTTGGGTTTGAAACTATCCGTTGACGGCTTACAGCCGTCAAGGCCGTAGAACTCATCGAGAGCTTCGTTTTGACTAGTTATGGCTCCCGTAACTCTAAACGAGCCAACAGTTATGGCCGTCCGAAGAATCGATATCCACAGGGTGCAACATTCGCTGTGCAAGGTGCAACATTCGTCCAGAAAGAAGAAACAGCGTCGTTCGACTTTGAGAAGTAGGTGCAGGGATTTGAAATGGAACAGTACCATGGTGAGCCGCTCTCCAGGGAAGGTAAATCGAAGACCAGCAACGGTGATACCATTTTAACGTAAACATTCACGTGATGGAAAAAAGAAGGCCAAAAAACTTTAGAGACCCGATTGAGGTTCGGATAGCTTTTTTTGGGTTTGAAACAATCCGTTGACGGCTTACAGCCGTCAAGGCCGTAGAACTCACCGAGAGCTTCGTTTTGACTATTTATGGCTCCCGTAACTCTAAACGAGCCAACAGTTATGGCCGTCCGAAGAATCGATATCCACAGGGTGCAACATTCGCTCTGCAAGGTGCAACATTAGTCCAAAAACCGAAACGGCGCCGTTCGACTTTTAGAAGTGGGTGCAGGGATTTGAAATGGAACAGTACCATGGTGAACCGCTCTCCAGGGAAGGTAAATCGAAGACCAGCAACGGTGATCCCGTTTTAACGTAAAAATTCACGTGATGGAAAAAAGAAGGCCAAAATACTTCAGAGACCCGATTGAGGTTCGGATAGCCTTTTTTGGGTTTGAAACTATCCGTTGACGGCTTACAGCCGTCAAGGCCGTAGAACTCACCGAGAGCTTCGTTTTGACTGGTTATGGCTCCCGTAACTCTAAACGAGCCAACAGTTATGGCCGTTCGAAGAATCGATATCCATAGGGTGCAACATTCGCTGTGCAAGGTGCAACATTCGTCCAAAAAGCCGAAACAGCGCCGTTCGACTTTAAGAAGTGGGTGCAGGGATTTGAAATGGAACAGTACCATGGTGAACCGCTCTCCAGTGAAGGTAAATCAAAGACCAGCAACGGTGATCCCGTTTTAACGTAAAAATTCACGTGATGGAAAAAAGAAGGCCAAAATACTTCAGAAACCCGATTGAGGTTCGGATAGCCTTTTTTAGGTTTGAAACTATCCGTTGACGGCTTACAGCGGTCAAGGCCATAGAACTCACCGAGGGCTTCGTTTTGACTGGTTATGGCTCCCGTAACTCTAAACGAGCCAACAGTTATGGTCGTCCGAAGAATCGATATCCACAGGGTGCAACATTCGCTGTGCAAGGTGCAACATTCGCTGTGCAAGGTGCAACATTCGTCCAAAAAGCAGAAACAGCGCCGTTCGACTTTGAGAAGTGGGTGCAGGGATTTGAAATGGAACAGTACCATTGTGAGCCGCTCTCCAGGCAAGGTAAATCGAAGACCAGCAACGGTGATCCCGTTTTAACGTAAACATTCACGTGATGGAAAAAAGATGGCCAAAAAACTTCAGACACCCGATTGAGGTTCGGATAGCCTTTTTTGGGTTTGAAACTTTCCGTTGACGGCTTACAGCTGTCAAGGCCGTAGACCGAGAGCTTCGTTTTGACTGGTTATGGCTCCCGTAACTCTAAACGAGCCAACAGTTATGGCCGTCCGAAGAATCGATATCCACAGGGTGCAACATTCGCTGTGCAAGGTGCAACATTCGTCCAAAAAGCAGAAACATCGCCGTTCGACTTTGAGAAGTGGGTGCAGGGATTTGAAATGGAACAGTACCATGGTGAGCCGCTCTCCAGGGAAGGTAAATCGAAGACCAGCAACGGTGATACCGTTTTAACGTAAACATTCACGTGATGGAAAAAAGAAGGCCAAAAAACTTCAGAGACCCGATTGAGGTTCGGATAGCCTTTTTTGGGTTTGAAACTATCCGTTGACGGCTTACAGCCGTCAATGCCGTAGAACTCATCGAGAGCTTCGTTTTGACAGGTTATGGCTCCCGTAACTCTAAACGAGCCAACAGTTATGGCCGTCCGAAGAATCGATATCCACAGGGTGCAACATTCGCTGTGCAAGGTGCAACATTCGTCCAAAAAGAAGAAACAGCGCCGTTCGACTTTGAGAAGTGGGTGCAGGGATTTGAAATGGAACAGTACCATGGTGAGCCGCTCTCCAGGGAAGGTAAATCGAAGACCAGCAACGGTGATACCCTTTTAACGTAAACATTCACGTGATGGAAAAAAGAAGGCCAAAAAACTTTAGAGACCCGATTGAGGTTCGGATAGCCTTTTTGGGCTTTGAAACTATCCGTTGACGGCTTACAGCCGTCAAGGCCGTAGAACTCACCGAGAGCTTCGTTTTGACTGGTTATGGCTCCCGTAACTCTAAACGAGCCAACAGTTATGGCCGTCCGAAGAATCGATATCCACAGGGTGCAACATTCGCTCTGCAAGGTGCAACATTCATCCAAAAAACCGAAACGGCGCCGTTCGACTTTTAGAAGTGGGTGCAGGGATTTGAAATGGAACAGTACCATGGTGAACCGCTCTCCAGGGAAGGTAAATCGAAGACCAGCAACGGTGATCCCGTTTTAATGTAAAAATTCACATGATGGAAAAAAGAAGGCCAAAAAACTTCAGAGACCCGATTGAGGTTCGGATAGCCTTTTTTGGGTTTGAAACTATCCGTTGACGGCTTACAGCTATCAAGGCCGTAGAACTCACCGAGGGCTTCGTTTTGACTGGTTATGGCTCCCGTAACTCTAAACGAGCCAACAGTTATGGCCGTCCGAAGAATCGATATCCACAGGGTGCAACATTCGCTGTGCAAGGTGCAACATTCGTCCAAAAAGCAGAAACAGCGCCGTTCGACTTTGAGAAGTGGGTGCAGGGATTTGAAAAGGAAAAGTACCATGGTGAGCCACTCTCCAGGCAACGTAAATCGAAGACCAGCAACGGTGATCCCGTTTTAACGTAAACATTCACGTGATGGAAAAAAGATGGCCAAAAAACTTCAGACACCGGATTGAGGTTCGGATAGCCTTTTTTGGGTTTGAAACTATCCGTTGACGGCTTACAGCTGTCAAGGCCGTAGAACTCACCGAGAGCTTCGTTTTGACTGGTTATGGCTCTCGTAACTCTAAACGAGCCAACAGTTATGGCCGTCCGAAGAATCGATATCCACAGGGTGCAACATTCGCTGTGCAAGGTGCAACATTCGTCCAAAAAGCAGAAACAGCGCCGTTCGACTTTAAGAACTGGGTGCAGGGATTTGAAATGGAACAGTACCATGGTGAGCCGCTCTCCAGGGAAGGTAAATCGAAGACCAGCAACGGTGATACCATTTTAACGTAAACATTCACGTGATGGAAAAAAGAAGGCCAAAAAACTTCAGAGACCCGATTGAGGTTCGGATAGCCTTTTTTGGGTTTGAAACTATCCGTTGACGGCTTACAGCCGTCAAGGCCGTAGAACTCATCGAGAGCTTCGTTTTGACTAGTTATGGCTCCCGTAACTCTAAACGAGCCAACAGTTATGGCCGTCCGAAGAATCGATATCCACAGGGTGCAACATTCGCTGTGCAAGGTGCAACATTCGTCCAGAAAGAAGAAACAGCGCCGTTCGACTTTGAGAAGTAGGTGCAGGGACTTGAAATGGAACAGTACCATGGTGAGCCGCTCTCCAGGGAAGGTAAATCGAAGACCAGCAACGGTGATACCGTTTTAACGTAAACATTCACGTGATGGAAAAAAGAAGGCCAAAAAACTTTAGAGACCCGATTGAGGTTCGGATAGCCTTTTTTGGGTTTGAAACAATCCGTTGACGGCTTACAGCCGTCAAGGCCGTAGAACTCACCGAGAGCTTCGTTTTGACTGGTTATGGCTCCCGTAACTCTAAACGAGCCAACAGTTATGGCCGTCCGAAGAATCGATATCCACAGGGTGCAACATTCGCTCTGCAAGGTGCAACATTCGTCCAAAAACCGAAACGGCGCCGTTCTACTTTTAGAAGTGGGTGCAGGGATTTGAAATGGAACAGTACCATGGTGAACCGCTCTCCAGGGAAGGTAAATCGAAGACCAGCAACGGTGATCCCGTTTTAACGTAAAAATTCACGTGATGGAAAAAAGAAGGCCAAAATACTTCAGAGACCCGATTGAGGTTCAGATAGCCTTTTTTGGGTTTGAAACTATCCGTTGACGGCTTACAGCCGTCAAGGCCGTAGAACTCACCGAGAGCTTCGTTTTGACTGGTTATGGCTCCCGTAACTCTAAACGAGCCAACAGTTATGGCCGTCCGAAGAATCGATATCCATAGGGTGCAACATTCGCTGTGCAAGTAGCAACATTCGTCCAAAAAGCCGAAACAGCGCCGTTCGACTTTAAGAAGTGGGTGCAGGGATTTGAAATGGAACAGTACCATGGTGAACCGCTCTCCAGGGAAGGTAAATCAAAGACCAGCAACGGTGATCCCGTTTTAACGTAAAAATTCACGTGATGGAAAAAAGAAGGCCAAAATACTTCAGAAACCCGATTGAGGTTCGGATAGCCTTTTTTGGGTTTGAAACTATCCGTTGACGGCTTACAGCTGTCAAGGCCATAGAACTCACCGAGGGCTTCGTTTTGACTGGTTATGTCTCCCGTAACTCTAAATGAGCCAACAGTTATGGCCGTCCGAAGAATCGATATCCATAGGGTGCAACATTCGCTGTGCAAGGTGCAACATTCGTCCAAAAAGCAGAAACAGCGCCGTTCGACTTTGAGAAGTGGGTGCAGGGATTTGAAATGGAACAGTACCATGGTGAGCCGCTCTCCAGGCAAGGTAAATCGAAGACCAGCAACGGTGATCCCGTTTTAACGTAAACATTCACGTGATGGAAAAAAGATGGCCAAAAAACTTCAGACACCCGATTGAGGTTCGGATAGCCTTTTTTGGGTTTGAAACTTTCCGTTGACGGCTTACAGCTGTCAAGGCCGTAGACCGAGAGCTTCGTTTTGACTGGTTATGGCTCCCGTAACTCTAAACGAGCCAACAGTTATGGCCGTCCGAAGAATCGATATCCACAGGGTGCAACATTCGCTGTGCAAGGTGCAACATTCGTCCAAAAAGCAGAAACATCGCCGTTCGACTTTGAGAAGTGGGTGCAGGGATTTGAAACGGAACAGTACCATGGTGAGCCGCTCTACAGGGAAGGTAAATCGAAGACCAGCAACGGTGATACCGTTTTAACGTAAACATTCACGTGATGGAAAAAATAAGGCAAAAAAACTTCAAAGACCCGATTGAGGTTCGGATAGCCTTTTTTGGGTTTGAAACTATCCGTTGACGTCTTACAGCCGTCAAGGCCGTAGAACTCATCGAGAGCTTCGTTTTGACAGGTTATGGCTCCCGTAACTCTAAACGAGCCAACAGTTATGGCCGTCCGAAGAATCGATATCCACAAGGTGCAACATTCGCTGTGCAAGGTGCAACATTCGTCCAAAAAGAAGAAACAGCGCCGTTCGACTTTGAGAAGTGGGCGCAGGGATTTGAAATGGAACAGTACCATGGTGAGCCGCTCTCTAGGGAAGGTAAATCGAAGACCAGCAACGGTGATACCGTTTTAACGTAAACATTCACGTGATGGAAAAAAGAAGGCCAAAAAACTTTAGAGACCCGATTGAGGTTCGGATAGCCTTTTTTGGGTTTGAAACTATCCGTTGACGGCTTACAGCCGTCAAGGCCGTAGAACTCACCGAGATCTTCGTTTTGACTGGTTATGGCTCCCGTAACTCTAAACGAGCCAACAGTTATGGCCGTCTGAAGAATCGATATCCACAGGGTGCAACATTCGCTCTGCAAGGTGCAACATTCGTCCAAAAAACCGAAACGGCGCCGTTCGACTTTTAGAAGTGGGTGCAGGGATTTGAAATGGAACAGTACCATGGTGAACCGCTCTCCAGGGAAGGTAAATCGAAGACCAGCAACGGTGATCCCGTTTTAACGTAAAAATTCACGTGATGGAAAAAAGAAGGCCAAAATACTTCAAAGACCCGATTGAGGTTCAGATAGCCTTTTTTGGGTTTGAAACTATCCGTTGACGGCTTACAGCCGTCAAGGCCGTAGAACTCACCGAGAGCTTCGTTTTGACTGGTTATGGCTCCCGTAACTCTAAACGAGCCAACAGTTATGGCCGTCCGAAGAATCGATATCCATAGGGTGCAACATTCGCTGTGCAAGGTGCAACATTCGTCCAAAAAGCAGAAACAGCGCCGTTCGACTTTGAGAAGTGGGTGCAGGGATTTGACATGGAACAGTACCATGGTGAGCCGCTCTCCAGGGAAGGTAAATCGAAGACCAGCAACGGTGATCCCGTTTTAACGTAAACATTCACGTGATGGAAAAAAGATGGCCAAAAAACTTCAGAGACCCGATTGAGGTTCGGATAGCCTTTTTTGGGTTTGAAACTATCCGTTGACGGCTTACAGCTGTCATGGCCATAAAACTCACCGAGAGCTTCATTTTGACTGGTTATGGCTCCCGTAACTCTAAACGAGCCAACATTTATGGCCGTCTGAAGAATCGATATCCACAGGGTGCAACATTCGCTCTTCAAGGTGCAACATTCGTCCAAAAAGCCAAAACGGCGCCGTTCGACTTTTAGAAGTGGGTGCAGCGATTTGAAATGGAAAAGTACCATGGTGAACCGCTCTCCAGGGATGGTAAATCGAAGACCAACAACGGTGATCCCGTTTTAACGTAAAAATTCACGTGATGGAAAAAAGAAGGCCAAAATACTTCAGAGACCCGATTGAGGTTCGGATAGCCTTTTTTGGGTTTGAAACTATCCGTTGACGGCTTACAGCTGTCAAGGCCGTAGAACTCACCGAGAGCTTCGTTTTGACTGGTTATGGCTCCCGTAACTCTAAACGAGCCAACAGTTATGGCCGTTCGAAGAATCGATATCCACAGGGTGCAACATTCGCTGTGCAAGGTGCAACATTCATCCAAAAAGCCGAAACAGCGCCGTTCGACTTTAAGAAGTGGGTGCAGGGATTTGAAATGGAACAGTACCATGGTGAACCGCTCTCCAGGGAAGGTAAATCAAAGACCAGCAACGGTGATCCCGTTTTAACGTAAAAATTCACGTGATGGAAAAAAGAAGGCCAAAATACTTCAGAGACCCGATTGAGGTTCGGATAGCCTTTTTTGGGTTTGAAACTATCCGTTGACGGCTTACAGCGGTCAAGGCCGTAGAACTCACCGAGAGCTTCGTTTTGACTGGTTATGGCTCCCGTAACACTAAACGAGCCAACAGTTATGGCCGTCCGAAGAATCGATATCCACAGGGTGCAACATTCGCTATGCAAGGTGCAACATTCGTCCAAAAAGCAGAAACAGCGCCGTTCGACTTTGAGAAGTGGGTGCAGGGATTTGAAATGGAACAGTACCATGGTGAGCCGCTCTCCAGGGAAGGTAAATCGAAGACCAGCAACGGTGATCCCATTTTAACGTAAACATTCACGTGATGGCAAAAAGATGGCAAAAAAACTTCAGACACCCGATTGAGGTTCGGATAGCCTTTTTTGGGTTTGAAACTTTCCGTTGACGGCTTACAGCTGTCAAGGCCGTAGACCGAGAGCTTCGTTTTGACTGGTTATGGCTCCCGTAACTCTAAATGAGCCAACAGTTATGGCCATCCGAAGAATTGATATCCACAGGGTGCAACATTCGCTGTGCAAGGTGCAACATTCGTCCAAAAAGCAGAAACATCGCCGTTCGACTTTGAGAAGTGGGTGCAGGGATTTGAAATGGAACAGTACCATGGTGAGCCGCTCTCCAGGGAAGGTAAATCGAAGACCAGCAACGGTGATACCGTTTTAACGTAAACATTCACGTGATGGAAAAAAGAAGGCCAAAAAACTTCAGAGACCCGATTGAGGTTCGGATAGCCTTTTTTGGGTTTGAAACTATCCGTTGACGGCTTACAGCCGTCAAGGCCGTAGAACTCATCGAGAGCTTCGTTTTGACAGGTTATGGCTACCGTAACTCTAAACGAGCCAACAGTTATGGCCGTCCGAAGAATCGATATCCACAGGGTGCAACATTCGCTGTGCAAGGTGCAACATTCGTCCAAAAAGAAGAAACAGCGTCGTTCGACTTTGAGAAGTGGGTGCAGGGATTTGAAATGGAACAGTACCATGGTGAGCCGCTCTCCAGGGAAGGTAAATCGCAGACCAGCAATGGTGATACCGTTTTTACGTAAACATTCACGTGATGGAAAAAAGAAGACCAAAAAACTTTAGAGACCGGATTGAGGTTCGGATAGCCTTTTTTGGGTTTGAAACTATCCGTTGACGGCTTACAGCCGTCAAGGCCGTAGAACTCACCGAGAGCTTCGTTTTGACTGGTAATGGCTCTCGTAACTCTAAACGAGCCAACAGTTATGGCCGTCCGAAGAATCGATATCCACAGGGTGCAACATTCGCTCTGCAAGGTGCAACATTCGTCCAAAAAACCGAAACGGTGCCGTTCGACTTTTAGAAGTGGGTGCAGGGATTTGAAATGGAACAGTACCATGGTGAACCGCTCTCCAGGGAAGGTAAATCGAAGACCAGCAACGGTGATCCCGTTTTAACGTAAAAATTCACGTGATGGAAAAAAGAAGGTCAAAATACTTCAGAGACCCGATTGAGGTTCAGATAGCCTTTTTTGGGTTTGAAACTATCCGTTGACGGCTTACAGCCGTCAAGGCCGTAGAACTCACCGAGAGCTACGTTTTGACTGGTTATGGCTCCCGTAACTCTAAACGAGCCAACAGTTATGGCCGTCCGAAGAATCGATATCCACAGGGTGCAACATTCGCTGTGCAAGGTGCAACATTCGTCCAAAAAGAAGAAACAGCGTCGTTCGACTTTGAGAAGTGGGTGCAGGGATTTGAAATGGAACAGTACCATGGTGAGCCGCTCTCCAAGGAAGGTAAATCGCAGACCAGCAATGGTGATACCGTTTTTACGTAAACATTCACGTGATGGAAAAAAGAAGACCAAAAAACTTTAGAGACCGGATTGAGGTTCGGATAGCCTTTTTTGGGTTTGAAACTATCCGTTGACGGCTTACAGCCGTCAAGGCCGTAGAACTCACCGAGAGCTTCGTTTTGACTGGTAATGGCTCCCGTAACTCTAAACGAGCCAACAGTTATGGCCGTCCGAAGAATCGATATCCACAGGGTGCAACATTCGCTCTTCAAGGTGCAACATTCGTCCAAAAAGCCAAAACGGCGCCGTTCGACTTTTAGAAGTGGGTGCAGGGATTTGAAATGGAACAGTACCATGGTGAACCGCTCTCCAGGGATGGTAAATCGAAGACCAACAACGGTGATCCCGTTTTAACGTAAAAATTCACGTGATGGAAAAAAGAAGGCCAAAATACTTCAGAGACCCGATTGAGGTTCGGATAGCCTTTTTTGGGTTTGAAACTATCCGTTGACGGCTTACAACTGACAAGGCTGTAGAACTCACCGAGAGCTTCGTTTTGACTGGTTATGGCTCCCGTAACTCTAAACGAGCCAACAGTTATGGCCGTCCGAAGAATCGATATCCACAGGGTGCAACATTCGCTGTGCAAGGTGCAACATTCGTCCAAAAAGCCGAAACAGCGCCGTTCGACTTTAAGAAGTGGGTGCAGGGATTTGAAATGGAACAGTACCATGGTGAACCGCTCTCCAGGGAAGGTAAATCAAAGACCCGCAACGGTGATCCCGTTTTAACGTAAAAATTCACGTGATGGAAAAAAGAAGGCCAAAATACTTCAGAGACCCGATTGAGGTTCGGATAGCCTTTTTTGGGTTTGAAACTATCCGTTGACGGCTTACAGCGGTCAAGGCCGTAGAACTCACCGAGAGCTTCGTTTTGACTGGTTATGGCTCCTGTAACACTAAACGAGCCAACAGTTATGGCCGTCCGAAGAATCGATATCCATAGGGTGCAACATTCGCTATGCAAGGTGCAACATTCGTCCAAAAAGCAGAAACAGCGCCGTTCGACTTTGAGAAGTGGGTGCAGGGATTTGAAATGGAACAGTACCATGGTGAGCCGCTCTCCAGGGAAGGTAAATCGAAGACCAGCAACGGTGATCCCGTTTTAACGTAAACATTCACGTGATGGAAAAAAGATGGCCAAAAAACTTCAGACACCCGATTGAGGTTCGGATAGCCTTTTTTGGGTTTGATACTTTCCGTTGACGGCTTACAGCGGTCAAGGCCGTAGACCGAGAGCTTCGTTTTGACTGGTTATGGCTCCCGTAACTCTAAACGAGCCAACAGTTATGGCCGTCCGAAGAATCGATATCCACAGGGTGCAACATTTGCTGTGCAAGGTGCAACATTCGTCCAAAAAGCAGAAACATCGCCGTTCGACTTTGAGAAGTGGGTGCAGGGATTTGAAATGGAATAGTACCATGGTGAGCCGCTCTCCAGGGAAGGTAAATCGAAGACCAGCAACGGTGATACCGTTTTAACGTAAACATTCACGTGATGGAAAAAAGAAGGCCAAAAAACTTCAGAGACCCGATTGAGGTTCGGATAGCCTTTTTTGGGTTTGAAACTATCCGTTGACGGCTTACAGCCGTCAAGGCCGTAGAACTCATCGAGAGCTTCGTTTTGACAGGTTATGGCTCCCGTAACTCTAAACGAGCCAACAGTTATGGCCGTCCAAAGAATCGATATCCACAGGGTGCAACATTCGCTGTGCAAGGTGCAACATTCGTCCAAAAAGAAGAAACAGCGCCGTTCGACTTTGAGAAGTGGGTGCAGGGATTTGAAATGGAACAGTACCATGGTGAGCCGCTCTCCAGGGAAGGTAAATCGAAGACCAGCAACGGTGATACCGTTTTAACGTAAACATTCAAGTGATGGAAAAAAGAAGGCCAAAAAACTTTAGAGACCCGATTGAGGTTCGGATAGCCTTTTTTGGGTTTGAAACTATCCGTTGACGGCTTACAGCCGTCAAGGCTGTAGAACTCACCGAGAGCTTCGTTTTGACTGGTTATGGCTCCCGTAACTCTAAACGAGCCAACAGTTATGGCCGTCCGAAGAATCGATATCCACAGGGTGCAACATTCGCTCTACAAGGTGCAACATTCGTCCAAAAAACCGAAACGACGCCGTTCGACTTTTAGAAGTGGGTGCAGGGATTTGAAATGGAAAAGTACCATGGTGAACCGCTCTCCAGGGAAGGTAAATCGAAGACCAGCAACGGTGATCCCGTTTTAACGTAAAAATTCACGTGATGGAAAAAAGAAGGCCAAAATACTTCAGAGACCCGATTGAGGTTCAGATAGCCTTTTTTGGGTTTGAAACTATCCGTTGACGGCTTACAGCCGTCAAGGCCGTAGAACTCACCGAGTGCTTCGTTTTGACTTGTTATGGCTCCCGTAACTCTAAACGAGCCAACAGTTATGGCCGTCCGAAGAATCGATATCCACAGGGTGCAACATTCGCTGTGCAAGGTGCAACATTCGTCCAAAAAGCAGAAACAGCGCCGTTCGACTTTGAGAAGTGGGTGCAGGGATTTGACATGGAACAGTACCATGGTGAACCGCTCTCCAGGGAAGGTAAATCGAAGACCAGCAACGGTGATCCCGTTTTAACGTAAACATTCACGTGATGGAAAAAAGATGGCCAAAAAACTTCAGAGACCCGATTAAGGTTCGGATAGCCTTTTTTGGGTTTGAAACTATCCGTTGACGGCTTACAGCTGTCAAGGCCATAGAACTCACCGAGAGCTTCGTTTTGACTGGTTATGGCTCCCGTAACTCTAAACGAGCCAACATTTATGGCCGTCTGAAGAATCGATATCCACAGGGTGCAACATTCGCTCTTCAAGGTGCAACATTCGTCCAAAAAGCCAAAACGGCGCCGTTCGACTTTTAGAAGTGGGTGTAGGGATTTGAAATGGAACAGTACCATGGTGAACCGCTCTCCAGGGATGGGAAATCGAAGACCAACAACGGTGATCCCGTTTTAACGTAAAAATTCACATGATGGAAAAAAGAAGGCCAAAATACTTCAGAGACCCGATTGAGGTTCGGATAGCCTTTTTTGGGTTTGAAACTATCCGTTGACGGCTTACAGCCGTCAAGGCCGTAGAACTCACCGAGAGCTTCGTTTTGACTGGTTATGGCTCCCGTAACTCTAAACGAGCCAACAGTTATGGCCGTCCGAAGAATCGATATCCACAGGGTGCAACATTCGCTGTGCAAGGTGCAACATTCGTCCAAAAAGCAGAAACAGCGCCGTTCGACTTTGAGAAGTGGGTGCAGGGATTTGACATGGAACAGTACCATGGTGAGCCGCTCTCCAGGGAAGGTAAATCGAAGACCAGCAACGGTGATCCCGTTTTAACGTAAACATTCACGTGATGGAAAAAAGATGGCCAAAAAACTTCAGAGACCCGATTGAGGTTCGGATAGCCTTTTTTGGGTTTGAAACTATCCGTTGACGGCTTACAGCTGTCAAGGCCATAGAACTCACCGAGAGCTTCGTTTTGACTGGTTATGGCTCCCGTAACTCTAAACGAGCCAACATTTATGGCCGTCTGAAGAATCGATATCCACAGGGTGCAACATTCGCTCTTCAAGGTGCAACATTCGTCCAAAAAGCCAAAACGGCGCCGTTCGACTTTTAGAAGTGGGTGCAGGGATTTGAAATGGAACAGTACCATGGTGAACCGCTCTCCAGGGATTGTAAATCGAAGACCAACAACGGTGACCCCGTTTTAACGTAAAATTTCACATGATGGAAAAAAGAAGGCCAAAATACTTCAGAAACCCGATTGAGGTTCGAATAGCCTTTTTTGATTTTGAAACTATCCGTTGACGGCTTACTGCTGTCAAGGCCGTAGAACTCACCGAGAGCTTCGTTTTGACTGGTTATGGCTCCCGTAACTCTAAACGAGCCAACAGTTATGGCCGTCCGAAGAATCGATATCCACAGGGTGCAACATTCGCTCTGCAAGGTGCAACATTCGTCCAAAAAACCGAAACGGCGCCGTTCGACTTTTAGAAGTGGGTGCAGGGATTTGAAATGGAACAGTACCATGGTGAACCGCTCTCCAGGGAAGGTAAATCGAAGACCAGCAACGGTGATCCCGTTTTAACGTAAAAATTCACGTGATGGAAAAAAGAAGGCCAAAATACTTCAGAGACCCGATTGAGGTTCAGATAGCCTTTTTTGCGTTTGAAACTATCCGTTGACGGCTTACAGCCGTCAAGGCCGTAGAACTCACCGAGAGCTTCGTTTTGACTGGTTATGGCTCCCGTAACTCTAAACGAGCCAACAGTTATGGCCGTCCGAAGAATCGATATCCACAAGGTGCAACATTCGCTGTGCAAGGTGCAACATTCGTCCAAAAAGCAGAAACAGCGCCGTTCGACTTTGAGAAGTGGGTGCAGGGATTTGACATGGAACAGTACCATGGTGAGCCGCTCTCCAGGGAAGGTAAATCGAAGACCAGCAACGGTGATCCCGTTTTAACGTAAACATTCACGTGATGGAAAAAAGATGGCCAAAAAACTTCAGAGACCCGATTGAGGTTCGGATAGCCTTTTTTGGGTTTGAAAATATCCGTTGACGGCTTACAGCCGTCAAGGCCGTAGAACTCACTGAGAGCTTCGTTTTGACTGGTTATGGCTCCCGTAACTCTAAACGAGCCAACAGTTATGGCCGTCCGAAGAATCGATATCCACAGGGTGCAACATTCGCTCTGCAAGGTGCAACATTCGTCCAAAAAGCAGAAACAGCGCCGTTCGACTTTGAGAAGTGGGTGCAGGGATTTGAAATGGAAAAGTACCATGGTGAACCGCTCTCCAGGGAAGGTAAATCGAAGACCAGCAACGGTGATCCCGTTTTAACGTAAAAATTCACGTGATGGAAAAAAGAAGGCCAAAATACTTCAGAGACCCGATTGAGGTTCAGATAGCCTTTTTTGGGTTTGAAACTATCCGTTGACGGCTTACAGCCGTCAAGGCCGTAGAACTCACCGAGTGCTTCGTTTTGACTGGTTATGGCTCCCGTAACTCTAAACGAGCCAACAGTTATGGCCGTCCGAAGAATCGATATCCATAGGGTGCAACATTCGCTGTGCAAGGTGCAACATTCGTCCAAAAAGCAGAAACAGCGCCGTTCGACTTTGAGAAGTGGGTGCAGGGATTTGACATGGAACAGTACCATGGTGAACCGCTCTCCAGGGAAGGTAAATCGAAGACCAGCAACGGTGATCCCGTTTTAACGTAAACATTCACGTGATGGAAAAAAGATGGCCAAAAAACTTCAGAGACCCGATTAAGGTTCGGATAGCCTTTTTTGGGTTTGAAACTATCCGTTGACGGCTTACAGCTGTCAAGGCCATAGAACTCACCGAGAGCTTCGTTTTGACTGGTTATGGCTCCCGTAACTCTAAACGAGCCAACATTTATGGCCGTCTGAAGAATCGATATCCACAGGGTGCAACATTCGCTCTTCAAGGTGCAACATTCGTCCAAAAAGCCAAAACGGCGCCGTTCGACTTTTAGAAGTGGGTGCAGGGATTTGAAATGGAACAGTACCATGGTGAACCGCTCTCCAGGGATGGTAAATCGAAGACCAACAACGGTGATCCCGTTTTAACGTAAAAATTCACATGATGGAAAAAAGAAGGCCAAAATACTTCAGAGACCCGATTGAGGTTCGGATAGCCTTTTTTGGGTTTGAAACTATCCGTTGACGGCTTACAGCCGTCAAGGCCGTAGAACTCACCGAGAGCTTCGTTTTGACTGGTTATGGCTCCCGTAACTCTAAACGAGCCAACAGTTATGGCCGTCCGAAGAATCGATATCCACAGGGTGCAACATTCGCTGTGCAAGGTGCAACATTCGTCCAAAAAGCAGAAACAGCGCCGTTCGACTTTGAGAAGTGGGTGCAGGGATTTGACATGGAACAGTACCATGGTGAGCCGCTCTCCAGGGAAGGTAAATCGAAGACCAGCAACGGTGATCCCGTTTTAACGTAAACATTCACGTGATGGAAAAAAGATGGCCAAAAAACTTCAGAGACCCGATTGAGGTTCGGATAGCCTTTTTGGGTTTGAAACTATCCGTTGACGGCTTACAGCTGTCAAGGCCATAGAACTCACCGAGAGCTTCGTTTTGACTGGTTATGGCTCCCGTAACTCTAAACGAGCCAACATTTATGGCCGTCTGAAGAATCGATATCCACAGGGTGCAACATTCGCTCTTCAAGGTGCAACATTCGTCCAAAAAGCCAAAACGGCGCCGTTCGACTTTTAGAAGTGGGTGCAGGGATTTGAAATGGAACAGTACCATGGTGAACCGCTCTCCAGGGATTGTAAATCGAAGACCAACAACGGTGATCCCGTTTTAACGTAAAATTTCACATGATGGAAAAAAGAAGGCCAAAATACTTCAGAGACCCGATTGAGGTTCGAATAGCCTTTTTTGATTTTGAAACTATCCGTT
Organism: Allium fistulosum; assembly: GCA_030737815.1. Taxonomy (NCBI): domain Eukaryota; kingdom Viridiplantae; phylum Streptophyta; class Magnoliopsida; order Asparagales; family Amaryllidaceae; genus Allium; species Allium fistulosum. The sequence continues at coordinate 40,696,550 of CM060905.1, read as the reverse complement.
GACGGCTTACTGCTGTCAAGGCCGTAGAACTCACCGAGAGCTTCGTTTTGACTGGTTATGGCTCCCGTAACTCTAAACGAGCCAACAGTTATGGCCGTCCGAAGAATCGATATCCACAGGGTGCAACATTCGCTCTGCAAGGTGCAACATTCGTCCAAAAAACCGAAACGGCGCCGTTCGACTTTTAGAAGTGGGTGCAGGGAGTTGAAATGGAACAGTACCATGGTGAACCGCTCTCCAGGGAAGGTAAATCGAAGACCAGCAACGGTGATCCCGTTTTAACGTAAAAATTCACGTGATGGAAAAAAGAAGGCCAAAATACTTCAGAGACCCGATTGAGGTTCAGATAGCCTTTTTTGCGTTTGAAACTATCCGTTGACGGCTTACAGCCGTCAAGGCCGTAGAACTCACCGAGAGCTTCGTTTTGACTGGTTATGGCTCCCGTAACTCTAAACGATCCAACAGTTATGGCCGTCCGAAGAATCGATATCCACAAGGTGCAACATTCGCTGTGCAAGGTGCAACATTCGTCCAAAAAGCAGAAACAGCGCCGTTCGACTTTGAGAAGTGGGTGCAGGGATTTGACATGGAACAGTACCATGGTGAGCCGCTCTCCAGGGAAGGTAAATCGAAGACCAGCAACGGTGATCCCGTTTTAACGTAAACATTCACGTGATGGAAAAAAGATGGCCAAAAAACTTCAGAGACCCGATTGAGGTTCGGATAGCCTTTTTTGGGTTTGAAAATATCCGTTGACGGCTTACAGCTGTCAAGGCCATAGAACTCACCGAGAGCTTCGTTTTGACTGGTTATGGCTCCCGTAACTCTAAACGAGCCAACATTTATGGCCGTCTGAAGAATCGATATCCACAAGGTGCAACATTCGCTCTTCAAGGTGCAACATTCGTCCAAAAAGCCAAAACGGCGCCGTTCGACTTTTAGAAGTGGGTGCAGGGATTTGAAATGGAACAGTACCATGGTGAACCGCTCTCCAAGGATGGTAAATCGAAGACCAACAACGGTGATCCCGTTTTAACGTAAAAATTCACATGATGGAAAAAAGAAGGCCAAAATACTTCAGAGACCCGATTGAGGTTCGGATAGCCTTTTTTGGGTTTGAAACTATCCGTTGACGGCTTACAGCTGTCAAGGCCGTAGAACTCACCGAGAGCTTCGTTTTGACTGGTTATGGCTCCCGTAACTCTAAACGAGCCAACAGTTATGGCCGTCCGAAGAATCGATATCCACAGGGTGCAACATTCGCTGTGCAAGGTGCAACATTCGTCCAAAAAGCCGAAACAGCGCCGTTCGACTTTAAGAAGTGGGTGCAGGGATTTGAAATGGAACAGTACCATGGTGAACCGCTCTCCAGGGAAGGTAAATCAAAGACCAGCAACGGTGATCCCGTTTTAACGTAAAAATTCACGTGATGGAAAAAAGAAGGCCAAAATACTTCAGAGACCCGATTGAGGTTCGGATAGCCTTTTTTGGATTTGAAACTATCCGTTGACGGCTTACAGCGGTCAAGGCCGTAGAACTCACCGAGAGCTTCGTTTTGACTGGTTATGGCTCCCGTAACACTAAACGAGCCAACAGTTATGGCCGTCCGAAGAATCGATATCCACAGGGTGCAACATTCGCTGTGCAAGGTGCAACATTCGTCCAAAAAGCAGAAACAACGCCGTTCGACTTTGAGAAGTGGGTGCAGGGATTTGAAATGGAACAGTACCATGGTGAGCCGCTCTCTAGGGAAGGTAAATCGAAGACCAGCAACGGTGATCCCGTTTTAACGTAAACATTCACGTGATGGAAAAAAGATGGCCAAAAAACTTCAGACACCCGATTGAGGTTCGGATAGCCTTTTTTGGGTTTGAAACTATCCGTTGACGGCTTACAGCTGTTAAGGCCGTATAACTCACCGAGAGCTTCGTTTTGACTGGTTATGGCTCCCGTAACTCTAAACGAGCCAACAGTTATGGCCGTCCGAAGAATCGATATCCACAGGGTGCAACATTCGCTGTGCAAGGTGCAACATTCGTCCAAAAAGCAGAAACAGCGCCGTTCGACTTTGAGAAGTGGGTGCAGGGATTTGAAATGGAACAGTACCATGGTGAGCCGCTCACCAGGGAAGGTAAATCGAAGACCAGCAACGGTAATCCCGTTTTAACGTAAACATTCACGTGATGGAAAATAGATGGCCAAAAAACTTCAAACACCCGATTGAGGTTTGGATAGCCTTTTTTGGGTTTGAAACTATCCGTTGACGGCTTACAGCTGTCAAGGCCGTAGAACTCACCGAGAGCTTCGTTTTGACTGGTTATGGCTCCCGTAACTCTAAACGAGCCAACAGTTATGGCCGTCCGAAGAATCGATATCCACAGGGTGCAACATTCGCTGTGCAAGGTGCAACATTCATCCAAAAAGCATAAACAGCGCCGTTCGAATTTGAGAAGTGGGTGCAAGGATTTGAAATGGAACAGTACCATGGTGAGCCGCTCTCCAGGGAAGGTAAATCAAAGACTAGCAACGGTGATACCGTTTTAACGTAAACATTCACGTGATGGAAAAAAGAAGGCCAAAAAACTTCAAAGACCCGATTGAGGTTCGGATAGCCTTTTTTGGGTTTGAAACTATCCGTTGACGGCTTACAGCTGTCAAGGCCGTAGAACTCAGCGAGAGCTTCGTTTTGACTGGTTATGGCTCCCGTAACTCTAAACGAGCCAACAGTTATGGCCGTCCGAAGAATCGATATCCACAGGGTGCAACATTCGCTGTGCAAGGTGCAACATTCGTCCAAAAAGCAGAAACAGTGCTGTTCGACTTTGAGAAGTGGGTGCAGGGATTTGAAATGGAACAGTACCATGGTGAGCCGCTCTCCAGGGAGGGTAAATCGAAGACCAGCAACGGTGATACCGTTTTAACGTAAACATTCACGTGATGGAAAAAAGAAGGCCAAAAAACTTCAGAGACCCGATTGAGGTTCGGATAGCCTATTTTGGGTTTGAAACTATCCGTTGACGGCTTACAGCCGTCAAGGCCGTAGAACTCATCGAGAGCTTCGTTTTGACTGGTTATGGCTCCCGTAACTCTAAACGAGCCAACAGTTATGGCCGTCCGAAGAATCGATATCCACAGGATGCAACATTCGCTGTGCAAGGTGCAACATTCGTCCAAAAAGAAGAAACAGCGCCGTTCGACTTTGAGAAGTGGGTGCAGGGATTTGAAATGGAACAGTACCATGGTGAGCCGCTCTCCAGGGAAGGTAAATCGAAAACCAGCAACGGTGATACCGTTTTAACGTAAACATTCACGTGATGGAAAAAAGAAGGCCAAAAAACTTTAGAGACCCGATTGAGGTTCGGATAGCCTTTTTTGGGTTTGAAACTATCCGTTGACGGCTTACAACCGTCAAGGCCGTAGAACTCACCGAGAGCTTCGTTTTGACTAGTTATGGCTCCCGTAACTCTAAACGAGCCAACAGTTATGGCCGTCCGAAGAATCGATATCCACAGGGTGCAACATTCGCTCTGCAAGGTGCAACATTCGTCCAAAAAACCGAAACGACGCCGTTTGACTTTTAGAAGTGGGTGCAGGGATTTGAAATGGAACAGTACCATGGTGAACCGCTCTCCAGGGATGGTAAATCGAAGACCAGCAACGGTGATCTCGTTTTAACGTAAAAATTCACGTGATGGAAAAAAGAAGGCCAAAATACTTCAGAGACCCGATTGAGGTTCGGATAGCCTTTTTTGGGTTTGAAACTATCCGTTGACGGCTTACAGCCGTCAAGGCCGTAGAACTCACCGAGAGCTTCGTTTTGACTGGTTATGGCTCCCGTAACTCTAAACGAGCCAACAGTTATGGCCGTCCGAAGAATCGATATCCACATGGTGCAACATTCGCTGTGCAAGGTGCAACATTCGTCCAAAATGCAGAAACAGCGTCGTTCGACTTTGAGAAGTGGGTGCAGGAATTTGACATGGAACAGTACCATGGTGAGCCGCTCTCCAGGGAAGGTAAATCGAAGACCAGCAACGGTGATCCCGTTTTAACGTAAACATTCACGTGATGGAAAAAAGATGGCCAAAAAACTTCAAAGACCCGATTGAGGTTCGGATAGCCTTTTTTGGGTTTGAAACTATCCGTTGACGGCTTACAGCTGTCAAGGCCATAGAACTCATCGAGAGCTTTGTTTTGACTGGTTATGGCTCCCGTAACTCTAAACGAGCCAACATTTATGGTCGTCCGAAGAATCGATATCCACAGGGTGCAACATTCGCTCTTGAAGGTGCAACATTCGTCCAAAAAGCCAAAACGGCGCCGTTCGACTTTTAGAAGTGGGTGCAGGGATTTGAAATGGAACAATACCATGGTGAACCGCTCTCCAGGGATGGTAAATCGAAGACCAGCAACGGTGATCCCGTTTTAACGTAAAAATTCACGTGATGGAAAAAAGAAGGCCAAAATACTTCAGAGACCCGATTGAGGTTCGGATAGACTTTTTTGGGTTTGAAACTATCCGTTGACGGCTTACAGCTGTCAAGGCCGTAGAACTCACCGAGAGCTTCGTTTTGACTGGTTATGGCTCCCGTAACTCTAAACGAGCCAACAGTTATGGCCGTCCGAAGAATCGATATCCACAGGGTGCAACATTCGCTGTGCAAGGTGCAACATTCGTCCAAAAAGCCGAAACAGCGTCGTTCGACTTTAAGAAGTGGGTGCAGGGATTTGAAATGGAACAGTACCATGGTGAACCGCTCTCCAGGGAAGGTAAATCAAAGACCAGCAACGGTGATCCCGTTTTAACGTAAAAATTCACGTGATGGAAAAAAGAAGGCCAAAATACTTCAGAGACCCGATTGAGGTTCGGATAGCCTTTTTTGGGTTTGAAACTATCCGTTGACGGCTTACAGCGGTCAAGGCCGTAGAACTCACCGAGAGCTTCGTTTTGACTGGTTATGGCTCCCGTAACACTAAACGAGCCAACAGTTATGGCCGTCCGAAGAATCGATATCCACAGGGTGCAACATTCGCTGTGCAAGGTGCAACATTCGTCCAAAAAGCAGAAACAGCGCCGTTCAACTTTGAGAAGTGGGTGCAGGGATTTGAAATGGAAGAGTACCATGGTGAGCCGCTCTCCAGGGAAGGTAAATCGAAGACCAGCAACGGTGATCCCGTTTTAACGTAAACATTCACGTGATGGAAAAAAGATGGCCAAAAAACATCAGACACCCGATTGAGGTTCGGATAGCCTTTTTTGGGTTTGAAACTATCCGTTGACGGCTTACAGCTGTCAAGGCCATAGAACTCACCGAGAGCTTCGTTTTGACTGGTTATGGCTCCCGTAACACTAAACGAGCCAACAGTTATGGCCGTCCGAAGAATCGATATCCACAGGGTGCAACATTCGCTGTGCAAGGTGCAACATTCGTCCAAAAAGCAGAAACAGCACCGTTCGACTTTGAGAAGTGGGTGTAGGGATTTGACATGGAACAGTACCATGGTGAGCCGCTCTCCAGGGAAGGTAAATCGAAGACCAGCAACGGTGATCCCGTTTTAACGTAAACATTCACGTGATGGAAAAAAGATGGCCAAAAAACTTCAAAGACCCGATTGAGGTTCGGATAGCCTTTTTTGGGTTTGAAACTATCCGTTGACGGCTTATAGCTGTCAAGGCCTTAGAACTCACCGAGAGCTTTGTTTTGACTGGTTATGGCTCCCGTAACTCTAAACGAGCCAATATTTATGGCCGTCCGAAGAATCGATAGCCACAGGGTGCAACATTCGCTCTTCAAGGTGCAACATTCGTCCAAAAAGCCAAAACGGCGCCGTTCGACTTTTAGAAGTGGGTGCAGGGATTTGAAATGGAACAGTACCATGGTGAACCGCTCTCCAGGGATGGTAAATCGAAGACCAGCAACGGTGATCCCGTTTTAACGTAAAAATCCACGTGATGGAAAAAAGAAGGCCAAAATACTTCAGAGACCCGATTGAGGTTCGGATAGCCTTTTTTGGGTTTGAAACTATCCGTTGACGGCTTACAGCTATCAAGGCCGTAGAACTCACCGAGAGCTTCGTTTTGACTCGTTATGGCTCCCGTAACTCTAAACGAGCCAACAGTTATGGCCATCCGAAGAATCGATATCCACAGGATGCAACATTCGCTGTGCAAGGTGCAACATTCGTCCAAAAAGCCGAAACAACGCCGTTCGACTTTAAGAAGTGGGTGCAGGGATTTGAAATGGAACAGTACCATGGTGAACCGCTCTCCAGGGAAGGTAAATCAAAGACCAGCAACGGTGATCCCGTTTTAACGTAAAAATTCACGTGATGGAAAAAAGAAAGCCAAAATACTTCAGAGACCCGATTGAGGTTCGGATAGCCTTTTTTGGGTTTGAAACTATCCGTTGACGGCTTACAGCGGTCAAGGCCGTAGAACTCACCGAGAGCTTCGTTTTTACTGGTTATGGCTCCCGTAACACTAAACGAGCCAACAGTTATGGCCGTCCGAAGAATCGATATCCACAGGGTGCAACATTCGCTGTGCAAGGTGCAACATTCGTCCAAAAAGCAGAAACAGCGCCGTTCGACTTTGAGAAGTGGGTGCAGGGATTTGAAATGGAAGAGTACCATGGTGAGCCGCTCTCCAGGGAAGGTAAATCGAAGACCAGCAACGGTGATCCCGTTTTAACGTAAACATTCACGTGATGGAAAAAAGATGGCCAAAAAACTTCAAACACCCGATTGAGGTTCGGATAGCCTTTTTTGGGTTTGAAACTATCCGTTGACGGCTTACAGCTGTCAAGGCCGTAGAACTCACCGAGAGCTTCGTTTTGACTGGTTATGGCTCCCGTAACTCTAAACGAGCCAACAGTTATGGCCGTCCGAAGAATCGATATCCACAGGGTCCAACATTCGCTGTGCAAGGTGCAACATTCGTCCAAAAAGCAGAAACAGCGCCGTTCGACTTTGAGAAGTGGGTGCAGGGATTTGAAATGGAACAGTACCATGGTGAGCCGCTCACCAGGGAAGGTAAATAGAAGACCAGCAACGGTGATCCCGTTTTAACGTAAACATTCACGTGATGGAAAATAGATGGCCAAAAAACTTCAGACACCCGATTGAGGTTTGGATAGCCTTTTTTGGGTTTGAAACTATCCGTTGACGACTTACAGCCGTCAAGGCCGTAGAACTCACCGAGAGCTTCGTTTTGACTGGTTATGGCTCCCGTAACTCTAAACGAGCCAACAGTTATGGCCGTCCGAAGAATCGATATCCACAGGGTGCAACATTCGCTGTGCAAGGTGCAATATTCGTCCAAAAAGCATAAACAGCGCCGTTCGACTTTGAGAAGTGGGTGCAAGGATTTGAAATGGAACAGTACCATGGTGAGCCGCTCTCCAGGGAAGGTAAATCAAAGACCAGCAATGGTGATACCGTTTTAACGTAAACATTCACGTGATGGAAAAAAGAAGGCCAAAAAACTTCAGAGACCCGATTGAGGTTCGGATAGCCTTTTTTGGGTTTGAAACTATCCGTTGATGGCTTACAGCTGTCAAGGCCAGAGAACTCTCCGAGAACTTCGTTTTGACTGGTTATGGCTCCCGTAACTCTAAACGAGCCAACAGTTATGGCCGTCCGAAGAATCGATATCCACAGGGTGCAACATTCGCTGTGCAAGGTGCAACATTCGTCCAAAAAGCAGAAACAGCGCCGTTCGACTTTGAGAAGTGGGTGCAGGGATTTGAAATGGAACAGTACCATGGTGAGCCGCTCTCCAGGGAAGGTAAATCGAAGACCAGCAACGGTGATCCCGTTTTAACGTAAACATTCACGTGATGGAAAAAAGATGGCCAAAATACTTCAGAGACCCGATTGAGGTTCAGATAGCCTTTTTTGGGTTTGAAACTATCCGTTGACGGCTTACAGCTGTCAAGGCCGTAGAACTCACCGAGAGCTTCGTTTTGACAGGTTATGGCTCCCGTAACTCTAAACGAGCCAACAGTTGTGGCCGTCCGAAGAATCGATATCCACAGTGTGCAACATTCGTTGTGCAAGGTGCAACATTCGTCCAAAAAGCAGAAACAGCGCCGTTCGACTTTGAGAAGTGGGTGCAGGGATTTGACATGGAACAGTACCATGGTGAGCCGCTCTCCAGGGAAGGTAAATCGAAGACCAGCAACGGTGATCCCGTTTTAACGTAAACATTCACGTGATGGAAAAAAGATGGCCAAAAAACTTCAGAGACCCGATTGAGGTTCGGATAGCCTTTTTTGGGTTTGAAACTATCCGTTGACGGCTTACAGCTGTCAAGGCCATAGAACTCACCGAGAGCTTCGTTTTGACTGGTTATGGCTCCCGTAACTCTAAACGAGCAAACATTTATGGCCGTCCGAAGAATCGATATCCACAGGGTGCAACATTCGCTCTTCAAGGTGCAACATTCGTCCAAAAAGCCAAAACGGCGCCGTTCGACTTTTAGAAGTGGGTGCAGGGATTTGAAATGGAACAGTACCATGGTGAACCGCTCTCCAGGGAAGCTAAATCGAAGACCAGCAACGGTGATCCCGTTTTAACGTAAAAATTCACGTGATGGAAAAAAGAAGGCCAAAATACTTCAGAGACCCGATAGAGGTTCGGATAGCCTTTTTTGGGTTTGAAACTATCCATTGACGGCTTACAGCTGTCAAGGCCGTAGAACTCACCGAGAGCTTCGTTTTAACTGGTTATGGCTCCCGTAACTCTAAACGAGCCAACAGTTATGGCCGTCCGAAGAATCGATATCCACAGGGTGCAACATTCGCTGTGCAAGGTGCAACATTCGTCCAAAAAGCAGAAACAGCGCCGTTCGACTTTGAGAAGTGGGTGCAGGGATTTGACATGGAACAGTACCATGGTGAGCCTCTCTCCAGTGAAGGTAAATCGAAGACCAGCAATGGTGATCCCGTTTTAACGTAAACATTCACGTGATGGAAAAAAGATGGCCAAAAAACTTCAGAGACCCGATTGAGGTTCGGATAGCCTTTTTTGGGTTTGAAACTATCCGTTGACGGCTTACAGCTGTCAAGGCCATAGAACTCACCGAGAGCTTCGTTTTGACTGGTTATGGCTCCCGTAACTCTAAACGAGCCAACATTTATGGCCGTCCGAAGAATCGTTATCCACAGGGTGCAACATTCGCTCTTCAAGGTGCAACATTCGTCCAAAAAGACAAAACGATGCCGTTCTACTTTTAGAAGTGGGTGCAGGGATTTGAAATGGAACAATACCATGGTGAACCACTCTCCAGGGAAGGTAAATCGAAGACCAGCAACGGTGATCCCGTTTTAACGTAAAAATTCACGTGATGGAAAAAAGAAGGCCAAAATACTTAAGAGACCCGATTGAGGTTCGGATAGCCTTTTTTGGGTTTGAAACTATCCGTTGACGGCTTATAGCCGTCAAGGCCGTAGAAATCACCGAGAGCTTCGTTTTGACTGGTTATGGCTCCCGTAACTCTAAACGAGCCAACAGTTATGGCCGTCCGAAGAATCGATATCCACAGGGTGCAACATTCGCTGTGCAAGGTGCAACATTCGTCCAAAAAGCCGAAACAGCGCCGTTCGACTTTAAGAAGTGGGTGCAGGGATTTGAAATGGAACAGTACCATGGTGAACCGCTCTCCAGGGAAGGTAAATCAAAGACCAGCAAAGGTGATCCCGTTTTAACGTAAAAATTCACGTGATGGAAAAAAGAAGGCCAAAATACTTCAGAGACCTGATTGAGGTTCGGATAGCCTATTTTGGGTTTGAAACTATCCGTTGACGGCTTACAGCTGTCAAGGCCATAGAACTCACCGAGAGCTTCGTTTTTACTGGTTATGGCTCCCGTAACTCTAAACGAGCCAACAGTTATGGCCGTCCGAAGAATCGATATCCACAGGGTGCAACATTCGCTGTGCAAGGTGCAACATTCGTCCAAAAAGCAGAAACAGCACCGTTCGACTTTGAGAAGTGGATGCAGGGATTTGAAATGGAACAGTACCATGGTGAGCCGCTCTCCAGGGAAGGTAAATCGAAGACCAGCAACGGTGATCCCGTTTTAACGTAAACATTCACGTGATGGAAAAAAGATGGCCAAAAAACTTCAGACACCCGATTGAAGTTTGGATAGCCTTTTTTGGGTTTGAAACTATCCGTTGACGGCTTACAGCTGTCAAGGCCGTAGAACTCACCGAGAGCTTCGTTTTGACTGGTTATGGCTCCCGTAACTCTAAACGAGCCAACAGTTATGGCCGTCCGAAGAATCGATATCCACAGGGTGCAACATTCGCTGTGCAAGGTGCAACATTCGCCCAAAAAGCAGAAACAACGCCATTCGACTTTGAGAAGTGGGTGTAGGGATTTGAAATGGAACAGTACCATGGTGAGCCGCTCTCCAGGGAAGGTAAATCGAAGACCAGCAACGGTGATCCCGTTTTAACGTAAACATTCACGTGATGGAAAAAAGATGGCCAAAAAACTTCAAACACCCGATTGAGGTTCGGATAGCCTATTTTGGGTTTGAAACTATCCGTTGACGGCTTACAGCCGTCAAGGCCGTAGAACTCACCGAGAGCTTCGTTTTGACTAGTTATGGCTCCCGTAACTCTAAACGAGCCAACAGTTATGGCCGTCCGAAGAATCGATATCCATAGGGTGCAACATTCGCTCTACAAGGTGCAACATTCGTCCAAAAAACCGAAACGGCGCCGTTCGACTTTTAGAAGTGGGTGCAGAAATTTGAAATGGAACAGTACCATGGTGAACCGCTCTCCAGAGAAGGTAAATCGAAGACCAGCAACGGTGATCCCGTTTTAACGTAAAAATTCACGTGATGGAAAAAAGAAGGCCAAAATACTTCAGAGACCCGATTGAGGTTCGGATAGCCTTTTTTGGGTTTGAAACTATCCGTTGACGGCTTACAGCCGTCAAGGCCGTAGAACTCACCGAGAGCTTTGTTTTGACTGGATATGGCTCCCGTAACTCTAAACGAGCCAATAGTTATGGCCGTCCGAAGAATCGATATCCACAGGGTGCAACATTCGCTGTGCAAGGTGCAACATTCGTCCAAAAAGCCGAAACAGCGCCATTCGACTTTAAGAAGTGGGTGCAGGGATTTGAAATGGAACAGTACTATGGTGAACCGCTCTCCAGGGAAGGTAAATCAAAGACCAGCAACGGTGATCCCGTTTTAACGTAAAAATTCACGTGATGGAAAAAAGAAGGCCAAAATACTTCAGAGACCCGATTGAGGTTTCGGATAGCCTTTTTTGGGTTTGAAACTATCCGTTGACGGCTTACAGCCGTCAAGGCCGTAGAACTCACCGAGGGCTTCGTTTTGACTGGTTATGGCTCCCGTAACTCTAAACGAGCCAACAGTTATGGCCGTCCGAAGAATCGATATCCATAGGGTGCAACATTCGCTGTGCAAGGTGCAACATTCGTCCAAAAAGCAGAAACAGCGCCGTTCGAATTTGAGAAGTGGGTGTAGGGATTTGAAATGGAATAGTACCATGGTGAGCCGCTCTCCAGGCAAGGTAAATCGAAGACCAGCAACGGTGATCCCGTTTGAACGTAAACATTCACGTGATGGAAAAAAGATGGCCAAAAAACTTCAGACACCCGATTGAGGTTCGGATAGCCTTTTTTGGGTTTGAAACTATCCATTGACGGCTTACAGCTGTCAACGCCGTAGAACTCACCGAGATCTTCGTTTTGACTAGTTATGGCTCCCGTAACTCTAAACGAGCCAACAGTTATGGCCGTCCGAAGAATCGATATCCACAGGGTGCAACATTCGCTGTGCAAGGTGCAACATTCGTCCAAAAAGCAGAAACAGCGCCGTTCGACTTTGAGTAGTGGGTGCAGGGATTTGAAATGGAACAGTACCATGGTGAGCCGCTCTCCAGGGAAGGTAAATCGAAGACCAGCAACGGTGATACCGTTTTAACGTAAACATTCACGTGATGGAAAAAAGAAGGCCAAAAAACTTCAGAGACCCGATTGAGGTTCGGATAGCCTTTTTTGGGTTTGAAACTATCCGTTGACGGCTTACAGCCGTCAAGGCAATAGAACTCATCGAGAGCTTCGTTTTGACTGGTTATGGCTCCCGTAACTCTAAACGAGCCAACAGTTATGGCCGTCCGAAGAATCGATATCCACAGGGTGCGACATTCGTTGTGCAAGGTGCAACATTCGTCCAAAAAGAAGAAACAGTGCCGTTCGACTTTGAGAAGTGGGTGCAGGGATTTGAAATGGAACAGTACCATGGTGAGCCGCTCTCCAGGGAAGGTAAATCGAAGACCAGCAACGGTGATACCGTTTTAACGTAAACATTCACGTGATGGAAAAAAGAAGGCCAAAAAACTTTAGAGACCCGATTGAGGTTCGGATAGCCTTTTTTGGGTTTGAAACAATCCGTTGACGGCTTACAGCCATCAAGGCCGTAGAACTCACCGAGAGCTTCGTTTTGACTGGTTATGGCTTCCGTAACTCTAAACGAGCCAACAGTTATGGTCGTCCGAAGAATCGATATCCATAGGGTGCAACATTCGCTGTGCAAGGTGCAACATTCGTCCAAAAAGAAGAAACAGCGCCGTTCGACTTTGAGAAGTGGGTGCAGGGATTTGAAATGGAACAGTACCATGGTGAGCCGCTCTCCAAGGAAGGTAAATCGAAGACCAACAACGGTGATCCCGTTTTAACGTAAACATTCACGTGATGGAAAAAATAAGGCCCAAAAACTTCAAAGACCCGATTGAGGTTCGGATAGCCTTTTTCGGGTTTGAAACTATCCGTTGACGGCTTACAGCCGTCAATGCCGTAGAACTCATCGAGAGCTTCGTTTTGACTGGTTATGGCTCCCGTAACTCTAAACGAGCCAATAGTTATGGCCGTCCGAAGAATCGATATCCACAGGGTGCAACATTCGCTGTGCAAGGTGCAACATTCGTCCAAAAAGCAGAAACAACGCCGTTCGACTTTGAGAAGTGGGTGCAGGGATTTGAAATGGAACAGTACCATGGTGAGCCGCTCTCCAGGGAAGGTAAATCGAAGACCAGCAACGGTGATCCCGTTTTAACGTAAACATTCACGTGATGGAAAAAAGATGGCCAAAAAACTTCAGACACCCGATTGAGGTTCGGATAGCCTTTTTTGGGTTTGAAACTATCCGTTGACGGCTTACAGCTGTCAAGGCCGTAGAACTCACCGAGAGCTTCGTTTTGACTGGTTATGGCTCCCGTAACTCTAAAGAGCCAACAGTTATGGCCGTCCGAAGAATCGATATCCACAGGGTGCAACATTCGCTGTGCAAGGTGCAACATTCGTCCAAAAAGCAGAAACAGCGCCGTTCGACTTTGAGAAGTGGGTGCAGGGATTTGAAATGGAACAGTACCATGGTGAGCCGCTCACCAGGGAAGTTAAATCGAAGACCAGCAACGGTGATCCCGTTTTAACGTAAACATTCACGTGATGGAAAATAGATGGACAAAAAACTTCAGACACCCGATTGAGGTTTGGATAGCCTTTTTTGGGTTTGAAACTATCCATTGACAGCTTACAGCTGTCAAGGCCGTAGAACTCACCGAGAGCTTCGTTTTGACTGGTTATGGCTCCCATAACTCTAAACGAGCCAACAGTTATGGCCGTCCGAAGAATCGATATCCACAGGGTGCAACATTCGCTGTGCAAGGTGCAACATTCGTCCAAAAAGCATAAACAGCGCCGTTCGACTTTGAGAAGTGGGTGCAAGGATTTGAAATGGAACAGTACCATGGTGAGCCGCTCTCCAGGGAAGGTAAATCAAAGACCTGCAACAGTGATACCGTTTTAACGTAAACATTCACGTGATGGAAAAAAGAAGGCCAAAAAACTTCAGAGACCCGATTGAGGTTCGGATAGCCTTTTTTGGGTTTGAAACTATCCGTTGACGGCTTACAGCTATCAAGGCCGTAGAACTCACCGAGAGCTTCGTTTTGACTGGTTATGGCTCCCGTAACTCTAAACGAGCCAACAGTTATGGCCGTCCGAAGAATCGATATCCACAGGGTGCAACATTCGCTGTGCAAGGTGCAACATTCGTCCAAAAAGCAGAAACAGCGCCGTTCGACTTTGAGAAGTGGGTGCAAGGATTTGAAATGGAACAGTACCATGGTGAGCCGCTCTCCAGGGAAGGTAAATCGAAGACCAGCAACAGTGATCCCGTTTTAACGTAAACATTCACGTGATGGAAAAAAGATGGCCAAAATACTTCAGAGACCCGATTGAGGTTCGGATAGCCTTTTTTGGGTTTGAAACTATCCGTTGAGGGCTTATAGCTGTCCAGGCCGTAGAACTCACCGAGAGCTTCGTTTTGACTGGTTATGGCTCCCGTAACTCTAAACGAGCCAACAGTTATGGCCGTCCGAAGAATCGATATCCACAGGGTGCAACATTCGCTGTGCAAGGTGCAACATTCGTCCAAAAAGCAGAAACAGCGCCGTTCGACTTTGAGAAGTGGGTGCAGGGATTTGAAATGGAACAGTACCATGGTGAGCCGCTCTCCAGGGAAGGTAAATTGAAGACCAGCAACGGTGATCCCGTTTTAACGAAAACATTCACGTGATGGAAAAAAGATGGCCAAAAAACTTCAGACACCCGATTGAGGTTCGGATAGCCTTTTTTGGGTTTGAAACTATCCGTTGACGGCTTACAGCTATCAAGGCCGTAGAACTCACCGAGAGCTTCGTTTTGACTGGTTATGGCTCCCGTAACTCTAAACGAGCCAACAGTTATGGCCGTCCGAAGAATCGATATCCACAGGTGCAACATTCGCTGTGCAAGGTGCAACATTCGTCCAAAAAGCAGAAACAGCGCCGTTCGACTTTGAGAAGTGGGTGCAGGGATTTGAAATGGAACAGTACCATGGTGAGCCGCTCACCAGGGAAGGTAAATCGAAGACCAGCAACGGTGATCCCGTTTTAACGTAAACATTCACGTGATGGAAAATAGATGGCCAAAAAACTTCAGACACCCGATTGAGGTTTGGATAGCCTTTTTTGGGTTTGAAACTATCCATTGACGGCTTACAGCTGTCAAGGCCGTAGAACTCACCGAGAGCTTCGTTTTGACTGGTTATGGCTCCCGTAACTCTAAACGAGCCAACAGTTATGGCCGTCCGAAGAATCGATATCCACAGGGTGCAACATTCGCTGTGCAAGGTGCAACATTTGTCCAAAAAGCATAAACAGCGCCGTTCGACTTTGAGAAGTGGGTGCAAGGATTTGAAATGGAACAGTACCATGGTGAGCCGCTCTCCAGGGAAGGTAAATCAAAGACCAGCAACGGTGATACCGTTTGAACGTAAACATTCACGTGATGGAAAAAAGAAGGCCAAAAAACTTCAAAGACCCGATTGAGGTTCGGATAGCCTTTTTTGGGTTTGAAACTATCCGTTGACGGCTTACAGCTGTCAAGGCCGTAGAACTCACCGAGTGCTTCGTTTTGACTGGTTATGGCTCCCGTAACTCTAAACGAGCCAACAGTTATGGCCGTCCGAAGAATCGATATCCACAGGGTGCAACATTCGCTGTGCAAGGTGCAACATTCGTCCAAAAAGCAGAAACAGCGCCTTTCGACTTTGAGAAGTGGGTGCAAGGATTTGAAATGGAACAGTACCATGGTGAGCCGCTCTCCAGGGAAGGTAAATCGAATACCAGCAACGGTGATCCCGTTTTAACGTAAACATTCACGTGATGGAAAAAAGATGGCCAAAATACTTCAGAGACCCGATTGAGGTTTGGATAGCCTTTTTTGGGTTTGAAACTATCCGTTGAGGGCTTATAGCTGTCAAGGCCGTAGAACTCACCGAGAGCTTCGTTTTGACTGGTTATGTCTCCCGTAACTCTAAACGAGCCAACAGTTATGGCCGTCCGAAGAATCGATATCCATAGGGTGCAACATTCGCTGTGCAAGGTGCAACATTCGTCCAAAAAGCAGAAACAGCGCCGTTCGACTTTGAGAAGTGGGTGCAGGGATTTGACATGGAACAGTACCATGGTGAGCCGCTCTCCAGGGAAGGTAAATCGAAGACCAGCAACGGTGATCCCGTTTTAACGTAAACATTCACGTGATGGAAAAAAGATGGCCAAAAAACTTCAGAGACCCGATTGTGGTTCGGATAGCCTTTTTTGGGTTTGAAACTATCCGTTGACGGCTTACAGCTGTCAAGGCCGTAGAACTCACCGAGAGCTTCATTTTGACTGGTTATGGCTCCCGTAACTCTAAACGAGCCAACAGTTATGGCCGTCCGAAGAATCGATATCCACAGGGTGCAACATTCGCTGTGCAAGGTGCAACATTCGTCCAAAAAGCAGAAACAGCGCCGTTCGACTTTGAGAAGTGGGTGCAGGGATTTGAAATGGAACAGTACCATGGTGAGCCGCTCACCAGGGAAGGTAAATCGAAGACCAGCAACGGTGATCCCGTTTTAACGTAAACATTCACGTGATGGAAAATAGATGGCCAAAAAACTTCAGACACCCGATTGAGGTTTGGATAGCCTTTTTTGGGTTTGAAACTATCCATTGACGGCTTACAGCTGTCAAGGCCGTAGAACTCACCGAGAGCTTCGTTTTGACTGGTTATGGCTCCCGTAACTCTAAACGAGCCAACAGTTATGGCCGTCCGAAGAATCGATATCCACAGGGTGCAACATTCGCTGTGCAAGGTGCAACATTCGTCCAAAAAGCATAAACAGCGCCGTTCGACTTTGAGAAGTGGGTGCAAGGATTTGAAATGGAACAGTACCATGGTGAGCCGCTCTCCAGGGAAGGTAAATCAAAGACCAGCAACGGTGATACCGTTTGAACGTAAACATTCACGTGATGGAAAAAAGAAGGCCAAAAAACTTCAAAGACCCGATTGAGGTTCGGATAGCCTTTTTTGGGTTTGAAACTATCCGTTGACGGCTTACAGCTGTCAAGGCCGTAGAACTCACCGAGTGCTTCGTTTTGACTGGTTATGGCTCCCGTAACTCTAAACGAGCCAACAGTTATGGCCGTCCGAAGAATCGATATCCACAGGGTGCAACATTCGCTGTGCAAGGTGCAACATTCGTCCAAAAAGCAGAAACAACGCCTTTCGACTTTGAGAAGTGGGTGCAAGGATTTGAAATGGAACAGTACCATGGTGAGCCGCTCTCCAGGGAAGGTAAATCGAATACCAGCAACGGTGATCCCGTTTTAACGTAAACATTCACGTGATGGAAAAAAGATGGCCAAAATACTTCAGAGACCCGATTGAGGTTTGGATAGCCTTTTTTGGGTTTGAAACTATCCGTTGAGGGCTTATAGCTGTCAAGGCCGTAGAACTCACCGAGAGCTTCGTTTTGACTGGTTATGGCTCCCGTAACTCTAAACGAGCCAACATTTATGGCCGTCGGAAGAATCGATATCCACAGGGTGCAACATTCGCTCTTCAAGGTGCAACATTCGTCCAAAAAGCCAAAACGGCGCCGTTCGACTTTTAGAAGTGGGTGCAGGGATTTGAAATGGAACAGTACCATGGTGAACCGCTCTCCAGGGAAGGTAAATCGAAGACCAGCAACGGTGATCCCGTTTTAACGTAAAAATTCACGTGATGGAAAAAAGAAGGTCAAAATACTTCAGAGACCCGATTGAGGTTTGGATAGCCTTTTTTGGGTTTGAAACTATCCATTGACGGCTTATAGCTGTCAAGGCCGTAGAACTCACCGAGAGCTTCGTTTTGACTGGTTATGGCTCCCGTAACTCTAAACGAGCC
The DNA here is from genome assembly GCA_030737815.1 of Allium fistulosum. Classification (NCBI taxonomy): domain Eukaryota; kingdom Viridiplantae; phylum Streptophyta; class Magnoliopsida; order Asparagales; family Amaryllidaceae; genus Allium; species Allium fistulosum. The sequence goes on along the minus strand of CM060905.1, from coordinate 40,678,749 downwards.
AACAGTTATGGCCGTCCGAAGAATCAATATCCACAGGGTGCAACATTCGCTGTGCAAGGTGCAACATTCATCCAAAAAGCAGAAACAGCGCCGTTCGACTTTGAGAAGTGGGTGCAGGGATTTGACAAGGAACAGTACCATGGTGAGCCGCTCTCCAGGGAAGGTAAATCGAAGACCAGCAACGGTGATCCCGTTTTAACGTAAACATTCACGTGATGGAAAAAAGATGGCCAAAAAACTTCAGAGACCCGATTGAGGTTCGGATAGCCTTTTTTGGGTTTGAAACTATCCGTTGATGGCTTACAGCAGTCAAGGCCGTAGAACTCACCGAGAGCTTCGTTTTGACTGGTTATGGCTCCCGTAACTCTAAACGAGACAACATTCATGGCCGTCCAAAGAATCGATATCCACAGGGTACAACATTCGCTCTTCAAGGTGCAACATTCGTCCAAAAAGACAAAACGGCGCCGTTCGACTTTTAGAAGTGGGTGCAGGGATTTGAAATGGAACAATACCATGGTGAACCGCTCTCCAGGGAAGGTAAATCGAAGACCAGCAACGGTGATCCCGTTTTAACGTAAAAATTCACGTGATCGAAAAAAGAAGGCCAAAATACTTCAGAGACCCGATTGAGGTTCGGATAGCCTTTTTTGGGTTTGAAACTATCCGTTGACGGCTTACAGCCGTCAAGGCCATAGAAATCACCGAGAGCTTCGTTTTGACTGGTTATGGCTCCCGTAACTCTAAACGAGCCAACAGTTATGGCCGTCCGAAGAATCGATATCCACAGGGTGCAACATTCGCTGTGCAAGGTGCAACATTCGTCCAAAAAGCCGAAACAGCGCCGTTCGACTTTAAGAAGTGGGTGCAGGGATTTGAAATGGAACAGTACCATGGTGAACCGCTCTCCAGGGAAGGTAAATCAAAGACCAGCAATGGTGATCCCGTTTTAACGTAAAAATTCACGTGATGGAAAAAAGAAGGCCAAAATACTTCAGAGACCCGATTGAGGTTCGGATAGCCTTTTTTGGGTTTGAAACTATCCGTTGACGGCTTACAGCCGTCAAGGCCGTAGAACTCACCGAGAGCTTCGTTTTGACTGGTTATGGCTCCCGTAACTCTAAACGAGCCAACAGTTATGGCCGTCCGAAGAATCGATATCCACAGGGTGCAACATTCGCTCTTCAAGGTGCAACATTCGTCCAAAAAGACAAAACGGCGCCGTTCGACTTTTAGAAGTGGGTGTAGGGATTTGAAATGGAACAATACCATGGTGAACCGCTCTCCAGGGAAGGTAAATCGAAGATCAGCAACGGTGATCCCGTTTTAACGTAAAAATTCACGTGATGGAAAAAAGAAGGCCAAAATACTTCAGAGACCCGATTGAGGTTCGTATAGCCTTTTTTGGGTTTGAAACTATCCGTTGACGGCTTACAGCCGTCAAGGCCGTAGAACTCACCGAGAGCTTCGTTTTGACTGGTTATGCCTCCCGTAACTCTAAACGAGCCAACATTTATGGCCGTCCGAAGAATCGATATCCACAGGGTGCAACATTCGCTCTTCAAGGTGCAACATTCGTCCAAAAAGCCAAAACGGCGCCGTTCGACTTTTAGAAGTGGGTGCAGGGATTTGAAATGGAACAGTACCATGGTGAACCGCTCTCCAGGGAAGGTAAATCGAAGACCAGCAACGGTGATCCCGTTTTAACGTAAACATTCACGTGATGGAAAAAAGATGGCCAAAAAACTTCAGACACCCGATTGAGGTTTGGATAGCCTTTTTTGGGTTTGAAACTATCCGTTGACGGCTTACAGCTGTCAAGGCCGTAGAACTCACCGAGAGCTTCGTTTTGACTGGTTATGGCTCCCGTAACTCTAAACGAGCCAACAGTTGTGGCCGTCCGAAGAATCGATATCCATAGGGTGCAACATTCGCTGTGCAAGGTGCAACATTCGTCCAAAAAGCAGAAACAGCGCCGTTCGACTTTGAGAAGTGGGTGCAGGGATTTGACATGGAACAGTACCATGGTGAGCCGCTCTCCAGGGAAGGTAAATCGATGACCAGCAACGGTGATCCCGTTTTAACGTAAACATTCACGTGATGGAAAAAAGATGGCCAAAATACTTCAGAGACCCGATTGAGGTTCGGATAGCCTTTTTTGGGTTTGAAACTATCCGTTGACGGCTTATAGCTGTCAAGGCCGTAGAACTCACCGAGAGCTTCGTTTTGACTGGTTATGGCTCCCGTAACTCTAAACGAGCCAACAGTTGTGGCCGTCCGAAGAATCGATATCCACAGGGTGCAACATTCGCTCTTCAAGGTGCAACATTCGTCCAAAAAGCCAAAACGGCGCCGTTCGACTTTTAGAAGTGGGTGCAGGGATTTGAAATGGAACAGTACCATGGTGAACCGCTCTCCAGGGAAGGTAAATCGAAGACCAGCAACGGTGATCCCGTTTTAACGTAAAAATTCACGTGATGGAAAAAAGAAGGCCAAAATACTTCAGAGACCCGATTGAGGTTCGGATAGCCTTTTTTGGGTTTGAAACTATCCGTTGATGGCTTACAGCTGTCAAGGCCGTAGAACTCACCGAGAGCTTCGTTTTGACTGGTTATGGCTCCCGTAACTCTAAACGAGCCAACAGTTATGGCCGTCCGAATAATCGATATCCACAGGGTGCAACATTCGCTGTGCAAGGTGCAACATTCGTCCAAAAAGCATAAACATCGCCGTTCGACTTTGAGAAGTGGGTGCAGGGATTTGACATGGAACAGTACCATGGTGAGCCACTCTCCAGGGAAGGTAAATCGAAGACCAGCAACGGTGATCCCGTTTTAACGTAAACATTCACGTGATGGAAAAAAGATGGCCAAAAAACTTCAGAGACCCGATTGAGGTTCGGATAGCCTTTTTTGGGTTTGAAACTATCTGTTGACGGCTTACAGCCGTCAAGGCCGTAGAACTCACCGAGAGCTTCGTTTTGACTGGTTATGGCTCCCGTAACTCTAAACGAGCCAACATTTATGGCCGTCCGAAGAATCGATATCCACAGGGTGCAACATTCGCTCTTCAAGGTGCAACATTCGTCCAAAAAGCCAAAACGGCGCCGTTCGACTTTTAGAAGTGGGTGCAGGGATTTGAAATGGAACAGTACCATGGTGAACCGCTCTCCAGGGAAGGTAAATCGAAGACCAGCAACGGTGATCCCGTTTTAACGTAAAAATTCACGTGATGGAAAAAAGAAGGCCAAAATACTTCAGAGACCCGATTGAGGTTCGGATATCCTTTTTTGGGTTTGAAACTATCCGTTGACGGCTTACAACCGTCAAGGCCGTAGAACTCACCATGAGCTTCGTTTTGACTGGTTATGGCTCCCGTAACTCTAAACGAGCCAACAGTTATGGCCGTCCGAAGAATCGATATCCACAGGGTGCAACATTCGCTGTGCAAGGTGCAACATTCGTCCAAAAAGCAGAAACAGCGCCGTTCGACTTTGAGAAGTGGGTGCAGGGATTTGACATGGAACAGTACCATGGTGAGCCACTCTCCAGGGAAGGTAAATCGAAGACCAGCAACGGTGATCCCGTTTTAACGTAAACATTCACGTGATGGAAAAAAGATGGCCAAAAAACTTCAGAGACCCGATTGAGGTTCGGATAGCCTTTTTTGGGTTTGAAACTATCCGTTGACGGCTTACAGCTGTCAAGGCCATAGAACTCACCGAGAGCTTCGTTTTGACTAGTTATGGCTCCCGTAACTCTAAACGAGCCAACATTTATGGCCGTCCGAAGAATCGATATCCACAGGGTGCAACATTCACTCTTTAAGGTGCAACATTCATCCAAAAAGACAAAACGGCGCCGTTCGACTTTTAGAAGTGGGTGCAGGGATTTGAAATGGAACAATACCATGGTGAACCGCTCTCCAGGGAAGGTAAATCGAAGACCAGCAACGGTGATCCCGTTTTAACGTAAAAATTCACGTGATGGAAAAAAGAAGGCCAAAATACTTCAGAGACCCGATTGAGGTTCGGATAGCCTTTTTTGGGTTTGAAACTATCCGTTGACGGCTTACAGCCGTCAAGGCCGTAGAAATCACCAAGAGCTTCGTTTTGACTGGTTATGGCTCCCGTAACTCTAAACGAGCCAACAGTTATGGCCGTCCGAAGAATCGATATCCACAGGGTGCAACATTCGCTGTGCAAGGTGCAACATTCGTCCAAAAAGCCGAAACAGCGCCGTTCGACTTTAAGAAGTGGGTGCAGGGATTTGAAATGGAACAGTACCATGGTGAACCGATCTCCAGGGAAGGTAAATCAAAGACCAGCAACGATGATCCCGTTTTAACATAAAAATTCACGTGATGGAAAAAAGAAGGCCAAAATACTTCAGAGACCCGACTGAGGTTCGGATAGCCTTTTTTGGGTTTGAAACTATCCGTTGACGGCTTACAGCCGTCAAGGCCGTAGAACTCACCGAGAGCTTCGTTTTGACTGGTTATGGCTCCCGTAACTCTAAACGAGCCAACATTTATGGTCGTCCGAAGAATCGATATCCACAGGGTGCAACATTCGCTGTGCAAGGTGCAACATTCGTCCAAAAAGCCAAAACGGCGCCGTTCGACTTTGAGAAGTGGGTGCAGGGATTTGAAATGGAACAGTACCATGGTGAGCCGCTCTCCAGGGAAGGTAAATCGAAGACCAGCAACGTTGATCCCGTTTTAACGTAAACATTCACGTGATGGAGAAAAGATGGCCAAAAAACTTCAGACACCCGATTGAGGTTTGGATAGCCTTTTTTGGGTTTGAAACTATCCGTTGACGGCTTACAGCTGTCAAGGCCGTAGAACTCACCGAGAGCTTCGTTTTGACTGGTTATGGCTCCCGTAACTCTAAACGAGCCAACAGTTGTGGCCGTCCGAAGAATCGATATCCACAGGGTGCAACATTCGCTGTGCAAGGTGCAACATTCGTCCAAAAAGCAGAAACAGCGCCGTTCGACTTTGAGAAGTGGGTGCAGGGATTTGAAATGGAACAGTACCATGGTGAGCCGCTCTCCAGGGAAGGTAAATCGAAGACCAGCAACGGTGATCCCGTTTTAACGTAAACATTCACGTGATGGAAAAAAGAAGGCCAAAAAACTTCAGAGACCCGATTGAGGTTCGGATAGCCTTTTTTGGGTTTGAAACTATCCGTTGACGGCTTACAGCTGTCAAGGCCATAGAACTCACCGAGAGCTTCGTTTTGACTGGTTATGGCTCCCGTAACTCTAAACGAGCCAACATTTATGGCCGTCCGAAGAATCGATATCCACAGGGTGCAACATTCGCTCTTCAAGGTGCAACATTCGTCCAAAAAGCCAAAACGGCGCCGTTCGACTTTTAGAAGTGGGTGCAGGGATTTGAAATGGAACAGTACCATGGTGAACCGCTCTCCAGGGAAGGTAAATCGAAGACCAGCAACGGTGATCCCGTTTTAATGTAAAAATTCACGTGATGGAAAAAAGAAGGCCAAAATACTTATGGCCGTCCGAAGAATCGATATCCACAGGGTGCAACATTCGCTCTTCAAGGTGCAACATTCGTCCAAAAAGCCAAAACGGCGCCGTTCGACTTTTAGAAGTGGGTGCAGGGATTTGAAATGGAACAGTACCATGGTGAACCGCTCTCCAGGGAAGGTAAATCGAAGACCAGCAACGGTGATCCCGTTTTAACGTAAAAATTCACGTGATGGAAAAAAGAAGGCCAAAATACTTCAGAGACCCGATTGAGGTTCGGATAGCCTTTTTTGGGTTTGAAACTATCCATTGACGGCTTACAGCTGTCAAGGCCGTAGAACTCACCGAGAGCTTCGTTTTGACTGGTTATGGCTCCCGTAACTCTAAACGAGCCAACATTTATGGCCGTCCGAAGAATCGATATCCACAGGGTGCAACATTCGCTCTTCAAGGTGCAACATTCGTCCAAAAAGACAAAACGGCGCCGTTCGACTTTTAAAAGTGGGTGCAGGGATTTGAAATGGAACAATACCATGGTGAACCGCTCTCCAAGGAAGGTAAATCGAAGACCAGCAACGGTGATCCCGTTTTAACGTAAAAATTCACGTGATGGAAAAAAGAAGGCCAAAATACTTCAGAGACCCGATTGAGGTTCGGATAGCCTTTTTTGGGTTTGAAACTATCCGTTGACGGCTTACAGCCGTCAAGGCCGTAGAAATCACCGAGAGCTTCGTTTTGACTGGTTATGGCTCCCGTAACTTTAAACGAGCCAACAGTTATGGCCGTCCGAAGAATCGATATCCACAGTGTGCAACATTCGCTGTGCAAGGTGCAACATTCGTCCAAAAAGCCGAAAAAGCGCCGTTCGACTTTAAGAAGTGGGTGCAGGGATTTGAAATGGAACAGTACCATGGTGAACCGCTCTCCAGGGAAGGTAAATCAAAGACCAGCAATGGTGATCCCGTTTTAACGTAAAAATTCACGTGATGGAAAAAAGAAGGCCAAAATACTTCAGAGACCCGATTGAGGTTCGGATAGCCTTTTTTGGGTTTGAAACTATCCGTTGACGGCTTACAGCTGTCAAGGCCATAGAACTCACCGAGAGCTTCGTTTTGACTGGTTATGGCTTCCGTAACTCTAAACGAGCCAACATTTATGGCCGTCCGAAGAATCGATATCCACAGGGTGCAACATTCGCTCTTCAAGGTGCAACATTCGTCCAAAAAGACAAAACGGCGCCGTTCGACTTTTAGAAGTGGGTGCAGGGATTGGAAATGGAACAATACCATGGTGAACCGCTCTCCAGGGAAGGTAAATCGAAGACCAGCAACGGTGATCCCATTTTAACGTAAAAATTCACGTGATGGAAAAAAGAAGGCCAAAATACTTCAAAGACCCGATTGAGGTCCGGATAGCCTTTTTTGGGTTTGAAACTATCCGTTGATGGCTTACAGCCGTTTAGGCCGTAGAAATCTCCGAGAGCTTCGTTTTGACTGGTTATGGCTCCCGTAACTCTAAACGAGCCAACAGTTATGGCCGTCCGAAGAATCGATATCCACAGGGTGCAACATTCGCTGTGCAAGGTGCAACATTCGTCCAAAAAGCCGAAACAGCGCCGTTCGACTTTAAGAAGTGGGTGCAGGGATTTGAAATGGAACAGTACCATGGTGAACCGCTCTCCAAGGAAGGTAAATCAAAGACCAGCAACGGTGATCCCGTTTTAACGTAAAAATTCACGTGATGGAAAAAAGAAGGCCAAAATACTTCAGAGACCCGATTGAGGTTCGGATAGCCTTTTTTGGGTTTGAAACTATCCGTTGATGGCTTACAGCCGTCAGGGCCGTAGAACTCACCGAGAGCTTCGTTTTGACTGGTTATGGCTCCCGTAACTCTAAACGAGCCAACATTTATGGCCGTCCGAAGAATCGATATCCACAGGGTGCAACATTCGCTCTTCAAGGTGCAACATTCGTCCAAAGAGCCAAAACGGCGCCGTTCGACTTTTAGAAGTGGGTGTAGGGATTTGAAATGGACCAGTACCATGGTGAACCGCTCTCCAGGGAAGGTAAATCGAAGACCAGCAACGGTGATCCCGTTTTAACGTAAACATTCACGTGATGGAAAAAAGATGGCAAAAAAACGTCAAACACCCAATTGAGGTTTGGATAGCCTTTTTTGGGTTTGAAACTATCTGTTGATGGCTTACAGCTGTCAAGGCCGTAGAACTCACCGAGAGCTTCGTTTTGACTGGTTATGGCTCCCGTAACTCTAAACGAGCCAACAGTTATGGCCGTCCGAAGAATCGATATCCACAGGGTGCAACATTCGCTGTGCAAGGTGCAACATTCGTCCAAAAAGCAGAAACAGCGCCGTTCGACTTTGAGAAGTGGGTGCAGGGATTTGAAATGGAACAGTACCATGGTGAGCCGCTCTCCAGGGAAGGTAAATTGAAGACCAACAACGGTGATACCGTTTTAACGTAAACATTCACGTGATGGAAAAAAGAAGGCCAAAAAACTTCAGAGACCCGATTGAGGTTCGGATAGACTTTTTTGGGTTTGAAACTATCCGTTGACGGCTTACAGCTGTCAAGGCCGTAGAACTCATCGAGAGCTTCGTTCTGACTGGTTATGGCTCCCGTAACTCTAAATGAGCCAACAGTTATGGTCGTCCGAAGAATCGATATCCACAGGGTGCAACATTCGCTGTGCAAGGTGCAACATTCGTCCAAAAAGCAGAAACAGCGCCGTTCGACTTTGAGAAGTGGGTGCAGGGATTTGAAATGGAACAGTACCATGGTGAGCCGCTCTCCAGGGAAGGTAAATCGAAGACCAGCAACGGTGATACCGTTTTAACGTAAACATTCACGTGATGGAAAAAAGAAGGCCAAAAAACTTCAGAGACCCGATTGAGGTTCGGATAGCCTTTTTGGGTTTGAAACTATCCGTTGACGGCATACAGCCGTCAAGGCCGTAGAACTCACCGAGAGCTTCGTTTTGACTGGTTATGGCTCCCGTAACTCTAAACGAGCCAACAGTTATGGCCGTCCGAAGAATCGATATCCACAGGGTGCAACATTCGCTCTACAAGGTGCAACATTCGTCCAAAAAACGGAAACGGCGCCGTTCGACTTTTAGAAGTGGGTGCAGGGATTTGAAATGGAACAGTACCATGGTGAACCGCTCTCCAGGGAAGGTAAATCGAAGACCAGCAACGGTGATCCCGTTTTAACGTAAAAATTCACGTGATGGAAAAAAGAAGGCCAAAATACTTCAGAGATCCGATTGAGGTTCGGATAGCCTTTTTTGGGTTTGAAACTATCCGTTGACGGCTTACAGCCGTCAAGGCCATAGAACTCACCGAGGGCTTCGTTTTGACTGGTTATGGCTCCCGTAACTCTAAACGAGCCAACATTTATGGCCGTCCGAAGAATCGATATCCACAGGGTGCAACATTCGCTCTTCAAGGTGCAACATTCGTCCAAAAAGCCAAAACGGCGCCGTTCGACTTTTAGAAGTGGGTGCAGGGATTTGAAATGGAACAGTACCATGGTGAACCGCTATCCAAGGAAGGTAAATCGAAGACCAGCAACGGTGATCCCGTTTTAACGTAAAAATTCATGTGATGGAAAAAAGAAGGCCAAAATACTTTAGAGACCCGATTGAGGTTCAGATAGACTTTTTTGGGTTTGAAACTATCCGTTGACGGCTTACAGGTGTCGAGGCCGTAGAACTCACCGAGAGCTTCGTTTTGACTGGTTATGGCTCCCGTAATTCTAAACGAGCCAACAGTTATGGCCGTCTGAAGAATCGATATCCACAGGGTGCAACATTCGCTGTGCAAGGTGCAAAATTCGTCCAAAAAGCCGAAACACCGCCGTTCGACTTTAAGAAGTGGGTGCAGGGATTTGAAATGGAACAGTACCATGGTGAACCGCTCTCCAGAGAAGGTAAATCAAAGACCAGCAACGGTGATCCCGTTTTAACGTAAAAATTCACGTGATGGAAAAAAGAAGGCCAAAATACTTCAGAGACCCGATTGAGGTTCGGATAGCCTTTTTGGGTTTGAAACTATCCGTTGACGGCTTACAGCCGTCAAGGCCGTAGAACTCACCGAGAGCTTCGTTTTGACTGGTTATGGCTCCCGTAACTCTAAACGAGCCAACAGTTATGGCCGTCCGAAGAATCGATATCCACAGGGTGCAACATTCGCTGTGCAAGTTGCAACATTCGTCCAAAAAGCAGAAACAGCGCCGTTCGACTTTGAGAAGTGGGTGCAGGGATTTGAAATGGAACAGTACCATGGTGAGCCGCTCTCCAGGGAAGGTAAATCGAAGACCAGCAACGGTGATACCGTTTTAACGTAAACATTCACGTGATGGAAAAAGGAAGGCCAAAAAACTTCAGAGACCCGATTGAGGTTCGGATAGCCTTTTTTGGGTTTGAAACTATCCGTTGATGGCTTACAGCTGTCAAGGCCGTAGAACTCATCGAGAGCTTCGTTTTGACTGGTTATGGCTCCCGTAACTCTAAATGAGCCAACAGTTATGGCCGTCTGAAGAATCGATATCCACAGGGTGCAACATTCGCTGTGCAAGGTGCAACATTCGTCCAAAAAGCAGAAACAGCGCCGTTCGACTTTGAGAAGTGGGTGCAGGGATTTGAAATGGAACAGTACCATGGTGAGCCGCTCTCCAGGGAAGGTAAATCGAAGACCAGCAACGGTGATACCGTTTTAACGTAAACATTCACGTGATGGAAAAAAGAAGGCCAAAAAACTTCAGAGACCCGATTGAGGTTCGGATAGCCTTTTTGGGTTTGAAACTATCCGTTGACGGCATACAGCCGTCATGGCCGTAGAACTCACCGAGAGCTTCGTTTTGACTGGTTATGGCTCCCGTAACTCTAAACGAGCCAACAGTTATGGCCGTCCGAAGAATCGATATCCACAGGGTGCAACATTCGCTCTGCAAGGTGCAACATTCGTCCAAAAAACCGAAACGGCGCCGTTCGACTTTTAGAAGTGGGTGCGGGGATTTGAAATGGAACAGTACCATGGTGAACCGCTCTCCAGCGAAGGTAAATCGAAGACCAGCAACGGTGATCCCGTTTTAACGTAAAAATTCACGTGATGGAAAAAAGAAGGCCAAAATACTTCAGAGACCCGATTGAGGTTCGGATAGCCTTTTTTGGGTTTGAAACTATCCGTTGATGGCTTACAGCCGTTAAGGCCGTAGAACTCACCGAGAGCTTCGTTTTGACTGGTTATGGCTCCCGTAACTCTAAACGAGCCAACATTTATGGCCGTCCGAAGAATCGATATCCACAGGGTGCAACATTCGCTCTTCAAGGTGCAACATTCGTCCAAAAAGCCAAAACGGCGCCGTTCGACTTTTAGAAGTGGGTGCAGGGATTTGAAATGGAACGGTACCATGGTGAACCGCTCTCCAAGGAAGGTAAATCGAAGACCAGCAACGGTGATCCCATTTTAACGTAAAAATTCATGTGATGGAAAAAAGAAGGCCAAAATACTTCAGAGACCCGATTGAGGTTCGGATAGACTTTTTTGGGTTTGAAACTATCCGTTGACGGCTTACAACTGTCAAGGCCGTAGAACTCACCAAGAGCTTCGTTTTGACTGGTTATGGCTCCCGTAACTCTAAACGAGCCAACAGTTATGGCCGTCTGAAGAATCGATATCCACAGGGTGCAACATTCGCTGTGCAAGGTGCAACATTCGTCCAAAAAGCCGAAACACCGCCGTTCGACTTTAAGAAGTGGGTGCAGGGATTTGAAATGGAACAGTACCATGGTGAACCGCTCTCCAGAGAAGGTAAATCAAAGACCAGCAACGGTGATCCCGTTTTAACGTAAAAATTCACGTGATGGAAAAAAGAAGGCCAAAATACTTCAGAGACCCGATTGAGGTTCGGATAGCCTTTTTTTGGTTTGAAACTATTCGTTGACGGCTTACAGCCGTCAAGGCCGTAGAACTCACCGAGAGCTTCGTTTTGACTGGTTATGGATCCCGTAACTCTAAACGAGCCAACATTTATGGCCGTCCGAAGAATCGATATCCACAGGGTGCAACATTCGCTCTTCAAGGTGCAACATTCGTCCAAAAAGCCAAAACGGCGCCGTTCGACTTTTAGAAGCGAGTGCAGGGATTTGAAATGGAACAGTACCATGGTGAACCGCTCTCCAGGGAAGGTAAATCGAAGACCAGCAACGGTGATCCCGTTTTAACGTAAACATTCACGTGATGGAAAAAAGATGGCCAAAAAACTTCAGACACCCGATTGAGGTTTGGATAGCCTTTTTTGGGTTTGAAACTATCCGTTGACGGCTTACAGCTGTCAAGGCCGTAGAAATCACCGAGAGCTTCGTTTTGACTGGTTATGGCTCCCGTAACTCTAAACGAGCCAACAGTTATGGCCGTCCGAAGAATCGATATCCACAGGGTGCAACATTCGCTGTGCAAGGTGCAACATTCGTCCAAAAAGCAGAAACAGCGCCGTTCGACTTTGAGAAGTGGGTGCAGGGATTTGAAATGGAACAGTACCATGGTGAGCCGCTCTCCAGGGAAGGTAAATCGAAGACCAGCAATGGTGATCCCGTTATAACGTAAACATTCACGTGATGGAAAAAAGATGGCCAAAAAACTTCAGACACCCGATTGAGGTTCGGATAGCCTTTTTTGGGTTTGAAACTATCCGTTGACGGCTTACAGCAGTCAAGGCCGTAGAACTCACCAAGAGCTTCGTTTTGACTGGTTATGGCTCCCGTAATTCTAAATGAGCCAACAGTTATGGCCGTCCGAAGAATCGATATCCATAGGGTGCAATATTCGCTGTGCAAGGTGCAACATTCGTCCAAAAAGCAGAAACAACGCCGTTCGACTTTGAGAAGTGGGTGCAGGGATTTAAAATGGAACAGTACCATGGTGAGCCGCTCTCTAGGGAAGGTAAATCGAAGACCAGCAACGGTGATACCGTTTTAACGTAAACTTTCACGTGATGGAAAAAAGAAGGCCAAAAAACTTCAGAGACCCGATTGAGGTTCGGATAGCCTTTTTTGGGTTTGAAACTATCCGTTGACGGCTTACAGCGGTCAAGGCCGTAGAACTCATTGAGAGCTTTGTTTTGACTGGTTCTGGCTCCTGTAACTCTAAACGACCCAACAGTTATGGTCGTCCGAAGAATCGATATCCATAGGGTGCAACATTCGCTGTGCAAGGTGCAACATTCGTCCAAAAAGAAGAAACAGCGCCGTTCGACTTTGAGAAGTGGGTGCAGGGATTTGAAATGGAACAGTACCATGGTGAACCGATCTCCAGGGAAGGTAAATCAAAGACCAGCAACGATGATCCCGTTTTAACATAAAAATTCACGTGATGGAAAAAAGAAGGCCAAAATACTTCAGAGACCCGACTGAGGTTCGGATAGCCTTTTTTGGGTTTGAAACTATCCGTTGACGGCTTACAGCCGTCAAGGCCGTAGAACTCACCGAGAGCTTCGTTTTGACTGGTTATGGCTCCCGTAACTCTAAACGAGCCAACAGTTATGGCCGTCCGAAGAATCGATATCCACAGGGTGCAACATTCGCTCTACAAGGTGCAACATTCGTCCAAAAAACGGAAACGGCGCCGTTCGACTTTTAGAAGTGGGTGCAGGGATTTGAAATGGAACAGTACCATGGTGAACCGCTCTCCAGGGAAGGTAAATCGAAGACCAGCAACGGTGATCCCGTTTTAAAGTAAAAATTCACGTGATGGAAAAAAGAAGGCCAAAATACTTCAGAGACCCGATTGAGGTTCGGATAGCCTTTTTTGGGTTTGAAACTATCCGTTGACGGCTTACAGCCGTTAAGGCCATAGAACTCACCGAGGGATTCGTTTTGACTGGTTATGGCTCCCGTAACTCTAAACGAGCCAACATTTATGGCCGTCCGAAGAATCGATATCCACAGGGTGCAACATTCGCTCTTCAAGGTGCAACATTCGTCCAAAAAGCCAAAACGGCGCCGTTCGACTTTTAGAAGTGGGTGCAGGGATTTGAAATGGAACAGTACCATGGTGAACCGCTCTCCAAGGAAGGTAAATCGAAGACCAGCAACGGTGATCCCGTTTTAACGTAAAAATTCATGTGATGGAAAAAAGAAGGCCAAAATACTTCAGAGACCCGATTGAGGTTCAGATAGACTTTTTTGGGTTTGAAACTATCCGTTGACGGCTTACAGCTGTCGAGGCCGTAGAACTCACCGAGAGCTTCGTTTTGACTGGTTATGGCTCCCGTAATTCTAAACGAGCCAACAGTTATGGCCGTCTGAAGAATCGATATCCACAGGGTGCAACATTCGCTGTGCAAGGTGCAACATTCGTCCAAAAAGTCGAAACACCGCCGTTCGACTTTAAGAAGTGGGTGCAGGGATTTGAAATGGAACAGTACCATGGTGAACCGCTCTCGAGAGAAGGTAAATCAAAGACCAGCAACGGTGATCCCGTTTTAACGTAAAAATTCACGTGATGGAAAAAAGAAGGCCAAAATACTTCAGAGACCCGATTGAGGTTCGGATAGCCTTTTTTGGGTTTGAAACTATCCGTTGACGGCTTACAACCGTCAAGGCCGTAGAACTCACCGAGAGCTTCGTTTTGACTGGTTATGGCTCCCGTAACTCTAAACGAGCCAACAGTTATGGCCGTCCGAAGAATCGATATCCACAGGGTGCAACATTCGCTGTGCAAGTTGCAACATTCGTCCAAAAAGCAGAAACAGCGCCGTTCGACTTTGAGAAGTGGGTGCAGGGATTTGAAATGGAACAGTACCATGGTGAGCCGCTCTCCAGGGAAGGTAAATCGAAGACCAGCAACGGTGATACCGTTTTAACGTAAACATTCACGTGATGGAAAAAGGAAGGCCAAAAAACTTCAGAGACCCGATTGAGGTTCGGATAGCCTTTTTTGGGTTTGAAACTATCCGTTGATGGCTTACAGCTGTCAAGGCCGTAGAACTCATCGAGAGCTTCGTTTTGACTGGTTATGGCTCCCGTAACTCTAAATGAGCCAACAGTTATGGCCGTCTGAAGAATCGATATCCACAAGGTGCAACATTCGCTGTGCAAGGTGCAACATTCGTCCAAAAAGCAGAAACAGCGCCGTTCGACTTTGAGAAGTGGGTGCAGGGATTTGAAATGGAACAGTACCATGGTGAGCCGCTCTCCAGGGAAGGTAAATCGAAGACCAGCAACGGTGATACCGTTTTAACGTAAACATTCACGTGATGGAAAAAAGAAGGCCAAAAAACTTCAGAGACCCGATTGAGGTTCGGATAGCCTTTTTGGGTTTGAAACTATCCGTTGACGGCATACAGCCGTCAAGGCCGTAGAACTCACCGAGAGCTTCGTTTTGACTGGTTATGGTTCCCGTAACTCTAAACGAGCCAATAGTTATGGCCGTCCGAAGAATCGATATCCACAGGGTGCAACATTCGCTCTACAAGGTGCAACATTCGTCCAAAAAACCGAAACGGCGCCGTTCGACTTTTAGAAGTGGGTGCAGGGATTTGAAATGGAACAGTACCATGGTGAACCGCTCTCCAGGGAAGGTAAATCGAAGACCAGCAACGGTGATCCCGTTTTAACGTAAAAATTCACGTGATGGAAAAAAGAAGGCCAAAATACTTCAGAGACCCGATTGAGGTTCGGATAGCCTTTTTTGGGTTTGAAACTATCCGTTGATGGCTTACAGCCATTAAGGCCGTAGAACTCACCGAGAGCTTCGTTTTGACTGGTTATGGCTCCCGTAACTCTAAGCGAGCCAACATTTATGGCCGTCCGAAGAATCGATATCCACAGGGTGCAACATTCGCTCTTCAAGGTGCAACATTCGTCCAAAAAGCCAAAACGGCGCCGTTCGACTTTTAGAAGTGGGTGCAGGGATTTGAAATGGAACGGTACCATGGTGAACCGCTCTCCAAGGAAGGTAAATCGAAGACCAGCAACGGTGATCCCGTTTTAACGTAAAAATTCATGTGATGGAAAAAAGAAGGCCAAAATACTTCAGAGACCCGATTGAGGTTCGGATAGACTTTTTTGGGTTTGAAACTATCCGTTGACGGCTTACAGCTGTCAAGGCCGTAGAACTCACCGAGAGCTTCGTTTTGACTGGTTATGGCTCCCGTAACTCTAAACGAGCCAACAGTTATGACCGTCTGAAGAATCGATATCCACAGGGTGCAACATTCGCTGTGCAAGGTGCAACATTCGTCCAAAAAGCCGAAACACCGCCGTTCGACTTTAAGAAGTGGGTGCAGGGATTTGAAATGGAACAGTACCATGGTGAACCGCTCTCCAGAGAAGGTAAATCAAAGACCAGCAACGGTGATCCCGTTTTAACGTAAAAATTCACGTGATGGAAAAAAGAAGGCCAAAATACTTCAGAGACCCGATTGAGGTTCGGATAGCCTTTTTTTGGTTTGAAACTATTCGTTGACGGCTTACAGCCGTCAAGGCCGTAGAACTCACCGAGAGCTTCGTTTTGACTGGTTATGGCTCCCGTAACTCTAAACGAGCCAACATTTATGGCCGTCCGAAGAATCGATATCCACAGGGTGCAACATTCGCTCTTCAAGGTGCAACATTCGTCCAAAAAGCCAAAACGGCGCCGTTCGACTTTTAGAAGCGGGTGCAGGGATTTGAAATGGAACAGTACCATGGTGAACCGCTCTCCAGGGAAGGTAAATCGAAGACCAGCAACGGTGATCCCGTTTTAACGTAAAAATTCACGTGATGGAAAAAAGAAGGCCAAAATACTTCAGAGACCCGATTGAGGTTCGGATAGCCTTTTTTTGGTTTGAAACTATTCGTTGACGGCTTACAGCCGTCAAGGCCGTAGAAATCACCGAGAGCTTCGTTTTGACTGGTTATGGCTCCCGTAACTCTAAACGAGCCAACATTTATGGCCGTCCGAAGAATCGATATCCACAGGGTGCAACATTCGCTCTTCAAGGTGCAACATTCGTCCAAAAAGCCAAAACGGCGCCGTTCGACTTTTAGAAGCGGGTGCAGGGATTTGAAATGGAACAGTACCATGGTGAACCGCTCTCCAGGGAAGGTAAATCGAAGACTAGCAACGGTGATCCCGTTTTAACGTAAACATTCACGTGATGGAAAAAAGATGGCCAAAAAACTTCAGACACCCGATTGAGGTTCGGATAGCCTTTTTTGGGTTTGAAACTATCCGTTGACGGCTTACAGCAGTCAAGGCCGTAGAACTCACCGAGAGCTTCGTTTTGACTGGTTATGGCTCCCGTAATTCTAAATGAGCCAACAGTTATGGCCGTCCGAAGAATCGATATCCATAGGGTGCAACATTCGCTGTGCAAGGTGCAACATTCGTCCAAAAAGCAGAAACAACGCCGTTCGACTTTGAGAAGTGGGTGCAGGGATTTAAAATGGAACAGTACCATGGTGAGCCGCTCTCTAGGGAAGGTAAATCGAAGACCAGCAACGGTGATACCGTTTTAACGTAAACATTCACGTGATGGAAAAAAGAAGGCCAAAAAACTTCAGAGACCCGATTGAGGTTCGGATAGCCTTTTTTGGGTTTGAAACTATCCGTTGACGGCTTACAGCGGTCAAGGCCGTTGAACTCATTGAGAGCTTTGTTTTGACTGGTTCTGGCTCCTGTAACTCTAAACGACCCAACAGTTATGGCCGTCCGAAGAATCGATATCCATAGGGTGCAACATTCGCTGTGCAAGGTGCAATATTCGTCCAAAAAGAAGAAACAGCGCCGTTCGACTTTGAGAAGTGGGTGCAGGGATTTGAAATGGAACAGTACCATGGTGAGCCGCTCTCCAGGGAAGGTAAATCGAAGACCAGCAACGGTGATACCGTTTTAACGTAAACATTCACGTGATGGAAAAAAGAAGGCCAAAAAACTTCAAAGACCCGATTGAGGTTCGGATAGCCTTTTTTGGGTTTGAAACTATCCGTTGACGGCTTACAGCCGTCAAGGCCGTAGAACTCACCGAGAGCTTCGTTTTGACTGGTTATGGCTCCCGTAACTCTAAACGAGCCAACAGTTATGGCCGTCCGAAGAATCGATATCCATAGGGTGCAACATTCGCTCTGCAAGGTGCAACATTCGTCCAAAAAACCGAAACGGCGCCGTTCGACTTTTAGAAGTGGGTGCATGGATTTGAAATTGAACAGTACCATGGTGAACCGCTCTCCAGGGAAGGTAAATCGAAGACCAGCAACGGTGATCCCGTTTTAACGTAAAAATTCACGTGATGGAAAAAAGAAGGCCAAAATACTTCAGAGACCCGATTGAGGTTCAATTAGCCTTTTTTGGGTTTGAAACTATCCGTTGACGGCTTACAGCGGTCAAGGCCGTTGAACTCACCGAGAGCTTTGTTTTGACTGGTTATGGCTCCCGTAACTCTAAACGAGCCAACAGTTATGGCCGTCCGAAGAATCGATATCCACAGGGTGCAACATTCGCTGTGCAAGGTGCAACATTCGTCCAAAAAGCAGAAACAGTGTCGTTCGACTTTGAGAAGTGGGTGCAGGGATTTGAAATGGAACAGTACCATGGTGAGCCACTCTCCAGGGAAGGTAAATCGAAGACCAGCAACGGTGATACCGTTTTAACGTAAACATTCACGTGATGGAAAAAAGAAGGCCAAAAAACTTCAGAGACCCGATTGAGGTTCGGATAGCCTTTTTTGGGTTTGAAACTATCCGTTGACGGCTTACAGCGGTCAAGGCCGTAGAACTCATCGAGAGCTTCGTTTTGACTGGTTATGGCTCCCGTAACTCTAAATGAGCCAACAGTTATGGCCGTCCGAAGAATCGATATCCACAGGGTGCAACATTCGTTGTGCAAGGTGCAACATTCGTCCAAAAAGCAGAAACAACGCCGTTCGACTTTGAGAAATGGGTGCAGGGATTTGAAATGGAACAGTACCATGGTGAGCCGCTCTCCAGGGAAGGTAAATCGAAGACCAGCAACGGTGATACCGTTTTAATGTAAACATTCACGTGATGGAAAAAAGAAGGCCAAAAAACTTCAGAGACCCGATTGAGGTTCGGATAGCCTTTTTTGGGTTTGAAACTATCCGTTGACGGCTTACAGCCGTCAAGGCCGTAGAACTCACCGAGAGCTTCGTTTTGACTAGTTATGGCTCCCGTAACTCTAAACGAGCCAACAGTTATGGCCGTCCGAAGAATCGATATCCACAGGGTGCAACATTCGCTCTGCAAGGTGCAACATTCGTCCAAAAAACCGAAACGGCGCCGTTCGACTTTTAGAAGTGGGTGCAGGGATTTGAAATGGAACAGTACCATGGTGAACCGCTCTCCAGGGAAGGTAAATCGAAGACCAGCAACGGTGATCCCGTTTTAACGTAAAAATTCACGTGATGGAAAAAAGAAGGCCAAAATACTTTAGAGACCCGATTGAGGTTCGGATAGCCTTTTTTGGGTTTGAAACTATCCGTTGACGGCTTACAGCTGTCAAGGCCGTAGAACTCATCGAGAGCTTCGTTTTGACTGGTTATGGCTCCCGTAACTCTAAATGAGCCAACATTTATGGCCGTCCGAAGAATCGATATCCATAGGGTGCAACATTCGCTGTGCAAGGTGCAACATTCGTCCAAAAAGCAGAAATAGCGCCGTTCGACTTTGAGAAGTGGGTGCAGGGATTTGAAATGGAAC
The DNA here is from genome assembly GCA_030737815.1 of Allium fistulosum. Lineage (NCBI taxonomy): Eukaryota > Viridiplantae > Streptophyta > Magnoliopsida > Asparagales > Amaryllidaceae > Allium > Allium fistulosum. The sequence continues at coordinate 40,659,536 of CM060905.1, read as the reverse complement.
AGTACCATGGTGAGCCACTCTCCAGGGAAGGTAAATCGAAGACCAGCAACGGTGATACCGTTTTAACGTAAACATTCACGTGATGGAAAAAAGAAGGCCAAAAAACTTCAGAGACCCGATTGAGGTTCGGATAGCCTTTTTTGGGTTTGAAACTATCCGTTGACGGCATACAGCCATCAAGGCCGTAGAACTCACTGAGAGCTTCTTTTTGACTGGTTATGGCTCCCGTAACTCTAAACGAGCCAACAGTTATGGCCGTCCGAAGAATCGATATCCACAGGGTGCAACATTCGCTCTACAAGGTGCAACATTCGTCCAAAAAACCGAAACGGCGCCGTTCGACTTTTAGAAGTGGGTGCAGGGATTTGAAATGGAACAGTACCATGGTGAACTGCTCTCCAGGGAAGGTAAATCGAAGACCAGCAACGGTGATACCGTTTTAACGTAAAAATTCACGTGATGGAAAAAAGAGGCCAAAATACTTCAGAGACCCGATTGAGGTTCGGATAGCCTTTTTTGGGTTTGAAACTATCCGTTGACGGCTTACAGCCATCAAGGCCGTAGAACTCACCGAGAGCTTCGTTTTGACTGGTTATGGCTCCCGTAACTCTAAACGAGCCAACATTTATGGCCGTCCGAAGAATCGATATCCACAGGGTGCAACATTCGCTCTTCAAGGTGCAACATTCGTCCAAAATGCCAAAACGGCGCCGTTCGACTTTTAGAAGTGGGTGCAGGGATTTGAAATGGAACAGTACCATGGTGAACCGCTCTCCAGGGAAGGTAAATCGAAGACCAGCAACGGTGATACCGTTTTAACGTAAACATTCACGTGATGGAAAAAAGATGGCCAAAAAACTTCAGAGACCCGATTGAGGTTCGGATAGCCTTTTTTGGGTTTGAAACTATCCGTTGACGGCATACAGCCATCAAGGCCGTAGAACTCACCAAGAGCTTCATTTTGGCTTGTTATGACTCCCGTAACTCTAAACGAGCCAACAGTTATGGCCGTACGAAGAATCGATATCCACAGGGTGCAACATTCGCTGTGCAAGGTGCAACATTCGTCTAAAAAGCCGAAACGGCGCCGTTCGACTTTAAGAAGTGGGTGCAGGGATTTGAAATGGAACAGTACCATGGTGAACTGCTCTCCAGAGAAGGTAAATCAAAGACCAGCAACGATGATACCGTTTTAACGTAAAAATTCACGTGATGGAAAAAAGAGGCCAAAATACTTCAGAGACCCGATTGAGGTTCGGATAGCCTTTTTTGGGTTTGAAACTATCCGTTGACGGCTTACAGCCATCAAGGCCGTAGAACTCACCGAGAGCTTCGTTTTGACTGGTTATGGCTCCCGTAACTCTAAACGAGCCAACAGTTATGGCCGTCCGAAGAATCGATATCCACAGGGTGCAACATTCGCTGTGCAAGGTGCAACATTCGTCCAAAAAGCAGAAACAGCGCCGTTCGACTTTGAGAAGTGGGTGCAGGGATTTGAAATGGAACAGTACCATGGTGATCCGCTCTCCAGGGAAGGTAAATCGAAGACCAGCAATGGTGATACCGTTTTAACGTAAACATTCACTTGATGGAAAAAAGAAGGCCAAAAAACTTCAGAGACCCGATTGAGGTTCGGATAGCCTTTTTTGGGTTTGAAACTATCCGTTGACGACTTACAGCCGTCAAGGCCGTAGAACTCACCGAGAGCTTCTTTTTGACTGGTTATGGCTCACGTAACTCTAAACGAGCCAACAGTTATGGCCGTCCGAAGAATCGATATCCACAGGGTGCAACATTCGCTCTACAAGGTGCAACATTCGTCCAAAAAACCGAAACGGCGCCGTTCGACTTTTAGAAGTGGGTGCAGGGATTTGAAATGGAACAGTACCATGGTGAACCGCTCTCCAGGGAAGGTAAATCAAAGACCAGCAACGGTGATCCCGTTTTAACGTAAAAATTCACGTGATGGAAAAAAGAAGGCCAAAATACTTCAGAGACCCGATTGAGGTTCGGATAGCCTTTTTTGGGTTTGAAACTATCTGTTGACGGCTTACAGCCGTCAAGGCCATAGAACTCACCGAGAGCTTCGTTTTGACTGGTTATGGCTCCCGTAACTCTAAACGAGCCAACATTTATGGCCGTCCGAAGAATCGATATCCATAGGGTGCAACATTCGCCCTTCAAGGTGCAACATTCGTCCAAAAAGCCAAAACGGCGCCGTTCGACTTTTAGAAGTGGGTGCAGGGATTTGAAATGGAACAGTACCATGGTGAGCCGCTCTCCAAGGAAGGTAAATCGAAGACCAGCAACGGTGATACCGTTTTAACGTAAACATTCACGTGATGGAAAAAAGAAGGCCAAAAAACTTCAGAGACCCGATTGAGGTTCGGATAGCCTTTTTTGGGTTTGAAACTATCCGTTGACGGCTTACAGCCGTCAAGGCCGTAGAACTCACCGAGAGCTTCGTTTTGACTGGTTATGGCTCCCGTAACTCTAAACGAGCCAACAGTTATGGCCGTCCGAAGAATCGATATCCATAGGGTGCAACATTCGCTCTGCAAGGTGCAACATTCGTCCAAAAAACCGAAACGGCGCCGTTCGACTTTTAGAAGTGGGTGCATGGATTTGAAATTGAACAGTACCATGGTGAACCGCTCTCCAGGGAAGGTAAATCGAAGACCAGCAACGGTGATCCCGTTTTAACGTAAAAATTCACGTGATGGAAAAAAGAAGGCCAAAATACTTCAGAGACCCGATTGAGGTTCGGATAGCCTTTTTTGGGTTTGAAACTATCCGTTGACGGCTTACAGCGGTCAAGGCCGTTGAACTCACCGAGAGCTTTGTTTTGACTGGTTATGGCTCCCGTAACTCTAAACGAGCCAACAGTTATGGCCGTCCGAAGAATCGATATCCACAGGGTGCAACATTCGCTGTGCAAGGTGCAACATTCGTCCAAAAAGCAGAAACAGTGTCGTTCGACTTTGAGAAGTGGGTGCAGGGATTTGAAATGGAACAGTACCATGGTGAGCCACTCTCCAGGGAAGGTAAATCGAAGACCAGCAACGGTGATACCATTTTAACGTTAACATTCACGTGATGGAAAAAAGAAGGCCAAAAAACTTCAGAGACCCGATTGAGGTTCGGATAGCCTTTTTTGGGTTTGAAACTATCCGTTGACGGCTTACAACGGTCAAGGCCGAAGAACTAATCGAGAGCTTCGTTTTGACTGGTTATGGCTCCCGTAACTCTAAATGAGCCAACAGTTATGGCCGTCCGAAGAATCGATATCCACAGGGTGCAACATTCGCTGTGCAAGGTGCAACATTCGTCCAAAAAGCAGAAACAGCGCCGTTCGACTTTGAGAAGTGGGTGCAGGGATTTGAAATGGAACAGTACCATGGTGAGCCGCTCTCCAGGGAAGGTAAATCGAAGACCAGCAACGGTGATACCGTTTTAATGTAAACATTCACGTGATGGAAAAAAGAAGGCCAAAAAACTTCAGAGACCCGATTGAGGTTCGGATAGCCTTTTTTGGGTTTGAAACTATCCGTTGACGGCTTACAGCCGTCAAGGCCGTAGAACTCACCGAGAGCTTCGTTTTGACTGGTTATGGCTCCCGTAACTCTAAACGAGCCAACAGTTATGGCCGTCCGAAGAATCGATATCCACAGGGTGCAACATTCGCTCTGCAAGGTGCAACATTCGTCCAAAAAACAGAAACGGCGCCGTTCGACTTTTAGAAGTGGGTGCAGGGATTTGAAATGGAACAGTACCATGGTGAACCGCTCTCCAGGGAAGGTAAATCGAAGACCAGCAACGGTGATCCCGTTTTAACGTAAAAATTCACGTGATGGAAAAAAGAAGGCCAAAATACTTCAGAGACCCGATTGAGGTTCGGATAGCCTTTTTTGGGTTTGAAACTATCCGTTGACGGCTTACAGCTGTCAAGGCCGTAGAACTCATCGAGAGCTTCGTTTTGACTGGTTATGGCTCCCGTAACTCTAAATGAGCCAACATTTATGGCCGTCCGAAGAATCGATATCCATAGGGTGCAACATTCGCTGTGCAAGGTGCAACATTCGTCCAAAAAGCAGAAATAGCGCCGTTAGACTTTGAGAAGTGGGTGCAGGGATTTGAAATGGAACAGTACCATGGTGAGCTACTCTCCAGGGAAGGTAAATCGAAGACCAGCAACGGTGATACCGTTTTAACGTAAACATTCACGTGATGGAAAAAAGAAGGCCAAAAAACTTCAGAGACCCGATTGAGGTTCGGATAGCCTTTTTTGGGTTTGAAACTATCCGTTGACGGCATACAGCCATCAAGGCCGTAGAACTCACTGAGAGCTTCTTTTTGACTGGTTATGGCTCCCGTAACTCTAAACGAGCCAACAGTTATGGCCGTCCGAAGAATCGATATCCACAGGGTGCAACATTCGCTCTGCAAGGTGCAACATTCGTCCAAAAAACCGAAACGGTGCCGTTCGACTTTTAGAAGTGGGTGCAGGGATTTGAAATGGAACAGTACCATGGTGAACTGCTCTCCAGGGAAGGTAAATCGAAGACCAGCAACGGTGATACCGTTTTAACGTAAAAATTCACGTGATGGAAAAAAGAGGCCAAAATACTTCAGAGACCCGATTGAGGTTCGGATAGCCTTTTTTGGGTTTGAAACTATCCGTTGACGGCTTACAGCCATCAAGGCCGTAGAACTCACCGAGAGCTTCGTTTTGACTGGTTATGGCTCCCGTAACTCTAAACGAGCCAACATTTATGGCCGTCCGAAGAATCGATATCCACAGGGTGCAACATTCGCTCTTCAAGGTGCAACATTCGTCCAAAAAGCCAAAACGGCGCCGTTCGACTTTTAGAAGTGGGTGCAGGGATTTGAAATGGAACAGTACCATGGTGAACCGCTCTCCAGGGAAGGTAAATCGAAGACCAGCAACGGTGATCCCGTTTTAACGTAAAAATTCACGTGATGGAAAAAAGAAGGCCAAAATACTTCAGAGACCCGATTGAGGTTCAGATAGCATTTTTTGGGTTTGAAACTATCCGTTGACGGCTTACAGCTGTCAAGGCCGTAGAACTCACCGAGAGCTTCATTTTGGCTGGTTATGGCTCCCGTAACTCTAAACGAGCCAACAGTTATGGCCATCCGAAGAATCGATATCCACAGGGTGCAACATTCGCTGTGCAAGGTGCAACATTCGTCCAAAAAGCCGAAACACCGCCGTTCGACTATAAGAAGTGGGTGCAGGGATTTGAAATGGAACAGTACCATGGTGAACCGCTCTCCAGAGAAGTAAATCAAAGACCAGCAACGATGATCCCGTTTTAACGTAAAAATTCACGTGATGGAAAAAAGAAGGCCAAAATACTTCAGAGACCCGATTGAGGTTCGGATAGCCTTTTTTGGGTTTGAAACTATCCGTTGACGGCTTACAGCGGTCAAGGCCGTAGAACTCACCGAGAGCTTCGTTTTGACTGGTTATGGCTCCCGTAACTCTAAATGAGCCAACAGTTATGGCCACCCGAAGAATCGATATCCACAGGGTGCAACATTCGCTGTGCAAGGTGCAACATTCGTCCAAAAAGCAGAAACAGCGGTGTTCGACTTTGAGAATTGGGTGCAGGGATTTGAAATGGAACAGTACCATGGTGAGCCACTCTCCAGGGAAGGTAAATCGAAGACCAGCAACGGTGATACCGTTTTAACGTAAACATTCACGTGATGGAAAAAAGAAGGCCAAAAAACTTCAGATACCCGATTGAGGTTCGGATAGCCTTTTTTGGGTTTGAAACTATCCGTTGACGGCATACAGCCATCAAGGCCGTAGAACTCACCGAGAGCTTCTTTTTGACTGGTTATGGCTCCCGTAACTCTAAACGAGCCAACAGTTATGGCCGTCCGAAGAATCGATATCCACAGGGTGCAACATTCGCTCTACAAGGTGCAACATTCGTCCAAAAAACCGAAACGGCGCCGTTCGACTTTTAGAAGTGGGTGCAGGGATTTGAAATGGAACAGTACCATGGTGAACCGCTCTCCAGGGAAGGTAAATCGAAGACCAGCAACGGTGATCCCGTTTTAACGTAAAAATTCACGTGATGGAAAAAAGAAGGCCAAAATACTTCAGAGACCCGATTGAGGTTCGGATAGCCTTTTTTGGGTTTGAAACTATCCGTTGACGGCTTACAGCCGTCAAGGCCGTAGAACTCACCGAGAGCTTTGTTTTGACTGGTTATGGCTCCCATAACTCTAAACGAGCCAACATTTATGGCTGTCCGAAGAATCGATATCCACAGGGTGCAACATTCGCTCTTCAAGGTGCAACATTCGTCCAAAAAGCCAAAACGGCGCCGTTCGACTTTTAGAAGTGGGTGCAGGGATTTGAAATGGAACAGTACCATGGTGAACCGCTCTCCAGGGAAGGTAAATCGAAGACCAGCAACGGTGATCCCGTTTTAACGTAAAAATTCACGTGATGGAAAAAAGAAGGCCAAAATACTTCAGAGACCCGATTGAGGTTCGGATAGCCTTTTTTGGGTTTGAAACTATCCGTTGACGGCTTACAGCCGTCAAGGCCATAGAACTCACCGAGAGCTTTGTTTTGACTGGTTATGGCTCCCATAACTCTAAACGAGCCAACATTTATGGCTGTCCGAAGAATCGATATCCACAGGGTGCAACATTCGCTCTTCAAGGTGCAACATTCGTCCAAAAAGCCAAAACGGCGCCGTTCGACTTTTAGAAGTGGGTGCAGGGATTTGAAATGGAACAGTACCATGGTGAACCGCTCTCCAGGGAAGGTAAATCGAAGACCAGCAACGGTGATCCCGTTTTAACGTAAAAATTCACGTGATGGAAAAAAGAAGGCCAAAATACTTCAGAGACCCGATTGAGGTTCGGATATCCTTTTTTGGGTTTGAAACTATCCGTTGACGGCTTACAGCTATCAAGGCCGTAGAACTCACCGAGAGCTTCGTTTTGTCTGGTTATGGCTCCCGTAACTCTAAACGAGCCAACAGTTATGGCCGTCCGAAGAATCGATATCCACAGGGTGCAACATTCGCTGTGCAAGGTGCAACATTCGTCCAAAAAGCAGAAACAGTGCCGTTCGACTTTGAGAAGTGGGTGCAGGGATTTGAAATGGAACAGTACCATGGTGAGCCGCTCTCCAGGGAAGGTAAATCGAAGACCAGCAACGGTGATCCCGTTTTAACGTAAACATTCACGTGATGGAAAAAAGATGGCCAAAAAACTTCAGACACCCGATTGAGGTTTGGATAGCCTTTTTTGGGTTTGAAACTATCCGTTGACGGCTTACAGCTGTCAAGGCCGTAGAACTCACCGAGAGCTTCGTTTTGACTAGTTATGGCTCCCGTAACTCTAAACGAGCCAACAGTTATGGCCGTCCGATGAATCGATATCCACAGGGTGCAACATTCGCTGTGCAAGGTGCAACATTCGTCCAAAAAGCAGAAACAGCGCCGTTCGACTTTGAGAAGTGGGTGCAGGTATTTGAAATGGAACAGTACCATGGTGAGCCGCTCTCCAGGGAAGGTAAATCGAAGACCAGCAACGGTGATCCCGTTTTAACGTAAACATTCACGTGATGGAAAAAAGATGGCCAAAAAACTTCAGACACCCGATTGAGGTTCGGATAGCCTTTTTTGGGTTTGAAACTATCCGTTGACGGCTTACAGCTGTCAAGGCCGTAGAACTCACCGAGAGCTTCGTTTTGACTGGTTATGGCTCCCGTAATTCTAAACGAGCCAACAGTTATGGCCGTCCGAAGAATCGATATCCATAGGGTGCAACATTCGCTGTGCAAGGTGCAACATTCGTCCAAAAAGCAGAAACAGTGCCGTTCGACTTTGAGAAGTGGGTGCAGGGATTTGAAATGGAACAGTACCATGGTGAGCCACTCTCTAGGGAAGGTAAATCGAAGACCAGCAACGGTGATACCGTTTTAACGTAAACATTCACGTGATGGAAAAAAGAAGGCCAAAAAACTTCAGAGACCCGATTGAGGTTCGGATAGCCTTTTTTGGGTTTGAAACTATCCGTTGACGGCTTACAGCGGTCACGGCCGTAGAACTCATCGAGAGCTTCGTTTTGACTGGTTATGGCTCCCGTAACTCTAAATGAGCCAACAGTTATGGCCGTCCGAAGAATCGATATCCACAGGGTGCAACATTCGCTGTGCAAGGTGCAACATTCGTCCAAAAAGCAGAAACAGCGCCGTTCGACTTTGAGAAGTGGGTGCAGGGATTTGAAGTGGAACAGTACCATGCTGAGCCGCTCTCCAGGGAAGGTAAATCGAAGACCAGCAACGGTGATACCGTTTTAACGTAAACATTCACGTGATGGAAAAAAGAAGGCCAAAAAACTTCAGAGACCCGATTGAGGTTCGGATAGCCTTTTTTGGGTTTGAAACTATCCGTTGACGGCTTACAGCCGTCAAGGCCGTAGAACTCACCGAGAGCTTCGTTTTGACTGGTTATGGCTCCCGTAACTCTAAACGAGCCAACAGTTATGGCCGTCCGAAGAATCGATATCCACAGGGTGCAACATTCGCTCTGCAAGGTGCAACATTCGTCCAAAAAACCGAAACGGCGCCGTTCGACTTTTAGAAGTGGGTGCAGGGATTTGAAATGGAACAGTACCATGGTGAACCGCTCTCCAGGAAAGGTAAATCGAAGACCAGCAACGGTGATCCCGTTTTAACGTAAAAATTCACGTGATGGAAAAAAGAAGGCCAAAATACTTCAGAGACCCGATTGAGGTTCGGATAGCCTTTTTTGGGTTTGAAACTATCCGTTGACGGCTTACAGCTGTCAAGGCCGTAGAACTCACCGAGAGCTTCGTTTTGACTGGTTATGGCTCCCGTAACTCTAAACGAGCCAACAGTTATGGCCGTCCGAAGAATCGATATCCACAGGGTGCAACATTCGCTGTGCAAGGTGCAACATTCGTCCAAAAAGCAGAAACAGCGCCGTTCGACTTTAAGAAGTGGGTGTAGGGATTTGACATGGAACAGTACCATGGTGAGCCGCTCTCCAGGGAAGGTAAATCGAAGACCAGCAACGGTGATCCCGTTTTAACGTAAACATTCACATGATGGAAAAAAGATGGCCAAAAAACTTCAGAGACCCGATTGAGGTTCGGATAGCCTTTTTTGGGTTTGAAACTATCCGTTGACGGCTTACAGTTGTCAAGGCCATAGAACTCACCGAGAGCTTCGTTTTGACTGGTTATGGCTCCCGTAACTCTAAACGAGCCAACATTTATGGCCGTTCGAAGAATCGATATCCACAGGGTGCAACATTCGCTCTTCAAGGTGCAACATTCGTCCAAAAAGCCAAAACGGCGCCATTCGACTTTAAGAAGTGGGTTCAGGGATTTGAAATGGAACAGTACCATGGTGAACCGCTCTCCAGGGAAGGTAAATCGATGACCAGCAACGGTGATCCCGTTTTAACGTAAAAATTCACGTGATGGAAAAAAGAAGGCCAAAATACTTCAGAGACCCGATTGAGGTTTGGATAGCCTTTTTTGTGTTTGAAACTATCCGTTGACGGCTTACAGCTATCAAGGCCGTAGAACTCACCGAGAGCTTCGTTTTGACTGGTTATGGCTCCCGTAACTCTAAACGAGCCAACAGTTATGGCCGTCCGAAGAATCGATATCCACAGGGTGCAACATTCGCTGTGCAAGGTGCAACATTCGTCCAAAAAGCCGAAACAGCGCCGTTCGACTTTAAGAAGTGGGTGCAGGGATTTGAAATGGAACAGTACCATGGTGAACCGCTCTCCAGGGAAGGTAAATCAAAGACCAGCAACGGTGATCCCGTTTTAACGTAAAAATTCACGTGATGGAAAAAAGAAGGCCAAAATACTTCAGAGACCCGATTGAGGTTCAGATAGCCTTTTTGGGTTTGAAACTATCCGTTGACGGCTTACAGCGGTCAAGGCCATAGAACTCACCGAGAGCTTCGTTTTGACTGGTTATGGCTCCTGTAACTCTAAACGAGCCAACAGTTATGGCCGTCCGAAGAATCGATATCCACAGGGTGCAACATTCGCTGTGCAAGGTGCAACATTCGTCCAAAAAGCAGAAACAGCGCCGTTCGACTTTGAGAAGTGGGTGCAGGGATTTGACATGGAACAGTACCATGGTGAGCCGCTCTCCAGGGAAGGTAAATCGAAGACCAACAACGGTGATACCGTTTTAACATAAACATTCACGTGATGGAAAAAAGATGGCCAAAAAACTTCAGAGACCCGATTGAGATTCGGATAGCCTTTTTTGGGTTTGAAACTATCCGTTGACGGCTTACAGCCGTCAAGGCCATAGAACTCACCGAGAGCTTCGTTTTGACTGGTTATGGCTCCCGTAACTCTAAACGAGCCAACATTTATGGCCGTCCGAAGAATCGATATCCATAGGGTGCAACATTCGCTCTTCAAGGTGCAACATTCGTCCAAAAAGCCAAAACGGCGCCGTTCGACTTTTAGAAGTGGGTGCAGGGATTTGAAATGGAACAGTACCATGGTGAACCGCTCTCCAGGGAAGGTAAATCGAAGACCAGCAATGGTGATCCCGTTTTAACGTAAACATTCACGTGATGGAAAAAAGAAGGCCAAAATACTTCAGAGACCCAATTGAGGTTCGGATAGCATTTTTTGGGTTTGAAACTATCCGTTGACGGCTCACAGCCGTCAAGGCCGTAGAACTCACCGAGAGCTTCGTTTTGACTGGTTATGGCTCCCGTAACTCTAAACGAGCCAACATTTATGGCCGTCCGAAGAATCGATATCCACAGGGTGCAACATTCGCTCTTCAAGGTGCAACATTCGTCCAAAAAGCCAAAACGGCGCCGTTCGACTTTTAGAAGTGGGTGCAGGGATTTGAAATGGAACAGTACCATGGTGAACCGCTCTCCAGGGAAGGTAAATCGAAGACCAGCAACGGTGATCCCGTTTTAACGTAAAAATTCACGTGATGGAAAAAAGAAGGCCAAAATACTTCAGAGACCCGATTGAGGTTCGGATAGCCTTTTTTCGGTTTGAAACTATCCGTTGACGGCTTACAGCTGTCAAGGCCGTAGAACTCACCGAGAGCTTCGTTTTGGCTGGTTATGGCTCCCGTAACTCTAAACGAGCCAACAGTTATGGCCATCCGAAGAATCGATATCCACAGGGTGCAACATTCGCTGTGCAAGGTGCAACATTCGTCCAAAAAGACGAAACACCGCCGTTCGACTTTAAGAAGTGGGTGCAGGGATTTGAAATGGAACAGTACCATGGTGAACCGCTCTCCAGGGAAGGTAAATCGAAGACCAGCAACGGTGATCCCGTTTTAACGTAAAAATTCACGTGATGGAAAAAAGAAGGCCAAAATACTTCAGAGACCCGATTGAGGTTCGGATATCCTTTTTTGGGTTTGAAACTATCCGTTGACGGCTTACAGCTGTCAAGGCCGTAGAACTCACCGAGAGCTTCGTTTTGACTGGTTATGGCTCCCGTAACCCTAAACGAGCCAACAGTTATGGCCGTCCGAAGAATCGATATCCACAGGGTGCAACATTCGCTGTGCAAGGTGCAACATTCGTCCAAAAAGCAGAAACAGTGCCGTTCGACTTTGAGTAGTGGGTGCAGGGATTTGAAATGGAACAGTACCATGGTGAGCCGCTCTCCAGGGAAGGTAAATCGAAGACCAGCAACGGTGATCCCGTTTTAACGTAAACATTCACGTGATGGAAAAAAGATGGCCAAAAAACTTCAGACACCCGATTGAGGTTTGGATAGCCTTTTTTGGGTTTGAAACTATCCGTTGACGGCTTACAGCTGTCAAGGCCGTAGAACTCACCGAGAGCTTTGTTTTGACTAGTTATGGCTCCCGTAACTCTAAATGAGCCAACAGTTATGGCCGTCCGATGAATCGATATCCACAGGGTGCAACATTCGCTGTGCAAGGTGCAACATTCGTCCAAAAAGCAGAAACAGCGCCGTTCGAGTTTGAGAAGTGGGTGCAGGTATTTGAAATGGAACAGTACCATGGTGAGCCGCTCTCCAGGGAAGGTAAATCGAAGACCAGCAACGGTGATCCCGTTTTAACGTAAACATTCACGTGATGGAAAAAAGATGGCCAAAAAACTTCAGACACCCGATTGAGGTTCGGATAGCCTTTTTTGGGTTTGAAACTATCCGTTGACGGCTTACAGCTGTCAAGGCCGTAGAACTCACCGAGAGCTTCGTTTTGACTGGTTATGGCTCCCGTAATTCTTAACGAGCCAACAGTTATGGCCGTCCGAAGAATCGATATCCATAGGGTGCAACATTCGCTGTGCAAGGTGCAACATTCGTCCAAAAAGCAGAAACAGTGCCGTTCGACTTTGAGAAGTGGGTGCAGGGATTTGAAATGGAACAGTACCATGGTGAGCCACTCTCCAGGGAAGGTAAATCGAAGACCAGCAACGGTGATACCGTTTTAACGTAAACATTCACGTGATGGAAAAAAGAAGGCCAAAAAACTTCAGAGACCCGATTGAGGTTCGGATAGCCTTTTTTGGGTTTGAAACTATCCGTTGACGGCTTACAGCGGTCAAGGCCGTAGAACTCATCGAGAGCTTCGTTTTGACTGGTTATAGCTCCCGTAACTCTAAATGAGCCAACAGTTATGGCCGTCCAAAGAATCGATATCCACAAGGTGCAACATTCGCTGTGCAAGGTGCAACATTCGTCCAAAAAGCAGAAACAGCGCCGTTCGACTTTGAGAAGTGGGTGCAGGGATTTGAAATGGAACAGTACCATGGTGAGCCGCTCTCCAGGGAAGGTAAATCGAAGACCAGCAACGGTGATACCGTTTTAACGTAAACATTCACGTGATGGAAAAAAGAAGGCCAAAAAACTTCAGAGACCCGATTGAGGTTCGGATAGCCTTTTTTGGGTTTGAAACTATCCGTTGACGGCTTACAGCCGTCAAGGCCGTAGAACTCACCGAGAGCTTCGTTTTGACTGGTTATGGCTCCCGTAACTCTAAACGAGCCAACAGTTATGGCCGTCCGAAGAATCGATATCCACAGGGTGCAACATTTGCTCTGCAAGGTGCAACATTCGTCCAAAAAACCGAAACGGCGCCGTTCGACTTTTAGAAGTGGGTGCAGGGATTTGAAATGGAACAGTACCATGGTGAACCGCTCTCCAGGGAAGGTAAATCGAAGACCAGCAACGGTGATCCCGTTTTAACGTAAAAATTCACGTGATGGAAAAAAGAAGGCCAAAATACTTCAGAGACCCGATTGAGGTTCGGATAGCCTTTTTTGGGTTTGAAACTATCCGTTGACGGCTTACAGCTGTCAAGGCCGTAGAACTCACCGAGAGCTTCGTTTTGACTGGTTATGGCTCCCGTAACTCTAAACGAGCCAACAGTTATGGCCGTCCGAAGAATCGATATCCATAGGGTGCAACATTCGCTGTGCAAGGTGCAACATTCGTCCAAAAAGCAGAAACAGCGCCGTTAGACTTTGAGAAGTGGGTGTAGGGATTTTACATGGAACAGTACCATGGTGAGCCGCTCTCCAGGGAAGGTAAATCGAAGACCAGCAACGGTGATCCCGTTTTAACGTAAACATTCACATGATGGAAAAAAGATGGCCAAAAAACTTCAGAGACCCGATTGAGGTTCGGATAGCCTTTTTTGGGTTTGAAACTATCCGTTGACAGCTTACAGTTGTCAAGGCCATAGAACTCACCGAGAGCTTCGTTTTGACTGGTTATGGCTCACGTAACTCTAAACGAGCCAACATTTATGGCCGTTCGAAGAATCGATATCCACAGGGTGCAACATTCGCTCTTCAAGGTGCAACATTCGTCCAAAAAGCCAAAACGGCGCCGTTCGACTTTTAGAAGTGGGTTCAGGGATTTGAAATGGAACAGTACCATGGTGAACCGCTCTCCAGGGAAGGTAAATCGAAGACCAGCAACGGTGATCCCGTTTTAACGTAAAAATTCATGTGATGGAAAAAAGAAGGCCAAAATACTTCAGAGACCCGATTGAGGTTCGGATAGCCTTTTTTGGGTTTGAAACTATCCGTTGACGGCTTACAGCTATCAAGGCCGTAGAACTCACCGAGAGCTTCGTTTTGACTAGTTATGGCTCCCGTAACTCTAAACGAGCCAACAGTTATGGCCGTCCGAAGAATCGATATCCACAGGGTGCAACATTCGCTGTGCAAGGTGCAACATTCGTCCAAAAAGCCGAAACATCGCCGTTCGACTTTAAGAAGTGGGTGCAGGGATTTGAAATGGAACAGTACCATGGTGAACCGCTCTCCAGGGAAGGTAAATCAAAGACCAGCAACGGTGATCCCGTTTTAACGTAAAAATTCACGTGATGGAAAAAAGAAGGCCAAAATACTTCAGAGACCCGATTGAGGTTCGGATAGCCTTTTTTGGGTTTGAAACTATCCGTTGATGGCTTACAGCGGTCAAGGCCATATAACTCACTGAGAGCTTCGTTTTGACTGGTTATGGCTCCCGTAACTCTAAACGAGCCAACAGTTATGGCCGTCCGAAGAATCGATATCCACAGGGTGCAACATTCGCTGTGCAAGGTGCAACATTCGTCCAAAAAGCAGAAACAGCGCCGTTCGACTTTGAGAAGTGGGTGCAGGGATTTGACATGGAACAGTACAATGGTGAGCCGCTCTCCAGGGAAGGTAAATCGAAGACCAGCAACGGTGATCCCGTTTTAACGTAAACATTCACGTGATGGAAAAAAGATGGCCAAAAAACTTCAGAGACCCGATTGAGATTCGGATAGCCTTTTTTGGGTTTGAAACTATCCGTTGACGGCTTACAGCCGTCAAGGCCATAGAACTCACCGAGAGCTTCGTTTTGACTGGTTATGGCTCCCGTAACTCTAAACGAGCCAACATTTATGGCCGTCCGAAGAATCGATATCCACAGGGTGCAACATTCGCTCTTCAAGGTGCAACATTCGTCCAAAAAGCCAAAACGGCGCCGTTCGACTTTTAGAAGTGGGTGCAGGGATTTGAAATGGAACAGTACCATGGTGAACCGCTCTCCAGGGAAGGTAAATCGAAGACCAGCAACGGTGATCCCGTTTTAACGTAAACATTCACGTGATGGAAAAAAGAAGGCCAAAATACTTCAGAGACCCAATTGAGGTTCGGATAGCATTTTTTGGGTTTGAAACTATCCGTTGACGGCTTACAGCTGTCAAGGCCATAGAACTCACTGAGAGCTTCGTTTTGACTGGTTATGGCTCCCGTAATTCTAAACGAGCCAACAGTTAAGGCCGTCCGAAGAATCGCTATCTATAGGGTGCAACATTCGCTGTGCAAGGTGCAACATTCGTCCAAAAAGCAGAAACAGCGCCGTTCGACTTTGAGAAGTGGGTGAAGGGATTTGAAATGGAACAGTACCATGGTGAGCCGCTCTCCAGGGAAGGTAAATCGAAGACCAGCAACGGTGATACCGTTTTAACGTAAACATTCACGTGATGGAAAAAAGAAGGCCAAAAAACTTCAGAGACCCGATTGAGGTTCGGATAGCCTTTTTTGGGTTTGAAACTATCCGTTGACGGCTTACAGCGGTCAAGGCCATAGAACTCATCGAGAGCTTCATTTTGACTGGTTATGGCTCCCGTAAATCTAAACGAGCCAACAGTTATGGCCGTCCGAAGAATCGATATCCACAGGGTGCAACATTCGCTGTGCAAGGTGCAACATTCGTCCAAAAAGCAGAAACAGCGCCGTTCGACTTTGAGAAGTGGGTGCAGGGATTTGAAATGGAACAGTACCATGGTGAGCCACTCTCCAGGGAAGGTAAATCGAAGACCAGCAACGGTGATACCGTTTTAACGTAAACATTCACGTGATGGAAAAAAGAAGGCCAAAATACTTCAGAGACCCAATTGAGGTTCGGATAGCATTTTTTGGGTTTGAAACTATCCGTTGATGGCTTATAGCGGTCAAGGCCGTAGAACTCACCGAGAGCTTCGTTTTGACTGGTTATGGCTCCCGTAACTCTAAACGAGCCAACAGTTATGGCCGTCCGAAGAATCGATATCCACAGGTTGCAACATTCGCTGTGCAAGGTGCAACATTCGTCCAAAAAGCAGAAACAGGGCCGTTCGACTTTGAGAAGTGGGTGCAGGGATTTGACATGGAACTGTACCATGGTGAGCCGCTCTCCAGGGAAGGTAAATCAAAGACCAGCAACGGTGATCCCGTTTTAACGTAAACATTCACGTGATGGAAAAAAGATGGCCAAAAAACTTCAGAGACCCGATTGAGGTTCGGATAGCCTTTTTTGGGTTTGAAACTATCCGTTGACGGCTTACAGCTGTCAAGGCCATAGAACTCACCGAGAGTATCGTTTTGACTGGTTATGGCTCCCGTAACTCTAAACGAGCCAACATTTATGGCCGTCCGAAGAATCGATATCCACAGGGTGCAACATTCACTCTTCAAGGTGCAACATTCGTCCAAAAAGCCAAAACGGCGCCGTTCGACTTTTAGAAGTGGGTGCAGGGATTTGAAATGGAACAGTACCATGGTGAACCGCTCTCTAGGGAAGGTAAATCGAAGACCAGCAACGGTGATCCCGTTTTAACGTAAACATTCACGTGATGGAAAAAAGAAGGCCAAAATACTTCAGAGACCCAATTGAGGTTCGGATAGCATTTTTTGGGTTTGAAACTATCCGTTGATGGCTTACAGCTGTCAAGGCCGTAGAACTCACCGAGAGCTTCGTTTTGACTGGTTATGGCTCCCGTAATTCTAAACGAGCCAACAGTTAAGGCCGTCCGAAGAATCGATATCCATAGGGTGCAACATTCGCTGTGCAAGGTGCAACATTCGTCCAAAAAGCAGAAACAGCGCCGTTCGACTTTGAGAAGTGGGTGCAGGGATTTGAAATGGAACAGTACCATGGTGAGCCGCTCTCCAGGGAAGGTAAATCGAAGACCAGCAACGGTGATACCGTTTTAACGTAAACATTCACGTGATGGAAAAAAGAAGGCCAAAATACTTCAAAGACCCGATTGAGGTTCGGATAGCCTTTTTTGGGTTTGAAACTATCCGTTGACGGCTTACAGCGGTCAAGGCCGTAGAACTCACCGAGAGCTTCGTTTTGACTGGTTATGGCTCCCGTAACTCTAAACGAGCCAACAGTTATGGCCGTCCGAAGAATCGATATCCACAGGGTGCAACATTCGCTGTGCAAGGTGCAACATTCGTCCAAAAAGCATAAACAGCGCCGTTCGACTTTGAGAAGTGGGTGCAGGGATTTGACATGGAACAGTACCATGGTGAGCCGCTCTCCAGGGAAGGTAAATCGAAGACCAGCAACGGTGATCCCGTTTTAACGTAAACATTCACGTTATGGAAAAAAGATGGCCAAAAAACTTCAGAGACCCGATTGAGGTTCGGATAGCCTTTTTTGGGTTTGAAACTATCCGTTGACGGCTTACAGCTGTCAAGGCCATAGAACTCACCGAGAGCTTCGTTTTGACTTGTTATGGCTTTCGTAACTCTAAACGAGCCAACATTTATGGCCGTCCGAAGAATCGATATCCACAGGGTGCAACATTCGCTCTTCAAGGTGCAACATTCGTCCAAAAAGCCAAAACGGCGCCGTTCGACTTTTAGAAGTGGGTGCAGGGATTTGAAATGGAACAGTACCATGGTGAACCGCTCTCCAGGGAAGGTAAATCGAAGACCAGCAACGGTGATCCCGTTTTAACGTAAACATTCACGTGATGGAAAAAAGAAGGCCAAAATACTTCAGAGACCCAATTGAGGTTCGGATAGCATTTTTTGGGTTTGAAACTATCCGTTGACGGCTTACAGCCGTCAAGGCCGTAGAACTCACCGAGAGCTTCGTTTTGACTGGTTATGGCTCCCGTAATTCTAAACGAGCCAACAGTTATGGCCGTCCGAAGAATCGATATCCATAGGGTGCAACATTCGCTGTGCAAGGTGCAACATTCGTCCAAAAAGCAGAAACAGCGCCGTTCGACTTTGAGAAGTGGGTGCAGGGATTTGAAATGGAACAGTACCATGGTGAGCCGCTCTCCAGGGAAGGTAAATCGAAGACCAGCAACGGTGATACCGTTTTAACGTAAACATTCACGTGATGGAAAAAAGAAGGCCAAAAAACTTCAAAGACCCGATTGAGGTTCGGATAGCCTTTTTTGGGTTTGAAACTATCCGTTGACGGCTTACAGCAGTCAAGGCCGTAGAACTCATCGAGAGCTTCGTTTTGACTGGTTATGGCTCCCGTAACTCTAAACGAGCCAACAGTTATGGCCGTCCGAAGAATCGATATCCACAGGGTGCAACATTCGCTGTGCAAGGTGCAACATTCGTCCAAAAAGCAGAAACAGCGCCGTTCGACTTTGAGAAGTGGGTGCAGGGATTTGAAATGGAACAGTACCATGGTGAGCCGCTCTCCAGGGAAGGTAAATCGAAGACTAGCAACGGTGATACCGCTTTAACGTAAACATTCACGTGATGGAAAAAAGAAGGCCAAAATACTTCAGAGACCCAATTGAGGTTCGGATAGCATTTTTTGGGTTTGAAACTATCCGTTGACGGCTTACAGCGGTCAAGGCCGTAGAACTCACCGAGAGCTTTGTTTTGACTGGTTATGGCTCCCGTAACTCTAAACGAGCCAACAGTTATGGCCGTCCGAAGAATCGATATCCACAGGGTGCAACATTCGCTGTGCAAGGTGCAACATTCGTCCAAAAAGCAGAAACATCGCCGTTCGACTTTGAGAAGTGGGTGCAGGGATTTGACATGGAACAGTACCATGGTGAGCCGCTCTCCAGGGAAGGTAAATCAAAGACCAGCAACGGTGATCCCGTTTTAACGTAAACATTCACGTGATGGAAAAAAGATGGCCAAAAAACTTCAGAGACCCGATTGAGGTTCGGATAGCCTTTTTTGGGTTTGAAACTATCCGTTGACGGCTTACAGCTGTCAAGGCCATAGAACTCACCGAGAGCATCGTTTTGACTGGTTATGGCTCCCGTAACTCTAAACGAGCCAACATTTATGGCCGTCCGAATAATCGATATCCACAGGGTGCAACATTCGCTCTTCAAGGTGCAACATTCGCCCAAAAAGCCAAAACGGCGCCATTCGACTTTTAGAAGTGGGTGCAGGGATTTGAAATGGAACAGTACCATGGTGAACCGCTCTCTAGGGAAGGTAAATCGAAGACCAGCAACGGTGATCCCGTTTTAACGTAAACATTCACGTGATGGAAAAAAGAAGGCCAAAATACTTCAGAGACCCAATTGAGGTTCGGATAGCATTTTTTGGGTTTGAAACTATCCGTTGACGGCTTACAGCTGTCAAGGCCGTAGAACTCACCGAGAGCTTCGTTTTGACTGGTTATGGCTCCCGTAATTCTAAACGAGCCAACAGTTAAGGCCGTCCGAAGAATCGATATCCATAGGGTGCAACATTCGCTATGCAAGGTGCAACATTCGTCCAAAAAGCAGAAACAGCGCCGTTCGACTTTGAGAAGTGGGTGCAGGGATTTGAAATGGAACAGTACCATGGTGAGCCGCTCTCCAGGGAAAGTTAATCGAAGACCAGCAACGGTGATACCGTTTTAACGTAAACATTCACGTGATGGAAAAAAGAAGGCCAAAAAACTTCAGAGACCCGATTGAGGTTCGGATAGCCTTTTTTGGGTTTGAAACTATCCGTTGACGGCTTACAGCAGTCAAGGCCGTAGAACTCATCGAGAGCTTCATTTTCACTGGTTATGTCTCCCGTAACTCTAAACGAGCCAACAGTTATGGCCGTCCGAAGAATCGATATCCACAGGGTGCAACATTCGCTGTGCAAGGTGCAACATTCGTCCAAAAAGCAGAAACAGCGCCGTTCGACTTTGAGAAGTGGGTGCAGGGATTTGAAATGGAACAGTACCATGGTGAGCCGCTCTCTAGGGAAGGTAAATCGAAGACCAGCAACGGTGATACAGTTTTAACGTAAACATTCACGTGATGGAAAAAAGAAGGCCAAAATACTTCAGAGACCCGATTGAGGTTCGGATAGCCTTTTTTGGGTTTGAAACTATCTGTTGACGGCTTACAGCGGTCAAGGCCGTAGAACTCACGAAGAGCTTCGTTTTGACTGGTTATGGCTCCCGTAACTCTAAACGAGCCAACAGTTATGGCCGTCCGAAGAATCGATATCCACAGGGTGCAACATTCGCTGTGCAAGGTGCAACATTCGTCCAAAAAGCAGAAACAGCGCCGTTCGACTTTGAGAAGTGGGTGCAGGGAATTGACATGGAACAGTACCATGGTGAGCCGCTCTCCAGGGAAGGTAAATCGAAGACCAGCAACGGTGATCCCGTTTTAACGTAAACATTCACGTGATGGAAAAAAGATGGCCAAAAAACTTCAGAGACCCGATTGAGGTTCGGATAGCCTTTTTTGGGTTTGAAACTATCCGTTGAAGGCTTACAGCCGTCAAGGCCATAGAACTCACCGAGAGCTTCGTTTTGACTGGTTATGGCTCCCGTAACTCTAAACAAGCCAACAGTTAAGGCCGTCCGAAGAATCGATATCCATAGGGTGCAACATTCGCTGTGCATGGTGCAACATTCGTCCAAAAAGCAGAAACAGCGCCGTTCGACTTTGAGAAGTGGGTGCAGGGATTTGAAATGGAACAGTACCATGGTGAGCCGCTCTCCAGGGAAGGTAAATCGAAGACCAGCAACGGTGATACCGTTTTAACGTAAACATTCACGTGATGGAAAAAAGAAGGCCAAAAAACTTCAGAGACCCGATTGAGGTTCGGATAGCCTTTTTTGGGTTTGAAACTATCCGTTGACGGCTTACAGCGGTCAAGGCCGTAGAACTCATCGAGAGCTTCGTTTTGACTGGTTAAGGCTCCCGTAACTCTAAACGAGCCAACAGTTATGGCCGTCCGAAGAATCGATATCCACAGGGTGCAACATTCGCTGTGCAAGGTGCAACATTCGTCCAAAAAGCAGAAACAGCGCCGTTCGACTTTGAGAAGTGGGTGCAGGGATTTGAAATGGAACAGTACCATGGTGAGCCGCTCTCCAGGGAAGGTAAATCGAAGACCAGCAACGGTGATACCGTTTTAACGTAAACATTCACGTGATGGAAAAAAGAAGGCCAAAATACTTCAGAGACCCGATTGAGGTTCGGATAGCCTTTTTTGGGTTTGAAACTATCCGTTGATGGCTTACAGCGGTCAAGGCCGTAGAACTCACCGAGAGCTTCGTTTTGACTGGTTATGGCTCCCGTAACTCTAAACGAGCCAACAGTTATGGCCGTCCGAAGAATCGATATCCACAGGGTGCAACATTCGCTGTGCAAGGTGCAACATTCGTCCAAAAAGCAGAAACAGCGCTGTTCGACTTTGAGAAGTGGGTGTAGGGATTTGACATGGAACAGTACCATGGTGAGCCGCTCTCCAGGGAAGGTAAATCGAAGACCAGCAACGGTGATCCCGTTTTAACGTAAACATTCACGTGATGGAAAAAATATGGCCAAAAAACTTCAGAGACCCGATTGAGGTTCGAATAGCCTTTTTTGGGTTTGAAACTATCCGTTGACGACTTACAGCTGTCAAGGCCATAGAACTCACCGAGAGCTTCGTTTTGACTGGTTATGGCTTTCGTAACTCTAAACGAGCCAACATTTATGGCCGTCCGAAGAATCGATATCCACAGGGTGCAACATTCGCTCTTCAAGGTGCAACATTCGTCCAAAAAGCCAAAACGGCGCCGTTCGACTTTTAGAAGTGGGTGTAGGGATTTGAAATGGAACAGTACCATGGTGAACCGCTCTCCAGGGAAGGTAAATCGAAGACCAGCAACGGTGATCCCGTTTTAACGTAAACATTCACGTGATGGAAAAAAGAAGGCCAAAATACTTCAGAGACCCAATTGAGGTTCGGATAGCATTTTTTGGGTTTGAAACTATCCGTTGACGGCTTACAGCCGTCAAGGCCGTAGAACTCACCGAGAGCTTCGTTTTGACTGGTTATGGCTCCCGTAATTCTAAACGAGCCAACAGTTATGGCCGTCCGAAGAATCGATATCTATAGGGTGCAAAATTCGCTGTGCAAGGTGCAACATTCGTCCAAAAAGCAGAAACAGCGCCGTTCGACTTTGAGAAGTGGGTGCAGGGATTTGAAATGGAATAGTACCATGGTGAGCCGCTATCCAGGGAAGGTAAATCGAAGACCAGCAACGGTGATACCGTTTTAACGTAAACATTCACGTGATGGAAAAAAGAAGGCCAAAAAACTTCAGAGACCCGATTGAGGTTCGGATAGCCTTTTTTGGGTTTGAAACTATCCGTTGATGGCTTACAGCGGTCAAGGCCGTAGAACTCACCGAGAGCTTCGTTTTGACTGGTTATGGCTCCCGTAACTCTAAACGAGCCAACAGTTATGGCCGTCCGAAGAATCGATATCCACAGGGTGCAACATTCGCTGTGCAAGGTGCAACATTCGTCCAAAAAGCAGAAACAGCGCTGTTCGACTTTGAGAAGTGGGTGTAGGGATTTGACATGGAACAGTACCATGGTGAGCCGCTCTCCAGGGAAGGTAAATCGAAGACCAGCAACGGTGATCCCGTTTTAACGTAAACATTCACGTGATGGAAAAAATATGGCCAAAAAACTTCAGAGACCCGATTGAGGTTCGAATAGCCTTTTTTGGGTTTGAAACTATCCGTTGATGACTTACAGCTGTCAAGGCCATAGAACTCACCGAGAGCTTCGTTTTGACTGGTTATGGCTTTCGTAACTCTAAACGAGCCAACATTTATGGCCGTCCGAAGAATCGATATCCACAGGGTGCAACATTCGCTCTTCAAGGTGCAACATTCGTCCAAAAAGCCAAAACGGCGCCGTTCGACTTTTAGAAGTGGGTGTAGGGATTTGAAATGGAACAGTACCATGGTGAACCGCTCTCCAGGGAAGGTAAATCGAAGACCAGCAACGGTGATCCCGTTTTAACGTAAACATTCACGTGATGGAAAAAAGAAGGCCAAAATACCTCAGAGACCCAATTGAGGTTCGGATAGCATTTTTTGGGTTTGAAACTATCCGTTGACGGCTTACAGCCGTCAAGGCCGTAGAACTCACCGAGAGCTTCGTTTTGACTGGTTATGGCTCCCGTAATTCTAAACGAGCCAACAGTTATGGCCGTCCGAAGAATCGATATCTATAGGGTGCAAAATTCGCTGTGCAAGGTGCAACATTCGTCCAAAAAGCAGAAACAGCGCCGTTCGACTTTGAGAAGTGGGTGCAGGGATTTGAAATGGAATAGTACCATGGTGAGCCGCTCTCCAGGGAAGGTAAATCGAAGACCAGCAACGGTGATACCGTTTTAACGTAAACATTCACGTGATGGAAAAAAGAAGGCCAAAAAACTTCAGAGACCCGATTGAGGTTCGGATAGCCTTTTTTGGGTTTGAAACTATCTGTTGATGGCTTACAACGGTCAAGGCCACAGAACTCATCGAGAGCTTCATTTTGACTGGTTATGGCTCCCGTAACTCTAAACGAGCCAACAGTTATGGCCGTCCGAAGAATCGATATCCACAGGGTGCAACATTCGCTGTGCAAGTTGCAACATTCGTCCAAAAGCAGAAACAGCGCCGTTCGACTTTGAGAAGTGGGTGCAGGGATTTGAAATGGAACAGTACCATGGTGAGCCGCTCTGCAGGGAAGGTAAATCGAAGACCAGCAACGGTGATACCGTTTTAACGTAAACATTCACGTGATGGAAAAAAGAAGGCCAAAAAACTTCAGAGACCCGATTGTGGTTCGGATAGCCTTTTTTGGGTTTGAAACTATCCGTTGACGGCTTACAGCCGTCAAGGCCGTAGAACTCACCGAGAGCTTCGTTTTGACTAGTTATGGCTCCCGTAACTCTAAACGAGCCAACAGTTATGGCCGTCCGAAGAATCGATATCCACAGGGTGCAACATTCGCTCTACAAGGTGCAACATTCGTCCAAAAAACCGAAACGGCGCCGTTCGACTTTTAGAAGTGGGTGCAGGGATTTGAAATGGAAAAGTACCATGGTGAACCGCTCTCCAGGGAAGGTAAATCAAAGACCAGCAACGGTGATCCCGTTTTAACGTAAAAATTCACGTGATTGAAAAAAGAAGGCCAAAATACTTCAAAGACCCGATTGAGGTTCGTATAGCCTTTTTTGGGTTTGAAACTATCCGTTGACGGCTTACAGCTGTCAAGGCCGTAGAACTCACCGAGAGCTTCGTTTTGACTGGTTATGGCTCCCGTAACTCTAAACGAGCCAACAGTTATGGCCGTCCGAAGAATCGATATCCACAGGGTGCAACATTCGCTGTGCAAGGTGCAACATTCGTCCAAAAAGCAGAAACAGCGCCGTTCGACTTTGAGAAGTGGGTGCAGGGATTTGACATGGAACAGTACCATGGTGAGCCGCTCTCCAGGGTAGGTAAATCGAAGACCAGCAACGGTGATCCCGTTTTAACGTAAACATTCACATGATGGAAAAAAGATGGCCAAAAAACTTCAGAGACCCGATTGAGGTTCGGATAGCCTTTTTTGGGTTTGAAACTATCCGTTGACGGCTTACAGTTGTCAAGGCCATAGAACTCACCGAGAGCTTCGTTTTGACTGGTTATGGCTACCATAACTCTAAACGAGCCAACATTTATGGCCGTCCGAAGAATCGATATCCACAGGGTGCAACATTCGCTCTTCAAGGTGCAACATTCGTCCAAAAAACCGAAACGGCGCCGTTCGACTTTTAGAAGTGGGTGCAGGGATTTGAAATGGAACAGTACCATGGTGAACCGCTCTCCAGGGAAGGTAAATCGAAGACCAGCAACGGTGATCCCGTTTTAACGTAAAAATTCACGTGATGGAAAAAAGAAGGCCAAAATACTTCAGAGACCCGATTGAGGTTCGGATAGCCTTTTTTGGGTTTGAAACTATCCGTTGACGGCTTACAACTATCAAGGCCGTAGAACTCACCGAGAGCTTCATTTTGACTGGTTATGGCTCCCGTAACTCTAAACGAGACAACAGTTATGGCCGTCCGAAGAATCGATATCCACAGGGTGCAACATTCGCTGTGCAAGGTGCAACATTCGTCCAAAAAGCAGAAACAGCGCCGTTCGACTTTTAGAAGTGGGTTCAGGGATTTGAAATGGAACAGTACCATGGTGAACTGCTCTCCAGGGAAGGTAAATCGAAGACCAGCAACGGTGATCCCGTTTTAACGTAAAAATTCACGTGATGGAAATAAGAAGGCCAAAATACTTCAGAGACCCGATTGAGGTTCGGATAGCCTTTTTTGGGTTTGAAACTATCCGTTGACGGCTTACAGCTATCAAGGCCGTAGAACTCACCGAGAGCTTCGTTTTGACTGGTTTTGGCTCTCGTAACTCTAAACGAGCCAATAGTTATGGCCGTCCGAAGAATCGATATCCACAGGGTGCAACATTCGCTGTGCAAGGTGCAACATTCATCCAAAAAGCCGAAACAGCGCCGTTCGACTTTAAGAAGTGGGTGCAGGGATTTGAAATGGAATAGTACCATGGTGAACCGCTCTCCAGGGAAGGTAAATCAAAGACCAGCAACGGTGATCCATTTTTAACGTAAAAATTCACGTGATGGAAAAAAGAAGGCCAAAATACTTCAGAGACCCGATTGAGGTTCGAATAGCCTTTTTTGGGTTTGAAACTATCCGTTGACGGCTTACAGCGGTCAATGCCGTAGAACTCACCGAGAGCTTCGTTTTGACTGGTTATGGCTCCCGTAACTCTAAACGAGCCAACAGTTATGGCCGTCCGAAGAATCGATATCCACAGGGTGCAACATTCGCTGTGCAAGGTGCAACATTCGTCCAAAAAGCAGAAACAGCGCCGTTCGACTTTGAGAAGTGGGTGCAGGGATTTGACATGGAACAGTACCATGGTGAGCCGCTCTCCAGGGAAGGTAAATCGAAGACCAGCAACGGTGATCCCGTTTTAACGTAAACATTCACGTGATGGAAAAAAGATGGCCAAAAAACTTCAGAGACCCGATTGAGGTTCGGATAGCCTTTTTTGGGTTTGAAACTATCCGTTGACGGCTTACAGCCGTCAAGGCCGTAGAACTTACCGAGAGCTTCGTTTTGATTGGTTATGGCTCCCGTAACTCTAAACGAGCCAACAGTTATGGCCGTCCGAAGAATCGATATCCACAGGGTGCAACATTCGCTCTGCAAGGTGCAACATTCGTCCAAAAAACCGAAACGGCGCCGTTCGACTTTTAGAAGTGGGTGCAGGGATTTGAAATGGAACAGTACCATAGTGAACCGCTCTCCAGGGAAGGTAAATCGAAGACCAGCAACGGTGATCCCGTTTTAACGTAAAAATTCACGTGATGGAAAAAAGAAGGCCAAAATACTTCAGAGACCCGATTGAGGTTCGTATAGCCTTTTTTAGGTTTGAAACTATCCGTTGACGGCTTACAGCTGTCAAGGCCGTAGAACTCACCGAGAGCTTCGTTTTGACTGGTTATGGCTCCCGTAACTCTAAACGAGCCAATAGTTATGGCCGTCCGAAGAATCGATATCCACAGGGTGCAACATTCGCTGTGCAAGGTGCAACATTCGTCCAAAAAGCAGAAACAGCGCCGTTCGACTTTGAGAAGTGGGTGCAGGGATTTGACATGGAACAGTACCATGGTGAGCCGCTCTCTAGGGAAGGTAAATCGAAGACCAGCAACGGTGATCCCGTTTTAACGTAAACATTCACATGATGGAAAAAAGATGGCCAAAAAACTTCAGAGACCCGATTGAGGTTCGGATAGCCTTTTTTGGGTTTGAAACTATCCGTTGACGGCTTACAGGTGTCAAGGCCATAGAACTCACTGATAGCTTCGTTTTGACTGGTTATGGCTCCCGTAACTCTAAACGAGCCAACATTTATGGCCGTCCGAAGAATCGATATCCACAGGGTGCAACATTCGCTCTTCAAGGTGCAACATTCGTCCAAAAAGCCAAAACGGTGCCGTCCGACTTTTAGAAGTGGGTTCAGGGATTTGAAATGGAACAGTACCATGGTGACCCGCTCTCCATGGAAGGTAAATCGAAGACCAGCAACGGTGATCCCGTTTTAACGTAAAAATTCACGTGATGGAAAAAAGAAGGCCAAAATACTTCAGAGACCCGATTGAGGTTCGGATAGCCTTTTTTGGGTTTGAAACTATCCTTTGACGGCTTACAGCTATCAAGGCCGTAGAACTCACCGAGAGCTTCGTTTTGACTGGTTATGGCTCCCGTAACTCTAAACGAGCCAACAGTTATGGCCGTCCGAAGAATCGATATCCACAGGGTGCAACATTCGCTGTGCAAGGTGCAACATTCATCCAAAAAGCCGAAACAGCGCCGTTCGACTTTAAGAAGTGGGTGCAGGGATTTGAAATGGAACAGTACCATGGTGAACCGCTCTCCAGGGAAGGTAAATCAAAGACCAGCAACGGTGATCCCGTTTTAACGTAAAAATTCACGTGATGGAAAAAAGAAGGCCAAAATACTTCAAAGACCCGATTGAGGTTCGGATAGCCTTTTTTGGGTTTGAAACTATCCGTTGACGGCTTACAGCGGTCAAGGCCGTAGAACTCACCGAGAGCTTCGTTTTGACTGGTTATGGCTCCCGTAACTCTAAACGAGCCAACAGTTATGGCCGTCCGAAGATTCGATATCCATAGGGTGCAACATTCGCTGTGCAAGGTGCAACATTCGTCCAAAAAGCAGAAACAGCGCCGTTCGACTTTGAGAAGTGGGTGCAGGGATTTGACATGGAACAGTACCATGGTGAGCCGCTCTCCAGGGAAGGTGAATCGAAGACCAGCAACGGTGATCCCGTTTTAACGTAAACATTCACGTGATGGAAAAAAGATGGCCAAAAAACTTCAGAGACCCGATTGAGGTTCGGATAGCCTTTTTTGGGTTTGAAACTATCCGTTGACGGCTTACAGCTGTCATGGCCATAGAACTCACCGAGAGCTTCGTTTTGACTGGTTATGGCTCCCGTAACTCTAAACGAGCCAACATTTATGGTCGTCCGAAGAATCGATATCCACAGGGTGCAACATTCGCTCTTCAAGGTGCAACATTCGTCCAAAAAGCCAAAACGGCGCCGTTCGACTTTTAGAAGTGGGTGCAGGGATTTGAAATGGAACAGAACCATGGTGAACCGCTCTCCAGGGAAGGTAAATCGAAGACCAGCAACGGTGATCCCGTTTTAACGTAAACATTCACGTGATGGAAAAAAGAAGGCCAAAATACTTCAGAGACCCAATTGAGGTTCGGATAGCATTTTTTGGGTTTGAAACTATCCGTTGACGGCTTACAGCTGTCAAGCCCGTAGAACTCACCGAGAGCTTCGTTTTGACTGGTTATGGCTCCCGTAATTCTAAACGAGCCAACAGTTAAGGCCGTCCGAAGAATCGATATCCATAGGGTGCAACATTCGCTGTGCAAGGTGCAACATTCGCCCAAAAAGGCGAAACAGCGCCGTTCGACTTTTAGAAGTGGGTGCAGGGATTTGAAATGGAACAGTACCATGGTGAACCGCTCTCCAGGGAAGGTAAATCGAAGACCAGCAACGGTGATCCCGTTTTAACGTAAAAATTCACGTGATGGAAAAAAGAAGGCCAAAAAACATCAGAGACCCGATTGAGGTTCGGATAGCCTTTTTTGGGTTTGAAACTATCCGTTGATGGCTTATAGCTGTCAAGGCCGTAGAACTCACCGAGAGCTTCGTTTTGACTGGTTATGGCCCCGTAACTCTAAACGAGCCAACAGTTATGGCCATCTAAAGAATCGATATCCACAGGGTGCAACATTCGCTGTGCAAGTTGCAACATTCGTCCAAAAAGCCGAAACAACGCCGTTCGACTTTTAGAAGTAGGTGCAGGAATTTGAAATGGAACAGTACCATGGTGAACCGCTCTCCAGGGAAGGTAAATCGAAGACCAGCAACGGTGATCCCATTTTAACGTAAAAATTCACGTGATGGAAA
This sequence comes from Allium fistulosum, assembly GCA_030737815.1. Taxonomy (NCBI): domain Eukaryota; kingdom Viridiplantae; phylum Streptophyta; class Magnoliopsida; order Asparagales; family Amaryllidaceae; genus Allium; species Allium fistulosum. The sequence goes on along the minus strand of CM060905.1, from coordinate 40,630,425 downwards.
AAAGAAGGCCTGAAAACTTCAGAGACCCGATTGAGGTTCGGATAGCCTTTTTTGGGTTTGAAACTATCCGTTGATGGCTTACTGCTTTCAAGTCCGTAGAACTCACCGAGAAGTTCGTTTTGACTAGTTTTTGCTCCTGTAACTCTAAACGAGCCAACAGTTATGGCCGTCCGAAGAATCGATATCCACAGGGTGCAACATTCGCTGTGCAAGGTGCAACATTCATCCAAAAAGACGAAACAGCGCCGTTCGACTTTTATAAGTGGGTGCAGGGATTTGAAATGGAACAGTACCATGGTGAACCGCTCTCCAGGGAAGGTAAATCGAAGACCAGCAATGGTGATCCCGTTTTAACGTAAAAATTCACGTGATGGAAAAAAGAAGGCCAAAAAACTTCAAAGACCCGATTGAGGTTCAGATAGCCTTTTTTGGGTTTGAAACTATCCGTTGACGGCTTACAGCTTCAAGGCCGTAGAACTCACCGAGAGCTTCGTTTTGACTGGTTTTGGCTTCCGTAACTCTAAACGAGCCAACAGTTATGGCCGTCCGAAGAATCGATATCCATAGGGTGCAACATTCGCTGTGCAAGTTGCAATATTCGTCCAAAAAGCCGAAACAGCGCCGCTCGACTTTTATAAGTGGGTGCAGGAATTTGAAATGGAACAGTACCATGGTGAACCGCTCTCCAGGGAAGGTAAATCGAAGACCAGCAACGGTGATCCCATTTTAACGTAAAAATTCACGTGATGGAAAAAAGAAGGCCAAAATACTTCAGAGACCCGATTGAGGTTCGGATAGCCTTTTTTGGGTTTGAAACTATCCGTTGACGGCTTACTGCTTTCAAGTCCGTAGAACTCACCGAGAAGTTCGTTTTGACTAGTTTTTGCTCCTGTAACTCTAAACGAGCCAACAGTTATGGCCGTCCGAAGAATCGATATCCACAGGGTGCAACATTCGCTGTGCAAGGTGCAACATTCATCCAAAAAGACGAAACAGCGCCGTTCGACTTTTATAAGTGGGTGCAGGGATTTGAAATGGAACAGTACCATGGTGAACCGCTCTCCAGGGAAGGTAAATCGAAGACCAGCAATGGTGATCCCGTTTTAACGTAAAAATTCACGTGATGGAAAAAAGAAGGCCAAAAAACTTCAAAGACCCGATTGAGGTTCGGATAGCCTTTTTTGGGTTTGAAACTATCCGTTGACGGCTTACAGCTTCAAGGCCGTAGAACTCACCGAGAGCTTCGTTTTGACTGGTTTTGGCTTCCGTAACTCTAAACGAGCCAACAGTTATGGCCGTCCGAAGAATCGATATCCACAGGGTGCAACATTCGTTGTGCAAGTTGCAATATTCGTCCAAAAAGCCGAAACAGCGCCGCTCGACTTTTATAAGTGGGTGCAGGAATTTGAAATGGAACAGTACCATGGTGAACCGCTCTCCAGGGAAGGTAAATCGAAGACCAGCAACGGTGATCCCATTTTAACGTAAAAATTCACGTGATGGAAAAAAGAAGGCCAAAATACTTCAGAGACCCGATTGAGGTTCGGATAGCCTTTTTTGGGTTTGAAACTATCCGTTGACGGCTTACTGCTTTCAAGTCCGTAGAACTCACCGAGAAGTTCGTTTTGACTAGTTTTTGCTCCTGTAACTCTAAACGAGCCAACAGTTATGGCCGTCCGAAGAATCGATATCCACAGGGTGCAACATTCGCTGTGCAAGGTGCAACATTCATCCAAAAAGACGAAACAGCGCCGTTCGACTTTTATAAGTGGGTGCAGGGATTTGAAATGGAACAGTACCATGGTGAACCGCTCTCCAGGGAAGGTAAATCGAAGACCAGCAACGGTGATCCCGTTTTAACGTAAACATTCACGTGATGGAAAAAAGAAGGCCAAAAAACTTCAAAGACCCGATTGAGGTTCGGATAGCCTTTTTTGGGTTTGAAACTATCCGTTGACGGCTTACAGCTTCAAGGCCGTAGAACTCACCGAGAGCTTCGTTTTGACTGGTTTTGGCTTCCGTAACTCTAAACGAGCCAACATTTATGGCCGTCCGAAGAATCGATATCCACAAGGTGCAACATTCGCTCTTCAAGGTGCAACATTCGTCCAAAAAGCCAAAACGGCGCCGTTCGACTTTTAGAAGTGGGTGCAGGGATTTGAAATGGAACAGTACCATGGTGAACCGCTCTCCAGGGAAGGTAAATCGAAGACCAGCAACGGTGATCCCGTTTTAACGTAAAAATTCACGTGATGAAAAAAAGAAGGCCAAAATACTTCAGAGACCCGATTGAGGTTCGGATAGCCTTTTTTGGGTTTGAAACTATACGTTGACGGCTTACAGCTATCAAGGCCGTAGAACTCACCGAGAGCTTCGTTTTGACTAGTTATGGCTCCCGTAACTCTAAACGAGCCAACAATTATGGTCGTCTGAAGAATCGATATCCACAGGGTGCAACATTCGCTGTGCAAGGTGCAACATTCGTCCAAAAAGCCGAAACAGCGCCGTTCGACTTTAAGAAGTGGGTGCAGGGATTTGAAATGGAACAGTACCATGGTGAACCGCTCTCCAGGGAAGGTAAATCAAAGACCAGCAACGGTGATCCCGTTTTAACGTAAAAATTCACGTGATGGAAAAAAGATGGCCAAAATACTTCAGAGACCCGATTGAGGTTCGGATAGCCTTTTTTGGGTTTGAAACTATCCGTTGACGGCTTACAGCTGTCAAGGCCGTAGAACTCACCGAGAGCTTCGTTTTGACTGGTTATGGCTCCCGTAACTCTAAACGAGCCAACAGTTATGGCCGTCTGAAGAATCGATATCCACAGGGTGCAACATTCGCTGTGCAAGGTGCGACATTCGTCCAAAAAGCAGAAACAGCGCCGTTCGACTTTGAGAAGTGGGTGCAGGGATTTGACATGGAACAGTACCATGGTGAGCCGCTCTCCAGGGAAGGTAAATCGAAGACCAGGAACGGTGATCCCGTTTTAACGTAAACATTCACGTGATGGAAAAAAGATGGCCAAAAAACTTCAAAGACCCTATTGAGGTTCGGATAGCCTTTTTTGGGTTTGAAACTATCCGTTGACGGCTTACAGTTGTCAAGGCCATAGATCTCACCGAGAGCTTCGTTTTGACTGGTTATGGCTCCCGTAACTCTAAACGAGCCAACATTTATGGCCGTCCGAAGAATCGATATCCACAGGGTGCAACATTCGCTCTTCAAGGTGCAACATTCGTCCAAAAAGCCAAAACGGCGCCGTTCGACTTTTAGAAGTGGGTGCAGGGATTTGAAATGGAACAGTACCATGGTGAACCGCTCTCAAGGGAAGGTAAATCGAAGACCAGCAACGGTGATCCCGTTTTAACGTAAAAATTCCCGTGATGGAAAAAAGAAGGCCAAAATACTTCAGAGACCCGATTGAGGTTCGGATAGCCTTTTTTGGGTTTGAAACTATCCGTTGACGGCTTACAGCTATCAAGCCCGTAGAACTCACCGAGAGCTTCGTTTTGACTAGTTATGGCTCCCGTAACTCTAAACGAGCCAACAGTTATGGCCGTCCGAAGAATCGATATCCACAGGGTGCAACATTTGCTCTGCAAGGTGCAACATTCGTCCAAAAAACCGAAACGGCGCCGTTCGACTTTTAGAAGTGGGTGCAGGGATTTGAAATGGAACAGTACCATGGTGAACCGCTCTCCAGGGAAGGTAAATCGAAGACCAGCAACGGTGATCCCGTTTTAACGTAAAAATTCACGTGATGGAAAAAAGATGGCCAAAATACTTCAGAGACCCGATTGAGGTTCGGATAGCCTTTTTTGGGTTTGAAACTATCCGTTGACGGCTTACAGCTTCAAGGCCGTAGAACTCACCGAGAGCTTCGTTTTGACTGGTTTTGGCTTCCGTAACTCTAAACGAGCCAACAGTTATGGCCGTCCGAAGAATCGATATCCACAGGGTGCAACATTCGCTGTGCAAGTTGCAATATTCGTCCAAAAAGCCGAAACAGCGCCGCTCGACTTTTATAAGTGGGTGCAGGAATTTGAAATGGAACAGTACCATGGTGAACCGCTCTCCAGGGAAGGTAAATCGAAGACCAGCAACGGTGATCCCATTTTAACGTAAAAATTCACGTGATGGAAAAAAGAAGGCCAAAATACTTCAGAGACCCGATTGAGGTTCGGATAGCCTTTTTTGGGTTTGAAACTATCCGTTGACGGCTTACTGCTTTCAAGTCCGTAGAACTCACCGAGAAGTTCGTTTTGACTAGTTTTTGCTCCTGTAACTCTAAACGAGCCAACAGTTATGGCCGTCCGAAGAATCGATATCCACAGGGTGCAACATTCGCTGTGCAAGGTGCAACATTCATCCAAAAAGACGAAACAGCGCCGTTCGACTTTTATAAGTGGGTGCAGGGATTTGAAATGGAACAGTACCATGGTGAACCGCTCTCCAGGGAAGGTAAATCGAAGACCAGCAATGGTGATCCCGTTTTAACGTAAAAATTCACGTGATGGAAAAAAGAAGGCCAAAAAACTTCAAAGACCCGATTGAGGTTCGGATAGCCTTTTTTGGGTTTGAAACTATCCGTTGACGGCTTACAGCTTCAAGGCCGTAGAACTCACCGAGAGCTTCGTTTTGACTGGTTTTGGCTTCCGTAACTCTAAACGAGCCAACAGTTATGGCCGTCCGAAGAATCGATATCCACAGGGTGCAACATTCGCTGTGCAAGTTGCAATATTCGTCCAAAAAGCCGAAACAGCGCCGCTCGACTTTTATAAGTGGGTGCAGGAATTTGAAATGGAACAGTACCATGGTGAACCGCTCTCCAGGGAAGGTAAATCGAAGACCAGCAACGGTGATCCCATTTTAACGTAAAAATTCACGTGATGGAAAAAAGAAGGCCAAAATACTTCAGAGACCCGATTGAGGTTCGGATAGCCTTTTTTGGGTTTGAAACTATCCGTTGACGGCTTACTGCTTTCAAGTCCGTAGAACTCACCGAGAAGTTCGTTTTGACTAGTTTTTGCTCCTGTAACTCTAAACGAGCCAACAGTTATGGCCGTCCGAAGAATCGATATCCACAGGGTGCAACATTCGCTGTGCAAGGTGCAACATTCATCCAAAAAGACGAAACAGCGCCGTTCGACTTTTATAAGTGGGTGCAGGGATTTGAAATGGAACAGTACCATGGTGAACCGCTCTCCAGGGAAGGTAAATCGAAGACCAGCAACGGTGATCCCGTTTTAACGTAAACATTCACGTGATGGAAAAAAGAAGGCCAAAAAACTTCAAAGACCCGATTGAGGTTCGGATAGCCTTTTTTGGGTTTGAAACTATCCGTTGACGGCTTACAGCTTCAAGGCCGTAGAACTCACCGAGAGCTTCGTTTTGACTGGTTTTGGCTTCCGTAACTCTAAACGAGCCAACATTTATGGCCGTCCGAAGAATCGATATCCACAAGGTGCAACATTCGCTCTTCAAGGTGCAACATTCGTCCAAAAAGCCAAAACGGCGCCGTTCGACTTTTAGAAGTGGGTGCAGGGATTTGAAATGGAACAGTACCATGGTGAACCGCTCTCCAGGGAAGGTAAATCGAAGACCAGCAACGGTGATCCCGTTTTAACGTAAAAATTCACGTGATGAAAAAAAGAAGGCCAAAATACTTCAGAGACCCGATTGAGGTTCGGATAGCCTTTTTTGGGTTTGAAACTATACGTTGACGGCTTACAGCTATCAAGGCCGTAGAACTCACCGAGAGCTTCGTTTTGACTAGTTATGGCTCCCGTAACTCTAAACGAGCCAACAATTATGGTCGTCTGAAGAATCGATATCCACAGGGTGCAACATTCGCTGTGCAAGGTGCAACATTCGTCCAAAAAGCCGAAACAGCGCCGTTCGACTTTAAGAAGTGGGTGCAGGGATTTGAAATGGAACAGTACCATGGTGAACCGCTCTCCAGGGAAGGTAAATCAAAGACCAGCAACGGTGATCCCGTTTTAACGTAAAAATTCACGTGATGGAAAAAAGATGGCCAAAATACTTCAGAGACCCGATTGAGGTTCGGATAGCCTTTTTTGGGTTTGAAACTATCCGTTGACGGCTTACAGCTGTCAAGGCCGTAGAACTCACCGAGAGCTTCGTTTTGACTGGTTATGGCTCCCGTAACTCTAAACGAGCCAACAGTTATGGCCGTCTGAAGAATCGATATCCACAGGGTGCAACATTCGCTGTGCAAGGTGCGACATTCGTCCAAAAAGCAGAAACAGCGCCGTTCGACTTTGAGAAGTGGGTGCAGGGATTTGACATGGAACAGTACCATGGTGAGCCGCTCTCCAGGGAAGGTAAATCGAAGACCAGGAACGGTGATCCCGTTTTAACGTAAACATTCACGTGATGGAAAAAAGATGGCCAAAAAACTTCAAAGACCCTATTGAGGTTCGGATAGCCTTTTTTGGGTTTGAAACTATCCGTTGACGGCTTACAGTTGTCAAGGCCATAGATCTCACCGAGAGCTTCGTTTTGACTGGTTATGGCTCCCGTAACTCTAAACGAGCCAACATTTATGGCCGTCCGAAGAATCGATATCCACAGGGTGCAACATTCGCTCTTCAAGGTGCAACATTCGTCCAAAAAGCCAAAACGGCGCCGTTCGACTTTTAGAAGTGGGTGCAGGGATTTGAAATGGAACAGTACCATGGTGAACCGCTCTCAAGGGAAGGTAAATCGAAGACCAGCAACGGTGATCCCGTTTTAACGTAAAAATTCCCGTGATGGAAAAAAGAAGGCCAAAATACTTCAGAGACCCGATTGAGGTTCGGATAGCCTTTTTTGGGTTTGAAACTATCCGTTGACGGCTTACAGCTATCAAGCCCGTAGAACTCACCGAGAGCTTCGTTTTGACTAGTTATGGCTCCCGTAACTCTAAACGAGCCAACAGTTATGGCCGTCCGAAGAATCGATATCCACAGGGTGCAACATTCGCTGTGCAAGGTGCAACATTCGTCCAAAAAGCCGAAACAGCGCCGTTCGACTTTAAGAAGTGGGTGCAAGGATTTGAAATGGAACAGTACCATGGTGAACCGCTCTCCAGGGAAGGTAAATCAAAGACCAGCAACGGTGATCCCGTTTTAACGTAAAAATTCACGTGATGGAAAAAAGAAGGCCAAAATACTTCAGAGACACGATTGAGGTTTGGATAGCCTTTTTTGGGTTTGAAACTATCCGTTGACGGCTTACAGCTGTCAAGGCCGTAGAACTCACCGAGAGCTTCGTTTTGACTGGTTATGGCTCCCGTAACTCTAAACGAGCCAACAGTTATGGCCGTCCGAAGAATCGATATCCACAGGGTGCAACATTCGCTGTGTAAGGTGCAACATTCGTCCAAAAAGCAGAAACAACGCCATTCGACTTTGAGAAGTGGGTGCAGGGATTTGACATGGAACAGTACCATGGTGAGCCGCTCTCCAGGGAAGGTAAATCGAAGACCAGCAACGGTGATCCCGTTTTAACGTAAACATTCACGTGATGGAAAAAAGATGGCCAAAAAACTTCAGAGACCCGATTGAGGTTCGGATAGCCTTTTTTGGGTTTGAAACTATCCATTGACGGCTTACAGCAGTCAAGGCCATAGAACTCACCGAGAGCTTCGTTTTGACTGGTTATGGCTCCCGTAACTCTAAACGAGCCAACAGTTATGGCCATCCGAAGAATCGATGTCCACAGGGTGCAACATTCGCTGTGCAAGGTGCAACATTCGTCCAAAAAGCAGAAACAGCGCTGTTCGACTTTGAGAAGTGGGTGCAGGGATTTGAAATGGAACAGTACCATGGTGAGCCGCTCTCCAGGGAAGGTAAATCGAAGACCAGCAACGGTGATCCCGTTTTAACGTAAACATTCACGTGATGGAAAAAAGATGGCCCAAAAACTTCAGACATCCGATTGAGGTTCGAATAGCCTTTTTTGGGTTTGAAACTATCCGTTGACGGCTTATAGCTGTCAAGGCCGTAGAACTCACCGAGAGCTTCGTTTTGACTGGTTATGTCTCCCGTAACTCTAAACGAGCCAACAGTTATGGCCGTCCGAAGAATCGATATCCATAGGGTGCAACATTCGCTGTGCAAGGTGCAACATTCGTCCAAAAAGCAGAAACAGCGCCGTTCGACTTTGAGAAGTGGGTGCAGGGATTTGAAATGGAACAGTACCATGGTGATCCGCTCTCCAGGGAAGGTAAATCGAAGACCAGCAACGGTGATACCGTTTTAACGTAAACATTCACGTGATGGAAAAAAGAAGGCCAAAAAACTTCAGAGACCCGATTGAGGTTCAGATAGCCTTTTTTGGGTTTGAAACTATCCGTTGACGGCTTACAGCTGTCAAGGCCGTAGAACTCATCGGGAGCTTCGTTTTGACTGGTTATGGCTCCCGCAACTCTAAACGAGCCAACAGTTATGGTCGTCCGAAGAATCGATATCCACAGGGTGCAACATTCGCTGTGCAAGGTGCAACATTCGTCCAAAAAGCAGAAACAGCGCCGTTCGACTTTGAGAAGTGGTTGCAGGGATTTGAAATGGAACAGTACCATGGTGAGCCGCTCTCCAGGGAAGGTAAATCGAAGACCAGCAACGGTGATACCGTTTTAACGTAAACATTCACGTGATGGAAAAAAGAAGGCCAAAAAACTTCAGAGACCCGATTGAGGTTCGGATAGCCTTTTTTGGGTTTGAAACTATCCGTTGACGGCTTACAGTTGTCAAGGCCGTAGAACTCACCGAGAGCTTCGTTTTGACTGGTTATGGCTCCCGTAACTCTAAACGAGCCAACAATTATGGCCGTCCGAAGAATCGATATCCACAGGGTGCAACATTCGCTGTGCAAGGTGCAACATTCGTCCAAAAAGCAGAAACAGCTCCGTTCGACTTTGAGAAGTGGGTGCAGGGATTTGAAATGGAACAGTACCATGGTGAGCCGCTCTCCAGGGAAGGTAAATCGAAGACCAGCAACGGTGATACAGTTTTAACGTAAACATTCAGGTGATGGAAAAAAGAAGGCCAAAAAACTTCAGAGACCCGATTGAGGTTCGGATAGCCTTTTTTGGGTTTGAAACTATCCGTTGACGGCTTACAGTTGTCAAGGCCGTAGAACTCATCGAGAGCTTCGTTTTGACTGGTTATGGCTCCCGTAACTCTAAATGAGCCAACAGTTATGGCCGTCCGAAGAATCGATATCCACAGGGTGCAACATTCGCTGTGCAAGGTGCAACATTCGTCCAAAAAGCAGAAACAGCGCCGTTCGACTTTGAGAAGTGGTTGCAGGGATTTGAAATGGAACAGTACCATGGTGAGCCGCTCTCCAGGGAAGGTAAATCGAAGACCAGCAACGGTGATACCGTTTTAACGTAAACATTCACGTGATGGAAAAAAGAAGGCCAAAAAACTTCAGAGACCCGATTGAGGTTCGGATAGCCTTTTTTGGGTTTGAAACTATCCGTTGACGGCTTACAGTGGTCAAGGCCGTAGAACTCACCCAGAGCTTCGTTTTGACTGGTTATGGCTCCCTTAACTCTAAACAAGCCAACAGTTATGGCCGTCCAAAGAATCGATATCCACAGGGTGCAACATTCGCTGTGCAAGGTGCAACATTCGTCCAAAAAGCAGAAACAGCGCCGTTCGACTTTGAGAAGTGGGTGCAGGGATTTGAAATGGAACAGTACCATGGTGAGCCGCTCTCCAGGGAAGGTAAATCGAAGACCAACAACTGTGATACCGTTTTAACTTAAACATTAACGTGATGGAAAAAAGAAGGCCAAAAAACTTCAGAGACCCGATTGAGGTTCGGATAGCCTTTTTTGGGTTTGAAACTATCCGTTGACGGCTTACAGCCGTCAAGGCCGTAGAACTCATCGAGAGCTTCGTTTTGACTGGTTATGGCTCCCGTAACTCTAAACGGGCCAACAGTTATGGCCGTCCGAAGAATCGATATCCACAGGGTGCAACATTCACTGTGCAAGGTGCAACATTCGTCCAAAAAGCAGAAACAGCGCCGTTCGACTTTGAGAAGTGGGTGCAGGGATTTGAAATGGAACAGTACCATGGTGAGCCGCTCTCCCGGGAAGGTAAATCGAAGACCAGCAACGGTGATACCGTTTTAACGTAAACATTCACGTGATGGAAAAAAGAAGGCCAAAAAACTTCAGAGACCCGATTGAGGTTCGGATAGCCTTTTTTGGGTTTGAAACTATCCGTTGACGGCTTACAGTTGTCAAGGCCGTAGAACTCATCGAGAGCTTCGTTTTGACTGGTTATGGCTCCCGTAACTCTAAATGAGCCAACAGTTATGGCCGTCCGAAGAATCGATATCCACAGGGTGCAACATTCGTCCAAAAAGCAGAAACAGCGCCGTTCGACTTTGAGAAGTGGGTGCAGGGATTTGAAATGGAACAGTACCATGGTGAGCCGCTCTCCAGGGAAGGTAAATCAAAGACCAGCAATGGTGATACCGTTTTAACGTAAACATTCACGTGATGGAAAAAAGAAGGCCAAAAAACTTCAGAGACCCGATTGAGGTTCGGATAGCCTTTTTTGGGTTTGAAACTATCCGTTGACGGCTTACAGCTGTCAAGGCCGTAGAACTCACCGAGAGCTTCGTTTTGACTGGTTATGGCTCCCGTAACTATAAACGAGCCAACAGTTATGGCCGTCCGAAGAATCGATATCCACAGCGTGCAACATTCGCTGTGCAAGGTGCAACATTTGTCCAAAAAGCAGAAACAGCGCCGTTCGACTTTGAGAAGTGGGTGCAGGGATTTGAAATGGAACAGTACCATGTTGAGCCGCTCTCCAGGGAAGGTAAATCGAAGACCAACAACGGTGATACCGTTTTAACGTAAACATTCACGTGATGGAAAAAAGAAGGCCAAAAAACTTCAGAGACCCGATTGAGGTTCGGATAGCCTTTTTTGGGTTTGAAACTACCCGTTGACGGCTTACAGCTGTCAAGGCCGTAGAACTCACCGAGATCTTTGTTTTGACTGGTTATGGCTCCCGTAACTCTAAACGAGCCAACAGTTATGGCCGTCCGAAGAATCGATATCCACAGGGTGCAACATTCGCTGTGCAAGGTGCAACATTCGTCCAAAAAGCAGAAACAGCGCCGTTCGACTTTGAGAAGTGGGTGCAGGGATTTGAAATGGAACAGTACCATGGTGAGCCGCTCTCCAGGGAAGGTAAATCGAAAACCAACAACGGTGATACCGTTTTAACGTAAATATTCACGTGATGGAAAAAAGAAGGCCAAAAAACTTCAGAGACCCGATTGAGGTTCGGATAGCCTTTTTTGGGTTTGAAACTATCCGTTGACGGCTTACAGCCGTCAAGGCCGTAGAACTCATCGAGAGCTTCGTTTTGACTGGTTATGGCTCCCGTAACTCTAAACGGGCCAACAGTTATGGCCGTCCGAAGAATCGATATCCACAGGGTGCAACATTCGCTGTGCAAGGTGCAACATTCGTCCAAAAAGCAGAAACAGCGCCGTTCGACTTTGAGAAGTGGGTGCAGGGATTTGAAATGGAACAGTACCATGGTGAGCCGCTCTCCAGGGAAGGTAAATCGAAGACCAGCAACGGTGATACCGTTTTAACGTAAACATTCACGTGATGGAAAAAAGAAGGCCAAAAAACTTCAAAGACCCAATTGAGGTTCGGATAGTCTTTTTTGGGTTTGAAACTATCCGTTGACGGATTACAGCGGTCAAGGCCGTAGAACTCACCGAGAGCTTCGTTTTGACTGGTTATGGCTCCCGTAACTATAAACGAGCCAACAGTTATGGCCGTCCGAAGAATCGATATCCACAGCGTGCAACATTCGCTGTGCAAGGTGCAACATTCGTCCAAAAAGCCAAAACTTCGCCGTTCGACTTTTAGAAGTGGGTGCAGGGATTTGAAATGGAACAGTACCATGGTGAACCGCTCTCCAGGGAAGGTAAATCGAAGAACAGCAACGGTGATCCCGTTTTAACGTAAAAATTCAAGTGATGGAAAAAAGAAGGCCAAAATACTTCAGAGACCCGATTGAGGTTCGGATAGCCTTTTTTGGGTTTGAATCTATCCGTTGATGGCTTACAACCGTCAAGGCCGTAGAACTCACCGAGTGCTTCGTTTTGACTAGTTATGGCTCCCGTAACTCTAAACGAGCCAACAGTTATGGCCGTCCGAAGAATCGATATCCACAGGGTGCAACATTCGCTGTGCAAGGTGCAACATTCGTCCAAAAAGCCGAAACAGCGCCGTTCGACTTTAAGAAGTGGGTGCAGGGATTTGAAATGGAACAGTACCATGGTGAACCGCTCTCCAGGGAAGGTAAATCAAATACCAGCAACGGTGATCCCGTTTTAACGTAAAAATTCACGTGATGAAAAAAAGAAGGCCAAAATACTTCAGAGACCCGATTGAGGTTCGGATAGCCTTTTTGGGTTTGAAACTATCCGTTGACGGCTTACAGCCGTCAAGGCCGTAGAACTCATCGAGAGCTTCGTTTTGACTGGTTATGGCTCCCGTAACTCTAAACGGGCCAACAGTTATGGCCGTCCGAAGAATCGATATCCACAGGGTGCAACATTCGCTGTGCAAGGTGCAACATTCGTCCAAAAAGCAGAAACAGCGCCGTTCGACTTTGAGAAGTGGGTGCAGGGATTTGAAATGGAACAGTACCATGGTGAGCCGCTATCCAGTGAAGGTAAATCGAAGACCAGCAACGGTGATACCGTTTTAACGTAAACATTCACGTGATGGAAAAAAGAAGGCCAAAAAACTTCGGAGACCCGATTGAGGTTCGGATAGCCTTTTTTGGGTTTGAAATTATCCGTTGACGGCTTACAGCTATCAAGGCCGTAGAACTCACCGAGAGCTTCGTTTTGACTGGTTATGGATCCCGTAACTCTAAACGAGCAAACAGTTATGGCCGTCCGAAGAATCGATATCCACCGGGTGCAACATTCGCTGTGCAAGGTGCAACATTCGTCCAAAAAGCAGAAACAGCGCCGTTCGACTTTGAGAAGTGGGTGCAGGGATTTGAAATGGAACAGTACCAAGGTGAGCTGCTCTCCAGGGAAGGTAAATCGAAGACCAGCAACGGTGATACCGTTTTAACGTAAACATTCACGTAATGGAAAAAAGAAGGCCAAAAAACTTCAGAGACCCGATTGAGGTTCGGATAGCCTTTTTTGGGTTTGAAACTATCCGTTGACGGCTTACAGCTGTCAAGGCCATAGAACTCACCGAGAGCTTCGTTTTGACTGGTTATGGCTCCCGTAACTCTAAACGAGCCAACATTTATGGCCGTCCGAAGAATCGATATCCACAGGGTGCAACATTCGCTCTTCAAGGTGCAACATTCGTCCAAAAAGCCAAAACGGCGCCGTTCGACTTTTAGAAGTGGGTGCAGGGATTTGAAATGGAACAGTACCATGGTGAACCGCTCTCCAGGGAAGGTAAATCGAAGAACAGCAACGGTGATCCCGTTTTAACGTAAAAATTCACGTGATGGAAAAAAGAAGGCCAAAATACTTCAAAGACCCGATTGAGGTTCGGATAGCCTTTTTTGGGTTTGAAACTATCCGTTGATGGCTTACAGCCGTCAAGGCCGTAGAACTCACCGAGGGCTTCGTTTTGACTGGTTATGGCTCCCGTAACTCTAAACGAGCCAACAGTTATGGCCGCCCGAAGAATCGATATCCACAGGGTGCAACATTCGCTGTGCAAGGTGCAACATTCGTCCAAAAAGCCGAAACAGCGCCGTTCGACTTTAAGAAGTGGGTACAGGGATTTGAAATGGAACAGTACCATGGTGAACCGCTCTCCAAGGAAGGTAAATCAAAGACCAGCAACGGTGATCCCGTTCGAACGTAAAAATTCACGTGATGGAAAAAAGAAGGCCAAAATACTTCAGAGACCCGATTGAGGTTCGGATAGCCTTTTTTGGGTTTGAAACTATCCGTTGACGGCTTACAGCGGTCAAGGCCGTAGAAATCACCGAGAGCTTCATTTTGACTGGTTATGGCTCCCGTAACTCTAAACGAGCCAACAGTTATGGCCGTCCGAAGAATCGATATCCACAGGGTGCAACATTCGCTGTGCAAGGTGCAACATTCGTCCAAAAAGCAGAAACAGCGCCGTTCGACTTTGAGAAGTGGGTGCAGGGATTTGAAATGGAACAGTACCATGGTGAGCCGCTCTCCAGGGAAGGTAAATCGAAGACCAGCAACGGTGATCCCGTTTTAACGAAACATTCACGTGATGGAAAAAAGATGGCCAAAAAACTTCAGACACCCGATTGAGGTTCGGATAGCCTTTTTTGGGTTTGAAACTATCCGTTGACGGCTTACAGCTGTCAAGGCCATAGAACTCACCGAGAGCTTCGTTTTGACTGGTTATGGCTCCCGTAACTCTAAACGAGCCAACATTTATGGCCGTCCGAAGAATCGATATCCACAGGGTGCAACATTCGCTCTTCAAGGTGCATAATTCGTCCAAAAAGACAAAACGGCGCCGTTCGACTTTTAGAAGTGGGTGAAGGGATTTGAAATGGAACAATACCATGGTGAACCGCTCTCCAGGGAAGGTAAATCGAAGACCAGCAACGGTGATCCCGTTTTAACGTAAAAATTCACGTGATGGAAAAAAGAAGGCCAAAATACTTCAAAGACCCAATTGAGGTTCGGATAGCCTTTTTTGGGTTTGAAACTATCCGTTGATGGCTTACAGCCGTCAAGGCCGTAGAAATCACCGAGAGCTTCGTTTTGACTGGTTATGGCTCCTGTAACTCTAAACGAGCCAACAGTTATGGCCGTCCGAAGAATCGATATCCACAGGGTGCAACATTCGCTGTGCAAGGTGCAACATTCGTCCAAAAAGCCGAAACAGCGCCGTTCGATTTTAAGAAGTGGGTGCAGGGATTTGAAATGGAACAGTACCATGGTAAACCGCTCTCCAGGGAAGGTAAATCAAAGACCAGCAACGGTGATCCCGTTTTAACGTAAAAATTCACGTGATGGAAAAAAGAAGGCCAAAATACTTCAAAGACCCGATTGAGGTTCGGATAGCCTTTTTTGGGTTTGAAACTATCCGTTGATGGCTTACAACCATCAAGGCCGTAGAACTCACCGAGAGCTTCGTTTTGACTGGTTATGGCTCCCGTAACTCTAAACGAGCCAACAGTAATGGCCGTCCGAAGAATCGATATCCACAGGGTGCAACATTCGCTCTTCAAGGTGCAACATTCGTCCAAAAAGCCGAAACAGCGCCGTTCGACTTTTAGAAGTGGGTGCAGGGATTTGAAATGGAACAGTACCATGGTGAACCGCTCTCTAGGGAAGGTAAATCGAAGAACAGCAACGGTGATCCCGTTTTAACGTAAAAATTCACGTGATGGAAAAAAGAAGGCCAAAATACTTCAGAGACCCGATTGAGGTTCGGATAGCCTTTTTTGGGTTTGAAACTATCCGTTGATGGCTTACAGCCGTCAAGGCCGTAGAACTCACCGAGGGCTTCGTTTTGACTGGTTATGGCTCCCGTAACTCTAAACGAGCCAACAGTTATGGCCGCCCGAAGAATCGATATCCACAGGGTGCAACATTCGCTGTGCAAGGTGCAACATTCGTCCAAAAAGCCGAAACAGCGCCGTTCGACTTTAAGAAGTGGGTACAGGGATTTGAAATGGAACAGTACCATGGTGAACCGCTCTCCAAGGAAGGTAAATCAAAGACCAGCAACGGTGATCCCGTTCGAACGTAAAAATTCACGTGATGGAAAAAAGAAGGCCAAAATACTTCAGAGACCCGATTGAGGTTCGGATAGCCTTTTTTGGGTTTGAAACTATCCGTTGACGGCTTACAGCGGTCAAGGCCGTAGAAATCACCGAGAGCTTCATTTTGACTGGTTATGGCTCCCGTAACTCTAAACGAGCCAACAGTTATGGCCGTCCGAAGAATCGATATCCACAGGGTGCAACATTCGCTGTGCAAGGTGCAACATTCGTCCAAAAAGCAGAAACAGCGCCGTTCGACTTTGAGAAGTGGGTGCAGGGATTTGAAATGGAACAGTACCATGGTGAGCCGCTCTCCAGGGAAGGTAAATCGAAGACCAGCAACGGTGATCCCGTTTTAACGAAACATTCACGTGATGGAAAAAAGATGGCCAAAAAACTTCAGACACCCGATTGAGGTTCGGATAGCCTTTTTTGGGTTTGAAACTATCCGTTGACGGCTTACAGCTGTCAAGGCCATAGAACTCACCGAGAGCTTCGTTTTGACTGGTTATGGCTCCCGTAACTCTAAACGAGCCAACATTTATGGCCGTCCGAAGAATCGATATCCACAGGGTGCAACATTCGCTCTTCAAGGTGCATAATTCGTCCAAAAAGACAAAACGGCGCCGTTCGACTTTTAGAAGTGGGTGAAGGGATTTGAAATGGAACAATACCATGGTGAACCGCTCTCCAGGGAAGGTAAATCGAAGACCAGCAACGGTGATCCCGTTTTAACGTAAAAATTCACGTGATGGAAAAAAGAAGGCCAAAATACTTCAAAGACCCAATTGAGGTTCGGATAGCCTTTTTTGGGTTTGAAACTATCCGTTGACGGCTTACAGCCGTCAAGGCCGTAGAAATCACCGAGAGCTTCGTTTTGACTGGTTATGGCTCCTGTAACTCTAAACGAGCCAACAGTTATGGCCGTCCGAAGAATCGATATCCACAGGGTGCAACATTCGCTGTGCAAGGTGCAACATTCGTCCAAAAAGCCGAAACAGCGCCGTTCGATTTTAAGAAGTGGGTGCAGGGATTTGAAATGGAACAGTACCATGGTAAACCGCTCTCCAGGGAAGGTAAATCAAAGACCAGCAACGGTGATCCCGTTTTAACGTAAAAATTCACGTGATGGAAAAAAGAAGGCCAAAATACTTCAAAGACCCGATTGAGGTTCGGATAGCCTTTTTTGGGTTTGAAACTATCCGTTGATGGCTTACAACCATCAAGGCCGTAGAACTCACCGAGAGCTTCGTTTTGACTGGTTATGGCTCCCGTAACTCTAAACGAGCCAACAGTAATGGCCGTCCGAAGAATCGATATCCACAGGGTGCAACATTCGCTGTGCAAGGTGCAACATTCGTCCAAAAAGCCGAAACAGCGCCGTTCGACTTTAAGAAGTGGGTACAGGGATTTGAAATGGAACAGTACCATGGTGAACCGCTCTCCAGGGAAGGTAAATCAAAGACCAGCAACGGTGATCCAGTTTTAACGTAAAAATTCACGTGATGGAAAAAAGAAGGCCAAAATACTTCAGAGACCCGATTGAGGTTCGGATAGCCTTTTTTGGGTTTGAAACTATCCGTTGATGGCTTACAGCGGTCAAGGCCGTAGAACTCACCGAGAGCTTCATTTTGACTGGTTATGGCTCCCGTAACTCTAAACGAGCCAACAGTTATGGCCGTCCGAAGAATCGATATCCACAGGGTGCAACATTCACTGTGCAAGGTGCAACATTCGTCCAAAAAGCAGAAACAGCGCCGTTCGACTTTGAGAAGTGGGTGCAGGGATTTGAAATGGAACAGTACCATGGTGAGCCGCTCTCCAGGGAAGGTAAATCGAAGACCAGCAACGGTGATCCCGTTTTAACGTAAATATTCACGTGATGGAAAAAAGATGGCCAAAAAACTTCAGACACCCGATTGAGGTTCGTATAGCCTTTTTTGGGTTTGAAACTATCCGTTGACGGCTTACAGCCGTCAAGGCCGTAGAACTCACCGAGAGCTTCGTTTTGACTGGTTATGCCTCCCGTAACTCTAAACGAGCCAACAGTTATGGCCGTCCGAAGAATCGATATCCACAGGGTGCAACATTCGTTGTGCAAGGTGCAACATTCGTCCAAAAAGCAGAAACAGCGCCGTTCGACTTTGAGAAGTGGGTGCAGGGATTTGAAATGGAACAGTACCATGGTGAGCCGCTCTCCAGGGAAGGTAAATCGAAGACCAGCCACGGTGATACCGTTTTAACGTAAACATTAATGTGATGGAAAAAGAAGGCCAAAAAACTTCAGAGACCCGATTGAGGTTCGGATAGCCTTTTTTGGGTTTGAAACTATCCGTTGACGGCTTACAACTGTCAAGGCCGTAGAACTCATCGAGAGCTTCGTTTTGACTGGTTATGGCTCCCGTAACTCTAAACGAGCCAACAGTTATGGCCGTCCGAAGAATCAATATCCACAGGGTGCAACATTCGCTGTGCAAGGTGCAACATTCGTCCAAAAAGCAGAAACAGCGCCGTTCGACTTTGAGAAGTGGGTGCAGGGATTTGAAATGGAACAGTACCATGGTGAGCCGCTCTCCAGGGAAGGTAAATCGAAGACCAGCAACGGTGATACCGTTTTAACGTAAACATTCACGTGATGGAAAAAAGAAGGCCAAAAAACTTCAGAGACCCGATTGAGGTTCGGATAGCCTTTTTTGGGTTTGAAACTATCCGTTGACGGCTTACAGTAGTCAAGGCCGTAGAACTCACCGAGGGCTTCGTTTTGACTGGTTATGGCTCCCATAACTCTAAACGAGCCAACAGTTATGGCCGCCCGAAGAATCGATATCCACAGGGTGCAACATTCGCTGTGCAAGGTGCAACATTCGTCCAAAAAGCCGAAACAGCGCCGTTCGACTTTAAGAAGTGGGTACAGGGATTTGAAATGGAACAGTACCATGGTGAACCGCTCTCCAAGGAAGGTAAATCAAAGACCAGCAACGGTGATCCCGTTTTAACGTAAAAATTCACGTGATGGAAAAAAGAAGGCCAAAATACTTCAGAGACCCGATTGAGGTTCGGATAGCCTTTTTTGGGTTTGAAACTATCCGTTGACGGCTTACAGCGGTCAAGGCCGTAGAACTCACCGAGAGCTTCATTTTGACTGGTTATGGCTCCCGTAAATCTAAACGAGCCAACAGTTATGGCCGTCCGAAGAATCGATATCCATAGGGTGCAACATTCGCTGTGCAAGGTGCAACATTCGTCCAAAAAGCAGAAACAGCGCCGTTCGACTTTGAGAAGTGGGTGCAGGGATTTGAAATGGAACAGTACCATGGTGAGCCGCTCTCCAGGGAAGGTAAATTGAAGACCAGCAACGGTGATCCCGTTTTAACGTAAACATTCACGTGATGGAAAAAAGATGGCCAAAAAACTTCAGACACCCGATTGAGGTTCGGATAGCCTTTTTTGGGTTTGAAACTATCCGTTGACGGCTTACAGCTGTCAAGGCCGTAGAACTCACCGAGAGCTTCATTTTGACTGGTTATGGCTCCCGTAACTCTAAACGAGCCAACAGTTATGGCCGTTCGAAGAATCGATATCCACAGGGTGCAACATTCGCTCTTCAAGGTGCAACATTCGTCCAAAAAGACAAAACGGCGCCGTTCGACTTTTAGAAGTGGGTGCAGGGATTTGAAATGGAACAATACCATGGTGAACCGCTCTCCAGGGAAGGTAAATCGAAGACCAGCAACGGTGATCCCGTTTTAACGTAAAAATTCACGTGATGGAAAAAAGAAGGCCAAAATACTTCAGAGACCCAATTGAGGTTCGGATAGCCTTTTTTGGGTTTGAAACTATCCGTTGACGGCTTACAGCCGTCAAGGCCGTAGAAATCACCGAGAGCTTCGTTTTGACTGGTTATGGCTCCCGTAACTCTAAACGAGCCAACAGTTATGGCCGTCCGAAGAATCGATATCCACAGGGTGCAACATTCGCTCTTCAAGGTGCAACATTCGTCCAAAAAGCCAAAACGGCGCCGTTCGACTTTTAGAAGTGGGTGCAGGGATTTGAAATGGAACAGTACCATGGTGAACCGCTCTCCAGGGAAGGTAAATCGAAGAACAGCAACGGTGATCCCGTTTTAACGTAAAAATTCACGTGATGGAAAAAAGAAGGCCAAAATACTTCAAAGACCCGATTGAGGTTCGGATAGCCTTTTTTGGGTTTGAAACTATCCGTTGATGGCTTACAACCATCAAGGCCGTAGAACTCACCGAGAGCTTCGTTTTGACTGGTTATGGCTCCCGTAACTCTAAACGAGCCAACAGTTATGGCCGTCCGAAGAATCGATATCCACAGGGTGCAACATTCGCTGTGCAAGGTGCAACATTCGTCCAAAAAGCCGAAACAGCGCCGTTCGACTTTAAGAAGTGGGTACAGGGATTTGAAATGGAATAGTACCATGGTGAACCGCTCTCCAGGGAAGGTAAATCAAAGACCAGCAACGGTGATCCTGTTTTAACGTAAAAATTCACGTGATGGAAAAAAGAAGGCTAAAATACTTCAGAGACCCGATTGAGGTTCGGATAGCCTTTTTTGGGTTTGAAACTATCCGTTGATGGCTTACAGCGGTCAAGGCCGTAGAACTCACCGAGAGCTTCATTTTGACTGGTTATGGCTCCCGTAACTCTAAACGAGCCAACAGTTATGGCCGTCCGAAGAATCGATATCCACAGGGTGCAACATTCGCTGTGCAAGGTGCAACATTCGTCCAAAAAGCAGAAACAGCGCCGTTCGACTTTGAGAAGTGGGTGCAGGGATTTGAAATGGAACAGTACCATGGTGAGCCGCTCTCCAGGGAAGGTAAATCGAAGACCAGCAACGGTGATCCCGTTTTAACGTAAATATTCACGTGATGGAAAAAAGATGGCCAAAAAACTTCAGACACCCGATTGAGGTTCGGATAGCCTTTTTTGGGTTTGAAACTATCCGTTGACGGCTTACAGCTGTCAAGGCCGTAGAACTCACCGAGAGCTTCGTTTTGACTGGTTATGGCTCCCGTAACTCTAAACGAGCCAACAGTTATGGCCGTCCGAAGAATCGATATCCACAGGGTGCAACATTCGTTGTGCAAGGTGCAACATTCGTCCAAAAAGCAGAAACAGCGCCGTTCGACTTTGAGAAGTGGGTGCAGGGATTTGAAATGGAACAGTACCATGGTGAGCCGCTCTCCAGGGAAGGTAAATCGAAGACCAGCCACGGTGATACCGTTTTAACGTAAACATTAATGTGATGGAAAAAGAAGGCCAAAAAACTTCAGAGACCCGATTGAGGTTCGGATAGCCTTTTTTGGGTTTGAAACTATCCGTTGACGGCTTACACCTGTCAAGGCCGTAGAACTCATCGAGAGCTTCGTTTTGACTGGTTATGGCTCCCGTAACTCTAAACGAGCCAACAGTTATGGCCGTCCGAAGAATCAATATCCACAGGGTGCAACATTCGCTGTGCAAGGTGCAACATTCGTCCAAAAAGCAGAAACAGCGCCGTTCGACTTTGAGAAGTGGGTGCAGGGATTTGAAATGGAACAGTACCATGGTGAGCCGCTCTCCAGGGAAGGTAAATCGAAGACCAGCAACGGTGATCCCGTTTTAACGTAAACATTCACGTGATGGAAAAAAGAAGGCCAAAAAACTTCAGAGACCCGATTGAGGTTCGGATAGCCTTTTTTGGGTTTGAAACTATCCGTTGACGGCTTACAGCTGTCAAGGCCGTAGAACTCACCGAGAGCTTCGTTTTGACTGGTTATGGCTCCCGTAACTCTAAACGAGCCAACGGTTATGGCCGTCCGAAGAATCGATATCCACAGGGTGCAACATTTGCTGTGCAAGGTGCAACATTCGTCCAAAAAGCCGAAACAGCGCCGTTCGACTTTTAGAAGTGGGTGCAGGGATTTGAAATGGAACAGTACCATGGTGAACCGCTCTCTAGGGAAGGTAAATCAAAGACCAGCAACGGTGATCCCGTTTTAACGTAAAAATTCACGTGATGGAAAAAAGAAGGCCAAAATACTTCAGAGACCCGATTGAGGTTCGGATAGCCTTTTTTGGGTTTGAAACTATCCGTTGACGGCTTACAGCGGTCAAGGCCGTAGAACTCACCGAGAGCTTCGTTTTGACTGGTTATGGCTCCCGTAACTCTAAACGAGCCAACAGTTATGGCCGTCCGTAGAATCGATATCCACAGGGTGCAACATTCGCTGTGCAAGGTGCAACATTCGTCCAAAAAGCAGAAACAGCGCCGTTCGACTTTGAGAAGTGGGTGCAGTGATTTGAAATGGAACAGTACCATGGTGAGCTGCTCTCCAGGAAGGTAAATCGAAGACCAACAACGGTGATCCCGTTTTAACGTAAACATTCACGTGATGGAAAAAAGATGGCCAAAAAACTTCAGACACCTGATTGAGGTTCGGATAGCCTTTTTTGGGTTTGAAACTATCCGTTGACGGCTTACAGCTGTCAAGGCCGTAGAACTCACCGAGAGCTTCGTTTTGACTGGTTATGGCTCCCGTAACTCTAAACGAGCCAACAGTTATGGCCGTCCGAAGAATCGATATCCATAGGGTGCAACATTCGCTGTGCAAGGTGCAACATTCGTCCAAAAAGCAGAAACAGCGCCGTTCGACTTTGAGAAGTGGGTGCAGGGATTTGAAATGGAACAGTACCATGGTGATCCGCTCTCCAAGGAAGGTAAATCGAAAACCAGCAACGGTGATACCGTTTTAACGTAAACATTCACGTGATGGAAAAAAGAAGGCTAAAAAACTTCAGAGACCCGATTGAGGTTCGGATAGCCTTTTTAAGGTTTGAAACTATCCGTTGATGGCTTACAGCCGTCAAGGCCGTAGAACTCATCGAGAGCTTCGTTCTGACTGGTTATGGCTCCTGTAACTCTAAACGAGCCAACAGTTATGGCCGTCTGAAGAATCTATATCCACAGGGTGCAACATTCGCTGTGCAAGGTGCAACATTCGTCCAAAAAGCAGAAACAGCGCCGTTCGACTTTGAGAAGTGGGTGCAGGGATTTGAAATGGAACAGTACCATGGTGAGCCGCTCTCCAGGGAAGGTAAATCGAAGACCAGCAACGGTGATACCGTTTTAACGTAAACATTCACGTGATGGAAAAAAGAAGGCCAAAAAACTTCAGAGACCCGATTGAGGTTCGGATAGCCTTTTTTGGGTTTGAAACTATCCGTTGACGGCTTACAGCTGTCAAGGCCGTAGAACTCACCGAGAGCTTCGTTTTGACTGGTTATGGCTCCCGTAACTCTAAACGAGCCAACAGTTATGGCCGTCCGAAGAATCGATATCCACAGGGTGCAACATTCGCTGTGCAAGGTGCAACATTCGTCCAAAAAGCAGAAACAGCGCCGTTCGACTTTGAGAAGTGGGTGCAGGGATTTGAAATGGAACAGTACCATGGTGAGCCGCTCTCCAGGGAAGGTAAATCGAAGACCAGCAACGGTGATACCGTTTTAACGTAAACATTCACGTGATGGAAAAAAGAAGGCCAAAAAACTTCAGAGACCCGATTGAGATTCGAATAGCCTTTTTTGGGTTTGAAACTATCCGTTGACGGCTTACAGCTGTCAAGGCCGTAGAACTCACCGAGCGCTTCGTTTTGACTGGTTATTGCTCCCGTAACTCTAAACGAGCCAACAGTTATGGCCGTCCGAAGAATCGATATCCACAGGGTGCAACATTCGCTGTGCAAGGTGCAACATTCGTCCAAAAAGCCGAAACAGCGCCGTTCGACTTTAAGAAGTGGGTGCAGGGATTTGAAATGGAACAGTACCATGGTAAACCGCTCTCCAGGGAAGGTAAATCGAAGAACAGCAACGGTGATCCCGTTTTAACGTAAAAATTCACGTGATGGAAAAAAGAAGGCCAAAATACTTCAAAGACCCGATTGAGGTTCGGATAGCCTTTTTTGGGTTTGAAACTATCCGTTGATGGCTTACAGCCGTCAAGGCCGTAGAACTCACCGAGGGCTTCGTTTTGACTGGTTATGGCTCCCGTAACTCTAAACGAGCCAACAGTTATGGCCGTCCGAAGAATCGATATCCACAGGGTGCAACATTCGCTGTGCAAGGTGCAACATTCGTCCAAAAAGCCGAAACAGCGCCGTTCGACTTTAAGAAGTGGGTACAGGGATTTGAAATGGAACAGTACCATGGTGAACCGCTCTCCAAGGAAGGTAAATCAAAGACCAGCAACGGTGATCCCGTTTTAACGTAAAAATTTACGTGATGGAAAAAAGAAGGCCAAAATACTTCAGAGACCCGATTGAGGTTCGGATAGCCTTTTTTGGGTTTGAAACTATTCGTTGACGGCTTACAGCGGTCAAGGCCGTAGAACTCACCGAGAGCTTCGTTTTGACTGGTTATGGCTCCCGTAACTCTAAACGAGCCAACAGTTATGGCCGTCCGAAGAATCGATATCCACAGGGTGCAACATTCGCTGTGCAAGGTGCAACATTCGTCCAAAAAGCAGAAACAGCGCCGTTCGACTTTGAGAAGTGGGTGCAGGGATTTGAAATGGAACAGTACCATGGTGAGCCGCTCTCCAGGGAAGGTAAATCGAAGACCAGCAACGGTGATCCCGTTTTAACGTAAACATTCACGTGATGGAAAAAAGATGGCCAAAAAACTTCAGACACCCGATTGAGGTTCGGATAGCCTTTTTTGGTTTTGAAACTATCCGTTGACGGCTTACAGCTGTCAAGGCCATAGAACTCACCGAGAGCTTAATTTTGACTGGTTATGGCTCCCGTAACTCTAAACGAGCCAACATTTATGGCCGTCCGAAGAATCGATATCCACAGGGTGCAACATTCGCTCTTCAAGGTGCAACATTCGTCCAAAAAGACAAAACGGCGCCGTTCGACTTTTAGAAGTGGGTGCAGGGATTTGAAATGGAACAATACCATGGTGAACCGCTCTCCAGGGAAGGTAAATCGAAGACCAGCAACGGTGATCCCGTTTTAACGTAAAAATTCACGTGATGGAAAAAAGAAGGCCAAAATACTTCAGAGACCCAATTGAGGTTCGGATAGCCTTTTTTGGGTTTGAAACTATCCGTTGACGGCTTACAGCCGTCAAGGCCGTAGAAATCACCGAGAGCTTCGTTTTGACTGGTTATGGCTCCCGTAACTCTAAACGAGCCAACAGTTATGGCCGTCCGAAGAATCGATATCCACAGGGTGCAACATTCGCTGTGCAAGGTGCAACATTCGTCCAAAAAGCCGAAACAGCGCCGTTCGACTTTAAGAAGTGGGTGCAGGGATTTGAAATAGAACAGTACCATGGTGAACCGCTCTCCAGGGAAGGTAAATCAAAGACCAGCAACGGTGATCCCGTTTTAACGTAAAAATTCACGTGATGGAAAAAAGAAGGCCAAAATACTTCAAAGACCCGATTGAGGTTCGGATAGCCTTTTTTGGGTTTGAAACTATCCGTTGATGGCTTACAACCGTCAAGGCCGTAGAACTCACCGAGAGCTTCGTTTTGACTGGTTATGGCTCCCGTAACTCTAAACGAGCCAACAGTTATGGCCGTCCGAAGAATCGATATCCACAGGGTGCAACATTCGCTGTGCAAGGTGCAACATTCGTCCGAAAAGCCGAAACAGCGCCGTTCGACTTTAAGAAGTGGGTACAGGGATTTGAAATGGAACAGTACCATGGTGAACCGCTCTCCAGGGAAGGTAAATCAAAGACCAGCAACGGTGATCCAGTTTTAACGTAAAAATTCACGTGATGGAAAAAAGAAGGCCAAAATACTTCAGAGACCCGATTGAGGTTCGGATAGCCTTTTTTGGGTTTGAAACTATCCGTTGATGGCTTATAGCGGTCAAGGCCATAGAACTCACCGAGGGTTTCATTTTGACTGGTTATGGCTCCCGTAACTCTAAATGAGCCAACAGTTATGTCCGTCCGAAGAATCGATATCCACAGGGTGCAACATTCGCTGTGCAAGGTGCAACATTCGTCCAAAAAGCAGAAACAGCGCCGTTCGACTTTGAGAAGTGGGTGCAGGGATTTGAAATGGAACAGTACCATGGTGAGCCGCTCTCCAGGGAAGGTAAATCGAAGACCAGCAACGGTGATCCCGTTTTAACGTAAACATTCACGTGATGGAAAAAAGATGGCCAAAAAACTTCAGACACCCGATTGAGGTTCGGATAGCCTTTTTTGGGTTTGAAACTATCCGTTGACGGCTTACAGCTGTCAAGGCCGTAGAACTCACCGAGAGCTTCGTTTTGACTGGTTATGGCTCCCGTAACTCTAAACGAGCCAACAGTTATGGCCGTCCGAAGAATCGATATCCACAGGGTGCAACATTCGTTGTGCAAGGTGCAACATTCGTCCAAAAAGCAGAAACAGTGCCGTTCGACTTTGAGAAGTGGGTGCAGGGATTTGAAATGGAACAGTACCATGGTGAGCCGCTCTCCAGGGAAGGTAAATCGAAGACCAGCCACGGTGATACCATTTTAACGTAAACATTAATGTGATGGAAAAAAGAAGGCCAAAAAACTTCAGAGACCCGATTGAGGTTCGGATAGCCTTTTTTGGGTTTAAAACTATCCGTTGACGGCTTACAGCTGTCAAGGCCGTAGAACTCATCGAGAGCTTCGTTTTGACTGGTTATGGCTCCCGTAAATCTAAACGAGCCAACAGTTATGGCCGTCCGAAGAATCAATATCCACAGGGTGCAACATTCGCTGTGCAAGGTGCAACATTCGTCCAAAAAGCAGAAACAGCGCCGTTCGACTTTGAGAAGAGTGTGCAGGGATTTGAAATGGAACAGTACCATGGTGAGCCGCTCTCCAGGGAAGGTAAATCGAAGACCAGCAACGGTGATACCGTTTTAACGTAAACATTCACGTGATGGAAAAAAGAAGAACAAAAAAATTCAGAGACCCGATTGAGGTTCGGATAGCCTTTTTTAGGTTTGAAACTATCCGTTGACGGCTTACAGCTGTCAAGGCCGTAGAACTCACCGAGAGCTTCGTTTTGACTAGTTATGGCTCCCGTAACTCTAAACGAGCCAACAGTTATGGCCGTCCGAAGAATCGATATCCACAGGGTGCAACATTCGCTGTGCAAGGTGCAACATTCGTCCAAAAAGCCGAAACAGCGCCGTTCGACTTTAAGAAGTGGGTGCAGGGATTTGAAATGGAACAGTACCATGGTGAACCGCTCTCCAGGGAAGGTAAATCAAAGACCAGCAACGGTGATCCCGTTTTAACGTAAAAATTCACGTGATGGAAAAAAGAAGGCCAAAATACTTCAGAGACCCGATTGAGGTTCGGATAGCCTTTTTTGGGTTTGAAACTATCCGTTGACGGCTTACAGCGGTCAAGGCCGTAGAACTCACCGAGAGCTTCGTTTTGACTGGTTATGGCTCCCGTAACTCTAAACGAGCCAACAGTTATGGCCGTCCGTAGAATCGATATCCACAGGGTGCAACATTCGCTGTGCAAGGTGCAACATTCGCTGTGCAAGGGGCAACATTCGTCCAAAAAGCAGAAACAGCGCCGTTAGACTTTGAGAAGTGGGTGCAGTGATTTGAAATGGAACAGTACCATGGTGAGCCGCTCTCCAGGGAAGGTAAATCGAAGACCAGCAACGGTGATCCCGTTTTAACGTAAACATTCACGTGATGGAAAAAAGATGGCCAAAAAACTTCAGACACCTGATTGAGGTTCGGATAGCCTTTTTTGGGTTTGAAACTATCCGTTGACGGCTTACAGCCGTCAAGGCCGTAGAACTCACCGAGAGCTTCATTTTGACTGGTTATGGCTCCCGTAACTCTAAACGAGCCAACAGTTATGGCCGTCCGAAGAATCGATATCCACAGGGTGCAACATTCGCTGTGCAAGGTGCAACATTCGTCCAAAAAGCAGAAACAGCGCCGTTCGACTTTGAGAAGTGGGTGTAGGGATTTGAAATGGAACAGTACCATGGTGAGCCGCTCTCCAGGGAAGGTAAATCGAAAACCAGCAACGGTGATACCGTTTTAACGTAAACATTCACGTGATGGAAAAAAGAAGGCTAAAAAACTTCAGAGACCCGATTGCGGTTCGGATAGCCTTTTTTGGGTTTGAAACTATCCGTTGACGGCTTACAGCCGTCAAGGCCTTAGAACTCATCGAGAGCTTCGTTTTGACTGGTTATGGCTCCCGTAACTCTAAACGAGCCAACAGTTATGGCCGTCCGAAGAATCTATATCCACAGGGTGCAACATTCGCTATGCAAGGTGCAACATTCGTCCAAAAAGCAGAAACAGCGCCGTTCGACTTTGAGAAGTGGGTGCAGGGATTTGAAATGGAACAGTACCATGGTGAGCCGCTCTCCAGGGAAGGTAAATCGAAGACCAGCAACGGTGATACCGTTTTAACGTAAACATTCACGTGATGGAAAAAAGAAGGCCAAAAAACTTCAGAGACCCGATTGAGGTTCGGATAGCCTTTTTTGGGTTTGAAACTATCCGTTGACGGCTTACAGCTGTCAAGGCCGTAGAACTCACCAAGAGCTTCGTTTTGACTGGTTATGGCTCCCGTAACTCTAAACGAGCCAACAGTTATGGCCGTCCGAAGAATCGATATTCACAGGGTGCAACATTCGCTGTGCAAGGTGCAACATTCGTCCAAAAAGCAGAAACAGCGCCGTTCGACTTTGAGAAGTAGGTGCAGGAAATTTGAAATGGAACAGTACCATGGTGAGCCGCTCTCCAGGGAAGGTAAATCGAAGACCAGCAACGGTGATATCGTTTTAACGTAAACATTCACGTGATGGAAAAAAGAAGGCCAAAAAACATCAGAGACCCGATTGAGATTCGGATAGCCTTTTTTGGGTTTGAAACTATCCGTTGACGGCTTACAGCTGTCAAGGCCGTAGAACTCACCGAGAGCTTCTTTTTGACTGGTTATGGCTCCCGTAACTCTAAACGAGCCAACAGTTATGGCCGTTCGAAGAATCGATATCCACAGGGTGCAACATTCGCTGTGCAAGGTGCAACATTCGACCAAAAAGCCGAAACAGCGCCGTTCGACTTTAAGAAGTGGGTGCAGGGATTTGAAATGGAACAGTACCATGGTGAACCGCTCTCCAGGGAAGGTAAATCAAAGACCAGCAACGGTGATCCCGTTTTAACGTAAAAATTCACGTGATGGAAAAAAGAAGGCCAAAATACTTCAGAGACCCGATTGAGGTTCGGATAGCCTTTTTTGGGTTTGAAACTATCCGTTGACGGCTTACAGCGGTCAAGGCCGTAGAACTCACCGAGAGCTTCGTTTTGACTGGTTATGGCTCCCGTAACTCTAAACGAGCCAACAGTTATGGCCGTCCGTAGAATCGATATCCACAGGGTGCAACATTCGCTGTGCAAGGTGCAACATTCGTCCAAAAAGCAGAAACATCGCCGTTCGACTTTGAGAAGTGGGTGCAGTGATTTGAAATGGAACAGTACCATGGTGAGCCGCTCTCCAGGGAAGGTAAATCGAAGACCAACAACGGTGATCCCGTTTTAACGTAAACATTCACGTGATGGAAAAAAGATGGCCAAAAAACTTCAGACACCCGATTGAGGTTCGGATAGCCTTTTTTGGGTTTGAAACTATCCGTTGACGGCTTACAGCTGTCAAGGCTGTAGAACTCACCGAGAGCTTCGTTTTGACTGGTTATGGCTCCCGTAACTCTAAACGAGCCAACAGTTATGGCCGTCCGAAGAATCGATATCCACAGGGTGCAACATTCGCTGTGCAAGGTGCAACATTCGTCCAAAAAGCAGAAACAGCGCCGTTCGACTTTGAGAAGTGGGTGCAGGGATTTGAAATGGAACAGTACCATGGTGAACCGCTCTCCAGGGAAGGTAAATCAAAAACCAGCAACGGTGATACCGTTTTAACGTAAACATTCACGTGATGGAAAAAAGAAGGCTAAAAAACTTCAGAGACCCGATTGAGGTTCGGATAGCCTTTTTTGGGTTTGAAACTATTCGTTGACGGCTTACAGCTGTCAAGGCCGTAGAACTCATCGAGAGCTTCGTTTTGACTGGTTATGGCTCCCGTAACTCTAAACGAGCCAACAGTTATGGCCGTCCGAAGAATCTATATCCACAGGGTGCAACATTCGCTGTGCAAGGTGCAACATTCGTCCAAAAAGCAGAAACAGCGCCGTTCGACTTTGAGAAGTGGGTGCAGGGATTTGAAATGGAACAGTACCATGGTGAGCCGCTCTCCAGGGAAGGTAAATCGAAGACCAGCAACGGTGATACCGTTTTAACGTAAACATTCACGTGATGGAAAAAAGAAGGCCAAAAAACTTCAGAGACCCGATTGAGGTTCGGATAGCCTTTTTTGGGTTTGAAACTATCCGTTGACGGCTTACAGCAGTCAAGACCGTAGAACTCACCGAGAGGTTCGTTTTGACTAGTTATCGCACCCGTAACTCTAAACGAGCCAACAGTTATGGCCGTTCGAAGAATCGATATCCACAGGGTGCAACATTCGCTGTGCAAGGTGCAACATTCGACCAAAAAGCCGAAACAGCGCCGTTCGACTTTAAGAAGTGGGTGCAGGGATTTGAAATGGAACAGTACCATGGTGAACCGCTCTCCAGGGAAGGTAAATCAAAGACCAGCAACGGTGATCCCGTTTTAACGTAAAAATTCACGTGATGGAAAAAAGAAGGCCAAAATACTTCAGAGACCCGATTGAGGTTCGGATAGCCTTTTTTGGGTTTGAAACTATCCGTTGACGGCTTACAGCGGTCAAGGCCGTAGAACTCACCGAGAGCTTCGTTTTGACTGGTTATGGCTCCCGTAACTCTAAACGAGCCAACAGTTATGGCCGTCCGTAGAATCGATATCCACAGGGTGCAACATTCGCTGTGCAAGGTGCAACATTCGTCCAAAAAGCAGAAACATCGTCGTTCGACTTTGAGAAGTGGGTGCAGTGATTTGAAATGGAACAGTACCATGGTGAGCCGCTCTCCAGGGAAGGTAAATCGAAGACCAACAACGGTGATCCCGTTTTAACGTAAACATTCACGTGATGGAAAAAAGATGGCCAAAAAACTTCAGACACCCGATTGAGGTTCGGATAGCCTTTTTTGGGTTTGAAACTATCCGTTGACGGCTTACAGCTGTCAAGGCCGTAGAACTCACCAAGAGCTTCGTTTTGACTGGTTATGGCTCCCGTAACTCTAAACGAGCCAACAGTTATGGCCGTCCGAAGAATCGATATCCACAGGGTGCAACATTCGCTGTGCAAGGTGCAACATTCGTCCAAAAAGCAGAAACAGCGCCGTTCGACTTTGAGAAGTGGGTGCAGGGATTTGAAATGGAACAGTACCATGGTGAGCCGCTCTCCAGGGAAGGTAAATCAAAAACCAGCAACGGTGATATCGTTTTAACGTAAACATTCACGTGATGGAAAAAAGAAGGCTAAAAAACTTCAAAGACCCGATTGAGGTTCGGATAGCCTTTTTTGGGTTTGAAACTATTCGTTGACGGCTTACAGCTGTCAAGGCCGTAGAACTCATCGAGAGCTTCGTTTTGACTGGTTATGGCTCCCGTAACTGTAAACGAGCCAACAGTTATGGCCGTCCGAAGAATCTATATCCACAGGGTGCAACATTCGCTGTGCAAGGTGCAACATTCGTCCAAAAAGCAGAAACAGCGCCGTTCGACTTTGAGAAGTGGGTGCAGGGATTTGAAATGGAACAGTACCATGGTGAGCCGCTCTCCAGGGAAGGTAAATCGAAGACCAGCAACGGTGATACCGTTTTAACGTAAACATTCACGTGATGGAAAAAAGAAGGCCAAAAAACTTCAGAGACCCGATTGAGGTTCGGATAGCCTTTTTTGGGTTTGAAACTATCCGTTGACGGCTTACAGCTGTCAAGGCCGTAGAACTCACCGAGAGCTTCGTTTTGACTGGTTATGGCTCCCGTAACTCTAAACGAGCCAACAGTTATGGCCGTCCGAAGAATCGATATCCACAGGGTGCAACATTCGCTGTGCAAGGTGCAACATTCGTCCAAAAAGCAGAAACAGCGCCGTTCGACTTTGAGAAGTGGGTGCAGGGATTTGAAATGGAACAGTACCATGGCGAGCCGCTCTCCAGGGAAGGTAAATCGAAGACCAGCAACGGTGATACCGTTTTAACGTAAACATTCACGTGATGGAAAAAAGAAGGCCAAAAAACTTCAGAGACCCGATTGAGGTTCGGATAGCCGTTTTTGGGTTTGAAACTATCCGTTGACGGCTTACAGCTGTCAAGGCCATAGAACTCACCGAGAGCTTCGTTTTGACTGGTTATGGCTCCCGTAACTCTAAACGAGCCAACAGTTATGGCCGTCCGAAGAATCGATATCCACAGGGTGCAACATTCGCTCTGCAAGGTGCAACATTCGTCCAAAAAACCGAAACGGCGCCGTTCGACTTTTAGAAGTGGGTGCAGGGATTTGAAATGGAACAGTACCATCGTGAACCGCTCTCCAGGGAAGGTAAATCGAAGACCAGCAACGGTGATCCCGTTTTAACGTAAAAATTCACATGATGGAAAAAAGAAGGCCAAAATACTTCAGAGACCCGATTGAGGTTCGGATAGCCTTTTTTGGGTTTGAAACTATCCGTTGATGGCTTACAGCAGTCAAGGCCGTAGAACTCATCGAGAGCCTCGTTTTGACTGGTTATGGCTCCCGTAACTCTAAACGAGCCAATAGTTATGGCCGTCCGAAGAATCGATATCCACAGGGTGCAACATTCACTGTGCAAGGTGCAACATTCGTCCAAAAAGCAGAAACAGCGCCGTTCGACTTTGAGAAGTGGGTGCAGGGATTTGAAATGGAACAGTACCATGGTGAGCCGCTCTCCAGGGAAGGTAAATCGAAGACCAGCAACGGTGATACCGTTTTAACGTAAACATTCACGTGATGGAGAAAAAAGGCCAAAAAACATCAAAGACCCGATTGAGGTTCGGATAGCCTTTTTTGGGTTTGAAACTATCCGTTGACAGCTTACAGCAGTCAAGGCCGTAGAACTCACCGAGAGCTTCGTTTTGACTGGTTATGGCTCCCGTAACTCTAAACGAGCCAACAGTTATGGCCGTCCGAAGAATCGATATCCACAGGGTGCAACATTCGCTGTGCAAGGTGCAACATTCGTCCAAAAAGCAGAAACAGCGCCGTTCGACTTTGAGAAGTGGTTGCAGGGATTTGAAATGGAACAGTACCATGGTGAGCTGCTCTCCAGGGAAGGTAAATCGAAGACCAGCAACGGTGATACCGTTTTAACGTAAACATTCACGTGATGGAAAAAAGAAGGCCAAAAAACTTCAGAGACCCGATTGAGGTTCGAATAGCCTTTTTTGGGTTTGAAACTATCCATTGACGGCTTACAGCTGTCAAGGCCATAGAACTCACCGAGAGCTTCGTTTTGACTGGTTATGGCTCCCGTAACTCTAAACGAGCCAACATTTATGGCCGTCCGAAGAATCGATATCCACAGGGTGCAACATTCGCTCTTCAAGGTGCAACATTCGTCCAAAAAGCCAAAACGGCGCCGTTCGACTTTTAGAAGTGGGTGCAGGGATTTGAAATGGAACAGTACCATGGTGAACCGCTCTCCAGGGAAGGTAAATCGAAGACCAGCAACGGTGATCCCGTTTTAACGTAAAAATTCACGTGATGGAAAAAAGAAGGCCAAAATACTTCAGAGACCCGATTGAGGTTCGGATAGCCTTTTTTGGGTTTGAAACTATCCGTTGACGGCTTACAGCTTTCAAGGCCGTAGAACTCACCGAGAGCTTCGTTTTGACTGGTTTTGGCTCCCGTAACTCTGAACGAGCCAACAGTTATGGCCGTCCCAAGAATCGATATCCATAGGGTGCAACATTCGCTGTGCAAGGTGCAACATTCGTCCAAAAAGCAGAAACAGCGCCGTTCGACTTTGAGAAGTGGGTGCAGGGATTTGAAATGGAACAGTACCATGGTGAACCGCTCTCCAGGGAAGGTAAATCAAAGACCAGCAACGGTGATCCCGTTTTAACGTAAAAATTCACGTGATGGAAAAAAGAAGGCTAAAATACATCAGAGACCCGATTGAGGTTCGGATAGCCTTTTTGGGTTTAAAACCATCCGTTGACGGCTTACAGCGGTCAAGGCCGTAGAACTCACCGAGAGCTTCGTTTTGACTGGTTATGGCTCCCGTAACTCTAAACGAGCCAACAGTTATGGCCATCCGAAGAATCGATATCCACAGGGTGCAACATTCGCTGTGCAAGGTGCAACATTCGTCCAAAAAGCAGAAACAGCGCCGTTCGACTTTGAGAAGTGGGTGCAGGGATTTGAAATGGAACAGTACCATGGTGAGCCGCTCTCCAGGGAAGGTAAATCGAAGACCAGCAACGGTGATCCCGTTTTAACGTAAAAATTCACGTGATGGAAAAAAGATGGCCAAAAAACTTCAGACACCCGATTGAGGTTCGGATAGCCTTTTTTGGGTTTGAAACTATCCGTTGACGGCTTACAGCTGTCAAGGCCGTAGAACTCACCGAGAGCTTCGTTTTGACTGGTTATGGCTCCCGTAACTCTAAACGAGCCAACGGTTATGGCCGTCCGAAGAATCGATATCCACAGGGTGCAACATTCGCTGTGCAAGGTGCAACATTCGTCCAAAAAGCAGAAACAACGCCGTTCGACTTTGAGAAGTGGGTGCAGGGATTTGAAATGGAACAGTACCATGGTGAGCCGCTCTCCAGGGAAGGTAAATCAAAGACCAGCAACGGTGATACCGTTTTAACGTAAACATTCACGTGATGGAAAAAAGAAGGCCAAAAAACTTCAAAGACCCGATTGAGGTTCGGATAGCCTTTTTTGGGTTTGAAACTATCCGTTGACGGATTACAGCAGTCAAGGCCGTAGAACTCACCGAGAGCTTCGTTTTGACTGGTTATGGCTCCCGTAACTCTAAACGAGCCAACAGTTATGGCCGTCTGAAGAATCGATATCCGTAGGGTGCAACATTCGCTGTGCAAGGTGCAACATTCGTCCAAAAAGCAGAAACAGCGCCGTTCGACTTTGAGAAGTGGGTGCAGGGATTTGAAATGGAACAGTACCATGGTGAACCGCTCTCCAGGGAAGGTAAATCAAAGACCAGCAACGGTGATCCCGTTTTAACGTAAAAATTCACGTGATGGAAAAAAGAAGGCTAAAATACATCAGAGACCCGATTGAGGTTCGGATAGCCTTTTTGGGTTTAAAACCATCCGTTGACGGCTTACAGCGGTCAAGGCCGTAGAACTCACCGAGAGCTTCGTTTTGACTGGTTATGGCTCCCGTAACTCTAAACGAGCCAACAGTTATGGCCGTCCGAAGAATCGATATCCACAGGGTGCAACATTCGCTGTGCAAGGTGCAACATTCGTCCAAAAAGCAGAAACAGCGCCGTTCGACTTTGAGAAGTGGGTGCAGGGATTTGAAATGGAACAGTACCATGGTGAGCCGCTCTCTAGGGAAGGTAAATCGAAGACCAGCAACGGTGATCCCGTTTTAACGTAAAAATTCACGTGATGGAAAAAAGATGGCCAAAAAACTTCAGACACCCGATTGAGGTTCGGATAGCCTTTTTTGGGTTTGAAACTATCCGTTGACGGCTTACAGCTGTCAAGGCCGTAGAACTCACCGAGAGCTTCGTTTTGACTGTTTATGGCTCCCGTAACTCTAAACGAGCCAACAGTTATGGCCGTCCGAAGAATCGATATCCACAGGGTGCAACATTCGCTGTGCAAGGTGCAACATTCGTCCAAAAAGCAAAAACAACGCCGTTCGACTTTGAGAAGTGGGTGCAGGGATTTGAAATGGAACAGTACCATGGTGAGCCGCTCTCCAGGGAAGGTAAATCGAAGACCAGCAACGGTGATACCGTTTTAACGTAAACATTCACGTGATGGAAAAAAGAAGGCCAAAAAACTTCAAAGACCCGATTGAGGTTCGGATAGCCTTTTTTGGGTTTGAAACTATCCGTTGACGGATTACAGCAGTCAAGGCCGTAGAACTCACCGAGAGCTTCGTTTTGACTGGTTATGGCTCCCGTAACTCTAAACGAGCCAACAGTTATGGCCGTCCGAAGAATCGATATCCGTAGGGTGCAACATTCGCTGTGCATGGTGCAACATTCGTCCAAAAAGCAGAAACAGCGCCGTTCGACTTTGAGAAGTGGGTGCAGGGATTTGAAATGGAACAGTACCATGGTGAGCCGCTCTCCAGGGAAGGTAAATCGAAGACCAGCAACGGTGATACCGTTTTAACGTAAACATTCACGTGATGGAAAAAAGAAGGCCAAAAAACTTCAGAGACCCGATTGAGGTTCGGATAGCCTTTTTTGGGTTTGAAACTATCCGTTGATAGCTTACAGCAGTCAAGGCCGTAGAACTCACCGAGAGCTTCGTTTTGACTGGTTATGGCTCCCGTAACTCTAAACGAGCCAACAGTTATGGCCGTCCGAAGAATCGATATCCACAGGGTGCAACATTCGCTGTGCAAGGTGCAACATTCGTCCAAAAAGCAGAAACAGCGCCGTTCGACTTTGAGAAGTGGTTGCAGGGATTTGAAATGGAACAGTACCATGGTGAGCTGCTCTCCAGGGAAGGTAAATCGAAGACCAGCAACGGTGATACCGTTTTAACGTAAACATTCACGTGATGGAAAAAAGAAGGCCAAAAAACTTCAGAGACCCGATTGAGGTTCGAATAGCCTTTTTTGGGTTTGAAACTATCCATTGACGGCTTACAGCTGTCAAGGCCATAGAACTCACCGAGAGCTTCGTTTTGACTGGTTATGGCTCCCGTAACTCTAAACGAGCCAACATTTATGGCCGTCCGAAGAATCGATATCCACAGGGTGCAACATTCGCTCTTCAAGGTGCAACATTCGTCCAAAAAGCAGAAACAGCGCCGTTCGACTTTGAGAAGTGGGTGCAGGGATTTGAAATGGAACAGTACCATGGTGAACCGCTCTCCAGGGAAGGTAAATCAAAGACCAGCAACGGTGATCCCGTTTTAACGTAAAAATTCACGTGATGGAAAAAAGAAGGCTAAAATACATCAGAGACCCGATTGAGGTTCGGATAGCCTTTTTGGGTTTAAAACCATCCGTTGACGGCTTACAGCGGTCAAGGCCGTAGAACTCACCGAGAGCTTCGTTTTGACTGGTTATGGCTCCCGTAACTCTAAACGAGCCAACAGTTATGGCCATCCGAAGAATCGATATCCACAGGGTGCAACATTCGCTGTGCAAGGTGCAACATTCGTCCAAAAAGCAGAAACAGCGCCGTTCGACTTTGAGAAGTGGGTGCAGGGATTTGAAATGGAACAATACCATGGTGAGCCGCTCTCCAGGGAAGGTAAATCGAAGACCAGCAACGGTGATCCCGTTTTAACGTAAAAATTCACGTGATGGAAAAAAGATGGCCAAAAAACTTCAGACACCCGATTGAGGTTCGGATAGCCTTTTTTGGGTTTGAAACTATCCGTTGACAGCTTACAGCAGTCAAGGCCGTAGAACTCACCGAGAGCTTCGTTTTGACTGGTTATGGCTCCCGTAACTCTAAACGAGCCAACAGTTATGGCCGTCCGAAGAATCGATATCCACAGGGTGCAACATTCGCTGTGCAAGGTGCAACATTCGTCCAAAAAGCAGAAACAGCGCCGTTCGACTTTGAGAAGTGGTTGCAGGGATTTGAAATGGAACAGTACCATGGTGAGCTGCTCTCCAGGGAAGGTAAATCGAAGACCAGCAACGGTGATACCGTTTTAACGTAAACATTCACGTGATGGAAAAAAGAAGGCCAAAAAACTTCAGAGACCCGATTGAGGTTCGAATAGCCTTTTTTGGGTTTGAAACTATCCATTGACGGCTTACAGCTGTCAAGGCCATAGAACTCACCGAGAGCTTCGTTTTGACTGGTTATGGCTCCCGTAACTCTAAACGAGACAACAGTTATGGCCGTCCGAAGAATCGATATCCACATGGTGCAACATTCGCTGTGCAAGGTGCAACATTCGTCCAAAAAGCCGAAACAGCGCCGTTCGACTTTTAGAAGTGGGTGCAGGGATTTGAAATGGAACAGTACCATGGTGAACCGCTCTCCAGGGAAGGTAAATCGAAGACCAGCAACGGTGATCCCGTTTTAACGTAAAAATTCACGTGATGGAAAAAAGAAGGCCAAAAAACTTCAGAGACCCGATTGAGGTTCGGATAGCCTTTTTTGGGTTTGAAACTATCCGTTGACGGCTTACTGCGGTCAAGGCCGTAGAACTCACCGAGAGCTTCGTTTTGACTGGTTATGGCTCCCGTAACTCTAAACGAGCCAACGGTTATGGCCGTCCGAAGAATCGGTATCCACAAGGTGCAACATTCGCTGTGCAAGGTGCAACATTCGTCCAAAAAGCAGAAACAGCGCCGCTCGACTTTGAGAAGTGGGTGCATGGATTTGAAATGGAACAGTACCATGGTGAGCCGCTCTCCAGGGAAGGTAAATCGAAGACCAGCAACGGTGATCCCGTTTTAACGTAAACATTCACGTGATGGAAAAAAGATGGCCAAAAAACTTCAGACACCCGATTGAGGTTCGGATAGCCTTTTTTGGGTTTGAAACTATCCGTTGACGGCTTACAGCCGTCAAGGCCGTAGAACTCACCGAGAGCTTCGTTTTGACTGGTTATGGCTCCCGTAACTCTAAACGAGCCAACGGTTATGGCCGTCCGAAGAATCGATATCCACAGGGTGCAACATTCGCTGTGCAAGGTGCAACATTCGTCCAAAAAGCAGAAACAGCGCCGCTCGACTTTGAGAAGTGGGTGCAGGGATTTGAAATGGAACAGTACCATGGTGAGCCGCTCTCCAGGGAAGGTAAATCGAAGACCAGCAACGGTGATACAGTTTTAACGTAAACATTCACGTGATGGAAAAAAGAAGGCCAAAAAACTTCAGAGACCCGATTGAGGTTCGGATAGCCTTTTTTGGGTTTGAAACTATCCGTTGACGGCTTACAGCTGTCAAGGCCGTAGAACTCATCGAGAGCTTCGTTTTGACTGGTTATGGCTCCGGTAACTCTAAACGAGCCAACAGTTATGGCCGTCCGAAGAATCGATATCCACAGGGTGCAACATTCGTTGTGCAAGGTGCAACATTCGTCCAAAAAGCAGAAACAGCGTCGTTCGACTTTGAGAAGTGGGTGCAGGGATTTGAAATGGAACAGTACCATGGTGAGCCGCTCTCCAGGGAAGGGAAATCGAAGACCAGCAACGGTGATACCGTTTTAACGTAAACATTCACGTGATGGAAAAAAGAAGGCCAAAAAACTTCAGAGACCCGATTGAGGTTCGGATAGCCTTTTTTGGGTTTGAAACTATCCGTTGACGGCTTACAGCAGTCAAGACCGTAGAACTCACCGAGAGGTTCGTTTTGACTAGTTATGGCTCCCGTAACTCTAAACGAGCCAACAGTTATGGCCGTCCGAAGAATCGATATCCATAGGGTGCAACATTCGATGTGCAAGGTGCAACATTCGTCCAAAAAGCAGAAACAGCGCCGTTCGACTTTGAGAAGTGGGTGCAGGGATTTGAAATGGAACAGTACCATGCTGAACCGCTCTCCAGGGAAGGTAAATCGAAGACCAGCAACGGTGATACCGTTTTAACGTAAACATTCACGTGATGGAAAAAAGAAGGCCAAAATACTTCAGAGACCCGATTGAGGTTCGGATAGCCTTTTTTGGGTTTAAACCCATCCGTTGACGGCTTACAGCAGTCAAGGCCGTAGAACTCACCGAGAGCTTCGTTTTGACTGGTTATGGCTCCCGTAACTCTAAACGAGCCAACAGTTATGGCCGTCCGAAGAATCGATATCCACAGGGTGCAACATTCGCTGTGCAAGGTGCAACATTCGTCCAAAAAGCAGAAACAGCGCCGTTCGACTTTGAGAAGTGGGTGCAGGGATTTGAAATGGAACAGTACCATGGTGAGCCGCTCTCCAGGGAAGGTAAATCGAAGACCAGCAACGGTGATCCCGTTTTAACGTAAACATTCACGTGATGGAAAAAAGATGGCCAAAAAACTTCAGACACCCGATTGAGGTTCGGATAGCCTTTTTTGGGTTTGAAACTATCCGTTGATGGCTTACAGCTGTCAAGGCCGTAGAACTCACCGAGAGCTTCGTTTTGACTGGTTATGGCTCCCGTAACTCTAAACGAGCCAACGGTTATGGCCGACCGAAGAATCGATATCCACAGGGTGCAACATTCGCTGTGCAAGGTGCAACATTCGTCCAAAAAGCAGAAACAGCGCCGCTCGACTTTGAGAAGTGGGTGCAGGGATTTGAAATGGAACAGTACCATGGTGAGCCGCTCTCCAGGGAAGGTAAATCGAAGACCAGCAATGGTGATACCGTTTTAACGTAAACATTCACGTGATGGAAAAAAGAAGGCCAAAAAACTTCAGAGACCCGATTGAGGTTCGGATAGCCTTTTTTGGGTTTGAAACTATCCGTTGACGGCTTATAGCTGTCAAGGCCGTATAACTCATCGAGAGCTTCGTTTTGACTGGTTATGGCTCCGGTAACTCTAAACGAGCCAACAGTTATGGCCGTCCGAAGAATCGATATCCACAGGGTGCAACATTCGCTGTGCAAGGTGCAACATTCGTCCAAAAAGCAGAAACAGCGTCGTTCGACTTTGAGAAGTGGGTGCAGGGATTTGAAATGGAACAGTACCATGGTGAGCCGCTCTCCAGGGAAGGTAAATCGAAGACCAGCAACGGTGATACCGTTTTAACGTAAACATTCACGTGATGGAAAAAAGAAGGCCAAAAAACTTCAGAGACCCGATTGAGGTTCGGATAGCCTTTTTGGGTTTGAAACTATCCGTTGACGGCTTACAGCTGTCAAGGCCGTAGAACTCATCGAGAGCTTCGTTTTGACTGGTTATGGCTCCGGTAACTCTAAACGAGCCAACGGTTATGGCCGTCCGAAGAATCGATATCCACAGGGTGCAACATTCGCTGTGCAAGGTGCAACATTCGTCCAAAAAGCAGAAACAGCGCCGCTCGACTTTGAGAAGTGGGTGCAGGGATTTGAAATGGAACAGTACCATGGTGAGCCGCTCTCCAGGGAAGGTAAATCGAAGACCAGCAACGGTGATACCGTTTTAACGTAAACATTCACGTGATGGAAAAAAGAAGGCCAAAAAACTTCAGAGACCCGATTGAGGTTCGGATAGCCTTTTTTGGGTTTGAAACTATCCGTTGACAGCTTACAGCTGTCAAGGCCGTAGAACTCATCGAGAGCTTCGTTTTGACTGGTTATGGCTCCGGTAACTCTAAACGAGCCAACAGTTATGGCCGTCCGAAGAATCGATATCCACAGGGTGCAACATTCGCTGTGCAAGGTGCAACATTCGTCCAAAAAGCAGAAACAGCGTCGTTCGACTTTGAGAAGTGGGTGCAGGGATTTGAAATGGAACAGTACCATGGTGAGCCGCTCTCCAGGGAAGGGAAATCGAAGACCAGCAACGGTGATACCGTTTTAACGTAAACATTCACGTGATGGAAAAAAGAAGGCCAAAAAACTTCAGAGACCCGATTGAGGTTCGGATAGCCTTTTTTGGGTTTGAAACTATCCGTTGACGGCTTACAGCAGTCAAGACCGTAGAACTCACCGAGAGGTTCGTTTTGACTAGTTATGGCTCCCGTAACTCTAAACGAGCCAACAGTTATGGCCGTCCGAAGAATCGATATCCATAGGGTGCAACATTCGATGTGCAAGGTGCAACATTCGTCCAAAAAGCAGAAACAGCGCCGTTCGACTTTGAGAAGTGGGTGCAGGGATTTGAAATGGAACAGTACCATGCTGAACCGCTCTCCACGGAAGGTAAATCGAAGACCAGCAACGGTGATACCGTTTTAACGTAAACATTCACGTGATGGAAAAAAGAAGGCCAAAATACTTCAGAGACCCGATTGAGGTTCGGATAGCCTTTTTTGGGTTTAAACCCATCCGTTGACGGCTTACAGCGGTCAAGGCCGTAGAACTCACCGAGAGCTTCGTTTTGACTGGTTATGGCTCCCGTAACTCTAAACGAGCCAACAGTTATGGCCGTCCGAAGAATCGATATCCACAGGGTGCAACATTCGCTGTGCAAGGTGCAACATTCGTCCAAAAAGCAGAAACAGCGCCGTTCGACTTTGAGAAGTGGGTGCAGGGATTTGAAATGGAACAGTACCATGGTGAGCCGCTCTCCAGGGAAGGTAAATCGAAGACCAGCAACGGTGATCCCGTTTTAACGTAAACATTCACGTGATGGAAAAAAGATGGCCAAAAAACTTCAGACACCCGATTGAGGTTCGGATAGCCTTTTTTGGGTTTGAAACTATCCGTTGACGGCTTACAGCTGTCAAGGCCGTAGAACTCACCGAGAGCTTCGTTTTGACTGGTTATGGCTCCCGTAACTCTAAACGAGCCAACGGTTATGGCCGTCCGAAGAATCGATATCCACAGGGTGCAACATTTGCTGTGCAAGGTGCAACATTCGTCCAAAAAGCAGAAACAGCGCCGCTCGACTTTGAGAAGTGGGTGTAGGGATTTGAAATGGAACAGTACCATGGTGAGCCGCTCTCCAGGGAAGGTAAATCGAAGACCAGCAATGGTGATACCGTTTTAACGTAAACATTCACGTGATGGAAAAAAGAAGGCCAAAAAACTTCAGAGACCCGATTGAGGTTCGGATAGCCTTTTTTGGGTTTGAAACTATCCGTTGACGGCTTACAGCTGTCAAGGCCGTAGAACTCATCGAGAGCTTCGTTTTGACTGGTTATGGCTCCCGTAACTCTAAACGGGCCAACAGTTATGGCCGTCCGAAGAATCGATATCCACAGGGTGCAACATTCGCTGTGCAAGGTGCAACATTCGTCCAAAAAGCAGAAACAGCACCGTTCGACTTTGAGAAGTGGGTGCAGGGATTTGAAATGGAACAGTACCATGGTGAGCCGCTCTGCAGGGAAGGGAAATCGAAGACCAGCAATGGTGATACCGTTTTAACGTAAACATTCACGTGATGGAAAAAAGAAGGCCAAAAAACTTCAGAGACCCGATTGAGGTTCGGATAGCCTTTTTTGGGTTTGAAACTATCCGTTGACGGATTACAGCAGTCAAGGCCGTAGAACTCACCGAGAGCTTCGTTTTGACTGGTTATGGCTCCCGTAACTCTAAACGAGCCAACAGTTATGGCCGTCCGAAGAATCGATATCCATAGGGTGCAACATTCGCTGTGCAAGGTGCAACATTCGTCCAAAAAGCAGAAACAGCGCCGTTCGACTTTGAGAAGTGGGTGCAGGGATTTGAAATGGAACAGTACCATGCTCAACCGCTCTCCAGGGAAGGTAAATCGAAGACCAGCAACGGTGATACCGTTTTAACGTAAACATTCACGTGATGGAAAAAAGAAGGCCAAAATACTTCAGAGACCCGATTGAGGTTCGGATAGCCTTTTTTGGGTTTAAAACCATCCGTTGACGGCTTACAGCGGTCAAGGCCGTAGAACTCACCGAGAGCTTCGTTTTGACTGGTTATGGCTCCCATAACTCTAAACGAGCCAACAGTTATGGCCGTCCGAAGAATCGATATCCACAGGGTGCAACATTCGCTGTGCAAGGTGCAACATTCGTCCAAAAAGCAGAAACAGCGCCGTTCGACTTTGAGAAGTGGGTGCAGGGATTTGAAATGGAACAGTACCTTGGTGAGCCGCTCTCCAGGGAAGGTAAATCGAAGACCAGCAACGGTGATCCCGTTTTAACGTAAACATTCATGTGATGGAAAAAAGATGGCCAAAAAACTTCAGACACCCGATTGAGGTTCGGATAGCCTTTTTTGGGTTTGAAACTATCCGTTGACGGCTTACAGCGGTCAAGGCCGTAGAACTCACCGAGAGCTTCGTTTTGACTGGTTATGGCTCCCGTAACTCTAAACGAGCCAACGGTTATGGCCGTCCGAAGAATCGATATCCACAAGGTGCAACATTCGCTGTGCAAGGTGCAACATTCGTCCAAAAAGCAGAAACAGTGCCGCTCGACTTTGAGAAGTGGGTGCATGGATTTGAAATGGAACAATACCATGGTGAGCCGCTCTCCAGGGAAGGTAAATCGAAGACCAGCAACGGTGATACCGTTTTAACGTAAACATTCACGTGATGGAAAAAAG
This sequence comes from Allium fistulosum, assembly GCA_030737815.1. Taxonomy (NCBI): domain Eukaryota; kingdom Viridiplantae; phylum Streptophyta; class Magnoliopsida; order Asparagales; family Amaryllidaceae; genus Allium; species Allium fistulosum. Next base: position 40,586,328 of record CM060905.1, on the reverse strand, counting down.
AAGGCCAAAAAACTTCAGAGACCCGATAGAAGTTCGGATAGCGTTTTTTGGGTTTGAAACTATCCGTTGACGGCTTACAGCCGTCAAGGCCGTAGAACTCATCGAGAGCTTCGTTTTGACTGGTTATGGCTCCCGTAACTCTAAACGAGCCAACAGTTATGGCCGTCCGAAGAATCGATATCCACAGGGTGCAACATTCGCTGTGCAAGGTGCAACATTCGTCCAAAAAGCAGAAACAGCGCCGTTCGACTTTGAGAAGTGGGTGCAGGGATCTGAAATGGAACAGTACCATGGTGAGCCGCTCTCCAGGGAAGGGAAATCGAAGACCAGCAACGGTGATACCGTTTTAACGTAAACATTCACGTGATGGAAAAAAGAAGGCCAAAAAACTTCAGAGACCCGATTGAGGTTCGGATAGCCTTTTTTGGGTTTGAAACTATCCGTTGACGGCTTACAGCAGTCAAGGCCGTAGAACTCACCGAGAGCTTCGTTTTGACTGGTTATGGCTCCCGTAACTCTAAACGAGCCAACAGTTATGGCCGTCCGAAGAATCGATATCCATAGGGTGCAACATTCGTTGTGCAAGGTGCAACATTCGTCCAAAAAGCAGAAACAGCGCCGTTCGACTTTGAGAAGTAGGTGCAGGGATTTGAAATGGAACAGTACCATGGTGAGCCGCTCTCCAGGGAAGGTAAATCGAAGACCAGCAACGGTGATACCGTTTTAACGTAAACATTCACGTGATGGAAAAAAGAAGGCCAAAAAACTTCAGAGACCCGATTGAGGTTCGGATAGCCTTTTTTGGGTTTGAAACTATCCATTGACGGCTTACAGCTGTCAAGGCCGTAGAACTCATCGAGAGCTTTGTTTTGACTAGTTATGGCTCCCGTAACTCTAAACGAGCCAACAGTTATGGCCGTCCGAAGAATCGATATCCACAGGGTGCAACATTCGCTGTGCAAGGTGCAACATTCGTCCAAAAAGCAGAAACAGCGCCGTTCGACTTTGAGAAGTGGGTGCAGGGATTTGAAATGGAACAGTACCATGGTGAGCCGCTCTCCAGGGAAGGTAAATCGAAGACCGGCAACGGTGATACCGTTTTAACGTAAACATTCACGTGATGAAAAAAAGAAGGCCAAAAAACTTCAGAGACCCGATTGAGGTTCGGATAGCCTTTTTTGGGTTTGAAACTATCCGTTGACGGTTTACAGCGGTCAAGGCCGTAGAACTCACCGAGAGCTTCGTCTTGACTGGTTATGGCTCCCGTAACTCTAAACGAGCCAACAGTTATGGCCGTCCGAAGAATCGATATCCATAGGGTGCAACATTCGCTGTGCAAGGTGCAACATTCGTCCAAAAACCAGAAACAGCGCCGTTCGACTTTGAGAAGTTGGTGCAGGGATTTGAAATGGAACAGTACCATGGTGAGCTGCTCTCCAGGGAAGGTAAATCGAAGACCAGCAACGGTGATACCATTTTAACGTAAACATTCACGTGATGGAAAAAAGAAGGCCAAAAAACTTCAGAGACCCGATTGAGGTTCGGATAGCCTTTTTTGGGTTTGAAACTATCCGTTGACGGCTTACAGCGGTCAAGGCCGTAGAACTCACCGAGAGCTTCGTTTTGACTGGTTATGGCTCCCGTAACTCTAAACGAGCCAACATTTATGGCCGTCCGAAGAATTGATACCCACAGGGTGCAACATTCGCTCTTCAAGGTGCAACATTCGTCCAAAAAGCCAAAACCGCGCCGTTCGACTTTTAGAAGTGGGTGCAGGGATTTGAAATGGAACAGTACCATGGTGAACCGCTCTCCAGGGAAGGTAAATCGAAGACCAGCAACCGTGATCCCGTTTTAACGTAAAAATTCACGTGATGGAAAAAAGAAGGCCAAAATACATCAGAGACTCGATTGAGGTTCGGATAGCCTTTTTTGGGTTTGAAACTATCCGTTGACGGCTTACAGCTGTCAAGGCCGTAGAACTCACCGAGAGCTTCGTTTTGACTGGTTATGGCTCCCGTAACTCTAAACGAGCCAACAGTTATGGCCGTCCGAAGAATCGATATCCATAGGGTGCAACATTCGCTGTGCAAGGTGCAACATTCGTCCAAAAAGCAGAAACAGCGCCGCTCGACTTTGAGAAGTGGGTGCAGGGATTTGAAATGGAACAGTACCATGGTGAGCCGCTCTCCAGGGAAGGTAAATCGAAGACCAGCAACGGTGATACCGTTTTAACGTAAACATTCACGTGATGGAAAAAAGAAGGCCAAAAAACTTCAGAGACCCGATTGAGGTTCGGATAGCCTTTTTTGGGTTTGAAACTATCCGTTGGCGGCTTACAGCTATCAAGGCCGTAGAACTCACCGAGAGCTTCGTTTTGACTGGTTATGGCTCCCGTAACTCTAAACGAGCCAACAGTTATGGCCGTCCGAAGAATCGATATCCACAGGGTGCAACATTCGCTGTGCAAGGTGCAACATTCGTCCAAAAAGCAGAAACAGCGCCGTTCGACTTTGAGAAGTGGGTGCACGGATTTGAAATGGAACAGTACCATGGTGAGCCGCTCTCCAGGGAAGGTAAATCGAAGACCAGCAACGGTGATCCCGTTTTAACGTAAACATTCACGTGATGGAAAAAAGACGGCCAAAAAACTTCAGAGACCCGATAGAGGTTCGGATAGCCTTTTTTGGGTTTGAAACTATCCGTTGACGGCTTACAGCGGTCAAGGCCGTAGAACTCACCGAGAGCTTCGTTTTGACTGGTTATGGCTCCCGTAACTCTAAACGAGCCAACGGTTATGGCCGTCCGAAGAATCGGTATCCACAGGGTGCAACATTCGCTGTGCAAGGTGCAACATTCGTCCAAAAAGCAGAAACAGCGCCGCTCGACTTTGAGAAGTGGGTTCAGGGATTTGAAATGGAACAGTACCGTGGTGAGCCGCTCTCCAGGGAAGGTAAATCGAAGACCAGCAACGGTGATCCCGTTTTAACGTAAACATTCACGTGATGGAAAAAAGACGGCCAAAAAACTTCAGACACCCGATTGAGGTTCGGATAGCCTTTTTTGTGTTTGAAACTATCCGTTGACGGCTTACAGCTGTCAAGGCCGTAGAACTCACCGAGATCTTCGTTTTGAATGGTTATGGCTCCCGTAACTCTAAATGAGCCAACGGTTATGGCCGTCCGAAGAATCGATATCCACAGGGTGCAACATTCGCTGTGCAAGGTGCAACATTCGTCCAAAAAGCAGAAACAGCGCCGCTCGACTTTGAGAAGTGGGTGCAGGGATTTGAAATGGAACAGTACCATGGTGAGCCGCTCTCCAGGGAAGGTAAATCGAAGACCAGCAACGGTGATACCGTTTTAACGTAAACATTCACGTGATGGAAAAAAGAAGGCCAAAAAACTTCAGAGACCCGATTGAGGTTCGGATAGCCTTTTTTGGGTTTGAAACTATCCGTTGACGGCTTACAGCTGTCAAGGCCGTAGAACTCACCGAGAGCTTCGTTTTGACTGGTTATGGCTCCCGTAACTCTAAACGAGCCAACAGTTATGGCCGTCCGAAGAATCGATATCCACAGGGTGCAACATTCGCTGTGCAAGGTGCAACATTCGTCCAAAAAGCAGAAACAGCGCCGTTCGACTTTGAGATGTGGGTGCACGGATTTGAAATGGAACAGTACCATGGTGAGCCGCTCTCCAGGGAAGGTAAATCGAAGACCAGCAACGGTGATCCCGTTTTAACGTAAACATTCACGTGATGGAAAAAAGACGGCCAAAAAACTTCAGACACCCGATTGAGGTTCGGATAGCCTTTTTGTGTTTGAAACTATCCGTTGACGGCTTACAGCTGTCAAGGCCGTAGAACTCACCGAGAGCTTCGTTTTGACTGGTTATGGCTCCCGTAACTCTAAACGAGCCAACGGTTATGGCCGTCCGAAGAATCGATATCCACAGGGTGCAACATTCGCTGTGCAAGGTGCAACATTCGTCCAAAAAGCAGAAACAGCGCCGCTCGACTTTGAGAAGTGGGTGCAGGGATTTGAAATGGAACAGTACCATGGTGAGCCGCTCTCCAGGGAAGGTAAATCGAAGACCAGCAACGGTGATACCGTTTTAACGTAAACATTCACGTGATGGAAAAAAGAAGGCCAAAAAACTTCAGAGACCCGATTGAGGTTCGGATAGCCTTTTTTGGGTTTGAAACTTTCCGTTGACGGCTTACAGCTGTCAAGGCCGTAGAACTCACCGAGAGCTTCGTTTTGACTGGTTATGGCTCCCGTAACTCTAAACGAGCCAACAGTTATGGCCGTCCGAAGAATCGATATCCACAGGGTGCAACATTCGCTGTGCAAGGTGCAACATTCGTCCAAAAAGCAGAAACAGCGTCGTTCGACTTTGAGAAGTGGGTGCAGGGATTTGAAATGGAACAGTACCATGGTTAGCCGCTCTCCAGGGAAGGGAAATCGAAGACCAGCAACGGTGATACCTTTTTAACGTAAAAATTCACGTGATGGAAAAAAGAAGGCCAAAATACTTCAGAGACCCGATAGAGGTTCGGATAGCCTTTTTTGGGTTTAAAACTATCCGTTGACGGCTTACAGCGGTCAAGGCCGTAGAACTCACCGAGAGCTTCGTTTTGACTGGTTATGGCTCCCGTAACTCTAAACGAGCCAACAGTTATGGCCGTCCGAAGAATCGATATCCACAGGGTGCAACATTCGCTGTGCAAGGTGCAACATTCGTCCAAAAAGTAGAAACAGCGCCGTTCGACTTTGAGAAGTGGGGCACGGATTTGAAATGGAACAGTACCATGGTGAGCCGCTCTCCAGGGAAGGTAAATCGAAGACCAGCAACGGTGATCCCGTTTTAACGTAAACATTCACGTGATGGAAAAAAGACGGCCAAAAAACTTCAGACACCCGATTGAGGTTCGGATAGCCTTTTTTGGGTTTGAAACTATCCGTTGACGGCTTACAGCTGTCAAGGCCGTAGAACTCACCGAGAGCTTCGTTTTGACTGGTTATGGCTCCCGTAACTCTAAACGAGCCAACGGTTATGGCCGTCCGAAGAATCGATATCCACAGGGTGCAACATTCGCTGTGCAAGGTGCAACATTCGTCCAAAAAGCAGAAACAGCGCCGCTCGACTTTGAGAAGTGGGTGCAGGGATTTGAAATGGAACAGTACCATGGTGAGCCGCTCTCCAGGGAAGGTAAATCGAAGACCAGCAACGGTGATACCGTTTTAACGTAAACATTCACGTGATGGAAAAAAGAAGGCTAAAAAACTTCAAAGACCCGATTGAGGTTCGGATAGCCTTTTTTGGGTTTGAAACTATCCGTTGACGGCTTACAGCTGTCAAGGCCGTAGAACTCACCGAAAGCTTCGTTTTGACTGGTTATGGCTCCCGTAACTCTAAACGAGCCAACGGTTATGGCCGTACGAAGAATCGATATCCACAGGGTGCAACATTCGCTGTGCAAGGTGCAACATTCGTCCAAAAAGCAGAAACAGCGCCGCTCGACTTTGAGAAGTGGGTGCAGGGATTTGAAATGGAACAGTACCATGGTGAGCCGCTATCCAGTGAAGGTAAATTGAAGAGCAGCAACGGTGATACCGTTTTAACGTAAACATTCACGTGATGGAAAAAAGAAGGCCAAAAAACTTCAGAGACCCGAATGAGGTTCGGATAGCCTTTTTTGGGTTTGAAACTATCCGTTGACGGCTTACAGCGGTCAAGGCCGTAGAACTCACCGAGAGCTTCGTTTTGACTGGTTATGGCTCCCGTAACTCTAAACGAGCCAACAGTTATGGCCGTCCGAAGAATCGATATCCACAGGGTGCAACATTCGCTGTGCAAGGTGCAACATTCGTCCAAAAAGCAGAAACAGCGCCGTTCGACTTTGAGAAGTGGGTGCAGGGATTTGAAATGGAACAGTACCATGGTGAGCCGCTCTCTAGGGAAGGTAAATCGAAGACCAGCAACGGTGATACCATTTTAACGTAAACATTCACGTGATGGAAAAAAGAAGGCCAAAAAACTTCAAAGACCCGATTGAGGTTCAGATAGCCTTTTTTGGGTTTGAAACTATCCGTTGACGGCTTACAGCGGTCAAGGCCGTAGAACTCACCGAGAGCTTCGTTTTGACTGGTTATGGCTCCCGTAACTCTAAACGAGCCAACAGTTATGGCCGTCCGAATAATCGATATCCACAGGGTGCAACATTCGCTGTGCAAGGTGCAACATTCGTCCAAAAAGCAGAAACAGCGCCGTTCGACTTTGAGAAGTGGGTGCAGGGATTTGAAATGGAACAGTACCATGGTGAGCTGCTCTCCAGGGAAGGTAAATCGAAGACCAGCAACGGTGATACCATTTTAACGTAAACATTCACGTGATGGAAAAAAGAAGGCCAAAAAACTTCAGAGACCCGATTGAGGTTCGGATAGCCTTTTTTGGGTTTGAAACTATCCGTTGACGGCTTACAGCAGTCAAGGCCATAGAACTCACCGAGAGCTTCGTTTTGACTGGTTATGGCTCCCGTAACTCTAAACGAGCCAACATTTATGGTCGTCCGAAGAATCGATATCCACAGGGTGCAACATTCGCTCTTCAAGGTGCAACATTCGTCCAAAAAGCCAAAACGGCGCCGTTCGACTTTAAGAAGTGGGTGCAGGGATTTGAAATGGAACAGTACCTTGGTGAACCACTCTCCAGGGAAGGTAAATCGAAGACCAGCAACGGTGATCCCGTTTTAACGTAAAAATTCATGTGATGGAATAAAGAAGGCCAAAATACTTCAGAGACCCGATTGAGGTTCGGATAGCCTTTTTTGGGTTTGAAACTATCCGTTGACGGCTTACAGCCGTCAAGGCCGTAGAACTCACCGTGAGCTTCGTTTTGACTGGTTATGGCTCCCGTAACTCTAAACGAGCCAACAGTTATGGCCGTCCGAAGAATCGATATCCACAGGGTGCAACATTCGCTGTGCAAGGTGCAACATTCGTCCAAAAAGCAGAAACAGCGCCGTTCGACTTTAAGAAGTGGGTGCAGGGATTTGAAATGGAACAGTACCTTGGTGAACCGCTCTCCAGGGAAGGTAAATCGAAGACCAGCAACGGTGATCCCGTTTTAACGTAAAAATTCACGTGATGGAAAAAAGAAGGCCAAAATACTTCAGAGACCCGATTGAGGTTCGGATAGCCTTTTTTGGGTTTGAAACTATCCGTTGACGGCTTACAGCGGTCAAGGCCATAGAACTCACCGAGAGCTTCGTTTTGACTGGTTATGGCTCCTGTAACTCTAAACGAGCCAACAGTTATGGCCGTCCGAAGAATCGATATCCACAGGGTGCAACATTCGTTGTGCAAGGTGCAACATTCGTCCAAAAAGCAGAAACAGCGCCGTTCGACTTTGAGAAGTGGGTGCAGGGATTTGAAATGGAAAAGTACCATGGTGAGCCGCTCTCCAGGGAAGGTAAATCGAAGACCAGCAACGGTGATCCCGTTTTAACGTAAACATTCACGTGATGGAAAAAAGAAGGCCAAAAAACTTCAGACACCCGATTGAGGTTCGGATAGCCTTTTTTGGGTTTGAAACTATCCGTTGACGGCTTACAGCCGTCAAGGCCGTAGAACTCACCGAGAGCTTCGTTTTGACTGGTTATGGCTCCCGTAACTCTAAACAAGCCAACAGTTATGGCCGTCCGAAGAATCGATATCCACAGGGTGAAACATTCGCTGTGCAAGGTGCAACATTCGTCCAAAAAGCAGAAACAGCGCCGTTCGACTTTGAGAAGTGGGTGCAGGGATTTGAAATGGAACAGTACCTTGGTGAACCGCTCTCCAGGGAAGGTAAATCGAAGAGCAGCAACGGTGATCCCGTTTTAACGTAAAAATTCACGTGATGGAAAAAAGAAGGCCAAAATACTTCAGAGACCCGATTGAGGTTCGGATAGCCTTTTTTGGGTTTGAAACTATCCGTTGACGGCTTACAGCGGTCAAGGCCATAGAACTCACCGAGAGCTTCGTTTTGACTGGTTATGGCTCCTGTAACTCTAAACGAGCCAACAGTTATGGCCGTCCGAAGAATCGATATCCACAGGGTGCAACATTCGTTGTGCAAGGTGCAACATTCGTCCAAAAAGCAGAAACAGCGCCGTTCGACTTTGAGAAGTGGGTGCAGGGATTTGAAATGGAAAAGTACCATGGTGAGCCTCTCTCCAGGGAAGGTAAATCGAAGACCAGCAACGGTGATCCCGTTTTAACGTAAACATTCACGTGATGGAAAAAAGATGGCCAAAAAACTTCAGACACCCGATTGAGGTTCGGATAGCCTTTTTTGGGTTTGAAACTATCCGTTGACGGCTTACAGCTGTCAAGGCCGTAGAACTCACCGAGAGCTTCGTTTTGACTGGTTATGGCTCCCGTAACTCTAAACGAGCCAACAGTTATGGCCGTCCGAAGAATCGATATCCACAGGGTGAAACATTCGCTGTGCAAGGTGCAACATTTGTCCAAAAAGCAGAAACAGCGCCGTTCGACTTTGAGAAGTGGGTGCAGGGATTTGAAATGGAACAATACCATGGTGAGCCGCTCTCCAGGGAAGGTAAATCGAAGACCAGCAACGGTGATACCGTTTTAACGTAAACATTCACGTGATGGAAAAAAGAAGGCAAAAAAACTTCAAAGACCCGATTGAGGTTCGGATAGCCTTTTTTGGGTTTGAAACTATCCGTTGACGGCTTACAGCCGTCAAGGCCGTAGAACTCACCGAGAGCTTCGTTTTGACTGGTTATGGCTCCCGTAACTCTAAACGAGCCAACAGTTATGGCCGTCCGAAGAATCGATATCCACAGGGTGAAACATTCGCTGTGCAAGGTGCAACATTCGTCCAAAAAGCAGAAACAGCGCCGTTCGACTTTGAGAAGTGGGTGCAGGGATTTGAAATGGAACAATACCATGGTGAGCCGCTCTCCAGGGAAGGTAAATCGAAGACCAGCAACGGTGATACCGTTTTAACGTAAACATTCACGTGATGGAAAAAAGAAGGCAAAAAAACTTCAAAGACCCGATTGAGGTTCGGATAGCCTTTTTTGGGTTTGAAACTATCCGTTGACGGCTTACAGCTGTCAAGGCCGTAGAACTCATCGAGAGCTTCGTTTTGACTGGTTATGGCTCCCGTAACTCTAAACGAGCCAACAGTTATGGCCGTCCGAAGAATCGATATCCACAGGGTGCAACACTCGCTGTGCAAGGTGCAACATTCATCCAAAAAGCAGAAACAGCGCCGTTCGACTTTGAGAAGTGGGTGCAGGGATTTGAAATGGAACAGTACCATGGTGAGCCGCTCTCCAGGGAAGGGAAATCGAAGACCAGCAACGGTGATACCGTTTTAACGTAAACATTCACGTGATGGAAAAAAGAAGGCCAAAAAACTTCAGAGACCCGATTGAGGTTCGGATAGCCTTTTTTGGGTTCGAAACTATCCGTTGACGGCTTACAGCAGTCAAGGCCGTAGAACTCACTGAGAGCTTCGTTTTGACTGGTTATGGCTCCCGTAACTCTAAACGAGCCAACAGTTATGGCCGTCCGAAGAATCGATATCCACAGGGTGCAACATTCGCTGTGCAAGGTGCAACATACGTCCAAAAAGCAGAAACAGCGCCGTTCGACTTTGAGAAGTGGGTGCAGGGATTTGAAATGGAACAGTACCATGGTGAGCCGCTCTCCAGGGAAGGTAAATCGAAGACCAGCAACGGTGATACCGTTTTAACGTAAACATTCACGTGATGGAAAAAAGAAGGCCAAAAAACTTCAGAGACCCGATTGAGGTTCGGATAGCCTTTTTGGGTTTGAAACTATCCGTTGACGGCTTACAGCTGTCAAGGCCATAGAACTCAGCGAGAGCTTCGTTTTGACTGGTTGTGGCTCCCGTAACTCTAAACGAGCCAACAGTTATGGCCGTCCGAAGAATCGATATCCACAGGGTGCAACATTCGCTGTGCAAGGTGCAACATTCGTCCAAAAAGCAGAAACATCGCCGTTCGACTTTGAGAAGTGGGTGCAGGGATTTAAAATGGAACAGTACCGTGGTGAGCCGCTCTCCAGGGAAGGTAAATCGAAGACCAGCAACGGTGATACCGTTTTAACGTAGACATTCACGTGATGGAAAAAAGAAGGCCAAAAAACTTCAAAGACCCGATTGAGGTTCGGATAGCCTTTTTTGGGTTTGAAACTATCCGTTGACGGCTTACAGCTGTCAACGCCGTAGAACTCACCGAGAGCTTCATTTTGACTGGTTATGGCTCCCGTAACTCTAAACGAGCCAACAGTTATGGCCGTCCGAAGAATCGATATCCACAGGGTGCAACATTCGCTGTGCAAGGTGCAACATTCGTCCAAAAAGCAGAAACAGCGCCATTTGACTTTGAGAAGTGGGTGCAGGGATTTGAAATGGAACAGTACCATGGTGAGCTGCTCTCCAGGGAAGGTAAATCGAAGACCAGCAACGGTGATACCGTTTTAACGTAAACATTCATGTGATGGAAAAAAGAAGGCCAAAAAACTTCAGAGACCCGATTGAGGTTCGGATAGCCTTTTTTGGGTTTGAAACTATCCGTTGACGGCTTACAGCCGTCAAGGCCGTAGAACTCACCGAGAGCTTCGTTTTGACTGGTTATAGCTCCCGTAACTCTAAACGAGCCAACAGTTATGGCCGTCCGAAGAATCGATATCCACAGGGTGCAACATTCGCTGTGCAAGGTGCAACATTCGTCCAAAAAGCCGAAACAGCGCCGTTCGACTTTAAGAAGTGGGTGCAGGGATTTGAAATGGAACAGTACCATGGTGAACCGCTCTCCAGGGAAGGTAAATCGAAGACCAGCAACGGTGATCCCGTTTTAACGTAAAAATTCACGTGATAGAAAAAAGAAGGCCAAAATACTTCAGAGACCCGATTGAGGTTCGGATAGCCTTTTTTGGGTTTGAAACTATCCGTTGACGGCTTACAGCGGTCAAGGCCATAGAACTCACCGAGAGCTTCGTTTTGACTGGTTATGGCTCCCGTAACTCTAAACGAGCCAACAGTTATGGCCGTCCGAAGAATCGATATCCACAGGGTGCAACATTCGCTGTGCAAGGTGCAACATTCGTCCAAAAAGCCGAAACAGCGCCGTTCGACTTTAAGAAGTGGGTGCAGGGATTTGAAATGGAACAGTACCATGGTGAACCGCTCTCCAGGGAAGGTAAATCGAAGACCAGCAACGGTGATCCCGTTTTAAAGTAAAAATTCACGTGATGGAAAAAAGAAGGCCAAAATACTTCAGAGACCCGATTGAGGTTCGGATAGCCTTTTTTGGGTTTGAAACTATCCGTTGACGGCTTACAGCGGTCATGGCCGTAGAACTCACCGAGAGCTTCGTTTTGACTGGTTATGGCTCCCGTAACTCTAAACGAGCCAACAGTTATGGCCGTCCGAAGAATCGATATCCATAGGGTGCAACATTCGCTATGCAAGGTGCAACATTCGTCCAAAAAGCAGAAACAGCGCCGTTCGACTTTGAGAAGTGGGATCAGGGATTTGAAATGGAACAGTACCATGGTGAACCGCTCTCCAGGGAAGGTAAATCGAAGACCAGCAACGGTGATACCGTTTTAACGTAAACATTCACGTGATGGAAAAAAGAAGGCCAAAAAACTTCAAAGACCCGATTGAGGTTCGGATAGCCTTTTTTGGGTTTGAAACTATCCGTTGACGGCTTACAGCTGTCAAGGCCATAGAACTCATCGAGAGCTTCGTTTTGACTGGTTATGGCTCCCCTAACTCTAAACGAGCCAACAGTTATGGCCGTCCGAAGAATCGATATCCACAGGGTGCAACATTCGCTGTGCAAGGTGCAACATTCGTCCAAAAAGCAGAAACAGCGCCGTTCGACTTTGAGAAGTGGGTGCAGGGATTTGAAATGGAACAGTACCATGGTGAGCCGCTCTCCAGGGAAGGTAAATCGAAGACCAGCAACGGTGATACCGTTTTAACGTAAACATTCACGTGATGGAAAAAAGAAGGCCAAAAAACTTCAGAGACCCGATTGAGGTTCGGATAGCCTTTTTGGGTTTGAAACTATCCGTTGATGGCTTACAGCTGTTAAGGCCATAGAACTCACTGAGAGCTTCGTTTTGACTGGTTATGGCTCCCGTAACTCTAAACGAGCCAACAGTTATGGCCGTCCGAAGAATCGATATCCACAGGGTGCAACATTCGCTGTGCAAGGTGCAACATTCGTCCAAAAAGCAGAAACAGCGCCGTTCGACTTTGAGAAGTGGGTGCAGGGATTTGAAATGGAACAGTACCATGGTGAGCCGCTCTCCAGGGAAGGTAAATCGAAGACCAGCAACGGTGATACCGTTTTAACGTAAACATTCACGTGATGGAAAAAAGAAGGCCAAAAAACTTCAGAGACCCGATTGAGGTTCGGATAGCCTTTTTGGGTTTGAAACTATCCGTTGACGGCTTACAGCTGTCAAGGCCATAGAACTCATCGAGAGCTTCGTTTTGACTGGTTATGGCTCCCGTAACTCTAAACGAGCCAACAGTTATGGCCGTCCGAAGAATCGATATCCACAGGGTGCAACATTCGTTGTGCAAGGTGCAACATTCGTCCAAAAAGCAGAAACAGCGCCATTTGACTTTGAGAAGTGGGTGCAGGGATTTGAAATGGAACAGTACCGTTGTGAGCCGCTCTCCAGGGAAGGTAAATCGAAGACCAGCAACGGTGATACCGTTTTAACGTAAACATTCACGTGATGGAAAAAAGAAGGCCAAAAAACTTCAGAGACCCGATTGAGGTTCGGATAGCCTTTTTTGGGTTTGAAACTATCCGTTGACGGCTTACAGCTGTCAAGGCCGTAGAACTCACCGAGAGCTTCGTTTTGACTGGTTATGACTCCCGTAACTCTAAATGAGCCAACAGTTATGGCCGTCCGAAGAATCGATATCCACAGGGTGCAACATTCGCTGTGCAAGGTGCAACATTCGTCCAAAAAGCAGAAACAGCGCCATTTGACTTTGAGAAGTGGGTGCAGGGATTTGAAATGGAACAGTACCATGGTGAGCTGCTCTCCAGGGAAGGTAAATCGAAGACCAGCAACGGTGATACCGTTTTAACGTAAACATTCATGTGATGGAAAAAAGAAGGCCAAAAAACTTCAGAGACCCGATTGAGGTTCGGATAGCCTTTTTTGGGTTTGAAACTATCCGTTGACGGCTTACAACCGTCAAGGCCGTAGAACTCACCAAGAGCTTCATTTTGACTGGTTATAGCTCCCGTAACTCTAAACGAGCCAACAGTTATGGCCGTCCGAAGAATCGATATCCACAGGGTGCAACATTCGCTGTGCAAGGTGCAACATTCGTCCAAAAAGCCGAAACAGCACCGTTCGACTTTAAGAAGTGGGTGCAGGGATTTGAAATGGAACAGTACCATGGTGAACCGCTCTCCAGGGAAGGTAAATCGAAGACCAGCAACGGTGATCCCGTTTTAACGTAAAAATTCACGTGATGGAAAAAAGAAGGCCAAAATACTTCAGAGACCCGATTGAGGTTCGGATAGCCTTTTTTGGGTTTGAAACTATCCGTTGACGGCTTACAGCGGTCAAGGCCGTAGAACTCACCGAGAGCTTCGTTTTGACTGGTTATGGCTCCCGTAACTCTAAACGAGCCAACAGTTATGGCCGTCCGAAGAATCGATATCCACAGGGTGCAACATTCGCTGTGCAAGGTGCAACATTCGTCCAAAAAGCCGAAACAGCGCCGTTCGACTTTAAGAAGTGGGTGCAGGGATTTGAAATGGAACAGTACCATGGTGAACCTCTCTCCAGGGAAGGTAAATCGAAGACCAGCAACGGTGATCCCGTTTTAACGTAAAAATTCACGTGATGGAAAAAAGAAGGCCAAAATACTTCAGAGACCCGATTGAGGTTCGGATAGCCTTTTTTGGGTTTGAAACTATCCGTTGATGGCTTACAGCGGTCAAGGCCGTAGAACTCACCGAGAGCTTCGTTTTGACTGGTTATGGCTCCCGTAACTCTAAACGAGCCAACAGTTATGGCTGTCCGAAGAATCGATATCCACATGGTGCAACATTCGCTGTGCAAGGTGCAACATTCGTCCAAAAAGCAGAAACAGCGCCGTTCGACTTTGAGAAGTGGGTGCAGGGATTTGAAATGGAACAGTACCATGGTGAGCCGCTCTCCAGGGAAGGTAAATCGAAGACCAGCAACGGTGATACCGTTTTAACGTAAACATTCACATGATGGAAAAAAGAAGGCCAAAAAACTTCAGAGACCCGATTGAGGTTCGGATAGCCTTTTTTGGGTTTGAAACTATCCGTTGACGGCTTACAGTTGTCAAGGCCATAGAACTCATCGAGAGCTTCGTTTTGACTGGTTATGGCTCCCCTAACTCTAAACGAGCCAACAGTTATGGCCGTCCGAAGAATCGATATCCACAGGGTGCAACATTCGCTGTGCAAGGTGCAACATTCGTCCAAAAAGCAGAAACAGCGCCGTTCGACTTTGAGAAGTGGGATCAGGGATTTGAAATGGAACAGTACCATGGTGAACCGCTCTCCAGGGAAGGTAAATCGAAGACCAGCAACGGTGATACCGTTTTAACGTAAACATTCACGTGATGGAAAAAAGAAGGCCAAAAAACTTCAAAGACCCGATTGAGGTTCGGATAGCCTTTTTTGGGTTTGAAACTATCCGTTGACGGCTTACAGCTGTCAAGGCCATAGAACTCATCGAGAGCTTCGTTTTGACTGGTTATGGCTCCCCTAACTCTAAACGAGCCAACAGTTATGGCCGTCCGAAGAATCGATATCCACAGGGTGCAACATTCGCTGTGCAAGGTGCAACATTCGTCCAAAAAGCAGAAACAGCGCCGTTCGACTTTGAGAAGTGGGTGCAGGGATTTGAAATGGAACAGTACCATGGTGAGCCGCTCTCCAGGGAAGGTAAATCGAAGACCAGCAACGGTGATACCGTTTTAACGTAAACATTCACGTGATGGAAAAAAGAAGGCCAAAAAACTTCAGAGACCCGATTGAGGTTCGGATAGCCTTTTTGGGTTTGAAACTATCCGTTGATGGCTTACAGCTGTTAAGGCCATAGAACTCACTGAGAGCTTCGTTTTGACTGGTTATGGCTCCCGTAACTCTAAACGAGCCAACAGTTATGGCCGTCCGAAGAATCGATATCCACAGGGTGCAACATTCGCTGTGCAAGGTGCAACATTCGTCCAAAAAGCAGAAACAGCGCCGTTCGACTTTGAGAAGTGGGTGCAGGGATTTGAAATGGAACAGTACCATGGTGAGCCGCTCTCCAGGGAAGGTAAATCGAAGACCAGCAACGGTGATACCGTTTTAACGTAAACATTCACGTGATGGAAAAAAGAAGGCCAAAAAACTTCAGAGACCCGATTGAGGTTCGGATAGCCTTTTTGGGTTTGAAACTATCCGTTGACGGCTTACAGCTGTCAAGGCCATAGAACTCATCGAGAGCTTCGTTTTGACTGGTTATGGCTCCCGTAACTCTAAACGAGCCAACAGTTATGGCCGTCCGAAGAATCGATATCCACAGGGTGCAACATTCGCTGTGCAAGGTGCAACATTCGTCCAAAAAGCAGAAACAGCGCCTTTTGACTTTGAGAAGTGGGTGCAGGGATTTGAAATGGAACAGTACCGTGGTGAGCCGCTCTCCAGGGAAGGTAAATCGAAGACCAGCAACGGTGATACCGTTTTAACGTAAACATTCACGTGATGGAAAAAAGAAGGCCAAAAAACTTCAGAGACCCGATTGAGGTTCGGATAGCCTTTTTTGGGTTTGAAACTATCCGTTGACGGCTTACAGCTGTCAAGGCCGTAGAACTCACCGAGAGCTTCGTTTTGACTGGTTATGACTCCCGTAACTCTAAATGAGCCAACAGTTATGGCCGTCCGAAGAATCGATATCCACAGGGTGCAACATTCGCTGTGCAAGGTGCAACATTCGTCCAAAAAGCAGAAACAGCGCCATTTGACTTTGAGAAGTGGGTGCAGGGATTTGAAATGGAACAGTACCATGGTGAGCTGCTCTCCAGGGAAGGTAAATCGAAGACCAGCAACGGTGATACCGTTTTAACGTAAACATTCATGTGATGGAAAAAAGAAGGCCAAAAAACTTCAGAGACCCGATTGAGGTTCGGATAGCCTTTTTTGGGTTTGAAACTATCCGTTGACGGCTTACAACCGTCAAGGCCGTAGAACTCACCAAGAGCTTCATTTTGACTGGTTATAGCTCCCGTAACTCTAAACGAGCCAACAGTTATGGCCGTCCGAAGAATCGATATCCACAGGGTGCAACATTCGCTGTGCAAGGTGCAACATTCGTCCAAAAAGCCGAAACAGCACCGTTCGACTTTAAGAAGTGGGTGCAGGGATTTGAAATGGAACAGTACCATGGTGAACCGCTCTCCAGGGAAGGTAAATCGAAGACCAGCAACGGTGATCCCGTTTTAACGTAAAAATTCACGTGATGGAAAAAAGAAGGCCAAAATACTTCAGAGACCCGATTGAGGTTCAGATAGCCTTTTTTGGGTTTGAAACTATCCGTTGACGGCTTACAGCGGTCAAGGCCGTAGAACTCACCGAGAGCTTCGTTTTGACTGGTTATGGCTCCCGTAACTCTAAACGAGCCAACAGTTATGGCCGTCCGAAGAATCGATATCCACAGGGTGCAACATTCGCTGTGCAAGGTGCAACATTCGTCCAAAAAGCCGAAACAGCGCCGTTCGACTTTAAGAAGTGGGTGCAGGGATTTGAAATGGAACAGTACCATGGTGAACCTCTCTCCAGGGAAGGTAAATCGAAGACCAGCAACGGTGATCCCGTTTTAACGTAAAAATTCACGTGATGGAAAAAAGAAGGCCAAAATACTTCAGAGACCCGATTGAGGTTCGGATAGCCTTTTTTGGGTTTGAAACTATCCGTTGATGGCTTACAGCGGTCAAGGCCGTAGAACTCACCGAGAGCTTCGTTTTGACTGGTTATGGCTCCCGTAACTCTAAACGAGCCAACAGTTATGGCTGTCCGAAGAATCGATATCCACATGGTGCAACATTCGCTGTGCAAGGTGCAACATTCGTCCAAAAAGCAGAAACAGCGCCGTTCGACTTTGAGAAGTGGGTGCAGGGATTTGAAATGGAACAGTACCATGGTGAGCCGCTCTCCAGGGAAGGTAAATCGAAGACCAGCAACGGTGATACCGTTTTAACGTAAACATTCACATGATGGAAAAAAGAAGGCCAAAAAACTTCAGAGACCCGATTGAGGTTCGGATAGCCTTTTTTGGGTTTGAAACTATCCGTTGACGGCTTACAGCTGTCAAGGCCATAGAACTCATCGAGAGCTTCGTTTTGACTGGTTATGGCTCCCGTAACTCTAAACGAGCCAACAGTTATGGCCGTCCGAAGAATCGATATCCACAGGGTGCAACATTCGCTGTGCAAGGTGCAACATTCGTCCAAAAAGCAGAAACAACGCCATTCGACTTTGAGAAGTGGGTGCAGGGATTTGAAATGGAACAGTACCATGGTGAGCCGCTCTCCAGGGAAGGTAAATCGAAGACCAACAACGGTGATACCGTTTTAACGTAAACATTCACGTGATGGAAAAAAGAAGGCCAAAAAACTTCAGAGACCCGATTGAGGTTCGGATAGCCTTTTTTGGGTTTGAAACTATCCGTTGACGGCTTACAGCTGTCAAGGCCGTAGAACTCACCGAGAGCTTCATTTTGACTGGTTATGGCTCCCGTAACTCTAAACGAGCCAACAGTTATGGCCGTCCGAAGAATCGATATCCACAGGGTGCAACATTCGCTGTGCAAGGTGCAACATTCGTCCAAAAAGCAGAAACAGCGCCGTTTGACTTTGAGAAGTGGGTGCAGGGATTTGAAATGGAACAGTACCATGGTGAGCTGCTATCCAGGGAAGATAAATCGAAGACCAGCAACGGTGATACCGTTTTAACGTAAACATTCATGTGATAGAAAAAAGAAGGCCAAAAAACTTCAGAGACCCGATTGAGGTTCGGATAGCCTTTTTTGGGTTTGAAACTATCCGTTGACGGCTTATAGCCGTCAAGGCCGTAGAACTCACCGAGAGCTTCGTTTTGACTGGTTATGGCTCCCGTATCTCTAAACGAGCCAACAGTTATGGCCGTCCGAAGAATCGATATCCACAGGGTGCAACATTCGCTGTGCAAGGTGCAACATTCGTCCAAAAAGCCGAAACAGCGCCGTTCGACTTTAAGAAGTGGGTGCAGGAATTTGAAATGGAACAGTACCATGGTGAACCGCTCTCCAGGGAAGGTAAATCGAAGACCAGCAACGGTGATCCCGTTTTAACGTAAAAATTCACGTGATGGAAAAAAGAAGGCCAAAATACTTCAAAGACCCGATTGAGGTTCGGATAGCCTTTTTTGGGTATGAAACTATCCGTTGACGGCTTACAGCGGTCAAGGCCGTAGAACTCACCGAGAGCTTCGTTTTGACTGGTTATGGCTCCCGTAACTCTAAACGAGCCAACAGTTATGGCCGTCCAAAGAATCGATATCCACAGGGTGCAACATTCGCTGTGCAAGGTGCAACATTCGTCCAAAAAGCCGAAACAGCGCCGTTCGACTTTAAGAAGTGGGTGCAGGGATTTGAAATGGAACAGTACCGTGGTGAACCGCTCTCCAGGGAAGGTAAATCGAAGACCAGCAACGGTGATCCCGTTTTAACGTAAAAATTCACGTGATGGAAAAAAGAAGGCCAAAATACTTCAGAGACCCGATTGAGGTTCGGATAGCCTTTTTTGGGTTTGAAACTATCCGTTGACGGCTTACAACGGTCAAGGCCTTAGAACTCACCGAGAGCTTCATTTTGACTGGTTATGGCTCCCGTAACTCTAAACGAGCCAACAGTTATGGCTGTCCGAAGAATCGATATCCACAGGGTGCAACATTCGCTGTGCAAGGTGCAACATTCGTCCAAAAAGCAGAAACAGCGCCGTTCGACTTTGAGAAGTGGGTGCAGGGATTTGAAATGGAACAGTACCATGGTGAGCCGCTCTCCAAGGAAGGTAAATCGAAGACCAGCAACGGTGATACCGTTTTAACGTAAACATTCACGTGATGGAAAAAAGAAGGCCAAAAAACTTCAGAGACCCGATTGAGGTTCGGATAGCCTTTTTTGGGTTTGACACTATCCGTTGACGGCTTACAACTGTCAAGGCCATAGAACTCATCGAGAGCTTCGTTTTGACTGGTTATGGCTCCCGTAACTCTAAATGAGCCAACAGTTATGGCCGTCCGAAGAATCGATATCCACAGGGTGCAACATTCGCTGTGCAAGGTGCAACATTCGTCCAAAAAGCAGAAACAGCGCCATTTGACTTTGAGAAGTGGGTGCAGGGATTTGAAATGGAACAGTACCATGGTGAGCTGCTCTCCAGGGAAGTTAAATCGAAGACCAGCAACGGTGATACCGTTTTAACGTAAACATTCACGTGATGGAAAAAAGAAGGCCAAAAAACTTCAGAGACCCGATTGAGGTTCGGATAGCCTTTTTTGGGTTTGAAACTATCCGTTGACGGCTTACAGCCGTCAAGGCCGTAGAACTCACCGAGAGCTTCGTTTTGACTGGTTATAGCTCCCGTAACTCTAAACGAGCCAACAGTTATGGCCGTCCGAAGAATCGATATCCACAGGGTGCAACATTCGCTGTGCAAGGTGCAACATTTGTCCAAAAAGCCGAAACAGCACCGTTCGACTTTAAGAAGTGGGTGCAGGGATTTGAAATGGAACAGTACCATGGTGAACCGCTCTCCAGGGAAGGTAAATCGAAGACCAGCAACGGTGATCCCGTTTTAACGTAAAAATTCACGTGATGGAAAAAAGAAGGCCAAAATACTTCAGAGACCCGATTGAGGTTCGGATAGCCTTTTTTGGGTTTGAAACTATCCGTTGACGGCTTACAGCGGTCAAGGCCGTAGAACTCACCGAGAGCTTCGTTTTGACTGGTTATGGCTCCCGTAACTCTAAACGAGCCAACAGTTATGGCCGTCCGAAGAATCGATATCCACAGGGTGCAACATTCGCTGTGCAAGGTGCAACATTCGTCCAAAAATCCGAAACAGCGCCGTTCGACTTTAAGAAGTGGGTGCAGGGATTTGAAATGGAACAGTACCCTGGTGAACCGCTCTCCAGGGAAGGTAAATCGAAGACCAGCAACGGTGATCCCGTTTTAACGTAAAAATTCACGTGATGGAAAAAAGAAGGCCAAAATACTTCGGAGACCCGATTGAGGTTCGGATAGCCTTTTTTGGGTTTGAAACTATCCGTTGACGGCTTACAGCGGTCAAGGCCGTAGAACTCACCGAGAGCTTCGTTTTGACTGGTTATGGCTCCCGTAACTCTAAACGAGCCAACAGTTATGGTCGTCCGAAGAATCGATATCCACAGGGTGCAACATTCGCTGTGCAAGGTGCAACATTCGTCCAAAAAGCCGAAACAGCGTCGTTCGACTTTAAGAAGTGGGTGCAGGGATTTGAAATGGAACAGTACCATGGTGAACCGCTCTCCAGGGAAGGTAAATCGAAGACCAGCAACGGTGATCCCGTTTTAACGTAAAAATTCACGTGATGGAAAAAAGAAGACCAAAATACTTCAGAGACCCGATTGAGGTTCGGATAGCCTTTTTTGGGTTTGAAACTATTCGTTGACGGCTTACAGCGGTCAAGGCCGTAGAACTCACCGAGAGCTTCGTTTTGACTGGTTATGGCTCCCGTAACTCTAAACGAGCCAACAGTTATGGCTGTCCGAAGAATCGATATCCACAGGGTGCAACATTCGCTGTGCAAGGTGCAACATTCGTCCAAAAAGCAGAAACAGCGCCGTTCGACTTTGAGAAGCGGGTGCAGGGATTTGAAATGGAACAGTACCATGGTGAGCCGCTCTCCAGGGAAGGTAAATCGAAGACCAGCAACGGTGATCCCGTTTTAACGTAAAATTTCACGTGATGGAAAAAAGAAGGCCAAAATACTTCAGAGACCCGATTGAGGTTCGGATAGCCTTTTTTGGGTTTGAAACTATCCGTTGACGGCTTACAGCGGTCAAGGCCGTAGAACTCACCGAGAGCTTCGTTTTGACTGGTTATGGCTCCCGTAACTCTAAACGAGCCAACAGTTATGGCCGTCCGAAGAATCGATATCCACAGGGTGCAACATTCGCTGTGCAAGGTGCAACATTCGTCCAAAAAGCCGAAACAGCGCCGTTCGACTTTAAGAAGTGGGTGCAGGGATTTGAAATGGAACAGTACCATGGTGAACCGCTCTCCAGGGAAGGTAAATCGAAGACCGGCAACGGTGATCCCGTTTTAACGTAAAAATTCACGTGATGGAAAAAAGAAGGCCAAAATACTTCAGAGACCCGATTGTGGTTCGGATAGCCTTTTTTGGGTTTGAAACTATCCGTTGACGGCTTACAGCGGTCAAGGCCTTAGAACTCACCGAGAGCTTCGTTTTGACTGGTTATGGCTCCCGTAACTCTAAACGAGCCAACAGTTATGGCTGTCCGAAGAATCGATATCCACAGGGTGCAACATTCGCTGTGCAAGGTGCAACATTCGTCCAAAAAGCAGAAACAGCGCCGTTCGACTTTGAGAAGTGGGTGCAGGGATTTGAAATGGAACAGTACCATGGTGAGCCGCTCTACAGGGAAGGTAAATCGAAGACCAGCAACGGTGATACCGTTTTAACGTAAACATTCACGTGATGGAAAAAAGAAGGCCAAAAAACTTCAGAGACCCGATTGAGGTTCGGATAGCCTTTTTTGGGTTTGAAACTATCCGTTGACGGCTTACAGCTGTCAAGGCCATAGAACTCATCGAGAGCTTCGTTTTGACTGGTTATGGCTCCCGTAACTCTAAATGAGCCAACAGTTATGGCCGTCCGAAGAATCGATATCCACAGGGTGCAACATTCGCTGTGCAAGGTGCAACATTCGTCCAAAAAGCAGAAACAGCGCCATTTGACTTTGAGAAGTGGGTGCAGGGATTTGAAATGGAACAGTACCATGGTGAGCTGCTCTCCAGGGAAGGTAAATCGAAGACCAGCAACGGTGATACCGTTTTAACGTAAACATTCACGTGATGGAAAAAAGAAGGCCAAAAAACTTCAGAGACCCGATTGAGGTTCGGATAGCCTTTTTTGGGTTTGAAACTATCCGTTGACGGCTTACAACCGTCAAGGCCGCAGAACTCACCGAGAGCTTCGTTTTGACTGGTTATAGCTCCCGTAACTCTAAACGAGCCAACAGTTATGGCCGTCCGAAGAATCGATATCCACAGGGTGCAACATTCGCTGTGCAAGGTGCAACATTCGTCCAAAAAGCCAAAACAGCACCGTTCGACTTTAAGAAGTGGGTCCAGGGATTTGAAATGGAACAGTACCATGGTGAACCGCTCTCCAGGGAAGGTAAATCGAAGACCAGCAACGGTGATCCCGTTTTAACGTAAAAATTCACGTGATGGAAAAAAGAAGGCCAAAATACTTCAGAGACCCGATTGAGGTTCGGATAGCCTTTTTTGGGTTTGAAACTATCCGTTGACGGCTTACAGCGGTCAAGGCCGTAGAACTCACCGAGAGCTTCGTTTTGACTGGTTATGGCTCCCGTAACTCTAAACGAGCCAACAGTTATGGCCGTCCGAAGAATCGATATCCACAGGGTGCAACATTCGCTGTGCAAGGTGCAACATTTTTCCAAAAAGCCGAAACAGCACCGTTCGACTTTAAGAAGTGGGTGCAGGGATTTGAAATGGAACAGTACCTTGGTGAACCGCTCTCCAGGGAAGGTAAATCGAAGACCAGCAACGGTGATCCCGTTTTAACGTAAAAATTCACGTGATGGAAAAAAGAAGGCCAAAATACTTCAGAGACCCGATTGAGGTTCGGATAGCCTTTTTTGGGTTTGAAACTATCCGTTGACGGCTTACAGCGGTCAAGGCCGTAGAACTCACCGAGAGCTTCGTTTTGACTGGTTATGGCTCCCGTAACTCTAAACGAGCCAACAGTTATGGCTGTCCGAAGAATCGATATCCACAGGGTGCAACATTCGCTGTGCAAGGTGCAACATTCGTCCAAAAAGCCGAAACAGCGTCGTTCGACTTTAAGAAGTGGGTGCAGTGATTTGAAATGGAACAGTACCATGGTGAACCGCTCTCCAGGGAAGGTAAATCGACGACCAGCAACGGTGATCCCGTTTTAACGTAAAAATTCACGTGATGGAAAAAAGAAGGCCAAAATACTTCAGAGACCCGATTGAGGTTCGGATAGCCTTTTTTGGGTTTGAAACTATCCGTTGACGGCTTACAGCGGTCAAGGCCGTAGAACTCACCGAGAGCTTCGTTTTGACTGGTTATGGCTCCCGTAACTCTAAACGAGCCAACAGTTATGGCTGTCCGAAGAATCGATATCCACAGGGTGCAACATTCGCTGTGCAAGTTGCAACATTCGTCCAAAAAGCAGAAACAGCGCCGTTCGACTTTGAGAAGTGGGTGCAGGGATTTGAAATGGAACAGTACCATGGTGAGCCGCTCTCCAGGGAAGGTAAATCGAAGACCAGCAACGGTGATCCCGTTTTAACGTAAAAATTCACGTGATGGAAAAAAGAAGGCCAAAATACTTCAGAGACCCGATTGAGGTTCGGATAGCCTTTTTTGGGTTTGAAACTATCCGTTGACGGCTTACAGCGGTCAAGGCCGTAGAACTCACCGAGAGCTTCGTTTTGACTGGTTATGGCTCCCGTAACTCTAAACGAGCCAACAGTTATGGCTGTCCGAAGAATCGATATCCACAGGGTGCAACATTCGCTGTGCAAGGTGCAACATTCGTCCAAAAAGCAGAAACAGCGCCGTTCGACTTTGAGAAGTGGGTGCAGGGATTTGAAATGGAACAGTACCATGGTGAGCCGCTCTCCAGGGAAGGTAAATCAAAAACCAGCAACGGTGATACCGTTTTAACGTAAAGATTCACGTGATGGAAAAAAGAAGGCCAAAAAACTTCAGAGACCCGATTGAGGTTCGGATAGCCTTTTTTGGGTTTGAAACTATCCGTTGACGGCTTACAGCCGTCAAGGCCATAGAAGTCATCGAGAGCTTCGTTTTGACTGGTTATGGCTCCCGTAACTCTAAACGAGCCAACAGTTATGGCCGTCCGAAGAATCGATATCCACAGGGTGCAACATTCGCTGTGCAAGGTGCAACATTCGTCCAAAAAGCAGAAACAACGCCATTCGACTTTGAGAAGTGGGTGCAGGGATTTGAAATGGAACAGTACCATGGTGAGCCGCTCTCCAGGGAAGGTAAATCGAAGACCAACAACGGTGATACCGTTTTAACGTAAACATTCACGTGATGGAAAAAAGAAGGCCAAAAAACTTCAAAGACCCGATTGAGGTTCGGGTAGCCTTTTTTGGGTTTGAAACCATCCGTTGACGGCTTACAGCTGTCAAGGCCGTAGAACTCACCGAGAGCTTCGTTTTGACTGGTTATGGCTCCCGTAACTCTAAACGAGCCAACAGTTATGGCCGTCCGAAGAATCGATATCCACAGGGTGCAACATTCGCTGTGCAAGGTGCAACATTCGTCCAAAAAGCAGAAACAGCACCGTTTGACATTGAGAAGTGGGTGCAGGGATTTGAAATGGAACAGTACCATGGTGAGCTGCTATCCAGGGAAGGTAAATCGAAGACCAGCAACGGTGATACCGTTTTAACGTAAACATTCATGTGATGGAAAAAAGAAGGCCAAAAAACTTCAGAGACCCGATTGAGGTTCGGATAGCCTTTTTTGGGTTTGAAACTATCCGTTGACGGCTTATAGCTGTCAAGGCCGTAGAACTCACCGAGAGCTTCGTTTTGACTGGTTATGGCTCCCGTATCTCTAAACGAGCCAACAGTTATGGCCGTCCGAAGAATCGATATCCACAGGGTGCAACATTCGCTGTGCAAGGTGCAACATTCGTCCAAAAAGCCGAAACAGCGCCGTTCGACTTTAAGAAGTGGGTGCAGGAATTTGAAATGGAACAGTACCATGGTGAACCGCTCTCCAGGGAAGGTAAATCGAAGACCAGCAACGGTGATCCCATTTTAACGTAAAAATTCACGTGATGGAAAAAAGAAGGCCAAAATACTTCAGAGACCCGATTGAGGTTCGGATAGCCTTTTTTGGGTTTGAAACTATCCGTTGACGGCTTACAGCGGTCAAGGCCGTAGAACTCACCGAGAGCTTCGTTTTGACCGGTTATGGCTCCCGTAACTCTAAACGAGCCAACAGTTATGGCCGTCCGAAGAATCGATATCCACAGGGTGCAACATTCGCTGTGCAAGGTGCAACATTCGTCCAAAAAGCCGAAACAGCGCCGTTCGACTTTAAGAAGTGGGTGCAGGGATTTGAAATGGAACTGTACCATGGTGAACCGCTCTCCAGGGATGGTAAATCGAAGACCAGCAACGGTGATCCCGTTTTAACGTAAAAATTCACGTGATGGAAAAAAGAAGGCCAAAATACTTCAGAGACCCGATTGAGGTTCGGATAGCCTTTTTTGGGTTTGAAACTATCCGTTGATGGCTTACAGCGGTCAAGGCCGTAGAACTCACCGAGAGATTCGTTTTGACTGGTTATGGCTCCCGTAACTCTAAACGACCCAACAGTTATGGCCGTCCGAAGAATCGATATCCACAGGGTGCAACATTCGCTGTGCAAGGTGCAACATTCGTCCAAAAAGCAGAAACAACGCCGTTCGACTTTGAGAAGTGGGTGCAGGGATTTGAAATGGAACAGTACCATGGTGAGCCGCTCTCCAGGGAAGGTAAATCGAAGACCAGCAATGGTGATACCGTTTTAACGTAAACATTCACGTGATGGAAAAAAGAAGGCCAAAAAACTTCAGAGACCCGATTGAGGTTCGGATAGCCTTTTTTGGGTTTGAAACTATCCGTTGACGGCTTACAGCGGTCAAGGCCGTAGAACTCACCGAGAGCTTCGTTTTGACTGGTTATGGCTCCCGTAACTCTAAACGAGCCAACAGTTATGGCCGTCCGAAGAATCGATATCCACAGGGTGCAACATTCGCTGTGCAAGGTGCAACATTCGTCCAAAAAGCCGAAACAGCGCCGTTCGACTTTAAGAAGTGGGTGCAGGGATTTGAAATGGAACAGTACCATGGTGAAC
This sequence comes from Allium fistulosum, assembly GCA_030737815.1. NCBI lineage: Eukaryota > Viridiplantae > Streptophyta > Magnoliopsida > Asparagales > Amaryllidaceae > Allium > Allium fistulosum. The sequence continues at coordinate 40,560,023 of CM060905.1, read as the reverse complement.
CGCTCTCCAGGGAAGGTAAATCGAAGACCAGCAACGGTGATCCCGTTTTAACGTAAAAATTCACGTGATGGAAAAAAGAAGGCCAAAATACTTCAGAGACCCGATTGAGGTTCGGATAGCCTTTTTTGGGTTTGAAACTATCCGTTGACGGCTTACAGCGGTTAAGGCCGTAGAACTCACCGAGAGCTTCGTTTTGACTGGTTATGGCTCCCGTAACTCTAAACGAGCCAACAGTTATGGCTGTCCGAAGAATCGATATCCACAGGGTGCAACATTCGCTGTGCAAGGTGCAACATTCGACCAAAAAGCAGAAACAACGCCGTTCGACTTTGAGAAGTGGGTGCAGGGATTTGAAATGGAACAGTACCATGGTGAGCCGCTCTCCAGGGAAGGTAAATCGAAGACCAGCAACGGTGATACCGTTTTAACGTAAACATTCACGTGATGGAAAAAAGAAGGCCAAAAAACTTCAGAGACCCGATTGAGGTTCGAATAGCCTTTTTTGGGTTTGAAACTATCCGTTGACGGCTTACAGCTGTCAAGGCCATAGAACTCATCGAGAGCTTCGTTTTGACTGGTTATGGCTCCCGTAACTCTAAATGAGCCAACAGTTATGGCCGTCCGAAGAATCGATATCCACAGGGTGCAACATTCGCTGTGCAAGGTGCAACATTCGTCCAAAAAGCAGAAACAGCGCCATTTGACTTTGAGAAGTGGGTGCAGGGATTTGAAATGGAACAGTACCATGGTGAGCTGCTCTCCAGGGAAGGTAAATCGAAGACCAGCAACGGTGATACCGTTTTAACGTAAACATTCATGTGATGGAAAAAAGAAGGCCAAAAAACTTCAGAGACCCGATTGAGGTTCGGATAGCCTTTTTTGGGTTTGAAACTATCCGTTGACGGCTTACAGCCGTCAAGGCCATAGAACTCACCGAGAGCTTCGTTTTGACTGGTTATAGCTCCCGTAAATCTAAACGAGCCAACAGTTATGGCCGTCCGAAGAATCGATATCCACAGGGTGCAACATTCGCTGTGCAAGGTGCAACATTCGTCCAAAAAGCCGAAACAGCACCGTTCGACTTTAAGAAGTGGGTGCAGGGATTTGAAATGGAACAGTACCATGGTGAACCGCTCTCCAGGGAAGGTAAATCGAAGACCAGCAACGGTGATCCCGTTTTAACGTAAAAATTCACGTGATGGAAAAAAGAAGGCCAAAATACTTCAGAGACCCGATTGAGGTTCGGATAGCCTTTTTTGGGTTTGAAACTATCCGTTGACGGCTTACAGCGGTCAAGGCCATAGAACTCACCGAGAGCTTCGTTTTGACTGGTTATGGCTCCCGTAACTTTAAACGAGCCAACTGTTATGGCCGTCCGAAGAATCGATATCCACAGGGTGCAACATTCGCTGTGCAAGGTGCAACATTCGTCCAAAAAGCCGTAACAGCGCCGTTCGACTTTAAGAAGTGGGTGCAGGGATTTGAAATGGAAAAGTACCATGGTGAACCGCTCTCCAGGGAAGGTAAATCGAAGACCAGCAACGGTGATCCCGTTTTAACGTAAAAATTCACGTGATGGAAAAAAGAAGGCCAAAATACTTCAGAGACCCGATTGAGGTTCGGATAGCCTTTTTTGGGTTTGAAACTATCCGTTGACGGCTTACAGCGGTCAAGGCCGTAGAACTCATCGAGAGCTTCGTTTTGACTGGTTATGGCTCCCGTAACTCTAAATGAGCCAACAGTTATGGCCGTCCGAAGAATCGATATCCACAGGGTGCAACATTCGCTGTGCAAGGTGCAACATTCGTCCAAAAAGCAGAAACAGCGCCGTTCGACTTTGAGAAGTGGGTGCAGGGATTTGAAATGGAACAGTACCATGGTGAGCCGCTCTCCAGGGAAGGTAAATCGAAGACCAGCAACGGTGATACCGTTTTAACGTAAACATTCACGTGATGGAAAAAAGAAGGCCAAAAAACTTCAGAGACCCGATTGAGGTTCGGATAGCCTTTTTTGTGTTTGAAACTATCCGTTGACGGCTTACAGCGGTCAAGGCCGTAGAACTCATCGAGAGCTTCGTTTTGACTGGTTATGGCTCCCGTAACTCTAAATGAGCCAACAGTTATGGCCGTCCGAAGAATCGATATCCACAGGGTGCAACATTCGCTGTGCAAGGTGCAACATTCGTCCAAAAAGCAGAAACAGCGCCGTTCGACTTTGAGAAGTGGGTGCAGGGATTTGAAATGGAACAGTACCATGGTGAGCCGCTCTCCAGGGAAGGTAAATCGAAGACCAGCAACGGTGATACCGTTTTAACGTAAACATTCACGTGATGGAAAAAAGAAGGCCAAAAAACTTCAGAGACCCGATTGAGGTTCGGATAGCCTTTTTTGGGTTTGAAACTATCCGTTGACGGCTTACAGCGGTCAAGGCCATAGAACTCACCGAGAGCTTCGTTTTGACTGGTTATGGCTCCCGTAACTTTAAACGAGCCAACTGTTATGGCCGTCCGAAGAATCGATATCCACAGGGTGCAACATTCGCTGTGCAAGGTGCAACATTCGTCCAAAAAGCCGTAACAGCGCCGTTCGACTTTAAGAAGTGGGTGCAGGGATTTGAAATGGAAAAGTACCATGGTGAACCGCTCTCCAGGGAAGGTAAATCGAAGACCAGCAACGGTGATCCCGTTTTAACGTAAAAATTCACGTGATGGAAAAAAGAAGGCCAAAATACTTCAGAGACCCGATTGAGGTTCGGATAGCCTTTTTTGGGTTTGAAACTATCCGTTGACGGCTTACAGCGGTCAAGGCCGTAGAACTCATCGAGAGCTTCGTTTTGACTGGTTATGGCTCCCGTAACTCTAAATGAGCCAACAGTTATGGCCGTCCGAAGAATCGATATCCACAGGGTGCAACATTCGCTGTGCAAGGTGCAACATTCGTCCAAAAAGCAGAAACAGCGCCGTTCGACTTTGAGAAGTGGGTGCAGGGATTTGAAATGGAACAGTACCATGGTGAGCCGCTCTCCAGGGAAGGTAAATCGAAGACCAGCAACGGTGATACCGTTTTAACGTAAACATTCACGTGATGGAAAAAAGAAGGCCAAAAAACTTCAGAGACCCGATTGAGGTTCGGATAGCCTTTTTTGTGTTTGAAACTATCCGCTGACGGCTTACAGCGGTCAAGGCCGTAGAACTCATCGAGAGCTTCGTTTTGACTGGTTATGGCTCCCGTAACTCTAAATGAGCCAACAGTTATGGCCGTCCGAAGAATCGATATCCACAGGGTGCAACATTCGCTGTGCAAGGTGCAACATTCGTCCAAAAAGCAGAAACAGCGCCGTTCGACTTTGAGAAGTGGGTGCAGGGATTTGAAATGGAACAGTACCATGGTGAGCCGCTCTCCAGGGAAGGTAAATCGAAGACCAGCAACGGTGATACCGTTTTAACGTAAACATTCACGTGATGGAAAAAAGAAGGCCAAAAAACTTCAGAGACCCGATTGAGGTTCGGATAGCCTTTTTTGGGTTTGAAACTATCCGTTGACGGCTTACAGCGGTCAAGGCCATAGAACTCACCGAGAGCTTCGTTTTGACTGGTTATGGCTCCCGTAACTTTAAACGAGCCAACTGTTATGGCCGTCCGAAGAATCGATATCCACAGGGTGCAACATTCGCTGTGCAAGGTGCAACATTCGTCCAAAAAGCCGTAACAGCGCCGTTCGACTTTAAGAAGTGGGTGCAGGGATTTGAAATGGAAAAGTACCATGGTGAACCGCTCTCCAGGGAAGGTAAATCGAAGACCAGCAACGGTGATCCCGTTTTAACGTAAAAATTCACGTGATGGAAAAAAGAAGGCCAAAATACTTCAGAGACCCGATTGAGGTTCGGATAGCCTTTTTTGGGTTTGAAACTATCCGTTGATGGCTTACAGCGGTCAAGGCCGTAGAACTCACCGAGAGCTTCGTTTTGACTGGTTATGGCTCCCGTAACTCTAAACGACCCAACAGTTATGGCCGTCCGAAGAATCGATATCCACAGGGTGCAACATTCGCTGTGCAAGGTGCAACATTCGTCCAAAAAGCAGAAACAACGCCGTTCGACTTTGAGAAGTGGGTGCAGGGATTTGAAATGGAACAGTACCATGGTGAGCCGCTCTCCAGGGAAGGTAAATCGAAGACCAGCAATGGTGATACCGTTTTAACGTAAACATTCACGTGATGGAAAAAAGAAGGCCAAAAAACTTCAGAGACCCGATTGAGGTTCGGATAGCCTTTTTTGGGTTTGAAACTATCCGTTGACGGCTTACAGCGGTCAAGGCCGTAGAACTCACCGAGAGCTTCGTTTTGACTGGTTATGGCTCCCGTAACTCTAAACGAGCCAACAGTTATGGCCGTCCGAAGAATCGATATCCACAGGGTGCAACATTCGCTGTGCAAGGTGCAACATTCGTCCAAAAAGCCGAAACAGCGCCGTTCGACTTTAAGAAGTGGGTGCAGGGATTTGAAATGGAACAGTACCATGGTGAACCGCTCTCCAGGGAAGGTAAATCGAAGACCAGCAACGGTGATCCCGTTTTAACGTAAAAATTCACGTGATGGAAAAAAGAAGGCCAAAATACTTCAGAGACCCGATTGAGGTTCGGATAGCCTTTTTTGGGTTTGAAACTATCCGTTGACGGCTTACAGCGGTTAAGGCCGTAGAACTCACCGAGAGCTTCGTTTTGACTGGTTATGGCTCCCGTAACTCTAAACGAGCCAACAGTTATGGCTGTCCGAAGAATCGATATCCACAGGGTGCAACATTCGCTGTGCAAGGTGCAACATTCGACCAAAAAGCAGAAACAACGCCGTTCGACTTTGAGAAGTGGGTGCAGGGATTTGAAATGGAACAGTACCATGGTGAGCCGCTCTCCAGGGAAGGTAAATCGAAGACCAGCAACGGTGATACCGTTTTAACGTAAACATTCACGTGATGGAAAAAAGAAGGCCAAAAAACTTCAGAGACCCGATTGAGGTTCGAATAGCCTTTTTTGGGTTTGAAACTATCCGTTGACGGCTTACAGCTGTCAAGGCCATAGAACTCATCGAGAGCTTCGTTTTGACTGGTTATGGCTCCCGTAACTCTAAATGAGCCAACAGTTATGGCCGTCCGAAGAATCGATATCCACAGGGTGCAACATTCGCTGTGCAAGGTGCAACATTCGTCCAAAAAGCAGAAACAGCGCCATTTGACTTTGAGAAGTGGGTGCAGGGATTTGAAATGGAACAGTACCATGGTGAGCTGCTCTCCAGGGAAGGTAAATCGAAGACCAGCAACGGTGATACCGTTTTAACGTAAACATTCATGTGATGGAAAAAAGAAGGCCAAAAAACTTCAGAGACCCGATTGAGGTTCGGATAGCCTTTTTTGGGTTTGAAACTATCCGTTGACGGCTTACAGCCGTCAAGGCCATAGAACTCACCGAGAGCTTCGTTTTGACTGGTTATAGCTCCCGTAAATCTAAACGAGCCAACAGTTATGGCCGTCCGAAGAATCGATATCCACAGGGTGCAACATTCGCTGTGCAAGGTGCAACATTCGTCCAAAAAGCCGAAACAGCACCGTTCGACTTTAAGAAGTGGGTGCAGGGATTTGAAATGGAACAGTACCATGGTGAACCGCTCTCCAGGGAAGGTAAATCGAAGACCAGCAACGGTGATCCCGTTTTAACGTAAAAATTCACGTGATGGAAAAAAGAAGGCCAAAATACTTCAGAGACCCGATTGAGGTTCGGATAGCCTTTTTTGGGTTTGAAACTATCCGTTGACGGCTTACAGCGGTCAAGGCCATAGAACTCACCGAGAGCTTCGTTTTGACTGGTTATGGCTCCCGTAACTTTAAACGAGCCAACTGTTATGGCCGTCCGAAGAATCGATATCCACAGGGTGCAACATTCGCTGTGCAAGGTGCAACATTCGTCCAAAAAGCCGTAACAGCGCCGTTCGACTTTAAGAAGTGGGTGCAGGGATTTGAAATGGAAAAGTACCATGGTGAACCGCTCTCCAGGGAAGGTAAATCGAAGACCAGCAACGGTGATCCCGTTTTAACGTAAAAATTCACGTGATGGAAAAAAGAAGGCCAAAATACTTCAGAGACCCGATTGAGGTTCGGATAGCCTTTTTTGGGTTTGAAACTATCCGTTGACGGCTTACAGCGGTCAAGGCCGTAGAACTCATCGAGAGCTTCGTTTTGACTGGTTATGGCTCCCGTAACTCTAAATGAGCCAACAGTTATGGCCGTCCGAAGAATCGATATCCACAGGGTGCAACATTCGCTGTGCAAGGTGCAACATTCATCCAAAAAGCAGAAACAGCGCCGTTCGACTTTGAGAAGTGGGTGCAGGGATTTGAAATGGAACAGTACCATGGTGAGCCGCTCTCCAGGGAAGGTAAATCGAAGACCAGCAACGGTGATACCGTTTTAACGTAAACATTCACGTGATGGAAAAAAGAAGGCCAAAAAACTTCAGAGACCCGATTGAGGTTCGGATAGCCTTTTTTGTGTTTGAAACTATCCGTTGACGGCTTACAGCGGTCAAGGCCGTAGAACTCATCGAGAGCTTCGTTTTGACTGGTTATGGCTCCCGTAACTCTAAATGAGCCAACAGTTATGGCCGTCCGAAGAATCGATATCCACAGGGTGCAACATTCGCTGTGCAAGGTGCAACATTCGTCCAAAAAGCAGAAACAGCGCCGTTCGACTTTGAGAAGTGGGTGCAGGGATTTGAAATGGAACAGTACCATGGTGAGCCGCTCTCCAGGGAAGGTAAATCGAAGACCAGCAACGGTGATACCGTTTTAACGTAAACATTCACGTGATGGAAAAAAGAAGGCCAAAAAACTTCAGAGACCCGATTGAGGTTCGGATAGCCTTTTTTGGGTTTGAAACTATCCGTTGACGGCTTACAGCGGTCAAGGCCATAGAACTCATCGAGAGCTTCGTTTTGACTGGTTATGGCTCCCGTAACTCTAAACGAGCCAACAGTTATGGCCGTCCGAAGAATCGATATCCACAGGGTGCAACATTCGATGTGCAAGGTGCAACATTCGTCCAAAAAGCAGAAACAACGCCATTCGACTTTGAGAAGTGGGTGCAGGGATTTGAAATGGAACAGTACCATGGTGAGCCGCTCTCCAGGGAAGGTAAATCGAAGACCAACAACGGTGATACCGTTTTAACGTAAACATTCACGTGATGGAAAAAAGAAGGCCAAAAAACTTCAGAGACCCGATTGAGGTTCAGATAGCCTTTTTTGGTTTTGAAACTATCCGTTGACGTTTTACAACTGTCAAGGCCGTAGAACTCACCGAGTGCTTCGTTTTGACTGGTTATGGCTCCCGTAACTCTAAACGAGCCAACAGTTATGGCCGTCCGAAGAATCGATATCCACAGGGTGCAACATTCGCTGTGCAAGGTGCAACATTCGTCCAAAAAGCAGAAACAGCGCCGTTTGACTTTGAGAAGTGGGTGCAGGGATTTGAAATGGAACAGTACCATGGTGAGCTGCTATCCAGGGAAGGTAAACCGAAGACCAGCAACGGTGATACCGTTTTAACGTAAACATTCATGTGATGGAAAAAAGAAGGCCAAAAAACATCAGAGACCCGATTGAGGTTCGGATAGCCTTTTTTGGGTTTGAAACTATCCGTTGACGGTTTATAGCCGTCAATGCCGTAGAACTCACCGAGAGTTTCGTTTTGACTGGTTATGGCTCTCGTATCTCTAAACGAGCCAACAATTATGGTCGTCCGAAGAATCGATATCCACAGGGTGCAACATTCGCTGTGCAAGGTGCATCATTCGTCCAAAAAGCCGAAACAGCGCCGTTCGACTTTAAGAAGTGGGTGCAGGAATTTGAAATGGAACAGTACCATGGTGAACCGCTCTCCAGGGAAGGTAAATCGAAGACCAGCAACGGTGATCCCGTTTTAACGTAAAAATTCACGTGATGGAAAAAAGAAGGCCAAAATACTTCAGAGACCCGATTGAGGTTCGGATAGCCTTTTTTGGGTTTGTAACTATCTGTTGACGGCTTACAGCGGTCAAGGTCGTAGAACTCACCGAGAGCTTCGTTTTGACTGGTTATGGCTCCCGTAACTCTAAACGAGCCAACAGTTATGGCCGTCCGAAGAATCGATATCCACAGGGTGCAACATTCGCTGTGCAAGGTGCAACATTCGTCCAAAAAGCAGAAACAGCGCCGTTCGACTTTGAGAAGTGGGTGCAGGGATTTGAAATGGAAAAGTACCATGGTGAGCCGCTTCCAGGGAAGGTAAATCGAAGACCAGCAACGGTGATCCCGTTTTAACGTAAACATTCACGTGATGGAAAAAAGATGGCCAAAAAACTTCAGACACCCGATTGAGGTTCGGATAGCCTTTTTTGGGTTTGAAACTATCCGTTGACGGCTTACAGCGGTCAAGGCCGTAGAACTCACCGAGAGCTTCATTTTGACTAGTTATGGCTCCCGTAACTATAAACGAGCCAACAGTTATGGCCGTCCGAAGAATCGATATTCATAGGGTGCAACATTCGCTGTGCAAGGTGCAACATTCGTCCAAAAAGCAGAAACAGCGCCGTTCGACTTTGAGAAGTGGGTGCAGAGATTTGAAATGGAACAGTACCATGGTGAGCCGCTCTCCAGGGAAGGTAAATCGAAGACCAGCAACGGTGATACCGTTTTAACGTAAACATTCACGTGATGGAAAAAAGAAGGCCAAAAAACTTCAGAGACCCGATTGAGGTTCGGATAGCCTTTTTTGGGTTTGAAACTATCCGTTGATGGCTTACAGCTGTCAAGGCCATAGAACTCATCGAGAGCTTCGTTTTGACTGGTTATGGCTCCCGTAACTCTAAACGAGCCAACAGTTATGGCCGTCCGAAGAATCGATATCCACAGGGTGCAACATTCGCTGTGCAAGGTGCAACATTCGTCCAAAAAGCAGAAACAACGCCATTCAACTTTGAGAAGTGGGTGCAGGGATTTGAAATGGAACAGTACCATGGTGAGCCGCTCTCCAGGGAAGGTAAATCGAAGACCAGCAATGGTGATACCGTTTTAACGTAAACATTCACGTGATGGAAAAAAGAAGGCCAAAAAACTTCAGAGACCCGATTGAGGTTCGGATAGCCTTTTTTGGGTTTGAAACTATCCGTTGATGGCTTACAGCTGTCAAGGCCGTAGAACTCACCGAGAGCTTCGTTTTGACTGGTTATGGCTCCCGTAACTCTAAACGAGCCAACAGTTATGGCCGTCCGAAGAATCGATATCCACAGGGTGCAACATTCGCTGTGCAAGGTGCAACATTCGTCCAAAAAGCAGAAACAGCGCCGTTTGACTTTGAGAAGTGGGTGCAGGGATTTGAAATGGAACAGTACCATGGTGAGCTGCTATCCAGGGAAGGTAAATCGAAGACCAGCAACGGTGATACCGTTTTAACTTAAACATTCATGTGATGGAAAAAAGAAGGCCAAAAAACTTCAGAGACCCGATTGAGGTTCGGATAGCCTTTTTTGGGTTTGAAACTATCCGTTGACGGTTTACAGCCGTCAAGGCCGTAGAACTCACCGAGAGCTTCGTTTTGACTGGTTATGGCTCCCGTAACTGTAAACGAGCCAACAGTTATGGCCATCCGAAGAATCGATATCCACAGGGTGCAACATTCGCTGTGCAAGGTGCAACATTCGTCCAAAAAGCCGAAACAGCGTTCGACTTTAAGAAGTGGGTGCAGGGATTTGAAATGGAACAGTACCATGGTGAACCGCTCTCCAGGGAAGGTAAATCGAAGACCAGCAACGGTGATCCCGTTTTAACGTAAAAATTCACGTGATGGAAAAAAGAAGGCCAAAATACTTCAGAGACCCGATTGAGGTTCGGATAGCCTTTTTTGGGTTTGAAACTATCCTTTGATGGCTTACAGCGGTCAAGGCCGTAGAACTCACCGAGAGCTTCGTTTTGACTGGTTATGGCTCCCGTAACTCTAAACGAGCCAACAGTTATGGCCGTCCGAAGAATCGATATCCACAGGGTGCAACATTCGCTGTGCAAGGTGCAACATTCGTCCAAAAAGCAGAAACAACGCCGTTCGACTTTGAGAAGTGGGTGCAGGGATTTGAAATGGAAAAGTACCATGGTGAGCCGCTCTCCAGGGAAGGTAAATCGAAGACCAGCAACGGTGATCCCGTTTTAACGTAAACATTCACGTGATGGAAAAAAGATGGCCAAAAAACTTCAGACACCCGATTGAGGTTCGGATAGCCTTTTTCGGGTTTGAAACTATCCGTTGACGGCTTACAGCTGTCAAGGCCATAGAACTCATCGAGAGCTTCGTTTTGACTGGTTATGGCTCCCGTAAATCTAAACGAGCCAACAGTTATGGCCGTCCGAAGAATCAATATCCACAAGGTGCAACATTCGCTGTGCAAGGTGCAACATTCGTCCAAAAAGCAAAAACAGCGCCGTTTGACTTTGAGAAGTGGGTGCAGGGATTTGAAATGGAACAGTACCATGGTGAGCCGCTCTCCAGGGAAGGTAAATCGAAGACCAGCAACGGTGATACCGTTTTAACGTAAACATTCACGTGATGGAAAAAAGAAGGCCAAAAAACTTCAGAGACCCGATTGAGGTTCGGATAGCCTTTTTTGGGTTTGAAACTATCCGTTGACGGCTTACAGCTGTCAAGGCCGTAGAACTCACCGAGAGCTTCGTTTTGACTGGTTATGGCTCCCGTAACTCTAAACGAGCCAACAGTTATGGCCGTCCGAAGAATCGATATCCACAGGGTGCAACATTCGCTGTGCAAGGTGCAACATTCGTCCAAAAAGCAGAAACAACGCCATTCGACTTTGAGAAGTGGGTGTAGGGATTTGAAATGGAAAAGTACCATGGTGAGCCGCTCTCCAGGGAAGGTAAATCGAAGACCAGCAACGGTGATCCCGTTTTAACGTAAACATTCACGTGATGGAAAAAAGATGGCCAAAAAACTTCAGACACCCGATTGAGGTTCGGATAGCCTTTTTTGGGTTTGAAACTATCCGTTGACGGCTTACAGCGGTCAAGGCCGTAGAACTCACCGAGAGCTTCGTTTTGACTAGTTATGGCTCCCGTAACTCTAAACGAGCCAACAGTTATGGCCGTCCGAAGAATCGATATCCATAGGGTGCAACATTCGCTGTGCAAGGTGCAACATTCGTCCAAAAAGCGGAAACAGCGCCGTTCGACTTTGAGAAGTGGGTGCAGGGATTTGAAATGGAACAGTACCATGGTGAGCCGCTCTCCATGGAAGGTAAATCGAAGACCAGCAACGGTGATACCGTTTTAACGTAAACATTCACGTGATGGAAAAAAGAAGGCCAAAAAACTTCAGAGACCCGATTGAGGTTCGGATAGCCTTTTTTGGGTTTGAAACTATCCGTTGACGGCTTACAGCTGTCAAGGCCATAGAACTCATCGAGAGCTTCGTTTTGACTGGTTATGGCTCCCGTAAATCTAAACGAGCCAACAGTTATGGCCGTCCGAAGAATCGATATCCACAGGGTGCAACATTCGATGTGCAAGGTGCAACATTCGTCCAAAAAGCAGAAACAACGCCATTCGACTTTGAGAAGTGGGTGCAGGGATTTGAAATGGAACAGTACCATGGTGAGCCGCTCTCCAGGGAAGGTAAATCGAAGACCAACAACGGTGATACCGTTTTAACGTAAACATTCACGTGATGGAAAAAAGAAGGCCAAAAAACTTCAGAGACCCGATTGAGGTTCGGATAGCCTTTTTTGGGTTTGAAACTATCCGTTGACGGCTTACAGCTGTCAAGGCTGTAGAACTCACCGAGAGCTTCGTTTTGACTGGTTATGGCTCCCGTAACTCTGAACGAGCCAACAGTTATGGCCGTCCGAAGAATCGATATCCACAGGGTGCAACATTCGCTGTGCAAGGTGCAACATTCGTCCAAAAAGCAGAAACAACGCCATTCGACTTTGAGAAGTGGGTGTAGGGATTTGAAATGGAAAAGTACCATGGTGAGCCGCTCTCCAGGGAAGGTAAATCGAAGACCAGCAACGGTGATCCCGTTTTAACGTAAACATTCATGTGATGGAAAAAAGATGGCCAAAAAACTTCAGACACCCGATTGAGGTTCGGATAGCCTTTTTTGGGTTTGAAACTATCCGTTGACGGCTTACAGCGGTCAAGGCCGTAGAACTCACCGAGAGCTTCGTTTTGACTGGTTATGGCTCCCGTAACTCTAAACGAGCCAACAGTTATGGCCGTCCGAAGAATCGATATCCATAGGGTGCAACATTCGCTGTGCAAGGTGCAACATTCGTCCAAAAAGCGGAAACAGCGCCGTTCGACTTTGAGAAGTGGGTGCAGGGATTTGAAATGGAACAGTACCATGGTGAGCCGCTCTCCAGGGAAGGTAAATCGAAGACCAGCAACGGTGATACCGTTTTAACGTAAACATTCACGTGATGGAAAAAAGAAGGCCAAAAAACTTCAGAGACCCGATTGAGGTTCGGATAGCCTTTTTTGGGTTTGAAACTATCCGTTGACGGCTTACAGCGGTCAAGGCCATAGAACTCATCGAGAGCTTCGTTTTGACTGGTTATGGCTCCCGTAACTCTAAACGAGCCAACAGTTATGGCCGTCCGAAGAATCGATATCCACAGGGTGCAACATTCGATGTGCAAGGTGCAACATTCGTCCAAAAAGCAGAAACAACGCCATTCGACTTTGAGAAGTGGGTGCAGGGATTTGAAATGGAACAGTACCATGGTGAGACGCTCTCCAGGGAAGGTAAATCGAAGACCAACAACGGTGATACCGTTTTAACGTAAACATTCACGTGATGGAAAAAAGAAGGCCAAAAAACTTCAGAGAGCCGATTGAGGTTCAGATAGCCTTTTTTGGTTTTGAAACTATCCGTTGACGTTTTACAACTGTCAAGGCCGTAGAACTCACCGAGTGCTTCGTTTTGACTGGTTATGGCTCCCGTAACTCTAAACGAGCCAACAGTTATGGCCGTCCGAAGAATCGATATCCACAGGGTGCAACATTCGCTGTGCAAGGTGCAACATTCGTCCAAAAAGCAGAAACAGCGCCGTTTGACTTTGAGAAGTGGGTGCAGGGATTTGAAATGGAACAGTACCATGGTGAGCCGCTCTACAGGGAAGGTAAATCGAAGACCAGCAATGGTGATACCGTTTTAACGTAAACATTCATGTGATGGAAAAAAGAAGGCCAAAAAACATCAGAGACCCGATTGAGGTTCGGATAGCCTTTTTTGGGTTTGAAACTATCCGTTGACGGTTTATAGCCGTCAATGCCGTAGAACTCACCGAGAGTTTCGTTTTGACTGGTTATGGCTCTCGTATCTCTAAACGAGCCAACAATTATGGTCGTCCGAAGAATCGATATCCACAGGGTGCAACATTCGCTGTGCAAGGTGCATCATTCGTCCAAAAAGCCGAAACAGCGCCGTTCGACTTTAAGAAGTGGGTGCAGGAATTTGAAATGGAACAGTACCATGGTGAACCGCTCTCCAGGGAAGGTAAAACGAAGATCAGCAACGGTGATCCCGTTTTAACGTAAAAATTCACGTGATGGAAAAAAGAAGGCCAAAATACTTCAGAGACCCGATTGAGGTTCGGATAGCCTTTTTTGGGTTTGTAACTATCCGTTGACCGCTTACAGCGGTCAAGGTCGTAGAACTCACCGAGAGCTTCGTTTTGACTGGTTATGGCTCCCGTAACTCTAAACGAGCCAACAGTTATGGCCGTCCGAAGAATCGATATCCACAGGGTGCAACATTCGCTGTGCAAGGTGCAACATTCGTCCAAAAAGCAGAAACAGCGCCGTTCGACTTTGAGAAGTGGGTGCAGGGATTTGAAATGGAAAAGTACCATGGTGAGCCGCTTCCAGGGAAGGTAAATCGAAGACCAGCAACGGAGATCCCGTTTTAACGTAACCATTCACGTGATGGAAAAAAGATGGCCAAAAAACTTCAGACACCCGATTGAGGTTCGGATAGCCTTTTTTGGGTTTGAAACTATCCGTTGACGGCTTACAGCGGTCAAGGCCGTAGAACTCACCGAGAGCTTCATTTTGACTAGTTATGGCTCCCGTAACTATAAACGAGCCAACAGTTATGGCCGTCCGAAGAATCGATATCCATAGGGTGCAACATTCGCTGTGCAAGGTGCAACATTCGTCCAAAAAGCAGAAACAGCGCCGTTCGACTTTGAGAAGTGGGTGCAGAGATTTGAAATGGAACAGTACCATGGTGAGCCGCTCTCCAGGGAAGGTAAATCGAAGACCAGCAACGGTGATACCGTTTTAACGTAAACATTCACGTGATGGAAAAAAGAAGGCCAAAAAACTTCAGAGACCCGATTGAGGTTCGGATAGCCTTTTTTGGGTTTGAAACTATCCGTTGATGGCTTACAGCTGTCAAGGCCATAGAACTCATCGAGAGCTTCGTTTTGACTGGTTATGGCTCCCGTAACTCTAAACGAGCCAACAGTTATGGCCGTCCGAAGAATCGATATCCACAGGGTGCAACATTCGCTGTGCAAGGTGCAACATTCGTCCAAAAAGCAGAAACAACGCCATTCAACTTTGAGAAGTGGGTGCAGGGATTTGAAATGGAACAGTACCATGGTGAGCCGCTCTCCAGGGAAGGTAAATCGAAGACCAGCAACGGTGATACCGTTTTAACGTAAACATTCACGTGATGGAAAAAAGAAGGCCAAAAAACTTCAGAGACCCGATTGAGGTTCGGATAGCCTTTTTTGGGTTTGAAACTATCCGTTGATGGCTTACAGCTGTCAAGGCCGTAGAACTCACCGAGAGCTTCGTTTTGACTGGTTATGGCTCCCGTAACTCTAAACGAGCCAACAGTTATGGCCGTCCGAAGAATCGATATCCACAGGGTGCAACATTCGCTGTGCAAGGTGCAACATTCGTCCAAAAAGCAGAAACAGCGCCGTTTGACTTTGAGAAGTGGGTGCAGGGATTTGAAATGGAACAGTACCATGGTGAGCTGCTATCCAGGGAAGGTAAATCGAAGACCAGCAACGGTGATACCGTTTTAACTTAAACATTCATGTGATGGAAAAAAGAAGGCCAAAAAACTTCAGAGACCCGATTGAGGTTCGGATAGCCTTTTTTGGGTTTGAAACTATCCGTTGACGGTTTACAGCTGTCAAGGCCGTAGAACTCACCGAGAGCTTCGTTTTGACTGGTTATGGCTCCCGTAACTGTAAACGAGCCAACAGTTATGGCCGTCCGAAGAATCGATATCCATAGGGTGCAACATTCGCTGTGCAAGGTGCAACATTCGTCCAAAAAGCAGAAACAGCGCCGTTCGACTTTGAGAAGTGGGTGCAGAGATTTGAAATGGAACAGTACCATGGTGAGCCGCTCTCCAGGGAAGGTAAATCGAAGACCAGCAACGGTGATACCGTTTTAACGTAAACATTCACGTGATGGAAAAAAGAAGGCCAAAAAACTTCAGAGACCCGATTGAGGTTCGGATAGCCTTTTTTGGGTTTGAAACTATCCGTTGATGGCTTACAGCTGTCAAGGCCATAGAACTCATCGAGAGCTTCGTTTTGACTGGTTATGGCTCCCGTAACTCTAAACGAGCCAACAGTTATGGCCGTCCGAAGAATCGATATCCACAGGGTGCAACATTCGCTGTGCAAGGTGCAACATTCGTCCAAAAAGCAGAAACAACGCCATTCAACTTTGAGAAGTGGGTGCAGGGATTTGAAATGGAACAGTACCATGGTGAGCCGCTCTCCAGGGAAGGTAAATCGAAGACCAGCAACGGTGATACCGTTTTAACGTAAACATTCACGTGATGGAAAAAAGAAGGCCAAAAAACTTCAGAGACCCGATTGAGGTTCGGATAGCCTTTTTTGGGTTTGAAACTATCCGTTGATGGCTTACAGCTGTCAAGGCCGTAGAACTCACCGAGAGCTTCGTTTTGACTGGTTATGGCTCCCGTAACTCTAAACGAGCCAACAGTTATGGCCGTCCGAAGAATCGATATCCACAGGGTGCAACATTCGCTGTGCAAGGTGCAACATTCGTCCAAAAAGCAGAAACAGCGCCGTTTGACTTTGAGAAGTGGGTGCAGGGATTTGAAATGGAACAGTACCATGGTGAGCTGCTATCCAGGGAAGGTAAATCGAAGACCAGCAACGGTGATACCGTTTTAACTTAAACATTCATGTGATGGAAAAAAGAAGGCCAAAAAACTTCAGAGACCCGATTGAGGTTCGGATAGCCTTTTTTGGGTTTGAAACTATCCGTTGACGGTTTACAGCTGTCAAGGCCGTAGAACTCACCGAGAGCTTCGTTTTGACTGGTTATGGCTCCCGTAACTGTAAACGAGCCAACAGTTATGGCCATCCGAAGAATCGATATCCACAGGGTGCAACATTCGCTGTGCAAGGTGCAACATTCGTCCAAAAAGCCGAAACAGCGTTCGACTTTAAGAAGTGGGTGCAGGGATTTGAAATGGAACAGTACCATGGTGAACCGCTCTCCAGGGAAGGTAAATCGAAGACCAGCAACGGTGATCCCGTTTTAACGTAAAAATTCACGTGATGGAAAAAAGAAGGCCAAAATACTTCAGAGACCCGATTGAGGTTCGGATAGCCTTTTTTGGGTTTGAAACTATCCTTTGACGGCTTACAGCGGTCAAGGCCGTAGAACTCACCGAGAGCTTCATTTTGACTAGTTATGGCTCCCGTAACTATAAACGAGCCAACAGTTATGGCCGTCCGAAGAATCGATATCCATAGGGTGCAACATTCGCTGTGCAAGGTGCAACATTCGTCCAAAAAGCAGAAACAGCGCCGTTCGACTTTGAGAAGTGGGTGCAGAGATTTGAAATGGAACAGTACCATGGTGAGCCGCTCTCCAGGGAAGGTAAATCGAAGACCAGCAACGGTGATACCGTTTTAACGTAAACATTCACGTGATGGAAAAAAGAAGGCCAAAAAACTTCAGAGACCCGATTGAGGTTCGGATAGCCTTTTTTGGGTTTGAAACTATCCGTTGATGGCTTACAGCTGTCAAGGCCATAGAACTCATCGAGAGCTTCGTTTTGACTGGTTATGGCTCCCGTAACTCTAAACGAGCCAACAGTTATGGCCGTCCGAAGAATCGATATCCACAGGGTGCAACATTCGCTGTGCAAGGTGCAACATTCGTCCAAAAAGCAGAAACAACGCCATTCAACTTTGAGAAGTGGGTGCAGGGATTTGAAATGGAACAGTACCATGGTGAGCCGCTCTCCAGGGAAGGTAAATCGAAGACCAGCAACGGTGATACCGTTTTAACGTAAACATTCACGTGATGGAAAAAAGAAGGCCAAAAAACTTCAGAGACCCGATTGAGGTTCGGATAGCCTTTTTTGGGTTTGAAACTATCCGTTGATGGCTTATAGCTGTCAAGGCCGTAGAACTCACCGAGAGCTTCGTTTTGACTGGTTATGGCTCCCGTAACTCTAAACGAGCCAACAGTTATGGCCGTCCGAAGAATCGATATCCACAGGGTGCAACATTCGCTGTGCAAGGTGCAACATTCGTCCAAAAAGCAGAAACAGCGCCGTTTGACTTTGAGAAGTGGGTGCAGGGATTTGAAATGGAACAGTACCATGGTGAGCTGCTATCCAGGGAAGGTAAATCGAAGACCAGCAACGGTGATACCGTTTTAACTTAAACATTCATGTGATGGAAAAAAGAAGGCCAAAAAACTTCAGAGACCCGATTGAGGTTCGGATAGCCTTTTTTGGGTTTGAAACTATCCGTTGACGGTTTACAGCCGTCAAGGCCGTAGAACTCACCGAGAGCTTCGTTTTGACTGGTTATGGCTCCCGTAACTGTAAACGAGCCAACAGTTATGGCCATCCGAAGAATCGATATCCACAGGGTGCAACATTCGCTGTGCAAGGTGCAACATTCGTCCAAAAAGCCGAAACAGCGTTCGACTTTAAGAAGTGGGTGCAGGGATTTGAAATGGAACAGTACCATGGTGAACCGCTCTCCAGGGAAGGTAAATCGAAGACCAGCAACGGTGATCCCGTTTTAACGTAAAAATTCACGTGATGGAAAAAAGAAGGCCAAAATACTTCAGAGACCCGATTGAGGTTCGGATAGCCTTTTTTGGGTTTGAA
Organism: Allium fistulosum; assembly: GCA_030737815.1. Taxonomy (NCBI): domain Eukaryota; kingdom Viridiplantae; phylum Streptophyta; class Magnoliopsida; order Asparagales; family Amaryllidaceae; genus Allium; species Allium fistulosum. The sequence goes on along the minus strand of CM060905.1, from coordinate 40,541,802 downwards.
ACTATCCTTTGACGGCTTACAGCGGTCAAGGCCGTAGAACTCACCGAGAGCTTCGTTTTGACTGGTTATGGCTCCCGTAACTCTAAACGAGCCAACAGTTATGGCCGTCCGAAGAATCGATATCCACAGGGTGCAACATTCGCTGTGCAAGGTGCAACATTCGTCCAAAAAGCAGAAACCACGCCGTTCGACTTTGAGAAGTGGGTGCAGGGATTTGAAATGGAACAGTACCATGGTGAGCCGCTCTCCAGGGAAGGTAAATCGAAGACCAGCAACGGTGATACCGTTTTAACGTAAACATTCACGTGATGGAAAAAAGAAGGCCAAAAAACTTTAGAGACCCGATTGAGGTTCGGATAGCCTTTTTTGGGTTTGAAACTATCCGTTGACGGCTTACAGCTGTCAAGGCCGTAGAACTCACCGAGAGCTTCGTTTTGACTGGTTATGGCTCCCGTAACTCTAAACGAGCCAACAGTTATGGCTGTCCGAAGAATCGATATCCACAGGGTGCAACATTCGCTGTGCAAGGTGCAACATTCGTCCAAAAAGCAGAAACAACGCCATTCGACTTTGAGAAGTGGGTGTAGGGATTTGAAATGGAAAAGTACCATGGTGAGCCGCTCTCCAGGGAAGGTAAATCGAAGACCAGCAACGGTGATCCCGTTTTAACGTAAACATTCACGTGATGGAAAAAAGATGGCCAAAAAACTTCAGACACCCGATTGAGGTTCGGATAGCCTTTTTTGGGTTTGAAACTATCCGTTGACGGCTTACAGCGGTCAAGGCCGTAGAACTCACCGAGAGCTTCGTTTTGACTGGTTATGGCTCCCGTAACTCTAAACGAGCCAACAGTTATGGCCGTCCGAAGAATCGATATCCATAGGGTGCAACATTCGCTGTGCAAGGTGCAACATTCGTCCAAAAAGCGGAAACAGCGCCGTTCGACTTTGAGAAGTGGGTGCAGGGATTTGAAATGGAACAGTACCATGGTGAGCCGCTCTCCATGGAAGGTAAATCGAAGACCAGCAACGGTGATACCGTTTTAACGTAAACATTCACGTGATGGAAAAAAGAAGGCCAAAAAACTTCAGAGACCCGATTGAGGTTCGGATAGCCTTTTTTGGGTTTGAAACTATCCGTTGACGGCTTACAGCTGTCAAGTCCATAGAACTCATCGAGAGCTTCGTTTTGACTGGTTATGGCTCCCGTAACTCTAAACGAGCCAACAGTTATGGCCGTCCGAAGAATCGATATCCACACGGTGCAACATTCGCTGTGCAAGGTGCAACATTCGTCCAAAAAGCAGAAACAACGCCATTCGACTTTGAGAAGTGGGTGCAGGGATTTGAAATGGAACAGTACCATGGTGAGCCGCTCTCCAGGGAAGGTAAACCGAAGACCAGCAACGGTGATACCGTTTTAACGTAAACATTCACGTGATGGAAAAAAGAAGGCCAAAAAACTTCAGAGACCCGATTGAGGTTCGGATAGCCTTTTTTGGGTTTGAAACTATCCGTTGACGGCTTACAGCTGTCAAGGCCGTAGAACTCACCGAGAGCTTCGTTTTGACTGGTTATGGCTCCCGTAACTCTAAACGAGCCAACAGTTATGGCCGTCCGAAGAATCGATATCCACTGGGTGCAACATTCGCTGTGCAAGGTGCAACATTCGTCCAAAAAGCAGAAACAGTGCCGTTTGACTTTGAGAAGTGGGTGCAGGGATTTGAAATGGAACAGTACCATGGTGAGCTGCTATCCAGGGAAGGTAAATCGAAGACCAGCAACGGTGATACCGTTTTAACTTAAACATTCATGTGATGGAAAAAAGAAGGCCAAAAAACTTCAGAGACCCGATTGAGGTTCGGATAGCCTTTTTTGGGTTTGAAACTATCCGTTGACGGCATACAGCCATCAAGGCCGTAGAACTCACCGAGAGCTTCGTTTTGACTGGTTATCGCTCCCGTAACTCTAAACGAGCCAACAGTTATGGCCATCCGAAGAATCGATATCCACAGGGTGAAACATTCGCTGTGCAAGGTGCAACATTCGTCCAAAAAGCCGAAACAGCGCCGTTCGACTTTAAGAAGTGGGTGCAGGGATTTGAAATGGAACAGTACCATGGTGAACCACTCTCCAGGGAAGGTAAATCGAAGACCAGCAACGGTGATCCCGTTTTAACGTAAAAATTCACGTGATGGAAAAAAAAGGCCAAAATACTTCAGAGACCCGATTGAGGTTCGGATAGCCTTTTTTGGGTTTGAAACTATCCGTTGACGGCTTACAGCGGTCAAGGCCGTAGAACTCACCGAGAGCTTCGTTTTGACTGGATATGGCTCCCGTAACTCTAAACGAGCCAACAGTTATGGCCGTCCGAAGAATCGATATCCACAGGGTGCAACATTCGCTGTGCAAGGTGCAACATTCGTCCAAAAAGCAGAAACAGCGCCGTTCGACTTTGAGAAGTGGGTGCAGGGATTTGAAATGGAAAAGTACCATGGTGAGCCGCTCTCCAGGGAAGGTAAATCGAAGACCAGCAACGGTGATCCCGTTTTAACGTAAACATTCACGTGATGGAAAAAAGATGGCCAAAAAACTTCAGACACCCGATTGAGGTTCGGATAGCCTTTTTCGGGTTTGAAACTATTCGTTGACGGCTTACAGCGGTCAAGGCCGTAGAACTCACCGAGAGCTTCGTTTTGACTGGTTATGGCTCCCGTAACTCTAAACGAGCCAACAGTTATGGCCGTCCGAAGAATCGATATCCATAGGGTGCAACATTCGCTGTGCAAGGTGCAACATTCGTCCAAAAAGCGGAAACAGCGCCGTTCGACTTTGAGAAGTGGGTGCAGGGATTTGAAATGGAACAGTACCATGGTGAGCCGCTCTCCATGGAAGGTAAATCGAAGACCAGCAACGGTGATACCGTTTTAACGTAAACATTCACGTGATGGAAAAAAGAAGGCCAAAAAACTTCAGAGACCGGATTGAGGTTCGGATAGCCTTTTTTGGGTTTGAAACTATCCGTTGACGGCTTACAGCTGTCAAGGCCATAGAACTCATCGAGAGCTTCGTTTTGACTGGTTATGGCTCCCGTAACTCTAAACGAGCCAACAGTTATGGCCGTCCGAAGAATCGATATCCACACGGTGCAACATTCGCTGTGCAAGGTGCAACATTCGTCCAAAAAGCAGAAACAACGCCATTCGACTTTGAGAAGTGGGTGCAGGGATTTGAAATGGAACAGTACCATGGTGAGCCGCTCTCCAGGGAAGGTAAACCGAAGACCAGCAACGGTGATACCGTTTTAACGTAAACATTCACGTGATGGAAAAAAGAAGGCCAAAAAACTTCAGAGACCCGATTGAGGTTCGGATAGCCTTTTTTGGGTTTGAAACTATCCGTTGACGGCTTACAGCTGTCAAGGCCGTAGAACTCACCGAGAGCTTCGTTTTGACTGGTTATGGCTCCCGTAACTCTAAACGAGCCAACAGTTATGGCCGTCCGAAGAATCGATATCCACTGGGTGCAACATTCGCTGTGCAAGGTGCAACATTCGTCCAAAAAGCAGAAACAGTGCCGTTTGACTTTGAGAAGTGGGTGCAGGGATTTGAAATGGAACAGTACCATGGTGAGCTGCTATCCAGGGAAGGTAAATCGAAGACCAGCAACGGTGATACCGTTTTAACTTAAACATTCATGTGATGGAAAAAAGAAGGCCAAAAAACTTCAGAGACCCGATTGAGGTTCGGATAGCCTTTTTTGGGTTTGAAACTATCCGTTGACGGCATACAGCCATCAAGGCCGTAGAACTCACCGAGAGCTTCGTTTTGACTGGTTATCGCTCCCGTAACACTAAACGAGCCAACAGTTATGGCCGTCCGAAGAATCGATATCCACAGGGTGCAACATTCGCTGTGCAAGGTGCAACATTCGTCCAAAAAGCCGAAACAGCGCCGTTCGACTTTAAGAAGTGGGTGCAGGGATTTGAAATGGAACAGTACCATGGTGAACCGCTCTCCAGGGAAGGTAAATCGAAGACCAGCAACGGTGATCCCGTTTTAACGTAAAAATTCACGTGATGGAAAAAAAAGGCCAAAATACTTCAGAGACCCGATTGAGGTTCGGATAGCCTTTTTTGGGTTTGAAACTATCCGTTGACGGCTTACAGCGGTCAAGGCCGTAGAACTCACCGAGAGCTTCGTTTTGACTGGATATGGCTCCCGTAACTCTAAACGAGCCAACAGTTATGGCCGTCCGAAGAATCGATATCCACAGGGTGCAACATTCGCTGTGCAAGGTGCAACATTCGTCCAAAAAGCAGAAACAGCGCCGTTCGACTTTGAGAAGTGGGTGCAGGGATTTGAAATGGAAAAGTACCATGGTGAGCCGCTCTCCAGGGAAGGTAAATCGAAGACCAGCAACGGTGATCCCGTTTTAACGTAAACATTCACGTGATGGAAAAAAGATGGCCAAAAAACTTCAGACACCCGATTGAGGTTCGGATAGCCTTTTTCGGGTTTGAAACTATCCGTTGATGGCTTACAGCTGTCAAGGCCATAGAACTCATCGAGAGCTTCGTTTTGACTGGTTATGGCTCCCGTAACTCTAAACGATCCAACAGTTATGGCCGTCCGAAGAATCGATATCCACAGGGTGCAACATTCGCTGTGCAAGGTGCAACATTCGTCCAAAAAGCAGAAACAGCGCCGTTTGACTTTGAGAAGTGGGTGCAGGGATTTGAAATGGAACAGTACCATGGTGAACCGCTCTCCAGGGAAGGTAAATCGAAGACCAGCAATGGTGATACCGTTTTAACGTAAACATTCACGTGATGGAAAAAAGAAGGCCAAAAAACTTCAGAGACCCGATTGAGGTTCGGATAGCCTTTTTTGGGTTTGAAACTATCCGTTGACGGCTTACAGCTGTCAAGGCCGTAGAACTCACCGAGAGCTTCGTTTTGACTGGTTATGGCTCCCGTAACTCTAAACGAGCCAACAGTTATGGCCGTCCGAAGAATCGATATCCACAGGGTGCAACATTCGCTGTGCAAGGTGCAACATTCGTCCAAAAAGCAGAAACAGCGCCGTTTGACTTTGAGAAGTGGGTGCAGGGATTTGAAATGGAACAGTACCATGGTGAGCTGCTATCCAGGGAAGGTAAATCGAAGACCAGCAACGGTGATACCGTTTTAACTTAAACATTCATGTGATGGAAAAAAGATGGCCATAAAACTTCAGACACCCGATTGAGGTTCGGATAGCCTTTTTCGGGTTTGAAACTATCCGTTGACGGCTTACAGCCGTCAAGGCCGTAGAACTCACCGAGAGCTTCGTTTTGACTGGTTATGGCTCCCGTCACTCTAAACGAGCCAACAGTTATGGTCGTCCGAAGAATCGATATCCACAGGGTGCAACATTCGCTGTGCAAGGTGCAACATTCGTCCAAAAAGCAGAAACAACGCCATTCGACTTTGAGAAGTGGGTGCAGGGATTTGAAATGGAACAGTACCATGGTGAGCCGCTCTCTAGGGAAGGTAAATCGAAGACCAGCAATGGTGATACCGTTTTAACGTAAACATTCACGTGATGGAAAAAAGAAGGCCAAAAAACTTCAGAGACCCGATTGAGGTTCGGATAGCCTTTTTTGGGTTTGAAACTATCCGTTGACGGCTTACAGCTGTCAAGGCCATAGAACTCATCGAGAGCTTCGTTTTGACTGGTTATGGCTCACGTAACTCTAAACGAGCCAACAGTTATGGCCGTCCGAAGAATCGATATCCACACGGTGCAACATTCGCTGTGCAAGGTGCAACATTCGTCCAAAAAGCAGAAACAACGCCATTCGACTTTGAGAAGTGGGTGCAGGGATTTGAAATGGAACAGTACCATGGTGAGCCGCTCTCCAGGGAAGGTAAATCGAAGACCAGCAACGGTGATACCGTTTTAACGTAAACATTCACGTGATGGAAAAAAGAAGGCCAAAAAACTTCAGAGACCCGATTGAGGTTCGGATAGCCTTTCTTGGGTTTGAAACTATCCGTTGACGGCTTACAGCGGTCAAGGCCGTAGAACTCACCGAGAGCTTCGTTTTGACTGGTTATGGCTCCCGTAACTCTAAACGAGCCAACAGTTATGGCCGTCCGAAGAATCGATATCCACAGGGTGCAACATTCGATGTGCAAGGTGCAACATTCGTCCAAAAAGCAGAAACAGCGCCGTTTGACTTTGAGAAGTGGGAGCAGGGATTTGAAATGGAACAGTACCATGGTGAGCTGCTATCCAGGGAAGGTAAATCGAAGACCAGCAACGGTGATACCGTTTTAACTTAAACATTCATGTGATGGAAAAAAGAAGGCCAAAAAACTTCAGAGACCCGATTGAGGTTCGGATAGCCTTTTTTGGGTTTGAAACTATCCGTTGACGGCATACAGCCGTCAAGGCCGTAGAACTCACCGAGAGCTTCGTTTTGACTGGTTATGGCTCCCGTAACTCTAAACGAGCCAACAGTTATGGCCGTCCGTAGAATCGATATCCACAGGGTGCAACATTCGCTGTGCAAGGTGCAACATTCGTCCAAAAAGCCGAAACAGCGTCGTTCGACTTTAAGAAGTGGGTGCAGGGATTTGAAATGGAATGGTACCATGGTGAACCGCTCTCCAGGGAAGGTAAATCGAAGACCAGCAACGGTGATCCCGTTTTAACGTAAAAATTCACGTGATGGAAAAAAGAAGGCCAAAATACTTCAGAGACCCGATTGAGGTTCGGATAGCCTTTTTTGGGTTTGAAACTATCCGTTGACGGCTTACAGCGGTCAAGGCCGTAGAACTCACCGAGAGCTTCGTTTTGACTAGTTATGGCTCCCGTAACTCTAAACGAGCCAACAGTTATGGCCGTTCGAAGAATCGATATCCACAGGGTGCAACATTCGCTGTGCAAGGTGCAACATTTGTCCAAAAAGCAGAAACAGCGCCGTTCGACTTTGAGAAGTGGGTGCAGGGATTTGAAATGGAAAAGTACCATGGTGAGCCGCTCTCCAGGGAAGGTAAATCGAAGACCAGCAACGGTGATCTCGTTTTAACGTAAACATTCACGTGATGGAAAAAAGATGGCCAAAATACTTCAGACACCCGATTGAGGTTCGGATAGCCTGTTTCGGGTTTGAAACTATCCGTTGACGGCTTACAGCTGTCAAGGCCATAGAACTCATCGAGAGCTTCGTTTTGACTGGTTATGGCTCCCATAACTCTAAACGAGCCAACAGTTATGGCCGTCCGAAGAATCGATATCCACAGGGTGCAACATTCGCTGTGCAAGGTGCAACATTCGTCCAAAAAGCAGAAACAGCGCCGTTTGACTTTGAGAAGTGGGTGCAGGGATTTGAAATGGAACAGTACCATGGTGAGCTGCTCTCCAGGGAAGGTAAATCGAAGACCAGCAACGGTGATACCGTTTTAACTTAAACATTCATGTGATGGAAAAAAGAAGGCCAAAAAACTTCAAAGACCCGATTGAGGTTCGGATAGCCTTTTTTGGGTTTGAAACTATCCGTTGACGGCATACAGCCGTCAAGGCCGTAGAACTCACCGAGAGCTTCGTTCTGACTGGTTATGGCTCCCGTAACTCTAAACGAGCCAACAGTTATGGCCGTCCGTAGAATCGATATCCACAGGGTGCAACATTCGCTGTGCAAGGTGCAACATTCGTCCAAAAAGCCGAAACAGCGTCGTTCGACTTTAAGAAGTGGGTGCAGGGATTTGAAATGGAATGGTACCATGGTGAACCGCTCTCCAGGGAAGGTAAATCGAAGACCAGCAACGGTGATCCCGTTTTAACGTAAAAATTCACGTGATGGAAAAAAGAAGGACAAAATACTTCAGAGACCCGATTGAGGTTCGGATAGCCTTTTTTGGGTTTGAAACTATCCGTTGACGGCTTACAGCGGTCAAGGCCGTAGAACTCACCGAGAGCTTCGTTTTGACTGGTTATGGCTCCCGTAACTCTAAACGAGCCAACAGTTATGGCCGTCCGAAGAATCGATATCCACAGGGTGCAACATTCGCTGTGCAAGGTGCAACATTTGTCCAAAAAGCAGAAACAGCGCCGTTCGACTTTGAGAAGTGGGTGCAGGGATTTGAAATGGAAAAGTACCATGGTGAGCCGCTCTCCAGGGAAGGTAAATCGAAGACCAGCAACGGTGATCTCGTTTTAACGTAAACATTCACGTGATGGAAAAAAGATGGCCAAAAAACTTCAGACACCCGATTGAGGTTCGGATAGCCTGTTTCGGGTTTGAAACTATCCGTTGACGGCTTACAGCTGTCAAGGCCATAGAACTCATCGAGAGCTTCGTTTTGACTGGTTATGGCTCCCATAACTCTAAACGAGCCAACAGTTATGGCCGTCCGAAGAATCGATATCCAGAGGGTGCAACATTCGCTGTGCAAGGTGCAACATTCGTCCAAAAAGCAGAAATAGCGCCGTTTGACTTTGAGAAGTGGGTGCAGGGATTTGAAATGGAACAGTACCATGGTGAACCGCTCTCCAGGGAAGGTAAATCGAAGACCACCAACGGTGATACCGTTTTAACGTAAACATTCACGTGATGGAAAAAAGAAGGCCAAAAAACTTCAGAGACCCGATTGAGGTTCGGATAGCCTTTTATGGGTTTGAAACTATCCGTTGACGGCTTACAGTTGTCAAATCCGTAGAACTCACCGAGAGCTTCGTTTTGACTGGTTATGGCTCCCGTAACTCTAAACGAGCCAACAGTTATGGCCGTCCGAAGAATCGATATCCACAGGGTGCAACATTCGCTGTGCAAGGTGCAACATTCGTCCAAAAAGCAGAAACAGCGCCGTTGGACTTTGAGAAGTGGGTGCAAGGATTTGAAATGGAACAGTACCATGGTGAGCCGCTCTCCAGGGAAGGTAAATCGAAGACCAGCAACGGTGATACCGTTTTAACGTAAACATTCACGTGATGGAAAAAAGAAGGCCAAAAAACTTCAGAGACCCGATTGAGGTTCGGATAGCCTTTTTTGGGTTTGAAACTATCCGTTGACGGCTTACAGCCGTCAAGGCCATAGAACTCATCGAGAGCTTCGTTTTGACTGGTTATGGCTCACGTAACTCTAAACGAGCCAACAGTTATGGCCGTCCGAAGAATCGATATCCACAGGGTGCAACATTCGCTGTGCAAGGTGCAACATTCGTCCAAAAAGCCGAAACAGCGCCGTTCGACTTTAAGAAGTGGGTGCATGGATTTGAAATGGAACAGTACCATGGTGAACCGCTCTCCAGGGAAGGTAAATCGAAGACCAGCAACGGTGATCCCGTTTTAACGTAAAAATTCACGTGATGGAAAAAAGAAGGCCAAAATACTTCAAAGACCCAATTGAGGTTCGGATAGCCTTTTTTGGGTTTGAAACTATCCGGTGACGGCTTACAGCGGTCAAGGCCGGAGAACTCACCGAGAGCTTCGTTTTGACTGGTTATGGCTCCCGTAACCCTAAACGAGCCAACAGTTATGGCCGTCCGAAGAATCGATATCCACAGGGTGCAACATTCGCTGTGCAAGGTGCAACATTCGTCCAAAAAGCAGAAACAGCGCCGTTCGACTTTGAGAAGTGGGTGCAGGGATTTGAAATGGAAAAGTACCATGGTGAGCCGCTCTCCAGGGAAGGTAAATCGAAGACCAGCAATGGTGATCCCGTTTTAACGTAAACATTCACGTGATGGAAAAAAGATGGCCAAAAAACTTCAGACACTCGATTGAGGTTCGGATAGCCTTTTTCGGGTTTGAAACTATCCGTTTACGGCTTACAGCTGTCAAGGCCATAGAACTCATCGAGAGCTTCGTTTTGACTGGTTATGGCTCCCGTAACTCTAAACGAGCCAACAGTTATGCCCGTCCGAAGAATCGATATCCACAGGGTGCAACATTCGCTGTGCAAGGTGCAACATTCGTCCAAAAAGCAGAAACAGCGCCGTTTGACTTTGAGAAGTGGGTGCAGGGATTTGAAATGGAACAGTACCATGGTGAGCCGCTCTCCAGGGAAGGTAAATCGAAGACCAGCAACGGTGATACCGTTTTAACGTAAACATTCACGTGATGGAAAAAAGAAGGCCAAAAAACTTCAGAGACCCGATTGAGGTTCGGATAGCCTTTTTTGGGTTTGAAACTATCCGTTGACGGCTTACAGCTGTCAAGGCCATAGAACTCACCGAGAGCTTCGTTTTGACTGGTTATGGTTCCCGTAACCCTAAACGAGCCAACAGTTATGGCCGTCCGAAGAATCGATATCCACACGGTGCAACATTCGCTGTGCAAGGTGCAACATTCGTCCAAAAAGCAGAAACAGCGCCGTTCGACTTTGAGAAGTGGGTGCAGGGATTTGAAATGGAAAAGTACCATGGTGAGCCGCTCTCCAGGGAAGGTAAATCGAAGACCAGCAACGGTGATCCCGTTTTAACGTAAACATTCACGTGATGGAAAAAAGATGGCCAAAAAACTTCAGACACTCGATTGAGGTTCGGATAGCCTTTTTCGGGTTTGAAACTATCCGTTGACGGCTTACAGCTGTCAAGGCCATAGAACTCATCGAGAGCTTCGTTTTGACTGGTTATGGCTCCCGTAACTCTAAACGAGCCAACAGTTATGCCCGTCCGAAGAATCGATATCCACAGGGTGCAACATTCGCTGTGCAAGGTGCAACATTCGTCCAAAAAGCAGAAACAACGCCGTTTGACTTTGAGAAGTGGGTGCAGGGATTTGAAATGGAACAGTACCATGGTGAACCGCTATCCAGGGAAGGTAAATCGAAGACCAGCAACGGTGATACCGTTTTAACTTAAACATTCATGTGATGGAAAAAAGAAGGCCAAAAAACTTCAGAGACCCGATTGAGGTTCGGATAGCCTTTTTTGGGTTTGAAACTATCCGTTGACGGCATACAGCCGTCAAGGCCGTAGAACTCACCGAGAGCTTCGTTTTGACTGGTTATGGCTCCCGTAACTCTAAACGAGCCAACAGTTATGGTCGTCCGAAGAATCGATATCCACAGGGTGCAACATTCGCTGTGCAAGGTGCAACATTCGTCCAAAAAGCAGAAACAGCGCCGTTCGACTTTAAGAAGTGGGTGCAGGGATTTGAAATGGAACAGTACCATGGTGAACCGCTCTCCAGGGAAGGTAAATCGAAGACCAGCAACGGTGATCCCGTTTTAACGTAAAAATTCACGTGATGGAAAAAAGAAGGCCAAAATACTTCAGAGACCCGATTGAGGTTCGGATAGCCTTTTTTGGGTTTGAAACTATCCGGTGACGGCTTACAGCGGTCAAGGCCGTAGAACTCACCGAGAGCATCGTTTTGACTGGTTATGGCTCCCGTAACCCTAAACGAGCCAACAGTTATGGCCGTCCGAAGAATCGATATCCACAGGGTGCAACATTCGCTGTGCAAGGTGCAACATTCGTCCAAAAAGCAGAAACAGCGCCGTTCGACTTTGAGAAGTGGGTGCAGGGATTTGAAATGGAAAAGTACCATGGTGAGCCGCTCTCCAGGGAAGGTAAATCGAAGACCAGCAACGGTGATCCCGTTTTAACGTAAACATTCACGTGATGGAAAAAAGATGGCCAAAAAACTTCAGACACTCGATTGAGGTTCGGATAGCCTTTTTCGGGTTTGAAACTATCCGTTGACGGCTTACAGCTGTCAAGGCCATAGAACTCATCGAGAGCTTCGTTTTGACTGGTTATGGCTCCCGTAACTCTAAACGAGCCAACAGTTATGCCCGTCCGAAGAATCGATATCCATAGGGTGCAACATTCGCTGTGCAAGGTGCAACATTCGTCCAAAAAGCAGAAACAGCGCCGTTTGACTTTGAGAAGTGGGTGCAGGGATTTGAAATGGAACAGTACCATGGTGAGCCGCTCTCCAGGGAAGGTGAATCGAAGACCAGCAACGGTGATACCGTTTTAACGTAAACATTCACGTGATGGAAAAAAGAAGGCCAAAAAACTTCAGAGACCCGATTGAGGTTCGGATAGCCTTTTTTGGGTTTGAAACTATCCGTTGACGGCTTACAGCTGTCAAGGCCGTAGAACTCACCGAGAGCTTCGTTTTGACTGGTTATGGCTCCCGTAACTCTAAACGAGCCAACAGTTATGGCCGTCCGAAGAATCGATATCCACAGGGTGCAACATTCGCTGTGCAAGGTGCAACATTCGTCCAAAAAGCAGAAACAGCGCCGTTTGACTTTGAGAAGTGGGTGCAGGGATTTGAAATGGAACAGTACCATGGTGAACCGCTCTCCAGGGAAGGTAAATCGAAGACCAGCAACGGTGATACCGTTTTAACGTAAACATTCACGTGATGGAAAAATGAAGGCCAAAAAACTTCAGAGACCCGATTGAGGTTCGGATAGCCTTTTTTGGGTTTGAAACTATCCGTTGACGGCTTACAGCTGTCAAGGCCGTAGAACTCACCGAGAGCTTCGTTTTGACTGGTTATGGCTCCCGTAACTCTAAACGAGCCAACAGTTATGGCCGTCCGAAGAATCGATATCCACAGGGTGCAACATTCGCTGTGCAAGGTGCAACATTCGTCCAAAAAGCAGAAACAACGCCGTTTGACTGTGAGAAGTGGGTGCAGGGATTTGAAATGGAACAGTACCATGGTGAGCCGCTCTCCAGGGATGGTAAATCGAAGACCAGCAACGGTGATACCGTTTTAACGTAAACATTCACGTGATGGAAAAAAGAAGGCCAAAAAACTTCAGAGACCCGATTGAGGTTCTGATAGCCTTTTTTGGGTTTGAAACTATCCGTTGACGGCTTACAGCTGTCAATGCCATAGAACTCATCGAGAGCTTCGTTTTGACTGGTTATGGCTCACGTAACTCTAAACGAGCCAACAGTTATGGCCGTCCAAAGAATCGATATCCACACGGCGCAACATTCGCTGTGCAAGGTGCAACATTCGTCCAAAAAGCAGAAACAACGCCATTCGACTTTGAGAAGTGGGTGCAGGGATTTGAAATGGATTAGTACCATGGTGAGCCACTCTCCAGGGAAGGTAAATCGAAGACCAGCAACGGTGATACCGTTTTAACGTAAACATTCACGTGATGGAAAAAAGAAGGCCAAAAAACTTCAGAGACCCGATTGAGGTTCGGATAGCCTTTTTTGGGTTTGAAACTATCCGTTGACGGCTTACAGCTATCAAGGCCGTAGAACTCACCGAGAGCTTCGTTTTGACTGGTTATGGCTCCCGTAACTCTAAACGAGCCAACAGTTATGGCCGTCCGATGAATCGATATCCACAAGGTGCAACATTCGCTGTGCAAGGTGCAACATTCGTCCAAAAAGCAGAAACAGCGCCGTTTGACTTTGAGAAGTGGGTGCAGGGATTTGAAATGGAACAGTATCATGGTGAGCTGCTATCCAGGGAAGGTAAATCGAAGACCAGCAACGGTGATACCGTTTTAACTTAAACATTCATGTGATGGAAAAAAGAAGGCCAAAAAACTTCAGAGACCCGATTGAGGTTCGGATAGCCTTTTTTGGGTTTGAAACTATCCGTTGACGGCATACAGCCGTCATGGCCGTAGAACTCAGCGAGAGCTTCGTTTTGACTGGTTATGGCTCCCGTAACTCTAAACGAGCCAACAGTTATGCCCGTCCGAAGAATCGATATCCACAGGGTGCAACATTCGCTGTGCAAGGTGCAACATTCGTCCAAAAAGCAGAAACAACGCCGTTTGACTTTGAGAAGTGGGTGCAGGGATTTGAAATGGAACAGTACCATGGTGAACCGCTATCCAGGGAAGGTAAATCGAAGACCAGCAACGGTGATACCGTTTTAACTTAAACATTCATGTGATGGAAAAAAGAAGGCCAAAAAACTTCAGAGACCCGATTGAGGTTCGGATAGCCTTTTTTGGGTTTGAAACTATCCGTTGACGGCATACAGCCGTCAAGGCCGTAGAACTCACCGAGAGCTTCGTTTTGACTGGTTATGGCTCCCGTAACTCTAAACGAGCCAACAGTTATGGTCGTCCGAAGAATCGATATCCACAGGGTGCAACATTCGCTGTGCAAGGTGCAACATTCGTCCAAAAATCCGAAACAGCGTCGTTCGACTTTAAGAAGTGGGTGCAGGGATTTGAAATGGAACAGTACCATGGTGAACCGCTCTCCAGGGAAGGTAAATCGAAGACCAGCAACGGTGATCCCGTTTTAACGTAAAAATTCACGTGATGGAAAAAAGAAGGCCAAAATACTTCAGAGACCCGATTGAGGTTCGGATAGCCTTTTTTGGGTTTGAAACTATCCGGTGACGGCTTACAGCGGTCAAGGCCGTAGAACTCACCGAGAGCATCGTTTTGACTGGTTATGGCTCCCGTAACCCTAAACGAGCCAACAGTTATGGCCGTCCGAAGAATCGATATCCACAGGGTGCAACATTCGCTGTGCAAGGTGCAACATTCGTCCAAAAAGCAGAAACAGCGCCGTTCGACTTTGAGAAGTGGGTGCAGGGATTTGAAATGGAAAAGTACCATGGTGAGCCGCTCTCCAGGGAAGGTAAATCGAAGACCAGCAACGGTGATCCCGTTTTAACGTAAACATTCACGTGATGGAAAAAAGATGGCCAAAAAACTTCAGACACTCGATTGAGGTTCGGATAGCCTTTTTCGGGTTTGAAACTATCCGTTGACGGCTTACAGCTGTCAAGGCCATAGAACTCATCGAGAGCTTCGTTCTGACTGGTTATGGCTCCCGTAACTCTAAACGAGCCAACAGTTATGCCCGTCCGAAGAATCGATATCCATAGGGTGCAACATTCGCTGTGCAAGGTGCAACATTCGTCCAAAAAGCAGAAACAGCGCCGTTTGACTTTGAGAAGTGGGTGCAGGGATTTGAAATGGAACAGTACCATGGTGAGCCGCTCTCCAGGGAAGGTGAATCGAAGACCAGCAACGGTGATACCGTTTTAACGTAAACATTCACGTGATGGAAAAAAGAAGGCCAAAAAACTTCAGAGACCCGATTGAGGTTCGGATAGCCTTTTTTGGGTTTGAAACTATCCGTTGACGGCTTACAGCTGTCAAGGCCGTAGAACTCACCGAGAGCTTCGTTTTGACTGGTTATGGCTCCCGTAACTCTAAACGAGCCAACAGTTATGGCCGTCCGAAGAATCGATATCCACAGGGTGCAACATTCGCTGTGCAAGGTGCAACATTCGTCCAAAAAGCAGAAACAGCGCCGTTTGACTTTGAGAAGTGGGTGCAGGGATTTGAAATGGAACAGTACCATGGTGAACCGCTCTCCAGGGAAGGTAAATCGAAGACCAGCAACGGTGATACCGTTTTAACGTAAACATTCACGTGATGGAAAAATGAAGGCCAAAAAACTTCAGAGACCCGATTGAGGTTCGGATAGCCTTTTTTGGGTTTGAAACTATCCGTTGACGGCTTACAGCTGTCAAGGCCGTAGAACTCACCGAGAGCTTCGTTTTGACTGGTTATGGCTCCCGTAACTCTAAACGAGCCAACAGTTATGGCCGTCCGAAGAATCGATATCCACAGGGTGCAACATTCGCTGTGCAAGGTGCAACATTCGTCCAAAAAGCAGAAACAACGCCGTTTGACTGTGAGAAGTGGGTGCAGGGATTTGAAATGGAACAGTACCATGGTGAGCCGCTCTCCAGGGATGGTAAATCGAAGACCAGCAACGGTGATACCGTTTTAACGTAAACATTCACGTGATGGAAAAAAGAAGGCCAAAATACTTCAGAGACCCGATTGAGGTTCTGATAGCCTTTTTTGGGTTTGAAACTATCCGTTGACGGCTTACAGCTGTCAAGGCCATAGAACTCATCGAGAGCTTCGTTTTGACTGGTTATGGCTCACGTAACTCTAAACGAGCCAACAGTTATGGCCGTCCAAAGAATCGATATCCACACGGCGCAACATTCGCTGTGCAAGGTGCAACATTCGTCCAAAAAGCAGAAACAACGCCATTCGACTTTGAGAAGTGGGTGCAGGGATTTGAAATGGAACAGTACCATGGTGAGCCACTCTCCAGGGAAGGTAAATCGAAGACCAGCAACGGTGATACCGTTTTAACGTAAACATTCACGTGATGGAAAAAGAAGGCCAAAAAACTTCAGAGACCCGATTGAGGTTCGGATAGCCTTTTTTGGGTTTGAAACTATCCGTTGACGGCTTACAGCTATCAAGGCCGTAGAACTCACCGAGAGCTTCGTTTTGACTGGTTATGGCTCCCGTAACTCTAAACGAGCCAACAGTTATGGCCATCCGAAGAATCGATATCCACAAGGTGCAACATTCGCTGTGCAAGGTGCAACATTCGTCCAAAAAGCAGAAACAGCGCCGTTTGACTTTGAGAAGTGGGTGCAGGGATTTGAAATGGAACAGTATCATGGTGAGCTGCTATCCAGGGAAGGTAAATCGAAGACCAGCAACGGTGATACCGTTTTAACTTAAACATTCATGTGATGGAAAAAAGAAGGCCAAAAAACTTCAGAGACCCGATTGAGGTTCGGATAGCCTTTTTTGGGTTTGAAACTATCCGTTGACGGCATACAGCCGTCATGGCCGTAGAACTCAGCGAGAGCTTCGTTTTGACTGGTTAAGGCTCCCGTAACTCTAAACGAGCCAACAGTTATGGCCGTCCGAAGAATCGATATCCACAGGGTGCAACATTCGCTGTGCAAGGTGCAACATTCGTCCAAAAAGCCGAAACAGCGCCGTTCGACTTTAAGAAGTGGGTGCAGGGATTTGAAATGGAACAGTACCATGGTGAACCGCTCTCCAGGGAAGGTAAATCGAAGACCAGCAACGGTGATCCCGTTTTAACGTAAAAATTCACGTGATGGAAAAAAGAAGGCCAAAATACTTCAGAGACCCGATTGAGGTTCGGATAGCCTTTTTTGGGTTTGAAACTATCCGGTGACGGCTTACAGCGGTCAAGGCCGTAGAACTCACCGAGAGCTTCGTTTTGACTGGTTATGGCTCCCGTAACCCTAAACGAGCCAACAGTTATGGTCGTCCGAAGAATCGATATCCACAGGGTGCAACATTCGCTGTGCAAGGTGCAACATTCGTCCAAAAAGCAGAAACAGCGCCGTTCGACTTTGAGAAGTGGGTGCAGGGATTTGAAATGGAAAAGTACCATGGTGAGCCGCTCTCCAGGGAAGGTAAATCGAAGACCAGCAACGGTGATCCCATTTTAACGTAAACATTCACGTGATGGAAAAAAGATGGCCAAAAAACTTCAGACACCCGATTGAGGTTCGGATAGCCTTTTTCGGGTTTGAAACTATCCGTTGACGGCTTACAGCTGTCAAGGCCATAGAACTCATCGAGAGCTTCGTTTTGACTGGTTATGGCTCCCGTAACTCTAAACGAGCCAACAGTTATGCCCGTCCGAAGAATCGATATCCACAGGGTGCAACATTCGCTGTGCAAGGTGCAACATTCGTCCAAAAAGCAGAAACAGCGCCGTTTGACTTTGAGAAGTGGGTGCAGGGATTTGAAATGGAACAGTACCATGGTGAACCGCTCTCCAGGGAAGGTAAATCGAAGACCAGCAACGGTGATACCGTTTTAACGTAAACATTCACGTGATGGAAGAAAGAAGGCCAAAAAACTTCAGAGACCCGATTGAGGTTCGGATAGCCTTTTTTGGGTTTGAAACTATCCGTTGACGGCTTACAGCTGTCAAGGCCGTAGAACTCACCGAGAGCTTCGTTTTGACTGGTTATGGCTCCCGTAACTCTAAACGAGCCAACAGTTATGGCCGTCCGAAGAATCGATATCCACAGGGTGCAACATTCGCTGTGCAAGGTGCAACATTCGTCCAAAAAGCAGAAACAGCGCCGTTTGACTTTGAGAAGTGGGTGCAGGGATTTGAAATGGAACAGTACCATGGTGAGATGCTATCCAGGGAAGGTAAATCGAAGACCAGCAACGGTGATACCGTTTTAACTTAAACATTCATGTGATGGAAAAAAGATGGCCAAAAAACTTCAGACACCCGATTGAGGTTCGGATAGCCTTTTTCGGGTTTGAAACTATCCGTTGATGGCTTAAGCCATCAAGGCCGTAGAACTCACCGAGAGCTTCGTTTTGACTGGTTATGGCTCCCGTAACTCTAAACGAGCCAACAGTTATGGCCGTCCGAAGAATCGATATCCACAGGGTGCAACATTCGCTGTGCAAGGTGCAACATTCGTCCAAAAAGCAGAAACAACGCCATTCGGCTTTGAGAAGTGGGTGCAGGGATTTGAAATGGAACAGTACCATGGTGAGCCGCTCTCCAGGGAAGGTAAATCGAAGACCAGCAACGGTGATACCGTTTTAACGTAAACATTCACGTGATGGAAAAAAGAAGGCCAAAAAACTTCAAAGACCCGATTGAGGTTCGGATAGCCTTTTTTGGGTTTGAAACTATCCGTTGACGGCTTACAGCTGTCAAGGCCGTAGAACTCACCGAGTGCTTCGTTTTGACTGGTTATGGCTCCCGTAACTCTAAACGAGCCAACAGTTATGGCCGTCCGAAGAATCGATATCCACAGGGTGCAACATTCGCTGTGCAAGGTGCAACATTCGTCCAAAAAGCAGAAACAACGCCGTTTGACTTTGAGAAGTGGGTGCAGGGATTTGAAATGGAATAGTACCATGGTGAGCTGCTATCCAGGGAAGGTAAATCGAAGACCAGCAACGGTGATACCGTTTTAACTTATACATTCATGTGATGGAAAAAAGAAGGCCAAAAAACTTCAGAGACCCGATTGAGGTTCGGATAGCCTTTTTTGGGTTTGAAACTATCCGTTGACGGCTTACAGCTGTCAAGGCCATAGAACTCATCGAGAGCTTCGTTTTGACTGGTTATGGCTCACGTAACTCTAAACGAGCCAACAGTTATGGCCGTCCAAAGAATCGATATCCACACGGCGCAACATTCGCTGTGCAAGGTGCAACATTCGTCCAAAAAGCAGAAACAACGCCATTCGACTTTGAGAAGTGGGTGCAGGGATTTGAAATGGAACAGTACCATGGTGAGCCACTCTCCAGGGAAGGTAAATCGAAGACCAGCAACGGTGATACCGTTTTAACGTAAACATTCACGTGATGGAAAAAGAAGGCCAAAAAACTTCAGAGACCCGATTGAGGTTCGGATAGCCTTTTTTGGGTTTGAAACTATCCGTTGACGGCTTACAGCTATCAAGGCCGTAGAACTCACCGAGAGCTTCGTTTTGACTGGTTATGGCTCCCGTAACTCTAAACGAGCCAACAGTTATGGCCATCCGAAGAATCGATATCCACAAGGTGCAACATTCGCTGTGCAAGGTGCAACATTCGTCCAAAAAGCAGAAACAGCGCCGTTTGACTTTGAGAAGTGGGTGCAGGGATTTGAAATGGAACAGTATCATGGTGAGCTGCTATCCAGGGAAGGTAAATCGAAGACCAGCAACGGTGATACCGTTTTAACTTAAACATTCATGTGATGGAAAAAAGAAGGCCAAAAAACTTCAGAGACCCGATTGAGGTTCGGATAGCCTTTTTTGGGTTTGAAACTATCCGTTGACGGCATACAGCCGTCATGGCCGTAGAACTCAGCGAGAGCTTCGTTTTGACTGGTTAAGGCTCCCGTAACTCTAAACGAGCCAACAGTTATGGCCGTCCGAAGAATCGATATCCACAGGGTGCAACATTCGCTGTGCAAGGTGCAACATTCGTCCAAAAAGCCGAAACAGCGCCGTTCGACTTTAAGAAGTGGGTGCAGGGATTTGAAATGGAACAGTACCATGGTGAACCGCTCTCCAGGGAAGGTAAATCGAAGACCAGCAACGGTGATCCCGTTTTAACGTAAAAATTCACGTGATGGAAAAAAGAAGGCCAAAATACTTCAGAGACCCGATTGAGGTTCGGATAGCCTTTTTTGGGTTTGAAACTATCCGGTGACGGCTTACAGCGGTCAAGGCCGTAGAACTCACCGAGAGCTTCGTTTTGACTGGTTATGGCTCCCGTAACCCTAAACGAGCCAACAGTTATGGTCGTCCGAAGAATCGATATCCACAGGGTGCAACATTCGCTGTGCAAGGTGCAACATTCGTCCAAAAAGCAGAAACAGCGCCGTTCGACTTTGAGAAGTGGGTGCAGGGATTTGAAATGGAAAAGTACCATGGTGAGCCGCTCTCCAGGGAAGGTAAATCGAAGACCAGCAACGGTGATCCCATTTTAACGTAAACATTCACGTGATGGAAAAAAGATGGCCAAAAAACTTCAGACACCCGATTGAGGTTCGGATAGCCTTTTTCGGGTTTGAAACTATCCGTTGACGGCTTACAGCTATCAAGGCCATAGAACTCATCGAGAGCTTCGTTTTGACTGGTTATGGCTCCCGTAACTCTAAACGAGCCAACAGTTATGCCCGTCCGAAGAATCGATATCCACAGGGTGCAACATTCGCTGTGCAAGGTGCAACATTCGTCCAAAAAGCAGAAACAGCGCCGTTTGACTTTGAGAAGTGGGTGCAGGGATTTGAAATGGAACAGTACCATGGTGAACCGCTCTCCAGGGAAGGTAAATCGAAGACCAGCAACGGTGATACCGTTTTAACGTAAACATTCACGTGATGGAAGAAAGAAGGCCAAAAAACTTCAGAGACCCGATTGAGGTTCGGATAGCCTTTTTTGGGTTTGAAACTATCCGTTGACGGCTTACAGCTGTCAAGGCCGTAGAACTCACCGAGAGCTTCGTTTTGACTGGTTATGGCTCCCGTAACTCTAAACGAGCCAACAGTTATGGCCGTCCGAAGAATCGATATCCACAGGGTGCAACATTCGCTGTGCAAGGTGCAACATTCGTCCAAAAAGCAGAAACAGCGCCGTTTGACTTTGAGAAGTGGGTGCAGGGATTTGAAATGGAACAGTACCATGGTGAGATGCTATCCAGGGAAGGTAAATCGAAGACCAGCAACGGTGATACCGTTTTAACTTAAACATTCATGTGATGGAAAAAAGATGGCCAAAAAACTTCAGACACCCGATTGAGGTTCGGATAGCCTTTTTCGGGTTTGAAACTATCCGTTGATGGCTTACAGCCATCAAGGCCGTAGAACTCACCGAGAGCTTCGTTTTGACTGGTTATGGCTCCCGTAACTCTAAACGAGCCAACAGTTATGGCCGTCCGAAGAATCGATATCCACAGGGTGCAACATTCGCTGTGCAAGGTGCAACATTCGTCCAAAAAGCAGAAACAACGCCATTCGGCTTTGAGAAGTGGGTGCAGGGATTTGAAATGGAACAGTACCATGGTGAGCCGCTCTCCAGGGAAGGTAAATCGAAGACCAGCAACGGTGATACCGTTTTAACGTAAACATTCACGTGATGGAAAAAAGAAGGCCAAAAAACTTCAAAGACCCGATTGAGGTTCGGATAGCCTTTTTTGGGTTTGAAACTATCCGTTGACGGCTTACAGCTGTCAAGGCCGTAGAACTCACCGAGAGCTTCGTTTTGACTGGTTATGGCTCCCGTAACTCTAAACGAGCCAACAGTTATGGCCGTCCGAAGAATCGATATCCACAGGGTGCAACATTCGCTGTGCAAGGTGCAACATTCGTCCAAAAAGCAGAAACAACGCCGTTTGACTTTGAGAAGTGGGTGCAGGGATTTGAAATGGAATAGTACCATGGTGAGCTGCTATCCAGGGAAGGTAAATCGAAGACCAGCAACGGTGATACCGTTTTAACTTATACATTCATGTGATGGAAAAAAGAAGGCCAAAAAACTTCAGAGACCCGATTGAGGTTCGGATAGCCTTTTTTGGGTTTGAAACTATCCGTTGACGGCTTACAGCCGTCAAGGCCGTAGAACTCACCGAGAGCTTCGTTTTGACTGGTTATGGCTCCCGTAACTCTAAACGAGCCAACAGTTATGGCCGTCCGAAGAATCGATATCCATAGGGTGCAACATTCGCTGTGCAAGGTGCAACATTCGTCCAAAAAGCCGAAACAGCGCCGTTCGACTTTAAGAAGTGGGTGCAGGGATTTGAAATGGAACAGTACCATGGTGAACCGCTCTCCAGGGAAGGTAAATCGAAGACCAGCAACGGTGATCCCGTTTTAACGTAAAAATTCACGTGATGGAAAAAAGAAGGCCAAAAAACTTCAGAGACCCGATTGAGGTTCGGATAGCCTTTTTTGGGTTTGAAACTATCCGTTGACGGCTTACTGCCGTCAAGGCCGTAGAACTTACCGAGAGCTTCGTTTTGACTGGTTATGGCTCCCGTAACTCTAAACGAGCCAACAGTTATGGCCGTCCGAAGAATCGATATCCACAGGGTGCAACATTCGCTGTGCAAGGTGCAACATTCGTCCAAAAAGCAGAAACAGCGCCGTTTGAAATTGAGAAGTGCGTGCAGGGATTTGAAATGGAACAGTACCATGGTGAGCCGCTCTCCAGGGAAGGTAAATCGAAGACCAGCAACGGTGATACCGTTTTAACGTAAACATTCACGTGATGGAAAAAAGAAGGCCAAAAAACTTCAGAGGCCCGATTGAGGTTCGGATAGCCTTTTTTGGGTTTGAAACTATCCGTTGACGGCTTACAGCTGTCAAGGCCATAGAACTCATCGAGAGCTTCGTTTTGACTGGTTATGGCTCCCGTAACTCTAAACGAGCCAACAGTTATGGCCGTCCGAAGAATCGATATCCACAGGGTGCAACATTCGCTGTGCAAGGTGCAACATTCGTCCAAAAAGCAGAAACAACGCCATTCGACTTTGAGAAGTGGGTGCAGGGATTTGAAATGGAAAAGTACCATGGTGAGCCGCTCTCTAGGGAAGGTAAATCGAAGACCAGCAACGGTGATCCCGTTTTAACGTAAACATTCACGTGATGGAAAAAAGATGGCCAAAAAACTTCAGACACCCGATTGTGGTTCGGATAGCCTTTTTTGGGTTTGAAACTATCCGTTGACGGCTTCCAGCGGTCAAGGCCGTAGAACTCACCGAGAGCTTCGTTTTGACTGGTTATGGCTCCCGTAACTCTGAACGAGCCAACAGTTATGGCCGTCCGAAGAATCGATATCCACAGGGTGCAACATTCGCTGTGCAAGGTGCAACATTCGTCCAAAAAGCAGAAACAGCGTCGTTCGACTTTGAGAAGTGGGTGCAGGGATTTGAAATGGAACAGTACCATGGTGAGCCGCTCTCCAGGGAAGGTAAATCGAAGACCAGCAACGGTGATACCGTTTTAACGTAAACATTCACGTGATGGAAAAAAGAAGGCCAAAAAACTTCAGAGACCCGATTGTGGTTCGGATAGCCTTTTTTGGGTTTGAAACTATCCGTTGACGGCTTACAGCTGTCAAGGCCATAGAACTCATCGAGAGCTTCGTTTTGACTGGTTATGGCTCCCGTAACTCTAAACGAGCCAACAGTTATGGCCGTCCGAAGAATCGATATCCACAGGGTGCAACATTCGCTGTGCAAGGTGCAACATTCGCCAAAAAGCAGAAACAGCACCGTTTGACTTTGAGAAGTGGGTGCAGGGATTTGAAATGGAACAGTATCATGGTGAGCTGCTATCCAGGGAAGGTAAATCGAAGACCAGCAACGGTGATACCGTTTTAACTTAAACATTCATGTGATGGAAAAAAGAAGGCCAAAAAACTTCAGAGACCCGATTGAGGTTCGGATAGCCTTTTTTGGGTTTGAAACTATCCGTTGACGGCATACAGCCGTCAAGGCCGTAGAACTCACCGAGAGCTTCGTTTTGACTGGTTATGGCTCCCGTAACTCTAAACGAGCCAACAGTTATGGCCGTCCGAAGAATCGATATCCACAGGGTGCAACATTCGCTGTGCAAGGTGCAACATTCGTCCAAAAAGCCGAAACAGCGCCGTTCGACTTTAAGAAGTGGGTGCAGGGATTTGAAATGGAACAGTACCATGGTGAACCGCTCTCCAGGGAAGGTAAATCGAAGACCAGCAACGGTGATCCCGTTTTAACGTAAAAATTCACGTGATGGAAAAAAGAAGGCCAAAATACTTCAGAGACCCGATTGAGGTTCGGATAGCCTTTTTTGGGTTTGAAACTATCCGGTGACGGCTTACAGCGGTCAAGGCCGTAGAACTCACCGAGAGCTTCGTTTTGACTGGTTATGGCTCCCGTAACCCTAAACGAGCCAACAGTTATGGCCATCCGAAGAATCGATATCCACAGGGTGCAACATTCGCTGTGCAAGGTGCAACATTCGTCCAAAAAGCAGAAACAGCGCCGTTCGACTTTGAGAAGTGGGTGCAGGGATTTGAAATGGAAAAGTACCATGGTGAGCCGCTCTCCAGGGAAGGTAAATCGAAGACCAGCAACGGTGATCCCGTTTTAACGTAAACATTCACGTGATGGAAAAAAGATGGCCAAAAAACTTCAGACACCCGATTGAGGTTCGGATAGCCTTTTTCGGGTTTGAAACTATCCGTTGACGGCTTACAGCTGTCAAGGCCATAGAACTCATCGAGAGCTTCGTTTTGACTGGTTATGGCTCCCGTAACTCTAAACGAGCCAACAGTTATGCCCGTCCGAAGAATCGATATCCACAGGGTGCAACATTCGCTGTGCAAGGTGCAACATTCGTCCAAAAAGCAGAAACAACGCCATTCGACTTTGAGAAGTGGGTGCAAGGATTTGAAATGGAAAAGTACCATGGTGAGCCGCTCTCCAGGGAAGGTAAATCGAAGACCAGCAACGGTGATCCCGTTTAAACGTAAACATTCACGTGATGGAAAAAAGATGGCCAAAAAACTTCAGACACCCGATTGTGGTTCGGATAGCCTTTTTTGGGTTTGAAACTATCCGTTGACGGCTTCCAGCGGTCAAGGTCGTAGAACTCACCGAGAGCTTCGTTTTGACTGGTTATGGCTCCCGTAACTCTAAACGAGCCAACAGTTATGGCCGTCCGAAGAATCGATATCCACAGGGTGCAACATTCGCTGTGCAAGGTGCAACATTCGTCCAAAAAGCAGAAACAGCGCCGTTCGACTTTGAGAAGTGGGTGCAGGTATTTGAAATGGAACAGTACCATGGTGAGCCGCTCTCCAGGGAAGGTAAATCGAAGACCAGCAACGGTGATACCGTTTTAACGTAAACATTCACGTGATGGAAAAAAGAAGGCCAAAAAACTTCAGAGACCCGATTGAGGTTCGGATAGCCTTTTTTGGGTTTGAAACTATCCGTTGACGGCTTACAGCTGTCAAGGCCATAGAACTCATCGACAGCTTCGTTTTGACTGGTTATGGCTCCCGTAACTCTAAACGAGCCAACAGTTATGGCCGTCCGAAGAATCGATATCCACAGGGTGCAACATTCGCTGTGCAAGGTGCAACATTCGTCCAAAAAGCAGAAACAACGCCATTCGACTTTGAGAAGTGGGTGCAGGGATTTGAAATGGAACAGTACCATGGTGAGCCGCTCTCCAGGGAAGGTAAATCGAAGACCAGCAACGGTGATACCGTTTTAACGTAAACATTCACGTGATGGAAAAAAGAAGGCCAAAAAACTTCAGAGACCCGATTGAGGTTCGGATAGCCTTTTTTGGGTTTGAAACTATCCGTTGACGGCATACAGCTGTCAAGGCCGTAGAACTCACCGAGAGCTTCGTTTTGACTGGTTATGGTTCCCGTAACTCTAAACGAGCCAACAGTTATGGCCGTCCGAAGAATCGATATCCACAGGGTGCAACATTCGCTGTGCAAGGTGCAACATTCGTCCAAAAAGCAGAAACAGCGCCGTTTGACTTTGAGAAGTGGGTGCAGGGATTTGAAATGGAACAGTACCATGGTGAGCTGCTATCCAGGGAAGGTAAATCGAAGACCAGTAACGGTGATACCGTTTTAACTTAAACATTCATGTGATGGAAAAAAGAAGGCCAAAAAACTTCAGAGACCCGATTGAGGTTCGGATAGCCTTTTTTGGGTTTGAAACTATCCGTTGACGGCATACAGCCGTCAAGGCCGTAGAACTCACCGAGAGCTTCGTTTTGACTGGTTATGGCTCCCGTAACTCTAAACGAGCCAACAGTTATGGCCGTCCGAAGAATCGATATCCACAGGGTGCAACATTCGCTGTGCAAGGTGCAACATTCGTCCAAAAAGCCGAAACATCACCGTTCGACTTTAAGAAGTGGGTGCAGGGATTTGAAATGGAACAGTACCATGGTGAACCGCTCTCCAGGGAAGGTAAATCGAAGACCAGCAACGGTGATCCCGTTTTAACGTAAAAATTCACGTGATGGAAAAAAGAAGGCCAAAATAGTTCAGAGACCCGATTGAGGTTCGGATAGCCTTTTTTGGGTTTGAAACTATCCGTTGACGGCTTACAGCGGTCAAGGCCATAGAACTCACCGAGAGCTTCGTTTTGACTGGTTATGGCTCACGTAACTCTAAACGAGCCAACAGTTATGGCCGTCCGAAGAATCGATATCCACAGGGTGCAACATTCGCTGTGCAAGGTGCAACATTCGTCCAAAAAGCAGAAACAGCGCCGTTCGACTTTGAGAAGTGGGTGCAGGGATTTGAAATGGAAAAGTACCATGGTGAGCCGCTCTCCAGGGAAGGTAAATCGAAGGCCAGCAACGGTGATCCCGTTTTAACGTAAACATTCACGTGATGGAAAAAAGAAGGCCAAAATACTTCAAAGACCCGATTGATGTTCGGATAGCCTTTTTCGGGTTTGAAACTATCCGTTGATGGCTTACAGCTGTCAAGGCCATAGAACTCATCGAGAGCTTCGTTTTGACTGGTTATGGCTCCCGTAACTCTAAACGAGCCAACAGTTATGGCCGTCCGAAGAATCGATATCCACAGGGTGCAACATTCGCTGTGCAAGGTGCAACATTCGTCCATAAAGCAGAAACAGTGCCGTTTGACTTTGAGAAGTGGGTGCAGGGATTTGAAATGGAACAGTACCATGGTGAGCCGCTCTCCAGGGAAGGTAAATCGAAGAACATCAATGGTGATACCGTTTTAACGTAAACATTCACGTGATGGAAAAAAGAAGGCCAAAAAACTTCAAAGACCCGATTAAGGTTCGGATAGCCTTTTTTGGGTTTGAAACTATCCGTTGACGGCTTACAGCTGTCAAGGCCGTAGAACTCACCGAGAGCTTCGTTTTGACTGGTTATGGCTCCCGTAACTCTAAACGAGCCAACAGTTATGGCCGTCCGAAGAATCGATATCCACAGGGTGCAACATTCGCTGTGCAAGGTGCAACATTCGTCCAAAAAGCAGAAACAACGCCATTCGACTTTGAGAAGTGGGTGCAGGGATTTGAAATGGAACAGTACCATGGTGAGCCGCTCTCCAGGGAAGGTAAATCGAAGACCAGCAACGGTGATACCGTTTTAACGTAAACATTCACGTGATGGAAAAAAGAAGGCCAAAAAACTTCAGAGACCCGATTGAGGTTCGGATAGCCTTTTTTGGGTTTGAAACTATCCGTTGACGGCTTACAGCCGTCAAGGCCGTAGAACTCACCGAGAGCTTCGTTTTGACTGGTTATGGCTCCCGTAACTCTAAACGAGCCAACAGTTTTGGCCGTCCGAAGAATCGATATCCACAGGGTGCAACATTCGCTGTGCAAGGTGCAACATTCGTCCAAAAAGCAGAAACAGCGCCGTTTGACTTTGAGAAGTGGGTGCAGGGATTTGAAATGGAACAGTACCATGGTGAGCTGCTATCCAGGGAAGGTAAATCGAAGACCAGCAACGGTGATACCGTTTTAACTTAAACATTCATGTGATGGAAAAAAGAAGGCCAAAAAACTTCAGAGACCCGATTGAGGTTCGGATAGCCTTTTTTGGGTTTGAAACTATCCGTTGACGGCATACAGCCGTCAAGGCCGTAGAACTTGCCGAGTGCTTCGTTTTGACTGGTTATGGCTCCCGTAACTCTAAACGAGCCAACAGTTATGGCCGTCCGAAGAATCGATATCCACAGGGTGCAACATTCGCTGTGCAAGGTGCAACATTCGTCCAAAAAGCCGAAACATCGCCGTTCGACTTTAAGAAGTGGGTGCAGGGATTTGAAATGGAACAGTACCATGGTGAACCGCTCTCCAGGGAAGGTAAATCGAAGACCAGCAACGGTGATCCCGTTTTAACGTAAAAATTCACGTGCTGGAAAAAAGAAGGCCAAAATACTTCAAAGACCCGATTGAGGTTCGGATAGCCTTTTTTGGGTTTGAAACTATCCGTTGACGGCTTACAGCGGTCAAGGCCGTAGAACTCACCGAGAGCTTCGTTTTGACTGGTTATGGCTCCCGTAACTCTAAACGAGCCAACAGTTATGGCCGTCCGAAGAATCGATATCCACAGAGTGCAACATTCGCTGTGCAAGGTGCAACATTCGTCCAAAAAGGAGAAACAGCGTCGTTCGACTTTGAGAAGTGGGTGCAGGGATTTGAAATGGAAAAGTACCATGGTGAGCCGCTCTCCAGGGAAGGTAAATCGAAGACCAGCAACGGTGATCCCGTTTTAACGTAAACATTCACGTGATGGAAAAAAGATGGCCAAAAAACTTCAGACACCCGATTGATGTTCGGATAGCCTTTTTCGGGTTTGAAACTATCCGTTGACGGCTTACAGCTGTCAAGGCCATAGAACTCATCGAGAGCTTCGTTTTGACTGGTTATGGCTCCCGTAACTCTAAACGAGCCAACAGTTATGGCCGTCCGAAGAATCGATATCCACAGGGTGCAACATTCGCTGTGCAAGGTGCAACATTCGTCCAAAAAGCAGAAACAGCGCCGTTTGACTTTGAGAAGTGGGTGCAGGGATTTGAAATGGAACAGTACCATGGTGAGCCGCTCTCCAGGGAAGGTAAATCGAAGAACATCAACGGTGATACCGTTTTAACGTAAACATTCACGTGATGGAAAAAAGAAGGCCAAAAAACTTCAGAGACCCGATTGAGGTTCGGATAGCCTTTTTGGGTTTGAAACTATCCGTTGACGGCTTACAGCTGTCAAGGCCGTAGAACTCACCGAGAGCTTCGTTTTGACTGGTTATGGCTCCCGTAACTCTAAACGAGCCAACAGTTATGGCCGTCCGAAGAATCGATATCCACAGGGTGCAACATTCGCTGTGCAAGGTGCAACATTCGTCCAAAAAGCAGAAACAGCGCCGTTTGACTTTGAGAAGTGGGTGCAGGGATTTGAAATGGAACAGTACCATGGTGAGCTGCTATCCAGGGAAGGTAAATCAAAGACCAGCAACGTTGATACCGTTTTAACTTAAACATTCATGTGATGGAAAAAAGAAGGCCAAAAAACTTCAGAGACCCGATTGAGGTTCGAATAGCCTTTTTTGGGTTTGAAACTATCCGTTGACGGCTTATAACCGTCAAGGCCGTAGAACTCACCGAGAGCTTCGTTTTGACTGGTTATGGCTCCCATAACTCTAAACGAGCCAACAGTTATGGCCGTCCGAAGAATCGATATCCACAGGGTGCAACATTCGCTGTGCAAGGTGCAACATTCGTCCAAAAAGCCGAAACAGCGCCGTTCGACATTAAGAAGTGGGTGCAGGGATTTGAAATGGAACAGTACCATGGTAAACCGCTCTCCAGGGAAGGTAAATCGAAGACCAGCAACGGTGATCCCGTTTTAACGTAAAAATTCACATGATGGAAAAAAGAAGGCCAAAATACTTCAGAGACCCGATTGAGGTTCGGATAGCCTTTTTTGGGTTTGAAACTATCCGTTGACGGCTTACAGCGGTCAAGGCCGTAGAACTCACCGAGAGCTTCGTTTTGACTGGTTATGGCTCCCGTAACTCTAAACGAGCCAACAGTTATGGCCGTACGAAGAATCGATATCAACAGGGTGCAACATTCGCTGTGCAAGGTGCAACATTCGCTGTGCAAGGTGCAACATTCGTCCAAAAAGCAGAAACAGCGCCGTTCGACTTTGAGAAGTGGGTGCAGGGATTTGAAATGGAAAAGTACCATGGTGAGCCGCTCTCCAGGGAAGGTAAATCGAAGACCAGCAACGGTGATCCCGTTTTAACGTAAACATTCACGTGATGGAAAAAAGATGGCCAAAAAACTTCAGACACCAGATTGAGGTTCGGATAGCCTTTTTCGGGTTTGAAACTATCCGTTGACGGCTTACAGCTGTCAAGGCCATAGAACTCACCGAGAGCTTCGTTTTGACTGGTTATGGCTCCCGTAACTCTAAACGAGCCAACAGTTATGGCCGTCCGAAGAATCGATATCCACAGGGTGCAACATTCGCTGTGCAAGGTGCAACATTCGTCCAAAAAGCAGAAACAACGTCGTTCGACTTTGAGAAGTGGGTGCAGGGATTTGAAATGGAAAAGTACCATGGTGAGCCGCCCTGCAGGGAAGGTAAATCGAAGACCAGCAACGGTGATCCCGTTTTAACGTAAACATTCATGTGATGGAAAAAAGATGGCCAAAAAACTTCAGACACCAGATTGAGGTTCGGATAGCCTTTTTCGGGTTTGAAACTATCCGTTGACGGCTTACAGCTGTCAAGGCCATAGAACTCATCGAGAGCTTCGTTTTGACTGGTTATGGCTCCCGTAACTCTAAACGAGCCAACAGTTATGGCCGTCCGAAGAATCGATATCCACAGGGTGCAACATTCGCTGTGCAAGGTGCAACATTCGTCCAAAAAGCAAAAACAGCGCCGTTTGACTTTGAGAAGTGGGTGCAGGGATTTGAAATGGAACAGTACCATGGTGAGCCGCTCTCCAGGGAAGGTAAATCGAAGAACATCAACGGTGATACCGTTTTAACGTAAACATTCACGTGATGGAAAAAAGAAGGCCAAAAAACTTCAGAGACCCGATTGAGGTTCGGATAGCCTTTTTTGGGTTTGAAACTATCCGTTGACGGCTTACAGCTGTCAAGGCCGTAAAACTCACCGAGAGCTTCGTTTTGACTGGTTATGGCTCCCGTAACTCTAAACGAGCCAACAGTTATGGCCGTCCGAAGAATCGATATCCACAGGGTGCAACATTCGCCGTGCAAGGTGCAACATTCGTCCAAAAAGCAGAAACAGCGCCGTTTGACTTTGAGAAGTGGGTGCAGGGATTTGAAATGGAACAGTACCATGGTGAGCTGCTATCCAGGGAAGGTAAATCGAAGACCAGCAACGTTGATACCGTTTTAACTTAAACATTCATGTGATGGAAAAAAGAAGGCCAAAAAACTTCAGAGACCCGATTGAGGTTCGGATAGCATTTTTTGGGTTTGAAACTATCCGTTGACGGCTTACAGCCGTCAAGGCCGTAGAACTCACCGAGAGCTTCATTTTGACTGGTTATGGCTCCCATAACTCTAAACGAGCCAACAGTTATGGCCGTCCGAAGAATCGATATCCACAGGGTGCAACATTCGCTGTGCAAGGTGCAACATTCGTCCAAAAAGCCGAAACAGCGCCGTTCGACATTAAGAAGTGGGTGCAGGGATTTGAAATGGAACAGTACCATGGTGAACCGCTCTCCAGGGAAGGTAAATCGAAGACCAGCAACGGTGATCCCGTTTTAACGTAAAAATTCACATGATGGAAAAAAGAAGGCCAAAATACTTCAGAGACCCGATTGAGGTTCGGATAGCCTTTTTTGGGTTTGAAACTATCCGTTGACGGCTTACAGCGGTCAAGGCCGTAGAACTCACCGAGAGCTTCGTTTTGACTGGTTATGGCTCCCGTAACTCTAAACGAGCCAACAGTTATGGCCGTCCGAAGAATCGATATCCACAGGGTGCAACATTCGCTGTGCAAGGTGCAACATTCGTCCAAAAAGCAGAAACAGCGCCGTTCGACTTTGAGAAGTGGGTGCAAGGATTTGAAATGGAAAAGTACCATGGTGAGCCGCTCTCCAAGGAAGGTAAATCGAAGACCAGCAACGGTGATCCCGTTTTAACGTAAACATTCACGTGATGGAAAAAAGATGGCCAAAAAACTTCAGACACCAGATTGAGGTTCGGATAGCCTTTTTCGGGTTTGAAACTATCCGTTGACGGCTTACAGCTGTCAAGGCCATAGAACTCACCGAGAGCTTCGTTTTGACTGGTTATGGCTCCCGTAACTCTAAACGAGCCAACAGTTACGGCCGTCCGAAGAATCGATATCCACAGGGTGCAACATTCGCTGTGCAAGGTGCAACATTCGTCCAAAAAGCAGAAACAGCGCCGTTCGACTTTGAGAAGTGGGTGCAGGGATTTGAAATGGAAAAGTACCATGGTGAGCCGCTCTCCAGGGAAGGTAAATCGAAGACCAGCAACGGTGATCCCGTTTTAACGTAAACATTCACGTGATGGAAAAAAGATGGCCAAAAAACTTCAAACACCAGATTGAGGTTCGGATAGCCTTTTTCGGGTTTGAAACTATCCGTTGACGGCTTACAGCTGTCAAGGCCATAGAACTCATCGAGAGCTTCGTTTTGACTGGTTATGGCTCCCGTAACTCTAAACGAGCCAACAGTTATGGCCGTCCGAAGAATCGATATCCACAGGGTGCAACATTCGCTGTGCAAGGTGCAACATTCGTCCAAAAAGCAGAAACATCGCCGTTTGACTTTGAGAAGTGGTTGCAGGGATTTGAAATGGAACAGTACCTTGGTGAGCCGCTCTCCAGGGAAGGTAAATCGAAGACCAGCAACGGTGATACCATTTTAACGTAAACATTCACGTGATGGAAAAAAGAAGGCCAAAAAACTTCAGAGACCCGATTGAGGTTCGGATAGCCTTTTTTGGGTTTCAAACTATCCGTTGACGGCTTACAGCCGTCAAGGCCGTAGAACTCACCGAGAGCTTCATTTTGACTGGTTATGGCTCCCGTAACTCTAAACGAGCCAACAGTTATGGCCGTCCGGAGAATCGATATCCACAGGGTGCAACATTCGCTGTGCAAGGTGCAACATTCGTCCAAAAGGCAGAAACAGCGCCGTTTGACTTTGAGAAGTGGGTGCAGGGATTTGAAATGGAACAGTACCATGGTGAGCTGCTATCCAGGGAAGGTAAATCGAAGACCAGCAACGGTGATACCGTTTTAACTTAAACATTCATGTGATGGAAAAAAGAAGGCCAAAAAACTTCAGAGACCCGATTGAGGTTCGGATAGCCTTTTTTGGGTTTGAAACTATCCGTTGACGGCTTACAGCCGTCAAGGCCATAGAACTCACCGAGAGCTTCATTTTGACTGGTTATGGCTCCCATAACTCTAAACGAGCCAACAGTTATGGCCGTCCGAAGAATCGATATCCACAGGGTGCAACATTCGCTGTGCAAGGTGCAACATTCGTCCAAAAAGCCGAAACAACGCCGTTCGACATTAAGAAGTGGGTGCAGGGATTTGAAATGGAACAGTACCATAGTGAACCGCTCTCCAGGGAAGGTAAATCGAAGACTAGCAACGGTGATCCCGTTTTAACGTAAAAATTCACGTGATGGAAAAAAGAAGGCCAAAATACTTCAGAGACCCGATTGAGGTTCGGATAGCCTTTTTTGGGTTTGAAACTATCCGTTGACGGCTTACAGCGGTCAAGGCCGTAGAACTCACCGAGAGCTTTGTTTTGACTGGTTATGGCTCCCGTAACTCTAAACGAGCCAACAGTTATGGCCGTCCGAAGAATCGATATCCACAGGGTGCAACATTCGCTGTGCAAGGTGCAACATTCGTCCAAAAAGCAGAAACAGCGCCGTTCGACTTTGAGAAGTGGGTGCAGGGATTTAAAATGGAAAAGTACCATGGTGAGCCGCTCTCCAGGGAAGGAAAATCGAAGACCAGCAACGGTGATCCCGTTTTAACGTAAACATTCATGTGATGGAAAAAAGAAGGCCAAAAAACATCGGAGACCCGATTGAGGTTCGGATAGCCTTTTTTGGGTTTGAAACTATCCGTTGACGGCTTACAGCCGTCAAGGCCGTAGAACTCACCGAGAGCTTCGTTTTGACTGGTTATGGCTCCCGTAACTCTAAACGAGCCAACAGTTATGGCCGTCCGAAGAATCAATATCCACAGGGTGCAACATTCGCTGTGCAAGGTGCAACATTCGTCCCAAAAGCAGAAACAGCGCCGTTTGACTTTGAGAAGTGGGTGCAAGGATTTGAAATGGAACAGTACCATGGTGAGCTGCTATCCAGGGAAGGTAAATCGAAGACCAGCAACGGTGATACCGTTTTAACTTAAACATTCATGTGATGGAAAAAAGAAGGCCAAAAAACTTCAGAGACCCGATTGAGGTTCGGATAGCCTTTTTTGGGTTTGAAACTATCCGTTGACGGCTTACAGCCGTCAAGGCCGTAGAACTCACCGAGAGCTTCGTTTTGACTGGTTATGGCTCCCGTAACTCTAAACGAGCCAACAGTTATGGCCGTCCGAAGAATCGATATCCACAGGGTGCAACATTCGCTGTGCAAGGTGCAACATTCGTCAAAAAAGCAGAAACAGCGCCGTTCGACTTTGAGAAGTGGGTGCAGGGATTTGAAATGGAACAGTACCATGGTGAGCCGCTCTCCAGGGAAGGTAAATCAAAGACCAGCAACGGTGATACCGTTTTAACGTAAACATTCACGTGATGGAAAAAAGAAGGCCAAAAAACTTCAGAGACCCGATTGAGGTTCGGATAGCCTTTTTTGGGTTTGAAACTATCCGTTGACGGCTTACAGCAGTCAAGGCCGTAGAACTCACCGAGAGCTTCGTTTTGACTGGTTATGGCTCCTGTAACTCTAAACGAGCCAACAGTTATGGCCGTCCGAAGAATCGATATCCACAGGGTGCAACATTCGCTGTGCAAGGTGCAACATTCGTCCAAAAAGCAGAAACAGCGCCGTTTGACTTTGAGAAGTGGGTGCAGGGATTTGAAATGGAACAGTACCATGGTGAGCTGCTCTCCAGGGAAGGTAAATCGAAGACCAGCAACGGTGATACCGTTTTAACGTAAACATTCATGTGATGGAAAAAAGAAGGCCAAAAAACTTCAGAGACCCGATTGAGGTTCGGATAGCCTTTTTTGGGTTTGAAACTATCCGTTGACGGCTTACAGCCGTCAAGACCGTAGAACTCACCGAGAGCTTCGTTTTGACTGGTTATGGCTCCCGTAACTCTAAACGAGCCAACCGTTATGGCCGTCCGAAGAATCGATATCCACAGGGTGCAACATTCGCTGTGCAAGGTGCAACATTCGTCCAAAAAGCCGAAACAGCGCCGTTCGACTTTAAGAAGTGGGTGCAGGGATTTGAAATGGAACAGTACCATGGTGAACCGCTCTCCAGGGAAGGTAAATCGAAGACCAGCAACGGTGATCCCGTTTTACCGTAAAAATTCACGTGATGGAAAAAAGAAGGCCAAAATACTTCAGAGACCCGATTGAGGTTCGGATAGCCTTTTTTGGGTTTGAAACTATCCGTTGACGGCTTACAGCGGTCAAGGCTGTAGAACTCACCGAGAGCTTCGTTTTGACTGGTTATGGCTCCCGTAACTCTAAACGAGCCAACAGTTATGGCCGTCCGAAGAATCGATATCCACAGGGTGCAACATTCGCCGTGGAAGGTGCAACATTCGTCCAAAAAGCAGAAACAGCGCCGTTCGACTTTGAGAAGTGGGTGCAGGGATTTGAAATGGAAAAGTACCATGGTGAGCCGTTCTCCAGGGAAGGTAAATCGAAGACCAGCAACGGTGATCCCGTTTTAACGTAAACATTCACGTGATGGAAAAAAGATGGCCAAAAAACTTCAGACACCCGATTGAGGTTCGGATAGCCTTTTTTGGGTTTGAAACTATCCGTTGATGGCTTACAGCGGTCAAGGCCGTAGAACTCACCGAGAGCTTCGTTTTGACTGGTTATGGCTCCCGTAACTCTAAAAGAGCCAACAGTTATGCCCGTCCGAAGAATCGATATCCACAGGGTGCAACATTCACTGTGCAAGGTGCAACATTCGTCCAAAAAGCAGAAACAGCGCCGTTCTACTTTGAGAAGTAGGTGCAGGGATTTGAAATGGAACAGTACCATGGTGAGCCGCTCTCCAGGGAAGGTAAATCGAAGACCAGCAATGGTGATACCGTTTTAACGTAAACATTCACGTGATGGAAAAAAGAAGGCCAAAAAACTTCAGAGACCCGATTGAGGTTCGGATAGCCTTTTTTGGGTTTGAAACTATCCGTTGACGGCTTACAGCGGTCAAGGCCATAGAACTCATCGAGAGCTTCGTTTTGACTGGTTATGGCTCCCGTAACTCTAAACGAGCCAACAGTTATGGCCGTCCGAAGAATCGATATCCACAGGGTGCAACATTCGCTGTGCAAGGTGCAACATTCATCCAAAAAGCAGAAACAACGCCATTCGACTTTGAGAAGTGGGTGCAGGGATTTGAAATGGAACAGTACCATGGTGAGCCGCTCTCCAGGGAAGGTAAATCGAAGACCAGCAATGGTGATACCGTTTTAACGTAAACATTCACGTGATGGAAAAAAGAAGGCCAAAAAACTTCAGAGACCCGATTGAGGTTCGGATAGCCTTTTTTGGGTTTGAAACTATCCGCTGACGGCTTACAGCTGTCAAGGCCGTAGAACTCACCGAGAGCTTCGTTTTGACTGGTTATGGCTCCCGTAACTCTAAACGAGCCAACAGTTATGGCCGTCTGAAGAATCGATATCCACAGGGTGCAACATTCGCTGTGCAAGGTGCAACATTCGTCCAAAAAGCAGAAACAGCGCCGTTCGACTTTGAGAAGTGGGTGTAGGGATTTGAAATGGAAAAGTACCATGGTGAGCCGCTCTCCAGGGAAGGTAAATCGAAGACCAGCAACGGTGATCCCGTTTTAACGTAAACATTCACGTGATGGAAAAAAGATGGCCAAAAAACTTCAGACACCAGATTGAGGTTCGGATAGCCTTTTTCGGGTTTGAAACTATCCGTTGACGGCTTACAGCTGTCAAGGCCATAGAACTCACCGAGAGCTTCGTTTTGACTGGTTATGGCTCCCGTAACTCTAAACGAGCCAACAGTTACGGCCGTCCGAAGAATCGATATCCACAGGGTGCAACATTCGCTGTGCAAGGTGAAACATTCGTCCAAAAAGCAGAAACAGCGCCGTTCGACTTTGAGAAGTGGGTGCAGGGATTTGAAATGGAAAAGTACCATGGTGAGCCACTCTCCAGGGAAGGTAAATCGAAGACCAGCAACGGTGATCCCGTTTTAACGTAAACATTCACGTGATGGAAAAAAGATGGCCAAAAAACTTCAGACACCAGATTGAGGTTCGGATAGCCTTTTTCGGGTTTGAAACTATCCGTTGACGGCTTACAGCTGTCAAGGCCATAGAACTCATCGAGAGCTTCGTTTTGACTGGTTATGGCTCCCGGAACTCTAAATGAGCCAACAGTTATGGCCGTCCGAAGAATCGATATCCACAGGGTGCAACATTCGCTGTGCAAGGTGCAACATTCGTCCAAAAAGCAGAACAGCGCCGTTTGACTTTGAGAAGTGGGTGCAGGGATTTGAAATGGAACAGTACCATGGTGAGCCACTCTCCAGGGAAGGTAAATCGAAGACCAGCAACGGTGATACCATTTTAACGTAAACATTCACGTGATGGAAAAAAGAAGGCCAAAAAACTTCAGAGACCCGATTGAGGTTCGGATGGCCTTTTTTGGGTTTGAAACTATCCGTTGACGGCTTACAGCCGTCAAGGCCGTAGAACTCACCGAGAGCTTCGTTTTGACTGGTTATGGCTCCCGTAACTCTAAACGAGCCAACAGTTATGGCCGTCCGAAGAATCGATATCCACAGGGTGCAACATTCGCTGTGCAAGGTGCAACATTCGTCCAAAAGGCAGAAACAGCGCCGTTTGACTTTGAGAAGTGGGTGCAGGGATTTGAAATGGAACAGTACCATGGCGAGCTGCTATCCAGGGAAGGTAAATCGAAGACCAGCAAAGGTGAAACCGTTTTAACTTAAACATTCATGTGATGGAAAAAAGAAGGCCAAAAAACTTCAGAGACCCGATTGAGGTTCGGATAGCCTTTTTTGGGTTTGAAACTATCCGTTGACGGCTTACAGCCGTCAAGGCCGTAGAACTCACCGAGAGCTTCGTTTTGACTGGTTATGGCTCCCATAACTCTAAACGAGCCAACAGTTATGGCCGTCCGAAGAATCGATATCCACAGGGTGCAACATTCGCTGTGCAAGGTGCAACATTCGTCCAAAAAGCCGAAACAACGCCGTTCGACATTAAGAAGTGGGTGCAGGGATTTGAAATGGAACAGTACCATAGTGAACCGCTATGCAGGGAAGGTAAATCGAAGACCAGCAACGGTGATCCCGTTTTAACGTAAAAATTCACGTGATGGAAAAAAGAAGGCCAAAATACTTTAGAGACCCGATTGAGGTTCGGATAGCCTTTTTTGGGTTTGAAACTATCCGTTGACGGCTTACAGCGGTCAAGGCCGTAGAACTCACCGAGAGCTTCGTTTTGACTGGTTATGGCTCCCGTAACTCTAAACGAGCCAACAGTTATGGCCGTCCGAAGAATCGATATCCACAGGGTGCAACATTCGCTGTGCAAGGTGCAACATTCGTCCAAAAAGCAGAAACAGCGCCGTTCGACTTTGAGAAGTGGGTGCAGGGATTTGAAATGGAAAAGTACCATGGTGAGCCGCTCTCCAGGGAAGGTAAATCGAAGACCAGCAACGGTGATCCCGTTTTAACGTAAACATTCATGTGATGGAAAAAAGAAGGCCAAAAAACTTCGGAGACCCGATTGAGGTTCGGATAGCCTTTTTTGGGTTTGAAACTATCCGTTGACGGCTACAGCCGTCAAGGCCGTAGAACTCACCGAGAGCTTCGTTTTGACTGGTTATGGCTCCCGTAACTCTAAACGAGCCAACAGTTATGGCCGTCCGAAGAATCGATATCCACAGGGTGCAACATTCGCTGTGCAAGGTGCAACATTCGTCCAAAAAGCAGAAACAGCGCCGTTTGACTTTGAGAAGTGGGTGCAAGGATTTGAAATGGAACAGTACCATGGTGAGCTGCTATCCAGGGAAGGTAAATCGAAGACCAGCAACGGTGATACCGTTTTAACTTAAACATTCATGTGATGGAAAAAAGAAGGCCAAAAAACTTCAGAGACCCGATTGAGGTTCGGATAGCCTTTTTTGGGTTTGAAACTATCCGTTGACGGCTTACAGCCGTCAAGGCCGTAGAACTCACCGAGAGCTTCGTTTTGACTGGTTATGGCTCCCGTAACTCTAAATGAGCCAACAGTTATGGCCGTCCGAAGAATCGATATCCACAGGGTGCAACATTCGCTGTGTAAGGTGCAACATTCGTCAAAAAAGCAGAAACAGCGCCGTTCGACTTTGAGAAGTGGGTGCAGGGATTTGAAATGGAACAGTACCATGGTGAGCCGCTCTCCAGGGAAGGTAAATCGAAGACCAGCAACGGTGATACCGTTTTAACGTAAACATTCACGTGATGGAAAAAAGAAGGCCAAAAAACTTCAGAGACCCGATTGAGGTTCGGATAGCCTTTTTTGGGTTTGAAACTATCCGTTGACGGCTTACAGCAGTCAAGGCCGTAGAACTCACCGAGAGCTTCGTTTTGACTGGTTATGGCTCCCGTAACTCTAAACGAGCCAACAGTTATGGCCGTCCGAAGAATCGATATCCACAGGGTGCAACATTCGCTGTGCAAGGTGCAACATTCGTCCAAAAAGCAGAAACAGCGCCGTTTGACTTTGAGAAGTGGGTGCAGGGATTTGAAATGGAACAGTACCATGGTGAGCTGCTCTCCAGGGAAGGTAAATCGAAGACCAGCAACGGTGATCCCGTTTTAACGTAAACATTCATGTGATGGAAAAAAGAAGGCCAAAAAACTTCGGAGACCCGATTGAGGTTCGGATAGCCTTTTTTGGGTTTGAAACTATCCGTTGACGGCTACAGCCGTCAAGGCCGTAGAACTCACCGAGAGCTTCGTTTTGACTGGTTATGGCTCCCGTAACTCTAAACGAGCCAACAGTTATGGCCGTCCGAAGAATCGATATCCACAGGGTGCAACATTCGCTGTGCAAGGTGCAACATTCGTCCAAAAAGCAGAAACAGCGCCGTTTGACTTTGAGAAGTGGGTGCAAGGATTTGAAATGGAACAGTACCATGGTGAGCTGCTATCCAGGGAAGGTAAATCGAAGACCAGCAACGGTGATACCGTTTTAACTTAAACATTCATGTGATGGAAAAAAGAAGGCCAAAAAACTTCAGAGACCCGATTGAGGTTCGGATAGCCTTTTTTGGGTTTGAAACTATCCGTTGACGGCTTACAGCCGTCAAGGCCGTAGAACTCACCGAGAGCTTCGTTTTGACTGGTTATGGCTCCCGTAACTCTAAATGAGCCAACAGTTATGGCCGTCCGAAGAATCGATATCCACAGGGTGCAACATTCGCTGTGCAAGGTGCAACATTCGTCAAAAAAGCAGAAACAGCGCCGTTCGACTTTGAGAAGTGGGTGCAGGGATTTGAAATGGAACAGTACCATGGTGAGCCGCTCTCCAGGGAAGGTAAATCGAAGACCAGCAACGGTGATACCGTTTTAACGTAAACATTCACGTGATGGAAAAAAGAAGGCCAAAAAACTTCAGAGACCCGATTGAGGTTCGGATAGCCTTTTTTGGGTTTGAAACTATCCGTTGACGGCTTACAGCAGTCAAGGCCGTAGAACTCACCGAGAGCTTCGTTTTGACTGGTTATGGCTCCCGTAACTCTAAACGAGCCAACAGTTATGGCCGTCCGAAGAATCGATATCCACAGGGTGCAACATTCGCTGTGCAAGGTGCAACATTCGTCCAAAAAGCAGAAACAGCGCCGTTTGACTTTGAGAAGTGGGTGCAGGGATTTGAAATGGAACAGTACCATGGTGAGCTGCTCTCCAGGGAAGGTAAATCGAAGACCAGCAACGGTGATACCGTTTTAACGTAAACATTCATGTGATGGAAAAAAGAAGGCCAAAAAACTTCAGAGACCCGATTGAGGTTCGGATAGCCTTTTTTGGGATTGAAACTATCCGTTGACGGCTTACAGCCGTCAAGACCGTAGAACTCACCGAGAGCTTCGTTTTGACTGGTTATGGCTCCCGTAACTCTAAAC
Source organism: Allium fistulosum (assembly GCA_030737815.1). NCBI lineage: Eukaryota > Viridiplantae > Streptophyta > Magnoliopsida > Asparagales > Amaryllidaceae > Allium > Allium fistulosum. The sequence continues at coordinate 40,500,610 of CM060905.1, read as the reverse complement.
GAGCCAACCGTTATGGCCGTCCAAAGAATCGATATCCACAGGGTGCAACATTCGCTGTGCAAGGTGCAACATTCGTCCAAAAAGCCGAAACAGCGCCGTTCGACTTTAAGAAGTGGGTGCAGGGATTTGAAATGGAACAGTACCATGGTGAACCGCTCTCCAGGGAAGGTAAATCGAAGACCAGCAACGGTGATCCCGTTTTAACGTAAAAATTCACGTGATGGAAAAAAGAAGGCCAAAATACTTCAGAGACCCGATTGAGGTTCGGATAGCCTTTTTTGGGTTTGAAACTATCCGTTGACGGCTTACAGCGGTCAAGGCTGTAGAACTCACCGAGAACTTCGTTTTGACTGGTTATGGCTCCCGTAACTCTAAACGAGCCAACAGTTATGGCCGTCCGAAGAATCGATATCCACAGGGTGCAACATTCGCCGTGCAAGGTGCAACATTCGTCCAAAAAGCAGAATTAGCGCCGTTCGACTTTGAGAAGTGGGTGCAGGGATTTGAAATGGAAAAGTACCATGGTGAGCCGCTCTCCAGGGAAGGTAAATCGAAGACCAGCAACGGTGATCCCGTTTTAACGTAAACATTCACGTGATGGAAAAAAGATGGCCAAAAAACTTCAGACACCCGATTGAGGTTCAGATAGCCTTTTTTGGGTTTGAAACTATCCGTTGATGGCTTACAGCGGTCAAGGCCGTAGAACTCACCGAGAGCTTCGTTTTGACTGGTTATGGCTCCCGTAACTCTAAAAGAGCCAACAGTTATGGCCGTCCGAAGAATCGATATCCACAGGGTGCAACATTCGCTGTGCAAGGTGCAACATTCGTCCAAAAAGCAGAAACAGCGCCGTTCTACTTTGAGAAGTAGGTGCAGGGATTTGAAATGGAACAGTACCATGGTGAGCCGCTCTCCAGGGAAGGTAAATCGAAGACCAGCAACGGTGATACCGTTTTAACGTAAACATTCACGTGATGGAAAAAAGAAGGCCAAAAAACTTCAGAGACCCGATTGAGGTTCGGATAGCCTTTTTTGGGTTTGAAACTATTCGTTGACGGCTTACAGCTGTCAAGGCCATAGAACTCATCGAGAGCTTCGTTTTGACTGGTTATGGCTCCCGTAACTCTAAACGAGCCAACAGTTATGGCCGTCCGAAGAATCGATATCCACAGGATGCAACATTCGCTGTGCAAGGTGCAACATTCATCCAAAAAGCAGAAACAACGCCATTCGACTTTGAGAAGTGGGTGCAGGGATTTGAAATGGAACAGTACCTTGGTGAGCCGCTCTCCAGGGAAGGTAAATCGAAGACCAGCAACGGTGATACCGTTTTAACGTAAACATTCACGTGATGGAAAAAAGAAGGCCAAAAAACTTCAGAGACCCGATTGAGGTTCGGATAGCCTTTTTTGGGTTTGAAACTATCCGTTGACGGCTTACAGCTGTCAAGGCCGTAGAACTCACCGAGAGCTTCGTTTTGACTGGTTATGGCTCCCGTAACTCTAAACGAGCCAACAGTTATGGCCGTCTGAAGAATCGATATCCACAGGGTGCAACATTCGCTGTGCAAGGTGCAACATTCGTCAAAAAAGCAGAAACAGCGCCGTTCGACTTTGAGAAGTGGGTGCAGGGATTTGAAATGGAACAGTACCATGGTGAGCCGCTCTCCAGGGAAGGTAAATCGAAGACCAGCAACGGTGATACCGTTTTAACGTAAACATTCACGTGATGGAAAAAAGAAGGCCAAAAAACTTCAGAGACCCGATTGAGGTTCGGATAGCCTTTTTTGGGTTTGAAACTATCCGTTGACGGCTTACAGCTGTCAAGGCCGTAGAACTCACCGAGAGCTTCGTTTTGACTGGTTATGGCTCCCGTAACTCTAAACGAGCCAACAGTTATGGCCGTCTGAAGAATCGATATCCACAGGGTGCAACATTCGCTGTGCAAGGTGCAACATTCGTCCAAAAAGCAGAAACAGCGCCGTTTGACTTTGAGAAGTGGGTGCAGGGATTTGAAATGGAACAGTACCATGGTGAGCTGCTATCCAGGGAAGGTAAATCGAAGACCAGCAACGGTGATACCGTTTTAACGTAAACATTCATGTGATGGAAAAAAGAAGGCCAAAAAACTTCAGAGACCCGATTGAGGTTCGGATAGCCTTTTTTGGGTTTGAAACTATCCGTTGACGGCTTACAGCTGTCAAGGCCGTAGAACTCACCGAGAGCTTCGTTTTGACTGGTTATGGCTCCCGTAACTCTAAACGAGCCAACAGTTATGGCCGTCTGAAGAATCGATATCCACAGGGTGCAACATTCGCTGTGCAAGGTGCAACATTCGTCCAAAAAGCAGAAACAGCGCCGTTTGACTTTGAGAAGTGGGTGCAGGGATTTGAAATGGAACAGTACCATGGTGAGCTGCTATCCAGGGAAGGTAAATCGAAGACCAGCAACGGTGATCCCGTTTTAACGTAAACATTCATGTGATGGAAAAAAGAAGGCCAAAAAACTTCGGAGACCCGATTGAGGTTCGGATAGCCTTTTTTGGGTTTGAAACTATCCGTTGACGGCTTACAGCCATCAAGGCCGTAGAACTCACCGAGAGCTTCGTTTTGACTGGTTATGGCTCCCGTAACTCTAAACGAGCCAACAGTTATGGCCGTCCGAAGAATCGATATCCACAGGGTGCAACATTCGCTGTGCAAGGTGCAACATTCGTCAAAAAAGCAGAAACAGCGCCGTTCGACTTTGAGAAGTGGGTGCAGGGATTTGAAATGGAACAGTACCATGGTGAGCCGCTCTCCAGGGAAGGTAAATCGAAGACCAGCAACGGTGATACCGTTTTAACGTAAACATTCACGTGATGGAAAAAAGAAGGCCAAAAAACTTTAGAGACCCGATTGAGGTTCGGATAGCCTTTTTTGGGTTTGAAACTATCCGTTGACGGCTTACAGCTGTCAAGGCCGTAGAACTCACCGAGAGCTTCGTTTTGACTGGTTATGGCTCCCGTAACTCTAAACGAGCCAACAGTTATGGCCGTCTGAAGAATCGATATCCACAGGGTGCAACATTCGCTGTGCAAGGTGCAACATTCGTCCAAAAAGCAGAAACAGCGCCGTTTGACTTTGAGAAGTGGGTGCAGGGATTTGAAATGGAACAGTACCATGGTGAGCTGCTATCCAGGGAAGGTAAATCGAAGACCAGCAACGGTGATACCGTTTTAACGTAAACATTCATGTGATGGAAAAAAGAAGGCCAAAAAACTTCAGAGACCCGATTGAGGTTCGGATAGCCTTTTTTGGGTTTGAAACTATCCGTTGACGGCTTACAGCCATCAAGGCCGTAGAACTCACCGAGAGCTTCGTTTTGACTGGTTATGGCTCCAGTAACTCTAAACGAGCCAACAGTTATGGCCGTCCGAAGAATCGATATCCACAGGGTGCAACATTCGCTGTGCAAGGTGCAACATTCGTCCAAAAAGCAGAAACAGCGCCGTTTAACTTTGAGAAGTGGGTGCAGGGATTTGAAATGGAACAGTACCATGGTGAGCTGCTCTCCAGGGAAGGTAAATCGAAGACCAGCAACGGTGATCCCGTTTTAACGTAAACATTCATGTGATGGAAAAAAGAAGGCCAAAAAACTTCGGAGACCCGATTGAGGTTCGGATAGCCTTTTTTGGGTTTGAAACTATCCGTTGACGGCTACAGCCGTCAAGGCCGTAGAACTCACCGAGAGCTTCGTTTTGACTGGTTATGGCTCCCGTAACTCTAAACGAGCCAACAGTTATGGCCGTCCGAAGAATCGATATCCACAGGGTGCAACATTCGCTGTGCAAGGTGCAACATTCGTCCAAAAAGCAGAAACAGCGCCGTTCGACTTTGAGAAGTGGGTTCAGGGATTTGAAATGGAAAAGTACCATGGTGAGCCGCTCTCCAGGGAAGGTAAATCGAAGACCAGCAACGGTGATCCCGTTTTAACGTAAGCATTCACGTGATGGAAAAAAGATGGCCAAAAAACTTCAGACACCCGATTGAGGTTCGGATAGCCTTTTTCGGGTTTGAAACTATCCGTTGACGGCTTACAGCCGTCAAGGCCGTAGAACTCACCGAGAGCTTCGTTTTGACTGGTTATGGCTCCCGTAACTCTAAACGAGCCAACAGTTATGGCCGTCCGAAGAATCGATATCCACAGGGTGCAACATTCGCTGTGCAAGGTGCAACATTCGTCAAAAAAGCATAAACAGCGCCGTTCGACTTTGAGAAGTGGTTGCAGGGATTTGAAATGGAACAGTACCATGGTGAGCCGCTCTCCAGGGAAGGTAAATCGAAGACCAGCAACGGTGATACCGTTTTAACGTAAACATTCACGTGATGGAAAAAAGAAGGCCAAAAAACTTCAGAGACCCGATCGAGGTTCGGATAGCCTTTTTTGGGTTTGAAACTATCCGTTGACGGCTTACAGCTGTCAAGGCCGTAGAACTCACCGAGAGCTTCGTTTTGACTGGTTATGGCTCCCGTAACTCTAAACGAGCCAACAGTTATGGCCGTTCGAAGAATCGATATCCACAGGGTGCAACATTCGCTGTGCAAGGTGCAACATTCGTCCAAAAAGCCGAAACAGCGCCGTTCGACTTTAAGAAGTGGGTGCAGGGATTTGAAATGGAACAGTACCATGGTGAACCGCTCTCCAGGGAAGGTAAATCGAAGACCAGCAACGGTGATCCCGTTTTAACGTAAAAATTCACGTGATGGAAAAAAGAAGGCCAAAATACTTCAGAGACCCGATTGAGGTTCGGATAGCCTTTTATGGGTTTGAAACTATCCGTTGACGGCTTACAGCGGTCAAGGCCGTAGAACTCACCGAGAGCTTCGTTTTGACTGGTTATGTCTCCCGTAACTCTAAACGAGCCAACAGTTATGGCCGTCCGAAGAATCGATATCCACAGGGTGCAACATTCGCTGTGCAAGGTGCAACATTCGTCCAAAAAGCAGAAACAGCGCCGTTCGACTTTGAGAAGTGGGTGCAGGGATTTGAAATGGAAAAGTACCATGGTGAGCCGCTCTCCAGGGAAGGTAAATCGAAGACCAGCAACGGTGATCCCGTTTTAACGTAAACATTCACGTGATGGAAAAAAGATGGCCAAAAAACTTCAGACACCCGATTAAGGTTCGGATCGCCTTTTTTGGGTTTGAACTATCCGTTGACGGCTTACAGCCGTCAAGGCCATAGAACTCACCGAGAGCTTCGTTTTGACTGGTTATGGCTCTCGTAACTCTAAACGAGCCAACAGTTATGGCCGTCCGATGAATCGATATCCACAGGGTGCAACATTCGCTGTGCAAGGTGCAACATTCGTCCAAAAAGCAGAAACAGCGCCGTTCGACTTTGAGAAGTGGGTGCAGGGATTTGAAATGGAACAGTACCATGGTGAGCCGCTCACCAGGGAAGGTAAATCGAAGACCAGCAACGGTGATACCGTTTTAACGTAAACATTCACGTGATGGAAAAAAGAAGGCCAAAATACTTCACAGACCCGATTGAGGTTCGGATAGCCTTTTTTGGGTTTGAAACTATCCGTTGACGGCTTACAGCTATCAAGGCCGTAGAACTCACCGAGAGCTTCGTTTTGACTGGTTATGGCTCCCGTAACTCTAAACGAGCCAACAGTTATGGCCGTCCGAAGAATCGATATCCACAGGGTGCAACATTCGCTGTGCAAGGTGCAACATTCGTCCAAAAAGCAGAAACAGCGCCGTTTGACTTTGAGAAGTGGGTGCAGGGATTTGAAATGGAACAGTACCATGGTGAGCTGCTATCCAGGGAAGGTAAATCGAAGACCAGCAACGGTGATTCCGTTTTAACGTAAACATTCATGTGATGGAAAAAAGAAGGCCAAAAAACTTCAAAGACCCGATTGAGGTTCGGATAGCCTTTTTTGGGTTTGAAACTATCCGTTGACGGCTTACAGCCGTCAAGGCCGTAGAACTCACCGAGAGCTTCGTTTTGACTGGTTATGGCTCACGTAACTCTAAACGAGCCAACAGTTATGGCCGTCCGAAGAATCGATATCCACAGGGTGCAACATTCGCTGTGCAAGGTGCAACATTCGTCCAAAAAGCCGAAACAACGCCGTTCGACTTTAAGAAGTGGGTGCAGGGATTTGAAATGGAACAGTACCATGGTGAACCGCTCTCCAGGGAAGGTAAATCGAAGACCAGCAACGGTGATCCCGTTTTAACGTAAAAATTCACGTGATGGAAAAAAGAAGGCCAAAATACTTCAGAGACCCGATTGAGGTTCGGATAGCCTTTTTTGGGTTTGAAACTATCCATTGACGGCTTACAGCGGTCAAGGCCGTAGAACTCACCGAGAGCTTCGTTTTGACTGGTTATGGCTCTCGTAACTCTAAACGAGCCAACAGTTATGGCCGTCCGAAGAATCGATATCCACAGAGTGCAACATTCGCTGTGCAAGGTGCAACATTCGTCCAAAAAGCAGAAACAGCGCCGTTCGACTTTGAGAAGTGGGTGCAGGGATTTGAAATGGAAAAGTACCATGGTGAGCCGCTCTCCAGGGAAGGTAAATCGAAGACCAGCAACGGTGATCCCGTTTTAACGTAAGCATTCACGTGATGGAAAAAAGATGGCCAAAAAACTTCAGACACCCGATTGAGGTTCGGATAGCCTTTTTCGGGTTTGAAACTATCCGTTGACGGCTTACAGCCGTCAAGGCCGTAGAACTCACCGAGAGCTTCGTTTTGACTGGTTATGGCTCCCGTAACTCTAAACGAGCCAACAGTTATGGCCGTCCGAAGAATCAATATCCACAGGGTGCAACATTCGCTGTGCAAGGTGCAACATTCGTCAAAAAAGCAGAAACAGCGCCGTTCGACTTTGAGAAGTGGGTGCAGGGATTTGAAATGGAACAGTACCATGGTGAGCCGCTCTCCAGGGAAGGTAAATCGAAGACCAGCAACGGTGATACCGTTTTAACGTAAACATTCACGTGATGGAAAAAAGAAGGCCAAAAAACTTCAGAGACCCGATTGAGGTTCGGATAGCCTTTTTTGGGTTTGAAACTATCCGTTGACGGCTTACAGCTGTCAAGGCCGTAGAACTCACCGAGAGCTTCGTTTTGACTGGTTATGGCTCCCGTAACTCTAAACGAGCCAACAGTTATGGCCGTCCGAAGAATCGATATCCACAGGGTGCAACATTCGTTGTGCAAGGTGCAACATTCGTCCAAAAAGCAGAAACAGCGCCGTTTGACTTTGAGAAGTGGGAGCAGGGATTTGAAATGGAACAGTACCATGGTGAGCTGCTCTCCAGGGAAGGTAAATCGAAGACCAGCAACGGTGATACCGTTTTAACGTAAACATTCATGTGATGGAAAAAAGAAGGCCAAAAAACTTCAGAGACCTGATTGAGGTTCGGATAGCCTTTTTTGGGTTTGAAACTATCCGTTGACGGCTTACAGCCGTCAAGACCGTAGAACTCACCGAGAGCTTCGTTTTGAATGGTTATGGCTCCCGTAACTCTAAACGAGCCAACAGTTATGGCCGTCCGAAGAATCGATATCCACAGGGTGCAACATTCGCTGTGCAAGGTGCAACATTCGTCCAAAAAGCCGAAACAGCGCCGTTCGACTTTAAGAAGTGGGTGCAGGGATTTGAAATGGAACAGTACCATGGTGAACCGCTCTCCAGGGAAGGTAAATCGAAGACCAGCAAAGGTGATCCCGTTTTAACGTAAAAATTCACGTGATGGAAAAAAGAAGGCCAAAATACTTCAGAGACCCGATTGAGGTTCGGATAGCCTTTTTTGGGTTTGAAACTATCCGTTGACGGCTTACAGCGGTCAAGGCCGTAGAACTCACCGAGAGCTTCGTTTTGACTGGTTATGGCTCCCGTAACTCTAAACGAGCCAACAGTTATGGCCGTCCGAAGAATCGATATCCACAGGGTGCAACATTCGCTGTGCAAGGTGCAACATTCGTCCAAAAAGCAGAAACAGCGCCGTTCGACTTTGAGAAGTGGGTGAAGGGATTTGAAATGGAAAAGTACCATGGTGAGCCGCTCTCCAGGGAAGGTAAATCGAAGACCAGCAACGGTGATCCCGTTTTAACGTAAACATTCACGTGATGGAAAAAAGATGGCCAAAAAACTTCAGACACCCGATTAAGGTTCGGATCGCCTTTTTTGGGTTTGAAACTATCCGTTGACGGCTTACATCCGTCAAGGCCATAGAACTCACCGAGAGCTTCGTTTTGACTGGTTATGGCTCCCGTAACCCTAAACGAGCCAACAGTTATGGCCGTCCGAAGAATCGATATCCACAGGGTGCAACATTCGCTGTGCAAGGTGCAACATTCGTCCAAAAAGCAGAAACAGCGCCGTTCGATTTTGAGAAGTGGGTGCAGGGATTTGAAATGGAACAGTACCATGGTGAGCAGCTCTCCAGGGAAGGTAAATCGAAGACCAGCAACGGTGATACCGTTTTAACGTAAACATTCACGTGATGGAAAAAAGAAGGCCAAAAAACTTCATAGACCCGTTTGAGGTTCGGATAGCCTTTTTTGGGTTTGAAACTATCCGTTGACGGCTTACAGCTATCAAGGCCATAGAACTCATCGAGAGCTTTGTTTTGACTGGTTATGGCTACCGTAACTCAAAACGAGCCAACAGTTATGGCCGTCCGAAGAATCGATATCCACAGGGTGCAACATTCGCTGTGCAAGGTGCAACATTCGTCCAAAAAGCAGAAACAGCGCCGTTCGACTTTGAGAAGTGGGTGCAGGGATTTGAAATGGAACAGTACCATGGTGAACCGCTCTCCAAGGAAGGTAAATCGAAGACCAGCAACGGTGATACCGTTTTAACGTAAACATTCACGTAATGGAAAAAAGAAGGCCAAAAAACTTTAGAGACCCGATTGAGGTTCGGATAGCCTTTTTTGGGTTTGAAACTATCCGTTGACGGCTTACAGCTGTCAAGGCCGTAGAACTCACCGAGAGCTTCGTTTTGACTGGTTATGGCTCCCGTAACTCTAAACGAGCCAACAGTTATGGCCGTCCGAAGAATCGATATCCACAGGGTGCAACATTCGCTGTGCAAGGTGCAACATTCGTCCAAAAAGCAGAAACAGCGCCGTTTGACTTTGATAAGTGGGTGCAGGGATTTGAAATGGAACAGTACCATGGTGAGCTGCTCTCCAGGGAAGGTAAATCGAAGACCAGCAATGGTGATACCGTTTTAACGTAAACATTCATGTGATGGAAAAAAGAAGGCCAAAAAACTTCAGAGACCCGATTGAGGTTCGGATAGCCTTTTTTGGGTTTGAAACTATCCGTTGACGGCTTACAGCCGTCAAGGCCGTAGAACTCACCGAGAGCTTCGTTTTGACTGGTTATGGCTCCCGTAACTCTAAACGAGCCAACAGTTATGGCCGTCCGAAGAATCGATATCCACAGGGTGCAACATTCGCTGTGCAAGGTGCAACATTCGTCCAAAAAGCCGAAACAGCGCCGTTCGACTTTAAAAAGTGGGTGCAGGGATTTGAAATGGAACAGTACCATGGTGAACCGCTCTCCAGGGAAGGAAAATCGAAGACCAGCAACGGTGATCCCGTTTTAACGTAAAAATTCACGTGATGGAAAAAAGAAGGCCAAAATACTTCAGAGACCCGATAGAGGTTCGGATAGCCTTTTTTGGGTTTGAAACTATCCGTTGACGGCTTACAGCGGTCAAGGCCGTAGAACTCACCGAGAGCTTCGTTTTGACTGGTTATGGCTCCCGTAACTCTAAATGAGCCAACAGTTATGGCCGTCCGAAGAATCGATATCCACAGGGTGCAACATTCGCTGTGCAAGGTGCAACATTCGTCCAAAAAGCAGAAACAGCGCCGTTCGACTTTGAGAAGTGGGTGCAGGGATTTGAAATGGAAAAGTACCATGGTGAGCCGCTCTCCAGGGAAGGTAAATCGAAGACCAGCAACGGTGATCCCGTTTTAACGTAAACATTCAGGTGATGGAAAAAAGATGGCCAAAAAACTTCAAACACCCGATTGAGGTTCGGATAGCCTTTTTTGGGTTTGAAACTATCCGTTGACGGCTTACAGCCGTCAAGGCCGTAGAACTCACTGAGAGCTTCGTTTTGACTGGTTATGGCTCCCGTAACTCTAAACGAGCCAACAGTTATGGCCGTCCGAAGAATCGATATCCACAGGGTGCAACATTCACTGTGCAAGGTGCAACATTCGTCCAAAAAGCAGAAACAGCGCCGTTCGACTTTGAGAAGTGGGCGCAGGGATTTGAAATGGAACAGTACCATGGTGAGCCGCTCTCCAGGGAAGGTAAATCGGAGACCAGCAACGGTGATACCGTTTTAACGTAAACATTCACGTGATGGAAAAAAGAAGGCCAAAAAACTTCAGAGACCCGATTGAGGTTCGGATAGCCTTTTTTGGGTTTGAAACTATCCGTTGACGGCTTACAGCCGTCAAGGCCGTAGAACTCACCGAGAGCTTCGTTTTGACTGGTTATGGCTCCCGTAAGTCTAAACGAGCCAACAGTTATGGCCGTCCGAAGAATCGATATCCACAGGGTGCAACATTCGCTGTGCAAGGTGCAACATTCGTCCAAAAAGCAGAAACAGCGCCGTTAGACTTTGAGAAGTGGGTGCAGGGATTTGAAATGGAACAGTACCATGGTGAGCCGCTCTCCAGGGAAGGGAAATCGAAGACCAGCAACGGTGATACCGTTTTAACGTAAACATTCACGTGATGGAAAAAAGAAGGCCAAAAAACTTCAGAGAACCGATTGCGGTTCGGATAACCTTTTTTGGGTTTGAAACTATCCGTTGACGGCTTACAGCAGTCAAGGCCGTAGAACTCACCGAGAGCTTCGTTTTGACTGGTTATGGCTCCCGTAACTCTAAACGAGCCAACAGTTATGGCCGTCCGAAGAATCGATATCCACAGGGTGCAACATTCGCTGTGCAAGGTGCAACATTCGTCCAAAAAGCAGAAACAGCACCGTTCGACTTTGAGAAGTGGGTGCAGGGATTTGAAATGGAACAGTACCATGGTGAGCCGCTCTCCAGGGAAGGTAAATCGAAGACCAGCAACGGTGATACCGTTTTAACGTAAACATTCACGTGATGGAAAAAAGAAGGCCAAAAAACTTCAAAGACCCGATTGAGGTTCGGATAGCCTTTTTGGGTTTGAAACTTTCCGTTGACGGCTTACAGCGGTCAAGGCCATAGAACTCATCGAGAGCTTCGTTTTGACTGGTTATGGCTCCCGTAACTCTAAACGAGCCAACAGTTATGGCCGTCCGAAGAATCGATATCCACAGGGTGCAACATTCGCTGTGCAAGGTGCAACATTCGTCCAAAAAGCAGAAACAGCGCCGTTCGACTTTGAGAAGTGGGTGCAGGGATTTGAAATGGAACAGTACCATGGTGAGCCGCTCTCCAGGGAAGGTAAATCGAAGACCAGCAACGGTGATACCGTTTTAACGTAAACATTCACGTGATGGAAAAAAAAGGCCAAAAAACTTAAGAGACCCGATTGAGGTTCGGATAGCCTTTTTTGGGTTTGAAACTATCCGTTGATGGCTTAAATCTATCAAGGCCGTAGAACTCACCGAGAGCTTCGTTTTGACTGGTTATGGCTCCCGTAACTCTAAACGAGCCAACAGTTATGGCCGTCCGAAGAATCGATATCCACAGGGTGCAACATTTGCTGTGCAAGGTGCAATATTCGTCCAAAAAGCAGAAACATCGACGTTTGACTTTGAGAATTGGGTGCAGGGATTTGAAATGGAACAGTACCATGGTGAGCTGCTCTCCAGGGAAGGTAAATCGAAGACCAGCAACGGTGATACCGTTTTAACGTAAACATTCACGTGATGGAAAAAAGAAGGCCAAAAAATTTCAAAGACCCGATTGAGGTTCAGATAGCCTTTTTTGGGTTTGAAACTATCCGTTGACGGCTTACAGCGGTCAAGGCCGTAGAACTCACCGAGAGCTTCGTTTTGACTGGTTATGGCTCCCGTAACTCTAAACGAGCCAACAGTTATGGCCGTCCGAAGAATCAATATCCACAGGGTGAAACATTCGCTGTGCAAGGTGCAACATTCGTCCAAAAAGCAGAAACAGCGCCGTTCGACTTTGAGAAGTGGGTGCAGGGATTTAAAATGGAAGAGTACCATGGTCAGCCGCTCTCCAGGGAAGGTAAATCGAAGACCAGCAGCGGTGATACCGTTTTAACGTAAACATTCACGTGATGGAAAAAAGAAGGCCAAAAAACTTCAGAGACCCGATTGAGGTTCGGATAGCCTTTTTTGGGTTTGAAACTATCCGTTGACGGCTTACAGCTGTCAAGGCCATAGAACTCATCGAGAGCTTCGTTTTGACTGGTTATGGCTCCCGTAACTCTAAACGAGCCAACAGTTATGGCCGTCCGAAGAATCGATATCCACAGGGTGCAACATTCGCTGTGCAAGGTGCAACATTCGTCCAAAAAGCAGAAACAGCGCCGTTCGACTTTGAGAAGTGGGTGCAAGGATTTGAAATGGAACAGTACCATGGTGAGCCGCTCTCCAGGGAAGGTAAATCGAAGACCAGCAACGGTGATACCGTTTTAACGTAAACATTCACGTGATGGAAAAAAGAAGGCCAAAAAACTTCAGAGACCCAATTGAGGTTCGGATAGCCTTTTTTGGGTTTGAAACTATCCGTTGACGGCTTACAGCTATCAAGGCCGTAGAACTCACCGAGAGCTTCGTTTTGACTTGTTATGGCTCCCGTAACTCTAAACGAGCCAACATTTATGGCCGTCCGAAGAATCGATATCCACACGGAACAACATTCGCTCTTCAAGGTGCAACATTCGTCCAAAAAGCCAAAACGGCGCCGTTCGACTTTTAGAAGTGGGTGCAGGGATTTGAAATGGAACAGTACCATGGTGAACCGTTCTCCAGGGAAGGTAAATCGAAGACCAGCAACGGTGATCCCGTTTTAACGTAAAAATTCATGTGATGGAAAAAAGAAGGCCAAATACTTCAGAGACCCGATTGAGGTTCGGATAGCCTTTTTTGGGTTTGAAACTATCCGTTGACGGCTTACACCCGTCAATGCCGTAGAACTCACCGAGAGCTTCGTTTTGACTGGTTATGGCTCCCGTAACTCTAAACGAGCCAACAGTTATGGCCGTCCGAAGAATCGATATCCACAGGGTGCAACATTCGCTGTGCAAGGTGCAACATTCGTCCAAAAAGCCGAAACAGCGCCGTTCTACTTTAAGAAGTGGGTGTAGGGATTTGAAATGGAACAATACCATGGTGAACCGCTCTCCAGGGAAGGTAAATCGAAGACCAGCAACGGTGATCCCGTTTTAACGTAAAAATTCACGTGATGGAAAAAAGAAGGCCAAAATACTTCAGAGACCCGATTGAGGTTCGGATAGCCTTTTTTGGGTTTGAAACTATCCGTTGACGGCTTACAGCGGTCAAGGCCGTAGAACTCACCGAGAGCTTCGTTTTGACTGGTTATGGCTCCCGTAACTCTAAACGAGCCAACAGTTATGGCCGTCCGAAGAATCGATATCCACAGGGTGCAACATTCGCTGTGCAAGGTGCAACATTCGTCCAAAAAGCAGAAACAACGCCGTTCGACTTTGAGAAGTGGGTGCAGGGATTTGAAATGGAACAGTACCATGGTGAGCCGCTCTGTAGGGAAGGTAAATCGAAGACCAGCAACGGTGATCCCGTTTTAACGTAAACATTCACGTGATGGAAAAAAGATGGCCAAAAAACTTCAGACACCCGATTGAGGTTCGGATAGCCTTTTTTGGGTTTGAAACTATCCGTTGACGGCTTACAGCTGTGAAGGCCGTAGAACTCACCGAGAGCTTCGTTTTGACTGGTTATGGCTCCCGTAACTCTAAACGAGCCAACAGTTATGGCCGTTCGAAGAATCGATATCCACAGGGTGCAACAATCGCTGTGCAAGGTGCAACATTCGTCCAAAAAGCAGAAACAGCGTCGTTCGACTTTGAGAAGTGGGTGAAGGGATTTGAAATGGAACAGTACCATGGTGAGCCGCTCTCCAGGGAAGGTAAATCGGAGACCAGCAACGGTGATACCGTTTTAACGTAAACATTCACGTGATGGAAAAAAGAAGGCCAAAAAACTTCAAAGACCCGATTGAGGTTCGGATAGCCTTTTTTGGGTTTGAAACTATCCGTTGACGGCTTACAGCAGTCAAGGCCGTAGAACTCATCGAGAGCTTCGTTTTGACTGGTTATGGCTCCCGTAACTCTAAACGAGCCAACAGTTATGGCCGTCCGAAGAATCGATATTCACAGGGTGCAACATTCGCTGTGCAAGGTGCAACATTCGTCCAAAAAGCAGAAACAGCGCCGTTCGACTTTGAGAAGTGGGTGCAGGGATTTGAAATGGAACGGTACCATGGTGATCCGCTCTCCAGGGAAGGTAAATCGAAGACTAGCAAAGGTGATCCCGTTTTAACGTAAACATTCACGTAATGGAAAAAAGAAGGCCAAAAAACTTCAGAGACCCGATTGAGGTTCGGATAGCCTTTTTTGGGTTTGAAACTATCCGTTGACGGCTTACAGCTGTCAAGGCCGTAGAACTCACCGAGAGCTTCGTTTTGACTGGTTATGGCTCCCGTAACTCTAAACGAGCCAACAGTTATGGCCGTCCGAAGAATCGATATCCACAGGGTGCAACATTCGCTGTGCAAGGTGCAACATTCGTCCAAAAAGCAAAAACAGTGCCGTTCGACTTTGAGAAGTGGGTGCAGGGATTTGAAATGGAACAGTACCATGGTGAGCCGCTCTCCAGGGAAGGTAAATCGAAGACCAGCAACGGTGATACCGTTTTAACGTAAACATTCACGTTATGGAAAAAAGAAGGCCAAAAAACTTCAGAGACCCTATTGAGGTTCGGATAGCCTTTTTTGGGTTTGAAACTATCCGTTGACGGCTTACAGCTGTCAAGGCCGTAGAACTCATCGAGAGCTTCGTTTTGACTGGTTATGGCTCCCGTAACTCTAAACGAGCCAACAGTTATGGCCGTCCGAAGAATCGATATTCACAGGGTGCAACATTCGCTGTGCAAGGTGCAACATTCGTCCAAAAAGCAGAAACAGCGCCGTTCGACTTTGAGTAGTGGGTGCAGGGATTTGAAATGGAACAATACCATGGTGAGCCGCTCTCCAGGGAAGGTAAATCGAAGACCAGCAACGGTGATACCGTTTTAACGTAAACATTCACGTGATGGAAAAAAGAAGGCCAAAAAACTTCAGAGACCCGATTGAGGTTCGGATAGCCTTTTTTGGGTTTGAAACTATCCGTTGACGGCTTACAGCAGTCAAGGCCGTAGAACTCACTGAGAGCTTCGTTTTGACTGGTTATGGCTCCCGTAACTCTAAACGAGCCAACAGTTATGGCCGTCCGAAGAATCGATATCCACAGGGTGCAACATTCGCTGTGCAAGGTGCAACATTCGTCCAAAAAGCCGAAACAGCGACGTTTGACTTTGAGAAGTGGGTGCAGGGATTTGAAATGGAACAGTACCATGGTGAGCTGCTCTCCATGGAAGGTAAATCGAAGACCAGCAACGGTGATACCGTTTTAACGTAAACATTCACGTGATGGAAAAAAGAAGGCCAAAAAACTTAAGAGACCCGATTGAGGTTCGGATAGCCTTTTTTGGGTTTGAAACTATCCGTTGACGGCTTACAGCTATCAAGGCCATAGAAGTCACCGAGAGCTTCGTTTTGACTGGTTATGGCTCCCGTAACTCTAAACGAGCCAACATTTATGGCCGTCCGAAGAATCGATATCCACAGGGTGCAACATTCGCTGTGCAAGGTGCAACATTCGTCCAAAAAGCCGAAACAGCGCCGTTCGACTTTAAGAAGTGGGTGCAGGGATTTGAAATGGAACAGTACCATAGTGAATCGCTCTCCAGGGAAGGTAAATCAAAGACCAGCAACGGTGATCCCGTTTTAACGTAAAAATTCACGTGATGGAAAAAAGAAGGCCAAAATACTTCAGAGACCCGATTGAGGTTCGGATACCTTTTTTGGGTTTGAAACTATCTGTTGACAGCTTACAGCGGTCAAGGCCGTAGAACTCACCGAGAGCTTCGTTTTGACTGGTTATGGCTCCCGTAACTCTAAACGAGCCAACAGTTATGGCCGTCCGAAGAATCGATATCCACAGGGTGCAACATTCGCTGTGCAAGGTGCAACATTCGTCCAAAAAGCAGAAACAGCGCCGTTCGACTTTGAGAAGTGGGTGCAGGGATTTGAAATGGAACGGTACCATGGTGATCCGCTCTCCAGGGAAGGTAAATCGAAGACCAGCAACGGTGATCCCGTTTTAACATAAACATTCACGTGATGGAAAAAAGATGGCCAAAAAACTTCAAACACCCGATTGAGGTTCGGATAGCCTTTTTTGGGTTTGAAACTATCCGTTGACGGCTTACAGCTGTCAAGGCCGTAGAACTCACCGAGAGCTTCGTTTTGACTGGTTATGGCTCCCGTAACTCTAAACGAGCCAACAGTTATAGCCGTCCGAAGAATCGATATCCACAGGGTGCAACATTCGCTGTGCAAGGTGCAACATTCGTCCAAAAAGCAAAAACAGTGCCGTTCGACTTTGAGAAGTGGGTGCAGGGATTTGAAATGGAACAGTTCCATGGTGAGCCGCTCTCCAGGGAAGGTAAATCGAAGACCAGCAACGGTGATACCGTTTTAACGTAAACATTCACGTTATGGAAAAAAGAAGGCCAAAAAACTTCAGAGACCCTATTGAGGTTCGGATAGCCTTTTTTGGGTTTGAAACTATCCGTTGACGGCTTACAGCTGTCAAGGCCGTAGAACTCATCGAGAGCTTCGTTTTGACTGGTTATGGCTCCCGTAACTCTAAACGAGCCAACAGTTATGGCCGTCCGAAGAATCGATATTCACAGGGTGCAACATTCGCTGTGCAAGGTGCAACATTCGTCCAAAAAGCAGAAACAGCGCCGTTCGACTTTGAGTAGTGGGTGCAGGGATTTGAAATGGAACAGTACCATGGTGAGCCGCTCTCCAGGGAAGGTAAATCGAAGACCAGCAACGGTGATACCGTTTTAACGTAAACATTCACGTGATGGAAAAAAGAAGGCCAAAAAACTTCAGAGACCCGATTGAGGTTCGGATAGCCTTTTTTGGGTTTGAAACTATCCGTTGACGGCTTACAGCTATCAAGGCCGTAGAACTCATCGAGAGCTTCGTTTTGACTGGTTATGGCTCCCGTAACTCTAAACGAGCCAACAATTATGGCCGTCCGAAGAATCGATATCCACAGGGTGCAACATTCGCTGTGCAAGGTGCAACATTCGTCCAAAAAGCAGAAACAGCGTCGTTCGACTTTGAGAAGTGGGTGCAGGGATTTGAAATGGAACAGTACCATGGTGAGCCTCTCTCCAGGGAAGGTAAATCGAAGACCAGCAACGGTGATCCCGTTTTAACGTAAACATTCACGTGATGGAAAAAAGATGGCCAAAAAACTTCAAACACCCGATTGAGGTTCGGATAGCCTTTTTTGGGTTTGAAACTATCCGTTGACGACTTACACCCGTCAAGGCCGTAGAACTCACCGAGAGCTTCGTTTTGACTGGTTATGGCTCCCGTAACTCTAAACGAGCCAACAGTTATGGCCGTCCGAAGAATCGATATCCACAGGGTGCAACATTCACTGTGCAAGGTGCAACATTCGTCCAAAAAGCCGAAACAACGCCGTTCGACTTTAAGAAGTGGGTGCAGGGATTTGAAATGGAACAGTACCATGGTGAACCGCTCTCCAGGGAAGGAAAATCGAAGACCAGCAACGGTGATCCCGTTTTAACGTAAAAATTCACGTGATGGAAAAAAGAAGGCCAAAATACTTCAGAGACCCGATTGAGGTTCGGATAGCCTTTTTTGGGGTTGAAACTATCCGTTGACGGTTTATAGCGGTCAAGGCCGTAGAACTCACCGAGAGCTTCGTTTTGCCTGGTTATGGCTCCCGTAACTCTAAACGAACCAACAGTTATGGCCGTCCGAAGAATCGATATCCACAGGGTGCAACATTCGTTGTGCAAGGTGCAACATTCATCCAAAAAGCAGAAACAACGCCGTTCGACTTTGAGAAGTGGGTGCAGGGATTTGAAATGGAACAGTACCATGGTGAGCCGCTCTCCAGGGAAGGTAAATCAAAGACCAGCAACGGTGATCCCGTTTTAACGTAAACATTCACGTGATGGAAAAAAGATGGCCAAAAAACTTCAGACACCCGATTGAGGTTCGGATAGCCTTTTTTGGGTTTGAAACTATCCGTTGACGGCTTACAGCTGTCAAGGCCGTAGAACTCACCGAGAGCTTCGTTTTGACTGGTTATGGCTCCCGTAACTCTAAACGAGCCAACAGTTATGGCCGTCCGAAGAATCGATATCCACAGGGTGCAACATTCGCTGTGCAAGGTGCAACATTCGTCCAAAAAGCAGAAACAGCGCCGTTCGACTTTGGGAAGTGGGTGCAGGGATTTGAAATGGAACAGTACCATGGTGAGCCGCTCTCCAGGGAAGGTAAATCGGAGACCAGCAACGGTGATACCGTTTTAACGTAAACATTCACGTGATGGAAAAAAGAAGGCCAAAAAACTTCTGAGACCCGATTGAGGTTCGGATAGCCTTTTTTGGGTTTGAAACTATCCGTTGACGGCTTACAGCTGTCAAGGCCGTAGAACTCACCGAGAGCTTCGTTTTGACTGGTTATGTCTCCCGTAACTCTAAACGAGCCAACAGTTATGGCCGTCCGAAGAATCGATATCCATAGGGTGCAACATTCGCTGTGCAAGGTGCAACATTCGTCCAAAAAGCAGAAAGAGCGCCGTTCGACTTTGAAAAGTGGGTGCAGGGATTTGAAATGGAACAGTACCATGGCGAGCCGCTCTCCAGGGAAGGTAAATCGAAGACCAGCAACGGTGATACCGTTTTAACGTAAACATTCACGTGATGGAAAAAAGAAGGCCAAAAAACTTCAGAGACCCGATTGAGGTTCGGATAGCCTTTTTTGGGTTTGAAACTATCCGTTGACGGCTTACAGCAGTCAAGGCCGTAGAACTCACTGAGAGGTTCGTTTTGACTGGTTATGATTCCCGTAACTCTAAAACGAGCCAACATTTATGGCCGTCCGAAGAATCGATATCCACAGGGTGCAACATTCGCTGTGCAAGGTGCAACATTCGTCCAAAAAGCAGAAACAGCGCCGTTCGACTTTGAGAAGTGGGTGCAGGGATTTGAAATGGAACAGTACCATGGTGAGCCGCTCTCCAGGGAAGGTAAATCGAAGACCAGCAACGGTGATACCGTTTTAACGTAAACATTCACGTGATGGAAAAAAGAAGGCCAAAAAACTTCAGAGACCCGATTGAGGTTCGGATAGCCTTTTTTGGGTTTGAAACTATCCGTTGACGGCTTACAGCTGTTAAGGCCATAGAACTCATCGAGAGCTTCGTTTTGACTGGTTATGGCTCCTGTAACTCTAAACGAGCCAACAGTTATGGCCGTCCGAAGAATCGATATCCATAGGGTGCAACATTCGCTGTGCAAGGTGCAACATTCGTCCAAAAAGCAGAAACAACGCCGTTCGACTTTGAGAAGTGGGTGCAGGGATTTGAAATGGAACGGTACCATGGTGATCCGCTCTCCAGGGAAGGTAAATCGAAGACCAGCAACGGTGATACCGTTTTAACGTAAACATTCACGTGATGGAAAAAAAAGGCCAAAAAACTTCAGAGACCCGATTGAGGTTCGGATAGCCTTTTTTGGGTTTGAAACTATCCGTTGACGGCTTACAGCTATCAAGGCCGTAGAACTCACCGAGAGCTTCGTTTTGGCTGGTTATGGCTCCCGTAACTCTAAACGAGCCAACAGTTATGGCCGTCCGAAGAATCGATATCCACAGGGTGCAACATTCGCTGTGCAAGGTGCAACATTCGTCCAAAAAGCAGAAACAACGCCGTTCGACTTTGAGAAGTGGGTGCAGGGATTTGAAATGGAACAGTACCATGGTGAGCCGCTCTCCAGGGAAGTTAAATCGAAGACCAGCAACGGTGATCCCGTTTTAACGTAAACATTCACGTGATGGAAAAAAGATGGCCAAAAAACTTCAGACACCCGATTGAGGTTCGGATAGCCTTTTTTCGGTTTGAAACTATCCGTTGACGGCTTACAGCTGTCAAGGCCATAGAACTCACCGAGAGCTTCGTTTTGACTGGTTATGGCTCCCGTAACTCTAAACGAGCCAACAGTTATGGCCGTCCGAAGAATCGATATCCACAGGGTGGAACATTCGCTGTGCAAGGTGCAACATTCGTCCAAAAAGCAGAAACAGCGCCATTCGACTTTGAGAAGTGGGTGCAGGGATTTGAAATGGAACAGAACCATGGTGAGCCGCTCTCCAGGGAAGGTAAATCGAAGACCAGCAACGGTGATACCGTTTTAACGTAAACATTCACGTGATGGAAAAAAGAAGGCCAAAAATCTTCAGAGACCCGATTGAGGTTCGGATAGCCTTTTTTGGGTTTGAAACTATCCGTTGACGGCTTACAGCTGTCAAGGCCGTAGAACTCATCGAGAGCTTCATTTTGACTGGTTATGGCTCCCGTAACTCTACGAGCCAACAGTTATGGCCGTCCGAAGAATCGATATCCATAGGGTGCAACATTCGCTGTGCAAGGTGCAACATTCGTCCAAAAAGCAGAAACATTGCCGTTCGACTTTGAGAAGTGGGTGCAGGGATTTGAAATGGAACAGTACCATGGTGAGCCGCTCTCCAGGGAAGGGAAATCGAAGACCAGCAACGGTGATACCGTTTTAACGTAAACATTCACGTGATGGAAAAAAGAAGGCCAAAAAACTTCAGAGACCCGATTGAGGTTCGGATAGCCTTTTTTGGGTTTGAAACTATCCGTTGATGGCTTACAGCAGTCAAGGCCGTAGAACTCACTGAGAGCTTCGTTTTGACTGGTTATGGCTCCCGTAACTCTAAACGAGCCAATAGTTATGGCCGTCCGAAGAATCGATATCCACAGGGTGCAACATTCGCTGTGCAAGGTGCAACATTCGTCCAAAAAGCAGAAACAGCGCCGTTCGACTTTGAGAAGTGGGTGCAGGGATTTGAAATGGAACAGTACCATGGTGAGCCGCTCTCTAGGGAAGGGAAATCGAAGACCAGCAACGGTGATACCGTTTTAACGTAAACATTCACGTGATGGAAAAAAGAAGGCCAAAAATCTTCAGAGACCCGATTGAGGTTCGGATAGCCATTTTTGGGTTTAAAACTATCCGTTGACGGCTTACAGCAGTCAAGGCCGTAGAACTCACTGAGAGCTTCGTTTTGACTGGTTATGGCTCCCTTAACTCTAAACGAGCCAACAGTTATGGCCGTCCGAAGAATCGATATCCACAGGGTGCAACATTCGCTGTGCAAGGTGCAACATTCGTCCAAAAAGCAGAAACAGCGTCGTTCGACTTTGAGAAGTGGGTGAAGGGATTTGAAATGGAACAGTACCATGGTGAGCCGCTCTCCAGGGAAGGTAAATCGAAGACCAGCAACGGTGATACCGTTTTAACGTAAACATTCACGTGATGGAAAAAAGAAGGCCAAAAAACTTCAGAGACCCGATTGAGGTTCGGATAGCCTTTTTTGGGTTTGAAACTATCCGTTCACGGCTTACAGCTGTCATGGCCGTAGAACTCATCGAGAGCTTCGTTTTGACTAGTTATGGCTCCCGTAACTCTAAACGAGCCAACAGTTATGGCCGTCCGAAGAATCGATATCCACAGGGTGCAACATTCGCTGTGCAAGGTGCAACATTCGTCCAAAAAGCAGAAACAGCGCCGTTCGACTTTGAGAAGTGGGTGCAGGGATTTGAAATGGAGCTGTACCATGGTGAGCCACTCTCCAGGGAAGGTAAATCGAAGACCAGCAACGGTGATACCGCTTTAACGTAAACATTCACGTGATGGAAAAAAGAAGGCCAAAAAACTTCAGAGACCCGATTGAGGTTCGGATAGCCTTTTTTGGGTTTGAAACTATCCGTTGACGGCTTACAGCAGTCAAGGCCGTAGAACTCACTGAGAGCTTCGTTTTGACTGGTTATGGCTCCCGTAACTCTAAACGAGCCAACATTTATGGCCGTCCGAAGAATCGATATCCACAGGGTGCAACATTCGCTGTGCAAGGTGCAACATTCGTCCAAAAAGCAGAAATAGCGCCGTTCGACTTTGAGAAGTGGGTGCAGGGATTTGAAATGGAACAGTACCATGGTGAGCCGCTCTCCAGGGAAGGTAAATCGAAGACCAGCAACGGTGATACCGTTTTAACGTAAACATTCACGTGATGGAAAAAAGAAGGCCAAAAAACTTCAAAGACCCGATTGAGGTTCGGATAGCCATTTTTGGGTTTAAAACTATCCGTTGACGGCTTACAGCAGTCAAGGCCGTAGAACTCACTGAGAGCTTCGTTTTGACTGGTTATGGCTCCCGTAACTCTAAACGAGCCAACAGTTATGGCCGTCCGAAGAATCGATATCCACAGGGTGCAACATTCGCTGTGCAAGGTGCAACATTCGTCCAAAAAGCAGAAACAGCGTCGTTCGACTTTGAGAAGTGGGTGCAGGGATTTGAAATGGAACAGTACCATGGTGAGCCACTCTCCAGGGAAGGTAAATCGAAGACCAGCAACGGTGATACCGTTTTAACGTAAACATTCACGTGATGGAAAAAAGAAGGCCAAAAAACTTCAGAGACCCGATTGAGGTTCGGATAGCCTTTTTTGGGTTTGAAACTATCCGTTGACGGCTTACAGCTGTCAAGGCCGTAGAACTCATCGAGAGCTTCGTTTTGACTAGTTATGGCTCCCGTAACTCTAAACGAGCCAACAGTTATGGCCGTCCGAAGAATCGATATCCACAGGGTGCAACATTCGCTGTGCAAGGTGCAACATTCGTCCAAAAAGCAGAAACAGCGCCGTTCGACTTTGAGAAGTGGGTGCAGGGATTTGAAATGGAGCTGTACCATGGTGAGCCACTCTCCAGGGAAGGTAAATCGAAGACCAGCAACGGTGATACCGCTTTAACGTAAACATTCACGTGATGGAAAAAAGAAGGCCAAAAAACTTCAGAGACCCGATTTAGGTTCGGATAGCCTTTTTTGGGTTTGAAACTATCCGTTGACGGCTTACAGCAGTCAAGGCCGTAGAACTCACTGAGAGCTTCGTTTTGACTGGTTATGGCTCCCGTAACTCTAAACGAGCCAACATTTATGGCCGTCCGAAGAATCGATATCCACAGGGTGCAACATTCGCTGTGCAAGGTGCAACATTCGTCCAAAAAGCAGAAACAGCGCCGTTCGACTTTGAGAAGTGGGTGCAGGGATTTGAAATGGAACAGTACCATGGTGAGCCGCTCTCCAGGGAAGGTAAATCGAAGACCAGCAACGGTGATACCGTTTTAACGTAAACATTCACGTGATGGAAAAAAGAAGGCCAAAAAACTTCAAAGACCCGATTGAGGTTCGGATAGCCATTTTTGGGTTTAAAACTATCCGTTGACGGCTTACAGCAGTCAAGGCCGTAGAACTCACTGAGAGCTTCGTTTTGACTGGTTATGGCTCCCGTAACTCTAAACGAGCCAACAGTTATGGCCGTCCGAAGAATCGATATCCACAGGGTGCAACATTCGCTGTGCAAGGTGCAACATTCGTCCAAAAAGCAGAAACAGCGCCGTTCGACTTTGAGAAGTGGGTGAAGGGATTTGAAATGGAACAGTACCATGGTGAGCCGCTCTCCAGGGAAGGTAAATCGAAGACCAGCAACGGTGATACCGTTTTAACGTAAACATTCACGTGATGGAAAAAAGAAGGCCAAAAAACTTCAGAGACCCGATTGAGGTTCGGATAGCCTTTTTTGGGTTTGAAACTATCCGTTGACGGCTTACAGCTGTCATGGCCGTAGAACTCATCGAGAGCTTCGTTTTGACTAGTTATGGCTCCCGTAACTCTAAACGAGCCAACAGTTATGTCCGTCCGAAGAATCGATATCCACAGGGTGCAACATTCGCTGTGCAAGGTGCAACATTCGTCCAAAAAGCAGAAACAGCGCCGTTCGACTTTGAGAAGTGGGTGCAGGGATTTGAAATGGAGCTGTACCATGGTGAGCCACTCTCCAGGGAAGGTAAATCGAAGACCAGCAACGGTGATACCATTTTAACGTAAACATTCACGTGATGGAAAAAAGAAGGCCAAAAAACTTCAGAGACCCGATTGAGGTTCGGATAGCCTTTTTTGGGTTTGAAACTATCCGTTGACGGCTTACAGCAGTCAAGGCCGTAGAACTCACTGAGAGCTTCGTTTTGACTGGTTATGGCTCCCGTAACTCTAAACGAGCCAACATTTATGGCCGTCCGAAGAATCGATATCCACAGGGTGCAACATTCGCTGTGCAAGGTGCAACATTCGTCCAAAAAGCAGAAACAGCACCGTTCGACTTTGAGAAGTGGGTGCAGGGATTTGAAATGGAACAGTACCATGGTGAGCCGCTCTCCAGGGAAGGTAAATCGAAGACCAGCAACGGTGATACCGTTTTAACGTAAACATTCACGTGATGGAAAAAAGAAGGCCAAAAAACTTCAAAGACCCGATTGAGGTTCGGATAGCCATTTTTGGGTTTAAAACTATCCGTTGACGGCTTACAGCAGTCAAGGCCGTAGAACTCACTGAGAGCTTCGTTTTGACTGGTTATGGCTCCCGTAACTCTAAACGAGCCAACAGTTATGGCCGTCCGAAGAATCGATATCCACAGGGTGCAACATTCGCTGTGCAAGGTGCAACATTCGTCCAAAAAGCAGAAACAGCGCCGTTCGACTTTGAGAAGTGGGTGCAGGGATTTGAAATGGAACAGTACCATGGTGAGCCACTCTCCAGGGAAGGTAAATCGAAGACCAGCAACGGTGATACCGTTTTAATGTAAACATTCACGTGATGGAAAAAAGAAGGCCAAAAAACTTCAGAGACCCGATTGAGG
The DNA here is from genome assembly GCA_030737815.1 of Allium fistulosum. Taxonomy (NCBI): domain Eukaryota; kingdom Viridiplantae; phylum Streptophyta; class Magnoliopsida; order Asparagales; family Amaryllidaceae; genus Allium; species Allium fistulosum. Next base: position 40,475,473 of record CM060905.1, on the reverse strand, counting down.
TTCGGATAGCCTTTTTTGGGTTTGAAACTATCCGTTGACGGCTTACAGCTGTCAAGGCCGTAGAACTCATCGAGAGCTTCGTTTTGACTAGTTATGGCTCCCGTAACTCTAAACGAGCCAACAGTTATGGCCGTCCGAAGAATCGATATCCACAGGGTGCAACATTCGCTGTGCAAGGTGCAACATTCGTCCAAAAAGCAGAAACAGCGCCGTTCGACTTTGAGAAGTGGGTGCAGGGATTTGAAATGGAGCTGTACCATGGTGAGCCACTCTCCAGGGAAGGTAAATCGAAGACCAGCAACGGTGATACCGTTTTAACGTAAACATTCACGTGATGGAAAAAAGAAGGCCAAAAAACTTTAGAGACCCGATTGAGGTTCGGATAGCCTTTTTTGGGTTTGAAACTATCCGTTGACGGCTTACAGCAGTCAAGGCCGTAGAACTCACTGAGAGCTTCGTTTTGACTGGTTATGGCTCCCGTAACTCTAAACGAGCCAACATTTATGGCCGTCCGAAGAATCGATATCCACAGGGTGCAACATTCGCTGTGCAAGGTGCAACATTCGTCCAAAAAGCAGAAACAACGCCGTTCGACTTTGAGAAGTGGGTGCAGGGATTTGAAATGGAACAGTACCATGGTGAGCCGCTCTCCAGGGAAGGTAAATCAAAGACCAGCAACGGTGATACCGTTTTAACGTAAACATTCACGTGATGGAAAAAAGAAGGCCAAAAAACTTCAGAGACCTGATTGAGGTTCGGATAGCCTTTTTTGGGTTTGAAACTATCCGTTGACGGCTTACAGCTGTCAAGGCCATAGAACTCATCGAGAGCTTCGTTTTGACTGGTTATGGCTCCTGTATCTCTAAACGAGCCAACAGTTATGGCCGTCCGAAGAATCGATATCCATAGGGTGCAACATTCGCTGTGCAAGGTGCAACATTCGTCCAAAAAGCAGAAACAGCGTCGTTCGACTTTGAGAAGTGGGTGCAGGGATTTGAAATGGAACAGTACCATGGTGAGCCGCTCTCCAGGGAAGGTAAATCGAAGACCAGCAACGGTGATACCGTTTTAACGTAAACATTCACGCGATGGGAAAAAAAGGCAAAAAACTTCAGAGACCCGATTGAGGTTCGGATAGCCTTTTTTGGGTTTGAAACTATCCGTTGACGGCTTACAACTATCAAGGCCGTAGAACTCACCGAGAGCTTCGTTTTGACTGGTTATGGCTCCCGTAACTCTAAACGAGCCAACAGTTATGGCCGTCCGAAGAATCGATATCCACAGGGTGCAACATTCGCTGTGCAAGGTGCAACATTCGTCCAAAAAGCAGAAACAACGCCGTTCGACTTTGAGAAGTGGGTGCAGGGATTTGAAATGGAACAGTACCATGGTGAGCCGCTCTCCAGGGAAGGTAAATCGAAGACCAGCAACGGTGATCCCGTTTTAACGTAAACATTCACGTGATGGAAAAAAGATGGCCAAAAAACTTCAGACACCCGATTGAGGTTCGGATAGCCTTTTTTGGTTTGAAACTATCCGTTGACGGCTTACAGCTGTCAAGGCCATAGAACTCACCGAGAGCTTCATTTTGACTGGTTATGGCTCCCGTAACTCTAAACGAGCCAACAGTTATGGCCGTCCGAAGAATCGATATCCACAGGGTGCAACATTCGCTGTGCAAGGTGCAACATTCGTCCAAAAAGCAGAAACAGCGCCGTTCGACTTTGAGAAGTGGGTGCAGGGATTTGAAATGGAACAGTACCATGGTGAGCCGCTCTCTAGGGAAGGTAAATCGAAGACCAGCAACGGTGATACCGTTTTAACGTAAACATTCACGTGATGGAAAAAAGAAGGCCAAAAAACTTCAGAGACCCGATTGAGGTTCGGATAGCCTTTTTTGGGTTTGAAACTATCCGTTGACGGCTTACAGCTGTCAAGGCCGTAGAACTCATCGAGAGCTTCGTTTTGACTGGTTATGGCTCCCGTAACTCTACGAGCCAACAGTTATGGCCGTCCGAAGAATCGATATCCATAGGGTGCAACATTCGCTGTGCAAGGTGCAACATTCGTCCAAAAAGCAGAAACAGCGCCGTTCGACTTTGAGAAGTGGGTGCAGGGATTTGAAATGGAACAGTACCATGGTGAGCCGCTCTCTAGGGAAGGTAAATCGAAGACCAGCAACGGTGATACCGTTTTAACGTAAACATTCACGTGATGGAAAAAAGAAGGCCAAAAAACTTCAGAGACCCGATTGAGGTTCGGATAGCCATTTTTGGGTTTAAAACTATCCGTTGACGGCTTACAGCAGTCAAGGCCGTAGAACTCACGGAGAGCTTCGTTTTGACTGGTTATGGCTCCCGTAACTCTACGAGCCAACAGTTATGGCCGTCCGAAGAATCGATATCCATAGGGTGCAACATTCGCTGTGCAAGGTGCAACATTCGTCCAAAAAGCAGAAACAGCGCCGTTCGACTTTGAGAAGTGGGTGCAGGGATTTGAAATGGAACAGTACCATGGTGAGCCGCTCTCTAGGGAAGGGAAATCGAAGACCAGCAACGGTGATACCGTTTTAATGTAAACATTCACGTGATGGAAAAAAGAAGGCCAAAAAACTTCAGAGACCCGATTGAGGTTCGGATAGCCTTTTTTGGGTTTGAAACTATCCGTTGACGGCTTACAGCTGTCAAGGCCGTAGAACTCATCGAGAGCTTCGTTTTGACTAGTTATGGCTCCCGTAACTCTAAACGAGCCAACAGTTATGGCCGTCCGAAGAATCGATATCCACAGGGTGCAACATTCGCTGTGCAAGGTGCAACATTCGTCCAAAAAGCAGAAACAGCGGCGTTCGACTTTGAGAAGTGGGTGCAGGGATTTGAAATGGAGCTGTACCATGGTGAGCCACTCTCCAGGGAAGGTAAATCGAAGACCAGCAACGGTGATACCGTTTTAACGTAAACATTCACGTGATGGAAAAAAGAAGGCCAAAAAACTTTAGAGACCCGATTGAGGTTCGGATAGCCTTTTTTGGGTTTGAAACTATCCGTTGACGGCTTACAGCAGTCAAGGCCGTAGAACTCACTGAGAGCTTCGTTTTGACTGGTTATGGCTCCCGTAACTCTAAACGAGCCAACATTTATGGCCGTCCGAAGAATCGATATCCACAGGGTGCAACATTCGCTGTGCAAGGTGCAACATTCGTCCAAAAAGCAGAAACAACGCCGTTCGACTTTGAGAAGTGGGTGCAGGGATTTGAAATGGAACAGTACCATGGTGAGCCGCTCTCCAGGGAAGGTAAATCAAAGACCAGCAACGGTGATACCGTTTTAACGTAAACATTCACGTGATGGAAAAAAGAAGGCCAAAAAACTTCAGAGACCTGATTGAGGTTCGGATAGCCTTTTTTGGGTTTGAAACTATCCGTTGACGGCTTACAGCTGTCAAGGCCATAGAACTCATCGAGAGCTTCGTTTTGACTGGTTATGGCTCCTGTATCTCTAAACGAGCCAACAGTTATGGCCGTCCGAAGAATCGATATCCATAGGGTGCAACATTCGCTGTGCAAGGTGCAACATTCGTCCAAAAAGCAGAAACAGCGTCGTTCGACTTTGAGAAGTGGGTGCAGGGATTTGAAATGGAACAGTACCATGGTGAGCCGCTCTCCAGGGAAGGTAAATCGAAGACCAGCAACGGTGATACCGTTTTAACGTAAACATTCACGCGATGGGAAAAAAAGGCAAAAAACTTCAGAGACCCGATTGAGGTTCGGATAGCCTTTTTTGGGTTTGAAACTATCCGTTGACGGCTTACAACTATCAAGGCCGTAGAACTCACCGAGAGCTTCGTTTTGACTGGTTATGGCTCCCGTAACTCTAAACGAGCCAACAGTTATGGCCGTCCGAAGAATCGATATCCACAGGGTGCAACATTCGCTGTGCAAGGTGCAACATTCGTCCAAAAAGCAGAAACAACGCCGTTCGACTTTGAGAAGTGGGTGCAGGGATTTGAAATGGAACAGTACCATGGTGAGCCGCTCTCCAGGGAAGGTAAATCGAAGACCAGCAACGGTGATCCCGTTTTAACGTAAACATTCACGTGATGGAAAAAAGATGGCCAAAAAACTTCAGACACCCGATTGAGGTTCGGATAGCCTTTTTTGGTTTGAAACTATCCGTTGACGGCTTACAGCTGTCAAGGCCATAGAACTCACCGAGAGCTTCATTTTGACTGGTTATGGCTCCCGTAACTCTAAACGAGCCAACAGTTATGGCCGTCCGAAGAATCGATATCCACAGGGTGCAACATTCGCTGTGCAAGGTGCAACATTCGTCCAAAAAGCAGAAACAGCGCCGTTCGACTTTGAGAAGTGGGTGCAGGGATTTGAAATGGAACAGTACCATGGTGAGCCGCTCTCTAGGGAAGGTAAATCGAAGACCAGCAACGGTGATACCGTTTTAACGTAAACATTCACGTGATGGAAAAAAGAAGGCCAAAAAACTTCAGAGACCCGATTGAGGTTCGGATAGCCTTTTTTGGGTTTGAAACTATCCGTTGACGGCTTACAGCTGTCAAGGCCGTAGAACTCATCGAGAGCTTCGTTTTGACTGGTTATGGCTCCCGTAACTCTACGAGCCAACAGTTATGGCCGTCCGAAGAATCGATATCCATAGGGTGCAACATTCGCTGTGCAAGGTGCAACATTCGTCCAAAAAGCAGAAACAGCGCCGTTCGACTTTGAGAAGTGGGTGCAGGGATTTGAAATGGAACAGTACCATGGTGAGCCGCTCTCTAGGGAAGGGAAATCGAAGACCAGCAACGGTGATACCGTTTTAACGTAAACATTCACGTGATGGAAAAAAGAAGGCCAAAAAACTTCAGAGACCCGATTGAGGTTCGGATAGCCATTTTTGGGTTTAAAACTATCCGTTGACGGCTTACAGCAGTCAAGGCCGTAGAACTCACGGAGAGCTTCGTTTTGACTGGTTATGGCTCCCGTAACTCTAAACGAGCCAACAGTTATGGCAGTCCGAAGAATCGATATCCACAGGGTGCAACATTCGCTGTGCAAGGTGCAACATTCGTCCAAAAAGCAGAAACAGCGTCGTTCGACTTTGAGAAGTGGGTGCAGGGATTTGAAATGGAACAGTACCATGGTGAGCCGCTCTCCAGGGAAGGTAAATCGAAGACCAGCTACAGTGATACCGTTTTAACGTAAACATTCACGTGATGGAAAAAAGAAGGCCAAAAAACTTCAGAGACCCGATTGAGGTTCGGATAGCCTTTTTTGGGTTTGAAACTATCCGTTGACGGCTTACAGCAGTCAAGGCCGTAGAACTCACTGAGAGCTTCGTTTTGACTGGTTATGATTCCCGTAACTCTAAACGAGCCAACATTTATGGCCGTCCGAAGAATCGATATCCACAGGGTGCAACATTCGCTGTGCAAGGTGCAACATTCGTCCAAAAAGCAGAAACAGCGCCGTTCGACTTTGAGAAGTGGGTGCAGGGATTTGAAATGGAACAGTACCATGGTGAGCCGCTCTCCAGGGAAGGTAAATCGAAGACCAGCAACGGTGATACCGTTTTAACGTAAACATTCACGTGATGGAAAAAAGAAGGCCAAAAAACTTCAGAGACCCGATTGAGGTTCGGATAGCCTTTTTTGGGTTTGAAACTATCCGTTGACGGCTTACAGCTGTCAAGGCCATAGAACTCATCGAGAGCTTCGTTTTGACTGGTTATGGCTCCTGTAACTCTAAACGAGCCAACAGTTATGGCCGTCCGAAGAATCGATATCCATAGGGTGCAACATTCGCTGTGCAAGGTGCAACATTCGTCCAAAAAGCAGAAACAGCGCCGTTCGACTTTTAGAAGTGGGTGCAGGGATTTGAAATGGAACGGTACCATGGTGAGCCGCTCTCCAGGGAAGGTAAATCGAAGACCAGCAACGGAGATACCGTTTTAAAGTAAACATTCACGTGATGGAAAAAAAAGGCCAAAAAACTTCAGAGACCCGATTGAGGTTCGGATAGCCTTTTTTGGGTTTGAAACTATCCGTTGACGGCTTACAGCTATCAAGGCCGTAGAACTCACCGAGAGCTTCGTTTTGACTGGTTATGGCTCCCGTAACTCTAAACGAGCCAACAATTATGGCCGTCCGAAGAATCGATATCCACAGGGTGCAACATTCGCTGTGCAAGGTGCAACATTCGTCCAAAAAGCAGAAACAACGCCGTTGGACTTTGAGAAGTGGGTGCAGGGATTTGAAATGGAACAGTACCATGGTGAGCCGCTCTCCAGGGAAGGTAAATCGAAGACCAGCAACGGTGATCCCGTTTTAACGTAAACATTCACGTGATGGAAAAAAGATGGCCAAAAAACTTCAGACACCCGATTGAGGTTCGGATAGCCTTTTTTCGGTTTGAAACTATCCGTTGACGGCTTACAGCTGTCAAGGCCGTAGAACTCATCGAGAGCTTCGTTTTGACTGGTTATGGCTCCCGTAACTCTAAACGAGCCAACAGTTATGGCCGTCCGAAGAATCGATATCCACAGGGTGCAACATTCGCTGTGCAAGGTGCAACATTCGTCCAAAAAGCAGAAACAGCACCGTTCGACATTGAAAAGTGGGTGCAGGGATTTGAAATGGAACAGTACCATGGTGAGCCGCTCTCCAGGGAAGCTAAATCGAAGACCAGCAACGGTGATACCGTTTTAACGTAAACATTCACGTGATGGAAAAAAGAAGGCCAAAAAACTTCAAAGACCCGATTGAGGTTCGGATAGCCTTTTTTGGGTTTGAAACTATCCGTTGACGGCTTACAGCGGTGAAGGCCGTAGAACTCACCGAGAGCTTCGTTTTGACTGGTTATGGCTCCCGTAACTCTAAACGAGCCAACATTTATGGCCGTCCGAAGAATCGATATCCACAGGGTGCAACATTCGCTCTTCAAGGTGCAACATTCGTCCAAAAAGCCAAAACGGCGCCGTTCGACTTTTAGAAGTGGGTGCAGGGATTTGAAATGGAACAGTACCATGGTGAACCGCTCTCCAGGGAAGGTAAATCGAAGACCAGCAACGGTGATCCCGTTTTAACGTAAAAATTCATGTGATGGAAAAAAGAAGGCCAAAATACTTCAGAGACCCGATGGAGGTTCGGATAGCCTTTTTTGGGTTTGAAACTATCCGTTGACGGCTTACAGCCGTCAAGGCCGTAGAACTCACCGAGAGCTTCGTTTTGACTGGTTATGGCTCCCGTAACTCTAAACGAGCCAACAGTTATGGCCGTCCGAAGAATCGATATCCATAGGGTGCAACATTCGCTGTGCAAGGTGCAACATTCGTCCAAAAAGCCGGAACAGCGCCGTTCGACTTTAAGAAGTGGGTGCAGGGATTTGAAATGGAACAGTACCATGGTGAACCGCTCTCCAGGGAAGGTAAATCAAAGACCAGCAACGGTGATCCCGTTTTAACGTAAAAATTCACGTGATGGAAAAAAGAAGGCCAAAATACTTCAGAGACCCGATTGAGGTTCGGATAGCCTTTTTTGGGTTTGAAACTATCCGTTGATGGCTTATAGCGGTCAAGGCCGTAGAACTCACCGAGAGCTTCGTTTTGACTGGTTATGGCTCCCGTAAATCTAAACGAGCCAACAGTTATGGTCGTCCGAAGAATCGATATCCACAGGGTGCAACATTCGATGTGCAAGGTGCAACATTCGTCCAAAAAGCAGAAACAGCGCCGTTCGACTTTGAGAAGTGGGTGCAGGGATTTGAAATGGAACAGTACCATGGTTAGCCGCTCTCCAGGGAAGGTAAATCGAAGACCAGCAACGGTGATCCCGTTTTAACGTAAACATTCACGTGATGGAAAAAAGAAGGCCAAAAAACTTCAGAGACCCGATTGAGGTTCGGATAGCCTTTTTTGGGTTTGAAACTATCCGTTGACGGCTTACAGCTATCAAGGCCGTAGAACTCATCGAGTGCTTCGTTTTGACTGGTTATGGCTCCCGTAACTCTAAACGAGCCAACAGTTATGGCCGTCCGAAGAATCGATATCCATAGGGTGCAACATTCGCTGTGCAAGGTGCAACATTCGTCCAAAAAGCAGAAACAGCGCCGTTCGACTATGAAAAGTGCGTGCAGGGATTTGAAATGGAACAGTACCATGGTGAGCCACTCTCCAGGGAAGGTAAATCGAAGACCAGCAACGGTGATACCGTTTTAACGTAAACATTCACGTGATGGAAAAAAGAAGGCCAAAAAACTTCAGAGACCCGATTGAGGTTCGGATAGCCTTTTTTGGGTTTGAAACTATCCGTTGACGGCTTACAGCGGTCAAGGCCGTAGAACTCACCGAGAGCTTCGTTTTGACTGGTTATGGCTCCCTTAACTCTAAACGAGCCAACAGTTATGGCCGTCCGAAGAATCGATATCCACAGGGTGAAAGATTCGCTGTGCAAGGTGCAACATTCATCCAAAAAGCAGAAACAGCGCCGTTCGACTTTGAGAAGTGGGTGCAGGGATTTGAAATGGAACAGTACCATGGTGAGCCGCTCTCCAGGGAAGGTAAATCGAAGACCAGCAACGGTGATACCGTTTTAACGTAAACATTCACGTGATGGAAAAAAGAAGGACAAAAAACTTCAGAGACCCGATTGAGGTTCGGATAGCCTTTTTTGGGTTTGAAACTATCCGTTGACGGCTTACAGCCGTCAAGGCCGTAGAACTCACCGAGAGCTTCGTTTTTACTGGTTATGGCTCCCGTAACTCTAAACGAGCCAACAGTTATGGCCGTCCGAAGAATCGATATCCACAGGGTGCAACATTCGTTGTGCAAGGTGCAACATTCGTCCAAAAAGCAGAAACAGCGCCGTTTGACTTTGAGAAGTGGGTGCAGGGATTTGAAATGGAACAATACCATGGTGAGCTGCTCTCCAGGGAAGGTAAATCGAAGACCAGCAACGGTGATACCGTTTTAACGTAAACATTCACGTGATGGAAAAAAGAAGGCCAAAAAACTTCAGAGACCCGATTGAGGTTCGGATAGCCTTTTTTGGGTTTGAAACTATCCGTTGATGGCTTACCGCTGTCAAGGCCATAGAACTCACCGAGAGCTTCATTTTGACTGGTTATGGCTCCCATAACTCTAAACGAGCCAACATTTATGGCCGTCCGAAGAATCGATATCCACAGGGTGCAACATTCGCTCTTCAAGGTGCAACATTCGTCCAAAAAGCCAAAACGGCGCCGTTCGACTTTTAGATGTGGGTGCAGGGATTTGAAATGGAACAGTACCATGGTGAACCGCTCTCCAGGGAAGGTAAATCGAAGACCAGCAACGGTGATCCCGTTTTAACGTAAAAATTCATGTGATGGAAAAAAGAAGGCCAAAATACTTCAGAGACCCGATTGACGTTCGGATAGCCTTTTTTGGGTTTGAAACTATCCGTTGACGACTTACAGCTGTCAAGGCCGTAGAACTCACTGAGAGCTTCGTTTTGACTAGTTATGGCTCCCGTAACTCTAAACGAGCCAACAGTTATGGCCGTCCGAAGAATCGATATCCACAGGGTGCTACATTCGCTGTGCAAGGTGCAACATTCGTCCAAAAAGCCGAAACAGCGCCGTTCGACTTTAAGAAGTGGGTGCAGGGATTTGAAATGGAACAGTACCATGGTGAACCGCTCTCCAGGGAAGGTAAATCGAAGACCAGCAACGGTGATACCGTTTTAACGTAAACATTCACGTGATGGAAAAAAGAAGGCCAAAAAACTTCAGAGACCCGATTGAGGTTCGGATAGCCTTTTTTGGGTTTGAAACTATCCGTTGACGGCTTACAGCTGTCAAGGCCATAGAACTCATCGAGAGCTTCGTTTTGACTGGTTATGGATCCCGTAACTCTAAACGAGCCAACATTTATGGGCGTCCGAAGAATCGATATCCACAGGGTGCAACATTCGCTGTGCAAGGTGCAACATTCGTCCAAAAAGCAGAAACAGCGCCGTTCGACTTTGAGAAGTGGGTGCAGGGTTTTGAAATGGAACAGTACCATGGTGAGCCGCTCTCCAGGGAAGGATCGAAGACCAGCAACGGTGATCCCGTTTTAACGTAAACATTCACGTGATGGAAAAAAGATGGCCAAAAAACTTCAAACACCCGATTGAGGTTCGGATAGCCTTTTTTGGGTTTGAAACTATCCGTTGACGGCTTACAGCTGTCAAGGCCGTAGAACTCAACGAGAGCTTCGTTTTGACTGGTTATGGCTCCCGTAACTCTAAACGAGCCAACAGTTCTGGCCGTCCGAAGAATCGATATCCACAGGGTGAAAGATTCGCTGTGCAAGGTGCAACATTCGTCCAAAAAGCAAAAACAGCGCCGTTCGACTTTGAGAAGTGGGTGCAGGGATTTGAAATAGAACAGTACCATGGTGAGCCGCTCTCCAGGGAAGGTAAATCGAAGACCAGCAACGGTGATACCGTTTTAACGTAAACATTCACGTGATGGAAAAAAGAAGGCCAAAAAACTTCAGAGACCCGATTGAGGTTCGGATAGCCTTTTTTGGGTTTGAAACTATCCGTTGACGGCTTACAGCTGTCAAGGCCGTAGAACTCATCGAGAGCTTCGTTTTGACTGGTTATGGCTCCCGTAACTCTAAACGAGCCAACAGTTATGGCCGTCCGAAGAATCGATATCCACAGGGTGCAACATTCGCTGTGCAAGGTGCAACATTCGTCCAAAAAGCAGAAACAGCGCCGTTCGACATTGAAAAGTGGGTGCAGGGATTTGAAATGGAACAGTACCATGGTGAGCCGCTCTCCAGGGAAGCTAAATTGAAGACCAGCAACGGTGATACCGTTTTAACGTAAACATTCACGTGATGGAAAAAAGAAGGCCAAAAAACTTCAAAGACCCGATTGAGGTTCGGATAGCCTTTTTTGGGTTTGAAACTATCCGTTGACGGCTTACAGCGGTCAAGGCCGTAGAACTCACCGAGAGCTTCGTTTTGACTGGTTATGGCTCCCGTAACTCTAAACGAGCCAACATTTATGGCCGTCCGAAGAATCGATATCCACAGGGTGCAACATTCGCTCTTCAAGGTGCAACATTCATCCAAAAAGCCAAAACGGCGCCGTTCGACTTTTAGAAGTGGGTGCAGGGATTTGAAATGGAACAGTACCATGGTGAACCGCTCTCCAGGGAAGGTAAATCGAAGACCAGCAACGGTGATCCCGTTTTAACGTAAAAATTCATGTGATGGAAAAAAGAAGGCCAAAATACTTCAGAGACCCGATGGAGGTTCGGATAGCCTTTTTTGGGTTTGAAACTATCCGTTGACGGCTTACAGCCGTCAAGGCCGTAGAACTCACCGAGAGCTTCGTTTTGACTGGTTATGGCTCCCGTAACTCTAAACGAGCCAACAGTTATGGCCGTCCGAAGAATCGATATCCATAGGGTGCAACATTCGCTGTGCAAGGTGCAACATTCGTCCAAAAAGCCGGAACAGCGCCGTTCGACTTTAAGAAGTGGGTGCAGGGATTTGAAATGGAACAGTACCATGGTGAACCGCTCTCCAGGGAAGGTAAATCAAAGACCAGCAACGGTGATCCCGTTTTAACGTAAAAATTCACGTGATGGAAAAAAGAAGGCCAAAATACTTCAGAGACCCGATTGAGGTTCGGATAGCCTTTTTTGGGTTTGAAACTATCCGTTGATGGCTTATAGCGGTCAAGGCCGTAGAACTCACCGAGAGCTTCGTTTTGACTGGTTATGGCTCCCGTAAATCTAAACGAGCCAACAGTTATGGTCGTCCGAAGAATCGATATCCACAGGGTGCAACATTCGATGTGCAAGGTGCAACATTCGTCCAAAAAGCAGAAACAGCGCCGTTCGACTTTGAGAAGTGGGTGCAGGGATTTGAAATGGAACAGTACCATGGTTAGCCGCTCTCCAGGGAAGGTAAATCGAAGACCAGCAACGGTGATCCCGTTTTAACGTAAACATTCACGTGATGGAAAAAAGAAGGCCAAAAAACTTCAGAGACCCGATTGAGGTTCGGATAGCCTTTTTTGGGTTTGAAACTATCCGTTGACGGCTTACAGCTATCAAGGCCGTAGAACTCATCGAGTGCTTCGTTTTGACTGGTTATGGCTCCCGTAACTCTAAACGAGCCAACAGTTATGGCCGTCCGAAGAATCGATATCCATAGGGTGCAACATTCGCTGTGCAAGGTGCAACATTCGTCCAAAAAGCAGAAACAGCGCCGTTCGACTATGAAAAGTGCGTGCAGGGATTTGAAATGGAACAGTACCATGGTGAGCCACTCTCCAGGGAAGGTAAATCGAAGACCAGCAACGGTGATACCGTTTTAACGTAAACATTCACGTGATGGAAAAAAGAAGGCCAAAAAACTTCAGAGACCCGATTGAGGTTCGGATAGCCTTTTTTGGGTTTGAAACTATCCGTTGACGGCTTACAGCGGTCAAGGCCGTAGAACTCACCGAGAGCTTCGTTTTGACTGGTTATGGCTCCCTTAACTCTAAACGAGCCAACAGTTATGGCCGTCCGAAGAATCGATATCCACAGGGTGAAAGATTCGCTGTGCAAGGTGCAACATTCATCCAAAAAGCAGAAACAGCGCCGTTCGACTTTGAGAAGTGGGTGCAGGGATTTGAAATGGAACAGTACCATGGTGAGCCGCTCTCCAGGGAAGGTAAATCGAAGACCAGCAACGGTGATACCGTTTTAACGTAAACATTCACGTGATGGAAAAAAGAAGGACAAAAAACTTCAGAGACCCGATTGAGGTTCGGATAGCCTTTTTTGGGTTTGAAACTATCCGTTGACGGCTTACAGCCGTCAAGGCCGTAGAACTCACCGAGAGCTTCGTTTTTACTGGTTATGGCTCCCGTAACTCTAAACGAGCCAACAGTTATGGCCGTCCGAAGAATCGATATCCACAGGGTGCAACATTCGTTGTGCAAGGTGCAACATTCGTCCAAAAAGCAGAAACAGCGCCGTTTGACTTTGAGAAGTGGGTGCAGGGATTTGAAATGGAACAATACCATGGTGAGCTGCTCTCCAGGGAAGGTAAATCGAAGACCAGCAACGGTGATACCGTTTTAACGTAAACATTCACGTGATGGAAAAAAGAAGGCCAAAAAACTTCAGAGACCCGATTGAGGTTCGGATAGCCTTTTTTGGGTTTGAAACTATCCGTTGATGGCTTACCGCTGTCAAGGCCATAGAACTCACCGAGAGCTTCATTTTGACTGGTTATGGCTCCCATAACTCTAAATGAGCCAACATTTATGGCCGTCCGAAGAATCGATATCCACAGGGTGCAACATTCGCTCTTCAAGGTGCAACATTCGTCCAAAAAGCCAAAACGGCGCCGTTCGACTTTTAGATGTGGGTGCAGGGATTTGAAATGGAACAGTACCATGGTGAACCGCTCTCCAGGGAAGGTAAATCGAAGACCAGCAACGGTGATACCGTTTTAACGTAAACATTCACGTGATGGAAAAAAGAAGGCCAAAAAACTTCAGAGACCCGATTGAGGTTCGGATAGCCTTTTTTGGGTTTGAAACTATCCGTTGACGGCTTATAGCGGTCAAGGCCGTAGAACTCACCGAGAGCTTCGTTTTGACTGGTTATGGCTCCCGTAAATCTAAACGAGCCAACAGTTATGGTCGTCCGAAGAATCGATATCCACAGGGTGCAACATTCGATGTGCAAGGTGCAACATTCGTCCAAAAAGCAGAAACAGCGCCGTTCGACTTTGAGAAGTGGGTTCAGGGATTTGAAATGGAACAGTACCATGGTTAGCCGCTCTCCAGGGAAGGTAAATCGAAGACCAGCAACGGTGATCCCGTTTTAACGTAAACATTCACGTGATGGAAAAAAGAAGGCCAAAAAACTTCAGAGACCCGATTGAGGTTCGGATAGCCTTTTTTGGGTTTGAAACTATCCGTTGACGGCTTACAGCTATCAAGGCCGTAGAACTCATCGAGTGCTTCGTTTTGACTGGTTATGGCTCCCGTAACTCTAAACGAGCCAACAGTTATGGCCGTCCGAAGAATCGATATCCATAGGGTGCAACATTCGCTGTGCAAGGTGCAACATTCGTCCAAAAAGCAGAAACAGCGCCGTTCGACTATGAAAAGTGCGTGCAGGGATTTGAAATGGAACAGTACCATGGTGAGCCACTCTCCAGGGAAGGTAAATCGAAGACCAGCAACGGTGATACCGTTTTAACGTAAACATTCACGTGATGGAAAAAAGAAGGCCAAAAAACTTCAGAGACCCGATTGAGGTTCGGATAGCCTTTTTTGGGTTTGAAACTATCCGTTGACGGCTTACAGCGGTCAAGGCCGTAGAACTCACCGAGAGCTTCGTTTTGACTGGTTATGGCTCCCTTAACTCTAAACGAGCCAACAGTTATGGCCGTCCGAAGAATCGATATCCACAGGGTGAAAGATTCGCTGTGCAAGGTGCAACATTCATCCAAAAAGCAGAAACAGCGCCGTTCGACTTTGAGAAGTGGGTGCAGGGATTTGAAATGGAACAGTACCATGGTGAGCCGCTCTCCAGGGAAGGTAAATCGAAGACCAGCAACGGTGATACCGTTTTAACGTAAACATTCACGTGATGGAAAAAAGAAGGACAAAAAACTTCAGAGACCCGATTGAGGTTCGGATAGCCTTTTTTGGGTTTGAAACTATCCGTTGACGGCTTACAGCCGTCAAGGCCGTAGAACTCACCGAGAGCTTCGTTTTTACTGGTTATGGCTCCCGTAACTCTAAACGAGCCAACAGTTATGGCCGTCCGAAGAATCGATATCCACAGGGTGCAACATTCGTTGTGCAAGGTGCAACATTCGTCCAAAAAGCAGAAACAGCGCCGTTTGACTTTGAGAAGTGGGTGCAGGGATTTGAAATGGAACAATACCATGGTGAGCTGCTCTCCAGGGAAGGTAAATCGAAGACCAGCAACGGTGATACCGTTTTAACGTAAACATTCACGTGATGGAAAAAAGAAGGCCAAAAAACTTCAGAGACCCGATTGAGGTTCGGATAGCCTTTTTTGGGTTTGAAACTATCCGTTGATGGCTTACCGCTGTCAAGGCCATAGAACTCACCGAGAGCTTCATTTTGACTGGTTATGGCTCCCATAACTCTAAACGAGCCAACATTTATGGCCGTCCGAAGAATCGATATCCACAGGGTGCAACATTCGCTCTTCAAGGTGCAACATTCGTCCAAAAAGCCAAAACGGCGCCGTTCGACTTTTAGATGTGGGTGCAGGGATTTGAAATGGAACAGTACCATGGTGAACCGCTCTCCAGGGAAGGTAAATCGAAGACCAGCAACGGTGATCCCGTTTTAACGTAAAAATTCATGTGATGGAAAAAAGAAGGCCAAAATACTTCAGAGACCCGATTGACGTTCGGATAGCCTTTTTTGGGTTTGAAACTATCCGTTGACGACTTACAGCTGTCAAGGCCGTAGAACTCACTGAGAGCTTCGTTTTGACTAGTTATGGCTCCCGTAACTCTAAACGAGCCAACAGTTATGGCCGTCCGAAGAATCGATATCCACAGGGTGCTACATTCGCTGTGCAAGGTGCAACATTCGTCCAAAAAGCCGAAACAGCGCCGTTCGACTTTAAGAAGTGGGTGCAGGGATTTGAAATGGAACAGTACCATGGTGAACCGCTCTCCAGGGAAGGTAAATCGAAGACCAGCAACGGTGATACCGTTTTAACGTAAACATTCACGTGATGGAAAAAAGAAGGCCAAAAAACTTCAGAGACCCGATTGAGGTTCGGATAGCCTTTTTTGGGTTTGAAACTATCCGTTGACGGCTTACAGCTGTCAAGGCCATAGAACTCATCGAGAGCTTCGTTTTGACTGGTTATGGCTCCCGTAACTCTAAACGAGCCAACATTTATGGGCGTCCGAAGAATCGATATCCACAGGGTGCAACATTCGCTGTGCAAGGTGCAACATTCGTCCAAAAAGCAGAAACAGCGCCGTTCGACTTTGAGAAGTGGGTGCAGGGTTTTGAAATGGAACAGTACCATGGTGAGCCGCTCTCCAGGGAAGGATCGAAGACCAGCAACGGTGATCCCGTTTTAACGTAAACATTCACGTGATGGAAAAAAGATGGCCAAAAAACTTCAAACACCCGATTGAGGTTCGGATAGCCTTTTTTGGGTTTGAAACTATCCGTTGACGGCTTACAGCTGTCAAGGCCGTAGAACTCAACGAGAGCTTCGTTTTGACTGGTTATGGCTCCCGTAACTCTAAACGAGCCAACAGTTCTGGCCGTCCGAAGAATCGATATCCACAGGGTGAAAGATTCGCTGTGCAAGGTGCAACATTCGTCCAAAAAGCAAAAACAGCGCCGTTCGACTTTGAGAAGTGGGTGCAGGGATTTGAAATAGAACAGTACCATGGTGAGCCGCTCTCCAGGGAAGGTAAATCGAAGACCAGCAACGGTGATACCGTTTTAACGTAAACATTCACGTGATGGAAAAAAGAAGGCCAAAAAACTTCAGAGACCCGATTGAGGTTCGGATAGCCTTTTTTGGGTTTGAAACTATCCGTTGACGGCTTACAGCTGTCAAGGCCGTAGAACTCATCGAGAGCTTCGTTTTGACTGGTTATGGCTCCCGTAACTCTAAACTAGCCAACAGTTATGGCCGTCCGAAGAATCGATATCCACAGGGTGCAACATTCGCTGTGCAAGGTGCAACATTCGTCCAAAAAGCAGAAACAGCGCCGTTCGACTTTGAAAAGTGGGTGCATGGATTTGAAATGGAACAGTACCATGGTGAGCCGCTCTCCAGGGAAGGTAAATCGAAGACCAGCAACGGTGATACCGTTTTAACGTAAACATTCACGTGATGGAAAAAAGAAGGCCAAAAAACTTCAGAGACCCGATTGAGGTTCGGATAGCCTTTTTTGGGTTTGAAACTATCCGTTGACGGCTTACAGCGGTCAAGGCCGTAGAACTCACCGAGAGCTTCGTTTTGACTGGTTATGGCTCCCTTAACTCTAAACGAGCCAACAGTTATGGCCGTCCGAAGAATCGATATCCACAGGGTGAAAGATTCGCTGTGCAAGGTGCAACATTCGTCCAAAAAGCAGAAACAACGCCGTTCGACTTTGAGAAGTGGGTGCAGGGATTTGAAATGGAACAGTACCATGGTGAGCCGCTCTCCAGGGAAGGTAAATCGAAGACCAGCAACGGTGATACCGTTTTAACGTAAACATTCACGTGATGGAAAAAAGAAGGCCAAAAAACTTCAAAGACCCGATTGAGGTTCGGATAGCCTTTTTTGGGTTTGAAACTATCCGTTGACGGCTTACAGCTGTCAAGGCCGTAGAACTCACCGAGAGCTTCGTTTTGACTGGTTATGGCTCCCGTAACTCTAAACGAGCCAACAGTTATGGCCGTCCGAAGAATCGATATCCACAGAGTGCAACATTCGCTGTGCAAGGTGCAACATTCGTCCAAAAAGCAGAAACAGCGCCGTTTGACTTTGAGAAGTGGGTGCAGGGATTTGAAATGGAACAGTACCATGGTGAGCTGCTCTCCAGGGAAGGTAAATCGAAGACCAGCAACGGTGATACCGTTTTAACGTAAACATTCACGTGATGGAAAAAAGAAGGCCAAAAAACTTCAGAGACCCGATTGAGGTTCGGATAGCCTTTTTTGGGTTTGAAACTATCCGTTGACGGCTTACAGCGGTCAAGGCCGTAGAACTCACCGAGAGCTTCATTTTGACTGGTTATGGCTCCCGTAACTCTAAACGAGCCAACATTTATGGTCGTCCGAAGAATCGATATCCACAGGGTGCAACATTCGCTCTTCAAGGTGCAACATTCGTCCAAAAAGCCAAAACGGCGCCGTTCGACTTATAGAAGTGGGTGCAGGGATTTGAAATGGAACAGTACCATGGTGAACCGCTCTCCAGGGAAGGTAAATCGAAGACCAGCAACGGTGATCCCGTTTTAACGTAAAAATTCATGTGATGGAAAAAAGAAGGCCAAAATACTTCAGAGACCCGATTGACGTTCGGATAGCCTTTTTTGGGTTTGAAACTATCCGTTGACGGCTTATAGCCGTCAAGGCCGTAGAACTCACTGAGAGCTTCGTTTTGACTGGTTATGGCTCCCGTAACTCTAAACGAGCCAACAGTTATGGCCGTCCGAAGAATCGATATCCACAGGGTGCTACATTCGCTGTGCAAGGTGCAACATTCATCCAAAAAGCCGAAACAGCGCCGTTCGACTTTAAGAAGTGGGTGTAGGGATTTGAAATGGAACAGTACCATGGTGAACCGCTCTCCAGGGAAGGTAAATCAAAGACCAGCAACGGTGATCCCGTTTTAACGTAAAAATTCACGTGATGGAAAAAAGAAGGCCAAAATACTTCAGAGACCCGATTGAGGTTCGGATAACCTTTTTTGGGTTTGAAACTATCCGTTGACGGCTTACAGCGGTCAAGGCCGTAGAACTCACTGAGAGCTTCGTTTTGACTGGTTATGGCTCCCGTAACTCTAAACGAGCCAACAGTTATGGCCGTCCGAAGAATCGATATCCACAGGGTGCAACATTCGCTGTGCAAGGTGCAACATTCGTCCATAAAGCAGAAACAGCGCCGTTCGACTTTGAGAAGTGGGTGCAGGGATTTGAAATGGAACTGTACCATGGTGAGGCACTCTCCAGGGAAGGTAAATCGAAGACCAGCAACGGTGATCCCGTTTTAACGTAAACATTCACGTGATGGAAAAAAGATGGCCAAAAAAGTTCAAACACCCGATTGAGGTTCGGATAGCCTTTTTTGGGTTTGAAACTATCCGTTGATGGCTTACAGCTGTCAAGGCCGTAGAACTCACCAAGAGCTTCGTTTTGACTGGTTATGGCTCCCGTAACTCTAAACGAGCCAACAGTTATGGCCGTCCGAAGAATCGATATCCACAGGGTGCAACATTCGCTGTGCAAGGTGCAACATTCGTCCAAAAAGCAGAAACAGCGCCGTTGGACTTTGAGAAGTGGGTGCAGGGATTTGAAATGGAACAGTACCATGGTGAGCCACTCTCCAGGGAAGGTAAATCGAAGACCAGCAACGGTGATACCGTTTTAACGTAAACATTCACGTGATGGAAAAAAGAAGGCCAAAAAACTTCAGAGACCCGATTGAGGTTCGGATAGCCTTTTTTGGGTTTGAAACTATCCGTTGACGGCTTACAGCTATCAAGGCCGTAGAACTCATCGAGAGCTTCGTTTTGACTGGTTATGGCTCCCGTAACTCTAAACGAGCCAACAGTTATGGCCGTCCGAAGAATCGATATCCACAGGGTGCAACATTCGCTGTGCAAGGTGCAACATTCGTCCAAAAAGCAGAAACAGCGCCGTTCGACTTTGAGAAGTGGGTGCAGGGATTTGAAATGGAACAGTACCATGGTGAGCCGCTCTCCAGGGAAGGTAAATCGAAGACCAGCAACGGTGATACCGTTTTAACGTAAACATTCACGTGATGGAAAAAAGAAGGCCAAAAAACTTCAGAGACCCGATTGAGGTTCGGATAGCCTTTTTTGGGTTTGAAACTATCCGTTGACGGCTTACAGCTGTCAAGGCCGTAGAACTCACCGAGAGCTTCGTTTTGACTGGTTATGGCTCCCGTAACTCTAAACGAGCCAACAGTTATGGCCGTCCGAAGAATCAATATCCACAGGGTGAAAGATTCGCTGTGCAAGGTGCAACATTCGTCCAAAAAGCAAAAACAGCGCCGTTCGACTTTGAGAAGTGGGTGCAGGGATTTGAAATGGAACAGTACCATGGTGAGCCGCTCTCCAGGGAAGGTAAATCGAAGACCAGCAACGGTGATACCGTTTTAACGTAAACATTCACGTGATGGAAAAAAGAAGGCCAAAAAACTTCAGAGACCCGATTGAGGTTCGGATAGCCTTTTTTGGGTTTGAAACTATCCGTTGACGGCTTACAGCTATCAAGGCCATAGAACTCATCGAGAGCTTCGTTTTGACTGGTTATGGCTCCCGTAACTCTAAACGAGCCAACAGTTATGGCCGTCCGAAGAATCGATATCCACAGGGTGCAACATTCGCTGTGCAAGGTGCAACATTCATCCAAAAAGCAGAAACAACGCCGTTCGACTTTGAGAAGTGGGTGCAGGGATTTGAAATGGAACAGTACCATGGTGAGCCGCTCTCCAGGAAAGGTAAATCGAAGACCAGCAACGGTGATACCGTTTTAACGTAAACATTCACGTGATGGAAAAAAGAAGGCCAAAAAACTTCAAAGACCCGATTGAGGTTCGGATAGCCTTTTTTGGGTTTGAAACTATCCGTTGACGGCTTACAGCTGTCAAGGCCGTAGAACTCATCGAGAGCTTCGTTTTGACTGGTTATGGCTCCCGTAACTCTAAACGAGCCAACAGTTATGGCCGTCCGAAGAATCGATATCCACAGGGTGCAAAATTCGCTGTGCAAGGTGCAACATTCGTCCAAAAAGCAGAAACAGCGCCGTTCGACTTTGAGAAGTGGGTGCAGGGATTTGAAATGGAACAGTACAATGGTGAGCCGCTCTCCAGGGAAGGTAAATCGAAGACCAGCAACGGTGATACCGTTTTAACGTAAACATTCACGTTATGGAAAAAAGAAGGCCAAAAAACTTCAGAGACCCGATTGAGGTTCGGATAGCCTTTTTTGGGTTTGAAATTATCCGTTGACGGCTTACAGTGGTCAAGGCCGTAGAACTCACCGAGAGCTTCGTTTTGACTGGTTATGGCTCCTGTAACTCTAAACGAGCCAACAGTTATGGCCGTCCGAAGAATCGATATCCACAGGGTGCAACATTCGCTGTGCAAGGTGCAACATTCGTCCAAAAAGCAGAAACAGCGCCGTTGGACTTTGAGAAGTGGGTGCAGGGATTTGAAATGGAACAGTACCATGGTGAGCCGCTCTCCAGGGAAGGTAAATCGAAGACCAGCAACGGTGATACCGTTTTAACGTAAACATTCACGTGATGGAAAAAAGAAGGCCAAAAAACTTCAGAGACCCGATTGAGGTTCGGATAGCCTTTTTTGGGTTTGAAACTATCCGTTGACGGCTTACAGCTATCAAGGCCATAGAACTCATCGAGAGCTTCGTTTTGACTGGTTATGGCTCCCGTAACTCTAAACGAGCCAACAGTTATGACCGTCCGAAGAATCGATATCCACAGGGTGCAACATTCGCTGTGCAAGGTGCAACATTCATCCAAAAAGCAGAAACAGCGCCGTTCGACTTTGAGAAGTGGGTGCAGGGATTTGAAATGGAACAGTACCATGGTGAGCCGCTCTCCAGGAAAGGTAAATCGAAGACCAGCAACGGTGATACCGTTTTAACGTAAACATTCACGTGATGGAAAAAAGAAGGCCAAAAAACTTCAGAGACCCGATTGAGGTTCGGATAGCCTTTTTTGGGTTTGAAACTATCCGTTGACGGCTTACAGCTGTCAAGGCCGTAGAACTCACCGAGAGCTTCGTTTTGACTGGTTATGGCTCCCGTAACTCTAAACGAGCCAACAGTTATGGCCGTCCGAAGAATCGATATCCACAGGGTGAAAGATTCGCTGTGCAAGGTGCAACATTCGTCCAAAAAGCAAAAACAGCGCCGTTCGACTTTGAGAAGTGGGTGCAGGGATTTGAAATGGAACAGTACCATGGTGAGCCGCTCTCCAGGGAAGGTAAATCGAAGACCAGCAACGGTGATACCGTTTTAACGTAAACATTCACGTGATGGAAAAAAGAAGGCCAAAAAACTTCAGAGACCCGATTGAGGTTCGGATAGCCTTTTTTGGGTTTGAAACTATCCGTTGACGGCTTACAGCTATCAAGGCCACAGAACTCATCGAGAGCTTCGTTTTGACTGGTTATGGCTCCCGTAACTCTAAACGAGCCAACAGTTATGGCCGTCCGAAGAATCGATATCCACAGGGTGCAACATTCGCTGTGCAAGGTGCAACATTCATCCAAAAAGCAGAAACAGCGCCGTTCGACTTTGAGAAGTGGGTGCAGGGATTTGAAATGGAACAGTACCATAGTGAGCCGCTCTCCAGGAAAGGTAAATCGAAGACAAGCAACGGTGATACCGTTTTAACGTAAACATTCACGTGATGGAAAAAAGAAGGCCAAAAAACTTCAAAGACCCGATTGAGGTTCGGATAGCCTTTTTTGGGTTTGAAACTATCCGTTGACGGCTTACAGCTGTCAAGGCCGTAGAACTCATCGAGAGCTTCGTTTTGACTGGTTATGGCTCCCGTAACTCTAAACGAGCCAACAGTTATGGCCGTCCGAAGAATCGATATCCACAGGGTGCAAAATTCGCTGTGCAAGGTGCAACATTCGTCCAAAAAGCAGAAACAGCGCTGTTCGACTTTGAGAAGTGGGTGTAGGGATTTGAAATGGAACAGTACAATGGTGAGCCGCTCTCCAGGGAAGGTAAATCGAAGACCAGCAACGGTGATACCGTTTTAACGTAAACATTCACGTTATGGAAAAAAGAAGGCCAAAAAACTTCAGAGACCCGATTGAGGTTCGGATAGCCTTTTTTGGGTTTGAAATTATCCGTTGACGGCTTACAGTGGTCAAGGCCGTAGAACTCACCGAGAGCTTCGTTTTGACTGGTTATGGCTCCTGTAACTCTAAACGAGCCAATAGTTATGGCCGTCCGAAGAATCGATATCCACAGGGTGCAACATTCGCTGTGCAAGGTGCAACATTCGTCCAAAAAGCAGAAACAGCGCCGTTGGACTTTGAGAAGTGGGTGCAGGGATTTGAAATGGAACAGTACCATGGTGAGCCGCTCTCCAGGGAAGGTAAATCGAAGACCAGCAACGGTGATACCGTTTTAACGTAAACATTCACGTGATGGAAAAAAGAAGGCAAAAAAACTTCAGAGACCCGATTGAGGTTCGGATAGCCTTTTTTGGGTTTGAAACTATCCGTTGACGGCTTACAGCTGTCAAGGCCGTAGAACTCATCGAGAGCTTCGTTTTGACTGGTTATGGCTCCCGTAACTCTAAACGAGCCAACAGTTATGGCCGTCCGAAGAATCGATATCCACAGGGTGCAACATTCGCTGTGCAAGGTGCAACATTCGTCCAAAAAGCAGAAACAGCGCCGTTCGACTTTGAGAAGTGGGTGCATGGATTTGAAATGGAACAGTACCATGGTGAGCCGCTCTCCAGGGAAGGTAAATCGAAGACCAACAACGGTGATACCGTTTTAACGTAAACATTCACGTGATGGAAAAAAGAAGGCCAAAAAACTTCAGAGACCCGATTGAGGTTCGGATAGCCTTTTTTGGGTTTGAAACTATCCGTTGACGGCTTACAGCGGTCAAGGCCGTAGAACTCACCGAGAGCTTCGTTTTGACTGGTTATGGCTCCCGTAACTCTAAACGAGCCAACAGTTATGGCCGTCCGAAGAATCGATATCCACAGGGTGAAAGATTCGCTGTGCAAGGTGCAACATTCGTCCAAAAAGCAAAAACAGCGCCGTTCGACTTTGAGAAGTGGGTGCAGGGATTTGAAATGGAACAGTACCATGGTGAGCCGCTCTCCAGGGAAGGTAAATCGAAGACCAGCAACGGTGATACCGTTTTAACGTAAACATTCACGTGATGGAAAACAGAAGGCCAAAAAACTTCAGAGACCCGATTGAGGTTCGGATAGCCTTTTATGGGTTTGAAACTATCCGTTGACGGCTTACAGCCGTCAAGGCCATAGAACTCATCGAGAGCTTCGTTTTGACGGGTTATGGCTCCCGTAACTCTAAACGAGCCAACAGTTATGGTCGTCCGAAGAATCGATATCCACAGGGTGCAACATTCGCTGTGCAAGGTGCAACATTCATCCAAAAAGCAGAAACAGCGCCGTTGGACTTTGAGAAGTGGGTGCAGGGATTTGAAATGGAACAGTACCATGGTGAGCCGCTCTCCAGGGAAGGTAA
This sequence comes from Allium fistulosum, assembly GCA_030737815.1. Classification (NCBI taxonomy): domain Eukaryota; kingdom Viridiplantae; phylum Streptophyta; class Magnoliopsida; order Asparagales; family Amaryllidaceae; genus Allium; species Allium fistulosum. The sequence continues at coordinate 40,451,455 of CM060905.1, read as the reverse complement.
ATCGAAGACCAGCAACGGTGATACCGTTTTAACGTAAACATTCACGTGATGGAAAAAAGAAGGCCAAAATACTTCAGAGACCCGATTGAGGTTCGGATAGGCTTTTTTGGGTTTGAAACTATCCGTTGACGGCTTACAGCCGTCAAGGCCGTAGAACTCACCGAGAGCTTCGTTTTGACTGGTTATGGCTCCCGTAACTCTAAACGAGCCAACAGTTATGGCCGTCCGAAGAATCGATATCCACAGGGTGCAAAATTCGCTGTGCAAGGTGCAACATTCGTCCAAAAAGCAGAAACAGCGCCGTTCGACTTTGAGAAGTGGGTGCAGGGATTTGAAATGGAACAGTACAATGGTGAGCCGCTCTCCAGGGAAGGTAAATCGAAGACCAGCAACGGTGATACCGTTTTAACGTAAACATTCACGTGATGGAAAAAAGAAGGCCAAAAAACTTCAGAGACCCGATTGAGGTTCGGATAGCCTTTTTTGGGTTTGAAATTATCCGTTGACGGCTTACAGCGGTCAAGGCCGTAGAACTCACCGAGAGCTTCGTTTTGACTGGTTATGGCTCCCGTAACTCTAAACGAGCCAACAGTTATGGCCGTCCGAAGAATCGATATCCACAGGGTGCAACATTCGCTGTGCAAGGTGCAACATTCGTCCAAAAAGCAGAAACAGCGCCGTTGGACTTTGAGAAGTGGGTGCAGGGATTTGAAATGGAACAGTACCATGGTGAGCCGCTCTCCAGGGAAGGTAAATCGAAGACCAGCAAAGGTGATACCGTTTTAACGTAAACATTCACGTGATGGAAAAAAGAAGGCCAAAAAACTTCAGACACCCGATTGAGGTTCGGATAGCCTTTTTTGGGTTTGAAACTATCCGTTGACGGCTTACAGCTTTTATGGCCGTAGAACTCATCGAGAGCTTCGTTTTGACTGGTTATGGCTCCCGTAACTCTAAACGAGCCAACAGTTATGGCCGTCCGAAGAATCGATATCCATAGGGTGCAACATTCGCTGTGCAAGGTGCAACATTCGTCCATAAAGCAGAAACAGCGCCGTTCGACTTTGAGAAGTGGGTGCAGGGATTTGAAATGGAACAGTACCCTGGTGAGCCGCTCTCCAGGGAAGGTAAATCGAAGACCAGCAACGGTGATACCGTTTTAACGTAAACATTCACGTGATGGAAAAAAGAAGGCCAAAAAACTTCAGAGACCCGATTGAGGTTCGGATAGCCTTTTTTGGGTTTGAAACTATCCGTTGATGGCTTACAGCCGTCAAGGCCATAGAACTCACCGAGAGCTTCGTTTTGACTGGTTATGGCTCCCTTAACTCTAAACGGGCCAACATTTATGGCCGTCCGAAGAATCGATATCCACAGGGTGCAACATTCGCTCTTCAAGGTGCAACATTCGTCCAAAAAGCCAAAATGGCGCCGTTCGACTTTTAGAAGTGGTTGCAGGGATTTGAAATGGAACAGTACCATGGTGAACCGCTCTCCAGGGAAGGGAAATCGAAGACCAGCAACGGTGATCCCGTTTTAACGTAAAAATTCACGTGATGGAAAAAAGAAGGCCAAAATACTTCAGAGACCCGATTGAGGTTCGGATAGCCTTTTTTGGGTTTGAAACTATCCGTTGACGGCTTATAGCCGTCAAGGCCGTAGAACTCACCGAGAGCTTCGTTTTGACTGGTTATGGCTCCCGTAACTCTAAACGAGCCAACTGTTATGGCCGTCCGAAGAATCGATATCCACAGGGTGCAACATTCGCTGTGCAAGGTGCAACATTCGTCCAAAAAGCCGAAACAGCGCCGTTCGACTTTAAGAAGTGGGTGCAGGGATTTGAAATGGAACAGTACCATGGTGAACCGCTCTCCAGGGAAGGTAAATCAAAGACCAGCAACGGTGATCCCGTTTTAACGTAAAAATTCACATGATGGAAAAAAGAAGGCCAAAATACTTCAGAGACCCGATTGAGGTTCGGATAGCCTTTTTTGGGTTTGAAACTATCCGTTGACGGCTTACAGCGGTCAAGGCCGTAGAACTCACCGAGAGCTTCGTTTTGACTGGTTATGGCTCTCGTAACTCTAAACGAGCCAACAGTTATGGCCGTCCGAAGAATCGATATCCACAGGGTGCAACATTCGCTGTGCAAGGTGCAACATTCGTCCAAAAAGCAGAAACAGCACCGTTCGACTTTGAGAAGTGGGTGCAGGGATTTGAAATGGAACAGTACCATGGTGAGCCGCTCTCCAGGGAAGGTAAATCGAAGACCAGCAACGGTGATCCCGTTTTAACGTAAACATTCACGTGATGGAAAAAAGAAGGCCAAAAAACTTCAGAGACCCGATTGAGGTTCGGATAGCCTTTTTTGGGTTTGAAACTATCCGTTGACGGCTTACAGCAGTCAAGGCCGTAGAACTCATCGAGAGCTTCGTTTTGACTGGTTATGGCTCCCGTAACTCTAAACGAGCCAACAGTTATGGCCGTCCGAAGAATCGATATCCACAGGGTGCAACATTCGCTGTGCAAGGTGCAACATTCGTCCAAAAAGCAGAAACAGCGCCGTTCGACTTTGAGAAGTGGGTGCAGGGATTTGAAATGGAACAATACCATGGTGAGCCGCTCTCTAGGGAAGGTAAATCGAAGACCAGCGACGGTGATACCGTTTTAACGTAAACATTCACGTGATGGAAAAAAGAAGGCCAAAAAACTTCAGAGACCCGATTGAGGTTCGGATAGCCTTTTTTGGGTTCGAAACTATCCGTTGACGGCTTACAGCTGTCAAGGCCGTAGAACTCACCGAGAGCTTCGTTTTGACTGGTTATGGCTCCCGTAACTCTAAACGAGCCAACAGTTATGGCCGTCCGAAGAATCGATATCCACAGGGTGCAACATTCGCTGTGCAAGGTGCAACATTCGTCCAAAAAGCAGAAACAGCGCCGTTCGACTTTGAGAAGTGGGTGCAGGGATTTGAAATGGAACAGTACCATGGTGAGCCTCTCTCCAGGGAAGGTAAATCGAAGACCAACAACGGTGATACCGTTTTAGCGTAAACATTCACGTGATGGAAAAAAGAAGGCCAAAAAACTTCAGAGACCCGATTGAGGTTCGGATAGCCTTTTTGGGTTTGAAACTATCCGTTGACGGCTTACAGCTGTCAAGGCCGTAGAACTCACTGAGAGCTTCGTTTTGACTGGTTATGGCTCCCGTAACTTTAAACGAGCCAACATTTATGGCCGTCCGAAGAATCGATATCCATAGGGTGCAACATTCGCTCTACAAGGTGCAACATTAGTCCAAAAAACCGAAACGGCGCCGTTCGACTTTTAGAAGTGGGTGCAGGGATTTGAAATGGAACAGTACCATGGTGAACCGCTCTCCAGGGAAGGTAAATCGAAGACCAGCAACGGTGATCCCGTTTTAACGTAAAAATTCACGTGATGGAAAAAAGAAGGCCAAAATACTTCAGAGACCCGATTGAGGTTCGGATAGCCTTTTTTGGGTTTGAAACTATTCGTTGATGGCTTACAGCCGTCAAGGCCATAGAACTCACCGAGAGCTTCGTTTTGACTGGTTATGGCTCCCGTAACTCTAAACGGGCCAACATTTATGGCCGTCCGAAGAATCGATATCCACAGGGTGCAACATTCGCTCTTCAAGGTGCAACATTCGTCCAAAAAGCCAAAATGGCGCCGTTCGACTTTTAGAAGTGGTTGCAGGGATTTGAAATGGAACAGTACCATGGTGAACCGCTCTCCAGGGAAGGGAAATCGAAGACCAGCAACGGTGATCCCGTTTTAACGTAAACATTCACGTGATGGAAAAAAGATGGCCAAAAAACTTCAAAGACCCGATTGAGGTTCGGATAGCCTTTTTTGGGTTTGAAACTATCCGTTGATGGCTTACAGCAGTCAAGGCCATAGAACTCACCGAGAGCTTCGTTTTGACTGGTTATGGCTCCCGTAACTCTAAACGAGCCAACATTTATGGCCGTCCGAAGAATCGATATCCACATGGTGCAACATTCGCTCTTCAAGGTGCAACATTCGTCCAAAAATCCAAAACGGCGCCGTTCGACTTTTAGAAGTGGGTGCAGGGATTTGAAATGGAACAGTACCATGGTGAACCGCTCTCCAGGGAAGGTAAATCGAAGACCAGCAATGGTGATCCCGTTTTAACGTAAAAATTCACGTGATGGAAAAAAGAAGGCCAAAATACTTCAGAGACCCGATTGAGGTTCGGATAGCCTTTTTTGGGTTTGAAACTATCTGTTGACGGCTTACAGCGGTCAAGACCGTAGAACTCACCGAGAGCTTCGTTTTGAATGGTTATGGCTCCCGTAACTCTAAACGAGCCAACAGTTATGGCCGTCCGAAGAATCGATATCCACAGGGTGCAACATTCGCTGTGCAAGGTGCAACATTCGTCCAAAAAGAAGAAACGGCGCCGTTCGACTTTGATTAGTGGGTGCAGGGATTTGAAATGGAACAGTACCATGGTGAGCCGCTCTCCAGGGAAGGTAAATCGAAGACCAGCAACGGTGATACCGTTTTAACGTAAACATTCACGTGATGGAAAAAAGAAGGCCAAAAAACTTCAGAGACCCGATTGAGGTTCGGATAGCCTTTTTTGGGTTTGAAACTATCCGTTGACGGCTTACAGCTGTCAAGGCCGTAGAACTCACCGAGAGCTTCGTTTTGACTGGTTATGGCTCCCGTAACTCTAAACGAGCCAACAGTTATGGCCGTCCGAAGAATCGATATCCACAGGGTGCAACATTCGCTGTGCAAGGTGCAACATTCGTCCAAAAAGCAGAAACAGCGCCGTTCGACTTTGAGAAGTGGGTGCAGGGATTTGAAATGGAACAGTACCATGGTGAGCCTCTCTCCAGGGAAGGTAAATCGAAGACCAGCAACGGTGATACCGTTTTAGCGTAAACATTCACGTGATGGAAAAAAGAAGGCCAAAAAACTTCAGAGACCCGATTGAGGTTCGGATAGCCTTTTTGGGTTTGAAACTATCCGTTGATGGCTTACAGCTATCAAGGCCGTAGAACTCACTGAGAGCTTCGTTTTGACTGGTTATGGCTCCCGTAACTTTAAACGAGCCAACATTTATGGCCGTCCGAAGAATCGATATCCACAGGGTGCAACATTCACTCTGCAAGGTGCAACATTAGTCCAAAAAACCGAAACGGCGCCGTTCGACTTTTAGAAGTGGGTGCAGGGATTTGAAATGGAACAGTACCATGGTGAACCGCTCTCCAGGGAAGGTAAATCGAAGACCAGCAACGGTGATCCCGTTTTAACGTAAAAATTCACGTGATGGAAAAAAGAAGGCCAAAATACTTCAGAGACCCGATTGAGGTTCGGATAGCCTTTTTTGGGTTTGAAACTATCCGTTGACGGCTTACAGCCGTCAAGGCCATAGAACTCACCGAGAGCTTCGTTTAGACTGGTTATGGCTCCCGTAACTCTAAACGGGCCAACATTTATGGCCGTCCGAAGAATCGATATCCACAGGGTGCAACATTCGCTCTTCAAGGTGCAACATTCGTCCAAAAAGCCAAAATGGCGCCGTTCGACTTTTAGAAGTGGTTGCAGGGATTTGAAATGGAACAGTACCATGGTGAACCGCTCTCCAGGGAAGGGAAATCGAAGACCAGCAACGGTGATCCCGTTTTAACGTAAACATTCACGTGATGGAAAAAAGATGGCCAAAAAACTTCAGAGACCCGATTGAGGTTCGGATAGCCTTTTTTGGGTTTGAAACTATCCGTTGACGGCTTACAGCAGTCAAGGCCATAGAACTCACCGAGAGCTTCGTTTTGACTGGTTATGGCTCCCGTAACTCTAAACGAGCCAACATTTATGGCCGTCCGAAGAATCGATATCCACAGGGTGCAACATTCGCTCTTCAAGGTGCAACATTCGTCCAAAAATCCAAAACGGCGCCGTTCGACTTTTAGAAGTGGGTGCAGGGATTTGAAATGGAACAGTACCATGGTGAACCGCTCTCCAGGGAAGGTAAATCGAAGACCAGCAATGGTGATCCCGTTTTAACGTAAAAATTCACGTGATGGAAAAAAGAAGGCCAAAATACTTCAGAGACCCGATTGAGGTTCGGATAGCCTTTTTTGGGTTTGAAACTATCCGTTGACGGCTTACAGCGGTCAAGGCCGTAGTACTCACCGAGAGCTTCGTTTTGAATGGTTATGGCTCCCGTAACTCTAAACGAGCCAACAGTTATGGCCATCCGAAGAATCGATATCCACAGGGTGCAACATTCGCTGTGCAAGGTGCAACATTCGTCCAAAAAGCAGAAACAGCGCCGTTCGACTTTGATTAGTGGGTGCAGGGATTTGAAATGGAACAGTACCATGGTGAGCCGCTCTCCAGGGAAGGTAAATCGAAGACCAGCAACGGTGATACCGTTTTAACGTAAACATTCACGTGATTGAAAAAAGAAGGCCAAAAAACTTCAAAGAACCGATTGAGGTTCGGATAGCCTTTTTTGGGTTTGAAACTATCCGTTGATGGCTTACAGCTGTCAAGGCCGTAGAACTCATCGAGAGCTTCGTTTTGACTGGTTATGGCTCCCGTAACTCTAAACGAGCCAACAGTTATGGCCGTCCGAAGAATCGATATCCACAGGGTGCAACATTCGCTGTGCAAGGTGCAACATTCGTCCAAAAAGCAGAAACAGCGCCGTTCGACTTTGAGAAGTGGGTGCAAGGATTTGAAATGGAACAGTACCATGGTGAGCCGCTCTCCAGGGAAGGTAAATCGAAGACCAGCAACGGTGATCCCGTTTTAACGTAAACATTCACGTGATGGAAAGAAGAAGGCCAAAAAACTTCAGAGACCCGATTGATGTTCGGATAGCCTTTTTTGGGTTTGAAACTATCCATTGACGGCTTACAGCCGTCAAGGCCGTAGAACTCACCGAGAGCTTCGTTTTGACTGGTTATGGCTCCCGTAACTCTAAACGAGCCAACAGTTATGGCCGTCCGAAGAATCGATATCCACAGGGTGCAACATTCGCTATTCAAGGTGCAACATTCGTCCAAAAAGCAGAAACAGCGCCGTTCGACTTTGAGAAGTGGGTGCAGGGATTTGAAATGGAACAGTACCATGGTGAGCCGCTCTCCAGGGAAGGTAAATCGAAGACCAGCAACGGTGATACCGTTTTAACGTAAACATTCACGTGATGGAAAAAAGAAGGCCAAAAAACTTCAGAGACCCGATTGAGGTTCGGATAGCCTTTTTTGGGTTTGAAACTATCCGTTGACGGCATACAGCTGTCAAGGCCGTAGAACTCACTGAGAGCTTCGTTTTGACTGGTTATGCCTCCCGTAACTCTAAACGAGCCAACAGTTATGGCCGTCCGAAGAATCGATATCCACAGGGTGCAACATTCGCTCTGCAAGGTGCAACATTCGTCCAAAAAACCGAAACGGCGCCGTTCGACTTTTAGAAGTGGGTGCAGGGATTTGAAATGGAACAGTACCATGGTGAACCGCTCTCCAGGGAAGGTAAATCGAAGACCAACAACGGTGATCCCGTTTTAACGTAAAAATTCACGTGATGGAAAAAAGAAGGCCAAAATACTTCAGAGACCCGATTGAGGTTCGGATAGCCTTTTTTGGGTGTCAAACTATCCGTTGACGGCTTACAGCTGTCAAGGCCGTAGAACTCACCGAGAGCTTCATTTTGACTGGTTATGGCTCCCGTAACTCTAAACGAGCCAACAGTTATGGCCGTCCGAAGAATCGATATCCACAGGGTGCAACATTCGCTATGCAAGGTGCAACATTCGTCCAAAAAACAGAAACAGCGCCGTTCGACTTTGAGAAGTGGGTGCAGGGATTTGACATGGAACAGTACCATGGTGAGCCGCTCTCCAGGGAAGGTAAATCGAAGACCAGCAACGGTGATCCCGTTTTAACGTAAACATTCACGTGATGGAAAAAAGATGGCCAAAAAACTTCAGAGACCCGATTGAGGTTCGGATAGCCTTTTTTGGGTTTGAAACTATCCGTTGACGGCTTACAGCTGTCAAGGCCATAGAACTCACCGAGAGCTTCATTTTGACTGGTTATGGCTCCCGTAACTCTAAACGAGCCAACATTAATGGCCGTCCGAAGAATCGATATCCACAGGGTGCAACATTCGCTCTTCAAGGTGCAACATTCGTCCAAAAAGCCAAAACGGCGCCGTTCGACTTTTAGAAGTGGGTGCAGGGATTTGAAATGGAACATTACCATGGTGAACCGCTCTCCAGGGAAGGTAAATCGAAGACCAGCAACGGTGATCCCGTTTTAACGTAAAAATTCACGTGATGGAAAAAAGAAGGCCAAAATACTTCAGAGACCCGATTGAGGTTCGGATAGCCTTTTTTGGGTTTGAAACTATCCGTTGACGGCTTACAGCTGTCAAGGCCGTAGAACTCACCGAGAGCTTCGTTTTGACTGGTTATGGCTCCCGTAACTCTAAACGAGCCAACAGTTATGGCCGTCCGAAAAATCGATATCCACATGGTGCAACATTCGCTGTGCAAGGTGCAACATTCGTCCAAAAAGCCAAAACAACGCCGTTCGACTTTAAGAAGTGGGTGCAGGGATTTGAAATGGAACAGTACCATGGTGGACCGCTCTCCAGGGAAGGTAAATCAAAGACCAGCAACGGTGATCTCGTTTTAACGTAAAAATTCACGTGATGGAAAAAAGAAGGCCAAAATACTTCAAAGACCCGATTGAGGTTCGGATAGCCTTTTTTGGGTTTGAAACTATCCGTTGACGGCTTACAGCTATCAATGCCGTAGAACTCACCGAGAGCTTCATTTTGACTGGTTATGGCTCCCGTAACTCTAAACGAGCCAACAGTTATGGCCGTCCGAAGAATCGATATCCACAGGGTGCAACATTCGCTGTGCAAGGTGCAACATTCGTCCAAAACGCAGAAACAGCGCCGTTCGACATTGAGAAGTGGGTGCAGGTATTTGAAATGGAACAGTACCGTGGTGAGCCGCTCTCCAGGGAAGGTAAATCGAAGATCAGCAACGGTGATCCCGTTTTAACGTAAACATTCACGTGATGGAAAAAAGATGGCCAAAAAACTTCAGACACCCGATTGAGGTTTGGATAGCCTTTTTTGGGTTTGAAACTATCCGTTGACGGCTTACAGCTATCAAGGCCGTAAAACTCACCGAGAGCTTCGTTTTTACTGGTTATGGCTCCCGTAAATCTAAACGAGCCAACAGTTATGGCCGTCCGAAGAATCGATATCCACAGGGTGCAACATTCGCTGTACAAGGTGCAACATTCGTCCAAAAAGTAGAAACAGCGCCGTTCGACTTTGAGAAGTGGGTGCAGGGATTTGAAATGGAACAGTACCATGGTGAGCCGCTCTCCAGGGAAGGTAAATCGAAGACCAGCAACGGTGATACCGTTTTAACGTAAACATTCACGTGATGGAAAAAAGAAGGCCAAAAAACTTCAGAGACCCGATTGAGGTTCGGATAGCCTTTTTTGGGTTTGAAACTATCCGTTGACGGCTTACAGCCGTCAAGGCCGTAGAACTCATCGAGAGCTTCGTTTTGACTGGTTATGGCTCCCGTAACTCTAAACGAGCCAACAGTTATGGCCGTCCGAAGAATCGATATCCACAGGGTGCAACATTCGCTCCGCAAGGTGCAACATTCGTCCAAAAAACCGAAACGGCACCGTTCGACTTTTAGAAGAGGGTGCAGGGATTTGAAATGGAACAGTAGCATGGTGAACAGCTCTCCAGGGAAGGTAAATCGAAGACCAGCAACGGTGATCCCGTTTTAACGTAAAAATTCACGTGATGGAAAAAAGAAGGCCAAAATATTTCAAAGACCCGATTGAGGTTCGGATACCCTTTTTTGGGTTTGAAACTATCCGTTGATGGCTTACAGCTGTCAAGGCCGTAGAACTCAACGAGAGCTTCGTTTTGACTGGTTATGGCTCCCGTAACTCTAAACGAGCCAACAGTTATGGCCGTCCGAAGAATCGATATCCACAGGGTGCAACATTCGCTGTGCAAGGTGCAACATTCGTCCAAAAAGCAGAAACATCACCGTTCGACTTTGAGAAGTGGGAGCAGGGATTTGAAATGGAACAGTACCATGGTGAGCCGCTCTCCAGGGAAGGTAAATCGAAGACCAGCAACGGTGATCCCGTTTTAACGTAAACATTCATGTGATGGAAAAAAGATGGCCAAAAAACTTCAGAGACCCGATTGAGGTTCGGATAGCCTTTTTTGGGTTTGAAACTATCCGTTGACGGCTTGCAACTGTCAAGGCCGTAGAACTCACCGAGAGCTTCATTTTGACTGGTTATGGCTCCCGTATCTCTAAACGAGCCAACAGATATGGCCGTCCGTAGAACGATATCCACAGGGTGCAACATTCGCTCTTCAAGGTGCAACATTCGTCCAAAAAGCCGAAACGGCGTCGTTCGACTTTTAGAAGTGGGTGCAGGGATTTGAAATGGAACAGTACCATGGTGAACCGCTCTCCAGGGAAGGTAAATCGAAGACCAGCAACGGTGATCCCGTTTTAACGTAAAAATTCACGTGATGGAAAAAAGAAGGCCAAAATACTTAAGAGACCCGATTGAGGTTCGGATAGCCTTTTTTGGGTTTGAAACTATCCGTTGACGGCTTACAGCCGTCAAGGCCGTAGAACTCACCGAGAGCTTCGTTTTGACTGGTTATGGCTCCCGTAACTCTAAACGAGCAAACAGTTATGGCCGTCCGAAGAATCAATATCCAGAGGGTGCAACATTCGCTGTGCAAGGGGCAACATTCGTCGAAAAAACCGAAACATCGCCGTTCGACTTTAAGAAGTGGGTTCAGGGATTTGAAATGGAACAGTACCATGGTGAGCCGCTCTCCAAGGAAGGTAAATCGAAGACCAGCAACGGTGATCCCGTTTTAACGTAAAAATTCACGTGATGGAAAAAAGAAGGCCAAAATACTTCAAAGACCCGATTGAGGTTCGGATAGCCTTTTATCGGTTTGAAACTATCCGTTGACGGCTTATAGCTGTCAAGGCCGTAGAACTCACCGAGAGCTTCGTTTTGACTGGTTATGGCTCCCGTAACTCTAAACGAGCCAACAGTTATGGCCGTCCGAAGAATCGATATCCACAGGGTGCAACATTCGCTGTGCAAGGTGCAACATTCGTCCAAAAAGCCAAAACAGCGCCGTTCGAATTTAAGAAGTGGGTGCATGGATTTGAAATGGAACAGTACCATGGTGAACCGCTCTCCAGGGAAGGTAAATCAAAGACCAGCAACGGTGATCCCGTTTTAACGTAAAAATTCACGTGATGGAAAAAAGAAGGCCAAAATACTTCAGAGACCCGATAGAGGTTCGGATAGCCTTTTTTGGGTTTGAAACTATCCGTTGATGGCTTACAGCTGTCAAGGCCGTAGAACTCACCGAGAGCTTCGTTTTGACTGGTTATGGCTCCCGTAACTCTAAACGAGCCAACAGTTATGGCCGTCCGAAAAATCGATATCCACAAGGTGCAACATTCGCTGTGCAAGGTGCAACATTCGTCCAAAAAGCCAAAACAACGCCGTTCGACTTTAAGAAGTGGGTGCAGGGATTTGAAATGGAACAGTACCATGGTGGACCTCTCTCCAGGGAAGGTAAATCAAAGACCAGCAACGGTGATCTCGTTTTAACGTAAAAATTCACGTGATGGAAAAAAGAAGGCCAAAATACTTCAAAGACCCGATTGAGGTTCGGATAGCCTTTTTTGGGTTTGAAACTATCCGTTGACGGCTTACAGCTATCAAGGCCGTAGAACTCACCGAGAGCTTCATTTTGACTGGTTATGGCTCCCGTAACTCTAAACGAGCCAACAGTTATGGCCGTCCGAAGAATCGATATCCACAGGGTGCAACATTCGCTGTGCAAGGTGCAACATTCGTCCAAAAAGCAGAAACAGCGCTGTTCGACATTGAGAAGTGGGTGCAGGGATTTGAAATGGAACAGTACCATGGTGAGCCGCTCTCCAGGGAAGGTAAATCGAAGATCAGCAACGGTGATCCCGTTTTAACGTAAACATTCACGTGATGGAAAAAAGATGGCCAAAAAACTTCAGACACCCGATTGAGGTTTGGATAGCCTTTTTTGGGTTTGAAACTATCCGTTGACGGCTTACAGCTATCAAGGCCGTAAAACTCACCGAGAGCTTCGTTTTGACTGGTTATGGCTCCCGTAAATCTAAATGAGCCAACAGTTATGGCCGTCCGAAGAATCGATATCCACAGGGTGCAACATTCGCTGTGCAAGGTGCAACATTCGTCCAAAAAGCAGAAACAGCGCCGTTCGACTTTGAGAAGTGGGTGCAGGGATTTGAAATGGAACAGTACCATGGTGAGCCACTCTCCAGGGAAGGTAAATCGAAGACCAGCAACGGTGATACCGTTTTAACGTAAACATTCACGTGATGGAAAAAAGAAGGCCAAAAAACTTCAGAGACCCGATTGAGGTTCGGATAGCCTTTTTTGGGTTTGAAACTATCCGTTGACGGCTTACAGCCGTCAAGGCCGTAGAACTCATCGAGAGCTTCGTTTTGACTGGTTATGGCTCCCGTAACTCTAAACGAGCCAACAGTTATGGCCGTCCGAAGAATCGATATCCACAGGGTGCAACATTCGCTCCGCAAGGTGCAACATTCGTCCAAAAAACCGAAACGGCACCGTTCGACTTTTAGAAGAGGGTGCAGGGATTTGAAATGGAACAGTAGCATGGTGAACCGCTCTCCAGGGAAGGTAAATCGAAGACCAGCAACGGTGATCCCGTTTTAACGTAAAAATTCACGTGATGGAAAAAAGAAGGCCAAAATACTTCAAAGACCCGATTGAGGTTCGGATACCCTTTTTTGGGTTTGAAACTATCCGTTGATGGCTTACAGCTGTCAAGGCCGTAGAACTCAACGAGAGCTTCGTTTTGACTGGTTATGGCTCCCGTAACTCTAAACGAGCCAACAGTTATGGCCGTCCGAAGAATCGATATCCACAGGGTGCAACATTCGCTGTGCAAGGTGCAACATTCGTCCAAAAAGCAGAAACAGCACCGTTCGACTTTGAGAAGTGGGTGCAGGGATTTGAAATGGAACAGTACCATGGTGAGCCGCTCTCCAGGGAAGGTAAATCGAAGACCAGCAACGGTGATCCCGTTTTAACGTAAACATTCACGTGATGGAAAAAAGATGGCCAAAAAACTTCAGAGACCCGATTGAGGTTCGGATAGCCTTTTTTGGGTTTGAAACTATCCGTTGACGGCTTGCAACTGTCAAGGCCGTAGAACTCACCGAGAGCTTCATTTTGACTGGTTATGGCTCCCGTATCTCTAAACGAGCCAACAGATATGGCCGTCCGTAGAACGATATCCACAGGGTGCAACATTCGCTCTTCAAGGTGCAACATTCGTCCAAAAAGCCGAAACGGCGCCGTTCGACTTTTAGAAGTGGGTGCAGGGATTTGAAATGGAACAGTACCATGGTGAACCGCTCTCCAGGGAAGGTAAATCGAAGACCAGCAACGGTGATCCCGTTTTAACGTAAAAATTCACGTGATGGAAAAAAGAAGGCCAAAATACTTCAGAGACCCGATTGAGGTTCGGATAGCCTTTTTTGGTTTTGAAACTATCCGTTGACGGCTTACAGCCGTCAAGGCCGTAGAACTCACCGAGAGCTTCGTTTTGACTGGTTATGGCTCCCGTAACTCTAAACGAGCAAACAGTTATGGCCGTCCGAAGAATCGATATCCACAGGGTGCAACATTCGCTGTGCAAGGTGCAACATTCGTCGAAAAAACCGAAACATCACCGTTCGACTTTAAGAAGTGGGTTCAGGGATTTGAAATGGAACAGTACCATGGTGAGCCGCTCTCCAAGGAAGGTAAATCGAAGACCAGCAACGGTGATCCCGTTTTAACGTAAAAATTCACGTGATGGAAAAAAGAAGGCCAAAATACTTCAAAGACCCGATTGAGGTTCGGATAGCCTTTTATCGGTTTGAAACTATCCGTTGACGGCTTATAGCTGTCAAGGCCGTAGAACTCACCGAGAGCTTCGTTTTGACTGGTTATGGCTCCCGTAACTCTAAACGAGCCAACAGTTATGGCCGTCCGAAGAATCGATATCTACAGGGTGCAACATTCGCTGTGCAAGGTGCAACATTCGTCCAAAAAGCCAAAACAGCGCCGTTCGAATTTAAGAAGTGGGTGCATGGATTTGAAATGGAACAGTACCATGGTGAACCGCTCTCCAGGGAAGGTAAATCAAAGACCAGCAACGGTGATCCCGTTTTAACGTAAAAATTCACGTGATGGAAAAAAAAGGCCAAAATACTTCAGAGACCCGATTGAGGTTCGGATAGCCTTTTTTGGGTTTGAAACTATCCGTTGATGGCTTACAGCTGTCAAGGCCGTAGAACTCACTGAGAGCTTCGTTTTGACTGGTTATGGCTCCCGTAACTCTAAACGAGCCAACAGTTATGGCCGTCCGAAGAATCGATATCCACAGGGTGCAACATTCGCTGTGCAAGGTGCAACATTCGTCCAAAAAGCAGAAACAACACCGTTCGACTTTGAGAAGTGGGTGCAGGGATTTGAAATGGAACAGTACCATGGTGAGCCGCTCTCCAGGGAAGGTAAATCAAAGACCAGCAACGGTGATCCCGTTTTAACGTAAACATTCACGTGATGGAAAAAAGATGGCCAAAAAACTTCAGAGACCCGATTGAGGTTCGGATAGCCTTTTTTGGGTTTGAAACTATCCGTTGACGGCTTACAGCTGTCAAGGCCGTAGAACTCACCGAGAGCTTCGTTTTGACTGGTTATGGCTCCCGTAACTCTAAACGAGCCAACAGTTATGGTCGTCCGAAGAATCGATATCCACAGGGTGCAACATTCGCTGTGCAAGGTGCAACATTCGTCCAAAAAGCAGAAACAACGCCGTTCGACTTTGAGAAGTGGATGCAGGGATTTGAAATTGAACAGTACTATGGTGAGCCGCTCTCCATGGAAGGTAAATCGAAGACCAGCAACGGTGATCCCATTTTAACGTAAAAATTCACGTGATGGAAAAAAGAAGGCCAAAATAGTTCAGAGACCCGATTGAGGTTCGGATAGCCTTTTTTGGGTTTGAAACTATCCGTTGATGGCTTACAGTTGTCAAAGCCGTAGAACTCACCGAGAGCTTCGTTTTGACTGGTTATGGCTCCCGTAACTCTAAACGAGCCAACAGTTATGGCCGTCCGAAGAATCGATATCCACAGGGTGCAACATTCGCTGTGCAAGGTGCAACATTCGTCCAAAAAGCAGAAACAACGCCGTTCGACTTTGAGAAGTGGGTGCAAGGATTTGAAATGGAACAGTACCATGGTGAGCCGCTCTCCAGGGAAGGTAAATCGAAGACCAGCAACGGTGTTTGTACCAAAAATGGGCACAACACTCTTCGGAAGTTTTTGAAGAGATAAAAGTGAAGAATGAAAATTAAAACTGTGGATTATCTAACAAAAACTCCAAATAACAGAAAGTAAATTGCAAAGACAAGCGATTTAGAGTGGTTCAGCGTTTTGACTACGTCCACTATGAAGTTTGATGATTTTATTGCTCGATACTTGAAGGTTACAGTAGTTTATATTGTAATACAACTGAATTTCTAAGTTAAGTCTCAATCTAAAGCAGCGGCGGTGTTCTGGAGTAAGTCTGGCAGAATCTGGGCGCTCTTCAGTACTTAGAATTATCCGACCCCTTTTTTGAATGACTAGGGGCCCTATTTAAAGGTGTAGGAGGCTGATATTTCGCCTAAAATCAGGGGAGACCAGTTCTGGTACGTCAGGGGGCCCACATGGCCGAAATCTGGAGATCCGGGCCCACTTTGGGATCGATTCGACACTTGGTTCGAATCGATCAAGAAATCATCCAATCGAGCTGAAATTTGGAGTGAACATTCTTCATCATGTACTTAAGCTTCTGTGAAAATTTCATGGCATTTGGACTTGTAGAACTCGAGATATGATCGATTCAAGTTGAAGATTTTCGCTTTCTGGACTCGCTCGAATCGATTCATTCGAATCGATTCGTTCGAATCGATTCTCCTTCACGTGAAGACAACGGCGTGGCGCGCATACTTCGGGTCAATCCCTCTTTTACCTACGAGTTTTACTGAGTCGTACCCGAGGTATTAGTTGCGTGGACATTGTGGATTCGAAGTTATCGATTCGAAGATGTGCTTCCTTCGAATCGATTGGACCAACGTTAGCTCGAATCAATCAAGGTATGCCACTATTGATCGATTCAAACTTATTTCAACAGGGTGGACTCGAAGGCAGTTTATCGGATGGAGTCGAAGCGACTAGCCTTTGCGGATTCGAAGGAAGGGATGCTCAATGGATTCGAACTATCGGGTTTGCTTGATGGAGTCGAAGCAATTCTCCTTTGATCGATTCGAACCAGCCTTTTCCTCATGGATTTGAGGCAATGCTTTGTCTGATGGATTCGAACATAGGCTTCGCCTATGGATTCAAACTAAGGATGGTCTACTCCATCTTTTGTCGACGATATCTTGAGCATACGAACTCGGATTGGCTTGAAACTTGGATCGTTGGTTCCCACGGCTTTGCTTGACGTGCCTTATCAATTGTAGCCCGATCCGGACTCAAACAAATTTCGTCGATATCCATAGCGATCCTTGCGTGTAACCGATTTCCGAGACGATCTGTCACCGGTCTCTAGTCAAGTCCTTGGTGTCACGGCCTTGCCTAAAGGCAGGATAACATTTGCCCCCCAAAGTGCGTCTTGTGTAAACATGACGTGCTTTGAAAAGTTGTAATCTCTCACTGGACGGCTATGACATGCTTTACCGAAAGTTGCATTCTGTATCGCAGTAATCGACCGTCGTATAATTGTGACTGGCTGTTAGGTTTTTGAGTCATGACGAGATGAACATTTGATTCCTGTAAATGATAAAGACCAAACATTAGTCAGAAATACGTGCATACGTGTATTATCTTGACTTTGGTTAATGTTGCGTGATCGCACGTCGTTGTCAGGTCGGTTTGCTATCGAAATCTGCATCGGTCCTCTCCTGAACCAGTTTGAGACTCGAGTTAAAACATCGCTTTTAGGATTGCCTATGATCATCCTCTTGTATTGATCCTCTCCTGAATCGGTACAAAGAGTGGACAAGCAATTTTTCATATTGAAACGATTCGTCCATTTGATCGGTGGTATTTGATGGATTCAAAGCTATGTTTCTTGATCTGCTTCGAGTTGATGGTTTCGAAGTAGGTACATTGAATCGATGGTGCACAGTGACCCAGGTTCATCTTCTCCTGACTGCTTTGAATCGATGGTTCTTCGAATCAATACTGTGTGGATTCGAAGTTCTCTGAGTTGGTGGAGTCGAAGTCGCGAATGCTCGAACCGATGTCTTTTCGAAACGATGGTTCGTGGGGTTTGTGCTTCGAGTCGATGTTGTCTTGTATCGATGTTGCTGAGATGGATTCGATCGTGCAAGAAGATTCGCAGGAGATGGATTCGAAGTAGTGGGTTATAATCGATTCGAAGTCGCCGTAACGAATCGAGTCGATGCCCTTACCTGTTGAAGCCGGTCAGTTGTACCGGTAGGCG
Source organism: Allium fistulosum (assembly GCA_030737815.1). Taxonomy (NCBI): domain Eukaryota; kingdom Viridiplantae; phylum Streptophyta; class Magnoliopsida; order Asparagales; family Amaryllidaceae; genus Allium; species Allium fistulosum. The sequence continues at coordinate 40,433,775 of CM060905.1, read as the reverse complement.
AATCGTCATATTTCTCCTATATATACCGGGGTCCTATTCATTTCTCACTTTTTACTTTTACCATTGCTTCAGCCGTTTCTTCGAATCGATCTCCCAGAGCTAAAACTATCGTGTTTTCCACGAATCGATCGAATTCGTCCACGCTTCCACTCGTAATCGAATCAGGTAACTAAAGGATTGATTCGAGATGAAAAATGTTAGAACTATCTTCGTCTTGGTACAAATTCTGAGGAGTGGTGAGATCTGAATGAAATGGGTCGACTCGAAGGAGTCGAGGACTGATGTCTTTCGGGTTATAACAATTAGAGTGTCGCTTCCCGTTGCTTCGCATCGATCCAGGTTTGACCGGTTCGAATCGATCTCGAGGGCAAGGTTTCGAATCGATGACTTGGAGGGAAAGCGTATCGATTTGATCGATTCGAAGTGATGTTATCTAGATCGATTTGAAGGAATTGAATACTGATCGATTCGAAGTATCGCGGAGCTCATGGATTCGAAGCGCTCCCCTATCATAAAGTTATATCGAGTCGAACCACTTGGATTCGAAGTACCTAGAATCGAACTCCATCGATTCGACCCTTATCGATTCGAAGTCGATGGATTCGAACGACTTCGTCCTCTGATACCGTTGCTCTTTTGATTTGCTTCATTATCTGAACTACGACCAACCTCAAGTTTGTACTCTAACGAACATAATGAACTTTAGCATACTTGACTCCGACGAGCTTCGGCCTTGCATAATCGAACTTGACTGAAAGATTTAAACTTGAATTTCCTCTGAAGCTCGTCGATGGAACTATGACTTATCCTCAAAAATACAATTGATCAAAACTTGAAGTAGTTAGTAGCCTCTGGATGGTGTGGAAGTGACGGTCAGCGATGATGGTCATTTTCATTCTATAATTCCCAAGTTTTGTCGCACGGATATCTTGTTTTAATCTGTAAAATCCGCTTAAGTAACGCACAGCACTTGCACTGCACGACACGTTCATACAAATTAGAAGTAACACAGTTATAATATCTCATCTCGTCATTTACTCCTGACCTTCAGATCTCTAAGAATCCTTTGGCTGATAATTCTTCAAAGCTAGAGATGCGGATTGCCAGCCTGGCTGGGCCTAGCCCACTTATCAAAAGTTGTATAAATAAAGAATACCGTGTAACTCATTTATCAATGTATTCAAATACAAGTGTATAATAAAAAAATTCTCTTATTACATAATCTCTGCACTGTTTCAATTTCTAATATGGTATCAGAGCAATAGTCAAACGACTGATCATCAGATTAAGCTTCATGTTCATCATCGAGCCATCCAGAAAGAAAGATTCATAATCTAAACTTTCGGTTGCTCTCAGTTCTTTTACGAAGCAACTCATCATTTGATTCTGTTACCTTTTCTCCATTACCAGTTAAAACCTAAACCAATTTTTTCATATCTGATCTTATCAATCTTTCCTTTCAAGATTTACTTTCTTGAATCAATATCTGGCTGCAAGGTAAACACCTGCCTCGCCAGTTTCCATTCATCTCATCATGACTGAAGAAAGTGCAACTGTTGCTACATCAGAATTCAGAGCCAACAAAGCTGCCATTTTTTCTGAAATAATAAAGTTAAAAAGTCGGACTGCAGTACAACTTGATGAAAGCAACTATATCATGTGGAAATATCAAACTGAAACTACAATAAAGGGACATGGATTAGAAGAATATGTTAATGGTACTCTGGCCATTCCACCCAAGATGATAACTGATAATCTAGAAAAGGCAATCCCCAATCAAGATTTCATATTTTATCAAAGACAAGATAATCTTCTTGCAACATGGATAATTTCCTCTATTAGCACAAACATCCTATCTCATATTGTTGGATGCAAAACTTCACAAGAAATCTGGGAAGCCATTGAACAATTCTTTAATTCTCAATCTTCTGCAAGAATTATACACTACAAGAGGCAACTGTAGAACTTGAGAAAGAATGATATGTCAATAAGGGAATATCTAACAAAGGCCAAGAATTACTGTGATCTCCTTAGTACAACAGGATACAAAGTATCTGAAACAGAGCAGATTCTCACAATCTTGAGTGGTTTAGATGAGGACTATGAATCTATAGTAGCTGTCATCTCAGCTAAAAAGAAACTACCCAACATTCAATATGTACATGCAACCCTTCTAGCACATGAAGGGAGAATTGATCAAAAGAAAACACAAAACTCTGACTACTCTATCAATTATGCTTCTGTCAATAAAAAGAAAAATCAAGACACCTCTCAAAACTCAAACAGAAATCAATCTGGAAATTTCAGAGGAGGAAATCAAAATAACAGAGGCAAAGGAAGAGGCAGATGGAACAATTCTAATAGACCAAAGTGTCAGATTTGTGAAAGGATGGGACATACAGCATCAAAATGCTACTTCAGATTTGATCAGAACTACTCTCTCAACAACAATAACAACAACAGTCAGAGATCAAACAATCCAAATGTTAACATGGCACATATAGAAGTGGATACCAGCAATCAAAACCCTGCACAACACTCAAAGAATGAAGATGCAACATATGAAGAATGGTACCCAGATTCAGGAGCTACAAATCATATCACCAGCAGTTTGGAAAATCTGAATCTAGGAAACAAAGAATACCAAGGTACACAACATATTCTTTTAGGTAATGGTAAATCTATAAGAATCACACACACTGGGAATGCTAAAATCTTTGGTAAAAGAGAATTACACTTAAATAATTTGCTTAGAGTTCCTCAAATAAAGAAGAATCTCATAAGTGTTTCTCAATTTGCCAAAGATAATCAAGTATACTTTGAATTTTATCCAAAACTCTGTTTAGTTAGAGATGCATCAACTAGAGAAATTTTACTGCAGGTTAATGTGCAAAATGGTCTATACTCATTCAATCTGAGGCAGCACAATAGGGTATCTAATTCTGGAAAATGGTGCAACAATGTTGAAAATAATATCAAAAATAACAAAAACTTTGATCATTGGCATTGTAAATTGGGTCATCCCAGTATCAATACTGTAAAATCTGTGTTGAAGAGTAATAAAATTGCCATTGATCATATATCTCTACCCTATATATGCTCTGCATGTCAAATAGGAAAGAATCAGAAATTACCCTTTATTAATTCGTCAACTAATTACACCAAACCATTAGAGATGGTTGCTACAGACTTATGGGGTCCTGCCCCAATAAATTCAGATTTTGGTTTCAAATACTATATATCTTTTGTTGATTCTTTTTCAAGACATACTTGGATATATTTTCTAAAAACCAAAACAGAAACACATAGAGCAGTCATTCAGTTTATTACTCAAGTAGAAAGGCAACTAAATCATCAACTTAAAATCATTCAAACTGATGGAGGAGCAGAATTCAAACCATTAAAAAATTATTTCTTAGAAAAATGAATAATACACAGAACTACCTGCCCCTATACTTCTGAGAAAAATGGGTTAGCAGAGAGGAAACATAGGCATATAGTTGATACTGGTATCACTCTTTTGGCACATGCTTCTATGCCACTCAAGTTCTGGCCGGATGCATTCAACTCAGCTGTTCATCTAATCAACAGAATGCCAACAAAGGTACTACAAAATAAAACTCCCTTAGAATTACTATTTAATATTGTACCAGATTACAATAGCCTAAAAACATATGGTTGCTTAAGATTTCCCTATATGAGACCATATAATTCTCATAAATTAAGTAATAGATCAACATCTTGTACCTTTATTGGTTACACTTCTAATCAGAAAGGTTACAAATGCTTAACTAGTAATGGAAAAATTATAATATCTCGACATGTTGGATTTAATGAATCTATATTTCCATTTGCTAGTACAGAAATCAAAACAACTGAAAAAGTGTATAACACAAAAAATGTTATACCTGAAATACCCATCCTCTCTAGCAATAAAATAGACGAAACTGCTCATCAGAATCAACTTGAACCTCAACTCACAGTATCAGGTGAAGGATCAGGTCAAGATTCAAGTGGTTCCAATAATGACTGGAACAACAATAATGAGTCTAGCACAGAGACTATCCTTGCTCTAGAAAATCAAAGTAACGACACTCCTCATCAAGATGATCTTAATAAGGAGGAAACATGTCATCACATGATAACCAGATCAAAGCATGGAATATTCAAACCCAAAGCATATCATGTCATTAGCAACTCATCCGAGCCTGTTTGCTTCAACGAAACCTTACAGGACGAGAAATGGAAAGCTGCAATGAATGATGAGTATAATGCTCTCATCAAAAATAAAACCTGGACTCTTGTTCCTGCACCAAAGAATAAAAACATCATTGGATGTAAATGGACATACAAGATCAAGAGAAACTCTGATGGCTGTATCGACAAATATAAAGCCAGACTTGTGGCCAAGGGCTACTCACAACAATATGGGATAGACTTCTGTGAAACTTTTTCACCAGTCATAAAACCCACTACTATAAGAGTTATTCTCACCATTGCTCTTCACAATAAATGGCAAATAAAACAACTAGATGTCAATAATGCCTTCCTAAATGGTGAACTTCATGAAGAAGTTTATATGCAACAACCATCAGGCTACATTCAGAGTAATAAGAAGAACTGGGTATGCAAACTTGACAAAGCCATTTATGGGCTCAAACAAGCTCCTCGTGTCTGGTATGAAAAGCTTAAAACTACTCTTATTAATCTCAACTATCATCCCACTAAGTCTGACAATTCTTTATATATCAAAAATTATAACAATATCAATGTTTTCATACTTGTTTATGTGGATGATATCATAATTACAGGAAACTGCACAAAGGAAATCAGGTATGTTACTGGTTACTTAAACAACAAATTCTCCCTGAAAGACTTAGGAGACTTAAAATATTTTCTAGGCATTGAAGTCATAAGAAAATCTTAACATGAACTTATTCTGTGTCAAAGAAAATACATATCTGAAGTTCTAAATAGAGCCAAAATGAGTGCTGCAAAGCCCATGCCTACCCCAATGTCAAGTAATCTACACTTGTCTAAAAACAAAGGAGAAACCTTTGATAATGAAAAACTTTACAGAAGTATCGTATGGGCTTTACAGTATATCACTATTACCAGACCTGAATTATCATTTTCTGTAAATAAAGTTTGCCAATTTATGCAGAAACCATTAGATCCTCACTGGAAGGCAGTTAAGCATATTCTAAGATACTTAAAAGGATCAATGAATCAAGGTCTAAAGCTAAAAGCATGTAAAGACTTATCTATTAATGGGTTTGCTGACGCCGATTGGGCTTCAGACTCTGATGATAGAAGATCTACCTCAGGTTACTGCATCTACCTAGGAAGCAACCCAGTATCGTGGTGTTCCAAAAAGCAACCCACTGTGTCTCGCTCCAGCACCGAAGCTGAATATCGTAGCGTGGCAAGCACTACAGCTGAAATCACTTGGCTCAGATCTCTTCTCAAGGAAATCAAAATCGTATCAATCAATCAACCAGTGATATGGTGCGACAACTCTGGAGCTGTTTCTATCTCTGCAAATCCAGTCCTTCATTCTCGAACGAAACACATCGAAATCGACTTGTATTTCGTTCGAGAAAAGGTTATCAAAAAGGAACTTGCCGTTAATCACATTCCAGCAAGCCATCAAATCGCTGATATTATGACAAAAGCTCTCTCAAAACATAACTTTGAAAGATTCAAAGCCAATTTAATGATTGAAGATGCTGGAAGCAGATCTGAGATAAAGAAGGAAGAAAATGAAACCCTAGATCGAAATGAGGGAGGCAATTAGAAGTAACACAGTTATAATATCTCTTCTCGTCATTTACTCCTGACCTTCAGATCTCTAAGGATCCTTTGGCTGATAATTCTTCAAAGCTAGAGATGCGGATTGCCAGCCTGGCTGGGCCTAGCCCACTTATCAAAAGTTGTATAAATAAAGAATACCGTGTAACTCATTTATCAATGTATTCAAATACAAGTGTATAATAAAAAAATTCTCTTATTACATAATCTCTGTACTGTTTCAATTTCTAATAATACACTTCACACTGGGGAATGCAAGGGCTCTTTATGTACTTAACATTTCTTTATGATGAGTTAGTTAATTATGGAATCTTCGAGCTCCCAACAACAAGAGGTACAGAGCTCGACTCCTCCGGTGCTTGAGATTCATGATATTCCTGCCGATATAATCGATCCAGCTCCAAACGAATTGTCAGAGGCTATATTTATCGAAGACCCTGTTGACTCTGTCCAATCTAACATTTCTGAATCCTTACTGGGCCGAATTTGCTTGAAACATAACATATCTCTAGATGAAGTGTTATTACCCAGTGCCGCTGATAGACCGCACAATCCGCCTGAAGGATATACAGCTTTCTATCGCCATGCTTGTGCGGCCGGAACTCTCCCTCCTTTCAATCAATATATCAGAGGGATGCTATCATATTTAGGAATCGCTCCCTCGCAACTTCATCCCAACGGGCACGCGTTGCTGAACAGTGCCTTTGTCATATTTATGGACTGTCTCTTTCGCCCGCCAAGGCCGACCGAGATTAGATATATATTTAACTTCAAGAGTAGGGGTGATAGCCCGTCTTTTACATTTCTGGAGGCAGTTAGGAATTGCCAAGTTGTAGTCGGAGCTTGGACCCGACTGAGTTATTTCAAGAACGAGTGGTTCTATGTTCGGTGCCCTCCGGGTTTTGCTAGACGATGGTTGTCCAGACGTAAGCGCCCTAACCTGTTTTCTTGACCAATAGCTTTTTAGCGTTGGTATTGACATCTTATTTCTTTCACAGCCATTATCTCCAGTATAGTCCGAAGTCTTCAAGAAGTTCCGAGTGAGCTAAGACATATCGACTCGGTGATGGATGACTATAACTTAAGGACTCTCGGCCTGATCGAAATCGATCAAAGTATAGCTGTTGAAGGGTTGGCAAAGCCTGCCTCCAAGAAGGAGAACAAGATGAAAACCAAGAAGAAAACCAAGAAGAAAACGGCAAAGAAACCGCTCGGAATCACCATAACCGAAGCGAGTGACGAAGATAGAACCCATACAGATTCGGAGCCGATGGCTGATCTCTCGGGAAACTTTGAAGAATCGGGAGAAAAACGGAAAGGCAAGGCCGCCGTTTCCAAAAAACTTAAGTCCAAGGGGGGGGGGGGAATCTGTAGATGTGTTTCCTCCCGCTTCCAGAGTCATGATTTCTGAGGCCGCCCCTTCTCATTCGAGAGATTCTTTCAAAGGGCTTAACGATATTGCTATCCCAGATTATATATCGATCTCTCATAATCCTGGGTTGGAGGAATTTCATGATGTCCTAAATATGAACGAGCCCTTTCCTTTGAGTGCGGTCAACACCTACGGTCGGTTTGGGGGTTTACACATTTACACACACTTCCACAGCACTTCATGACTTTTGCATAGTAAACATTGCTTTATCGGATCCTAACGCGTAATTCTTTTTTATCGCAGGTGAAATGTCAGGCAGAGGCTCCACTTTGGATAGGCTCCGGAACGTGCGCCAATCTTCTCCATTTTATGATTCCCGCAGGAGAGAGACAGATAGGGATCATGGGCGAGGCTATTCAAGTCAAGAACGTTATGATAGAGATAGAGATTACTCGCGTGGCCGTTCTGGCTATGATTATTCTGACAGAGACCGGGGATACCAGTACCGACCCCGATCTCGCTCTCCTCCGCCTCCTAGGGCCCCAGTAGACCTCCCAGGGCCTTCTCATCAGCAGCAGCCGCCTTCTCAATCTTCTCGGCCTGATGCTCAGCGGCCAAGAATGGAACCGACAACAGCCGCTATAATAGAACAAGCTCCGGCTGAGTTGACAAGTGAGGGAGCTGCTAAACTCGCCCAAATGAAAAATGACTACCCTGAAATTTGCATGGATGGCTATGTCTTCCCTCCTAACTTTAAAAGAATTCCTTCGGACGCTGAGACCACTGCTCATAGTTATATCCGTGACTTCTACGCTCAGTATAAGGAGTGGTACAAGGCAGTCGTGAAGGCTTCTAGAGTAGCTTTTGACCGGGCGAAGATTATTGCTGAACGTGATGCTGACATTGTTAAACAGAAACGCATCATTCAGGTTCTTCAATCCGAAGTGGAGACGTCCCGGAAGTCAGAAATTGAAACACTTTAGAAACATGAGGATGTCGTGGCCAAACTGGCGAGTATGCAACAGGAACACTGCGCCACGGTAGAAGAGATGTGCCACCGCAACAACACCATTGCAGCTGAGCGAGACTTAGCCGTTAAAGAGCTGAACGAGCTCAAGGCCAAATTCACTGAAATGGTGAAGGAGAAGGATGATGCAAACGTCAATGCTCAAGAGGCTTGCGACCAAGCAGTATCTCTCAGGGCCGAACTTGCTGCGGTGGCGGTCACGGCTAAGTCTGCGGAAGCAGAAATTCAAGAAAAGATTTTGGAGGAGAGGTCCAGGCTAGATGCTGAGTTTGATGATCCCTTAGTCACGTACAACGCTAATGTGCTGGAACACAGAAATTTAGCGTGGCTGGGAGATGACTCCATGATCTTGTACAATGCCTGGACCCGGCTGGTGGATGAGAAGAGAGCAGCGCATCCAGATGAAACACTTGACGACTTTGAGCTGGAGATGCGTTTGCTCACCGAGGATGAGAGGAAGATCCTTCATGAGGCGGTGATCTCTATGGCGAAAGAAAAACTTGGTGTTCAATCTCTAGAGACAGGCGAAGGCTCGAGGATCGCGCATCACGAGGCAAGTGTTGAAGCTGTAATTCCAACATTGCCCGAAACCACTGGTGCGGTAGATCCCCAGTCTGTTCCTGCATATAATCCTGACCAACCGTTATTATCTTCCGCTGATGATTCTGCCCACGTTTCGGTCCAGACTAAGGAAGGTATTTGAATGCTTCTCGTAGTTTAGTTGTGATGAACCTTAAGCAACACACTTGGCTAACAATCTTCGCTTTGTCGCATTTCAGTGACTGAAGTCGTTGTTTCTGCGCCTCTTGCTCTATCAGTTCCACATCAAACACAAGGGGTTGTTTTTACTGAAGCCATCACGACTTCTACCTTGGTCGGCGAAGAGGGAGATGCAAATATGTTTTCTTTCAGCGCTCAAATGATTGAGGAGCTTCTTAATGAACCCATCAATCCCTCCGTCAACTCGTCCGATGCTATGAGTAGGGCTGCTCTGGCCGTCAGTTCATCTATGCCAGCTACTGTCGCATCTAATGCGGCCCAAGCATCCCGTGAACACGAAGTTTTTGCTGAGATCGATGCCGAGATGGCATCAGGGACTGCTGGTATGAATCCGTCAGGGCCTGCCCCATTAATGGTGATCTCTCCAGGTGGTACTGTAGTTATCGAAGCTGCTCCTGCCCCACTCCCTGTTACTGCTCCCTTGCCTTCAACTCGTCCTCCGAGAAGAATTTCTGTTGCCTCAAGCTCTGAGGAAGACGTTGATATTATGTCGCTGCCGGAGGACAAGCCTGAAAAGAGCAAGCGGTCGAGGGGAAAATCAGGCAGCGGATCTGGTGGAGCTACCCCGAAGAAGAAAATACGGAAGAAGAAAGATTGAACTCTTTCTTTAACTTTCTGTTGTGAAGGGTAGTATTTTGTTGATTTTCCTATAGCCGTGTATAGATGTGGATTCGGCTCCCACTAGCAGAATTTTTTGAAACACTTTGTAATCAGATTCTTTTTGTTGATAGTGGAAATGAAAATTTATTCCCTTTCTGTCTTCAACTTGTTATGTGTTATGGTTCTGCCCCCAGTATTGGGGATAAGTGTGGAGTGACGTATGTTTATACTCCGCCTCGCGCTCTGAGAGTATGGTGTTAAGTAAATGTTTATACTCCGTCTCGCGCTCTGGGAGTATGGGTTGAGTAAATGTTTATACTCCGTCTCGTGCTCTGGGAGTACGGAGTTGAATGAATGTTTGTACCCAGCTCGCGCTCTCGGAGTACTCTGGGATTTTGTAAATGTTTACAATCCGCCTCGCACTCTGGGAGTATGGAGTTAAGTAAATAGTTTATACTCCGCCTCGCGCTCTGGGAGCACGGAGTTAGGAAAATGTTTATACTCCACCTCGCGCTCTCGGAGTACGGAGTTAAGAAAATGTTTATACTCCGCCTCGCACTCTGGGAGTACGGAGTTGAATAAATGTTTATACTCCGTCTCGCGCTCTGGGAGTACGGAGTTAAGTTAAATGTTTATACTCCGCCTCGCGCTCTGGGAGTACAGAGTTAAGTTAAATGTTTATACTCCGCCTCGCGCTTTGGGAGCACGGAGTTAGGAAAATGTTTATACTCCGCCTCGCGCTCTGGGAGTACGGAGTTAAGTTAAATGTTTATACTCCGCCTCGCGCTCTGGGAGTACGGAGTTAGGAAAATGTTTATACTCCGCCTCGCACTCTGGGATTACGGAGTTAAGTGAAGGGTTGTCGTGTATCAACCCATTTCTTGGCCTGATGTGATGGCTTGCCCCCGAGCTCGGGTTTCATTTAGTGAGTGGTTGATTGCTTCATAGCCACTCCCTACGTGAATAAATTCCACTGTGTGATGGAATTTAGCTCTTCGTGCATCGTGATGTTGTACATTGTATTTAATGAATCACAGCTCTGGCTCGAAGAGATGGCATTTTATTGCTGAAATAAGAAAATATGGCAAATCAGTTGCCTTATTACAAATTCTAATTTCGAAATGCAAAAGTAAATTGCTGAATAAAAAACATAATGAAATTAATAAAGCCTGTCATATGTAGTAGCGACGGAGACTCTCGCTGTTCCAGGCCCTTGGTAAAACTAGACCGTCCACGGTTGATAATTTGAATGTGCCATCCCCAAGTCTTTGTGTAATCACGTACGGTCCTTCCCAATTTGGTTTCATGTGTGAAGGAACCGGGTAGATTCTCTTGAGGACAAGATCACCAAGTTCAAAGGTTCGGGGTCGAACCTTGGTGTTATATAATCGGGCGACCCGACTTCGGTATGCGGCCGCTCTCAAATCAGCTTCTTCCCATTTCTCGTCCAACAGATCCAAAGATTTGGCGAGTAATATAGCATTTGTTTTTGGATCGTAATAAGTTACACGGTGAGAAAATACTTCTGTCTCAACTGGAATAACGGCCTCTGAGCCATAGGATAAGGAAAATGGGGTGTGTCTAGTTGCGGTCTTGTGAGTTGTTCGATAAGCCCATAATGCCATAGGAAGTTCATCGACCCATTTGCCCCCAGCCTTTTCCAGTCGTTTCTTTAAGATGGATTTGATAACTTTGTTAACAGCTTCGACCTGACCGTTTGCTTGTGGATGTGCGACTGCAGAGAACTTTTTATGAATATGAAATCGTTGACAGAAATTCTTGAACTCCGAACTTTCGAATTGGGTCCCATTATCGGTTATGATGGTATGCGGGAGTCCAAATCGACAAATGATATTGCGGACTACAAAGTTTATTACTTTCTTCGACGTAATCGTTGCGAGAGCTTCGGCCTCGGCCCATTTCGTGAAGTAGTCAACTGCGACGATGGCGTACTTCGCACCACCTCTTGCCAGAGGTAAAGCGCCGATGATATCGATACCCCACATAGCGAACGGCCAGGGACTGACCATTTGAGTTATCTCGGTAGGTGGGGCCCTTGGAATTCGAGCGTGTTTCTGGCACTTGTCGCACTTTCTGGCATAATTGGCTGCATCTCGGTTCACTGTCGGCCAGTAATATCCATATCGGAGTATTTTCTTAGCAAGCGCTTGTCCACCGGTGTGATCGCCACATTCTCCTTCGTGCACGTCATGTAACACTCGTTTGACTTCGTCGTGAGCGATACACCGGAGGTGTGGAACAGAATAACCTTTTCTATACATGATCCCGTCCTGAATGATGAACCGCGAAGCTTTTCGTAGAATTTGTCTTTTCTCATTTCGGTGCTCAGGCAATATCCCATTCTCAATATAATTTCGATACAGAGTCATCCATGATTCTTTGCTGGGTGAGGTTTCCAACACATCATTCGTTTTTATTTGATCGATGCTTGGGAAGGACAAAGTTTCAACCGGGACAAGCCCCATTTGCTGTGCTTCACCTGTGCTGGCCAGCTTTGCCAAGGAGTCGGCCTTTTGATTGTGATCTCGAGGTATATAGTAAATGGCGTAATAATCAAATTGATCCAGTATTTCTAGAACTCGAACCAAGTAAGCAGCTAACCTCCGGTCTCTCGCTTGATATTCTCCCCGTACCTGGCACACAACCAACTGTGAATCACAATAAATTTCTATAGCGACAATTCTTAGATCTCTAGCAAGCTTTAACCCAGTCAATAGAGCTTCATATTCGGCTTCATTGTTGGTTGCGTGAAAATCAAACTTCAAAGCATAGCATATGGATCGACCTTCGGGGGTTTCTAGTACAACACCAGCGCCCGAACACCGATCGTTTGATGCACCGTCTGTATAAAGTTTCCAGACATATTCAGGAGATTCGCTGGTTTCGGGTAAGTCGTCTGGAACAGTAAATTCAGCTATGAAGTCAGCCAGGACTTGCCCTTGAATGGCTCTCCGCGGAGCATAAGTAATGTCAAATTGACTCAGTTCGATATTCCACTTGAGTAACCTTCCAGACGTCTCAGGCCGCGTGAGGACCTGTCGTAACGGCTGATCGGTATACACAGTAAGCGGATGAGCTTGGAAATAAGGACGAAGCTTTCTTGAGGCAATGACCAGGCAATAAGCCAGTTTCTCTAACCTGGGGTAATTTCTTTCAGCTCCGGTCAATCGTTTACTAACATAATAGACCGGTTTCTGCACCCGATCCTCTTCTCGGACCAGAGCAGCACTGATCGCATGCTCTGATACTGCCAGATAAAGGTATAATTGTTCGTGATCAATCGGTTTTGACAAGATCGGTGGTGTAGAGAGATGCTGAACCAGCGATCGGAATGCGCCTTCACATTCCATGGTCCATTCAAAGTTTCGTTTTCCCTTCCGGATTAGATCAAAGAAAGGAATGCATTTATCAGTGGATTTTGAAATGAACCTGCTTAGTGCTGCTACCTTCCCGTTGAGACTCTGGACTTGCTTTATGGTCCTTGGAGTTTGCAAATTCCATATTGCCCAGATCTTTTCGGGGTTTGCTTCTATCCCACGAGCGTTGACGATGAAACCGAGGAACTTTCCGGATGCAACGCCAAAGTGGCACTTCAACGGGTTAAGCTTCATTCCATATTCACGTAGGATGCGGAACATTGAATCTAAATCCCTGACGTGATCTGTGGAAAATCGGGACTTAACTAACATGTCATCCACATAAACTTCCATGGTCTTCCCGATCTGGTCAGCGAACATTCGATTAACCAAGCGTTGGTAAGTTGCTCCGGCATTCTTTAAACCAAAAGGCATGACTCTGTAACAGTAGAGTCCCAGATCGGTCACGAAACTGGTATGTTCTTGATCGGGTAGATGCATAGGTATTTGATTATAACCGGAATAAGCATCCATAAAGGATAACAATTCATGGCCTGCAGTTGAGTCTATGAGTTGGTCAATTCGAGGAAGTGGAAAACTATCTTTTGGACAAGCTTTGTTTAAGTCGGAGTAGTCGACACAAGTTCTCCATTTCCCATTCGGTTTTCGAACCATTACCGGATTTGACACCCACTCCGGGTATAGAGCATCTCGGATGAAACCATTTGATTGCAACTTGTCAATTTCTTCTTTAAGGGCGGCAGATCTCTCTGGATCTATACCACGCCTCTTTTGCTTGACCGGAACATGTCGCGGATCAATATTCAAGGAGTGACTTGCAATGTTCGGTGAGATTCCGCACATGTCAGAGTGCGCCCAGGCGAAGACATCGAGATTCGCTTGGAGAAATTCAACCAATTCCTGTTGTATCTGTTTTCCCAATTGAGACCCAACCTTTAGTACTTTTGAGTCATCATCCTCACTGACCGGGACGTCCACAGTCAGTTCGGCTGGAGACGCTTGATTCTCCTTAGCTTCCTCTTTATCTTTGGTATCTCTAGGGTCAAGATCTTTAAGGAATTGGTAGTGGCGCCCGGGCCGGGACCCAGGCGCTAGTTGTCAATTATCAGTAAAATGGACGCAGAGAGATTCCTCTACGCCCTTACCTTTCTCCTTCTTCTGTGCTTCACGCAATTCAGCAACATAACAGGCTCTTCCCGCTGCCTGATCTCCTTGAATGATTCCAATTCCATGGTCAGTTGGGAATTTCAAAGTCAAACACCACGGGGCAATGGCTGCCCTGAATTCAGCAAGGGCCGGTCGGCCCAAGAATGCATTATACGATGAAGCGATGTCAAGAACAACGAATTGCAGCAGTCGGACTCTCCTGCGTTCTCCAACCCCTAGTTCCACCGGCAGTTCCACCGGCAGTTCCACCGGCAGTTCCACTATCCCAGTGGGTATTGTAGCACTCCCATTGAAGCCGCGAACTCGGGATTGGCAGGGTTTCAAGTATTTAGCTTCCATCTTCATTAAATCATAAGCTCGTTTAAATAAAATGTTTACAGAACTCCCACTATCGACCAGGATCCTCTTCATCCAAGCAGGACCAACCTGGGCAGATATGACTAGTGGGTCGATTGTCGGAGCTTCGATTTTCTTAGCATCTCGGCTTCTAAATATGATGTCATCGGACATTGTCTTTTGTTGTTTAGCCGGGGTTCCATCCTCACAATTACTGCAGCATTCGAAGCTCGCATGCCTGATAGAGCTAGCATACGACTCCATTTCCCTCCAGCTTCTGTCCGCTGGATGAGGACCACCACTTATGGTATTGATAACTAGCCTCCCGCCTGTACGAGCGGGTTCCTCTTGTCTTTCTTGGTCTTGCGCACGGTTTGGGTTTGATGGACCCGCACCACCAGACCGCGGTGCCCGCACGAATTGATCAAACTTTCTCTCCCTGATCAACTTTTCTATGAGATCCTGCAAATGACGACAGTCATTAGTATTGTGACCATAACTCTCATGAAACCTACAAAACTTTCCTGTCTGAATCTACCTCTCTGATGACCGCTTCGGAGCGGGTTTCTTATACTGTTCAGTGTTGCAAGTTTGTAGGTACACATTTTCCAGCGATGTGTTTAATGGTGTATAACTTTCGAACATCGGAGCCCTACGCCGTGGGCCTGGATTCGGATCTCTCTTCTTATTTTGACCATTGCTACCTCTTGGCTGAGTTTGCTTGTTCTGTATGTTTAACTGAACTTTTTCGGAATTGTCACCGGACTGTTTAACTGCTACATTGCTTTGGATTCCCTCATTTACGGGTTTCGCATCGTCCTGCTTCCTAGACTGTTTCGCGTCCTCTTGCCGTAAGAATCGAGCGGCTTTGGAGTAGAAACGGTCCAACGATGCGGGTGGTTTTCCGGCTAACCAGTTTCCAAATTCAGAATCGGGATCAATTCCCTTCGTCAATGCCATTAAAATTGAGTTGTCGTTGGGATTACTAATTTCCACACATGCCGCATGGAATCTCTCCAAGTAACGCCTTAGTGTCTCCCCACGAGCTTGGGTAACACTGGACAGGGTGTTAACATCTTTGGGTCTAGCGACATACATGCGAAATTGTTCAACAAATTTCTTAGCCAATTGGTCAAATGAAGAGATAGATCTCGGAGGTAATCTTGTAAACCACATTGTTGCAATTCCTCCCAGTGAGATGGGGAAACTTCGACATTTCACTGCATCGTCGGCCCTTGCAGCGCTCATTGACCATTCATATTTCAATATATGCTGATTGGGATCAGAATTTCCTTTGTACATAGGGAAAGTTGGCATTCTGAATTGCCGAGGAGGTTCAGCGTATAGTATCTCGTCCGTGAAAGGAGTATGACTTCGAGAAATCCCCCAATCGTCATTGGTAAGACCTTGGCTTTCGCGAATCATCTGACGTATCATAGTCGAGATGTCTGGCATTGCTACATTTTGAGCATGCTGAGCTAAGGTGTGGTCGGGTTCCACAGTGCGAGTTTGGACCGGGCGCTGTCGACGGTCCAAGTTTCGCCTCCTTGGCTCAGCATTTTCCGGGACGTATGGTTCAGAAGTACATCCCTGCTGTTGATTACTTGAATCTGGAAGATGTCGGGTATCAACCCTTGTTTCTACTGTGGCAGCTGTGACATGATTGTCCGTAGTATATTGTGGAGTACAACCACCTCGTCCTGATGGTCCAGCCTGGAAGCCGGTTGACGGTCCTACCCTCAACTGTCCGACAGTCAGGGCGGGTTGATATCCAGCAGCTTGAGCATGACTTCCGTCCAATCGGGGATGGGTAGATCTATGATGATAGTCATATGAGGCAGAACTTTCAGTGGATGAGCGGGAAACATCATCCCTTCTGGACCTCCTACGGCCCTGGCGGTTCAGTTGGTTTGTCAATTCAATATTAGCACGCAACTGTTCGGCCAATTGTTGCCGAATTTGAGTCAACTCCTGAAGCAACACATGGAATTCTTGTCTGGTGACTGCCCCAGACGGATCTGAATGGGCAGTGTTGTCTTGGTTGGATGGCTGCTGTTGAGCAGGATTCTGTCCATCCCTACCTTCCTGTCCAGCAGTTGTAGAAGTGGTTCTTGTGCTAACCATTTTTAATGATGAATCCTTTTCCTAGACTTTATGCAAATCTGAATAGAATGGAAGGACGATGAATTAGAGATCTGAATCTTCCTCTTGGATTTATGCAATCCGGTATCGACGGTAGATCCAAGGAGCAGGAGAAAAAAGCTGGTTTTTTCTCAGTGAAAGCACCAAAGTGTTTGTACCAAAAATGGGCACAACACTCTTCGGAAGTTTTTGAAGAGATAAAAGTGAAGAATGAAAATTAAAACTGTGGATTATCTAACAAAAACTCCAAATAACAGAAAGTAAATTGCAAAGACAAGCGATTTAGAGTGGTTCGGCGTTTTGCCTACGTCCACTATGAAGTTTGATGATTTTATTGCTCGATACTTGAAGGTTACAGTAGTTTATAATGTAATACAACTGAATTTCTAAGTTAAGTCTCAATCTAAAGCAGCGGCGGTGTTCTGGAGTAAGTCTGGCAGAATCTGGGCGCTCTTCAGTACTTAGAATTATCCGACCCCTTTTCTGAATGACTAGGGGCTCTATTTATAGGTGTAGGAGGCTGATATTTCGCCTAAAATGAGGGGAGACCAGTTCTGGTATGTTAGGGGGCCCACATGGCCGAAATCTGGAGATCCGGGCCCATTTTGGGATCGATTCGACCCTTGGTTCGAATCGATCAAGAAATCATCCAATCGAGCTGAAATTTGGAGTGAACATTCTTCATCATGTGCTTAAGCTTCTGTGAAAATTTCATGGCATTTGGACTTGTAGAACTCAAGTTATGATCGATTCAAGTTGAAGATTTTCGCTTTCTGGAGTCGCTCGAATCGATTCGTTCGAATCGATTCTCCTTCACGTGAAGACAACGGCGTGGCGCGCATACTTCGGGTCAATCCCTCTTTTACCTCCGAGTTTTACTGAGTCATACCCGAGGTATTAGTTGCGTGGACATTGTGGATTCAAAGTTATCGATTCGAAGACGTGCTTCCTTCGAATCGATTGGACCAACGTTAGCTCGAATCGATCAAGGTATGCCACTATTGATCGATTCGAACTTATTTCAACAGGGTGGACTCGAAGGCAGTTTATCGGATGGAGTCGAAGCGACTAGCCTTTGCGAATTCGAAGGAAGGGATGCTCAATGGATTCGAACTATCGAGTTCGCTTGATGGAGTCGAAGCAATTCTCCTTTGATCGATTCGAACCAGCCTTTTCCTCATGGATTCGAGGCAATGCTTTGTCTGATGGATTCGAACATAGGCTTTGCCTATGGATTCGAACTAAGGATGGTCTACTCCATCTTTTGTCGATGATATCTTGAGCATACGAACTCGGATTGGCTTGAAACTTGGATCGTTGGTTCCCACGGCTTTGCTTGACGTGCCTTATCAATTGTAGCCCGATCTAGACTCAAACAAATTTCGTCGATATCCATAGCGATCCTTGCATGTAACCGATTTCCGAGACGATCTGTCACCGGTCTCTAGTCAAGTCCTTGGTGTCACGGCCTTGCCAAAAGGTGGGATAACAAACGGTGATCTCGTTTTAAAGTAAACATTCACGTGATGGAAAAAAGAAGGCCAAAAAACTTCAGAGACCCGATTGAGGTTCGGATAAATTTTTTGGGTTTGAAACTATCCGTTGAAGGCTTACAGCTGTCAAGGCCGTAGAACTCACCGAGAGCTTCATTTTGACTGGTTATGGCTCCCATAACTCTAAACGAGCCAACAGTTATGGCCGTCCGAAGAATCGATATCCACAGGGTGCAACATTCGCTCTACAAGGTGCAACATTCGTCCAAAAAGCCGAAACGGCGCCTTTCGACTTATAGAAGTGGGTGCAGGGATTTGAAATGGAACAGTACCATGGTGAACCGCTCTCCAGGGACGGTAAATCGAAGACCAGCAACGGTGATCCCGTTTTAACGTAAACATTTAGGTGATGGAAAAAAGAAGGCCAAAAAACTTCAGAGACCCGATTGATGTTCGGATAGCATTTTTTGGGTTTGAAATTATCCGTTGACGGCTTACAGCTGTCAAGGCCGTAGAACTCACCGAGAGCTTCGTTTTGACTGGTTATGGCTCCCGTAACTCTAAACGAGCCAACAGTTATGGCCGTCCGAAGAATCGATATCCACAGGGTGCAACTTTCGCTGTGCAAGGTGCAACATTCGACCAAAAAGCCGAAACAGCGCCGTTCGACTTTGAGAAGTGGGTGCAGGGATTTGAAATGGAACAGTACCATGGTGAGCCGCTCTCCAGGGAAGGTAAATCGAAGACCAGCAACGGTGATCCCGTTTTAACGTAAACATTCAGGTGATGGAAAAAAGAAGGCCAAAAAACTTCAGAGACCCGATTGATGTTCGGATAGCCTTTTTTGGGTTTGAAACTATCCGTTGACGGCTTACAGCAGTCAAGGCTTTAGAACTCACCGAGAGCTTCGTTTTGACTGGTTATGGCTCCCGTAACTCTAAACGAGCCAACAGTTATGGCCGTCCGAAGAATTGATATCCACAGGGTGCAACATTCGCTGTGCAAGGTGCAACATTCGTCCAAAAAGCCGAAATGGCGTCGTTCGACTTTTACAAGTGGGTGTAGGGATTTGAAATGGAACAGTACCATGGTGAACCACTCTCTAGGGAAGGTAAATCGAAGAGCAGCAACGGTGATCCCGTTTTAACGTAAAAATTCACGTGATGGAAAAAAGAAGGCCAAAATACTTCAGAGACCCGATTGAGGTTCGGATAGCCTTTTTTGGGTTTCAATCTATCCGTTGACGGCTTACTGCCATCAAGGCCGTATAACTCACCGAGAGCTTCGTTTTGACTGGTTATCGCTCTCGTAACTCTAAACGAGCAACAGTTATGGCCGTCCGAAGAATCGATATCCATAGGGTGCAACATTCGCTGTGCAAGGTGCAACATTCGTCCAAAAAGCAGAAACAACGCCGTTCGACTTTGAGAAGTGGGTGCAGGGATTTGAAATGGAACAGTACCATGGTGAGCCGCTCTCCATGGAAGGTAAATCGAAGACCAGCAACGGTGATCCCGTTTTAACGTAAACATTCACGTGATGGAAAAAAGAAGGCCAAAAAACTTCAGAGACCCGATTGAGGTTCGGATAGCCTTTTTTGGGTTTGAAACTATCCGTTGAAGGCTTACAGCTGTCAAGGCCGTAGAACTCACCGAGAGCTTCGTTTTGACAAGTTATGGCTCCCGTAACTCTAAACGAGCCAACAGTTATGGACATCCGAAGAATCGATATCCACAGGGTGCAACATTCGCTATGCAAGGTGCAACATTCGTCCAAAAAGCCGAAACGGCGCCGTTCGACTTTTAGAAGTGGGTGCAGGGATTTGAAATGGAACAGTACCATGGTGAACCGCTCTCCAGGGACGGTAAATCGAAGACCAGCAACGGTGATCCCGTTTTAACGTAAAAATTCACGTGATGGAAAAAAGAAGGCCAAAATACTTCAGAGAACCGATTGAGGTTCGGATAGCCTTTTTTGGGTTTGAAACTATCCGTTGATGGCTTACAGCTGTCAAGGCCGTAGAACTCACCGAGAGCTTCGTTTTGACTGGTTATGGCTCCCGTAACTCTAAACGACCCAACAGTTATGTCCGTCCAAAGAATCGATATCCACAGGGTGCAACATTCGCTGTGCAAGGTGCAACATTCGTCCAAAAAGCCGAAACAGCGCCGTTCGACTTTGAGAAGTGGGTGTAGGGATTTGAAATGGAACAGTACCATGGTGAGCCGCTATCCAGGGAAGGTAAATCGAAGACCAGCAACGGTGATCCCGTTTTAACGTAAACATTCAGGTGATGGAAAAAAGAAGGCCAAAAAACTTCAGAGACCCGATTGATGTTCGGATAGCCTTTTTTGGGTTTGAAACTATCCGTTGACGGCTTACAGCGGTCAAGGACGTAGAACTCACCGAGAGCTTCGTTTTGACTGGTTATGGCTCCCGTAAATCTAAACGAGCCAACAGTTATGGCCGTCCGAAGAATCGATATCCACAGGGTGCAACATTCGCTGTGCAAGGTGCAACATTCGTCCAAAAAGCCGAAACGGCGCCGTTCGACTTTTACAAGTGGGTGTAGGGATTTGAAATGGAACAGTACCATGGTGAACCGTTCTCTACGGAAGGTAAATCGAAGACCAGCAACGGTGATCCCGTTTTAACGTAAAAATTCACGTGATGGAAAAAAGAAGGCCAAAATACTTCAGAGACCCGATTGAGGTTCGGATAGCCTTTTTTGGGTTTGAATCTATCCATTGACGGCTTACTACCATCAAGGCCATAGAACTCACTGAGAGCTTCGTTTTGACTGGTTATCGCTCCCGTAACTCTAAACGAGCAACAGTTATGGCCATCCGAAGAATCGATATCCACAGGGTGCAACATTCGCTGTGCAAGGTGCAACATTCGTCCAAAAAGCAGAAACAACGCCGTTCGACTTTGAGAAGTGGGTGCAGGGATTTGAAATGGAACAGTACCATGGTGAGCCGCTCTCCAGGGAAGGTAAATCGAAGACCAGCAACGGTGATCCCGTTTTAACGTAAACATTCACGTGATGGAAAAAAGAAGGCCAAAAAACTTCAGAGACCCGATTGAGGTTCGGATAGTCTTTTTTGGGTTTGAAACTATCCGTTGAAGGCTTACAGTTGTCAAGGCCGTAGAACTCACCGAGAGCTTCGTTTTGACTGGTTATGGCTCCCGTAACTCTAAACGAGCCAACAGTTATGGACATCCGAAGAATCGATATCCACAGGGTGCAACATTCGCTCTGCAAGGTGCAACATTCGTCCAAAAAGACGAAACGGCGTCGTTCGACTTATAGAAGTGGGTGCAGGGATTTGAAATGGAACAGTACCATGGTGAACCACTCTCCAGGGACGGTAAATCGAAGACCAGCAACGGTGATCCCGTTTTAACGTAAACATTCAGGTGATGGAAAAAAGAAAGCCAAAAAACTTCAGAGACCCGATTGATGTTCGGATAGCATTTTTTGGGTTTGAAATTATCCGTTGACGGCTTACAGCTGTCAAGGCCGTAGAACTCACCGAGAGCTTCGTTTTGACTGGTTATGGCTCCCGTAACTCTAAACGAGCCAACAGTTATGGCCGTCCGAAGAATCGATATCCACAGGGTGCAACTTTCGCTGTGCAAGGTGCAACATTCGACCAAAAAGCCGAAACAGCGCCGTTCGACTTTGAGAAGTGGGTGCAGGGATTTGAAATGGAACAGTACCATGGTGAGCCGCTCTCCAGGGAAGGTAAATCGAAGACCAGCAACGGTGATCCCGTTTTAACGTAAACATTCAGGTGATGGAAAAAAGAAGGCCAAAAAACTTCAGAGACCCGATTGATGTACGGATAGCCTTTTTTGGGTTTGAAACTATCCGTTGACGGCTTACAGCTGTCAAGGCCGTAGAACTCACCGAGAGCTTCGTTTTGACTGGTTATGGCTCCCGTAACTCTAAACGAGCCAACAGTTATGGCCGTCCGAAGAATCGATATCCACAGGGTGCAACATTCGCTGTGCAAGGTGCAACATTCGTCCAAAAAGCCGAAATGGCGCCGTTCGACTTTTACAAGTGGGTGTAGGGATTTGAAATGGAACAGTACCATGGTGAACCGCTCTCTAGGGAAGGTAAATCGAAGAGCAGCAACGGTGATCCCGTTTTAACGTAAAAATTCACGTGATGGAAAAAAGAAGGCCAAAATACTTCAGAGACCCGATTGAGGTTCGGATAGCCTTTTTTGGGTTTGAATCTATCCGTTGACGGCTTACTGCCATCAAGGCCGTATAACTCACCGAGTGCTTCGTTTTGACTGGTTATCGCTCCCGTAACTCTAAACGAGCAACAGTTATGGCCGTCCGAAGAATCGATATCCATAGGGTGCAACATTCGCTGTGCAAGGTGCAACATTCGTCCAAAAAGCAGAAACAACGCCGTTCGACTTTGAGAAGTGGGTGCAGGGATTTGAAATGGAACAGTACCATGGTGAGCCGCTCTCTAGGGAAGGTAAATCGAAGACCAGCAACGGTGATCCCGTTTTAACGTAAACATTCACGTGATGGAAAAAAGAAGGCCAAAAAACTTCAGAGACCCGATTGATGTTCGGATAGCCTTTTTTGGGTTTGAAACTATCCGTTGACGGCTTACAGCTGTCAAGGCCATAGAACTCATCGAGAGCTTCGTTTTGACTGGTTATGGCTCCCGTAACTCTAAACGAGCCAACAGTTATGGCCGTCCGAAGAATCGATATCCACAGGGTGCAACATTCGCTATGCAAGGTGCAACATTCGTCCAAAAAGCCGAAACGGCGCCGTTCGACTTTTAGAAGTGGGTGCAGGGATTTGAAATGGAACAGTACCATGGTGAACCACTCTCCAGGGACGGTAAATCGAAGACCAGCAACGGTGATCCCGTTTTAACGTAAAAATTCACGTGATGGAAAAAAGAAGGCCAAAATACTTCAGAGAACCGATTGAGGTTCGGATAGCCTTTTTTGGGTTTGAAACTATCCGTTGATGGCTTACAGCTGTCAAGGCCGTAGAACTCACCGAGAGCTTCGTTTTGACTGGTTATGGCTCCCGTAACTCTAAACGACCCAACAGTTATGTCCGTCCAAAGAATCGATATCCACAGGGTGCAACATTAGCTGTGCAAGGTGCAACATTCGTCCAAAAAGCCGAAACAGCGCCGTTCGACTTTGAGAAGTGGGTGCAGGGATTTGAAATGGAACAGTACCATGGTGAGCCGCTATCCAGGGAAGGTAAATCGAAGACCAGCAACGGTGATCCCGTTTTAACGTAAACATTCAGGTGATGGAAAAAAGAAGGCCAAAAAACTTCAGAGACCCGATTGATGTTCGGATAGCATTTTTTGGGTTTGAAACTATCCGTTGACGGCTTACAGCGGTCAAGGCCGTAGAACTCACCGAGAGCTTCGTTTTGACTGGTTATGGCTCCCGTAAATCTAAACGAGCCAACAGTTATGGCCGTCCGAAGAATCGATATCCACAGGGTGCAACATTCGCTGTGCAAGGTGCAACATTCGTCCAAAAAGCCGAAACGGCGCCGTTCGACTTTTACAAGTGGGTGTAGGGATTTGAAATGGAACAGTACCATGGTGAACCGCTCTCTAGGGAAGGTAAATCGAAGACCAGCAACGGTGATCCCGTTTGAACGTAAAAATTCACGTGATGGAAAAAAGAAGGACAAAATACTTCAAAGACCCGATTGAGGTTCGGATAGCCTTTTTTGGATTTGAATCTATCCATTGACGGCTTACTGCCATCAAGGCCATAGAACTCACTGAGAGCTTCGTTTTGACTGGTTATCGCTCCCGTAACTCTAAACGAGCAACAGTTATGGCCGTCCGAAGAATCGATATCCACAGGGTGCAACATTCGCTGTGCAAGGTGCAACATTCGTCCAAAAAGCAGAAACAACGCCGTTCGACTTTGAGAAGTGGGTGCAGGGATTTGAAATGGAACAGTACCATGGTGAGCCGCTCTCCAGGGAAGGTAAATCGAAGACCAGCAACGGTGATCCCGTTTTAACGTAAACATTCCCGTGATGGAAAACAGAAGGCCAAAAAACTTCAGAGACCCGATTGAGGTTCGGATAGCCTTTTTTGGGTTTGAAACTATCCGTTGAAGGCTTACAGTTGTCAAGGCCGTAGAACTCACCGAGAGCTTCGTTTTGACTAGTTATGGCTCCCGTAACTCTAAACGAGCCAACAGTTATGGCCGTCCGAAGAATCGATATCCACAGGGTGCAATATTCGCTGTGCAAGGTGCAACCTTCGTCCAAAAAGCCGAAATGGCGCCGTTCGACTTTTACAAGTGGGTGTAGGGATTTGAAATGGAACAGTACCATGGTGAACCGCTCTCTAGGGAAGGTAAATCGAAGAGCAGCAACGGTGATCCCGTTTTAACGTAAAAATTCACGTGATGGAAAAAAGAAGGCCAAAATACTTCAGAGACCCGATTGAGGTTCGGATAGCCTTTTTTGGGTTTGAATCTATCCGTTGACGGCTTACTGCAATCAAGGCCGTATAACTCACCGAGAGCTTCGTTTTGACTGGTTATCGCTCCCGTAACTCTAAACGAGCAACAGTTATGGCCGTTCGAAGAATCGATATCCATAGGGTGCAACATTCGCTGTGCAAGGTGCAACATTCGTCCAAAAAGCAGAAACAACGCCGTTCGACTTTGAGAAGTGGGTGCAGGGATTTGAAATGGAACAGTACCATGGTGAGCCGCTCTCCAGGGAAGGTAAATCGAAGACCAGCAACGGTGATCCCGTTTTAACGTAAACATTCACGTGATGGAAAAAAGAAGGCCAAAAAACTTCAGAAACCCGATTGAGGTTCGGATAGCCTTTTTTGGGTTTGAAACTATCCGTTGAAGGCTTACAACTGTCAAGGCCGTAGAACTCACCGAGAGCTTCGTTTTGACTAGTTATGGCTCCCGTAACTCTAAACGAGCCAACAGTTATGGACATCCGAAGAATCGATATCCACAGGGTGCAACATTCGCTATGCAAGGTGCAACATTCGTCCAAAAAGCCGAAACGGCGCCGTTCGACTTTTAGAAGTGGGTGCAGGGATTTGAAATGGAACAGTACCATGGTGAACCGCTCTCCAAGGACGGTAAATCGAAGACCAGCAACGGTGATCCCGTTTTAACGTAAAAATTCACGTGATGGAAAAAAGAAGGCCAAAATACTTCAGAGAACCGATTGAGGTTCGGATAGCCTTTTTTGGGTTTGAAACTATCCGTTGATGGCTTACAGCTGTCAAGGCCGTAGAACTCACCGAGAGCTTCGTTTTGACTGGTTATGGCTCCCGTAACTCTAAACGACCCAACAGTTATGTCCGTCCAAAGAATCGATATCCACAGGGTGCAACATTCGCTGTGCAAGGTGCAACATTCGTCCAAAAAGCCGAAACAGCGCCGTTCGACTTTGAGAAGTGGGTGCAGGGATTTGAAATGGAACAGTACCATGGTGAGCCGCTATCCAGGGAAGGTAAATCGAAGACCAGTAACGGTGATCCCGTTTTAACGTAAACATTCAGGTGATGGAAAAAAGAAGGCCAAAAAACTTCAGAGACCCGATTGATGTTCGGATAGCATTTTTTCGGTTTGAAACTATCCGTTGACGGCTTACAGCGGTCAAGGCCGTAGAACTCACCGAGAGCTTCGTTTTGACTGGTTATGGCTCCCGTAAATCTAAACGAGCCAACAGTTATGGCCGTCCGAAGAATCGATATCCACAGGGTGCAACATTCGCTGTGCAAGGTGCAACATTCGTCCAAAAAGCCGAAACGGCGCCGTTCGACTTTTACAAGTGGGTGTAGGGATTTGAAATGGAACAGTACCATGGTGAACCGCTCTCTAGGGAAGGTAAATCGAAGACCAGCAACGGTGATCCCGTTTTAACGTAAAAATTCACGTGATGGAAAAAAGAAGGCCAAAATACTTCAGAGACCCGATTGAGGTTCGGATAGACTTTTTTGGGTTTGAATCTATCCATTGACGGCTTACTGCCATCAAGGCCATAGAACTCACTGAGAGCTTCGTTTTGACTGGTTATCGCTCCCGTAACTCTAAACGAGCAACAGTTATGGCCGTCCGAAGAATCGATATCCACAGGGTGCAACATTCGCTGTGCAAGGTGCAACATTCGTCCAAAAAGCAGAAACAACGCCGTTCGACTTTGAGAAGTGGGTGCAGGGATTTGAAATGGAACAGTACCATGGTGAGCCGCTCTCCAGGGAAGGTAAATCGAAGACCAGCAACGGTGATCCCGTTTTAACGTAAACATTCACGTGATGGAAAAAAGAAGGCCAAAAAACTTCAAAGACCCGATCGAGGTTCGGATAGCCTTTTTTGGGTTTGAAACTATCCGTTGAAGGCTTACAGTTGTCAAGGCCGTAGAACTCACCGAGAGCTTCGTTTTGACTGGTTATGGCTCCAGTAACTCTAAACGAGCCAACAGTTATGGACATCCGAAGAATCGATATCCACAGGGTGCAACATTCGCTCTGCAAGGTGCAACATTCGTCCAAAAAGCCGAAACGGCGCCGTTCGACTTTTAGAAGTGGGTGTAGGGATTTGAAATGGAACAGTACCATGGTGAACCGCTCTCCAGGGACGGTAAATCGAAGACCAGCAACGGTGATCCCGTTTTAACGTAAAAATTCACGTGATGGAAAAAAGAAGGCCAAAATACTTCAGAGAACCGATTAAGGTTCGGATAGCCTTTTTTGGGTTTGAAACTATCCGTTGATGGCTTACAGCTGTCAAGGCCGTAGAACTCACCGAGAGCTTCATTTTGACTGGTTATGGCTCCCGTAACTCTAAACGACCCAACAGTTATGGCCGTCCAAAGAATCGATATCCACAGGGTGCAACATTCGCTGTGCAAGGTGCAACATTCGTCCAAAAAGCCGAAACAGCGCCGTTCTACTTTGAGAAGTGGGTGCAAGGATTTGAAATGGAACAGTACCATGGTGAGCCGCTATCCAGGGAAGGTAAATCGAAGACCAGCAACGGTGATCCCGTTTTAACGTAAACATTCAGGTGATGGAAAAAAGAAGGCCAAAAAACTTCAGAGACCCGATTGATGTTCGGATAGCCTTTTTTGGGTTTGAAACTATCCGTTGAAGGCTTACAGTTGTCAAGGCCGTAGAACTCACCGAGAGCTTCGTTTTGACTGGTTATGGCTCCAGTAACTCTAAACGAGCCAACAGTTATGGACATCCGAAGAATCGATATCCACAGGGTGCAACATTCGCTCTGCAAGGTGCAACATTCGTCCAAAAAGCCGAAACGGCGCCGTTCGACTTTTCGAAGTGGGTGTAGGGATTTGAAATGGAACAGTACCATGGTGAACCGCTCTCCAGGGACGGTAAATCGAAGACCAGCAACGGTGATCCCGTTTTAACGTAAAAATTCACGTGATGGAAAAAAGAAGGCCAAAATACTTCAGAGAACCGATTAAGGTTCGAATAGCCTTTTTTGGGTTTGAAACTATCCGTTGATGGCTTACAGCTGTCAAGGCCGTAGAACTCACCGAGAGCTTCATTTTGACTGGTTATGGCTCCCGTAACTCTAAACGACCCAACAGTTATGGCCGTCCAAAGAATCGATATCCACAGGGTGCAACATTCGCTGTGCAAGGTGCAACATTCGTCCAAAAAGCCGAAACAGCGCCGTTCTACTTTGAGAAGTGGGTGCAAGGATTTGAAATGGAACAGTACCATGGTGAGCCGCTATCCAGGGAAGGTAAATCGAAGACCAGCAACGGTGATCCCGTTTTAACGTAAACATTCAGGTGATGGAAAAAAGAAGGCCAAAAAACTTCAGAGACCCGATTGATGTTCGGATAGCATTTTTTGGGTTTGAAACTATCCGTTGATGGCTTACAGCGGTCAAGGCCGTAGAACTCATCGAGAGCTTCGTTTTGACTGGTTATGGCTCCCGTAAATCTAAACGAGCCAACAGTTATGGCCGTCCGAAGAATCGATATCCACAGGGTGCAACATTCGTTGTGCAAGGTGCAACATTCGTCCAAAAAGCCGAAACGGCGCCGTTCGACTTTTAGAAGTGGGTGTAGGGATTTGAAATGGAATAGTACCATGGTGAACCGCTCTCCAGGGACGGTAAATCGAAGACCAGCAACGGTGATCCCGTTTTAACGTAAAAATTCACGTGATGGAAAAAAGAAGGCCAAAATACTTCAGAGAACCGATTAAGGTTCGGATAGCCTTTTTTGGGTTTGAAACTATCCGTTGATGGCTTACAGCTGTCAAGGCCGTAGAACTCACCGAGAGCTTCATTTTGACTGGTTATGGCTCCCGTAACTCTAAACGACCCAACAGTTATGGCCGTCCAAAGAATCGATATCCACAGGGTGCAACATTCGCTGTGCAAGGTGCAACATTCGTCCAAAAAGCCGAAACAGCGCCGTTCTACTTTGAGAAGTGGGTGCAGGGATTTGAAATGGAACAGTACCATGGTGAGCCGCTATCCAGGGAAGGTAAATCGAAGACCAGCAACGGTGATCCCGTTTTAACGTAAACATTCAGGTGATGGAAAAAAGAAGGCCAAAAAACTTCAGAGACCCGATTGATGTTCGGATAGCATTTTTTGGGTTTGAAACTATCCGTTGATGGCTTACAGCGGTCAAGGCCGTAGAACTCATCGAGAGCTTCGTTTTGACTGGTTATGGCTCCCGTAAATCTAAACGAGCCAACAGTTATGGCCGTCCGAAGAATCGATATCCACAGGGTGCAACATTCGCTGTGCAAGGTGCAACATTCGTCCAAAAAGCCGAAACGGCGCGGTTCGACTTTTACAAGTGGGTGCAGGGATTTGAAATGGAACAGTACCATGGTGAGCCGCTCTTCAGGGAAGGTAAATCGAAGACCAGCAACGGTGATCCCGTTTTAACGTAAACATTCACGTGATGGAAAAAAGAAGGCCAAAAAACTTCAGAGATCCGATTGAGGTTCGGATAGCCTTTTTTGGTTTTGAAACTATCCGTTGAAGGCTTACAGCTGTCAAGGCCGTAGAACTTACCGAGAGCTTTGTTTTGACTGGTTATGGCTCCCGTAACTCTAAACGAGCCAACAGTTATGGCCGTCCGAAGAATCGATATCCACAGGGTGCAACATTCGCTCTGCAAGGTGCAACATTCGTCCAAAAAGCCGAAACGGCGCCGTTCGACTTTTAGAAGTGGGTGCAGGGATTTGAAATGGAACAGTACCATGGTGAACCGCTCTCCAGGGATGGTAAATCGAAGACCAGCAACGGTGATCCCGTTTTAACGTAAAAATTCACGTGATGGAAAAAAGAAGGCCAAAATACTTCAGAGAACCGATTGAGGTTCGGATAGCCTTTTTTGGGTTTGAAACTATCCGTTGACGGCTTACAGCTATCAAGGCCGTAGAACTCACCGAGAGCTTCGTTTTGACTGGTTATGGCTCCCGTAACTCTAAACGACCCAACAGTTATGGCCGTCCGAAGAATCGATATCCACAGGGTGCAACATTCGCTGTGCCAGGTGCAACATTCGTCCAAAAAGCCGAAACAGCGCCGTTCG
Organism: Allium fistulosum; assembly: GCA_030737815.1. Classification (NCBI taxonomy): domain Eukaryota; kingdom Viridiplantae; phylum Streptophyta; class Magnoliopsida; order Asparagales; family Amaryllidaceae; genus Allium; species Allium fistulosum. Next base: position 40,404,054 of record CM060905.1, on the reverse strand, counting down.
ACTTTGAGAAGTGGGTGCAGGGATTTGAAATGGAACAGTACCATGGTGAGCCGCTCTCCAGGGAAGGTAAATCGAAGACTAGCAACGGTGATCCCGTTTTAACGTAAACATTCAGGTGATGGAAAAAAGAAGGCCAAAAAACTTCAAAGACCCGATTGATGTTCGGATAGCATTTTTTGGGTTTGAAATTATCCGTTGACGGCTTACAGCTGTCAAGGCCGTAGAACTCACCGAGAGCTTCGTTTTGACTGGTTATGGCTCCCGTAACTCTAAACGAGCCAACAGTTATGGCCGTCCGAAGAATCGATATCCACAGGGTGCAACATTCGCTGTGCAAGGTGCAACATTCGACCAAAAAGCCGAAACAGCGTCGTTCGACTTTGAGAAGTGGGTGCAGGGATTTGAAATGGAACAGTACCATGGTGAGCCGCTCTCCAGGGAAGGTAAATCGAAGACCAGCAACGGTGATCCCGTTTTAACGTAAACATTCAGGTGATGGAAAAAAGAAGGCCAAAAAACTTTAGAGACCCGATTGATGTTCGGATAGCCTTTTTTGGGTTTGAAACTATCCGTTGACGGCTTACAGCTGTCAAGGCCATAGAACTCATCGAGAGCTTCGTTTTGACTGGTTATGGCTCCCGTAACTCTAAACGAGCCAACAGTTATGGCCGTCCGAAGAATCGATATCCACAGGGTGCAACATTCGCTGTGCAAGGTGCAACATTCGTCCAAAAAGCCAAAACGGCGCCGTTCGACTTTTACAAGTGGGTGTAGGGATTTGAAATGGAACAGTACCATGGTGAACCGCTCTCTAGGGAAGGTAAATCGAAGACCAGCAACGGTGATCCCGTTTTAACGTAAAAATTCACGTGATGGAAAAAAGAAGGCCAAAATACTTCAGAGACCCGATTGAGGTTCGGATAGCCTTTTTTGGGTTTGAATCTATCCGTTGACGGCTTACTGCCATCAAGGCCGTAGAACTCACCGAGAGCTTAATTTTGACTGGTTATCGCTCCCGTAACTCTAAACGAGCAACAGTTATGGCCGTCCGAAGAATCGATATCCACAGGGTGCAACATTCGCTGAGCAAGGTGCAACATTCGACCAAAAAGCCGAAACAGCGCCGTTCGACTTTGAGAAGTGGGTGCAGGGATTTGAAATGGAACAGTACCATGGTGAGCCGCTCTCCGGGGAAGGTAAATCGAAGACCAGCAACGGTGATCCCGTTTTAACGTAAACATTCAGGTGATGGAAAAAAGAAGGCCAAAAAACTTCAGAGACCCGATTGATGTTCGGATAGCCTTTTTTGGGTTTGAAACTATCCGTTGACGGCTTACAACTATCAAGGCCGTAGAACTCACCGAGAGCTTCGTTTTGACTGGTTATGGCTCCCGTAACTCTAAACGAGCCAACAGTTATGACCGTCCGAAGAATCGATATCCACAGGGTGCAACATTCGCTGTGCAAGGTGCAACATTCGTCCAAAAAGCCGAAACGGCGCCGTTCGACTTTTACAAGTGGGTGTAGGGATTTGAAATGGAACAGTACCATGGTGAACCGCTCTCTAGGGAAGGTAAATCGAAGACCAGCAATGGTGATCCCGTTTTAACGTAAAAATTCACGTGATGGAAAAAAGAAGGCCAAAATACTTCAGAGAACCGATTGAGGTTCGGATAGCCTTTTTTGGGTTTGAAACTATCCGTTGATGGCTTACAGCTGTCAAGGCCGTAGAACTCACCGAGAGCTTCGTTTTGACTGGTTATGGCTCCCGTAACTCTAAACGACCCAACAGTTATGGCCGTCCAAAGAATCGATATCCACAGGGTGCAACATTCGCTCTGCAAGGTGCAACATTCGTCCAAAAAGCCGAAACAGCGCCGTTCGACTTTGAGAAGTGGGTGCAGGGATTTGAAATGGAACAGTACCATGGTGAGCCGCTATCCAGGGAAGGTAAATCGAAGACCAGCAACGGTGATCCCGTTTTAACGTAAACATTCAGGTGATGGAAAAAAGAAGGCCAAAAAACTTCAGAGACCCGATTGATGTTCGGATAGCATTTTTTGGGTTTGAAACTATCCGTTGACGGCTTACAGCGGTCAAGGCCGTAGAACTCACCGAGAGCTTCGTTTTGACTGGTTATGGCTCCCGTAAATCTAAACGAGCCAACAGTTATGGCCGTCCGAAGAATCGATATCCACAGGGTGCAACATTCGCTGTGCAAGGTGCAACATTCGTTATTAAAGCCGAAACGGCGCCGTTCGACTTTTACAAGTGGGTGTAGGGATTTGAAATGGAACAGTACCATGGTGAACCGCTCTCTAGGGAAGGTAAATCGAAGACCAGCAACGGTGATCCCGTTTTAACGTAAAAATTCACGTGATGGAAAAAAGAAGGCCAAAATACTTCAGAGAACCGATTGAGGTTCGGATAGCCTTTTTTGGGTTTGAAACTATCCGTTGATGGCTTACAGCTGTCAAGGCCGTAGAACTCACCGAGAGCTTCGTTTTGACTGGTTATGGCTCCCGTAACTCTAAACGACCCAACAGTTATGGCCGTCCAAAGAATCGATATCCACAGGGTGCAACATTCGCTGTGCAAGGTGCAACATTCGTCCAAAAAGCCGAAACAGCGCCGTTCGACTTTGAGAAGTGGGTGCAGGGATTTGAAATGGAACAGTACCATGGTGAGCCGCTATCCAGGGAAGGTAAATCGAAGACCAGCAACGGTGATCCCGTTTTAACGTAAACATTCAGGTGATGGAAAAAAGAAGGCCAAAAAACTTCAGAGACCCGATTGATGTTCGAATAGCATTTTTTGGGTTTGAAGCTATCCGTTGACGGCTTACAGCGGTCAAGGCCGTAGAACACATCGAGAGCTTCGTTTTGACTGGTTATGGCTCCCGTAAATCTAAACGAGCCAACAGTTATGGCCGTCCGAAGAATCGATATCCACAGGGTGCAACATTCGCTGTGCAAGGTGCAACATTCGTCCAAAAAGCCGAAACGGCGCCGTTCGACTTTTACAAGTGGGTGCAGGGATTTGAAATGGAACAGTACCATGGTGAGCCGCTCTTCAGGGAAGGTAAATCGAAGACCAGCAACGGTGATCCCGTTTTAACGTAAACATTCACGTGATGGAAAAAAGAAGGCCAAAAAACTCCAGAGACCCGATTGAGGTTCGGATAGCCTTTTTTGGGTTTGAAACTATCCGTTGAAGGCTTACAGCTGTCAAGGCCGTAGAACTTACCGAGAGCTTTGTTTTGATTGGTTATGGCTCCCGTAACTCTAAACGAGCCAATAGTTATGGCCGTCCGAAGAATCGATATCCACAGGGTGCAACATTCGCTCTACAAGGTGCAACATTCGTCCAAAAAGCCGAAACGGCGCCGTTCGACTTTTAGAAGTGGGTGCAGGGATTTGAAATGGAACAGTACCATGGTGAACCGCTCTCCAGGGACGGTAAATCGAAGACCAGCAACGGTGATCCCGTTTTAACGTAAAAATTCACGTGATGGAAAAAAGAAGGCCAAAATACTTCAGAGAACCGATTGAGGTTCGGATAGCCTTTTTTGGGTTTGAAACTATCCGTTGACGGCTTACAGCTATCAAGGCCGTAGAACTCACCGAGAGCTTCGTTTTGACTGGTTATGCCTCCCGTAACTCTAAACGACCCAACAGTTATGGCCGTCCGAAGAATCGATATCCACAGGGTGCAACATTCGCTGTGCCAGGTGCAATATTCGTCCAAAAAGCCGAAACAGTGCCGTTCGACTTTGAGAAGTGGGTGCAGGGATTTGAAATGGAACAGTACCATGGTGAGCCTCTCTCCAGGGAAGGTAAATCGAAGACCAGCAACGGTGATCCCGTTTTAACGTAAACATTCAGGTGATGGAAAAAAGAAGGCCAAAAAACTTCAAAGACCCGATTGATGTTCGGATAGCATTTTTTGGGTTTGAAATTATCGGTTGACGGCTTACAGCTATCAAGGCCGTAGAACTCACTGAGAGCTTCGTTTTGACTAGTAATGGCTCCCGTAACTCTAAACGAGCCAACAGTTATGGCCGTCCGAAGAATCGATATCCACAGGGTGCAACATTCGCTGTGCAAGGTGCAACATTCGTCCAAAAAGCCGAAACGGCGCAGTTCGACTTTTACAAGTGGGTGTAGGGATTTGAAATGGAACAGTACCATAGTGAGCCGCTCTCCAGGGAAGGTAAATCGAAGACCAGCAACGGTGATCCCGTTTTAACGTAAACATTTACGTGATGGAAAAAAGAAAGCCAAAAAACTTCAGAGACCCGATTGAGGTTCGGATAGCCTTTTTTGGGTTTGAAACTATACGTTGACGGCTTACAGCAGTCAAGGCCGTAGAACTCACCGAGAGCTTCGTTTTGACTGGTTATGGCGCCCGTAACTCTAAACGAGCCAATAGTTATGGCCGTCCGAAGAATCGATATCCACAGGGTGCAACATTCGCTCTGCAAGGTGCAACATTCGTCCAAAAAGCCGAAACGGCGCCGTTCGACTTTTAGAAGTGGGTGCAGGGATTTGAAATGGAACAGTACCATGGTGAACCGCTCTCCAGGGAAGGTAAATCGAAGACCAGCAACGGTGATCCCGTTTTAACGTAAAAATTCACGTGATGGAAAAAAGAAGGCCAAAATACTTCAGAGAACTGATTGAGGTTCGGATAGCCTTTTTTGGGTTTGAAACTATCTGTTGATGGCTTACAGCTGTCAAGGCCGTAGAACTCACCGAGAGCTTCGTTTTGACTAGTTATGGCTCTCGTAACTCTAAACGAGCCAATAGTTATGGCCGTCCGAAGAATCGATATTCACAGGGTGCAACATTCGCTGTGCAAGGTGCAACATTCGTCCAAAAAGCCGAAACAGCGCCGTTCGACTTTGAGAAGTGGGTGAAGGGATTTGAAATGGAACAGTACCATGGTGAGCCTCTCTCCAGGGAAGGTAAATCGAAGACCAGCAACGGTGATCTCGTTTTAACGTAAACATTCACGTGATGGAAAAAAGAAGGCCAAAAAACTTCAGGGACCCGATTGATGTTCGGATAACCTTTTTTGGGTTTTAAACTATCCGTTGATGGCTTACAGCAGTCAAGGCCATAGAACTCACCGAGAGCTTCATTTTGACTGGTTATGGCTCCCGTAACTCTAAACGAGCCAACAGTTATGGCCGTCCGAAGAATCGATATCCACAGGGTGCAACATTCGCTGTGCAAGGTGCAACATTCGTCCAAAAAGCCGAAACGGCGCCGTTCGACTTTTAGAAGTGGGTGCAGGGATTTGAAATGGAACAGTACCATGGTGAACCGCTCTCCAGGGAAGGTAAATCGAAGACCAGCAACGGTGATCCTGTTTTAACGTAAAAATTCACGTGATGGAAAAAAGAAGGCCAAAATACTTCAGAGACCCGATTGAGGTTCGGATAGCCTTTTTTGGGTTTGAAACTATCCATTGACGGCTTACAGTTATCAAGGCCGTAGAACTCACCGAGAGCTTCGTTTTGACTGGTTATGGCTCCCTTAACACTAAACGAGCCAACAGTTATGGCCGTTCGAAGAATCGATATCCATAGGGTGCAACATTCGCTGTGCAAGGTGCAACATTCGTCCAAAAAGCCGAAACAGCGCCGTTCGACTTTATGAAGTGGGTGCAGGGATTTGAAATGGAACAGTACCATGGTGAACCGCTCTCCAGGGAAGGTAAATCGAAGACCAGCAACGGTGATCCCGTTTTAACGTAAAAATTCACGTGATGGAAAAAAGAAGGCCAAAATACTTCAGAGACCCGATTGAGGTTCGGATAGTCTTTTTTTTGTTTGAAACTATCCGTTGACGGCTTACAGCCGTCAAGGCCGTAGAACTCACCGAGAGCTTCGTTTTGACTAGTTATCGCTCCCGTAACTCTAAACGAGCCAACAGTTATGGCCGTCCGAAGAATCGATATCCACAGGGTGCAACATTCGCTGTGCAAGGTGCAACATTCATCCAAAAAGCCGAAACAGCGCCGTTCGACTTTAAGAAGTGGGTACAGGGATTTTAAATGGAACAGTACCATAGTGAACCGCTCTCCAGGGAAGGTAAATCGAAGACCAGCAACGGTGATCCCGTTTTAACGTAAAAATTCACGTGATGGAAAAAAGAAGGCCAAAATACTTCAGAGACCCGATTGAGGTTCGGATAGCCTTTTTTGGGTTTGAAACTATCCATTGACGGCTTACAGCTGTCAAGGCCGTAGAACTCACCGAGAGCATCATTTTGACTGGTTATGGCTCCCGTAACTCTAAACGAGCCAACAGTTATGGCCGTCCGAAGAATCGATATCCACAGGGTGCAACATTCGCTCTGCAAGGTGCAACTTTCGTCCAAAAAGCCGAAACGGCGCCGTTCGACTTTTAGAAGTGGGTGCAGGGATTTGAAATGGAACAGTACCATGGTGAACCGCTCTCCAAGGAAGGTAAATCAAAGACCAGCAACGGTGATCCCATTTTAACGTAAAAATTCATGTGATGGAAAAAAGAAGGCCAAAATACTTCAGAGAACCGATTGAGGTTCGGATAGCCTTTTTTCGGTTTGAAACTATCCGTTGACGGCTTACAACCGTCAAGGCCGTAGAACTCACCGAGGGCTTCGTTTTGACTGGTTATGGCTCCCGTAACTCTAAACGAGCCAACAGTTATGGCCGTCCGAAGAATCGATATCCACAGGGTGCAACATTCGCTGTGCAAGGTGCAACATTCGTCCAAAAAGCCGAAACAGCGCCGTTCGACTTTGAGAAGTGGGTGCAGGGATTTGAAATGGAACAGTACCATGGTGATCCGCTCTCCAGGGAAGGTAAATCGAAGACCAGCAAAGGTGATATCGTTTTAACGTAAACATTCACGTGATGGAAAAAAGAAGGCCAAAAAACTTCAGAGACCCGATTGATGTTCGGATAACCTTTTTTGGGTTTTAAACTATCCGTTGACGGCTTACAGCTATCAAGGCCGTATAACTCACCGAGAGCTTCGTTTTGACTGGTTATGGCTCCCTTAACTCTAAACGAGCCAACAGTTATGGCCGTTCGAAGAATCGATATCCACAGGGTGCAACATTCGCTGTGCAAGGTGCAACATTCGTCCAAAAAGCCGAAACAGCGCCGTTCGACTTTAAAAAGTGGGTGCAGGGATTTGAAATGGAACATTACCATGGTGAACCGCTCTCCAGGGAAGGTAAATCGAAGACCAGCAACGGTGATCCCGTTTTAACGTAAAAATTCACGTGATGGAAAAAAGAAGGCCAAAATACTTCAGAGACCCGATTGAGGTTCGGATAGCCTTTTTTTTGTTTGAAACTATCCGTTGACGGCTTACAGCCGTCAAGGACGTAGAACTCACCGAGAGCTTCGTTTTGACTAGTTATGGCTCTCGTAACTCTAAACGAGCCAATAGTTATGGCCGTCCGAAGAATCGATATTCACAGGGTGCAACATTCGCTGTGCAAGGTGCAACATTCGTCCAAAAAGCCGAAACAGCGCCGTTCGACTTTGAGAAGTGGGTGCAGGGATTTGAAATGGAACAGTACCATGGTGAGCCTCTCTCCAGGGAAGGTAAATCGAAGACCAGCAACGGTGATCTCGTTTTAACGTAAACATTCACGTGATGGAAAAAAGAAGGCCAAAAAACTTCAGAGACCCGATTGATGTTCGGATAACCTTTTTTGGGTTTTAAACTATCCGTTGATGGCTTACAGCAGTCAAGGCCATAGAACTCACCGAGAGCTTCATTTTGACTGGTTATGGCTCCCGTAACTCTAAACGAGCCAACAGTTATGGCCATCCGAAGAATCCATATCCACAGGGTGCAACATTCGCTGTGCAAGGTGCAACATTCGTCCAAAAAGCCGAAACGGCGCCGTTCGACTTTTAGAAGTGGGTGCAGGGATTTGAAATTGAACAGTACCATGGTGAACCGCTCTCCAGGGAAGGTAAATCGAAGACCAGCAACGGTGATCCTGTTTTAACGTAAAAATTCACGTGATGGAAAAAAGAAGGCGAAAATACTTCAGAGACCCGATTGAGGTTCGGATAGCCTTTTTTGGGTTTGAAACTATCCATTGACGGCTTACAGTTATCAAGGCCGTAGAACTCACCGAGAGCTTCGTTTTGACTGGTTATGGCTCCCTTAACTCTAAACGAGCCAACAGTTATGGCCGTTCGAAGAATCGATATCGATAGGGTGCAACATTCGCTGTGCAAGGTGCAACATTCGTCCAAAAAGCCGAAACAGCGCCGTTCGACTTTAAGAAGTGGGTGCAGGGATTTGAAATGGAACAGTACCATGGTGAACCGCTCTCCAGGGAAGGTAAATCGAAGACCAGCAACGGTGATCCCGTTTTAACGTAAACATTCACGTGTTGGAAAAAAGAAGGCCAAAAAACTTCAGAGACCCGATTGATGTTCGAATATCCTTTTTTGGGTTTTAAACTATCCGTCGATGGCTTACAGCAGTCAAGGCCATAGAACTCACCGAGAGCTTCATTTTGACTGGTTATGGCTCCCGTAACTCTAAACGAGCCAACAGTTATGGCCGTCCGAAGAATCCATATCCACAGGGTGCAACATTCGCTGTGCAAGGTGCAACATTCGTCCAAAAAGCTGAAACGGCGCCGTTCGACTTTTAGAAGTGGGTGCAGGGATTTGAAATGGAACAGTACCATGGTGAACCGCTCTCCAGGGAAGGTAAATCGAAGACCAGCAACGGTGATCCTGTTTTAACGTAAAAATTCACGTGATGGAAAAAAGAAGGCGAAAATACTTCAGAGACCCGATTGAGGTACGGATAGCCTTTTTTGGGTTTGAAACTATCGATTGACAGCTTACAGTTATCAAGGCCGTAGAACTCACCGAGAGCTTCGTTTTGACTGGTTATGGCTCCCTTAACTCTAAACGAGCCAACAGTTATGGCCGTTCGAAGAATCGATATCCATAGGGTGCAACATTCGCTGTGCAAGGTGCAACATTCGTCCAAAAAGCCAAAACAGCGCCGTTCGACTTTAAGAAGTGGGTGCAGGGATTTGAAATGGAACAGTACCATGGTGAACTGCTCTCCAGGGAAGGTAAATCGAAGACCAGCAACGGTGATCCCGTTTTAACGTAAAAATTCACATGATGGAAAAAAGAAGGCCAAAATACTTCAGAGACCCGATTGAGGTTCGGATAGCCTTTTTTTTGTTTGAAACTATCCGTTGACGGCTTACTGCCATCAAGGCCGTAGAACTCACCGAGAGCTTCGTTTTGCCTAGTTATCGCTCCCGTAACTCTAAACGAGCCAACAGTTATGGCCGTCCGAAGAATCGATATCCACAGGGTGCAACATTCGCTGTGCAAGGTGCAACATTCGTCCAAAAAGCCGAAACAGCGCCGTTCGACTTTAAGAAGTGGGTACAGGGATTTGAAATGGAACAGTACCATAGTGAACCGCTCTCCAGGGAAGGTAAATCGAAGACCAGCAACGGTGATCCCGTTTTAACGTAAAAATTCACGTGATGGAAAAAAGAAGGCCAAAATACTTCAGAGACCCGATTGAGGTTCGGATAGCCTTTTTTGGGTTTGAAACTATCCATTGATGGCTTACAGCTGTCAAGGCCGTAGAACTCACCGAGAGCATCATTTTGACTGGTTATGGCTCCCGTAACTCTAAACGAGCCAACAGTTATGGCCGTCCGAAGAATCGATATCCACAGGGTGCAACATTCGCTCTGCAAGGTGCACCTTTCGTCCAAAAAGCCGAAACGGCGCCGTTCGACTTTTAGAAGTGGGTGCAGGGATTTGAAATGGAACAGTACCATGGTGAACCGCTCTCCAAGGAAGGTAAATCGAAGACCAGCAACGGTGATCCCATTTTAACGTAAAAATTCACGTGATGGAAAAAAGAAGGCCAAAATACTTCAGAGAACCGATTGAGGTTCGGATAGCCTTTTTTCGGTTTGAAACTATCCGTTGACGGCTTACAACCGTCAAGGCCGTAGAACTCACCGAGAGCTTCGTTTTGACTGGTTATGGCTCCCGTAACTCTAAACGAGCCAACAGTTATGGCCGTCCGAAGAATCGATATCCACAGGGTGCAACATTCGCTGTGCAAGGTGCAACATTCGTCCAAAAAGCCGAAACAGCACCGTTCGACTTTGAGAAGTGGGTGCAGGGATTTGAAATGGAACAGTACCATGGTGATCCGCTCTCCAGGGAAGGTAAATCGAAGACCAGCAAAGGTGACCTCGTTTTAACGTAAACATTCACGTGATGGAAAAAAGAAGGCCAAAAAACTTCAAAGACCCGATTGATGTTCGGATAACCTTTTTTGGGTTTTAAACTATCCGTTGACGGCTTACAGCTATCAAGGCCGTATAACTCACCGAGAGCTTCGTTTTGACTGGTTATGGCTCCCTTAACTCTAAAAGAGCCAACAGTTATGGCCGTTCGAAGAATCGATATCCATAGGGTGCAACATTCGCTGTGCAAGGTGCAACATTCGTCCAAAAAGCCGAAACAGCGCCGTTTGACTTTAAGAAGTGGGTGCAGGGATTTGAAATGGAACAGTACCATGGTGAACCGCTCTCCAGGGAAGGTAAATCGAAGACCAGCAACGGTGATCCCGTTTTAACGTAAAAATTCACGTGATGGAAAAAAGAAGGCCAAAATACTTCAGAGACCCGATTGAGGTTCGGATAGCCTTTTTTGGGTTTGAAACTATCCGTTGATGGCTTACAGCCGTCAAGGCCGTAGAACTCACCGAGAGCTTCGTTTTGACTGGTTATCGCTCCCGTAACTCTAAACGAGCCAACAGTTATGGCCGTCCGAAGAATCGATATCCACAGGGTGCAACATTCGCTGTGCAAGGTGCAACATTCGTCCAAAAAGCCGAAACAGCGCCGTTCGAATTTAAGAAGTGGGTGCAGGGATTTGAAATGGAATAGTACCATAGTGAACCGCTCTCCAGGGAAGGTAAATCGAAGACCAGCAACGGTGATCCCGTTTTAACGTAAAAATTCACGTGATGGAAAAAAGAAGGCCAAAATACTTCAGAGACCCGATTGAGGTTCGGATAGCCTTTTTTGGGTTTGAAACTATCCGTTGACGGCTTACAGCAGTCAAGGCTGTAGAACTCACCGAGAGCTTCGTTTTGACTGGTTATGTCTCCCGTAACTCTAAACGAGCCAATAGTTATGGCCGTCCGAAGAATCGATATCCACAGGGTGCAACATTCGCTGTGCAAGGTGCAACATTCGTCCAAAAAGCCGAAACGGCGCCGTTCGACTTTTACAAGTGGGTGTAGGGATTTGAAATGGAACAGTACCATGGGGAGCCGCTCTCCAGGGAAGGTAAATCGAAGACAAGCAACGGTGATCCCGTTTTAACATAAACATTCACGTGATGGAAAAAAGAAGGCCAAAAAACTTCAGAGACCCGATTGAGGTTCGGATAGCCTTTTTTGGGTTTGAAACTATATGTTGACGGCTTACAGCAGTCAAGGCCGTAGAACTCACCGAGGGCTTTGTTTTGACTGGTTATGGAGCCCGTAACTCTAAACGAGCCAATAGTTATGGTCGTCCGAAGAATCGATATCCACAGGGTGCAACATTCGCTCTGCAAGGTGCAACATTCGTCCAAAAAGCCGAAACGGCGCCGTTCGACTTTTAGAAGTGGGTGCAGGGATTTGAAATGGAACAGTACCATGGTGAACCGCTCTCCAGGGAAGGTAAATCGAAGACCAGCAACGGTGATCCCGTTTTAACGTAAAAATTCACGTGATGGAAAAAAGAAGGCCAAAATACTTCAGAGAACCGATTGATGTTCGGATAGCCTTTTTTGGGTTTGAAACTACCCGTTGATGGCTTACAGCTGTCAAGGCCGTATAACTCACCGAGAGCTTCGTTTTGACTGGTTATGGCTCCCGTAACTCTAAACGAGCCAACAGTTATGGCCGTCCGAAGAATCGATATCCACAGGGTGCAACATTCGCTGTGCAAGGTGCAACATTCGTCCAAAAAGCCGAAACGGCGCCGTTCGACTTTTACAAGTGGGTGCAGGGATTTGAAATGGAACAGTACCATGGTGAGCCGCTCTCTAGGGAAGGTAAATCGAAGACCAGCAATGGTGATCCCGTTTTAACGTAAACATTCACGTGAAGGAAAAAAGAAGGCCAAAAAACTTCAGAGACCCGATTGATGTTCGGATATCCTTTTTTGAGTTTTAAACTATCCGTTGATGGCTTACAGCAGTCAAGGCCATAGAACTCACCGAGAGCTTCATTTTGACTGGTTATGGCTCCTGTAACTCTAAACGAGCCAACAGTTATGGCCGTCCGAAGAATCCATATCCACAGGGTGCAACATTCGTTGTGCAAGGTGCAACATTCGTCCAAAAAGCCGAAACGACGCCGTTCGACTTTTAGAAGTGGGTGCAGGGATTTGAAATGGAACAGTACCATGGTGAACCGCTCTCCAGGGAAGGTAAATCGAAGACCAGCAACGGTGATCCTGTTTTAACGTAAAAATTCACGTGATGGAAAAAAGAAGGCGAAAATACTTCAGAGACCCGATTGAGGTTCGGATAGCCTTTTTTGGGTTTGAAACTATCCATTGACGGCTTACAGTTATCAAGGCCGTAGAACTCACCGAGAGCTTCGTTTTGACTGGTTATGGCTCCCTTAACTCTAAACGAGCCAACAGTTATGGCCGTTCGAAGAATCGATATCCATAGGGTGCAACATTCGCTGTGCAAGGTGCAACATTCGTCCAAAAAGCCGAAACAGCGCCGTTCGACTTTAAGAAGTGGGTGCAGGGATTTGAAATGGAACAGTACCATGGTGAACCGCTCTCCAGGGAAGGTAAATCGAAGACCAGCAACGGTGATCCCGTTTTAACGTAAAAATTCACATGATGGAAAAAGAAGGCCAAAATACTTCAGACACCCGATTGAGGTTCGGATAGCCTTTTTTTTGTTTGAAACTATCCGTTGACGGCTTACAGCCGTCAAGGCCGTAGAACTCACCGAGAGCTTCGTTTTGACTAGTTATCGCTCCCGTAACTCTAAACGAGCCAACAGTTATGGCCGTCCGAAGAATCGATATCCACAGGGTGCAACATTCGCTGTGCAAGGTGCAACATTCGTCCAAAAAGCCGAAACAGCGCCGTTCGACTTTAAGAAGTGGGTACAGGGATTTGAAATGGAACAGTACCATAGTGAACCGCTCTCCAGGGAATGTAAATCGAAGACCAGCAACGGTGATCCCGTTTTAACGTAAAAATTCACGTGATGGAAAAAAGAAGGCCAAAATACTTTAGAGACCCGATTGAGGTTCGGATAGCCTTTTTTGGGTTTGAAACTATCCATTGACGGCTTACAGCTGTCAAGGCCGTAGAACTCACCGAGAGCATCATTTTGACTGGTTATGGCTCCCGTAACTCTAAACGAGCCAACAGTTATGGCCGTCCGAAGAATCGATATCCACAGGGTGCAACATTCGCTCTGCAAGGTGCACCTTTCGTCCAAAAAGCCGAAACGGCGCCGTTCGACTTTTAGAAGTGGGTGCAGGGATTTGAAATGGAACAGTACCATGGTGAACCGCTCTCCAGGGAAGGTAAATCGAAGACCAGCAACGGTGATCCCATTTTAACGTAAAAATTCACGTGATGGAAAAAAGAAGGCCAAAATACTTCAGAGAACCGATTGAGGTTCGGATAGCCTTTTTTCGGTTTGAAACTATCCGTTGACGGCTTACAACCGTCAAGGCCGTAGAACTCACCGAGAGCTTTGTTTTGACTGGTTATGGCTCCCGTAACTCTAAACGAGCCAACAGTTATGGCCGTCCGAAGAATCGATATCCACAGGGTGCAACATTCGCTGTGCAAGGTGCAACATTCGTCCAAAAAGCCGAAACAGCGCCGTTCGACTTTGAGAAGTGGGTGCAGGGATTTGAAATGGAACAGTACCATGGTGATCCGCTCTCCAGGGAAGGTAAATCGAAGACCAGCAAAGGTGATCTCGTTTTAACGTAAACATTCACGTGATGGAAAAAAGAAGGCCAAAAAACTTCAGAGACCCGATTGATGTTCGGATAATCTTTTTTGGGTTTTAAACTATCCGTTGACGGCTTACAGCTATCAAGGCCGTATAACTCACCGAGAGCTTCGTTTTGACTGGTTATGGCTCCCTTAACTCTAAAAGAGCCAACAGTTATGGCCGTTCGAAGAATCGATATCCACGGGGTGCAACATTCGCTGTGCAAGGTGCAACATTCGTCCAAAAAGCCGAAACAGCGCCGTTTGACTTTAAGAAGTGGGTGCAGGGATTTGAAATGGAACAGTACCATGGTGAACCGCTCTCCAGGGAAGGTAAATCGAAGACCAGCAACGGTGATCCCGTTTTAACGTAAAAATTCACGTGATGGAAAAAAGAAGGCCAAAATACTTCAGAGACCCGATTGAGGTACGGATAGCCTTTTTTGGGTTTGAAACTATCCGTTGACGGCTTACAGCCGTCAAGGCCGTAGAACTCACCGAGAGCTTCGTTTTGACTGGTTATCGCTCCCGTAACTCTAAACGAGCCAACAGTTATGGCCGTCCGAAGAATCGATATCCACAGGGTGCAACATTCGTTGTGCAAGGTGCAACATTCGTCCAAAAAGCCGAAACAGCGCCGTTCGAATTTAAGAAGTGGGTGCAGGGATTTGAAATGGAATAGTACCATAGTGAAGCGCTCTCCAGGGAAGGTAAATCGAAGACCAGCAACGGTGATCCCGTTTTAACGTAAAAATTCACGTGATGGAAAAAAGAAGGCCAAAATACTTCAGAGACCCGATTGAGGTTCGGATAGCCTTTTTTGGGTTTGAAACTATCCGCTGACGGCTTACAGCTGTCAAGGCTGTAGAACTCACCGAGAGCTTCGTTTTGACTGGTTATGGCTCCCGTAACTCTAAACGAGCCAACAGTTATGGCCGTCCGAAGAATCGATATCCACAGGGTGCAACATTCGCTGTGCAAGGTGCAACATTCGTCCAAAAAGCCGAAACGGCGCCGTTCGACTTTTACAAGTGGGTGTAGGGATTTGAAATGGAACAGTACCATGGGGAGCCGCTATCCAGGGAAGGTAAATCGAAGACCAGCAACGGTGATCCCGTTTTAACATAAACATTCACGTGATGGAAAAAAGAAGGCCAAAAAACTTCAGAGACCCGATTGAGGTTCGGATAGCCTTTTTTGGGTTTGAAACTATATGTTGACGGCTTACAGCAGTCAAGGCCGTAGAACTCACCGAGGGCTTTGTTTTGACTGGTTATGGAGCCCGTAACTCTAAACGAGCCAATAGTTATGGTCGTCCGAAGAATCGATATCCACAGGGTGCAACATTCGCTCTGCAAGGTGCAACATTCGTCCAAAAAGCCGAAACGGCGCCGTTCGACTTTTAGAAGTGGGTGCAGGGATTTGAAATGGAACAGTACCATGGTGAACCGCTCTCCAGGGAAGGTAAATCGAAGACCAGCAACGGTGATCCCGTTTTAACGTAAAAATTCACGTGATGGAAAAAAGAAGGCCAAAATACTTCAGAGAACCGATTGATGTTCGGATAGCCTTTTTTGGGATTGAAACTATCCGTTGACGGCTTACAGCTGTCAAGGCCGTAGAACTCACCGAGAGCTTCGTTTTGACTGGTTATGGCTCCCATAACTCTAAACGAGCCAACAGTTATGGCCGTCCGAAGAATCGATATCCACAGGGTGCAACATTCGCTGTGCAAGGTGCAACATTCGTCCAAAAAGCCGAAACGGCGCCGTTCGACTTTTACAAGTGGGTGCAGGGATTTGAAATGGAACAGTACCATGGTGAGCCGCTCTCCAGGGAAGGTAAATCGAAGACCAGCAACGGTGATCCCGTTTTAACGTAAACATTCACGTGAAGGAAAAAAGAAGGCCAAAAAACTTCAGAGACCCGATTGAGGTTCGGATAGCCTTTTTTGGGTTTTAAACTATCCGTTGACGGCTTACAGCTATCAAAGCCGTAGAACTCACCGAGAGCTTCGTTTTGACTGGTTATGGCTCCCTTAACTCTAAACGAGCCAACAGTTATGGCCGTTCGAAGAATCGATATCCACAGGGTGCAACATTCGCTGTGCAAGGTGCAACATTCGTCCAAAAAGCCGAAACAGCGCCGTTCGACTTTAAGAAGTGGGTGCAGGGATTTGAAATGGAACAGTACCATGGTGAACCGCTCTCCAGGGAAGGTAAATCGAAGACCAGCAATGGTGATCCCGTTTTAACGTAAAAATTCACGTGATGGAAAAAAGAAGGCCAAAATACTTCAGAGACCCGATTGAGGTTCGGAATGCCTTTTTTGGGTTTGAAACTATCCGTTGATGGCTTACAGCCCTCAAGGCCGTAGAACTCACCGAGAGCTTTGTTTTGACAGGTTATCGCTCCCGTAACTCTAAACGAGCCAACAGTTATGGCCGTCCAAAGAATCGATATCCACAGGGTGCAACATTCGCTGTGCAAGGTGCAACATTCGTCCAAAAAGCCGAAACAGCGCCGTTTGAATTTAAGAAGTGGGTGCAGGGATTTGAAATTGAACAGTACCATAGTGAACCTCTCTCCAGGGAAGGTAAATCGAAGACCAGCAACGGTGATCCCGTTTTAACGTAAAAATTCACGTGATGGAAAAAAGAAGGCCAAAATACTTCAGAGACCCGATTGAGGTTCGGATAGCCTTTTTTGGGTTTGAAACTATCCGTTGATGGCTTACAGCTGTCAAAGCTGTAGAACTCACCGAGAGCTTCGTTTTGACTGGTTATGGCTCCCGTAACTCTAAACGAGCCAACAGTTATGGCCGTCCGAAGAATCGATATCCACAGGGTGCAACATTCGCTGTGCAAGGTGCAACATTCGTCCAAAAAGCCGAAACGGCGCCGTTCGACTTTTACAAGTGGTTGTAGGGATTTGAAATGGAATAGTACCATGGTGAGCCGCTCTCCAGGGAAGGTAAATCGAAGACCAGCAACGGTGATCCCGTTTTAACGTAAACATTCACGTGATGGAAAAAAGAAGGCCAAAAAACTTCAGAGACCCGATTGAGGTTCGGATAGCCTTTTTTGGGTTTGAAACTATATGTTGATGGCTTACAGCAGTCAAGGCCGTAGAACTCACCGAGAGCTTCGTTTTGACTGGTTATGGCGCCCGTAACTCTAAACGAGCCAATAGTTATGGTCGTCCGAAGAATCGATATCCACAGGGTGCAACATTCGCTCTGCAAGGTGCAACATTCGTCCAAAAAGCCGAAACGGCGCCGTTCGACTTTGAGAAGTGGGTGCAGGGATTTGAAATGGAACAGTACCATGGTGAACCGCTCTCCAGGGAAGGTAAATCGAAGACCAGCAACGGTGATCCCGTTTTAACGTAAAAATTCACGTGATGGAAAAAAGAAGGCCAAAAAACTTCAGAGACCCGATCGAGGTTCGGATAGCCTTTTTTGGGTTTGAAACTATCCGTTGACGGCTTACAGCCGTCAAGGCCGTAGAACTCACCGAGAGCTTCGTTTTGACTGGTTATGGCTCTCGTAACTCTAAACGAGCCAATAGTTATGGCCGTCCGAAGAATCGATATTCACAGGGTGCAACATTCGCTGTGCAAGGTGCAACATTCGTCCAAAAAGCCGAAACAGCGCCGTCGACTTTGAGAAGTGGGTTCAGGGATTTGAAATGGAACAGTACCATGGTGAGCCTCTCTCCAGGGAAGGTAAATCGAAGAGCAGCAACGGTGATCTCGTTTTAACGTAAACATTCACGTGATGGAAAAAAGAAGGCCAAAAAACTTCAGAGACCCGATTGATGTTCGGATAACCTTTTTTAGGTTTTAAACTATCTTTTGACGGCTTACAGCAGTCAAGGCCGTAGAACTCACCGAGAGCTTCGTTTTGACTGGTTATGGCTCCCGTAACTCTAAACGAGCCAACAGTTATAGCCGTCCGAAGAATCGATATCCACAGGGTGCAACATTCGCTGTGCAAGGTGCAACATTCGTCCAAAAAGCAGAAACGGCGCCGTTCGACTTTTAGAAGTGGGTGCAGGGATTTGAAATGGAACAGTACCATGGTGAACCGCTCTCCAGGGAAGGTAAATCGAAGACCAGCAACGGTGATCCCGTTTTAACATAAAAATTCACGTGATGGAAAAAAGAAGGCCAAAAAACTTCAGAGACCCGATTGAGGTTCGGATAGCCTTTTTTGGGTTTGAAACTATATGTTGATGGCTTATAGCAGTCAAGGCCGTAGAACTCACCGAGAGCTTCGTTTTGACTGGTTATGGCGCCCGTAACTCTAAACGAGCCAATAGTTATGGTCGTCCGAAGAATCGATATCCACAGGGTGCAACATTCGTCCAAAAAGCCGAAACGGCGCCGTTCGACTTTGAGAAGTGGGTGCAGGGATTTGAAATGGAACAGTACCATGGTGAACCGCTCTCCAGGGAAGGTAAATCGAAGACCAGCAACGGTGATCCCGTTTTAACGTAAAAATTCACGTGATGGAAAAAAGAAGGCCAAAAAACTTCAGAGACCCGATCGAGGTTCGGATAGCCTTTTTTGGGTTCGAAACTATCCGTTGACGGCTTACAGCCGTCAAGGCCGTTGAACTCACCGAGAGCTTCGTTTTGACTGGTTATGGCTCTCGTAACTCTAAACGAGCCAATAGTTATGGCCGTCCGAAGAATCGATATTCACAGGGTGCAACATTCGCTGTGCAAGGTGCAACATTCGTCCAAAAAGCCGAAACAGCGCCGTTCGACTTTGAGAAGTGGGTTCAGGGATTTGAAATGGAACAGTACCATGGTGGGCCTCTCTCCAGGGAAGGTAAATCGAAGACCAGCAACGGTGATCTCGTTTTAACGTAAACATTCACGTGATGGAAAAAAGAAGGCCAAAAAACTTCAGAGACCCGATTGATGTTCGGATAACCTATTTTAGGTTTTAAACTATCTTTTGACGGCTTACAGCAGTCAATGCCATAGAACTCACCGAGAGCTTCGTTTTGACTGGTTATGGCTCCCTTAACTCTAAAAGAGCCAACAGTTATGGCCGTTCGAAGAATCGATATCCACAGGGTGCAACATTCGCTGTGCAAGGTGCAACATTCGTCCAAAAAGCCGAAACGGCGCCGTTCGACTTTTAGAAGTGGGTGCAGGGATTTGAAATGGAACAGTACCATGGTGAACCGCTCTCCAGGGAAGGTAAATCGAAGACCAGCAACGGTGATCCCGTTTTAACGTAAAAATTCACGTGATGGGAAAAAGAAGGCCAAAATACTTCAGAGACCCGATTGAGGTTCGGATAGCCTTTTTTGGGTTTGAAACTATCCATTGACGGCTTATAGCTATCAAGGCCGTAGAACTCACCGAGAGCTTCGTTTTGACTGGTTATGGCTCCCTTAACTCTAAACGAGCCAACAGTTATGGCCGTTCGAAGAATCGATATCCACAGGGTGTAACATTCGCTGTGCAAGGTGCAACATTCGTCCAAAAAGCCGAAACAGCGCCGTTCGACATTAAGAAGTGGGTGCAGGGATTTGAAATGGAACAGTACCATGGTGAACCGCTCTCCAGGGAAGGTAAATCGAAGACCAGCAACGGTGATCCCGTTTTAATGTAAAAATTCACGTCATGGAAAAAAGAAGGCAAAAATACTTCAGAGACCCAATTGAGGTTCGGATAGCCTTTTTTGGGTTTGGAACTATCCGTTGACGGCTTACAGCTGTCAAGGCCGTAGAACTCACCGAGAGCTTCGTTTTGACTAGTTATCGCTCCCGTAACTCTAAACGAGCCAACAGTTATGGCCGTCCGAAGAATCGATATCCACAGGGTGCAACATTCGCTGTGCAAGGTGCAACATTCGTCCAAAAAGCCGAAACGGCGCCGTTCGACTTTTAGAAGTGGGTGCAGGGATTTGAAATGGAACAGTACCATGGTGAACCGCTCTCTAGGGAAGGTAAATCGAAGACCAGCAAAGGTGATCCCATTTTAACGTAAAAATTCACGTGATGGAAAAAAGAAGGCCAAAATACTTCAGAGAACCGATTGAGGTTCGGATAGCCTTTTTTGGGTTTGAAACTATCCGTTGACGGCTTACAGCTGTCAAGGCCGTAGAACTCATCGAGAGCTTCGTTTTGACTGGTTATGGCTCCCGTAACTCTAAACGAGCCAACAGTTATGGCCGTCCGAAGAATCGATATCCACAGGGTGCAACATTCGCTGTGCAAGGTGCAACATTCGTCCAAAAAGCCGAAACAGCGCCGTTCGACTTTGAGAAGTGGGTGCAGGGATTTGAAATGGAACAGTACCATGGTGATCCGCTCTCCAGGGAAGGTAAATCGAAGACCAGCAATGGTGATCTCGTTTTAACGTAAACATTCACGTGATGGAAAAAAGAAGGCCAAAAAACTTCAGAGACTCGATTGATGTTCGGATAACCTTTTTTGGGTTTTAAACTATCCGTTGACGGCTTACAGCAATCAAGGCCGTAGAACTCACCGAGAGCTTCGTTTTGACTGGTTATGGCTCCCTTAACTCTAAACGAGCCAACAGTTATGGCTGTTCGAAGAATCGATATCCACAGGGTGCGACATTCGCTGTGCAAGGTGCAACATTCGTCCAAAAAGCCGAAACGGCGCCGTTCGACTTTTAGAAGTGGGTGTAGGGATTTGAAATGGAACAGTACCATGGTGAACCGCTCTCCATTGAAGGTAAATCTAAGACCAGCAACGGTGATCCCGTTTTAACGTAAAAATTCACGTGATGGAAAAAAGAAGGCCAAAATACTTCAGAGAACCGATTGAGGTTCGGATAGCCTTTTTTGGGTTTGAAACTATCCGTTGACGGCTTACAGCTGTCAAGGCCGTAGAACTCACCGAGAGCTTCGTTTTGACTGGTTATGGCTCCCGTAACTCTAAACGAGCCAACAGTTATGGCCGTCCGAAGAATCGATATCCACAGGGTGCAACATTTGCTGTGCAAGGTGCAACATTCGTCCAAAAAGCCCAAACAGCGCCGTTCGGCTTTGAGAAGTGGGTGCAGGGATTTGAAATGGAATAGTACCATGGTGAGCTGCTCTCCAGGGAAGGTAAATCGAAGACCAGCAACGGTGATCTCGTTTTAACGTAAACATTCACGTGATGGAAAAAAGAAGGCCAAAAAACTTCAAAGACCTGATTGATGTTCGGATAACCTTTTTTGCGTTTTAAACTATCCGTTGATGGGTTACAGCTATCAAGGCCGTATAACTCACCGAAAGCTTCGTTTTGACTGGTTATGGCTCCCGTAACTCTAAACGAGCCAACAGTTATGGCCGTTCAAAGAATCGATATCCACAGGGTGCAACATTCGCTGTGCAAGGTGCAACATTCGTCCAAAAAGCCGAAACAGCGCCGTTCGACTTTAAGAAGTGGGTGCAGGGATTTGAAATGTAACAGTACCATGGTTAACCGCTCTCCAGGGAAGGTAAATCGAAGACCAGCAACGGTGATCCCGTTTTAACGTAAATATTCACGTGATGGAAAAAAGAAGGCCAAAATACTTCACAGACCCGATTGAGGTTCGGATAGCCTTTTTTGGGTTTTAAACTATCCGTTGATGGCTTACAGCCATCAAGGCCGTAGAACTCACCGAGAGCTTCATTTTGACTGGTTATCGCTCCAATAACTCTAAACGAGCCAACAGTTATGGCCGTCCGAAGAATCGATATCCACAGGGTGCAACATTCGCTGTGCAAGGTGCAACATTCGTCCAAAAAGCCGAAACAGCGCCGTTCGACTTTAAGAAGTGGGTGCAAGGATTTGAAATGGAACAGTACCATAGTGAACCGCTCTCCAGGGAAGGTAAATCGAAGACCAGCAACGGTGATCCCGTTTTAACGTAAAAATTCACGTGATGGAAAAAAGAAGGCCAAAATACTTCAGAGACCCGATTGAGGTTCGGATAGCCTTTTTTGGGTTTGAAACTATCCATTGACGGCTTACAGCTATCAAAGCTGTAGAACTCACCGAGAGCTTCGTTTTGACTGGTTATGGCTCCCTTAACTCTAAACGAGCCAACAGTTATGGCCGTCCGAAGAATCGATATCCACAGGGTGCAACATTTGCTGTGCAAGGTGCTACATTCGTCCAAAAAGCCGAAACGGCGCCGTTCGACTTTTACAAGTGGTTGTAGGGATTTGAAATGGAATAGTACCATGGTGAGCCGCTCTCCAGGGAAGGTAAATCGAAGACCAGCAACGGTGATCCCGTTTTAACGTAAACATTCACGTGATGGAAAAAAGAAGGCCAAAATACTTCAGAGAACCGATTGAGGTTCGGATAGCCTTTTTTGGGTTTGAAACTATCCGTTGACGGCTTA
The DNA here is from genome assembly GCA_030737815.1 of Allium fistulosum. Taxonomy (NCBI): domain Eukaryota; kingdom Viridiplantae; phylum Streptophyta; class Magnoliopsida; order Asparagales; family Amaryllidaceae; genus Allium; species Allium fistulosum. Next base: position 40,381,629 of record CM060905.1, on the reverse strand, counting down.
CAGCTGTCAAGGCCGTAGAACTCACCGAGAGCTTCGTTTTGACTGGTTATGGCTCCCGTAACTCTAAACGAGCCAACAGTTATGGCCGTCCGAAGAATCGATATCCACAGGGTGCAACATTTGCTGTGCAAGGTGCAACATTCGTCCAAAAAGCCCAAACAGCGCCGTTCGGCTTTGAGAAGTGGGTGCAGGGATTTGAAATGGAATAGTACCATGGTGAGCTGCTCTCCAGGGAAGGTAAATCGAAGACCAGCAACGGTGATCTCGTTTTAACGTAAACATTCACGTGATGGAAAAAAGAAGGCCAAAAAACTTCAAAGACCTGATTGATGTTCGGATAACCTTTTTTGCGTTTTAAACTATCCGTTGATGGGTTACAGCTATCAAGGCCGTATAACTCACCGAAAGCTTCGTTTTGACTGGTTATGGCTCCCGTAACTCTAAACGAGCCAACAGTTATGGCCGTTCAAAGAATCGATATCCACAGGGTGCAACATTCGCTGTGCAAGGTGCAACATTCGTCCAAAAAGCCGAAACAGCGCCGTTCGACTTTAAGAAGTGGGTGCAGGGATTTGAAATGTAACAGTACCATGGTTAACCGCTCTCCAGGGAAGGTAAATCGAAGACCAGCAACGGTGATCCCGTTTTAACGTAAATATTCACGTGATGGAAAAAAGAAGGCCAAAATACTTCACAGACCCGATTGAGGTTCGGATAGCCTTTTTTGGGTTTTAAACTATCCGTTGATGGCTTACAGCCATCAAGGCCGTAGAACTCACCGAGAGCTTCATTTTGACTGGTTATCGCTCCAATAACTCTAAACGAGCCAACAGTTATGGCCGTCCGAAGAATCGATATCCACAGGGTGCAACATTCGCTGTGCAAGGTGCAACATTCGTCCAAAAAGCCGAAACAGCGCCGTTCGACTTTAAGAAGTGGGTGCAAGGATTTGAAATGGAACAGTACCATAGTGAACCGCTCTCCAGGGAAGGTAAATCGAAGACCAGCAACGGTGATCCCGTTTTAACGTAAAAATTCACGTGATGGAAAAAAGAAGGCCAAAATACTTCAGAGACCCGATTGAGGTTCGGATAGCCTTTTTTGGGTTTGAAACTATCCATTGACGGCTTACAGCTATCAAAGCTGTAGAACTCACCGAGAGCTTCGTTTTGACTGGTTATGGCTCCCGTAACTCTAAACGAGCCAACAGTTATGGCCGTCCGAAGAATCGATATCCACAGGGTGCAACATTCGCTGTGCAAGGTGCTACATTCGTCCAAAAAGCCGAAACGGCGCCGTTCGACTTTTACAAGTGGTTGTAGGGATTTGAAATGGAATAGTACCATGGTGAGCCGCTCTCCAGGGAAGGTAAATCGAAGACCAGCAACGGTGATCCCGTTTTAACGTAAACATTCACGTGATGGAAAAAAGAAGGCCAAAAAACTTCAGAGACCCGATTGAGGTTCGGATAGCCTTTTTTGGGTTTGAAACTATATGTTGATGGCTTACAGCAGTCAAGGCCGTAGAACTCACCGAGAGCTTCGTTTTGACTGGTTATGGCGCCCGTAACTCTAAACGAGCCAATAGTTATGGTCGTCCGAAGAATCGATATCCACAGGGTGCAACATTCGCTCTGCAAGGTGCAACATTCGTCCAAAAAGCCGAAACGGCGCCGTTCGACTTTGAGAAGTGGGTGCAGGGATTTGAAATGGAACAGTACCATGGTGAACCGCTCTCCAGGGAAGGTAAATCGAAGACCAGCAACGGTGATCCCGTTTTAACGTAAAAATTCACGTGATGGAAAAAAGAAGGCCAAAAAACTTCAGAGACCCGATCGAGGTTCGGATAGCCTTTTTTGGGTTTGAAACTATCCGTTGACGGCTTACAGCCGTCAAGGCCGTAGAACTCACCGAGAGCTTCGTTTTGACTGGTTATGGCTCTCGTAACTCTAAACGAGCCAATAGTTATGGCCGTCCGAAGAATCGATATTCACAGGGTGCAACATTCGCTGTGCAAGGTGCAACATTCGTCCAAAAAGCCGAAACAGCGCCGTCGACTTTGAGAAGTGGGTTCAGGGATTTGAAATGGAACAGTACCATGGTGAGCCTCTCTCCAGGGAAGGTAAATCGAAGAGCAGCAACGGTGATCTCGTTTTAACGTAAACATTCACGTGATGGAAAAAAGAAGGCCAAAAAACTTCAGAGACCCGATTGATGTTCGGATAACCTTTTTTAGGTTTTAAACTATCTTTTGACGGCTTACAGCAGTCAAGGCCGTAGAACTCACCGAGAGCTTCGTTTTGACTGGTTATGGCTCCCGTAACTCTAAACGAGCCAACAGTTATAGCCGTCCGAAGAATCGATATCCACAGGGTGCAACATTCGCTGTGCAAGGTGCAACATTCGTCCAAAAAGCAGAAACGGCGCCGTTCGACTTTTAGAAGTGGGTGCAGGGATTTGAAATGGAACAGTACCATGGTGAACCGCTCTCCAGGGAAGGTAAATCGAAGACCAGCAACGGTGATCCCGTTTTAACATAAAAATTCACGTGATGGAAAAAAGAAGGCCAAAAAACTTCAGAGACCCGATTGAGGTTCGGATAGCCTTTTTTGGGTTTGAAACTATATGTTGATGGCTTATAGCAGTCAAGGCCGTAGAACTCACCGAGAGCTTCGTTTTGACTGGTTATGGCGCCCGTAACTCTAAACGAGCCAATAGTTATGGTCGTCCGAAGAATCGATATCCACAGGGTGCAACATTCGTCCAAAAAGCCGAAACGGCGCCGTTCGACTTTGAGAAGTGGGTGCAGGGATTTGAAATGGAACAGTACCATGGTGAAACGCTCTCCAGGGAAGGTAAATCGAAGACCAGCAACGGTGATCCCGTTTTAACGTAAAAATTCACGTGATGGAAAAAAGAAGGCCAAAAAACTTCAGAGACCCGATCGAGGTTCGGATAGCCTTTTTTGGGTTTGAAACTATCCGTTGACGGCTTACAGCCGTCAAGGCCGTTGAACTCACCGAGAGCTTCGTTTTGACTGGTTATGGCTCTCGTAACTCTAAACGAGCCAATAGTTATGGCCGTCCGAAGAATCGATATTCACAGGGTGCAACATTCGCTGTGCAAGGTGCAACATTCGTCCAAAAAGCCGAAACAGCGCCGTTCGACTTTGAGAAGTGGGTTCAGGGATTTGAAATGGAACAGTACCATGGTGGGCCTCTCTCCAGGGAAGGTAAATCGAAGACCAGCAACGGTGATCTCGTTTTAACGTAAACATTCACGTGATGGAAAAAAGAAGGCCAAAAAACTTCAGAGACCCGATTGATGTTCGGATAACCTATTTTAGGTTTTAAACTATCTTTTGACGGCTTACAGCAGTCAATGCCATAGAACTCACCGAGAGCTTCGTTTTGACTGGTTATGGCTCCCTTAACTCTAAAAGAGCCAACAGTTATGGCCGTTCGAAGAATCGATATCCACAGGGTGCAACATTCGCTGTGCAAGGTGCAACATTCGTCCAAAAAGCCGAAACGGCGCCGTTCGACTTTTAGAAGTGGGTGCAGGGATTTGAAATGGAACAGTACCATGGTGAACCGCTCTCCAGGGAAGGTAAATCGAAGACCAGCAACGGTGATCCCGTTTTAACGTAAAAATTCACGTGATGGGAAAAAGAAGGCCAAAATACTTCAGAGACCCGATTGAGGTTCGGATAGCCTTTTTTGGGTTTGAAACTATCCATTGACGGCTTATAGCTATCAAGGCCGTAGAACTCACCGAGAGCTTCGTTTTGACTGGTTATGGCTCCCTTAACTCTAAACGAGCCAACAGTTATGGCCGTTCGAAGAATCGATATCCACAGGGTGTAACATTCGCTGTGCAAGGTGCAACATTCGTCCAAAAAGCCGAAACAGCGCCGTTCGACATTAAGAAGTGGGTGCAGGGATTTGAAATGGAACAGTACCATGGTGAACCGCTCTCCAGGGAAGGTAAATCGAAGACCAGCAACGGTGATCCCGTTTTAATGTAAAAATTCACGTCATGGAAAAAAGAAGGCAAAAATACTTCAGAGACCCAATTGAGGTTCGGATAGCCTTTTTTGGGTTTGGAACTATCCGTTGACGGCTTACAGCTGTCAAGGCCGTAGAACTCACCGAGAGCTTCGTTTTGACTAGTTATCGCTCCCATAACTCTAAACGAGCCAACAGTTATGGCCGTCCGAAGAATCGATATCCACAGGGTGCAACATTCGCTGTGCAAGGTGCAACATTCGTCCAAAAAGCCGAAACGGCGCCGTTCGACTTTTAGAAGTGGGTGCAGGGATTTGAAATGGAACAGTACCATGGTGAACCGCTCTCTAGGGAAGGTAAATCGAAGACCAGCAAAGGTGATCCCATTTTAACGTAAAAATTCACGTGATGGAAAAAAGAAGGCCAAAATACTTCAGAGAACCGATTGAGGTTCGGATAGCCTTTTTTGGGTTTGAAACTATCCGTTGACGGCTTACAGCTGTCAAGGCCGTAGAACTCATCGAGAGCTTCGTTTTGACTGGTTATGGCTCCCGTAACTCTAAACGAGCCAACAGTTATGGCCGTCCGAAGAATCGATATCCACAGGGTGCAACATTCGCTGTGCAAGGTGCAACATTCGTCCAAAAAGCCGAAACAGCGCCGTTCGACTTTGAGAAGTGGGTGCAGGGATTTGAAATGGAACAGTACCATGGTGATCCGCTCTCCAGGGAAGGTAAATCGAAGACCAGCAATGGTGATCTCGTTTTAACGTAAACATTCACGTGATGGAAAAAAGAAGGCCAAAAAACTTCAGAGACTCGATTGATGTTCGGATAACCTTTTTTGGGTTTTAAACTATCCGTTGACGGCTTACAGCAATCAAGGCCGTAGAACTCACCGAGAGCTTCGTTTTGACTGGTTATGGCTCCCTTAACTCTAAACGAGCCAACAGTTATGGCTGTTCGAAGAATCGATATCCACAGGGTGCGACATTCGCTGTGCAAGGTGCAACATTCGTCCAAAAAGCCGAAACGGCGCCGTTCGACTTTTAGAAGTGGGTGTAGGGATTTGAAATGGAACAGTACCATGGTGAACCGCTCTCCATTGAAGGTAAATCTAAGACCAGCAACGGTGATCCCGTTTTAACGTAAAAATTCACGTGATGGAAAAAAGAAGGCCAAAATACTTCAGAGAACCGATTGAGGTTCGGATAGCCTTTTTTGGGTTTGAAACTATCCGTTGATGGCTTACAGCTGTCAAGGCCGTAGAACTCACCGAGAGCTTCGTTTTGACTGGTTATGGCTCCCGTAACTCTAAACGAGCCAACAGTTATGGCCGTCCGAAGAATCGATATCCACAGGGTGCAACATTTGCTGTGCAAGGTGCAACATTCGTCCAAAAAGCCCAAACAGCGCCGTTCGGCTTTGAGAAGTGGGTGCAGGGATTTGAAATGGAATAGTACCATGGTGAGCTGCTCTCCAGGGAAGGTAAATCGAAGACCAGCAACGGTGATCTCGTTTTAACGTAAACATTCACGTGATGGAAAAAAGAAGGCCAAAAAACTTCAAAGACCTGATTGATGTTCGGATAACCTTTTTTGCGTTTTAAACTATCCGTTGATGGGTTACAGCTATCAAGGCCGTATAACTCACCGAAAGCTTCGTTTTGACTGGTTATGGCTCCCGTAACTCTAAACGAGCCAACAGTTATGGCCGTTCAAAGAATCGATATCCACAGGGTGCAACATTCGCTGTGCAAGGTGCAACATTCGTCCAAAAAGCCGAAACAGCGCCGTTCGACTTTAAGAAGTGGGTGCAGGGATTTGAAATGTAACAGTACCATGGTTAACCGCTCTCCAGGGAAGGTAAATCGAAGACCAGCAACGGTGATCCCGTTTTAACGTAAATATTCACGTGATGGAAAAAAGAAGGCCAAAATACTTCACAGACCCGATTGAGGTTCGGATAGCCTTTTTTGGGTTTTAAACTATCCGTTGATGGCTTACAGCCATCAAGGCCGTAGAACTCACCGAGAGCTTCATTTTGACTGGTTATCGCTCCAATAACTCTAAACGAGCCAACAGTTATGGCCGTCCGAAGAATCGATATCCACAGGGTGCAACATTCGCTGTGCAAGGTGCAACATTCGTCCAAAAAGCAGAAACGGCGCCGTTCGACTTTTAGAAGTGGGTGCAGGGATTTGAAATGGAACAGTACCATGGTGAACCGCTCTCCAGGGAAGGTAAATCGAAGACCAGCAACGGTGATCCCGTTTTAACATAAAAATTCACGTGATGGAAAAAAGAAGGCCAAAAAACTTCAGAGACCCGATTGAGGTTCGGATAGCCTTTTTTGGGTTTGAAACTATATGTTGATGGCTTATAGCAGTCAAGGCCGTAGAACTCACCGAGAGCTTCGTTTTGACTGGTTATGGCGCCCGTAACTCTAAACGAGCCAATAGTTATGGTCGTCCGAAGAATCGATATCCACAGGGTGCAACATTCGTCCAAAAAGCCGAAACGGCGCCGTTCGACTTTGAGAAGTGGGTGCAGGGATTTGAAATGGAACAGTACCATGGTGAACCGCTCTCCAGGGAAGGTAAATCGAAGACCAGCAACGGTGATCCCGTTTTAACGTAAAAATTCACGTGATGGAAAAAAGAAGGCCAAAAAACTTCAGAGACCCGATCGAGGTTCGGATAGCCTTTTTTGGGTTTGAAACTATCCGTTGACGGCTTACAGCCGTCAAGGCCGTTGAACTCACCGAGAGCTTCGTTTTGACTGGTTATGGCTCTCGTAACTCTAAACGAGCCAATAGTTATGGCCGTCCGAAGAATCGATATTCACAGGGTGCAACATTCGCTGTGCAAGGTGCAACATTCGTCCAAAAAGCCGAAACAGCGCCGTTCGACTTTGAGAAGTGGGTTCAGGGATTTGAAATGGAACAGTACCATGGTGGGCCTCTCTCCAGGGAAGGTAAATCGAAGACCAGCAACGGTGATCTCGTTTTAACGTAAACATTCACGTGATGGAAAAAAGAAGGCCAAAAAACTTCAGAGACCCGATTGATGTTCGGATAACCTATTTTAGGTTTTAAACTATCTTTTGACGGCTTACAGCAGTCAATGCCATAGAACTCACCGAGAGCTTCGTTTTGACTGGTTATGGCTCCCTTAACTCTAAAAGAGCCAACAGTTATGGCCGTTCGAAGAATCGATATCCACAGGGTGCAACATTCGCTGTGCAAGGTGCAACATTCGTCCAAAAAGCCGAAACGGCGCCGTTCGACTTTTAGAAGTGGGTGCAGGGATTTGAAATGGAACAGTACCATGGTGAACCGCTCTCCAGGGAAGGTAAATCGAAGACCAGCAACGGTGATCCCGTTTTAACGTAAAAATTCACGTGATGGGAAAAAGAAGGCCAAAATACTTCAGAGACCCGATTGAGGTTCGGATAGCCTTTTTTGGGTTTGAAACTATCCATTGACGGCTTATAGCTATCAAGGCCGTAGAACTCACCGAGAGCTTCGTTTTGACTGGTTATGGCTCCCTTAACTCTAAACGAGCCAACAGTTATGGCCGTTCGAAGAATCGATATCCACATGGTGTAACATTCGCTGTGCAAGGTGCAACATTCGTCCAAAAAGCCGAAACAGCGCCGTTCGACATTAAGAAGTGGGTGCAGGGATTTGAAATGGAACAGTACCATGGTGAACCGCTCTCCAGGGAAGGTAAATCGAAGACCAGCAACGGTGATCCCGTTTTAATGTAAAAATTCACGTCATGGAAAAAAGAAGGCAAAAATACTTCAGAGACCCAATTGAGGTTCGGATAGCCTTTTTTGGGTTTGGAACTATCCGTTGACGGCTTACAGCTGTCAAGGCCGTAGAACTCACCGAGAGCTTCGTTTTGACTAGTTATCGCTCCCGTAACTCTAAACGAGCCAACAGTTATGGCCGTCCGAAGAATCGATATCCACAGGGTGCAACATTCGCTGTGCAAGGTGCAACATTCGTCCAAAAAGCCGAAACGGCGCCGTTCGACTTTTAGAAGTGGGTGCAGGGATTTGAAATGGAACAGTACCATGGTGAACCGCTCTCTAGGGAAGGTAAATCGAAGACCAGCAAAGGTGATCCCATTTTAACGTAAAAATTCACGTGATGGAAAAAAGAAGGCCAAAATACTTCAGAGAACCGATTGAGGTTCGGATAGCCTTTTTTGGGTTTGAAACTATCCGTTGACGGCTTACAGCTGTCAAGGCCGTAGAACTCATCGAGAGCTTCGTTTTGACTGGTTATGGCTCCCGTAACTCTAAACGAGCCAACAGTTATGGCCGTCCGAAGAATCGATATCCACAGGGTGCAACATTCGCTGTGCAAGGTGCAACATTCGTCCAAAAAGCCGAAACAGCGCCGTTCGACTTTGAGAAGTGGGTGCAGGGATTTGAAATGGAACAGTACCATGGTGATCCGCTCTCCAGGGAAGGTAAATCGAAGACCAGCAATGGTGATCTCGTTTTAACGTAAACATTCACGTGATGGAAAAAAGAAGGCCAAAAAACTTCAGAGACTCGATTGATGTTCGGATAACCTTTTTTGGGTTTTAAACTATCCGTTGACGGCTTACAGCAATCAAGGCCGTAGAACTCACCGAGAGCTTCGTTTTGACTGGTTATGGCTCCCTTAACTCTAAACGAGCCAACAGTTATGGCTGTTCGAAGAATCGATATCCACAGGGTGCGACATTCGCTGTGCAAGGTGCAACATTCGTCCAAAAAGCCGAAACGGCGCCGTTCGACTTTTAGAAGTGGGTGTAGGGATTTGAAATGGAACAGTACCATGGTGAACCGCTCTCCATTGAAGGTAAATCTAAGACCAGCAACGGTGATCCCGTTTTAACGTAAAAATTCACGTGATGGAAAAAAGAAGGCCAAAATACTTCAGAGAACCGATTGAGGTTCGGATAGCCTTTTTTGGGTTTGAAACTATCCGTTGACGGCTTACAGCTGTCAAGGCCGTAGAACTCATCGAGAGCTTCGTTTTGACTGGTTATGGCTCCCGTAACTCTAAACGAGCCAACAGTTATGGCCGTCCGAAGAATCGATATCCACAGGGTGCAACATTTGCTGTGCAAGGTGCAACATTCGTCCAAAAAGCCCAAACAGCGCCGTTCGGCTTTGAGAAGTGGGTGCAGGGATTTGAAATGGAATAGTACCATGGTGAGCTGCTCTCCAGGGAAGGTAAATCGAAGACCAGCAACGGTGATCTCGTTTTAACGTAAACATTCACGTGATGGAAAAAAGAAGGCCAAAAAACTTCAAAGACCTGATTGATGTTCGGATAACCTTTTTTGCGTTTTAAACTATCCGTTGATGGGTTACAGCTATCAAGGCCGTATAACTCACCGAAAGCTTCGTTTTGACTGGTTATGGCTCCCGTAACTCTAAACGAGCCAACAGTTATGGCCGTTCAAAGAATCGATATCCACAGGGTGCAACATTCGCTGTGCAAGGTGCAACATTCGTCCAAAAAGCCGAAACAGCGCCGTTCGACTTTAAGAAGTGGGTGCAGGGATTTGAAATGTAACAGTACCATGGTTAACCGCTCTCCAGGGAAGGTAAATCGAAGACCAGCAACGGTGATCCCGTTTTAACGTAAATATTCACGTGATGGAAAAAAGAAGGCCAAAATACTTCACAGACCCGATTGAGGTTCAGATAGCCTTTTTTGGGTTTTAAACTATCCGTTGATGGCTTACAGCCATCAAGGCCGTAGAACTCACCGAGAGCTTCGTTTTGACTGGTTATCGCTCCAATAACTCTAAACGAGCCAACAGTTATGGCCGTCCGAAGAATCGATATCCACAGGGTGCAACATTCGCTGTGCAAGGTGCAACATTCGTCCAAAAAGCCGAAACAGCGCCGTTCGACTTTAAGAAGTGGGTGCAAGGATTTGAAATGGAACAGTACCATAGTGAACCGCTCTCCAGGGAAGGTAAATCGAAGACCAGCAACGGTGATCCCGTTTTAACGTAAAAATTCACGTGATGGAAAAAAGAAGGCCAAAATACTTCAGAGACCCGATTGAGGTTCGGATAGCCTTTTTTGGGTTTGAAACTATCCATTGACGGCTTACAGCTATCAAAGCTGTAGAACTCACCGAGAGCTTCGTTTTGACTGGTTATGGCTCCCTTAACTCTAAACGAGCCAACAGTTATGGCCGTTCGAAGAATCGATATCCACAGGGTGCAACATTCGCTGTGCAAGGTGCAACATTCGTCCAAAAAGCCAAAACAGCGCCGTTCGACTTTAAGAAGTGGGTGCAGGGATTTGAAATGGAACAGTACCATGGTGAACCGCTCTCCATGGAAGGTAAATCGAAGACCAGCAACGGTGATCCCGTTTTAACGTAAAAATTCACGTGATGGAAAAAAGAAGGCCAAAATACTTCAGAGACCCGATTGAGGTTCGGATAGCCTTTTTTGGGTTTGAAACTATCCGTTGACGGCTTACAGCTGTCAAGGCCGTAGAACTAACCGAGAGCTTCGTTTTGACTGGTTATCGCTCCCGTAACTCTAAACGAGCCAACAGTTATGGCCGTCCGAAGAATCGATATCCACAGGGTGCAACATTCGCTGTGCAAGGTGCAACATTCGTCCAAAAAGCCGAAACAGCGCCGTTCGACTTTAAGAAGTGGGTGCAGGGATTTAAAATGGAACAGTACCATAGTGAACCGCTCTCCAGGGAAGGTAAATCGAGGACCAGCAACGGTGATCCCGTTTTAACGTAAAAATTCACGTGATGGAAAAAAGAAGGCCAAAATACTTCAGAGAACCGATTGAGGTTCGGATAGCCTTTTTTGGGTTTGAAACTATCCGTTGACGGCTTACAGCCGTCAAGGCCGTAGAACTCACCGAGAGCTTCGTTTTGACTGGTTATGGCTCTCGTAACTCTAAACGAGCCAATAGTTATGGCCGTCCGAAGAATCGATATTCACAGGGTGCAACATTCGCTGTGCAAGGTGCAACATTCGTCCAAAAAGCCGAAACAGCGCCGTCGACTTTGAGAAGTGGGTTCAGGGATTTGAAATGGAACAGTACCATGGTGAGCCTCTCTCCAGGGAAGGTAAATCGAAGAGCAGCAACGGTGATCTCGTTTTAACGTAAACATTCACGTGATGGAAAAAAGAAGGCCAAAAAACTTCAGAGACCCGATTGATGTTCGGATAACCTTTTTTAGGTTTTAAACTATCTTTTGATGGCTTACAGCAGTCAAGGCCGTAGAACTCACCGAGAGCTTCGTTTTGACTGGTTATGGCTCCCGTAACTCTAAACGAGCCAACAGTTATAGCCGTCCGAAGAATCGATATCCACAGGGTGCAACATTCGCTGTGCAAGGTGCAACATTCGTCCAAAAAGCAGAAACGGCGCCGTTCGACTTTTAGAAGTGGGTGCAGGGATTTGAAATGGAACAGTACCATGGTGAACCGCTCTCCAGGGAAGGTAAATCGAAGACCAGCAACGGTGATCCCGTTTTAACATAAAAATTCACGTGATGGAAAAAAGAAGGCCAAAAAACTTCAGAGACCCGATTGAGGTTCGGATAGCCTTTTTTGGGTTTGAAACTATATGTTGATGGCTTATAGCAGTCAAGGCCGTAGAACTCACCGAGAGCTTTGTTTTGACTGGTTCTGGCGCCCGTAACTCTAAACGAGCCAATAGTTATGGTCGTCCGAAGAATCGATATCCACAGGGTGCAACATTCGTCCAAAAAGCCGAAACGGCGCCGTTCGACTTTGAGAAGTGGGTGCAGGGATTTGAAATGGAACAGTACCATGGTGAACCGCTCTCCAGGAAAGGTAAATCGAAGACCAGCAACGGTGATCCCGTTTTAACGTAAAAATTCACGTGATGGAAAAAAGAAGGCCAAAAAACTTCAGAGACCCGATCGAGGTTCGGATAGCCTTTTTTGGGTTTGAAACTATCCGTTGACGGCTTACAGCCGTCAAGGCCGTTGAACTCACCGAGAGCTTCGTTTTGACTGGTTATGGCTCTCGTAACTCTAAACGAGCCAATAGTTATGGCCGTCCGAAGAATCGATATTCACAGGGTGCAACATTCGCTGTGCAAGGTGCAACATTCGTCCAAAAAGCCGAAACAGCGCCGTTCGACTTTGAGAAGTGGGTTCAGGGATTTGAAATGGAACAGTACCATGGTGGGCCTCTCTCCAGGGAAGGTAAATCGAAGACCAGCAACGGTGATCTCGTTTTAACGTAAACATTCACGTGATGGAAAAAAGAAGGCCAAAAAACTTCAGAGACCCGATTGATGTTCGGATAACCTATTTTAGGTTTTAAACTATCTTTTGACGGCTTACAGCAGTCAATGCCATAGAACTCACCGAGAGCTTCGTTTTGACTGGTTATGGCTCCCTTAACTCTAAAAGAGCCAACAGTTATGGCCGTTCGAAGAATCGATATCCACAGGGTGCAACATTCGCTGTGCAAGGTGCAACATTCGTCCAAAAAGCCGAAACGGCGCCGTTCGACTTTTAGAAGTGGGTGCAGGGATTTGAAATGGAACAGTACCATGGTGAACCGCTCTCCAGGGAAGGTAAATCGAAGACCAGCAACGGTGATCCCGTTTTAACGTAAAAATTCACGTGATGGAAAAAAGAAGGCCAAAATACTTCAGAGACCCGATTGAGGTTCGGATAGCCTTTTTTGGGTTTGAAACTATCCATTGACGGCTTATAGCTATCAAGGCCGTAGAACTCACCGAGAGCTTCGTTTTGACTGGTTATGGCTCCCTTAACTCTAAACGAGCCAACAGTTATGGCCGTTCGAAGAATCGATATCCACAGGGTGCAACATTCGCTGTGCAAGGTGCAACATTCGTCCAAAAAGCCGAAACAGCGCCGTTCGACATTAAGAAGTGGGTGCAGGGATTTGAAATGGAACAGTACCATGGTGAACCGCTCTCCAGGGAAGGTAAATCGAAGACCAGCAACGGTGATCCCGTTTTAATGTAAAAATTCACGTCATGGAAAAAAGAAGGCAAAAATACTTCAGAGACCCAATTGAGGTTCGGATAGCCTTTTTTGGGTTTGGAACTATCCGTTGACGGCTTACAGCTGTCAAGGCCGTAGAACTCACCGAGAGCTTCGTTTTGACTAGTTATCGCTCCCGTAACTCTAAACGAGCCAACAGTTATGGCCGTCCGAAGAATCGATATCCACAGGGTGCAACATTCGCTGTGCAAGGTGCAACATTCGTCCAAAAAGCCGAAACGGCGCCGTTCGACTTTTAGAAGTGGGTGCAGGGATTTGAAATGGAACAGTACCATGGTGAACCGCTCTCTAGGGAAGGTAAATCGAAGACCAGCAAAGGTGATCCCATTTTAACGTAAAAATTCACGTGATGGAAAAAAGAAGGCCAAAATACTTCAGAGAACCGATTGAGGTTCGGATAGCCTTTTTTGGGTTTGAAACTATCCGTTGACGGCTTACAGCTGTCAAGGCCGTAGAACTCATCGAGAGCTTCGTTTTGACTGGTTATGGCTCCCGTAACTCTAAACGAGCCAACAGTTATGGCCGTCCGAAGAATCGATATCCACAGGGTGCAACATTCGCTGTGCAAGGTGCAACATTCGTCCAAAAAGCCGAAACAGCGCCGTTCGACTTTGAGAAGTGGGTGCAGGGATTTGAAATGGAACAGTACCATGGTGATCCGCTCTCCAGGGAAGGTAAATCGAAGACCAGCAATGGTGATCTCGTTTTAACGTAAACATTCACGTGATGGAAAAAAGAAGGCCAAAAAACTTCAGAGACTCGATTGATGTTCGGATAACCTTTTTTGGGTTTTAAACTATCCGTTGACGGCTTACAGCAATCAAGGCCGTAGAACTCACCGAGAGCTTCGTTTTGACTGGTTATGGCTCCCTTAACTCTAAACGAGCCAACAGTTATGGCTGTTCGAAGAATCGATATCCACAGGGTGCGACATTCGCTGTGCAAGGTGCAACATTCGTCCAAAAAGCCGAAACGGCGCCGTTCGACTTTTAGAAGTGGGTGTAGGGATTTGAAATGGAACAGTACCATGGTGAACCGCTCTCCATTGAAGGTAAATCTAAGACCAGCAACGGTGATCCCGTTTTAACGTAAAAATTCACGTGATGGAAAAAAGAAGGCCAAAATACTTCAGAGAACCGATTGAGGTTCGGATAGCCTTTTTTGGGTTTGAAACTATCCGTTGACGGCTTACAGCTGTCAAGGCCGTAGAACTCACCGAGAGCTTCGTTTTGACTGGTTATGGCTCCCGTAACTCTAAACGAGCCAACAGTTATGGCCGTCCGAAGAATCGATATCCACAGGGTGCAACATTTGCTGTGCAAGGTGCAACATTCGTCCAAAAAGCCCAAACAGCGCCGTTCGGCTTTGAGAAGTGGGTGCAGGGATTTGAAATGGAATAGTACCATGGTGAGCTGCTCTCCAGGGAAGGTAAATCGAAGACCAGCAACGGTGATCTCGTTTTAACGTAAACATTCACGTGATGGAAAAAAGAAGGCCAAAAAACTTCAAAGACCTGATTGATGTTCGGATAACCTTTTTTGCGTTTTAAACTATCCGTTGATGGGTTACAGCTATCAAGGCCGTATAACTCACCGAAAGCTTCGTTTTGACTGGTTATGGCTCTCGTAACTCTAAACGAGCCAACAGTTATGGCCGTTCAAAGAATCGATATCCACAGGGTGCAACATTCGCTGTGCAAGGTGCAACATTCGTCCAAAAAGCCGAAACAGCGCCGTTCGACTTTAAGAAGTGGGTGCAGGGATTTGAAATGTAACAGTACCATGGTTAACCGCTCTCCAGGGAAGGTAAATCGAAGACCAGCAACGGTGATCCCGTTTTAACGTAAATATTCACGTGATGGAAAAAAGAAGGCCAAAATACTTCACAGACCCGATTGAGGTTCGGATAGCCTTTTTTGGGTTTTAAACTATCCGTTGATGGCTTACAGCCATCAAGGCCGTAGAACTCACCGAGAGCTTCGTTTTGACTGGTTATCGCTCCAATAACTCTAAACGAGCCAACAGTTATGGCCGTCCGAAGAATCGATATCCACAGGGTGCAACATTCGCTGTGCAAGGTGCAACATTCGTCCAAAAAGCCGAAACAGCGCCGTTCGACTTTAAGAAGTGGGTGCAAGGATTTGAAATGGAACAGTACCATAGTGAACCGCTCTCCAGGGAAGGTAAATCGAAGACCAGCAACGGTGATCCCGTTTTAACGTAAAAATTCACGTGATGGAAAAAAGAAGGCCAAAATACTTCAGAGACCCGATTGAGGTTCGGATAGCCTTTTTTGGGTTTGAAACTATCCATTGACGGCTTACAGCTATCAAAGCTGTAGAACTCACCGAGAGCTTCGTTTTGACTGGTTATGGCTCCCTTAACTCTAAACGAGCCAACAGTTATGGCCGTTCGAAGAATCGATATCCACAGGGTGCAACATTCGCTGTGCAAGGTGCAACATTCGTCCAAAAAGCCAAAACAGCGCCGTTCGACTTTAAGAAGTGGGTGCAGGGATTTGAAATGGAACAGTACCATGGTGAACCGCTCTCCATGGAAGGTAAATCGAAGACCAGCAACGGTGATCCCGTTTTAACGTAAAAATTCACGTGATGGAAAAAAGAAGGCCAAAATACTTCAGAGACCCGATTGAGGTTCGGATAGCCTTTTTTGGGTTTGAAACTATCCGTTGACGGCTTATAGCTGTCAAGGCCGTAGAACTAACCGAGAGCTTCGTTTTGACTGGTTATCGCTCCCGTAACTCTAAACGAGCCAACAGTTATGGCCGTCCGAAGAATCGATATCCACAGGGTGCAACATTCGCTGTGCAAGGTGCAACATTCGTCCAAAAAGCCGAAACAGCGCCGTTCGACTTTAAGAAGTGGGTGCAGGGATTTAAAATGGAACAGTACCATAGTGAACCGCTCTCCAGGGAAGGTAAATCGAGGACCAGCAACGGTGATCCCGTTTTAACGTAAAAATTCACGTGATGGAAAAAAGAAGGCCAAAATACTTCAGAGAACCGATTGAGGTTCGGATAGCCTTTTTTGGGTTTGAAACTATCCGTTGACGGCTTACAGCTGTCAAGGCCGTAGAACTCACCGAGAGCTTCGTTTTGACTGGTTATGGCTCTCGTAACTCTAAACGAGCCAACAATTATGGCCGTCCGAAGAATCGATATCCACAGGGTGCAACATTCGCTGTGCAAGGTGCAACATTCGTCCAAAAAGCCGAAACAACACCGTTCGACTTTGAGAAGTGGGTGCAGGGATTAGAAATGGAACAGTACCATGGTGAGCCTCTCTCCAGGGAAGGTAAATCGAAGACCAGCAACGGTGATCTCGTTTTAACGTAAACATTCACGTGATGGAAAAAAGAAGGCCAAAAAACTTCAGAGACCCGATTGATGTTCGGATAACCTTTTTTGGGTTTTAAACTATCCGTTGAAGGCTTACAGCTATCAAGGCCGTATAACTCACCGAGAGCTTTGTTTTGACTGGTTATGGCTCCCGTAACTCTAAACGAGCCAACAGTTATGGCCGTCCGAAGAATCGATATCCACAGGGTGCAACATTCGCTGTGCAAGGTGCAACATTCGTCCAAAAAGCCGAAACGGCGCCGTTCGACTTTTAGAAGTGGGTGCAGGGATTTGAAATGGAACAGTACCATGGTGAACCGCTCTCCAGGGAAGGTAAATCGAAGACCTGCAACGGTGATCCTGTTTTAACGTAAAAATTCACGTGATGGAAAAAAGAAGGCCAAAATACTTCAGAGACCCGATTGATGTTCGGATAGCCTTTTTTGGGTTTGAAACTATCCGTTGATGGCTTACAGCTATCAAGGCCGTATAACTCACCGAGAGCTTTGTTTTGACTGGTTATGGCTCCCGTAACTCTGAACGAGCCAACAGTTATGGCCGTTCAAAGAATCGATATCCACAGGGTGCAACATTCGCTGTGCAAAGTGCAACATTCGTCCAAAAAGCCGAAACAGCGCCGTTCGACTTTAAGAAGTGGGTGCAGGGATTTGAAATGGAACAGTACCATGGTTAACCGCTCTCCAGGGAAGGTAAATCGAAGACCAGCAACGGTGATCCCGTTTTAACGTAAAAATTCACGTGATGGAAAAAAGAAGGCCAAAATACTTCATAGACCCGATTGAGGTTCAGATAGCCTTTTTTGGGTTTGAAACTATCCGTTGATGGCTTACAGCCGTCAAGGCCGTAGAACTCACCAAGAGATTCGTTTTGACTGGTTATCGCTCCCATAACTCTAAACGAGCCAACAGTTATGGCCGTTCGAAAAATCGATATCCACAGGGTGCAACATTCGCTGTGCAAGGTGCAACATTCGTCCAAAAAGCCGAAACAGCGCCGTTCGACTTTAAGAAGTTTGTGCAGGGATTTGAAATGGAACAGTACCATAGTGAACCGCTCTCCAAGGAAGGTAAATCGAAGACCAGCAACGGTGATCCCGTTTTAACGTAAAAATTCACGTGATGGAAAAAAGAAGGCCAAAATACTTCAGAGACCCGATTGAGGTTCGGATAGCCTTTTTTGGGTTTGAAACTATCCATTGACAGCTTACAGCTATCAAGGCCGTAGAACTCACCGAGAGCTTCGTTTTGACTGGTTATGGCTCCCTTAACTCTAAACGAGCCAACAGTTATGGCCGTTCGAAGAATCGATATCCACAAGGTGCAACATTCGCTGTGCAAGGTGCAACATTCGTCCAAAAAGCCGAAACAACGCCGTTCGACTTTAAGAAGTGGGTGCAGGGATTTGAAATGGAACAGTACCATGGTGAACCGCTCTCCAGGGAAGGTAAATCGAAGACCAGCAACGGTGATCCCGTTTTAACGTAAAAATTCACGTGATGGAAAAAAGAAGGCCAAAATACATCAGAGACCCGATTGAGGTTCGGATACCTTTTTTGGGTTTGAAACTATCCGTTGACGGCTCACAGCCGTCAAGGCCGTAGAACTCACCGAGAGCTTCGTTTTGACTGGTTATCGCTCCCGTAACTCTAAACGAGCCAACAGTTATGGCCGTCCGAAGAATCGATATCCACAGGGTGCAACATTCGCTGTGCAAGGTGCAACATTCGTCCAAAAATCCGAAACAGCGCCGTTCGACTTTAAGAAGTGGGTGCAGGGATTTGAAATGGAACAGTACCATAGTGAACCGCTCTCCAGGGAAGGTAAATCGAAGACCAGCAACGGTGATCCCGTTTTAACGTAAAAATTCACGTGATGGAAAAAAGAAGGCCAAAATACTTCAGAGAACCGATTGTGGTTCGGATAGCCTTTTTTGGGTTTGAAACTATCCGTTGACGGCTTACAGCTATCAAGGCCGTAGAACTCACCAAGAGCTTCGTTTTGACTGGTTATGGCTCTCGTAACTCTAAACGAGCCAACAGTTATGGCCGTCCGAAGAATCGATATCCACAGGATGCAACATTCGCTGTGCAAGGTGCAACATTCGTCCAAAAAGCCGAAACAGCGCCGTTCGACTTTGAGAAGTGGGTGCAGGGATTTGAAATGGAACAGTACCATGGTGAGCCTCTCTCCATGGAAGGTAAATCGAAGACCAGCAACGGTGATCTCGTTTTAACGTAAACATTCACGTGATGGAAAAAAGAAGGCCAAAAAACTTCAGAGACCCGATTGATGTTCGGATAACCTTTTTTGGGTTTTAAACTATCCGTTGAAGGCTTACAGCTATCAAGGCCATAGAACTCACCGAGAACTTCGTTTTGACTAGTTATGGCTCCCGTAACTCTAAACGAGCCAACAGTTATGGCCGTCCGAAGAATCGATATCCACAGGGTGCAACATTCGCTGTGCAAGGTGCAACATTCGTCCAAAAAGCCGAAACGGCGCCGTTCGACTTTTAGAAGTGGGTGCAGGGATTTGAAATGGAACAGTACCATGGTGAACCGCTCTCCAGGGAAGGTAAATCGAAGACCTGCAACGGTGATCCTGTTTTAACGTAAAAATTCACGTGATGGAAAAAAGAAGGCCAAAATACTTCAAAGACCCGATTGAGGTTCGGATAGCCTTTTTTGGGTTTGAAACTATCCATTGATGGCTTACAGCTATCAAGGCCGTAGAACTCACCGAGAGCTTCGTTTTGACTGGTTATGGCTCCCTTAACTCTAAACGAGCCAACAGTTATGGCCGTTCGAAGAATCGATATCCATAGGGAGCAACATTCGTTGTGCAAGGTGCAACATTCGTCCAAAAAGCCGAAACAGCACCGTTCGACTTTAAGAAGTGGGTGCAAGGATTTAAAATGGAACAGTACCATGGTGTACCACTCTCCAAGGAAGGTAAATCGAAGACCAGCAACGGTGATCCCGTTTTAACATAAAAATTCACGTGATGGAAAAAAGAAGGCCAAAATACTTCAGAGACCCGATTGAGGTTCGGATAGCCTTTTTTGGGTTTGAAACTATCCGTTGACGGCTTACAGCCATCAAGGCCGTAGAACTCACCGAGAGCTTCGTTTTGACTGGTTATCGCTCTCGTAACTCTAAACGAGCCAACAGTTATGGCCGTCCAAAGAATCGATATCCACAGGGTGCAACATTCGCTGTGCAAGGTGCAACATTCGTCCAAAAAGCCGAAACAACGCCGTTCGACTTTAAGAAGTGGGTGCAGGGATTTGAAATGGAACAGTACCATAGTGAACCGCTCTCCAGGGAAGGTAAATCGAAGACCAGCAACGGTGATCCCATTTTAACGTAAAAATTCACGTGATGGAAAAAAGAAGGCCAAAATACTTCAAAGACCCGATTGAGATTCGGATAGCCTTTTTTGGGTTTGAAACTATCCATTGACGGCTTACAGTTGTCAAGGCCGTAGAACTCACCGAGAGCTTCGTTTTGACTGGTTATGGCTCCCTTAACTCTAAACGAGCCAACAGTTATGGCCGTTCGAAGAATCGATATCCACAGGGTGCAACATTCGCTGTGCAAGGTGCAACATTCGTCCAAAAACCCGAAACAGCGCCGTTCGACATTAAGAAGTGGGTGCAGGGATTTGAAATGGAATAGTACCATGGTGAACCGCTCTCCAGAAGGTAAATCGAAGACCAGCAACGGTGATCCCGTTTTAACGTAAAAATTCACGTGATGGAAAAAAGAAGGCTAAAATACTTCAAAGACCCGATTGAGGTTCGGATAGCCTTTTTTGGGTTTGAAACTATCCGTTGACGGCTTATAGCCATCAAGGCCGTAGAACTCACCGAGAGCTTCGTTTTGACTGGTTATCGCTCCCGTAACTCTAAACGAGCCAACAGTTATGGCCGTCCGAAGAATCGATAACCACAGGGTGCAACATTCGCTGTGCAAGGTGCAACATTCGTCCAAAAAGCCGAAACAGCGCCGTTCGACTTTAAGAAGTGGGTGCAGGGATTTGAAATGGAACAGTACCATAGTGAACCGCTCTCCAGGGAAGGTAAATCGAAGACCAGCAACGGTGATCCCGTTTTAACGTAAAAATTCACGTGATGGAAAAAAGAAGGCCAAAATACTTCAGAGACCCGATTGAGGTTCGGATAGCCTTTTTTGGGTTTGAAACTATCCATTGACGGCTTACAGCTATCAAGGCCGTAGAACTCATTGAGAGCTTCGTTTTGACTGGTTATGGCTCCCTTAACTCTAAACGAGCCAATAGTTATGGCCGTTCGAAGAATCGATATCCACAAGGTGCAACATTCGCTGTGCAAGGTGCAACATTCGTCCAAAAAGCCGAAACAGCGCCGTTCGACTTTTAGAAGTGGGTGCAGGGATTTGAAATGGAACAGTACCATGGTGAACCGCTCTCCAGGGAAGGTAAATCGAAGACCAGCAACGGTGATCCCGTTTTAACGTAAAAATTCACGTGATGGAAAAAAGAAGGCCAAAATACTTCAAAGACCCGATTGAGGTTCGGATAGCCTTTTTGGGGTTTGAAACTATCCGTTGACGGCTTACCGCCGTCAAGGCCGTAGAACTCACCGAGAGCTTCGTTTTGACTGGTTATGGCTCCCTTAACTCTAAACGAGCCAACAGTTATGGCCGTTCGAAGAATCGATATCCACAGGGTGCAACATTCGCTGTGCAAGGTGCAACATTCGTCCAAAAAGCCGAAACAGCACCGTTCGACTTTAAGAAGTGGGTGCAGAGATTTGAAATGGAACAGTACCATGGTGAACCGCTCTCCAAGGAAGGTAAATCGAAGACCAGCAACGGTGATCCCGTTTTAACGTAAAAATTCACGTGATGGAAAAAAGAAGGCCAAAATACTTCAGAGACCCGATTGAGGTTCGGATAGCCTTTTTTGGGTTTGAAACCATCCGTTGACGGCTTACAGCCATCAAGGCCGTAGAACTCACCGAGAGCTTCGTTTTGACTGGTTATCGCTCCCGTAACTCTAAACGAGCCAACAGTTATGGCCGTCCGAAGAATCGATATCCACAGGGTGCAACATTCGCTGTGCAAGGTGCAACATTCGTCCAAAAAGCCGAAACAGCGCCGTTCGACTTTAAGAAGTGGGTGCACGGATTTGAAATGGAACAGTACCATAGTGAACCGCTCTCCAGGGAAGGTAAATCGAAGACCAGCAACGGTGATCCCATTTTAACGTAAAAATTCACGTGATGGAAAAAAGAAGGCCAAAATACTTCAGAGGCCCGATTGAGATTCGGATAGCCTTTTTTGGGTTTGAAACTATCCATTGACGGCTTACAGCTATCAAGGCCGTAGAACTCACCGAGAGCTTCGTTTTGACTGGTTATGGCTCCCTTAACTCTAAACGAGCCAACAGTTATGGCCGTTCGAAGAATCGATATCCACAGGGTGCAACATTCGCTGTGCAAGGTGCAACATTCGTCCAAAAAGCCGAAACAGCGCCGTTCGACTTTAAGAAGTGGGTGCAGGGATTTGAAATGGAACAGTACCATGGTGAACCTCTCTCCAGGGAAGGAAAATCGAAGACCAGCAACGGTGATCCCGTTTTAACGTAAAAATTCACGTGATGGAAAAAAGAAGGCCAAAATACATCAGAGACCCGATTGAGGTTCGGATAGCCTTTTTTGGGTTTGAAACTATCCGTTGATGGCTTACAGCCGTCAAGGCCGTAGAACTCACCGAGAGCTTCGTTTTGACTAGTTATCGCTCCCGCAACTCTAAACGAGCCAACAATTATGGCCGTCCGAAGAATCGATATCCACAGGGTGCAACATTCACTGTGCAAGGTGCAACATTCGTCCAAAAAGCCGAAACAGCGCCGTTCGACTTTAAGAAGTGGGTGCAGGGATTTGAAATGGAACAGTACCATAGTGAACCGCTCTCCAGGGAAGGTAAATCGAAGACCAGCAACGGTGATCCCGTTTTAACGTAAAAATTCACGTGATGGAAAAAAGAAGGCCAAAATACTTCAGAGACCCGATTGAGGTTCGGATAGCCTTTTTTGGGTTTGAAACTATCCATTGACGGCTTACAGCTATCTAGGCCGTAGAACTCACCGAGAGCTTCGTTTTGACTGGTTATGGCTCCCTTAACTCTAAACGAGCCAACAGTTATGGCCGTTCGAAGAATCGATATCCACAGGGTGCAACATTCGCTGTGCAAGGTGCAACATTCGTCCAAAAAGCCGAAACAGCACCGTTCGACTTTAAGAAGTGGGTGCAGGGATTTGAAATGGTACAGTACCATGGTGAACCGCTCTCCAAGGAAGGTAAATCGAAGACCAGCAACGGTGATCCTGTTTTAACGTAAAAATTCACATGATGGAAAAAAGAAGGCCAAAATACTTCAGAGACCCGATTGAGGTTCGGATAGCCTTTTTTGGGTTTGAAACTATCCGTTGACGGCTTACAGCCATTAAGGCCGTAGAACTCACCGAGAGCTTCGTTTTGACTGGTTATCGCTCCCGTAACTCTAAACGAGCCAACAGTTATGGTCGTCCGAAGAATCGATATCCACAGGGTGCAACATTCACTGTGCAAGGTGCAACATTCGTCCAAAAAGCCGAAACAGCGCCGTTCGACTTTAAGAAGTGGGTGCAGGGATTTGAAATGGAACAGTACCATAGTGAACCGCTCTCCAGGGAAGGTAAATCGAAGACCAGCAACGGTGATCCCATTTTAACGTAAAAATTCACGTGATGGAAAAAAGAAGGCCAAAATACTTCAGAGACCCGATTGAGGTTCGGATAGCCTTTTTTGGGTTTGAAACTATCCATTGACGGCTTACAGCTATCAAGGCCGTAGAACTCACCGAGAGCTTCGTTTTGACTGGTTATGGCTCCCTTAACTCTAAACGAGCCAACAGTTATGGCCGTTCAAAGAATCGATATCCACAGGGTGCAACATTCGCTGTGCAAGGTGCAACATTCGTCCAAAAAGCCGAAACAGCACCGTTCGACTTTAAGAAGTGGGTGCAGGGATTTGAAATGGTACAGTACCATGGTGAACCGCTCTCCAAGGAAGGTAAATCGAAGACCAGCAACGGTGATCCCGTTTTAACGTAAAAATTCACGTGATGGAAAAAAGAAGGCCAAAATACTTCAGAGACCCGATTGAGGTTCGGATAGCCTTTTTTGGGTTTGAAACTATCCGTTGACGGCTTACAGCCATCATGGCCGTAGAACTCACCGAGAGCTTCGTTTTGACTGGTTATCGCTCCCGTAACTCTAAACGAGCCAACAGTTATGGCCGTCCGAAGAATCGATATCCACAGGGTGCAACATTCGCTGTGCAAGGTGCAACATTCGTCCAAAAAGCCGAAACAGCGCCGTTCGACTTTAAGAAGTGGGTGCAGGGATTTGAAATGGAACAGTACCATAGTGAACCGCTCTCCAGGGAAGGTAAATCGAAGACCAGCAACGGTGATCCCATATTAACGTAAAAATTCACGTGATGGAAAAAAGAAGGCCAAAATACATCAGAGGCCCGATTGAGATTCAGATAGCCTTTTTTGGGTTTGACACTATCCATTGACGGCTTACAGCTATCAAGGCCGTAGAACTCACCGAGAGCTTCGTTTTGACTGGTTATGGCTCCCTTAACTCTAAACGACCCAACAGTTATGGCCGTTCGAAGAATCGATATCCACAGGGTGCAACATTCGCTGTGCAAGGTGCAACATTCGTCCAAAAAGCCGAAACAGCGCCGTTCGACTTCTAGAAGTGGGTGCAGGGATTTGAAATGGAATAGTACCATAGTGAACCGCTCTCCAGGGAAGGTAAATCGAAGACCAGCAACGGTGATCCCGTTTTAACGTAAAAATTCACGTGATGGAAAAAAGAAGGCCAAAATACTTCAGAGACCCGATTGAGCTTCGGATAGCCTTTTTTGGGTTTGAAACTATCCATTGACGGCTTACAGCTATCAAAGCCGTAGAACTCACTGAGAGCTTCGTTTTGACTGGTTATGGCTCCCTTAACTCTAAACGAGCCAACAGTTATGGCCGTTCGAAGAATCGATATCCACAGGGTGCAACATTCGCTTTGCAAGGTGCAACATTCGTCCAAAAAGCCGAAACAGCGCCGTTCGACTTTAAGAAGTGGGTGCAGGGATTTGAAATGGAATAGTACCATGGTGAACCGCTCTCCAGGGAAGGTAAATCGAAGACCAGCAATGGTGATCCCGTTTTAACGTAAAAATTCACGTGATGGAAAAAAGAAGGCCAAAATACTTCAGAGACCCGATTGAGGTTCGGATAGCCTTTTTTGGGTTTGAAACTATCCATTGACGGCTTATAGCTATCAAGGCCTTAGAACTCACCGAGAGCTTCCTTTTGACTGGTTTTGGCTCCCTTAACTCTAAACGAGCCAACAGTTATGGCCGTTCGAAGAATCGATATCCACAGGGTGCAACATTCGCTGTGCAAGGTGCAACATTCGTCCAAAAAGCCGAAACAGCACCGTTCGACTTTAAGAAGTGGGTGCATGGATTTGAAATGGAACAGTACCATGGTGAACCGCTCTCCAAGGAAGGTAAATCGAAGACCAGCAACGGTGATCCCGTTTTAACGTAAAAATTCACGTGATGGAAGAAAGAAGGCCAAAATACTTCAGAGACCCGATTGAGGTTCGGATAGCCTTTTTTGGGTTTGAAACCATCCGTTGACGGCTTACAGCCATCAAGGCCGTAGAACTCACCGAGAGCTTCGTTTTGACTGGTTATCGCTCCCGTAACTCTAAACGAGCCAACAGTTATGGCCGTCCGAAGAATCGATATCCATAGGGTGCAACATTCGCTGTGCAAGGTGCAACATTCGTCCAAAAAGCCGAAACAGCGCCGTTCGACTTTAAGAAGTGGGTGCAGGGATTTGAAATGGAACAGTACCATAGTGAACCGCTCTCCAGGGAAGGTAAATCGAAGACCAGCAACGGTGATCCCATTTTAACGTAAAAATTCACGTGATGGAAAAAAGAAGGCCAAAATACTTCAGAGACCCGATTGAGATTCGGATAGCCTTTTTTGGGTTTGAAACTATCCATTGACGGCTTACAGCTATCAAGGCCGTAGAACTCACAGAGAGCTTCGTTTTGACTGGTTATGGCTCCCTTAACTCTAAACGAGCCAACAGTTATGGCCGTTCGAAGAATCGATATCCACAGGGTGCAACATTCGCTGTGCAAGGTGCAACATTCGTCCAAAAAGCCGAAACAACGCCGTTCGACTTTAAGAAGTGGGTGCAGGGATTTGAAATGGAACAGTACCATGGTGAACCGCTCTCCAGGGAAGGTAAATCGAAGACCAGCAACAGTGATCCCGTTTTAACGTAAAAATTCACGTGATGGAAAAAAGTAGGCCAAAATACATCAGAGACCCGATTGAGGTTCGGATAGCCTTTTTTGGGTTTGAAACTATCCGTTGATGGCTTACAGCCGTCAAGGCCGTAGAACTCACCGAGAGCTTCGTTTTGACTAGTTATCGCTCCCGTAACTCTAAACGAGCCAACAGTTATGGCCGTCTGAAGAATCGATATCCACAGGGTTCAACATTCGCTGTGCAAGGTGCAACATTCGTCCAAAAAGCCGAAACAGTGCCGTTCGACTTAAGAAGTGGGTGCAGGGATTTGAAATGGAACAGTACCATAGTGAACCGCTCTCCAGGGAAGGTAAATCGAAGACCAGCAACGGTGATCCCGTTTTAACGTAAAAATTCACGTGATGGAAAAAAGAAGGCCAAAATACTTCAGAGAACCGATTGTGGTTCAGATAGCCTTTTTTGGGTTTGAAACTATCCGTTGACGGCTTACAGCTATCAAGGCCGTAGAACTCACCAAGAGCTTCGTTTTTACTGGTTATGGCTCCCGTAACTCTAAACGAGCCAACAGTTATGGCCGTCCGAAGAATCGATATCCACAGGGTGCAACATTCGCTGTGCAAGGTGCAACATTCGTCCAAAAAGCCGAAACAGCGCCGTTCGACTTTGAGAAGTGGGTGCAGGGATTTGAAATGGAACAGTACCATGGTGAGCCTCTCTCCAGGGAAGGTAAATCGAAGACCAGCAACGGTGATCTCGTTTTAACGTAAACATTCACGTGATGGAAAAAAGAAGGCCAAAAAACTTCAGAGACCCGATTGATGTTCGGATAACCTTTTTTGGGTTTTAAACTATCCGTTGAAGGTTTACAGCTGTCAAGGCCATAGAACTCACCGAGAGCTTCATTTTGACTGGTTATGGCTCCCGTAACTCTAAACGAGCCAACAGTTATGGCCGTCCGAAGAATCGATATCCACAGGGTGCAACATTCGCTGTGCAAGGTGCAACATTCGTCCAAAAAGCCGAAACGGCGCCGTTCGACTTTTAGAAGTGGGTGCAGGGATTTGAAATGGAACAGTACCATGGTGAACCGCTCTCCAGGGAAGGTAAATCGAAGACCTGCAACGGTGATCCTGTTTTAACGTAAAAATTCACGTGATGGAAAAAAGAAGGCCAAAATACTTCAGAGACCCGATTGAGGTTCGGATAGCCTTTTTTGGGTTTGAAACTATCCATGGATGGCTTACAGCTATCAAGGCCGTAGAACTCACCGAGAGCTTCGTTTTGACTGGTTATGGCTCCCTTAACTCTAAACGAGCCAACAGTTATGGCCGTTCGAAGAATCGATATCCACAGGGTGCAACATTCGCTGTGCAAGGTGCAACATTCGTCCAAAAAGCCGAAACAGCACCGTTCGACTTTAAGAAGTGGGTGCATGGATTTGAAATGGAACAGTACCATGGTGAACCGCTCTCCAAGGAAGGTAAATCGAAGACCAGCAACGGTGATCCCGTTTTAACGTAAAAATTCACGTGATGGAAGAAAGAAGGCCAAAATACTTCAGAGACCCGATTGAGGTTCAGATAGCCTTTTTTGGGTTTGAAACCATCCGTTGACGGCTTACAGCCGTCAAGGCCGTAGAACTCACCGAGAGCTTCATTTTGACAGGTTATGGCTCCCGTAACTCTAAACGAGACAACAGTTATGGCCGTCCGAAGAATCGATATCCACAGGGTGCAACATTCGCTGTGCAAGGTGCAACATTCGTCCAAAAAGCCGAAACAGCGCCGTTCGACTTTAAGAAGTGGGTGCAGGGATATGAAATGGAACAGTACCATAGTGAACCGCTCTCCAGGGAAGGTAAATCGAAGACCAGCAACGGTGATCCCATTTTAACGTAAAAATTCACGTGATGGAAAAAAGAAGGCCAAAATACTTCAGAGATCCGATTGAGATTCGGATAGCCTTTTTTGGGTTTGAAACTATCCATTGACGGCTTACAGCTATCAAGGCCGTAGAACTCACCGAGAGCTTCGTTTTGACTGGTTATGGCTCCCTTAACTCTAAACGAGCCAACAGTTATGGCCGTTCGAAGAATCGATATCCACAGGGTGCAACATTCGCTGTGCAAGGTGCAACATTCGTCCAAAAAGCCGAAACAACGCCGTTAGACTTTAAGAAGTGGGTGCAGGGATTTGAAATGGAACAGTACCATGGTGAACCGCTCTCCAGGGAAGGTAAATCGAAGACCAGCAACAGTGATCCCGTTTTAACGTAAAAATTCACATGATGGAAAAAAGTAGGCCAAAATACATCAGAGACCCGATTGAGGTTCGGATAGCCTTTTTTGGGTTTGAAACTATCCGTTGATGGCTTACAGCCGTCAAGGCCGTAGAACTCACCGAGAGCTTCGTTTTGACTTGTTATCGCTACCGTAACTCTAAACGAGCCAACAGTTATGGCCGTCCGAAGAATCGATATCCACAGGGTTCAACATTCGCTGTGCAAGGTGCAACATTCGTCCAAAAAGCCGAAACAGCGCCGTTCGACTTAAGAAGTGGGTGCAGGGATTTGAAATGGAATAGTACCATAGTGAACCGCTCTCCAAGGAAGGTAAATCGAAGACCAGCAACGGTGATCCCGTTTTAACGTAAAAATTCACGTGATGGAAAAAAGGAGGCCAAAATACTTCAGAGAACCGATTGTGGTTCGGATAGCCTTTTTTGGGTTTGAAACTATCCGTTGACGGCTTACAGCTGTCAAGGCCGTAGAACTCACCAAGAGCTTCGTTTTGACTGGTTATGGCTCTCGTAACTCTAAACGAGCCAACAGTTATGGCCGTCCGAAGAATCGATATCCACAGGGTGCAACATTCGCTGTGCAAGGTGCAACATTCGTCCAAAAAGCCGAAACAGCGCCGTTCGACTTTGAGAAGTGGGTGCAGGGATTTGAAATGGAACAGTACCATAGTGAACCGCTCTCCAGGGAAGGTAAATCGAAGACCAACAACGGTGATCCCGTTTTAACGTAAAAATTCACGTGATGGAAAAAAGAAGGCCAAAATACATCAGAGACCCGATTGTGGTTCGGATAGCCTTTTTTGGGTTTGAAACTATCCGTTGACGGCTTACAACCGTCAAGGCCGCAGAACTCACCGAGAGCTTCGTTTTGACTTGTTATCGCTACCGTAACTCTAAACGAGCCAACAGTTATGGCCGTCCGAAGAATCGATATCCACAGGGTGCAACATTCGCTGTGCAAGGTGCAACATTCGTCCAAAAAGCCGAAACAGTGCCGTTCGACTTAAGAAGTGGGTGCAGGGATTTGAAATGGAATAGTACCATCGTGAACCGCTCTCCAAGGAAGGTAAATCGAAGACCAGCAACGGTGATCCCGTTTTAACGTAAAAATTCACGTGATGGAAAAAAGGAGGCCAAAATACTTCAGAGAACCGATTGTGGTTCGGATAGCCTTTTTTGGGTTTGAAACTATCCGTTGACGGCTTACAGCTGTCAAGGCCGTAGAACTCACCAAGAGCTTCGTTTTGACTGGTTATGGCTCTCGTAACTCTAAACGAGCCAACAGTTATGGCCGTCCGAAGAATCGATATCCACAGGGTGCAACATTCGCTGTGCAAGGTGCAACATTCGTCCAAAAAGCCGAAACAGCGCCGTTCGACTTTGAGAAGTGGGTGCAGGGATTTGAAATGGAACAGTACCATAGTGAACCGCTCTCCAGGGAAGGTAAATCGAAGACCAACAACGGTGATCCCGTTTTAACGTAAAAATTCACGTGATGGAAAAAAGAAGGCTAAAATACTTCAGAGACCCGATTGAGGTTCGGATAGCCTTTTTTGGGTTTGAAACTATCCGTTGACGGCTTACAGCCATCAAGGCCGCAGAACTCACCGAGAGCTTCGTTTTGACTGGTTATCGCTCCCGTAACTCTAAACGAGCCAACAGTTATGGCCGTCCGAAGAATCGATATCCACAGGGTGCAACATTCGCTGTGCAAGGTGCAACATTCGTCCAAAAAGCCGAAACAGTGCCGTTCGACTTTAAGAAGTGGGTGCAGGGATTTGAAATGGAATAGTACCATCGTGAACTGCTCTCCAGGGAAGGTAAATCGAAGACCAGCAACGGTGATCCCATTTTAACGTAAAAATTCACGTGATGGAAAAAAGAAGGCCAAAATACTTCAGAGACCCGATTGAGATTCGGATAGCCTTTTTTGGATTTGAAACTATCCATTGATGGCTTACAGCTATCAAGGCCGTAGAACTCACCGAGAGCTTCGTTTTGACTGGTTATGGCTCTCTTAACTCTAAACGAGCCAACAATTATGGCCGTTCGAAGAATCGATATCCACAGGGTGCAACATTCGCTGTGCAAGGTGCAACATTCGTCCAAAAAGCCGAAACGGCGCCGTTCGACTTTAAGAAGTGGGTGTAGGGATTTGAAATGGAACAGTACCATGGTGAACCGCTCTCCAGGGAAGGTAAATCGAAGACCAGCAACGGTGATCCCGTTTTAACGTAAAAATTCACGTGATGGAAAAAACAAGGCTAAAATACTTCAGAGACCCGATTGAGGTTCGGATAGCCTTTTTTGGGTTTGAAACTATCCGTTGACGGCTTACAACCATCAAGGCCGTAGATCTCACCGAGAGCTTCGTTTTGACTGGTTATCGCTCCCGTAACTCTAAACGAGCCTACAGTTATGGCCGTCCGAAGAATCGATATCCACAGGGTGCAACATTCGCTGTGCAAGGTGCAACATTCGTCCAAAAAGCCGAAACAGCACCGTTCGACTTTAAGAAGTGGGTGCAGGGATTTGAAATGGAACAGTACCATAGTGAACCGCTCTCCAGGGAAGGTAAATCGAAGACCAGCTACGGTGATCCCGTTTTAACGTAAAAATTCACGTGATGGAAAAAAGAAGGCCAAAATACTTCAGAGACCCGATTGAGGTTCGGATAGCCTTTTTTGGGTTTGAAACTATCCATTGACGGCTTACAGCTATCAAGGCCATAAAACTCACTGAGAGCTTCGTTTTGACTGGTTATGGCTCCCTTAACTCTAAACGAGCCAACAGTTATGGCCGTTCGAAGAATCGATATACACAGGGTGCAACATTCGCTGTGCAAGGTGCAACATTCGTCCAAAAAGCCGAAACAGCACCGTTCGACTTTAAGAAGTGGGTGCAGGGATTTGAAATGGAATAGTACCATGGTGAACCGCTCTCCAGGGAAGGTAAATCGAAGACCAGCAACGGTGATCCCGTTTTAACGTAAAAATTCACGTGATGGAAAAAAGAAGGCCAAAATACTTCAAAGACCCAATTGAGGTTCTGATATCCTTTTTTGGGATTGAAACTATCCGTTGACGGCTTACAGCCGCCAAGGCCGTAGAACTCACCGAGAGCTTCGTTTTGACTGGTTATCGCTCCCGTAACTCTAAACGAGCCAACAGTTATGGCCGTCCGAAGAATCGATATCCACAGGGTGCAACATTCGCTGTGCAAGGTGCAACATTCGTCCAAAAAGCCGAAACAGCACCGTTCGACTTTAAGAAGTGGGTGCAGGGATTTGAAATGGAACAGTACCATTGTGAACCGCTCTCCAGGGAAGGTAAATCGAAGACCAGCTACGGTGATCCCGTTTTAACGTAAAAATTCACGTGATGGAAAAAAGAAGGCCAAAATACTTCAGAGACCCGATTGAGGTTCGGATAGCCTTTTTTGGGTTTGAAACTATCCATTGACGGCTTACAGCTATCAAGGCCATAAAACTCACTGAGAGCTTCATTTTGACTGGTTATGGCTCCCTTAACTCTAAACGAGCCAACAGTTATGGCCGTTCGAAGAATCGATATCCACAGGGTGCAACATTCGCTGTGCAAGGTGCAACATTCGTCCAAAAAGCCGAAACAGCACCGTTCGACTTTAAGAAGTGGGTGCAGGGATTTGAAATGGAATAGTACCATGGTGAACCGCTCTCCAGGGAAGGTAAATCGAAGACCAGCAACGGTGATCCCGTTTTAACGTAAAAATTCACGTGATGGAAAAAAGAAGGCCAAAATACTTCAGAGACCCAATTGAGGTTTTGATACCCTTTTTTGGGTTTGAAACTATCCGTTGATGGCTTACAGCCGTCAAGGCCGTAGAACTCACCGAGAGCTTCGTTTTGACTGGTTATCGCTCCCGTAACTCTAAACGAGCCAACAGTTATGGCCGTCCGAAGAATCGATATACACAGGGTGCAACATTCGCTGTGCAAGGTGCAACATTCGTCCAAAAAGCCGAAACTGCGCCGTTCGACTTTAAGAAGTGGGTGCAGGGATTTGAAATGGAACAGTACCATAGTGAACCGCTCTCCAGGGAAGGTAAATCGAATACCAGCAACGGTGATCCCGTTTTAACGTAAAAATTCACGTGATGGAAAAAAGAAGGCCAAAATACTTCAGAGACCCGATTGAGGTTCGGATAGCCTTTTTTGGGTTTGAAACTATCCATTGACGGCTTACAACTGTCAAGGCCGTATAACTCACCGAGAGCTTCGTTTTGACTGGTTATGGCTCCCGTAACTCTAAACGAGCCAACAATTATGGCCGTCCGAAGAATCGATATCCACAGGGTGCAACATTCGCTGTGCAAGGTGCAACATTTGTCCAAAAAGCCGAAACGACGCCGTTCGACTTTAAGAAGTGGGTGCAGGGATTTGAAATGGAACAGTACCATGGTGAACCTCTCTCCAGGTAAGGTAAATCGAAGACCAGCAACGGTGATCCCGTTTTAACGTAAAAATTCACGTGATGGAAAAAAGAAGGCCAAAATTCTTCAGAGACCCGATTGAGGTTCGGATAGCCTTTTTTGGGTTTGAAACTATCCGTTGACGGCTTATAGCCATCAAGGCTGTAGAACTCACCGAGAGCTTCGTTTTGACTGGTTATCGCTCCCGTATCTCTAAACGAGCCAACAGTTATGGCCGTCCGAAGAATCGATATCCACAGGGTGCATCATTCGCTATGCAAGGTGCAACATTCGTCTAAAAAGCCGAAACAGCGCCGTTCGACTTTGAGAAGTGGGTGCAGGGATTTGAAATGGAACAGTACCATGGTGAGCCGCTCTCCAGGGAAGGTAAATCGAAGACCAGCATCGGTGATCTCATTTTAACGTAAACATTCACGTGATGGAAAAAAGAAGGCCAAAAAACTTCAGAGACCCGATTGATGTTCGGATAACCTTTTTTGGGTTTTAAACTATCCGTTGACAGCTTACAGCTGTCAAGGCCGTAGAACTCACCGAGAGCTTCATTTTGACTGGTTATGGCTCCCGTAACTCTAAACAAGCCAACAGTTATGGCCGTCTGAAGAATCGATATCCACAGGGTGCAACATTCGCTGTGCAAGGTGCAACATTCGTCCAAAAAGCCAAAACGGCGCCGTTCGACTTTTAGAAGTGGGTGAAGGGATTTGAAATGGAACAGTACCATGGTGAACCGCTCTCCAGGGAAGGTAAATCGAAGACCAGCAACGGTGATCCTATTTTAACGTAAAAATTCACGTGATGGAAAAAAGAAGGCCAAAATACTTCAGAGACCCGATTGAGGTTCGGATAGCCTTTTTTGGGTTTGAAACTATCCGTTGACGGCTTACAGCTATCAAGGCCGTAGAACTCACCGAGAGCTTCGTTTTGACTGGTTATGGCTCCCGTAACTCTAAACGAGCCAACAGTTATGGCCGTTCGAAGAATCGATATCCACAGGGTGCAACATTCGCTGTGCAAGGTGCAACGTTCGTCAAAAAAGCCGAAACAGCGCCGTTCGACTTTAAGAAGTGGGTGCATGGATTTGAAATGGAACAGTACCATGGTTAACCGCTCTCCAGGGAAGGTAAATCGAAGACCAGCAACGGTGATCCCGTTTTAACGTAAAAATTCACGTGATGGAAAAAAGAAGGCCAAAATACTTCAGAGACCCGATTGAGGTTCGGGTAGCCATTTTTGGATTTGAAACTATCCGTTGATGGCTTACAGCCGTCATGGCCGTAGAACTCTCCGAGAGCTTCGTTTTGACTGGTTATCGCTCCCGTAACTCTAAACGACCCAACAGTTATGGCCGTCCGAAGAATCGATATACACAGGGTGCAACATTCGCTGTGCAAGGTGCAACATTCGTCCAAAAAGCCGAAACAGCGCCGTTCGACTTTAAGAAGTGGGTGCAGGGATTTGAAATGGAACAGTACCATAGTGAACCGCTCTCCAGGGAAGGTAAATCGAAGACCAGCAACGGTGATCCCGTTTTTACGTAAAAATTCACGTGATGGAAAAAAGAAGGCCAAAATACTTCAAAGACCCGATTGAGGTTCGGATATCCTTTTTTGGGTTTGAAACTATCCATTGACGGCTTACAGCTGTCAAGGCCATAGAACTCACCGAGAGCATCGTTTTAACTGGTTATGGCTCCCGTAACTCTAAACGAGCCAACAGTTATGGCCGTCCGAAGAATCGATATCCACAGGGTGCAACATTCGCTGTGCAAGGTGCAACATTCGTCCAAAAAGCCGAAACAGCACCGTTCGACTTTAAGAAGTGGGTGCAGGGATTTGAAATGGAACAGTACCATAGTGGACCGCTCTCCAGGGAAGGTAAATCGAAGACCAGCTACGGTGATCCCGTTTTAACGTAAAAATTCACGTGATGGAAAAAAGAAGGCCAAAATACTTCAGAGACCCGATTGAGGTTCGGATAGCCTTTTTTGGGTTTGAAACTATCCATTGACGGCTTACATCTATCAAGGCCATAAAACTCACTGAGAGCTTCGTTTTGACTGGTTATGGCTCCCTTAACTCTAAACGAGCCAACAGTTATGGCCGTTCGAAGAATCGATATCCACAGGGTGCAACATTCGCTGTGCAAGGTGCAACATTCGTCCAAAAAGCCGAAACAGCACCGTTCGACTTTAAGAAGTGGGTGCAGGGATTTGAAATGGAATAGTACCATGGTGAACCGCTCTCCAGGGAAGGTAAATCGAAGACCAGCAACGGTGATCCCGTTTTAACGTAAAAATTCACGTGATGGAAAAAAGAAGGCCAAAATACTTCAGAGACCCAATTGAGGTTTTGATAGCCTTTTTTGGGTTTGAAACTATCCGTTGACGGCTTACAGCCGTCAAGGCCGTAGAACTCACCGAGAGCTTCGTTTTGACTGGTTATCGCTCCCGTAACTCTAAACGAGCCAACAGTTATGGCCGTCCGAAGAATCGATATACACAGGGTGCAACATTCGCTGTGCAAGGTGCAACATTCGTCCAAAAAGCCGAAACTGCGCCGTTCGACATTAAGAAGTGGGTGCAGGGATTTGAAATGGAACAGTACCATAGTGAACCGCTCTCCAGGGAAGGTAAATCGAATACCAGCAACGGTGATCCCGTTTTAACGTAAAAATTCACGTGATGGAAAAAAGAAGGCCAAAATACTTCAGAGACCCGATTGAGGTTCGGATAGCCTTTTTTGGGTTTGAAACTATCCATTGACGGCTTACAGCTGTCAAGGCCGTATAACTCACCGAGAGCTTCGTTTTGACTGGTTATGGCTCCCGTAACTCTAAACGAGCCAACAATTATGGCCGTCCGAAGAATCGATATCCACAGGGTGCAACATTCGCTGTGCAAGGTGCAACATTTGTCCAAAAAGCCAAAACGACGCCGTTCGACTTTAAGAAGTGGGTGCAGGGATTTGAAATGGAACAGTACCATGGTGAACCGCTCTCCAGGGAAGGTAAATCGAAGACCAGCAAGGGTGATCCCGTTTTAACGTAAAAATTCACGTGATGGAAAAAAGAAGGCCAAAATACTTCAGAGACCCGATTGAGGTTCGGATAGCCTTTTTTGGGTTTGAAACTATCCGTTGACGGCTTATAGCCATCAAGGCTGTAGAACTCACCGAGAGCTTCGTTTTGACTGGTTATCGCTCTCGTATCTCTAAACGAGCCAACAGTTATGGCCGTCCGAAGAATCGATATCCACAGGGTGCATCATTCGCTATGCAAGGTGCAACATTCGTCTAAAAAGCCGAAACAGCGCCGTTCGACTTTGAGAAGTGGGTGCAGGGATTTGAAATGGAACAGTACCATGGTGAGCCGCTCTCCAGGGAAGGTAAATCGAAGACCAGCATCGGTGATCTCATTTTAACGTAAACATTCACGTGATGGAAAAAAGAAGGCCAAAAAACTTCAGAGACCCGATTGATGTTCGGATAACCTTTTTTGGGTTTTAAACTATCCGTTGACAGCTTACAGCTGTCAAGGCCGTAGAACTCACCGAGAGCTTCATTTTGACTGGTTATGGCTCCCGTAACTCTAAACAAGCCAACAGTTATGGCCGTCTGAAGAATCGATATCCATAGGGTGCAACATTCGCTGTGCAAGGTGCAACATTCGTCCAAAAAGCCAAAACGGCGCCGTTCGACTTTTAGAAGTGGGTGCAGGGATTTGAAATGGAACAGTACCATGGTGAACCGCTCTCCAGGGAAGGTAAATCGAAGACCAGCAACGGTGATCCTATTTTAACGTAAAAATTCACGTGATGGAAAAAAGAAGGCCAAAATACTTCAGAGACCCGATTGAGGTTCGGATAGCCTTTTTTGGGTTTGAAACTATCCGTTGACGGCTTACAGCCGTCAAGGCCGTAGAACTCTCCAAGAGCTTCGTTTTGACTGGTTATCGCTCCCGTAACTCTAAACGACCCAACAGTTATGGCCGTCCGAAGAATCGATATACACAGTGTGCAACATTCGCTGTGCAAGGTGCAACATTCGTCCAAAAAGCCGAAACTGCGCCGTTCGACTTTAAGAAGTGGGTGCAGGGATTTGAAATGGAACAGTACCATAGTGAACCGCTCTCCAGGGAAGGTAAATCGAATACCAGCAACGGTGATCCCGTTTTAACGTAAAAATTCACGTGATGGAAAAAAGAAGGCCAAAATACTTCAGAGACCCGATTGAGGTTCGGATATCCTTTTTTGGGTTTGAAACTATCCATTGACGGCTTACAGCTGTCAAGGCCGTATAACTCACCGAGAGCTTTGTTTTGACTGGTTATGGCTCCCGTAACTCTAAACGAGCCAACAGTTATGGCCGTCCGAAGAATCGATATCCACAGGGTGCAACATTCGCTGTGGAAGGTGCAACATTTGTCCAATAAGCCGAAACGGCGCCGTTCGACTTTAAGAAGTGGGTGCAGGGATTTGAAATGGAACAGTACCATGGTGAACCGCTCTCCAGGGAAGGTAAATCGAGACCAGCACCGGTGATCCCGTTTTAACGTAAAAATTCACGTGATGGAAAAAAGAAGGCCAAAATACTTCAGAGACCCGATTGAGGTTCGTATAGCCTTTTTTGGGTTTGAAACTATCCGTTGACGGCTTATAGCCATCAAGGCTGTAGAACTCACCGAGAGCTTCGTTTTGACTGGTTATCGCTCCCGTAACTCTAAACGAGCCAACATTTATGGCCGTCCGAAGAATCGATATCCACAGGGTGCATCATTCGCTATGCAAGGTGCAACATTCGTCTAAAAAGACGAAACAGCGCCGTTCGACTTTGAGAAGTGGGTGCAGGGATTTGAAATGGAACAGTACCATGGTGAGCCGCTCTCCAGGGAAGGTAAATCGAAGACCAGCATCGGTGATCTCGTTTTAACGTAAACATTCACGTGATGGAAAAAAGAAGGCCAAAAAACTTCAGAGACCCGATTGATGTTCGGATAACCTTTTTTGGGTTTTAAATTATCCGTTGACAGCTTACAGCTGTCAAGGCCGTAGAACTTACCGAGAGCTTCATTTTGACTGGTTATGGCTCCCGTAACTCTAAACAAGCCAATAGTTATGGCCGTCTGAAGAATCGATATCCACAGGGTGCAACATTCGCCGTGCAAGGTGCAACATTCGTCCAAAAAGCCGAAACGACGCCGTTCGACTTTTAGAAGTGGGTGCAGGGATTTGAAATGGAACAGTACCATGGTGAACCGCTCTCCAGGGAAGGTAAATCGAAGACCAGCAACGGTGATCCTGTTTTAACGTAAAAATTCACGTGATGGAAAAAAGAAGGCCAAAATACTTCAAAGACCCGATTGAGGTTCGGATAGCCTTTTTTGGGTTTGAAACTATCCGTTGACGGCTTACAGCTATCAAGGCCGTAGAACTCACCGAGAGCTTCGTTTTGACTGGTTATGGCTCCCGTAACTCTAAACGAGCCAACAGTTATGGCCGTTCGAAGAATCGATATCCACAGGGTGCAACATTCGCTGTGCAAGGTGCAACATTCGTCAAAAAAGCCGAAACATCGCCGTTCGACTTTAAGAAGTGGGTGCATGGATTTGAAATGGAACAGTACCATGGTTAACCGCTCTCCAGGGAAGGTAAATCGAAGACCAGCAACGGTGATCCCGTTTTAACGTAAAAATTCACGTGATGGAAAAAAGAAGGCCAAAATACTTCAGAGACCCGATTGAGGTTCGGATAGCCATTTTTGGATTTGAAACTATCCGTTGATGGCTTACAGCCGTCATGGCCGTAGAACTCTCCGAGAGCTTCGTTTTGACTGGTTATCGCTCCCGTAACTCTAAACGACCCAACAGTTATGGCCGTCCGAAGAATCGATATACACAGGGTGCAACATTCGCTGTGCAAGGTGCAACATTCGTCCAAAAAGCCGAAACAGCGCCGTTCGACTTTAAGAAGTGGGTGCAGGGATTTGAAATGGAACAGTACCATAGTGAACCGCTCTCCAGGGAAGGTAAATCGAAGACCAGCAACGGTGATCCCGTTTTTACGTAAAAATTCACGTGATGGAAAAAAGAAGGCCAAAATACTTCAAAGACCCGATTGAGGTTCGGATATCCTTTTTTGGGTTTGAAACTATCCATTGACGGCTTACAGCCTTCAAGGCCGTAGAACTCTCCAAGAGCTTCGTTTTGACTGGTTATCGCTCCCGTAACTCTAAACAACCCAACAGTTATGGCCGTCCGAAGAATCGATATCCACTGGGTGCAACATTCGCTGTGCAAGGTGCAACATTCGTCCAAAAAGCAGAAACAACGTCGTTCGACTTTGAGAAGTGGGTGTAGGGATTTGAAATGGAACAGTACCATGGTGAGCCGCTCTCCAGGGAAGGTAAATCGAAGACCACCAACGGTGATCCCGTTTTAACGTAAACATTCACGTGATGGAAAAAAGATGGCCAAAAAACTTCGGAGACCCGATTGAGGTTCAGATAGCCTTTTTTGGGTTTGAAACTATCCGTTGACGGCTTACAGCCATCAAGGCCGTAGAACTCACCGAGAGCTTTGTTTTGACTGGTTATGGCTCCCGTAACTCTAAACGAGCCAACAGTTATGGCCGTCCGAAGAATCGATATCCACAGGGTGCAACATTCGATGTGCAAGGTGCAACATTTGTCCAATAAGCCGAAACGGCGCCGTTCGACTTTAAGAAGTGGGTGCAGGGATTTGAAATGGAACAGTACCATGGTGAACCGCTCTCCAGGGAAGGTAAATCGAAGACCAGCAACGGTGTTCCCGTTTTAACGTAAAAATTCACGTGATGGAAAAAAGAAGGCCAAAATACTTCAGAGACCCGATTGAGGTTCGGATAGCCTTTTTTGGGTTTGAATCTATCCGTTGACGGCTTACAGCTGTCAAGGCCATAGAACTCACCGAGAGCTTCGTTTTGACTGGTTATGGCTCCCGTAACTCTAAACGAGCCAACATTTATGGCCGCCCGAAGAATCGATATCCACAGGGTGCAACATTCGCTCTTCAAGTGCAACATTCGTCCAAAACGGCGCCGTTCGACTTTTAGAAGTGGGTGCAGGGATTTGAAATGGAACAGTACCATGGTGAACCGCTCTCCAGGGAAGGTAAATCGAAGACCAGCAACGGTGATCCCGTTTTAACGTAAAAATTCACGTGATGGAAAAAAGAAGGCCAAAATACTTCAGAGACCCGATTGAGGTTCGGATAGCCTTTTTTGGGTTTGAAACTATATGTTGACGGCTTACAGCTGTCAAGGCCGTAGAACTCACCGAGAGCATCATTTTGACTGGTTATGGCTCCCGTAACTCTAAACGAGCCAACAGTTATGGCCGTCCGAAGAATCGATATCCACAGGGTGCATCATTCGCTATGCAAGGTGCAACATTCGTCTAAAAAGCCGAAACAGCGCCGTTCGACTTTGAGAAGTGGGTGCAGGGATTTGAAATGGAACAGTACCATGGTGAGCCGCTCTCCAGGGAAGGTAAATCGAGGACCAGCATCGGTGATCTCATTTTAACGTAAACATTCACGTGATGGAAAAAAGAAGGCCAAAAAACTTCAGAGACCCGATTGATGTTCGGATAACCTTTTTTGGGTTTTAAACTATCCGTTGACAGCTTACAGCTGTCAAGGCCGTAGAACTCACCGAGAGCTTCATTTTGACTGGTTATGGCTCCCTTAACTCTAAACAAGCCAACAGTTATGGCCGTCTGAAGAATCGATATCCACAGGGTGCAACATTCGCTGTGCAAGGTGCAACATTCGTCCAAAAAGCCAAAACGGCGCCGTTCGACTTTTAGAAGTGGGTGAAGGGATTTGAAATGGAACAGTACCATGGTGAACCGCTCTCCAGGGAAGGTAAATCGAAGACCAGCAACGGTGATCCTATTTTAACGTAAAAATTCACGTGATGGAAAAAAGAAGGCCAAAATACTTCAGAGACCCGATTGAGGTTCGGATAGCCTTTTTTGGGTTTGAAACTATCCGTTGACGGCTTACAGCTATCAAGGCCGTAGAACTCACCGAGAGCTTCGTTTTGACTGGTTATGGCTCCCGTAACTCTAAACGAGCCAACAGTTATGGCCGTTCGAAGAATCGATATCCACAGGGTGCAACATTCGCTGTGCAAGGTGCAACATTCGTCAAAAAAGCCGAAACAGCGCCGTTCGACTTTAAGAAGTGGGTGCATGGATTTGAAATGGAACAGTACCATGGTTAACCGCTCTCCAGGGAAGGTAAATCGAAGACCAGCAATGGTGATCCCGTTTTAACGTAAAAATTCACGTGATGGAAAAAAGAAGGCCAAAATACTTCAGAGACCCGATTGAGGTTCGGGTAGCCATTTTTGGATTTGAAACTATCCGTTGATGGCTTACAGCCGTCATGGCCGTAGAACTCTCCGAGTGCTTCGTTTTGACTGGTTATCGCTCCCGTAACTCTAAACGACCCAACAGTTATGGCCGTCCGAAGAATCGATATACACAGGGTGCAACATTCGCTGTGCAAGGTGCAACATTCGTCCAAAAAGCCGAAACAGCGCCGTTTGACTTTAAGAAGTGGGTGCAGGGATTTGAAATGGAACAGTACCATAGTGAACCGCTCTCCAGGGAAGGTAAATCGAAGACCAGCAACGGTGATCCCGTTTTTACGTAAAAATTCACGTGATGGAAAAAAGAAGGCCAAAATACTTCAAAGACCCGATTGAGGTTCGGATA
Organism: Allium fistulosum; assembly: GCA_030737815.1. NCBI lineage: Eukaryota > Viridiplantae > Streptophyta > Magnoliopsida > Asparagales > Amaryllidaceae > Allium > Allium fistulosum. The sequence goes on along the minus strand of CM060905.1, from coordinate 40,340,277 downwards.
TCCTTTTTTGGGTTTGAAACTATCCATTGACGGCTTACAGCTGTCAAGGCCATAGAACTCACCGAGAGCATCGTTTTAACTGGTTATGGCTCCCGTAACTCTAAACGAGCCAACAGTTATGGCCGTCCGAAGAATCGATATCCACAGGGTGCAACATTCGCTGTGCAAGGTGCAACATTCGTCCAAAAAGCAGAAACAACGTCGTTCGACTTTGAGAAGTGGGTGTAGGGATTTGAAATGGAACAGTACCATGGTGAGCCGCTCTCCAGGGAAGGTAAATCGAAGACCACCAACGGTGATCCCGTTTTAACGTAAACATTCACGTGATGGAAAAAAGATGGCCAAAAAACTTCAGAGACCCGATTGAGGTTCAGATAGCCTTTTTTGGGTTTGAAACTATCCGTTGACGGCTTACAGCCATCAAGGCCGTAGAACTCACCGAGAGCTTCATTTTGACTGGTTATGGCTCCCGTAACTCTAAACGAGCCAACAGTTATGGCCGTCCGAAGAATCGATATCCACAGGGTGCAACATTCGCTCTGCAAGGTGCAACATTCGTCCAAAAAGCCGAAACAGCGCCGTTTGACTTTAAGAAGTGGGTGCAGGGATTTGAAATGGAACAGTACCATAGTGAACCGCTCTCCAGGGAAGGTAAATCGAAGACCAGCAACGGTGATCCCGTTTTAACGTAAAAATTCACGTGATGGAAAAAAGAAGGCCAAAATACTTCAGAGACCCGAATGAGATTCGGATAGCCTTTTTTGGGTTTGAAACTATCCATTGACAGCTTACAGCTATCAAGGCCGTAGAACTCACCGAGTGCTTCGTTTTGACTGGTTATGGCTCCCGTAACTCTAAACGAGCCAACAGTTATGGCCGTTCGAAGAATCGATATCCACAGGGTGCAACATTCGCTGTGCAAGGTGCAACATTCATCCAAAAAGACGAAACAGCGCCGTTCGACTTTAAGAAGTGGGTGCAGGGATTTGAAATGGAACAGTACCATGGTGAACCGCTCTCCAGGGAAGGTAAATCGAAGACCAGCAACGGTGATCCCGTTTTAACGTAAAAATTCACGTGATGGAAAAAAGAAGGCCAAAATACTTCAGAGACCCGATTGAGGTTCGGATAGCCTTTTTTGGGTTTGAAACTATCCGTTGACGGCTTACAGCCATCAAGGCCGTAGAACTCACCGAGAGCTTCGTTTTGACTGGTTATCGCTCCCGTAACTCTAAACGAGCAAACAGTTATGGCCGTCCGAAGAATCGATATCCACAGGGTGCAACATTCGCTGTGCAAGGTGCAACATTCGTCCAAAAAGCCGAAACAGCACCGTTCGACTTTAAGAAGTGGGTGCAGGGATTTGAAATGGAACAGTACCATAGTGAACCGCTCTCCAGGGAAGGTAAATCGAAGACCAGCTACGGTGATCCCGTTTTAACGTAAAAATTCACGTGATGGAAAAAAGAAGGCCAAAATACTTCAGAGACCCGATTGAGGTTCGGATAGCCTTTTTTGGGTTTGAAACTATCCATTGACGGCTTACAGCTATCAAGGCCATAAAACTCACTGAGAGCTTCGTTTTGACTGGTTATGGCTCCCTTAACTCTAAACGAGCCAACAGTTATGGCCGTTCGAAGAATCGATATCCACAGGGTGCAACATTCGCTGTGCAAGGTGCAACATTCGTCCAAAAAGCCGAAACAGCACCGTTCGACTTTAAGAAGTGGGTGCAGGGATTTGAAATGGAATAGTACCATGGTGAACCGCTCTCCAGGGAAGGTAAATCGAAGACCAGCAACGGTGATCCCGTTTTAACGTAAAAATTCACGTGATGGAAAAAAGAAGGCCAAAATACTTAAGAGACCCAATTGAGGTTTTGATAGCCTTTTTTGGGTTTGAAACTATCCGTTGACGGCTTACAGCCGTCAAGGCCGTAGAACTCACCGAGAGCTTCGTTTTGACTGGTTATCGCTCCCGTAACTCTAAACGAGCCAACAGTTATGGCCGTCCGAAGAATCGATATACACAGGGTGCAACATTCGCTGTGCAAGGTGCAACATTCGTCCAAAAAGCCGAAACTGCGCCGTTCGACATTAAGAAGTGGGTGCAGGGATTTGAAATGGAACAGTACCATAGTGAACCGCTCTCCAGGGAAGGTAAATCGAATACCAGCAACGGTGATCCCGTTTTAACGTAAAAATTCACGTGATGGAAAAAAGAAGGCCAAAATACTTCAGAGACCCGATTGAGGTTCGGATAGCCTTTTTTGGGTTTGAAACTATCCATTGACGGCTTACAGCTGTCAAGGCCGTATAACTCACCGAGAGCTTCGTTTTGACTGGTTATGGCTCCCGTAACTCTAAACGAGCCAACAATTATGGCCGTCCGAAGAATCGATATCCACAGGGTGCAACATTCGCTGTGCAAGGTGCAACATTTGTCCAAAAAGCCAAAACGACGCCGTTCGACTTTAAGAAGTGGGTGCAGGGATTTGAAATGGAACAGTACCATGGTGAACCGCTCTCCAGGGAAGGTAAATCGAAGACCAGCAAGGGTGATCCCGTTTTAACGTAAAAATTCACGTGATGGAAAAAAGAAGGCCAAAATACTTCAGAGACCCGATTGAGGTTCGGATAGCCTTTTTTGGGTTTGAAACTATCCGTTGACGGCTTATAGCCATCAAGGCTGTAGAACTCACCGAGAGCTTCGTTTTGACTGGTTATCGCTCTCGTATCTCTAAACGAGCCAACAGTTATGGCCGTCCGAAGAATCGATATCCACAGGGTGCATCATTCGCTATGCAAGGTGCAACATTCGTCTAAAAAGCCGAAACAGCGCCGTTCGACTTTGAGAAGTGGGTGCAGGGATTTGAAATGGAACAGTACCATGGTGAGCCGCTCTCCAGGGAAGGTAAATCGAAGACCAGCATCGGTGATCTCATTTTAACGTAAACATTCACGTGATGGAAAAAAGAAGGCCAAAAAACTTCAGAGACCCGATTGATGTTCGGATAACCTTTTTTGGGTTTTAAACTATCCGTTGACAGCTTACAGCTGTCAAGGCCGTAGAACTCACCGAGAGCTTCATTTTGACTAGTTATGGCTCCCGTAACTCTAAACAAGCCAACAGTTATGGCCGTCTGAAGAATCGATATCCACAGGGTGCAACATTCGCTGTGCAAGGTGCAACATTCGTCCAAAAAGCCAAAACGGCGCCGTTCGACTTTTAGAAGTGGGTGCAGGGATTTGAAATGGAACAGTACCATGGTGAACCGCTCTCCAGGGAAGGTAAATCGAAGACCAGCAACGGTGATCCTATTTTAACGTAAAAATTCACGTGATGGAAAAAAGAAGGCCAAAATACTTCAGAGACCCGATTGAGGTTCGGATAGCCTTTTTTGGGTTTGAAACTATCCGTTGACGGCTTACAGCCGTCAAGGCCGTAGAACTCTCCAAGAGCTTCGTTTTGACTGGTTATCGCTCCCGTAACTCTAAACGACCCAACAGTTATGGCCGTCCGAAGAATCGATATACACAGTGTGCAACATTCGCTGTGCAAGGTGCAACATTCGTCCAAAAAGCCGAAACTGCGCCGTTCGACTTTAAGAAGTGGGTGCAGGGATTTGAAATGGAACAGTACCATAGTGAACCGCTCTCCAGGGAAGGTAAATCGAATACCAGCAACGGTGATCCCGTTTTAACGTAAAAATTCACGTGATGGAAAAAAGAAGGCCAAAATACTTCAGAGACCCGATTGAGGTTCGGATATCCTTTTTTGGGTTTGAAACTATCCATTGACGGCTTACAGCTGTCAAGGCCGTATAACTCACCGAGAGCTTTGTTTTGACTGGTTATGGCTCCCGTAACTCTAAACGAGCCAACAGTTATGGCCGTCCGAAGAATCGATATCCACAGGGTGCAACATTCGCTGTGGAAGGTGCAACATTTGTCCAATAAGCCGAAACGGCGCCGTTCGACTTTAAGAAGTGGGTGCAGGGATTTGAAATGGAACAGTACCATGGTGAACCGCTCTCCAGGGAAGGTAAATCGAAGACCAGCAACGGTGATCCCGTTTTAACGTAAAAATTCACGTGATGGAAAAAAGAAGGCCAAAATACTTCAGAGACCCGATTGAGGTTCGTATAGCCTTTTTTGGGTTTGAAACTATCCGTTGACGGCTTATAGCCATCAAGGCTGTAGAACTCACCGAGAGCTTCGTTTTGACTGGTTATCGCTCCCGTAACTCTAAACGAGCCAACATTTATGGCCGTCCGAAGAATCGATATCCACAGGGTGCATCATTCGCTATGCAAGGTGCAACATTCGTCTAAAAAGACGAAACAGCGCCGTTCGACTTTGAGAAGTGGGTGCAGGGATTTGAAATGGAACAATACCATGGTGAGCCGCTCTCCAGGGAAGGTAAATCGAAGACCAGCATCGGTGATCTCGTTTTAACGTAAACATTCACGTGATGGAAAAAAGAAGGCCAAAAAACTTCAGAGACCCGATTGATGTTCGGATAACCTTTTTTGGGTTTTAAATTATCCGTTGACAGCTTACAGCTGTCAAGGCCGTAGAACTTACCGAGAGCTTCATTTTGACTGGTTATGGCTCCCGTAACTCTAAACAAGCCAATAGTTATGGCCGTCTGAAGAATCGATATCCACAGGGTGCAACATTCGCTGTGCAAGGTGCAACATTCGTCCAAAAAGCCGAAACGACGCCGTTCGACTTTTAGAAGTGGGTGCAGGGATTTGAAATGGAACAGTACCATGGTGAACCGCTCTCCAGGGAAGGTAAATCGAAGACCAGCAACGGTGATCCTGTTTTAACGTAAAAATTCACGTGATGGAAAAAAGAAGGCCAAAATACTTCAAAGACCCGATTGAGGTTCGGATAGCCTTTTTTGGGTTTGAAACTATCCGTTGACGGCTTACAGCTATCAAGGCCGTAGAACTCACCGAGAGCTTCGTTTTGACTGGTTATGGCTCCCGTAACTCTAAACGAGCCAACAGTTATGGCCGTTCGAAGAATCGATATCCACAGGGTGCAACATTCGCTGTGCAAGGTGCAACATTCGTCAAAAAAGCCGAAACATCGCCGTTCGACTTTAAGAAGTGGGTGCATGGATTTGAAATGGAATAGTACCATGGTTAACCGCTCTCCAGGGAAGGTAAATCGAAGACCAGCAACGGTGATCCCGTTTTAACGTAAAAATTCACGTGATGGAAAAAAGAAGGCCAAAATACTTCAGAGACCCAATTGAGGTTCGGATAGCCATTTTTGGATTTGAAACTATCCGTTGATGGCTTACAGCCGTCATGGCCGTAGAACTCTCCGAGAGCTTCGTTTTGACTGGTTATCGCTCCCGTAACTCTAAACGACCCAACAGTTATGGCCGTCCGAAGAATCGATATACACAGGGTGCAACATTCGCTGTGCAAGGTGCAACATTCGTCCAAAAAGCCGAAACAGCGCCGTTCGACTTTAAGAAGTGGGTGCAGGGATTTGAATGGAACAGTACCATAGTGAACCGCTCTCCAGGGAAGGTAAATCGAAGACCAGCAACGGTGATCCCGTTTTTACGTAAAAATTCACGTGATGGAAAAAAGAAGGCCAAAATACTTCAAAGACCCGATTGAGGTTCGGATATCCTTTTTTGGGTTTGAAACTATCCATTGATGGCTTACAGCCGTCAAGGCCGTAGAACTCTCCAAGAGCTTCGTTTTGACTGGTTATCGCTCCCGTAACTCTAAACAACCCAACAGTTATGGCCGTCCGAAGAATCGATATCCACTGGGTGCAACATTCGCTGTGCAAGGTGCAACATTCGTCCAAAAAGCAGAAACAACGTCGTTCGACTTTGAGAAGTGGGTGTAGGGATTTGAAATGGAACAGTACCATGGTGAGCCGCTCTCCAGGGAAGGTAAATCGAAGACCACCAACGGTGATCCCGTTTTAACGTAAACATTCACGTGATGGAAAAAAGATGGCCAAAAAACTTCGGAGACCCGATTGAGGTTCAGATAGCCTTTTTTGGGTTTGAAACTATCCGTTGACGGCTTACAGCCATCAAGGCCGTAGAACTCACCGAGAGCTTTGTTTTGACTGGTTATGGCTCCCGTAACTCTAAACGAGCCAACAGTTATGGCCGTCCGAAGAATCGATATCCACAGGGTGCAACATTCGCTGTGCAAGGTGCAACATTTGTCCAATAAGCCGAAACGGCGCCGTTCGACTTTAAGAAGTGGGTGCAGGGATTTGAAATGGAACAGTACCATGGTGAACCGCTCTCCAGGGAAGGTAAATCGAAGACCAGCAACGGTGATCCCGTTTTAACGTAAAAATTCACGTGATGGAAAAAAGAAGGCCAAAATACTTCAGAGACCCGAATGAGATTCGGATAGCCTTTTTTGGGTTTGAAACTATCCATTGACAGCTTACAGCTATCAAGGCCGTAGAACTCACCGAGTGCTTCGTTTTGACTGGTTATGGCTCCCGTAACTCTAAACGAGCCAACAGTTATGGCCGTTCGAAGAATCGATATCCACAGGGTGCAACATTCGCTGTGCAAGGTGCAACATTCATCCAAAAAGACGAAACAGCGCCGTTCGACTTTAAGAAGTGGGTGCAGGGATTTGAAATGGAACAGTACCATGATGAACCGCTCTCCAGGGAAGGTAAATCGAAGATCAGCAACGGTGATCCTGTTTTAACGTAAAAATTCACGTGATGGAAAAAAGAAGGCCAAAATACTTCAGAGACCCGATTGAGGTTCGGATAGCCTTTTTTGGGTTTGAAACTATCCGTTGACGGCTTATAGCCATCAAGGCTGTAGAACTCACCGAGAGCTTCGTTTTGACTGGTTATCGCTCCCGTATCTCTAAACGAGCCAACAGTTATGGCCGTCCGAAGAATCGATATCCACAGGGTGCATCATTCGCTATGCAAGGTGCAACATTCGTCTAAAAAGCCGAAACAGCGCCGTTCGACTTTGAGAAGTGGGTGCAGGGATTTGAAATGGAACAGTACCATGGTGAGCCGCTCTCCAGGGAAGGTAAATCGAAGACCAGCATCGGTGATCTCATTTTAACGTAAACATTCACGTGATGGAAAAAAGAAGGCCAAAAAACTTCAGAGACCCGATTGATGTTCGGATAACCTTTTTTGGGTTTTAAACTATCCGTTGACAGCTTACAGCTGTCAAGGCCGTAGAACTCACCGAGAGCTTCATTTTGACTGGTTATGGCTCCCGTAACTCTAAACAAGCCAACAGTTATGGCCGTCTGAAGAATCGATATCCACAGGGTGCAACATTCGCTGTGCAAGGTGCAACATTCGTCCAAAAAGCCAAAACGGCGCCGTTCGACTTTTAGAAGTGGGTGCAGGGATTTGAAATGGAACAGTACCATGGTGAACCGCTCTCCAGGGAAGGTAAATCGAAGACCAGCAACGGTGATCCTATTTTAACGTAAAAATTCACGTGATGGAAAAAAGAAGGCCAAAATACTTCAGAGACCCGATTGAGGTTCGGATAGCCTTTTTTGGGTTTGAAACTATCCGTTGACGGCTTACAGCCGTCAAGGCCGTAGAACTCTCCAAGAGCTTCGTTTTGACTGGTTATCGCTCCCGTAACTCTAAACGACCCAACAGTTATGGCCGTCCGAAGAATCGATATACACAGTGTGCAACATTCGCTGTGCAAGGTGCAACATTCGTCCAAAAAGCCGAAACTGCGCCGTTCGACTTTAAGAAGTGGGTGCAGGGATTTGAAATGGAACAGTACCATAGTGAACCGCTCTCCAGGGAAGGTAAATCGAATACCAGCAACGGTGATCCCGTTTTAACGTAAAAATTCACGTGATGGAAAAAAGAAGGCCAAAATACTTCAGAGACCCGATTGAGGTTCGGATATCCTTTTTTGGGTTTGAAACTATCCATTGACGGCTTACAGCTGTCAAGGCCGTATAACTCACCGAGAGCTTTGTTTTGACTGGTTATGGCTCCCGTAACTCTAAACGAGCCAACAGTTATGGCCGTCCGAAGAATCGATATCCACAGGGTGCAACATTCGTTGTGCAAGGTGCAACATTTGTCCAATAAGCCGAAACGGCGCCGTTCGACTTTAAGAAGTGGGTGCAGGGATTTGAAATGGAACAGTACCATGGTGAACCGCTCTCCAGGGAAGGTAAATCGAAGACCAGCAACGGTGATCCCGTTTTAACGTAAAAATTCACGTGATGGAAAAAAGAAGGCCAAAATACTTCAGAGACCCGATTGAGGTTCGTATAGCCTTTTTTGGGTTTGAAACTATCCGTTGACGGCTTATAGCCATCAAGGCTGTAGAACTCACCGAGAGCTTCGTTTTGACTGGTTATCGCTCCCGTAACTCTAAACGAGCCAACATTTATGGCCGTCCGAAGAATCGATATCCACAGGGTGCATCATTCGCTATGCAAGGTGCAACATTCGTCTAAAAAGCCGAAACAGCGCCGTTCGACTTTGAGAAGTGGGTGCAGGGATTTGAAATGGAACAATACCATGGTGAGCCGCTCTCCAGGGAAGTTAAATCGAAGACCAGCATCGGTGATCTCGTTTTAACGTAAACATTCACGTGATGGAAAAAAGAAGGCCAAAAAACTTCAGAGACCCGATTGATGTTCGGATAACCTTTTTTGGGTTTTAAATTATCCGTTGACAGCTTACAGCTGTCAAGGCCGTAGAACTTACCGAGAGCTTCATTTTGACTGGTTATGGCTCCCGTAACTCTAAACAAGCCAATAGTTATGGCCGTCTGAAGAATCGATATCCACAGGGTGCAACATTCGCTGTGCAAGGTGCAACATTCGTCCAAAAAGCCGAAACGACGCCGTTCGACTTTTAGAAGTGGGTGCAGGGATTTGAAATGGAACAGTACCATGGTGAACCGCTCTCCAGGGAAGGTAAATCGAAGACCAGCAACGGTGATCCTGTTTTAACGTAAAAATTCACGTGATGGAAAAAAGAAGGCCAAAATACTTCAAAGACCCGATTGAGGTTCGGATAGCCTTTTTTGGGTTTGAAACTATCCGTTGACGGCTTACAGCTATCAAGGCCGTAGAACTCACCGAGAGCTTCGTTTTGACTGGTTATGGCTCCCGTAACTCTAAACGAGCCAACAGTTATGGCCGTTCGAAGAATCGATATCCACAGGGTGCAACATTCGCTGTGCAAGGTGCAACATTCGTCAAAAAAGCCGAAACAGCGCCGTTCGACTTTAAGAAGTGGGTGCATGGATTTGAAATGGAACAGTACCATGGTTAACCGCTCTCCAGGGAAGGTAAATCGAAGACCAGCAACGGTGATCCCGTTTTAACGTAAAAATTCACGTGATGGAAAAAAGAAGGCCAAAATACTTCAGAGACCCGATTGAGGTTCGGATAGCCATTTTTGGATTTGAAACTATCCGTTGATGGCTTACAGCCGTCATGGCCGTAGAACTCTCCGAGAGCTTCGTTTTGACTGGTTATCGCTCCCGTAACTCTAAACGACCCAACAGTTATGGCCGTCCGAAGAATCGATATACACAGGGTGCAACATTCGCTGTGCAAGGTGCAACATTCGTCCAAAAAGCCGAAACAGCGCCGTTCGACTTTAAGAAGTGGGTGCAGGGATTTGAAATGGAACAGTACCATAGTGAACCGCTCTCCAGGGAAGGAAAATCGAAGACCAGCAACGGTGATCCCGTTTTTACGTAAAAATTCACGTGATGGAAAAAAGAAGGCCAAAATACTTCAGAGACCCGATTGAGGTTCGGATATCCTTTTTTGGGTTTGAAACTATCCATTGACGGCTTACAGCTGTCAAGGCCATAGAACTCACCGAGAGCATCGTTTTAACTGGTTATGGCTCCCGTAACTCTAAACGAGCCAACAGTTATGGCCGTCCGAAGAATCGATATCCACAGGGTGCAACATTCGCTGTGCAAGGTGCAACATTCGTCCAAAAAGCAGAAACAACGTCGTTCGACTTTGAGAAGTGGGTGTAGGGATTTGAAATGGAACAGTACCATGGTGAGCCGCTCTCCAGGGAAGGTAAATCGAAGACCACCAACGGTGATCCCGTTTTAACGTAAACATTCACGTGATGGAAAAAAGATGGCCAAAAAACTTCAGAGACCCGATTGAGGTTCAGATAGCCTTTTTTGGGTTTGAAACTATCCGTTGACGGCTTACAGCCATCAAGGCCGTAGAACTCACCGAGAGCTTCGTTTTGACTGGTTATGGCTCCCGTAACTCTAAACGAGCCAACAGTTATGGCCGTCCGAAGAATCGATATCCACAGGGTGCAACATTCGCTCTGCAAGGTGCAACATTCGTCCAAAAAGCCGAAACAGCGCCGTTTGACTTTAAGAAGTGGGTGCAGGGATTTGAAATGGAACAGTACCATAGTGAACCGCTCTCCAGGGAAGGTAAATCGAAGACCAGCAACGGTGATCCCGTTTTAACGTAAAAATTCACGTGATGGAAAAAAGAAGGCCAAAATACTTCAGAGACCCGAATGAGATTCGGATAGCCTTTTTTGGGTTTGAAACTATCCATTGACAGCTTACAGCTATCAAGGCCGTAGAACTCACCGAGTGCTTCGTTTTGACTGGTTATGGCTCCCGTAACTCTAAACGAGCCAACAATTATGGCCGTTCGAAGAATCGATATCCACAAGGTGCAACATTCGCTGTGCAAGGTGCAACATTCATCCAAAAAGACGAAGCAGCGCCGTTCGACTTTAAGAAGTGGGTGCAGGGATTTGAAATGGAACAGTACCATGGTGAACCGCTCTCCAGGGAAGGTAAATCGAAGACCAGCAACGGTGATCCCGTTTTAACGTAAAAATTCACGTGATGGAAAAAAGAAGGCCAAAATACTTCAGAGACCCGATTGAGGTTCGGATAGCCTTTTTTGGGTTTGAAACTATCCGTTGACGGCTTACAGCCATCAAGGCCGTAGAACTCACCGAGAGCTTCGTTTTGACTGGTTATCGCTCCCGTAACTCTAAACGAGCAAACAGTTATGGCCGTCCGAAGAATCGATATCCACAGGGTGCAACATTCGCTGTGCAAGGTGCAACATTCGTCCAAAAAGCCGAAACAGCGCCGTTCGACTTTAAGAAGTGGGTGCAGGGATTTGAAATGGAACAGTACCATAGTGAACCGCTCTCCAGGGAAGGTAAATCGAACACCAGCAACGGTGATCCCATTTTAACGTAAAAATTCACGTGATGGAAAAAAGAAGGCCAAAATACTTCAGAGACCCGATTGAGATTCCGATAGCCTTTTTTGGGTTTGAAACTATCCATTGACGGCTTACAGCTATCAAGGCCGTAGAACTCACCGAGAGCTTCGTTTTGACTGGTTATGGCTCCCTTAACTCTAAACGAGCCAACAGTTATGGCCGTTCGAAGAATCGATATCCACAGGGTGCAACATTCGTTGTGCAAGGTGCAACATTCGTCCAAAAAGCCGAAACAGCGTCGTTCGACTTTAAGAAGTGGGTGCAGGGATTTGAAATGGAACAGTACCATGGTGAACCGCTCTCCAGGGAAGGTAAATCGAAGACCAACAACGGTGATCCCGTTTTAACGTAAAAATTCACGTGATGGAAAAAAGAAGGCTAAAATACTTCAGAGACCCGATTGAGGTTCGGATAGCCTTTTTTGGGTTTGAAACTATCCGTTGACGGCTTACAGCCATCAAGGCCGCAGAACTCACCGAGAGCTTCGTTTTGACTGGTTATCGCTCCCGTAACTCTAAACGAGCCAACAGTTATGGCCGTCCGAAGAATCGATATCCACAGGGTGCAACATTCGCTGTGCAAGGTGCAACATTCGTCTAAAAAGCCGAAACAGCGCCGTTCGACTTTGAGAAGTGGGTGCAGGGATTTGAAATGGAACAATACCATGGTGAGCCGCTCTCCAGGGAAGTTAAATCGAAGACCAGCATCGGTGATCTCGTTTTAACGTAAACATTCACGTGATGGAAAAAAGAAGGCCAAAAAACTTCAGAGACCCGATTGATGTTCGGATAACCTTTTTTGGGTTTTAAATTATCCGTTGACAGCTTACAGCTGTCAAGGCCGTAGAACTTACCGAGAGCTTCATTTTGACTGGTTATGGCTCCCGTAACTCTAAACAAGCCAATAGTTATGGCCGTCTGAAGAATCGATATCCACAGGGTGCAACATTCGCTGTGCAAGGTGCAACATTCGTCCAAAAAGCCGAAACGACGCCGTTCGACTTTTAGAAGTGGGTGCAGGGATTTGAAATGGAACAGTACCATGGTGAACCGCTCTCCAGGGAAGGTAAATCGAAGACCAGCAACGGTGATCCTGTTTTAACGTAAAAATTCACGTGATGCAAAAAAGAAGGCCAAAATACTTCAAAGACCCGATTGAGGTTCGGATAGCCTTTTTTGGGTTTGAAACTATCCGTTGACGGCTTACAGCTATCAAGGCCGTAGAACTCACCGAGAGCTTCGTTTTGACTGGTTATGGCTCCCGTAACTCTAAACGAGCCAACAGTTATGGCCGTTCGAAGAATCGATATCCACAGGGTGCAACATTCGCTGTGCAAGGTGCAACATTCGTCAAAAAAGCCGAAACAGCGCCGTTCGACTTTAAGAAGTGGGTGCATGGATTTGAAATGGAACAGTACCATGGTTAACCGCTCTCCAGGGAAGGTAAATCGAAGACCAGCAACGGTGATCCCGTTTTAACGTAAAAATTCACGTGATGGAAAAAAGAAGGCCAAAATACTTCAGAGACCCGATTGAGGTTCGGATAGCCATTTTTGGATTTGAAACTATCCGTTGATGGCTTACAGCCGTCATGGCCGTAGAACTCTCCGAGAGCTTCGTTTTGACTGGTTATCGCTCCCGTAACTCTAAACGACCCAACAGTTATGGCCGTCCGAAGAATCGATATACACAGGGTGCAACATTCGCTGTGCAAGGTGCAACATTCGTCCAAAAAGCCGAAACAGCGCCGTTCGACTTTAAGAAGTGGGTGCAGGGATTTGAAATGGAACAGTACCATAGTGAACCGCTCTCCAGGGAAGGAAAATCGAAGACCAGCAACGGTGATCCCGTTTTTACGTAAAAATTCACGTGATGGAAAAAAGAAGGCCAAAATACTTCAGAGACCCGATTGAGGTTCGGATATCCTTTTTTGGGTTTGAAACTATCCATTGACGGCTTACAGCTGTCAAGGCCATAGAACTCACCGAGAGCATCGTTTTAACTGGTTATGGCTCCCGTAACTCTAAACGAGCCAACAGTTATGGCCGTCCGAAGAATCGATATCCACAGGGTGCAACATTCGCTGTGCAAGGTGCAACATTCGTCCAAAAAGCAGAAACAACGTCGTTCGACTTTGAGAAGTGGGTGTAGGGATTTGAAATGGAACAGTACCATGGTGAGCCGCTCTCCAGGGAAGGTAAATCGAAGACCACCAACGGTGATCCCGTTTTAACGTAAACATTCACGTGATGGAAAAAAGATGGCCAAAAAACTTCAGAGACCCGATTGAGGTTCAGATAGCCTTTTTTGGGTTTGAAACTATCCGTTGACGGCTTACAGCCATCAAGGCCGTAGAACTCACCGAGAGCTTCGTTTTGACTGGTTATGGCTCCCGTAACTCTAAACGAGCCAACAGTTATGGCCGTCCGAAGAATCGATATCCACAGGGTGCAACATTCGCTCTGCAAGGTGCAACATTCGTCCAAAAAGCCGAAACAGCGCCGTTTGACTTTAAGAAGTGGGTGCAGGGATTTGAAATGGAACAGTACCATAGTGAACCGCTCTCCAGGGAAGGTAAATCGAAGACCAGCAACGGTGATCCCGTTTTAACGTAAAAATTCACGTGATGGAAAAAAGAAGGCCAAAATACTTCAGAGACCCGAATGAGATTCGGATAGCCTTTTTTGGGTTTGAAACTATCCATTGACAGCTTACAGCTATCAAGGCCGTAGAACTCACCGAGTGCTTCGTTTTGACTGGTTATGGCTCCCGTAACTCTAAACGAGCCAACAATTATGGCCGTTCGAAGAATCGATATCCACAAGGTGCAACATTCGCTGTGCAAGGTGCAACATTCATCCAAAAAGACGAAGCAGCGCCGTTCGACTTTAAGAAGTGGGTGCAGGGATTTGAAATGGAACAGTACCATGGTGAACCGCTCTCCAGGGAAGGTAAATCGAAGACCAGCAACGGTGATCCCGTTTTAACGTAAAAATTCACGTGATGGAAAAAAGAAGGCCAAAATACTTCAGAGACCCGATTGAGGTTCGGATAGCCTTTTTTGGGTTTGAAACTATCCGTTGACGGCTTACAGCCATCAAGGCCGTAGAACTCACCGAGAGCTTCGTTTTGACTGGTTATCGCTCCCGTAACTCTAAACGAGCAAACAGTTATGGCCGTCCGAAGAATCGATATCCACAGGGTGCAACATTCGCTGTGCAAGGTGCAACATTCGTCCAAAAAGCCGAAACAGCGCCGTTCGACTTTAAGAAGTGGGTGCAGGGATTTGAAATGGAACAGTACCATAGTGAACCGCTCTCCAGGGAAGGTAAATCGAACACCAGCAACGGTGATCCCATTTTAACGTAAAAATTCACGTGATGGAAAAAAGAAGGCCAAAATACTTCAGAGACCCGATTGAGATTCCGATAGCCTTTTTTGGGTTTGAAACTATCCATTGACGGCTTACAGCTATCAAGGCCGTAGAACTCACCGAGAGCTTCGTTTTGACTGGTTATGGCTCCCTTAACTCTAAACGAGCCAACAGTTATGGCCGTTCGAAGAATCGATATCCACAGGGTGCAACATTCGTTGTGCAAGGTGCAACATTCGTCCAAAAAGCCGAAACAGCGTCGTTCGACTTTAAGAAGTGGGTGCAGGGATTTGAAATGGAACAGTACCATGGTGAACCGCTCTCCAGGGAAGGTAAATCGAAGACCAACAACGGTGATCCCGTTTTAACGTAAAAATTCACGTGATGGAAAAAAGAAGGCTAAAATACTTCAGAGACCCGATTGAGGTTCGGATAGCCTTTTTTGGGTTTGAAACTATCCGTTGACGGCTTACAGCCATCAAGGCCGCAGAACTCACCGAGAGCTTCGTTTTGACTGGTTATCGCTCCCGTAACTCTAAACGAGCCAACAGTTATGGCCGTCCGAAGAATCGATATCCACAGGGTGCAACATTCGCTGTGCAAGGTGCAACATTCGTCCAAAAAGCCGAAATAGTGCCGTTCGACTTTAAGAAGTGGGTGCAGGGATTTGAAATGGAATAGTACCATAGTGAACTGCTCTCCAGGGAAGGTAAATCGAAGACCAGCAACGGTGATCCCATTTTAACGTAAAAATTCACGTGATGGAAAAAAGAAGGCCAAAATACTTCAGAGACCCGATTGAGATTCGGATAGCCTTTTTTGGATTTGAAACTATTCATTGACGGCTTACAGCTATCAAGGCCGTAGAACTCACCGAGAGCTTCGTTTTGACTGGTTATGGCTCTCTTAACTCTAAACGAGCCAACAATTATGGCCGTTCGAAGAATCGATATCCACAGGGTGCAACATTCGCTGTGCAAGGTGCAACATTCGTCCAAAAAGCCGAAACAGCGCCGTTCGACTTTAAGAAGTGGGTGTAGGGATTTGAAATGGAACAGTACCATGGTGAACCGCTCTCCAGGGAAGGTAAATCGAAGACCAGCAACGGTGATCCCGTTTTAACGTAAAAATTCACGTGATGGAAAAAACAAGGCTAAAATACTTCAAAGACCCGATTGAGGTTCGGATAGCCTTTTTTGGGTTTGAAACTATCCGTTGACGGCTTAAAACCATCAAGGCCGTAGAACTCACCGAGAGCTTCGTTTTGACTGGTTATCGCTCCCGTAACTCTAAACGAGCCTACAGTTATGGCCGTCCGAAGAATCGATATCCACAGGGTGCAACATTCGCTGTGCAAGGTGCAACATTCGTCCAAAAAGCCGAAACAGCACCGTTCGACTTTAAGAAGTGGGTGCAGGGATTTGAAATGGAACAGTACCATAGTGAACCGCTCTCCAGGGAAGGTAAATCGAAGACCAGCTACGGTGATCCCGTTTTAACGTAAAAATTCACGTGATGGAAAAAAGAAGGCCAAAATACTTCAGAGACCCGATTGAGGTTCGGATAGCCTTTTTTGGGTTTGAAACTATCCATTTACGGCTTACAGCTATCAAGGCCATAAAACTCACTGAGAGCTTCGTTTTGACTGGTTATGGCTCCCTTAACTCTAAACGAGCCAACAGTTATGGCCGTTCGAAGAATCGATATCCACAGGGTGCAACATTCGCTGTGCAAGGTGCAACATTCGTCCAAAAAGCCGAAACAGCACCGTTCGACTTTAAGAAGTGGGTGCAGGGATTTGAAATGGAATAGTACCATGGTGAACCGCTCTCCAGGGAAGGTAAATCGAAGACCAGCAACGGTGATCCCGTTTTAACGTAAAAATTCACGTGATGGAAAAAAGAAGGCCAAAATACTTCAGAGACCCGATTGAGGTTCGATAGCCTTTTTTGGGTTTGAAACTATCCGTTGACGGCTTACAGCCATCAAGGCCGTAGAACTCACCGAGAGCTTCGTTTTGACTGGTTATCGCTCCCGTAACTCTAAACGAGCAAACAGTTATGGCCGTCCGAAGAATCGATATCCACAGGGTGCAACATTCGCTGTGCAAGGTGCAACATTCGTCCAAAAAGCCGAAACAGCGCCGTTCGACTTTAAGAAGTGGGTGCAGGGATTTGAAATGGAACAGTACCATAGTGAACCGCTCTCCAGGGAAGGTAAATCGAACACCAGCAACGGTGATCCCATTTTAACGTAAAAATTCACGTGATGGAAAAAAGAAGGCCAAAATACTTCAGAGACCCGATTGAGATTCCGATAGCCTTTTTTGGGTTTGAAACTATCCATTGACGGCTTACAGCTATCAAGGCCGTAGAACTCACCGAGAGCTTCGTTTTGACTGGTTATGGCTCCCTTAACTCTAAACGAGCCAACAGTTATGGCCGTTCGAAGAATCGATATCCACAGGGTGCAACATTCGTTGAGCAAGGTGCAACATTCGTCCAAAAAGCCGAAACAGCGTCGTTCGACTTTAAGAAGTGGGTGCAGGGATTTGAAATGGAACAGTACCATGGTGAACCGCTCTCCAGGGAAGGTAAATCGAAGACCAACAACGGTGATCCCGTTTTAACGTAAAAATTCACGTGATGGAAAAAAGAAGGCTAAAATACTTCAGAGACCCGATTGAGGTTCGGATAGCCTTTTTTGGGTTTGAAACTATCCGTTGACGGCTTACAGCCATCAAGGCCGCAGAACTCACCGAGAGCTTCGTTTTGACTGGTTATCGCTCCCGTAACTCTAAACGAGCCAACAGTTATGGCCGTCCGAAGAATCGATATCCACAGGGTGCAACATTCGCTGTGCAAGGTGCAACATTCGTCCAAAAAGCCGAAATAGTGCCGTTCGACTTTAAGAAGTGGGTGCAGGGATTTGAAATGGAATAGTACCATAGTGAACCGCTCTCCAGGGAAGGTAAATCGAAGACCAGCAACGGTGATCCCATTTTAACGTAAAAATTCACGTGATGGAAAAAAGAAGGCCAAAATACTTCAGAGACCCGATTGAGATTCAGATAGCCTTTTTTGGATTTGAAACTATCCATTGACGGCTTACAGCTATCAAGGCCGTAGAACTCACCGAGAGCTTCGTTTTGACTGGTTATGGCTCTCTTAACTCTAAACGAGCCAACAATTATGGCCGTTCGAAGAATCGATATCCACAGGGTGCAACATTCGCTGTGCAAGGTGCAACATTCGTCCAAAAAGCCGAAACAGCGCCGTTCGACTTTAAGAAGTGGGTGTAGGGATTTGAAATGGAACAGTACCATGGTGAACCGCTCTCCAGGGAAGGTAAATCGAAGACCAGCAACGGTGATCCCGTTTTAACGTAAAAATTCACGTGATGGAAAAAAGAAGGCCAAAATACTTCAGAGACCCAATTGAGGTTCTGATAGCCTTTTTTGGGATTGAAACTATCCGTTGACGGCTTACAGCCGTCAAGGCCGTAGAACTCACCGAGAGCTTCGTTTTGACTGGTTATCGCTCCCGTAACTCTAAACGAGCCAACAGTTATGGCCGTCCGAAGAATCGATATCCACAGGGTGCAACATTCGCTGTGCAAGGTGCAACATTCGTCCAAAAAGCCGAAACAGCACCATTCAACTTTAAGAAGTGGGTGCAGGGATTTGAAATGGAACAGTACCATAGTGAACCGCTCTCCAGGGAAGGTAAATCGAAGACAAGCTACGGTGATCCCGTTTTAACGTAAAAATTCACGTGATGGAAAAAAGAAGGCCAAAATACTTCAGAGACCCGATTGAGGTTCGGATAGCCTTTTTTGGGTTTGAAACTATCCATTGACGGCTTACAGCTATCAAGGCCATAAAACTCACTGAGAGCTTCGTTTTGACTAGTTATGGCTCCCTTAACTCTAAACGAGCCAACAGTTATGGCCGTTCGAAGAATCGATATCCACAGGGTGCAACATTCGCTGTGCAAGGTGCAACATTCGTCCAAAAAGCCGAAACAGCGCCGTTCGACTTTAAGAAGTGGGTGTAGGGATTTGAAATGGAACAGTACCATGGTGAACCGCTCTCCAGGGAAGGTAAATCGAAGACCAGCAACGGTGATCCCGTTTTAAGGTAAAAATTCACGTGATGGAAAAAACAAGGCTAAAATACTTCAAAGACCCGATTGAGGTTCGGATAGCCTTTTTTGGGTTTGAAACTATCCGTTGACGGCTTACAACCATCAAGGCCGTAGAACTCACCGAGAGCTTCGTTTTGACTGGTTATCGCTCCCGTAACTCTAAACGAGCCAACAGTTATGGCCGTCCGAAGAATCGATATCCACAGGGTGCAACATTCGCTGTGCAAGGTGCAACATTCGTCCAAAAAGCCGAAACAGCACCATTCGACTTTAAGAAGTGGGTGCAGGGATTTGAAATGGAACAGTACCATAGTGAACCGCTCTCCAGGGAAGGTAAATCGAAGACCAGCTACGGTGATCCCGTTTTAACGTAAAAATTCACGTGATGGAAAAAAGAAGGCCAAAATACTTCAGAGACCCGATTGAGGTTCGGATAGCCTTTTTTGGGTTTGAAACTATCCATTGACGGCTTACAGCTATCAAGGCCATAAAACTCACTGAGAGCTTCGTTTTGACTGGTTATGGCTCCCTTAACTCTAAACGAGCCAACAGTTATGGCCGTTCGAAGAATCGATATCCACAGGGTGCAACATTCGCTGTGCAAGGTGCAACATTCATCCAAAAAGCCGAAACAGCACCGTTCGACTTTAAGAAGTGGGTGCAGGGATTTGAAATGGAATAGTACCATGGTGAACCGCTCTCCAGGGAAGGTAAATCGAAGACCAGCAACGGTGATCCCGTTTTAACGTAAAAATTCACGTGATGGAAAAAAGAAGGCCAAAATACTTCAGAGACCCAATTGAGGTTCTGATAGCCTTTTTTGGGATTGAAACTATCCGTTGACGGCTTACAGCCGTCAAGGCCGTAGAACTCACCGAGAGCTTCGTTTTGACTGGTTATCGCTCCCGTAACTCTAAACGAGCCAACAGTTATGGCCGTCCGAAGAATCGATATCCACAGGGTGCAACATTCGCTGTGCAAGGTGCAACATTCGTCCAAAAAGCCGAAATAGTGCCGTTCGACTTTAAGAAGTGGGTGCAGGGATTTGAAATGGAATAGTACCATAGTGAACCGCTCTCCAGGGAAGGTAAATCGAAGACCAGCAACGGTGATCCCATTTTAACGTAAAAATTCACGTGATGGAAAAAAGAAGGCCAAAATACTTCAGAGACCCGATTGAGATTCAGATAGCCTTTTTTGGATTTGAAACTATCCATTGACGGCTTACAGCTATCAAGGCCGTAGAACTCACCGAGAGCTTCGTTTTGACTGGTTATGGCTCTCTTAACTCTAAACGAGCCAACAATTATGGCCGTTCGAAGAATCGATATCCACAGGGTGCAACATTCGCTGTGCAAGGTGCAACATTCGTCCAAAAAGCCGAAACAGCGCCGTTCGACTTTAAGAAGTGGGTGTAGGGATTTGAAATGGAACAGTACCATGGTGAACCGCTCTCCAGGGAAGGTAAATCGAAGACCAGCAACGGTGATCCCGTTTTAACGTAAAAATTCACGTGATGGAAAAAAGAAGGCCAAAATACTTCAGAGACCCAATTGAGGTTCTGATAGCCTTTTTTGGGATTGAAACTATCCGTTGACGGCTTACAGCCGTCAAGGCCGTAGAACTCACCGAGAGCTTCGTTTTGACTGGTTATCGCTCCCGTAACTCTAAACGAGCCAACAGTTATGGCCGTCCGAAGAATCGATATCCACAGGGTGCAACATTCGCTGTGCAAGGTGCAACATTCGTCCAAAAAGCCGAAACAGCACCATTCAACTTTAAGAAGTGGGTGCAGGGATTTGAAATGGAACAGTACCATCGTGAACCGCTCTCCAGGGAAGGTAAATCGAAGACAAGCTACGGTGATCCCGTTTTAACGTAAAAATTCACGTGATGGAAAAAAGAAGGCCAAAATACTTCAGAGACCCGATTGAGGTTCGGATAGCCTTTTTTGGGTTTGAAACTATCCATTGACGGCTTACAGCTATCAAGGCCATAAAACTCACTGAGAGCTTCGTTTTGACTAGTTATGGCTCCCTTAACTCTAAACGAGCCAACAGTTATGGCCGTTCGAAGAATCGATATCCACAGGGTGCAACATTCGCTGTGCAAGGTGCAACATTCGTCCAAAAAGCCGAAACAACGCCGTTCGACTTTAAGAAGTGGGTGTAGGGATTTGAAATGGAACAGTACCATGGTGAACCGCTCTCCAGGGAAGGTAAATCGAAGACCAGCAACGGTGATCCCGTTTTAAGGTAAAAATTCACGTGATGGAAAAAACAAGGCTAAAATACTTCAAAGACCCGATTGAGGTTCGGATAGCCTTTTTTGGGTTTGAAACTATCCGTTGACGGCTTACAACCATCAAGGCCGTAGAACTCACCGAGAGCTTCGTTTTGACTGGTTATCGCTCCCGTAACTCTAAACGAGCCAACAGTTATGGCCGTCCGAAGAATCGATATCCACAGGGTGCAACATTCGCTGTGCAAGGTGCAACATTCGTCCAAAAAGCCGAAACAGCACCATTCGACTTTAAGAAGTGGGTGCAGGGATTTGAAATGGAACAGTACCATAGTGAACCGCTCTCCAGGGAAGGTAAATCGAAGACCAGCTACGGTGATCCCGTTTTAACGTAAAAATTCACGTGATGGAAAAAAGAAGGCCAAAATACTTCAGAGACCCGATTGAGGTTCGGATAGCCTTTTTTGGGTTTGAAACTATCCATTGACGGCTTACAGCTATCAAGGCCATAAAACTCACTGAGAGCTTCGTTTTGACTGGTTATGGCTCCCTTAACTCTAAACGAGCCAACAGTTATGGCCGTTCGAAGAATCGATATCCACAGGGTGCAACATTCGCTGTGCAAGGTGCAACATTCATCCAAAAAGCCGAAACAGCACCGTTCGACTTTAAGAAGTGGGTGCAGGGATTTGAAATGGAATAGTACCATGGTGAACCGCTCTCCAGGGAAGGTAAATCGAAGACCAGCAACGGTGATCCCGTTTTAACGTAAAAATTCACGTGATGGAAAAAAGAAGGCCAAAATACTTCAGAGACCCAATTGAGGTTCTGATAGCCTTTTTTGGGATTGAAACTATCCGTTGACGGCTTACAGCCGTCAAGGCCGTAGAACTCACCGAGAGCTTCGTTTTGACTGGTTATCGCTCCCGTAACTCTAAACGAGCCAACAGTTATGGCCGTCCGAAGAATCGATATCCACAGGGTGCAACATTCGCTGTGCAAGGTGCAACATTCGTCCAAAAAGCCGAAACAGCACCATTCGACTTTAAGAAGTGGGTGCAGGGATTTGAAATGGAACAGTACCATAGTGAACCGCTCTCCAGGGAAGGTAAATCGAAGACCAGCTACGGTGATCCCGTTTTAACGTAAAAATTCACGTGATGGAAAAAAGAAGGCCAAAATACTTCAGAGACCCGATTGAGGTTCGGATAGCCTTTTTTGGGTTTGAAACTATCCATTGACGGCTTACAGCTATCAAGGCCATAAAACTCACTGAGAGCTTCGTTTTGACTAGTTATGGCTCCCTTAACTCTAAACGAGCCAACAGTTATGGCCGTTCGAAGAATCGATATCCACAGGGTGCAACATTCGCTGTGCAAGGTGCAACATTCGTCCAAAAAGCCGAAACAGCGCCGTTCGACTTTAAGAAGTGGGTGTAGGGATTTGAAATGGAACAGTACCATGGTGAACCGCTCTCCAGGGAAGGTAAATCGAAGACCAGCAACGGTGATCCCGTTTTAACGTAAAAATTCACGTGATGGAAAAAACAAGGCTAAAATACTTCAAAGACCCGATTGAGGTTCGGATAGCCTTTTTTGGGTTTGAAACTATCCGTTGACGGCTTACAACCATCAAGGCCGTAGAACTCACCGAGAGCTTCGTTTTGACTGGTTATCGCTCCCGTAACTCTAAACGAGCCAACAGTTATGGCCGTCCGAAGAATCGATATCCACAGGGTGCAACATTCGCTGTGCAAGGTGCAACATTCGTCCAAAAAGCCGAAACAGCACCATTCGACTTTAAGAAGTGGGTGCAGGGATTTGAAATGGAACAGTACCATAGTGAACCGCTCTCCAGGGAAGGTAAATCGAAGACCAGCTACGGTGATCCCGTTTTAACGTAAAAATTCACGTGATGGAAAAAAGAAGGCCAAAATACTTCAGAGACCCGATTGAGGTTCGGATAGCCTTTTTTGGGTTTGAAACTATCCATTGACGGCTTACAGCTATCAAGGCCATAAAACTCACCGAGAGCTTCGTTTTGACTGGTTATGGCTCTCTTAACTCTAAACGAGCCAACAATTATGGCCGTTCGAAGAATCGATATCCATAGGGTGCAACATTCGCTGTGCAAGGTGCAACATTCGTCCAAAAAGCCGAAACAGCGCCGTTCGACTTTAAGAAGTGGGTGTTGGGATTTGAAATGGAACAGTACCATGGTGAACCGCTCTCCAGGGAAGGTAAATCGAAGACCAGCAACGGTGATCCCGTTTTAACGTAAAAATTCACGTGATGGAAAAAACAAGGCTAAAATACTTCAAAGACCCGATTGAGGTTCGGATAGCCTTTTTTGGGTTTGAAACTATCCGTTGACGGCTTACAACCATCAAGGCCGTAGAACTCACCGAGAGCTTCGTTTTGACTGGTTATCGCTCCCGTAACTCTAAACGAGCCTACAGTTATGGCCGTCCGAAGAATCGATATCCACAGGGTGCAACATTCGCTGTGCAAGGTGCAACATTCGTCCAAAAAGCCGAAACAGCACCGTTCGACTTTAAGAAGTGGGTGCAGGGATTTGAAATGGAACAGTACCATAGTGAACCGCTCTCCAGGGAAGGTAAATCGAAGACCAGCTACGGTGATCCCGTTTTAACGTAAAAATTCACGTGATGGAAAAAAGAAGGCCAAAATACTTCAGAGACCCGATTGAGGTTCGGATAGCCTTTTTTGGGTTTGAAACTATCCATTGACGGCTTACAGCTATCAAGGCCATAAAACTCACTGAGAGCTTCGTTTTGACTGGTTATGGCTCCCTTAACTCTAAACGAGCCAACAGTTATGGCCGTTCGAAGAATCGATATCCACAGGGTGCAACATTCGCTGTGCAAGGTGCAACATTCATCCAAAAAGCCGAAACAGCACCGTTCGACTTTAAGAAGTGGGTGCAGGGATTTGAAATGGAATAGTACCATGGTGAACCGCTCTCCAGGGAAGGTAAATCGAAGACCAGCAACGGTGATCCCGTTTTAACGTAAAAATTCACGTGATGGAAAAAAGAAGGCCAAAATACTTCAGAGACCCAATTGAGGTTCTGATAGCCTTTTTTGGGATTGAAACTATCCGTTGACGGCTTACAGCCGTCAAGGCCGTAGAACTCACCGAGAGCTTCGTTTTGACTGGTTATCGCTCCCGTAACTCTAAACGAGCCAACAGTTATGGCCGTCCGAAGAATCGATATCCACAGGGTGCAACATTCGCTGTGCAAGGTGCAACATTCGTCCAAAAAGCCGAAACAGCACCATTCGACTTTAAGAAGTGGGTGCAGGGATTTGAAATGGAACAGTACCATAGTGAACCGCTCTCCAGGGAAGGTAAATCGAAGACCAGCTACGGTGATCCCGTTTTAACGTAAAAATTCACGTGATGGAAAAAAGAAGGCCAAAATACTTCACAGACCCGATTGAGGTTCGGATAGCCTTTTTTGGGTTTGAAACTATCCATTGACGGCTTACAGCTATCAAGGCCATAAAACTCACTGAGAGCTTCGTTTTGACTAGTTATGGCTCCCTTAACTCTAAACGAGCCAACAGTTATGGCCGTTCGAAGAATCGATATCCACAGGGTGCAACATTCGAAGACCAACAACGGTGATCCCGTTTTAACGTAAAAATTCACGTGATGGAAAAAAGAAGGCTAAAATACTTCAGAGACCCGATTGAGGTTCGGATAGCCTTTTTTGGGTTTGAAACTATCCGTTGACGGCTTACAGCCATCAAGGCCGCAGAACTCACCGAGAGCTTCGTTTTGACTGGTTATCGCTCCCGTAACTCTAAACGAGCCAACAGTTATGGCCGTCCGAAGAATCGATATCCACAGGGTGCAACATTCGCTGTGCAAGGTGCAACATTCGTCCAAAAAGCCGAAATAGTGCCGTTCGACTTTAAGAAGTGGGTGCAGGGATTTGAAATGGAATAGTACCATAGTGAACTGCTCTCCAGGGAAGGTAAATCGAAGACCAGCAACGGTGATCCCATTTTAACGTAAAAATTCACGTGATGGAAAAAAGAAGGCCAAAATACTTCAGAGACCCGATTGAGATTCGGATAGCCTTTTTTGGATTTGAAACTATCCATTGACGGCTTACAGCTATCAAGGCCGTAGAACTCACCGAGAGCTTCGTTTTGACTGGTTATGGCTCTCTTAACTCTAAACGAGCCAACAATTATGGCCGTTCGAAGAATCGATATCCACAGGGTGCAACATTCGCTGTGCAAGGTGCAACATTCGTCCAAAAAGCCGAAACAGCGCCGTTCGACTTTAAGAAGTGGGTGTAGGGATTTGAAATGGAACAGTACCATGGTGAACCGCTCTCCAGGGAAGGTAAATCGAAGACCAGCAACGGTGATCCCGTTTTAACGTAAAAATTCACGTGATGGAAAAAACAAGGCTAAAATACTTCAAAGACCCGATTGAGGTTCGGATAGCCTTTTTTGGGTTTGAAACTATCCGTTGACGGCTTACAACCATCAAGGCCGTAGAACTCACCGAGAGCTTCGTTTTGACTGGTTATCGCTCCCGTAACTCTAAACGAGCCTACAGTTATGGCCGTCCGAAGAATCGATATCCACAGGGTGCAACATTCGCTGTGCAAGGTGCAACATTCGTCCAAAAAGCCGAAACAGCACCGTTCGACTTTAAGAAGTGGGTGCAGGGATTTGAAATGGAACAGTACCATAGTGAACCGCTCTCCAGGGAAGGTAAATCGAAGACCAGCTACGGTGATCCCGTTTTAACGTAAAAATTCACGTGATGGAAAAAAGAAGGCCAAAATACTTCAGAGACCCGATTGAGGTTCGGATAGCCTTTTTTGGGTTTGAAACTATCCATTGACGGCTTACAGCTATCAAGGCCATAAAACTCACTGAGAGCTTCGTTTTGACTGGTTATGGCTCCCTTAACTCTAAACGAGCCAACAGTTATGGCCGTTCGAAGAATCGATATCCACAGGGTGCAACATTCGCTGTGCAAGGTGCAACATTCATCCAAAAAGCCGAAACAGCACCGTTCGACTTTAAGAAGTGGGTGCAGGGATTTGAAATGGAATAGTACCATGGTGAACCGCTCTCCAGGGAAGGTAAATCGAAGACCAGCAACGGTGATCCCGTTTTAACGTAAAAATTCACGTGATGGAAAAAAGAAGGCCAAAATACTTCAGAGACCCAATTGAGGTTCTGATAGCCTTTTTTGGGATTGAAACTATCCGTTGACGGCTTACAGCCGTCAAGGCCGTAGAACTCACCGAGAGCTTCGTTTTGACTGGTTATCGCTCCCGTAACTCTAAACGAGCCAACAGTTATGGCCGTCCGAAGAATCGATATCCACAGGGTGCAACATTCGCTGTGCAAGGTGCAACATTCGTCCAAAAAGCCGAAACAGCACCATTCGACTTTAAGAAGTGGGTGCAGGGATTTGAAATGGAACAGTACCATAGTGAACCGCTCTCCAGGGAAGGTAAATCGAAGACCAGCTACGGTGATCCCGTTTTAACGTAAAAATTCACGTGATGGAAAAAAGAAGGCCAAAATACTTCAGAGACCCGATTGAGGTTCGGATAGCCTTTTTTGGGTTTGAAACTATCCATTGACGGCTTACAGCTATCAAGGCCATAAAACTCACTGAGAGCTTCGTTTTGACTAGTTATGGCTCCCTTAACTCTAAACGAGCCAACGGTTATGGCCGTTCGAAGAATCGATATCCACAGGGTGCAACATTCGCTGTGCAAGGTGCAACATTCGTCCAAAAAGCCGAAACAGCACCGTTCGACTTTAAGAAGTGGGTGCAGGGATTTGAAATGGAATAGTACCATGGTGAACCGCTCTCCAGGGAAGGTAAATCGAAGACCAGCAACGGTGATCCCGTTTTAACGTAAAAATTCACGTGATGGAAAAAAGAAGGCCAAAATACTTCAGAGACCCAATTGAGGTTCTGATAGCCTTTTTTGGGTTTGAAACTATCCGTTGACGGCTTACAGCCGTCAAGGCTGTAGAACTCACCGAGAGCTTCGTTTTGACTGGTTATCGCTCCCGTAACTCTAAACGAGCCAACAGTTATGGCCGTCCGAAGAATCGATATACACAGGGTGCAACATTCGCTGTGCAAGGTGCAACATTCGTCCAAAAAGCCGAAACTGCGCCGTTCGACTTTAAGAAGTGGGTGCAGGGATTTGAAATGGAACAGTACCATAGTGAACCGCTCTCCAGGGAAGGTAAATCGAATACCAGCAACGGTGATCCCGTTTTAACGTAAAAATTCACGTGATGGAAAAAAGAAGGCCAAAATACTTCAGAGACCCGATTGAGGTTCGGATAGCCTTTTTTGGGTTTGAAACTATCATTTGACGGCTTACAGCTGTCAAGGCCGTATAACTCACCGAGAGCTTCGTTTTGACTGGTTATGGCTCCCGTAACTCTAAACGAGCCAACATTTATGGCCGTCCGAAGAATCGATATCCACAGGGTGCAACATTCGCTGTGCAAGGTGCAACATTTGTCCAAAAAGCCGAAACGACGCCGTTCGACTTTAAGAAGTGGGTGCAGGGATTTGAAATGGAACAGTACCATGGTGAACCGCTCTCCAGGGAAGGTAAATCGAAGACCAGCAACGGTGATCCCGTTTTAACGTAAAAATTCACGTGATGGAAAAAAGAAGGCCAAAATACTTCAGAGACCCGATTGAGGTTCGGATAGCCTTTTTTGGGTTTGAAACTATCCGTTGACGGCTTATAGCCATCAAGGCTGTAGAACTCACCGAGAGCTTCGTTTTGACTGGTTATCGCTCCCGTATCTCTAAACGAGCCAACAGTTATGGCCGTCCGAAGAATCGATATCCACAGGGTGCATCATTCGCTATGCAAGGTGCAACATTCGTCTAAAAAGCCGAAACAGCGCCGTTCGACTTTGAGAAGTGGGTGCAGGGATTTGAAATGGAACAGTACCATGGTGAGCCGCTCTCCAGGGAAGGTAAATCGAAGACCAGCATCGGTGATCTCATTTTAACGTAAACATTCACGTGATGGAAAAAAGAAGGCCAAAAAACTTCAGAGACCCGATTGATGTTCGGATAACCGTTTTTGGGTTTTAAACTATCCGTTGACAGCTTACAGCTGTCAAGGACGTAGAACTCACCGAGAGCTTCATTTTGACTGGTTATGGCTCCCGTAACTCTAAACAAGCCAACAGTTATGGCCGTCTGAAGAATCGATATCCACAGGGTGCAACATTCGCTGTGCAAGGTGCAACATTCGTCCAAAAAGCCAAAACGGCACCGTTCGACTTTTAGAAGTGGGTGCAGGGATTTGAAATGGAACAGTACCATGGTGAACCGCTCTCCAGGGAAGGTAAATCGAAGACCAGCAACGGTGATCCTATTTTAACGTAAAAATTCACGTGATGGAAAAAAGAAGGCCAAAATACTTCAAAGACCCGATTGAGGTTCGGATAGCCTTTTTTGGGTTTGAAACTATCCGTTGACGGCTTACAGCCGTCAAGGCCGTAGAACTCTCCAAGAGCTTCGTTTTGACTGGTTATCGCTCCCGTAACTCTAAACGACCCAACAGTTATGGCCGTCCGAAGAATCGATATACACAGTGTGCAACATTCGCTGTGCAAGGTGCAACATTCGTCCAAAAAGCCGAAACTGCGCCGTTCGACTTTAAGAAGTGGGTGCAGGGATTTGAAATGGAACAGTACCATAGTGAACCGCTCTCCAGGGAAGGTAAATCGAATACCAGCAACGGTGATCCCGTTTTAACGTAAAAATTCACGTGATGGAAAAAAGAAGGCCAAAATACTTCAGAGACCCGATTGAGGTTCGGATATCCTTTTTTGGGTTTGAAACTATCCATTGACGGCTTACAGCTGTCAAGGCCGTATAACTCACCGAGAGCTTTGTTTTGACTGGTTATGGCTCCCGTAACTCTAAACGAGCCAACAGTTATGGCCGTCCGAAGAATCGATATCCACAGGGTGCAACATTCGCTGTGCAAGGTGCAACATTTGTCCAATAAGCCGAAACGGCGCCGTTCGACTTTAAGAAGTGGGTGCAGGGATTTGAAATGGAACAGTACCATGGTGAACCGCTCTCCAGGGAAGGTAAATCGAAGACCAGCAACGGTGATCCCGTTTTAACGTAAAAATTCACGTGATGGAAAAAAGAAGGCCAAAATACTTCAGAGACCCGATTGAGGTTCGGATAGCCTTTTTTGGGTTTGAAACTATCCGTTGACGGCTTATAGCCATCAAGGCTGTAGAACTCACCGAGAGCTTCGTTTTGACTGGTTATCGCTCCCGTATCTCTAAACGAGCCAACAGTTATGGCCGTCCGAAGAATCGATATCCACAGGGTGCATCATTCGCTATGCAAGGTGCAACATTCGTCTAAAAAGCCGAAACAGCGCCGTTCGACTTTGAGAAGTGGGTGCAGGGATTTGAAATGGAACAGTACCATGGTGAGCCGCTCTCCAGGGAAGGTAAATCGAAGACCAGCATCGGTGATCTCATTTTAACGTAAACATTCACGTGATGGAAAAAAGAAGGCCAAAAAACTTCAGAGACCCGATTGATGTTCGGATAACCTTTTTTGGGTTTTAAACTATCCGTTGACAGCTTACAGCTGTCAAGGCCGTAGAACTCACCGAGAGCTTCATTTTGACTGGTTATGGCTCCCGTAACTCTAAACAAGCCAACAGTTATGGCCGTCTGAAGAATCGATATCCACAGGGTGCAACATTCGCTGTGCAAGGTGCGACATTCGTCCAAAAAGCCAAAACGGCGCCGTTCGACTTTTAGAAGTGGGTGCAGGGATTTGAAATGGAACAGTACCATGGTGAACCGCTCTCCAAGGAAGGTAAATCGAAGACCAGCAACGGTGATCCTATTTTAACGTAAAAATTCACGTGATGGAAAAAAGAAGGCCAAAATACTTCAGAGACCCGATTGAGGTTCGGATAGCCTTTTTTGGGTTTGAAACTATCCGTTGACGGCTTACAGCCGTCAAGGCCGTAGAACTCTCCAAGAGCTTCGTTTTGACTGGTTATCGCTCCCGTAACTCTAAACGACCCAACAGTTATGGCCGTCCGAAGAATCGATATACACAGTGTGCAACATTCGCTGTGCAAGGTGCAACATTCGTCCAAAAAGCCGAAACTGCGCCGTTCGACTTTAAGAAGTGGGTGCAGGGATTTGAAATGGAACAGTACCATAGTGAACCGCTCTCTAGGGAAGGTAAATCGAATACCAGCAACGGTGATCCCGTTTTAACGTAAAAATTCACGTGATGGAAAAAAGAAGGCCAAAATACTTCAGAGACCCGATAGAGGTTCGGATAGCCTTTTTTGGGTTTGAAACTATCCATTGACGGCTTACAGCTATCAAGGCCGTAGAACTCACCGAGAGCATCGTTTTGACTGGTTATGGCGCCCGTAACTCTAAATGAGCCAACAGTTATGGCCGTCCGAGGAATCGATATCCACAGGGTGCAACATTCGCTGTGCAAGGTGTAACATTCGTCCAAAAAGCCGAAACGGCGCCGTTCGACTTTAAGAAGTGGGTGCAGGGATTTGAAACGGAACAGTACCATGGTGAACCGCTCTCCAGGGAAGGTAAATCGAAGACCAGCAACGGTGATCCCGTTTTAACGTAAAAATTCACGTGATGGAAAAAAGAAGGCCAAAATACTTCAGAGAACCGATTGAGGTTCGGATAGCCTTTTTTGGGTTTGAAACTATCCGTTGATAGCTTACAGCCATCAAGGCCGTAGAACTCACCGAGAGCTTCGTTTTGACTGGTTATCGCTCCCGTAACTCTAAACGAGCCAACAATTATGGCCGTCCGAAGAATCGATATCCACAGGGTGCAACATTCGCTGTGCAAGGTGCAACATTCGTCCAAAAAGTCGAAACAGCGCCGTTCGACTTTAAGAAGTGGGTGCAGGGATTTGAAATGGAACAGTACCATGGTGAGCCGCTCTCCAGGGAAGGTAAATCGAAGACCAGCAACGGCGATCTCGTTTTAACGTAAACATTCACGTGATGGAAAAAAGAAGGCCAAAAAACTTCAGAGACCCGATTGATGTTCGGATAACCTTTTTTGGGTTTTAAACTATCCATTGACAGCTTACATCTGTCAAGGCCGTAGAACTCACCGAGAGCTTCATTTTGACAGGTTATGGCTCCCGTAACTCTAAACAAGCCAATAGTTATGGCTGTCTGAAGAATCGATATCCACAGGGTGCAACATTCGCTGTGCAAGGTGCAACATTCGTCCAAAAAGCCGAAACGGCGCCGTTCGACTTTTAGAAGTGGGTGCAGGGATTTGAAATGGAACAGTACCATGGTGAACCGCTCTCCAGGGAAGGTAAATCGAAGACCAGCAACGGTGATCCCGTTTTAACGTAAAAATTCACGTGATGGAAAAAAGAAGGCCAAAATACTTCAGAGATCCGATTGAGGTTCGGATAGCCTTTTTTGGGTTTGAAACTATCCGTTGACGGCTTACAGCCATCAAGGCCGTAGAACTCACCGAGAGCTTCGTTTTGACTGGTTATGGCTCCCGTAACTCTAAACGAGCCAACAGTTATGGCCGTCCGAAGAATCGATATACACAGGGTGCAACATTCGCTGTGCAAGGTGCAACATTCGTCCAAAAAGCCGAAACTGCGCCGTTCGACTTTAAGAAGTGGGTGCAGGGATTTGAAATGGAACAGTACCATAGTGAACCACTCTCCAGGGAAGGTAAATCGAAGACCAGCAACGGTGATCCCGTTTTAACGTAAAAATTCACGTGATGGAAAAAAGAAGGCCAAAATACTTCAGAGACCCGATTGAGGTTCGGATAGCCTTTTTTGGGTTTGAAACTATCCATTGACGGCTTACAGCTGTCAAGGCCGTAAAACTCACCGAGAGCTTCGTTTTGACTGGTTATGGCTCCCGTAACTCTAAACGAGCCAACAGTTATGGCCGTCCGAAGAATCGATATCCACAGGGTGCAACATTCGCTGTGCAAGGTGCAACATTCGTCCAAAAAGCCGAAACGGCGCCGTTCGACTTTAAGAAGTGGGTGCATGGATTTGAAATGGAACAGTACCATGGTGAACCGCTCTCCAGGGAAGGTAAATCGAAGACCAGCAACGGTGATCCCGTTTTAACGTAAAAATTCACTTGATGGAAAAAAGAAGGCCAAAATACTTCAGAGACCCGATTGAGGTAAGGATAGCCTTTTTTGGGTTTGAAACTATCCGTTGACGGCTTACAGCTATCAAGGCCGTAGAACTCACCGAGAGCTTTGTTTTGACTGGTTATGGCTCCCGTAAATCTAAACGAGCCAACAGTTATGGCCGTTCGAAGAATCGATATCCACAGGGTGCAACATTCGCTGTGCAAGGTGCAACATTCGTCAAAAAAGCCGAAACAGCGCCGTTCGACTTTAAGAAGTGGGTGCAGGGATTTGAAATGGAACAGTACCATGGTTAACCGCTCTACAGGGAAGGTAAATCGAAGACCAGCAACGGTGATCCCTTTTTAACGTAAAAATTCACGTGATGGAAAAAAGAAGGCCAAAATACTTCAGAGACCCGATTGAGGTTCGGATAGCCTTTTTTGGGTTTGAAACTATCCGTTGATGGCTTACAGCCATCAAGGCCGTAGAACTCACCGAGAGCTTCGTTTTGACTGGTTATCGCTCCCGTAACTCTAAACGAGCCAACAGTTATGGCCGTCCGAAGAATCGATATACACAGGGTGCAACATTCGCTGTGCAAGGTGCAACATTCGTCCAAAAAGCCGAAACAGCGCCGTCCGACTTTAAGAAGTGGGTGCATGGATTTGAAATGGTACAGTAGCATGGTGAACCGCTCTCCAGGGAAGGTAAATCGAATACCAGCAACGGTGATCCCGTTTTTACGTAAAAATTCACGTGATGGAAAAAAGAAGGCCAAAATACTTCAGAGACCCGATTGAGGTTCGGATAGCCATTTTTGGGTTTGAAACTATCTGTTGATGGCTTACAGCTGTCAAGGCCGTAGAACTCACCGAGAGCATCATTTTAACTGGTTATGGCTCCCGTAACTCTAAACAAACCAACAGTTATGGCCGTCCGAAGAATCGATATCCACAGGGTGCAACATTCGCTGTGCAAGGTGCAACATTCGTCCAAAAAGCAGAAACAACGCCGTTCGACTTTGAGAAGTGGGTGTAGGGATTTGAAATGTAACAGTACCATGGTGAGCCGCTCTCCAGGGAAGGTAAATCGAAGACCAGCAACGGTGATCCCGTTTTAACGTAAACATTCACGTGATGGAAAAAAGATGGCCAAAAAACTTCAGAGACCCAATTGAGGTTTGGATAGACTTTTTTGGGTTTGAAACTATCCGTTGATGGCTTACGGCCATCAAGGCCGTAGAACTCACCGAGAGCTTCGTTTTGACTGGTCATGGCTCCCGTAACTCTAAACGAGCCAATAGTTATTGCCGTCCGAAGAATCGATATCCACATGGTGCAACATTTGCTCTGCAAGGTGCAACATTCGTCCAAAAAGCCGAAACAGCGCCGTTCGACATTAAGAAGTGGGTGTAGGGATTTGAAATGGAACAGTACCATAGTGAACCGCTCTCCAGGGAAGGTAAATCGAAGACCAGCAACGGTGATCCCGTTTTAACGTAAAAATTCACGTGATGGAAAAAAGAAGGCCAAAATACTTCAGAGACCCGATTGAGATTCGGATAGCCTTTTTTGGGTTTGAAACTATCCATTGACGGCTTACAGCTATCAAGGCCGTAGAACTCACCGAGAGCTTCGTTTTGACTAGTTATGGCTCCCTTAACTCTAAACGAGCCAACAGTTATGGCCGTTCGAAGAATCGATATCCACAGGGTGCAACATTCGCTGTGCAAGGTGCAACATTCGTCCAAAAAGACGAAACTGCGCCGTTCGACTTTAAGAAGTGGGTGCAGGGATTTGAAATGGAACAGTACCATGGTGAACCGCTCTCCAGGGAAGGTAAATAGAAGACCAGCAACGGTGATCCCGTTTTAACGTAAAAATTCACGTGATGGAAAAAAGAAGGCCAAAATACTTCAGAGACCCGATTGAGGTTCGGATAGCCTTTTTTGGGTTTGAAACTATCCGTTGACGGCTTACAGCTGTCAAGCCCGTAGAACTCACCGAGAGCTTCGTTTTGACTGGTTATCGCTCCCGTAACTCTAAACAAGCCAACAGTTATGGCCGTCCGAAGAATCGATATCCACAGGGTGCAACATTCGCTGTGCAAGGTGCAACATTCGTCCAAAAAGCCGAAACAGCGCCGTTCGACTTTAAGAGGTGGGTGCAGGGATTTGAAATGGAACAGTACCATAGTGAACCGCTCTCCAGGGAAGGTAAATCGAAGATCAGCAACGGTGATCCCATTTTAACGTAAAAATTCACGTGATGGAAAAAAGAAGGCCAAAATACTTCAGAGACCCGATTGAGGTTTGGATAGCCTTTTTTGGGTTTGAAACTATCCATTGACGGCTTACAACTATAAAGGCCGTAGAACTCACCGAGAGCATCGTTTTGACTGGTTATGGCTCCCGTAACTCTAAACGATCCAACAGTTATGGCCGTCCGAAGAATCGATATCCACAGGGTGCAACATTCGCTCTGCAAGGTGCAACATTCGTCCAAAAAGCCGAAACGGCGCCGTTCGACTTTTAGAAGTGGTTTCAGGGATTTGAAATGGAACAGTACCATGGGGAACCGCTCTCCAGGGAAGGTAAATCGAAGACCAGCAACGGTGATCCCGTTTTAACGTAAAAATTCACGTGATGGAAAAAAGAAGGCCAAAATACTTCAGAGAACCGATTGAGGTTCGGATAGCCTTTTTAGGGTTTGAAACAATCCGTTGACGACTTACAGCCATCAAGGCCGTAGAACTCACCGAGAGCTTCGTTTTGACTGGTTATGGCTCCGTAACACTAAACGAGCCAACAGTTATGGCCGTCCGAAGAATCGATATCCACAGGGTGCAACATTCGTTGTGCAAGGTGCAACATTCGTCCAAAAAGCCGAAACAGCGCCGTTCAACTTTGAGAAGTGGGTGCAGGGATTTGAAATGGAACAGTACCATGGTGAGCCGCTCTCCAGGGAAGGTAAATCGAAGACCAGCAACGGTGATCTCGTTTTAACGTAAACATTCACGTGATGGAAAAAAGAAGGCCAAAAAACTTCAGAGACCCGATTGATGTTCGGATAACCTTTTTTGGGTTTTAAACTATCCGTTGACAGCTTACAGCTGTCAAGGCCGTAGAACTCACCGAGAGCTTCATTTTGACTGGTTATGGCTCCCGTAACTCTAAACAAGCCAACAGTTATGGCCGTCTGAAGAATCGATATCCATAGGGTGCAACATTCGCTGTGCAAGGTGCAACATTCGTCCAAAAAGCCGAAACAGCACCGTTCGACTTTAAGAAGTGGGTGCAGAGATTTGAAATGGAACAGTACCATGGTTAACCGCTCTCCAGGGAAGGTAAATCGAAGACAAGCAACGGTGATCCCGTTTTAATTCATGTGATGGAAAAAAGAAGGCCAAAATACTTCAGAGACCCGATTGAAGTTCGGATAGCCTTTTTTGGGTTTGAAACTATCCGTTGATGGCTTACAGCTATCAAGGCCGTAGAACTCACCGAGAGCTTCGTTTTGACTGGTTATGGCTCCCGTAACTCTAAACGAGCCAACAGTTATGGCCGTTCGAAGAATCGATATCCACAGGGTGCAACATTCGCTGTGCAAGGTGCAACATTCGTCCAAAAAGCCGAAACAGCACCGTTCGACTTTAAGAAGTGGGTGCAGAGATTTTAAATGGAACAGTACCATGGTTAACCGCTCTCCAGGGAAGGTAAATCGAAGACCAGCAACGGTGATCCCGTTTTAACGTAAAAATTCACGTGATGGAAAAAAGAAGGCCAAAATACTTCAGAGACCCGATTGAGGTTCAGATAGCCTTTTTTGGGTTTGAAACTATCCGTTGATGGCTTACAGTCGTCAAGGCCGTAGAACTCACCAAGAGCATCGTTTTGACTGGTTATGGCTCCCGTAACTCTAAACGATCCAACAGTTATGGCCATCCGAAGAATCGATATCCACAGGGTGCAACATTCGCTCTGCAAGGTGCAACATTCGTCCAAAAAGCCGAAACAGCGCCGTTCGACTTTTAGAAGTGGGTGCAGGGATTTGAAATGGAACAGTACCATGGTGAGCCGCTCTCCAGGGAAGGTAAATCGAAGACCAGCAACGGTGATCCCGTTTTAACGTAAACATTCACGTGATGGAAAAAAGATGGCCAAAAAACTTCAAAGACCCGATTGAGGTTCGGATAGCCTTTTTTGGGTTTGAAACTATCCGTTGACGGCTTTCAGCTGTCAAGGCCATAGAACACACCGAGAGCTTCATTTTGACTGGTTATGGATCCCGTAACTCTAAACGAGCCAACAGTTATGGCCGTCCGAAGAATCGATATCCACAGGGTGCAACATTCGCTCTACAAGGTGCAACATTCGTCCAAAAAGCCGAAACGGCGCCGTTCGACTTTTAGAAATGGGTGCAGGGATTTGAAATGGAACAGTACCATGGTGAACCACTCTCCAGGGAAGGTAAATCGAAGACCAGCAACGGTGATCCTGTTTTAACGTAAAAATTCACGTGATGGAAAAAAGAAGGCCAAAATACTTCAGAGACCCGATTGAAGTTCGGATAGCCATTTTTGGGTTTGAAACTATCCCTTGACGGCTTACAGCTATCAAGGCCGTAGAACTCACCGAGAGTTTCGTTTTGACTGGTTATGGCTCCCGTAACTCTAAACGAGCCAACAGTTATGGCCGTTCGAAGAATCGATATCCACAGGGTGCAACATTCGCTGTGCAAGGTGCAACATTCGTCCAAAAAGCCGAAACAGCACCGTTCGACTTTAAGAAGTGGGTGCAGAGATTTGAAATGGATCAGTACCATGGTTAACCGCTCTCCAGGGAAGGTAAATCGAAGACCAGCAACGGTGATCCCGTTTTAACGTAAAAATTCACGTGATGGAAAAAAGAAGGCCAAAATACTTCAGAGACCCGATTGAGGTTCAGATAGCCTTTTTTGGGTTTGAAACTATCCGTTGATGGCTTACAGCCATCAAGGCCGTAGAACTCACCGAGAGCATCGTTTTGACTGGTTATGGCTCCCGTAACTCTAAACGATCCAACAGTTATGGCCGTCCGAAGAATCGATATCCATAGGGTGCAACATTCGCTCTTCAAGGTGCAACATTCGTCCAAAAAGCCGAAACGGCGCCGTTCGACTTTTAGAAGTGGGTGCAGGGATTTGAAATGGAACAGTACCATGGTGAACCGCTCTCCAGGGAAGGTAAATCGAAGACTAGCAACGGTGATCCCGTTTTAACGTAAAAATTCACGTGATGGAAAAAAGAAGGCCAAAATACTTCAGAGAACCGATTGAGGTTCGGATAGCCTTTTTTGGGTTTGAAACTATCCATCGACAGCTTACAGCTGTCAAGGCCGTAGAACTCACTGAGAGCATCGTTTTAACTGGTTATGGCTCCCGTAACTCTAAACGAGCCAACAGTTATGGTCGTCCGAAGAATCGATATCCACAGGGTGCAACATTCGCTGTGCAAGGTGCAACATTCGTCCAAAAAGCAGAAACAACGACGTTCGACTATGAGAAGTGGGTGCAGGGATTTGAAATGGAACAGTACCATGGTGAGCCGCTCTCCAGGGAAGGTAAATCGAAGACCAGCAACGGTGATCCCGTTTTAACGTAAACATTCACGTGATGGAAAAACGATGGCCAAAAAACTTCAAAGACCCGATTGAGGTTCGGATAGCCTTTTTTGGGTTTGAAACTATCCGTTGACGGCTTTCAGCCATCAAGGCCGTAGAACTCACCTAGAGCTTCGTTTTGACTGGTTATGGCTCCTGTAACTCTAAACGAGCCCACAGTTATGGCCATCCGAAGAATCGATATCCACAGGGTGCAACATTCGCTCTACAAGGTGCAACATTCGTCCAAAAAGCCGAAATAGCGCCGTTCGACTTTTAGAAGTGGGTGCAGGGATTTGAAATGGAACAGTACCATGGTGAACCCCTCTCCCGGGAAGGTAAATCGAAGACCAGCAACGGTGATCCCGTTTTAACGTAAAAATTCACGTGATGGAAAAAGGAAGGCCAAAATACTTCAGAGACCCGATTGAGGTTCGGATAGCCTTTTTTGGGTTTGAAACTATCCGTTGACGGCTTATAGCTGTCAAGGCCATAGAACTCACCGAGAGCTTCGTTTTGACTGGTTATGGCTCCAGTAACTCTAAACGAGCCAACAGTTATGGTCGTCCAAAGAATCGATATCCACAGGGTGCAACATTCGCTGTGCAAGGTGCAACATTCGTCCAAAAAGCAGAAACAACGCCGTTCGACTTTGAGAAGTGGGTGCAGGGATTTGAAATGGAACAGTACCATGGTGAGCCGCTCTCCAGGGAAGGTAAATCGAAGACCAGCAACGGTGATCCCGTTTTAATGTAAACATTCACGTGATGGAAAAAAGAAGGCCAAAAAACTTCAGAGACCCGATTGAGGTTCGGATAGCCTTTTTTGGGTTTGAAACTATACGTTGACGGCTTACAGCTGTCAAGGCCGTAGAACTCACCGAGAGCATCGTTTTAACTGGTTATGGCTCCCGTAACTCTAAACGAGCCAACAGTTATGGCCGTCCGAAGAATCGATATCCACAGGGTGCAACATTCGCTGTGCAAGGTGCAACATTCGTCCAAAAAGCAGAAACAACGCCGTTCGACTTTGAGAAGTGGGTGCAGGGATTTGAAATGGAACAGTACCATGGTGAGCCGCTCTCCAGGGAAGGTAAATCGAAGACCAGCAACGGTGATCCCGTTTTAACGTAAACATTCACGTGATGGAAAAAAGATGGCCAAAAAACTTCAGAGACCCGATTGAGGTTCGGATAGCCTTTTTTGGGTTTGAAACTATCCGTTGACGGCTTTTAGCCGTCAAGGCCGTAGAACTCACCGAGAGCTTCGTTTTGACTGGTTATGGCTTCTGTAACTCTAA
Source organism: Allium fistulosum (assembly GCA_030737815.1). Classification (NCBI taxonomy): domain Eukaryota; kingdom Viridiplantae; phylum Streptophyta; class Magnoliopsida; order Asparagales; family Amaryllidaceae; genus Allium; species Allium fistulosum. The sequence goes on along the minus strand of CM060905.1, from coordinate 40,301,098 downwards.
ACGAGCCAGCAGTTATGGCCATCCGAAGAATCGATATCCACAGGGTGCAACATTCGCTCTACAAGGTGCAACATTCGTCCAAAAAGCCGAAATAGCGCCGTTCGACTTTTAGAAGTGGGTGCAGGGATTTGAAATGGAACAGTACCATGGTGAACCGCTCTCCCGGGAAGGTAAATCGAAGAACAGCAACGGTGATCCCGTTTTAACGTAAAAATTCACGTGATGGAAAAAGGAAGGCCAAAATACTTCAGAGACCCGATTGAGGTTCGGATAGCCATTTTTGGGTTTGAAACTATCCGTTGACGGCTTACAGCTGTCAAGCCCATAGAACTCACCGAGAGCTTCATTTTGACTGGTTATGGCTCCTGTAACTCTAAACGAGCCAACAGTTATGGCCGTCCGAAGAATCGATATCCACAGGGTGCAACATTCGTCCAAAAAGCAGAAACAACGCCGTTCGACTTTGAGAAGTGGGTGCAGGGATTTGAAATGGAACAGTACCATGGTGAGCCGCTCTCCAGGGAAGGTAAATCGAAGACCAGCAACGGTGATCCCGTTTTAACGTAAACATTCACGTGATGGAAAAAAGAAGGCCAAAAAACTTCAGAGACCCGATTGAGGTTCGGATAGCCTTTTTTGGGTTTGAAACTATACGTTGACGGCTTACAGCTGTCAAGGCCGTAGAACTCACCGAGAGCTTCGTTTTGACTGGTTATGGATCCGGTAACTCTAAACGAGCCAACAGTTATGGCCGTCCGAAGAATCGATATCCATAGGGTGCAACATTCGCTCTACAAGGTGCAACATTCGTCCAAAAAGCCGAAACAGCGCCGTTCGACTTTTAGAAATGGGTGCAGGGATTTGAAATGGAATAGTACCATGGTGAACCGCTCTCCAGGGAAGGTAAATCGAAGACCAGCAACGGTGATCCTGTTTTAACGTAAAAATTCACGTGATGGAAAAAAGAAGGCCAAAATACTTCAGAGACCCGATTGAAGTTCGGATAGCCTTTTTTGGGTTTGAAACTATCCGTTGACGGCTTACAACTATCAAGGCCGTAGAACTCACCGAGAGCTTCGTTTTGACTGGTTATGGCTCCCGTAACTCTAAACGAGCCAACAGTTATGGCCGTTCGAAGAATCGATATCCACAGGGTGCAACATTCGCTGTGCAAGGTGCAACATTCATCCAAAAAGCCGAAACAGCACCGTTCGACTTTAAGAAGTGGGTGCAGAGATTTGAAATGGAACAGTACCATGGTTAACCGCTCTCCAGGGAAGGTAAATCGAAGACCAGCAACGGTGATCCCGTTTTAACGTAAAAATTCACGTGATGGAAAAAAGAAGGCCAAAATACTTCAGAGACCCGATTGAGGTTCAGATAGCCTTTTTTGGGTTTGAAACTATCCGTTGATGGCTTACAGCCGTCAAGGCCGTAGAACTCACCGAGAGCATCGTTTTGACTGGTTATGGCTCCCGTAACTCTAAACGATCCAACAATTATGGCCGTCCAAAGAATCGATATCCACAGGGTGCAACATTCGCTCTGCAAGGTGCAACATTCGTCCAAAAAGCCGAAACGGCGCCGTTCGACTTTTAGAAGTGGGTGCAGGGATTTGAAATGGAACAGTACCATGGTGAACCGCTCTCCAGGGAAGGTAAATCGAAGACCAGCAACGGTGATCCCGTTTTAACGTAAAAATTCACGTGATGGAAAAAAGAAGGCCAAAATACTTCAGAGAACCGATTGAGGTTCGGATAGCCTTTTTTGGGTTTGAAACTATCCATCGACAGCTTACAGCTGTCAAGGCCGTAGAACTCACCGAGAGCATCGTTTTAACTGGTTATGACTCCCCTAACTCTAAACGAGCCAACAGTTATGGCCGTCCGAAGAATCGATATCCACAGGGTGCAACATTCGCTGTGCAAGGTGCAACATTCGTCCAAAAAGCAGAAACAACGACGTTCGACTTTGAGAAGTGGGTGCAGGGATTTGAAATGGAACAGTACCATGGTGAGCCGCTCTCCAGGGAAGGTAAATCGAAGACCAGCAACGGTGATCCCGTTTTAACGTAAACATTCACGTGATGGAAAAAAGAAGGCCAAAAAACTCCAGAGACCCGATTGAGGTTCGGATAGCCTTTTTTGGGTTTGAAACTATACGTTGACGGCTTACACCTGTCAAGGCCGTAGAACTCACCGAGAGCTTCGTTTTGACTGGTTATGGATCCCGTAACTCTAAACGAGCCAACAGTTATGGCCGTCCGAAGAATCGATATCCACAGGGTGCAACATTCGCTCTACAAGGTGCAACATTCGTCCAAAAAGCCGAAACGGCGCCGTTCGACTTTTAGAAGTGGGTGCAGGGATTTGAAATGGAACAGTACCATGGTGAACCGCTCTCCAGGGAAGCTAAATCGAATACCAGCAACGGTGATCCCGTTTTAACGTAAAAATTCACGTGATGGAAAAAAGAAGGCCAAAATACTTCAGAGAACCGATTGAGGTTCGGATAGCCTTTTTTGGGTTTGAAACTATCCGTTGACGGCTTACAGCCATTAAGGCCGTAGAACTCACCGAGAGCTTCGTTTTGACTGGTTATGGCTCCCGTAACTCTAAACGAGCCAACAGTTATGGTCGTCCAAAGAATCGATATCCACAGGGTGCAACATTCGCTGTGCAAGGTGCAACATTCGTCCAAAAAGCCGAAACAGCGCCGTTTGACTTTGAGAAGTGGGTGCAGGGATTTGAAATGGAACAGTACCATGGTGAGCCGCTCTCCAGGGAAGGTAAATCGAAGACCAGCAACAGTGATCCCGTTTTAACGTAAACATTCACGTGATGGAAAAAAGAAGGCCAAAAAACTTCAGAGACCCGATTGATGTTCGGATAGCCTTTTTTGGGTTTTAAACTATCCGTTGATGGCTTACAGCTGTCAAGGCCGTAGAACTCACCGAGAGCTTCATTTTGACTGGTTATGGCTCCCGTAACTCTAAACGAGCCAACAGTTATGGCCGTCCGAAGAATCGATATCCACATGGTGCAACATTCGCTGTGGAAGGTGCAACATTCGTCCAAAAAGCCGAAACGGCGCCGTTCGACTTTTAGAAGTGGGTGTAGGGATTTGAAATGGAACAGTACCATGGTGAACCGCTCTCCAGGGAAGGTAAATCGAAGACCAGCAACGGTGATCCTGTTTTAACGTAAAAATTCACGTGATGGAAAAAAGAAGGCCTAAATACTTCAGAGACCCGATTGAGGTTCGGATAGCCTTTTTTGCGTTTGAAACTATCCGTTGACGGCTTACAGCTGTCAAGGCCGTAGAACTCACCGAGAGCTTCGTTTTGACTGGTTATGGCTCCCGTAATTCTAAACGAGCCAACAGTTATGGCCGTCCGAAGAATCGATATCCACAGGGTGCAACATTCGCTGTGCAAGGTGCAACATTCGTCCAAAAAGCAGAAACAGCGCCGTTCGACTTTGAGAAGTGGGTGCAGGGATTTGAAATGGAACAGTACCATGGTGAGCCGCTCTCCAGGGAAGGTAAATCGAAGACCAGCAACGGTGATCCCGTTTTAACGTAAACATTCACGTGATGGAAAAAAGAAGGCCAAAAAACTTCAGAGACCCGATTGAGGTTCGGATAGCCTTTTTTGGGTTTGAAACTATACGTTGACGGCTTACAGCTGTCAAGGCCGTAGAACTCACCGAGAGCTTCGTTTTGACTGGTTATGGATCCCGTAACTCTAAACGAGCCAACAGTTATGGCCGTCCGAAGAATCGATATCCACAGGGTGCAACATTCGCTCTACAAGGTGCAACATTCGTCCAAAAAGCCGAAACGGCGCCGTTCGACTTTTAGAAGTGGGTGCAGGGATTTGAAATGGAACAGTACCATGGTGAACCGCTCTCCAGGGAAGCTAAATCGAAGACCAGCAACGGTGATCCCGTTTTAACGTAAAAATTCACGTGATGGAAAAAAGAAGGCCAAAATACTTCAGAGAACCGATTGAGGTTCGGATAGCCTTTTTTGGGTTTGAAACTATCCGTTGACGGCTTACAGCCATTAAGGCCGTAGAACTCACCGAGAGCTTCGTTTTGACTGGTTATGGCTCCCGTAACTCTAAACGAGCCAACAGTTATGGCCGTCCGAAGAATCGATATCCACAGGGTGCAACATTCGCTGTGCAAGGTGCAACATTCGTCCAAAAAGCTGAAACAGCGCCGTTCGACTTTGAGAAGTGGGTGCAGGGATTTGAAATTGAACAGTACCATGGTGAGCCGCTCTCCAGGGAAGGTAAATCGAAGACCAGCAACGGTGATCCCGTTTTAACGTAAACAATCACGTGATGGAAAAAAGAAGGCCAAAAAACTCCAGAGACCCGATTGAGGTTCGGATAGCCTTTTTTGGGTTTGAAACTATACGTTGACGGCTTACACCTGTCAAGGCCGTAGAACTCACCGAGAGCTTCGTTTTGACTGGTTATGGATCCCGTAACTCTAAACGAGCCAACAGTTATGGCCGTCCGAAGAATCGATATCCACAGGATGCAACATTCGCTCTACAAGGTGCAACATTCGTCCAAAAAGCCGAAACGGCGCCGTTCGACTTTTAGAAGTGGGTGCAGGGATTTGAAATGGAACAGTACCATGGTGAACCGCTCTCCAGGGAAGCTAAATCGAATACCAGCAACGGTGATCCCGTTTTAACGTAAAAATTCACGTGATGGAAAAAAGAAGGCCAAAATACTTCAGAGAACCGATTGAGGTTCGGATAGCCTTTTTTGGGTTTGAAACTATCCATTGACGGCTTACAGCCATTAAGGCCGTAGAACTCACCGAGAGCTTCGTTTTGACTGGTTATGGCTCCCGTAACTCTAAACGAGCCAACAGTTATGGCCGTCCGAAGAATCGATATCCAAAGGGTGCAACATTCGTTGTGCAAGGTGCAACATTCGTCCAAAAAGCCGAAACAGCGCCGTTTGACTTTGAGAAGTGGGTGCAGGGATTTGAAATGGAACAGTACCATGGTGAGCCGCTCTCCAGGGAAGGTAAATCGAAGACCAGCAACAGTGATCCCGTTTTAACGTAAACATTCACGTGATGGAAAAAAGAAGGCCAAAAAACTTCAGAGACCCGATTGATGTTCGGATAGCCTTTTTTGGGTTTTAAACTATCCGTTGATGGCTTACAGCTGTCAAGGCCGTAGAACTCACCGAGAGCTTCATTTTGACTGGTTATGGCTCCCGTAACTCTAAACGAGCCAACAGTTATGGTCGTCCGAAGAATCGATATCCACATGGTGCAACATTCGCTGTGGAAGGTGCAACATTCGTCCAAAAAGCCGAAACGGCGCCGTTCGACTTTTAGAAGTGGGTGCAGGGATTTGAAATGGAACAGTATCATGGTGAGCCGCTCTCCAGGGAAGGTAAATCGAAGACCAGCAACGGTGATCCCGTTTTAACGTAAACATTCACGTGATGGAAAAAAGAAGGCCAAAAAACTTCAGAGACCCGATTGAGGTTCGGATAGCCTTTTTTGGGTTTGAAACTATACGTTGACGGCTTACAGCTGTCAAGGCCGTAGAACTCACCGAGAGCTTCGTTTTGACTGGTTATGGATCCCGTAACTCTAAACGAGCCAACAGTTATGGCCATCCGAAGAATCGATATCCACAGGGTGCAACATTCGCTCTACAAGGTGCAACATTCGTCCAAAAAGCCGAAACGGCGCCGTTCGACTTTTAGAAGTGGGTGCAGGGATTTGAAATGGAACAGTACCATGGTGAACCGCTCTCCAGGGAAGCTAAATCGAAGACCAGCAACGGTGATCCTGTTTTAACGTAAAAATTCACGTGATGGAAAAAAGAAGGCCAAAATACTTCAGAGAACCGATTGAGGTTCGGATAGCCTTTTTTGGGTTTGAAACTATCCGTTGACGGCTTACAGCCATCAAGGCCGTAGAACTCACCGAGAGCTTCGTTTTGACTGGTTATGGCTCCCGTAACTCTAAACGAGCCAACAGTTATGGCCGTCCGAAGAATCGATATCCACAGGGTGCAACATTCGCTGTGCAAGGTGCAACATTCGTCCAAAAAGCTGAAACAGCGCCGTTCGACTTTGAGAAGTGGGTGCAGGGATTTGAAATGGAACAGTACCATGGTGAGCCGCTCTCCAGGGAAGGTAAATCGAAGACCAGCAACGGTGATCCCGTTTTAACGTAAACATTCACGTGATGGAAAAAAGAAGGCCAAAAAACTCCAGAGACCCGATTGAGGTTCGGATAGCCTTTTTTGGGTTTGAAACTATACGTTGACGGCTTACACCTGTCAAGGCCGTAGAACTCACCGAGAGCTTCGTTTTGACTGGTTATGGATCCCGTAACTCTAAACGAGCCAACAGTTATGGCCGTCCGAAGAATCGATATCCACAGGGTGCAACATTCGCTCTACAAGGTGCAACATTCGTCCAAAAAGCCGAAACGGCGCCGTTCGACTTTTAGAAGTGGGTGCAGGGATTTGAAATGGAACAGTACCATGGTGAACCGCTCTCCAGGGAAGCTAAATCGAATACCAGCAACGGTGATCCCGTTTTAACGTAAAAATTCACGTGATGGAAAAAAGAAGGCCAAAATACTTCAGAGAACCGATTGAGGTTCGGATAGCCTTTTTTGGGTTTGAAACTATCCGTTGACGGCTTACAGCCATTAAGGCCGTAGAACTCACCGAGAGCTTCGTTTTGACTGGTTATGGCTCCCGTAACTCTAAACGAGCCAACAGTTATGGCCGTCCGAAGAATCGATATCCACAGGGTGCAACATTCGCTGTGCAAGGTGCAACATTCGTCCAAAAAGCCGAAACAGCGCCGTTTGACTTTGAGAAGTGGGTGCAGGGATTTGAAATGGAACAGTACCATGGTGAGCCGCTCTCCAGGGAAGGTAAATCGAAGACCAGCAACAGTGATCCCGTTTTAACGTAAACATTCACGTGATGGAAAAAAGAAGGCCAAAAAACTTCAGAGACCCGATTGATGTTCGGATAGCCTTTTTTGGGTTTTAAACTACCCGTTGATGGCTTACAGCTGTCAAGGCCGTAGAACTCACCGAGAGCTTCATTTTGACTGGTTATGGCTCCCGTAACTCTAAACGAGCCAACAGTTATGGCCGTCCGAAGAATCGATATCCACATGGTGCAACATTCGCTGTGGAAGGTGCAACATTCGTCCAAAAAGCCGAAACGGCGCCGTTCGACTTTTAGAAGTGGGTGTAGGGATTTGAAATGGAACAGTACCATGGTGAACCGCTCTCCCGGGAAGGTAAATCGAAGACCAGCAACGGTGATCCTGTTTTAACGTAAAAATTCTCGTGATGGAAAAAAGAAGGCCAAAATACTTCAGAGACCCGATTGAGGTTCGGATAGCCTTTTTTGCGTTTGAAACTATCCGTTGACGGCTTACAGCTGTCAAGGCCGTAGAACTCACCGAGAGCTTCGTTTTGACTGGTTATGGCTCCCGTAATTCTAAACGAGCCAACAGTTATGGCCGTCCGAAGAATCGATATCCACAGGGTGCAACATTCGCTGTGCAAGGTGCAACATTCGTCCAAAAAGCAGAAACAACGCCGTTCGACTTTGAGAAGTGGGTGCAGGGATTTGAAATGGAACAGTACCATGGTGAGCCGCTCTCCAGGGAAGGTAAATCGAAGACCAGCAACGGTGATCCCGTTTTAACGTAAACATTCACGTGATGGAAAAAAGAAGGCCAAAAAACTTCATAGACCCGATTGAGGTTCGGATAGCCTTTTTTGGGTTTGAAACTATACGTTGACGGCTTACAGCTGTCAAGGCCGTAGAACTCACCGAGAGCTTCGTTTTGACTGGTTATGGATCCCGTAACTCTAAACGAGCCAACAGTTATGGCCGTCCGAAGAATCGATATCCACAGGGTGCAACATTCGCTCTACAAGGTGCAACATTCGTCCAAAAAGCCGAAACGGCGCCGTTCGACTTTTAGAAGTGGGTGCAGGGATTTGAAATGGAACAGTACCATGGTGAACCGCTCTCCAGGGAAGCTAAATCGAAGACCAGCAACGGTGATCCCGTTTTAACGTAAAAATTCACGTGATGGAAAAAAGAAGGCCAAAATACTTCAGAGAACCGATTGAGGTTCGGATAGCCTTTTTTGGGTTTGAAACTATCCGTTGACGGCTTACAGCCATCAAGGCCGTAGAACTCACCGAGAGCTTCGTTTTGACTGGTTATGGCTCCCGTAACTCTAAACGAGCCAACAGTTATGGCCGTCCGAAGAATCGATATCCACAGGGTGCAACATTCGCTGTGCAAGGTGCAACATTCGTCCAAAAAGCTGAAACAGCGCCGTTCGACTTTGAGAAGTGGGTGCAGGGATTTGAAATGGAACAGTACCATGGTGAGCCGCTCTCCAGGGAAGGTAAATCGAAGACCAGCAGCGGTGATCCCGTTTTAATGTAAACATTCACGTGATGGAAAAAAGAAGGCCAAAAAACTTCAAAGACCCGATTGATGTTCGGATAGCCTTTTTTGGGTTTTAAACTATCCGTTGATGGCTTACAGCTATCAAGGCCGTAGAACTCACCGAGAGCTTCATTTTGACTGGTTATGGCTCCCGTAACTCTAAACGAGCCAACAGTTATCGCCGTCCGAAGAATCGATATCCACAGGGTGCAACATTCGCTGTGGAAGGTGCAACATTCGTCCAAAAAGCCGAAACGGCGCCGTTCGACTTTTAGAAGTGGGTGCAGGGATTTGATATGGAACTGTACCATGGTGAACCGCTCTCCAGGGAAGGTAAATCGAAGACCAGCAACGGTGATCCTGTTTTAACGTAAAAATTCACGTGATGGAAAAAAGAAGGCCAAAATACTTCAGAGACCCGATTGAGGTTCGGATAGCCTTTTTTGGGTTTGAAACTATCCGTTGACAGCTTACAGCTGTCAAGGCCGTAGAACTCACCGAGAGCTTCGTTTTGACTGGTTATGGCTCCCGTAACTCTAAACTAGCCAACAGTTATGGCCGTCCGAAGAATCGATATCCACAGGGTGCAACATTCGCTCTGCAAGGTGCAACATTCGTCCAAAAAGCCGAAACAGCATCGTTCGACTTTTAGAAGTGGGTGTAGGGATTTGAAATGGAACAGTACCATGGTGAACCGCTCTCCAGGGAAGGTAAATCGAAGACCAGCAACGGTGATCCCGTTTTAACGTAAAAATTCACGTGATGGAAAAAAGAAGGCCAAAATACTTCAGAGACCCGATTGAGGTTCGAATAGCCTTTTTTGGTTTTGAAACTATCCGTTGACGACTTACAGCGGTCAAGGCCGTAGAACTCACCGAGAGCTTCGTTTTGATTGGTTATGGCTCCCGTAACTCTAAACGAGCCAACAATTATGGCCGTCCGAAGAATCGATATCCACAGGGTGCAACATTCGCTGTGCAAGGTGCAACATTCGTCCAAAAAGCAGAAACAGCGCCGTTTGACTTTGAGAAGTGGGTGCAAGGATTTGAAATGGAACAGTACCATGGTGAGCCGCTCTCCAGGGAAGGTAAATCGAAGACCAGCAACGGTGATCCCGTTTTAACGTAAACATTCACGTGATGGAAAAAAGATGGCCAAAAAACATCAGAGACCCGATTGAGGTTCGGATAGCCTTTTTTGGGTTTGAAACTATCCGTTGACGGCTTACAACTGTCAAGCTCGTAGAACTCACCGAGAGCTTCGTTTTGACTGGTTATGGCTCCCGTAACTCTAAACGAGCCAACAGTTACGGCCGTCCGAAGAATCGATATCCACAAGGTGCAACATTCGCTCTACAAGGTGCAACATTCGTCCAAAAAGAAGAAACATCGCCGTTCGACTTTTTGAAGTGGGTGCAGGGATTTGAAATGGAACAGTACCATGGTGAACCGCTCTCCAGGGAAGGTAAATCGAAGACCAGCAACGGTGATCCCGTTTTAACGTAAAAATTCACGTGATGGATAAAAAAAGGCCAAAATACTTCAGAGACCCGATTGAGGTTCGGATAGCCTTTTTTGGGTATGAAACTATCCGTTGACGGCTTACAGCGGTCAAGGCCGTAGAACTCACCGAGAGCTTCGTTTTGACTGGTTATGGCTCCCGTAACTCTAAACGAGCCAACAGTTATGGCCGTCCGAAGAATCGATATCCATAGGGTGCAACATTCGCTGTGCAAGGTGCAACATTCGTCTAAAAAGCAGAAAAAGCGCCGTTCAACTTTGAGAAGTGGGTGCAGGGATTTGAAATGGAACAGTACCATGGTGAGTCGCTCTCCAGGGAAGGTAAATCGAAGACCAGCAACGGTGATCCCGTTTTAATGAAAACATTAACGTGATGGAAAAAAGTAGGCCAAAAAACATCAGAGACCCGATTGAGGTTCAGATATCCTTTTTTGGGTTTGAAACTATCCGTTGACGGCTTACAGCTATCAAGGCCGTAGAACTCACCGAGAGCTTCGTTTTGACTGGTTATGGCTCCCGTAACTCTAAACGATCCAACAGTTATGGCCGTCCGAAGAATCGATATCCACAGGGTGCAACATACGCTCTGCAAGGTGCAACATTCGTCCAAAAAGCCGAAACGGCGCCGTTCGACTTTTAAAAGTGGGTGCAGGGATTTGAAATGGAACAGTACCATGGTGAACCGCTCTCCAGGGAAGGTAAATCGAAGACCAGCAACGGTGATCCCGTTTTAACGTAAAAATTCACGTGATGGAAAAAAGAAGGCCAAAATACTTCAGAGAACCGATTGAGGTTCGGATAGCCTTTTTTGGGTTTGAAACTATCCATCGACAGCTTACAGCTGTCAAGGCCGTAGAACTCACCGAGAGCATCGTTTTAACTGGTTATGGCTCCCGTAACTCTAAACGAGCCAACAGTTATGGCCGTCCGCAGAATCGATATCCACAGGGTGCAACATTCACTGTGCAAGGTGCAACATTCGTCCAAAAAGCAGAAACAACGACGTTCGACTTTGAGAAGTGGGTGCAGGGATTTGAAATGGAACAGTACCATGGTGAGCCGCTCTCCAGGGAAGGTAAATCGAAGACCAGCAACGGTGATCCCGTTTTAACGTAAACATTCACGTGATGGAAAAAAGAAGGCCAAAAAACATCAGAGACCCGATTGAGGTTCGGATAGCCTTTTTTGGTTTGAAACTATCCGTTGACGGCTTACAGCTGTCAAGGCCGTAGAACTCACCGAGAGCTTCGTTTTGACTGGTTATGGCTCCCGTAACTCTAAACGAGCCAACAGTTATGGCCGTCCGAAGAATCGATATCCACAGGGTGCAAGATTCGCTGTGCAAGGTGCAACATTCGTCCAAAAAACCGAAACGGCGCCGTTCGACTTTTAGAAGTGGGTGCAGGGATTTGAAATGGAACAGTACCATGGTGAACCGCTCTCCAGGGAAGGTAAATCGAAGACCAGCAACGGTGATCCCGTTTTAACGTAAAAATTCACGTGATGGAAAAAAGAAGGCCAAAATACTTCGGAGACCCGATTGAGGTTCGGATAGCCTTTTTTGGGTTTGAAACTATCCGTTGATGGCTTACAGCCATCAAGGCCGTAGAACTCACCGAGAGCTTCGTTTTGACTGGTTATGGCTCCCGTAACTCTAAACAAGCCAACAGTTATGGGCGTCCGAAGAATCGATATCCAAAGGGTGCAACATTCGCTGTGCAAGATGCAACATTCGTCCAAAAAGCCGAAACAGCGCCGTTCGACTTTGAGAAGTGGGTGCAGGGATTTGAAATGGAACAGTACCTTGGTGAGCCGCTCTCCAGGGAAGGTAAATCAAAGACCAGCAACGGTGATCCCGTTTTAACGTAAACATTCACGTGATGGAAAAAAGAAGGCCAAAATACTTCAGAGACCCGATTGAGGTTCGGATAGCCTTTTTTGGGTTTTAAACTATCCATTGACGGCTTACAACCGTCAAGGCCGTAGAACTCACCGAGAGCTTCGTTTTGACTGGTTATGGCTCCCGTAACTCTAAACGAGCCAACAGTTATGGCCGTCCAAAGAATCGATATCCATATGGTGCAACATTCGCTCTACAAGGTGCAACATTCGTCCAAAAAGCCGAAACAACGCCGTTCGACTTTTAGAAGTGGGTGCAGGGATTTGAAATGGAATAGTACCATGGTGAACCGCTCTCCAGGGAAGGTAAATCGAAGACCAGCAACGGTGATCCCGTTTTAACGTAAAAATTCACGCGATGGAAAAAAGAAGGTCAAAATACTTCAGAGACCCGATTGAGGTTCGGATAGCCTTTTTTGGGTTTGAAACTATCCGTTGACGGCTTACAGCGGTCAAGGCCGTAGAACTCACCGAGAGCTTCGTTTTGACTGGTTATGGCTCCCGTAACTCTAAACGAGCCAACAGTTATGGCCATCCGAAGAATCGATATCCACAGGGTGCAACATTCGCTGTGCAAGGTGCAACATTCGTCCAAAAAGCCGAAACAACGCCGTTCGACTTTTAGAAGTGGGTGCAGGGATTTTAAATGGAACAGTACCATGGTGAACCGCTCTTCAGGGAAGGTAAATCGAAGACCAGCAACGGTGATCTCGTTTTAACGTAAAAATTCACGTGATGGAAAAAAGAAGGCCAAAAAACTTCAGAGACCCGATTAAGGTTCGGATAGCCTTTTTTGGGTTTGAAACTAACCGTTGACGGCTTACAGCTATCAAGGCCGTAGAACTCACCGAGAGCTTCGTTTTGACTGGTTATGGCTCCTGTAACTCTAAACGAGCCAACAGTTATGGCCGTCCGAAGAATCGATATCCACAGGGTGCAACATTCGCTGTGCAAGGTGCAACATTCGTCCAAAAAGCAGAAACAGCGCCGTTCGACTTTGAGAAGTGGATGCAGGGATTTGAAATGGAACAATACCATGGTGAGCCGCTCTCCAGGGAAGGTAAATCGAAGACCAGCAGAGGTGATCCCGTTTTAACGTAAACATTCACGTGATGAAAAAAAGAAGGCCAAAAAACTTCAAAGACCCGATTGAGGTTCGGATACCCTTTTTTGGTTTGAAACTATCCGTTGATGGCTTACAACTGTCAAAGCCGTAGAACTCACCGAGAGCTTCGTTTTGACTGGGTATGGCTCCGGTAACTCTAAACGAGCCAACAGTTATGGCCGTCCGAAGAATCGATATCCACAGGGTGCAACATTCGCTCTACAAGGTGCAACATTCGTCCAAAAAGCCGAAATGGCGCAGTTCGTCTTTTAGAAGTGGGTGCAGGGATTTGAAATGGAACAGTACCATGGTGAACCGCTCTCTAGGGAAGGTAAATCGAAGACCAGCAACGGTGATCCCGTTTTAACGTAAAAATTCACGTGATGGAAAAAAGAAGGCCAAAATACTTCAGAGAACCGATTGAGGTTCGGATAGCCTTTTTTGGGTTTGAAACTATCTGTTGCCGTAGAACTCACCGAGAGCTTCGTTTTGACTGGTTATGGCTCCCATAACTCTAAACGAGCCAACAGTTATGCCCGTTCGAAGAATCGATTTCCACTGGGTGTAACATTCGTTGTGCAAGGTGCAACATTCGTCCAAAAAGCCGAAACAGCGCCGTTCGACTTTGAGAAGTGGGTGCAGGGATTTGAAATGGAACAGTACCATGGTCAGCCGCTCTCCAGGGAAGGTAAATCGAAGACCAGCAACGGTGATCCCGTTTTAACGTAAACATTAACGTGATGGAAAAAAAGAAGGCCAAAAAACTTCAGAGACCCGATTGATGTTCGGCTAGCCTTTTTTGGGTTTGAAACTATCCGTTGACGGCTTACAGCTGTCAAGGCCGTAGAAATCACCGAGAGCTTCGTTTTGACTGGTTATGGCTCACGTAACTCTAAACGAGCCAATAGTTATGGCCGTCCGAAGAATCGATATCCACAGGGTGCAACATTCGCACTGCAAGGTGCAACATTCGTCCAAAAAGCCGAAACGACGCCGTTCGACTTTTAGAAGTGGGTGCAGGGATTTGAAATGGAAGAGTACCATGGTGAACCGCTCTCTAGGGAAGCTAAATCGAAGACCAGCAACGGTGATCCCGTTTTAACGTAAAAATTCACGTGATGGAAAAAAGAAGGCCAAAATACTTCAGAGAACCGATTGAGGTTCGGATAGCCTTTTTTGGGTTTGAAACTATCCGTTGACGGCTTACAGCCGTCAAGGCCGTAGAACTCACCGAGAGCTTCGTTTTGACTGGTTATGGCTCCCGTAACTCTAAACGAGCCAACAGTTATGCCCGTCCGAAGAATCGATATCCACAGGGTGTAACATTTGCTGTGCAAGGTGCAACATTCGTCCAAAAAGCCGAAACAGCGCCATTCGAATTTGAGAAGTGGGTGCAGGGATTTGAAATGGAACATTACCATGGTGAGCCGCTCTCCAGGGAAGGTAAATCGAAGACCAGCAACGGTGATCCCGTTTTAACGTAAACATTCACGTGATGAAAAAAAGAAGGCCAAAAAACTTCAAAGACCCGATTGATGTTCGGCTAGCTTTTTTTGGGTTTGAAACTATCCGTTGATGGCTTACAGCTATCAAGGCCGTAGAACTCACCGAGAGCTTCGTTTTGACTGGTTATGCTCCCGTAACTCTAAACGAGCCAACAGTTATGGCCGTCCGAAGAATCGATATCCACAGGGTGCAACATTCGCTGTGCAAGGTGCAACATTCGTCCAAAAAGCCGAAACGGCGCCGTTCGACTTTTGGAAGTGGGTGCATGGATTTGAAATGGAACAGTTCCATGGTGAGCCGCTCTCCACGGAAGGTAAATTGAAGACCAGCAACGGTGATCCCGTTTTAACGTAAACATTCACGTGATGGAAAAAAGAAGGCCAAAATACTTCAGAGACCCGATTGAGGTTCGTATAGCCTTTTTTGGGTTTGAAACTATCCGTTGACGACTTACAGCTGTCAAGGCCGTAGAACTCACCGAGAGCTTCGTTTTGACTAGTTATGGCTCCCGTAACTCTAAACGAGCCAACAGTTATGGCCGTCCGAAGAATCGATATCCATAGGGTGCAACATTCGCTGTGCAAGGTGCAACATTCGTCCAAAAAGCAGAAACAACGCCGTTCGACTTTGAGAAGTGGGTGCAGGGATTTGAAATGGAACAGTACCATGGTGAGCCGCTCTCCAGGGAAGTTAAATCGAAGACCAGCAACGGTGATCCCGTTTTAACGTAAAAATTCACGTGATGGAAAAATGAAGGCCAAAATACTTCAGAGACCCGATTGATGTTCGGATAGCCTTTTTTGGGTTTGAAACTATCCGTTGACGGCTTATAGTGGTCAAGGCCGTAGAACTCACCGAGAGCTTCGTTTTGACTGGTTATGGCTCCCGTAACTCTAAACGAGCCAACAGTTATGGCCGTCCGAAGAATCGATATCCATAGGGTGCAACATTCGCTGTGCAAGGTGCAACATTCGTCCAAAAAGCCGAAACAGCGCCGTTCGAATTTGAGAAGTGGGTGCAGGGATTTGAAATGGAACAGTACCATGGTGAGCCGCTCTCCAGGGAAGGTAAATCGAAGACCAGCAACGGTGATCCCGTTTTAACGTAAACATTCACGTGATGGAAAAAAGAAGGCCAAAATACTTCAGAGACCCGACTGAGGTTCGGATAGCCTTTTTTTGGTTTGAAACTATCCGTTGACGGCTTACAGCAGTCAAGGCCGTAGAACTCACCGAGAGCTTCGTATTGACTGGTTATGGCTCCCGTAACTCTAAACGAGGCAACAGTTATGGCCGTCCGAAGAATCGATATCCACAGGGTGCAACATTCGCTGTGCAAGGTGCAACATTCGTCCAAAAAGCCGAAACGGCGCCGTTCGACTTTTAGAAGTGGGTGCAGGGATTTGAAATGGAACAGTACCATGGTGAGCCGCTCTCCAGGGAAGGTAAATTGAAGACCGGCAATGGTGATCCCGTTTTAACGTAAACATTCACGTGATGGAAAAAAGAAGGCCAAAATACTTCAGAGACCCGATTGAGGTTCGGATAGCCTTTTTTGGGTTTGAAACTATCCGTTGACGGCTAACAGCCGTCAAAGCCGTAGACCTCACCGAGAGCTTTGTTTTGACTGGTTATGGCTCCCGTATCTCTAAACGAGCCAACAGTTATGGCCGTCCGAAGAATCGATATCCATAGGGTGCAACATTCGCTGTGCAAGGTGCAACATTCGTCCAAAAAGCCGAAACGGCGCCGTTCGACTTTTAGAAGTGGGTGCAGGGATTTGAAATGGAACAGTACCATGGTGAACCGCTCTCTAGGGAAGGTAAATCGAAGACCAGCAACGGTGATCCCGTTTTAACGTAAAAATTCAGGTGATGGAAAAATGAAGGCCAAAATACTTCAGAGACCAGATTGAGGTTCGGATAGCCTTTTTTGGGTTTGAAACTATCCGTTGACGACTTACAGCTGTCAAGGCCGTAGAACTCACCGAGAGCTTCGTTTTGACTGGTTATGGCTCCCGTAACTCTAAACGAGCCAACAGTTATGGCCGTTCGAAGAATCGATATCCACAGGGTGCAACATTCGCTGTGCAAGGTGCAACATTCGTCCAAAAAGCCGAAACGGCGCCGTTCGACTTTGAGAAGTGGGTGCAGGGATTTGAAATGGAACAGTACCATGGTGAGACGCACTCCAGGGAAGGTAAATCGAAGACCAGCAACGGTGATACCGTTTTAACGTAAACATTCACGTGATGGAAAAAAGAAGGCCAAAAAAATTCAGAGACCCGATTGAGGTTCGGATAGCCTTTTTTGGGTTTGAAACTATCCGTTGAAGGCTTACAGCCGTCAAGGCCGTAGAACTCACCGAGAGCTTCATTTTGACTAGTTATGGCTGCCGTAACTCTAAACGAGCCAACAGTTATGGTCGTCCGAAGAATCGATATCAATAGGGTGCAACATTCGCTGTGCAAGGTGCAACATTCGTCCAAAAAGCCGAAACAGCGCCGTTCGACTTTGAGAAGTGGGTGCAGGGATTTGAAATGGAACAGTACCATGGTGAGCCGCTCTCCAGGGAAGGTAAATCGAAGACCAGCAACGGTGATCCCGTTTTAACATAAACATTCACATGATGGAAAAAAGAATGCCAAAAAACTTCAGAGACCCGATTGATTTTCGGCTAGCCTTTTTGGGTTTGAAACTATCCGTTGACGACTTACAGCTGTCAAGGCCGTAGAACTCACCGAGAGCTTCGTTTTGACTTTTTATGGCTCCAGTAACTCTAAACGAGCCAACAGTTATGGCCGTCCGAAGAATCGATATCCACAGGGTGCAACATTCGCTGTGCAAGATGCAACATTCGTCCAAAAAGCCGAAACAGCGCCGTTCGACTTTGAGAAGTGGGTGCAGGGATTTGAAATGGAACAGTACCATGGTGAGCCACTCTCCAGGGAAGGTAAATCGAAAACCAGCAACGGTGATCCCGTTTTAACGTAAACATTCACATGATGGAAAAAAGAATGCCAAAAAACTTCAGAGACCCGATTGATTTTCGGCTAGCCTTTTTGGGTTTGAAACTATCCGTTGACAACTTATAGCTGTCAAGGCCGTAGAACTTACCGAGAGCTTCGTTTTGACTGGTTATGGCTCCCGTAACTCTAAACGAGCCAATAGTTATGGCCGTCCGAAGAATCGATATCCACAGGGTGCAACATTCGCTGTGCAAGGTGCAACATTCGTCCAAAAAGCCGAAACAGCGCCGTTCGACTTTAAGAAGTGGGTGCAGGGATTTGAAATGGAACAGTACCACGGTGAACCGCTCTCCAGGGAAGGTAAATCGAAGACCAGCAACGGTGATCCCGTTTTAACGTAAAAATTCACGTGATGGAAAAATGAAGGCCAAAATACTTCAAAGACCCGATTGAGGTTCGGATAGCCTTTTTTGGGTTTGAAACTATCCGTTGACGACTTACAGCTCTCAAGGCCGTAGAACTCACCGAGAGCTTCGTTTTGACTGGTTATGGCTCCCGTAACTCTAAACGAGCCAACAGTTATGGCCGTCCGAAGAATCGATATCCATAGGGTGCAACATTCGCTGTGCAAGGTGCAACATTCGTCCAAAAAGCAGAAACAGCGCCGTTCGACTTTGAGAAGTGGGTGCAGGGATTTGAAATGGAACAGTACCATGGTGAGCCGCTCTCCAGGGAAGTTAAATCGAAGACCAGCAACGGTGCTCCCGTTTTAACGTAAAAATTCACGTGATGGAAAAATGAAGGCCAAAATACTTCAGAGACCCGATTGATGTTCGGATAGCCTTTTTTGGTTTGAAACTATCCGTTGACGGATTACAGCAGTCAAGGCCGTAGAACTCACCGAGAGCTTGGTTTTGACTGGTTATGGCTCCCGTAACTCTAAACGAGCCAACAGTTATGGCCGTCCGAAGAATCGATATCCACAGGGTGCAACATTCGCTGTGCAAGGTGCAACATTCGTCCAAAAAGCAGAAACAGCGCCGTTCGACTTTGAGAAGTGGGTACAGGGATTTGAAATGGAACAGTACCATGGTGAGCCGCTCTCCAGGGAAGGTAAATCGAAGACTAGCAACGGTGATCCCGTTTTAACGTAAAAATTCACGTGATGGAAAAAAGAAGGCCAAAAAACTTCAGAGACCCGATTGAGGTTCGGATAGCCTTTTTTGGGTTTGAAACTATCCGTTGACGGCTTACAGCTGTCAAGGCCGTAGAACTCACCGAGAGCTTCGTTTTGACTAGTTATGGCTCCCGTAACTCTAAAAGAGTCAACAGTTATGGCCGTCCGAAGAATCGATATCCATAGGGTGCAACATTCGCTATGCAAGGTGCAACATTTGTCCAAAAAGCCGAAACAGCGCCGTTCGACTTTGAGAAGTGGGTGCAGGGATTTGAAATGGAACAGTACCATGGTGAGCCGCTCTCCAGGGAAGGTAAATCGAAGACCAGCAACGGTGATCCCGTTTTAACGTAAACATTCACATGATGGAAAAAAGAATGCCAAAAAACTTCAGAGACCCGATTGATTTTCGGCTAGCCTTTTTGGGTTTGAAACTATCCGTTGACAACTTACAGCTGTCAAGGCCGTAGAACTCACCGAGAGCTTCATTTTGACTGGTTATGGCTCCCGTAACTCTAAACGAGCCAATAGTTATGGCCGTCCGAAGAATCGATATCCACAGGGTGCAACATTCGCTGTGCAAGGTGCAACATTCGTCCAAAAAGCCGAAACAGCGCCGTTCGACTTTAAGAAGTGGGTGCAGGGATTTGAAATGGAACAGTACCATGGTGAACCGCTCTCCAGGGAAGGTAAATCGAAGACCAGCAACGGTGATCCCGTTTTAACGTAAAAATTCACGTGATGGAAAAATGATGGCCAAAATACTTCAAAGACCCGATTGAGGTTCAGATAGCCTTTTTTGGGTTTGAAACTATCCGTTGACGACTTACAGCTCTCAAGGCCGTAGAACTCACCGAGAGCTTCGTTTTGACTGGTTATGGCTCCCGTAACTCTAAACGAGCCAACAGTTATGGCCGTCCGAAGAATCGATATCCATAGGGTGCAACATTCGCTGTGCAAGGTGCAACATTCGTCCAAAAAGCAGAAACAGCGCCGTTCGACTTTGAGAAGTGAGTGCAGGGATTTGAAATGGAACAGTACCATGGTGAGCCGCTCTCCAGGGAAGTTAAATCGAAGACCAGCAACGGTGCTCCCGTTTTAACGTAAAAATTCACGTGATGGAAAAATGAAGGCCAAAATACTTCAGAGACCCGATTGATGTTCGGATAGCCTTTTTTGGGTTTGAAACTATCCGTTGACGGATTACAGCAGTCAAGGCCGTAGAACTCACCGAGAGCTTCGTTTTGACTGGTTATGGCTCCCGTAACTCTAAACGAGTCAACAGTTATGGCCGTCCGAAGAATCGATATCCACAGGGTGCAACATTCGCTGTGCAAGGTGCAACATTCGTCCAAAAAGCAGAAACCGCGCCGTTCGACTTTGAGAAGTGGGTGCAGGGATTTGAAATGGAACAGTACCATGGTGAGCCGCTCTCCAGGGAAGGTAAATCGAAGACCAGCAACGGTGATCCCGTTTTAACGTAAAAATTCACGTGATGGAAAAAAGAAGGCCAAAAAACTTCAAAGACCCGATTGAGGTTCGGATAGCCTTTTTTGGGTTTGAAACTATCCGTTGACGGCTTACAGCTGTCAAGGCCATAGAACTCACCGAGAGCTTCGTTTTGACTGGTTATGGCTCCCGTAACTCTAAACGAGCCAACAGTTATGGCCGTCCGAAGAATCGATATCCACAGGGTGCAACATTCGCTGTGCAAGGTGCAACATTCGTCCAAAAAGCCGAAACAGCGCCGTTCGACTTTTATAAGTGGGTGCAGGGATTTGAAATGGAACAGTACCATGGTGAATCGCTCTCCAGGGAAGGTAAATCGAAGACCAGCAACGGTGATCCCGTTTTAACGTAAAAATTCACGTGACGGAAAAAAGAAGGCCAAAATACTTCAGAGACCCGATTGAGGTTCGGATAGCCTTTTTTGGGTTTGAAATTATCCGTTGACGGCTTACAGCTGTCAAGGCAGTAGAACTCACCGAGAGCTTCATTTTGACTGGTTATGGCTCCCGTAACTCTAAACGAGCCAACAGTTATGGCCATCCGAAGAATCGATATCCACAGGGTGCAACATTCGCTCTGCAAGGTGCAACATTCGTCCAAAAAGCCGAAACGGCGCCGTTCGACTTTTAGAAGTGGGTGCAGGGATTTGAAATGGAAGAGTACCATGGTGAACCGCTCTCCAGGGAAGGTAAATCGAAGACCAGCAACGGTGATCCCGTTTTAACGTAAAAATTCACGAAATGGAAAAAAGAAGGCCAAAATACTTCAGAGACCCGATTGAGGTTCGGATAACCTTTTTTGGGTTTGAAACTATCCGTTGACGGCTTATAGTGGTCAAGGCCGTAGAACTCACTGAGAGCTTCGTTTTGACTGGTTATGGCTCCCGTAACTCTTAACGAGCCAACAGTTATGGCCGTCCGAAGAATCGATATCCACAGGGTGCAACATTCGCTGTGCAAGGTGCAACATTCGTCCAAAAAGCAGAAACAGTGCCGTTCGACTTTGAGAAGAGGGTGCAGGGATTTGAAATGGAACAGTACCATGGTGATCCGCTCTCCAGGGAAGGTAAATCGAAGACCAGCAACGGTGATCCCGTTTTAACGTAAACATTCACGTGATGGAAAAAAGAAGGCCAAAAAACTTCAAAGACCCGATTGATGTTCGGCTAGCTTTTTTTGGGTTTGAAACTATCCGTTGACGGCTTACAGCTGTCAAGGCCGTAGAACTCACCGAGAGCTTCGTTTTGACTGGTTATGGCTCCCGTAACTCTAAATGAGCCAACAGTTATGGCCGTCCGAAGAATCGATATCCACAGGGTGCAACATTCGCTGTGCAAGGTGCAACATTCGTCCAAAAAGCCGAAACGGCGCCGTTCGACTTTTAGAAGTGGGTGCAGGGATTTGAAATGGAACAGTACCATGGTGAGCCGCTCTCCAGGGAAGGTAAATTGAAGACCAGCAATGGTGATCCCGTTTTAACGTAAACATTCACGTGATGGAAAAAAGAAGGCCAAAATACTTCAGAGACCCGATTGAGGTTCGGATAGCCTTTTTTGGGTTTGAAACTATCCGTTGACGGCTAACAGCCGTCAAGGCCGTAGAACTCACTGAGAGCTTCGTTTTGACTGGTTATGGCTCCCGTAACTCTAAACGAGCCAACAGTTATGGCCGTCCGAAGAATCGATATCCACAGGGTGCAACATTCGCTGTGCAAGGTGCAACATTCGTCCAAAAAGCCGAAACAGCGCCGTTCGACTTTGAGAAGTGGGTGCAGTGATTTGAAATGGAACAGTACCATGGTGAGCCGCTCTCCAGGGAAGGTAAATCGAAGACCAACAACGGTGATCCCGTTTTAACGTAAACATTCATATGATGGAAAAAAGAATGCCAAAAAACTTCAGAGACCCGATTGATGTTCGGCTAGCCTTTTTTGGGTTTGAAACTATCCGTTGACGACTTACAGCTGTCAAGGCCGTAGAACTCACCGAGAGCTTCGTTTTGACTGGTTATGGCTCCTGTAACTCTAAACGAGCCAACAGTTATGGGCGTCCGAAGAATCGATATCCACAGGGTGCAACATTCGCTGTGCAAGGTGCAACATTCGTCCAAAAAGCCGAAACGGCGCCGTTCGACTTTGAGAAGTGGGTGCAGGGATTTGAAATGGAACAGTACCATGGTGAGCCGCTCTCCAGGGAAGGTAAATCGAAGACCAGCAACGGTGATACCGTTTTAACGTAAACATTCACGTGATGGAAAAAAGAAGGCCAAAAAAATTCAGAGACCCGATTGAGGTTCGGATAGCCTTTTTTGGGTTTGAAACTATCCGTTGACGGCTTACAGCCGTCAAGGCCGTAGAACTCACCGAGAGCTTCGTTTTGACTAGTTATGGCTCCCGTAACTCTAAACGAGCCAACAGTTATGGCCGTCCGAAGAATCGATATCCACAGGGTGCAACATTCGCTGTGCAAGGTGCAACATTCGTCCAAAAAGCCGAAACAACGCCGTTCGACTTTGAGAAGTGGGTGCAGTGATTTGAAATGGAACAGTACCATGGTGAGCCGCTCTCCAGGGAAGGTAAATCGAAGACCAACAACGGTGATCCCGTTTTAACGTAAACATTCATATGATGGAAAAAAGAATGCCAAAAAACTTCAGAGACCCGATTGATGTTCGGCTAGCCTTTTTTGGGTTTGAAACTATCCGTTGACGACTTACAGCTGTCAAGGCCGTAGAACTCACCGAGAGCTTCGTTTTGACTGGTTATGGCTCCTGTAACTCTAAACGAGCCAACAGTTATGGCCGTCCGAAGAATCGATATCCACAGGGTGCAACATTCGCTGTGCAAGGTGCAACATTCGTCCAAAAACCCGAAACGGCGCCGTTCGACTTTTAGAAGTGGGTGCAGGGATTTAAAGTGGAACAGTACCATGGTGAGCCGCTCTCCAGGGAAGGTAAATCGAAGACCAGCAACGGTGATCCCGTTTTAACGTAAACATTCACGTGATGGAAAAAAGAAGGCCAAAATACTTCAGAGACCCGATTGAGGTTCGGATAGCCTTTTTTGGGTTTGAAACTATCCGTTGACGGCTTACAGCCGTCAAGGCCGTAGAAATCAACGAGAGCTTCGTTTTGACTGGTTATGGCTCCCGTAACTCTAAACGAGCCAACAGTTATGGTCGTCCGAAGAATCGATATCCACAGGGTGCAACATTCGCTGTGCAAGGTGCAACATTCGTCCAAAAAGCCGAAACAGCGCCGTTCGACTTTAAGAAGTGGGTGCAGGGATTTGAAATGGAACAGTACCATGGTGAACCGCTCTCCAGGGAAGGTAAATCGAAGACCAGCAACGGTGATCCCGTTTTAACGTAAAAATTCACGTGATGGAAAAATGAAGGCCAAAATACTTCAGAGACCCGATTGAGGTTCGTATAGCCTTTTTTGGGTTTGAAACTATCCGTTGACGACTTACAGCTGTCAAGGCCGTAGAACTCACCGAGAGCTTCGTTTTGACTAGTTATGGCTCCCGTAACTCTAAACGAGCCAACAGTTATGGCCGTCCGAAGAATCGATATCCATAGGGTGCAACATTCGCTGTGCAAGGTGCAACATTCGTCCAAAAAGCAGAAACAACGCCGTTCGACTTTGAGAAGTGGGTGCAGGGATTTGAAATGGAACAGTACCATGGTGAGCCGCTCTCCAGGGAAGTTAAATCGAAGACCAGCAACGGTGATCCCGTTTTAACGTAAAAATTCACGTGATGGAAAAATGAAGGCCAAAATACTTCAGAGACCCGATTGATGTTCGGATAGCCTTTTTTGTGTTTGAAACTATCCGTTGACGGCTTATAGTGGTCAAGGCCGTAGAACTCACCGAGAGCTTCGTTTTGACTGGTTATGGCTCCCGTAACTCTAAACGAGCCAACAGTTATGGCCGTCCGAAGAATCGATATCCACAGGGTGCAACATTCGCTGTGCAAGGTGCAACATTCGTCCAAAAAGCCGAAACAGCGCCGTTCGAATTTGAGAAGTGGGTGCAGGGATTTGAAATGGAACAGTACCATGGTGAGCCGCTCTCCAGGGAAGGTAAATCGAACACCAGCAACGGTGATCCCGTTTTAACGTAAACATTCACGTGATGGAAAAAAGAAGGCCAAAAAACTTCAAAGACCCGATTGATGTTCGGCTAGCTTTTTTTGGGTTTGAAACTATCTGTTGACGGCTTACAGCCGTCAAGGCCGTAGAACTCACCGAGAGCGTCGTTTTGACTGGTTATGGCTCCCGTAACTCTAAACGAGCCAACAGTTATGGCCGTCCGAAGAATCGATATCCACAGGGTGCAACATTCGCTGTGCAAGGTGCAACATTCGTCCATAAAGCCGAAACGGCGCCGTTCGACATTGAGAAGTGGGTGCAGGGATTTGAAATGGAACAGTACCATGGTGAGCCGCTCTCCAGGGAAGGTAAATCGAAGACCAGCAACGGTGATCCCGTTTTAACGTAAAAGTTCACGTGATGGAAAAAAGAAGGCCAAAAAACTTCAGAGACCCGATTGAGGTTCGGATAGCCTTTTTTGGGTTTGAAACTATCCGTTGACGGCTTACAGCTGTCAAGGCCGTAGAACTCACCGAGAGCTTCGTTTTGACTGGTTATGGCTCCCGTAACTCTAAACGAGCCAACAGTTATGGCCGTCCGAAGAATCGATATCCACAGGGTGCAACATTCGCTGTGCAAGGTGCAACATTCGTCCAAAAAGCCGAAACAGCGCCGTTCGACTTTTAGAAGTGGGTGCAGGGATTTGAAATGGAACAGTACCATGGTGAACCGCTCTCCAGGGAAGGTAAATCGAAGACCAGCAACGGTGATCCCGTTTTAACGTAAAAATTCACATGACGGAAAAAAGAAGGCCAAAATACTTCAGAGACCCGATTGAGGTTCGGATAGCCTTTTTTGGGTTTGAAATTATCCGTTGACGGCTTACAGCTGTCAAGGCAGTAGAACTCACCGAGAGCTTCATTTTGACTGGTTATGGCTCCCGTAACTCTAAACGAGCCAACAGTTATGGCCGTCCGAAGAATCGATATCCACAGGGTGCAACATTCGCTCTACAAGGTGCAACATTCGTCCAAAAAGCCGAAACGGTGCCGTTCGACTTTTAGAAGTGAGTGCAGGGATTTGAAATGGAAGAGTACCATGGTGAACCGCTCTCCAGGGAAGGTAAATCGAAGACCAGCAACGGTGATCCCGTTTTAACGTAAAAATTCACGTGACGGAAAAAAGAAGGCCAAAATACTTCAGAGACCCGATTGAGGTTCGGATAACCTTTTTTGGGTTTGAAACTATCCGTTGACGGCTTACAGTGGTCAAGGCCGTAGAACTCACCGAGAGCTTCGTTTTGACTGGTTATGGCTCCCGTAACTCTAAACGAGCCAACAGTTATGGCCGTCCGAAGAATCGATATCCACAGGGTGCAACATTCGCTCTACAAGGTGCAACATTCGTCCAAAAATCCGAAACGGCGCCGTTCGACTTTTAGAACTGGGTGCAGGGATTTGAAATGGAAGAGTACCATGGTGAACCGCTCTCCAGGGAAGGTAAATCGAAGACCAGCAACGGTGATCCCGTTTTAATGTAAAAATTCACGTAATGGAAAAAAGAAGGCCAAAATACTTCAGAGACCCGATTGAGGTTCGGATAACCTTTTTTGGGTTTGAAACTATCCGTTGACGGCTTACAGTGGTCAAGGCCATAGAACTCACCGAGAGCTTCGTTTTGACTGGTTATGGCTCCCGTAACTCTAAACGAGCCAACAGTTATGGCCGTCCGAAGAATCGATATCCACAGGGTGCAACATTCGCTGTGCAAGGTGCAACATTCGTCCAAAAAGCAGAAACAGTGTCGTTCGACTTTGAGAAGTGGGTGCAGGGATTTGAAATGGAACAATACCATGGTGAGCCGCTCTCCAGGGAAGTTAAATCGAAGACCAGCAACGGTGATCCCGTTTTAACGTAAACATTCACGTGATGGAAAAAAGAAGGCCAAAATACTTCAGAGACCCGATTGAGGTTCGGATAGCCTTTTTTGGGTTTGAAACTATCCGTTGACGGCTTACAGCCGTCAAGGCCGTAGAACTCACCGAGAGCTTCGTTTTGACTGTTTATGGCTCCTGTAACTCTAAACGAGCCAACAGTTATGCCCGTCCGAAGAATCGATATCCACAGGTTGTAACATTCGCTGTGCAAGGTGCAACATTCGTCCAAAAAGCCGAAACAGCGCCTTTCGAATTTGAGAAGTGGGTGCAGGGATTTGAAATGGAACAGTACCATGGTGAGCCGCTCTCCAGGGAAGGTAAATCGAAGACCAGCAACGGTGATCCCGTTTTAACGTAAACATTCACGTGATGGAAAAAAGACGGCCAAAAAACTTCAAAGACCCGATTGATGTTCGGCTAGCTTTTTTTGGGTTTGAAACTATCCATTGACGGCTTACAGCTATCAAGGCCGTAGAACTCACCGAGGGCTTCGTTTTGACTGGTTATGGCTCCCGTAACTCTAAACGAGCCAACAGTTATGGCCGTCCGAAGAATCGATATCCATAGGGTGCAACATTCGCTGTGCAAGGTGCAACATTCGTCCAAAAAGCGGAAACGACGCCGTTCAACTTTTAGAAGTGGGTGCAGGGATTTGAAATGGAACAGTACCATGGTGAGCCGCTCTCCAGGGAAGGTAAATTGAAGACCAGCAATGGTGATCCCGTTTTAACGTAAACATTCACGTGATGGAAAAAAGAAGGCCAAAATACTTCAGAGACCCGATTGAGGTTCGGATAGCCTTTTTTGGGTTTGAAACTATCCGTTGATGGCTAACAGCCGTCAAGGCCGTAGAACTCACCGAGAGCTTCGTTTTGACTGGTTATGTCTCCCGTAACTCTAAACGAGCCAACAGTTATGGCCGTCCGAAGAATCGATATCCATAGGGTGCAACATTCGCTGTGCAAGGTGCAACATTCGTCCAAAAAGCCGAAACGGCGCCGTTCGACTTTTAGAAGTGAGTGCAGGGATTTGAAATGGAAGAGTACCATGGTGAACCGCTCTCCAGGGAAGGTAAATCGAAGACCAGCAACGGTGATCCCGTTTTAACGTAAAAATTCACGTGACGGAAAAAAGAAGGCCAAAATACTTCAGAGACCCGATTGAGGTTCGGATAACCTTTTTTGGGTTTGAAACTATCCGTTGACGGCTTACAGTGGTCAAGGCCGTAGAACTCACCGAGAGCTTCGTTTTGACTGGTTATGGCTCCCGTAACTCTAAACGAGCCAACAGTTATGGCCGTCCGAAGAATCGATATCCACAAGGTGCAACATTCGCTCTACAAGGTGCAACATTCGTCCAAAAATCCGAAACGGCGCCGTTCGACTTTTAGAACTGGGTGCAGGGATTTGAAATGGAAGAGTACCATGGTGAACCGCTCTCCAGGGAAGGTAAATCGAAGACCAGCAACGGTGATCCCGTTTTAATGTAAAAATTCACGTAATGGAAAAAAGAACGCCAAAATACTTCAGAGACCCGATTGAGGTTCGGATAACCTTTTTTGGGTTTGAAACTATCCGTTGACGGCTTACAGTGGTCAAGGCCATAGAACTCACCGAGAGCTTCGTTTTGACTGGTTATGGCTCCCGTAACTCTAAACGAGCCAACAGTTATGGCCGTCCGAAGAATCGATATCCACAGGGTGCAACATTCGCTGTGCAAGGTGCAACATTCGTCCAAAAAGCAGAAACAGTGTCGTTCGACTTTGAGAAGTGGGTGCAGGGATTTGAAATTGAACAATACCATGGTGAGCCGCTCTCCAGGGAAGGTAAATCGAACACCAGCAACGGTGATCCCGTTTTAACGTAAACATTCACGTGATGGAAAAAAGAAGGCCAAAATACTTCAGAGACCCGATTGAGGTTCGGATAGCCTTTTTTGGGTTTGAAACTATCCGTTGACGGCTTACAGCCGTCAAGGCCGTAGAACTCACCGAGAGCTTCGTTTTGACTGTTTATGGCTCCTGTAACTCTAAACGAGCCAACAGTTATGCCCGTCCGAAGAATCGATATCCACAGGGTGTAACATTCGCTGTGCAAGGTGCAACATTCGTCCAAAAAGCCGAAACAGCGCCTTTCGAATTTGAGAAGTGGGTGCAGGGATTTGAAATGGAACAGTACCATGGTGAGCCGCTCTCCAGGGAAGGTAAATCGAAGACCAGCAACGGTGATCCCGTTTTAACGTAAACATTCACGTGATGGAAAAAAGACGGCCAAAAAACTTCAAAGACCCGATTGATGTTCGGCTAGCTTTTTTTGGGTTTGAAACTATCCATTGACGGCTTACAGCTATCAAGGCCGTAGAACTCACCGAGGGCTTCGTTTTGACTGGTTATGGCTCCCGTAACTCTAAACGAGCCAACAGTTATGGCCGTCCGAAGAATCGATATCCATAGGGTGCAACATTCGCTGTGCAAGGTGCAACATTCGTCCAAAAAGCCGAAACGACGCCGTTCAACTTTTAGAAGTGGGTGCAGGGATTTGAAATGGAACAGTACCATGGTGAGCCGCTCTCCAGGGAAGGTAAATTGAAGACCAGCAATGGTGATCCCGTTTTAACGTAAACATTCACGTGATGGAAAAAAGAAGGCCAAAATACTTCAGAGACCCGATTGAGGTTCGGATAGCCTTTTTTGGGTTTGAAACTATCCGTTGATGGCTAACAGCCGTCAAGGCCGTAGAACTCACCGAGAGCTTCGTTTTGACTGGTTATGGCTCCCGTAACTCTAAACGAGCCAACAGTTATGGCCGTCCGAAGAATCGATATCCATAGGGTGCAACATTCGCTGTGCAAGGTGCAACATTCGTCCAAAAAGCCGAAACAGCGCCGTTCGACTTTAAGAAGTGGGTGCAGGGATTTGAAATGGAACAGTACCATGGTGAACCGCTCTCCAGGGAAGGTAAATCGAAGACCAGCAACGGTGATCCCGTTTTAACGTAAAAATTCAGGTGATGGAAAAATGAAGGCCAAAATACTTCAGAGACCCGATTGAGGTTCGGATAGCCTTTTTTGGGTTTGAAACTATCCGTTGACGACTTACAGCTGTCAAGGCCGTAGAACTCACCGAGAGCTTCGTTTTGACTGGTTATGGCTCCCGTAACTCTAAACGAGCCAACAGTTATGGCCGTCCGAAGAATCGATATCCACAGGGTGCAACATTCGCTGTGCAAGGTGCAACATTCGTCCAAAAAGCCGAAACGGCGCCGTTCGACTTTGAGAAGTGGGTGCAGGGATTTGAAATGGAACAGTACCATGGTGAGCCGCTCTCCAGGGAAGGTAAATCGAAGACTAGCAACGGTGATACCGTTTTAACGTAAACATTCACGTGATGGAAAAAAGAAGGCCAAAAAAATTCAGAGACCCGATTGACGTTCGGATAGCCTTTTTTGGGTTTGAAACTATCCGTTGACGGCTTACAGCCATCAAGGCCGTAGAACTCACCGAGAGCTTCGTTTTGACTAGTTATGGCTCCTGTAACTCTAAACGAGCCAACAGTTATGGCCGTCCGAAGAATCGATATCCACAGGGTGCAACATTCGCTGTGCAAGGTGCAACATTCGTCCAAAAAGCCGAAACAGCGCCGTTCGACTTTGAGAAGTGGGTGCAAGGATTTGAAATGGAACAATACCATGGTGAGCCGCTCTCCAGGGAAGGTAAATCGAAGACCAGCAACGGTGATCCCGTTTTAACGTAAATATTCACATGATGGAAAAAAGAATGCCAAAAAACTTCAAAGACCCGATTGATGTTCGGCTAGCCTTTTTTGGGTTTGAAACTATCCGTTGACGACTTACAGCTGTCAAGGCCGTAGAACTCACCGAGAGCTTCGTTTTGTCTGGTTATGGCTCCGTAACTCTAAACGAGCCAACGGTTATGGCCGTCCGAAGAATCGATATCCACAGGGTGTAACATTCGCTGTGCAAGGTGCAACATTCATCCAAAAACCCGAAACGGCGCCGTTCGACTTTTAGAAGTGGGTGCAGGGATTTGAAATGGAACAGTACCATGGTGAGCCGCTCTCCAGGGAAGTTAAATCGAAGACCAGCAACGGTGATCCCGTTTTAACGGAAAAATTCACGTGATGGAAAAATGAAGGCCAAAATACTTCAGAGACCCGATTGATGTTCGGATAGCCTTTTTTGGGTTTGAAACTATCCGTTGACGACTTATAGCAGTCAAGGCCGTAGAACTCACCGAGAGCTTCATTTTGACTGGTTATGGCTCCCGTAACTCTAAACGAGCCAACAGTTATGGCCGTCCGAAGAATCGATATCCATAGGGTGCAACATTCGCTGTGCAAGGTGCAACATTCGTCCAAAAAGCAGAAACAGCGCCGTTCGACTTTGAGAAGTGGGTGCAGGGATTTGAAATGGAACAGTACCATGGTGAGCCGCTCTCCAGGGAAGGTAAATCGAAGACCAGCAACGGTGATCCCGTTTTAACGTAAACATTCACGTGATGGAAAAAAGAAGGCCAAAAAACTTCAAAGACCCGATTGATGTTCGGCTAGCTTTTTGTGGGTTTGAAACTATCCGTTGACGGCTTACAGCTATCAAGGCCGTAGAACTCACCGAGAGCTTCGTTTTGACTGGTTATGGCTCCCGTAACTCTAAACGAGCCAACAGTTATGGCCGTCCGAAGAATCGATATCCATAGGGTGCAACATTCGCTGTGCAAGGTGCAACATTCGTCCAAAAAGCCGAAACGGCGCCGTTCGACTTTTAGAAGTGGGTGCAGGGATTTGAAATGGAACAGTACCATGGTGAGCCGCTCTCCAGGGAAGGTAAATTGAAGACCAGCAATGGTGATCCCGTTTTAACGTAAACATTCACGTGATGGAAAAAAGAAGGCCAAAATACTTCAGAGACCCGATTGAGGTTCGGATAGCCTTTTTTGGGTTTGAAACTATCCGTTGACGACTTACAGCTGTCAAGGCCGTAGAACTCACCGAGAGCTTCGTTTTGACTGGTTATGGCTCCCGTAACTCTAAACGAGCCAACAGTTATGGCCGTCCGAAGAATCGATATCCACAGGGTGCAACATTCGCTGTGCAAGGTGCAACATTCGTCCAAAAAGCCGAAACGGCGCCGTTCGACTTTGAGAAGTGGGTGTAGGGATTTGAAATGGAACAGTACCATGGTGAGCCGCTCTCCAGGGAAGGTAAATCGAAGACCAGCAACGGTGATACCGTTTTAACGTAAACATTCACGTGATGGAAAAAAGAAGGCCAAAAAAATTCAGAGACCCGATTGAGGTTCGGATAGCCTTTTTTGGGTTTGAAACTATCCGTTGACGACTTACAGCCGTCAAGGCCGTAGAACTCACCGAGAGCTTCGTTTTGACTAGTTATGGCTCCCGTAACTCTAAACGAGCCAACAGTTATGGCCGTCCGAAGAATCGATATCCACAGGGTGCAACATTCGCTGTGCAAGGTGCAACATTCGTCCAAAAAGCCGAAACAGCGCCGTTCGACTTTGAGAAGTGGGTGCAGGGATTTGAAATGGAACAATACCATGGTGAGCCGCTCTCCAGGGAAGGTAAATCGAAGACCAGCAACGGTGATCCCGTTTTAACGTAAATATTCACATGATGGAAAAAAGAATGCCAAAAAACTTCAGAGACCCGATTGATGTTCGGCTAGCCTTTTTTGGGTTTGAAACTATCCGTTGACGACTTACAGCTGCCAAGGCCGTAGAACTCACCGAGAGCTTCGTTTTGACTGGTTATGGCTCCGTAACTCTAAACGAGCCAACGGTTATGGCCGTCCGAAGAATCGATATCCACAGGGTGCAACATTCGCTGTGCAAGGTGCAACATTCATCCAAAAACCCGAAACGGCGCCGTTCGACTTTTAGAAGTGGGTGCAGGGATTTGAAATGGAACAGTACCATGGTGAGCCGCTCTCCAGGGAAGTTAAATCGAAGACCAGCAACGGTGATCCCGTTTTAACGTTAAAATTCACGTGATGGAAAAATGAAGGCCAAAATACTTCAGAGACCCGATTGATGTTCGGATAGCCTTTTTTGAGTTTGAAACTATCCGTTGACGGCTTACAGCAGTCAAGGCCGTAGAACTCACCAAGAGCTTCGTTTTGACTGGTTATGGCTCCCGTAACTCTAAACGAGCCAACAGTTATGGCCGTCCGAAGAATCGATATCCATAGGGTGCAACATTCGCTGTGCAAGGTGCAACATTCGTCCAAAAAGCAGAAACAGCGCCGTTCGACTTTGAGAAGTGGGTGCAGAGATTTGAAATGGAACAGTACCATGGTGAGCCGCTCTCCAGGGAAGGTAAATCGAAGACCAGCAACGGTGATCTCGTTTTAACGTAAACATTCACGTGATGGAAAAAAGAAGGCCAAAAAACTTCAAAGACCCGATTGATGTTCGGCTAGCTTTTTGTGGGTTTGAAACTATCCGTTGACGGCTTACAGCTATCAAGGCCGTAGAACACACCGAGAGCTTCGTTTTGACTGGTTATGGCTCCCGTAACTCTAAACGAGCCAACAGTTATGGCCGTCCGAAGAATCGATATCCATAGGGTGCAACATTCGCTGTGCAAGGTGCAACATTCGTCCAAAAAGCCGAAACGGCGCCGTTCGACTTTTAGAAGTGGGTGCAGGGATTTGAAATGGAACAGTACCATGGAGAGCCGCTCTCCAGGGAAGGTAAATTGAAGACCAGCAATGGTGATCCCGTTTTAACGTAAACATTCACGTGATGGAAAAAAGAAGGCCAAAAAACTTCAGAGACCAGATTGAGATTCGGATAGCCTTTTTTGGGTTTGAAACTATCCGTTGACGGCTAACAGCCGTCAAGGCCGTAGAAGTCACCGAGAGCTTCGTTTTGACTGGTTATGGCTCCCGTAACTCTAAACGAGCCAACAGTTATGGCCGTCCGAAGAATCGATATCCATAGGGTGCAACATTCGCTGTGCAAGGTGCAACATTCGTCCAAAAAGCCGAAACAGCGCCGTTCGACTTTAAGAAGTGGGTGGAGGGATTTGAAATGGAATAGTACCATGGTGTACCGCTCTCCAGGGAAGGTAAATCGAAGACCAGCAACGGTGATCCCGTTTTAACGTAAAAATTCACGTAATGGAAAAAAGAAGGCCAAAATACTTCAGAGACCCGATTGAGGTTCGGATAGCCTTTTTTGGGTTTGAAACTATCCGTTGACGGCTAACAGCCGTCAAGGCCGTAGAACTCACCGAGAGCTTCGTTTTGACTGGTTATGGCTCCCGTAACTCTAAACGAGCCAACAGTTATGGCCGTCCGAAGAATCGATATCCACAGGGTGCAACATTCGCTGTGCAAGGTGCAACATTCGTCCAAAAACCCGAAACGGCGCCGTTCGACTTTGAGAAGTGGGTGCAGGGATTTGAAATGGAACAGTACCATGGTGAGCCGCTCTCCAGGGAAGGTAAATCGAAGACCAGCAACGGTGATACCGTTTTAACGTAAACATTCACGTGATGGAAAAAAGAAGGCCAAAAAAATTCAGAGACCCGATTGAGGTTTGGATAGCCTTTTTTGGGTTTGAAACTATCCGTTGACGGCTTACAGCCGTCAAGGCCGTAGAACTCACCGAGAGCTTCGTTTTGACTAGTTATGGCTCCCGTAACTCTAAACGAGCCAACAGTTATGGCCGTCCGAAGAATCGATATCCACAGGGTGCAACATTCGTCCAAAAAGCCGAAACAGCGCCGTTCGACTTTGAGAAGTGGGTGCAGGGATTTGAAATGGAACAATACCATGGTGATCCGCTCTCCAGGGAAGGTAAATCGAAGACCAGCAACGGTGATCCCGTTTTAACGTAAACATTCACATGATGGAAAAAAGAATGCCAAAAAACTTCAGAGACCCGATTGATGTTCGGCTAGCCTTTTTTGGGTTTGAAACTATCCGTTGACGACTTACAGCCGTCAAGGCCGTAGAACTCACCGAGAGCTTCGTTTTGACTGGTTATGGCTCCCGTAACTCTAAACGAGCCAACAGTTATGGCCGTCCGAAGAATCGATATCCATAGGGTGCAACATTCGCTGTGCAAGGTGCAACATTCGTCCAAAAAGCCGAAACGGCGCCGTTCGACTTTTAGAAGTGGGTGCAGGGATTTGAAATGGAACAGTACCATGGTGAACCGCTCTCCAGGGAAGGTAAATCGAAGACCAGCAACGGTGATCCCGTTTTAACGTAAAAATTCACGTGACGGAAAAAAGAAGGCCAAAATACTTCAGAGACCCGATTGAGGTTCGGATAGCCTTTTTTGGGTTTGAAATTATCCGTTGACGGCTTACAGCTGTCAAGACAGTAGAGCTCACCGAGAGCTTCATTTTGACTGGTTATGGCTCCCGTAACTCTAAACGAGCCAACAGTTATGGCCGTCCGAAGAATCGATATCCACAGGGTGAAACATTCGCTCTACAAGGTGCAACATTCGTCCAAAAAGCCGAAACGGCGCCGTTCGACTTTTAGAAGTGGGTGCAGGGATTTGAAATGGAAGAGTACCATGGTGAACCGCTCTCCAGGGAAGGTAAATCGAAGACCAGCAACGGTGATCCCGTTTTAACGTAAAAATTCACGTAATGGAAAAAAGAAGGCCAAAATACTTCAGAGACCCGATTGAGGTTCGGATAACCTTTTTTGGGTTTGAAACTATCCGTTGACGGCTTACAGTGGTCAAGGCCGTAGAACTCACCGAGAGCTTCATTTTGACTGGTTATGGCTCCCGTAACTCTAAACGAGCCAACAGTTATGGCCGTCCGAAGAATCGATATCCACAGGGTGCAACATTCGCTGTGCAAGGTGCAACATTCGTCCAAAAAGCAGAAACAGTGCCGTTCGACTTTGAGAAGTGGGTGCAGGGATTTGAAATGGAACAGTACCATGGTGAGCCGCTCTCCAGGGAAGGTAAATCGAAGACCAGCAACGGTGATCCCGTTTTAACGTAAACATTCACGTGATGGAAAAAAGAAGGCCAAAATACTTCAGAGACCCGATTGAGGTTCGGATAGCCTTTTTTGGGTTTGAAACTATCCGTTGATGGCTTACAGCCGTCAAGGCCGTAGAACTCACCGAGAGCTTCGTTTTGACTGTTTATGGCTCCCGTAACTCTAAACGAGCCAACAGTTATGCCCGTCCGAAGAATCGATATCCACAGGGTGTAACATTCGCTGTGCAAGGTGCAACATTCGTCCAAAAAGCCGAAACAGCGCCGTTC
The DNA here is from genome assembly GCA_030737815.1 of Allium fistulosum. Lineage (NCBI taxonomy): Eukaryota > Viridiplantae > Streptophyta > Magnoliopsida > Asparagales > Amaryllidaceae > Allium > Allium fistulosum. The sequence continues at coordinate 40,265,627 of CM060905.1, read as the reverse complement.
GAATTTGAGAAGTGGGTGCAGGGATTTGAAATGGAACAGTACCATGGTGAGCCGCTCTCCTGGGAAGGTAAATCGAAGACCAGCAACGGTGATCCCGTTTTAACGTAAACATTCACGTGATGGAAAAAAGAAGGCCAAAAAACTTCAAAGACCCGATTGATGTTCGGCTAGATTTTTTTGGGTTTGAAACTATCCGTTGACGGCTTACAACTATCAAAGCCGTAGAACTCACCGAGAGCTTCATTTTGACTGGTTATGGCTCCCGTAACTCTAAACGAGCCAACAGTTATGGCCGTCCGAAGAATCGATATCCATAGGGTGCAACATTTGCTGTGCAAGGTGCAACATTCGTCCAAAAAGCCGAAACGGCGCCGTTCGACTTTTAGAAGTGGGTGCAGGGATTTGAAATGGAACAGTACCATGGTGAGCCGCTCTCCAGGGAAGGTAAATTGAAGACCAGCAATGGTGATCCCGTTTTAACGTAAACATTCACGTGATGGAAAAAAGAAGGCCAAAATACTTCAGAGACCCGATTGAGGTTCGGATAGCCTTTTTTGGGTTTGAAACTATCCATTGACGGCTAACAGCCTTCAAGGCCGTAGAACTCACCGAGAGCTTCGTTTTGACTGGTTATGGCTCCCGTAACTCTAAACGAGCCAACAGTTATGGCCGTCCGAAGAATCGATATCCATAGGGTGCAACATTCGCTGTGCAAGGTGCAACATTCGTCCAAAAAGCCGAAACAGCGCCGTTCGACTTTAAGAAGTGGGTGCAGGGATTTGAAATGGAACAGTACCATGGTAAACCGCTCTCCAGGGAAGGTAAATCGAAGACCAGCAACGGTGATCCCGTTTTAACGTAAAAATTCAAGTGATGGAAAAATGAAGGCCAAAATACTTCAGAGACCCGATTGAGGTTCGGATAGCCTTTTTTGGGTTTGAAACAATCCGTTGACGACTTACAGCTGTCAAGGCCGTAGAACTCACCGAGAGCTTCGTTTTGACTGGTTATGGCTCCCGTAACTCTAAACGAGCCAACGGTTATGGCCGTCCGAAGAATCGATATCCACAGGGTGCAACATTCGCTGTGCAAGGTGCAACATTCGTCCAAAAGCCGAAACGGCGCCGTTCGACTTTGAGAAGTGGGTGCAGGGATTTGAAATGGAACAGTACCATGGTGAGCCGCTCTCCAGGGAAGGGAAATCGAAGACCAGCAACGGTGATACCGTTTTAACGTAAACATTCACGTGATGGAAAAAAGAAGGCCAAAAAAATTCAGAAACCCGATTGAGGTTCGGATAGCCTTTTTTGGGTTTGAAACTATCCATTGACGGCTTACAGCCGTCAAGGCCGTAGAACTCACCGAGAGCTTCGTTTTGACTAGTTATGGCTCCCGTAACTCTAAACGAGCCAACAGTTATGGCCGTCCGAAGAATCGATATCCACAGGGTGCAACATTCGCTGTGCAAGGTGCAACATTCGTCCAAAAAGCCGAAACAGCGCCGTTCGACTTTGAGAAGTGGGTGCAGGGATTTGAAATGGAACAATACCATGGTGAGCCGCTCTCCAGGGAAGGTAAATCGAAGACCAGCAACGGTGATCCCGTTTTAACGTAAACATTCACATGATGGAAAAAAGAATGCCAAAAAACTTCAGAGACCCGATTGATGTTCGGCTAGCCTTTTTTGGGTTTGAAACTATCCGTTGACGACTTACAGCTGTCAAGGCCGTAGAACTCACCGAGAGCTTTGTTTTGACTGGTTATGGCTCCCGTAACTCTAAACGATCCAACAGTTATGGCCGTCCGAAGAATCGATATCCACAGGGTGCAACATTCGCTGTGCAAGGTGCAACATTCGTCCAAAACCCGAAACGGCGCCGTTCGACTTTTAGAAGTGGGTGCAGGGATTTGAAATGGAACAATACCATGGTGAGCCGCTCTCCAGGGATGGTAAATCGAAGACCAGCAACGGTGATCCCGTTTTAACGTAAACATTCACGTGATGGAAAAAAGAAGGCCAAAATACTTCAGAGACCCGATTGAGGTTCGGATAGCCTTTTTTGGGTTTGAAACTATCCGTTGACGGCTTACTGCCGTCAAGGCCGTAGAACTCACCGAGAGCTTCGTTTTGACTGGTTATGGCTCCCTTAACTCTAAACGAGCCAACAGTTATGGCCGTCCAAAGAATCGATATCCACAGGGTGCAACATTCGCTGTGCAAGGTGCAACATTCGTCCAAAAAGCCGAAACAGCGCCATTCGACTTTAAGAAGTGGGTGCAGGGATTTGAAATGGAACAGAACCATGGTCAACCGCTCTCCAGGGAAGGTAAATCGAAGACCAGCAACGGTGATCCCGTTTTAACGTAAAAATTCACGTGATGGAAAAATGAAGGCCAAAATACTTCAGAGACCCGATTGAGGTTCGGATAGCCTTTTTTGGGTTTGAAACTATCCGTTGACGACTTACAGCTATCAAGGCCGTAGAACTCACCGAGAGCTTCGTTTTGACTGGTTATGGCTACCGTAACTCTAAACGAGCCAACAGTTATGGCCGTCCGAAGAATCGATATCCATAGGGTGCAACATTCGCTGTGCAAGGTGCAACATTCGTCCAAAAAGCAGAAAAAGCGCCGTTCGACTTTGAGAACTGGGTGCAGGGATTTGAAATGGAACAGTACCATGGTGAGCCGCTCTCCAGGGAAGTTAAATCGAAGACCAGCAACGGTGATCCCGTTTTAACGTAAAAATTCACGTGATGGAAAAATGAAGGCCAAAATACTTCAGAGACGCGATTGATGTTCGGATAGCCTTTTTTGGGTTTGAAACTATCCGTTGACGGCTTACAGCTGTCAAGGCCGTAGAACTCACCGAGAGCTTCGTTTTGACTGGTTATGGCTCCCGTAACTCTAAACGAGCCAACAGTTATGGCCGTCCGAAGAATCGATATCCACAGGGTGCAACATTCGCTGTGCAAGGTGCAACATTCGTCCAAAAAGCAGAAACAGCGCCGTTCGACTTTGAGAAGTGGGTGCAGTGATTTGAAATGGAACAGTACCATGGTGAGCCGCTCTCCAGGGAAGGTAAATCGAAGACCAGCAACGGTGATCCCGTTTTAACGTAAAAATTCACGTGATGGAAAAAAGAAGGCCAAAAAACTTCAGAGACCCGATTGAGGTTCGGATAGCCTTTTTTGGGTTTGAAACTATCCGTTGACGGCTTACAGCTGTCAAGGCCGTAGAACTCACCGAGAGCTTCGTTTTGACTGGTTATGGCTCCCGAAACTCTAAACGAGCCAACAGTTATGGCCGTCCAAAGAATCGATATCCACAGGGTGCAACATTCGCTGTGCAAGGTGCAACATTCGTCCAAAAAGCCGAAACAGCGCCGTTCGACTTTTAGAAGTGGGTGCAGGGATTTGAAATGGAACAGTACCATGGTGAACCGCTCTCCAGGGAAGGTAAATCGAAGACCAGCAACGGTGATCTCGTTTTAACGTAAAAATTCACGTGATGGAAAAAAGAAGGCCAAAATACTTCAGAGACCCGATTGAGGTTCGGATAGCCTTTTTTGGGTTTGAAATTATCCGTTGACGGCTTACAGCCGTCAAGGCAGTAGAACTCACCGAGAGCTTCATTTTGACTGGTTATGGCTCCCGTAACTCTAAACGAGCCAACAGTTATGGCCGTCCGAAGAATCGATATCCACAGGGTGCAACATTCGCTCTGCAAGGTGCAACATTCGTCCAAAAAGCCGAAACGGCGCCGTTCGACTTTTAGAAGTGGGTGCAGGGATTTGAAATGGAAGAGTACCATGGTGAACCGCTCTCTAGGGAAGGTAAATCGAAGACCAGCAACGGTGATCCCGTTTTAACGTAAAAATTCACGTGATGGAAAAAAGAAGGCCAAAATACTTCATAGAGCCGATTGAGGTTCGAATAGCCTTTTTTGGGTTTGAAACTATCCGTTGACGGCTTACAGCCGTCAAGGCCGTAGAACTCACCGAGAGCTTCGTTTTGACTGGTTATGGCTCCCGTAACTCTAAACGAGCCAACAGTTATGGCCGTCCAAAGAATCGATATCCACAGGGTGCAACATTCGCTGTGCAAGGTGCAACATTCGTCCAAAAAGCCGAAACAGCGCCGTTCGACTTTAAGAAGTGGGTGCAGGGATTTGAAAGGGAACAGAACCATGGTCAACCGCTCTCCAGGGAAGGTAAATCGAAGACCAGCAACAGTGATCCCATTTTAACGTAAAAATTCACGTGATGGAAAAATGAAGGCCAAAATACTTCAGAGACCCGATTGAGGTTCGGATAGCCTTTTTTGGGTTTGAAACTATCCGTTGACGGCTTACAGCCGTCAAGGCCGTAGAACTCACCGAGAGCTTCGTTTTGACTGGTTATGGCTCCCGTAACTCTAAACGAGCCAACAGTTATGGCCGTCCTAAGAATCGATATCCACAGGGTGCAACATTCGCTGTGCAAGGTGCAACATTCGTCCAAAAAGCCGAAACAGCGCCGTTCGACTTTAAGAAGTGGGTGCAGGGATTTGAAAGGGAACAGAACCATGGTCAACCGCTCTCCAGGGAAGGTAAATCGAAGACCAGCAACAGTGATCCCATTTTAACGTAAAAATTCACGTGATGGAAAAATGAAGGCCAAAATACTTCAGAGACCCGATTGAGGTTCGGATAGCCTTTTTTGGGTTTGAAACTATCCGTTGACGACTTACAGCTGTCAAGGCCGTAGAACTCACCGAGAGCTTCGTTTTGACTGGTTATGGCTACCGTAACTCTAAACGAGCCAACAGTTATGGCCGTCCGAAGAATCGATATCCATAGGGTGCAACATTCGCTGTGCAAGGTGCAACATTCGTCCAAAAAGCAGAAACAGCGCCGTTCGACTTTGAGAAGTGGGTGCAGTGATTTGAAATGGAACAGTACCATGGTGAGCCGCTCTCCAGGGAAGGTAAATCGAAGACCAGCAACGGTGATCCCGTTTTAACGTAAAAATTCACGTGATGGAAAAAAGAAGGCCAAAAAACTTCAGAGACCCGATTGAGGTTCGGATAGCCTTTTTTGGGTTTGAAACTATCCGTTGACGGCTTACAGCTGTCAAGGCCGTAGAACTCACCGAGAGCTTCGTTTTGACTGGTTATGGCTCCCGAAACTCTAAACGAGCCAACAGTTATGGCCGTCCAAAGAATCGATATCCACAGGGTGCAACATTCGCTGTGCAAGGTGCAACATTCGTCCAAAAAGCCGAAACAGCGCCGTTCGACTTTTAGAAGTGGGTGCAGGGATTTGAAATGGAACAGTACCATGGTGAACCGCTCTCCAGGGAAGGTAAATCGAAGACCAGCAACGGTGATCTCGTTTTAACGTAAAAATTCACGTGATGGAAAAAAGAAGGCCAAAATACTTCAGAGACCCGATTGAGGTTCGGATAGCCTTTTTTGGGTTTGAAATTATCCGTTGACGGCTTACAGCCGTCAAGGCAGTAGAACTCACCGAGAGCTTCATTTTGACTGGTTATGGCTCCCGTAACTCTAAACGAGCCAACAGTTATGGCCGTCCGAAGAATCGATATCCACAGGGTGCAACATTCGCTCTGCAAGGTGCAACATTCGTCCAAAAAGCCGAAACGGCGCCGTTCGACTTTTAGAAGTGGGTGCAGGGATTTGAAATGGAAGAGTACCATGGTGAACCGCTCTCTAGGGAAGGTAAATCGAAGACCAGCAACGGTGATCCCGTTTTAACGTAAAAATTCACGTGATGGAAAAAAGAAGGCCAAAATACTTCATAGAGCCGATTGAGGTTCGAATAGCCTTTTTTGGGTTTGAAACTATCCGTTGACGGCTTACAGCCGTCAAGGCCGTAGAACTCACCGAGAGCTTCGTTTTGACTGGTTATGGCTCCCGTAACTCTAAACGAGCCAACAGTTATGGCCGTCCAAAGAATCGATATCCACAGGGTGCAACATTCGCTGTGCAAGGTGCAACATTCGTCCAAAAAGCCGAAACAGCGCCGTTCGACTTTAAGAAGTGGGTGCAGGGATTTGAAAGGGAACAGAACCATGGTCAACCGCTCTCCAGGGAAGGTAAATCGAAGACCAGCAACAGTGATCCCATTTTAACGTAAAAATTCACGTGATGGAAAAATGAAGGCCAAAATACTTCAGAGACCCGATTGAGGTTCGGATAGCCTTTTTTGGGTTTGAAACTATCCGTTGACGGCTTACAGCCGTCAAGGCCGTAGAACTCACCGAGAGCTTCGTTTTGACTGGTTATGGCTCCCGTAACTCTAAACGAGCCAACAGTTATGGCCGTCCTAAGAATCGATATCCACAGGGTGCAACATTCGCTGTGCAAGGTGCAACATTCGTCCAAAAAGCCGAAACAGCGCCGTTCGACTTTAAGAAGTGGGTGCAGGGATTTGAAAGGGAACAGAACCATGGTCAACCGCTCTCCAGGGAAGGTAAATCGAAGACCAGCAACAGTGATCCCATTTTAACGTAAAAATTCACGTGATGGAAAAATGAAGGCCAAAATACTTCAGAGACCCGATTGAGGTTCGGATAGCCTTTTTTGGGTTTGAAACTATCCGTTGACGACTTACAGCTGTCAAGGCCGTAGAACTCACCGAGAGCTTCGTTTTGACTGGTTATGGCTACCGTAACTCTAAACGAGCCAACAGTTATGGCCGTCCGAAGAATCGATATCCATAGGGTGCAACATTCGCTGTGCAAGGTGCAACATTCGTCCAAAAAGCAGAAACAGCGCCGTTCGACTTTGAGAAGTGGGTGCAGGGATTTGAAATGGAACAGTACCATGGTGAGCCGCTCTCCAGGGAAGGTAAATCGAAGACCAGCAACGGTGATCCCGTTTTAACGTAAAAATTCACGTGATGGAAAAAAGAAGGCCAAAAAACTTCAGAGACCCGATTGAGGTTCGGATAGCCTTTTTTGGGTTTGAAACTATCCGTTGACGGCTTACAGCTGTCAAGGCCGTAGAACTCACCGAGAGCTTCGTTTTGACTGGTTATGGCTCCCGAAACTCTAAACGAGCCAACAGTTATGGCCGTCCAAAGAATCGATATCCACAGGGTGCAACATTCGCTGTGCAAGGTGCAACATTCGTCCAAAAAGCCGAAACAGCGCCGTTCGACTTTTAGAAGTGGGTGCAGGGATTTGAAATGGAACAGTACCATGGTGAACCGCTCTCCAGGGAAGGTAAATCGAAGACCAGCAACGGTGATCCCGTTTTAACGTAAAAATTCACGTGACGGAAAAAAGAAGGCCAAAATACTTCAGAGACCCGATTGAGGTTCGGATAGCCTTTTTTGGGTTTGAAATTATCCGTTGACGGCTTACAGCCGTCAAGGCAGTAGAACTCACCGAGAGCTTCATTTTGACTGGTTATGGCTCCCGTAACTCTAAACGAGCCAACAGTTATGGCCGTCCGAAGAATCGATATCCACAGGGTGCAACATTCGCTCTGCAAGGTGCAACATTCGTCCAAAAAGCCGAAACGGTGCCGTTCGACTTTTAGAAGTGGGTGCAGGGATTTGAAATGGAAGAGTACCATGGTGAACCGCTCTCTAGGGAAGGTAAATCGAAGACCAGCAACGGTGATCCCGTTTTAACGTAAAAATTCACGTGATGGAAAAAAGAAGGCCAAAATACTTCATAGAGCCGATTGAGGTTCGAATAGCCTTTTTTGGGTTTGAAACTATCCATTGACGGCTTACTGCCGTCAAGGCCGTAGAACTCACCGAGAGCTTCGTTTTGACTGGTTATGGCTCCCGTAACTCTAAACGAGCCAACAGTTATGGCCGTCCAAAGAATCCATATCCACAGGGTGCAACATTCGCTGTGCAAGGTGCAACATTCGTCCAAAAAGCCGAAACAGCGCCGTTCGACTTTAAGAAGTGGGTGTAGGGATTTGAAATGGAACAGAACCATGGTCAACCGCTCTCCAGGGAAGGTAAATCGAAGACCAGCAACAGTGATCCCATTTTAACGTAAAAATTCACGTGATGGAAAAATGAAGGCCAAAATACTTCAGAGACCCGATTGAGGTTCGGATAGCCTTTTTTGGGTTTGAAACTATCCGTTGACGGCTTACAGCCGTCAAGGCCGTAGAACTCACCGAGAGCTTCGTTTTGACTGGTTATGGCTCCCGTAACTCTAAACGAGCCAACAGTTATGGCCGTCCGAAGAATCGATATCCACAGGGTGCAACATTCGCTGTGCAAGGTGCAACATTCGTCCAAAAAGCAGAAACAGCGCCGTTCGACTTTGAGAACTGGGTGCAGGGATTTGAAATGGAACAGTACCATGGTGAGCCGCTCTCCAGGGAAGGTAAATCGAAGACCAGCAACGGTGATCCCGTTTTAACGTAAAAATTCACGTGATGGAAAAATGAAGGCCAAAATACTTCAGAGACCCGATTGAGGTTCGGATAGCCTTTTTTGGGTTTGAAACTATCCGTTGACGACTTACAGCTGTCAAGGCCGTAGAACTCACCGAGAGCTTCGTTTTGACTGGTTATGGCTACCGTAACTCTAAACGAGCCAACAGTTATGGCCGTCCGAAGAATCGATATCCATAGGGTGCAACATTCGCTGTGCAAGGTGCAACATTCGTCCAAAAAGCAGAAACAGCGCCGTTCGACTTTGAGAAGTGGGTGCAGGGATTTGAAATGGAACAGTACCATGGTGAGCCGCTCTCCAGGGAAGGTAAATCGAAGACCAGCAACGGTGATCCCGTTTTAACGTAAAAATTCACGTGATGGAAAAAAGAAGGCCAAAAAACTTCAGAGACCCGATTGAGGTTCGGATAGCCTTTTTTGGGTTTGAAACTATCCGTTGACGGCTTACAGCTGTCAAGGCCGTAGAACTCACCGAGAGCTTCGTTTTGACTGGTTATGGCTCCCGAAACTCTAAACGAGCCAACAGTTATGGCCGTCCAAAGAATCGATATCCACAGGGTGCAACATTCGCTGTGCAAGGTGCAACATTCGTCCAAAAAGCCGAAACAGCGCCGTTCGACTTTTAGAAGTGGGTGCAGGGATTTGAAATGGAACAGTACCATGGTGAACCGCTCTCCAGGGAAGGTAAATCGAAGACCAGCAACGGTGATCCCGTTTTAACGTAAAAATTCACGTGACGGAAAAAAGAAGGCCAAAATACTTCAGAGACCCGATTGAGGTTCGGATAGCCTTTTTTGGGTTTGAAATTATCCGTTGACGGCTTACAGCCGTCAAGGCAGTAGAACTCACCGAGAGCTTCATTTTGACTGGTTATGGCTCCCGTAACTCTAAACGAGCCAACAGTTATGGCCGTCCGAAGAATCGATATCCACAGGGTGCAACATTCGCTCTGCAAGGTGCAACATTCGTCCAAAAAGCCGAAACGGGGCCGTTCGACTTTTAGAAGTGGGTGCAGGGATTTGAAATGGAAGAGTACCATGGTGAACCGCTCTCTAGGGAAGGTAAATCGAAGACCAGCAACGGTGATCCCGTTTTAACGTAAAAATTCACGTGATGGAAAAAAGAAGGCCAAAATACTTCATAGAGCCGATTGAGGTTCGAATAGCCTTTTTTGGGTTTGAAACTATCCATTGACGGCTTACTGCCGTCAAGGCCGTAGAACTCACCGAGAGCTTCGTTTTGACTGGTTATGGCTCCCGTAACTCTAAACGAGCCAACAGTTATGGCCGTCCAAAGAATCCATATCCACAGGGTGCAACATTCGCTGTGCAAGGTGCAACATTCGTCCAAAAAGCCGAAACAGCGCCGTTCGACTTTAAGAAGTGGGTGTAGGGATTTGAAATGGAACAGAACCATGGTCAACCGCTCTCCAGGGAAGGTAAATCGAAGACCAGCAACAGTGATCCCATTTTAACGTAAAAATTCACGTGATGGAAAAATGAAGGCCAAAATACTTCAGAGACCCGATTGAGGTTCGGATAGCCTTTTTTGGGTTTGAAACTATCCGTTGACGACTTACAGCTGTCAAGGCCGTAGAACTCACCGAGAGCTTCGTTTTGACTGGTTATGGCTACCGTAACTCTAAACGAGCCAACAGTTATGGCCGTCCGAAGAATCGATATCCATAGGGTGCAACATTCGCTGTGCAAGGTGCAACATTCGTCCAAAAAGCAGAAACAGCGCCGTTCGACTTTGAGAACTGGGTGCAGGGATTTGAAATGGAACAGTACCATGGTGAGCCGCTCTCCAGGGAAGTTAAATCGAAGACCAGCAACGGTGATCCCGTTTTAACGTAAAAATTCACGTGATGGAAAAATGAAGGCCAAAATACTTCAGAGACCCGATTGATGTTCGGATAGCCTTTTTTGGGTTTGAAACTATCCGTTGATGGCTTACAGCTGTTAAGGCTGTAGAACTCACCGAGAGCTTCGTTTTGACTGGTTATGGCTCCCGTAATTCTAAACGAGCCAACAATTATGGCCGTCCGAAGAATCGATATCCACAGGGTGCAACATTCGCTGTGCAAGGTGCAACATTCGTCCAAAAAGCAGAAACAGCGCCGTTCGACTTTGAGAAGTGGGTGCAGGGATTTGAAATGGAACAGTACCATGGTGAGCCGCTCTCCAGGGAAGGTAAATCGAAGACCAGCAACGGTGATCCCGTTTTAACGTAAAAATTCACGTGACGGAAAAAAGAAGGCCAAAATACTTCAGAGACCCGATTGAGGTTCGGATAGCCTTTTTTGGGTTTGAAATTATCCGTTGACGGCTTACAGCCGTCAAGGCAGTAGAACTCACCGAGAGCTTCATTTTGACTGGTTATGGCTCCCGTAACTCTAAACGAGCCAACAGTTATGGCCGTCCGAAGAATCGATATCCACAGGGTGCAACATTCGCTCTGCAAGGTGCAACATTCGTCTAAAAAGCCGAAACGGCGCCGTTCGACTTTTAGAAGTGGGTGCAGGGATTTGAAATGGAAGAGTACCATGGTGAACCGCTCTCTAGGGAAGGTAAATCGAAGACCAGCAACGGTGATCCCGTTTTAACGTAAAAATTCACGTGATGGAAAAAAGAAGGCCAAAATACTTCATAGAACCGATTGAGGTTCGGATAGCCTTTTTTGGGTTTGAAACTATCCATTGACGGCTTACAGCCGTTAAGGCCGTAGAACTCACCGAGAGCTTCGTTTTGACTGGTTATGGCTCCCGTAACTCTAAACGAGCCAACAGTTATGCCCGTCCGAAGAATCGATATCCACAGGGTGTAACATTCGCTGTGCAAGGTGCAACATTCGTCCAAAAAGCCGAAACAGCGCCGTTCGACTTTGAGAAGTGGGTGCAGGGATTTGAAATGGAACAGTGCCATGGTGAGCCGCTCTCCAGGGAAGGTAAATCGAAGACCAGCAACGGTGATCCCGTTTTAACGTAAACATTCACATGATGGAAAAAAGAAGGCCAAAAAACTTCAGAGACCCGATTGATGTTCGGCTAGCCTTTTTTGGGTTTGAAACTATCCATTGACGACTTACAGCTGTCAAGGCCGTAGAACTCACCGAGAGCTTCATTTTGACTGGTTATGGCTCCCGTAACTCTAAACGAGCCAACAGTTATGGCCGTCCGAAGAATCGATATCCACAGGGTGCAACATTCGCTGTGCAAGGTGCAACATTCGTCCAAAAAGCCGAAACGGCGCCGTTCGACTTTTAGAAGTGGGTGCAGGGATTTGAAATGGAACAGTACCATGGTGAGCCGCTCTCCAGGGAAGGTAAATTGAAGACCTGCAACGGTGATCCCGTTTTAACGTAAACATTCACGTGATGGAAAAAAGAAGGCCAAAATACTTCAGAGACCCGATTGAGGTTCGGATAGCCTTTTTTGGGTTTGAAACTATCCGTTGACGGCTTACAGCGGTCAAGGCCGTAGAACTCACCGAGAGCTTCGTTTTGACTGGTTATGGCTCCCGTAACTCTAAACGAGCCAACAGTTATGGCCGTCCGAAGAATCGATATCCACAGGGTGCAAATTTCGCTGTGCAAGGTGCAACATTCGTCCAAAAAGCCGAAACAGCGCCGTTCGACTTTAAGAAGTGGGTGCAGGGATTTGAAATGGAACAGTACCATGGTGAACCGCTCTCCAGGGAAGGTAAATCGAAGACCAGCAATGGTGATCCCGTTTTAACGTAAATTTCACGTGATGGAAAAATGAAGGCCAAAATACTTCAGAGACCCGATTGAGGTTCGGATAGCCGTTTTTGGGTTTGAAACTATCCGTTGACGACTTACAGCTCTCAAGGCCGTAGAACTCACCGAGAGCTTCGTTTTGACTGGTTATGGCTCCCGTAACTCTAAACGAGCCAACAGTTATGGCCGTCCGAAGAATCGATATCCACAGGGTGCAACATTCGCTGTGCAAGGTGCAACATTCGTCCAAAAAGCAGAAACAGCGCCGTTCGACTTTGAGAAGTGGGTGCAGGGATTTGAAATGGAACAGTACCATGGTGAGCCGCTCTCCAGGGAAGGTAAATCGAAGACCAGCAACGGTGATCCCGTTTTAACGTAAACATTCACGTGATGGAAAAAAGAAGGCCAAAAAACTTCAGAGACCCGATTGAGGTTCGGATAGTCTTTTTTGGGTTTGAAACTATCCGTTGTCGGCTTACAGCGGTCAAGGCCGTAGAACTCACCGAGAGCTTCGTTTTGACTGGTTATGGCTCCCGTAACTCTAAACGAGCCAACAGTTATGGCCGTCCGAAGAATCGATATCCACAAGGTGCAACATTCGCTCTACAAGGTGCAACATTCGTCCAAAAAGCCGAAACAGCGCCGTTCGACTTTTAGAAGTGGGTGCAAGGATTTGAAATGGAACAGTACCATGGTGAACCGCTCTCTAGGGAAGGTAAATCAAAGACTAGCAACGGCGATCCCGTTTTAACGTAAAAATTCACGTGATGGAAAAAAGAAGGCCAAAATACTTCAGAGACCCGATTGAGGTTCGGATAGCCTTTTTTGGGTTTGAAACTATCCGTTGACGGCTTACAGTGGTCAAGGCCATAGAACTCACCGAGACCTTCGTTTTGACTGGTTATGGCTCCCGTAACTCTAAACGAGCCAACAGTTATGGCCGTCCGAAGAATCGATATCCACAGGGTGCAACATTCGCTGTGCAAGGTGCAACATTCGTCCAAAAAGCAGAAACAGCGCCGTTCGACTTTGAGAAGTGGGTGCAGGGATTTGAAATGGAACAGTACCATGGTGAGCCGCTCTCCAGGGAAGGTAAATCGAAGACCAGAAACGGTGATCCCGTTTTAACGTAAACATTCACGTGATGGAAAAAAGAAGGCCAAAATACTTCAGAGACCCGATTGAGGTTCGGATAGCCTTATTTGGGTTTGAAACTATCCGTTGACGGCTTACAGCTATCAAGGACGTAGAACTCACCGAGAGCTTCGTTTTGACGGGTTATGGCTCCCGTAACTCTAAACAAGGCAATAGTTATGGCCGTCCGAAGAATCGATATCCCAGGGTGCAACATTCGCTGTGCAAGGTGCAACATTCGTCCAAAAAGCAGAAACAGCGCCATTCGACTTTGAGAAGTGGGTGCAGGGATTTGAAATGGAACAGTACCATGGTGAGCCGCTCTCCAGGGAAGGTAAATCGAAGACCAGCAACGGTGATCCCGTTTTAACGTAAACATTCACGTGATGGAAAAAAGAAGGCCAAAAAACTTCAAAGACCCGATTGAGGTTCGGATAGCCTTTTTTGGGTTTGAAACTATCCGTTGACGGCTTACAGCTATCAAGGCCGTAGAACTCACCGAGAGCTTCGTTTTGACTGGTTATGGCTCCCGTAACTCTAAACGAGCCAACAGTTATGGCCGTCCAAAGAATCGATATCCACAGGGTGCAACATTCGCTGTGCAAGGTGCAACATTCGTCCAAAAAGCCGAAACAGCGCCGTTCGACTTTTAGAAGTGGGTGCAGGGATTTGAAATGGAACAGTACCATGGTGAACTGCTCTCCAGGGAAGGTAAATCGAAGACCAGCAACGGTGATCCCGTTTTAACGTAAAAATTCACGTGACGGAAAAAAGAAGGCCAAAATACTTCAGAGACCCGATTGAGGTTCGGATAGCCTTTTTTGGGTTTGAAATTATCCGTTGACGGCTTACAGCCGTCAAGGCAGTAGAACTCACCGAGAGCTTCATTTTGACTGGTTATGGCTCCCGTAACTCTAAACGAGCCAACAGTTATGGCCGTCCGAAGAATCGATATCCACAGGGTGCAACATTCGCTCTGCAAGGTGCAACATTCGTCCAAAATGCCGAAACGGCGCCGTTCGACTTTTAGAAGTGGGTGCAGGGATTTGAAATGGAAGAGTACCATGGTGAACCGCTCTCTAGGGAAGGTAAATCGAAGACCAGCAACGGTGATCCCGTTTTAACGTAAAAATTCACGTGATGGAAAAAAGAAGGCCAAAATACTTCATAGAACCGATTGAGGTTCGGATAGCCTTTTTTGGGTTTGAAACTATCCGTTGACGGCTTACAGCCGTCAAGGACGTAGAACTCACCGAGAGCTTCATTTTGACTGGTTATGGCTCCCGTAACTCTAAACGAGCCAACAGTTATGGCCGTCCAAAGAATCGATATCCACAGGGTGCAACATTCGCTGTGCAAGGTGCAACATTCGTCCAAAAAGCCGAAACAGCGCCGTTCGACTTTAAGAAGTGGGTGCAGGGATTTGAAATGGAACAGAACCATGGTCAACCGCTCTCCAGGGAAGGTAAATCGAAGACCAGCAACAGTGATCCCGTTTTAACGTAAAAATTCACGTGATGGAAAAATGAAGGCCAAAATACTTCAGAGACCCGATTGAGGTTCGGATAGCCTTTTTTGGGTTTGAAACTATTCGTTGACGACTTACAGCTGTCAAGGCCGTAGAACTCACCGAGAGCTTCGTTTTGACTGGTTATGGCTACCGTAACTCTAAACGAGCCAACAGTTATGGCCGTCCGAAGAATCGATATCCATAGGGTGCAACATTCGCTGTGCAAGGTGCAACATTCGTCCAAAAAGCAGAAACAGCGCCGTTCGACTTTGAGAAGTGGGTGCAGGGATTTGAAATGGAACAGTACCATGGTGAGCCGCTCTCCAGGGAAGGTAAATCGAAGACCAGAAACGGTGATCCCGTTTTAACGTAAACATTCACGTGATGGAAAAAAGAAGGCCAAAATACTTCAGAGACCCGATTGAGGTTCGGATAGCCTTATTTGGGTTTGAAACTATCCGTTGATGGCTTACAGCTATCAAGGACGTAGAACTCACCGAGAGCTTCGTTTTGACGGGTTATGGCTCCCGTAACTCTAAACGAGGCAACAGTTACGGCCGTCCGAAGAATCGATATCCCAGGGTGCAACATTCGCTGTGCAAGGTGCAACATTCGTCCAAAAAGCAGAAACAGCGCCATTCGACTTTGAGAAGTGGGTGCAGGGATTTGAAATGGAACAGTACCATGGTGAGCCGCTCTCCAGGGAAGGTAAATCGAAGACCAGCAACGGTGATCCCGTTTTAACGTAAACATTCACGTGATGGAAAAAAGAAGGCCAAAAAACTTCAAAGACCCGATTGAGGTTCGGATAGCCTTTTTAGGGTTTGAAACTATCCGTTGACGGTTACAGCTATCAAGGCCGTAGAACTCACCGAGAGCTTCGTTTTGACTGGTTATGGCTCCCGTAACTCTAAACGAGCCAACAGTTATGGCCGTCCAAAAAATCGATATCCACAGGGTGCAACATTCGCTGTGCAAGGTGCAACATTCGTCCAAAAAGCCGAAACAGCGCCGTTCGACTTTTAGAAGTGGGTGCAGGGATTTGAAATGGAACAGTACCATGGTGAACCGCTCTCCAGGGAAGGTAAATCGAAGACCAGCAACGGTGATCCCGTTTTAACGTAAAAATTCACGTGACGGAAAAAAGAAGGCCAAAATACTTCAGAGACCCGATTGAGGTTCGGATACCCTTTTTTGGGTTTGAAATTATCCGTTGACGGCTTACAGCCGTCAAGGCAGTAGAACTCACCGAGAGCTTCATTTTGACTGGTTATGGCTCCCGTAACTCTAAACGAGCCAACAGTTATGGCCGTCCGAAGAATCGATATCCACAGGGTGCAACATTCGCTCTGCAAGGTGCAACATTCGTCCAAAAAGCCGAAACGGCGCCGTTCGACTTTTAGAAGTGGGTGCAGGGATTTGAAATGGAAGAGTACCATGGTGAACCGCTCTCTAGGGAAGGTAAATCGAAGACCAGCAACGGTGATCCCGTTTTAACGTAAAAATTCACGTGATGGAAAAAAGAAGGCCAAAATACTTCATAGAACCGATTGAGGTTCGGATAGCCTTTTTTGGGTTTGAAACTATCCGTTGACGGCTTACAGCCGTCAAGGCCGTAGAACTCACCGAGAGCTTCGTTTTGACTGGTTATGGCTCCCGTAACTCTAAACGAGCCAACAGTTATGGCCGTCCAAAGAATCGATATCCACAGGGTGCAACATTCGCTGTGCAAGGTGCAACATTCGTCCAAAAAGCCGAAACAGCGCCGTTCGACTTTAAGAAGTGGGTGCAGGGATTTGAAATGGAACAGAACCATGGTCAACCGCTCTCCAGGGAAGGTAAATCGAAGACCAGCAACAGTGATCCCGTTTTAACGTAAAAATTCACGTGATGGAAAAATGAAGGCCAAAATACTTCAGAGACCCGATTGAGGTTCGGATAGCCTTTTTTGGGTTTGAAACTATCCGTTGACGACTTACAGCTGTCAAGGCCGTAGAACTCACCGAGAGCTTCGTTTTGACTGGTTATGGCTACCGTAACTCTAAACGAGCCAACAGTTATGGCCGTCCAAAGAATCGATATCCATAGGGTGCAACATTCGCTGTGCAAGGTGCAACATTCGTCCAAAAAGCAGAAACAGCGCCGTTCGACTTTGAGAACTGGGTGCAGGGATTTGAAATGGAACAGTACCATGGTGAGCCACTCTCCAGGGAAGTTAAATCGAAGACCAGCAACGGTGATCCCGTTTTAACGTAAAAATTCACGTGATGGAAAAATGAAGGCCAAAATACTTCAGAGACCCGATTGATGTTCGGATAGCCTTTTTTGGGTTTGAAACTATCCGTTGACGGCTTACAGCTGTTAAGGCCGTAGAACTCACCGAGTGCTTCGTTTTGACTGGTTATGGCTCCCGTAACTCTAAACGAGCCAACAATTATGGTCGTCCGAAGAATCGATATCCACAGGGTGCAACATTCGCTGTGCAAGGTGCAACATTCGTCCAAAAAGCAGAAACAGCGCCGTTCGACTTTGAGAAGTGGGTGCAGGGATTTGAAATGGAACAGTACCATGGTGAGCCGCTCTCCAGGGAAGGTAAACCGAAGACCAGCAACGGTGATCCCGTTTTAACGTAAAAATTCACGTGATGGAAAAAAGAAGGCCAAAAAACATCAGAGACCCGATTGAGGTTCGGATAGCCTTTTTTGGGTTTGAAACTATCCGTTGACGGCTTACAGCTGTCAAGGCCGTAGAACTCACCGAGAGCTTCGTTTTGACTGGTTATGGCTCCCGTAACTCTAAACGAGCCAACAGTTATGGCCGTCCAAAGAATCGATATCCACAGGGTGCAACATTCGCTGTGCAAGGTGCAACATTCGTCCAAAAAGCCGAAACAGCGCCGTTCGACTTTTAGAAGTGGGTGCAGGGATTTGAAATGGAACAGTACCATGGTGAACCGCTGTCCAGGGAAGGTAAATCGAAGACCAGCAACGGTGATCCCGTTTTAACGTAAAAATTCACGTGACGGAAAAAAGAAGGCCAAAATACTTCAGAGACCCGATTGAGGTTCGGATAGCATTTTTTGTGTTTGAAATTATCCGTTGACGGCTTACAGCCGTCAAGGCAGTAGAACTCACCGAGAGCTTCATTTTGACTGGTTATGGCTCCCGTAACTCTAAACGAGCCAACAGTTATGGCCGTCCGAAGAATCGATATCCACAGGGTGCAACATTCGCTCTACAAGGTGCAACATTCGTCCAAAAAGCCGAAACGGCGCCGTTCGACTTTTAGAAGTGGGTGCAGGGATTTGAAATGGAAGAGTACCATGGTGAACCGCTCTCTAGGGAAGGTAAATCGAAGACCAGCAACGGTGATCCCGTTTTAACGTAAAAATTCACGTGATGGAAAAAAGAAGGCCAAAATACTTCATAGAACCGATTGAGGTTCGGATAGCCTTTTTTGGGTTTGAAACTATCCGTTGACGGCTTACAGCCGTTAAGGCCGTAGAACTCACCGAGAGCTTCGTTTTGACTGGTTATGGCTCCCGTAACTCTAAACGAGCCAACAGTTATGCCCGTCCGAAGAATCGATATCCACAGGGTGTAACATTCGCTGTGCAAGGTGCAACATTCGTCCAAAAAGCCGAAACAGCGCCGTTCGACTTTGAGAAGTGGGTGCAGGGATTTGAAATGGAACAGTACCATGGTGAGCCGCTCTCCAGGGAAGGTAAATCGAAGACCAGCAACGGTGATCCCGTTTTAACGTAAACATTCACATGATGGAAAAAAGAAGGCCAAAAAACTTCAAAGACCCGATTGATGTTCGGCTAGCCTTTTTTGGGTTTGAAATTATCCGTTGACGGCTTACAGCCGTTAAGGCCGTAGAACTCACCGAGAGCTTCGTTTTGACTGGTTATGGCTCCCGTAAAATAGAGATTTTTTCTTTCGACCATCGATAGGAACTCCCAATTAAACGAGCCAACAGTTATGGACGTCCGAAGAATCGATATCCATAGGGTGCAACATTCGCTGTGCAAGGTGCAACATTCGTCCAAAAAGCCGAAACGGCGCCGTTCGACTTTTAGAAGTGGGTGCAGGGATTTGAAATGGAACAGTACCATGGTGAGCCGCTCTCCAGGGAAGGTAAATCGAAGACCAGCAACGGTGATCCCGTTTTAACGTAAACATTCACGTGATGGAAAAAAGAAGGCCAAAATACTTCAGAGACCCGATTGAGGTTCGGATAGCCTTTTTTGGGTTTGAAACTATCCGTTGATGGCTTACAGCGGTCAAGGCCGTAGAACTCACCGAGAGCTTCATTTTGACTGGTTATGGCTCCCGTAACTCTAAACGAGCCAACAGTTATGGCCGTCCGAAGAATCGATATCCACAGGGTGCAACTTTCGCTGTGCAAGGTGCAACATTCGTCCAAAAAGCCGAAACAGCGCCGTTCGACTTTAAGAAGTGGGTGCAGGGATTTGAAATGGAACAGTACCATGGTGAACCGCTCTCCAGGGAAGGTAAATCGAAGAGCAGCAATGGTGATCCCGTTTTAACGTAAATTTCACGTGATGGAAAAATGAAGGCCAAAATACTTCAGAGACCCGATTGAGGTTCGGATAGCCGTTTTTGGGTTTGAAACTATCCGTTGACGACTTACAGCTGTCAAGGCCGTAGAACTCACCGAGAGCTTCGTTTTGACTGGTTATGGCTCCCGTAACTCTAAACGAGCCAACAATTATGGCCGTCCGAAGAATCGATATCCACAGGGTGCAACATTCGCTGTGCAAGGTGCAACATTCGTCCAAAAAGCAGAAACAGCGCCGTTCGACTTTGAGAAGTGGGTGCAGGGATTTGAAATGGAACAGTACCATGGTGAGCCGCTCTCCAGGGAAGGTAAATCGAAGACCAGCAACGGTGATCCCGTTTTAACGTAAACATTCACGTGATGGAAAAAAGAAGGCCAAAAAACTTCAGAGACCCGATTGAGGTTCGGATAGTCTTTTTTGGGTTTGAAACTATCCGTTGTCGGCTTACAGCGGTCAAGGCCGTAGAACTCACCGAGAGCTTCGTTTTGACTGGTTATGGCTCCCGTAACTCTAAACGAGCCAACAGTTATGGCCGTCCGAAGAATCGATATCCACAGGGTGCAACATTCGCTCTGCAAGGTGCAACATTCGTCCAAAAAGCCGAAACAGCGCCGTTCGACTTTTAGAAGTGGGTGCAGGGATTTGAAATGGAACAGTACCATGGTGAACCGCTCTCTAGGGAAGGTAGATCGAAGACCAGCAACGGTGATCCCGTTTTAACGTTAAAATTCACGTGATGGAAAAAAGAAGGCCAAAATACTTCAGAGACCCGATTGAGGTTCGGATAGCCTTTTTTGGGTTTGAAAGTATCCGTTGACGGCTTACAGTGGTCAAGGCCATAGAACTCACCGAGAGCTTCGTTTTGACTGGTTATGGCTCCCGTAACTCTAAACGAGCCAACAGTTATGGCCGTCCGAAGAATCGATATCCACAGGGTGCAACATTCGCTGTGCAAGGTGCAACATTCGTCCAAAAAGCAGAAACAGCGCCGTTCGACTTTGAGAAGTGGGTGCAGGGATTTGAAATGGAACAGTACCAAGGTGAGCCGCTCTCCAGGGAAGGTAAATCGAAGACCAGAAACGGTGATCCCGTTTTAACGTAAACATTCACGTGATGGAAAAAAGAAGGCCAAAATACTTCAGAGACCCGATTGAGGTTCGGATAGCCTTATTTGGGTTTGAAACTATCCGTTGACGGCTTACAGCTGTCAAGGCCGTAGAACTCACCGAGAGCTTCGTTTTGACGGGTTATGGCTCCCGTAACTCTAAACGAGGCAACAATTATGGCCGTCCGAAGAATCGATATCCCAGGGTGCAACATTCGTTGTGCAAGGTGCAACATTCGTCCAAAAAGCAGAAACAGCGCCATTCGACTTTGAGAAGTGGGTGCAGGGATTTGAAATGGAACAGTACCATGGTGAGCCGCTCTCCAGGGAAGGTAAATCGAAGACCAGCAACGGTGATCCCGTTTTAACGTAAACATTCACGTGATGGAAAAAAGAAGGCCAAAAAACTTCAAAGACCCGATTGAGGTTCGGATAGCCTTTTTTGGGTTTGAAACTATCCGTTGACGGCTTACAGCTATCAAGGCCGTAGAAATCAACGAGAGCTTCGTTTTGACTGGTTATGGCTCCCGTAACTCTAAACGAGCCAACAGTTAAGGCCGTCCGAAGAATCGATATCCACAGGGTGCAACATTCGCTGTGCAAGGTGCAACATTCATCCAAAAAGCCGAAACAACGCCGTTCGACTTTTAGAAGTGGGTGCAGGGATTTGAAATGGAACAGTACCATGGTGAGCCACTCTCCAGGGAAGGTAAATCGAAGGCCAACAACGGTGATCCCGTTTTAACGTAAACATTCACGTGATGGAAAAAAGAAGGCCAAAAAACTTCAGAGACCCGATTGAGGTTCGGATAGCCTTTTTTGGGTTTGAAACTATCTGTTGATGGCTTACAGCCGTCAAGGCCGTAGAACTCACCGAGAGCTTCGTTTTGACAGTTTATGGCTCCCGTAACTCTAAACGAGCCAACAGTTATGGCCGTCCGAAGAATCGATATCCATAGGGTGCAACATTCGCTGTGCAAGGTGCAACATTCGTCCAAAAAGCAGAAACAGCGCCGTTCGACTTTGAGAAGTGGGTGCAGGTATTTGAAATGGAACGGTACCATGGTGAGCCACTCTCCAGGGAAGGTAAATCGAAGACTAGCAACGGTGATCTCGTTTTAACGTAAACATTCACGTGATGGAAAAAAGAAGGCCAAAAAACTTAAGAGACCCGATTGAGGTTCGGATAGCCTGTTTTGGGTTTGAAACTATCCGTTGATGGCTTACAGCTGTCAAGGCCGTAGAACTCACCGAGAGCTTCGTTTTGACTGGTTATGGCTCCCGTAACTCTAAACGAGCCAACAGTTATGGTCGTCCGAAGAATCGATATCCACAGGGTGCAACATTCGCTGTGCAAGGTGCAACATTCGTCCAAAAAGCCGAAACGGCGCCGTTCGACTTTTAGAAGTGGGTGCAGGGATTTGAAATGGAACAGTACCATGGTGATCCGCTCTCCAGGGAAGGTAAATCGAAGACCAGCAACGGTGATCCCGTTTTAACGTAAACATTCACGTGATGGAAAAAAGAAGGCCAAAAAACTTCAAAGACCCGATTGAGGTTCGGATAGCCTTTTTTGGGTTTGAAACTATCCGTTGACGACTTACAGCTGTCAAGGCCGTAGAACTCACCGAGAGCTTTGTTTTGACTGGTTATGGCTCCCGTAACTCTAAACGAGCCAATAGTTATGGCCTTTCGAAGAATCAATATCCACAGGGTGCAACATTCGCTGTGCAAGGTGCAACATTCGTCCAAAAAGCCGAAACGGCGCCGTTCGACTTTTAGTAGTGGGTGTAGGGATTTGAAATGGAACAGTACCATGGTGAACCGCTCTCCAGGGAAGGTAAATCGAAGACCAGCAACGGTGATCCTGTTTTAACGTAAAAATTCACGTGATGGAAAAAAGAAGGCCAAAAAACTTCAGAGACCCGATTGAGGTTCGGATAGCCTTTTTTGGGTTTGAAACTATCCGTTGACGACTTACAGCTATCAAGGCCGTAGAACTCACCGAGAGCTTCGTTTTGACTGGTTATGGCTCCTGTAACTCTAAACGAGCCAACAGTTATGGCCTTTCGAAGAATCAATATCCACAGGGTGCAACATTCGCTGTGCAAGGTGCAACATTCGTCCAAAAAGCCGAAACGGCGCCGTTCGACTTTTAGAAGTGGGTGCAGGGATTTGAAATGGAACAGTACCATGGTGAACCGCTCTCCAGGGAAGGTAAATCGAAGACCAGCAACGGTGATCCTGTTTTAACGTAAAAATTCACGTGATGGAAAAAAGAAGGCCAAAATACTTCAGAGACCCGATTAGGGTTCGGATAGCCTTTTTTGGGTTTGAAACTATCCGTTGATGGCTTACAGCCGTCAAGGCCGTAGAACTCACCGAGAGCTTCGTTTTGATAGGTTATGGCTCCCGTAACTCTAAACGAGCCAACAGTTATGGCCGTCCGAAGAATCGATATCCATAGGGTGCAACATTCGCTTTGCAAGGTGCAACATTCGTCCAAAAAGCAGAAACAGCGTCGTTCGACTTTGAGAAGTGGGTGCAGGGATTTGAAATGGAACAGTACCATGGTGAGCCGCTCTCCAGGGAAGGTAAATCTTAGACTAGCAACGGTGATCTCGTTTTAACGTAAACATTCACGTGATGGAAAAAAGAAGGCCAAAAAACTTAAGAGACCCGAATGAGGTTCGGATAGCCTTTTTTGGGTTTGAAACTATCCGTTGATGGCTTACAGCTGTCAAGGCCGTAGAATTCACCGAGAGCTTCGTTTTGACTTGTTATGGCTCCTGTAACTCTAAACGAGCCAACAGTTATGGTCGTCCGAAGAATCGATATCCACAGGGTGCAACATTCGCTGTGCAAGGTGCAACATTCGTCCAAAAAGCCGAAACGACGCCGTTCGACTTTTAGAAGTGGGTGCAGGGATTTGAAATGGAACAGTACCATGGTGATCCGCTCTCCGGGGAAGGTAAATCGAAGACCAGCAACGGTGATCCCGTTTTAACGTAAACATTCACGTGATGGAAAAAAGAAGGCCAAAATACTTCAGAGACCCGATTGAGGTTCGGATAGCCTTTTTTGGGTTTGAAACTATCCGTTGACGGCATACAGCCATCAAGGCCGTAAAACTCACCGAGAGCTTCGTTTTGACTGGTTATGGCTCCCGTAACTCTAAACGAGCCAACAGTTATTGCCGTCCGAAGAATCGATATCCACAGGGTGCAACATTCGCTGTGCAAGGTGCAACATTCGTCCAAAAAGCCGAAACAGCGCCGTTCGACTTTTAGAAGTGGGTGCAGGGATTTGAAATGGAACAGTACCATGGCGAGCCGCTCTCCAGGGAAGGAAAATCAAAGACCAGCAACGGTGATCCCGTTTTAACGTAAACATTCACGTGATGGAAAAAAGAAGGCCAAAAAACAACAGAGACCCGATTGATGTTCGGATAGCCTTTTTTGGGTTTTAAACTATCCGTTGACGGCTTACAGCTGTCAAGGCCGTAGAACTCACCGAGAGCTTCGTTTTGACTTGTTATGGCTCCCGTAACTCTAAACGAGCCAACAGTTATGGTCGTCCGAAGAATCGATATCCACAGGGTGCAACATTCGCTGTGCAAGGTGCAACAATCGTCCAAAAAGCCGAAACGACGCCGTTCGACTTTTAGAAGTGGGTGCAGGGATTTGAAATGGAACAGTACCATGGTGATCCGCTCTCCAGGGAAGGTAAATCGAAGACCAGCAACGGTGATCCCGTTTTAACGTAAACATTCACGTGATGGAAAAAAGAAGGCCAAAATACTTCAGAGACCCGATTGAGGTTCGGATAGCCTTTTTTTGGTTGGAAACTATCCATTGACGGCTTACAACCATCAAGGCCGTAGAACTCACCGAGAGCTTCGTTTTGACTGGTTATGGCTCCCGTAACTCTAAACGAGCCAACAGTTATGGTCGTCCGAAGAATCGATATCCACAGGGTGCAACATTCGCTGTGCAAGGTGCAACATTCGTCCAAAAAGCAGAAACAGCGCCGTTCGACTTTGAGAAGTGGGCGCAAGGATTTGAAATGGAACAGTACCATGGTGAGCCGCTCTCCTGGGAAGGTAAATCGAAGACCAGCAACGGTGATCCCGTTTTAACGTAAACATTCACGTGATGGAAAAAAGAAGGCCAAAAAAATTCAAAGACCCGATTGAGGTTCGGATAGCCATTTTTGGGTTTGAAACTATCTGTTGATGGCTTACAGCTGTCAAGGCCGTAGAACTCACCGAGAGCTTCGTTTTGACTGGTTATGGCTCCCGTAAATCTAAACGAGCCAACAGTTATGGCCTTCCGAAGAATCGATATCCACAGGGTGCAACATTCGCTGTACAAGGTGCAATATTCGTCCAAAAAGCCGAAACAGCGCCGTTCGACTTTTAGAAGTGGGTGCAGGGATTTGAAATGGAACAGTACCATGGTGAACTGCTCTCCAGGGAAGGTAAATCGAAGACCAGCAACGGTGATCCCGTTTTAACGTAAAAATTCACGTGATGGAAAAAAGAAGGCCAAAATACTTCAGAGACCCGATTGAGGTTCGGATAGCCTTTTTTGGGTTTGAAACTATCCGTTGACGGCATACAGCCATCAAGGCCGTAAAACTCACCGAGAGCTTCGTTTTGACTGGTTATGGCTCCCGTAACTCTAAACGAGCCAACAGTTATTGCCGTCCGATGAATCGATATCCACAGGGTGCAACATTCGCTGTGCAAGGTGCAACATTCGTCCAAAAAGCCGAAACAGCGCCGTTCCACTTTTAGAAGTGGGTGCAGGGATTTGAAATGGAACAGTACCATGGCGAACCGCTCTCCAGGGAAGGAAAATCAAAGACCAGCAACGGTGATCCCGTTTTAACGTAAACATTCACGTGATGGAAAAAAGAAGGCCAAAAAACAACAGAGACCCGATTGATGTTCGGATAGCCTTTTTTGGGTTTTAAACTATCCGTTGACGTCTTACAGCTGTCAAGGCCGTAGAACTCACCGAGAGCTTCGTTTTGACTTGTTATGGCTCCCGTAACTCTAAACGAGCCAACAGTTATGGTCGTCCGAAGAATCGATATCCACAGGGTGCAACATTCGCTGTGCAAGGTGCAACAATCGTCCAAAAAGCCGAAACGACGCCGTTCGACTTTTAGAAGTGGGTGCAGGGATTTGAAATGGAACAGTACCATGGTGATCCGCTCTCCAGGGAAGGTAAATCGAAGACCAGCAACGGTGATCCCGTTTTAACGTAAACATTCACGTGATGGAAAAAAGAAGGCCAAAATACTTCAGAGACCTGATTGAGGTTCGGATAGCCTTTTTTTGGTTGGAAACTATCCATTGACGGCTTACAACCATCAAGGCCGTAGAACTCACCGAGAGCTTCGTTTTGACTGGTTATGGCTCCCGTAACTCTAAACGAGCCAACAGTTATGGCCGTCCGAAGAATCGATATCCACAGGGTGCAACATTCGCTGTGCAAGGTGCAACATTCGTCCAAAAAGCCGAAACAGCGCCGTTCGACTTTAAGAAGTGGGTGCAGGGATTTGAAATGGAACAGTACCATGGTGAACCGCTCTCCAGGGATGGTAAATCGAAGACCAGCAACGGTGATCCCGTTTTAACGTAAAAATTCACGTGATGGAAAAATGAAGGCCAAAATACTTCAGAGACCCGATTGAGGTTCGGATAGCCTTTTTTATGTTTGAAACTATCTGTTGACGGCTTACAGCCGTCGAGGTCGTAGAACTCACCGAGAGCTTCGTTTTGACTGGTTATGGCTCCCGTAACTCTAAACGAGCCAATAGTTATGGCCGTCCGAAGAATCGATATCCACAGGGTGCAACATTCGCTGTGCAAGGTGCAACATTCGTCCAAAAAGCAGAAACAGCGCCGTTCGACTTTGAGAAGTGGGCGCAAGGATTTGAAATGGAACAGTACCATGGTGAGCCGCTCTCCTGGGAAGGTAAATCGAAGACCAGCAACGGTGATCCCGTTTTAACGTAAAAATTCACGTGATGGAAAAAAGAAGGCCAAAATACTTCAGAGACCCGATTGAGGTTCGGATAGCCTTTTTTGGGTTTGAAACTATCCGTTGACGGCATACAGCCATCAAGGCCGTAAAACTCACCGAGAGCTTCGTTTTGACTGGTTATGGCTCCCGTAACTCTAAACGAGCCAACAGTTATGGCCGTCCGAAGAATCGATATCCACAGGGTGCAACATTCGCTGTACAAGGTGCAATATTCGTCCAAAAAGCCGAAACAGCGCCGTTCGACTTTTAGAAGTGGGTGCAGGGATTTGAAATGGAACAGTACCATGGTGAACTGCTCTCCAGAGAAGGTAAATCGAAGACCAGCAACGGTGATCCCGTTTTAACGTAAAAATTCTCGTGATGGAAAAAAGAAGGCCAAAATACTTCAGAGACCCGATTGAGGTTCGGATAGCCTTTTTTGGGTTTGAAACTATCCGTTGACGGCATACAGCCATCTAGGCCGTAAAACTCACCGAGAGCTTCGTTTTGACTGGTTATGGCTCCCGTAACTCTAAACGAGCCAACAGTTATTGCCGTTCGAAGAATCGATATCCACAGGGTGCAACATTCGCTGTGCAAGGTGCAACATTCGTCCAAAAAGCCGAAACAGCGCCGTTCGACTTTTAGAAGTGGTTGCAGGGATTTGAAATGGAACAGTACCATGGCGAGCCGCTCTCCAGGGAAGGAAAATCAAAGACCAGCAACGGTGATCCCGTTTTAACGTAAACATTCACGTGATGGAAAAAAGAAGGCCAAAAAACAACAGAGACCCGATTGATGTTCGGATAGCCTTTTTTGGGTTTTAAACTATCCGTTGACGGCTTACAGCTGTCAAGGCCGTAGAACTCACCGAGAGCTTCGTTTTGACTTGTTATGGCTCCCGTAACTCTAAACGAGCCAACAGTTATGGCCGTCCGAAGAATCAATATCCACAGGGTGCAACATTCGCTGTGCAAGGTGCAACAATCGTCCAAAAAGCCGAAACGACGCCGTTCGACTTTTAGAAGTGGGTGCAGGGATTTGAAATGGAACAGTACCATGGTGATCCGCTCTCCAGGGAAGGTAAATCGAAGACCAGCAACGGTGATCCCGTTTTAACGTAAACATTCACGTGATGGAAAAAAGAAGGCCAAAATACTTCAGAGACCCGATTGAGGTTCGGATAGCCTTTTTTTGGTTGGAAACTATCCATTGACGGCTTACAACCATCAAGGCCGTAGAACTCACCGAGAGCTTCGTTTTGACTGGTTATGGCTCCCGTAACTCTAAACGAGCCAACAGTTATGGTCGTCCGAAGAATCGATATCCACAGGGTGCAACATTCGCTGTGCAAGGTGCAACATTCGTCCAAAAAGCCGAAACAGCGCCGTTCGACTTTAAGAAGTGGGTGCAGGGATTTGAAATGGAACAGTACCATGGTGAACCGCTCTCCAGGGAAGGTAAATCGAAGACCAGCAACGGTGATCCCGTTTTAACGTAAAAATTCACGTGATGGAAAAATGAAGGCCAAAATACTTCAGAGACCCGATTGAGGTTCGGATAGCCTTTTTTGGGTTTGAAACTATCCGTTGACGGCTTACAGCCGTCGAGGTCGTAGATCTCACCGAGAGCTTCGTTTTGACTGGTTATGGCTCCCGTAACTCTAAACGAGCCAACAGTTATGGCCGTCCGAAGAATCGATATCCACAGTGTGCAACATTCGCTGTGCAAGGTGCAACATTCGTCCAAAAAGCAGAAACAGCGCCGTTCGACTTTGAGAAGTGGGCGCAAGGATTTGAAATGGAACAGTACCATGGTGAGCCGCTCTCCTGGGAAGGTAAATCGAAGACCAGCAACGGTGATCCCGTTTTAACGTAAACATTCACGTGATGGAAAAAAGAAGGCCAAAAAAATTCAAAGACCCGATTGAGGTTCGGATAGCCATTTTTGGGTTTGAAACTATCCGTTGATGGCTTACAGCTGTCAAGGCCGTAGAACTCACCGAGAGCTTCGTTTTGACTGGTTATGGCTCCCGTAACTCTAAACGAGCCAACAGTTATGGCGGTCCGAAGAATCGATATCCACAGGGTGCAACATTCGCTCTGCAAGGTGCAACATTCGTCCAAAAAGCCGAAACAGCGCCGTTCGACTTTTAGAAGTGGGTGCAGGGATTTGAAATGGAACGGTACCATGGTGAAATGCTCTCCAGGGAAGGTAAATCGAAGACCAGCAACAGTGATCCCGTTTTAACGTAAAAATTCACGTGATGGAAAAAAGAAGGCCAAAATACTTCAGAGACCCGATTGAGGTTCGGATAGCCTTTTTTGGGTTTGAAACTATCCGTTGACAGCTTACAGCCGTCGAGGTCGTAGAACTCACCGAGAGCTTCGTTTTGACTGGTTATGGCTCCCGTAACTCTAAACGAGCCAACAGTTATGGCCGTCCGAAGAATCGATATCCACAGGGTGCAACATTCGCTGTGCAAGGTGCAACATTCGTCCAAAAAGCAGAAACAGCGGCGTTCGACTTTGAGAAGTGGGCGCAAGGATTTGAAATGGAACAGTACCATGGTGAGCCGCTCTCCTGGGAAGGTAAATCGAAGACCAGCAACGGTGATCCCGTTTTAACGTAAACATTCACGTGATGGAAAAAAGAAGGCCAAAAAAATTCAAAGACCCGATTGAGGTTCGGATAGCCATTTTTGGGTTTGAAACTATCCGTTGATGGCTTACAGCTGTCAAGGCCGTAGAACTCACCGGGAGCTTCGTTTTGATTGGTTATGGCTCCCGTAACTCTAAACGAGCCAACAGTTATGGCCTTCCGAAGAATCGATATCCACAGGGTGCAACATTCGCTGTACAAGGTGCAATATTCGTCCAAAAAGCCGAAACAGTGCCGTTCGACTTTTAGAAGTGGGTGCAGGGATTTGAAATGGAACGGTACCATGGTGAACTGCTCTCCAGGGAAGGTAAATCGAAGACCAGCAACGGTGATCCCGTTTTAACGTAAAAATTCACGTGATGGAAAAAAGAAGGCCAAAATACTTCAAAGACCCGATTGAGGTTCGGATAGCCTTTTTTGGGTTTGAAACTATCCGTTGACGGCATACAGCCATCAAGGCCGTAAAACTCACCGAGAGCTTCGTTTTGACTGGTTATGGCTCCCGTAACTCTAAACGAGCCAACAGTTATTGCCGTCCGAAGAATCGATATCCACAGGGTGCAACATTCGCTGTGCAAGGTGCAACATTCGTCCAAAAAGCCGAAACAGCGCCGTTCGACTTTTAGAAGTGGGTGCAGGGATTTGAAATGGAACAGTACCATGGCGAACCGCTCTCCAGGGAAGGAAAATCAAAGACCAGCAACGGTGATCCCGTTTTAACGTAAACATTCACGTGATGGAAAAAAGAAGGCCAAAAAACAACAGAGACCCGATTGATGTTCGGATAGCCTTTTTTGGGTTTTAAACTATCCGTTGACGTCTTACAGCTGTCAAGGCCGTAGAACTAACCGAGAGCTTCGTTTTGACATGTTATGGCTCCCGTAACTCTAAACGAGCCAACAGTTATGGTCGTCCGAAGAATCGATATCCACAGGGAGCAACATTCGCTGTGCAAGGTGCAACAATCGTCCAAAAAGCCGAAACGACGCCGTTCGACTTTTAGAAGTGGTTGCAGGGATTTGAAATGGAACAGTACCATGGTGATCCGCTCTCCAGGGAAGGTAAATCGAAGACCAGCAACGGTGATCCCGTTTTAACGTAAACATTCACGTGATGGAAAAAAGAAGGCCAAAATACTTCAGAGACCTGATTGAGGTTCGGATAGCCTTTTTTTGGTTGGAAACTATCCATTGACGGCTTACAACCATCAAGGCCGTAGAACTCACCGAGAGCTTCGTTTTGACTGGTTATGGCTCCCGTAACTCTAAACGAGCCAACAGTTATGGCCGTCCGAAGAATCGATATCCACAGGGTGCAACATTCGCTGTGCAAGGTGCAACATTCGTCCAAAAAGCCGAAACAGCGCCGTTCGACTTTAAGAAGTGGGTGCAGGGATTTGAAATGGAACAGTACCATGGTGAACCGCTCTCCAGGGAAGGTAAATCGAAGACCAGTAACGGTGATCCCGTTTTAACGTAAAAATTCACGTGATGGAAAAATGAAGGCCAAAATACTTCAGAGACCCGATTGAGGTTCGGATAGCCTTTTTTGGGTTTGAAACTATCCGTTGACGGCTTACAGCCGTCGAGGTCGTAGAACTCACCGAGAGCTTCGTTTTGACTGGTTATGGCTCCCGTAAATCTAAACGAGCCAACAGTTATGGCCGTCCGAAGAATCGATATCCACAGGGTGCAACATTCGCTGTGCAAGGTGCAACATTCGTCCAAAAAGCAGAAACAGCGCCATTCGACTTTGAGAAGTGGGCGCAAGGATTTGAAATGGAACAGTACCGTGGTGAGCCGCTCTCCAGGGAAGGTAAATCGAAGACCAGCAACGGTGATCCCGTTTTAACGTAAACATTCACGTGATGGAAAAAAGAAGGCCAAAAAACTTCAGAGACCCGATTGAGGTTCGGATAGCCTTTTTTGGGTTTGAAACTATCCGTTGACGGCTTACAGCGGTCAAGGCCGTAGAACTCACCGAGAGCTTCGTTTTGACTGGTTATGGCTCCCGTAACTCTAAACGAGCCAACAGTTATGGCCGTCCGAAGAATCGATATCCACAGGGTGCAACATTCGCTCTGCAAGGTGCAACATTCGTCCAAAAAGCCGAAACAGCGCCGTTCGACTTTTAGAAGTGGGTGTAGGGATTTGAAATGGAACAGTACCATGGTGAACCGCTCTCCAGGGAAGGTAAATCGAAGACCAGCAACGGTGATCCCGTTTTAACGTAAAAATTCACGTGATGGAAAAAAGAAGGCCAAAATACTTCAGAGTCCCGATTGAGGTTCGGATAGCCTTTTTTGGGTTTGAAACTATCCGTTGACGGCTTATAGTGGTCAAGGCCATAGAACTCACCGAGAGCTTCGTTTTGACTGGTTATGGCTCCCGTAACTCTAAACGAGACAACAGTTATGGCCGTCCGAAGAATCGATATCCACAGGGTGCAACATTCGCTCTGCAAGGTGCAACATTCGTCCAAAAAGCCGAAACAGCGCCGTTCGACTTTTAGAAGTGGGTGTAGGGATTTGAAATGGAACAGTACCATGGTGAACCGCTCTCCAGGGAAGGTAAATCGAAGACCAGCAACGGTGATCCCGTTTTAACGTAAAAATTCACGTGATGGAAAAAAGAAGGCCAAAATACTTCAGAGTCCCGATTGAGGTTCGGATAGCCTTTTTTGGGTTTGAAACTATCCGTTGACGGCTTATAGTGGTCAAAGCCATAGAACTCACCGAGAGCTTCGTTTTGACTGGTTATGGCTCCCGTAACTCTAAACGAGACAACAGTTATGGCCGTCCGAAGAATCGATATCCACAGGGTGCAACATTTGCTGTGCAAGGTGCAACATTCGTCCAAAAAGCAGAAACAGCGCCGTTCGACTTTGAGAAGTGGGTGCAGGGATTTGAAATGGAACAGTACCATGGTGAGCCGCTCTCCAGGGAAGGTAAATCGAAGACTAGCAACGGTGATCCCGTTTTAACGTAAACATTCACGTGATGGAAAAAAGAAGGCCAAAATACTTCAGAGACCCGATTGAGGTTCGGATAGCCTTTTTTGGGTTTGAAACTATCCGTTGACGGCTTACAGCGGTCAAGGCCGTAGAACTCACCGAGAGCTTCGTTTTGACTGGTTATGGCTCCCGTAACTCTAAACGAGCCAACAGTTATGGCCGTCCGAAGAATCGATATCCACAGGGTGCAACATTCGCTCTGCAAGGTGCAACATTCGTCCAAAAAGCCGAAACAGCGCCGTTCGACTTTTAGAAGTGGGTGTAGGGATTTGAAATGGAACAGTACCATGGTGAACCGCTCTCTAGGGAAGGTAAATCGAAGACCAGCAACGGTGATCCCGTTTTAACGTAAAAATTCACGTGATGGAAAAAAGAAGGCCAAAATACTTCAGAGTCCCGATTGAGGTTCGGATAGCCTTTTTTGGGTTTGAAACTATCCGTTGACGGCTTATAGTGGTCAAGGCCATAGAACTCACCGAGAGCTTCGTTTTGACTGGTTATGGCTCCCGTAACTCTAAACGAGACAACAGTTATGGCCGTCCGAAGAATCGATATCCACAGGGTGCAACATTTGCTGTGCAAGGTGCAACATTCGTCCAAAAAGCAGAAACAGCGCCGTTCGACTTTGAGAAGTGGGTGCAGGGATTTGAAATGGAACAGTACCATGGTGAGCCGCTCTCCAGGGAAGGTAAATCGAAGACTAGCAACGGTGATCCC
The DNA here is from genome assembly GCA_030737815.1 of Allium fistulosum. Classification (NCBI taxonomy): domain Eukaryota; kingdom Viridiplantae; phylum Streptophyta; class Magnoliopsida; order Asparagales; family Amaryllidaceae; genus Allium; species Allium fistulosum. The sequence continues at coordinate 40,232,701 of CM060905.1, read as the reverse complement.
ATTTTAACGTAAACATTCACGTGATGGAAAAAAGAAGGCCAAAATACTTCAGAGACCCGACTGAGGTTCGGATAGCCTTTTTTTGGTTTGAAACTATCCGTTGACGGCTTACAGCAGTCAAGGCCGTAGAACTCACCGAGAGCTTCGTTTTGACTGGTTATGGCTCCCGTAACTCTAAACGAGGCAACAGTTATGGCCGTCCGAAGAATCGATATCCACAGGGTGCAACATTCGCTGTGCAAGGTGCAACATTCGTCCAAAAAGCAGAAACAGCGCCGTTCGACTTTGAGAAGTGGGTGCAGGGATTTAAAATGGAACAGTACTATGGTGAGCCGCTCTCCAGGGAAGGTAAATCGAAGACCAGCAACGGTGATCCCGTTTTAACGTAAACATTCACGTGATGGAAAAAAGAAGGCCAAAAAACTTCAAAGACCCGATTGAGGTTCGGATAGCCTTTTTTGGGTTTGAAACTATCCGTTGACGGCTTACAGCTGTCAAGGCCGTAGAAATCACCGAGAGCTTCGTTTTGACTGGTTATGGCTCCCGTAATTCTAAACGAGCCAATAGTTATGGACGTCCGAAGAATCGATATCCACAGGGTGCAACATTCGCTGTGCAAGGTGCAACATTCGTCCAAAAAGCCGAAACAACGCCGTTCGACTTTTAGAAGTGGGTGCAGGGATTTGAAATGGAACAGTACCATGGTGAGCCGCTCTCCAGGGAAGGTAAATCGAAGACCAGCAACGGTGATCCCATTTTAACGTAAACATTCACGTGATGGAAAAAAGAAGGCCAAACTTCAGAGACCCGATTGATGTTCGGATAGCCTTTTTTGGGTTTTAAACTATCCGTTGACGGCTTACAGCCGTCAAGGCCGTAGAACTCACCGAGGGCTTCGTTTTGACTGGTTATGGCTCCCGTAACTCTAAACGAGCCAACAATTATGGCCTTTCGAAGAATCAATATCCACAGGGTGCAACATTCGCTGTGCAAGGTGCAACATTCGTCCAAAAAGCCGAAACGGCGCCGTTCGACTTTTAGAAGTGGGTGCAGGGATTTGAAATGGAACAGTACCGTGGTGAACCGCTCTCCAGGGAAGGTAAATCGAAGACCAGCAACGGTGATCCCGTTTTAACGTAAAAATTCACATGATGGAAAAAAGAAGGCCAAAATACTTCAGAGACCCGATTGAGGTTCGGATAGCCTTTTTTGGGTTTGCAACTATCCGTTAACGGTTTACAGCTGTCAAGGCCGTAGAACTCACCGAGTTCTTTGTTTTGACTGGTTATGGCTCCCGTAACTCTAAACGAGCCAACAGTTATGGCCGTCCGAAGAATCGATATCCACAGGGTGCAACATTCGCTGTGCAAGGTGCAACATTCGTCCAAAAAGCCGAAACAGCACCGTTTGACTTTTAGATGTGGGTGCAGGGATTTGAAATGGAACAGTACCATGGTGAACCGCTCTCTAGGGAAGGTAAATCGAAGACCAGCAACGGTGATCCCGTTTTAACGTAAAAAATCACGTGATGGAAAAAAGAAGGCCAAAATACTTCAGAGACCCGATTGAGGTTCGGATAGCCTTTTTTGGGTTTGAAACTATCCGTTGACGGCTTACAGCCGTCGAGGTCGTAGAACTCACCGAGAGCTTCGTTTTGACTAGTTATGGCTCCCGTAACTCTAAACGAGCCAACAGTTATGGCCGTCCGAAGAATCGATATCCACAGGGTGCAACATTCGTCCAAAAAGCAGAAACAGCGCCGTTCGACTTTGAGAAGTGGGCGCAAGGATTTGAAATGGAACAGTACCATGGTGGGCCGCTCTCCTGGGAAGGTAAATCGAAGACCAGCAACGGTGATCCCGTTTTAACGTAAACATTCACGTGATAGAAAAAAGAAGGCCAAAAAAATTCAAAGACCCGATTGAGGTTCGGATAGCCATTTTTGGATTTGAAACTATCCGTTGACGGCTTACAGCTGTCAAGGCCGTAGAACTCACCGAGAGCTTCGTTTTGACTGGTTATGGCTCCCGTAACTCTAAACGAGCCAACATTTATGGCCGTCCGAAGAATCGATATCCACAGGGTGCAACATTCGCTGTACAAGGTGCAATATTCGTCCAAAAAGCCGAAACAGCGCCGTTTGACTTTTAGAAGTGGGTGCAGGGATTTGAAATGGAACAGTACCATGGTGAACTGCTCTCCAGGGAAGGTAAATCGAAGACCAGCAACGGTGATCCCGTTTTAACGTAAAAATTCACGTGATGGAAAAAAGAAGGCCAAAATACTTCAAAGACCCGATTGAGGTTCGGATAGCCTTTTTTGGGTTTGAAACTATCCGTTGACGGCATACAGCCATCAAGGCCGTAAAACTCACCGAGAGCTTCGTTTTGACTGGTTATGGCTCCCGTAACTCTAAACGAGCCAACAGTTATTGCCGTCCGAAGAATCGATATCCACAGGGTGCAACATTCGCTGTGCAAGGTGCAACATTCGTCCAAAAAGCCGAAACAGCGCCGTTCGACTTTTAGAAGTGGGTGTAGGGATTTGAAATGGAACAGTACCATGGCGAGCCGCTCTCCAGGGAAGGAAAATCAAAGACCATCAACGGTGATCCCGTTTTAACGTAAACATTCACGTGATGGAAAAAAGAAGGCCAAAAAACAACAGAGACCCGATTGAGGTTCAGATAGCCTTTTTTGGGTTCGAAACTATCCGTTGACGGCTTACAGCGGTCAAGGCCGTAGAACTCACCGAGAGCTTCGTTTTGACTGGTTATGGCTCCCATAACTCTAAACGAGCCAACAGTTATGACCGTCCGAAGAATCGATATCCACAGGGTGCAACATTCGCTGTGCAAGGTGCAACATTCGTCCAAAAAGCCGAAACAACGTCGATCGACTTTTAGAAGTGGATGCAGGAATTTGAAATGGAATAGTACCATGGTGAACCGCTCTCCAGGGAAGGTAAATCGAAGACCAGCAATGGTGATCCCGTTTTAACGTAAAAATTCACGTGATGGAAAAAAGAAGGCCAAAATACTTCAGAGACCCGATTGAGGTTCGGATAGCCTTTTTTGGGTTTGAAACTATCCGTTGACCGCTTACAGCTGTCATGGCCGTAGAACTCACCGAGAGCTTCGTTTTGACTGGTTATGGCTCCCGTAACTCTAAACGAGCCAATAGTTATGGCCGTCCGAAGAATCGATATCCACAGGGTGCAACATTCGCTGTGCAAGGTGCAACATTCGTCCAAAAAGCCGAAACAGCGCCATTCGACTTTTAGAAGTGGGTGCAGGAATTTGAAATGGAACAGTACCATGGTGAGACGCTCTCCAGGGAAGGTAAATCGAAGACCAGCAACGGTGATCCCGTTTTAACGTAAACATTAACGTGATGGAAAAAAGAAGGCCAAAATACTTCAAAGACACGATTGAGGTTCGGATAGCCTTTTTTGGGTTTGAAACTATCCGTTGACGGCTTACAGCTGTAAAGGCCGTAGAACTCACCGAGAGCTTCGTTTTGACTGGTTATGGCTCCCGTAACTCTAAACGAGGCAACAGTTATGGTCGTCCGAAGAATCGATATCCACAGGGTGCAACATTCGCTGTGCAAGGTGCAACATTCATCCAAAAAGCAGAAACAGCGCCATTCGAATTTAAGAAGTGGGTGCAGGGATTTGAAATGGAACACTACCATGGTGAGCCGCTCTCCAGGGAAGGTAAATCGAAGACCAGCAACGGTGATCCCGTTTTAACGTAAACATTCACGTGATGGAAAAAAGAAGGCCAAAAAACTTCAAAGACCCGATTGAGGTTCGTATAGCCTTTTTTGGGTTTGAAACTATCCGTTGACGGCTTACAGCTATCAAGGTCGTAGAAATCACCGAGAGCTTTGTTTTGACTGGTTATGGCTCCCGTAACTCTAAATGAGCCAACAGTTATGGCCGTCCGAAGAATCGATATCCACAGGGTGCAACATTCGCTGTGCAAGGTGCAACATTCGTCCACAAAGCCGAAACAACGCCGTTCGACTTTTAGAAGTGGGTGCAGGGATTTGAAATGGAACAATACCATGGTGAGCCGCTCTCCAGGGAAGGTAAATCGAAGACCAGCAACGGTGATCCCGTTTTAACGTAAAAATTCACGTGATGGAAAAAAGAAGGCCAAAATACTCCAGAGACCCGATTGAGGTTCGGATAGCCTATTTTGGGTTTGCAACTATCCGTTGACGGTTTACAGCTGTCAAGGCCGTAGAACTCACCGAGTTCTTTGTTTTGACTGGTTATGGCTTCCGTAACTCTAAACGAGCCAACAGTTATGGTCGTCCGAAGAATAAATATCCACAGGGTGCAACATTCGCTGTGCAAGGTGCAACATTCGTCCAAAAAGCCGAAACGGCGCCGTTCGACTTTTAGAAGTGGGTGCAGGGATTTGAAATGGAACAGTAACATGGTGAACCGCTCTCCAGGGAAGGTAAATCGAAGACCAGCAACGGTGATCCCGTTTTAACGTAAACATTCACGTGATGGAAAAAAGAAGGCCAAAAAACTGCAAAGACCCGATTGAGGTTCGGATAGCCCTTTTTGGGTTTGAAACTATCCATTGACGGCTTACAGCCGTCAAGGCCGTAGAACTCACCGAGAGCTTCATTTTGACTGGTTATGGATCCCGTAACTCTAAACGAGGCAACAGTTATGGCCGTCCGAAGAATCGATATCCACAGGGTGCAACATTCGCTGTGCAAGGTGCAACATTCGTCCAAAAAGCAGAAACAGCGCCGTTCGACTTTGAGAAGTGGGTGCAAGGATTTGAAATGGAACAGTACCGTGGTGAGCCGCTCTCCAGGGAAGGTAAATCGAAGACCAGCAACGGTGATCCCGTTTTAACGTAAACATTCACGTGATGGAAAAAAGAAGGCCAAAAAACTTCAGAGACCCGATTGAGGTTCGGATAGACTTTTATGGGTTTGAAACTATCCGTTGACGGCTTACAGCGGTCAAGGCCGTAGAACTCACCGAGAGCTTCGTTTTGACTGGTTATGGCTCCCGTAACTCTAAACGAGCCAACAGTTATGGCCGTCCGAAGAATCGATATCCACAGGGTGCAACATTCGCTCTGCAAGGTGCAACATTCGTCCAAAAAGCCGAAACAGCGCCGTTCGACTTTTAGAAGTGGGTGTAGGGATTTGAAATGGAACAGTACCATGGTGAACCGCTCTCCAGGGAAGGTAAATCGAAGACCAGCAACGGTGATCCCGTTTTAACGTAAAAATTCACGTGATGGAAAAAAGAAGGCCAAAATACTTCAGAGTCCCGATTGAGGTTCGGATAGCCTTTTTTGGGTTTGAAACTATCCGTTGACGGCTTATAGTGGTCAAGGCCACAGAACTCACCGAGAGCTTCGTTTTGACTGGTTATGGCTCCCGTAACTCTAAACGAGACAACAGTTATGGCCGTCCGAAGAATCGATATCCACAGGGTGCAACATTCGCTGTGCAAGGTGCAACATTCGTCCAAAAAGCAGAAACAGCGCCGTTCGACTTTGAGAAGTGGGTGCAGGGATTTGAAATGGAACAGTACCATGGTGAGCCGCTCTCCAGGGAAGGTAAATCGAAGACCAGCAACGGTGATCCCGTTTTAACGTAAACATTCACGTGATGGAAAAAAGAAGGCCAAAATACTTCAGAGACCCGACTGAGGTTCGGATAGCCTTTTTTTGGTTTGAAACTATCCGTTGACGGCTTACAGCAGTCAAGGCCGTAGAACTCACCGAGAGCTTCGTTTTGACTGGTTATGGCTCCCGTAACTCTAAACGAGGCAACAGTTATGGCCGTCCGAAGAATCGATATCCACAGGGTGCAACATTCGCTGTGCAAGGTGCAACATTCGTCCAAAAAGCAGAAACAGCGCCGTTCGACTTTGAGAAGTGGGTGCAGGGATTTGAAATGGAACAGTACTATGGTGAGCCGCTCTCCAGGGAAGGTAAATCGAAGACCAGCAACGGTGATCCCGTTTTAACGTAAACATTCACGTGATGGAAAAAAGAAGGCCAAAAAACTTCAAAGACCCGATTGAGGTTCGGATAGCCTTTTTTGGGTTTGAAACTATCCGTTGACGGCTTACAGCTGTCAAGGCCGTAGAAATCACCGAGAGCTTCGTTTTGACTGGTTATGGCTCCCGTAACTCTAAACGAGCCAATAGTTATGGACGTCCGAAGAATCGATATCCACAGGGTGCAACATTCGCTGTGCAAGGTGCAACATTCGTCCAAAAAGCCGAAACAACGCCGTTCGACTTTTAGAAGTGGGTGCAGGGATTTGAAATGGAACAGTACCATGGTGAGCCGCTCTCCAGGGAAGGTAAATCGAAGACCAGCAACGGTGATCCCATTTTAACGTAAACATTCACGTGATGGAAAAAAGAAGGCCAAACTTCAGAGACCCGATTGATGTTCGGATAGCCTTTTTTGGGTTTTAAACTATCCGTTGATGGCTTACAGCCGTCAAGGCCGTAGAACTCACCGAGGGCTTCGTTTTGACTGGTTATGGCTCCCGTAACTCTAAACGAGCCAACAATTATGGCCTTTCGAAGAATCAATATCCACAGGGTGCAACATTCGCTGTGCAAGGTGCAACATTCGTCCAAAAAGCCGAAACGGCGCCGTTCGACTTTTAGAAGTGGGTGCAGGGATTTGAAATGGAACAGTACCGTGGTGAACCGCTCTCCAGGGAAGGAAAATCGAAGACCAGCAACGGTGATCCCGTTTTAACGTAAAAATTCACATGATGGAAAAAAGAAGGCCAAAATACTTCAGAGACCCGATTGAGGTTCGGATAGCCTTTTTTGGGTTTGCAACTATCCGTTAACGGTTTACAGCTGTCAAGGCCGTAGAACTCACCGAGTTCTTTGTTTTGACTGGTTATGGCTCCCGTAACTCTAAACGAGCCAACAGTTATGGCCGTCCGAAGAATCGATATCCACAGGGTGCAACATTCGCTGTGCAAGGTGCAACATTCGTCCAAAAAGCCGAAACAGCACCGTTTGACTTTTAGAAGTGGGTGCAGGGATTTGAAATGGAACAGTACCATGGTGAACCGCTCTCTAGGGAAGGTAAATCGAAGACCAGCAACGGTGATCCCGTTTTAACGTAAAAAATCACGTGATGGAAAAAAGAAGGCCAAAATACTTCAGAGACCCGATTGAGGTTCGGATAGCCTTTTTTGGGTTTGAAACTATCCGTTGACGGCTTACAGCCGTCGAGGTCGTAGAACTCACCGAGAGCTTCGTTTTGACTGGTTATGGCTCCCGTAACTCTAAACGAGCCAACAGTTATGGCCGTCCGAAGAATCGATATCCACAGGGTGCAACATTCGTCCAAAAAGCAGAAACAGCGCCGTTCGACTTTGAGAAGTGGGCGCAAGGATTCGAAATGGAACAGTACCATGGTGAGCCGCTCTCCTGGGAAGGTAAATCGAAGACCAGCAACGGTGATCCCGTTTTAACGTAAACATTCACGTGATGGAAAAAAGAAGGCCAAAAAAATTCAAAGACCCGATTGAGGTTCGGATAGCCATTTTTGGGTTTGAAACTATCCGTTGACGGCTTACAGCTGTCAAGGCCGTAGAACTCACCGAGAGCTTCGTTTGGACTGGTTATGGCTCCCGTAACTCTAAACGAGCCAACATTTATGGCCGTCCGAAGAATCGATATCCACAGGGTGCAACATTCGCTGTACAAGGTGCAATATTCGTCCAAAAAGCCGAAACAGCACCGTTTGACTTTTAGAAGTGGGTGCAGGGATTTGAAATGGAACAGTACCATGGTGAACTGCTCTCCAGGGAAGGTAAATCGAAGACCAGCAACGGTGATCCCGTTTTAACGTAAAAATTCACGTGATGGAAAAAAGAAGGCCAAAATACTTCAGAGACCCGATTGAGGTTCGGATAGCCTTTTTTGGGTTTGAAACTATCCGTTGACGGCATACAGCCATCAAGGTCGTAAAACTCACCGAGAGCTTCGTTTTGACTGGTTATGGCTCCCGTAACTCTAAACGAGCCAACAGTTATTGCCGTCCGAAGAATCGATATCCACAGGGTGCAACATTCGCTGTGCAAGGTGCAACATTCGTCCAAAAAGCCGAAACAGCGCCGTTCGACTTTTAGAAGTGGGTGTAGGGATTTGAAATGGAACAGTACCATGGCGAGCCGCTCTCCAGGGAAGGAAAATCAAAGACCAGCAACGGTGATCCCGTTTTAACGTAAACATTCACGTGATGGAAAAAAGAAGGCCAAAAAACAACAGAGACCCGATTGAGGTTCAGATAGCCTTTTTTGGGTTCGAAACTATCCGTTGACGGCTTACAGCGGTCAAGGCCGTAGAACTCACCGAGAACTTCGTTTTGACTGGTTATGGCTCCCGTAACTCTAAACGAGCCAACAGTTATGACCGTCCGAAGAATCGATATCCACAGGGTGCAACATTCGCTGTGCAAGGTGCAACATTCGTCCAAAAAGCCGAAACAACGTCGATCGACTTTTAGAAGTGGGTGCAGGAATTTGAAATGGAACAGTACCATGGTGAACCACTCTCCAGGGAAGGTAAATCGAAGACCAGCAATGGTGATCCCGTTTTAACGTAAAAATTCACGTGATGGAAAAAAGAAGGCCAAAATACTTCAGAGACCCGATTGAGGTTCGGATAGCCTTTTTTGGGTTTGAAACTATCCGTTGACCGCTTACAGCTGTCATGGCCGTAGAACTCACCGAGAGCTTCGTTTTGACTGGTTATGGCTCCCGTAACTCTAAACGAGCCAATAGTTATGGCCGTCCGAAGAATCGATATCCACAGGGCGCAACATTCGCTGTGCAAGGTGCAACATTCGTCCAAAAAGCCGAAACAGCGCCATTCGACTTTTAGAAGTGGGTGCAGGAATTTGAAATGGAACAGTACCATGGTGAGACGCTCTCCAGGGAAGGTAAATCGAAGACCAGCAAAGGTGATCCCGTTTTAACGTAAACATTAACGTGATGGAAAAAAGAAGGCCAAAATACTTCAAAGACACGATTGAGGTTCGGATAGCCTTTTTTGGGTTTGAAACTATCCGTTGACGGCTTACAGCTGTAAAGGCCGTAGAACTCACCGAGAGCTTCGTTTTGACTGGTTATGGCTCCCGTAACTCTAAACGAGGCAACAGTTATGGCCGTCCGAAGAATCGATATCCACAGGGTGCAACATTCGCTGTGCAAGGTGCAACATTCATCCAAAAAGCAGAAACAGCGCCATTCGAATTTGAGAAGTGGGTGCAGGGATTTGAAATGGAACACTACCATGGTGAGCCGCTCTCCAGGGAAGGTAAATCGAAGACCAGCAACGGTGATCCCGTTTTAACGTAAACATTCACGTGATGGAAAAAAGAAGGCCAAAAAACTTCAATGACCAGATTGAGGTTCGTATAGCCTTTTTTGGGTTTGAAACTATCCGTTGACGGCTTACAGCTATCAAGGCCGTAGAAATCACCGAGAGCTTCGTTTTGACTGGTTATGGCTCCCGTAACTCTAAATGAGCCAACAGTTATGGCCGTCCGAAGAATCGATATCCACAGGGTGCAACATTCGCTGTGCAAGGTGCAACATTCGTCCACAAAGCCGAAACAACGTCGTTCGACTTTTAGAAGTGGGTGCAGGGATTTGAAATGGAACAATACCATGGTGAGCCGCTCTCCAGGGAAGGTAAATCGAAGACCAGCAACGGTGATCCCGTTTTAACGTAAAAATTCACGTGATGGAAAAAAGAAGGCCAAAATACTTCAGAGACCCGATTGAGGTTCGGATAGCCTATTTTGGGTTTGCAACTATCCGTTGACGGTTTACAGCTGTCAAGGCCGTAGAACTCACCGAGTTCTTTGTTTTGACTGGTTATGGCTTCCGTAACTCTAAACGAGCCAACAGTTATGGCCGTCCGAAGAATAAATATCCACAGGGTGCAACATTCGCTGTGCAAGGTGCAACATTCGTCCAAAAAGCCGAAACGGCGCCGTTCGACTTTTAGAAGTGGGTGCAGGGATTTGAAATGGAACAGTACCATGGTGAACCGCTCTCCAGGGAAGGTAAATCGAAGACCAGCAACGGTGATCCCGTTTTAACGTAAACATTCACGTGATGGAAAAAAGAAGGCCAAAAAACTGCAAAGACCCGATTGAGGTTCGGATAGCCCTTTTTGGGTTTGAAACTATCCATTGACGGCTTACAGCTGTCAAGGCCGTAGAACTCACCGAGAGCTTCATTTTGACTGGTTATGGCTCCCGTAACTCTAAACGAGGCAACAGTTATGGCCATCCGAAGAATCGATATCCACAGGGTGCAACATTCGCTGTGCAAGGTGCAACATTCGTCCAAAAAGCAGAAACAGCGCCGTTCGACTTTGAGAAGTGGGTGCAAGGATTTGAAATGGAACAGTACCTTGGTGAGCCGCTCTCCAGGGAAGGTAAATCGAAGACCAGCAACGGTGATCCCGTTTTAACGTAAACATTCACGTGATGGAAAAAAGAAGGCCAAAAAACTTCAAAGACCCGATTGAGGTTCGGATAGCCTTTTTTGGGTTTGAAACTATCCGTTGACGGCTTACAGCTGTCAAGGCCGTAGAAATCACCGAGAGCTTCGTTTTGACTGGTTATGGCTCCCGTAACTCTAAATGTGCCAACAGTTATGACCGTCCGAAGAATCGATATCCACAGGGTGCAACATTCGCTGTGCAAGGTGCAACATTCGTCCACAAAGCCGAAACAACGCCGTTCGACTTTTAGAAGTGGGTGTAGGGATTTGAAATGGAACAGTACCATGGTGAACCGCTCTCCAGGGAAGGTAAATCGAAGACCAGCTATGGCGATCCCGTTTTAACGTAAAAATTCACGTGATGGAAAAAAGAAGGCCAAAATACTTCAAAGACCCGATTGAGGTTCGGATAGCCTTTTTTGGGTTTGAAACTATCCGTTGACCGCTTACAGCTGTCATGGCCGTAGAACTCACCGAGAGCTTCGTTTTGATTGGTTATGGCTCCCGTAACTCTAAACGAGCCAATAGTTATGGCCGTCCAATGAATCGATATCCACAGGGTGCAACATTCGCTGTGCAAGGTGCAACATTCGTCCAAAAAGCCGAAACAGCGCCATTCGACTTTTAGAAGTGGGTGCAGGAATTTGAAATGGAACAGTACCATGGTGAGCCGCTCTCCAGGGAAGGTAAATCGAAGACCAGCAACGGTGATCCCGTTTTAACGTAAACATTCACGTGATGGAAAAAAGAAGGCCAAAATACTTCAAAGACACGATTGAGGTTCGGATAGCCTTTTTTGGGTTTGAAACTATCCGTTGACGGCTTACAGCTGTAAAGGCCGTAGAACTCACCGAGAGCTTCGTTTTGACTGGTTATGGCTCCCGTAACTCTAAACGAGGCAACAGTTATGGCCGTCCGAAGAATCGATATCCACAGGGTGCAACATTCGCTGTGCAAGGTGCAACATTCATCCAAAAAGCAGAAACAGCGCCGTTCGACTTTGAGAAGTGGGTGCAGGGATTTGAAATGGAACACTACCATGGTGAGCCACTCTCCAGGGAAGGTAAGTCGAAGACCAGCAACGGTGATCCCGTTTTAACGTAAACATTCACGTGATGGAAAAAAGAAGGCCAAAAAACTTCAAAGACCCGATTGAGGTTCGGATAGCCTTTTTTGGGTTTGAAACTATCCGTTGACGGCTTACAGCTGTCAAGGCCGTAGAAATCACCGAGAGCTTCGTTTTGACTGGTTATGGCTCCCGTAACTCTATATGAGCCAACAGTTATGGCCGTCCGAAGAATCGATATCCACAGGGTGCAACATTCGCTGTGCAAGGTGCAACATTCGTCCACAAAGCCGAAACAACGCCGTTCGACTTTTAGAAGTGGGTGCAGGGATTTGAAATGGAATAGTACCATGGTGAGACGATCTCCAGGGAAGGTAAATCGAAGACCAGCAACGGTGATCCCGTTTTAACGTAAAAATTCACGTGATGGAAAAAAGAAGGCCAAAATACTTCAGAGACCCGATTGAGGTTCGGATAGCCTATTTTGGGTTTGCAACTATACGTTGACGGTTTACAGCTGTCAAGGCCGTAGAACTCACCGATTTCTTTGTTTTGACTGGTTATGGCTCCCGTAACTCTAAACGAGCCAACAGTTATGGCCATCCGAAGAATAAATATCCACAGGGTGCAACATTCGCTGTGCAAGGTGCAACATTCGTCCAAAAAGCCGAAACGGCACCGTTCGACTTTTAGAAGTGGGTGAAGGGATTTGAAATGGAACAGTACCATGGTGAACCGCTCTCCAGGGAAGGTAAATCGAAGACCAGCAACGGTGATCCCGTTTTAACGTAAAATTTCACGTGATGGAAAAAAGAAGGCCAAAATACTTCAGAGACCCGATTGAGGTTCGGATAGCCTTTTTTGGGTTTGCAACTATCCGTTGACGGTTTACAGCTGTCAAGGCCATAGAACTCACCGAGTTCTTTGTTTCGACTGGTTATGGCTCCCGTAACTCTAAACGAGCCAACAGTTATGGCCGTCCGAAGAATCGATATCCACAGGGTGCAACATTCGCTGTGCAAGGTGCAACATTCGTCCAAAAAGCCAAAACAGCACCGTTCGAATTTTAGAAGTGGGTGCAGGGATTTGAAATGGAACAGTAGCATGGTGAACCGCTCTCCAGGGAAGGTAAATCGAAGACCAGCAACGGTGATCCCGTTTTAACGTAAAAATTCACGTGATGGAAAAAAGAAGGACAAAATACTTCAGAGACCCGATTGAGGTTCAGATAGCCTTTTTTGGGTTTGAAACTATCTGTTGACGGCTAACAGCCATCAAGGCCGTAGAACTCACCGAGAGCTTCGTTTTGACTGGTTATGGCTCCCGTAACTCTAAACGAGCCAACAGTTATGGACGTCCAAAGAATCGATATCCACAGGGTGCAACATTCGCTGTGCAAAGTGCAACATTCTCCAAAAAGCAGAAACAGCGCCGTTCGACTTTGAGAAGTGGGTGCAAGGATTTGAAATGGAACAATACCATGGTGAGCCGCTCTCCTGGGAAGGTAAATCGAAGACCAGCAACGGTGATCCCGTTTTAACGTAAAAATTCACGTGACGGAAAAAAGAAGGCCAAAATACTTCAGAGACCCGATTGAGGTTCGGATAGCCTTTTTTGGGTTTGAAATTATCCGTTGACGGCTTACAGTAGTCAAGGCCGTAGAAATCACCGAGAGCTTCGTTTTGACTGGTTATGGCTCCCGTAACTCTAAACGAGCCAATAGTTATGGCCGTCCGAAGAATCGATATCCACAGGGTGCAACATTCGCTGTGCAAGGTGCAACATTCGTCCAAAAAGCCGAAACAACGCCGTTCGACTTTTAGAAGTGGGTGCAGGGATTTGAAATGGAACAGTACCATGGTGAGACGCTCTCCAGGGAAGGTAAATCGAAGACCAGCAACGGTGATCCCGTTTTAACGTAAAAATTCACGTGATGGAAAAAAGAAGGCCAAAATACTTAAGAGACCCGATTGAGGTTCGGATAGCCTTTTTTGGGTTTGCAACTATCCGTTGACGGTTTACAGCTGTCAAGGCCGTAGAACTCACCGAGTTCTTTGTTTTGACTGGTTATGGCTCCCGTAACTCTAAACGAGCCAACAGTTATGGCCGTCCGAAAAATAAATATCCACAGGGTGCAACATTCGCTGTGCAAGGTGCAACATTCGTCCAAAAAGCCGAAACGGCGCCGTTCGACTTTTAGAAGTGGGTGCAGGGATTTGAAATGGAACAGTACCATGGTGAACCGCTCTCCAGGGAAGGTAAATCGAAGACCAGCAACGGTGATCCCGTTTTAACGTAAACATTCACGTGATGGAAAAAAGAAGGCCAAAAAACTGCAGAGACCCGATTGAGGTTCGGATAGCCCTTTTTGGGTTTGAAACTATCCGTTGACGGCTTACAGCTGTCAAGGCCGTAGAACTCACCGAGAGCTTCGTTTTGACTGGTTATGGCTCCCGTAATTATAAACGAGGCAACAGTTATGGCCGTCCGAAGAATCGATATCCACAGGGTGCAACATTCGCTGTGCAAGGTGCAACATTCGTCCAAAAAGCAGAAACAGCGCCGTTCGACTTTGAGAAGTGGGTGCAAGGATTTGAAATGGAACAGTACCTTGGTGAGCCGCTCTCCAGGGAAGGTAAATCGAAGACCAGCAACGGTGATCCCGTTTTAACGTAAACATTCACGTGATGGAAAAAAGAAGGCCAAAAAACTTCAAAGACCCGATTGAGGTTCGGATAGCCTTTTTTGGGTTTGAAACTATCCGTTGATGGCTTACAGCTGTCAAGGCCGTAGAAATCACCGAGAGCTTCGTTTTGACTGGTTATGGCTCCCGTAACTCTAAATGAGCCAACAGTTATGGCCGTCCGAAGAATCGATATCCACAGGGTGCAACATTCGCTGTGCAAGGTGCAACATTCGTCCACAAAGCCGAAACAACGCCGTTCGACTTTTAGAAGTGGGTGCAGGGATTTGAAATGGAACAGTACCATGGTGAGCCGCTCTCCAGGGAAGGTAAATTGAAGACCAGCAACGGTGATTCCGTTTTAACGTAAAAATTCACGTGATGGAAAAAAGAAGGCCAAAATACTTCAGAGACCCGATTGAGGTTTGGATAGCCTTTTTTGGGTTTGCAACTATCCGTTGACGGTTTACAGTTGTCAAGGCCGTAGAACTCACCGAGTTCTTTGTTTTGACTGGTTATGGCTCCCGTAACTCTAAACGAGCCAACAGTTATGGCCGTCCGAAGAATAAATATCCACAGGGTGCAACATTCGCTGTGCAAGGTGCAACATTCGTCCAAAAAGCCGAAACGGTGCCGTTCGACCTTTAGAAGTGGGTACAGGGATTTGAAATGGAACAGTACCATGGTGAACCGCTCTCCAGGGAAGGTAAATCGAAGACCAGCAAAGGTGATCCCGTTTTAACGTAAAATTTCACGTGATGGAAAAAAGAAGGCCAAAATACTTCAGAGACCCGATTGAGGTTCGGATAGCCTTTTTTGGGTTTGCAACTATCCGTTGACGGTTTACAGCTATCAAGGCCATAGAACTCACCGAGTTCTTTGTTTTGACTGGTTATGGCTCCCGTAACTCTAAACGAGCCAACAGTTATGGCCGTCCGAAGAATCGATATCCACAGGGTGCAACATTCGCTGTGCAAGGTGCAACATTCGTCCAAAAAGCCAAAACAGCACCGTTCGAATTTTAGAAGTGGGTGCAGGGATTTGAAATGGAACAGTACCATGGTGAACCGCTCTCCAGGGAAGGTATATCGAAGACCAGCAACGGTGATCCCGTTTTAACGTAAAAATTCACGTGATGGAAAAAAGAAGGCCAAAATACTTCAGAGACCCGATTGAGGTTCAGATAGCCTTTTTTGGGTTTGAAACTATCTGTTGACGGCTTACAGCCATCAAGGTCGTAGAACTCACCGAGAGCTTCGTTTTGACTGGTTATGGCTCCCGTAACTCTAAACGAGCCAACAGTTATGGCCGTCCGAAGAATCGATATCCACAGGGTGCAACATTCGCTGTGCAAGGTGCAACATTCATCCAAAAAGCAGAAACATCGCCGTTCGACTTTGAGAAGTGGGTGCAAGGATTTGAAATGGAACAATACCATGGTGAGCCGCTCTCCTGGGAAGGTAAATCGAAGACCAGCAACGGTGATCCCGTTTTAACGTAAACATTCACGTGATGGAAAAAAGAAGGCCAAAAAATTCAGAGACCCGATTGAGGTTCGGATAGCCTTTTTTGGGTTTGAAACTATCCGTTGACGGCTTACAGCAGTCAAGGCCGTAGAAATCACCGAGAGCTTCGTTTTGACTGGTTATGGCTCCCGTAACTCTAAACGAGCCAACAGTTATGGCCGTCCGAAGAATCGATATCCACAGGGTGCAACATTCGCTGTGCAAGGTGCAACATTCGTCCAAAAAGCCGAAACAACGCCGTTCGACTTTTAGAAGTGGGTGCAGGGATTTGAAATGGAACAGTACCATGGTGAGACGCTCTCCAGGGAAGGTAAATCGAAGACCAGCAACGGTGATCCCGTTTTAACGTAAAAATTCACGTGATGGAAAAAAGAAGGCCAAAATACTTAAGAGACCCGATTGAGGTTCGGATAGCCTTTTTTGGGTTTGCAACTATCCGTTGACGGTTTACAGCTGTCAAGGCCGTAGAACTCACCGAGTTCTTTGTTTTGACTGGTTATGGCTCCCGTAACTCTAAACGAGCCAACAGTTATGGCCGTCCGAAAAATAAATATCCACAGGGTGCAACATTCGCTGTGCAAGGTGCAACATTCGTCCAAAAAGCCGAAACGGCGCCGTTCGACTTTTAGAAGTGGGTGCAGGGATTTGAAATGGAACAGTACCATGGTGAACCGCTCTCCAGGGAAGGTAAATCGAAGACCAGCAACGGTGATCCCGTTTTAACGTAAACATTCACGTGATGGAAAAAAGAAGGCCAAAAAACTGCAGAGACCCGATTGAGGTTCGGATAGCCCTTTTTGGGTTTGAAACTATCCGTTGACGGCTTACAGCTGTCAAGGCCGTAGAACTCACCGAGAGCTTCGTTTTGACTGGTTATGGCTCCCGTAATTATAAACGAGGCAACAGTTATGGCCGTCCGAAGAATCGATATCCACAGGGTGCAACATTCGCTGTGCAAGGTGCAACATTCGTCCAAAAAGCAGAAACAGCGCCGTTCGACTTTGAGAAGTGGGTGCAAGGATTTGAAATGGAACAGTACCTTGGTGATCCGCTCTCCAGGGAAGGTAAATCGAAGACCAGCAACGGTGATCCCGTTTTAACGTAAACATTCACGTGATGGAAAAAAGAAGGCCAAAAAACTTCAAAGACCCGATTGAGGTTCGGATAGCCTTTTTTGGGTTTGAAACTATCCGTTGATGGCTTACAGCTGTCAAGGCCGTAGAAATCACCGAGAGCTTCGTTTTGACTGGTTATGGCTCCCGTAACTCTAAATGAGCCAACAGTTATGGCCGTCCGAAGAATCGATATCCACAGGGTGCAACATTCGCTGTGCAAGGTGCAACATTCGTCCACAAAGCCGAAACAACGCCGTTCGACTTTTAGAAGTGGGTGCAGGGATTTGAAATGGAACAGTACCATGGTGAGCCGCTCTCCAGGGAAGGTAAATTGAAGACCAGCAACGGTGATTCCGTTTTAACGTAAAAATTCACGTGATGGAAAAAAGAAGGCCAAAATACTTCAGAGACCCGATTGAGGTTTGGATAGCCTTTTTTGGGTTTGCAACTATCCGTTGACGGTTTACAGTTGTCAAGGCCGTAGAACTCACCGAGTTCTTTGTTTTGACTGGTTATGGCTCCCGTAACTCTAAACGAGCCAACAGTTATGGCCGTCCGAAGAATAAATATCCACAGGGTGCAACATTCGCTGTGCAAGGTGCAACATTCGTCCAAAAAGCCGAAACGGTGCCGTTCGACCTTTAGAAGTGGGTACAGGGATTTGAAATGGAACAGTACCATGGTGAACCGCTCTCCAGGGAAGGTAAATCGAAGACCAGCAAAGGTGATCCCGTTTTAACGTAAAATTTCACGTGATGGAAAAAAGAAGGCCAAAATACTTCAGAGACCCGATTGAGGTTCGGATAGCCTTTTTTGGGTTTGCAACTATCCGTTGACGGTTTACAGCTATCAAGGCCGTAGAACTCACCGAGTTCTTTGTTTTGACTGGTTATGGCTCCCGTAACTCTAAACGAGCCAACAGTTATGGCCGTCCGAAGAATCGATATCCACAGGGTGCAACATTCGCTGTGCAAGGTGCAACATTCGTCCAAAAAGCCAAAACAGCACCGTTCGAATTTTAGAAGTGGGTGCAGGGATTTGAAATGGAACAGTACCATGGTGAACCGCTCTCCAGGGAAGGTATATCGAAGACCAGCAACGGTGATCCCGTTTTAACGTAAAAATTCACGTGATGGAAAAAAGAAGGCCAAAATACTTCAGAGACCCGATTGAGGTTCAGATAGCCTTTTTTGGGTTTGAAACTATCTGTTGACGGCTTACAGCCATCAAGATCGTAGAACTCACCGAGAGCTTCGTTTTGACTGGTTATGGCTCCCGTAACTCTAAACGAGCCAACAGTTATGGCCGTCCGAAGAATCGATATCCACAGGGTGCAACATTCGCTGTGCAAGGTGCAACATTCATCCAAAAAGCAGAAACATCGCCGTTCGACTTTGAGAAGTGGGTGCAAGGATTTGAAATGGAACAATACCATGGTGAGCCGCTCTCCTGGGAAGGTAAATCGAAGACCAGCAACGGTGATCCCGTTTTAACGTAAACATTCACGTGATGGAAAAAAGAAGGCCAAAAAAATTCAGAGACCCGATTGAGGTTCGGATAGCCTTTTTTGGGTTTGAAACTATCCGTTGACGGCTTACAGCAGTCAAGGCCGTAGAAATCACCGAGAGCTTCGTTTTGACTGGTTATGGCTCCCGTAACTCTAAACGAGCCAACAGTTATGGCCGTCCGAAGAATCGATATCCACAGGGTGCAACATTCGCTGTGCAAGGTGCAACATTCGTCCAAAAAGCCGAAACAACGCCGTTCGACTTTTAGAAGTGGGTGCAGGGATTTGAAATGGAACAGTACCATGGTGAGACGCTCTCCAGGGAAGGTAAATCGAAGACCAGCAACGGTGATCCCGTTTTAACGTAAAAATTCACGTGATGGAAAAAAGAAGGCCAAAATACTTAAGAGACCCGATTGAGGTTCGGATAGCCTTTTTTGGGTTTGCAACTATCCGTTGACGGTTTACAGCTGTCAAGGCCGTAGAACTCACCGAGTTCTTTGTTTTGACTGGTTATGGCTCCCGTAACTCTAAACGAGCCAACAGTTATGGCCGTCCGAAAAATAAATATCCACAGGGTGCAACATTCGCTGTGCAAGGTGCAACATTCGTCCAAAAAGCCGAAACGGCGCCGTTCGACTTTTAGAAGTGGGTGCAGGGATTTGAAATGGAACAGTACCATGGTGAACCGCTCTCCAGGGAAGGTAAATCGAAGACCAGCAACGGTGATCCCGTTTTAACGTAAACATTCACGTGATGGAAAAAAGAAGGCCAAAAAACTGCAGAGACCCGATTGAGGTTCGGATAGCCCTTTTTGGGTTTGAAACTATCCGTTGACGGCTTACAGCTGTCAAGGCCGTAGAACTCACCGAGAGCTTCGTTTTGACTGGTTATGGCTCCCGTAATTATAAACGAGGCAACAGTTATGGCCGTCCGAAGAATCGATATCCACAGGGTGCAACATTCGCTGTGCAAGGTGCAACATTCGTCCAAAAAGCAGAAACAGCGCCGTTCGACTTTGAGAAGTGGGTGCAAGGATTTGAAATGGAACAGTACCTTGGTGATCCGCTCTCCAGGGAAGGTAAATCGAAGACCAGCAACGGTGATCCCGTTTTAACGTAAACATTCACGTGATGGAAAAAAGAAGGCCAAAAAACTTCAAAGACCCGATTGAGGTTCGGATAGCCTTTTTTGGGTTTGAAACTATCCGTTGATGGCTTACAGCTGTCAAGGCCGTAGAAATCACCGAGAGCTTCGTTTTGACTGGTTATGGCTCCCGTAACTCTAAATGAGCCAACAGTTATGGCCGTCCGAAGAATCGATATCCACAGGGTGCAACATTCGCTGTGCAAGGTGCAACATTCGTCCACAAAGCCGAAACAACGCCGTTCGACTTTTAGAAGTGGGTGCAGGGATTTGAAATGGAACAGTACCATGGTGAGCCGCTCTCCAGGGAAGGTAAATTGAAGACCAGCAACGGTGATTCCGTTTTAACGTAAAAATTCACGTGATGGAAAAAAGAAGGCCAAAATACTTCAGAGACCCGATTGAGGTTTGGATAGCCTTTTTTGGGTTTGCAACTATCCGTTGACGGTTTACAGTTGTCAAGGCCGTAGAACTCACCGAGTTCTTTGTTTTGACTGGTTATGGCTCCCGTAACTCTAAACGAGCCAACAGTTATGGCCGTCCGAAGAATAAATATCCACAGGGTGCAACATTCGCTGTGCAAGGTGCAACATTCGTCCAAAAAGCCGAAACGGTGCCGTTCGACCTTTAGAAGTGGGTACAGGGATTTGAAATGGAACAGTACCATGGTGAACCGCTCTCCAGGGAAGGTAAATCGAAGACCAGCAAAGGTGATCCCGTTTTAACGTAAAAATTCACGTGATGGAAAAAGAAGCCCAAAATACTTCAAAGACCCGATTGAGGTTCGGATAGCCTTTTTTGGGTTTGCAACTATCCGTTGACGGTTTACAGCTGTCAAGGCCGTAGAACTCACTGAGTTCTTTGTTTTGACTGGTTATGGCTCCCGTAACTCTAAACGAGCCAACGGTTATGGCCGTCCGAAGAATAAATATCCACAGGGTGCAACATTCGATGTGCAAGGTGCAACATTCGTCCAAAAAGCCGAAACGGCGCCGTTCGACTTTTAGAAGTGGGTGCAGGGATTTGAAATGGAACAGTACCATGGTGAACCGCTCTCCAGGGAACGTAAATCGAAGACCAGCAACGGTGATCCCGTTTTAACGTAAACATTCACGTGATGGAAAAAAGAAGGCCAAAAAACATCAGAGACCCGATTGAGGTTCGGATAGCCTTTTTTGGGTTTGAAACTATCCGTTGACGGCTTACAGCTGTCAAGGCCGTAGAACTCACCGAGAGCTTCGTTTTGACTGGTTATGGCTCCCGTAACTCTAAACGAGGCAACAGTTATGGCCGTCCGAAGAATCGATATCCACAGGGTGCAACATTCGCTGTGCAAGGTGCAACATTCGTCCAAAAAGCCAAAACAGCACCGTTCGAATTTTAGAAGTGGGTGCAGGGATTTGAAATGGAACAGTACCATGGTGAACCGCTCTCCAGGGAAGGTAAATCGAAGACCAGCAACGGTGATCCCGTTTTAACGTAAAAATTCACGTGATGGAAAAAAGAAGGCCAAAATACTTCAGAGACCCGATTGAGGTTCAGATAGCCTTTTTTGGGTTTGAAACTATCTGTTGACGGCTTACAGCCATCAAGGCCGTAGAACTCATCGAGAGCTTCGTTTTGACTGGTTATGGCTCCCGTAACTCTAAACGAGCCAACAGTTATGGCCGTCCGAAGAATCGATATCCACAGGGTGCAACATTCGCTGTGCAAGGTGCAACATTCATCCAAAAAGCAGAAACATCGCCGTTCGACTTTGAGAAGTGGGTGCAAGGATTTGAAATGGAACAATACCATGGTGAGCCGCTCTCCTGGGAAGGTAAATCGAAGACCAGCAACGGTGATCCCGTTTTAACGTAATCATTCACGTGATGGAAAAAAGAAGGCCAAAAAAATTCAGAGACCCGATTGAGGTTCGGATAGCCTTTTTTGGGTTTGAAACTATCCGTTGACGGCTTACAGCAGTCAAGGCCGTAGAAATCACCGAGAGCTTCGTTTTGACTGGTTATGGCTCCCGTAACTCTAAACGAGCCAACAGTTATGGCCGTCCGAAGAATCGATATCCACAGGGTGCAACATTCGCTGTGCAAGTTGCAACATTCGTCCAAAAAGCCGAAACAACGCCGTTCGACTTTTAGAAGTGGGTGCAGGGATTTGAAATGGAACAGTACCATGGTGAGCCGCTCTCCAGGGAAGGTAAATCGAAGACCAGCAACGGTGATCCCGTTTTAACGTAAAAATTCACGTGATGGAAAAAGAAGCCCAAAATACTTCAAAGACCCGATTGAGGTTCGGATAGCCTTTTTTGGGTTTGCAACTATCCGTTGACGGTTTACAGCTGTCAAGGCCGTAGAACTCACTGAGTTCTTTGTTTTGACTGGTTATGGCTCCCGTAACTCTAAACGAGCCAACGGTTATGGCCGTCCGAAGAATAAATATCCACAGGGTGCAACATTCGATGTGCAAGGTGCAACATTCGTCCAAAAAGCCGAAACGGCGCCGTTCGACTTTTAGAAGTGGGTGCAGGGATTTGAAATGGAACAGTACCATGGTGAACCGCTCTCCAGGGAACGTAAATCGAAGACCAGCAACGGTGATCCCGTTTTAACGTAAACATTCACGTGATGGAAAAAAGAAGGCCAAAAAACTTCAGAGACCCGATTGAGGTTCGGATAGCCTTTTTTGGGTTTGAAACTATCCGTTGACGGCTTACAGCTGTCAAGGCCGTAGAACTCACCGAGAGCTTCGTTTTGACTGGTTATGGCTCCCGTAACTCTAAACGAGGCAACAGTTATGGCCGTCCGAAGAATCGATATCCACAGGGTGCAACATTCGCTGTGCAAGGTGCAACATTCGTCCAAAAAGCCGAAACAACGCCGTTCGACTTTTAGAAGTGGGTGCAGGGATTTGAAATGGAACAGTACCATGGTGAGCCGCTCTCCAGGGAAGGTAAATCGAAGACCAGCAACGGTGATCCCGTTTTAACGTAAAAATTCACGTGATGGAAAAAAGAAGGCCAAAATACTTCAGAGACCCGATTGAGGTTCGGATAGCCTTTTTTGGGTTTGCAACTATCCGTTGACGGTTTACAGCTGTCAAGGCCGTAGAACTCACCGAGTTCTTTGTTTTGACTGGTTATGGCTCCCGTAACTCTAAACGAGCCAACAGTTATGGCCGTCCGAAGAATAAATATCCACAGGGTGCAACATCCGCTGTGCAAGGTGCAACATTCGTCCAAAAAGCCGAAACGGCGCCGTTCGACTTTTAGAAGTGGGTGCAGGGATTTGAAATGGAACAGTACCATGGTGAACCGCTCTCCAGGGAAGGTAAATCGAAGACCAGCAACAGTGATCCCGTTTTAACGTAAACATTGACGTGATGGAAAAAAGAAGGCCAAAAAACTTCAGAGACCCGATTGAGGTTCGGATAGCCTTTTTTGGGTTTGAAACTATCCGTTGACGGCTTACAGCTGTCAAGGCCGTAGAACTCACCGAGAGCTTCGTTTTGACTGGTTATGGCTCCCGTAACTCTAAACGAGCCAACAGTTATGGCCGTCCGAAGAATAAATATCCACAGGGTGCAACATTCGCTGTGCAAGGTGCAACATTCGTCCACAAAGCAGAAACAACGCCGTTCGACTTTTAGAAGTGGGTGCAGGGATTTGAAATGGAACAGTACCATGGTGAGCCGCTCTCCAGGGAAGGTAAATCGAAGACCAGCAACGGTGATCCCGTTTTAACGTAAAAATTCACGTGATGGAAAAAAGAAGGCCAAAATACTTCAGAGACCCGATTGAGGTTCGGATAGCCTTTTTTGGGTTTGCAACTATCCATTGACGGTTTACAGCTGTCAAGGCCGTAGAACTCACCGATTTCTTTGTTTTGACTGGTTATGGCTCCCGTAACTCTAAACGAGCCAACAGATATGGTCGTCCGAAGAATAAATATCCACAGGGTGCAACATTCGCTGTGCAAGGTGCAACATTCGTCCAAAAAGCCGAAACGACGCCGTTCGACTTTTAGAAGTGGGTGCAGGGATTTGAAATGGAACAGTACCATGGTGAACCGCTCTCCAGGGAAGGTAAATCGAAGACCAGCAACGGTGATCCCGTTTTAACGTAAAATTTCACGGGATGGAAAAAAGAAGGCCAAAATACTTCAGAGACCCGATTGAGGTTCGGATAGCCTTTTTTGGGTTTGCATCTATCCGTTGACGGTTTACAGCTGTCAAGGCCGTAGAACTCACCTAGTTCTTTGTTTTGACTGGTTATGGCTCCCGTAACTCTAAACGAGCCAACAGTTATGGCCGTCCGAAGAATCGATATCCACAGGGTGCAACATTCGCTGTGCAAGGTGCAACATTCGTCCAAAAAGCCAAAACAGCACCGTTCGAATTTTAGAAGTGGGTGCAGGGATTTGAAATGGAACAGTACCATGGTGAACCGCTCTCCAGGGAAGGTAAATCGAAGACCAGCAACGGTGATCCCGTTTTAACTTAAAAATTCACGTGATGGAAAAAAGAAGGCCAAAATACATCAGAGACCCGATTGAGGTTCAGATAGCCTTTTTTGGGTTTGAAACTATCTGTTGACGTCTTACAGCCATCAAGGCCGTAGAACTCACCGAGAGCTTCGTTTTGACTGGTTATGGCTCCCGAAACTCTAAACGAGCCAACAGTTATGGCCGTCCGAAGAATCGATATCCACAGGGTGCAACATTCGCTGTGCAAGGTGCAACATTCGTCCAAAAAGCAGAAACAGCGCCGTTCGACTTTGAGAAGTGGGTGCAAGGATTTGAAATGGAACAATACCATGGTGAGCCGCTCTCCTGGGAAGGTAAATCGAAGACCAGCAACGGTGATCCCGTTTTAACGTAAACATTCACGTGATGGAAAAAAGAAGGCCAAAAAAATTCAGAGACCCGATTGAGGTTCGGATAGCCTTTTTTGGGTTTGAAACTATCCGTTGACGGCTTACAGCAGTCAAGGCCGTAGAAATCACCGAGAGCTTTGTTTTGACTGGTTATGGCTCCCGTAACTCTAAACGAGCCAACAGTTATGGCCGTCCGAAGAATCGATATCCACAGGGTGCAACATTCGCTGTGCAAGGTGCAACATTCATCCAAAAAGCCGAAACAACGCCGTTCGACTTTTAGATGTCGGTGCAGGGATTTGAAATGGAACAGTACCATGGTGAGCCGCTCTCCAGGGAAGGTAAATCGAAGACCAGCAACGGTGATCCCGTTTTAACGTAAAAATTCACGTGATGGAAAAAAGAAGGCCAAAATACTTCAGAGACCCGATTGAGGTTCGGATAGCCTTTTTTGGGTTTGCAACTATCCGTTGACGGTTTACAGCTGTCAAGGCCGTAGAACTCACCGAGTTCTTTGTTTTGACTGGTTATGGCTCCCGTAACTCTAAACGAGCCAACAGTTATGGCCGTCCGAAGAATAAATATCCACAGGGTGCAACATTCGCTGTGCAAGGTGCAACATTCGTCCAAAAAGCCGAAACGGCGCCGTTCGACTTTTAGAAGTGGGTGCAGGGATTTGAAATGGAACAGTACCATGGTGAACCGCTCTCCAGGGAAGGTAAATCGAAGACCAACAACAGTGATCCCGTTTTAACGTAAACATTGACGTGATGGAAAAAAGAAGGCCAAAAAACTTCAGAGACCCGATTGAGGTTCGGATAGCCTTTTTTGGGTTTGAAACTATCTGTTGACGGCTTACAGCTGTCAAGGCCGTAGAACTCACCGAGAGCTTCGTTTTGACTGGTTATGGCTCCCGTAACTCTAAACGAGCCAACAGTTATGGCCGTCCGAAGAATAAATATCCACAGGGTGCAACATTCGCTGTGCAAGGTGCAACATTCGTCCACAAAGCAGAAACAACGCCGTTCGACTTTTAGAAGTGGGTGCAGGGATTTGAAATGGAACAGTACCATGGTGAGCCGCTCTCCAGGGAAGGTAAATCGAAGACCAGCAACGGTGATCCCGTTTTAACGTAAAAATTCACGTGATGGAAAAAAGAAGGCCAAAATACTTCAGAGACCCGATTGAGGTTCGGATAGCCTTTTTTGGGTTTGCAACTATCCATTGACGGTTTACAGCTGTCAAGGCCGTAGAACTCACCGAGTTCTTTGTTTTGACTGGTTATGGCTCCCGTAACTCTAAACGAGCCAACAGATATGGCCGTCCGAAGAATAAATATCCACAGGGTGCAACATTCGCTGTGCAAGGTGCAACATTCGTCCAAAAAGCCGAAACGACGCCGTTCGACTTTTAGAAGTGGGTGCAGGGATTTGAAATGGAACAGTACCATGGTGAACCGCTCTCCAGGGAAGGTAAATCGAAGACCAGCAACGGTGATCCCGTTTTAACGTAAAATTTCACGTGATGGAAAAAAGAAGGCCAAAATACTTCAGAGACCCGATTGAGGTTCGGATAGCCTTTTTTGGGTTTGCAACTATCCGTTGACGGTTTACAGCTGTCAAGGCCGTAGAACTCACCTAGTTCTTTGTTTTGACTGGTTATGGCTCCCGTAACTCTAAACGAGCCAACAGTTATGGCCGTCCGAAGAATCGATATCCACAGGGTGCAACATTCGCTGTGCAAGGTGCAACATTCGTCCAAAAAGCCAAAACAGCACCGTTCGAATTTTAGAAGTGGGTGCAGGGATTTGAAATGGAACAGTACCATGGTGAACCGCTCTCCAGGGAAGGTAAATCGAAGACCAGCAACGGTGATCCCGTTTTAACTTAAAAATTCACGTGATGGAAAAAAGAAGGCCAAAATACATCAGAGACCCGATTGAGGTTCAGATAGCCTTTTTTGGGTTTGAAACTATCTGTTGACGTCTTACAGCCATCAAGGCCGTAGAACTCACCGAGAGCTTCGTTTTGACTGGTTATGGCTCCCGAAACTCTAAACGAGCCAATAGTTATGGCCGTCCGAAGAATCGATATCCACAGGGTGCAACATTCGCTGTGCAAGGTGCAACATTCGTCCAAAAAGCAGAAACAGCGCCGTTCGACTTTGAGAAGTGGGTGCAAGGATTTGAAATGGAACAATACCATGGTGAGCCGCTCTCCTGGGAAGGTAAATCGAAGACCAGCAACGGTGATCCCGTTTTAACGTAAACATTCACGTGATGGAAAAAAGAAGGCCAAAAAAATTCAGAGACCCGATTGAGGTTCGGATAGCCTTTTTTGGGTTTGAAACTATCCGTTGACGGCTTACAGCAGTCAAGGCCGTAGAAATCACCGAGAGCTTTGTTTTGACTGGTTATGGCTCCCGTAACTCTAAACGAGCCAACAGTTATGGCCGTCCGAAGAATCGATATCCACAGGGTGCAACATTCGCTGTGCAAGGTGCAACATTCGTCCAAAAAGCCGAAACAACGCCGTTCGACTTTTAGATGTGGGTGCAGGGATTTGAAATGGAACAGTACCATGGTGAGCCGCTCTCCAGGGAAGGTAAATCGAAGACCAGCAACGGTGATCCCGTTTTAACGTAAAAATTCACGTGATGGAAAAAAGAAGGCCAAAATACTTCAGAGACCCGATTGAGGTTCGGATAGCCTTTTTTGGGTTTGCAACTATCCGTTGACGGTTTACAGCTGTCAAGGCCGTAGAACTCACCGAGTTCTTTGTTTTGACTGGTTATGGCTCCCATAACTCTAAACGAGCCAATAGTTATGGTCGTCCGAAGAATAAATATCCACAGGGTGCAACATTCGCTGTGCAAGGTGCAACATTCGTCCAAAAAGCCGAAACGGTGCCGTTCGACTTTTAGAAGTGGGTGCAGGGATTTGAAATGGAACAGTACCATGGTGAACCGCTCTCCAGGGAAGGTAAATCGAAGACCAGCAACGGTGATCCCGTTTTAACGTAAACATTCACGTGATGGAAAAAAGAAGGCCAAAAAACTTCAGAGACCCGATTGAGGTTCGGATAGCCTTTTTTGGGTTTGAAACTATCCGTTGACGGCTTACAGCTGTTAAGGCCGTAGAACTCACCGAGAGCTTCGTTTTGACTGGTTATGGCTCTCGTAACTCTAAACGAGGCAACAGTATGGCCGTCCGAAGAATCGATATCCACAGGGTGCAACATTCGCTGTGCAAGGTGCAACATTCGTCCAAAAAGCCGAAACAACGCCGTTCGACTTTTAGAAGTGGGTGCAGGGATTTGAAATGGAACAGTACCATGGTGAGCCGCTCTCCAGGGAAGGTAAATCGAAGACCAGCAACGGTGATCCCGTTTTAACGTAAAAATTCACGTGATGGAAAAAAGAAGGCCAAAATACTTTGAGAGACCCGATTGAGGTTCAGATAGCCTTTTTTGGGTTTGAAACTATCCGTTGACGGCTTACAGCCATCAAGGCCATAGAACTCACCGAGAGCTTCGTTTTGACTGGTTATGGCTCCCGTAACTCTAAACGAGCCAACAGTTATGGCCGTCC
Source organism: Allium fistulosum (assembly GCA_030737815.1). NCBI lineage: Eukaryota > Viridiplantae > Streptophyta > Magnoliopsida > Asparagales > Amaryllidaceae > Allium > Allium fistulosum. The sequence goes on along the minus strand of CM060905.1, from coordinate 40,204,653 downwards.
GAAGAATCGATATCCACAGGGTGCAACATTCGCTGTGCAAGGTGCAACATTCGTCCAAAAAGCAGAAACAGCGCCGTTCGACTTTGAGAAGTGGGTGCAAGGATTTGAAATGGAACAATACCATGGTGAGCCGCTCTCCTGGGAAGGTAAATCGAAGACCAGCAACGGTGATCCCGTTTTAACGTAAACATTCACGTGATGGAAAAAAGAAGGCCAAAAAAATTCAGAGACCCGATTGAGGTTCGGATAGCCTTTTTTGGGTTTGAAACTATCCGTTGACGGCTTATAGCTGTCAAGGCCGTAGAACTCACCGAGAGCTTCGTTTTGACTGGTTATGGCTCCCGTAACTCTAAACGAGCAGATAGTTATGGCCGTCCGAAGAATCAATATCCACAGGGTGCAACATTCGCTGTGCAAGGTGCAACATTCGTCCAAAAAGCAGAAACAGCGCCGTTCGTCTTTTAGAAGTGGGTGCAGGGATTTGAAATGGAATAGTATCATGGTGAGCCGCTCTCCTGGGAAGGTAAATCGAAGACCAGCAACGGTGATCCCGTTTTAACGTAAACATTCACGTGATGGAAAAAAGAAGGCCAAAAAAATTCAGAGACCTGATTGAGGTTCGGATAGCTTTTTTTGGGTTTGAAACTATCAGTTGACGGCTTACAGCTGTCAAGGCCGTAGAACTCACCGAGAGCTTCATTTTGACTGGTTATGGCTCCCGTAACTCTAAACGAGCCAACAGTTATGGCCGTCCGAAGAATCGATATCCACAGGGTGCAACATTCGCTGTGCAAGGTGCAACATTCGTCCAAAAAGCCGAAACAGCGCCGTTCGACTTTTAGAAGTGGGTGCAGGAATTTGAAATGGAACAGTACCATGGTGTACCGCTCTCCAGGGAAGGTAAATCGAAGACCAGCAACGGTGATCCCGTTTTAACGTAAAAATTCACGTGATGGAAAAAAGAAGGCCAAAATACTTCAGAGACCCGATTGAGGTTCGTATAGCCTTTTTTGGGTTTGAAACTATCCGTTGACGGGTTACAGCGGTCAAGGCCGTAGAACTCACCGAGAGCTTCGTTTTGACTGGTTATGTCTCCCGTAACTCTAAACGGGCCAATAGTTATGGCCGTCCGAAGAATCGATATCCACAGGGTGCAACATTCGCTGTGCAAGGTGCAACATTCGTCGCCGTTCGACTTTTAGAAGTGGGTGCAGGGATTTGAAATGGAACAGTACCATGGTGAGCCGCTCTCCGGGGAAGGTAAATCGAAGACCAGCAACGGTGATCCCGTTTTAACGTAAAAATTCACGTGATGGAAAAAAGAAGGCCAAAATACTTTGAGAGACCCGATTGAGGTTCAGATAGCCTTTTTTGGGTTTGAAACTATTCGTTGACGGCTTACAGCCATCAAGGCCGTAGAACTCACCGAGAGCTTCGTTTTGACTGGTTATGGCTCCCGTAACTCTAAACGAGCCAACAGTTATGGCCGTCCGAAGAATCGATATCCACAGGGTGCAACATTCGTTGTGCAAGGTGCAACATTCGTCCAAAAAGCAGAAACAGCGCCGTTCGACTTTGAGAAGTGGGTGCAAGGATTTGAAATGGAACAATACCATGGTGAGCCGCTCTCCTGGGAAGGTAAATCGAAGACCAGCAACGGTGATCCCGTTTTAACGTAAAAATTCACGTGATGGAAAAAAGAAGGCCAAAAAAATTCAGAGACCCGATTGAGGTTCGGATAGCCTTTTTTGGGTTTGAAACTATCCGTTGATGGCTTATAGCTGTCAAGGCCGTAGAACTCACCGAGAGCTTCGTTTTGACTGGTTATGGCTCCCGTAACTCTAAACGAGCCAATAGTTATGGCCGTCCGAAGAATCGATATCCACAGGGTGCAACATTCGCTGTGCAAGGTGCAACATTCATCCAAAAAGCAGAAACAGCGCCGTTCGTCTTTTAGAAGTGGGTGCAGGGATTTGAAATGGAATAGTATCATGGTGAGCCGCTCTCCTGGGAAGGTAAATCGAAGACCAGCAACGGTGATCCCGTTTTAACGTAAACATTCACGTGATGGAAAAAAGAAGGCCAAAAAAATTCAAAGACCCGATTGAGGTTCGGATAGAATTTTTTGGGTTTGAAACTATCCGTTGACGGCTTACAGCTGTCAACGCCGTAGAACTCACCGAGAGCTTCATTTTGACTGGTTATGGCTCCCGTAACTCTAAACGAGCCAAAAGTTATGGCCGTCCGAAGAATCGATATCCACAGGGTGCAACATTCGCTGTGCAAGGTGCAACATTCGTCCAAAAAGCCGAAACAGCGCCGTTCGACTTTTAGAAGTGGGTGCAGGAATTTGAAATGGAACAGTACCATGGTGTACCGCTCTCCAGGGAAGGTAAATCGAAGACCAGCAACGGTGATCCCGTTTTAACGTAAAAATTCACGTGATGGAAAAAAGAAGGCCAAAATACTTCAGAGACCCGATTGAGGTTCGGATAGCCTTTTTTGGGTTTGAAACTATCCGTTGACGGGTTACAGCGGTCAAGGCCGTAGAACTCACCGAGAGCTTCGTTTTGACTGGTTATGGCTCCCGTAACTCTAAACGGGCCAACAGTTATGGCCGTCCGAAGAATCGATATCCACAGGGTGCAACATTCGCTGTGCAAGGTGCAACATTCGTCCAAAAAGCCGAAACGGCGCCGTTCGACTTTTAGAAGTGGGTGCAGGGATTTGAAATGGAACAGTACCATGGTGAACCGCTCTCCAGGGAAGGTAAATCGAAGACCAGCAACGGTGATCCCGTTTTAACGTGAACATTCACGTGATGGGAAAAGAAGGCCAAAAAACTTCAGAGACCCGATTGAGGTTCGGATATCCTTTTTTGGGTTTTAAACTATCCATTGATGGCTTACAGCTGTCAAGGCCGTAGAACTCACCGAGAGCTTCGTTTTGACTGGTTATGGCTCCCGTAACTCTAAACGAGCCAACAGTTATGGCTGTCCGAAGAATCGATATCCACAGGGTGCAACATTCGCTGTGCAAGGTGCAACATTGTCCAAAAAGCCAAAACGGCGCCGTTCGACTTTTAGAAGTGGGTGCAGGGATTTGAAATGGAAAAGTACCATGGTGAGCCGCTCTCCAGGGAAGGTAAATCGAAGACCAGCAACGGTGATCCCGTTTTAACGTAAAAATTCACGTGATGGAAAAAAGAAGGCCAAAATACTTCAGAGACCCGATTGAGGTTCGGATAGCCTTTTTTGGGTTTGAAACTATCCGCTGACGGCTTACAGCAGTCAAGGCCGTAGAACTCACCGAGAGCTTCGTTTTGACAGGTTATGGCTCCCGTAACTCTAAACGAGCCAACAGTTATGGCCGTCCGAAGAATCGATATCCACAGGGTGCAACATTCGCTGTGCAAGGTGCAACATTCGTCCAATAGCCGAAAGAGCGTCGTTCGACTTTAGAAGTGGGTGTAGGGATTTGAAATGGAATAGTACTATGGTGAACCGCTCTCCAGGGAAGGTAAATCGAAGACCAGCAACGGTGATCCCGTTTTAACGTAAAAATTCACGTGATGGAAAAAAGAAGGCCAAAATACTTCAAAGACCCGATTGAGGTTCGGATAGCCTTTTTTGGGTTTGAAACTATCCATTGACGGCTTACAGCTATCAAGGCCGTAGAACACACCGTGAGCTTCGTTTTGACTGGTTATGGCTCCCGTAACTCTAAACAAGCCAATAGTTATGGCCGTCTGAAGAATCGATATCCACAGGGTGCAACATTCGTCCAAAAAGCAAAAACAGCGCCGTTCGACTTTGAGAAGCGGGTGCAGGGATTTGAAATGGAACAGTACCTTGGTGAGCCGCTCTCCAGGGAGGTAAATCAAAGACCAGCAACGGTGATCCCGTTTTAACGTAAAAATTCACGTGATGGAAAAAAGAAGGCCAAAATACTTCAGAGACCCGATTGAGGTTCAGATAGCCTTTCTTGGGTTTGAAACTATCCGTTGACGGGTTACAGCGGTCAAGGCCGTAGAACTCACCGAGAGCTTCGTTTTGACTGGTTATGGCTCCCGTAACTCTAAACGAGCCAACAGTTATGGCCGTCCGAAGAATCGATATCCAGAGGGTGCAACATTCGTTGTGCAAGGTGCAACATTCGTCCAAAAAGCCAAAACGGCGCCGTTCTACTTTGAGAAGTGGGTGCAGGGATTTGAAATGGAACAGTACCTTGGTGAGCCGCTCTCCAGGGAAGGTAAATCGAAGACCAGCAACGGTGATCCCGTTTTAACGTAAAAATTCACGTGATGGAAAAAAGAAGGCCAAAATACTTCAGAGACCCGATTGAGATTCGGATAGCCTTTTTTGGGTTTGAAACTATCCGTTGACGGGTTACAGCGGTCAAGGCCGTAGAACTCACCGAGAGCTTCGTTTTGACTGGTTATGGCTCACGTAACTCTAAACGAGCCAACAGTTATGGCCGTCCGAAGAATCGATATCCAGAGGGTGCAACATTCGTTGTGCAAGGTGCAACATTCGTCCAAAAAGCCGAAACGGCGCCGTTCGACTTTTAGAAGTGGGTGCAGGGATTTGAAATGGAACAGTACCATGGTGAACCGCTCTCCAGGGATGGTAAATCGAAGACCAGCAACGGTGATCCCGTTTTAACGTGAAAATTCACGTGATGGGAAAAAGAAGGACAAAATACTTCAAAGACCCGATTGAGGTTCGGATAGCCTTTTTTGGGTTTGAAACTATCCGTTGATGGCTTACAGCTGTCAAGGCCGTAGAACTCACCGAGAGCTTCGTTTTGACTGGTTATGGCTCCCGTAACTCTAAACGAGCCAACAGTTATGGTCGTCCGAAGAATCGATATCCACAGGGTGCAACATTCGCTGTGCAAGGTGCAACATTCATCCAAAAAGCCAAAACGGCGCCGTTCGACTTTTAGAAGTGGGTGCAGGGATTTGAAATGGAACAGTACCATGGTGAACCGCTCTCCAGGAAAGGTAAATCAAAGACCAGCAACGGTGATCCCGTTTTAACGTAAAAATTCACGTGATGGAAAAAAGAAGGCCAAAATACTTCAGAGACCCGATTGAGGTTCGGATAGCCTTTTTTGGGTTTGAAACTATCCGTTGACGGCTTACAGCCGTCAAGGCCGTAGAACTCACCGAGAGCTTCGTTTTGACTGGTTATGGCTCACGTAACTCTAAACGAGCCAACAGTTATGGCCGTCCGAAGAATCGATATCCACAGGGTGCAACATTCGCTGTGCAAGGTGCAACATTCGTCCAAAAAGCCGAAACAGCGCCGTTCGACTTTTAGAAGTGGGTGCAGGGATTTGAAATGGAACAGTACCATGGTGAACCGCTCTCTAGCGAAGGTAAATCGAAGACCAGCAACGGTGATCCCGTTTTAACGTAAAAATTCACGTGATGGAAAAAAGAAGGCCAAAATACTTCAGAGACCCGATTGAGGTTCGGATAGCCTTTTTTGGGTTTGAAACTATCCGTTGACGGTTTACAGCTGTCAAGGCCGTAGAACTCACCGAGAGCTTCATTTTGACTGGTTATGGCTCCCGTAACTCTAAACGAGCCAACAGTTATGGCCGTCCGAAGAATCGATATCCACAGGGTGCAACATTCACTGTGCAAGGTGCAACATTCGTCCAAAAAGCCAAAACAGCGCCGTTCGACTTTTAGAGGTGGGTGCAGGGATTTGAAATGGAACAATACCATGGTGAACCGCTCTCCAGGGAAGGTAAATCAAAGACCAGCAACGATGATCCCGTTTTAACGTAAAAATTCACGTGATGGAAAAAAGAAGGCCAAAAAACTTTAGAGACCCGATTGAGGTTCAGATAGCCTTTTTTGGGTTTGAAACTATCCGTTGATGTCTTACAGCCATCAAGGCTGTAGAACTCACTGAGAGCTTCGTTTTGACTGGTTATGGCTCCCGTAACTCTAAACGAGCCAACAGTTATGGCCGTCCGAAGAATCGATATCCACAGGGTGCAACATTCGTTGTGCAAGGTGCAACATTCGTCCAAAAAGCAAAAACAGCGCCGTTCGACTTTGAGAAGTGGGTGCAAGGATTTGAAATGGAACAATACCATGGTGAACCGCTCTCCTGGGAAGGTAAATCGAAGACCAGCAACGGTGATCCCATTTTAACGTAAACATTCACGTGATGGAAAAAAGAAGGCCAAAAAAATTCAGAGACCCGATTGAGGTTCGGATAGCCTTTTTTGGGTTTGAAACTATCCGTTGACGGCTTATAGCTGTCAAGGCCGTAGAACTCACCGAGAGCTTCGTTTTGACTGGTTATGGCTCCCGTAACTCTAAACGAGCCAATAGTTATGGCCGTCCGAAGAATCGATATCCATAGGGTGCAACATTCGCTGTGCAAGGTGCAACATTCGTCCAAAAAGCAGAAACAGCGCCGTTCGACTTTTAGAAGTGGGTGCAGGGATTTGAAATGGAACAGTACCATGGTGAGCCGCTCTCCTAGGAAGGTAAATCGAAGACCAGCAACGGTGATCCCGTTTTAACGTAAACATTCACGTGATGGAAAAAAGAAGGCCAAAAAAATTCAGAGACCCGATTGAGGTTCGGATAGCCTTTTTTGGGTTTGAAACTATCCGTTGACGGCTTACAGCCGTCAAGGCCGTAGAACTCACTGAGAGCTTCGTTTTGACTGGTTATGGCTCCCTTAACTCTAAACGAGCCAACAGTTATGGCCGTCCGAAGAATCGATATCCACAGGGTGCAACATTCGCTGTGCAAGGTGCAACATTCGTCCAAAAAGCCGAAACAGCGCCGTTCGACTTTTAGAAGTGGGTGCAGGGATTTGAAATGGAACAGTACCATGGTGAACCGCTCTCCAGCGAAGGTAAATCGAAGACCAGCAACGGTGATCCCGTTTTAACGTAAAAATTCACGTGATGGAAAAAAGAAGGCCAAAATACTTCAGAGACCCGATTGAGGTTCGGATAGCCTTTTTTGGGTTTGAAACTATCCGTTGACGGTTTACAGCTGTCAAGGCCGTAGAACTCACCGAGAGCTTCATTTTGACTGGTTATGGCTCCCGTAACTCTAAACGAGCCAACAGTTATGGCCGTCCGAAGAATCGATATCCACAGGGTGCAACATTCGCTGTGCAAGGTGCAACATTCGTCCAAAAAGCCGAAACAGCGCCGTTCGACTTTTAGAAGTGGGTGCAGGAATTTGAAATGGAACAGTACCATGGTAAACCGCTCTCCAGGGAAGGTAAATCGAAGACCAGCAACGATGATCCCGTTTTAACGTAAAAATTCACGTGATGGAAAAAAGAAGGCCAAAAAACATCAGAGACCCGATTGAGGTTCAGATAGCCTTTTTTGGGTTTGAAACTATCCGTTGACGGCTTACAGCGGTCAAGGCCGTAGAACTCACCGAGAGCTTCGTTTTGACTGGTTATGGCTCCCGTAACTCTAAACGAGCCAACAGTTATGGCCGTCCGAAGAATCGATATCCACAGGGTGCAACATTCGCTGTGCAAGGTGCAACATTCGTCCAAAAAGCAGAAACAGCGCCGTTCGACTTTGAGAAGTGGGTGCAAGGATTTGAAGTGGAACAATACCATGGTGAGCCGCTCTCCTGGGAAGGTAAATCGAAGACCAGCAACGGTGATCCCGTTTTAACGTAAACATTCACGTGATGGAAAAAAGAAGGCCAAAAAAATTCAGAGACCCGATTGAGGTTCGGATAGCCTTTTTTGGGTTTGAAACTATCCGTTGACGGCTTATAGCTGTCAAGGCCGTAGAACTCACCGAGAGATTCGTTTTGACTGGTTATGGCTCCCGTAACTCTAAACGAGCCAACAGTTATGGCCGTCCGAAGAATCGATATCCACAGGGTGCAACATTCGCTGTGCAAGGTGCAACATTCGTCCAAAAAGCAGAAACGGCGCCGTTCGACTTTTAGAAGTGGGTGCAGGGATTTGAAATGGAACAGTACCATGGTGAACCGCTCTCCAGGGAAGGTAAATCGAAGACCAGCAACGGTGATCCCGTTTTAACGTGAAAATTCACGTGATGGGAAAAAGAAGGCCAAAATACTTCAGAGACCCGATTGAGGTTCGGATAGCCTTTTTTGGGTTTGAAACTATCCGTTGACGGCTTACAGCTGTCAAGGCCGTAGAACTCACCGAGAGCTTCGTTTTGACTGGTTATGGCTCCCGTAACTCTAAACGAGCCAACAGTTATGGCCGTCCGAAGAATCGATATCCACAGGGTGCAACATTCGCTGTGCAAGGTGCAACATTCGTCCAAAAAGCCAAAACGGCGCCGTTCGACTTTTAGAGGTGGGTGCAGGGATTTGAAATGGAACAGTACCATGGTGAACCGCTCTCCAGGGAAGGTAAATCAAAGACCAGCAACGGTGATCCCGTTTTAACGTAAAAATTCACGTGATGGAAAAAAGAAGGCCAAAATACTTCAGAGACCCGATTGAGGTTCGGATAGCCTTTTTTGGGTTTGAAACTATCCGTTGACGGCTTATAGCAGTCAAGGCCGTAGAACTCACCGAGAGCTTCGTTTTGACTGGTTATGGCTCACGTAACTCTAAACGAGCCAACAGTTATGGCCGTCCGAAGAATCGATATCCACAGGGTGCAACATTCGCTGTGCAAGGTGCAACATTCGTCCAAAAAGCCGAAACAGCGCCGTTCGAATTTTAGAAGTGGGTGCAGGGATTTGAAATGGAACAGTACCATGGTGAACAGCTCTCCAGCGAAGGTAAATCGAAGACCAGCAACGGTGATCCCGTTTTAACGTAAAAATTCACGTGATGGAAAAAAGAAGGCCAAAATACTTCAGAGACCCGATTGAGGTTCGGATAGCCTTTTTTGGGTTTGAAACTATCCGTTGACGGTTTACAGTTGTCAAGGCCGTAGAACTCACCGAGAGCTTCATTTTGACTGGTTATGGCTCCCGTAACTCTAAACGAGCCAACAGTTATGGCCGTCCGAAGAATCGATACCCACAGGGTGCAACATTCACTGTGCAAGGTGCAACATTCGTCCAAAAAGCCAAAACAGCGCCGTTCGACTTTTAGAAGTGGGTGCAGGGATTTGAAATGGAATAGTACCATGGTGAACCGCTCTCCAGGGAAGGTAAATCAAAGACCAGCAACGGTGATCCCGTTTTAACGTAAAAATTCACGTGATGGAAAAAAGAAGGCCAAAATACTTCAGAGACCCGATTGAGGTTCGGATAGCCTTTTTTGGGTTTGAAACTATCCGTTGACGGCTTATAGCAGTCAAGGCCGTAGAACTCACCGAGAGCTTCGTTTTGACTGGTTATGGCTCACGTAACTCTAAACGAGCCAACAGTTATGGCCGTCCGAAGAATCGATATCCACAGGGTGCAACATTCGCTGTGCAAGGTGCAACATTCGTCCAAAAAGCCGAAACAGCGCCGTTCGACTTTTAGAAGTGGGTGCAGGGATTTGAAATGGAACAGTACCATGGTGAACCGCTCTCCAGCGAAGGTAAATCGAAGACCAGCAACGGTGATCCCGTTTTAACGTAAAAATTCACGTGATGGAAAAAAGAAGGCCAAAATACTTCAGAGACCCGATTGAGGTTCGGATAGCCTTTTTTGGGTTTGAAACTATCCGTTGACGGTTTACAGCTGTCAAGGCCGTAGAACTCACCGAGAGCTTCATTTTGACTGGTTATGGCTCCCATAACTCTAAACGAGCCAACAGTTATGGCCGTCCGAAGAATCGATATCCACAGGGTGCAACATTCACTGTGCAAGGTGCAACATTCGTCCAAAAAGCCAAAACAGCGCCGTTCGACTTTTAGTTGTGGGTGCAGGGATTTGAAATGGAACAGTACCATGGTGAACCGCTCTCCAGGGAAGGTAAATCAAAGACCAGCAACGATGATCCCGTTTTAACGTAAAAATTCACGTGATGGAAAAAAGAAGGCCAAAATACTTCAGAGACCCGATTGAGGTAAGGATAGCCTTTTTTGGGTTTGAAACTATCCGTTGACGGCTTACAGCCGTCAAGGCCGTATAACTCACCGAGAGCTTCATTTTGACTGGTTATGGCTCCCGTAACTCTAAACGAGCCAACAGTTATGGTCGTCCGAAGAATCGATATCCACAGGGTGCAACATTCGCTGTGCAAGGTGCAACATTCGTCCAAAAAGCCGAAACAGCGCCGTTCGACTTTTAGAAGCGGGTGCAGGGATTTGAAATGGAATAGTACCATGGTGAACCGCTCTCCAAGGAAGGTAAATTGAAGACCTGCAACGGTGATCCCGTTTTAACGTAAAAATTCACGTGATGGAAAAAAGAAGGCCAAAATACTTCAGAGACCCGATTGAGGTTCGGATAGCCTTTTTTGGGTTTGAAACTATCCGATTACGGCTTACAACTGTCATGGCCGTAGAACTCACCGAGAGCTTTGTTTTGACTGGTTATGGCTCCCGTAACTCTAAACGAGCCAACAGTTATGGCCGTCCGAAGAATCGATATCCACAGGGTGCAACATTCGCTGTGCAGGGTGCAACATTCGTCCAAAAAGCCGAAACAGCGCCGTTCGACTTTGAGAAGTGGGTGGAGGAATTTGAAATGGAACAGTACCATGGTGAGCCGCTCTCCAGGGAAGGTAAATCGAAGACCAGCATCGGTGATCCCGTTTTAACGTAAACATTCACATGATGGAAAAAAGAAGGCCAAAAAACTTCAGAGACCCGATTGAGGTTCAGATAGCCTTTTTGGGTTTGAAACTATCCGTTGATGGCTTACAGTGGTCAAGGCCGTAGAACTCACCGAGAGCTTAGTTTTGACTGGTTATGGCCCCCGTAACTCTAAACGAGCCAACAATTATGGCCGTCCGAAGAATCGATATCCACAGGGTGCAACATTCGCTGTGCCAGGTGCAACATTCGTCCAAAAAGCAGAAACAGCGCCGTTCGACTTTTAGAAGTGGGTGCAGGGATTTGAAATGGAACAGTACCATGGTGAACCGCTCTCCAGGGAAGGTAAATCGAAGACCAGCAACGGTGATCCCGTTTTAACGTAAACATTCACGTGATGGAAAAAAGAAGGCCAAAAAACTACAGAGACCCGATTGAGGTTCGGATAGCCTTTTTTGGGTTTGAAACTATCCGTTGACGGCTTACAGCTGTCAAGGCCGTAGAAATCATCGAGAGCTTCGTTTTGACTGGTTATGGCTCCCGTAACTCTAAACAGGCCAACAGTTATGGCCGTCCGAAGAATCGATATCCACAGGGTGCAACATTCGCTGTGCAAGGTGCAACATTCATCCAAAAAGCCGAAACAGCGCCGTTCGACATTTAGAAGTGGGTGCAGGGATTTGAAATGGAACAGTACCATGGTGAACCGCTCTCCAGCGAAGGTAAATCGAAGACCTGCAACGGTGATCCCGTTTTAACGTAAAAATTCACGTGATGGAAAAAAGAAGGCCAAAATAATTCAGAGACCCGATTGAGGTTCGGATAGCCTTTTTTGGGTTTGAAACTATCCGTTGACGGCTTACAGCTGTCAAGGCCGTAGAACTCACCGAGAGCTTCATTTTGACTGGTTATGGCTCCCGTAACTCTAAACGAGCCAACAGTTATGGCCGTCCGAAGAATCGATATCCACAGGGTGCAACATTCACTGTGCAAGGTGCAACATTCTTCCAAAAAGCCAAAACAGCGCCGTTCGACTTTTAGAAGTGGGTGTAGGGATTTGAAATGGAACAGTACCATGGTGAACCGCTCTCCAGGGAAGGTAAATCAAAGACCAGCAACGATGATCCCGTTTTAACGTAAAAATTCACCTGATGGAAAAAAGAAGGCCAAAATACTTCAGAGACCCGATTGAGGTAAGGATAGCCTTTTTTGGGTTTGAAACTATCCGTTGACGGCTTACAACCGTCAAGGCCGTAGAACTCACCGAGAGCTTCATTTTGACTGGTTATGGCTCCCGTAACTCTAAACGAGCCAACAGTTATGGTCGTCCGAAGAATCGATATCCACAGGGTGCAACATTCGCTGTGCAAGGTGCAACATTCGTCCAAAAAGCCGAAACAGCGCCGTTCGACTTTTAGAAGCGGGTGCAGGGATTTGAAATGGAATAGTACCATGGTGAACCGCTCTCCAAGGAAGGTAAATCGAAGACCTGCAACGGTGATCCCGTTTTAACGTAAAAATTCACGTGATGGAAAAAAGAAGGCCAAAATACTTCAGAGACCCGATTGAGGTTCGGATAGCCTTTTTTGGGTTTGAAACTATCCGATGACGGCTTACAACTGTCATGGCCGTAGAACTCACCGAGAGCTTTGTTTTGACTGGTTATGGCTCCCGTAACCCTAAACGAGCCAACAGTTATGGCCGTCCGAAGAATCGATATCCACAGGGTGCAACATTCGCTGTGCAAGGTGCAACATTCGTCCAAAAAGCCGAAACAGCGCCGTTCGACTTTGAGAAGTGGGTGGAGGAATTTGAAATGGAACAGTACCATGGTGAGCCGCTCTCCAGGGAAGGTAAATCGAAGACCAGCATCGGTGATCCCGTTTTAACGTAAACATTCACATGATGGAAAAAAGAAGGCCAAAAAACTTCAGAGACCCGATTGAGGTTCAGATAGCCTTTTTGGGTTTGAAACTATCCGTTGATGGCTTACAGTGGTCAAGGCCGTAGAACTCACCGAGAGCTTCGTTTTGACTGGTTATGGCCCCCGTAACTCTAAACGAGCCAACAATTATGGCCGTCCGAAGAATCGATATCCACAGGGTGCAACATTCGCTGTGCAAGGTGCAACATTCGTCCAAAAAGCAGAAACAGCGCCGTTCGACTTTTAGAAGTGGGTGCAGGGATTTGAAATGGAATAGTACCATGGTGAACCGCTCTCTAGGGAAGGTAAATCGAAGACCAGCAACGGTGATCCCGTTTTAACGTAAACATTCGCGTGATGGAAAAAAGAAGGCCAAAAAACTACAGAGACCCGATTGAGGTTCGGATAGCCTTTTTTGGGTTTGAAACTATCCGTTGACGGCTTACAGCTGTCAAGGCCGTAGAAATCATCGAGAGCTTCGTTTTGACTGGTTATGGCTCCCGTAACTCTAAACAGGCCAACAGTTATGGCCGTCCGAAGAATCGATATCCACAGGGTGCAACATTCGCTGTGCAAGGTGCAACATTCGTCCAAAAAGCCGAAACAGCGCCGTTCGACTTTTAGAAGTGGGTGCAGGGATTTGAAATGGAACAGTACCATGGTGAACCGCTCTCCAGCGAAGGTAAATCGAAGACCTGCAACGGTGATCCCGTTTTAACGTAAAAATTCACGTGATGGAAAAAAGAAGGCCAAAATACTTCAGAGACCCGATTGAGGTTCGGATAGCCTTTTTTGGGTTTGAAACTATCCGTTGACGGCTTACAGCTGTCAAGGCCGTAGAACTCATCGAGAGCTTCATTTTGACTGGTTATGGCTCCCGTAACTCTAAACGAGCCAACAGTTATGGCCGTCCGAAGAATCGATATCCACAGGGTGCAACATTAACTGTGCAAGGTGCAACATTCGTCCAAAAAGCCAAAACAGCGCCGTTCGACTTTTAGAAGTGGGTGTAGGGATTTGAAATGGAACAGTACCATGGTGAACCGCTCTCCAGGGAAGGTAAATCAAAGACCAGCAACGATGATCCCGTTTTAACGTAAAAATTCACCTGATGGAAAAAAGAAGGCCAAAATACTTCAGAGACCCGATTGAGGTAAGGATAGCCTTTTTTGGGTTTGAAACTATCCGTTGACGGCTTACAGCCGTCAAGGCCGTAGAACTCACCGAGAGCTTCATTTTGACTGGTTATGGCTCCCGTAACTCTAAACGAGCCAACAGTTATGGTCGTCCGAAGAATCGATATCCACAGGGTGCAACATTCGCTGTGCAAGGTGCAACATTCGTCCAAAAAGCCGAAACAGCGCCGTTCGACTTTTAGAAGCGGGTGCAGGGATTTGAAATAGAATAGTACCATGGTGAACCGCTCTCCAAGGAAGGTAAATCGAAGACCTGCAACGGTGATCCCGTTTTAACGTAAAAATTCACGTGATGGAAAAAAGAAGGCCAAAATACTTCAGCGACCCGATTGAGGTTCGGATAGCCTTTTTTGGGTTTGAAACTATCCGATGACGGCTTACAACTGTCATGGCCGTAGAACTCACCGAGAGCTTTGTTTTGACTGGTTATGGCTCCCGTAACCCTAAACGAGCCAACAGTTATGGTCGTCCGAAGAATCGATATCCACAGGGTGCAACATTCGCTGTGCAAGGTGCAACATTCGTCCAAAAAGCCGAAACAGCGCCGTTCGACTTTGAGAAGTGGGTGGAGGAATTTGAAATGGAACAGTACCATGGTGAGCCGCTCTCCAGGGAAGGTAAATCGAAGACCAGCATCGGTGATCCCGTTTTAACGTAAACATTCACATGATGGAAAAAAGAAGGCCAAAAAACTTCAGAGACCCGATTGAGGTTCAGATAGCCTTTTTGGGTTTGAAACTATCCGTTGACGGCTTACAGTGGTCAAGGCCGTAGAACTCACCGAGAGCTTCGTTTTGACTGGTTATGGCCCCCGTAACTCTAAACGAGCCAACAATTATGGCCGTCCGAAGAATCGATATCCACAGGGTGCAACATTCGCTGTGCAAGGTGCAACATTCGTCCAAAAAGCAGAAACAGCGCCGTTCGACTTTTAGAAGTGGGTGCAGGGATTTGAAATGGAACAGTACCATGGTGAACCGCTCTCCAGGGAAGGTAAATCGAAGACCAGCAACGGTGATCCCGTTTTAACGTAAACATTCGCGTGATGGAAAAAAGAAGGCCAAAAAACTACAGAGACCCGATTGAGGTTCGGATAGCCTTTTTTGGGTTTGAAACTATCCGTTGACGGCTTACAGCTGTCAAGGCCGTAGAAATCATCGAGAGCTTCGTTTTGACTGGTTATGGCTCCCGTAACTCGAAACAGGCCAACAGTTATGGCCGTCCGAAGAATCGATATCCATAGGGTGCAACATTCGCTGTGCAAGGTGCAACATTCATCCAAAAAGCCGAAACAGCGCCGTTCGACTTTTAAAAGTGGGTGCAGGGATTTGAAATGGAACAGTACCATGGTGAGCCGCTCTCCAGGGAAGGTAAATCGAAGACCAGCAACGGTGATCCCGTTTTAACGTAAACATTCACGTGATGGAAAAAAGAAGGCCAAAAAACTTCAGAGACCCGATTGAGGTTCGGATATCCTTTTTTGGGTTTTAAACTATCCGTTGATGGCTTACAGCTGTCAAGGCCGTAGAACTCACCGAGAGCTTCGTTTTGACAGGTTATGGCTCCCGTAACTCTAAACGAGCCAACAGTTATGGCCGTCCGAAGAATCGATATCCACAGGGTGCAACATTCGCTGTGCAAGGTGCAACATTCGTCCAAAAAGCCGAAACGGCGCCATTCGACTTTTAGAAGTGGGTGCAGGGATTTGAAATGGAAAAGTACCATGGTGAGCCGCTCTCCAGGGAAGGTAAATCGAAGACCAGCAACGGTGATCCCGTTTTAACGTAAAAATTCACGTGATGGAAAAAAGAAGGCCAAAATACTTTAGAGACCCGATTGAGGTTCGGATAGCCTTTTTTGGGTTTGAAACTATCCGCTGACGGCTTACAGTAGTCAAGGCCGTAGAACTCACCGAGAGCTTCGTTTTGACTGGTTATGGCTCCCGTAACTCTAAACGAGCCAACAGTTATGGCCGTCCGAAGAATCGATATCCACTGGGTGCAACATTCGCTGTGCAAGGTGCAACATTCGTCCAAAAAGCCGAAACAGCACCGTTCGACTATTAGAAGTGGGTGCAGGGATTTGAAATGGAATAGTACTATGGTGAACCACTCTCCAGGGAAGGTAAATCGAAGACCAGCAACGGTGATCCCGTTTTAACGTAAAAATTCACGTGATGGAAAAAAGAAGGCCAAAATACTTCAAAGACCCGATTGAGGTTCGGATAGCCTTTTTTGGGTTTGAAACTATCCGTTGACGGCTTACAGCTATCAAGGCCATAGAACACACCGTGAGCTTCGTTTTGACTGGTTATGGCTCCCGTAACTCTAAACAAGCCAATAGTTATGGCCGTTCGACTTTTAGAAGTGGGTGCAGGGATTTGAAATGGAACAGTACCATGGTGAGCCGCTCTCCAGGGAAGGTAAATCGAAGACCAGCAACGGTGATCCCGTTTTAACGTAAAAATTCACGTGCTGGAAAAAAGAAGGCCAAAATACTTCAAAGACCCGATTGAGGTTCGGATAGCCTTTTTTGGGTTTGAAACTATCCGTTGACGGCTTACAGCCGTCAAGGCCGTAGAACTCACCGAGAGCTTCGTTTTGACTGGTTATGGCTCCCGTAACTCTAAACGAGCCAACAGTTATGGCCGTCCGAAGAATCGATATCCACAGGGTGCAACATTCGCTGTGCAAGGTGCAACATTCGTCCAAAAAGACGAAACGGCACCGTTCGACTTTTAGAAGTGGGTGCAGGGATTTGAAATGGAACAGTACCATGGTGAACCGCTCTCCAGAGAAGGTAAATCGAAGACCAGCAACGGTGATCCAGTTTTAACGTAAACATTCACGTGATGGAAAAAAGAAGGCCAAAATACTTCAGAGACCCGATTGAGGTTCGGATAGCCTTTTTTGGGTTTGAAACTATCCGTTGACGGCTTACATCCATCAAGGCCGTAGAACTCACCGAAAGCTTTGTTTTGACTGGTTATGGCTCCCGTAACTCTAAACGAGCCAACAGTTATGGTCGTCCGAAGAATCGATATCCACAGGGTGCAACATTCGCTGTGCAAGGTGCAACATTCGTCCAAAAAGCCGAAACGACGCCGTTCGACTTTTAGAAGTGGGTGCAGGGATTTGAAATGGAAAAGTACCATGGTGAGCCGCTCTCCAGGGAAGGTAAATCGAAGACCAGCAACGGTGATCCCGTTTTAACATAAAAATTCACTTGATGGAAAAAAGAAGGCCAAAATACTTCAGAGACCCGATTGATGTTCGGATAGCCTTTTTTGGGTTTGAAACTATCCGTTGACGGCTTCCAGCAGTCAAGGCCATAGAACTCACCGAGAGCTTCGTTTTGACTGGTTATGGCTCCCGTAACTCTAAACGAGCCAACAGATATGGCCGTCCGAAGAATCGATATCCACAGGGTTCAACATTCGCTGTGCAAGGTGCAACATTCGTCCAAAAAGCCGAAACGGCGCCGTTCGACTTTTAGAAGTGGGTGCAGGGATTTGAAATGGAACAGTACCATGGTGAACCGCACTCCAGGGAAGGTAAATCGAAGACCAGCAACGGTGATCCCGTTTTAACGTAAAAATTCACGTGATGGAAAAAAGAAGGCCAAAATACTTCAGAGACCCGATTGAGGTTCGGATAGCCTTTTTTGGATTTGAAACTATCCGTTGACGGCTTACAGCCATCAAGGCCGTAGAACTCACCGAGAGCTTCGTTTTGACTGGTTATGGCTCCCGTAACTCTAAACGAGCCAACAGTTATGGCCGTCCGAAGAATCGATATCCACAGGGTGCAACATTCGCTGTGCAAGGTGCAACATTCGTCCAGAAAGCCGAAACAGCGCCGTTCGACTTTTAGAAGTGGGTGCAGGGATTTGAAATGGAATAGTACCATGGTGAGCCGCTCTCCAAGGAAGGTAAATCGAAGACCAGCAACGGTGATCCCGTTTTAACGTAAACATTCACGTGATGGAAAAAAGAAGGCCAAAAAACTTCAGAGACCCGATTGAGGTTCGGATAGCCTTTTTTTGGTTTGTAACTATCCGTTGATGGCTTACAGCCGTCAAGGCTGTAGAACTCACCGAGAGCTTTGTTTTGACTGGTTATGGCTCCCGTAACTCTAAACGAGCCAACAGTATATGGCCGTCCGAAGAATCGATATCCACAGGGTGCAACATTCGCTGTGCAAGGTGCAACATTCGTCCAGAAAGCCGAAACAGGGCCGTTCGACTTTTAGAAGTGGGTGCAAGGATTTGAAATGGAACAGTACCATGGTGAGCCGCTCTCCAGGGAAGGTAAATCGAAGACCGGCAACGGTGATCCCGTTTTAACGTAAAAATTCACGTGATGGAAAAAAGAAGGCCAAAATACTTCAGAGACCCGATTGAGGTTCGGATAGCCTTTTTTGGGTTTGAAACTATCCGTTGACGGCTTACAGCTGTCAAGGCCGTAGAACTCACCGAGAGCTTCGTTTTGACTAGTTATGGCTCCCGTAACTCTAAACGAGCCAACAGTTATGGCCGTCCGAAGAATCGATATCCACAGGGTGCAACATTCGCTGTGCAAGGTGCAACATTCGATGTGCAAGGTGCAACATTCGTCCAAAAAGCCGAAACGACGCCGTTCGACTTTTAGAAGTGGGTGCAGGGATTTGAAATGGAACAGTACCAATGTGAACCGCTCTCCAGGGAAGGTGAATCGAAGACCAGCAACGGTGATCCCGTTTTAACGTAAACATTCACGTGATGGAAAAAAGAAGGCCAAAATACTTCAGAGACCCGATTGAGGTTCGGATAGCCTTTTTTGGGTTTGAAACTATCCGTTGACGGCTTACAGCTGTCAAGGCCGTAGAACTCACCGAGAGCTTTGTTTTGACTAGTTATGGCTCCCGTAACTCTAAACGAGCCAACAGTTATGGTCGTCCGAAGAATCGATATCCACAGGGTGCAACATTCGCTGTGCAAGGTGCAACATTCGTCCAAAAAGCCGAAACGGCGCCGTTCCACTTTTAGAAGTAGGTGCAGGGATTTGAAATGGAAAAGTACCATGGTGAGCCGCTCTCCAGGGAAGGTAAATCGAAGACCAGCAACGGTGATCCCGTTTTAACGTAAAAATTCACGTGATGGAAAAAAGAAGGCCAAAATACTTCAGAGACCCGATTGATGTTCGGATAGCCATTTTTGGGTTTGAAACTATCCGTTGACGACTTACAGCTATCAAGGCCATAGAACTCACCGAAAGCTTCGTTTTGACTGGTTATGGCTCCCGTAACTCTAAACGAGCCAACAGGTATGGCCGTCCGAAGAATCGATATCCACAGGGTGCAACATTCGCTGTGCAAGGTGCAACATTCGTCCAAAAAGCCGAAACGGCGCCGTTCGACTTTTAGAAGTGGATGCAGGGATTTGAAATAGAACAGTACCATGGTGAACTACTCTCCAGGGAAGGTAAATCGAAGACCAGCAACGGTGATCCCGTTTTAAAGTAAAAATTCACGTGATGGAAAAAAGAAGGCCAAAATACTTCAGAGACCCGATTGAGGTTCGGATAGCCTTTTTTGGGTTTGAAACTATCCGTTGACGGCTTACAGCAGTCAAGGCTGTAGAACACACCGAGAGCTTCGTTTTGTCTGGTTATGGCTCCCGTAACTCTAAACGAGCCAACAGTTATGGCCGTCTGAAGAATCGATATCCACAGGGTGCAACATTCGCTGTGCAAGGTGCAACATTCGTCCAAAAAGCAGAAACAGCGCCGTTCGACTTTGAGAAGCGGGTGCACGGATTTGAAATGAAACAGTACCATGGTGAGCCGCTCTCCTGGGAAGGTAAATTGAAGACCAGCAACGGTGATCCCGTTTTAACGTAAACATTCACGTGATGGAAAAAAGAAGGCCAAAAAAATTCAGAGACCCGATTGAGGTTCGGATAGCCTTTTTTGGGTTTGAAACTATCCGTTGATGGCTTACAGCTGTCAAGGCCGTAGAACTCACCGAGAGCTTCGTTTTGACTGGTTATGGCTCCCGTAACTCTAAACGAGCCAACAGTTATGGCCGTCCGAAGAATCGATATCCACAGGGTGCAACATTCGCTGTGCAAGGTGCAACATTCGTCCAAAAAGCCGAAACAGCGCCGTTCGACTTTTAGAAGTGGGTGCAGGGATTTGAAATGGAACAGTACCATGGTGAGCCGCTCTCCAGGGAAGGTAAATCGAAGACCAGCAACGGTGATCCCGTTTTAACGTAAACATTCACGTGATGGAAAAAAGAAGGCCAAAAAACTTCAGATACCCGATTGAGGTTCGGATAGCCTTTTTTGGGTTTGAAACTATCTGTTGATGGCTTACAGCCGTCAAGGCCGTAGAACTCACCGAGAGCTTCGTTTTGACTGGTATGGCTCCCGTAACTCTAAACGAGCCAACAGTATATGGCCGTCCGAAGAATCGATATCCACAGGGTGCAACATTCGCTGTGCAAGGTGCAACATTCGTCCAGAAAGCCGAAACACCGCCGTTCGACTTTTAGAAGTGGGTGCAGGGATTTGAAATGGAACAGTACCATGGTGAGCCGCTCTCCAGGGAAGGTAAATCGAAGACCAGCAACGGTGATCCCGTTTTAACGTAAAAATTCACGTGCTGGAAAAAAGAAGGCCAAAATACTTCAGAGACCCGATTGAGGTTCGGATAGCCTTTTTTGGGTTTGAAACTATCCGTTGACGGCTTACAGCCGTCAAGGCCGTAGAACTCACCGAGAGCTTCGTTTTGACTGGTTATGGCTCCCGTAACTCTAAACGAGCCAACAGTTATGGCCGTCCGAAGAATCGATATCCACAGGGTGCAACATTCGCTGTGCAAGGTGCAACATTCGTCCAAAAAGACGAAACGGCACCGTTCGACTTTTAGAAGTGGGTGCAGGGATTTGAAATGGAACAGTACCATGGTGAACCGCTCTCCAGAGAAGGTAAATCGAAGACCAGCAACGGTGATCCCGTTTTAACGTAAACATTCACGTGATGGAAAAAAGAAGGCCAAAATACTTCAGAGACCCGATTGAGGTTCGGATAGCCTTTTTTGGGTTTGAAACTATCCGTTGACGGCTTACAACCATCAAGGCCGTAGAACTCACCGAAAGCTTTGTTTTGACTGGTTATGGCTCCCGTAACTCTAAACGAGCCAACAGTTATGGTCGTCCGAAGAATCGATATCCACAGGGTGCAACATTCGCTGTGCAAGGTGCAACATTCGTCCAAAAAGCCGAAACGACGCCGTTCGACTTTTAGAAGTGGGTGCAGGGATTTGAAATGGAAAAGTACCATGGTGAGCCGCTCTCCAGGGAAGGTAAATCGAAGACCAGCAACGGTGATCCCGTTTTAACGTAAAAATTCACGTGATGGAAAAAAGAAGGCCATAATACTTCAGAGACCCGATTGAGGTTCGGATAGCCTTTTTTGGGTTTGAAACTATCCGTTGACGGCTTACAGCAGTCAAGGCCATAGAACTCACCGAGAGCTTCGTTTTGACTGGTTATGGCTCCCGTAACTCTAAACGAGCCAACAGATATGGCCGTCCGAAGAATCGATATCCACAGGGTTCAACATTCGCTGTGCAAGGTGCAACATTCGTCCAAAAAGCCGAAACGGCGCCGTTCGACTTTTAGAAGTGGGTGCAGGGATTTGAAATGGAACAGTACCATGGTGAGCCGCTCTCCAGGGAAGGTAAATCGAAGACCAGCAACGGTGATCCCGTTTTAACGTAAACATTCACGTGATGGAAAAAAGAAGGCCAAAAAACTTCAGATACCCGATTGAGGTTCGGATAGCCTTTTTTGGGTTTGAAACTATCTGTTGATGGCTTACAGCCGTCAAGGCCGTAGAACTCACCGAGAGCTTCGTTTTGACTGGTATGGCTCCCGTAACTCTAAACGAGCCAACAGTATATGGCCGTCCGAAGAATCGATATCCACAGGGTGCAACATTCGCTGTGCAAGGTGCAACATTCGTCCAGAAAGCCGAAACACCGCCGTTCGACTTTTAGAAGTGGGTGCAGGGATTTGAAATGGAACAGTACCATGGTGAGCCGCTCTCCAGGGAAGGTAAATCGAAGACCAGCAACGGTGATACCGTTTTAACGTAAAAATTCACGTGCTGGAAAAAAGAAGGCCAAAATACTTCAGAGACCCGATTGAGGTTCGGATAGCCTTTTTTGGGTTTGAAACTATCCGTTGACGGCTTACAGCCGTCAAGGCCGTAGAACTCACCGAGAGCTTCGTTTTGACTGGTTATGGCTCCCGTAACTCTAAACGAGCCAACAGTTATGGCCGTCCGAAGAATCGATATCCACAGGGTGCAACATTCGCTGTGCAAGGTGCAACATTCGTCCAGAAAGCCGAAACAGCGCCGTTCGACTTT
The DNA here is from genome assembly GCA_030737815.1 of Allium fistulosum. Taxonomy (NCBI): domain Eukaryota; kingdom Viridiplantae; phylum Streptophyta; class Magnoliopsida; order Asparagales; family Amaryllidaceae; genus Allium; species Allium fistulosum. Next base: position 40,182,427 of record CM060905.1, on the reverse strand, counting down.
TAGAAGTGGGTGTAGGGATTTGAAATGGAACAGTACCATGGTGAACCGCTCTCCAGAGAAGGTAAATCGAAGACCAGCAACGGTGATCCCGTTTTAACGTAAACATTCACGTGATGGAAAAAAGAAGGCCAAAATACTTCAGAGACCCGATTGAGGTTCGGATAGCCTTTTTTGGGTTTGAAACTATCCGTTGACGGCTTACATCCATCAAGGCCGTAGAACTCACCGTAAGCTTTGTTTTGACTGGTTATGGCTCCCGTAACTCTAAACGAGCCAACAGTTATGGTCGTCCGAAGAATCGATATCCACAGGGTGCAACATTCGCTGTGCAAGGTGCAACATTCGTCCAAAAAGCCGAAACGACGCCGTTCGACTTTTAGAAGTGGGTGCAGGGATTTGAAATGGAAAAGTACCATGGTGAGCCGCTCTCCAGGGAAGGTAAATCGAAGACCAGCAACGGTGATCCTGTTTTAACGTAAAAATTCACTTGATGGAAAAAAGAAGGCCAAAATACTTCAGAGACCCGATTGAGGTTCGGATAGCCTTTTTTGGGTTTGAAACTATCCGTTGACGGCTTACAGCAGTCAAGGCCATAGAACTCACCGAGAGCTTCGTTTTGACTGGTTATGGCTCCCGTAACTCTAAACGAGCCAACAGATATGGCCGTCCGAAGAATCGATATCCACAGGGTTCAACATTCGCTGTGCAAGGTGCAACATTCGTCCAAAAAGCCGAAACGGCGCCGTTCGACTTTTAGAAGTGGGTGCAGGGATTTGAAATGGAACAGTACCATGGTGAACCGCTCTCCAGGGAAGGTAAATCGAAGACCAGCAACGGTGATCCCGTTTTAACGTAAAAATTCACGTGATGGAAAAAAGAAGGCCAAAATACTTCAGAGACCCGATTGAGGTTCGGATAGCCTTTTTTGGATTTGAAACTATCCGTTGACGGCTTACAGCCATCAAGGCCGTAGAACTCACCGAGAGCTTCGTTTTGACTGGTTATGGCTCCCGTAACTCTAAACGAGCCAACAGTTATGGCCGTCCGAAGAATCGATATCCACAGGGTGCAACATTCGCTGTGCAAGGTGCAACATTCGTCCAGAAAGCCGAAACAGCGCCGTTCGACTTTTAGAAGTGGGTGCAGGGATTTGAAATGGAATAGTACCATGGTGAGCCGCTCTCCAAGGAAGGTAAATCGAAGACCAGCAACGGTGATCCCGTTTTAACGTAAAAATTCACGTGATGGAAAAAAGAAGGCCAAAATACTTCAAAGACCCGATTGAGGTTCGGATAGCCTTTTTTGGGTTTGAAACTACCCGTTGACGGCTTACAGCTGTCAAGGCCATAGAACTCACCGAGAGCTTCGTTTTGACTGGTTATGGCTCCCGTAACTCTAAACGAGCCAACAGTTATGGCCGTCCGAAGAATCGATATCCACAGGGTGCAACATTCGCTGTGCAAGATGCAACATTCGTCCAAAAAGCCGAAACGGCGCCGTTCGACTTTTAGAAGTGGGTGCAGGGATTTGAAATGGAACAGTACCATGGTGAGCCGCTCTACAGGGAAGGTAAATCGAAGACCAGCAACGGTGATCCCGTTTTAACGTAAAAATTCACGTGATGGAAAAAAGAAGGCCAAAATACTTCAGAGACCCGATTGAGGTTCAGATATCCTTTTTTGGGTTTGAAACTATCCGTTGACGGCTTACAGCTGTCAAGGTCGTAGAACACACCGAGAGCTTCGTTTTGACTGGTTATGGCTCCCGTAACTCTAAACGAGCCAACAGTTATGGCCGTCTGTAGAATCGATATCCACAGGGTGCAACATTCGCTGTGCAAGGTGCAACATTCGTCCAAAAAGCAGAAACAGCGCCGTTCGACTTTGAGAAGCGGGTGCAGGGATTTGAAATGGAACAGAACCATGGTGAGCCACTCTCCTGGGAAGGTAAATCGAAGAGCAGCAACGGTGATCCCGTTTTAACGTAAACATTCACGTGACGGAAAAAAGAAGGCCAAAAAAATTCAGAGACCCGATTGAGGTTCGGATAGCCTTTTTTGGGTTTGAAACTATCTGTTGACGGCTTACAGCTATAAAGGCCGTAGAACTCACCGAGAGCTTTATTTCGACAAGTTATGGCTCCCGTAACTCTAAACGAGCCAACAGTTATGGCCGTCCGAAGAATCGATATCCGCAGGGTGCAACATTCGCTGTGCAAGGTGCAACATTCGTCCAAAAAGCCGAAACGGCGCCGTTCGACTTTTAGAAGTGGGTGCAGGGATTTGAAATGGAACAGTACCATGGTGAACCGCTCTCCAGGGAAGGTAAATCGAAGACCAGCAACGGTGATCCCGTTTTAACGTAAAAATTCGCGTGATGGAAAAAAGAAGGCCAAAATACTTCAGAGACCCGATTGAGGTTCGAATAGCCTTTTTTGGGTTTGAAACTATCCGTTGACGGCTTACAGCCGTCAAGGCCGTAGAACTCACCGAGAGCTTTGTTTTGACTGGTTATGGCTCCCGTAACTCTAAACGAGCCAACAGTTATGGCCGTCCGAAGAATCGATATCCACAGGGTGCAACATTCGCTGTGCAAGGTGCAACATTCGTCCAGAAAGCCGAAACAGCGCCGTTCGACTTTTAGAAGTGGGTGCAGGGATTTGAAATGGAATAGTACCATGGTGAGCCGCTCTCCAAGGAAGGTAAATCGAAGACCAGCAACGGTGATCCCGTTTTAACGTAAAAATTCACGTGATGGAAAAAAGAAGGCCAAAATACTTCAAAGACCCAATTGAGGTTCGGATAGCCTTTTTTGGGTTTGAAACTACCCGTTGACGGCTTACAGCTGTCAAGGCCATAGAACTCACCGAGAGCTTCGTTTTGACTGGTTATGGCTCCCGTAACTCTAAACGAGCCAACAGTTATGGCCGTCCGAAGAATCGATATCCACAGGGTGCAACATTCGCTGTGCAAGATGCAACATTCGTCCAAAAAGCCGAAACGGCGCCGTTCGACTTTTAGAAGTGGGTGCAGGGATTTGAAATGGAACAGTACCATGGTGAGCCGCTCTACAGGGAAGGTAAATCGAAGACCAGCAACGGTGATCCCGTTTTAACGTAAAAATTCACGTGATGGAAAAAAGAAGGCCAAAATACTTCAGAGACCCGATTGAGGTTCAGATAGCCTTTTTTGGGTTTGAAACTATCTGTTGACGGCTTACAGCCGTCAAGGTCGTAGAACACACCGAGAGCTTCCTTTTGACTGGTTATGGCTCCCGTAACTCTAAACGAGCCAACAGTTATGGCCGTCTGTAGAATCGATATCCACAGGGTGCAACATTCGCTGTGCAAGGTGCAACATTCGTCCAAAAAGCAGAAACAGCGCCGTTCGACTTTGAGAAGCGGGTGCAGGGATTTGAAATGGAACAGTACCATGGTGAGCCACTCTCCTGGGAAGGTAAATCGAAGAGCAGCAACGGTGATCCCGTTTTAACGTAAACATTCACGTGACGGAAAAAAGAAGGCCAAAAAAATTCAGAGACCCGATTGAGGTTCGGATAGCCTTTTTTGGGTTTGAAACTATCTGTTGACGGCTTACAGCTATAAAGGCCGTAGAACTCACCGAGAGCTTTGTTTTGACAAGTTATGGCTCCCGTAACTCTAAACGAGCCAACAGTTATGGCCGTCCGAAGAATCGATATCCGCAGTGTGCAACATTCGCTGTGCAAGGTGCAACATTCGTCCAAAAAGCCGAAACGGCGCCGTTCGACTTTTAGAAGTGGGTGCAGGGATTTGAAATGGAACAGTACAATGGTGAACCGCTCTCCAGGGAAGGTAAATCGAAAACCAGCAACGGTGATCCCGTTTTAACGTAAAAATTCGCGTGATGGAAAAAAGAAGGCCAAAATACTTCAGAGACCCGATTGAGGTTCGAATAGCCTTTTTTGGGTTTGAAACTATCCGTTGACGGCTTACAGCCGTCAAGGCCGTAGAACTCACCGAGAGCTTCGTTTTGACTGGTTATGGCTCCCGTAACTCTAAACGAGCCAACAGTTATGGCCGTCCGAAGAATCGATATCCACAGGGTGCAACATTCGCTGTGCAAGGTGCAACATTCGTCCAGAAAGCCAAAACAGCGCCGTTCGACTTTTAGAAGTGGGTGCAGGGATTTGAAATGGAATAGTACCATGGTGAGCCGCTCTCCAAGGAAGGTAAATCGAAGACCAGCAACGGTGATCCCGTTTTAACGTAAAAATTCACGTGATGGAAAAAAGAAGGCCAAAATACTTCAAAGACCCGATTGAGGTTCGGATAGCCTTTTTTGGGTTTGAAACTACCCGTTGATGGCTTACAGCTGTCAAGGCCATAGAACTCACCGAGAGCTTCGTTTTGACTGGTTATGGCTCCCGTAACTCTAAACGAGCCAACAGTTATGGCCGTCCGAAGAATCGATATCCACAGGGTGCAACATTCGCTGTGCAAGATGCAACATTCGTCCAAAAAGCCGAAACGGCGCCGTTCGACTTTTAGAAGTGGGTGCAGGGATTTGAAATGGAACAGTACCATGGTGAACCGCTCTCCAGGGAAGGTAAATCGAAGACCAGCAACGGTGATCCCGTTTTAACGTAAAAATTCGCGTGATGGAAAAAAGAAGGCCAAAATACTTCAGAGACCCGATTGAGGTTCGAATAGCCTTTTTTGGGTTTGAAACTATCCGTTGACGGCTTACAGCCGTCAAGGCCGTAGAACTCACCGAGAGCTTCGTTTTGACTGGTTATGGCTCCCGTAACTCTAAACGAGCCAACAGTTATGGCCGTCCGAAGAATCGATATCCACAGGGTGCAACATTCGCTGTGCAAGGTGCAACATTCGTCCAGAAAGCCGAAACAGCGCCGTTCGACTTTTAGAAGTGGGTGCAGGGATTTGAAATGGAATAGTACCATGGTGAGCCGCTCTCCAAGGAAGGTAAATCGAAGACCAGCAACGGTGATCCCATTTTAACGTAAAAATTCACGTGATGGAAAAAAGAAGGCCAAAATACTTCAAAGACCCGATTGAGGTTCGGATAGCCTTTTTTGGGTTTGAAACTACCCGTTGACGGCTTACAGCTGTCAAGGCCATAGAACTCACCGAGAGCTTCGTTTTGACTGGTTATGGCTCCCGTAACTCTAAACGAGCCAACAGTAATGGCCGTCCGAAGAATCGATATCCACAGGGTGCAACATTCGCTGTGCAAGATGTAACATTCGTCCAAAAAGCCGAAACGGCGCCGTTCGACTTTTAGAAGTGGGTGCAGGGATTTGAAATGGAACAGTACCATGGTGAGCCGCTCTACAGGGAAGGTAAATCGAAGACCAGCAACGGTGATCCCGTTTTAACGTAAAAATTCACGTGATGGAAAAAAGAAGGCCAAAATACTTCAGAGACCCGATTGAGGTTCAGATAGCCTTTTTTGGGTTTGAAACTATCCGTTGACGGCTTACAGCCGTCAAGGTCGTAGAACACACCGAGAGCTTCGTTTTGACTGGTTATGGCTCCCGTAACTCTAAACGAGCCAACAGTTATGGCCGTCTGTAGAATCGATATCCACAGGGTGCAACATTCGCTGTGCAAGGTGCAACATTCGTCCAAAAAGCAGAAACAGCGCCGTTCGACTTTGAGAAGCGGGTGCAGGGATTTGAAATGGAACAGAACCATGGTGAGCCACTCTCCTGGGAAGGTAAATCGAAGAGCAGCAACGGTGATCCCGTTTTAACGTAAACATTCACGTGACGGAAAAAAGAAGGCCAAAAAAATTCAGAGACCCGATTGAGGTTCGGATAACCTTTTTTGGGTTTGAAACTATCTGTTGACGGCTTACAGCTATAAAGGCCGTAGAACTCACCGAGAGCTTTGTTTTGACAAGTTATGGCTCCCGTAACACTAAACGAGCCAACAGTTATGGCCGTCCGAAGAATCGATATCCGCAGGGTGCAACATTCGCTGTGCAAGGTGCAACATTCGTCCAAAAAGCCGAAACGGCGCCGTTCGACTTTTAGAAGTGGGTGCAGGGATTTGAAATGGAACAGTACCATGGTGAACCGCTCTCCAGGGAAGGTAAATCGAAGACCAGCAACGGTGATCCCGTTTTAACGTAAAAATTCGCGTGATGGAAAAAAGAAGGCCAAAATACTTCAGAGACCCGATTGAGGTTCGAATAGCCTTTTTTGGGTTTGAAACTATCCGTTGACGGCTTACAGCCGTCAAGGCCGTAGAACTCACCGAGAGCTTCGTTTTGACTGGTTATGGCTCCCGTAACTCTAAACGAGCCAACAGTTATGGCCGTCCGAAGAATCGATATCCACAGGGTGCAACATTCGCTGTGCAAGGTGCAACATTCGTCCAGAAAGCCGAAACAGCGCCGTTCGACTTTTAGAAGTGGGTGCAGGGATTTGAAATGGAATAGTACCATGGTGAGCCGCTCTCCAAGGAAGGTAAATCGAAGACCAGCAACGGTGATCCCGTTTTAACGTAAAAATTCACGTGATGGAAAAAAGAAGGCCAAAATACTTCAAAGACCCGATTGAGGTTCGGATAGCCTTTTTTGGGTTTGAAACTACCCGTTGACGGCTTACAGCTGTCAAGGCCATAGAACTCACCGAGAGCTTCGTTTTGACTGGTTATGGCTCCCGTAACTCTAAACGAGCCAACAGTTATGGCCGTCCGAAGAATCGATATCCACAGGGTGCAACATTCGCTGTGCAAGGTGCAACATTCGTCCAAAAAGCAGAAACAGCGCCGTTCGACTTTGAGAAGCGGGTGCAGGGATTTGAAATGGAACAGTACCATGGTGAGCCACTCTCCTGGGAAGGTAAATCGAAGAGCAGCAACGGTGATCCCGTTTTAACGTAAACATTCACGTGACGGAAAAAAGAAGGCCAAAAAAATTCAGAGACCCGATTGAGGTTTGGATAGCCTTTTTTGGGTTTGAAACTATCTGTTGACGGCTTACAGCTATAAAGGCCGTAGAACTCACCGAGAGCTTTGTTTTGACAAGTTATGGCTCCCGTAACTCTAAACGAGCCAACAGTTATGGCCGTCCGAAGAATCGATATCCGCAGGGTGCAACATTCGCTGTGCAAGGTGCAATATTCGTCCAAAAAGCCGAAACAGCGCCGTTCGACTTTTAGAAGTGGGTGCAGGGATTTGAAATGGAACAGTACCATGGTGAGCTGCTCTCCAAGGAAGGTAAATCGAAGACCAGCAACGGTGATCCCGTTTTAACGTAAAAATTCGCGTGATGGAAAAAAGAAGGCCAAAATACTTCAGAGACCCGATTGAGGTTCGAATAGCCTTTTTTGGGTTTGAAACTATCCGTTGACGGCTTACAGCTGTCAAGGCCGTAGAACTCACCGAGAGCTTCGTTTTGACTGGTTATGGCTCCCGTAACTCTAAACGAGCCAACAGTTATGGCCGTCCGAAGAATCGATATCCACAAGGTGCAACATTCGCTGTGCAACGTGCAACATTCGTCTAAAAAGCCGAAACAGCGCCGTTCGACTTTTAGAAGTGGTGCAGGGATTTGAAATGGAACAGTACCATGGTGAGCCGCTCTCCAGGGAAGGTAAATCGAAGACCAGCAACGGTGATCCCGTTTTAACGTAAACATTCACGTGATGGAAAAAAAAGGTCAAAAAACTTCAGAGACCCGATTGAGGTTCGGATAGCCTTTTTTGAGTTTGAAACTATCCGTTGACGGCTTACAGCCGTCAAGGCCGTAGAACTCACCGAGAGCTTCGTTTTGACTGGTTATGGCTCCCGTAACTCTAAACGAGCCAACAGTATATGGCCGTCCGAAGTATCGATATCCATAGGGTGCAACATTCGCTGTGCAAGGTGCAACATTCGTCCAGAAAGCCGAAACAGCGCTGTTCGACTTTTAAAAGTGGGTGCAAGGATTTGAAATGGAACAGTACCATGGTGAACCGCTCTCCAGGGAAGGTAAATCAAAGACCAGCAACGGTGATCCCATTTTAACGTAAAAATTCGCGTGGTGGAAAAAAGAAGGCCAAAATACTTCAAAGACCCGATTGAGGTTCGGATAGCCTTTTTTGGGTTTGAAACTATCCGTTGACGGCTTACAACTGTCAAGGCCATAGAACTCACCGAGAGCTTCGTTTTGACTGGTTATGGCTCCCGTAACTCTAAACGAGCCAACAGGTATGGCCTTCCGAAGAATCGATATCCACAGGGTGCAACATTCGCTGTGCAAGGTGCAACATTCGTCCAAAAAGCCGAAACGGCGCCGTTCGACTTTTAGAAGAGGGTGCAGGGATTTGAAATAGAACAGTACCATGGTGAACCGCTATCCAGGGAAGGTAAATCGAAGACCAGCAACGGTGATCCCGTTTTAACGTAAAAATTCACGTGATGGAAAAAAGAAGGCCAAAATACTTCAGAGACCCGATTGATGTTCGGATAGCCATTTTTGGGTTTGAAACTATCCGTTGACGACTTACAGCTATCAAGGCCATAGAACTCACCGAGAGCTTCGTTTTGACTGGTTATGGCTCCCGTAACTCTAAACGAGCCAACAGGTATGGCCTTCCGAAGAATCGATATCCACAGGGTGCAACATTCACTGTGCAAGGTGCAACATTCGTCCAAAAAGCCGAAACGGCGCCGTTCGACTTTTAGAAGTGGGTGCAGGGATTTGAAATAGAACAGTACCATGGTGAACCGCTCTCCAGGGAAGGTAAATCGAAGACCAGCAACGGTGATCCCGTTTTAAAGTAAAAATTCACGTGATGGAAAAAAGAAGGCCAAAATACTTCAGAGACCCGATTGAGGTTCGGATAGCCTTTTTTGGGTTTGAAACTATCCATTGACGGCTTACAGCAGTCAAGGCCGTATAACACACCGAGAGCTTCGTTTTGACTGGTTATGGCTCCCGTAACTCTAAACGAGCCAACAGTTATGGCCGTCTGAAGAATCGATATCCACAGGGTGCAACATTCGCTGTGCAAGGTGCAACATTCGTCCAAAAAGCAGAAACAGCGCCGTTCGACTTTGAGAAGCGGGTGCACGGATTTGAAATGAAACAGTACCATGGTGAGCCGCTCTCCTGGGAAGGTAAATTGAAGACCAGCAACGGTGATCCCGTTTTAACGTAAACATTCACGTGATGGAAAAAAGAAGGCCAAAAAAATTCAGAGACCCGATTGAGGTTCGGATTGCCTTTTTTGGGTTTGAAACTATCCGTTGATGGCTTACAGCTGTAAAGGCCGTAGAACTCACCGAGAGATTCGTTTTGACTGGTTATGGCTCCCGTAACTCTAAACGAGCCAACAGTTATGGCCGTCCGAAGAATCGATATCCACAGGGTGCAACATTCGCTGTGCAAGGTGCAACATTCGTCCAAAAAGCCGGAACAGCGTCGTTCGACTTTTAGAAGTGGGTGCAGGGATTTGAAATGGAACAGTACCATGGTGAGCCGCTCTCCAGGGAAGGTAAATCGAAGACCAGCAACGGTGATCCCGTTTTAACGTAAACATTCACGTGATGGAAAAAAGAAGGCCAAAAAACTTCAGAGACCCGATTGAGGTTCGGATAGCCTTTTTTGCGTTAGAAACTATCCGTTGACGGCTTACAGCCGTCAAGGCCGTAGAACTCACCGAGAGCTTCGTTCTGACTGGTATGGCTCTCGTAACTCTAAACGAGCCAACAGTATATGGCCGTCCGAAGAATCGATATCCACAGGGTGCAACATTCGCTGTGCAAGGTGCAACATTCGTCCAGAAAGCCGAAACAGCGCCGTTCGACTTTTAGAAGTGGGTGCAGGGATTTGAAATGGAACAGTACCATGGTGAGCCGCTCTCCAGGGAAGGTAAATCGAAGACCCGCAACGGTGATCCCGTTTTAACGTAAAAATTCACGTGATGGAAAAAAGAAGGCCAAAATACTTCAGAGACCCGATTGAGGTTCGGATAGCCTTTTTTGGGTTTGAAACTATCCGTTGACGGCTTACAGCCGTCAAGGCCGTAGAACTCACCGAGAGCTTCGTTTTGACTGGTTATGGCTCCCGTAACTCTAAACGAGCCAACAGTTATGGCCGTCCGAAGAATCGATATCCACAGGGTGCAACATTCGCTGTGCAAGGTGCAACATTCGTCCAAAAAGACGAAACGGCACCGTTCGACTTTTAGAAGTGGGTGCAGGGATTTGAAATGGAACAGTACCATGGTGAACCGCTCTCCAGAGAAGGTAAATCAAAGACCAGCAGCGGTGATCCCGTTTTAACGTAAACATTCACGTGATGGAAAAAAGAAGGCCAAAATACTTCAGAGACCCGATTGAGGTTCGGATAGCCTTTTTTGGGTTTGAAACTATCCGTTGACGGCTTACTGCCGTCAAGGCCGTAGAACTCACCGAAAGCTTTGTTTTGACTGGTTATGGCTCCCGTAACTCTAAACGAGCCAACAGTTATGGTCGTCCGAAGAATCGATATCCACAGGGTGCAACATTCGCTGTGCAAGGTGCAACATTCGTCCAAAAAGCCGAAACGACGCCGTTCGACTTTTAGAAGTGGGTGCAGGGATTTGAAATGGAAAAGTACCATGGTGAGCCGCTCTCCAGGGAAGGTAAATCGAAGACCAGCAACGGTGATCCCGTTTTAACGTAAAAATTCACGTGACGGAAAAAAGAAGGCCAAAAAACTTCAGAGACCCGATTGAGGTTCGGATAGTTTTTTTTTGGTTTGAAACTATCCGTTGACGGCTTACAGCTGTCAAGGCCGTAGAACTCACCGAGAGCTTCATTTTGACTGGTTATGGCTCCCGTAACTCTAAATGAGCCAACAGGTATGGCCGTCCGAAGAATCGATATCCACAGGGTTCAACATTCGCTGTGCAAGGTGCAACATTCGTCCAAAAAGCCGAAACGGCGTCGTTCGACTTTTAGAAGTGGGTGCAGGGATTTGAAATGGAACAGTACCATGGTGAACCGCTCTCCAGGGAAGGTAAATCGAAGACCAGCAATGGTGATCCCGTTTTAACGTAAAAATTCACGTGATGGAAAAAAGAAGGCCAAAATACTTCAGAGACCCGATTGAGGTTCGGATAGCCTTTTTTGGGTTTGAAACTATCCGTTGACGGCTTACAGCTATCAAGGCCGTAGAACTCACCAAGAGCTTCGTTTTGACTGGTTATGGCTCCCGTAACTCTAAACGAGCCAACAGTTATGGCCGTCCGAAGAATCGATATCCACAGGGTGCAACATTCGCTGTGCAAGGTGCAACATTCGTCCAGAAAGCCGAAACAGCGCCGTTCGACTTTTAGAAGTGGGTGCAGGGATTTGAAATGGAATAGTACCATGGTGAGCCGCTCTCCAAGGAAGGTAAATCGAAGACCAGCAACGGTGATCCCGTTTTAACGTAAAAATTCACGTGATGGAAAAAAGAAGGCCAAAATACTTCAAAGACCCGATTGAGGTACGGATAGCCTTTTTTGCGTTAGAAACTATCCGTTGATGGCTTACAGCTGTCAAGGCCATAGAACTCACCGAGAGCTTCGTTCTGACTAGTTATGGCTCCCGTAACTCTAAACGAGCCAACAGTTATGGCCGTCCGAAGAATCGATATCCACAGGGTGCAACATTCGCTGTGCAAGATGCAACATTCGTCCAAAAAGCCGAAACGGCGCCGTTCGACTTTTAGAAGTGGGTGCAGGGATTTGAAATGGAACAGTACCATGGTGAGCCGCTCTACAGGGAAGGTAAATCGAAGACCAGCAACGGTGATCCCGTTTTAACGTAAAAATTCACGTGATGGAAAAAAGAAGGCCAAAATACTTCAAAGACCCGATTGAGGTTCGGATAGCCTTTTTTGGGTTTGTAACTATCCGTTGACGGCTTACAGCCGTCAAGGCCGTAGAACACACCGAGAGCTTCGTTTTGACTGGTTATGGCTCCCGTAACTCTAAACGAGCCAACAATTATGGCCGTCTGAAGAATCGATATCCACAGGGTGCAACATTCGCTGTGCAAGGTGCAACATTCGTCCAAAAAGCAGAAACAGCGCCTTTCGACTTTGAGAAGCGGGTGCAGGGATTTGAAATGGAACAGTACCATGGTGAGCCACTCTCCTGGGAAGGTAAATCGAAGAGCAGCAACGGTGATCCCGTTTTAACGTAAACATTCACGTGACGGAAAAAAGAAGGCCAAAAAAATTCAGAGACCCGATTGAGGTTCGGATAGCCTTTTTTGGGTTTGAAACTATCTGTTGACGGCTTACAGCTATAAAGGCCGTAGAACTCACCGAAAGCTTTGTTTTGACAGGTTATGGCTCCCGTAACTCTAAACGAGCCAACAGTTATGGCCGTCCGAAGAATCGATATCCGTAGGGTGCAACATTCGCTGTGCAAGGTGCAATATTCGTCCAAAAAGCCGAAACAGCGCCGTTCGACTTTTAGAAGTGGGTGCAGGGATTTGAAATGGAACAGTACCATGGTGAGCTGCTCTCTAAGGAAGGTAAATCGAAGACCAGCAACGGTGATCCCGTTTTAACGTATAAATTCGCATGATGGAAAAAAGAAGGCCAAAATACTTCAGAGACCCGATTGAGGTTCGGATAGCCTTTTTTGGGTTTGAAACTATCCGTTGATGGCTTACAGCTGTCAAGGCCGTAGAACTCACCGAGAGCTTCGTTTTGACTGGTTATGGCTCCCGTAACTCTAAACGAGCCAACAGTTATGGTCGTCCGAAGAATCGATATCCACAGGGTGCAACATTCGCTGTGCAAGGTGCAACATTCGTCTAAAAAGCCGAAACAGCGCCGTTCGACTTTTAGAAGTGGTGCAGGGATTTGAAATGGAACAGTACCATGGTGAGCTGCTCTCCAAGGAAGGTAAATCGAAGACCAGCAACGGTGATCCCGTTTTAACGTAAAAATTCGCGTGATGGAAAAAAGAAGGCCAAAATACTTCAGAGACCCGATTGAGGTTCGGATAGCCTTTTTTGGGTTTGAAACTATCCGTTGACGGCTTACAGCCATCAAGGCCGTAGAACTCACCGAAAGCTTTGTTTTGACTGGTTATGGCTCCCGTAACTCTAAACGAGCCAACAGTTATGGTCGTCCGAAGAATCGATATCCACAGGGTGCAACATTCGCTGTGCAAGGTGCAACATTCGTCCAAAAAGCCGAAACGACGCCGTTCGACTTTTAGAAGTGGGTGCAGGGATTTGAAATGGAAAAGTACCATGGTGAGCCACTCTCCAGGGAAGGTAAATCGAAGACCAGCAACGGTGATCCTGTTTTAACGTAAAAATTCACGTGATGGAAAAAAGAAGGCCAAAATACTTTAGAGACCCGATTGAGGTTCGGATAGCCTTTTTTGGGTTTGAAACTATCCGTTGACGGCTTACAGCAGTCAAGGCCATAGAACTCACCGAGAGCTTCGTTTTGACTGGTTATGGCTCCCGTAACTCTAAACGAGCCAACAGGTATGGCCGTCCGAAGAATCGATATCCACAGGGTTCAACATTCGCTGTGCAAGGTGCAACATTCGTCCAAAAATCCGAAACGGCGCCGTTCGACTTTTAGAAGTGGGTGCAGGGATTTGAAATGGAACAGTACCATGGTGAACCGCTCTCCAGGGAAGGTAAATCGAAGACCAGCAACGGTGATCCCGTTTTAACGTAAAAATTCACGTGATGGAAAAAAGAAGGCCAAAATACTTCAGAGACCCGATTGAGGTTCGGATAGCCTTTTTTGGGATTGAAACTATCCGTTGACGGCTTACAGCTGTCAAGGCCGTAGAACTCACCGAGAGCTTCGTTTTGACTGGTTATGGCTCCCGTAACTCTAAACGAGCCAACAGTTATGGCCGTCCGAAGAATCGATATCCACATTGTGCAACATTCGCTGTGCAAGGTGCAACATTCGTCCAGAAAGCCGAAACAGCGCCGTTCGACTTTTAGAAGTGGGTGCAGGGATTTGAAATGGAATAGTACCATGGTAAGCCGCTCTCCAAGGAAGGTAAATCGAAGACCAGCAACGGTGATCCCGTTTTAACGTAAAAATTCACGTGATGGAAAAAAGAAGGCCAAACTACTTCAAAGACCCGATTGAGGTTCGGATAGCCTTTTTTGGGTTTGAAACTATCCGTTGACGGCTTACAACTGTCAAGGCCATAGAACTCACCGAGAGCTTCGTTTTGACTGGTTATGGCTCCCGTAACTCTAAACGAGCCAACAGTTATGGCCGTCCGAAAAATCGATATCCACAGGGTGCAACATTCGCTGTGCAAGATGCAACATTCGTCCAAAAAGCCGAAACGGCGCCGTTCGACTTTTAGAAGTGGGTGCAGGGATTTGAAATGGAACAATACCATGGTGAGCCGCTCTACAGGGAAGGTAAATCGAAGACCAGCAACGGTGATCCCGTTTTAACGTAAAAATTCACGTGATGGAAAAAAGAAGGCCAAAATACTTCAGAGACCCGATTGAGGTTCGGATTGCCTTTTTTGGGTTTGAAATTATCCGTTGACGGCTTACAGCTGTCAAGGCCGTAGAACACACCGAGAGCTTCGTTTTGACTGGTTATGGCTCCCGTAACTCTAAACGAGCCAACAGTTATGGCCGTCTGAAGAATCGATATCCACAGGGTGCAACATTCGCTGTGCAAGGTGCAACATTCGTCCAAAAAGCAGAAACAGCGCCGTTCGACTTTGAGAAGCGGGTGCAGGGATTTGAAATGGAACAGTACCATGGTGAGCCACTCTCCTGGGAAGGTAAATCGAAGAGCAGCAACGGTGATCCCATTTTAACGTAAACATTCACATGACGGAAAAAAGAAGGCCAAAAAAATTCAGAGACCCGATTGAGGTTCGGATAGCCTTTTTTGGGTTTGAAACTATCTGTTGACGACTTACAGCTATAAAGGCCGTAGAACTCACCGAGAGCTTTGTTTTGACAGGTTATGGCTCCCGTAACTCTGAACGAGTCAACAGTTATGGCCGTCCGAAGAATCGATATCCGCAGGGTGCAACATTCGCTGTGCAAGGTGCAATATTCGTCCAAAAAGCCGAAACATCGCCGTTCGACTTTTAGAAGTGGGTGCAGGGATTTGAAATGGAACAGTACCATGGTGAGCTGCTCTCCAAGGAAGGTAAATCGAAGACGAGCAACGGTGATCCCGTTTTAACGTAAAAATTCGCGTGATGGAAAAAAGAAGGCCAAAATACTTCAGAGACTCGATTGAGGTTCGGATAGCCTTTTTTGGGTTTGAAACTATCCGTTGACGGCTTACAGCCGTCAAGGCTGTAGAACTCACCGAGATCTTCGTTTTGACTGGTTATGGCTCCCGTAACTCTAAACGAGCCAACAGTTATGGCCGTCCGAAGAATCGATATCCACAGGGTGCAACATTCGCTGTGCAAGGTGCAACATTCGTCTAAAAAGCCGAAACAGCACCGTTCGACTTTTAGAAGTGGTGCAGGGATTTGAAATGGAACAGTACCATGGTGAGCCGCTCTCCAGGGAAGGTAAATCGAAGACCAGCAACGGTGATCCCGTTTTAACGTAAACATTCACGTGATGGAAAAAAGAAGGCCAAAAAACTTCAGAGACCCGATTGAGGTTCGGATAGCCTTTTTTGAGTTTGAAACTATCAGTTGACGGCTTACAGCCGTCAAGGCCGTAGAACTTACCGAGAGCTTCGTTTTGACTGGTTATGGCTCCCGTAACTCTAAACGAGCCAACAGTATATGGCCGTCCGAAGAATCGATATCCATAGGGTGCAACATTCGCTGTGCAAGGTGCAACATTCGTCCAGAAAGCCGAAACAGCGCCGTTCGACTTTTATAAGTGGTTGCAAGGACTTGAAATGGAACAGTACCATGGTGAGCCGCTCTCCAGGGAAGGTAAATCGAAGACCAGCAACGGTGATCCCATTTTAACGTAAAAATTCGCGTGGTGGAAAAAAGAAGGCCAAAATACTTCAAAGACCCGATTGAGGTTCGGATAGCCTTTTTTGGGTTTGAAACTATCCGTTGACGGCTTACAACTGTCAAGGCCATAGAACTCACCGAGAGCTTCGTTTTGAATGGTTATGGCTCCCGTAACTCTAAACGAGCCAACAGGTATGGCCGTCCGAAGAATCGATATCCACAGGGTGCAACATTCGCTGTGCAAGGTGCAACATTCGTCCAAAAAGCCGAAACGGCGCCGTTCGACTTTTAGAAGTGGGTGCAGGGATTTGAAATAGAACAGTACCATGGTGAACCGCTCTCCAGGGAAGGTAAATCGAAGACCAGCAACGGTGATCCCGTTTTAACGTAAAAATTCACGTGATGGAAAAAAGAAGGCCAAAATACTTCAGAGACCCGATTGAGGTTCAGATAGCCTTTTTTGGGTTTGAAACTATCCATTGATGGCTTACAGCAGTCAAGGCCGTAGAACACACCGAGAGCTTCGTTTTGACTGGTTATGGCTCCCGTAACTCTAAACGAGCCAACAGTTATGGCCATCTGAAGAATCGATATCCACAGGGTGCAACATTCGCTGTGCAAGGTGCAACATTCGTCCAAAAAGCAGAAACAGCGCCGTTCGACTTTGAAAAGCGGGTGCAGGGATTTGAAATGGAACAGTACCATGGTGAGCCGCTCTCCTGGGAAGGTAAATCGAAGACCAGCAACGGTGATCCCGTTTTAACGTAAACATTCACGTGATGGAAAAAAGAAGGCCAAAAAAATTCAGAGACCCGATTGAGGTTCGGATAGCCTTTTTTGGGTTTGAAACTATCCGTTGATGGCTTACAGCTGTCAAGGCCGTAGAACTCACCGAGAGCTTCGTTTTGACTGGTTATGGCTCCCGTAACTCTAAACGAGCCAACAGTTATGGCCGTCCGAAGAATCGATATCCACAGGGTGCAACATTCGCTGTGCAATGTGCAACATTCGTCCAAAAAGCCGAAACAGCGCCGTTCGACTTTTAGAAGTGGGTGCAGGGATTTGAAATGGAACAGTACCATGGTGAGCCGCTCTCCAGGGAAGGTAAATCGAAGACCAGCAACGGTGATCCCGTTTTAACGTAAACATTCACGTGATGGAAAAAAGAAGGCCAAAAAACTTCAGTGACCCGATTGAGGTTCGGATAGCCTTTTTTGGGTTTGAAACTATCTGTTGATGACTTACAGCCGTCAAGGCCGTAGAACTCACCGAGAGCTTCGTTTTGACTGGTATGGCTCCCGTAACTCTAAACGAGCCAACAGTATATGGCCGTCCGAAGAATCGATATCCACAGGGTGCAACATTCGCTGTGCAAGGTGCAACATTCGTCCAGAAAGCCGAAACAGCGCCGTTCGACTTTTAGAAGTGGGTGCAGGGATTTGAAATGGAACAGTACCATGGTGAGCCGCTCTCCAGGGAAGGTAAATCGAAGACCAGCAAAGGTGATCCCGTTTTAACGTAAAAATTCACGTGATGGAAAAAAGAAGGCCAAAATACTTCAGAGACCCGATTGAGGTTCGGATAGCCTTTTTTGGGTTTGAAACTATCTGTTGACGGCTTACAGCTGTCAATGCCGTAGAACTCACCGAGAGCTTCGTTTTGGCTGGTTATGGCTCCGTAACTCTAAACGAGCCAACAGTTATGGCCGTCCGAAGAATCGATATCCACAGGGTGCAACATTCGCTGTGCAAGGTGCAACATTCGTCCAAAAAGCCGAAACGGCGCCGTTCGACTTTTAGAAGTGGGTGCAGGGATTTGAAATGGAACAGTACCATGGTGAACCGCTCTCCAGAGAAGGTAAATCGAAGTCCAGCAACGGTGATCCCGTTTTAACGTAAACATTCACGTGATGGAAAAAAGAAGGCCAAAATACTTCAGAGACCCGATTGAGGTTCGGATAGCCTTTTTTGGGTTTGAAACTATCCGTTGACGGCTTACAGCTGTCAAGGCCGTAGAACTCACCGAGAGCTTTGTTTTGACTGGTTATGGCTCCCGTAACTCTAAACGAGCCAACAGTTATGGTCGTCCGAAGAATCGATATCCACAGGGTGCAACATTCGCTGTGCAAGGTGCAACATTCGTCCAAAAAGCCGAAACGGCGCCGTTCGACTTTTAGAAGTGGGTGCAGGGATTTGAAATGGAAAAGTACCATGGTGAGCCGTTCTCCAGGGAAGGTAAATCGAAGACCAGCAACGGTGATCCCGTTTTAACGTAAAAATTCACGTGATGGAAAAAAGAAGGCCAAAATACTTCAGAGACCCGATTGAGGTTCGGATAGCCTTTTTTGGGTTTGAAACTATCCGTTGACGGCTTACAGCTGTCAAGGCCATAGAACTCACCGAGAGCTTCGTTTTGTCTGGTTATGGCTCCCGTAACTCTAAACGAGCCAACAGGTATGGCCGTCCGAAGAATCGATATCCACAGGGTCCAACATTCGCTGTGCAAGGTGCAACATTCGTCCAAAAAGCCGAAACGGCGCCGTTCGACTTTTAGAAGTGGGTGCAGGGATTTGAAATGGAACAGTACCATGGTGAACCGCTCTCCAGGGAAGGTAAATCGAAGACCAGCAACGGTGATCCCGTTTTAACGTAAAAATTCACGTGATGGAAAAAAGAAGGCCAAAATACTTCAGAGACCCGATTGAGGTTCGGATAGCCTTTTTTGGGTTTGAAACTATCCGTTGACGGCTTACAGCTGTCAAGGCCGTAGAACTCACCGAGAGCTTTGTTTTGACTGGTTATGGCTCCCGTAACTCTAAACGAGCCAACAGTTATGGTCGTCCGAAGAATCGATATCCACAGGGTGCAACATTCGCTGTGCAAGGTGCAACATTCGTCCAAAAAGCAGAAACAGCGCCGTTCGACTTTGAAAAGCGGGTGCAGGGATTTGAAATGGAACAGTACCATGGTGAGCCGCTCTCCTGGGAAGGTAAATCGAAGACCAGCAACGGTGATCCCGTTTTAACGTAAACATTCACGTGATGGAAAAAAGAAGGCCAAAAAAATTCAGAGACCCGATTGAGGTTCGGATAGCCTTTTTTGGGTTTGAAACTATCCGTTGATGGCTTACAGCTGTCAAGGCCGTAGAACTCACCGAGAGCTTCGTTTTGACTGGTTATGGCTCCCGTAACTCTAAACGAGCCAACAGTTATGGCCGTCCGAAGAATCGATATCCACAGGGTGCAACATTCGCTGTGCAATGTGCAACATTCGTCCAAAAAGCCGAAACAGCGCCGTTCGACTTTTAGAAGTGGGTGCAGGGATTTGAAATGGAACAGTACCATGGTGAGCCGCTCTCCAGGGAAGGTAAATCGAAGACCAGCAACGGTGATCTCGTTTTAACGTAAACATTCACGTGATGGAAAAAAGAAGGCCAAAAAACTTCAGAGACCCGATTGAGGTTCGGATAGCCTTTTTTGGGTTTGAAACTATCTGTTGATGACTTACAGCCGTCAAGGCCGTAGAACTCACCGAGAGCTTCGTTTTGACTGGTATGGCTCCCGTAACTCTAAACGAGCCAACAGTATATGGCCGTCCGAAGAATCGATATCCACAGGGTGCAACATTCGCTGTGCAAGGTGCAACATTCGTCCAGAAAGCCGAAACAGCGCCGTTCGACTTTTAGAAGTGGGTGCAGGGATTTGAAATGGAACAGTACCATGGTGAGCCGCTCTCCAGGGAAGGTAAATCGAAGACCAGCAAAGGTGATCCCGTTTTAACGTAAAAATTCACGTGATGGAAAAAAGAAGGCCAAAATACTTCAGAGACCCGATTGAGGTTCGGATAGCCTTTTTTGGGTTTGAAACTATCTGTTGACGGCTTACAGCTGTCAATGCCGTAGAACTCACCGAGAGCTTCGTTTTGGCTGGTTATGGCTCCCGTAACTCTAAACGAGCCAACAGTTATGGCCGTCCGAAGAATCGATATCCACAGGGTGCAACATTCGCTGTGCAAGGTGCAACATTCGTCCAAAAAGCCGAAACGGCGCCGTTCGACTTTTAGAAGTGGGTGCAGGGATTTGAAATGGAACAGTACCATGGTGAACCGCTCTCCAGAGAAGGTAAATCGAAGTCCAGCAACGGTGATCCCGTTTTAACGTAAACATTCACGTGATGGAAAAAAGAAGGCCAAAATACTTCAGAGACCCGATTGAGGTTCGGATAGCCTTTTTTGGGTTTGAAACTATCCGTTGACGGCTTACAGCTGTCAAGGCCGTAGAACTCACCGAGAGCTTTGTTTTGACTGGTTATGGCTCCCGTAACTCTAAACGAGCCAACAGTTATGGTCGTCCGAAGAATCGATATCCACAGGGTGCAACATTCGCTGTGCAAGGTGCAACATTCGTCCAAAAAGCCGAAACGGCGCCGTTCGACTTTTAGAAGTGGGTGCAGGGATTTGAAATGGAAAAGTACCATGGTGAGCCGTTCTCCAGGGAAGGTAAATCGAAGACCAGCAACGGTGATCCCGTTTTAACGTAAAAATTCACGTGATGGAAAAAAGAAGGCCAAAATACTTCAGAGACCCGATTGAGGTTCGGATAGCCTTTTTTGGGTTTGAAACTATCCGTTGACGGCTTACAGCTGTCAAGGCCATAGAACTCACCGAGAGCTTCGTTTTGTCTGGTTATGGCTCCCGTAACTCTAAACGAGCCAACAGGTATGGCCGTCCGAAGAATCGATATCCACAGGGTCCAACATTCGCTGTGCAAGGTGCAACATTCGTCCAAAAAGCCGAAACGGCGCCGTTCGACTTTTAGAAGTGGGTGCAGGGATTTGAAATGGAACAGTACCATGGTGAACCGCTCTCCAGGGAAGGTAAATCGAAGACCAGCAACGGTGATCCCGTTTTAACGTAAAAATTCACGTGATGGAAAAAAGAAGGCCAAAATACTTCAGAGACCCGATTGAGGTTCGGATAGCCTTTTTTGGGTTTGAAACTATCCGTTGACGGCTTACAGCTGTCAAGGCCGTAGAACTCACCGAGAGCTTTGTTTTGACTGGTTATGGCTCCCGTAACTCTAAACGAGCCAACAGTTATGGTCGTCCGAAGAATCGATATCCACAGGGTGCAACATTCGCTGTGCAAGGTGCAACATTCGTCCAAAAAGCAGAAACAGCGCCGTTCGACTTTGAAAAGCGGGTGCAGGGATTTGAAATGGAACAGTACCATGGTGAGCCGCTCTCCTGGGAAGGTAAATCGAAGACCAGCAACGGTGATCCCGTTTTAACGTAAACATTCACGTGATGGAAAAAAGAAGGCCAAAAAAATTCAGAGACCCGATTGAGGTTCGGATAGCCTTTTTTGGGTTTGAAACTATCCGTTGATGGCTTACAGCTGTCAAGGCCGTAGAACTCACCGAGAGCTTCGTTTTGACTGGTTATGGCTCCCGTAACTCTAAACGAGCCAACAGTTATGGCCGTCCGAAGAATCGATATCCACAGGGTGCAACATTCGCTGTGCAATGTGCAACATTCGTCCAAAAAGCCGAAACAGCGCCGTTCGACTTTTAGAAGTGGGTGCAGGGATTTGAAATGGAACAGTACCATGGTGAGCCGCTCTCCAGGGAAGGTAAATCGAAGACCAGCAACGGTGATCCCGTTTTAACGTAAACATTCACGTGATGGAAAAAAGAAGGCCAAAAAACTTCAGAGACCCGATTGAGGTTCGGATAGCCTTTTTTGGGTTTGAAACTATCTGTTGATGACTTACAGCCGTCAAGGCCGTAGAACTCACCGAGAGCTTCGTTTTGACTGGTATGGCTCCCGTAACTCTAAACGAGCCAACAGTATATGGCCGTCCGAAGAATCGATATCCACAGGGTGCAACATTCGCTGTGCAAGGTGCAACATTCGTCCAGAAAGCCGAAACAGCGCCGTTCGACTTTTAGAAGTGGGTGCAGGGATTTGAAATGGAACAGTACCATGGTGAGCCGCTCTCCAGGGAAGGTAAATCGAAGACCAGCAAAGGTGATCCCGTTTTAACGTAAAAATTCACGTGATGGAAAAAAGAAGGCCAAAATACTTCAGAGACCCGATTGAGGTTCGGATAGCCTTTTTTGGGTTTGAAACTATCTGTTGACGGCTTACAGCTGTCAATGCCGTAGAACTCACCGAGAGCTTCGTTTTGGCTGGTTATGGCTCCCGTAACTCTAAACGAGCCAACAGTTATGGCCGTCCGAAGAATCGATATCCACAGGGTGCAACATTCGCTGTGCAAGGTGCAACATTCGTCCAAAAAGCCGAAACGGCGCCGTTCGACTTTTAGAAGTGGGTGCAGGGATTTGAAATGGAACAGTACCATGGTGAACCGCTCTCCAGAGAAGGTAAATCGAAGTCCAGCAACGGTGATCCCGTTTTAACGTAAACATTCACGTGATGGAAAAAAGAAGGCCAAAATACTTCAGAGACCCGATTGAGGTTCGGATAGCCTTTTTTGGGTTTGAAACTATCCGTTGACGGCTTACAGCTGTCAAGGCCGTAGAACTCACCGAGAGCTTTGTTTTGACTGGTTATGGCTCCCGTAACTCTAAACGAGCCAACAGTTATGGTCGTCCGAAGAATCGATATCCACAGGGTGCAACATTCGCTGTGCAAGGTGCAACATTCGTCCAAAAAGCCGAAACGGCGCCGTTCGACTTTTAGAAGTGGGTGCAGGGATTTGAAATGGAAAAGTACCATGGTGAGCCGTTCTCCAGGGAAGGTAAATCGAAGACCAGCAACGGTGATCCCGTTTTAACGTAAAAATTCACGTGATGGAAAAAAGAAGGCCAAAATACTTCAGAGACCCGATTGAGGTTCGGATAGCCTTTTTTGGGTTTGAAACTATCCGTTGACGGCTTACAGCTGTCAAGGCCATAGAACTCACCGAGAGCTTCGTTTTGTCTGGTTATGGCTCCCGTAACTCTAAACGAGCCAACAGGTATGGCCGTCCGAAGAATCGATATCCACAGGGTCCAACATTCGCTGTGCAAGGTGCAACATTCGTCCAAAAAGCCGAAACGGCGCCGTTCGACTTTTAGAAGTGGGTGCAGGGATTTGAAATGGAACAGTACCATGGTGAACCGCTCTCCAGGGAAGGTAAATCGAAGACCAGCAACGGTGATCCCGTTTTAACGTAAAAATTCACGTGATGGAAAAAAGAAGGCCAAAATACTTCAGAGACCCGATTGAGGTTCGGATAGCCTTTTTTGGGTTTGAAACTATCCGTTGACGGCTTACAGCTGTCAAGGCCGTAGAACTCACCGAGAGCTTCGTTTTGACTGGTTATGGCTCCCGTAACTCTAAACGAGCCAACAGTTATGGCCGTCCGAAGAATCGATATCCACAGGGTGCAACATTCGCTGTGCAAGGTGCAACATTCTTCCAGAAAGCCGAAACAGCGCCGTTCGACTTTTAGAAGTGGGTGCAGGGATTTGAAATGGAATAGTACCATGGTGAGCCGCTCTCCAGGGAAGGTAAATCGAAGACCAACAACGGTGATCCCGTTTTAACGTAAAAATTCACGTGATGGAAAAAAGAAGGCCAAAATACTTCAGAGACCCGATTGAGGTTCGGATAGCCTTTTTGGGGTTTGAAACTATCCGTTGACGGCTTACAGCTGTCAAGGCCATAGAACTCACCGAGAGCTTCGTTTTGACTGGTTATGGCTCCCGTAACTCTAAACGAGCCAACAGTTATGGCCGTCCGAAGAATCGATATCCACAGGGTGCAACATTCGCTGTGCAAGGTGCAACATTCGTCCAAAAAGCCGAAACGGCGCCGTTCGACTTTTAGAAGTGGGTGCAGGGATTTGAAATGGAACAGTACCATGGTGAACCGCTCTCCAGAGAAGGTAAATCGAAGTCCAGCAACGGTGATCCCGTTTTAACGTAAACATTCACGTGATGGAAAAAAGAAGGCCAAAATACTTCAGAGACCCGATTGAGGTTCGGATAGCCTTTTTTGGGTTTGAAACTATCCGTTGATGGCTTACAGCTGTCAATGCCGTAGAACTCACCGAGAGCTTCGTTTTGGCTGGTTATGGCTCCCGTAACTCTAAACGAGCCAACAGTTATGGCCGTCTGAAGAATCGATATCCACAGGGTGCAACATTCGCTGTGCAAGGTGCAACATTCGTCCAAAAAGCAGAAACAACGCCGTTCGACTTTGAGAAGCGGGTGCAGGGATTTGAAATGGAACAGTACCATGGTGAGGCGCTCTCCTGGTAAGGTAAATCGAAAAGCAGCAACGGTGATCCCGTTTTAACGTAAACATTCACGTGATGGAAAAAAGAAGGCCAAAAAAATTCAGAGACCCGATTGAGGTTCGGATAGCCTTTTTTGGGTTTGAAACTATCCGTTGACGGCGTACAACTATAAAGGCCATAGAACTCACCGAGAGCTTCGTTTTGACAGGTTATGGCTCCCGTAACTATAAACGAGCCAACAGTTATGGCCGTCCGAAGAATCGATATCCGCAGGGTGCAACATTCGCTGTGCAAGGTGCAATATTCGTCCAAAAAGCCGAAACAGCGCCGTTCGACTTTTAGAAGTGGGTGCAGGGATTTGAAATGGAACAGTACCATGGTGAGCTACTCTCCAGGGAAGGTAAATCGAAGACCAGCAACGGTGATCCCGTTTTAACGTAAAAATTCGCGTGATGGAAAAAAGAAGGCCAAAATACTTCAGAGACCCGATTGAGGTTCGGATAGCCTTTTTTGGGTTTGAAACTATCCGTTGACGGCTTACAGCTGTCAATGCCGTAGAAATCACCGAGAGCTTCGTTTTGGCTGGTTATGGCTCTCGTAACTCTAAACGAGCCAACAGTTATGGCCGTCCGAAGAATCGATATCCACAGGGTGCAACATTCGTTGTGCAAGGTGCAACATTCGTCCAAAAGGCCGAAACGGCACCGTTCGACTTTTAGAAGTGGGTGCAGGGATTTGAAATGGAACAGTACCATGGTGAACCGCTCTCCAGAGAAGGTAAATCGAAGTCCAGCAACGGTGATCCCGTTTTAACGTAAACATTCACGTGATGGAAAAAAGAAGGCCAAAATACTTCAGAGACCCGATTGAGGTTCGGATAGCCTTTTTTGGGTTTTAAACTATCCGTTGACGGCTTACAGCTGTCAAGGCCGTAGAACTCACCGAGAGCTTTTTTTTGACTGGTTATGGCTCCCGTAACTCTAAACGAGCCAACAGTTATGGTCGTCCGAAGAATCGATATCCACAGGGTGCAACATTCGCTGTGCAAGGTGCAACATTCGTCCAAAAAGCCGAAACGGCGCCGTTCGACTTTTAGAAGTGGGTGCAGGGATTTGAAATGGAAAAGTACCATGGTGAGCCGCTCTCCAGGGAAGGTAAATCGAAGACCAGCAACGGTGATCCCGTTTTAACGTAAAAATTCACGTGATGGAAAAAAGAAGGCCAAAATACTTCAGAGACCCGATTGAGGTTCGGATAGCCTTTTTTGGGTTTGAAACTATCCGTTGACGGCTTACAGCTGTCAAGGCCATAGAACTCACCGAGAGCTTCGTTTTGACTGGTTATGGCTCCCGTAACTCTAAACGAGCCAACAGGTATGGCCGTCCGAAGAATCGATATCCACAGGGTCCAACATTCGTTGTGCAAGGTGCAACATTCGTCCAAAAATCCGAAACGAAGCCGTTCGACTTTTAGAAGTGGGTGCAGGGATTTGAAATGGAACAGTACCATGGTGAACCGCTCTCCAGGGAAGGTAAATCGAAGACCAGCAACGGTGATCCCGTTTTAACGTAAAAATTCACGTGATGGAAAAAAGAAGGCCAAAATACTTCAGAGACCCGATTGAGGTTCGGATAGCCTTTTTTGGGTTTGAAACTATCCGTTGATGGCTTACAGCTGTCAAGGCCATAGAACTCACTGAGAGCTTCGTTTTGACTGGTTATGGCTCCCGTAACTCTAAACGAGCCAACAGTTATGGCCGTCCGAAGAATCGATATCCACAGGGTGCAACATTCGCTGTGCAATGTGCAACATTCGTCCAAAAAGCCGAAACGGCGCCGTTCGACTTTTAGAAGTGGGTGCAGGGATTTGAAATGGAACAGTACCATGGTGAGCCGCTCTACAGGGAAGGTAAATCGAAGACCAGCAACGGTGATCCCGTTTTAACGTAAAAATTCACGTGATGGAAAAAAGAAAGCCAAAATACTTCAGAGACCCGATTGAGGTTCGGATAGCCTTTTTTGGGTTTGAAACTATCCATTGACGGCTTACAGCCATCAAGGCCATAGAACACACCGAGAGCTTCGCTTTGACTGGTTATGGCTCCTGTAACTCTAAACGAGCCAACATTTATGGCCGTCTGAAGAATCGATATCCACAGGGTGCAACATTCGCTGTGCAAGGTGCAACATTCGTCCAAAAAGCAGAAACAGCGCCGTTCGACTTTGAGAAGCGGGTGCAGGGATTTGAAATGGAACAGTACCATGGTGAGGCGCTCTCCTGGGAAGGTAAATCGAAGAGCAGCAACGGTGATCCCGTTTTAACGTAAACATTCACGTGATGGAAAAAAGAAGGCCAAAAAAATTCAGAGACCCGATTGAGGTTCGGATAGCCTTTTTTGGGTTTGAAACTATCCGTTGACGGCTTACAGCTATAAAGGCCGTAGAACTCACCGAGAGCTTCGTTTTGACAGGTTATGGCTCCCGTAACTCTAAACGAGCCAACAGTTATGGCCGTCCGAAGAATCGATATCCGTAG
This sequence comes from Allium fistulosum, assembly GCA_030737815.1. Classification (NCBI taxonomy): domain Eukaryota; kingdom Viridiplantae; phylum Streptophyta; class Magnoliopsida; order Asparagales; family Amaryllidaceae; genus Allium; species Allium fistulosum. The sequence goes on along the minus strand of CM060905.1, from coordinate 40,155,729 downwards.
GGTGCAACATTCGCTGTGCAAGGTGCAATATTCGTCCAAAAAGCCGAAACAGCGCCGTTCGACTTTTAGAAGTGGGTGCAGGGATTTGAAATGGAACAGTACCATGGTGAGCTGCTCTCCAGGGAAGGTAAATCGAAGACCAGCAACGGTGATCCCGTTTTAACGTAAAAATTCGCGTGATGGAAAAAAGAAGGCCAAAATACTTCAGAGACCCGATTGAGGTTCGGATAGCCTTTTTTGGGTTTGAAACTATCCGTTGACGGCTTACAGCTGTCAATGCCGTAGAAATCACCGAGAGCTTCGTTTTGGCTGGTTATGGCTCTCGTAACTCTAAACGAGCCAACAGTTATGGCCGTCCGAAGAATCGATATCCACAGGGTGCAACATTCGTTGTGCAAGGTGCAACATTCGTCCAAAAAGCCGAAACGGCGCCGTTCGACTTTTAGAAGTGGGTGCAGGGATTTGAAATGGAACAGTACCATGGTGAACCGCTCTCCAGAGAAGGTAAATCGAAGTCCAGCAACGGTGATCCCGTTTTAACGTAAAAATTCACGTGATGGAAAAAAGAAGGCCAAAATACTTCAGAGACCCGATTGAGGTTCGGATAGCCTTTTTTGGGTTTGAAACTATCCATTGACGGCTTACAGCTATCAGGCCGTAGAACTCACCGAGAGCTTTGTTTTGACTGGTTATGGCTCCCGTAACTCTAAACGAGCCAACAGTTATGGTCGTCCGAAGAATCGATATCCACAGGGTGCAACATTCACTGTGCAAGGTGCAACATTCGTCCAAAAAGCCGAAATGGCGCCGTTCGACTTTTAGAAGTGGGTGCAGGGATTTGAAATGGAAAAGTACCATGGTGAGCCGCTCTCCAGGGAAGGTAAATCGAAGACGAGCAACGGTGATCCCGTTTTAACGTAAAAATTCACGTGATGGAAAAAAGAAGGCCAAAATACTTCAGAGACCCGATTGAGGTTCGGATAGCCTTTTTTGGGTTTGAAACTATCCGTTGACGGCTTACAGCTGTCAAGGCCATAGAACTCACCGAGAGCTTCATTTTGACTGGTTATGGCTCCCGTAACTCTAAACGAGCCAACAGGTATGGTCGTCCGAAGAATCGATATCCACAGGGTCCAACATTCGCTGTGCAAGGTGCAACATTCGTCCAAAAAGCCGAAACGGCGCCGTTCGACTTTTAGAAGTGGGTGCAGGGATTTGAAATGGAACAGTACCATGGTGAACCGCTCTCCAGGGAAGGTAAATCGAAGACCAGCAACGGTGATCCCGTTTTAACGTAAAAATTCACGTGATGGAAAAAAGAAGGCCAAAATACTTCAGAGACCCGATTGAGGTTCGGATAGCCTTTTTTGGGTTTGAAACTATCCGTTGACGGCTTACAGCTGTCAAGGCCGTAGAACTCACCGAGAGCTTCATTTTGACTGGTTATGGCTCCCGTAACTCTAAACGAGCCAACAGTTATGGCCGTCCGAAGAATCGATATCCACAGGGTGCAACATTCGCTGTGCAAGGTGCAACATTCGTCCGGAAAGCCGAAACAGCGCCGTTCGACTTTTAGAAGTGGGTGCAGGGATTTGAAATGGAATAGTACCATGGTGAGCCGCTCTCCAGGGAAGGTAAATCGAAGACCAACAACGGTGATCCCGTTTTAACGTAAAAATTCACGTGATGGAAAAAAGAAGGCCAAAATACTTCAAAGACCCGATTGAGGTTCGGATAGCCTTTTTGGGGTTTGAAACTATCCGTTGACGGCTTACAGCTGTCAAGGCCATAGAACTCACCGAGAGCTTCGTTTTGACTGGTTATGGCTCCCGTAACTCTAAACGAGCCAATAGTTATGGCCGTCCGAAGAATCGATATCCACAGGGTGCAACATTCGCTGTGCAAGGTGCAACATTCGTCCAAAAAGCCGAAACGGCGCCGTTCGACTTTTAGAAGTGGGTGCAGGGATTTGAAATGGAACAGTACCATGGTGAACCGCTCTCCAGAGAAGGTAAATCGAAGTCCAGCAACGGTGATCCCGTTTTAACGTAAACATTCACGTGATGGAAAAAAGAAGGCCAAAATACTTCAGAGACCCGATTGAGGTTCGGATAGCCTTTTTTGGGTTTGAAACTATCCGTTGATGGCTTACAGCTGTCAATGCCGTAGAACTCACCGAGAGCTTCGTTTTGGCTGGTTATGGCTCCCGTAACTCTAAACGAGCCAACAGTTATGGCCGTCTGAAGAATCGATATCCACAGGGTGCAACATTCGCTGTGCAAGGTGCAACATTCGTCCAAAAAGCAGAAACAGCGCCGTTCGACTTTGAGAAGCGGGTGCAGGGATTTGAAATGGAACAGTACCATGGTGAGGCGCTCTCCTGGTAAGGTAAATCGAAGAGCAGCAACGGTGATCCCGTTTTAACGTAAACATTCACGTGATGGAAAAAAGAAGGCCAAAAACATTCAGAGACCCGATTGAGGTTCGAATAGCCTTTTTTGGGTTTGAAACTATCCGTTGACGGCTTACAACTATAAAGGCCGTAGAACTCACCGAGAGCTTCGTTTTGACAGGTTATGGCTCCCGTAACTATAAACGAGCCAACAGTTATGGCCGTCCGAAGAATCGATATCCGCAGGGTGCAACATTCGCTGTGCAAGGTGCAATATTCGTCCAAAAAGCCGAAACAGCGCCGTTCGACTTTTAGAAGTGGGTGCAGGGATTTGAAATGGAACAGTACCATGGTGAGCTACTCTCCAGGGAAGGTAAATCGAAGACCAGCAACGGTGATCCCGTTTTAACGTAAAAATTCGCGTGATGGAAAAAAGAAGGCCAAAATACTTCAGAGACCCGATTGAGGTTCGGATAGCCTTTTTTGGGTTTGAAACTATCCGTTGACGGCTTACAGCCGTCAATGCTGTAGAAATCACCGAAAGCTTCGTTTTGGCTGGTTATGGCTCTCGTAACTCTAAACGAGCCAACAGTTATGGCCGTCCGAAGAATCGATATCCACAGGGTGCAACATTCGTTGTGCAAGGTGCAACATTCGTCCAAAAAGCCGAAACGGCACCGTTCGACTTTTAGAAGTGGGTGCAGGGATTTGAAATGGAACAGTACCATGGTGAACCGCTCTCCAGAGAAGGTAAATCGAAGTCCAGCAACGGTGATCCCGTTTTAACGTAAACATTCACGTGATGGAAAAAAGAAGGCCAAAATACTTCAGAGACCCGATTGAGGTTCGGATAGCCTTTTTTGGGTTTTAAACTATCCGTTGACGGCTTACAGCTGTCAAGGCCGTAGAACTCACCGAGAGCTTTGTTTTGACTGGTTATGGCTCCCGTAACTCTAAACGAGCCAACAGTTATGGTCGTCCGAAGAATCGATATCCACAGGGTGCAACATTCGCTGTGCAAGGTGCAACATTCGTCCAAAAAGCCGAAACGGCGCCGTTCGACTTTTAGAAGTGGGTGCAGGGATTTGAAATGGAAAAGTACCATGGTGAGCCGCTCTCCAGGGAAGGTAAATCGAAGACCAGCAACGGTGATCCCGTTTTAACGTAAAAATTCACGTGATGGAAAAAAGAAGGCCAAAATACTTCAGAGACCCGATTGAGGTTCGGATAGCCTTTTTTGGGTTTGAAACTATCCGTTGACGGCTTACAGCTGTCAAGGCCATAGAACTCACCGAGAGCTTCGTTTTGACTGGTTATGGCTCTCGTAACTCTAAACGAGCCAACAGGTATGGCCGTCCGAAGAATCGATATCCACAGGGTCCAACATTCGCTGTGCAAGGTGCAACATTCGTCCAAAAATCCGAAACGAAGCCGTTCGACTTTTAGAAGTGGGTGCAGGGATTTGAAATGGAACAGTACCATGGTGAACCGCTCTCCAGGGAAGATAAATCGAAGACCAGCAACGGTGATCCCGTTTTAAAGTAAAAATTCACGTGATGGAAAAAAGAAGGCCAAAATACTTCAGAGACCCGATTGAGGTTCGGATAGCCTTTTTTGGGTTTGAAACTATCCGTTGATGGCTTACAGCTGTCAAGGCCATAGAACTCACCGAGAGCTTCGTTTTGACTGGTTTTGGCTCCCGTAACTCTAAACGAGCCAACAGTTATGGCCGTCCGAAGAATCGATATCCACAGGGTGCAACATTCGCTGTGCAAGGTGCAACATTCGTCCAAAAAGCCGAAACGGCGCCGTTCGACTTTTAGAAGTGGGTGCAGGGATTTGAAATGGAACAGTACCATGGTGAGCCGCTCTACAGGGAAGGTAAATCGAAGACCAGCAACGGTGATCCCGTTTTAACGTAAAAATTCACGTGATGGAAAAAAGAAAGCCAAAATACTTCAGAGACCCGATTGAGGTTCGGATAGCCTTTTTTGGGTTTGAAACTATCCATTGACGGCTTACAGCCATCAAGGCCATAGAACACACCGAGAGCTTCGCTTTGACTGGTTATGGCTCCTGTAACTCTAAACGAGCCAACATTTATGGCCGTCTGAAGAATCGATATCCACAGGGTGCAACATTCGCTGTGCAAGGTGCAACATTCGTCCAAAAAGCAGAAACAGCGCCGTTCGACTTTGAGAAGCGGGTGCAGGGATTTGAAATGGAACAGTACCATGGTGAGGCGCTCTCCTGGGAAGGTAAATCGAAGAGCAGCAACGGTGATCCCGTTTTAACGTAAACATTCACGTGATGGAAAAAAGAAGGCCAAAAAAATTCAGAGACCCGATTGAGGTTCGGATAGCCTTTTTTGGGTTTGAAACTATCCGTTGACGGCTTACAGCTATAAAGGCCGTAGAACTCACCGAGAGCTTCGTTTTGACAGGTTATGGCTCCCGTAACTCTAAACGAGCCAACAGTTATGGCCGTCCGAAGAATCGATATCCGCAGGGTGCAACATTCGCTGTGCAAGGTGCAATATTCGTCCAAAAAGCCGAAACAGCGCCGTTCGACTTTTAGAAGTGGGTGCAGGGATTTGAAATGGAACAGTACCATGGTGAGCTGCTCTCCAGGGAAGGTAAATCGAAGACCAGCAACGGTGATCCCGTTTTAACGTAAAAATTCGCGTGATGGAAAAAAGAAGGCCAAAATACTTCAGAGACCCGATTGAGGTTCGGATAGCCTTTTTTGGGTTTGAAACTATCCGTTGACGGCTTACAGCTGTCAATGCCGTAGAAATCACCGAGAGCTTCGTTTTGGCTGGTTATGGCTCTCGTAACTCTAAACGAGCCAACAGTTATGGCCGTCCGAAGAATCGATATCCACAGGGTGCAACATTCGTTGTGCAAGGTGCAACATTCGTCCAAAAAGCCGAAACGGCGCCGTTCGACTTTTAGAAGTGGGTGCAGGGATTTGAAATGGAACAGTACCATGGTGAACCGCTCTCCAGAGAAGGTAAATCGAAGTCCAGCAACGGTGATCCCGTTTTAACGTAAAAATTCACGTGATGGAAAAAAGAAGGCCAAAATACTTCAGAGACCCGATTGAGGTTCGGATAGCCTTTTTTGGGTTTGAAACTATCCGTTGATGGCTTACAGCTGTCAATGCCGTAGAACTCACCGAGAGCTTCGTTTTGGCTGGTTATGGCTCCCGTAACTCTAAACGAGCCAACAGTTATGGCCGTCTGAAGAATCGATATCCACAGGGTGCAACATTCGCTGTGCAAGGTGCAACATTCGTCCAAAAAGCAGAAACAGCGCCGTTCGACTTTGAGAAGCGGGTGTAGGGATTTGAAATGGAACAGTACCATGGTGAGGCGCTCTCCTGGTAAGGTAAATCGAAGAGCAGCAACGGTGATCCCGTTTTAACGTAAACATTCACGTGATGGAAAAAAGAAGGCCAAAAAAATTCAGAGACCCGATTGAGGTTCGGATAGCCTTTTTTGGGTTTGAAACTATCCGTTGACGGCTTACAACTATAAAGGCCGTAGAACTCACCGAGAGCTTCGTTTTGATAGGTTATGGCTCCCGTAACTATAAACGAGCCAACAGTTATGGCCGTCCGAAGAATCGATATCCACAGGGTCCAACATTCGCTGTGCAAGGTGCAACATTCGTCCAAAAAGCCGAAACGGCGCCGTTCGACTTTTAGAAGTGGGTGCAGGGATTTGAAATGGAACAGTACCATGGTGAGCTACTCTCCAGGGAAGGTAAATCGAAGACCAGCAACGGTGATCCCGTTTTAACGTAAAAATTCGCGTGATGGAAAAAAGAAGGCCAAAATACTTCAGAGACCCGATTGAGGTTCGGATAGCCTTTTTTGGGTTTGAAACTATCCGTTGACGGCTTACAGCTGTCAATGCTGTAGAAATCACCGAAAGCTTCGTTTTGGCTGGTTATGGCTCTCGTAACTCTAAACGAGCCAACAGTTATGGCCGTCCGAAGAATCGATATCCACAGGGTGCAACATTCGTTGTGCAAGGTGCAACATTCGTCCAAAAAGCCGAAACGGCACCGTTCGACTTTTAGAAGTGGGTGCAGGGATTTGAAATGGAACAGTACCATGGTGAACCGCTCTCCAGAGAAGGTAAATCGAAGTCCAGCAACGGTGATCCCGTTTTAACGTAAACATTCACGTGATGGAAAAAAGAAGGCCAAAATACTTCAGAGACCCGATTGAGGTTCGGATAGCCTTTTTTGGGTTTTAAACTATCCGTTGACGGCTTACAGCTGTCAAGGCCGTAGAACTCACCGAGAGCTTTGTTTTGACTGGTTATGGCTCCCGTAACTCTAAACGAGCCAACAGTTATGGTCGTCCGAAGAATCGATATCCACAGGGTGCAACATTCGCTGTGCATGGTGCAACATTCGTCCAAAAAGCCGAAACGGCGCCGTTCGACTTTTAGAAGTGGGTGCAGGGATTTGAAATGGAAAAGTACCATGGTGAGCCGCTCTCCAGGGAAGGTAAATCGAAGACCAGCAACGGTGATCCCGTTTTAACGTAAAAATTCACGTGATGGAAAAAAGAAGGCCAAAATACTTCAGAGACCCGATTGAGGTTCGGATAGCCTTTTTTGGGTTTGAAACTATCCGTTGACGGCTTACAGCTGTCAAGGCCATAGAACTCACCGAGAGCTTCGTTTTGACTGGTTATGGCTCCCGTAACTCTAAACGAGCCAACAGGTATGGCCGTCCGAAGAATCGATATCCACAGGGTCCAACATTCGCTGTGCAAGGTGCAACATTCGTCCAAAAATCCGAAACGAAGCCGTTCGACTTTTAGAAGTGGGTGCAGGGATTTGAAATGGAACAGTACCATGGTGAACCGCTCTCCAGGGAAGGTAAATCGAAGACCAGCAACGGTGATCCCGTTTTAACGTAAAAATTCACGTGATGGAAAAAAGAAGGCCAAAATACTTCAGAGACCCGATTGAGGTTCGGATAGCCTTTTTTGGGTTTGAAACTATCCGTTGATGGCTTACAGCTGTCAAGGCCATAGAACTCACCGAGAGCTTCGTTTTGACTGGTTATGGCTCCCGTAACTCTAAACGAGCCAACAGTTATGGCCGTCCGAAGAATCGATATCCACAGGGTGCAACATTCGCTGTGCAAGGTGCAACATTCGTCCAAAAAGCCGAAACGGCGCCGTTCGACTTTTAGAAGTGGGTGCAGGGATTTGAAATGGAACAGTACCATGGTGAGCCGCTCTACAGGGAAGGTAAATCGAAGACCAGCAACGGTGATCCCGTTTTAACGTAAAAATTCACGTGATGGAAAAAAGAAAGCCAAAATACTTCAAAGACCCGATTGAGGTTCGGATAGCCTTTTTTGGGTTTGAAACTATCCATTGACGGCTTACAGCCATCAAGGCCATAGAACACACCGAGAGCTTCGCTTTGACTGGTTATGGCTCCTGTAACTCTAAACGAGCCATCATTTATGGCCGTCTGAAGAATCGATATCCACAGGGTGCAACATTCGCTGTGCAAGGTGCAACATTCGTCCAAAAAGCAGAAACAGCGCCGTTCGACTTTGAGAAGCGGGTGCAGGGATTTGAAATGGAACAGTACCATGGTGAGGCGCTCTCCTGGGAAGGTAAATCGAAGAGCAGCAACGGTGATCCCGTTTTAACGTAAACATTCACGTGATGGAAAAAAGAAGGCCAAAAAAATTCAGAGACCCGATTGAGGTTCGGATAGCCTTTTTTGGGTTTGAAACTATCCGTTGACGGCTTACAGCTATAAAGGCCGTAGAACTCACCGAGAGCTTCGTTTTGACAGGTTATGGCTCCCGTAACTCTAAACGAGCCAACAGTTATGGCCGTCCGAAGAATCGATATCCGCAGGGTGCAACATTCGCTGTGCAAGGTGCAATATTCGTCCAAAAAGCCGAAACAGCGCCGTTCGACTTTTAGAAGTGGGTGCAGGGATTTGAAATGGAACAGTACCATGGTGAGCTGCTCTCCAGGGAAGGTAAATCGAAGACCAGCAACGGTGATCCCGTTTTAACGTAAAAATTCGCGTGATGGAAAAAAGAAGGCCAAAATACTTCAGAGACCCGATTGAGGTTCGGATAGCCTTTTTTGGGTTTGAAACTATCCGTTGACGGCTTACAGCTGTCAATGCCGTAGAAATCACCGAGAGCTTCGTTTTGGCTGGTTATGGCTCTCGTAACTCTAAACGAGCCAACAGTTATGGCCGTCCGAAGAATCGATATCCACAGGGTGCAACATTCGTTGTGCAAGGTGCAACATTCGTCCAAAAAGCCGAAACGGCGCCGTTCGACTTTTAGAAGTGGGTGCAGGGATTTGAAATGGAACAGTACCATGGTGAACCGCTCTCCAGAGAAGGTAAATCGAAGTCCAGCAACGGTGATCCCGTTTTAACGTAAAAATTCACGTGATGGAAAAAAGAAGGCCAAAATACTTCAGAGACCCGATTGAGGTTCGGATAGCCTTTTTTGGGTTTGAAACTATCCGTTGACGGCTTACAGCTGTCAAGGCCGTAGAACTCACCGAGAGCTTTGTTTTGACTGGTTATGGCTCCCGTAACTCTAAACGAGCCAACAGTTATGGTCGTCCGAAGAATCGATATCCACAGGGTGCAACATTCACTGTGCAAGGTGCAACATTCGTCCAAAAAGACGAAATGGCGCCGTTCGACTTTTAGAAGTGGGTGCAGGGATTTGAAATGGAAAAGTACCATGGTGAGCCGCTCTCCAGGGAAGGTAAATCGAAGACGAGCAACGGTGATCCCGTTTTAACGTAAAAATTCACGTGATGGAAAAAAGAAGGCCAAAATACTTCAGAGACCCGATTGAGGTTCGGATAGCCTTTTTTGGGTTTGAAACTATCCGTTGACGGCTTACAGCTGTCAAGGCCATAGAACTCACCGAGAGCTTCATTTTGACTGGTTATGGCTCCCGTAACTCTAAACGAGCCAACAGGTATGGTCGTCCGAAGAATCGATATCCACAGGGTCCAACATTCGCTGTGCAAGGTGCAACATTCGTCCAAAAAGCCGAAACGGCGCCGTTCGACTTTTAGAAGTGGGTGCAGGGATTTGAAATGGAACAGTACCATGGTGAACCGCTCTCCAGGGAAGGTAAATCGAAGACCAGCAACGGTGATCCCGTTTTAACGTAAAAATTCACGTGATGGAAAAAAGAAGGCCAAAATACTTCAGAGACCCGATTGAGGTTCGGATAGCCTTTTTTGGGTTTGAAACTATCCGTTGACGGCTTACAGCTGTCAAGGCCGTAGAACTCACCGAGAGCTTCGGTTTGACTGGTTATGGCTCCCGTAACTCTAAACGAGCCAACAGTTATGGCCGTCCGAAGAATCGATATCCACAGGGTGCAACATTCGCTGTGCAAGGTGCAACATCCGTCCAGAAAGCCGAAACAGCGCCGTTCGACTTTTAGAAGTGGGTGCAGGGATTTGAAATGGAATAGTACCATGGTGAGCCGCTCTCCAGGGAAGGTAAATCGAAGACCAACAACGGTGATCCCGTTTTAACGTAAAAATTCACGTGATGGAAAAAAGAAGGCCAAAATACTTCAGAGACCCGATTGAGGTTCAGATAGCCTTTTTTGGGATTGAAACAATCCGTTGACGGCTTACAGCTGTCAAGGCCATAGAACTCACCGAGAGCTTCGTTTTGACTGGTTATGGCTTCCGTAACTCTAAACGAGCCAACAGTTATGGCCGTCCGAAGAATCGATATCCACAGGGTGCAACATTCGCTGTGCAAGGTGCAACATTCGTCCAAAAAGCCGAAACAGCGCCGTTCGACTTTTAGAAGTGGGTGCAGGGATTTGAAATGGAACAGTACCATGGTGAGCCGCTCTACAGGGAAGGTAAATCGAAGACCAGCAACGGTGATCCCGTTTTAACGTAAAAATTCACGTGATGGAAAAAAGAAGGCCAAAATACTTCCGAGACCCGATTGAGGTTCGGATAGCCTTTTTTGGGTTTGAAACTATCCGTTGACGGCTTACAGCCGTCAAGGCCGTAGAACTCACCAAGAGCTCCGTTTTGACTGGTTATGGCTCCCGTAACTCTAAACGAGCCAACAGTATATGGCCGTCCGAAGAATCGATATCCATAGGGTGCAACATTCGCTGTGCAAGGTGCAACATTCGTCCAAAAAGCCGAAACAGCGCCGTTCGACTTTGAGAAGCGGGTGCAGGGATTTGAAATGGAACAGTACCATGGTGAGCCGCTCTCCTGGGAAGGTAAATCGAAGAGCAGCAACGGTGATCCCGTTTTAACGTAAAAATTCACGTGATGGAAAAAAGAAGGCCAAAATACTTCAGAGACCCGATTGAGGTTCGGATAGCCTTTTTTGGGTTTGAAACTATCCGTTGACGGCTTACAGCCGTCAAGGCCATAGAACACACCGAGAGCTTTGTTTTGACTGGTTATGGCTCCCGTAACTCTAAACGAGCCAACAGTTATGGCCGTTTGAAGAATCGATATCCACAGGGTGCAACATTCGCTGTGCAAGGTGCAACATTCGTCCAAAAAGCAGAAACAGCGCCGTTCGACTTTGAGAAGCGGGTGCAGGGATTTGAAATGGAACAGTACCATGGTGAGGCACTCTCCTGGGAAGGTAAATCGAAGAGCAGCAACGGTGATCCCGTTTTAACGTAAACATTCACGTGATGGAAAAAAGAAGGCCAAAAAAATTCAGAGACCCGATTGAGGTTCGGATAGCCTTTTTTGGGTTTGAAACTATCCGTTGACGGCTTACAACTATAAAGGCCGTAGAACTCACTGAGAGCTTCGTTTTGACAGGTTATGGCTCCCGTAACTCTAAATGAGCCAACAGTTATGGCCGTCCGAAGAATCGATATCCACAGGGTGCAACATTCGCTGTGCAAGGTGCAATATTCGTCCAAAAAGCCGAAACAGCGCCGTTCGACTTTTAGAAGTGGGTGCAGGGATTTGAAATGGAACAGTACCATGGTGAGCTGCTCTCCAAGGAAGGTAAATCGAAGACCAGCAACGGTGATCCCGTTTTAACGTAAAAATTCGCGTGATGGAAAAAAGAAGGCCAAAATACTTCAGAGACCCGATTGAGGTTCGGATAGCCTTTTTTGGGTTTGAAACTATCCGTTGACGGCTTACAGCTGTCAAGGCCATAGAACTCACCGAGAGCTTCGTTTTGACTGGTTATGGCTCCCGTAACTCTAAACGAGCCAACAGTTATGGCCGTCCGAAGAATCGATATCCACAGGGTGCAACATTCGCTGTGCAAGGTGCAACATTCGTCCAGAAAGCCGAAACAGCGCCGTTCGACTTTTAGAAGTGGGTGCAGGGATTTGAAATGGAATAGTACCATGGTGAGCCGCTCTCCAGGGAAGGTAAATCGAAGACCAGCAACGGTGATCCCGTTTTAACGTAAAAATTCACGTGATGGAAAAAAGAAGGCCAAAATACTTCAAAGACCCGATTGAGGTTCGGATAGCCTTTTTTGGGTTTGAAACTTTCCGTTGACGGCTTACAGCTGTCAAGGCCATAGAACTCACCGAGAGCTTCGTTTTGACTGGTTATGGCTCTCGTAACTCTAAACGAGCCAACAGTTATGGCCGTCCGAAGAATCGATATCCACAGGGTGCAACATTCGCTGTGCAAGGTGAAACATTCGTCCAAAAAGCGGAAACGGCGCCGTTCGACTTTTAGAAGTGGGTGCAGGGATTTGAAATGGAACAGTACCATGGTGAGCCGCTCTACAGGGAAGGTAAATCGAAGACCAGCAACGGTGATCCCGTTTTAACGTAAAAATTCACGTGATGGAAAAAAGAAGGCCAAAATACTTCCGAGACCCGATTGAGGTTCGGATAGCCTTTTTTGGGTTTGAAACTATCCGTTGACGGCTTACAGCCGTCAAGGCCGTAGAACTCACCAAGAGCTCCGTTTTGACTGGTTATGGCTCCCGTAACTCTAAACGAGCCAACAGTATATGGCCGTCCGAAGAATCGATATCCATAGGGTGCAACATTCGCTGTGCAAGGTGCAACATTCGTCCAAAAAGCCGAAACAGCGCCGTTCGACTTTGAGAAGCGGGTGCAGGGATTTGAAATGGAACAGTACCATGGTGAGCCGCTCTCCTGGGAAGGTAAATCGAAGAGCAGCAACGGTGATCCCGTTTTAACGTAAACATTCACGTGATGGAAAAAAGAAGGCCAAAAAAATTCAGAGACCCGATTGAGGTTCGGATAGCCTTTTTTGGGTTTGAAACTATCCGTTGACGGCTTACAGCTATAAAGGCCGTAGAACTCACCGAGAGCTTCGTTTGACAGGTTATGGCTCCCGTAACTCTAAACGAGCCAACAGTTATGGCCGTCCGAAGAATCGATATCCGCAGGGTGCAACATTCGCTGTGCAAGGTGCAACATTCGTCCAAAAAGCCGAAACAGCGCCGTTCGACTTTTAGAAGTGGGTGCAGGGATTTGAAATGGAACAGTACCATGGTGAACTGCTATCCAGGGAAGGTAAATCGAAGACCAGCAACGATGATCCCGTTTTAACGTAAAAATTCGCGTGATGGAAAAAAGAAGGCCAAAATACTTCAGAGACCCGATTGAGGTGCGGATAGCCTTTTTTGGGTTTGAAACTATCCGTTGACGGCTTACAGCTGTCAAGGCCGTAGAAATCACCGAGAGCTTCGTTTTGACTGGTTATGTCTCCCGTAACTCTAAACGAGCCAACAGTATATGGCCGTCCGAAGAATCGATATCCACAGGGTGCAACATTCGCTGTGCAAGGTGCAACATTCGTCCAGAAAGCCGAAACAGCGCCGTTCGACTTTTAGAAGTGGTGCAGGGATTTGAAATGGAACAGTACCATGGTGAGCCGCTCTCCAGGGAAGGTAAATCGAAGACCAGCAACGGTGATCTCGTTTTAACGTAAAAATTCACGTGATGGAAAAAAGAAGGCCAAAATACTTCAGAGACCCGATTGAGGTTCTGATAGCCTTTTTTGGGTTTGAAACTATCCGTTGACGGCTTACAGCTGTCAAGGCCGTAGAACTCACCGAGAGCTTCGTTTTGACTGGTTATGGCTCCCGTAACTCTAAACGAGCCAACAGTTATGGCCGTCCGAAGAATCGATATCCATAGGGTGCAACATTCACTGTGCAAGGTGCAACATTCGTCCAAAAAGCCGAAACGGCGCCGTTCGACTTTTAGAAGTGGGTGCAGGGATTTGAAATGGAACAGTACCATGGTGAACCGCTCTCCAGGGAAGGTAAATCGAAGACCAGCAACGGTGATCCCGTTTTAACGTAAACATTCACGTGATGGAAAAAAGAAGGCCAAAATACTTCCGAGACCCGATTGAGGTTCGGATAGCCTTTTTTGGGTTTGAAACTATCCGTTGACGGCTTACAGCTGTCAAGGCCGTAGAACTCACCGAGAGCTTTGTATTGACTGGTTATGGCTCCCGTAACTCTAAACGAGCCAACAGTTATGGTCGTCCGAAGAATCGATATCCACAGGGTGCAACATTCGCTGTGCAAGGTGCAACATTCGTCCAAAAAGCCGAAACGGCGCCGTTTGACTTTTAGAAGTGGGTGCAGGGATTTGAAATGGAAAAGTACCATGGTGAGCCGCTCTCCAGGGAAGGTAAATCAAAGACCAGCAACGGTGATCCCGTTTTAACGTAAAAATTCACGTGATGGAAAAAAGAAGGCCAAAATACTTCAGAGACCCGATTGATGTTCGGATAGCCTTTTTTGGGTTTGAAACTATCCGTTGACGGCTTACAGCGGTCAAGGCCATAGAACTCACCGAGAGCTTCGTTTTGACTGGTTATGGCTCCCGTAACTCTAAACGAGCCAACAGGTATGGCCGTCCGAAGAATTGATATCCACAGGGTGCAACATTCGCTGTGCAAGGTGCAACATTCGTCCAAAAAGCCGAAATGGCGCCGTTCGACTTTTAGAAGTGGGTGCAGGGATTTGAAATAGAACAGTACCATGGTGAACCGCTCTCCAGGGAAGGTAAATCGAAGACCAGCAACGGTGTTCCCGTTTTAACGTAAAAATTCACGTGATGGAAAAAAGAAGGCCAAAATACTTCAGAGACCCGATTGAGGTTCGGATAGCCTTTTTTGGGTTTGAAACTATCCGTTGACGGCTTACAGCAGTCAAGGTCGTAGAACACACCGAGAGCTTCGTTTTGACTGGTTATGGCTCCCGTAACCCTAAACGAGCCAACAGTTATGGCCGTCTGAAGAATCGATATCCACAGGGTGCAACATTCGCTGTGCAAGGTGCAACATTCGTCCAAAAGGCAGAAACAGCGCCGTTCGACTTTGAGAAGCGGGTGCAGGGATTTGAAATGGAACAGTACCATGGTGAGCCGCTCTCCTGGGAAGGTAAATCGAAGACCAGCAACGGTGATCCCGTTTTAACGTAAACATTCACGTGATGGAAAAAAGAAGGCCAAAAAAATTCAGAGACCCGATTGAGGTTCGGATAGCCTTTTTTGGGTTTGAAACTATCTGTTGATGGCTTACAGCTGTCAAGGCCGTAGAACTCACCGAGAGCTTCGTTTTGACTGGTTATGGCTCCCGTAACTCTAAACGAGCCAACAGTTATGGCCGTCCGAAGAATCGATATCCACAGGGTGCAACATTCGCTGTGCAAGGTGCAACATTCGTCCAAAAAGCCGAAACAGCGCCGTTCGACTTTTAGAAGTGGGTGTAGGGATTTGAAATGGAACAGTACCATGGTAAGCCGCTCTCCAGGGAAGGTAAATCGAAGACCAGCAACGGTGATCCCGTTTTAACGTAAACATTCACGTGATGGAAAAAAGAAGGCCAAAAAACATCAGAGACCCGATTGAAGTTCGGATAGCCTTTTTTGGGTTTGAAACTATCCGTTGATGGCTTACAGCAGTCAAGGCCGTAGAACTCACCGAGAGCTTCGTTTTGACTGGTTATGGCTCCCGTAACTCTAAACGAGCCAACAGTATATGGCCGTCCGAAGAATCGATATCCACAGGGTGCAACATTCGCTGTGCAAGGTGCAACATTCGTCCAGAAAGCCGAAACAGCGCCGTTCGACTTTTAGAAGTGGGTGCAGGGATTTGAAATGGAACAGTACCATGGTGAGCCGCTCTCCATGGAAGGTAAATCGAAGACCAGCAACGGTGATCCCGTTTTAACGTAAAAATTCACGTGATGGAAAAAATAAGGCCAAAATACTTCAGAGACCCGATTGAGGTTCGGATAGCCTTTTTTGGGTTTGAAACTATCCGTTGACGGCTTACAGCAGTCAAGGCCGTAGAACTCACCGAGAGCTTCGTTTTGACTGGTTATGGCTCCCGTAACTCTAAACGAGCCAACAGTTATGGCCGTCCGAAGAATCGATATCCACAGGGTGCAACATTCGCTGTGTAAGGTGCAACATTCGTCCAAAAAGCCGAAACGGCGCCGTTCGACTTTTAGAAGTGGGTGCAGGGATTTGAAATGGAACAGTACCATGGTGAACCGCTCTCCAGGGAAGGTAAATCGAAGACCAGCAACGGTGATCCCGTTTTAACGTAAACATTCACGTGATGGAAAAAAGAAGGCCAAAATACTTCAGAGACCCGATTGAGGTTCGAATAGCCTTTTTTGGGTTTGAAACTATCCGTTGACGGCTTACAGCTGTCAAGGCCGTAGAACTCACCGAGAGCTTTGTTTTGACTTGTTATGGCTCCCGTAACTCTAAACGAGCCAACAGTTATGGTCGTCCGAAGAATCGATATACATAGGGTGCAACATTCGCTATGCAAGGTGCAACATTCGTCCAAAAAGCCGAAACGGCGCCGTTTGACTTTTAGAAGTGGGTGCAGGGATTTGAAATGGAAAAGTACCATGGTGAACCGCTCTCAAGGGAAGGTAAATCGAAGACCAGCAACGGTGATCCCGTTTTAACGTAAAAATTCACGTGATGGAAAAAAGAAGGCCAAAATACTTCAGAGACCCGATTGATGTTCGGATAGCCTTTTTTGGGTTTGAAACTATCCGTTGACGGCTTACAGCTGTCAAGGCCATAGAACTCACCGAGAGCTTCGTTTTGACTGGTTATGGCTCCCGTAACTCTAAACGAGCCAACAGGTATGGCCGTCCGAAGAATCGATATCCACAGGGTACAACATTCGCTGTGCAAGGTGCAACATTCGTCCAAAAAGCCGAAACGGCGCCGTTCGACTTGTAGAAGTGGGTGCAGGGATTTGAAATGGAACAGTACCATGGTGAACCGCTCTCCAGGGAAGGTAAATCGAAGACCAGCAACGGTGATCCCGTTTTAACGTAAAAATTCACGTGATGGAAAAAAGAAGGCCAAAATACTTCAGAGTCCCGATTGAGGTTCGGATAGCCTTTTTTGGGTTTGAAACTATCCGTTGACGGCTTACAGCTGTCAAGGTCGTAGAACACACCGAGAGCTTCGTTTTGACTGGTTATGGCTCCCGTAACTCTAAACGAGGCAACAGTTATGGCCGTCTGAAGAATCGATATCCACAGGGTGCAACATTCGCTGTGCAAGGTGCAACATTCGTCCAAAAAGTAGAAACAGCGCCGTTCGACTTTGAGAAGCGGGTGCAGGGATTTGAAATGGAACAGTACCATGGTGAGCCGCTCTCCTGGGAAGGTAAATCGAAGACCAGCAACGGTGATCCCGTTTTAACGTAAACATTCACGTGATGGAAAAAAGAAGGCCAAAAAAATTCAGAGACCCGATTGAAGTTCGGATAGCCTTTTTTGGGTTTGAAACTATCCGTTGACGGCTTACAGCTGTCAAGGCCGTAGAACTCACCGAGAGCTTTGTTTTGACTAGTTATGGCTCCCGTAACTCTAAACGAGCCAACAGTTATGGTCGTCCGAAGAATCGATATCCACAGGGTGCAACATTCGCTGTGCAAGGTGCAACATTCGTCCAAAAAGCCGAAACAGCTCCGTTCGACTTTTAGAAGTGGGTGCAGGGATTTGAAATGGAACAGTACCATGGTGAGCCGCTCTCTAGGGAAGGTAAATCGAAGACCAGCAACGGTGATCCCGTTTTAACGTAAACATTCACGTGATGGAAAAAAGAAGGCCAAAAAACTTCAGAGACCCGATTGAGGTTCGGATAGCCTTTTTTGGGTTTGAAACTATCCGTTGATGACTTACAGCTGTCAAGGCCATATAACTCACCGAGAGCTTCGTTTTGACTGGTATGGCTCCCGTAACTCTAAACGAGCCAACAGTATATGGCCGTCCGAAGAATAGATATCCACAGGGTGCAACATTCGCTGTGCAAGGTGCAACATTCGTCCAGAAAGCCGAAACAGCGCCGTTCGACTTTTAGAAGTGGGTGCAGGGATTTGAAATGGAACAGTACCATGGTGAGCCGCTCTCCAGGGAAGGTAAATCGAAGACCAGCAACGGTGATCCCGTTTTAACGTAAAAATTCACGTGATGGAAAAAAGAAGGCCAAAATACTTCAGAGACCCGATTGAGGTTCGGATAGCCTTTTTTGGGTTTGAAACTATCCGTTGACGGCTTACAGCTGTCAAGGCCGTAGAACTCACCGAGAGCTTCGTTTTGACTGGTTATGGCTCCCGTAACTCTAAACGAGCCAACAGTTATGGCCGTCCGAAGAATCGATATCCACAGGGTGCAACATTCGCTGTGCAAGGTGCAAGATTCGTCCAAAAAGCCGAAACGGCGCCGTTCGACTTTTAGAAGTGGGTGCAGGGATTTGAAATGGAACAGTACCATGGTGAACCGCTCTCCAGGGAAGGTAAATCGAAGACCAGCAACGGTGATCCCGTTTTAACGTAAACATTCACGTGATGGAAAAAAGAAGGCCAAAATACTTCAGAGACCCGATTGAGGTTCGGATAGCCTTTTTTGGGTTTGAAACTATCCGTTGACGGCTTACAGCAGTCAAGGCCGTAGAACTCACCGAGAGCTTTGTTTTGACTGGTTATGGCTCCCGTAACTCTAAACGAGCCAACAGTTATGGTCGTCCGAAGAATCGATATCCACAGGGTGCAATATTCGCTGTGCAAGGTGCAACATTCGTCCAAAAAGCCGAAACAGCACCGTTTGACTTTTAGAAGTGGGTGCAGGGATTTGAAATGGAAAAGTACCATGGTGAACCGCTCTCCAGGGAAGGTAAATCGAAGACCAGCAACGGTGATCCCGTTTTAACGTAAAAATTCACGTGATGGAAAAAAGAAGGCCAAAATACTTCAGAGACCCGATTGATGTTCGGATAGCCTTTTTTGGGTTTGAAACTATCCGTTGACGGCTTACAGCTATCAGGGCCATAGAACTCACCGAGAGCTTCGTTTTGACTGGTTATGGCTCCCGTAACTCTAAACGAGCCAACAGGTATGGCCGTCCGAATAATTGATATCCACAGGGTGCAACATTCGCTGTGCAAGGTGCAACATTCGTCCAAAAAGCCGAAACGGCGCCGTTCGACTTTTAGAAGTGGGTGCAGGGATTTGAAATATAACAGTACCATGGTGAACCGCGCTCCAGGGAAGGTAAATCGAAGACCAGCAACGGTGATCCCGTTTTAACGTAAAAATTCACGTGATGGAAAAAAGAAGGCCAAAATACTTCAGAGACCCGATTGAGGTTCGGATAGCCTTTTTTGGGTTTGAAACTATCCGTTGACGGCTTACAGCAGTCAAGGCCGTAGAACACACCGAGAGCTTCGTTTTGACTGGTTATGGCTCCCGTAACTCTAAACGAGCCAACAATTATGGCCGTCTGAAGAATCGATATCCACAGGGTGCAACATTCGCTGTGCAAGGTGCAACATTCATCCAAAAAGCAGAAACAGCGCCGTTCGACTTTGAGAAGCGGGTGCAGGGATTTGAAATGGAACAGTACCATGGTGAGCCGCTCTCCTGGGAAGGTAAATCGAAGACCAGCAACGGTGATCCCGTTTTAACGTAAACATTCACGTGATGGAAAAAAGAAGGCCAAAAAAATTCAGAGACCCGATTGAGGTTCGGATAGCCTTTTTTGGGTTTGAAACTATCCGTTGACGGCTTACAGCTGTCAAGGCCGTAGAACTCACCGAGAGCTTTGTTTTGACTAGTTATGGCTCCCGTAACTCTAAACGAGCCAACAGTTATGGTCGTCCGAAGAATCGATATCCACAGGGTGCAACATTCGCTGTGCAAGGTGCAACATTCGTCCAAAAAGCCGAAACAGCTCCGTTCAACTTTTAGAAGTGGGTGCAGGGATTTGAAATGGAACAGTACCATGGTGAGCCGCTCTCTAGGGAAGGTAAATCGAAGACCAGCAACGGTGATCCCGTTTTAACGTAAACATTCACGTGATGGAAAAAAGAAGGCCAAAAAACTTCAGAGACCCGATTGAGGTTCGGATAGCCTTTTTTGGGTTTGAAACTATCCGTTGATGACTTACAGCTGTCAAGGCCATATAACTCACCGAGAGCTTCGTTTTGACTGGTATGGCTCCCGTAACTCTAAACGAGCCAACAGTATATGGTCGTCCGAAGAATAGATATCCACAGGGTGCAACATTCGCTGTGCAAGGTGCAACATTCGTCCAGAAAGCCGAAACAGCGCCGTTCGACTTTTAGAAGTGGGTGCAGGGATTTGAAATGGAACAGTACCATGGTGAGCCGCTCTCCAGGGAAGGTAAATCGAAGACCAGCAACGGTGATCCCGTTTTAACGTAAAAATTCACGTGATGGAAAAAAGAAGGCCAAAATACTTCAGAGACCCGATTGAGGTTCGGATAGCTTTTTTTGGGTTTGAAACTATCCGTTGACGGCTTACAGCTGTCAAGGCCGTAGAACTCACCGAGAGCTTCGTTTTGACTGGTTATGGCTCCCGTAACTCTAAACGAGCCAACAGTTATGGCCGTCCGAAGAATCGATATCCACAGGGTGCAACATTCGCTGTGCAAGGTGCAACATTCGTCCAAAAAGCCGAAACGGCGCCGTTCGACTTTTAGAAGTGGGTGCAGGGATTTGAAATGGAACAGTACCATGGTGAACCGCTCTCCAGGGAAGGTAAATCGAAGACCAGCAACGGTGATCCCGTTTTAACGTAAACATTCACGTGATGGAAAAAAGAAGGCCAAAATACTTCAGAGACCCGATTGAGGTTCGGATAGCCTTTTTTGGGTTTGAAACTATCCGTTGACGGCTTACAGCTGTCAAGGCCGTAGAACTCACCGAGAGCTTTGTTTTCACTGGTTATGGCTCCCGTAACTCTAAACGAGCCAACATTTATGGTCGTCCGAAGAATCGATATCCACAGGGTGCAATATTCGCTGTGCAAGGTGCAACATTCGTCCAAAAAGCCGAAACAGCACCGTTTGACTTTTAGAAGTGGGTGCAGGGATTTGAAATGGAAAAGTACCATGGTGAACCGCTCTCCAGGGAAGGTAAATCGAAGACCAGCAACGGTGATCCCGTTTTAACGTAAAAATTCACGTGATGGAAAAAAGAAGGCCAAAATACTTCAGAGACCCGATTGATGTTCGGATAGCCTTTTTTGGGTTTGAAACTATCCGTTGACGGCTTACAGCTATCAAGGCCATAGAACTCACCGAGAGCTTCGTTTTGACTGGTTATGGCTCCCGTAACTCTAAACGAGCCAACAGGTATGGCCGTCCGAATAATTGATATCCACAGGGTGCAACATTCGCTGTGCAAGGTGCAACATTCGTCCAAAAAGCCGAAACGGCGCCGTTCGACTTTTAGAAGTGGGTGCAGGGATTTGAAATATAACAGTACCATGGTGAACCGCTCTCCAGGGAAGGTAAATCGAAGACCAGCAACGGTGATCCCGTTTTAACGTAAAAATTCACGTGATGGAAAAAAGAAGGCCAAAATACTTCAGAGACCCGATTGAGGTTCGGATAGCCTTTTTTGGGTTTGAAACTATCCGTTGACGGCTTACAGCAGTCAAGGCCGTAGAACACACCGAGAGCTTCGTTTTGACTGGTTATGGCTCCCGTAACTCTAAACGAGCCAACAATTATGGCCGTTTGAAGAATCGATATCCACAGGGTGCAACATTCGCTGTGCAAGGTGCAACATTCGTCCAAAAAGCAGAAACAGCGCCGTTCGACTTTGAGAAGCGGGTGCAGGGATTTGAAATGGAACAGTACCATGGTGAGCCGCTCTCCTGGGAAGGTAAATCGAAGACCAGCAACGGTGATCCCGTTTTAACGTAAACATTCACGTGATGGAAAAAAGAAGGCCAAAAAAATTCAGAGACCCGATTGAGCTTCGGATAGCCTTTTTTGGGTTTGAAACTATCCGTTGATGGCTTACAGCCGTCAAGGCCGTAGAACTCACCGAGAGCTTCGTTTTGACTGGTTATGGCTCCCGTAACTCTAAACGAGCCAACAGTTATGGCCGTCCGAAGAATCGATATCCACAGGGTGCAACATTCGCTGTGCAAGGGGCAACATTCGTCCAAAAAGCCGAAACGGCGCCGTTCGACTTTTAGAAGTGGGTGCAGGGATTTGAAATGGAACAGTACCATGGTGAACCGCTCTCTAGGGAAGGTAAATCGAAGACCAGCAACGGTGATCCCGTTTTAACGTAAAAATTCACGTGATGGAAAAAAGAAGGCCAAAATACTTCAGAGACCCGATTGATGTTCGGATAGCCTTTTTTGGGTTTGAAACTATCCGTTGATGGCTTACAGCTGTCAAGGCCATAGAACTCACCGAGAGCTTCGTTTTGACTGGTTATGGCTGCCGTAACTCTAAACGAGCCAACAGGTATGGCCGTCCGAAGAATCGATATCCACAGGGTACAACATTCGCTGTGCAAGGTGCAACATTCGTCCAAAAAGCCGAAACGGCACCGTTCGACTTTTAGAAGTGGGTGCAGGGATTTGAAATGGAACAGTACCATGGTGAACCGCTCTCCAGGGAAGGTAAATCGAAGACCAGCAACGGTGATCCCGTTTTAACGTAAAAATTCACGTGATGGAAAAAAGAAGGCCAAAATACTTCAAAGACCCGATTGAGGTTCGGATAGCCTTTTTTGGGTTTGAAACTATCCGTTGACGGCTTACAGCAGTCAAGGCCGTAGAACACACCGAGAGCTTCGTTTTGACTGGTTATGGCTCCCGTAACTCTAAACGAGCCAACAATTATGGCCGTCTGAAGAATCGATATCCATAGGGTGCAACATTCGCTGTGCAAGGTGCAACATTCGTCCAAAAAGCAGAAACAGCGCCGTTCGACTTTGAGAAGCGGGTGCAGGGATTTGAAATGGAACAGTACCATGGTGAGCCGCTCTCCTGGGAAGGTAAATCGAAGACCAGCAACGGTGATCCCGTTTTAACGTAAACATTCACGTGATGGAAAAAAGAAGGCCAAAAAAATTCAGAGACCCGATTGAGGTTCGGATAGCCTTTTTTGGGTTTGAAACTATCCGTTGACGGCTTACAGCTGTCAAGGCCGTAGAACTCACCGAGAGCTTTGTTTTGACTAGTTATGGCTCCCGTAACTCTAAACTAGCCAACAGTTATGGTCGTCCGAAGAATCGATATCCATAAAGTGCAACATTCGCTGTGCAAGGTGCAACATTCGTCCAAAAAGCCGAAACAGCGCCGTTCGACTTTTAGAAGTGGGTGCAGGGATTTGAAATGGAACAGTACCATGGTGAACCGCTCTCCAGGGAAGGTAAATCGAAGACCAGCAACGGTGATCCCGTTTTAACGTAAAAATTCACGTGATGGAAAAAAGAAAGCCAAAATACTTCAGAGACCCGATTGAGGTTCGGATAGCCTTTTTTGGGTTTGAAACTATCCGTTGATGGCTTACAGCTGTCAATGCCGTAGAACTCACCGAGAGCTTCGTTTTGGCTGGTTATGGCTCCCGTAACTCTAAACGAGCCAACAGTTATGGCCGTCTGAAGAATCGATATCCACAGGGTGCAACATTCGCTGTGCAAGGTGCAACATTCGTCCAAAAAGCAGAAACAGCGCCGTTCGACTTTTAGAAGTGGGTGCAGGGATTTGAAATGGAACAGTACCATGGTGAACCGCTCTCCAGAGAAGGTAAATCGAAGTCCAGCAACGGTGATCCCGTTTTAACGTAAAAATTCGCGTGATGGAAAAAAGAAGGCCAAAATACTTCAGAGACCCGATTGAGGTTCGGATAGCCTTTTTTGGGTTTGAAACTATCCGTTGACGGCTTACAGCTGTCAATGCCGTAGAAATCACCGAGAGCTTCGTTTTGGCTGGTTATGGCTCTCGTAACTCTAAACGAGCCAACAGTTATGGCCGTCCGAAGAATCGATATCCACAGGGTGCAACATTCGTTGTGCAAGGTGCAACATTCGTCCAAAAAGCCGAAACGGCGCCGTTCGACTTTTAGAAGTGGGTGCAGGGATTTGAAATGGAACAGTACCATGGTGAACCGCTCTCCAGAGAAGGTAAATCGAAGTCCAGCAACGGTGATCCCGTTTTAACGTAAAAATTCACGTGATGGAAAAAAGAAGGCCAAAAAACTTCAGAGACCCGATTGAGGTTCGGATAGCCTTTTTTGGGTTTGAAACTATCCGTTGATGGCTTACAGCCGTCAAGGCCATATAACTCACCGAGAGCTTCGTTTTGACTGGTATGGCTCCCGCAACTCTAAACGAGCCAACAGTATATGGCCGTCCGAAGAATCGATATCCACAGGGTGCAACATTCGCTGTGCAAGGTGCAAGATTCGTCCAAAAAGCCGAAACGGCGCCGTTCGACTTTTAGAAGTGGGTGCAGGGATTTGAAATGGAACAGTACCATGGTGAACCGCTCTCCAGGGAAGGTAAATCGAAGACCAGCAACGGTGATCCCGTTTTAACGTAAACATTCACGTGATGGAAAAAAGAAGGCCAAAATACTTCAGAGACCCGATTGAGGTTCGGATAGCCTTTTTTGGGTTTGAAACTATCCGTTGACGGCTTACAGCAGTCAAGGCCGTAGAACTCACCGAGAGCTTTGTTTTGACTGGTTATGGCTCCCGTAACTCTAAACGAGCCAACAGTTATGGTCGTCCGAAGAATCGATATCCACAGGGTGCAATATTCGCTGTGCAAGGTGCAACATTCGTCCAAAAAGCCGAAACAGCACCGTTTGACTTTTAGAAGTGGGTGCAGGGATTTGAAATGGAAAAGTACCATGGTGAACCGCTCTCCAGGGAAGGTAAATCGAAGACCAGCAACGGTGATCCCGTTTTAACGTAAAAATTCACGTGATGGAAAAAAGAAGGCCAAAATACTTCAGAGACCCGATTGATGTTCGGATAGCCTTTTTTGGGTTTGAAACTATCCGTTGACGGCTTACAGCTATCAGGGCCATAGAACTCACCGAGAGCTTCGTTTTGACTGGTTATGGCTCCCGTAACTCTAAACGAGCCAACAGGTATGGCCGTCCGAATAATTGATATCCACAGGGTGCAACATTCGCTGTGCAAGGTGCAACATTCGTCCAAAAAGCCGAAACGGCGCCGTTCGACTTTTAGAAGTGGGTGCAGGGATTTGAAATATAACAGTACCATGGTGAACCGCTCTCCAGGGAAGGTAAATCGAAGACCAGCAACGGTGATCCCGTTTTAACGTAAAAATTCACGTGATGGAAAAAAGAAGGCCAAAATACTTCAGAGACCCGATTGAGGTTCGGATAGCCTTTTTTGGGTTTGAAACTATCCGTTGACGGCTTACAGCTGTCAAGGCCGTAGAACACACCGAGAGCTTCGTTTTGACTGGTTATGGCTCCCGTAACTCTAAACGAGCCAACAATTATGGCCGTCTGAAGAATCGATATCCACAGGGTGCAACATTCGCTGTGCAAGGTGCAACATTCGTCCAAAAAGCAGAAACAGCGCCGTTCGACTTTGAGAAGCGGGTGCAGGGATTTGAAATGGAACAGTACCATGGTGAGCCGCTCTCCTGGGAAGGTAAATCGAAGACCAGCAACGGTGATCCCGTTTTAACGTAAACATTCACGTGATGGAAAAAAGAAGGCCAAAAAAATTCAGAGACCCGATTGAGGTTCGGATAGCCTTTTTTGGGTTTGAAACTATCCGTTGACGGCTTACAGCTGTCAAGGCCGTAGAACTCACCGAGAGCTTTGTTTTGACTAGTTATGGCTCCCGTAACTCTAAACGAGCCAACAGTTATGGTCGTCCGAAGAATCGATATCCACAGGGTGCAACATTCGCTGTGCAAGGTGCAACATTCGTCCAAAAAGCCGAAACAGCTCCGTTCGACTTTTAGAAGTGGGTGCAGGGATTTGAAATGGAACAGTACCATGGTGAGCCGCTCTCTAGGGAAGGTAAATCGAAGACCAGCAACGGTGATCCCGTTTTAACGTAAACATTCACGTGATGGAAAAAAGAAGGCCAAAAAACTTCAGAGACCCGATTGAGGTTCGGATAGCCTTTTTTGGGTTTGAAACTATCCGTTGATGACTTACAGCTGTCAAGGCCATATAACTCACCGAGAGCTTCGTTTTGACTGGTATGGCTCCCGTAACTCTAAACGAGCCAACAGTATATGGCCGTCCGAAGAATAGATATCCACAGGGTGCAACATTCGCTGTGCAAGGTGCAACATTCGTCCAGAAAGCCGAAACAGCGCCGTTCGACTTTTAGAAGTGGGTGCAGGGATTTGAAATGGAACAGTACCATGGTGAGCCGCTCTCCAGGGAAGGTAAATCGAAGACCAGCAACGGTGATCCCGTTTTAACGTAAAAATTCACGTGATGGAAAAAAGAAGGCCAAAATACTTCAGAGACCCGATTGAGGTTCGGATAGCTTTTTTTGGGTTTGAAACTATCCGTTGACGGCTTACAGCTGTCAAGGCCGTAGAACTCACCGAGAGCTTCGTTTTGACTGGTTATGGCTCCCGTAACTCTAAACGAGCCAACAGTTATGGCCGTCCGAAGAATCGATATCCACAGGGTGCAACATTCGCTGTGCAAGGTGCAACATTCGTCCAAAAAGCCGAAACGGCGCCGTTCGACTTTTAGAAGTGGGTGCAGGGATTTGAAATGGAACAGTACCATGGTGAACCGCTCTCCAGGGAAGGTAAATCGAAGACCAGCAACGGTGATCCCGTTTTAACGTAAACATTCACGTGATGGAAAAAAGAAGGCCAAAATACTTCAGAGACCCGATTGAGGTTCGGATAGCCTTTTTTGGGTTTGAAACTATCCGTTGACGGCTTACAGCTGTCAAGGCCGTAGAACTCACCGAGAGCTTTGTTTTCACTGGTTATGGCTCCCGTAACTCTAAACGAGCCAACATTTATGGTCGTCCGAAGAATCGATATCCACAGGGTGCAATATTCGCTGTGCAAGGTGCAACATTCGTCCAAAAAGCCGAAACAGCACCGTTTGACTTTTAGAAGTGGGTGCAGGGATTTGAAATGGAAAAGTACCATGGTGAACCGCTCTCCAGGGAAGGTAAATCGAAGACCAGCAACGGTGATCCCGTTTTAACGTAAAAATTCACGTGATGGAAAAAAGAAGGCCAAAATACTTCAGAGACCCGATTGATGTTCGGATAGCCTTTTTTGGGTTTGAAACTATCCGTTGACGGCTTACAGCTATCAAGGCCATAGAACTCACCGAGAGCTTCGTTTTGACTGGTTATGGCTCCCGTAACTCTAAACGAGCCAACAGGTATGGCCGTCCGAATAATTGATATCCACAGGGTGCAACATTCGCTGTGCAAGGTGCAACATTCGTCCAAAAAGCCGAAACGGCGCCGTTCGACTTTTAGAAGTGGGTGCAGGGATTTGAAATATAACAGTACCATGGTGAACCGCTCTCCAGGGAAGGTAAATCGAAGACCAGCAACGGTGATCCCGTTTTAACGTAAAAATTCACGTGATGGAAAAAAGAAGGCCAAAATACTTCAGAGACCCGATTGAGGTTCGGATAGCCTTTTTTGGGTTTGAAACTATCCGTTGACGGCTTACAGCAGTCAAGGCCGTAGAACACACCGAGAGCTTCGTTTTGACTGGTTATGGCTCCCGTAACTCTAAACGAGCCAACAATTATGGCCGTTTGAAGAATCGATATCCACAGGGTGCAACATTCGCTGTGCAAGGTGCAACATTCGTCCAAAAAGCAGAAACAGCGCCGTTCGACTTTGAGAAGCGGGTGCAGGGATTTGAAATGGAACAGTACCATGGTGAGCCGCTCTCCTGGGAAGGTAAATCGAAGACCAGCAACGGTGATCCCGTTTTAACGTAAACATTCACGTGATGGAAAAAAAGAAGGCCAAAAAAATTCAGAGACCCGATTGAGCTTCGGATAGCCTTTTTTGGGTTTGAAACTATCCGTTGATGGCTTACAGCCGTCAAGGCCGTAGAACTCACCGAGAGCTTCGTTTTGACTGGTTATGGCTCCCGTAACTCTAAACGAGCCAACAGTTATGGCCGTCCGAAGAATCGATATCCACAGGGTGCAACATTCGCTGTGCAAGGGGCAACATTCGTCCAAAAAGCCGAAACGGCGCCGTTCGACTTTTAGAAGTGGGTGCAGGGATTTGAAATGGAACAGTACCATGGTGAACCGCTCTCTAGGGAAGGTAAATCGAAGACCAGCAACGGTGATCCCGTTTTAACGTAAAAATTCACGTGATGGAAAAAAGAAGGCCAAAATACTTCAGAGACCCGATTGATGTTCGGATAGCCTTTTTTGGGTTTGAAACTATCCGTTGATGGCTTACAGCTGTCAAGGCCATAGAACTCACCGAGAGCTTCGTTTTGACTGGTTATGGCTGCCGTAACTCTAAACGAGCCAACAGGTATGGCCGTCCGAAGAATCGATATCCACAGGGTACAACATTCGCTGTGCAAGGTGCAACATTCGTCCAAAAAGCCGAAACGGCACCGTTCGACTTTTAGAAGTGGGTGCAGGGATTTGAAATGGAACAGTACCATGGTGAACCGCTCTCCAGGGAAGGTAAATCGAAGACCAGCAACGGTGATCCCGTTTTAACGTAAAAATTCACGTGATGGAAAAAAGAAGGCCAAAATACTTCAAAGACCCGATTGAGGTTCGGATAGCCTTTTTTGGGTTTGAAACTATCCGTTGACGGCTTACAGCAGTCAAGGCCGTAGAACACACCGAGAGCTTCGTTTTGACTGGTTATGGCTCCCGTAACTCTAAACGAGCCAACAATTATGGCCGTCTGAAGAATCGATATCCATAGGGTGCAACATTCGCTGTGCAAGGTGCAACATTCGTCCAAAAAGCAGAAACAGCGCCGTTCGACTTTGAGAAGCGGGTGCAGGGATTTGAAATGGAACAGTACCATGGTGAGCCGCTCTCCTGGGAAGGTAAATCGAAGACCAGCAACGGTGATCCCGTTTTAACGTAAACATTCACGTGATGGAAAAAAGAAGGCCAAAAAAATTCAGAGACCCGATTGAGGTTCGGATAGCCTTTTTTGGGTTTGAAACTATCCGTTGACGGCTTACAGCTGTCAAGGCCGTAGAACTCACCGAGAGCTTTGTTTTGACTAGTTATGGCTCCCGTAACTCTAAACTAGCCAACAGTTATGGTCGTCCGAAGAATCGATATCCATAAAGTGCAACATTCGCTGTGCAAGGTGCAACATTCGTCCAAAAAGCCGAAACAGCGCCGTTCGACTTTTAGAAGTGGGTGCAGGGATTTGAAATGGAACAGTACCATGGTGAACCGCTCTCCAGGGAAGGTAAATCGAAGACCAGCAACGGTGATCCCGTTTTAACGTAAACATTCACGTGATGGAAAAAAGAAGGCCAAAAAACTTCAGAGACCCGATTGAGGTTCGGATAGCCTTTTTTGGGTTTGAAACTATCCGTTGATGGCTTACAGCCGTCAAGGCCATATAACTCACCGAGAGCTTCGTTTTGACTGGTATGGCTCCCGCAACTCTAAACGAGCCAACAGTATATGGCCGTCCGAAGAATCGATATCCATAGGGTGCAACATTCGCTGTGCAAGGTGCAACATTCGTCCAGAAAGCCGAAACAGCGCCGTTCGACTTTTAGAAGTGGGTGCAGGGATTTGAAATGGAACAGTACCATGGTGAGCCGCTCTCCAGGGAAGGTAAATCGAAGACCAGCAACGGTGATCCCGTTTTAACGTAAAAATTCACGTGATGGAAAAAGGAAGGCCAAAATACATCAGAGACCCGATTGAGGTTCGGATAGCCTTTTTTGGGTTTGAAACTATCCGTTGACGGCTTACAGCTGTCAAGGCCGTAGAACTCACCGAGAGCTTCGTTTTGACTGGTTATGGCTCCCGTAACTCTAAACGAGCCAACAGTTATGGCCGTCCGAAGAATCGATATCCACAGGGTGCAACATTCGGTGTGCAAGGTGCAACATTCGTCCAAAAAGCCGAAACGGCGCCGTTCGACTTTAGAAGTGGGTGCAGGGATTTGAAATGGAACAGTACCATGGTGAACCGCTCTCCAGGGAAGGTAAATCGAAGACCAGCAATGGTGATCCCGTTTTAACGTAAACATTCACGTGATGGAAAAAAGAAGGCCAAAATACTTCAGAGACCCGATTGAGGTTAGGATAGCCTTTTTTGAGTTTGAAACTATCCGTTGACGGCTTACAGCTGTCAAGGCCGTAGAACTCACCGAGAGCTTTGTTTTGACTGGTTATGGCTCCCGTAACTCTAAACGAGCCAACAGTTATGGTCGTCCGAAGAATCGATATCCACAGGGTGTAACATTCGCTGTGCAAGGTGCAACATTCGTCCAAAAAGCCGAAACGGCGCCGTTTGACTTTTAGAAGTGGGTGCAGGGATTTGAAATGGAAAAGTACCATGGTGAACCGCTCTCCAGGGAAGGTAAATCGAAGACCAGCAACGGTGATCCCGTTTTAACGTAAAAATTCACGTGATGGAAAAAAGAAGGCCAAAATACTTCAGAGACCCGATTGATGTTCGGATAGCCTTTTTTGGGTTTGAAACTATCCGTTGATGGCTTACAGCTGTCAAGGCCATAGATCTCACCGAGAGCTTCGTTTTGACTGGTTATGGCTGCCGTAACTCTAAACGAGCCAACAGGTATGGCCGTCCGAAGAATCGATATCCACAGGGTACAACATTCGCTGTGCAAGGTGCAACATTCGTCCAAAAAGCCGAAACGGCACCGTTCGACTTTTAGAAGTGGGTGCAGGGATTTGAAATGGAACAGTACCATGGTGAACCGCTCTCCAGGGAAGGTAAATCGAAGACCAGCAACGGTGATCCCGTTTTAACGTAAAAATTCACGTGATGGAAAAAAGAAGGCCAAAATACTTCAAAGACCCGATTGAGGTTCGGATAGCCTTTTTTGGGTTTGAAACTATCCGTTGACGGCTTACAGCAGTCAAGGCCGTAGAACACACCGAGAGCTTCGTTTTGACTGGTTATGGCTCCCGTAACTCTAAACGAGCCAACAATTATGGCCGTCTGAAGAATCGATATCCATAGGGTGCAACATTCGCTGTGCAAGGTGCAACATTCGTCCAAAAAGCAGAAACAGCGCCGTTCGACTTTGAGAAGCGGGTGCAGGGATTTGAAATGGAACAGTACCATGGTGAGCCGCTCTCCTGGGAAGGTAAATCGAAGACCAGCAACGGTGATCCCGTTTTAACGTAAACATTCACGTGATGGAAAAAAGAAGGCCAAAAAAATTCAGAGACCCGATTGAGGTTCGGATAGCCTTTTTTGGGTTTGAAACTATCCGTTGACGGCTTACAGCTGTCAAGGCCGTAGAACTCACCGAGAGCTTTGTTTTGACTAGTTATGGCTCCCGTAACTCTAAACTAGCCAACAGTTATGGTCGTCCGAAGAATCGATATCCATAAAGTGCAACATTCGCTGTGCAAGGTGCAACATTCGTCCAAAAAGCCGAAACAGCGCCGTTCGACTTTTAGAAGTGGGTGCAGGGATTTGAAATGGAACAGTACCATGGTGAACCGCTCTCCAGGGAAGGTAAATCGAAGACCAGCAACGGTGATCCCGTTTTAACGTAAACATTCACGTGATGGAAAAAAGAAGGCCAAAAAACTTCAGAGACCCGATTGAGGTTCGGATAGCCTTTTTTGGGTTTGAAACTATCCGTTGATGGCTTACAGCCGTCAAGGCCATATAACTCACCGAGAGCTTCGTTTTGACTGGTATGGCTCCCGCAACTCTAAACGAGCCAACAGTATATGGCCGTCCGAAGAATCGATATCCATAGGGTGCAACATTCACTGTGCAAGGTGCAACATTCGTCCAGAAAGCCGAAACAGCGCCGTTCGACTTTTAGAAGTGGGTGCAGGGATTTGAAATGGAACAGTACCATGGTGAGCCGCTCTCCAGGGAAGGTAAATCGAAGACCAGCAACGGTGATCCCGTTTTAACGTAAAAATTCACGTGATGGAAAAAGGAAGGCCAAAATACTTCAGAGACCCGATTGAGGTTCGGATAGCCTTTTTTGGGTTTGAAACTATCCGTTGACGGCTTACAGCTGTCAAGGCCGTAGAACTCACCGAGAGCTTCGTTTTGACTGGTTATGGCTCCCGTAACTCTAAACGAGCCAACAGTTATGGCCGTCCGAAGAATCGATATCCACAGGGTGCAACATTCGGTGTGCAAGGTGCAACATTCGTCCAAAAAGCCGAAACGGCGCCGTTCGACTTTAGAAGTGGGTGCAGGGATTTGAAATGGAACAGTACCACGGTGAACCGCTCTCCAGGGAAGGTAAATCGAAGACCAGCAATGGTGATCCCGTTTTAACGTAAACATTCACGTGATGGAAAAAAGAAGGCCAAAATACTTCAGAGACCCGATTGAGGTTCGGATAGCCTTTTTTGGGTTTGAAACTATCCGTTGACGGCTTACAGCTGTCAAGGCCGTAGAACTCACCGAGAGCTTTGTTTTGACTGGTTATGGCTCCCGTAACTCTAAACGAGCCAACAGTTATGGTCGTCCGAAGAATCGATATCCACAGGGTGCAACATTCGCTGTGCAAGGTGCAACATTCGTCCAAAAAGCCGAAACGGCACCGTTTGACTTTTAGAAGTGGGTGCAGGGATTTGAAATGGAAAAGTACCATGGTGAACCGCTCTCCAGGGAAGGTAAATCGAAGACCAGCAACGGTGATCCCGTTTTAACGTAAAAATTCACGTGATGGAAAAAAGAAGGCCAAAATACTTCAGAGACCCGATTTAATTTCGGATAGCCTTTTTTGGGTTTGAAACTATCCGTTGACGGCTTACAGCTGTCAAGGCCATAGAACTCACCAAGAGCTTCGTTTTGACTGGTTATGGCTCCCGTAACTCTAAACGAGCCAACAGGTATGGCCGTCCGAAGAATTGATATCCACAGGGTGCAACATTCGTTGTGCAAGGTGCAACATTCGTCCAAAAAGCCGAAACGGCGCCGTTCGACTTTTAAAAGTGGGTGCAGGGATTTAAAATAGAACAGTACCATGGTGAACCGCTCTCCAGGGAAGGTAAATCGAAGACCAGCAACGGTGATCCCGTTTTAACGTAAAAATTCACGTGATGGAAAAAAGAAGGCCAAAATACTTCAGAGACCCGATTGAGGTTCGGATAACCTTTTTGGGGTTTGAAACTATCCGTTGACGGCTTACAGCAGTCAAGGCCGTAGAACACACCGAGAGCTTCGTTTTGACTGGTTATGGCTCCCGTAACTCTAAACGAGCCAACAGTTATGGCCGTCTGAAGAATCGATATCCACAGGGTGCAACATTCGCTGTGCAAGGTGCAACATTCGTCCAAAAAGCAGAAACAGCGCTGTTCGACTTTGAGAAGCGGGTGCAGGGATTTGAAATGGAACAGTACCATGGTGAGCCGCTCTCCTGGGAAGGTAAATCGAAGACCAGCAACGGTGATCCCGTTTTAACGTAAACATTCACGTGATGGAAAAAAGAAGGCCAAAAAAATTCAGAGACCCGATTGAGGTTCGGATAGCATTTTTTGGGTTTGAAACTATCCGTTGACGGCTTACAGCTGTCAAGGCCGTAGAACTCACCGAGAGCTTTGTTTTGACTAGTTATGGCTCCCGTAACTCTAAACGAGCCAACAGTTATGGTCGTCCGAAGAATCGATATCCACAGGGTGCAACATTCGCTGTGCAAGGTGCAACATTCGTCCAAAAAGCCGAAACAGCTCCGTTCGACTTTTAGAAGTGGGTGCAGGGATTTGAAATGGAACAGTACCATGGTGAGCCGCTCTCTACGGAAGGTAAATCGAAGACCAGCAACGGTGATCTCGTTTTAACGTAAACATTCACGTGATGGAAAAAAGAAGGCCAAAAAACTTCAGAGACCCGATTGAGGTTCGGATAGCCTTTTTTGGGTTTGAAACTATCCGTTGATGACTTACAGCTGTCAAGGCCATATAACTCACCGAGAGCTTCGTTTTGACTGGTATGGCTCCCGTAACTCTAAACGAGCCAACAGTATATGGCCGTCCGAAGAATAGATATCCACAGGGTGCAACATTCGCTGTGCAAGGTGCAACATTCGTCCAGAAAGCCGAAACAGCACCGTTCGACTTTTAGAAGTGGGTGCAGGGATTTGAAATGGAACAGTACCATGGTGAGCCGCTCTCCAGGGAAGGTAAATCGAAGACCAGCAACGGTGATCCCGTTTTAACGTAAAAATTCACGTGATGGAAAAAAGAAGGCCAAAATACTTCAGAGACCCGATTGAGGTTCGGATAGCCTTTTTTGGGTTTGAAACTATCCGTTGACGGCTTACAGCTGTCAAGGCCGTAGAACTCACCGAGAGCTTCGTTTTGACTGGTTATGGCTCCCGTAACTCTAAACGAGCCAACAGTTATGGCCGTCCGAAGAATCGATATCCACAGGGTGCAACATTCGTTGTGCAAGGTGCAACATTCGTCCAAAAAGCCGAAACGGCGCCGTTCGACTTTTAGAAGTGGGTGCAGGGATTTGAAATGGAACAGTACCATGGTGAACCGCTCTCCAGGGAAGGTAAATCGAAGACCAGCAACGGTGATCCCGTTTTAACGTAAACATTCACGTGATGGAAAAAAGAAGGCCAAAATACTTCAGAGACCCGATTGAGGTTCGGATAGCCTTTTTTGGGTTTGAAACTATCCGTTGACGGCTTACAGCTGTCAAGGCCGTAGAACTCACCGAGAGCTTTGTTTTGAATGGTTATGGCTCCCGTAACTCTAAACGAGCCAACAGTTATGGTCGTCCGAAGAATCGATATCCACAGGGTGCAACATTCGCTGTGCAAGGTGCAACATTCGTCCAAAAAGCCGAAACAGCACCGTTTGACTTTTAGAAGTGGGTGCAGGGATTTGAAATGGAAAAGTACCATGGTGAACCGCTCTCGAGGGAAGGTAAATCGAAGAACAGCAACGGTGATCCCGTTTTAACGTAAAAATTCACATGATGGAAAAAAGAAGGCCAAAATACTTCAGAGACCCGATTGATGTTCGGATAGCCTTTTTTGGGTTTGAAACTATCCGTTGATGGCTTACAGCTATCAAGGCCATAGAACTCACCGAGAGCTTCGTTTTAACTGGTTATGGCTCCCGTAACTCTAAACGAGCCAACAGGTATGGCCGTCCGAAGAATTGATATCCACAGGGTGCAACATTCGCTGTGCAAGGTGCAACATTCGTCCAAAAAGCCGAAACGGCGCCGTTCGACTTTTAGAAGTGGGTGCAGGGATTTGAAATATAACAGTACCATGGTGAAACGCTCTCCAGGGAAGGTAAATCGAAGACCAGCAACGGTGATCCCGTTTTAACGTAAAAATTCACGTGATGGAAAAAAGAAGGCCAAAATACTTCAGAGACCCGATTGAGGTTCGGATAGCCTTTTTTGGGTTTGAAACTATCCGTTGACGGCTTACAGCAGTCAAGGCCGTAGAACACACCGAGAGCTTCGTTTTGACTGGTTATGGCTCCCGTAACTCTAAACGAGCCAACAATTATGGCCGTCTGAAGAATCGATATCCACAGGGTGCAACATTCGCTGTGCAAGGTGCAACATTCGTCCAAAAAGCAGAAACAGCGCCGTTCGACTTTGAGAAGCGGGTGCAGGGATTTGAAATGGAACAATACCATGGTGATCCGCTCTCCTGGGAAGGTAAATCGAAGACCAGCAACGGTGATCCCGTTTTAACGTAAACATTCACGTGATGGAAAAAAGAAGGCCAAAAAAATTCAGAGACCCGATTGAGCTTCGGATAGCCTTTTTTTGGTTTGAAACTATCCGTTGATGGCTTACAGCCGTCAAGGCCGTAGAACTCACCGAGATCATCGTTTTGACTGGTTATGGCTCCCGTAACTCTAAACGAGCCAACAGTTATGGCCGTCCGAAGAATCGATATCCACAGGGAGCAACATTCGCTGTGCAAGGTGCAACATTCGTCCAAAAAGCCGAAACGGCGCCGTTCGACTTTTAGAAGTGGGTGCAGGGATTTGAAATGGAACAGTACCATGGTGAACCGCTCTCCAGGGAAGGTAAATCGAAGACCAGCAACGGTGATCCCGTTTTAACGTAAACATTCACGTGATGGAAAAAAGAAGGCCAAAATACTTCAGAGACCCGATTGAGGTTAGGATAGCCTTTTTTGAGTTTGAAACTATCCGTTGACGGCTTACAGCTGTCAAGGCCGTAGAACTCACCGAGAGCTTTGTTTTGACTGGTTATGGCTCCCGTAACTCTAAACGAGCCAACAGTTATGGTCGTCCGAAGAATCGATATCCACAGGGTGCAACATTCGCTGTGCAAGGTGCAACATTCGTCCAAAAAGCCGAAACGGCGCCGTTTGACTTTTAGAAGTGGGTGCAGGGATTTGAAATGGAAAAGTACCATGGTGAACCGCTCTCCAGGGAAGGTAAATCGAAGACCAGCAACGGTGATCCCGTTTTAACGTAAAAATTCACGTGATGGAAAAAAGAAGGCCAAAATACTTCAGAGACCCGATTGATGTTCGGATAGCCTTTTTTGGGTTTGAAACTATCCGTTGATGGCTTACAGCTGTCAAGGCCATAGAACTCACCGAGAGCTTCGTTTTTACTGGTTATGGCTGCCGTAACTCTAAACGAGCCAACAGGTATGGCCGTCCGAAGAATCGATATCCACAGGGTACAACATTCGCTGTGCAAGGTGCAACATTCGTCCAAAAAGCCGAAACGGCACCGTTCGACTTTTAGAAGTGGGTGCAGGGATTTGAAATGGAACAGTACCATGGTGAACCGCTCTCCAGGGAAGGTAAATCGAAGACCAGCAACGATGATCCCGTTTTAACGTAAAAATTCACGTGATGGAAAAAAGAAGGCCAAAATACTTCAAAGACCCGATTGAGGTTCGGATAGCCTTTTTTGGGTTTGAAACTATCCGTTGATGGCTTACAGCAGTCAAGGCCGTAGAACACACCGAGAGCTTCGTTTTGACTGGTTATGGCTCCCGTAACTCTAAACGAGCCAACAGTTATGGCCGTCTGAAGAATCGATATCCATAGGGTGCAACATTCGCTGTGCAAGGTGCAACATTCGTCCAAAAAGCAGAAACAGCGCCGTTCGACTTTGAGAAGCGGGTGCAGGGATTTGAAATGGAACAGTACCATGGTGAGCCGCTCTCCTGGGAAGGTAAATCGAAGACCAGCAACGGTGATCCCGTTTTAACGTAAACATTCACGTGATGGAAAAAAGAAGGCCAAAAAAATTCAGAGACCCGATTGAGGTTCGGATAGCCTTTTTTGGGTTTGAAACTATCCGTTGACGGCTTACAGCTGTCAAGGCCGTAGAACTCACCGAGAGCTTTGTTTTGACTAGTTATGGCTCCCGTAACTCTAAACTAGCCAACAGTTATGGTCGTCCGAAGAATCGATATCCATAAAGTGCAACATTCGCTGTGCAAGGTGCAACATTCGTCCAAAAAGCCGAAACAGCGCCGTTCGACTTTTAGAAGTTGGTGCAGGGATTTGAAATGGAACAGTACCATGGTGAGCCGCTCTCCAGGGAAGGTAAATCGAAGACCAGCAACGGTGATCCCGTTTTAACGTAAACATTCACGTGATGGAAAAAAGAAGGCCAAAAAACTTCAGAGACCCGATTGAGGTTCGGATAGCCTTTTTTGGGTTTGAAACTATCCGTTGATGGCTTACAGCCGTCAAGGCCATATAACTCACCGAGAGCATCGTTTTGACTGGTATGGCTCCCGCAACTCTAAACGAGCCAACAATATATGGCCGTCCGAAGAATCGATATCCATAGGGTGCAACATTCGCT
This sequence comes from Allium fistulosum, assembly GCA_030737815.1. Lineage (NCBI taxonomy): Eukaryota > Viridiplantae > Streptophyta > Magnoliopsida > Asparagales > Amaryllidaceae > Allium > Allium fistulosum. Next base: position 40,118,014 of record CM060905.1, on the reverse strand, counting down.
GTGCAAGGTGCAACATTCGTCCAGAAAGCCGAAACAGCACCGTTCGACTTTTAGAAGTGGGTGCAGGGATTTGAAATGGAACAGTACCATGGTGAGCCGCTCTCTAGGGAAGGTAAATCGAAGACCAGCAACGGTGATCCCGTTTTAACGTAAACATTCACGTGATGGAAAAAAGAAGGCCAAAAAACTTCAGAGACCCGATTGAGGTTCGGATAGCCTTTTTTGGGTTTGAAACTATCCGTTGATGGCTTACAGCCGTCAAGGCCATATAACTCACCGAGAGCATCGTTTTGACTGGTATGGCTCCCGCAACTCTAAACGAGCCAACAGTATATGGCCGTCCGAAGAATCGATATCCATAGGGTGCAACATTCGCTGTGCAAGGTGCAACATTCGTCCAGAAAGCCGAAACAGCGCCGTTCGACTTCTAGAAGTGGGTGCAGGGATTTGAAATGGAACAGTACCATGGTGAGCCGCTCTCCAGGGAAGGTAAATCGAATACCAGCAACGGTGATCCCGTTTTAACGTAAAAATTCACGTGATGGAAAAAAGAAGGCCAAAATATTTCTGAGACCCGATTGAGGTTCGGATAGCCTTTTTTGGGTTTGAAACTATCTGTTGACGGCTTACAGCTGTCAAGGCCGTAGAACTCACCGAGAGCTTCGTTTTGACTGGTTATGGCTCCCGTAACTCTAAACGAGCCAACAGTTATGGCCGTCCGAATAATCGATATCCACAGGGTGCAACATTCGCTGTGCAAGGTGCAACATTCGTCCAAAAAGCCGAAACGGCGCCGTTCGACTTTAGAAGTGGGTGCAGGGATTTGAAATGGAACAGTACCATGGTGAACCGCTCTCCAGGGAAGGTAAATCGAAGACCAGCAACGGTGATCCCGTTTTAACGTAAACATTCACGTGATGGAAAAAAGAAGGCCAAAATACTTCAGAGACCCGATTGAGGTTCGGATAGCCTTTTTTGGGTTTGAAACTATCCGTTGACGGCTTACAGCTGTCAAGGCCGTAGAACTCACCGAGAGCTTTGTTTTGACTGGTTATGGCTCCCGTAACTCTAAACGAGCCAACAGTTATGGTCGTCCGAAGAATCGATATCCACAGGGTGCAACATTCGCTGTGCAAGGTGCAACATTCGTCCAAAAAGCCGAAACGGCACCGTTTGACTTTTAGAAGTGGGTGCAGGGATTTGAAATGGAAAAGTACCATGGTGAACCGCTCTCCAGGGAAGGTAAATCGAAGACCAGCAACGGTGATCCCGTTTTAACGTAAAAATTCACGTGATGGAAAAAAGAAGGCCAAAATACTTCAAAGACCCGATTTAATTTCGGATAGCCTTTTTTGGGTTTGAAACTATCCGTTGACGGCTTACAGCTGTCAAGGCCATAGAACTCACCAAGAGCTTCGTTTTGACTGGTTATGGCTCCCGTAACTCTAAACGAGCCAACAGGTATGGCCGTCCGAAGAATCGATATCCACAGGGTGCAACATTCGCCGTGCAAGGTGCAACATTCGTCCAAAAAGCCGAAACGGCGCCGTTCGACTTTTAAAAGTGGGTGCAGGGATTTGAAATAGAACAGTACCATGGTGAACCGCTCTCCAGGGAAGGTAAATCGAAGACCAGCAACGGTGATCCCGTTTTAACGTAAAAATTCACGTGATGGAAAAAAGAAGGCCAAAATACTTCAGAGACCCGATTGAGGTTCGGATAGCCTTTTTGGGGTTTGAAACTATCCGTTGACGGCTTACAGCAGTCAAGGCCGTAGAACACACCGAGAGCTTCATTTTGACTGGTTATGGCTCCCGTAACTCTAAACGAGCCAACAGTTATGGCCGTTTGAAGAATCGATATCCACAGGGTGCAACATTCGCTGTGCAAGGTGCAACATTCGTCCAAAAAGCAGAAACAACGCTGTTCGACTTTGAGAAGCGGGTGCAGGGATTTGAAATGGAACAGTACCATGGTGAGCCGCTCTCCTGGGAAGGTAAATCGAAGACCAGCAACGGTGATCCCGTTTTAACGTAAACATTCACGTGATGGAAAAAAGAAGGACAAAAAAATTCAGAGACCCGATTGAGCTTCAGATAGCCTTTTTTGGGTTTGAAACTATCTGTTGATGGCTTACAGCTGTCAAGGCCGTAGAACTCACTGAGAGCTTCGTTTTGACTGGTTATGGCTCCCATAACTCTAAACGAGCCAACAGTTATGGCCGTCCGAAGAATCGATATCCACAGGGTGCAACATTCGCTGTGCAAGGTGCAACATTCGTCCAAAAAGCCGAAACAGCGCCGTTCGACTTTTAGAAGTGGGTGCAGGGATTTGAAATGGAACAGTACCATGGTGAGCCGCTCTCCAGGGAAGGTAAATCGAAGACCAGCAACGGTGATCCCGTTTTAACATAAACATTCACGTGATGGAAAAAAGAAGGCCAAAAAACTTCAGAGACCCGATTGAGGTTCGGATAGCCTTTTTTGGGTTTGAAACTATCCGTTGATGGCTTACAGCCGTCAAGGCCATATAACTCACCGAGAGCTACGTTTTGACTGGTATGGTTCCCGTAACTCTAAACGAGCCAACAGTATATGGCCGTCCGAAGAATCGATATCCACAGGGTGCAACATTCGCTGTGCAAGGTGCAACATTCGTCCAGAAAGCCGAAACAGCGCCGTTCGACTTTTAGAAGTGGGTGCAGGGATTTGAAATGGAACAGTACCATGGTGAGCCGCTCTCCAGGGAAGGTAAATCGAAGACCAGCAACGGTGATCCCGTTTTAACGTAAACATTCACGTGATGGAAAAAAGAAGGCCAAAAAACTTCAGAGACCCGATTGAGGTTCGGATAGCCTTTTTTGGGTTTGAAACTATCCGTTGACGGCTTACAGCCGTCAAGGCCATATAACTCACCGAGAGCTTCGTTTTGACTGGTACGGCTCCCGCAACTCTAAACGAGCCAACAGTATATGGCCGTCCGAAGAATCGATATCCACAGGGTGCAACATTCGCCGTGCAAGGTGCAACATTCGTCCAGAAAGCCGAAACGGCGCCGTTCGACTTTTAGAAGTGGGTGCAGGGATTTGAAAGGGAACAGTACCATGGTGAACCGCTCTCCAGGGAAGGTAAATCGAAGACCAGCAACGGTGATCCCGTTTTAACGTAAACATTCACGTGATGGAAAAAAGAAGGCCAAAATACTTCAGAGACCCGATTGAGGTTCGGATAGCCTTTTTGGGTTTGAAACTATCCGTTGATGGCTTACAGCTGTCAAGGCTGTAGAACTCACCGAGAGCTTTGTTTTGACTGTTTATGGCTCCCGTAACTCTAAACGAGCCAACAGTTATGGTCCTCCGAAGAATCGATATCCACAGGGTGCAACATTCGCTGTGCAAGGTGCAACATTCGTCCAAAAAGCCAAAACGGCGCCGTTCGACTTTTAGAAGTGGGTGCAGGGATTTGAAATGGAAAAGTACCATGGTGAGCATCTCTCCAGGGAAGGTAAATCGAAGACCAGCAACGGTGATCCCGTTTTAACGTAAAAATTCACGTGATGGAAAAAAGAAGGCCAAAATACTTCAGAGACCCGATTGAGGTTCGGATAGCCTTTTTTGGGTTTGAAACTATCCGTTGATGGCTTAAAGCTGTCAAGGCCATAGAACTCACCGAGAGCTTCGTTTTGACTGGTTATGGCTCCCGTAACTCTAAACGAGCCAACAGGTATGGCCGTCCGAAGAATCGATATCCACAGGGTGCAACATTCGCTGTGCAAGGAGCAACATTCGTCCAAAAAGCCGAAACGGCGCCGTTCGACTTTTAGAAGTGGGTGCAGGGATTTGAAATGGAATAGTACCGTGGTGAGCCGCTCTCCAGGGAAGGTAAATCGAAGACCAGCAACGGTGATCCTGTTTTAACGTAAAAATTCACGTGATGGAAAAAAGAAGGCCAAAATACTTCAGAGACCCGATTGAGGTTCGGATAGCCTTTTTTGGGATTGAAACTATCCATTGATGGCTTACAGCTGTCAAGGCCGTAGAACTCACCGAGAGCTTCGTTTTTACTGGTTATGGCTCCCGTAACTCTAAACGAGCCAACAGTTATGACCGTCCGAAGAATCGATATCCACACGGTGCAACATTCGCTGTGCAAGGTGCAACATTCGTCCAGAAAGCCGAAACAGCGCCGTTCGACTTTTAGAAGTGGGTGCAGGGATTTGAAATGGAATAGTACCATGGTGAGCCGCTCTCCAGGGAAGGTAAATCGAAGACCAGCAACGGTGATCCCGTTTTAACGTAAAAATTCACGTGATGGAAAAAAGAAGGCCAAAATACTTCAGAGACCCGATTGAGGTTCGGATAGCCTTTTTTGGGTTTGAAACTATCCGTTGACGGCTTACAGCTGTCAAGGCCATAGAACTCACCGAGATCTTCATTTTGACTGGTTATGGCTCCCGAAACTCTAAACGAGCCAACAGTTATGGTCGTCCGAAGAATCGATATCCACAGGGTGCAACATTCGCTGTGCAAGGTTCAACATTCGTCCAAAAAGCCGAAACGGCGCCGTTCGACTTTTAGAAGTGGGTGCAGGGATTTGAAATGGAACAATACCATGGTGAGCCGCTCTACAGGGAAGGTAAATCGAGGACCAGCAACGGTGATCCCGTTTTAACGTAAAAATTCACGTGATGGAAAAAAGAAGGCCAAAATACTTCAGAGACACGATTGAGGTTCGGATAGCCTTTTTTGGGTTTGAAACTTTCCGTTGACGGCTTACAGCCGTCAAGGCCGTAGAACACACCGAGAGCTTCGTTTTGACTGGTTATGGCTCCCGTAACTCTAAACGAGCCAACAGGTATGGCCGTCCGAAGAATCGATATCCACAGGGTGCAACATTCGCTGTGCAAGGTGCAACATTCGTCCAAAAAGCCGAAACGGCGCCGTTCGACTTTTAGAAGTGGGTGCAGGGATTTGAAATGGAACAGTACCATGGTGAACCGCTCTCCAGGGAAGGTAAATCAAAGACCATCAACGGTGATCCTGTTTTAACGTAAAAATTCACGTGATGGAAAAAAGAAGGCCAAAATACTTCAGAGACCCGATTGAGGTTCGGATAGCCTTTTTTGGGTTTGAAACTATCCATTGATGGCTTACAGCTGTCAAGGCCGTAGAACTCACCGAGAGCTTCGTTTTTACTGGTTATGGCTCCCGTAACTCTAAATGAGCCAACAGTTATGACCGTCCGAAGAATCGATATCCACACGGTGCAACATTCGCTGTGCAAGGTGCAACATTCGTCCAGAAAGCCGAAACAGCGCCGTTCGACTTTTAGAAGTGGGTGCAGGGATTTGAAATGGAATAGTACCATGGTGAGCCGCTCCCCAGGGAAGGTAAATCGAAGACCAGCAACGGTGATCCCGTTTTAACGTAAAAATTCACGTGATGGAAAAAAGAAGGCCAAAATACTTCAGAGACCCGATTGAGGTTCGGATAGCCTTTTTTGGGTTTGAAACTATCCGTTGACGGCTTACAGCTGTCAAGGCCATAGAACTCACCGAGAGCTTCGTTTTGACTGGTTATGGCTCCCGTAACTCTAAACGAGCCAACAGTTATGGTCGTCCGAAGAATCGATATCCACAGGGTGCAACATTCGCTGTGCAAGGTGCAACATTCGTCCAAAAAGCCGAAACGGCGCCGTTCGACTTTTAGAAGTGGGTGCAGGGATTTGAAATGGAACAGTACCATGGTGAGCCGCTCTACAAGGAAGGTAAATCGAAGACCAGCAACGGTGATCCCGTTTTAACGTAAAAATTCACGTGATGGAAAAAAGAAGGCCAAAATACTTCAGAGACACGATTGAGGTTCGGATAGCCTTTTTTGGGTTTGAAACTATCCGTTGACGGCTTACAGCCGTCAAGGCCGTAGAACACACCGAGAGCTTCGTTTTGACTGGTTATGGCTCCCGTAAGTCTAAACGAGCCAACAGTTATGGCCGTCTGAAGAATCGATATCCACAGGGTGCAACATTCGCTGTGCAAGGTGCAACATTCGTCCAAAAAGCAGAAACAGCGCCGTTCGACATTGAGAAGCGGGTGCAGGGATTTGAAATGGAACAGTACCATGGTGAGCCGCTCTCCTGGGAAGGTAAATCGAAGAGCAGCAACGGTGATCCCGTTTTAACGTAAACATTCACGTGATGGAAAAAAGAAGGCCAAAAAAATTCAAAGACCCGATTGAGGTTCGGATAGCCTTTTTTGGGTTTGAAACTATCCGTTGATGGCTTACAGCTATAAAGGCCGTAGAACTCACTGAGAGCTTCGTTTTGACAGGTTATGGCTCCCGTAACTCTAAACGAGCCAACAGTTATGGCCGTCCGAAGAATCGATATCCGCAGGGTGCAACATTCGCTGTGCAAGGTGCAATATTCGTCCAAAAAGCCGAAACAGCGCCGTTCGACTTTTAGAAGCGGGTGCAGGGATTTGAAATGGAACAGTACCATGGTGAGCTGCTCTCCAGGGAAGGTAAATCGAGGACCAGCAACGGTGATCCCGTTTTAACGTAAAAATTCGCGTGATGGAAAAAAGAAGGCCAAAATACTTCAGAGACACGATTGAGGTTCGGATAGCCTTTTTTGGGTTTGAAACTATCCGTTGACGGCTTACAGCCGTCAAGGCCGTAGAACACACCGAGAGCTTCGTTTTGACTGGTTATGGCTCCCGTAACTCTAAACGAGCCAACAGGTATGGCCGTCCGAAGAATCGATATCCACAGGGTGCAACATTCGCTGTGCAAGGTGCAACATTCGTCCAAAAAGCCGAAACGGCGCCGCTCGACTTTTAGAAGTGGGTGCAGGGATTTGAAATGGAACAGTACCATGGTGAACCGCTCTCCAGGGAAGGTAAATCAAAGACCATCAACGGTGATCCTGTTTTAACGTAAAAATTCACGTGATGGAAAAAAGAAGGCCAAAATACTTCAGAGACCCGATTGAGGTTCGGATAGCCGTTTTTGGGTTTGAAACTATCCATTTGATGGCTTACAGCTGTCAAGGCCGTAGAACTCACCGAGAGCTTCGTTTTTACTGGTTATGGCTCCCGTAACTCTAAACGAGCCAACAGTTATGACCGTCCGAAGAATCGATATCCACAGGGTGCAACATTCGCTGTGCAAGGTGCAACATTCGTCCAAAAAGCCGAAACAGCGCCGTTCGACTTTTAGAAGTGGGTGCAGGGATTTGAAATGGAATAGTACCATGGTGAGCCGCTCTCCAGGGAAGGTAAATCGAAGACCAGCAACGGTGATCCCGTTTTAACGTAAAAATTCACGTGATGGAAAAAAGAAGGCCAAAATACTTCAGAGACCCGATTGAGGTTCGGATAGCCTTTTTTGGGTTTGAAACTATCCGTTGACGGCTTACAGCTGTCAAGGCCATAGAACTCACCGAGAGCTTCGTTTTGACTGGTTATGGCTCCCGTAACTCTAAACGAGCCAACAGTTATGGTCGTCCGAAGAATCGATATCCACAGGGTGCAACATTCGCTGTGCAAGGTGCAACATTCGTCCAAAAAGCCGAAACGGCGCCGTTCGACTTTTAGAAGTGGGTGCAGGGATTTGAAATGGAACAGTACCATGGTGAGCCGCTCTACAGGGAAGGTAAATCGAAGACCAGCAACGGTGATCCCGTTTTAACGTAAAAATTCACGTGATGGAAAAAAGAAGGCCAAAATACTTCAGAGACACGATTGAGGTTCGGATAGCCTTTTTTGGGTTTGAAACTATCCGTTGACGGCTTACAGCCGTCAAGGCCGTAGAACACACCGAGAGCTTCGTTTTGACTGGTTATGGCTCCCGTAACTCTAAACGAGCCAACAGTTATGGCCGTCTGAAGAATCGATATCCACAGGGTGCAACATTCGCTGTGCAAGGTGCAACATTCGTCCAAAAAGCAGAAACAGCGCCGTTCGACATTGAGAAGCGGGTGCAGGGATTTGAAATGGAACAGTACCATGGTGAGCCGCTCTCCTGGGAAGGTAAATCGAAGAGCAGCAACGGTGATCCCGTTTTAACGTAAACATTCACGTGATGGAAAAAAGAAGGCCAAAAAAATTCAGAGACCCGATTGAGGTTCGGATAGCCTTTTTTGGGTTTGAAACTATCCGTTGACGGCTTACAGCTATAAAGGCCGTAGAACTCACTGAGAGCTTCGTTTTGACAGGTTATGGCTCCCGTAACTCTAAACGAGCCAACAGTTATGGCCGTCCGAAGAATCGATATCCGCAGGGTGCAACATTCGCTGTGCAAGGTGCAATATTCGTCCAAAAAGCCGAAACAGCGCCGTTCGACTTTTAGAAGTGGGTGCAGGGATTTGAAATGGAACAGTACCATAGTGAGCTGCTCTCCAGGGAAGGTAAATCGAAGACCAGCAACGGTGATCCCGTTTTAACGTAAAAATTCGCGTGATGGAAAAAAGAAGGCCAAAATACTTCAAAGACCCGATTGAGGTTCGGATAGCCTTTTTTGGGTTTGAAACTATCCGTTGACGGCTTACAGCTATAAAGGCCGTAGAACTCACCGAGAGCTTCGTTTTGACAGGTTATGGCTCCCGTAACTCTAAACGAGCCAATAGTTATGGCTGTCCGAAGAATCGATATCCACAGGGTGCAACATTCGCTGTGCAAGGTGCAACATTCGTCCAAAAAGAAGAAACAGTGCCGTTCGACTTTGAGAAGCGGGTGCAGGGATTTGAAATGGAACAGTACCATGGTGAGCCGCTCTCCTGGGAAGGTAAATCGAAGAGCAGCAACGGTGATCCCGTTTTAACGTAAACATTCACGTGATGGAAAAAAGAAGGCCAAAAAAATTCAGAGACCCGATTGAGGTTCGGATAGCCTTTTTTGGGTTTGAAACTATCCGTTGACGGCTTACAGCTGTCAAGGCCGTAGAACTCACCGAGAGCTTCGTTTTGACTGGTTATGGCTCCCGTAACTCTAAACGAGCCAACAGTTATGGCCGTCCGAAGAATCGATATCCACAGGGTGCAACATTCGCTGTGCAAGGTGCAACATTCGTCCAGAAAGCCGAAACAGCGCCGTTCGACTTTTAGAAGTGGGTGCAGGGATTTGAAATGGAACAGTACCATGGTGAGCCGCTCTCCAGGGAAGGTAAATCGAAGACCAGCAACGGTGATCCCGTTTTAAAGTAAAAATTCACGTGATGGAAAAAAGAAGGCCAAAATACTTCAGAGACCCGATTGAGGTTCAGATAGCCTTATTTGGGTTTGAAACTATCCGTTGACGGCTTACAGTAGTCAAGGCCGTAGAACTCACCTAGAGCTTCGTTTTGACTGGTTATGGCTCCCGTAACTCGAAACGAGCCAACAGTTATGGCCGTCCGAAGAATCGATAACCACAGGGTGCAACATTCGCTGTGCAAGGTGCAACATTCGTCCAGAAAGCCGAAACAGCGCCGTTCGACTTTTAGAAGTGGGTGCAGGGATTTGAAATGGAATAGTACCATAGTGAGCCGCTCTCCAGGAAAGGTAAATCGAAGATCAGCAACGGTGATCCCGTTTTAACGTAAAAATTCACGTGATGGAAAAAAGAAGGCCAAAATACTTCAGAGACCCGATTGAGGTTCGGATAGCCTTTTTTGGGTTTGAAACTATCCATTGACGGCTTACAGCGGTCAAGGCCATATAACTAACCGAGAGCTTCGTTTTGACTGGTTATGGCTCCCGTAACTCTAAACGAGCCAACAGTTATGGCCGTCCGAAGAATCGATATCCACAGGGTGCAACATTCGCTGTGCAAGGTTCAACATTCGTCCAAAAAGCCGAAACGGCGCCGTTCGACTTTTAGAAGTGGGTGCAGGGATTTGAAATGGAACAGTACCATGGTGAGCCGCTCTACAGGGAAGGTAAATCAAAGACCAGCAACGGTGATCCCGTTTTAACGTAAAAATTCATGTGATGGAAAAAAGAAGGCCAAAATACTTCAAAGACCCGATTGAGGTTCGGATAGCCTTTTTTGGGTTTGAAACTATCCGTTGACGGCTTACAACCGTCAAGACCATAGAACACACCGAGAGCTTCGTTTTGACTGGTTATGGCTCCCGTAACTCTAAACAAGCCAACAGTTATGGCCGTCTGAAGAATCGATATCCACAGGGTGCAACATTCGCTGTGCAAGGTGCAACATTCGTCCAAAAAGCAGAAACAGTGTCGTTCGACTTTGAGAAGCGGGTGCAGGGATTTGAAATGGAACAGTACCATGGTGAGCCGCTATCCTGGGAAGGTAAATCGAAGAGCAGCAACGGTGATCCCGTTTTAACGTAAAAATTCACGTGATGGAAAAAAGAAGGCCAAAATACTTCAGAGACCCGATTGAGGTTCGGATAGCCTTTTTTGGGTTTGAAACTATCCGTTGACGGCTTACAGCTGTCAAGGCCGTAGAACTCACCGAGAGCTTCGTTTTGACTGGTTATGGCTCCCGTAACTCTAAACGAGCCAACAGTTATGGCCGTCCGAAGAATCGATATCCACAGGGTGCAACATTCGCTGTGCAAGGTGCAACATTCGTCCAAAAAGCCGAAACGGCGCCGTTCGACTTTTAGAAGTGGGTGCAGGGATTTGAAATGGAACAGTACCATGGTGAACCGCTCTCCAGGGAAGGTAAATCGAAGACCAGCAACGGTGATCCCGTTTTAACGTAAAAATTCACGTGATGGAAAAAAGAAGGCCAAAATACTTCAGAGACCCGATTGAGGTTCGGATAGCCTTTTTTGGGTTTGAAACTATCCGTTGATGGCTTACAACTGTCAAGGCTGTAGAACTCACCGAGAGCTTTGTTTTGACTGGTTATGGCTCCCGTAACTCTAAACGAGCCAACAGTTATGGTCCTCCGAAGAATCGATATCCACAGGGTGCAACATTCGCTGTGCAAGGTGCAACATTCGTCCAAAAAGCCGAAACGGCGCCGTTCGACTTTTAGAAGTGGGTGCAAGGATTTGAAATGGAAAAGTACCATGGTGAGCCGCTCTCCAGGGAAGGTAAATCGAAGACCAGCAACGGTGATCCCGTTTTAAAGTAAAAATTCACGTGATGGAAAAAAGAAGGCCAAAATACTTCAGAGACCCGATTGAGGTTCGGATAGCCTTTTTTGGGATTGAAACTATCCGTTGACGGCTTACAGCTGTCAAGGCCATAGAACTCACCGAGAGCTTCGTTTTGACTGGTTATGGCTCCCGTAACTCTAAACGAGCCAACAGGTATGGCTGTCCGAAGAATCGATATCCACAGGGTGCAACATTCGTTATGCAAGGTGCAACATTCGTCCAAAAAGCCGAAACGGCGCCGTTCGACTTTTAGAAGTGGGTGCAGGGATTTGAAATGGAACAGTACCATGGTGAACCGCTCTCCAGGGAAGGTAAATCAAAGACCAGCAACGGTGATCCTGTTTTAACGTAAAAATTCACGTGATGGAAAAAAGAAGGCCAAAATACTTCAGAGACCCGATTGAGGTTCGGATAGCCTTTTTTGGGTTTGAAACTATCCATTGATGGCTTACAGCTGTCAAGGCCGTAGAACTCACCGAGAGCTTCGTTTTTACTGGTTATGGCTCCCGTAACTCTAAACGAGCCAACAGTTATGACCGTCCGAAGAATCGATATCCACACGGTGCAACATTCGCTGTGCAAGGTGCAACATTCGTCCAGAAAGCCGAAACAGCGCCGTTCGACTTTTAGAAGTGGGTGCAGGGATTTGAAATGGAATAGTACCATGGTGAGCCGCTCTCCAGGGAAGGTAAATCGAAGACCAGCAACGGTGATCCCGTTTTAACGTAAAAATTCACGTGATGGAAAAAAGAAGGCCAAAATACTTCAGAGACCCGATTGAGGTTCGGATAGCCTTTTTTGGGTTTGAAACTATCCGTTGACGGCTTACAGCTGTCAATGCCATAGAACTCACCGAGAGCTTCGTTTTGACTGGTTATGGCTCCCGTAACTCTAAACGAGCTAACAGTTATGGTCGTCCGAAGAATTGATATCCACAGGGTGCAACATTCGCTGCGCAAGGTGCAACATTCATCCAAAAAGCCAAAACGGCGCCGTTCGACTTTTAGAAGTGGGTGCAGGGATTTGAAATGGAACAGTACCATGGTGAGCCGCTCTACAGGGAAGGTAAATCGAAGACCAGCAACGGTGATCCCGTTTTAACGTAAAAATTCACGTGATGGAAAAAAGAAGGCCAAAATACTTCAGAGACACGATTGAGGTTCGGATAGCCTTTTTTGGGTTTGAAACTATCCGTTGACGGCTTACAGCCGTCAAGGCCGTAGAACACACCGAGAGCTTCGTTTTGACTGGTTATGGCTCCCGTAACTCTAAACGAGCCAACAGTTATGGCCGTCTGAAGAATCGATATCCACAGGGTGCAACATTCGCTGTGCAAGGTGCAACATTCGTCCAAAAAGCAGAAACAGCGCCGTTCGACTTTGAGAAGCGGGTGCAGGGATTTGAAATGGAACAGTACCATGGTGAGCCGCTCTCCTGGGAAGGTAAATCGAAGAGCAGCAACGGTGATCCCGTTTTAACGTAAACATTCACGTGATGGAAAAAAGAAGGCCAAAAAAATTCAGAGACCCGATTGAGGTTCGGATAGCCTTTTTTCGGTTTGAAACTATTCGTTGACGGCTTACAGCTATAAAGGCCGTAGAACTCACCGAGAGCTTCGTTTTGACAGGTTATGGCTCCCGTAACTCTAAACGAGCCAACAGTTATGGCCGTCCGAAGAATCGATATCCGCAGGGTGCAACATTCGCTGTGCAAGGTGCAATATTCGTCCAAAAAGCCGAAACAGCGCCGTTCGACTTTTAGAAGTGGGTGCAGGGATTTGAAATGGAACAGTACCATGGTGAGCTGCTCTGCAGGGAAGGTAAATCGAAGACCAGCAACGGTGATCCCGTTTTAACGTAAAAATTCGCGTGATGGAAAAAAGAAGGCCAAAATACTTCAAAGACCCGATTGAGGTTCGGATAGCCTTTTTTGGGTTTGAAACTATCCGTTGACGGCTTACAGCAGTCAAGGCCGTAGAACTCACCGAGAGCTTCGTTTTGACTGGTTATGGCTCCCGTAACTCTAAACGAGCCAACAGTTATGGCCGTCCGAAGAATCGATATCCACAGGGTGCAACATTCGCTGTGCAAGGTGCAACATTCGTCCAGAAAGCCGAAACAGCGCCGTTCGACTTTTAGAAGTGGGTGCAGGGATTTGAAATGGAACAGTACCATGGTGAGCCGCTCTCCAGGGAAGGTAAATCGAAGACCAGCAACGGTGATCCCGTTTTAAAGTAAAAATTCACGTGATGGAAAAAAGAAGGCCAAAATACTTCAGAGACCCGATTGAGGTTCAGATAGCCTTATTTGGGTTTGAAACTATCCGTTGACGGCTTACAGTAGTCAAGGCCGTAGAACTCACCTAGAGCTTCGTTTTGACTGGTTATGGCTCCCATAACTCGAAACGAGCCAACAGTTATGGCCGTCCGAAGAATCGATAACCACAGGGTGCAACATTCGCTGTGCAAGGTGCAACATTCGTCCAGAAAGCCGAAACAGCGCCGTTCGACTTTTAGAAGTGGGTGCAGGGATTTGAAATGGAATAGTACCATAGTGAGCCGCTCTCCAGGAAAGGTAAATCGAAGATCAGCAACGGTGATCCCGTTTTAACGTAAAAATTCACGTGATGGAAAAAAGAAGGCCAAAATACTTCAGAGACCCGATTGAGGTTCGGATAGCCTTTTTTGGGTTTGAAACTATCCATTGACGGCTTACAGCGGTCAAGGCCATATAACTAACCGAGAGCTTCGTTTTGACTGGTTATGGCTCCCGTAACTCTAAACGAGCCAACAGTTATGGCCGTCCGAAGAATCGATATCCACAGGGTGCAACATTCGCTGTGCAAGGTTCAACATTCGTCCAAAAAGCCGAAACGGCGCCGTTCGACTTTTAGAAGTGGGTGCAGGGATTTGAAATGGAACAGTACCATGGTGAGCCGCTCTACAGGGAAGGTAAATCAAAGACCAGCAACGGTGATCCCGTTTTAACGTAAAAATTCATGTGATGGAAAAAAGAAGGCCAAAATACTTCAAAGACCCGATTGAGGTTCGGATAGCCTTTTTTGGGTTTGAAACTATCCGTTGACGGCTTACAACCGTCAAGACCATAGAACACACCGAGAGCTTCGTTTTGACTGGTTATGGCTCCCGTAACTCTAAACAAGCCAACAGTTATGGCCGTCTGAAGAATCGATATCCACAGGGTGCAACATTCGCTGTGCAAGGTGCAACATTCGTCCAAAAAGCAGAAACAGTGTCGTTCGACTTTGAGAAGCGGGTGCAGGGATTTGAAATGGAACAGTACCATGGTGAGCCGCTATCCTGGGAAGGTAAATCGAAGAGCAGCAACGGTGATCCCGTTTTAACGTAAAAATTCACGTGATGGAAAAAAGAAGGCCAAAATACTTCAGAGACCCGATTGAGGTTCGGATAGCCTTTTTTGGGTTTGAAACTATCCGTTGACGGCTTACAGCTGTCAAGGCCGTAGAACTCACCGAGAGCTTCGTTTTGACTGGTTATGGCTCCCGTAACTCTAAACGAGCCAACAGTTATGGCCGTCCGAAGAATCGATATCCACAGGGTGCAACATTCGCTGTGCAAGGTGCAACATTCGTCCAAAAAGCCGAAACGGCGCCGTTCGACTTTTAGAAGTGGGTGCAGGGATTTGAAATGGAACAGTACCATGGTGAACCGCTCTCCAGGGAAGGTAAATCGAAGACCAGCAACGGTGATCCCGTTTTAACGTAAACATTCACGTGATGGAAAAAAGAAGGCCAAAATACTTCAGAGACCCGATTGAGGTTCGGATAGCCTTTTTTGGGTTTGAAACTATCCGTTGATGGCTTACAACTGTCAAGGCTGTAGAACTCACCGAGAGCTTTGTTTTGACTGGTTATGGCTCCCGTAACTCTAAACGAGCCAACAGTTATGGTCCTCCGAAGAATCGATATCCACAGGGTGCAACATTCGCTGTGCAAGGTGCAACATTCGTCCAAAAAGCCGAAACGGCACCGTTCGACTTTTAGAAGTGGGTGCAAGGATTTGAAATGGAAAAGTACCATGGTGAGCCGCTCTCCAGGGAAGGTAAATCGAAGACCAGCAACGGTGATCCCGTTTTAACGTAAAAATTCACGTGATGGAAAAAAGAAGGCCAAAATACTTCAGAGACCCGATTGAGGTTCGGATAGCCTTTTTTGGGTTTGAAACTATCCGTTGACGGCTTACAGCTGTCAAGGCCATAGAACTCACCGAGAGCTTCGTTTTGACTGGTTATGGCTCCCGTAACTCTAAACGAGCCAACAGGTATGGCTGTCCGAAGAATCGATATCCACAGGGTGCAACATTCGTTGTGCAAGGTGCAACATTCGTCCAAAAAGCCGAAACGGCGCCGTTCGACTTTTAGAAGTGGGTGCAGGGATTTGAAATGGAACAGTACCATGGTGAACCGCTCTCCAGGGAAGGTAAATCAAAGACCAGCAACGGTGATCCTGTTTTAACGTAAAAATTCACGTGATGGAAAAAAGAAGGCCAAAATACTTCAGAGACCCGATTGAGGTTCGGATAGCCTTTTTTGGGTTTGAAACTATCCATTGATGGCTTACAGCTGTCAAGGCCGTAGAACTCACCGAGAGCTTCGTTTTTACTGGTTATGGCTCCCGTAACTCTAAACGAGCCAACAGTTATGACCGTCCGAAGAATCGATATCCACACGGTGCAACATTCGCTGTGCAAGGTGCAACATTCGTCCAGAAAGCCGAAACAGCGCCGTTCGACTTTTAGAAGTGGGTGCAGGGATTTGAAATGGAATAGTACCATGGTGAGCCGCTCTCCAGGGAAGGTAAATCGAAGACCAGCAACGGTGATCCCGTTTTAACGTAAAAATTCACGTGATGGAAAAAAGAAGGCCAAAATACTTCAGAGACCCGATTGAGGTTCGGATAGCCTTTTTTGGGTTTGAAACTATCCGTTGACGGCTTACAGCTGTCAGTGCCATAGAACTCACCGAGAGCTTCGTTTTGACTGGTTATGGCTCCCGTAACTCTAAACGAGCTAACAGTTATGGTCGTCCGAAGAATTGATATCCACAGGGTGCAACATTCGCTGCGCAAGGTGCAACATTCATCCAAAAAGCCAAAACGGCGCCGTTCGACTTTTAGAAGTGGGTGCAGGGATTTGAAATGGAACAGTACCATGGTGAGCCGCTCTACAGGGAAGGTAAATCGAAGACCAGCAACGGTGATCCCGTTTTAACGTAAAAATTCACGTGATGGAAAAAAGAAGGCCAAAATACTTCAGAGACACGATTGAGGTTCGGATAGCCTTTTTTGGGTTTGAAACTATCCGTTGACGGCTTACAGCCGTCAAGGCCGTAGAACACACCGAGAGCTTCGTTTTGACTGGTTATGGCTCCCGTAACTCTAAACGAGCCAACAGTTATGGCCGTCTGAAGAATCGATATCCACAGGGTGCAACATTCGCTGTGCAAGGTGCAACATTCGTCCAAAAAGCAGAAACAGCGCCGTTCGACTTTGAGAAGCGGGTGCAGGGATTTGAAATGGAACAGTACCATGGTGAGCCGCTCTCCTGGGAAGGTAAATCGAAGAGCAGCAACGGTGATCCCGTTTTAACGTAAACATTCACGTGATGGAAAAAAGAAGGCCAAAAAAATTCAGAGACCCGATTGAGGTTCGGATAGCCTTTTTTCGGTTTGAAACTATTCGTTGACGGCTTACAGCTATAAAGGCCGTAGAACTCACCGAGAGCTTCGTTTTGACAGGTTATGGCTCCCGTAACTCTAAACGAGCCAACAGTTATGGCCGTCCGAAGAATCGATATCCGCAGGGTGCAACATTCGCTGTGCAAGGTGCAATATTCGTCCAAAAAGCCGAAACAGCGCCGTTCGACTTTTAGAAGTGGGTGCAGGGATTTGAAATGGAACAGTACCATGGTGAGATGCTCTGCAGGGAAGGTAAATCGAAGACCAGCAACGGTGATCCCGTTTTAACGTAAAAATTCGCGTGATGGAAAAAAGAAGGCCAAAATACTTCAAAGACCCGATTGAGGTTTGGATAGCCTTTTTTGGGTTTGAAACTATCCGTTGACGGCTTACAGCAGTCAAGGCCGTAGAACTCACCGAGAGCTTCGTTTTGACTGGTTATGGCTCCCGTAACTCTAAACGAGCCAACAGTTATGGCCGTCCAAAGAATCGATATCCACAGGGTGCAACATTCGTCCAGAAAGCCGAAACAGCGCCGTTCGACTTTTAGAAGTGGGTGCAGGGATTTGAAATGGAACAGTACCATGGTGAGCCGCTTTCCAGGGAAGGTAAATCGAAGACCAGCAACGGTGATCCCGTTTTAAAGTAAAAATTCACGTGATGGAAAAAAGAAGGCCAAAATACTTCAAAGACCCGATTGAGGTTCAGATAGCCTTATTTGGGTTTGAAACTATCCGTTGATGGCTTACAGCAGTCAAGGCCGTAGAACTCACCGAGAGCTTCGTTTTGACAGGTTATGGCTCCCGTAACTCGAAACGAGCCAACAGTTATGGCCGTCCGAAGAATCGATAACCACAGGGTGCAACATTCGCGGTGCAAGGTGCAACATTCGTCCAGAAAGCCGAAACAGCGCCGTTCGACTTTTAGAAGTGGGTGCAGGGATTTGAAATGGAACAGTACCATGGTGAGCCGCTCTACAGGGAAGGTAAATCAAAGACCAGCAACGGTGATCCCGTTTTAACGTAAAAATTCACGTGATGGAAAAAAGAAGGCCAAAATACTTCAGAGACCCGATTGAGGTTCGGATAGCCTTTTTTGGGTTTGAAACTATCTGTTGATGGCTTACAGCCGTCAAGGCCGTAGAACACACCGAGAGCTTCGTGTTGACTGGTTATGGCTCCCGTAACTCTAAACGAGCCAACAGTTATGGCCGTCCGAAGAATCGATATCCACAGGGTGCAACATTCGCTGTGCAAGGTTCAACATTCGTCCAAAAAGCCGAAACGGCGCCGTTCGACTTTTAGAAGTGGGTGCAGGGATTTGAAATGGAACAGTACCATGGTGAGCCGCTCTACAGGGAAGGTAAATCAAAGACCAGCAACGGTGATCCCGTTTTAACGTAAAAATTCACGTGATGGAAAAAAGAAGGCCAAAATACTTCAGAGACCCGATTGAGGTTCGGATAGCCTTTTTTGGGTTTGAAACTATCCGTTGACGGCTTACAACCGTCAAGGCCGTAGAACACACTGAGAGCTTTGTTTTGACTGGTTATGGCTCCCGTAACTCTAAACGAGCCAACAGTTATGGCCGTCTGAAGAATCGATATCCACAGGGTGCAACATTCGCTGTGCAAGGTGCAACATTCGTCCAAAAAGCAGAAACAGTGTCGTTCGACTTTGAGAAGCGGGTGCAGGGATTTGAAATGGAACAGTACCATGGTGAGCCGCTCTCCTGGGAAGGTAAATCGAAGAGCAGCAACGGTGATCCCGTTTTAACGTAAACATTCACGTGATGGAAAAAAGAAGGCCAAAATACTTCAGAGACCCGATTGAGGTTCGGATAGCCTTTTTTGGGTTTGAAACTATCCGTTGACATCTTACAGCAGTCAAGGCCGTAGAACTCACCGAGAGCTTCGTTTTGACAGGTTAAGGCTCTCGTTACTCTAAACGAGCCAACAGTTATGGCTGTCCGAAGAATCGATATCCGCAGGGTGCAACATTCGCCGTGCAAGGTGCAACATTCGTCCAAAAAGCCGAAACGGCGCCGTTCGACTTTTAGAAGTGGGTGCAGGGATTTGAAATTGAACAGTACCATGGTGAGCCGCTCTACAGGGAAGGTAAATCAAAGACCAGCAACGGTGATCCCGTTTTAACGTAAAAATTCACGTGATGGAAAAAAGAAGGCCAAAATACTTCAGAGACCCGATTGAGGTTCGGATAGCCTTTTTTGGGTTTGAAACTATCTGTTGATGGCTTACAGCCGTCAAGGCCGTAGAACACACCGAGAGCTTCGTGTTGACTGGTTATGGCTCCCGTAACTCTAAACGAGCCAACAGTTATGGCCGTCCGAAGAATCGATATCCACAGGGTGCAACATTCGCTGTGCAAGGTTCAACATTCGTCCAAAAAGCCGAAACGGCGCCTTTCGACTTTTAGAAGTGGGTGCAGGGATTTGAAATGGAACAGTACCATGGTGAGCCGCTCTACAGGGAAGGTAAATCAAAGACCAGCAACGGTGATCCCGTTTTAACGTAAAAATTCACGTGATGGAAAAAAGAAGGCCAAAATACTTCAGAGACCCGATTGAGGTTCGGATAGCCTTTTTTGGGTTTGAAACTATCCGTTGACGGCTTACAACCGTCAAGGCCGTAGAACACACCGAGAGCTTTGTTTTGACTGGTTATGGCTCCCGTAACTCTAAACGAGCCAACAGTTATGGCCGTCTGAAGAATCGATATCCACAGGGTGCAACATTCGCTGTGCAAGGTGCAACATTCGTCCAAAAAGCAGAAACAGTGTCGTTCGACTTTGAGAAGCGGGTGCAGGGATTTGAAATGGAACAGTACCATGGTGAGCCGCTCTCCTGGGAAGGTAAATCGAAGAGCAGCAACGGTGATCCCGTTTTAACGTAAACATTCACGTGATGGAAAAAAGAAGGCCAAAATACTTCAGAGACCCGATTGAGGTTCGGATAGCCTTTTTTGGGTTTGAAACTATCCGTTGACATCTTACAGCAGTCAAGGCTGTAGAACTCACCGAGAGCTTCGTTTTGACTAGTTAAGGCTCTCGTTACTCTAAACGAGCCAACAGTTATGGCTGTCCGAAGAATCGATATCCATAGGGTGCAACATTCGCCGTGCAAGGTGCAACATTCGTCCAAAAAGCCGAAACGGCGCCGTTCGACTTTTAGAAGTGGGTGCAGGGATTTGAAATTGAACAGTACCATGGTGAGCCGCTCTCCAGGGAACGTAAATCGAAGCCAGCAACGGTGATCCCGTTTTAACGTAAAAATTCGCGTGATGGAAAAAAGAAGGCCAAAATACTTCAAAGACCCGATTGAGGTTCAGATAGCCTTTTTTGGGTTTGAAACTATCCGTTGACGGCTTACAGCAGACAAGGCCGTAGAACTCACCGAGAGCTTCGTTTTGACTGGTTATGGCTCCCGTAACCAAACGAGCCAACAGTTATGGCCGTCCGAAGAATCGATATCCACAGGGTGCAACATTCGATGTGCAAGGTGCAACATTCGTCTAAAAAGCCGAAACAGCGCCGTTCGACTTTTAGAAGTGGTGCAGCGATTTGAAATGGAACAGTACCATGGTGAGCCGCTCTCCAGGGAAGGTAAATCGAAGACCAGCAACGGTGATCCCGTTTTAACGTAAACATTCACGTGATGGAAAAAAGAAGGCCAAAAAACTTCAGAGACCCGATTGAGGTTCGGATAGCCTTTTTGGGTTTCAAACTATCCGTTGACGGCTTACAGCTGTCAAGGCCATAGAACTCACCGAGAGCTTCGTTTTGACTGGTTATGGCTCCCGTAACTCTAAACGAGCCAACAGTTATGGCCGTCCGAAGAATCGATATCCACAGGGTGCAACATTCGCTGTGCAAGGTGCAACATTCGTCCAGAAAGCCGAAACAGCGCCGTTCGACTTTTAGAAGTGGGTGCAGGGATTTGAAATGGAACAGTACCATGGTGAGCCGCTCTCCAGGAAAGGTAAATCGAAGACCAGCAACGGTGATCCCGTTTTAACGTAAAAATTCACGTGATGGAAAAAAGAAGGCCAAAATACTTCAGAGACCCGATTGAGGTTCGGATAGCCTTTTTTGGGTTTGAAACTATCCGTTGACATCTTACAGCAGTCAAGGCCGTAGAACTCACCGAGAGCTTCGTTTTGACTAGTTAAGGCTCTCGTTACTCTAAACGAGCCAACAGTTATGGCTGTCCGAAGAATCGATATCCACAGGGTGCAACATTCGCCGTGCAA
This sequence comes from Allium fistulosum, assembly GCA_030737815.1. Lineage (NCBI taxonomy): Eukaryota > Viridiplantae > Streptophyta > Magnoliopsida > Asparagales > Amaryllidaceae > Allium > Allium fistulosum. The sequence continues at coordinate 40,096,923 of CM060905.1, read as the reverse complement.
GGTGCAACATTCGTCCAAAAAGCCGAAACGGCGCCGTTCGACTTTTAGAAGTGGGTGCAGGGATTTGAAATTGAACAGTACCATGGTGAGCCGCTCTACAGGGAAGGTAAATCAAAGACCAGCAACGGTGATCCCGTTTTAACGTAAAAATTCACGTGATGGAAAAAAGAAGGCCAAAATACTTCAGAGACCCGATTGAGGTTCGGATAGCCTTTTTTGGGTTTGAAACTATCTGTTGATGGCTTACAGCCGTCAAGGCCGTAGAAAACACCGAGAGCTTCGTATTGACTGGTTATGGCTCCCGTAACTCTAAACGAGCCAACAGTTATGGCCGTCCGAAGAATCGATATCCACAGGGTGCAACATTCGCTGTGCAAGGTTCAACATTCGTCCAAAAAGCCGAAACGGCGCCGTTCGACTTTTAGAAGTGGGTGCAGGGATTTGAAATGGAACAGTACCATGGTGAGCCGCTCTACAGGGAAGGTAAATCAAAGACCAGCAACGGTGATCCCGTTTTAACGTAAAAATTCACGTGATGGAAAAAAGAAGGCCAAAATACTTCAGAGACCCGATTGAGGTTCGGATAGCCTTTTTTGGGTTTGAAACTATCCGTTGACGGCTTACAGCCGTCAAGGTCGTAGAACACACCGAGAGCTTCGTTTTGACTGGTTATGGCTCCCGTAACTCTAAACGAGCCAACAGTTATGGCCGTCTGAAGAATCGATATCCACAGGGTGCAACATTCGCTGTGCAAGGTGCAACATTCGTCCAAAAAGCAGAAACAGTGCCGTTCGACTTTGAGAAGCGGGTGCAGGGATTTGAAATGGAACAGTACCATGGTGAGCCGCTCTCCTGGGAAGGTAAATCGAAGAGCAGCAACGGTGATCCCGTTTTAACGTAAACATTCACGTGATGGAAAAAAGAAGGCCAAAAAAATTCAGAGACCCGATTGATGTTCGGATAGCCTTTTTTGGGTTTGAAACTATCCGTTGACGGCTTACAGTTATAAAGGCCGTAGAACTCACCGAGTGCTTCGTTTTGACAGGTTATGGCTCCCGTAACTCTAAACGAGCCAACAGTTATGGCTGTCCAAAGAATCGATATCCGCAGGGTGCAACATTCGCTGTGCAAGGTGCAATATTCGTCCAAAAAGCCGAAACAGCACCATTCGTCTTTTAGAAGTGGGTGCAGGGATTTGAAATGGAACAGTACCATGGTGAGCTGCTCTCCAGGGAAGGTAAATCGAAGCCAGCAACGGTCATCCCGTTTTAACGTAAAAATTCGAGTGATGGAAAAAAGAAGGCCAAAATACTTCAGAGACCCGATTGAGGTTCGGATAGCCTTTTTTGGGTTTGAAACTATCCGTTGACGGCTTACAGCAGTCAAGGCCGTAGAACTCACCGAGAGCTTCGTTTTGACTGGTTATGGCTCCCGTAACTCTAAACGAGCCAACAGTTATGGCCGTCCGAAGAATCGATATCCACAGAGTGCAACATTCGCTGTGCAAGGTGCAACATTCGTCTAAAAAGCCGAAACAGCGCCGTTCGACTTTTAGAAGTGGTGCATGGATTTGAAATGGAACAGTACCATGGTGAGCCGCTCTCCAGGGAAGGTAAATCGAAGACCAGCAACGGTGATCCCGTTTTAACGTAAACATTCACGTGATGGAAAAAAGAAGGCCAAAAAACTTCAGAGACCCGATTGAGGTTCGAATAGCCTTTTTTGGGTTTGAAACTATCCGTTGACGGCTTACAGCTGTCAAGGCCATAGAACTCACCGAGAGCTTCGTTTTGACTGGTTATGGCTCCCGTAACTCTAAACGAGCCAACAGTTATGGCCGTCCGAAGAATCGATATCCACAGGGTGCAACATTCGCTCTGCAAGGTGCAACATTCGTCCAGAAAGCCGAAATAGCGCCGTTCGACTTTTAGAAGTGGGTGCAGGGATTTGAAATGGAACAGTATCATGGTGAGCCGCTCTCCAGGAAAGGTAAGTCGAAGACCAGCAACGGTGATCCCGTTTTAACGTAAAAATTCACGTGATGGAAAAAAGAAGGCCAAAATACTTCAGAGACCCGATTGAGGTTCGGATAGCCTTTTTTGGGTTTGAAACTATCCGTTGACATCTTACAGCAGTCAAGGCCGTAGAACTCACCGAGAGCTTCGTTTTGACTAGTTAAGGCTCCCGTTACTCTAAACGAGCCAACAGTTCCGAAGAATCGATATCCACAAGGTGCAACATTCGCCGTGCAAGGTGCAACATTCGTCCAAAAAGCCGAAACGGCGCCGTTTGACTTTTAGAAGTGGGTGCAGGGATTTGAAATGGAACAGTACCATGGTGAGCCGCTCTACAGGGAAGGTAAATCAAAGACCAGCAACGGTGATCCCGTTTTAACGTAAAAATTCACGTGATGGAAAAAAGAAGGCCAAAATACTTCAGAGACCCGATTGAGGTTCGGATAGCCTTTTTGGGGTTTGAAACTATCCGTTGACGGCTTACAGCCGTCAAGGCCGTAGAACACACCGAGAGCTTCGTTTTGACTGGTTATGGCTCCCGTAACTCTAAACGAGCCAACAGTTATGGCCGTCCGAAGAATCGATATCCACAGGGTGCAACATTCGCTGTGCAAGGTTCAACATTCGTCCAAAAAGCCGAAACGGCGCCGTTCGACTTTTAGAAGTGGGTGCAGGGATTTGAAATGGAATAGAACCATGGTGAGCCGCTCTACAGGGAAGGTAAATCAAAGACCAGCAACGGTGATCCCGTTTTAACGTAAAAATTCACGTGATGGAAAAAAGAAGGCCAAAATACTTCAGAGACCCGATTGAGGTTCGGATAGCCTTTTTTGGGTTTGAAACTATCCGTTGACGGCTTACAGCCGTCAAGGCCGTAGAACACACTGATAGCTTCGTTTTGACTGGTTATGGCTCCCGTAACTCTAAACGAGCCAACAGTTATGGCCGTCTGAAGAATCGATATCCACAGGGTGCAACATTCGCTGTGCAAGGTGCAACATTCGTCCAAAAAGCAGAAACAGTGCCGTTCGACTTTGAGAAGCGGTTGCAGGGATTTGAAATGGAACAGTACCATGGTGAACCGCTCTCCTGGGAAGGTAAATCGAAGAGCAGCAACGGTGATCCCGTTTTAACGTAAACATTCACGTGATGGAAAAAAGAAGGCCAAAAAAATTCAAAGACCCGATTGAGGTTCAGATAGCCTTTTTTGGGTTTGAAACTATCCGTTGACGGCTTACAGCTATAAAGGCCGTAGAACTCACCGAGAGCTTCGTTTTGACAGGTTATGGCTCCCGTAACTCTAAACGAGCCAACAGTTATGGCTGTCCGAAGAATCGATATCCGCAGGGTGCAACATTCGCTGTGCAAGGTGCAATATTCGTCCAAAAAGCCGAAACAGCGCCATTCGACTTTTAGAAGAGGGTGAAGGGATTAGAAATGGAACAGTACCATGGTGAGCTGCTCTCCAGGGAAGGTAAATCGAAGCCAGCAACGGTGATCCCGTTTTAACGTAAAAATTCGCGTGATGGAAAAAAGAAGGCCAAAATACTTCAAAGACCCGATTGAGGTTCGGATAGCCTTTTTTGGGTTTGAAACTATCCGTTGACGGCTTACAGCAGTCAAGGCCGTAGAACTCACCGAGAGCTTCGTTTTGACTGGTTATGGCTCCCGTAACTCTAAACGAGCCAACAGTTATGGCCGTCCGAAGAATCGATATCCACAGGGTGCAACATTCGCTGTGCAAGGTGCAACATTCGTCTAAAAAGCCGAAACAGCGCCGTTCGACTTTTAGAAGTGGTGCATGGATTTGAAATGGAACAGTACCATGGTGAGCCGCTCTCCAGGGAAGGTAAATCGAAGACCAGCAACGGTGATCCCGTTTTAACGTAAACATTCACGTGATGGAAAAAAGAAGGCCAAAAAACTTCAGAGACCCGATTGAGGTTCGAATAGCCTTTTTTGGGTTTGAAACTATCCATTGACGGCTTACAGCTGTCAAGGCCATAGAACTCACCGAGAGCTTCGTTTTGACTGGTTATGGCTCCCGTAACTCTAAACGAGCCAACAGTTATGGCCGTCCGAAGAATCGATATCCACAGGGTGCAACATTCGCTCTGCAAGGTGCAACATTCGTCCAGAAAGCCGAAACAGCGCCGTTCGACTTTTAGAAGTGGGTGCAGGGATTTGAAATGGAACAGTACCATGGTGAGCCGCTCTCCAGGAAAGATAAGTCGAAGACCAGCAACGGTGATCCCGTTTTAACGTAAAAATTCACGTGATGGAAAAAAGAAGGCCAAAATACTTCAGAGACCCGATTGAGGTTCGGATAGCCTTTTTTGGGTTTGAAACTATCCGTTGACATCTTACAGCAGTCAAGGCCGTAGAACTCACCGAGAGCTTCGTTTTGACTAGTTAAGGCTCCCGTTACTCTAAACGAGCCAACAGTTATGGCTGTCCGAAGAATCGATATCCACAAGGTGCAACATTCGCCGTGCAAGGTGCAACATTCGTCCAAAAAGCCGAAACGGCGCCGTTTGACTTTTAGAAGTGGGTGCAGGGATTTGAAATGGAACAGTACCATGGTGAGCCACTCTACAGGGAAGGTAAATCAAAGACCAGCAACGGTGATCCCGTTTTAACGTAAAAATTCACGTGATGGAAAAAAGAAGGCCAAAATACTTCAGAGACCCGATTGAGGTTCGGATAGCCTTTTTGGGGTTTGAAACTATCCGTTGACGGCTTACAGCCGTCAAGGCCGTAGAACACACCGAGAGCTTCGTTTTGACTGGTTATGGCTCCCGTAACTCTAAACGAGCCAACAGTTATGGCCGTCCGAAGAATCGATATCCACAGGGTGCAACATTCGCTGTGCAAGGTTCAACATTCGTCCAAAAAGCCGAAACGGCGCCGTTCGACTTTTAGAAGTGGGTGCAGGGATTTGAAATGGAATAGTACCATGGTGAGACGCTCTACAGGGAAGGTAAATCAAAGACCAGCAACGGTGATCCCGTTTTAACGTAAAAATTCACGTGATGGAAAAAAGAAGGCCAAAATACTTCAAAGACCCGATTGAGGTTCGGATAGCCTTTTTTGGGTTTGAAACTATCCGTTGACGGCTTACAGCCGTCAAGGCCGTAGAACACACCGAGAGCTTCGTTTTGACTGGTTATGGCTCCCGTAACTCTAAACGAGCCAACAGTTATGGCCGTCTGAAGAATCGATATCCACAGGGTGCAACATTCGCTGTGCAAGGTGCAACATTCGTCCAAAAAGCAGAAACAGTGTCGTTCGACTTTGAGAAGCGGGTGCAGGGATTTGAAATGGAACAGTACCATGGTGAGCCGCTCTCCTGGGAAGGTAAATCGAAGAGCAGCAACGGTGATCCCGTTTTAACGTAAACATTCACGTGATGGAAAAAAGAAGGCCAAAAAAATTCAGAGACCCGATTGAGGTTTGGATAGCCTTTTTTGGGTTTGAAACTATCCGTTGACGGCTTACAGCTATAAAGGCCGTAGAACTCATCGAGAGCTTCGTTTTGACAGGTTATGGCTCCCGTAACTCTAAACGAGCCAACAGTTATGGCTGTCCGAAGAATCGATATCCGCAGGGTGCAACATTCGCTGTGCAAGGTGCAATATTCGTCCAAAAAGCCGAAACAGCGCCATTCAACTTTTAGAAGTGGGTGCAGGGATTTGAAATGGAACAGTACCATGGTGAGCTGCTCTCCAGGGAAGGTAAATCGAAGCCAGCAACGGTGATCCCGTTTTAACGTAAAAATTCGCGTGATGGAAAAAAGAAGACCAAAATACTTCAGAGACCCGATTGAGGTTCGGATAGCCTTTTTTGGGTTTGAAACTATCCGTTGACGGCTTACGGCTGTCAAGGCCGTAGAACTCACCGAGAGCTTCGTTTTGACTGGTTATGGCTCCCGTAACTCTAAACGAGCCAACAGTTATGGCCGTCCGAAGAATCGATATCCACAGGGTGCAACATTCGCTGTGCAAGGTGCAACATTCGTTTAAAAAGCCGAAACAGCGCCGTTCGACTTTTAGAAGTGGTGCAGGGATTTGAAATGGAACAGTACCATGGTGAGCCGCTCTCCAGGGAAGGTAAATCGAACACCAGCAACGGTGATCCCGTTTTAACGTAAACATTCACGTGATGGAAAAAAGAAGGCCAAAAAACTTCAGAGACCCGATTGAGGTTCGGATAGCCTTTTTTGGGTTTGAAACTATCCGTTGACGGCTTACAGCTGTCAAGGCCATAGAACTCACCGAGAGCTTCGTTTTGACTGGTTATGGCTCCCGTAACCCTAAACGAGCCAATAGTTATGGCCGTCCGAAGAATCGATATCCATAGGGTGCAACATTCGCTGTGCAAGGTGCAACATTCGTCCAGAAAGCCGAAACAGCGCCGTTCGACTTTTAGAAGTGGGTGCAGGGATTTGAAATGGAACAGTACCATGGTGAGCCGCTCTCCAGGAAAGGTAAATCGAAGACCAGCAACGGTGATCCCGTTTTAACGTAAAAATTCACGTGATGGAAAAAAGAAGGCCAAAATACTTCAGAGACCCGATTGAGGTTCAGATAGCCTTTTTTGGGTTTGAAACTATCCGTTGACATCTTACAGCAGTCAAGGCCGTAGAACTCACCGAGAGCTTCGTTTTGACTAGTTAAGGCTCCCGTTACTCTAAACGAGCCAACAGTTATGGCTGTTCGAAGAATCGATATCCACAGGGTGCAACATTCGCCGTGCAAGGTGCAACATTCGTCCAAAAAGCCGAAACAGCGCCGTTCGACTTTTAGAAGTGGGTGCAGGGATTTGAAATGGAACAGTACCATGGTGAACCGCTCTCCAGGGAAGGTAAATCGAAGACCAGCAATGGTGATCCCGTTTTAACGTAAAAATTCATGTGATGGAAAAAAGAAGGCCAAAATACTTCAGAGACCCGATTGAGGTTCGGATAGCCTTTTTTGGGTTTGAAACTATCCGTTGATGCCTTATAGCTGTCAAGGCCGTAGAACTCACCGAGAGATTCGTTTCGACTGGTTAAGGCTCCCGTAACTCTAAACGAGCCAACAGTTATGGCTGTCCGTAGAATCGATATCCACAGGGTGCAACATTCGCCGTGCAAGGTGCAACATCCGTCCAAAAAGCCGAAACGACGCCGTTCGACTTTTAGAAGTGGGTGCAGGGATTTGAAATGGAACAGTACCATGGTGAACCGCTCTCCAGGGAAGGTAAATCGAAGACCAGCAACGGTGATCCCGTTTTAATGTAAAAATTCACGTGATGGAAAAAAGAAGGCCAAAATACTTCAGAGACCCGATTGAGGTTCGGATAGCCTTTTTTGGGTTTGAAACTATCCGTTGACGGCTTACAGCTGTCAGGGCCGTAGAACTCACCGTGAGCTTCGTTTTGACTGGTTATGGCTCCCGTAACTCTAAACGAGCCAACAGTTATGGCCGTCCGAAGAATCGATATCCACAGGGTGCAACATTCGCTGTGCAAGGTGCAACATTCGTCCAAAAAGCCGAAACAGCGCCCTTCGACTTTGAGAAGAGGGTGCAGGGATGTGAAATGGAACAGTACCATGGTGAGCCGCTCTCCAGGGAAGGTAAATCGAAGACCAGCAACGGTGATCCCGTTTTAACGTAAAAATTCACGTGTTGGAAAAAAGAAGGCCAAAAAACTTCAGAGACCCGATTGAGGTTCGAATAGCCTTTTTTGGGTTTGAAACTATCCGTTGACGGCTTACAGCTGTCAAGGTCGTAGAACTAAACGAGAGCTTCGTTTTGACTGGTTATGGCTCCCGTAACTCTAAACGAGCCAACAGTTATGGCCGTCCGAAGAATCGATATCCACAGGTTGCAACATTCGCTGTGCAAGGTGCAACATTCCTCCAAAAAGCCGAAACAGCGCCGTTCGACTTTTAGAAGTGGGTGCAGGGATTTGAAATGGAACAGTACCATGGTGAACCGCTCTCCAGGGAAGGTAAATCGAAGACCAGCAACGGTGATCCCGTTTTAACGTAAAAATTCACGTGATGGAAAAAAGAAGGCCAAAAAACTTCAGAGACCCGATTGATGTTCGGATAGCCTTTTTTGGGTTTGAAACTATCCGTTGATAGCTTACAGCTGTCAAGGCCGTAGAACTCACCGAGAGCTTCGTTGTGACTGGTTATGGCTCCCGTAACTCTAAACGAGTCAACAGTTATGGCCGTCCGAAGAATCGATATCCACAAGGTGCAACATTCGCTGTGCAAGGTGCAACATTCGTCCAAAAAGCCGAAACGGCGCCGTTCGACTTTTAGAAGTAGGTGCAGGGATTTGAATGGAACAGTACCATGGTGAACCACTCTCCAAGGAAGGTAAATCGAAGACCAGCAACGGTGATCCCGTTTTAACGTAAAAATTCACGTGATGGAAAAAAGAAGGCCAAAATACTTCAGAGAACCGATTGAGGTTCAGATAGCCTTTTTTGGGTTTGAAACTATCCGTTGACGGCTTACAACGTCAAGGCCGTAGAACTCACCAAGAGCTTCGTTTTGACTAGTTATGGCTCCCGTAACTCTAAACGAGCCAACAGTTATGGCCGTCCGAAGAATCAATATCCACAGGGTGCAACATTCGCTGTGCAATGTGCAACATTCGTCCAAAAAGCCAAAACAGCGTCGTTCGACTTTTAGAAGTGGGTGCAGGGATTTGAAATGGAGCAGTACCATGGTGAACCGCTCTCCAGGGAAGGTAAATCGAAGACCAGCAATGGTGATCCCGTTTTAAAGTAAAAATTCACGTGATGGAAAAAAGAAGGCAAAAATACTTCAGAGACCCGATTGAGGTTCGGATAGCCTTTTTTGGGTTTGAAACTATCCGTTGACGGCTTACAGCCGTCAAGGCCGCAAAACTCATCGAGAGGTTCGTTTTGACTGGTTATGGCTCCCGTAACTCTAAACGAGCCAACAGTTATGGCCGTCCGAAGAATCGATATCCACAGGGTGCAACATTCGCTGTGCAAGGTGCAACATTCGTCCAAAAAGCCGAAACATCGCCGTTCGACTTTGAGAAGTGGGTGCAGGGATTTGAAATGGAACATTACCATGGTGAGCCGCTCTCCAGGGAAGGTAAATCGAAGACCAGCAACGGTGATCCCGTTTTAACGTAAAAATTCACGTGATGGAAAAAAGAAGGACAAAATACTTCAGAGACCCGATTGAGGTTCGGATAGCCTTTTTTGGGTTTGAAACTATCCGTTGACGGCTTATAGCGGTCAAGGCCGTAGAACTCACTGAGAGCTTCGTTTTGACTGGTTATGGCTCCCGTAACTCTAAACGAGCCAACAGTTATGGCCGTCCGAAGAATCGATATCCACAGGGTGCAACATTCGCTCTACAAGGTGCAACATTCGTCCAAAAAGCCGAAACAGTGCCGTTCGACTTTTAGAAGTGGGTGCAGGGATTTGAAATGGAACAGTACCATGGTGAATCGCTCTCCAGGGAAGGTAAATCGAAGACCAGCAACGGTGATCCCATTTTAACGTAAACATTCACTTGATGGAAAAAAGATGGCCAAAATACTTCAGAGACCCGATTGAGGTTCGGATAGCCTTTTTTGGGTTTGAAACTATCCGTTGATGGCTTACAGCTGTCAAGGCCGCAGAACTCACCGAGAGCTTCGTTTTGACTGGTTATGGCTCCCGTGACTCTAAATGAGCCAACAGTTATGGCCGTCCGAAGAATCGATATCCACAGGGTGCAACATTCGCTGTGCAAGGTGCAACATTCGTCCAAAAAGTCGAAACAGCGCCGTTCGACTTTGAGAAATGGGTGCAGGGATTTGAAATGGAACAGTACCATGGTGAGCCGCTCTCCAGGGAAGGTAAATCGAAGACTAGCAACGGTGATCCCGTTTTAACGTAAACATTCACGTGATGGAAAAAGGAAGGCCAAAAAACTTCAGAGACCCGATTGAGGTTCGGATAGCCTTTTTTGGGTTTGAAACTATCCGTTGACGGCATACAGCTGTCAAGGCCGTAGAACTCACCGAGAGCTTCGTTTGACTGGTTATGGCTCCCGTAACTCTAAACGAGCCAACAGTTATGGCCGTCCGAAGAATCGATATCCACAGGGTGCAACATTCGCTGTGCAAGGTGCAACATTCGTCCAAAAAGCCGAAACGGCGCCGTTCTACTTTTAGAAGTGGGTGCAGGGATTTGAAATGGAACAGTACCATGGTGAACCGCTCTCCAAGGAAGGTAAATCGAAGACCAGCAAAGGTGATCCCGTTTTAACGTAAAAATTCATGTGATGGAAAAAAGAAGGCCAAAATACTTCAGAGACCCGATTGAGGTTCGGATAGTCTTTTTTGGGTTTGAAACAATCCGTTGACGGCTTATATCTGTCATGGCCGTAGAACTCACCGAGAGCTTCGTTTTGACTGGTTATGGCTCCCGTAACTCTAAACGAGCCAACAGTTATGGCCGTCCGAAGAATCGATATCCACAGGGTGCAACATTCGCTGTGCAAGGTGCAACATTCGTCCAAAAAGCCGAAACAGCACCGTTCGACTTTGAGAAGTGGGTGCAGGGATTTGAAATGGAACAATACCATGGTGAGCCGCTCTCCAGGGAAGGTAAATCGAAGACCAGCAACGGTGATCCCGTTTTAACGTAAAAATTCACGTGATGGAAAAAAGAAGGCCAAAATACTTCAAAGACCCGATAGAGGTTCGGATAGCCTTTTTTGGGTTTGAAACTATCCGTTGATGGCTTATAGCTGTCAAGGCCGTAGAACTCACCGAGAGCTTCGTTTTGACTGGTTATGGCTCCCGTAACTCTAAACGAGCCAACAGTTATGGCCGTCCGAAGAATCAATATCTACAGGGTGCAACATTCGCGGTGCAAGGTGCAACATTCGTCCAAAAAGCCGAAACAGCGCCGTTCGACTTTGAGAAGTGGGTGCAGGGATTTGAAATGGAACAATACCATGGTGAGCCGCTCTCCAGGAAAGGTAAATCGAAGACCAGCAACGGTGATCCCGTTTTAACGTAAAAATTCACGTGATGGAAAAAAGAAGGCCAAAAAACTTCAAAGACCCGATTGAGGTTCGGATAGCCTTTTTTGGGTTTGAAACTCTCCGTTGACGGCTTACAGCTGTCAAGGCCATAGAACTCACCGAGAGCTTCGTTTTGACTGGTTATGGCTCCCGTAACTCTAAACGAGACAACAGTTATGGCCGTCCGAAGAATCGATATCCACAGGGTGCAACATTCGCTGTGCAAGGTGCAACATTCGTCCAAAAAGCCGAAACAGTGCCGTTCGACTTTGAGAAGTGGGTGCAGGGATTTGAAATGGAACAGTACTATGGTGAGCCGCTATCCAGGGAAGGTAAATCGAAGACCAGCAACGGTGATCCCGTTTTAACGTAAACATTCACGTGACGGAAAAAAGAAGGCCCAAAAACTTCAGAGACCCGATTGAGGTTCAGATAGCCTTTTTTGGGTTTGAAACTATCCGTTGATGGCTTACAGCTGTCAAGGCCGTAGAACTCACCGAGAGCTTCGTTTTGACTAGTTATGGCTCCCGAAACTCTAAACGAGCCAACAGTTATGGCCGTCCGAAGAATCGATATCCACAGGGTGCAACATTCGCTCTGCAAGGTGCAACATTCGTCCAAAAAGCAGAAACAGCGTCGTTCGACTTTTAGAAGTGGGTGCAGGGATTTGAAATGGAACAGTACCATGGTGAACCGCTCTCCAGGGAAGGTAAATCGAAGACCAGCAACGGTGATCCCGTTTTAACGTAAAAATTCACGTGATGGAAAAAAGAAGGCCAAAATACTTCAAAGACCCGATTGAGGTTCGGATAGCCTTTTTTGGGTTTGAAACTATCCGTTGATGGCTTACAGCTGTCAAGGCCGTTGAACTCACCGAGAGCTTCGTTTTGACTGGTTATGGCTCCCGAAACTCTAAACGAGCCAACAGTTATGGCCGTCCGAAGAATCGATATCCACAGGGTGCAACATTCGCTGTGCAAGGTGCAACATTCGTCCAGAAAGCCGAAACAGCGCCGTTCGACTTTGAGAAGTGGGTGCAGGGATTTGAAATGGAACAATACCATGGTGAGCCGCTCTCCAGGGAAGGTAAATCGAAGACCAGCAACGGTGATCCCGTTTTAACGTAAAAATTCACGTGATGGAAAAAAGAAGGCCAAAATACTTCAAAGACCCGATAGAGGTTCGGATAGCCTTTTTTGGGTTTGAAACTATCCGTTGACGGCTTATAGCTGTCAAGGCCGTAGAACTCACCGAGAGCTTCGTTTTGACTGGTTATGGCTCCCGTAACTCTAAACGAGCCAACAGTTATGGCCGTCCGAAGAATCGATATCTACAGGGTGCAACATTCGCGGTGCAAGGTGCAACATTCGTCCAAAAAGCCGAAACAGCGCCGTTCGACTTTGAGAAGTGGGTGTAGGGATTTGAAATGGAACAATACCATGGTGAGCCGCTCTCAAGGGAAGGTAAATCGAAGACCAGCAACGGTGATCCCGTTTTAACGTAAAAATTCACGTGATGGAAAAAAGAAGGCCAAAAAACATCAAAGACCCGATTGAGGTTCGGATAGCCTTTTTTGGGTTTGAAACTCTCCGTTGACGGCTTACAGCTGTCAAGGCCGTAGAACTCACCGAGAGCTTCGTTTTGACTGGTTATGGCTCCCGTAACTCTAAACGAGACAACAGTTATGGCCGTCCGAAGAATCGATATCCACAGGGTGCAACATTCGCTGTGCAAGGTGCAACATTCGTCCAAAAAGCCGAAACAGTGCCGTTCGACTTTGAGAAGTGGGTGCAGGGATTTGAAATGGAACAGTACTATGGTGAGCCGCTATCTAGGGAAGGTAAATCGAAGACCAGCAACGGTGATCCCGTTTTAACGTAAACATTCACGTGACGGAAAAAAGAAGGCCCAAAAACTTCAGAGACCCGATTGAGGTTCAGATAGCCTTTTTTGGGTTTGAAACTATCCGTTGACGGCTTACAGCTGTCAAGGCCGTAGAACTCACCGAGAGCTTCGTTTTGACTAGTTATGGCTCCCGAAACTCTAAACGAGCCAACAGTTATGGCCGTCCGAAGAATCGATATCCACAGGGTGCAACATTCGCTCTGCAAGGTGCAACATTCGTCCAAAAAGCAGAAACAGCGTCGTTCGACTTTTAGAAGTGGGTGCAGGGATTTGAAATGGAACAGTACCATGGTGAACCGCTCTCCAGGGAAGGTAAATCGAAGACCAGCAACGGTGATCCCGTTTTAACGTAAAAATTCACGTGATGAAAAAAAGAAGGCCAAAATACTTCAAAGACCCGATTGAGGTTCGGATAGCCTTTTTTGGGTTTGAAACTATCCGTTGATGGCTTACAGCTATCAAGGCCGTTGAACTTACCGAGAGCTTCGTTTTGACTGGTTATGGCTCCCGTAACTCTAAACGAGCCAACAGTTATGGCCGTCCGAAGAATCGATATCCACAGGGTGCAACATTCGCTGTGCAAGGTGCAACATTCGTCCAAAAAGTCGAAACAGCGCCATTCGACTTTGAGAAGTGGGTGCAGGGATTTGAAATGGAACAGTACCAAGGTGAGCCGCTCTCCAGGGAAGGTAAATCGAAGACCAGCAACGGTGATCCCGTTTTAACGTAAACATTCACGTGATGGAAAAAAGAATGCCAAAAAACTTCAGAGACCCGATTGAGGTTCGGATAGCCTTTTTTGGGTTTGAAACTATCCGTTGACGGCATATAGCTGTCAAGGCCGTAGAACTCACCGAGAGCTTCGTTTGACTGGTTATGGCTCCCGTAACTCTAAACGAGCCAACAGTTATCGCCGTCCGAAGAATCGATATCCACAGGGTGCAACATTCGCTCTGCAAGGTGCAACATTCGTCCAAAAAGCAGAAACAGCGTCGTTCGACTTTTAGAAGTGGGTGCAGGGATTTGAAATGGAACAGTAGCATGGTGAACCGCTCTCCAAGGAAGGTAAATCGAAGATCAGCAACGGTGATCCCGTTTTAACGTAAAAATTCACGTGATGGAAAAAAGAAGGCCAAAATACTTCAGAGACCCGATTGAGGTTCGGATAGTGTTTTTTGGGTTTGAAAGTATCCGTTGATGGCTTATAGCTGTCATGGCCGTAGAACTCACCGAGAGCTTCGTTTTGACTGGTTATGGCTCCCGTAACTCTAAACGAGCCAACAGTTATGGTCGTCCGAAGAATCGATATCCACAGGGTGCAACATTCGCTGTACAAGGTGCAACATTCGTCCAAAAAGCCGAAACAGCGCCGTTCGACTTTGAGAAGTGGGTGCAGGGATTTGAAATGGAACAGTACCATGGTGAGCCGCTCTCCAGGGAAGGTAAATCGAAGACCAGCAACGGTGATCCCGTTTTAACGTAAACATTCACGTGACGGAAAAAAGAAGGCCCAAAAACTTCAGAGACCCGATTGAGGTTCAGATAGCCTTTTTTGGGTTTGAAACTATCCGTTGACGGCTTACAGCTGTCAAGGCCGTAGAACTCACCGAGAGCTTCGTTTTGACTAGTTATGGCTCCCGAAACTCTAAACGAGCCAACAGTTATGGCCGTCCGAAGAATCGATATCCACAGGGTGCAACATTCGCTCTACAAGGTGCAACATTCGTCCAAAAAGCAGAAACAGCGTCGTTCGACTTTTAGAAGTGGGTGCAGGGATTTGAAATGGAACAGTACCATGGTGAACCGCTCTCCAGGGAAGGTAAATCGAAGACCAGCAACGGTGATCCCGTTTTAACGTAAAAATTCACGTGATGGAAAAAAGAAGGCCAAAATACTTCAAAGACCCGATTGAGGTTCGGATAGCCTTTTTTGGGTTTGAAACTATCCGTTGATGGCTTACAGCTGTCAAGGCCGTTGAACTTACCGAGAGCTTCGTTTTGACTGGTTATGGCTCCCGTAACTCTAAACGAGCCAACAGTTATGGCCGTCCGAAGAATCGATATCCACAGGGTGCAACATTCGCTGTGCAAGGTGCAACATTCGTCCAAAAAGTCGAAACAGCGCCATTCGACTTTGAGAAGTGGGTGCAGGGATTTGAAATGGAACAGTACCAAGGTGAGCCGCTCTCCAGGGAAGGTAAATCGAAGACCAGCAACGGTGATCCCGTTTTAACGTAAACATTCACGTGATGGAAAAAAGAAGGCCAAAAAACTTCAGAGACCCGATTGAGGTTTGGATAGCCTTTTTTGGGTTTGAAACTATCCGTTGACGGCATACAGCTGTCAAGTCCGTAGAACTCACCGAGAGCTTCGTTTGACTGGTTATGGCTCCCGTAACTCTAAACGAGCCAACAGTTATCGCCGTCCGAAGAATCGATATCCACAGGGTGCAACATTCGCTCTGCAAGGTGCAACATTCGTCCAAAAAGCAGAAACAGCGTCGTTCGACTTTTAGAAGTGGGTGCAGGGATTTGAAATGGAACAGTAGCATGGTGAACCGCTCTCCAAGGAAGGTAAATCGAAGATCAGCAACGGTGATCCCGTTTTAACGTAAAAATTCACGTGATGGAAAAAAGAAGGCCAAAATACTTCAGAGACCCGATTGAGGTTCGGATAGTGTTTTTTGGGTTTGAAACTATCCGTTGATGGCTTATAGCTGTCATGGCCGTAGAACTCACCGAGAGCTTCGTTTTGACTGGTTTATGGCTCCCGTAACTCTAAACGAGCCAACAGTTATGGTCGTCCGAAGAATCGATATCCACAGGGTGCAACATTCGCTGTACAAGGTGCAACATTCGTCCAAAAAGCCGAAACAGCGCCGTTCGACTTTGAGAAGTGGGTGCAGGGATTTGAAATGGAACAGTACCATGGTGAGCCGCTCTCCAGGGAAGGTAAATCGAAGACCAGCAACGGTGATCCCGTTTTAACGTAAAAATTCACGTGATGGAAAAAAGAAGGCCAAAATACTTCAAAGACCAGATTGAGGTTCGGATAGCCTTTTTTGGGTTTGAAACTATCCGTTGACGGCTTATAGCTGTCAAGGCCGTAGAACTCACCGAGAGCTTCGTTTTGACTTTGTTATGGCTCCCGTAACTCTAAACGAGCCAACAGTTATGGCCGTCCGAAGAATCGATATCCACAGGTTGCAACATTCGCTGTGCAAGGTGCAACATTCGTCCAAAAAGCCGAAACAGCGCCGTTCGACTTTGAGAAGTGGGTGCAGGGATTTGAAATGGAACAGTACCAAGGTGAGCCGCTCTCCAGTGAAGGTAAATCGAAGACAAGCAACGACGATCCCGTTTTAACGTAAACATTCACGTGACGGAAAAAAGAAGGCCAAAAAACTTCAGAGACCCGATTGAGGTTCGGATAGCCTTTTTTGGGTTTGAAACTATCTGTTGACGGCTTACAGCTGTCAAGGCCGTAGAACTCACTAAGAGCTTCGTTTTGACTAGTTATGGCTCCCGAAACTCTAAACGAGCCAACAGTTATGGCCGTCCGAAGAATCGATATCCACAGGGTGCAACATTCGCTCTGCAAGGTGCAACATTCGTCCAAAAAGCAGAAACAGCGTCGTTCGACTTTTAGAAGTGGGTGCAGGGATTTGAAATGGAATAGTACCATGGTGAACCGCTCTCCAGGGAAGGTAAATCGAAGACCAGCAACGGTGATCCCGTTTTAATGTAAAAATTCACGTGATGGAAAAAAGAAGGCCAAAATACTTCAGAGACCCGATTGAGGTTCGGATAGCATTTTTTGGGTTTGAAACTATCCGTTGATGGCTTACAGCTATCAAGGCCGTAGAACTCACCGAGAGCTTCGTTTTGACTGGTTATGGCTCCCGTAACTCTAAACGAGCCAACAGTTATGGCCGTCCGAAGAATCGATATCCAAAGGGTGCAACATTCGCTGTGCAAGGTGCAACATTCGTCCAAAAAGCCGGAACAGCGCCGTTCGACTTTGAGAAGTGGGTGCAGAGATTTGAAATGGAACAGTACCATGTTGAGCCGCTCTCCAGGGAAGGTAAATCGAAGACCAGCAACGGTGATCCCGTTTTAACGTAAACATTCACGTGATGGAAAAAAGAAGGCCAAAAAACTTAAGAGACCCGATTGAGGTTCGGATAGCCTTTTTTGGGTTTGAAACTATCCGTTGACGGCATATAGCGGTCAAGGCCGTAGAACTCACCGAAAGCTTTGTTTTGACTGGTTATGGCTCCCGTAACTCTAAACGAGCCAACAGTTATGGCCGTCCGAAGAATCGATATCCACAGGGTGCAACATTCGCTGTGCAAGGTGCAACATTCGTCCAAAAAGCCGAAACGGCGCCGTTCGACTTTTAGAAGTGGGTGCATGGATTTGAAATGGAACAGTACCATGGTGAACCGCTCACCAGGGAAGGTAAATCGAAGACCAGCAACAGTGATCCCGTTTTAACGTAAAAATTCACGTGATGGAAAAAAGAAGGCCAAAATACTTCAGAGACCCGATTGAGGTTCGGATAGCCTTTTTCGGGTTTGAAACTATCCGTTGACGGCTTATAGCGGTCATGGCCGTAGAACTCACCGAGAGCTTCATTTTGACTGGTTATGGCTCCCGTAACTCTAAACGAGCCAACAGTTATGGCCGTCCGAAGAATCGATATCCACAGGGTGCAACATTTGCTGTGCAAGGTGCAACATTCATCCAAAAAGCCGAAACAGCGCCGTTCGACTTTGAGAAGTGGGTGCAGGGATTTGAAATGGAACAGTACCATAGTGAGCCGCTCTCCAGGGAAGGTAAATCGAAGACCAGCAACGGTGATCCCGTTTTAACGTAAAAATTCACGTGATGGAAAAAAGAAGGCCAAAATACTTCAAAGACCCGATTGAGATTCGGATAGCCTTTTTTGGGTTTGAAACTATCCGTTGACGGCTTATAGCTGTCAAGGCCGTAGAACTCACCAAGAGCTTCGTTTTGACTGGTTATGGCTCCCGTAACTCTAAACGAGCCAACAATTATGCTTGTCCGAAGAATCGATATCCACAGGGTGCAACATTCGCTGTGCAAGGTGCAACATTCGTCCAAAAAGCCGAAACAGCGTCGTTCGACTTTGAGAAGTGGGTGCAGGGATTTGAAATGGAATAGTACCATGGTGAGCCGCTCTCCAAGGAAGGTAAATCGAAGACCAGCAACGGTGATCCCGTTTTAACGTAAACATTCACGTGATGGAAAAAAGAAGGCCAAAAAACTTCAAAGACCCGATTGAGGTTCGGATAGCCTTTTTTGGGTTTGAAACTATCCGTTGATGGCTTACAGCTATCAAGGCCGTAGAAATCACCGAGAGCTTCGTTTTGACTGGTTATGGCTCCCGTAACTCTAAACGAGCCAACAGTTATGGCCGTCCGAAGAATCGATATCCAAAGGGTGCAACATTCGCTGTGCAAGGTGCAACATTCGTCCAAAAAGCCGAAACAACGCCGTTCGACTTTGAGAAGTGGGTGCAGAGATTTGAAATGGAATAGTACCATGTTGAGCCGCTCTCCAGGGAAGGTAAATCGAAGACCAGTAACGGTGATCCCGTTTTAACGTAAACATTCACGTGATGGAAAAAAGAAGGCCAAAAAACTTAAGAGACCCGATTGAGGTTCGGATAGCCTTTTTTGGGTTTGAAACTATCCGTTGACGGCATATAGCGGTCAAGGCCGTAGAACTCACCGAAAGCTTTGTTTTGACTGGTTATGGCTCCCGTAACTCTAAACGAGCCAACAGTTATGGCCGTCCGAAGAATCGATATCCACAGGGTGCAACATTCGCTGTGCAAGGTGCAACATTCGTCCAAAAAGCCGAAACGGCGCCGTTCGACTTTTAGAAGTGGGTGCATGGATTTGAAATGGAACAGTACCATGGTGAACCGCTCACCAGGGAAGGTAAATCGAAGACCAGCAACAGTGATCCCGTTTTAACGTAAAAATTCACGTGATGGAAAAAAGAAGGCCAAAATACTTCAGAGACCCGATTGAGGTTCGGATAGCCTTTTTCGGGTTTGAAACTATCCGTTGACGGCTTATAGCGGTCATGGCCGTAGAACTCACCGAGAGCTTCGTTTTGACTGGTTATGGCTCCCGTAACTCTAAACGAGCCAACAGTTATGGCCGTCCGAAGAATCGATATCCACAGGGTGCAACATTTGCTGTGCAAGGTGCAACATTCATCCAAAAAGCCGAAACAGCGCCGTTCGACTTTGAGAAGTGGGTGCAGGGATTTGAAATGGAACAGTACCATAGTGAGCCGCTCTCCAGGGAAGGTAAATCGAAGACCAGCAACGGTGATCCCGTTTTAACGTAAAAATTCACGTGATGGAAAAAAGAAGGCCAAAATACTTCAAAGACCCGATTGAGATTCGGATAGCCTTTTTTGGGTTTGAAACTATCCGTTGACGGCTTATAGCTGTCAAGGCCGTAGAACTCACCAAGAGCTTCGTTTTGACTGGTTATGGCTCCCGTAACTCTAAACGAGCCAACAATTATGCTTGTCCGAAGAATCGATATCCACAGGGTGCAACATTCGCTGTGCAAGGTGCAACATTCGTCCAAAAAGCCGAAACAGCGTCGTTCGACTTTGAGAAGTGGGTGCAGGGATTTGAAATGGAATAGTACCATGGTGAGCCGCTCTCCAAGGAAGGTAAATCAAAGACCAGCAACGGTGATCCCGTTTTAACGTAAACATTCACGTGATGGAAAAAAGAAGGCCAAAAAACTTCAAAGACCAGATTAAGGTTCGGATAGCCTTTTTTGGGTTTGAAACTATCCGTTGATGGCTTACAGCGGTCAAGGCCGTAGAACTCACCGAGAGCTTCGTTTTGACTGGTTATGGCTCCCGTAACTCTAAACGAGCCAACAGTTATGGCCGTCCGAAAAATCGATATCCACAGGGTGCAACATTCGCTGTGCAAGGTGCAACATTCGTCCAAAAAGCCGAAACAGCACCGTTTGACTTTGAGAAGTGGGTGCAGGGATTTGAAATGGAACAGTACCATGGTGAACCGCTCTCCAGGGAAGGTAAATCGAAGACCAACAACGGTGATCCTGTTTTAACGTAAAAATTCACGTGATGGAAAAAAGAAGGCCAAAAAACTTCAGAGACCCGATTGATGTTCGGATAGCCTTTTTTGGGTTTGAAACTATCCGTTGACGGCTTATAGCTATCATGGCCGTAGAACTCACCGAGAGCTTCGTTTTGACTGGTTATGGCTCCCGTAACTCTAAACGAGCCAACAGTTATGGCTGTCCGAAGAATCGATATCCAAAGGGTGCAACATTGGCTGTGCAAGGTGCAACATTCGTCCAAAAAGCCGAAACAGCGCCGTTCGACTTTGAGAAGTGGGTGCAGAGATTTGAAATGGAACAGTACCATGGTGAGCCGCTCTCCAGGGAAGGTAAATCGAAGACCAGCAACGGTGATCCCGTTTTAACGTAAACATTCACGTGATGGAAAAAAGAAGGCCAAAAAACTTCAGAGACCCGATTGAGGTTCGGATAGCCTTTTTTGGGTTTGAAACTATCCGTTGACGGCTTACAGCGGTCAAGGCCGTAGAACTCACCGAAAGCTTCGTTTTGACTGGTTATGGCTCTCGTAACTCTAAACGAGCCAACAGTTATGGCCGTCCGAAGAATCGATATCCACAGGGTGCAACATTCGCTGTGCAAGGTGCAACATTCGTCCAAAAAGCCGAAACGCCGTCGTTCGACTTTTAGAAGTAGGTGCGGGGATTTGAAATGGAACAGTACCATGGTGAACCGCTCACCAAGGAAGGTATATCGAAGACTAGCAACGGTGATCACGTTTTAACGTAAAAATTCACGTGATGGAAAAAAGAAGGCCAAAATACTTCAGAGACCCGATTGAGGTTCGGATAGCCTTTTTTGGGTTTGAAACTATCTGTTGACAGCTTATAGCTGTCATGGCCGTAGAACTCACCGAGAGCTTCGTTTTGACTGGTTATGGCTCCCTTAACTCTAAACGAGCCAACAGTTATGGCCGTCCGAAGAATCGATATCCACAGGGTGAAAGATTCGCTGTGCAAGGTGCAACATTCGTCCAAAAAGCAGAAACAGCGCCGTTCGACTTTGAGAAGTGGGTGCAGGGATTTGAAATGGAACAGTACCATGGTGAGCCGCTCTCCAGGGAAGGTAAATCGAAGACCAGCAACGGTGATCCCGTTTTAACGTAAACATTCACGTGATGGAAAAAAGAAGGCCAAAATACTTCAAAGACCCGATTGAGGTTCGGATAGCCTTTTTTGGGTTTGAAACTATCCGTTGATGGCTTATAGCTGTAAAGGCCGTAGAACTCACCGAGAGCTTCGTTTTGACTGGTTATGACTCCCGTAACTCTAAAAGAGCCAACAGTTATGGTTGTTCGAAGAATCGATATCCATAGGGTGCAACATTCGCTGTGCAAGGTGCAACATTCGTCCAAAAAGCCGAAACAGCGCCGTTCGAGTTTGAGAAGTGGGTGCAGGGATTTGAAATGGAACAGTACCATGGTGAGCCGCTCTCCAGGGAAGGTAAATCGAAGACCAGCAACGGTGATCCCGTTTTAACGTAAACATTCACGTGATGGAAAAAAGAAGGCCAAAAAACTTCAGAGACCCGATTGAGGTTTGAATAGCCTTTTTTGGGTTTGAAACTATCCGTTGACGGCTTACAGCTGTCAAGGCCATAGAACTCACCGAGAGCTTCGTTTTGACTGGTTATGGCTCCCGTAACTCTAAACGAGCCAACAGTTATGGCCGTCCGAAGAATCGATATCCACAGGGTGCAACATTCGCTGTGCAAGGTGCAACATTCGTCCAGAAAGCCGAAACAGCGCCGTTCGACTTTTAGAAGTGGGTGCAGGGATTTGAAATGGAACAGTACCATGGTGAACCGCTCTCCAGGGAAGGTAAATCGAAGACCAGCAACGGTGATCCCGTTTTAACGTAAACATTCACGTGATGGAAAAAAGAAGGCCAAAATACTTTAGAGACCCGATTGAGGTTCAGATAGCCTTTTTCGGGTTTGAAACTATCCGTTGACGGCTTATAGCGGTCATGGCCGTAGAACTCACCGAGAGCTTCGTTTTGACTGGTTATGGCTCCCGTAACTCTAAACGAGCCAACAGTTATGGCCGTCCGAAGAATCGATATCCACAGGGTGCAACATTTGCTGTGCAAGGTGCAACATTCATCCAAAAAGCCGAAATAGCGCCGTTCGACTTTGATAAGTGGGTGCAGGGATTTGAAATGGAACAGTACCATGGTGAGCCGCTCTCCAGGGAAGGTAAATCGAAGACCAGCAAAGGTGATCCCGTTTTAACGTAAAAATTCACGTGATGGAAAAAAGAAGGCCAAAATACTTCAAAGACCCGATTGAGGTTCGGATAGCCTTTTTTGGGTTTGAAACTATCCGTTGACGGCTTATAGCTGTCAAGGCCGTAGAACTCACCGAGAGCTTCGTTTTGACTGGTTATGGCTCCCGTAACTCTAAACGAGCCAATAGTTATGGTTGTCCGAAGAATCGATATCCACAGGGTGCAACATTCGCTGTGCAAGGTGCAACATTCGTCCAAAAAGCCGAAACAGCGCCGTTCAACTTTGAGAAGTGGGTGCAGGGATTTTAAATGGAATAGTACCATGGTGAACCGCTCTCCAGGGAAGGTAAATCGAAGACCAGCAACGGTGATCCCGTTTTAACGTAAACATTCACGTGATGGAAAAAAGAAGGCCAAAAAACTTCAAAGACCCGATTGAGGTTCGGATAGCCTTTTTTGGGTTTGAAACTATCCGTTGACGGCTTACAGCGGTCAAGGCCGTAGAACTCACCGAGAGCTTCGTTTTGACTGGTTATGGCTCCCGTAACTCTAAACGAGCCAACAGTTATGGCCGTCCGAAAAATCGATATCCATAGGGTGCAACATTCGCTGTGCAAGGTGCAACATTCGTCCAAAAAGCCGAAACAGCACCGTTTGACATTGAGAAGTGGGTGCAGGGATTTGAAATGGAACAGTACCATGGTGAACCGCTCTCCAGGGAATGTAAATCGAAGACCAACAACGGTGATCCCGTTTTAACGTAAAAATTCACGTGATGGAAAAAAGAAGGCCAAAAATCTTCAGAGACCCGATTGATGTTCGGATAGCCTTTTTTGGGTTTGAAACTATCCGTTGACGGCTTATAGCTATCATGGCCGTAGAACTCACCGAGATCTTCGTTTTGACTGGTTATGGCTCCCGTAACTATAAACGAGCCAACAGTTATGGCTGTCCGAAGAATCGATATCCAAAGGGTGCAACATTGGCTGTGCAAGGTGCAACATTCGTCCAAAAAGCCGAAACAGCGCCGTTCGACTTTGAGAAGTGGGTGCAAAGATTTGAAATGGAACAGTACCATGGTGAGCCACTCTCCAGGGAAGGTAAATCGAAGACCAGCAACGGTGATCCCGTTTTAACGTAAACATTCACGTGATGGAAAAAAGAAGGCCAAAAAACTTCAGAGACCCGATTGAGGTTCGGATAGCCTTTTTTGGGTTTGAAACTATCTGTTGACGGCTTACACCGGTCAAGGCCGTAGAACTCACCGAGAGCTTTGTTTTGACTGGTTATGGCTCCCGTAACTCTAAACGAGCCAACAGTTATGGCCGTCCGAAGAATCGATATCCACAGGGTGCAACATTCGCTGTGCAAGGTGCAACATTCGTCCAAAAAGCCGAAACGACGCCGTTCGACTTTTAGAAGTAGGTGCAAGGATTTGAAATGGAACAGTACCATGGTGAACCGCTCACCAGGGAAGGTAAATCGAAGACTAGCAACGGTGATCACGTTTTAACGTAAAAATTCACGTGATGGAAAAAAGAAGGCCAAAATACTTCAGAGACCCGATTGAGGTTCGGATAGCCTTTTTTGGGTTTGAAACTATCTGTTGACAGCTTATAGTTGTCATGGCCGTAGAACTCACCGAGAGCTTCGTTTTGACTGGTTATGGCTCCCGTAACTCTAAACGAGCCAACAGTTATGACCGTCCGAAGAATCGATATCCACAGGGTGCAACATTCATTGTGCAAGGTGCAACATTCGTCCAAAAAGCCGAAACAACACCGTTCGACTTTGAGAAGTGGGTGCAGGGATTTGAAATGGAACAGTACCATGGTGAGCCGCTCTCCAGGGAAGGTAAATCGAAGACCAGCAACGGTGATCCCGTTTTAACGTAAACATTCACGTGATGGAAAAAAGAAGGCCAAAATACTTCAAAGACCCGATTGAGGTTCGGATAGCCTTTTTTGGGTTTGAAACTATCCGTTGATGGCTTATAGCTGTCAAGGCCGTAGAACTCACCGAGAGCTTCGTTTTGACTGGTTATGACTCCCGTAACTCTAAAAGAGCCAACAGTTATGGTTGTCCGAAGAATCGATATCCATAGGGTGCAACATTCGCTGTGCAAGGTGCAACATTCGTCCAAAAAGCCGAAACAGCGCCGTTCGAGTTTGAGAAGTGGGTGCAGGGATTTGAAATGGAACAGTACCATGGTGAGCCGCTCTCCAGGGAAGGTAAATCGAAGACCAGCAACGGTGATCCCGTTTTAACGTAAACATTCATGTGATGGAAAAAAGAAGGCCAAAAAACTTCAGAGACCCGATTGAGGTTCGGATAGCCTTTTTTGGGTTTGAAACTATCCGTTGATGGCTTACAGTTGTCAAGGCCGTAAAACTCACCGAGAGCTTCGTTTTGACTGGTTATGGATCCCGTAACTATAAACGAGCCAACAGTTATGGCCGTCCGAAGAATCGATATCCACAGGGTGCAACATTCGTCCAGAAAGCCGAAACAGCGCCGTTCGACTTTTAGAAGTGGGTGCAGGGATTTGAAATGGAACAGTACCATGGTGAACCGCTCTCCAGGGAAGGTAAATCGAAGACCAGCAATGGTGATCCCGTTTTAACGTAAACATTCACGTGATGGAAAAAAGAAGGCCAAAATACTTCAAAGACCCGATTGAGGTTCGGATAGCCTTTTTCGGGTTTGAAACTATCCGTTGACGGCTTATAGCGGTCATGGCCGTAGAACTCACCGAGAGCTTCGTTTTGACTGGTTATGGCTCCCGTAACTCTAAACCAGCCAACAGTTATGGCCGTCCGAAGAATCGATATCCACAGGGTGCAACATTCGCTGTGCAAGGTGCAACATTCGTTCAAAAAGCCGAAACAGCGCCGTTCGACTTTGAGAAGTGGGTGCAGGTATTTGAAATGGAATAGTACCATGGTGAACCGCTCTCCAGGGAAGGTAAATCGAAGACCAGCAACGGTGATCCCGTTTTAACGTAAACATTCACGTGATGGAAAAAAGAAGGCCAAAAAACTTCAAAGACCCGATTGAGGTTCGGATAGCCTTTTTTGGGTTTGAAACTATCCGTTGACGGCTTACAGCGGTCAAGGCCGTAGAACTCACCGAGAGCTTCGTTTTGACTGGTTATGGCTCCCGTAACTCTAAACGAGCCAACAGTTATGGCCGTCCGAAAAATCGATATCCACAGGGTGCAACATTCGCTGTGCAAGGTGCAACATTCGTCCAAAAAGCCGAAACAGCACCGTTTGACTTTGAGAAGTGGGTGCAGGGATTTGAAATGGAACAGTACCATGGTGAACCGCTCTCCAGGGAAGTTAAATCGAAGACCAACAACGGTGATCCCGTTTTAACGTAAAAATTCACGTGATGGAAAAAAGAAGGCCAAAAAACTTCAGAGACCCGATTGATGTTCGGATAGCCTTTTTTGGGTTTGAAACTATCCGTTGACGGCTTATAGCTATCATGGCCGTAGAACTCACCGAGAGCTTCGTTTTGACTGGTTATGGCTCCCGTAACTCTAAACGAGCCAACAGTTATGGCTGTCCGAAGAATCGATATCCAAAGGGTGCAACATTGGCTGTGCAAGGTGCAACATTCGTCCAAAAAGCCGAAACAGCGCCATTCGACTTTGAGAAGTGGGTGCAGAGATTTGAAATGGAACAGTACCATGGTGAGCCGCTCTCCAGGGAAGGTAAATCGAAGACCAGCAACGGTGATCCCGTTTTAACGTAAACATTCACGTGATGGAAAAAAGAAGGCCAAAAAACTTCAGAGACCCGATTGAGGTTCGGATAGCCTTTTTTGGGTTTGAAACTATCCGTTGACGGCTTACAGCGGTCAAGGCCGTAGAACTCACCGAGAGCTTCGTTTTGACTGGTTATGGCTCCCGTAACTCTAAACGAGCCAATAGTTATGGCCGTCCGAAGAATCGATATCCACAGGGTGCAACATTCGCTGTGCAAGGTGCAACATTCGTCCAAAAAGCCGAAACGGCGCCGTTCGACTTTTAGAAGTAGGTGCAGGGATTTGAAATGGAACAGTACCATGGTCAACCGCTCACCAGGGAAGGTAAATCGAAGACTAGCAACGGTGATCACGTTTTAACGTAAAAATTCACGTGATGGAAAAAAGAAGGCCAAAATACTTCAGAGACCCGATTGAGGTTCGGATAGCCTTTTTTGGGTTTGAAACTATCTGTTGACAGCTTATAGCTGTCATGGCCGTAGAACTCACCGAGAGCTTCGTTTTGACTGGTTATGGCTCCCGTAACTCTAAACGAACCAACAGTTATGACCGTCCGAAGAATCGATATCCACAGGGTGCAACATTCGTTGTGCAAGGTGCAACATTCGTCCAAAAAGCCGAAACAGCACCGTTCGACTTTGAGAAGTGGGTGCAGGGATTTGAAATGGAACAGTACCATGGTGAGCCGCTCTCCAGGGAAGGTAAATCGAAGACCAGCAACGGTGATCCCGGTTTAACGTAAACATTCACGTGATGGAAAAAAGAAGGCCAAAATACTTCAAAGACCCGATTGAGGTTCGGATAGCCTTTTTTGGGTTTGAAACTATCCGTTGATGGCTTATAGCTGTCAAGGCCGTAGAACTCACCGAGAGCTTCGTTTTGACTGGTTATGACTCTCGTAACTCTAAAAGAGCCAACAGTTATGGTTGTCCGAAGAATCGATATCCATAGGGTGCAACATTCGCTGTGCAAGGTGCAACATTCGTCCAAAAAGCCGAAAAAGCGCCGTTCGAGTTTTAGAAGTGGGTGCAGGGATTTGAAATGGAACAGTACCATGGTGAGCCGCTCTCCAGGGAAGGTAAATCGAAGACCAGCAACGGTGATCCCGTTTTAACGTAAACATTCACGTGATGGAAAAAAGAAGGCCAAAAAACTTCAGAGACCCGATTGAGGTTCGGATAGCCTTTTTTGGGTTTGAAACTATCCGTTGACGGCTTACAGCCGTCGAGGCCGTAAAACTCACCGAGAGCTTCGTTTTGACTGGTTATGGATCCCGTAACTATAAACGAGCCAACAGTTATGGCCGTCCGAAGAATCGATATCCACAGGGTGCAACATTCGCTGTGCAAGGTGCAACATTCGTCCAGAAAGCCGAAACAGCGCCGTTCGACTTTTAGAAGTGGGTGCAGGGATTTGAAATGGAACAGTACCATGGTGAACCGCTCTCCAGGGAAGGTAAATCGAAGACCAGCAACGGTGATCCCGTTTTAACGTAAACATTCACGTGATGGAAAAAAGAAGGCCAAAATACTTCAGAGACCCGATTGAGGTTCGGATAGCCTTTTTCGGGTTTGAAACTATCCGTTGACGGCTTATAGCGGTCATGGCCGTAGAACTCACCGAGAGCTTCGTTTTGACTGGTTATGGCTCCCGTAACTCTAAACGAGCCAACAGTTATGGCCGTCCGAAGAATCGATATCCACAGGGTGCAACATTTGCTGTGCAAGGTGCAACATTCATCCAAAAAGCCGAAACAGCGCCGTTCGACTTTAATAAGTGGGTGCAGGGATTTGAAATGGAACAATACCATGGTGAGCCGCTCTCCAGGGAAGGTAAATCGAAGACCAGCAACGGTGATCCCGTTTTAACGTAAAAATTCACGTGATGGAAAAAAAGAAGGCCAAAAAACTTCAGAGACCCGATTGATGTTCGGATAGCCTTTTTTGGGTTTGAAACTATCCGTTGACGGCTTATAGCTGTCATGGCCGTAGAACTCACCGAGAGCTTCGTTTTGACTGGTTATGGCTCCCGTAACTCTAAACGAGCCAACAGTTATGGCTGTCCGAAGAATCGATATCCAAAGGGTGCAACATTGGCTGTGCAAGGTGCAACATTCGTCCAAAAAGCCGAAACAGCGCCGTTCGACTTTGAGAAGTGGGTGCAGAGATTTGAAATGGTACAGTACCATGGTGAGCCGCTCTCCAGGGAAGGTAAATCGAAGACCAGCAACGGTGATCCCGTTTTAACGTAAACATTCACGTGATGGAAAAAAGAAGGCCAAAAAACTTCAGAGACCCGATTGAGGTTCGGATAGCCTTTTTTGGGTTTGAAACTATCCGTTGACGGCTTACAGCGGTCAAGGCCGTAGAACTCACCGAGAGCTTCGTTTTGACTGGTTATGGCTCCCGTAACTCTAAACGAGCCAACAGTTATGGCCGTCCGAAAAATCGATATCCACAGGGTGCAACATTCGCTGTGCAAGGTGCAACATTCGTCCAAAAAGCCGAAACAGCACCGTTTGACTTTGAGAAGTGGGTGCAGGGATTTGAAATGGAACAGTACCATGGTGAACCGTTTTCCTGGGAAGGTAAATCGAAGACCAACAACGGTGATCCCGTTTTAACGTAAAAATTCACGTGATGGAAAAAAGAAGGCCAAAAAACTTCAGAGACCCGATTGATGTTCGGATAGCCTTTTTTGGGTTTGAAACTATCCGTTGACGGCTTATAGCTATCATGGCTGTAGAACTCAGCGAGAGCTTTGTTTTGACTGGTTATGGCTCCCGTAACTCTAAACGAGCCAACAGTTATGGCTGTCCGAAGAATCGATATCCAAAGGGTGCAACATTGGCTGTGCAAGGTGCAACATTCGTCCAAAAAGCCGAAACAGCGCCGTTCGACTTTGAGAAGTGGGTGCAGAGATTTGAAATGGAACAGTACCATGGTGAGCCGCTCTCCAGGGAAGGTAAATCGAAGACCAGCAACGGTGATCCCGTTTTAACGTAAACATTCACGTGATGGAAAAAAGAAGGCCAAAATACTTCAGAGACCCGATTGAGGTTCGGATAGCCTTTTTTGGGTTTGAAACTATCTGTTGACAGCTTATAGCTGTCATGGCCGTAGAACTCACCGAGAGCTTCGTTTTGACTGGTTATGGCTCCCGTAACTCTAAACGAGCCAACAGTTATGACCGTCCGAAGAATCGATATCCACAGGGTGCAACATTCGTTGTGCAAGGTGCAACATTCGTCCAAAAAGCCGAAACAGCGCCGTTCGACTTTGAGAAGTGGGTGCAGGGATTTGAAATGGAACAGTACCATGGTGAGCCGCTCTCCAGGGAAGGTAAATCGAAGACCAGCAACGGTGATCCCGTTTTAACGTAAACATTCACGTGATGGAAAAAAGAAGGCCAAAATACTTCAAAGACCCGATTGAGGTTCGGATAGCCTTTTTTGGGTTTGAAACTATCCGTTGACGGCTTATAGCTGTCAAGGCCGTAGAACTCACCGAGAGCTTGTTTTAACGTAAACTTCAGAGACCCGATTGAGGTTCGGATAGCATTTTTTGGGTTTGAAACTATCCGTTGACGGCTTACAGCGGTCAAGGCCGTAGGACTCACCGAGAGCTTCGTTTTGACTGGTTATGGCTCCCGTAACTCTAAACGAGCCAACAGTTATGGCCGTCCGAAGAATCGATATCCACAGGGTGCAACATTCGCTGTGGAAGGTGCAACATTCGTCCAAAAAGCCGAAACGGCGCCGTTCGACTTTTAGAAGTAGGTGCAGGGATTTGAAATGGAACAGTACCATGGTGAACCGCTCACCAGGGAAGGTAAATCGAAGACTAGCAACGGTGATCACGTTTTAACGTAAAAATTCACGTGATGGAAAAAAGAAGGCCAAAATACTTCAGAGACCCGATTGAGGTTCGGATAGCCTTTTTTGGGTTTGAAACTATCTGTTGACAGCTTATAGCTGTCATGGCCGTAGAACTCACCGAGAGCTTCGTTTTGACTGGTTATGGCTCCCGTAACTCTAAACGAGCCAACAGTTATGACCGTCCGAAGAATCGATATCCACAGGGTGCAACATTCGTTGTGCAAGGTGCAACATTCGTCCAAAAAGCCGAAACAGCGCCGTTCGACTTTGAGAAGTGGGTGCAGGGATTTGAAATGGAACAGTACCATGGTGAGCCGCTCTCCAGGGAAGGTAAATCGAAGACCAGCAACGGTGATCCCGTTTTAACGTAAACATTCACGTGATGGAAAAAAGAAGGCCAAAATACTTCAAAGACCCGATTGAGGTTCGGATAGCCTTTTTTGGGTTTGAAACTATCCGTTGACGGCTTATAGCTGTCAAGGCCGTAGAACTCACCGAGAGCTTCGTTTTGACTGGTTATGACTCCCGTAACTCTAAACGAGCCAACAGTTATGGTTGTCCGAAGAATCGATATCCATAGGGTGCAACATTCGCTGTGCAAGGTGCAACATTCGTCCAAAATGCCGAAACAGCGCCGTTCGAGTTTGAGAAGTGGGTGCAGGGATTTGAAATGGAACAGTACCATGGTGAGCCGCTCTCCAGGGAAGGTAAATCGAAGACCAGCAACGGTGATCCCGTTTTAACGTAAACATTCACGTGATGGAAAAAAGAAGGCCAAAAAACTTCAGAGACCCGATTGAGGTTCGAATATCCTTTTTTGGGTTTGAAACTATCCGTTGACGGCTTACAGCTGTCAAGGCCGTAAAACTCACCGAGAGCTTCGTTTTGACTGGTTATGGATCCCGTAACTATAAACGAGCCAACAGTTATGGCCGTCCGAAGAATCGATATCCACAGGGTGCAACATTCGCTGTGCAAGGTGCAACATTCGTCCAGAAAGCCGAAACAGCGCCGTTCGAATTTTAGAAGTGGGTGCAAGGATTTGAAATGGAACAGTACCATGGTGAACCGCTCTCCAGGGAAGGTAAATCGAAGACCAGCAACGGTGATCCCGTTTTAACGTAAAAATTCACGTGATGGAAAAAAGAAGGCCAAAAAACTTCAGAGACCCGATTGAGGTTCGAATATCCTTTTTTGGGTTTGAAACTATCCGTTGACGGCTTACAGCTGTCAAGGCCGTAAAACTCACCGAGAGCTTCGTTTTGACTAGTTATGGATCCCGTAACTATAAACGAGCCAACAGTTATGGCCGTCCGAAGAATCGATATCCACAGGGTGCAACATTCGCTGTGCAAGGTGCAACATTCGTCCAGAAAGCCGAAACAGCGCCGTTCGACTTTTAGAAGTGGGTGCAAGGATTTGAAATGGAACAGTACCATGGTGAACCGCTCTCCAGGGAAGGTAAATCGAAGACCAGCAACGGTGATCCCGTTTTAACGTAAACATTCACCTGATGGAAAAAAGAAGGCCAAAAAACTTCAAAGACCTGATTGAGGTTCGGATAGCCTTTTTTGGGTTTGAAACTATCCGTTGACGGCTTATAGTGGTCAAGGCCGTAGAACTCACCGAGAGCTTCGTTTTGACTGGTTATGGCTCTCGTAACTCTAAACGAGCCAACAGTTATGGTCGTCCGAAAAATCGATATCCACAGGGTGCAACATTCGTTGTGCAAGGTGCAACATTCGTCTAAAAAGCCGAAACAACACCGTTCGACTTTGAGAAGTGGGTGCAGCGATTTGAAATGGAACAGTACCATGGTGAGCCGCTCTCCAGGGAAGATAAATCGAAGATCAGCAACGGTGATCCCGTTTTAACGTAAACATTCACGTGAGGGAAAAAAGAAGGCCAAAAAACTTCAGAGACCCGATTGATGTTCGGATAGCCTTTTTTGGGTTTGAAATTATCCATTGACAGCTTACTGCTGTCAAGGCCGTAGAACTCACCGAGAGCTTCGTTTTGACTGGTTATGGCTCCCGTAACTCTAAACGAGCCAACAGTTATGGCCATCCGAAGAATCGATATCCACAGGGTGCAACATTCGCTGTGCATGGTGCAACATTCGTCCAAAAAGCCGAAACGGCGCCGTTCGACTATTGGAAGTGGGTGTAGGGATTTGAATGGAACAGTACCATGGTGAACCGCTCTCCAAGGAAGGTAAATCGAAGACCAGCAACGGTGATCCCGTTTTAACGTAAAAATTCACGTGATGGAAAAAAGAAGGCCAAAATACTTCAGAGACCCGATTGAGGTTCAGATAGCCTTTTTTGGGTTTGAAACTATCCGTTGATGGCTTACAGCTGTCATGGCCGTAGAACTCATCGAGAGCATCGTTTTGACTGGTTATGGCTCCCGTAACTCTAAACGAGCCAACAGTTATGGCCGTCCGAAGAATCGATATCCAAAGGGTGCAACATTCGCTGTGCAAGGTGCAACATTCGTCCAATAAGCCGAAACAGCGCCGTTCGACTTTGAGAAGTGGGTGCAGAGATTTGAAATGGAACAGTATCATGGTGAGCCGCTCTCCAGGGAAGGTAAATCGAAGACCAGCAACGGTGATCCCGTTTTAACGTAAACATTCACGTGAGGGAAAAAAGAAGGCCAAAAAACTTCAGAGACCCGATTGAGGTTCGGATAGCCTTTTTTGGGTTTGAAACTATCCGTTGACGACTTACAGTGGTCAAGGCCGTAGAACTCACCGAGAGCTTCGTTTTGACTGGTTATGGCTCCCGTAACTCTAAACCAGCCAACAGTTATGGCCGTCCGAAGAATCGATATCCACAGGTTGCAACATTCGCTGTGCAAGGTGCAACATTCGTCCAAAAAAGCCGAAACGGTGCCGTTCGACTTTTAGAAGTGGGTGCAGGGATTTGAAATGGAATAGTACCATGGTGAACCGCTCTCCAGGGAAGGTAAATCGAAGACCAGCAACGGTGATCCCGTTTTAACGTAAAAATTCACGTGATGGAAAAAAGAAGGCCAAAATACTTCAGAGACCCGATTGAGGTTCGGATAGCCTTTTTTGGGTTTGAAACTATCCGTTGACGGCTTATAGCTGTCATGGTCGTAGAACTCACCGAGAGCTTCGTTTTGACTGGTTATGGCTCCCGTAACTCTAAACGAGCCAACAGTTATGGCCGTCCGAAGAATCGATATCCACAGGGTGCAACATTCGCTGTGCAAGGTGCAACATTCGTCCAAAAAGCCGAAACAGCGTAGTTCGACTTTGAGAAGTGGGTGCCGGGATTTGAAATGGAACAGTACCATGGTGAGCCGCTCTCCAGGGAAGGTAAATCGAAGACCAGCAACGGTGATCCCGTTTTAACGTAAAAATTCACGTGATGGAAAAAAGAAGGCCAAAATACTTCAAAGACCCGATTGAGGTTCGGATAGCCTTTTTTGGGTTTGAAACTATCCGTTGACGGCTTATAGCTGTCAAGGCCGTAGAACTCACCGAGAGCTTCGTTTTGACTGGTTATGGCTCCCGTAACTCTAAACGAGCCAACAGTTATGGTTGTCCGAAGAATCGATATCCACAGGGTGCAACATTCGCTGTGCAAGGTGCAACATTCGTCCAAAAAGCCGAAACAGCGCCGTTCGACTTTGAGAAGTGGGTGCAGGGATTTGAAATGGAACATTACCATGGTGAGGCTCTCTCCAGGGAAGGTATATCGAAGACCAGCAACGGTGATCCCGTTTTAAAGTAAACATTCACGTGATGGAAAAAAGAAGGCCAAAAAACTTCAGAGACCCGATTGAGGTTCGGATAGCCTTTTTTGGGTTTGAAACTATCCGTTGATGGCTTACAGCGGTCAAGGCCGTAGAACTCACCGAGTGATTCGTTTTGACTGGTTATCGCTCCCGTAACTATAAACGAGCCAACAGTTATGGCCGTCCGAAGAATTGATATCCACAGGGTGCAACATTCGCTGTGCAAGGTGCAACATTCGTCCAGAAAGCCGAAACAGCGCCGTTCGACTTTTAGAAGTGGGTGCAGGGATTTGAAATGGAACAGTACCATAGTGAACCGCTCTCCAGGGAAGGTAAATCGAAGACTAGCAACGGTGATCCCGTTTTAACGTAAACATTCACGTGATGGAAAAAAGAAGGCCAAAAAACTTCAGAGACCCGATTGAGGTTCGGATAGCCTTTTTTGGGTTTGAAACTATCCGTTGACGGCTTACAGCGGTCAAGGCCGTAGAACTCACCGAGTGATTCGTTTTGACTGGTTATCGCTCCCGTAACTATAAACGAGCCAACAGTTATGGCCGTCCGAAGAATTGATATCCACAGGGTGCAACATTCGATGTGCAAGGTGCAACATTCGTCCAGAAAGCCGAAACAGCGCCGTTCGACTTTTAGAAGTGGGTGCAGGGATTTGAAATGGAACAGTACCATAGTGAACCGCTCTCCAGGGAAGGTAAATCGAAGACTAGCAACGGTGATCCCGTTTTAACGTAAACATTCACGTGATGGAAAAAAGAAGGCCAAAAAACTTCAGAGACCCGATTGAGGTTCGGATAGCCTTTTTTGGGTTTGAAACTATCCATTGACGGCTTACAGCGGTCAAGGCCGTAGAACTCACCGAGAGCTTCGTTTTGACTAGTTATGGCTCCCGTAACTCTAAACGAGCCAACAGTTATGGCCGTCCGAAGAATCGATATCCACAGGGTGCAACATTCGCTGTGCAAGGTGCAACATTCGTCCAAAAAGCCTAAACAGCACCGTTCGACTTTGAGAAGTGGGTGCAGGGATTTGAAATGGAACAGTACCATGGTGAACCGCTCTCCAGGGAAGGTAAATCGAAGACCAACAATGGTGATCCCGTTTTAACGTAAAAATTCACGTGATGGAAAAAAGAAGGCCAAAAAACTTCAGAGACCCGATTGATGTTCGGGTAGCCTTTTTTGGGTTTGAAACTATCCGTTGACATCTTATAGCTATCAAGGCTGTAGAACTCACCGAGAGCTTCGTTTTGACTGGTTATGGCTCCCGTAACTCTAAACGAGCCAACAGTTATGGCCGTCCGAATAATCGATATCTACAGGGTGCAACATTCGCTGTGCAAGGTGCAACATTCGTCCAAAAAGCCGAAACGGCGCCGTTCGACTTTTAGCAGTGGGTGCAGGGATTTGAATGGAACAGTACCATGGTGAACCGCTCTCTAAGGAAGGTAAATCGAAGACCAGCAACGAGGATCCCGTTTTAACGTAAAAATTCACGTGATGGAAAAAAGAAGGCCAAAATACTTCAGACACCCGATTGAGGTTCAGATAGCCTTTTTTGGGTTTGAAACTATCCGTTGACGGCTTACAGCCGTCAAGGCCGTAGAACTCACCGAGAGCTTCGTTTTGACTTGTTATGGCTCCCGTAACTCTAAACGAGCCAACAGTTATGGCCGTCCGAAGAATCGTTATCCACAGGGTGCAACATTCGCTGTGCTAGGTGCAACATTCGTCCAAAAAGCCAAAACAACGTCGTTCGACTTTTAGAAGTGGGTGCAGGGATTTGAAATGGAACAGTACCATGGTGAACCGCTCTCCAGGGAAGGTAAATCGAAGACCAGCAACGGTGATCCCATTTTAACGTAAAAATTCACGTTATGGAAAAAAGAAGGCCAAAATACTTCAGAGACCCGATTGAAGTTCAGATAGCCTTTTTTGGGTTTGAAACTATCCATTGACGGCTTACAGCTGTTGTTATCCCGCTTTTTGGTCAAAGCTGGAATATCAACAAATCGGCTGGATATCAGGATTGGAGTTCAATTGGAAACAAGGCTGCAATGGATATCGTCAAAATTTGGTCGAGCTCCAATCAGGACGGAATCGATTGGAAATGATGATGAGGACTAGGAGAGGCTACGTTTCAAGTTTCAGGTTAATCGGAGTTTGTACGAAGAAGATACGATCGATACAAGGTAGGAAGAAGGCACTGTTCGAATCCATCATCTTCCCTTGCCTCGACTCCATCAAACTTCCCTTGCCTCGACTCCATCGAACTTCCCTTGCCTCGACTCCATCGGTTTTCCCTTGCCTCGACTCCATCGAACTTCCCTTGCCTCGACTCCATCATCTTCCCTTGCCTCGACTCCATCATCTCCCTTTGCCTCGACTCCATCATCTTCCCTTGCCTCGACTCCATCATCTTCCCTTGCCTCGACTCCATCATCTTCCCTTGCCTCGACTCCATCAAACTTCCCTTGCCTCGACTCCATCATCTTCCCTTGCCTCGACTCCATCGAACTTCCCTTGCCTCGACTCCATCGAACTTCCCTTGCCTCGACTCCATCGAACTTCCCTTGCCTCGACTCCATCGAACTTCCCTTGCTTCAACTCCATCATCTTCGAATCCATTTCAACTGAGAATCCTTCGAATCCATTACCTCGAATCCAAGCCATGGATTCGACCCAGTCAAACCGGAGTACAAAACGGATCGAAGCGAGAGACACGCGCCACGTCGCAGTAAGCATCGAGTCGACCGAATCGATTCGAACCAAGATCGATTCGAACGAATCGATTCGAACTAGATCGATTCGAACCAGGCTAGTCAACCAGAAATGCAACCTTGAATCGATCATAACTTGAGATCTACACATCCAAATGCTATGAAATTTTCACAGAAGCTTCAACACATGATGAAGAATGTTCACACCAAATTTCAGCCCGATTGGACAATTTCTTGATCGATTCGAACATAGCTTCGAATCGATCCCAAAGTGGGCCCGGATTTCCAGAAAGCAGGGCATGTGGGCCCCCTGACGTACCAGAACTGGTCTCCCCTCAATTTAGGCGAAATATCAGCCTCCTACACCTATAAATAGAGCCCCTGGTCATTCAGAAAAGGGGTCAGACAATTCTAAGAGCTAAGGAGCGCCCAGATTCTGCCAGATTCACTCCAGATCACCATTGCCGCCTTAGAATCCAGATTAGAATCATAAAGTCTGTTGTACTACGCAATAAGAAATTGTAATCTTCAAGTATCGAGCAATAAAATCATAAAAACCTTGAAGTGGACGTAGGCCGGAGATAGCCGAACCACTATAAATTGTGCGTCACTGTTCATTATTTCTGGATTGCTGTTTGTTGCTTGCTTAGATTTGATATTTGTGTCTGAATATTGCTAACTTGTATTCATACACTGGTGCTTTCACAACGCTTGGGGTTTGTGACCATTTTTGGCGCAAACACTTTGGTGCTTTCACTGAGAACGACTAGCACCCGCTACATCGGATTGAAGTTCAGATTTAGAAAGCGTGAAGAGTTTACATTTGAAAGACAATGACTCGACAGACAAGTAGAAGGCAAAGAGCTGAGAGAAGCCAACAGGGAGGAAGTCAAGAGGCATCCTCTGGTGCTGGAGAAGGACAAGCTTCGATTTACATTACCAGAGATGAAATGGAAGCTATGGCAAATTCGTTACATGAGAGGTTGCTGAAGAGTCAACAGGATATGATGCAGACTTTCTTCGAGCAGATAAGAGCTGCAGGAACACAGAACCTTGGACCAACTACAGCAACTACAAATGTGGAACAAGGAACTAGGGTTGCGGAACCTAATGGAGTACATAATACAGAACCGGAAGGCAATCAACAAGGGCTTGGGGGCAGGCCCGCAGGATCTAACGCAGAA
Organism: Allium fistulosum; assembly: GCA_030737815.1. Classification (NCBI taxonomy): domain Eukaryota; kingdom Viridiplantae; phylum Streptophyta; class Magnoliopsida; order Asparagales; family Amaryllidaceae; genus Allium; species Allium fistulosum. Next base: position 40,059,226 of record CM060905.1, on the reverse strand, counting down.
GGACCTTTGGAGGGGGTACAGCAAGCTAGAGCCAACGTTGCGGCTAATGAGCCACATGAGGAATATGTGCCGGAGTTCCCACGAGAGCATGGGGGGCAACCCCTAACAGGCAACGCTGGATTAATGGAAATTATTAGGAAGACTATGCGTGGAGGTTTGACCAATAGAGATTCGGAAGGAGTGAATAGGAGTCCGTTCGCTCGAGAAATCAGGGTAGCTCAGAATCCGCCTAAGTTCAAGTTACCTAGTGTGGAAGCATATAATGGCAAAGCTGACCCAACTGATCACTTGATGAGATATACTAGACACATGGAAGTACTGGGGGCATCGGAGGAAGTGATGGCCAGATGTTTCCCTTTATACTTGACAGATCTAGCGGCAATGTGGTTTAGGCAGCTGGAAGAAGGATCTATCAGGACTTGGAGGGAATTGGTGGACAGGTTTTTGGGACAGTTTCGGGTTCATATCAAAAGACCTAAGAACGTGATGACGTTGACATCGGTAAAGCAAAGGACGGATGAATCACTTAGAGCATTTTTGACTCGATTTAATGCGGCGGTTGCTTCGGTGGATCGGCCGGATCCATCGATGGTTTTGATGGCGGCAGTGTCGGGAGTCAGAGAGGATTCAGATTTTAAAGTATCTTTAGTACGGGACCCGCCACTGGATCTCGGGGAATTCTTCCACGAAGCTGAAAGGTTCCTTCGGCAAGAAGATGCATGTATGGACTTAAAGTTAAAAGAGGTAAATGTGACTGAGGGTGGAGGACCATCCAACGGAAGCTCGGACAAAGATAAAGGAAAAAGGAAGTTGGGCGACGATTCAGGAAAATCCAGGAAGCAATGGAAGGATCCAAAGTTTTCCACATACACAAAATTAAACGAGACGCAGGAGCGGATATTCATGGAAACTCGGAATCGCCTTCCTTACCGGAGGCCGGCTAGGAGAGAATCATCCGAGCGGGAGAGGGCATCTGGAAAGCATTGTCTCTTCCACGATTTGGACGGGCATGATACCAACAGCTGCAGGCACCTAAAGGATATAATTGAGGAGCATGTGAGGAATGGGCAGTTGAGGCAGTATGTTGGGGCTCGGAATGCAGCGGTGGAGCAGGAGCAACCACCGCCTACCTCAAACCATGAGGATATGAGGTACAGGAATAATGGTCGATTGGTAATCAATTGATCAGGATAATATGAAATAAGTAGCAAACCATTGGCGAGCAACCGAGTCATTTACACATGTATGGGGACGGAGATAGCCCCTAGGCATGCTCTGAATGATGATAAACCGCAAAGCCATGTTTTGCGAAATCTGTCTTTTGTTTTTGGATTGGACACTTAGTTTTCTGGTTTGGTTTTGGAGTTTGGATTGAACTCCTGGTTTTTGTTTGCTTTCTGCTTTGGATTTTCGTTCGGATGACTGGTTTTTGTTTTGGGTTTTCTGTTTTGGATGTCGGTTTGGATTTCTGATTTTCGGATTGGATTTTGATTGGATTCTTTATTGTTTTTGATAAACGGTCATCGAGTATGGACTATGCTCGGCAAGGGTCCGGAGTGACCAGGATTCGGCCTAGGACTTAGGCCTCCTATTATCAATTATTGTTTCAGGTCGTTGAGTATGGACTATGCTCAGAAAGGGTCCGGAGCGACCAGGATTCGGCTTAGGACTTAAGCCACGGCATTACTTGCGTCCAGGGACACTGGACCACGGTCGTCAGGTGTGGATTGCGCTTGGCAAGAACCCGGAGAGGTTAGCTCAGCGTCCAGGGACACTGGACCACGGTCGTCAGGTGTGGATTGCGCTTGGCAAGAACCCGGAGAGGTTACATCAGCGTCCAGGGACACTGGACCACGGTCGTCGTGTGTGGATTGCGCTTGACAAGAGCCCAGAGAGGTTATAGATTTGGATATCGGCCCGGAGAGGTCCTGGATTTGGCTATTGGCTGTTGGATAAGAATGGATCAAAGGCTCGGTCTTCGAGTTCGGATGGACATGGAATTGGCTACGGACTTTGGATATCGGATACGGAATTATTCAAAACACGCCTTCTTATCACAAGGCATGTTTTGGGGGGCAAATGTTATCCCGCTTTTTGGTCAAAGCTGGAATATCAACAAATCGGCTGGATATCAGGATTGGAGTTCAATTGGAAACAAGGCTGCAATGGATATCGTCAAAATTTGGTCGAGCTCCAATCAGGACGGAATCGATTGGAAATGATGATGAGGACTAGGAGAGGCTACGTTTCAAGTTTCAGGTTAATCGGAGTTTGTACGAAGAAGATACGATCGATACAAGGTAGGAAGAAGGTACTGTTCGAATCCATCATCTTCCCTTGCCTCGACTCCATCAAACTTCCCTTGCCTCGACTCCATCGAACTTCCCTTGCCTCGACTCCATCGGTTTTCCCTTGCCTCGACTCCATCGAACTTCCCTTGCCTCGACTCCATCATCTTCCCTTGCCTCGACTCCATCATCTTCCCTTGCCTCGACTCCATCGAACTTCCCTTGCCTCGACTCCATCGAACTTCCCTTGCCTCGACTCCATCGAACTTCCCTTGCCTCGACTCCATCGAACTTCCCTTGCTTCAACTCCATCATCTTCGAATCCATTTCAACTGAGAATCCTTCGAATCCATTACCTCGAATCCAAGCCATGGATTCGACCCAGTCAAACCGGAGTACAAAACGGATCGAAGCGAGAGACACGCGCCACGTCGCAGTAAGCATCGAGTCGACCGAATCGATTCGAACCAAGATCGATTCGAACGAATCGATTCGAACTAGATCGATTCGAACCAGGCTAGTCAACCAGAAATGCAACCTTGAATCGATCATAACTTGAGATCTACACATCGAAATGCTATGAAATTTACACAGAAGCTTCAACACATGATGAAGAATGTTCACACCAAATTTCAGCCCGATTGGACAATTTCTTGATCGATTCGAACATAGCTTCGAATCGATCCCAAAGTGGGCCCGGATTTCCAGAAAGCAGGGCATGTGGGCCCCCTGACGTACCAGAACTGGTCTCCCCTCAATTTAGGCGAAATATCAGCCTCCTACACCTATAAATAGAGCCCCTGGTCATTCAGAAAAGGGGTCAGACAATTCTAAGAGCTAAGGAGCGCCCAGATTCTGCCAGATTCACTCCAGATCACCATTGCCGCCTTAGAATCCAGATTAGAATCATAAAGTCTGTTGTACTACGCAATAAGAAATTGTAATCTTCAAGTATCGAGCAATAAAATCATAAAAACCTTGAAGTGGACGTAGGCCGGAGATAGCCGAACCACTATAAATTGTGCGTCACTGTTCATTATTTCTGGATTGCTGTTTGTTGCTTGCTTAGATTTGATATTTGTGTCTGAATATTGCTAACTTGTATTCATACACTGGTGCTTTCACAACGCTTGGGGTTTGTGACCATTTTTGGCGCAAACAGCTGTCAAGGCCGTAGAACTCACCGAGAGCTTCGTTTTGACTGGTTATGGCTCCCGTAACTCTAAACGAGCCAACAGTTATGGCCGTCCGAAGAATCGATATCCACAGGGTGCAACATTCGCTGTGCAAGGTGCAACATTAATCGTCCAAAAAGCCAAAACAGCGCCGTTCGACTTTGAGAAGTGGGTGCAGGGATTTGAAATGGAACAGTACCATGGTGAGCCGCTCTCCATGGAAGGTAAATCGAAGACCAGCAACGGTGATCCCGTTTTAACGTAAACATTCACGTGATGGAAAAAAGAAGGCCAAAAAACTTCAGAGACCCGATTGAGGTTCGGATAGCCTTTTTTGGGTTTGAAACTATCCGTTGACGGCATATAGCTGTCAAGGCCGTAGAACTCACCGAGAGCTTCGTTTTGAATGGTTATGGCTCCCGTAACTCTAAACGAGCCAACAGTTATGGCCGTCCGAAGAATCGATATCCACAGGGTGCAACATTCGCTGTGCAAGATGCAACATTCGTCCAAAAAGCCGAAACAGCGCCGTTCGATTTTTAGAAGTGGGTGCAGGGATTTGAATTGGAACAGTACCATGTTGAACCGCTCTCCAGGGAAGGTAAATCGAAGACCAGCAACGGTGATCCCGTTTTAACGTAAAAATTCACGTGATGTAAAAAAGAAGGCCAAAATACTTCAGAGACCCGATTGAGGTTCGGATAGCCTTTTTTGGGTTTGAAACTATCCGTTGACGGCTTACAGCAGTCAAGGCCGTAGAACTCACCGAGAGCTTCGTTTTGACTAGTTATGGCTCCCGTTACTCTAAACGAGCCAACAGTTATGGCCATCCGAAGAATCGATATCCACAGGGTGCAACATTCGCTGTGCAAGGTGCAACATTCGTCCAAAAAGCCGAAACAGCGTCGTTCGACTTTTAGAAGTGGGTGCAGGGATTTGAAATGGAACAGTACCATGGTGAGCCGCTCTCCAGGGAAGGTTAATCGAAGACCAGCAACGGTGATCCCGTTTTAACGTAAACATTCACGTGATGGAAAAAAGAAGGCCAAAAAACTTCAGAGACCCGATTGAGGTTCGGATAGCCTTTTTTGGGTTTGAAACTATCCGTTGACGACTTACAGCTGTCAAGGCCGCAGAACTCACCGAGAGCTTCGTTTTGACTGGTTATGGCTCCCGTAACTCTAAACGAGCCAACAGTTATGGCCGTCCGAAGAATCGATATCCAAAGGGTGCAACATTCGCTGTGCAAGGTGCAACATTCGTCCAAAAAGCCGAAACAACGCCGTTCGACTTTGAGAAGTGGGTGCAGGGATTTGAAATGGAACAGTACCATGGTGAGCCGCACTCCAGGGAAGGTAAATCGAAGAGCAGCAACGGTGATCCCGTTTTAACGTAAAAATTCACGTGATGGAAAAAAGAAGGCTAAAAAACTTCAAAGACCCGATTGAGGTTCGGATAGCCTTTTTTGGGTTTGAAACTATCCATTGATGGCATACAGCTGTCAAGGCCGTAGAACTCACCGAGAGCTTCGTTTTGACTGGTTATGGCTCCCGTAACTCTAAACGAGCCAACAGTTATGGCCGTCCGAAGAATCGATATCCACAGGGTGCAACATTCCCTGTGCAAGGTGCAACATTCGTCCAAAAAGCCGAAACAGCGCCGTTCGATTTTTAGAAGTGGGTGTAGGGATTTGAAATGGAACAGTACCATGATGAACCGCTCTCCAGGGACGGTAAATCGAAGACCAGCAACGGTGATCCCGTTTTAACGTAAAAATTCACGTGATGGAAAAAAGAAGGCCAAAATACTTCAGAGACCCGATTGAGGTTCGGATAGCCTTTTTTGGGTTTGAAACTATCCGTTGACGGCTTACAGCTGTCAGGGCCGTAGAAATCACCGAGAGCTTCGTTTTGACTGGTTATGGCTCCCGTAACTCTAAACGAGCCAACAGTTATAGCCGTCCGAAGAATCGATATCCACAGGGTGCAACATTCGCTGTGCAAGGTGCAACATTCGTCCAAAAGGCCGAAACAGCGCCGTTCGACTTTGAGAAGTGGGTGCAGGGATTTGAAATGGAACAGTACCATGGTGAGCCGCTCTCCAGGGAAGGTAAATCGAAGACCAGCAACGGTGATCCCGTTTTAACGTAAACATTCACGTGATGGAAAAAGAAGGCCAAAAAACTTCAGAGACCCGATTGAGGTTCGGATAGCCTTTTTTGGGTTTGAAACTATCCGTTGACGGCTTACAGCTATCAAGGCCATAGAACTCACTGAGAGCTTTGTTTTGACTGGTTATGGCTCCCGTAACTCTAAATGAGCCAACAGTTATGGCCGTCCGAAGAATCGATATCCACAGGGTGCAACATTCGCTGTGCAAGGTGCAACATTCGTCCAAAAAGCCGAAACAGCGTCGTTCAACTTTTAGAAGTGGGTGCAGGGATTTGAAATGGAACAGTACCATGGTGACCCGCTCTCCAGGGAAGGTAAATCGAAGACCAGCAACGTTGATCCCGTTTTAACGTAAAAATTCACGTGATGGAAAAAAGAAGGCCAAAATACTTCAGAGACCCGATTGAGGTTCGGATAGCCTTTTTTTGGTTTGAAACTATCCGTTGACGGCTTACAGCCATCAAGGCCGCAGAACTCACCGAGAGCTTCGTTTTGACTGGTTATGGCTCCCGTAACTCTAAACGAGCCAACAGTTATGGCCGTCCGAAGAATCGATATCCACAGGGTGCAACATTCGCTGTGCAAGGTGCAACATTCGTCCAAAAAGCCGAAACAGCGCCGTTCGACTTTGAGAAGTGGGTGCAGGGATTTGAAATGGAACAATACCATGGTGAGCCGCTCTCTAGGGAAGGTAAATTGAAGACCAGCAACGGTGATCCCGTTTTAACGTAAACATTCACGTGATGGAAAAAAGAAGGCCAAAAAACTTCAGAGACCCGATTGAGGTTCGGATAGCCTTTTTTGGGTTTGAAACTATCCGTTGACGGCATACAGCTGTCAAGGCCGTAGAACTCACCGAGAGCTTCGTTTTGACTGGTTATGGCTCCCGTAACTCTAAACGAGCCAACAGTTATGGCCGTCCGAAGAATCGATATCCACAGGGTGCAACATTCGCTGTGCAAGGTGCAACATTCGTCAAAAAGCCGAAACAGCGCCGTTCGACTTTGAGAAGTGGGTGCAGGGATTTGAAATGGAATAGTACCATGGTGAGCCGCTCTCCAGGGAAGGTAAATCGAAGACCAGCAACGGTGATCCCGTTTTAACGTAAAAATTCACGTGATGGAAAAAAGAAGGCCAAAAAACTTCAAAGACCCGATTGAGGTTCGGATAGCCTTTTTTGGGTTTGAAACTATCCATTGATGGCATACAGCTGTCAAGGCCGTAGAACTCACCGAGAGCTTCGTTTTGACTGGTTATGGCTCCCGTAACTCTAAACGAGCCAACAGTTATGGCCGTCCGAAGAATCGATATCCACAGGGTGCAACATTCCCTGTGCAAGGTGCAACATTCGTCCAAAAAGCCGAAACAGCGCCGTTCGATTTTTAGAAGTGGGTGCAGGGATTTGAAATGGAACAGTACCATGGTGAACCGCTCTCCAGGGAAGGTAAATCGAAGACCAGCAACGATGATCCCGTTTTAACGTAAAAATTCACGTGATGGAAAAAAGAAGGCCAAAATACTTCAGAGACCCGATTGAGGTTCGGATAGCCTTTTTTGGGTTTGAAACTATCCGTTGACGGCTTACAGCTGTCAGGGCCGTAGAAATCAAAGAGAGCTTCGTTTTGACTGGTTATGGATCCCGTAACTCTAAACGAGCCAATAGTTATGGCCGTCCGAAGAATCGATATCCACAGGGTGCAACATTCGCTGTGCAAGGTGCAACATTCGTCCAAAAAGCCGAAACATCGCCGTTCGACTTTGAGAAGTGGGTGCAGGGATTTGAAATGGAACAGTACCATGGTGAGCCGCTCTCCAGGGAAGGTAAATCGAAGACCAGCAACGGTGATCCTGTTTTAACGTAAAAATTCACGTGATGGAAAAAAGAAGGCCAAAATACTTCAGAGACCCGATTGAGGTTCGGATAGCCTTTTTTGGGTTTGAAACTATCCGTTGACGGCTTACAGCGGTCAAGGCCGTAGAACTCACCGAGAGCTTCGTTTTGATTGGTTATGGCTCCCGTAACTCTAAACGACCCAACAGTTATGGCCGACCGAAGAATCGATATCCACAGGGTGCAACATTCGCTGTGCAAGGTGCAACATTCGTCCAAAAAGCCGAAACAGCGCCGTTCGACTTTGAGAAGTGGGTGCAGGGATTTGAAATGGAACAGTACCATGGTGAGCCGCTCTCCATGGAAGGTAAATCGAAGACCAGCAACGGTGATCCCGTTTTAACGTAAACATTCACGTGATGGAAAAAAGAAGGCCAAAAAACTTCAGAGACCCGATTGAGGTTCGGATAGCCTTTTTTGGGTTTGAAACTATCCGTTGACGGCATACAGCTGTCAAGGCCGTAGAACTCACTGAGAGCTTCGTTTTGACTGGTTATGGCTCCCGTAACTCTAAATGAGCCAACAGTTATGGCCGTCCGAAGAATCGATATCCACAGGGTGCAACATTCGCTGTGCAAGATGCAACAGTCGTCCAAAAAGCCGAAACAGCGCCGTTCGATTTTTAGAAGTGGGTGTAGGGATTTGAAATGGAACAGTACCATGGTGAACCGCTCTCCAGGGAAGGTAAATCGAAGACCAGCAACGTTGATCCCGTTTTAACGTAAAAATTCACGTGATGGAAAAAAGAAGGCCAAAATACTTCAGAGACCCGATTGAGGTTCGGATAGCCTTTTTTGGGTTTGAAACTATCCGTTGACGGCTTACAGCAGTCAAGGCCGTAGAACTCACCGAGAGCTTCGTTTTGACTGGTTATGGCTCCCGTAACTCTAAACGAGCCAACAGTTATGGCCATCCGAAGAATCGATATCCACAGGGTGCAACATTCGCTGTGCAAGGTGCAACATTCGTCCAAAAAGCCGAAACAACATCGTTCGACTTTTAGAATTGGGTGCAGGGATTTGAAATGGAACAGTACCATGGTGAGCCGCTCTCCAGGGAAGGTAAATCGAAGACCAGCAACGGTGATACCGTTTTAACGTAAACATTCACGTGATGGAAAAAAGAAGGCCAAAAAACTTCAAAGACCCGATTGAGGTTCGGATAGCCTTTTTTGGGTTTGAAACTATCCGTTGACGGCTTACAGCTATCAAGGCCGCAGAACTCACCGAGGGCTTCGTTTTGACTGGTTATGGCTCCCGTAACTCTAAACGAGCCAACAGTTATGGCCGTCCGAAGAATCGATATCCAAAGGGTGCAACATTCGCTGTGCAAGGTGCAACATTCGTCCAAAAAGCCGAAACAGCGCCGTTCGACTTTGAGAAGTGGGTGCAGGGATTTGAAATGGAACAGTACCATGGTGAGCCGCTCTCCAGGGAAGGTAAATCGAAGACCAGCAATGGTGATCCCGTTTTAACGTAAAAATTCACGTGATGGAAAAAAGAAGGCCAAAAAACTTCAGAGACCCGATTGAGGTTCGGATAGCCTTTTTTGGGTTTGAAACTATCCGTTGACGGCATACAGCTGTCAAGGCCGTAGAACTCACCGAGAGCTTCGTTTTGACTGGTTATGGCTCCCGTAACTCTAAACGAGCCAACAGTTATGGCCGTCCGAAGAATCGATATCCACAGGGTGCAACATTCGCTGTGCAAGGTGCAACATTCGTCCAAAAAGCCAAAACAGCGCCGTTCGACTTTTAGAAGTGGGTGCAGGGATTTGAAATGGAACAGTACCATGGTGAACCGCTCTCCAGGGAAGGTAAATCGAAGACCAGCAACGGTGATCCCGTTTTAACGTAAACATTCACGTGATGGAAAAAGAAGTCCAAAAAACTTCAGAGACCCGATTGAGGTTCGGATAGCCTTTTTTGGGTTTGAAACTATCCGTTGACGGCTTACAGCTGTCAAGGCCGTAGAACTCACTGAGAGCTTCGTTTTGACTGGTTATGGCTCCCGTAACTCTGAATGATCCAACTGTTATGGCCGTCCGAAGAATCGATATCCACAGGGTGCAACATTCGCTGTGCAAGGTGCAACATTCGTCCAAAAAGCCGAAACAGCGTCGTTTAACTTTTAGAAGTGGGTGCAGGGATTTGAAATGGAACAGTACAATGGTGAACCGCTCTCCAGGGAAGGTAAATCGAAGACCAGCAACGGTGATCCCGTTTTAACGTAAACATTCACGTGATGGAAAAAAGAAGGCCAAAATACTTCAGAGACCCGATTGAGGTTCGGATAGCCTTTTTTGGGTTTGAAACTATCCGTTGACGGCTTACAGCTGTCAAGGCCGTAGAAATCACCGAGAGCTTCGTTTTGACTGGTTATGGTTCCCGTAACTCTAAACGAGCCAACAGTTATGGCCGTCCGAAGAATCGATATCCACAGGGTTCAACATTCGCTGTGCAATCTGCAACATTCGTCCAAAAAGCCGAAACAGCGCCGTTCGACTTTGAGAAGTGGGTGCAGGTATTTGAAATGGAACAGTACCATGGTGAGCCGCTCTCCAGGGAAGGTAAATCAAAGACCAGCAACGGTGATCCCGTTTTAACGTAAACATTCACGTGATGGAAAAAGAAGGCCAAAAAACTTCAGAGACCCGATTGAGGTTCGGATAGCCTTTTTTGGGTTTGAAACTATCCGTTGACGGCTTACAGCCTTCAAAGCCGTAGAACTCACTGAGAGCTTCGTTTTGACTGGTTATGGCTCCCGTAACTCTAAATGAGCCAATAGTTATGGCCGTCCGAAGAATCGATATCCACAGGGTGCAACATTCGCTGTGCAAGGTGCAACATTCGTCCAAAAAGCCGAAACAGCGTCGTTCAACTTTTAGAAGTGGGTGCAGGGATTTGAAATGGAACAGTACCATGGTGAACCGCTCTCCAGGGAAGGTAAATCGAAGACCAGCAACGGTGATCCCGTTTTAACGTAAAAATTCACGTGATGGAAAAAAGAAGGCCAAAATACTTCAGAGACTCGATTGAGGTTCGGATAGCCTTTTTTGGGTTTGAAACTATCCGTTGACAGCTTACAGCCGTCAAGGCCGCAGAACTCACCGAGAGCTTCGTTTTGACTGGTTATGGCTCCCGTAACTCTAAACGAGCCAACAGTTATAGCCGTCCGAAGAATCGATATCCACAGGGTGCAACATTCGCTGTGCAAGGTGCAACATTCGTCCAGAAAGCCGAAACAGCGCCGTTCGACTTTGAGAAGTGGGTGCAGGGATTTGAAATGGAACAGTACCATGGTGAGCCGCTCTCCATGGAAGGTAAATCGAAGACCAGCAACAGTGATCCCGTTTTAACGTAAACATTCACGTGATGGAAAAAAGAAGGCCAAAAAACTTCAGAGACCCGATTGAGGTTCGGATAGCCTTTTTTGGGTTTGAAACTATCCGTTGATGGCATACAGCTGTCAAGGCCGTAGAACTCACCGAGAGCTTCGTTTTGACTGGTTATGGCTCCCGTAACTCTAAACGAGCCAACAGTTATGGCCGTCCGAAGAATCGATATCCACAGGGTGCAACATTCGCTGTGCAAGATCCAACATTCGTCCAAAAAGCCGAAACAGCGCCGTTCGATTTTTAGAAGTGGGTGCAGGGATTTGAAATGGAACAGTACCATGGTGAACCACTCTCCAGGGAAGGTAAATCGAAGACCAGCAACGTTGATCCTGTTTTAACGTAAAAATTCACGTGATGGAAAAAAGAAGGCCAAAATACTTCAGAGACCCGATTGAGGTTCGGATAGCCTTTTTTGGGTTTGAAACTATCCGTTGACGGCTTACAGTAGTCAAGGCCGTAGAACTCACCGAGAGCTTCGTTTTGACTGGTTATGGCTCCCGTAACTCTAAACGAGCCAACAGTTATGGCCATCCGAAGAATCGATATCCACGGGGTGCAACATTCGCTGTGCAAGGTGCAACATTCGTCCAAAAAGCCGAAACAACGTCGTTCGACTATTAGAAGTGGGTGCAGGGATTTGAAATGGAACAGTACCATGGTGAACCGCTATCCAGGGAAGGTAAATCGAAGACCAGCAACGGTGATACCGTTTTAACGTAAACATTCACGTGATGGAAAAAAGAAGGCCAAAAAACTTCAAAGACCCGACTGAGGTTCGGATAGCCTTTTTTGGGTTTGAAACTATCCGTTGACGGCTTACAGCTATCAAGGCCGCAGAACTCACCGAGGGCTTCGTTTTGACTGGTTATGGCTCCCGTAACTCTAAACGAGCCAACAGTTATGGCCGTCCGAAGAATCGATATCCAAAGGGTGCAACATTCGCTGTGCAAGGTGCAACATTCGTCCAAAAAGCCGAAACAGCGCCGTTCGACTTTGAGAAGTGGGTGCAGGGATTTGAAATGGAACAGTACCATGGTGAGCCGCTCTCCAGGGAAGGTAAATCGAAGACCAGCAACGGTGATCCCGTTTTAACGTAAAAATTCACGTGATGGAAAAAAGAAGGCCAAAAAACTTCAGAGACCCGATTGAGGTTCGGATAGCCTTTTTTGGGTTTGAAACTATCCGTTGACGGCATACAGCTGTCAAGGCCGTAGAACTCACCGAGAGCTTCGTTTTGACTGGTTATGGCTCCTGTAACTCTAAACGAGCCAACAGTTATGGCCGTCCGAAGAATCGATATACACAGGGTGCAACATTCGCTGTGCAAGGTGCAACATTCGTCCAAAAAGCCGAAACAGCGCTGTTCGATTTTTAGAAGTGGGTGCAGGGATTTGAAATGGAACAGTACCATGGTGAACCGCTCTCCAGGGAAGGTAAATCGAAGACCAGCAACGGTGATCCCGTTTTAACGTAAAAATTCACGTGATGGAAAAAAGAAGGCCAAAATACTTCAGAGACCCGATTGAGGTTCGGATAGCCTTTTTTGGGTTTGAAACTATCCGTTGATGGCTTATAGCCGTCAAGGCCGTAGAACTCACCAAGAGCTTCATTTTGACTGGTTATGGCTCCCGTAACTCTAAACGAGCCAACAGTTATGGCCGTCCGAAGAATCGATATCCACAGGGTGCAACATTCGCTGTGCAAGGTGCAACATTCGTCCAAAAAGCCGAAACAGCGCCTTTTGACTTTGAGAATTGGGTGCAGGGATTTGAAATGGAACAGTACCATGGTGATCCGCTCTCCAGGGAAGGTAAATCGAAGACCAGCAACGGTGATCCCGTTTTAACGTAAACATTCACGTGATGGAAAAAGAAGGCCAAAAAACTTCAGAGACCCGATTGAGGTTCGGATAGCCTTTTTTGGGTTTGAAACTATCCGTTGACGGCTTATAGCTGTCAAGGCCGTAGAACTCACTGAGAGCTTCGTTTTGACTGGTTATGGCTCCCGTAACTCTAAATGAGCCAACAGTTATGGCCGTCCGAAGAATCGATATCCACAGGGTGCAACATTCGCTGTGCAAGGTGCAACATTCGTCCAAAAAGCCGAAACAGCGTCGTTCAACTTTTAGAAGTGGGTGCAGGGATTTGAAATGGAATAGTACCATGGTGAACCGCTCTCCAGGGAAGGTAAATCGAAGACCAGCAACGGTGATCCCGTTTTAACGTAAAAATTCACATGATGGAAAAAAGAAGGCCAAAATACTTCAGAGACCCGATTGAGGTTCGGATAGCCTTTTTTGGGTTTGAAACTATCCGTTGACGGCTTACAGCCGTCAAGGCCGCAGAACTCACCGAGAGCTTCGTTTTGACTGGTTATGGCTCCCGTAACTCTAAACGAGCCAACAGTTATGGCCCTCCGAAGAATCGATATCCACAGGGTGCAACATTCGCTGTGCAAGATGCAACATTCGTCCAAAAAGCCGAAACAGCGCCGTTCGATTTTTAGAAGTGGGTGCAGGGATTTGAAATGGAACAGTACCATGGTGAACCGCTCTCCAGGGAAGGTAAATCGAAGACCAGCAACGTTGATCCCGTTTTAACGTAAAAATTCACGTGATGGAAAAAAGAAGGCCAAAATACTTCAGAGACCCGATTGAGGTTCGGATAGCCTTTTTTGGGTTTGAAACTATCCGTTGGCGGCTTACAGCAGTCAAGGCCGTAGAACTCACCGAGAGCTTCGTTTTGACAGGTTATGGCTCCCGTAACTCTAAACGAGCCAACAGTTATGGCCATCCGAAGAATCGATATCCACAGGGTGCAACATTCGCTGTGCAAGGTGCAACATTCGTCCAAAAAGCCGAAACAGCGGCGTTCGACTTTTAGAAGTGGGTGCAGGGATTTGAAATGGAACAGTACCATGGTGAGCCGCTCTCCAAGGAAGGTAAATCGAAGACCAGCAACGGTGATACCGTTTTAACGTAAACATTCACGTGATGGAAAAAAGAAGGCCAAAAAACTTCAGAGACCCGATTGAGGTTCGGATAGCGTTTTTGGGTTTGAAACTATCCGTTGACGGCTTACAGCAGTCAAGGCCGTAGAACTCACCGAGAGCTTCGTTTTGACTGGTTATGGCTCCCGTAACTCTAAACGAGCCAACAGTTATGGCCATCCGAAGAATCGATATCCACAGGGTGCAACATTCGCTGTGCAAGGTGCAACATTCGTCCAAAAAGCCGAAACAACGTCGTTCGACTTTTAGAATTGGGTGCAGGGATTTGAAATGGAACAGTACCATGGTGAGCCGCTCTCCAGGGAAGGTAAATCGAAGACCAGCAACGGTGATACCGTTTTAACGTAAACATTCACGTGATGGAAAAAAGAAGGCCAAAAAACTTCAAAGACCCGATTGAGGTTCGGATAGCCTTTTTTGGGTTTGAAACTATCCGTTGACGGCTTACAGCTATCAAGGCCACAGAACTCACCGAGGGCTTCGTTTTGACTGGTTATGGCTCCCGTAACTCTAAACGAGCCAACAGTTATGGCCGTCCGAAGAATCGATATCCAAAGGGTGCAACATTCGCTGTGCAAGGTGCAACATTCGTCCAAAAATCCGAAACAGCGCCGTTCGATTTTTAGAAGTGGGTGCAGGGATTTGAAATGGAACAGTACCATGGTGAGCCGCTCTCCAGGGAAGGTAAATCGAAGACCAGCAATGGTGATCCCGTTTTAACGTAAAAATTCACGTGATGGAAAAAAGAAGCCAAAAAACTTCAGAGACCCGATTGAGGTTCGGATAGCCTTTTTTGGGTTTGAAACTATCCGTTGACGGCATACAGCTGTCAAGGCCGTAGAACTCACCGAGAGCTTCGTTTTGACTGGTTATGGCTCCCGTAACTCTAAACGAGCCAACAGTTATGGCCGTCCGAAGAATCGATATCCACAGGGTGCAACATTCGCTGTGCAAGGTGCAACATTCGTCCAAAAAGCCAAAACAGCGCCGTTCGACTTTTAGAAGTGGGTGCAGGGATTTGAAATGGAACAGTACCATGGTGAACCGCTCTCCAGGGAAGGTAAATCGAAGACCAGCAACGGTGATCCCGTTTTAACGTAAACATTCACGTGATGGAAAAAGAAGTCCAAAAAACTTCAGAGACCCGATTGAGGTTCGGATAGCCTTTTTTGGGTTTGAAACTATCCGTTGACGGCTTACAGCTGTCAAGGCCGTAGAACTCACTGAGAGCTTCGTTTTGACTGGTTATGGCTCCCGTAACTCTAAATGATCCAACTGTTATGACCGTCCGAAGAATCGATATCCACAGGGTGCAACATTCGCTGTGCAAGGTGCAACATTCGTCCAAAAAGCCGAAACAACGTCGTTTAACTTTTAGAAGTGGGTGCAGGGATTTGAAACGGAACAGTACCATGCTGAACCGCTCTCCAGGGAAGGTAAATCGAAGACCAGCAACGGTGATCCCGTTTTAACGTAAACATTCACGTGATGGAAAAAACAAGGCCAAAATACTTCAGAGACCCGATTGAGGTTCGGATAGCCTTTTTTGGGTTTGAAACTATCCGTTGACGGCTTACAGCTGTCAAGGCCGTAGAAATCACCGAGAGCTTCGTTTTGACTGGTTATGGCTCCCGTAACTCTAAACGAGCCAACAGTTATGGCCGTCCGAAGAATCGATATCCACAGGGTTCAACATTCGCTGTGCAATCTGCAACATTCGTCCAAAAAGCCGAAACAGCGCCGTTCGACTTTGAGAAGTGGGTGCAGGTATTTGAAATGGAACAGTACCATGGTGAGCCGCTCTCCAGGGAAGGTAAATCAAAGACCAGCAACGGTGATCCCGTTTTAACGTAAACATTCACGTGATGGAAAAAGAAGGCCAAAAAACTTCAGAGACCCGATTGAGGTTCGGATAGCCTTTTTTGGGTTTGAAACTATCCGTTGACGGCTTACAGCCGTCAAAGCCGTAGAACTCACTGAGAGCTTCGTTTTGACTGGTTATGGCTCCCGTAACTCTAAATGAGCCAATAGTTATGGCCGTCCGAAGAATCGATATCCACAGGGTGCAACATTCGCTGTGCAAGGTGCAACATTCGTCCAAAAAGCCGAAACAGCGTCGTTCAACTTTTAGAAGTGGGTGCAGGGATTTGAAATGGAACAGTACCATGGTGAACCGCTCTCCAGGGAAGGTAAATCGAAGACCAGCAACGGTGATCCCGTTTTAACGTAAAAATTCACGTGATGGAAAAAAGAAGGCCAAAATACTTCAGAGACCCGATTGAGGTTCGGATAGCCTTTTTTGGGTTTGAAACTATCCGTTGACAGCTTACAGCCGTCAAGGCCGCAGAACTCACCAAGAGCTTCGTTTTGACTGGTTATGGCTCCCGTAACTCTAAACGAGCCAACAGTTATAGCCGTCCGAAGAATCGATATCCACAGGGTGCAACATTCGCTGTGCAAGGTGCAACATTCGTCCAGAAAGCCGAAACAGCGCCGTTCGACTTTGAGAAGTGGGTGCAGGGATTTGAAATGGAACAGTACCATGGTGAGCCGCTCTCCATGGAAGGTAAATCGAAGACCAGCAACAGTGATCCCGTTTTAACGTAAACATTCACGTGATGGAAAAAAGAAGGCCAAAAAACTTCAGAGACCCGATTGAGGTTCGGATAGCCTTTTTTGGGTTTGAAACTATCCGTTGATGGCATACAGCTGTCAAGGCCTTAGAACTCACCGAGAGCTTCGTTTTGACTGGTTATGGCTCCCGTAACTCTAAACGAGCCAACAGTTATGGCCGTCCGAAGAATCGATATCCACAGGGTGCAACATTCGCTGTGCAAGATCCAACATTCGTCCAAAAAGCCGAAACAACGCCGTTCGATTTTTAGAAGTGGGTGCAGGGATTTGAAATGGAACAGTACCATGGTGAACCACTCTCCAGGGAAGGTAAATCGAAGACCAGCAACGTTGATCCTGTTTTAACGTAAAAATTCACGTGATGGAAAAAAGAAGGCCAAAATACTTCAGAGACCCGATTGAGGTTCGGATAGCCTTTTTTGGGTTTGAAACTATCCGTTGACGGCTTACAGTAGTCAAGGCCGTAGAACTCACCGAGAGCTTCGTTTTGACTGGTTATGGCTCCCGTAACTCTAAACGAGCCAACAGTTATGGCCATCCGAAGAATCGATATCCACGGGGTGCAACATTCGCTGTGCAAGGTGCAACATTCGTCCAAAAAGCCGAAACAACGTCGTTCGACTATTAGAAGTGGGTGCAGGGATTTGAAATGGAACAGTACCATGGTGAGCCGCTATCCAGGGAAGGTAAATCGAAGACCAGCAACGGTGATACCGTTTTAACGTAAACATTCACGTGATGGAAAAAAGAAGGCCAAAAAACTTCAAAGACCCGATTGAGGTTCGGATAGCCTTTTTTGGGTTTGAAACTATCCGTTGACGGCTTACAGCTATCAAGGCGGCAGAACTCACCGAGGGCTTCGTTTTGACTGGTTATGGCTCCCGTAACTCTAAACGAGCCAACAGTTATGGCCGTCCGAAGAATCGATATCCAAAGGGTGCAACATTCGCTGTGCAAGGTGCAACATTCGTCCAAAAAGCCGAAACAGCGCCGTTCGACTTTGAGAAGTGGGTGCAGGGATTTGAAATGGAACAGTACCATGGTGAGCCGCTCTCCAGGGAAGGTAAATCGAAGACCAGCAACGGTGATCCCGTTTTAACGTAAAAATTCACGTGATGGAAAAAAGAAGGCCAAAAAACTTCAGAGACCCGATTGAGGTTCGGATAGCCTTTTTTGGGTTTGAAACTATCCGTTGACGGCATACAGCTGTCAAGGCCGTAGAACTCACCGAGAGCTTCGTTTTGACTGGTTATGGCTCCCGTAACTCTAAACGAGCCAACAGTTATGGCCGTCCGAAGAATCGATATACACAGGGTGCAACATTCGCTGTGCAAGGTGCAACATTCGTCCAAAAAGCCGAAACAGCGCCGTTCGATTTTTAGAAGTGGGTGCAGGGATTTGAAATGGAACAGTACCATGGTGAACCGCTCTCCAGGGAAGGTAAATCGAAGACCAGCAACGGTGATCCCGTTTTAACGTAAAAATTCACGTGATGGAAAAAAGAAGGCCAAAATACTTCAGAGACCCGATTGAGGTTCGGATAGCCTTTTTTGGGTTTGAAACTATCCGTTGACGGCTTATAGCCGTCAAGGCCGTAGAACTCACCAAGAGCTTCGTTTTGACTGGTTATGGCTCCCGTAACTCTAAACGAGCCAACAGTTATGGCCGTCCGAAGAATCGATATCCACAGGGTGCAACATTCGCTGTGCAAGGTGCAACATTCGTCCAAAAAGCCGAAACAGCGCCTTTCGACTTTGAGAAGTGGGTGCAGGGATTTGAAATGGAACAGTACCATGGTGAGCCGCTCTCCAGGGAAGGTAAATCGAAGACCAGCAACGGTGATCCCGTTTTAACGTAAACATTCACGTGATGGAAAAAGAAGGCCAAAAAACTTCAGAGACCCGATTGAGGTTCGGATAGCCTTTTTTGGGTTTGAAACTATCCGTTGACGGCTTATAGCTGTCAAGGCCGTAGAACTCACTGAGAGCTTCGTTTTGACTGGTTATGGCTCCCGTAACTCTAAATGAGCCAACAGTTATGGCCGTCCGAAGAATCGATATCCACAGGGTGCAACATTCGCTGTCCAAGGTGCAACATTCGTCCAAAAAGCCGAAACAGCGTCGTTCAACTTTTAGAAGTGGGTGCAGGGATTTGAAATGGAACAGTACCATGGTGAACCGCTCTCCAGGGAAGGTAAATCGAAGACCAGCAACGGTGATCCCGTTTTAACGTAAAAATTCACGTGATGGAAAAAAGAAGGCCAAAATACTTCAGAGACCCGATTGAGGTTCGGATTGCCTTTTTTGGGTTTGAAACTATCCGTTGACGGCTTACAGCCGTCAAGGCCGCAGAACTCACCGAGAGCTTCGTTTTGACTGGTTATGGCTCCCGTAACTCTAAACGAGTCAACAATTATGGCCGTCCGAAGAATCGATATCCACAGGGTGCAACATTCACTGTGCAAGGTGCCACATTCGTCCAAAAAGCCGAAACAGCGCCGTTCGACTTTGAGAAGTAGGTGCAGGGATTTGAAATGGAACAATACCATGGTGAGCCACTCTCCATGGAAGGTAAATTGAAGACCAGCAACGGTGATCCCGTTTTAACGTAAACATTCACGTGATGGAAAAAAGAAGGCCAAAAAACTTCAGAGACCCGATTGAGGTTCGGATAGCCTTTTTGGGTTTGAAACTATCCGTTGACGGCATACAGCTGTCAAGGCCGTAGAACTCACCGAGAGCTTCGTTTTGACTGGTTATGGCTCCCGTAACTCTAAACGAGCCAACAGTTATGGCCGTCCGAAGAATCGATATCCACAGGGTGCAACATTCGCTGTGCAAGATGCAACATTCGTCCAAAAAGCCGAAACAGCGCCGTTCGATTTTTAGAAGTGGGTGCAGGGATTTGAAATGGAACAGTACCATGGTGAACCGCTCTCCAGGGAAGGTAAATCGAAGACCAGCAACGTTGATCCCGTTTTAACGTAAAAATTCACGTGATGGAAAAAAGAAGGCCAAAATACTTCAGAGACCCGATTGAGGTTCGGATAGCCTTTTTTGGGTTTGAAACTATCCGTTGGCGGCTTACAGCAGTCAAGGCCGTAGAACTCACCGAGAGCTTCGTTTTGACTGGTTATGGCTCCCGTAACTCTAAACGAGCCAACAGTTATGGCCATCCGAAGAATCGATATCCACAGGGTGCAACATTCGCTGTGCAAGGTGCAACATTCGTCCAAAAAGCCGAAACAGCGTCGTTCGACTTTTAGAAGTGGGTGCAGGGATTTGAAATGGAACAGTACCATGGTGAGCCGCTCTCCAGGGAAGGTAAATCGAAGACCAGCAACGGTGATACCGTTTTAACGTAAACATTCACGTGATGGAAAAAAGAAGGCCAAAAAACTTCAAAGACCCGATTTAGGTTCGGATAGCCTTTTTTGGGTTTGAAACTATCCGTTGACGGCTTACAGCTATCAAGGCCGCAGAACTCACCGAGGGCTTCGTTTTGACTGGTTATGGCTCCCGTAACTCTAAACGAGCCAACAGTTATGGCCGTCCGAAGAATCGATATCCAAAGGGTGCAACATTCGCTGTGCAAGGTGCAACATTCGTCCAAAAAGCCGAAACAGCGCCGTTCGACTTTGAGAAGTGGGTGCAGGGATTTGAAATGGAACAGTACCATGGTGAACCGCTCTCCAGGGAAGGTAAATCGAAGACCAGCAACGGTGATCCCGTTTTAATGTAAACATTCACGTGATGGAAAAAAGAAGGCCAAAAAACTTCAGAGACCCGATTGAGGTTCGGATAGCCTTTTTTGGGTTTGAAACTATCCGTTGACGGCTTACAGCTGTCAAGGCCGTAGAACTCACCGGGAGCTTCGTTTTGACTGGTTATGGCACCCGTAACTCTAAACGAGCCAACAATTATGGCCGTCTGAAGAATCGATATCCACAGGGTGCAACATTCGCTGGTCAAGGTGCAACATTCGTCCAAAAAGTCGAAACAGCGCCGTTCGACTTTTAGAAGTTTGTGCAGGGATTTGAAATGGAACAGTACCATGGTGAACCGCTCTCCAGGGAAGGTAAATCGAAGACCAGCAACGGTGATCCCGTTTTAAGGTAAAAATTCACATGATGGAAAAAAGAAGGCCAAAATACTTCAGAGACCCGATTGAGGTTCGGATAGCCTTTTTTGGGTTTGAAACTATCCGATGACAGCTTACAGCTGTCAAGGCCGTAGAACTCACCGAGAGCTTCGATTTGACTGGTTATGGCTCCCGTAACTCTAAACGAGCCAACAGTTATGGCCGTCTGAAGAATCAATATCCACAGGGTGCAACATTCGCTCTACAAGGTGCAACATTCGTCCAAAAAGCCGAAACAGCGCCGTTCGACTTTTAGAAGTGGGTGCAGGGATTTGAAATGGAACAGTACCATGGTGAACCGCTCTACAGGGAAGGTAAATCGAAGACCAGCAACGGTGACCCCGTTTTAACGTAAAAATTGATGTGATGGAAAAAAGAAGGCCAAAATACTTCAGAGACCCGATTGAGGTTCGGATAGCCTTTTTTGGGTTTGAAACTATCCGTTGATGGCTTACAACTGTCAAGGCCGTAGAACTCACCGAGAGCTTCGTTTTGACTGGTTATGGCTCCCGTAACTCTAAACGAGCCAACAGTTATGGCCGTCTGAAGAATCAATATCCAAAGGGTGCAACATTCGCTGCGCAAGGTGCAACATTCATCCAAAAAGCCGAAACAGTGCCGTTCGACTTTGAGAAGTGGGTGCAGGGATTTGAAATGGAACAATACCATGGTGAGCCGCTCTCCAAGGAAGGTAAATCGAAGACCAGCAACGGTGATCCCGTTTTAACGTAAACATTCACGTGATGAAAAAAAGAAGGCCAAAAAACTTCAGAGACCCGATTGAGGTTCGGATAGCCTTTTTTGGGTTTGAAACTATCTGTTGACGGCTTACAGCGGTCAAGGCCGTAGAACTCACCGAGAGCTTCGTTTTGACTGGTTATGGCTCCCGTAACTCTAAACGAGCCAACAGTTATGGCCGTTCGAAGAATCGATATCCATAGGGTGCAACATTCGCTGTGCAAGGTGCAACATTCATCCAATAAGCCGAAACAGCGTCGTTCGGCTTTTAGAAGTGGGTGCAGAGATTTGAAATGGAACAGTACCATGGTGAACCGCTCTCCAGGGAAGGTAAATCGAAGACCAGCAATGGTGATCCCGTTTTAACGTAAAAATTTACGTGATGGAAAAAAGAAGGCCAAAATACTTCAGAGACCCGATTGAGGTTCGGATAGCCTTTTTTGGGTTTGAAACTATCCGTTGATGGCTTACAGCTATCAAGGCCGTAGAACTCACCGAGAGCTTCGTTTTGACTGGTTATGGCTCCCGTAACTCTAAACGAGCCAACAGTTATGGCCGTTCGAAGAATCGATATCCACAGGGTGCAACATTCGATATGCAAGGTGCAACATTCGTCCAAAAAGCCGAAACAGCGCCGTTCGACTTTGAGAAGTGGGTGCAGGGATTTGAAATGGAACAGTACCATGGTGAGCCGCTCTCCAGGGAAGGTAAATCGAAGACCAGCAACGGTGATCCCGTTTTAACGTAAACATTCACGTGATGGAAAAAAGAAGGCCAAAAAACTTCAGAGACCCGATTGAGGTTCGGATAGCCTTTTTTGGGTTTGAAACTATCCGTTGACGGCATACAGCTGTCAAGGCCGTAGAACTCACCGAGATCTTCATTTTGACTGGTTATGGCTCCCGTAACTCTAAACGAGCCAACAGTTATGGCCGTCCGAAGAATCGATATCCACAGGGTGCAACATTCGCTGTGCAAGTTGCAACATTCGTCCAAAAAGCCGAAATAGCGCCGTTCGATTTTTAGAAGTGGGTGCAGGGATTTGAAATGGAACATGTTTGCACCAAAAATGGTCACAAACCCCAAGTGTTGTGAAAGCACCAGTGTATGAATACAAGTCAGCAATATTCAGACACAAATATCAGATCTAAGCAAGCAACCAACAACAATCCAGAAACAATGAACAGTGACAAGCAATTTATAGTGGTTCGGCTATCTCCGGCCTACGTCCACTTCAAGGATTTTTATCTTTTATTGATGTTCTTCACTGATTACAGATGATTACAGCAAATACAATGAATGAATCTGAATATAACAGCAATGGATAGGAGTAGAGTTGAATCCGGCAGAGTCTGGACGTTGAATCGCTGAAAAGATCCCCTTTTTCTGTAGGCTTCAGGGGGCTATTTATAGGCGTAGGAGGCCCAGATCTCGTCCAATCTTCAGGAGACTTCTTCTGGCACGTGAGGGGGTCCACGCGCCCGGTCCCACCAAGTTTCAGCTCAATCTATGATCGATTCGAATCAACTTCGTATCGATCAGGAAAAGCTCCAATCGAGCTGAAACTTGGCAGGATTGCTCTTTACCTTGTGTGGAAGCTACTGTGAAAATTTCGTTGCATTTGGATCGAGGGTTCGCGAGATATGGTCGATACGAAATTGGTTTGCTCGATGGCTGTTAGGTTCGAATCCATTTATTCGAACTGATCACTTCGACTCGATGGCAACGCGCGTGAGCAGGTTGACGTGGCGCGCGCTCTTCGTGTCGATCCGCTTCTCACTCCGGTTTGCTCGAGTCACTCCGGGTATTTCTCCGCGTTTGCATCCATAACTCACGCGTCATCTCTGGCTGTTTGACTCAGTGGATACGAACAAGCAATTATTCGCGGATGTGAGCGAGGATTCCTGATGGATACGAAGTGGTCAGCGCCTCATGGATGCAAAGTCATCTGATGGATTCAAGACAGATGGGTACGAAGGACTTGCATCCCCGATCGATACGAAGACGATGGATTCGAATGGAGTCTCATCCATGGATACAGACCGTGTTTGGTTGGATGGATACGAAACAGGGCGTTGCTGATTGATACGAAGCGCATGTCCTGTTGATGGATACGAACTCGGTCAATGCTAGCTGAGGTTCACTGATGGATT
Source organism: Allium fistulosum (assembly GCA_030737815.1). Lineage (NCBI taxonomy): Eukaryota > Viridiplantae > Streptophyta > Magnoliopsida > Asparagales > Amaryllidaceae > Allium > Allium fistulosum. The sequence continues at coordinate 40,035,631 of CM060905.1, read as the reverse complement.
CGAACTCGATCGATGCGAGGTTGATGGATACGAATGGAGACGTGATGGTGAATACATACTCTATCGATACGAAGCTAATGCTGCCTGATGGATACGAAAGTGTGACTTTTTTCATCAACTTGCATCGATCATATCCTGAGCATATGGACTCGGATTGTCTTGAAATTTGGAATGCAGGTTTCCATGGCTTTGCTTGCCATGTCTCGTAAATTGCGGCCCGATCCGGACTCGGACAAAATTCATCGATATCCATGGTTATCCTGTAACACATAGTTGACATTAATGACTTGTTATTATCGATTTCCAGCAAATTATTGGGTATCCCAGCTTTGCCAAAAAGTGGGATAACATTTTGCCCCCCAAAACATGCCCCTTTTTTTTTTTTGTAAAAGGCGTGTTTTGAATAACTTCAAATCGAATGCTGTGGGCTCATGTGTTATTCATAGCTAGAGTGTTATCAATCAAATTCATGGTCGTTCGAAGCCGAATCGTTATCAATTTCTTCCAGTGGAAGTTTAAGAATGAAATTTTACAGTCTTTCCGGACTGTTGACGATCGCTCCGGACCCTTGCGAAGCCCATTCTAGACTTAGCGGTTGAATAGAAAGATCCTATTGCAATCCGGCGTTGCTTTCTATTCCTTGCACTCTGGCCCCAGTTAGGACGTGAAGCGATGTCTTGGCCGTTCTGGGCCGATCGTAGCCTCTCCGGGCTCCTGCTGGATCCCATCCTGTCACTCTCCGGTGAAGGGGAAACAACGTTAAGTGGATCGATCCTGTCGCTCTCCGGCGAAGCGATCCACTTCTTGCACTCCGGTTCAGTGTATCTGAACATTAAGCGATGTCTTGGCCTAAATCGTCGGCCGATCATAGCCTCTCCGGGCCCTTGCTGGATCCCATCCTGTCACTCTTCGGTGAAGGGGAAACAGCGCTTAAGTGAGTCGATCCTGTCGCTCTCTGGCGAAGCAACTCACTTCTTGCACTCCGGACCCCGTCTCTCTGGGTAGGGTCATAAAGCGATCATCATTTTGTATCAGTACATAATATTCGTCCTTTAACTCTCCGGTCAAAGGCTTATTCAGGAAATTCAAGTTCATTTATTAAATTCAGACCCTAGATGTTCAATCTCAAACATCAGGGAAAAACTACACAACGCCTCTCCGGGCTGAACGGTCTATACCATCTCAGAGCATGCCTAGGGATCTCTCTGGTTCCCATACATGAGTGAGTGGAATAGCCGTTTTATTTTGAAAGCAAATCTAAGAAAAGTGATTGACCAGAGTTCATATCTTGAACTTGGCCCTTGCCATCATGATCAGTTGATGATGAGTCGTGATCCCGATCCAGGATCGTTTCTGTTAGTTGGAGGCGGTAGTTGTTCAGGCCTTACCGCTGCTGCCCGTTCCCTGACATATTGTGGCAGTTTACCATTCCTGGCATGTTCTTCCACCTCATCCCTTAGGTGGCGGCATTCATCGGTAGTGTGTCCATCCAGCTCATGGAATAGGCAGTATTTTCCAGTCCTGCGTTCCCGCTCCGTGGGATCTCTCCTGGGTGGTTTTCGATAGGGGAGTTGCCCCCGAGTTTCAGTGTAAATCCTTTCCAGGCTTGCCGTCAAACCGGTGTATTGCCCGAATCTGGGTTCCCGGAATTTCTTCCGTTTATCAGGACCGTCCTGTGCATCGTCCTGCTTTCTCTTGCCTTTGTCTACTCCAGATTGTCCTCCTGCGGTTCCTTCGCTTCGTGTAGTGTTTATTTCCTGCCTCTCGGCTCGTGATTCCTCTAGTCGAATGAATTTTTCAGCTTCATGATAGAACTCTCCTAGATCTTGCGGTGGATCTCTGGTCAGAGAATCTTTGAACTCGGTGCCTTCTGCAATTCCTGCTACTGCCGCCATCAAAATCATTGATGGATCCGGGCGATCTACAGAAGCCACCGTTGCATTGAATCGCAATAGAAAATCTTTTATGGACTCTCCGGTCCTTTGCTTTATCGAGGCTAAAGTCATCACACTCTTGGGTCGCGTCACATGGACCCTAAACTGTCTCATGAAGCATTCCACTAGCTCACCCCATGTCCTGATTGATCCAGTCTCTAGTTGTCTGAACCAAAGCGCAGCCAAATCTGATAGAAATAAAGGGAAACATCGTGCCATCACTTCCTCGGATGCCCCCAGCACTTCCATATGCCTGATGTATCTGGTAACGTGCATGGTCGGGTCTGACTTTCCATCATATGGGTTCAGCGTCGGCAGTTTGAACTTTGGAGGGTTCCTTGCATTCCTGATATTTGGAGTGAACGGACTCCGACTGACTTCCTCCAACCCTCCGATAGACAGTCCTCCTCTCATGAGTCGTCGCACTAATCCAGCCATATTTTCATCTCCATCCTGGGGTTGCCCTCTTGGTCTTGAAGGGTATTCTGGTATGTACTCTTCGTGTGGCCCGTTAGCATCAGCATTGGCCCTAGCTTGTTGAGCTCCGTCTGTCGGCCTTCCAGTATCGGATCCCGTGGGTCTGCCCTCGAGTCCTTGTCGATTGTCCACTGGATCTGCATTCTGTCCCTCATCAAGTTCCGCAGTCCTAGCTCCCTGTTCCACATTCATAGCCGCTGTAGCTGGTCCTAGGCTCTGCGTCCCTGCAGCTCTCATCTGTTCAAAGAAATTCTGCAGCATCTCTTGTTGACTTTTCATCATTCTTTCGTGCATCAGATTGGTCATGGTCTCCATTTCGTCTCTAGTGATGTAGATCGAAGCCGGCTCTTCTCCAGCACCAGAGGATGCCTCTTGACTTCCTCCTTGATGGCTTCTCTCAGCTCTTTGTCTTCTACTTGTTTGTCGAGTCATTGTCTTCAAATCTTCGAGTTTTCAAATCTGAACTTCGAATCTGGTGTAGCGGGTGCTAGTTCTTCTCAGTGAAAGCACCAAAGTGTTTGCACCAAAAATGGTCACAAACCCCAAGTGTTGTGAAAGCACCAGTGTATGAATACAAGTCAGCAATATTCAGACACAAATATCAGATCTAAGCAAGCAACCAACAACAATCCAGAAACAATGAACAGTGACAAGCAATTTATAGTGGTTCGGCTATCTCCGGCCTACGTCCACTTCAAGGATTTTTATCTTTTATTGATGTTCTTCACTGATTACAGATGATTACAGCAAATACAATGAATGAATCTGAATATAACAGCAATGGATAGGAGTAGAGTTGAATCCGGCAGAGTCTGGACGTTGAATCGCTGAAAAGATCCCCTTTTTCTGTAGGCTTCAGGGGGCTATTTATAGGCGTAGGAGGCCCAGATCTCGTCCAATCTTCAGGAGACTTCTTCTGGCACGTGAGGGGGTCCACGCGCCCGGTCCCACCAAGTTTCAGCTCAATCTATGATCGATTCGAATCAACTTCGTATCGATCAGGAAAAGCTCCAATCGAGCTGAAACTTGGCAGGATTGCTCTTTACCTTGTGTGGAAGCTACTGTGAAAATTTCGTTGCATTTGGATCGAGGGTTCGCGAGATATGGTCGATACGAAATTGGTTTGCTCGATGGCTGTTAGGTTCGAATCCATTTATTCGAACTGATCACTTCGACTCGATGGCAACGCGCGTGAGCAGGTTGACGTGGCGCGCGCTCTTCGTGTCGATCCGCTTCTCACTCCGGTTTGCTCGAGTCACTCCGGGTATTTCTCCGCGTTTGCATCCATAACTCACGCGTCATCTCTGGCTGTTTGACTCAGTGGATACGAACAAGCAATTATTCGCGGATGTGAGCGAGGATTCCTGATGGATACGAAGTGGTCAGCGCCTCATGGATGCAAAGTCATCTGATGGATTCAAGACAGATGGGTACGAAGGACTTGCATCCCCGATCGATACGAAGACGATGGATTCGAATGGAGTCTCATCCATGGATACAGACCGTGTTTGGTTGGATGGATACGAAACAGGGCGTTGCTGATTGATACGAAGCGCATGTCCTGTTGATGGATACGAACTCGGTCAATGCTAGCTGAGGTTCACTGATGGATTCGAACTCGATCGATGCGAGGTTGATGGATACGAATGGAGACGTGATGGTGAATACATACTCTATCGATACGAAGCTAATGCTGCCTGATGGATACGAAAGTGTGACTTTTTTCATCAACTTGCATCGATCATATCCTGAGCATATGGACTCGGATTGTCTTGAAATTTGGAATGCAGGTTTCCATGGCTTTGCTTGCCATGTCTCGTAAATTGCGGCCCGATCCGGACTCGGACAAAATTCATCGATATCCATGGTTATCCTGTAACACATAGTTGACATTAATGACTTGTTATTATCGATTTCCAGCAAATTATTGGGTATCCCAGCTTTGCCAAAAAGTGGGATAACAGAACAGTACCATGGTGAACCGCTCTCCAGGGAAGGTAAATCGAAGACCAGCAACAGTGATCCCATTTTAATGTAAAAATTCACGTGATGGAAAAAAGAAGGCCAAACAACTTCAGAGACCCGATTGAGGTTCGGATAGCCTTTTTTGGGTTTGAAACTATCCGTTGACGGCTTACAGCTGTCAAGGCCGTAGAAATCACCGAGAGCTTCGTTTTGACTGGTTATGGCTCCCGTAACTCTAAACGAGACAACAGTTTTGGCCGTCCGAAGAATCGATATCCACAGGGTGCCACATTCGCTGTGCAAGGTGCAAAATTCGTCCAAAAAGCCGAAACAGCGCCGTTCGACTTTGAGAAGTGGGTGCAGGGATTTGAAATGGAACAGTACCATGGTGAGCCGCTCTCCAGGGAAGGTAAATTGAAGACCAGCAACGGTGATCCCGTTTTAACATAAAAATTCACGTGATGGAAAAAAGAAGGCCAAACAACTTCAGAGACCCGATTGAGGTTCGGATAGCCTTTTTTGGGTTTGAAACTATCCGTTGACGGCTTACAGCTGTCAAGGCCGTAGAACTCACCGAGAGCTTCGTTTTGACTGGTTATGGCTCCCGTAACTCTAAACGAGACAACAATTATGGCCGTCCGAAGAATCGATATCCACAGGGTGCAACATTCGCTGTGCAAGGTGCAACATTCGTCCAAAAAGCCGAAACAGCGCCGTTCGACTTTTAGAAGTGGGTGCAGGGATTTGAAATGGAACAGTACCATGGTGAACCGCTCTCCAGGGAAGGTAAATCGAAGACCAGCAACGGTGATCCCGTTTTAACGTAAAAATTCACGTGATGGAAAAAAGAAGGCCAAAATACTTCAGAGACCCGATTGAGGTTCGGATTGCCTTTTTTGGGTTTGAAACTATCCGTTGACGGCTTACAGCCGTCAAGGCCGCAGAACTCACCGAGAGCTTCGTTTTGACTGGTTATGGCTCCCGTAACTCTAAACGAGTCAACAATTATGGCCGTCCGAAGAATCGATATCCACAGGGTGCAACATTCACTGTGCAAGGTGCCACATTCGTCCAAAAAGCCGAAACAGCGCCGTTCGACTTTGAGAAGTGGGTGCAGGGATTTGAAATGGAACAATACCATGGTGAGCCACTCTCCATGGAAGGTAAATTGAAGACCAGCAACGGTGATCCCGTTTTAACGTAAACATTCACGTGATGGAAAAAAGAAGGCCAAAAAACTTCAGAGACCCGATTGAGGTTCGGATAGCCTTTTTGGGTTTGAAACTATCCGTTGACGGCATACAGCTGTCAAGGCCGTAGAACTCACCGAGAGCTTCGTTTTGACTGGTTATGGCTCCCGTAACTCTAAACGAGCCAACAGTTATGGCCGTCCGAAGAATCGATATCCACAGGGTGCAACATTCGCTGTGCAAGATGCAACATTCGTCCAAAAAGCCGAAACAGCGCCGTTCGATTTTTAGAAGTGGGTGCAGGGATTTGAAATGGAACAGTACCATGGTGAACCGCTCTCCAGGGAAGGTAAATCGAAGACCAGCAACGTTGATCCCGTTTTAACGTAAAAATTCACGTGATGGAAAAAAGAAGGCCAAAATACTTCAGAGACCCGATTGAGGTTCGGATAGCCTTTTTTGGGTTTGAAACTATCCGTTGGCGGCTTACAGCAGTCAAGGCCGTAGAACTCACCGAGAGCTTCGTTTTGACTGGTTATGGCTCCCGTAACTCTAAACGAGCCAACAGTTATGGCCATCCGAAGAATCGATATCCACAGGGTGCAACATTCGCTGTGCAAGGTGCAACATTCGTCCAAAAAGCCGAAACAGCGTCGTTCGACTTTTAGAAGTGGGTGCAGGGATTTGAAATGGAACAGTACCATGGTGAGCCGCTCTCCAGGGAAGGTAAATCGAAGACCAGCAACGGTGATACCGTTTTAACGTAAACATTCACGTGATGGAAAAAAGAAGGCCAAAAAACTTCAAAGACCCGATTTAGGTTCGGATAGCCTTTTTTGGGTTTGAAACTATCCGTTGACGGCTTACAGCTATCAAGGCCGCAGAACTCACCGAGGGCTTCGTTTTGACTGGTTATGGCTCCCGTAACTCTAAACGAGCCAACAGTTATGGCCGTCCGAAGAATCGATATCCAAAGGGTGCAACATTCGCTGTGCAAGGTGCAACATTCGTCCAAAAAGCCGAAACAGCGCCGTTCGACTTTGAGAAGTGGGTGCAGGGATTTGAAATGGAACAGTACCATGGTGAGCCTTGCTCCAGGGAAGGTAAATCGAAGACCAGCAACGGTGATCCCGTTTTAACGTAAACATTCACGTGATGGAAAAAGAAGGCCAAAAAACTTCAGAGACCCGATTGAGGTTCGGATAGCCTTTTTTGGGTTTGAAACTATCCGTTGACGGCTTACAGCTGTCAAGGCCGTAGAACTCACCGGGAGCTTCGTTTTGACTGGTTATGGCACCCGTAACTCTAAACGAGCCAACAATTATGGCCGTCTGAAGAATCGATATCCACAGGGTGCAACATTCGCTGGTCAAGGTGCAACATTCGTCCAAAAAGTCGAAACAGCGCCGTTCGACTTTTAGAAGTTTGTGCAGGGATTTGAAATGGAACAGTACCATGGTGAACCGCTCTCCAGGGAAGGTAAATCGAAGACCAGCAACGGTGATCCCGTTTTAACGTAAAAATTCACATGATGGAAAAAAGAAGGCCAAAATACTTCAGAGACCCGATTGAGGTTCGGATAGCCTTTTTTGGGTTTGAAACTATCCGATGACAGCTTACAGCTGTCAAGGCCGTAGAACTCACCGAGAGCTTCGATTTGACTGGTTATGGCTCCCGTAACTCTAAACGAGCCAACAGTTATGGCCGTCTGAAGAATCAATATCCACAGGGTGCAACATTCGCTCTACAAGGTGCAACATTCGTCCAAAAAGCCGAAACAGCGTCGTTCGACTTTTAGAAGTGGGTGCAGGGATTTGAAATGGAACAGTACCATGGTGAACCGCTCTACAGGGAAGGTAAATCGAAGACCAGCAACGGTGACCCCGTTTTAACGTAAAAATTGATGTGATGGAAAAAAGAAGGCCAAAATACTTCAGAGACCCGATTGAGGTTCGGATAGCCTTTTTTGGGTTTGAAACTATCCGTTGATGGCTTACAACTGTCAAGGCCGTAGAACTCACCGAGAGCTTCGTTTTGACTGGTTATGGCTCCCGTAACTCTAAACGAGCCAACAGTTATGGCCGTCTGAAGAATCAATATCCAAAGGGTACAACATTCGCTGCGCAAGGTGCAACATTCATCCAAAAAGCCGAAACAGTGCCGTTCGACTTTGAGAAGTGGGTGCAGGGATTTGAAATGGAACAATACCATGGTGAGCCGCTCTCCAAGGAAGGTAAATCGAAGACCAGCAACGGTGATCCCGTTTTAACGTAAACATTCACGTGATGAAAAAAAGAAGGCCAAAAAACTTCAGAGACCCGATTGAGGTTCGGATAGCCTTTTTTGGGTTTGAAACTATCTGTTGACGGCTTACAGCGGTCAAGGCCGTAGAACTCACCGAGAGCTTCGTTTTGACTGGTTATGGCTCCCGTAACTCTAAACGAGCCAACAGTTATGGCCGTTCGAAGAATCGATATCCATAGGGTGCAACATTCGCTGTGCAAGGTGCAACATTCATCCAATAAGCCGAAACAGCGTCGTTCGGCTTTTAGAAGTGGGTGCAGAGATTTGAAATGGAACAGTACCATGGTGAACCGCTCTCCAGGGAAGGTAAATCGAAGACCAGCAATGGTGATCCCGTTTTAACGTAAAAATTCACGTGATGGAAAAAAGAAGGCCAAAATACTTCAGAGACCCGATTGAGGTTCGGATAGCCTTTTTTGGGTTTGAAACTATCCGTTGACGGCTTACAGCTATCAAGGCCGTAGAACTCACCGAGAGCTTCGTTTTGACTGGTTATGGCTCCCGTAACTCTAAACGAGCCAACAGTTATGGCCGTTCGAAGAATCGATATCCACAGGGTGCAACATTCGATGTGCAAGGTGCAACATTCGTCCAAAAAGCCGAAACAGCGCCGTTCGACTTTGAGAAGTGGGTGCAGGGATTTGAAATGGAACAGTACCATGGTGAGCCGCTCTCCAGGGAAGGTAAATCGAAGACCAGCAACGGTGATCCCGTTTTAACGTAAACATTCACGTGATGGAAAAAAGAAGGCCAAAAAACTTCAGAGACCCGATTGAGGTTCGGATAGCCTTTTTTGGGTTTGAAACTATCCGTTGACGGCATACAGCTGTCAAGGCCGTAGAACTCACCGAGATCTTCATTTTGACTGGTTATGGCTCCCGTAACTCTAAACGAGCCAACAGTTATGGCCGTCCGAAGAATCGATATCCACAGGGTGCAACATTCGCTGTGCAAGTTGCAACATTCGTCCAAAAAGCCGAAATAGCGCCGTTCGATTTTTAGAAGTGGGTGCAGGGATTTGAAATGGAACAGTACCATGGTGAACCGCTCTCCAGGGAAGGTAAATCGAAGACCAGCAACAGTGATCCCATTTTAATGTAAAAATTCACGTGATGGAAAAAAGAAGGCCAAACAACTTCAGAGACCCGATTGAGGTTCGGATAGCCTTTTTTGGGTTTGAAACTATCCGTTGACGGCTTACAGCTGTCAAAGCCGTAGAAATCACCGAGAGCTTCGTTTTGACTGGTTATGGCTCCCGTAACTCTAAACGAGACAACAGTTTTGGCCGTCCGAAGAATCGATATCCACAGGGTGCCACATTCGCTGTGCAAGGTGCAAAATTCGTCCAAAAAGCCGAAACAGCGCCGTTCGACTTTGAGAAGTGGGTGCAGGGATTTGAAATGGAACAGTACCATGGTGAGCCGCTCTCCAGGGAAGGTAAATTGAAGACCAGCAACGGTGATCCCGTTTTAACATAAAAATTCACGTGATGGAAAAAAGAAGGCCAAACAACTTCAGAGACCCGATTGAGGTTCGAATAGCCTTTTTTGGGTTTGAAACTATCCGTTGACGGCTTACAGCTGTCAAGGCCGTAGAACTCACCGAGAGCTTCGTTTTGACTGGTTATGGCTCCCGTAACTCTAAACGAGACAACAATTATGGCCGTCCGAAGAATCGATATCCACAGGGTGCAACATTCGCTGTGCAAGGTGCAACATTCGTCCAAAAAGCCGAAACAGCGCCGTTCGACTTTTAGAAGTGGGTGCAGGGATTTGAAATGGAACAGTACCATGGTGAACCGCTCTCCAGGGAAGGTAAATCGAAGACCTGCAATGGTGACCGCGTTTTAACGTAAAAATTCATGTGATGGAAAAAAGAAGGCCAAAATACTTCAGAGACCCGATTGAGGTTCGGATAGCCTTTTTTGGGTTTGAAACTATCTGTTGACGGCTTACAACTGTCAAGGCCGTAGAACTCACCGAGTTCTTCGTTTTGACTGTTTATGCCTCCCGTAACTCTAAACGAGCCAATAGTTATGGCCGTCCGAAGAATCGATATCCAAAGGGTGCAACATTCGCTGTGCTAGGTGCAACATTCGTCCAAAAAGCCGAAACAGTGCCGTTCGACTTTGAGAAGTGGGTGTAGGGATTTGAAATGGAACAGTACCATGGTGAGCCGCTCTCCAGGGAAGGTAAATCGAAGACCAGCAACGGTGATCCCGTTTTAACGTAAACATTCACGTGACGGAAAAAAGAAGGCCAAAAAACTTCAGAGACCCGATTGAGGTTCGGATAGCCTTTTTTGGGTTTGAAACTATCCGTTGACGGCTTTCAGCTGTCAAGGCCGTAGAACTCACCGGGAGCTTCGTTTTGACTGGTTATGGCTCCCGTAACTTTAAACGAGCCAACAGTTATGGCCGTCCGAAGAATCGATATCCACAGGGTGCAACATTCGCTGTGCAAGGTGCAACATTCGTCCAAAAAGTCGAAACAGCGCCGTTCGACTTTTAGAAGTTTGTGCAGGGATTTGAAATGGAACAGTACCATGGTGAACCGCTCTCCAGGGAAGGTAAATCGAAGACCAGCAACGGTGATCCCGTTTTAATGTAAACATTCACGTGATGGAAAAAAGAAGGCCAAAAAACTTCAGAGACCCGATTGAGGTTCGGATAGCCTTTTTTGGGTTTGAAACTATCCGTTGACGGCATACAGCTGTCAAGGCCGTAGAACTCACCGAGATCTTCGTTTTGACTGGTTATGGCTCCCGTAACTCTAAACGAGCCAACAGTTTTGGCCGTCCGAAGAATCGATATCCACAGGGTGCAACATTCGCTGTGCAAGTTGCAACATTCGTCCAAAAAGCCGAAATAGCGCCGTTCGATTTTTAGAAGTGGGTGCAGGGATTTGAAATGGAACAGTACCATGGTGAACCGCTCTCCAGGGAAGGTAAATCGAAGACCAGCAACGGTGATCCCATTTTAATGTAAAAATTCACGTGATGGAAAAAAGAAGGCCAAACAACTTCAGAGACCCGATTGAGGTTCGGATAGCCTTTTTTGGGTTTGAAACTATCCGTTGACGGCTTACAGCTGTCAAGGCCGTAGAACTCACCGAGATCTTCGTTTTGACTGGTTATGGCTCCCGTAACTCTAAACGAGCCAACAGTTATGGCCGTTCGAAGAATCGATATCCATAGGGTGCAACATTCGCTGTGCAAGGTGCAACATTCATCCAATAAGCCGAAACAGCGTTGTTCGGCTTTTAGAAGTGGGTGCAGAGATTTGAAATGGAACAGTACCATGGTGAACCGCTCTCCAGGGAAGGTAAATCGAAGACCAGCAATGGTGATCCCGTTTTAACGTAAAAATTCACGTGATGGAAAAAAGAAGGCCAAAATACTTCAGAGACCCGATTGAGGTTCGGATAGCCTTTTTTGGGTTTGAAACTATCCGTTGACGGCTTACAGCTATCAAGGCCGTAAAACTCACCGAGAGCTTCGTTTTGACTGGTTATGGCTCCCGTAACTCTAAACGAGCCAACAGTTATGGCCGTTCGAAGAATCGATATCCACAGGGTGCAACATTCGATGTGCAAGGTGCAACATTCGTCCAAAAAGCCGAAACAGCGCCGTTCGACTTTGAGAAGTGGGTGCAGGGATTTGAAATGGAACAGTACCATGGTGAGCCGCTCTCCAGGGAAGGTAAATTGAAGACCAGCAACGGTGATCCCGTTTTAACGTAAACATTCACGTGATGGAAAAAAGAAGGCCAAAAAACTTCAGAGACCCGATTGAGGTTCGGATAGCCTTTTTTGGGTTTGAAACTATCCGTTGACGGCATACAGCTGTCAAGGCCGTAGAACTCACCGAGATCTTCATTTTGACTGGTTATGGCTCCCGTAACTCTAAACGAGCCAACAGTTATGGCCGTCCGAAGAATCGATATCCACAGGGTGCAACATTCGCTGTGCAAGTTGCAACATTCGTCCAAAAAGCCGAAATAGCGCCGTTCGATTTTTAGAAGTGGGTGCAGGGATTTGAAATGGAACAGTACCATGGTGAACCGCTCTCCAGGGAAGGTAAATCGAAGACCAGCAACGGTGATCCCATTTTAATGTAAAAATTCACGTGATGGAAAAAAGAAGGCCAAACAACTTCAGAGACCCGATTGAGGTTCGGATAGCCTTTTTTGGGTTTGAAACTATCCGTTGACGGCTTACAGCTGTCAAGGCCGTAGAAATCACCGAGAGCTTCGTTTTGACTGGTTATGGCTCCCGTAACTCTAAACGAGACAACAGTTTTGGCCGTCCGAAGAATCGATATCCACAGGGTGCAACATTCGCTGTGCAAGGTGCAAAATTCGTCCAAAAAGCCGAAACAGCGCCGTTCGACTTTGAGAAGTGAGTGCAGGGATTTGAAATGGAACAGTACCATGGTGAGCCGCTCTCCAGGGAAGGTAAATTGAAGACCAGCAACGGTGATCCCGTTTTAACGTAAAAATTCACGTGATGGAAAAAAGAAGGCCAAACAACTTCAGAGACTCGATTGAGGTTCGGATAGCCTTTTTTGGGTTTGAAACTATCCGTTGACGGCTTACAGCTGTCAAGGCCGTAGAACTCACCGAGAGCTTCGTTTTGACTGGTTATGGCTCCCGTAACTCTAAACGAGACAACAGTTATGGCCGTCCGAAGAATCGATATCCACAGGGTGCAACATTCGCTGTGCAAGGTGCAACATTCGTCCAAAAAGCCGAAACAGCGCCGTTCGACTTTTAGAAGTGGGTGCAGGGATTTGAAATGGAACAGTACCATGGTGAACCGCTCTCCAGGGAAGGTAAATCGAAGACCTGCAATGGTGACCCCGTTTTAACGTAAAAATTCATGTGATGGAAAAAAGAAGGCCAAAATACTTCAGAGACCCGATTGAGGTTCGGATAGCCTTTTTTGGGTTTGAAACTATCCGTTGACGGCTTACAACTGTCAAGGCCGTAGAACTCACCGATATCTTCGTTTTGACTGTTTATGCCTCCCGTAACTCTAAACGAGCCAATAGTTATGGCCGTCCGAAGAATCGATATCCAAAGGGTGCAACATTCGCTGTGCAAGGTGCAACATTCGTCCAAAAAGCCGAAACAGTGCCGTTCGACTTTGAGAAGTGGGTGTAGGGATTTGAAATGGAACAGTACCATGGTGAGCCGCTCTCCAGGGAAGGTAAATCGAAGACCAGCAACGGTGATCCCGTTTTAACGTAAACATTCACGTGACGGAAAAAAGAAGGCCAAAAAACTTCAGAGACCCGATTGAGGTTCGGATAGCCTTTTTTGGGTTTGAAACTATCCGTTGACGGCTTTCAGCTGTCAAGGCCGTAGAACTCACCGGGAGCTTCGTTTTGACTGGTTATGGCTCCCGTAACTTTAAACGAGCCAACAGTTATGGCCGTCCGAAGAATCGATATCCACAGGGTGCAACATTCGCTGTGCAAGGTGCAACATTCGTCCAAAAAGTCGAAACAGCGCCGTTCGACTTTTAGAAGTTTGTACAGGGATTTTAAATGGAACAGTACCATGGTGAACCGCTCTCCAGGGAAGGTAAATCGAAGACCAGCAACGGTGATCCCGTTTTAATGTAAACATTCACGTGATGGAAAAAAGAAGGCCAAAAAACTTCAGAGACCCGATTGAGGTTCGGATAGCCTTTTTTGGGTTTGAAACTATCCGTTGACGGCATACAGCTGTCAAGGCCGTAGAACTCACCGAGATCTTCGTTTTGACTGGTTATGGCTCCCGTAACTCTAAACGAGCCAACAGTTATGGCCGTTCGAAGAATCGATATCCATAGGGTGCAACATTCGCTGTGCAAGGTGCAACATTCATCCAATAAGCCGAAACAGCGTCGTTCGGCTTTTAGAAGTGGGTGCAGAGATTTGAAATGGAACAGTACCATGGTGAACCGCTCTCCAAGGAAGGTAAATCGAAGACCAGCAATGGTGATCCCGTTTTAACGTAAAAATTCACGTGATGGAAAAAAGAAGGCCAAAATACTTCAGAGACCCGATTGAGGTTCGGATAGCCTTTTTTAGGTTTGAAACTATCCGTTGACGGCTTACAGCTATCAAGGCCGTAGAACTCACCGAGAGCTTCGTTTTGACTGGTTATGGCTCCCGTAACTCTAAACGAGCCAACAGTTATGGCCGTTCGAAGAATCGATATCCACAGGGTGCAACATTCGATGTGCAAGGTGCAACATTCGTCCAAAAAGCCGAAACAGCGCCGTTCGACTTTGAGAAGTGGGTGCAGGGATTTGAAATGGAACAGTACCATGGTGAGCCTCTCTCCAGGGAAGGTAAATCGAAGACCAGCAACGGTGATCCCGTTTTAACGTAAACATTCACGTGATGGAAAAAAGAAGGCCAAAAAACTTCAGAGACCCGATTGAGGTTCGGATAGCCTTTTTTGGGTTTGAAACTATCCGTTGACGGCATACAGCTGTCAAGGCCGTAGAACTCACCGAGATCTTCATTTTGACTGGTTATGGCTCCCGTAACTCTAAACGAGCCAACAGTTATGGCCGTCCGAAGAATCGATATCCACAGGGTGCAACATTCGCTGTGCAAGTTGCAACATTCGTCCAAAAAGCCGAAACAGCGCCGTTCGACTTTTAGAAGTGGGTGCAGGGATTTGAAATGGAACAGTACCATGGTGAACCGCTCTCCAGGGAAGGTAAATCGAAGACCTGCAATGGTGACCCCGTTTTAACGTAAAAATTCATGTGATGGAAAAAAGAAGGCCAAAATACTTCAGAGACCCGATTGAGGTTCGGATAGCCTTTTTTGGGTTTGAAACTATCCGTTGACGGCTTACAACTGTCAAGGCCGTAGAACTCACCGATATCTTCGTTTTGACTGTTTATGCCTCCCGTAACTCTAAACGAGCCAATAGTTATGGCCGTCCGAAGAATCGATATCCAAAGGGTGCAACATTCGCTGTGCAAGGTGCAACATTCGTCCAAAAAGCCGAAACAGTGCCGTTCGACTTTGAGAAGTGGGTGTAGGGATTTGAAATGGAACAGTACCATGGTGAGCCGCTCTCCAGGGAAGGTAAATCGAAGACCAGCAACGGTGATCCCGTTTTAACGTAAACATTCACGTGACGGAAAAAAGAAGGCCAAAAAACTTCAGAGACCCGATTGAGGTTCGGATAGCCTTTTTTGGGTTTGAAACTATCCGTTGACGGCTTTCAGCTGTCAAGGCCGTAGAACTCACCGGGAGCTTCGTTTTGACTGGTTATGGCTCCCGTAACTTTAAACGAGCCAACAGTTATGGCCGTCCGAAGAATCGATATCCACAGGGTGCAACATTCGCTGTGCAAGGTGCAACATTCGTCCAAAAAGTCGAAACAGCGCCGTTCGACTTTTAGAAGTTTGTACAGGGATTTGAAATGGAACAGTACCATGGTGAACCGCTCTCCAGGGAAGGTAAATCGAAGACCAGCAACGGTGATCCCGTTTTAATGTAAACATTCACGTGATGGAAAAAAGAAGGCCAAAAAACTTCAGAGACCCGATTGAGGTTCGGATAGCCTTTTTTGGGTTTGAAACTATCCGTTGACGGCATACAGCTGTCAAGGCCGTAGAACTCACCGAGATCTTCGTTTTGACTGGTTATGGCTCCCGTAACTCTAAACGAGCCAACAGTTATGGCCGTTCGAAGAATCGATATCCATAGGGTGCAACATTCGCTGTGCAAGGTGCAACATTCATCCAATAAGCCGAAACAGCGTCGTTCGGCTTTTAGAAGTGGGTGCAGAGATTTGAAATGGAACAGTACCATGGTGAACCGCTCTCCAAGGAAGGTAAATCGAAGACCAGCAATGGTGATCCCGTTTTAACGTAAAAATTCACGTGATGGAAAAAAGAAGGCCAAAATACTTCAGAGACCCGATTGAGGTTCGGATAGCCTTTTTTAGGTTTGAAACTATCCGTTGACGGCTTACAGCTATCAAGGCCGTAGAACTCACCGAGAGCTTCGTTTTGACTGGTTATGGCTCCCGTAACTCTAAACGAGCCAACAGTTATGGCCGTTCGAAGAATCGATATCCACAGGGTGCAACATTCGATGTGCAAGGTGCAACATTCGTCCAAAAAGCCGAAACAGCGCCGTTCGACTTTGAGAAGTGGGTGCAGGGATTTGAAATGGAACAGTACCATGGTGAGCCTCTCTCCAGGGAAGGTAAATCGAAGACCAGCAACGGTGATCCCGTTTTAACGTAAACATTCACGTGATGGAAAAAAGAAGGCCAAAAAACTTCAGAGACCCGATTGAGGTTCGGATAGCCTTTTTTGGGTTTGAAACTATCCGTTGACGGCATACAGCTGTCAAGGCCGTAGAACTCACCGAGATCTTCATTTTGACTGGTTATGGCTCCCGTAACTCTAAACGAGCCAACAGTTATGGCCGTCCGAAGAATCGATATCCACAGGGTGCAACATTCGCTGTGCAAGTTGCAACATTCGTCCAAAAAGCCGAAATAGCGCCGTTCGATTTTTAGAAGTGGGTGCAGGGATTTGAAATGGAACAGTACCATGGTGAACCGCTCTCCAGGGAAGGTAAATCGAAGACCAGCAACGGTGATCCCATTTTAATGAAAAAATTCACGTGATGGAAAAAAGAAGGCCAAACAACTTCAGAGACCCGATTGAGGTTCGGATAGCCTTTTTTGGGTTTGAAACTATCCGTTGACGGCTTACAGCTGTCAAGGCCGTAGAAATCACCGAGAGCTTCGTTTTGACTGGTTATGGCTCCCGTAACTCTAAACGAGACAACAGTTTTGGCCGTCCGAAGAATCGATATCCACAGGGTGCAACATTCGCTGTGCAAGGTGCAAAATTCGTCCAAAAAGCCGAAACAGCGCCGTTCGACTTTGAGAAGTGGGTGCAGGGATTTGAAATGGAACAGTACCATGGTGAACCGCTCTTCAGGGAAGGTAAATCGAAGACCAGCAACGGTGATCCCGTTTTAACGTAAAAATTCAAGTGATGGAAAAAAGATGGCCAAAAAACTTCAAAGACCAGATTGAGGTTCCGATAGCCTTTTTTGGGTTCGAAACTATCTGTTGACGGCTTATAGCGGTCAAGGTCGTAGAACTCACCGAGAGCTTCCTTTTGACTGGTTATGGCTCCCGTAACTCTAAACGAGCCAACAGTTATGGCCGTCCGAAGAATCGATATCCACAGGGTGCAACATTCGCTTTGCAAGGTGCAACATTCATCCAAAAAGCCGAAACAACACCGTTCGACTTTTAGAAGTGGGTGCAGGGATTTGAAATGGAACAGTACCATGCTGAATCGCTCTCCAGGGAAGGTAATTCGAAGACCAGCAACGGTGATCCCGTTTTAACGTAAAAATTCACGTGATGGAAAAAAGAAGGCCAAAAAACTTCAGAGACCCGATTGAGGTTCGGATAGCCTTTTTTGGGTTTGAAACTATCCGTTGATGGCTTACAGCGGTAAGGCCGTAGAACTCACCGAGAGCTTCGTTTTGACTGGTTATGGCTCCCGTAACTCTAAACGAGCAAACAGTTATGGCCGTCCGAAGAATCGATATCCACAGGGTGCAACATTCGCTGTGCAAGGTGCAACATTCGTCCAAAAAGCCGAAACAGCGCCGTTCGACTTTTAGAAGTGGGTGCAGGGATTTGAAATGGAACAGTACCATGGTGAACCGCTCTTCAGGGAAGGTAAATCGAAGACCAGCAACGGTGATCCCGTTTTAACGTAAAAATTCACATGATGGAAAAAAGAAGGCCAAAAAACTTCAGAGACCAGATTGAGGTTCGGATAGCCTTTTTTGGGTTCGAAACTATCCGTTGACGGCTTATAGCGGTCAAGGCCGTAGAACTCACCGAGAGCTTCGTTTTGACTGGTTATGGCTCCCGTAACTCTAAACGAGCCAACAGTTATGGCCGTTTGAAGAATCGATATCCACAGGGTTCAACATTCGCTGTGCAAGGTGCAACATTCGTCCAAAAAGCCGAAACAGCGTCGTTCGACTTTTAGAAGTGGGTGCAGGGATTTGAAAAGGAATAGTACCATGGTGAACCGCTCTCTACGGAAGGTAAATCGAAGACCAGCAACGGTGATCCCGTATTAACGTAAAAATTCACGTGATGGAAAAAAGAAGGCCAAAAAACTTCAGAGACCCGATTGAGGTTCGGATAGCCTTTTTTGGCTTTGAAACTATCCGTTGACGGCTTACAGCGGTCAAGGCCGTAGAACTCACCGAGAGCTTCGTTTTGACTGGTTATGGCTCCCGTAACTCTAAACGAGCCAACAGTTATGACCGTCCGAAGAATCGATATCCACAGGGTGCAACATTCGCTGTGCAAGGTGCAACATTCGTCCAAAAAGCCGAAACAGCGCCGTTCGACTTTTAGAAGTGGGTTCAGGGATTTGAAATGGAACAGTACCATGGTGAACCGCTCTCCAGGGAAGGTAAATCGAAGACCAGCAACGGTGATCCCGTTTTAACGTAAAAATTCACGTGATGGAAAAAAGAAGGCCAAAAAACTTCAGAGACCCGATTGAGGTTCGGATAGTCTTTTTTGGGTTTGAAACTATCCATTGACGGGTTACAGCTGTCAAGGCCGTAGAACTCGCCGAAGCTTCGTTTTGACTAGTTATGGCTCCCGTAACTCTAAACGAGCCAACAGTTATGGCCGTCCGAAGAATTGATATCCACAGGGTGGAACATTCACTGTGCAAGGTGCAACATTCGTCCAAAAAGCCGAAACATCGTCGTTCGACATTTAGAAGTGGGTTTAGGGATTTGAAATGGAACAGTACCATGGTGAACCGCTCTCCAGGGAAGGTAAATCGAAGACCAGCAACGGTGATCCCGTTTTAACGTAAAAATTGACGTGATGGAAAAAAGAAGGCCAAAAAACTTCATAGACCAGATTGAGGTTCGGATAGCCTTTTTTGGGTTCGAAACTATCTGTTGACGGCTTACAGCCGTCAAGGCCGTAGAACTCACTGAGAGCTTCGTTTTGACTTGTTATGGCTCCAGTAACTCTAAACGAGCCAACAGTTATGGCCATCCGAAGAATCGATATCCACAGGGAGCAACATTCGTTGTGCAAGGTGCAACATTCGTCCAAAAAGCCGAAACAACACCGTTCGACTTTTAGAAGTTGGTGCAGGGAGTTGAAATGGAATAGTACCATGGTGAACCGCTCTCCATAGAAGGTAAATCGAAGACCAGCAACGGTGATCCCGTTTTAACGTAAAAATTCACGTGATGGAAAAAAGAAGGCCAAAAAACTTCAGAGACCAGATTGAGGTTCGGATTGCCTTTTTTGGGTTCGAAACTATCTGTTGACGGCTTATAGCGGTCAAGCTCGTAAAACTCACCGAGAGCTTCATTTTGACTGGTTATGGCTCCCGTAACTCTAAACAAGCCAACAGTTATGGCCGTTCGAAGAATCGATATCCACAGGGTGCAACATTCGCTGTGCAAGGTGCAACATTCGTCCAAAAAGCCGAAACAGCGCCGATCGACTTTTAGATGTGGGTGCAGGGATTTGAAACGGAACAGTACCATGCTGAACCGCTCTCCAGGGAAGGTAAATGAAAGACCAGCAACGGTGATTTAGTTTTAACGTAAAAATTCACGTGATGGAAAAAAGAAGGCCAAAAAACTTCAAAGACCCGATTGAGGTTCGGATAACCTTTTTTGGGTTTGAAACTATCCGTTGACGGCTTACAGCGGTCAAGGCCATAGAACTCACCGAGAGCTTCGTTTTGACTGGTTATGGCTCCCGTAACTCTAAACGAGCCAACAGTTATGGCCGTCCGAAGAATCGATATCCACAGGGTGCAACATTCGCTTTGCAAGGTGCAACATTCATCCAAAAAGCCGAAACAACACCGTTCGACTTTTAGAAGTGGGTGCAGGGATTTGAAATGGAACAGTACCATGCTGAATCGCTCTCCAGGGAAGGTAATTCGAAGACCAGCAACGGTGATCCCGTTTTAACGTAAAAATTCACGTGATGGAAAAAAGAAGGCCAAAAAACTTCAGAGACCCGATTGAGGTTCAGATAGCCTTTTTTGGGTTTGAAACTATCCATTGATGGCTAACAGCGATAAAGGCCGTAGAACTCACCGAGAGCTTCGTTTTGACTGGTTATGGCTCCCGTAACTCTAAACGAGCAAACAGTTATGGCCGTCCGAAGAATCGATATCCACAGGGTGCAACATTCGCTGTGCAAGGTGCAACATTCGTCCAAAAAGCCGAAACAGCGCCGTTCGACTTTTAGAAGTGGGTGCAGGGATTTGAAATGGAACAGTACCATGGTGAACCGCTCTTCAGGGAAGGTAAATCGAAGACCAGCAACGGTGATCCCGTTTTAACGTAAAAATTCACATGATGGAAAAAAGAAGGCCAAAAAACTTCAGAGACCAGATTGAGGTTCGGATAGCCTTTTTTGGGTTCGAAACTATCCGTTGACGGCTTATAGCGGTCAAGGCCGTAGAACTCACCGAGAGCTTCGTTTTGACTGGTTATGGCTCCCGTAACTCTAAACGAGCCAACAGTTATGACCGTTTGAAGAATCGATATCCACAGGGTTCAACATTCGCTGTGCAAGGTGCAACATTCGTCCAAAAAGCCGAAACAGCGTCGTTCGACTTTTAGAAGTGGGTGCAGGGATTTGAAAAGGAACAGTACCATGGTGAACCGCTCTCCAGGGAAGGTAAATCGAAGACCAGCAACGGTGATCCCGTTTTAACGTAAAAATTCACGTGATGGAAAAAAGAAGGCCAAAAAACTTCAGAGACCCGATTGAGGTTCGGATAGCCTTTTTTGGCTTTGAAACTATCCGTTGACGGCTTACAGCGGTCAAGGCCGTAGAACTCACCGAGAGCTTCGTTTTGACTGGTTATGGCTCCCGTAACTCTAAACGAGCCAACAGTTATGACCGTCCGAAGAATCGATATCCACAGGGTGCAACATTCGCTGTGCAAGGTGCAACATTCGTCCAAAAAGCCGAAACAGCGCCGTTCGACTTTTAGAAGTGGGTTCAGGGATTTGAAATGGAACAGTACCATGGTGAACTGCTCTCCAGGGAAGGTAAATCGAAGACCAGCAACGGTGATCCCGTTTTAACGTAAAAATTCACGTGATGGAAAAAAGAAGGCCAAAAAACTTCAGAGACCCGATTGAGGTTCGGATAGTCTTTTTTGGGTTTGAAACTATCCATTGACGGGTTACAGCTGTCAAGGCCGTAGAACTCGCCGAAGCTTCGTTTTGACTAGTTATGGCTCCCGTAACTCTAAACGAGCCAACAGTTATGGCCGTCCGAAGAATTGATATCCACAGGGTGGAACATTCACTGTGCAAGGTGCAACATTCGTCCAAAAAGCCGAAACAGCGCCGTTCGACTTTGAGAAGTGGGTGCAGGGATTTGAAATGGAACAGTACCATGGTGAGCCGCTCTCCAGGGAAGGTAAATTGAAGACCAGCAACGGTGATCCCGTTTTAACGTAAAAATTCACGTGATGGAAAAAAGAAGGCCAAACAACTTCAGAGACCCGATTGAGGTTCGGATAGCCTTTTTTGGGTTTGAAACTATCCGTTGACGGCTTACAGCTGTCAAGGCCGTAGAACTCACCGAGAGCTTCGTTTTGACTGGTTATGGCTCCCGTAACTCTAAACGAGACAACAGTTATGGCCGTCCGAAGAATCGATATCCACAGGGTGCAACATTCGCTGTGCAAGGTGCAACATTCGTCCAAAAAGCCGAAACAGCGCCGTTCGACTTTTAGAAGTGGGTGCAGGGATTTGAAATGGAACAGTACCATGGTGAACCGCTCTCCAGGGAAGGTAAATCGAAGACCTGCAATGGTGACCCCGTTTTAACGTAAAAATTCATGTGATGGAAAAAAGAAGGCCAAAATACTTCAGAGACCCGATTGAGGTTCGGATAGCCTTTTTTGGGTTTGAAACTATCCGTTGACGGCTTACAACTGTCAAGGCCGTAGAACTCACCGAGATCTTCGTTTTGACTGTTTATGCCTCCCGTAACTCTAAACGAGCCAATAGTTATGGCCGTCCGAAGAATCGATATCCAAAGGGTGCAACATTCGCTGTGCAAGGTGCAACATTCGTCCAAAAAGCCGAAACAGTGCCGTTCGACTTTGAGAAGTGGGTGTAGGGATTTGAAATGGAACAGTACCATGGTGAGCCGCTCTCCAGGGAAGGTAAATCGAAGACCAGCAACGGTGATCCCGTTTTAACGTAAACATTCACGTGACGGAAAAAAGAAGGCCAAAAAACTTCAGAGACCCGATTGAGGTTCGGATAGCCTTTTTTGGGTTTGAAACTATCCGTTGACGGCTTTCAGCTGTCAAGGCCGTAGAACTCACCGGGAGCTTCGTTTTGACTGGTTATGGCTCCCGTAACTTTAAACGAGCCAACAGTTATGGCCGTCCGAAGAATCGATATCCACAGGGTGCAACATTCGCTGTGCAAGGTGCAACATTCGTCCAAAAAGTCGAAACAGCGCCGTTCGACTTTTAGAAGTTTGTGCAGGGATTTGAAATGGAACAGTACCATGGTGAACCGCTCTCCAGGGAAGGTAAATCGAAGACCAGCAACGGTGATCCCGTTTTAATGTAAACATTCACGTGATGGAAAAAAGAAGGCCAAAAAACTTCAGAGACCCGATTGAGGTTCGGATAGCCTTTTTTGGGTTTGAAACTATCCGTTGACGGCATACAGCTGTCAAGGCCGTAGAACTCACCGAGATCTTCGTTTTGACTGGTTATGGCTCCCGTAACTCTAAACGAGCCAACAGTTATGGCCGTTCGAAGAATCGATATCCATAGGGTGCAACATTCGCTGTGCAAGGTGCAACATTCATCCAATAAGCCGAAACAGCGTCGTTCGGCTTTTAGAAGTGGGTGCAGAGATTTGAAATGGAACAGTACCATGGTGAACCGCTCTCCAGGGAAGGTAAATCGAAGACCAGCAATGGTGATCCCGTTTTAACGTAAAAATTCACGTGATGGAAAAAAGAAGGCCAAAATACTTCAGAGACCCGATTGAGGTTCGGATAGCCTTTTTTGGGTTTGAAACTATCCGTTGACGGCTTACAGCTATCAAGGCCGTAGAACTCACCGAGAGCTTCGTTTTGACTGGTTATGGCTCCCGTAACTCTAAACGAGCCAACAGTTATGGCCGTTCGAAGAATCGATATCCACAGGGTGCAACATTCGATGTGCAAGGTGCAACATTCGTCCAAAAAGCCGAAACAGCGCCGTTCGACTTTGAGAAGTGGGTGCAGGGATTTGAAATGGAACAGTACCATGGTGAGCCGCTCTCCAGGGAAGGTAAATCGAAGACCAGCAACGGTGATCCCGTTTTAACGTAAACATTCACGTGATGGAAAAAAGAAGGCCAAAAAACTTCAGAGACCCGATTGAGGTTCGGATAGCCTTTTTTGGGTTTGAAACTATCCGTTGACGGCATACAGCTGTCAAGGCCGTAGAACTCACCGAGATCTTCATTTTGACTGGTTATGGCTCCCGTAACTCTAAACGAGCCAACAGTTATGGCCGTCCGAAGAATCGATATCCACAGGGTGCAACATTCGCTGTGCAAGTTGCAACATTCGTCCAAAAAGCCGAAATAGCGCCGTTCGATTTTTAGAAGTGGGTGCAGGGATTTGAAATGGAACAGTACCATGGTGAACCGCTCTCCAGGGAAGGTAAATCGAAGACCAGCAACGGTGATCCCATTTTAATGTAAAAATTCACGTGATGGAAAAAAGAAGGCCAAACAACTTCAGAGACCCGATTGAGGTTCGGATAGCCTTTTTTGGGTTTGAAACTATCCGTTGACGGCTTACAGCTGTCAAGGCCGTAGAAATCACCGAGAGCTTCGTTTTGACTGGTTATGGCTCCCGTAACTCTAAACGAGACAACAGTTTTGGCCGTCCGAAGAATCGATATCCACAGGGTGCAACATTCGCTGTGCAAGGTGCAAAATTCGTCCAAAAAGCCGAAACAGCGCCGTTCGACTTTGAGAAGTGGGTGCAGGGATTTGAAATGGAACAGTACCATGGTGAGCCGCTCTCCAGGGAAGGTAAATTGAAGACCAGCAACGGTGATCCCGTTTTAACGTAAAAATTCACGTGATGGAAAAAAGAAGGTCAAACAACTTCAGAGACCCGATTGAGGTTCGGATAGCCTTTTTTGGGTTTGAAACTATCCGTTGACGGCTTACAGCTGTCAAGGCCGTAGAACTCACCGAGAGCTTCGTTTTGACTGGTTATGGCTCCCGTAACTCTAAACGAGACAACAGTTATGGCCGTCCGAAGAATCGATATCCACAGGGTGCAACATTCGCTGTGCAAGGTGCAACATTCGTCCAAAAAGCCGAAACAGCGCCGTTCGACTTTTAGAAGTGGGTGCAGGGATTTGAAATGGAACAGTACCATGGTGAACCGCTCTCCAGGGAAGGTAAATCGAAGACCTGCAATGGTGACCCCGTTTTAACGTAAAAATTCATGTGATGGAAAAAAGAAGGCCAAAATACTTCAGAGACCCGATTGAGGTTCGGATAGCCTTTTTTGGGTTTGAAACTATCCGTTGACGGCTTACAACTGTCAAGGCCGTAGAACTCACCGAGATCTTCGTTTTGACTGTTTATGCCTCCCGTAACTCTAAACGAGCCAATAGTTATGGCCGTCCGAAGAATCGATATCCAAAGGGTGCAACATTCGCTGTGCAAGGTGCAACATTCGTCCAAAAAGCCGAAACAGTGCCGTTCGACTTTGAGAAGTGGGTGTAGGGATTTGAAATGGAACAGTACCATGGTGAGCCGCTCTCCAGGGAAGGTAAATCGAAGACCAGCAACGGTGATCCCGTTTTAACGTAAACATTCACGTGACGGAAAAAAGAAGGCCAAAAAACTTCAGAGACCCGATTGAGGTTCGGATAGCCTTTTTTGGGTTTGAAACTATCCGTTGACGGCTTTCAGCTGTCAAGGCCGTAGAACTCACCGGGAGCTTCGTTTTGACTGGTTATGGCTCCCGTAACTTTAAACGAGCCAACAGTTATGGCCGTCCGAAGAATCGATATCCACAGGGTGCAACATTCGCTGTGCAAGGTGCAACATTCGTCCAAAAAGTCGAAACAGCGCCGTTCGACTTTTAGAAGTTTGTGCAGGGATTTGAAATGGAACAGTACCATGGTGAACCGCTCTCCAGGGAAGGTAAATCGAAGACCAGCAACGGTGATCCCGTTTTAATGTAAACATTCACGTGATGGAAAAAAGAAGGCCAAAAAACTTCAGAGACCCGATTGAGGTTCGGATAGCCTTTTTTGGGTTTGAAACTATCCGTTGACGGCATACAGCTGTCAAGGCCGTAGAACTCACCGAGATCTTCGTTTTGACTGGTTATGGCTCCCGTAACTCTAAACGAGCCAACAGTTTTGGCCGTCCGAAGAATCGATATCCACAGGGTGCAACATTCGCTGTGCAAGTTGCAACATTCGTCCAAAAAGCCGAAATAGCGCCGTTCGATTTTTAGAAGTGGGTGCAGGGATTTGAAATGGAACAGTACCATGGTGAACCGCTCTCCAGGGAAGGTAAATCGAAGACCAGCAACGGTGATCCCATTTTAATGTAAAAATTCACGTGATGGAAAAAAGAAGGCCAAACAACTTCAGAGACCCGATTGAGGTTCGGATAGCCTTTTTTGGGTTTGAAACTATCCGTTGACGGCTTACAGCTGTCAAGGCCGTAGAAATCACCGAGACCTTCGTTTTGACTGGTTATGGCTCCCGTAACTCTAAACGAGACAATAGTTTTGGCCGTTCGAAGAATCGATATCCACAGGGTGCAACATTCGCTGTGCAAGGTGCAACATTCGTCCAAAAAGCCGAAACAACGCCGTTCGACTTTTAGAAGTAGGTGCAGGGATTTGAAATGGAACAGTACCATGGTGAGCCGCTCTCCAGAGAAGGTAAATCGAAGACCAGCAACGGTGATCCCGTTTTAACGTAAAAATTCACGTGATGGAAAAAAGAAGGCCAAACAACTTCAGAGACCCGATTGAGGTTCGGATAGCCTTTTTTGGGTTTGAAACTATCCGGTGACGGCTTACAGCTGTCAAGGCCGTAGAACTCACCGAGAGCTTCGTTTTGATTGGTTATGGCTCCCGTAACTCTAAACGAGACAACAGTTATGGCCGTCCGAAGAATCGATATCCACAGGGTGCAACATTCGCTGGGCAAGGTGCAACATTCGTCCAAAAAGACGAAACAGCGCCGTTCGACTTTTAGAAGTGGGTGCAGGGATTTGAAATGGAACAGTACCATGGTGAGCCGCTCTCCAGGGAAGGTAAATCGAAGACCAGCAACGGTGATCCCGTTTTAACGTAAACATTCACGTGATGGAAAAAAGAAGGCCAAACAACTTCAGAGACCCGATTGAGGTTCGGATAGCCTTTTTTGGGTTTGAAACTATCCGTTGACGTCTTACAGCTATCAAGGCCGCAGAACTCACCGAGAGCTTCGTTTTGACTGGTTATGGCTCCCGTAACTCTAAACGAGCCAACAGTTATGGCCGTTCGAAGAATCGATATCCACAGGGTGCATCATTCGATGTGCAAGGTGCAACATTCGTCCAAAAAGCCGAAACAGCGCCGTTCGACTTTGAGAAGTGGGTGCAGGGATTTGAAATGGAACAGTACCATGGTGAGCCGCTCTCCAGGGAAGGTAAATCGAAGACCAGCAACGGTGATCCCGTTTTAACGTAAACATTCACGTGATGGAAAAAAGAAGGCCAAAAAACTTTAGAGACCCGATTGAGGTTCGGATAGCCTTTTTTGGGTTTGAAACTATCCGTTGACGGCATACAGCTGTCAAGGCCGTAGAACTCACCGAGATCTTCGTTTTGACTGGTCATGGCTCCCGTAACTCTAAACGAGCCAACAGTTATGGCCGTCCGAAGAATCGATATCCACAGGGTGCAACATTCGCTGTGCAAGGTGCAACATTCGTCCAAAAAGCAGAAACAGCGCCGTTCCATTTTTAGAAGTGGGTGCAGGGATTTGAAATGGAACAGTACCATGGTGAACCACTCTCCAGGGAAGGTAAATCGAAGACCAGCAACGGTGATCCCATTTTAATGTAAAAATTCACGTGATGGAAAAAAGAAGGCCAAACAACTTCAGAGACCCGATTGAGGTTCGGATAGCCTTTTTTGGGTTTGAAACTATCCGTTGATGGCTTACAGCTGTCAAGGCCGTAGAAATCACCGAGAGCTTCGTTTTGACTGGTTATGGCTCCCGTAACTCTAAACGAGACAACAGTTTTGGCCGTCCGAAGAATCGATATCCACAGGGTGCAACATTCGCTGTGCAAGGTGCAACATTCGTCCAAAAAGCCGAAACAGCACCGTTCGACTTTTAGAAGTGGGTGCAGGGATTTGAAATGGAACAGTACCATGGTGAGCCGCTCTCCAGGGAAGGTAAATCGAAGACCAGCAACGGTGATCCCGTTTTAACGTAAAAATTCACGTGATGGAAAAAAGAAGGCCAAACAACTTCAGAGACCCGATTGAGGTTCGGATAGCCTTTTTTGGGTTTGAAACTATCCGTTGACGGCTTACAGCTGTCAAGGCCGTAGAACTCACCGAGAGCTTCGTTTTGACTGGTTATGGCTCCCGTAACTCTAAACGAGACAACAGTTATGGCCGTCCGAAGAATCGATATCCACAGGGTGCAACATTCGCTGTGCAAGGTGCAACATTCGTCCAAAAAGCCGAAACAGCGCCGTTCGACTTTTAGAAGTGGGTGCAGGGATTTGAAATGGAACAGTACCATGGTGAACCGCTCTCCAGGGAAGGTAAATCGAAGACCAGCAACGGTGACCCCGTTTTAACGTAAAAATTCATGTGATGGAAAAAAGAAGGCCAAAATACTTCAGAGACCCGATTGAGGTTCGGATAGCCTTTTTTGGGTTTGAAACTATCCGTTGACGGCTTACAACTGTCAAGGCCGTAGAACTCACCGAGAGCTTCGTTTTGACTGGTTATGGCTCCCGTAACTCTAAACGAGCCAACAGTTATGGCCGTCCGAAGAATCGATATCCAAAGGGTGCAACATTCGCTGTGCAAGGTGCAACATTCGTCCAAAAAGCCGAAACAGCACCGTTCGACTTTGAGAAGTGGGTGCAGGGATTTGAAATGGAACAGTACCATGGTGAGCCGCTCTCCAGGGAAGGTAAATCGAAGACCAGCAACGGTGATCCCGTTTTAACGTAAACATTCACGTGATGGAAAAAAGAAGGCCAAAAAACTTCAGAGACCCGATTGAGGTTCGGATAGCCTTTTTTGGGTTTGAAACTATCCGTTGACGGCTTTCAGCTGTCAAGGCCGTAGAACTCACCGGGAGCTTCGTTTTGACTGGTTATGGCTCCCGTAACTTTAAACGAGCCAACAGTTATGGCCGTCCGAAGAATCGATATCCACAGGGTGCAACATTCGCTGTGCAAGGTGCAACATTCGTCCAAAAAGTCGAAACAGCGCCGTTCGACTTTTAGAAGTTTGTGCAGGGATTTGAAATGGAACAGTACCATGGTGAACCGCTCTCCAGGGAAGGTAAATCGAAGACCAGCAACGTTGATCCCGTTTTAACGTAAAAATTCACATGATGGAAAAAAGAAGGCCAAAATACTTCAGAGACCCGATTGAGGTTCGGATAGCCTTTTTTGGGTTTGAAACTATCCGTTGACGGCTTACAGCTGTCAAAGCCGTAGAACTCACCGAGAGCTTCGTTTTGACTGGTTATGGCTCCCGTAACTCTAAACGAGCCAACAGTTATGGCCGTCTGAAGAATCTATATCCATAGGGTGCAACATTCGCTCTACAAGGTGCAACATTCGTCCAAAAAGCCGAAACAGCGCCGTTCGACTTTTAGAAGTCGGTGCAGGGATTTGAAATGGAACAGTACCATGGTGAGCCGCTCTCCAGGGAAGGTAAATCGAAGACCAGCAACGGTGATCCCGTTTTAACGTAAACATTCACGTGATGGAAAAAAGAAGGCCAAAAAACTTCAGAGACCCGATTGAGGTTCGGATAGCCTTTTTTGGGTTTGAAACTATCCGTTGACGGCTTTCAGCTGTTAAGGCCGTAGAACTCACCGGGAGCTTCGTTTTGACTGGTTATGGCTCCCGTAACTTTAAACGAGCCAACAGTTATGGCCGTCCGAAGAATCGATATCCACAGGGTGCAACATTCGCTGTGCAAGGTGCAACATTCGTCCAAAAAGTCGAAACAGCGCCGTTCGACTTTTAGAAGTTTGTGCAGGGATTTGAAATGGAACAGTACCATGGTGAACCGCTCTCCAGGGAAGGTAAATCGAAGACCAGCAACGTTGATCCCGTTTTAACGTAAAAATTCACATGATGGAAAAAAGAAGGCCAAAATACTTCAGAGACCCGATTGAGGTTCGGATAGCCTTTTTTGGGTTTGAAACTATCCGTTGACGGCTTACAGCTGTCAAAGCCGTAGAACTCACCGAGAGCTTCGTTTTGACTGGTTATGGCTCCCGTAACTCTAAACGAGCCAACAGTTATGGCCGTCTGAAGAATCTATATCCATAGGGTGCAACATTCGCTCTACAAGGTGCAACATTCGTCCAAAAAGCCGAAACAGCGCCGTTCGACTTTTAGAAGTCGGTGCAGGGATTTGAAATGGAACAGTACCATGGTGAACCGCTCTCCAGGGAAGGTAAATCGAAGACCAGCAACGGTGACCCCGTTTTAACGTAAAAATTCATGTGATGGAAAAAAGAAGGCCAAAATACTTCAGAGACCCGATTGAGGTTCGGATAGCCTTTTTTGGGTTTGAAACTATCCGTTGACGGCTTACAACTGTCAAGGCCGTAGAACTCACCGAGAGCTTCGTTTTGACTGGTTATGGCTCCCGTAACTCTAAACGAGCCAACAGTTATGGCCGTCCGAAGAATCGATATCCAAAGGGTGTAACATTCGTTGTGCAAGGTGCAACATTCGTCCAAAAAGCCGAAACAGCGCCGTTCGACTTTGAGAAGTGGGTGCAGGGATTTGAAATGGAACAGTACCATGGTGAGCCGCTCTCCAGGGAAGGTAAATCGAAGACCAGCAACGGTGATCCCGTTTTAACGTAAACATTCACGTGATGGAAAAAAGAAGGCCAAAAAACTTCAAAGACCCGATTGAGGTTCGGATAGCCTTTTTTGGGTTTGAAACTATCCGTTGACGGCTTACAGCTGTCAAGGCCGTAGAACTCACCGAGATCTTCGTTTTGACTGGTTATGGCTCCCGTAACTCTAAACGAGCCAACAGTTATGGCCGTCCGAAGAATCGATATCCACAGGGTGCAACATTCGCTGTGCAAGGTGCAACATTCGTCCAAAAAGCCGAAACAGCGCCGTTCGACTTTGAGAAGTGGGTGCAGGGATTTGAAATGGAACAGTACCATGGTGAGCCGCTCTCCAGGGATGGTAAATCGAAGACCAGCAACGGTGATTCCGTTTTAACGTAAACATTCACATGATGGAAAAAAGAAGGCCAAAAAACTTCAGAGACCCGATTGAGGTTCGGATAGCCTTTTTTGGGTTTGAAACTATCCGTTGACGGCTTTCAGCTGTCAAGGCCGTAGAACTCACCGGGAGCTTCGTTTTGACTGGTTATGGCTCCCGTAACTTTAAACGAGCCAACAGTTATGGCCGTCCGAAGAATCGATATCCACAGGGTGCAACATTCGCTGTGCAAGGTGCAACATTCGTCCAAAAAGTCGAAACAGCGCCGTTCGACTTTTAGAAGTTTGTGCAGGGATTTGAAATGGAACAGTACCATGGTGAACCGCTCTCCAGGGAAGGTAAATCGAAGACCAGCAACGTTGATCCCGTTTTAACGTAAAAATTCACATGATGGAAAAAAGAAGGCCAAAATACTTCAGAGACCCGATTGAGGTTCGGATAGCCTTTTTTGGGTTTGAAACTATCCGTTGACGGCTTACAGCTGTCAAAGCCGTAGAACTCACCGAGAGCTTCGTTTTGACTGGTTATGGCTCCCGTAACTCTAAACGAGCCAACAGTTATGGCCGTCTGAAGAATCTATATCCATAGGGTGCAACATTCGCTCTACAAGGTGCAACATTCGTCCAAAAAGCCGAAACAGCGCCGTTCGACTTTTAGAAGTCGGTGCAGGGATTTGAAATGGAACAGTACCATGGTGAGCCGCTCTCCAGGGAAGGTAAATCGAAGACCAGCAACGGTGATCCCGTTTTAACGTAAACATTCACGTGATGGAAAAAAGAAGGCCAAAAAACTTCAGAGACCCGATTGAGGTTCGGATAGCCTTTTTTGGGTTTGAAACTATCCGTTGACGGCTTTCAGCTGTTAAGGCCGTAGAACTCACCGGGAGCTTCGTTTTGACTGGTTATGGCTCCCGTAACTTTAAACGAGCCAACAGTTATGGCCGTCCGAAGAATCGATATCCACAGGGTGCAACATTCGCTGTGCAAGGTGCAACATTCGTCCAAAAAGTCGAAACAGCGCCGTTCGACTTTTAGAAGTTTGTGCAGGGATTTGAAATGGAACAGTACCATGGTGAACCGCTCTCCAGGGAAGGTAAATCGAAGACCAGCAACGTTGATCCCGTTTTAACGTAAAAATTCACATGATGGAAAAAAGAAGGCCAAAATACTTCAGAGACCCGATTGAGGTTCGGATAGCCTTTTTTGGGTTTGAAACTATCCGTTGACGGCTTACAGCTGTCAAAGCCGTAGAACTCACCGAGAGCTTCGTTTTGACTGGTTATGGCTCCCGTAACTCTAAACGAGCCAACAGTTATGGCCGTCTGAAGAATCTATATCCATAGGGTGCAACATTCGCTCTACAAGGTGCAACATTCGTCCAAAAAGCCGAAACAGCGCCGTTCGACTTTTAGAAGTCGGTGCAGGGATTTGAAATGGAACAGTACCATGGTGAACCGCTCTCCAGGGAAGGTAAATCGAAGACCAGCAACGGTGACCCCGTTTTAACGTAAAAATTCATGTGATGGAAAAAAGAAGGCCAAAATACTTCAGAGACCCGATTGAGGTTCGGATAGCCTTTTTTGGGTTTGAAACTATCCGTTGACGGCTTACAACTGTCAAGGCCGTAGAACTCACCGAGAGCTTCGTTTTGACTGGTTATGGCTCCCGTAACTCTAAACGAGCCAACAGTTATGGCCGTCCGAAGAATCGATATCCAAAGGGTGTAACATTCGTTGTGCAAGGTGCAACATTCGTCCAAAAAGCCGAAACAGCGCCGTTCGACTTTGAGAAGTGGGTGCAGGGATTTGAAATGGAACAGTACCATGGTGAGCCGCTCTCCAGGGAAGGTAAATCGAAGACCAGCAACGGTGATCCCGTTTTAACGTAAACATTCACGTGATGGAAAAAAGAAGGCCAAAAAACTTCAAAGACCCGATTGAGGTTTGGATAGCCTTTTTTGGGTTTGAAACTATCCGTTGACGGCTTACAGCTGTCAAGGCCGTAGAACTCACCGAGATCTTCGTTTTGACTGGTTATGGCTCCCGTAACTCTAAACGAGCCAACAGTTATGGCCGTCCGAAGAATCGATATCCACAGGGTGCAACATTCGCTGTGCAAGGTGCAACATTCGTCCAAAAAGCCGAAACAGCGCCGTTCGACTTTGAGAAGTGGGTGCAGGGATTTGAAATGGAACAGTACCATGGTGAGCCGCTCTCCAGGGATGGTAAATCGAAGACCAGCAACGGTGATTCCGTTTTAACGTAAACATTCACATGATGGAAAAAAGAAGGCCAAAAAACTTCAGAGACCCGATTGAGGTTCGGATAGCCTTTTTTGGGTTTGAAACTATCCGTTGACGGCTTACAGCTGTAAAGGCCGTAGAACTCACCGAGATCTTCGTTTTTACTGGTTATGGCTCCCGTAACTCTAAACGAGCCAACAGTTATGGCCGTTCGAAGAATCGATATCCACAGGGTGCAACATTCGCTGTGCAAGGTGCAACATTCGTCCAAAAAGCCGAAATAGCGCCGTTCGATTTTTAGAAGTGGGTGCAGGGATTTGAAATGGAACAGTACCATGGTGAACCGCTCTCCAGGAAAGGTAAATCGAAGACCAGCAACGGTGATCCCATTTTAACGTAAAAATTCACGTGATGGAAAAAAGAAGGCCAAAATACTTCAGAGACCCGATTGAGGTTCGGATAGCCTTTTTTGGGTTTGAAGCTATCCGTTGACGGCTTACAGCAGTCAAGGCCGTAGAAATCACCGAGAGCTTCGTTTTGACTGGTTATGGCTCCCGTAACTCTAAACGAGCCAACAGTTATGGCCGTCCGAAGAATCGATATCCACAGGGTGCAACATTCGCTGTGCAAGGTGCAACATTCGTCCAAAAAGCCGAAACAGCGCCGTTCGACTTTGAGAAGTGGGTGCAGGGATTTGAAATGGAACAGTACCATGGTGAGCCGCTCTCTAGGGAAGGTAAATCGAAGACCAGCAACGGTGATTCCGTTTTAACGTAAACATTCACATGATGGAAAAAAGAAGGCCAAAAAACTTCAGAGACCCGATTGAGGTTCGGATAGCCTTTTTTGGGTTTGAAACTATCCGTTGACGGCTTACAGCTGTAAAGGCCGTAGAACTCACCGAGATCTTCGTTTTGACTTGTTATGGCTCCCGTAACTCTAAACGAGCCAACAGTTATGGCCGTCCGAAGAATCGATATCCACAGGGTGCAACATTCGCTGTGCAAGGTGCAACATTCGTCCAAAAAGCCGAAACAGCGCCGTTCGACTTTGAGAAGTGGGTGCAGGGATTTGAAATGGAACAGTACCATGGTGAGCCGCTCTCCAGGGAAGGTAAATCGAAGACAAGCAACGGTGATTCCGTTTTAACGTAAACATTCACATGATGGAAAAAAGAAGGCCAAAAAACTTCAGAGACCCGATTGAGGTTCGGATAGCCTTTTTTGGGTTTGAAACTATCCGTTGACGGCTTACAGCTGTAAAGGCCGTAGAACTCACCGAGATCTTCGTTTTGACTGGTTATGGCTCCCGTAACTCTAAACGAGCCAACAGTTATGGCCGTTCGAAGAATCGATATCCACAGGGTGCAACATTCGCTGTGCAAGGTGCAACATTCGTCCAAAAAGCCGAAATAGCGCCGTTCGATTTTTAGAAGTGGGTGCAGGGATTTGAAATGGAACAGTACCATGGTGAACCACTCTCCAGGAAAGGTAAATCGAAGACCAGCAACGGTGATCCCATTTTAACGTAAAAATTCACGTGATGGAAAAAAGAAGGCCAAAATACTTCAGAGACCCGATTGAGGTTCGGATAGCCTTTTTTGGGTTTGAAACTATCCGTTGACGGCTTACAGCTGTCAAGGCCGTAGAAATCACCGAGAGCTTCGTTTTGACTGGTTATGGCTCCCGTAACTCTAAACGAGCCAACAGTTATGGCCGTCCGAAGAATCGATATCCAAAGGGTGCAACATTCGCTGTGCAAGGTGCAACATTCGTCCAAAAAGCCGAAACAGCGCCGTTCGACTTTGAGAAGTGGGTGCAGGGATTTGAAATGGAACAGTACCATGGTGAGCCGCTCTCCAGGGAAGGTAAATCGAAGACCAGCAACGGTGATCCCGTTTTAACGTAAACATTCACGTGATGGAAAAAAGAAGGCCAAAAAACTTCAGAGACCCGATTGAGGTTCAGATAGACTTTTTTGGGTTTGAAACTATCCGTTGACGGCTTATAGCTGTCAAGGCCGTAGAACTCACCGAGATCTTCGTTTTGACTGGTTATGGCTCCCGTAACTCTAAACGAGCCAACAGTTATGGCCGTCCGAAGAATCGATATCCACAGGGTGCAACATTCGCTGTGCAAGGTGCAACATTCGTCCAAAAAGCCGAAACAGCGCCGTTCGACTTTGAGAAGTGGGTGCAGGGATTTGAAATGGAACAGTACCATGGTGAGCCGCTCTCCAGGGAAGGTAAATCGAAGACCAGCAACAGTGATTCCGTTTTAACGTAAACATTCACATGATGGAAAAAAGAAGGCCAAAAAACTTCAGAGACCCGATTGAGGTTCGGATAGCCTTTTTTGGGTTTGAAACTATCCGTTGACGGCTTACAGCTGTAAAGGCCGTAGAACTCACCGAGATCTTCGTTTTGACTGGTTATGGCTCCCGTAACTCTAAACGAGCCAACAGTTATGGCCGTCCGAAGAATGGATATCCACAGGGTGCAACATTCGCTGTGCAAGGTGCAACATTCGTCCAAAAAGCCGAAATAGCGCCGTTCGATTTTTAGAAGTGGGTGCAGGGATTTGAAATGGAACAGTACCATGGTGAACCGCTCTCCAGGAAAGGTAAATCGAAGACCAGCAACGGTGATCCCATTTTAACGTAAAAATTCACGTGATGGAAAAAGGAAGGCCAAAATACTTCAGAGACCCGATTGAGGTTCGGATAGCCTTTTTTGGGTTTGAAACTATCCGTTGACGGCTTACAGCTGTCAAGGCCGTAGAAATCACCGAGAGCTTCGTTTTGACTGGTTATGGCTCCCGTAATTCTAAACAAGCCAACAGTTATGGCCGTCCGAAGAATCGATATCCACAGGGTGCAACATTCGCTGTGCAAGGTGCAACATTCGTCCAAAAAGTCGAAACAGCGCCGTTCGACT